>LR990537.1:10000000-12948120 GCA_905147745.2 Phlogophora meticulosa | reverse complement strand
AAAAAATACGTGTGCAGTATTTTTGAGTAATCCAACTTTCGGACCAATCAGATTTTTTAAGGAAACTACCCTATTGTACCCACCATTATGTAAACAACTTACTTAACTTACAAACTAATTTGAAAATCATTTCAGAAATGTGAAAAAGCTGAACCTTTGTTTTTTTTTTGTCATGATTCGTATCTTAGTGTTCACAAAGAAAGTTTTCCTGTACAAAGGGTAGCCAGAATCACCCCATACTGTGCAAGTGACCAAATTAGCAATATGTATAGACTTAATCAACTGATAACGTTCTGAAGGATCCTGGCATCCCTAAAACTTCTTCATTGTACTTGTCAGGCAGTCGGTACTTCTCATCTGTCCGGGCTTGAGACATCTCCTTGAAGTACTCCACGTTTTCCTTCGTGCTCAAAACGTTTATCCAGTTTTCTGAAAGAAAAGATTGCACATATAATTTTGTATTTTTTAAATTAATATCCCTAAGTACTTTCAACTTTAATATACAAAGTCTGAAATCACCAACCCGCCTTGAGAAAGCGTGGTTATTACCTTGAAAAAGGTAACCTGGGTACAATTTTGGCACAGTACCTAGAAACACATTCGAAATGTTTAAAACACACACACACTCACACACATACCCACCAACAGACATACACACACACACACTCACACACACACACACTCATACACACATACACAACACAGACACACACACACACATGCACAACACACACACACAGAGACTAGCCTTCTCTGTATGAGAAGAGGTCTTTTGATCTTTGGAGTGGGTCAGTTAACCACCTGATATCGTTTAATTGGCTTATTCACTTCGGGTCGCGTTTTCAACTCGTAGTTAGTGGTTATATAGTGGTTCTGGGTCAAATTTATATTATTTTACTCCAGCTTAACCTCCGACCGACTCACGCAGCTGCTCTTATTTATTTATTTTATATTATATTAAGCCACAATCCCATCAAACTTAATATCAAGATAAGATACACACCATTAATTTCTTTCAGCGTCTTTTCATCACCACCGTAATCTTTTGGTAGTAATTCTCTTGGGATATATTTGTGCAAATCTTCCACGGTTTTAACTACATTGATTCTTCCTGCTATTTTATCACTCAGGACCTGTTTCAGTAGTGTTACAAACAAATCGATTGTTTTCGATTGTGATATTACATAAATCGCGTTGATTCTTAAGCCGTAGCCTTCCTGAAAAAAAGAGTATAGTTTTAATGACACAGTTGGCGCAGTGGTTGAGCGATTGGCTATTGCTCTCCATGTCGCGGCTTCGATACCAGTGCCATGTAGTTTTTAAAACAGTTTTTATTCACAGAAATAATTATCATTTCACTAATTTTCTTTTTTTTTCATCATTTTTTTACATCAAATTTCAGAGACGAGGACAAAATGGCGGCTTTTATATCCTTCAAACTGGGCAAAGCAATAGTGTTTCTATTAAATTTTAAATCTAGAACAGTTCTTAGTCCCTTAAAATAGTAAAGCCGCCTCTTCCCAGCGGCCCACGAATAAATTGCGCAGGAGTTATTCTTAGCTGTACAATCTGGATGAAGTTGGCGGAATCGTCCATAGCGACCCATCGCCTACACATGAATCAAATCAATACTCAATTTGCTTCCACAAATTTATTTAGATGGTAGGTTTTACAAAGTAATGATCATTGTGGACCCTGTCGGGCACTGTTATCATACGGATAGCAAACCCGTACATATCCTGCGTAACAGTCTACGATTGATATCCTATACTCAGGAATTTATATGGTCTAACAGTTACATGGTTGTATCGAATCCAGGGTAGGTATAGTGGGAAATAGGTTTATGCTCCCAAACTACTCGTACAGCAACGTCAAAGAGTATTTAATTTCTGCACTCACCATCAGCACAGCCATAGAATTACGAAGATCAACAACGTTGATTTTAGTGACAATACTCAATATATTGATGTGTCTGCAGTCTATAACACAGGTGAATCCAAACGTATAGTCGTACGTTTTTACGTATTCAGTTATCTGAAAGAAACAAAAGTTTTTTTTAGTTTATCCAAAGATCTATCAAAAGGCATGTGTGAACGCCAGGAGGGGATGTCCTAAGAGGAGATGCAGTGGCCTCAATGGTGATGTAATGTGCGTAGTGCTCAATGTCAGGTGCGTAGTACACTAAATCAAAATCAAAATGAATAATAACGCTGAGAATCAGCACTTTTTGAACGTCAAAGTTGCCACCCTTCGCTACTTCCTAGTGTTTTTGCTGGGAAGAAGTAGCGCAACAAACTTCACAGCAACTCGTCCTGGCGTGCGTGTTTGACCAGATGTATCAACGTAAATAGCTCACCCCCGGCTAAATGTTGGTCTACCATTGGAACACCTCTGCCTTACCCTTTAGACAATACAGACGTTTGTTATGTCATGTAAAAAGTTTTAAGGTAAATGACCAGTGGAGTAGTTAGATTGAATTGGGGTCAGTGATCCGAAATGTATATATTAATAAGGATATTCCTCCGGAATTGGTTGATTTAAAAAACCGGAACTTAGGTAGGAATTGTATTAAAATGAGCAATATTATATTATTCATATTTTTTTTACTGCACACAGAAAGGATTTGACACAACCCAACGACCAATCAGAACAAAGGATCAAGGGTGGTTCACTAACCGGTTATCAAAATAATGCGTACGCCCGCCGACAACACTATTACTATTTTTTATACTTAAATAGTTAATCTGACATTTTATTAAACTTTATCTCTGATGACATAGGTACCTATAACTTTGACATCAATGAAATAATTTGTTTTTTTTCCTATATATCGATGCATGAGATCTTACTGATTTTGCTGTTGCTGACCATTGCTGACTATTTATTGTTCTTATTTTATTTTGTTATAAATGCACATAATTAGAACAAAAACCTGGCGCAGATTAGAATTAAATATTTGCACACCATATGTAATGGTAGAACATAAAGGGCCCATTATAGTTTTAAGATCATACTTTGTAAACCTACATTCTGGCAAATAAATAGATTTTGTTTTTTTTTTTGTCATGCCAGGAAGCTCACCCGTTTACTTTCCGGAAAAATGGTTTATCCATGTTATTCTTTCTGTGCGCATTTATGATACAAGCACCAAAAATCAATCTACCTACTCCGATCACTGGTAATGACATACCCTTTATTTACTTACCAATATCATTAGTCTATAACAGTCTCGTAATGCAGCTTCCTCGAAGTCAGAAGACATGATTCTCATCACGGAAATTCTGTAGTTGTTCTTCATTAGTTTTGGAACGGTTCCGCTTAAACTGAAAAAGGGTTTAAGCGATTTAAAATATTGTTTATTTCAAATAATGTCTCTCTCAACCGTTTTCAGATATGAAGTAAACGATAAAGATATAGATTCATTTATTTGTATATATAAGCATGTGTAACATAATAAATATTGTATTGTATTGTTTTTCATTGTTAGACGGGCCGATATCCGCAACTCCACGACTTGCGCGTATTTTGCGTAACGAGTGGGACAATACTTTATTCGACCCACCCACTTACTTAACAAATATATGGTCACCATCAGCTGTCTAGCCTGTTCCAAACTATGTTGGGGTTGGCTTCCAGTCTAATCACAAACGGAATCGCTATTGATTTTAATTCAGATCGTTGACATTAGAATAAAGACGTATTGTACTCTTAAGTGCGACGCTAGCGCCAAATTCGGGATTCGGCTTGGAGCGCGCTTTACCCTACACGTGAGTTTATTTTGACAGCTGTGTATTTCGCCAAATAATATAATCACGTGACTGCAAAATAATATTGGAATCGTATTGGGTTAACGATCGGAATCAAAATTAGTTTGAAGATTAAGGCCCCAGGTTAAATAAATAAATAACGCTGGACAATCATCACAGCATCATTTAGCCCCAAGCTAAGCAAAGCTTGTGTTATGGATGCTAGATGACTGATATACTTAATACAATACATTACATAGATAGATATTTTTAATGATACACATCAAATACCCAGAACACCCGAAACAAATCTTTGTAGATCATACAAACATTGGTCCCAGGGCGGGAACCGAACCCGCAACCCCCTGCGTCGCAGGCGGACCTTCGCCCGCCGCGCCACATCGGTCTTCAAAGTTGATGGTTGGTTGATGTTGTTTGTTTGGTGAAGTTCTGTCTCTATTTCCAGCAGTGGACGTCTTTCGTCTGCATGGTGATAAATGTGTTTTATACTTACAGCGTACCAGATATGTCCAAAAAGTCCCTCTTAACATCATGTTTCTCAAAGTAAGTTGGCAACAACGTTTTCAAAGTGCATAGTTTTTCTAAATTGCTTTTAGCTCTTTCTAATGATCCTTTTGAATGTATTATGTATGTTTCTAAGTAAATGCGACCTGGAATCCAAGTAAAACGTTGAGTAAGAGCCCACGCCTTTAGTTTTTGCAATACCAAATATGCTTCATAAACATTTATCAAAAAATAATTGTTGATAACAGTTGGGTCAAGAGCCAGATGCAGAAGGCGGTCGTCATGGACAGGGCACGAATTGTGAGGAGGTTCCTCTCTGGATCCCTAATCGCCGTTAGCTTGGGTCTTACCACCTCGCTGCGGGTGGAGCACTATTTTAATACATATTTTATCAAAAAAAAAAAAAATTGTTAAAATATGTATAAAAATATGTACATTAAAAGAATACGGAAAAAAATTGTTGACATCATATTATTCTCGTTACAGTACACGCGTCAGGAAAATCGACGCAAAAACTGAAAACAGTACATGATTCTGGACTCACCAGCAATGTAATTTTTAGTCGGTTTTTCCTAATTTCTGAAGATCGAGAATCATGTACCCACTGAACTCATGGTATCAATTAGTCCCTTGCATTCTGTATGCTAAAATTAGTCTACATCAAGTATTGGTGTAGTTGTTTTGCGGAGTTTGCTAAAAACTATTCAGCAACACACCAAGACCGCTCTGGCTGATGGTGTGATTACAATCTCAAAAGACACCCACCTGTGGAGTGACAATGCAATTACGGCGCCTTTGGTATTTCAGAAGATTGGCACCCACTTTTATAGTGCCTCCATTTTAATCATAAAATGTAGCGCGAACTTGAACCAAAGTTGAGTATCCAATTATTAACTGACACCTAGACTTGTCATGTTACAGTGCAGCAGTAAAAAAAGAAAAGAAAGAAAGAAAAAACATTTATTCAGCACAGGCTCAGGCACACAACGACACAATACCAAACATAGAAAAAGAAAAAAAAACGAGTAACAAAAAATACATTAACAATATATATACAAGTAAGTATACAGATATTATTAAGTATGTGCCTTACGGCTGCGCTAAAAGGGTCCAGTTCAGCAAAATGCCAGACAACTAGTGACTGACGCTGGTTTTCAACAGTACGGAGCCTAACCTTTAAATTACTATGGATGTGCCCTTAATTATCTTATGGGGATTGC
This sequence comes from Phlogophora meticulosa, assembly GCA_905147745.2. Lineage (NCBI taxonomy): Eukaryota > Metazoa > Arthropoda > Insecta > Lepidoptera > Noctuidae > Phlogophora > Phlogophora meticulosa. The sequence continues at coordinate 12,942,629 of LR990537.1, read as the reverse complement.
CACCTAATGCAGAAAATCTCGGAAAGCTTCAGGTCGTGGGAGCAAGAGCACGTGGGACGCCACGTTACTGTCTCATTTTGCGAGGAGATCGCAATGAAGGCAGCAGAAAGAGACCCGGAGAATACCACCGCGTCCTCCTTATCCGCAGCAGCTGCACAGGGTGCCGCCATAGGGGCGGGTAACAGAATCGGTGACTCCGTCACCTAAACAGAAACCGGTCCTAGAAAACGTGCGTATGAGGAACTGCGCACACACATGGCTGGGGAGCGCGGGTGAATTATGCGAGTCATCCAGCGCATTAGACAAAGGTAGTTAAAGAACACCGTGTGGTTTTAGTCAGTAAGATTCTGCAGGCTGATGAGAACTTTCTGAATACGCAAAAAAAGATACAAGAGGCTGCTAGGTAGATTAAATTAAACAATAAGTCACTAAATAATATAACAACCTCATTGGGAGTTATATATTTGAGCCGTTTGGTGTTGAAACACTAGGACCATAAGGTCCTTGTGCCTACTCTTCACGTGACCAGACGGCTGGCCTTTTTATTCGCCAGAGAATCTGCATTGCTATTCACCGTGGCAATGCGGCCAGTCTTTAGGGCAGTTTTCCCGTTGACAGTGGTGCGAATGAATTCGTTTTTTTTTCTTTTCGTGTACATAATAGTTCTATTGCTTTATTGAATAAAAAAATTGACAGAAGTGATTTAAAATAAACTCACTAAAATCCTTCTTAGTGAAATGCTGCTGCTTAGAAATCCATTCTTCAAAAGTGTCCAACATTTGTGTTATCGCATCTTGATTCAAATTGAGTTCGTCCCTGATTTCTTGAACAGTATTAGGATTGAACTCTAATAACGGTGTATTTTTTGAAACTTCCATTATTGAGAACCAAAACTGCCCATCGGCGCCGACTGGAGCTGACTGAATTTAACACAATGCTACATTATAATTACCCTTTGGCTTAATTACTACTGGTTTTTAAATAGATGCGGCTATAATTACAGGCCGTGTGAGAATTGTTTAATTTTTATCTTGAGTTTATTTATGTCATGGACTAACAGATACAAGAGACAGATGAAAAGTTGTACTATATTGTATACGCATGTATTTCCTTTCGCATTTTGATCTGTCTGTCTGTTATTTTTAGCTAATCTCCGAAACAGCTGGATCGATTTTGACGGGACTTCCACTGACAGCTAGCTGATGTAGTAAAGAGTAACTAAGACTTTACTTTAACTCGGCAAACGTAGTGTAGGACGCCCTCTGACCAGCTGAGATGACGATCTGCGAAAGACTGCAGGCAGATGCTGGATGCGGCAAGCTGAAGACAGGGCGCTATGGCGCTCATTAGGAGAGGGCTATGTCCAGCAGTGGACTAGTATAGCCTGATGATGATGATGATGATGAAGACTTTATTTCAGAAAAAGAATTAGGGTACCACTCAAAAAAAATAAAACCCATGTTTTGTTAAATTCCACGTGGATAAAGTCGCGGGCAAAACTGTAGAGCTGTAGTTTATAAAAATATCTATGATTACAATAGTTTTGTTTTTGTTCCGATTATTTTGCTAGGTACGAGTATAAATAGAAGTATTTTAAGATTAATTATGTGACTCGTGTGCGTTACAAACTGTAGGCACCTGTTTTTACAAATACAATTTTATTGCGCTCGTAATGGGCGGAGAATATAATAATAATAAAAAGGGTACATACGAGCATATTTTTAATGAGTATTTATCCATTTTGAATTATCATTCGGATGCATTCCCAACAATCATTTAGTCATTGTGCCTAAAAGTAAGATACTTCACTTCACTACCTTCACTTTTTGATATTGAAAATTTAACTTTAAAACATTTTTTCTTTAAGTATTTACATATATACAATTATACCATAAAACTAACTATATACATATTTATAAAAACGAAATAAAATTTAAAAAGCCGACCAGAACACTCAGGCGTCAAAGTATTCCTCCGTATCGCTGTCATCTGGAAACGTGCCCAAAAGACTGGCAGCATTGCCACGTTGGATGGTAATACTAATTATTTGGGCAAAGAATGAGTCAGCCACGCGAAGTGTCGATCAGACGTCGAGAATTTTCTTTATAAAGATGACGTGCACTCGGACCCCATGACCCGAGCGTTTCAACCCCAAACGGCTCAAAACTGTAGTTACCAATAAGGTTACAGTTAATTATTACTTTAAAAAAAAAAAACGTTGCCCCACACTAGGAATTTCTTCTGTATCGTGGGTGCGTTTACAAACCTTTAAACTCACATACACAAACAGCCAGATCCGGAACAACTACCTGTAGGTCATACAAATATTTGTTCCGTGCGGGGATCGAACCCACAACACGTGGCGCAGCAGCCGATGGCTCAACCACTGCGCCAACCGTGTCGTCTTTTTTTATATTAATCAGTCGAATTCGGGTAAAAGAGATAGAGCTGCTGTTATACATTGTCATTCTGAGACAGCAATACACGTCACGCTACGAAGAAAAATATGACCGATATAGCGCGGTGGGCAAAGTTCCACCTGCGACGCAGGAGGTTGCGGGTTCGATTCCTACCCTGGGACAAATGTTTCTACAAAGATTTCTTCCGGATGTTCTGACTATTTGCTATGGATAATAAAAAATATCTATCTATGTAATGTATTGTATTAAGTATATCAGTCATCTAGTACCCGTAACACAAGCTCTGCTTAGCTTGGGGCTAGATGATGCTGAGTGGATTGTCCAGCATTATTATTTATTTGTTTTTATTTATTTTAGCCGAAACATAGAATAAGTTATCGTTCAGGTTTCCTACGCGTTCATTTATAAGTTATTTTGTGCAATATTGTATGTACAAGTTACTCTTTAAAAGTCATTTATCAACATTTTTTTTTGTTTCTAAGTTAAAATATTTGCTACTCTGAAATTAATCTATGTAATTACTGTTTAAGAAAAAAATTAGACGTTCGGTTGAAATTACGTAACCAAAGTTGAGAAGAAGTTTTAAATATTGCACACATTTGATACACATTTTTTTCGAAGTAAATGAATCAAAACACATTTACTGAAATCGATATACAAACAGGTTCGATTGGCTATTTACAATGGTGTGCTGGTAGCTACACCTATGTCATTGTCCTTCTTATCCATCCTTATCCCAATTTATTTGGGGTCGGCGCAGCATGTCTATTTCTTCCATACATCTCTATTTTCCGTCATCTCAAAAATCACCTCCATTCTATTTTGACATTCATTATTTTGACAGTACATGTAAACTTCTTGTAATGTAATGTAGGTAATTTGCTTCTTTGAATTTATTGTAATCACAAATCATAATTAATTATTTAAATCTAAATTATTTTGACATTTACCTAACAAGTTATTCTGACCTTTGATCCTTTAATAATGAAATTATACAATCATTTATGCAGTTAATTTGTAGTTTAGTACGATTAAGCTCTCTTTTGCTTGTACAAATTGTAATGAACTCTTTTTGTATGCCTATAATAGGCTGATCATAGCGCACATTAACCTAAAACATGTCTAACCACTGTACCTATGTATCACAAGTAAAATATTTCTATTTCTATTTCTGGCCATATCATCTTTCACACGCCCATGCATCTTTCTTGGGTCTCCCTCTACTCTTGTAACCCTCAACATTCATGCTCAAAAGTTTTCTCACAGCATGGTCCAGCCCTGGCTGGGGGCCTTCTTGCAAGGTGACCACAGGATCGTCCGGTTAAGCAGTAAACAGCCTTCTAGTGCTGAACTGCGAAATGCCCTACCTAAAAAAAAAACAGCATGGTCCGTAGCTACACTTATGTATGGGATATCAATTTTAGGTGTGGCAAGAGTCATGAAATTAGAATAAATGTTGCAGAAAGCATTCCTTGAGAATTATTGTATGTCATATGATCTCACTAGGAAAGAGATACTGAATAATTATGTGATAAAGAATCTTGTGGTTCTAAAGCACAAGATCTAAAGCAGCTGAAAAAGGTGTGAGTTTATGTTTCTTTACGAAAATTATCTCTTTTTTATTCTATATACATAATTTTCAAATTCAAATTCAAATTCATTTATTCGTGTGATTTTTGGTACATGTTACATGAGATATTAATAATAAATAATTTGTTCCTCAAAAATCTACCATATAGGTGTACACACAATCATAAAATTAGTCAATATTATTATAAAAAAAGATTATTCAACATATTAAAATAAAATATTTACTTACAACAAAACACAACAAAAGACAGAAAAAAAAATAATAATAATAAAAACAGGCAAAACATTAACAATTGATTAAACATATAAAATAATAATGGAAATAAAGATAATAATACAATGTCAAAATTAAATAAATATCAATGTCAAATAGCTTATAATTTGTCATTAAGGAATTCGTCAATGGTATAATAACATTTTTCCAATAATAGATGTCTTAATTTGTTTTTAAATTGAATCATATTTAAGTCCTTAATTCCATTTGGTAATTTATTAAATATTTTTGGGGCCATGCAAAGTATGCTTTTGTGCATCAAGGCGGTCTTTGATGGTCGAACGCATAACTCATGTCTATATACTTGTCTAATCATTTTATAGCGATGTTCAGTTGCTTTTCGGAATAGATTCAAGTTCTTTTTAACAAATAAAGCAGTCTCAAATATGTACAAGCTAGGTAAAGTCATTATTTTTAACAATATAAAATAAGGTTTGCAGCTACCAGTTATTTTTATACCGGTTTCGTTTGAAAATCTAACTAAAATAGTTAGATTTAGGTCATTAACTTTTTAGTTAAGTCACGTAGGTAATTATTATTCTAGTTGTTGTATTCTAGTATAAAAAACTTCATACTGGAAACATAAAAAAACACAGATCTTACCACGCTGATAAAAACAGTACATAACACACGTTAATAAGCAGATATTAAATATAACCGTTGCTGGGGAGTTTTTTAGCCACTTCTTCTTCTCAACAAAAACACTAGGAAGTGGTGAAGGATGCCCACCCTTCACCACCTCCTAGTGTTTTTGAGGACTGCCTTATGTAAATTTTGACGTCAAAAAGTGCTGGATATGAATTTATGGATATATGAATTTTGAATTTAATTGATTTTTGATCCAATATCCTAACTAAATTTAATACCAAACTAAAATATAATCCCAAAAGACTGTTGACATTACCACGTCGTATGTCAACGCTTAACATCTGGCCAAAGTAGAAGGCAGCACATGGGTAGTGGGAAGTGTCAACAAAACTTTTCGAGATCTCTATAGCGACATCTATCTTGCTCCATACGAACTAAATCTGACGTTTCCTACATCGCGCTATTTAAGTTATCCACGCGACTGATCATATACTCGTATAACACAACACCTGTCAGGCAGTAGCTCACCAGATTCAACACCTGTCTGTTCGGAGGATCCACCCTTTTCTACGGTGGATAAGGAACTTTACACCCTGTTCCTCATTCCCCAAATCTCTTCAAATAGAATACGAACACTTGGTCTCGAAATTTTCAACTCCAAATAGCAAAAACTTAATATATTGATTGTAACTAGGCGAACTAGGACCTCAAGCTCAGCAGTAGTGCTGGCGACCACTAGACCAAAGAGGCAGTCAGTTTAAATAACATTCATGCAAAAGTAACTCTGTTTTTTTGTTCGTTACATTTTCATGACTAGACTGTTCCTCATTCCTCCATATCGCTGGCCCATACTATTTCCACAAGATACTATTTTGACAAAAGCCACGTTAGGACCTCTTCTTACACAGCTCATCTCTCTTAGTATTCTTATTTCAACTGTATCCATCCTCACCAATTTAGGCTTGGTGTGTTAGGTACACTGTCGTTAAACTTGTTTCTACGTTTGCATACATTCAATTAATTAATTCCATTTAAACAAAACAGTGAGTCTTCTTTAATTAAGAATGTGAAATCAGATAAAACCCATTCGTGTTCCGTCCTTGCCCTTTACGTTCCGGGGTCCCCGTAACTCTCTCGAACATCCCGCAAAAGGCTTCGTACCCCTACTGGGCCTAGCCAATTCAAACAATGAGCCTTACCATTGTTTTATAGATCTTACCTTTAAGCTTAAAGGTCATGTAAAATAAAACAAGTGCACCCTCACAAAAGAAAGGCTTTATTAGGTAATCATTAAGAAATAAATTAAAGTATCGCAATCATAAAGAATTGAATGCCCATTTTCACTAATGTCATGTAAAGCAATGTCTATTGAGGAATACCTAACGTTATCAGATTTTGAGCAAACACTCCAGAAATGCCCGTGATGTAGACGTAACATCAAATCGAACGACATCAATATGGAAATCATTTCTCTTTAGCGTAAGCTGTAAGCGATCGCTTTTATCAATAAGGCCGCCCATTGTAACACCATATGTAGCACTTAAATTAATTATTTGTAAGTTTTGTATGGTGTACAATAAAGAGTTCTATTATATTCAATTGAAAATACCTTTACCTGTGATTTTATGAGGCAAGCAAAATTTTATGACCCCTAAGTGTGAATCAACCAAAAACAAAGAGATATGAATCTTAAAAAATAAGCTATTATTATATTAACAACGAGTATTTTCAACTTTATAATGTTCATATTGACGTTACGTTTACGTCTAGCATTCGTGCTAGACACTGTTGTTATGCAAAAATGCCCTGGTTTAAGTAACATTTGGGAGACCTAAACGCAAAACCAGTGGTCTTTAATAAAGGCATTATATTTGGGTGATGCAGAGTGTTAGTGAAATCGTACGTTAGTTTCTCAATAGGTAACTCGTGAGTTTAATAACATATATTTACGGACGGATTCATGCAAGCCACATTTCCAGAACTTGAAAATCTTGACCGTGCCCTCACTTTATATCTATGAAGCCTGTGTTTTTGTAAAACTCAATAAGCACCTTTATAAACCTTTCGAAAGTCAACGACGCTCAAATAAGTTGCACTTGCTTTACACAAAAACCAAATTTCTCCATAGAAGTATATATGCAAAGGCTCCCAAACTTTACAATAAATTACCAAATCAAATTATATCAGCTAACAACCTAAATAATTTTAAACGCCAGTTTTTTAAACTATTGAATGAAAAGGCGTATTACTATGTCGATGAATTCCTTAATGACAAAATGATTAGATAATTTTGTCCAATTTAATTTAATTTTGACAAATGTAATTTTGGTGAATGTAAGTTCATTTAATAATTGTTATAATTAATCTTATTTTGATAATTTTAAATTTTATTACATTGTATTTATTTTCTTTTTCTGTGCGATTTTTGTTCTACTTTATTTTATTTTTGACAAATTTTATTTGCTGACATTATATTTTATGACATTTGTACTTTTATAATTAATTTAAATTTGATGATATTGACTTTAGCGACACTACAGCGTCATTATTTTGTATGCCTTTCGGCGGAACATAAGATGGGCCAAACATTTTTATACAACAGCATTTTTGTACCCTGTGTTCACAAAATTAATAAATGAATTTGAATTTGAATATTTTTGACACTATCTATGGTTTTTCAAGGCATTTTCAGTTTCTGTCACTGAAACCTGTGAGAGTTATCTTAGCAATAGGTATCTTTCTTTACATTAGGTGTCAGTAAAAACGGGCACCATTCTTCTGTTTTACTAATTAAGCTAACAAATATATTTATTAAATTCATGCACTCCATTCTTGTCATTTTAAAGCCCTTAAAAATATTTTGTATGCAATCCATTGCGGCATTAACATCATTTTGACTTATAACTACCCTTTCACAAAATTTACCACTTCACGCTAATTTTCCCTTATTTGATGTGACCACCGTCACTTGAAATACAAGACTTATTAGCCCCCAAATGACCAATTCTCGGGTTCCTCGTTTAATCTACAGTTAATTTTCTAAAGGATCCAGGCATTCCCATGTACTCTTCATTGAACTTTGACGACTGCCTCTTCGATTCATCACTGATTAACTTTTCTGCATTTTGTACTAGCTTCCTTGCTTCTTCCGTTCGTAAGGAGTCTTTCCATTGTTCTGCAGAAAAAAACAAAACGTTAATAAATTATTCATGTCATGGTTACTCTTGGGAGAGGAACATATCCAGCAGTTGCCCTTCTTTTAGCTTGATGATGATCAAAATTATTAACAGAACAGCCGATCCTTCGGTGGTAGCAATTTCGCATAGTGCAGTACGAAGTTTCAAAAGAATATGAGCTTATCCACTTTAGGACGTCGCTGGGAGAGGACAGCTAAGGGACAGGCTGGATCTGATCGATATTATTTAGGGACAAATTTAAAACTACAGGCGCATCGCCGGCTGGCTCGAGCGAGCGTTGGGGACAGGTGTTGGAGCTCTCACAACCATCTCGTTTAATACTCACCACTCAACTTAGACACGGAAGCCTCATCACCACCATAGTCTTTAGGCAGAATTTCCCTAGGTATATGCTTGTGAAGATCCTCGTAACTGTTGTGGACATGTACTCTGTTAGCCACTTTCTCTCGAAGAGCTTGCTTCAGAAGGAATATCAGCTTGTCAACGAATGGTGGTGCGTTCAAGATGTGGATACCTTTGATTTTTGTGCCAATACCTTCCTGTAATTTAACAAAATTTATATGACAGTTAGCTTGGTGGAGGAAGAAAAAGATTAAATAAGAATGTCAGATAGGACCGATACTTTATGATGAGAAATCTTCAATATAATCTGTTGTCCTGATAAGTAAGCGATATTTAAGTGCAATAGGGTAATTGACTACCTACAAAGAGTACATATCGCACACCCAGATCAAAACAGAGACAACTCAAAAATAAAGATTTTCAATGCTATGATGAGAAACCACGTATTTCCCATTTTTTGTCAGTAAAGTTATGAAACAGGACCTTAAATCATGTCATAAACATGTTGTAGAATGTAAGTGTATTTTAACTGGACTGAGAATAAATACTTTTTATTGATGCAACATTACTTTTTAGTTGTTATTGAACATTCTTGAATTTTGAGTTGTCATAGCTTTGATCTAGCAGTGCGATATATGTGTATATGAAATAAAACTTATTTCGTTCTACTCCTTCTGTCTCCAAAAACGTATCTGCCATTATATCTTTTGATTTAAAAGAGCGTCCCTGGAGTTTTTTGCCCATTCTTCTCCATAAAGATCTATGCTTTGGAATTTTAATTTTAATCAGCGTTGCCATTCAACGTGACAATGCTGCCAGCCTTCTGGGCACTTTTCACAACGATGCGGATGAATTTTTTGATGCCCTATGATTATTTATTTTATTTTATTTCTTCATATATTAATAATTGTATAATGTTAATTAAATAAAATTATAATTTGCTTTGGAATGTGCAACTACAGTACTTTCTCTTTCTTGTGACTGTGACTGTAGTTTTGCTTTTGTTTCTTTTTGACATTCAAAAGTGCCGTAAAATGCTTATTTTAATTAGACCATAATAGTTTTGAGCTTGAACTATGATTTTCATACTTACTGTGCACAGGACTTCTGCTTTTTTAATGACAATAGGATTTAATTTACCAAGCATGCCCATGTGTATATTTGTGAGGTCAATCACGAACCTTTCCGAAGGCGTGTAGTCAAAGTTTATTCTGTATTCACCGATCTGGAAATTTTAATTAATACTTTAATTTTTTCGGTGCATATTTCGTTACAAGATACTTTTACTACAAGGTTTGACTATGGGCAAAAAAAAAGAATAGGATAGTCTCGATACTTGTAGTATAATTGAGAATAGGCATATCAAAACATCAGTTATTTTAATGACGAATCATCTGCCTACCCTTTTCCCAACCATTTTGGTATCGGCTTCCAGTCTAGTTAGACAGTTGGATGCAGCTGAATACCAGCATTTTACATGTAGCGACTGCCTATCTGACCTCCACAACTCAGCTACTGGGCATCACGGTACCCCTTAGCAAGACTGGTTGTCAGACTTTCGTGTTTCTGACTATCCGTAACGACTGTCAAAGATCTACGAATGGCAGCCGGGATTATAACCAGTATTGATCAGCAATTGACCCCCATGATTGCTGATCAATACGAATAACTGCAAACATTACAGCAATAGAGTCGTCCGACTCTTTTGCAATTATCGATTATTCAATTTTTAAATGTAATTACCCTGGAAAATGTCCATGTTCCAGGGTAATTACATTTCTTAGTCGGATTAATGATCGAAATTTGTTGTTACTGGCAAACAGTAGGATACTGCTGCCCATTCTCATAATCTCAGCCCAACTGTGGGCATACATAGTTGGAAAAAGGGTAGGCAGATGAGGATGACTAGTTATAATCAAAGTAACCATTTGATTAACAATATTAAAGTTTACCAAAAAGGAATATCTGAAGTAAGAGAGTATGCTGAATGGGTCCAGTTTCTCTGTTAGGAATTGTGTGACCATTACTCTGGTCTGGTCTGTTGGATGTAGCTTGGGGAGAGGCACGTAGTTTCTGAAATACAAAAAAAGAAAGATTATAAACTTAAATAATGTCATGATGGCCCAGTGGTTTAGGCCTCGCCTCTTGTGCACGAGGTTGTGGGTTCAAACCTGGGCAAGTACCGATGTGTTTTTCGATTCATATGTACTTTCTAAGTTTATCTTGGAGATCACTGACATCGGTGAAGAAAAACATCGTGAGGAAACCTGGACTTGTATATAATTAATATAAGTCTGTAATCGCCAACCCGTCTTGAGCAAGCGTGGTGATTAATGCTCATGCCTTCTCTGTATGAGAAGAGGCCTTTGCCTTGCAGTGGGATAGTAATAGGCTGGTACTATACTAGTATACTATAAATATAAATGGAACATTTTCATAGTAGACTCGAATATTTTTTGTTTATTTCATTGAAGTGGAAACCATTGGTTGTAGATAATAATATATGTAGCTGATTTAATAATATTGTATTCATAAATTATGTCTTAAGAAATAAAGTGATGTCTCTTTCCATTTGCCAGGGTCAGGAAGTTTATTATATAAAACCTTTCATAAATGGCGACGCTTCTCTTAACTTAAACCTTAACTTCAATTCGAATTGACATCTTTTATTACTATAAATAATATGATAAATAAATAAATAATGCTGGACAATCCACACAGCATCATCTAGCCCCAAGCTAAGCAGAGCTTGTGTTATGGATACTAGATGACTGATATACTTAATACCCCCAAAGCTTTCTTCTCCATTTTTATTAATCAACTTTTATATTCATCAGTCTTTTACTCACATTCACAGCCTGTCAACACATGCCCATAACAAGACAAACGATGCCCTTCCAACTTTTTTGTCGCAAACGCCACTTTCGAACTTCCTCTTTTTCTCACTCCACACATCCAAATCAACTCTCATCTCTGTTACATCCAATTTTTCGCAGTCTTTGCATTACGCCAGGTTTATTTTGGACTTGTATAATATGTTTCTCTTAAACTTTGTGCTATCACCATTCAACCATGCTCAGTTAATCCGCTGCGTTACGTTTTGGTCTACTTTGACATATCCGTAAGCAAGCAATCCGAAACACCAAAAGTCAGGGCCAATTCGTAGTATATTTTGGCGAGGCATATAGGCACAGACGAGAACTAAGTTTAGACATGTCAATTTAGTTTAAACCACAAACTTAACGACCTATGTGGCGCAGCGGGTTAAGGTCCGCCTGCGGCGCAGGAGGTTGCGGATTCTGGGTATTTGATATGTATAGTAAAAAATATCTATCTATGTAATGTATTGTATTAAGTATATCAGTCATCTAGTACCCATAACGCAAGCTCTGCTTAGCTTGGGGCTAGATGATGCTGTTTGGATTGTCCAGCACTATTTATTTATTTAACTTCGCTGTATTGCTAGTCGACAGCTGACGTGTCCACATAAGTGGTGATTCAGCTAAAAGAAAATCTGATTGACGTCCGTTCCTTTCATGTTTTAATAGAGAGAAAAAAATTGTTTGTGTTTAATAGAATCGGCACCAATTTCAGTAATAAGTTAATATTTGAGTAGTTCAATTTAGTACTAATTTATTACTATAGCGGTTTCTGTGTTACGAGTATTATTCTAACAATCTAAATACTACAATACTTATTTTTCAAAAATGATCAAACTATTGATACATGAAAAGAATAAAATAAAATTGAGAATCACAGGGCATCGAAAAATTCATCCGCATCACTGTCAACGGGAAAAATGCCCAGAAGGCTGGCAGCATTGCCACGTTGAATGGCAATGCTGATTCATTGACCAAAAAAAGGACAGCCCTCTAGTCACGTGAAGAGTCGACCAAATTAAATATAAATTTAAACTAAATAAACTTTGTTACTAGAGGATTTAAGAGGTACTTCAACCATGGCTTTTAATCAATTATGACGAGTGGTTTTTTTGCAGATACTTTGTATTCATCTGATTGAGTGTATTAATTTAATGGGTTTTGCGATAAATTTACAATTCAATAGTTATATACGAGTTTAAAACCGGTTAAAATAAATGTGTTATTACTTTTTTACTGGCTCAATCAAAGCATTTGTAGAGTTACGGTCATAAACCTCTAATAAGCCATAATTCACATAGCTATAAATGTATATGGAATTAGAGATTAGTAGTTATAATTTAATATTGGCTCGTCATTTTTTTTTCAACTTAACTAAGTTATCAGTTTCAAAGTGAAAATTTAGTCTTTATTTACTTATTTATAAGTTAATAAAAATATATAGATAGATATAGGTTGAAACAGCTTCCTATATTACGTACACGAAACTAAAAGGTTTTTTTTCTTGTTACACCTACCATATTCTGTATCACCCAAATGTTGACTGGTAGAAAATGCATAAGGCATTAAGTCTGTCTTTATACGGTTATTTTTGCTTTTGCATAAAGTTTTAATAAACAAACTTATGTCAAATGAAATAAATAAAAACTGTCATGATGGCCCCGCGGTTTAGGCCTCGCCTCTTGTGCACGAGGTTATGGGTTCAAGCCTGGGCAAGTACCAATGTGACTTTTTCAATTCATATGTACTTTGCAGTTTATCCTTCAGGGATATTTACTGCTCAACCGAACTTTCCTGTGGGGGGCTTAATTAAAATTAAGGCCTCCAGCCAGGCAATTAAGGCCTCCAGCCAGGAATATGTACTTTCCATGTTTATCTTTCACATAGCTGAAATGGATGAAGGAAAACATCGTAAGGAAACCTGAACTTATAATTAATGTAAGTCTCAAATCGCCATCCCGTCTTGAGCAAGCGTGGTGATTAATGCTAGTGCCTTCTTTGTATGAGAAGAGGTATTTGCCCTGCAGTGGGACAATAATAGACTGGTATTATATATTACTAGCTGACCCGGCAAACGTTGTTTAGCCATATAGGGGTTGGTGAAAGAAGGGTGTAAATAAATGTTTGGAGTGGACCACCCTTATCATTTAGGGGGATGAAAAATAAATGTTGTCTGATTCGCAGACCTAACCCACATGCACACAAAATTTCACACAAATCGGTCCAGTAGTTTCGGAGGAGTTTGGTAACATACATTGCGACACGAAAATTTTATATATTAGTTTATGTTAATCATAATTTAAAAATCAATTATTTATATTCTAATAGTTTGATTTTTTATCCAAGTTATTCTTTATAGAAACCTTTCAAGCAAAGCTTCTGTTTAAACAAATTACATCAATGTATTGATTCTTTAACATGGCTTAGAAGCTTGTTGATTGAATCGCTGATCATCAGCACTTACACCACATCCCATAGTCGTTCAAATTCCTTCACGGTCCTGTTGGCGCACAGTTCTGGCATCATACCTCTTGACGTTAGTAGTCTTTCCAGTCTCCGCTTTGTATCTTCTACTGAGCCTTTTGCTATTAGGAATACTCGTTCTAGGAGGCCTCGGTCTAGAAAATATAATAATAATAAATAATGCTGGACAATCCACACAGCATTATATAGCCCCAAGCTAAGCAGAGCTTGTGTTATGGTTACTAGATGACTGATATACTTAATACAATACATTACATAGATAGATATTTTTTATTATACATAGCAAATACCCGGAACAAATATTTCTAGATCGTACAAACATTAGTCCCAAGGCGGGAATCGAACCCGCAACCTCCTGCGTCGCAGGCGGACCTTTGCTCGCCGCGCCACATCAGGCGTCAAATACTGTATTAAGTGAAGTTTTGTAGTTAAGCCTATATCATGGTCTCTATGGTGGTTCTCACGATCTTCAAATCAAATCAAATCAAATCATTTATTGGTTTGCAAGCTTGAGTATTTAGTACATAGATGTTTTATAATAAAAGTCTTCAATGCTCTACCGTCACATGGGCATGCAAAACATATTACTATTTAATTCGCAAACAATTTAAAGATATCATCATTTTAAATAGAAAGAAAGAAAGAAGTATTCAATAATAAAAGTACAAATTAATGTCAAATCGTTTGGATTACTGTAAAAATGTCACAATAATACAGTAATGGGCAGTGTTACTAAGAATATAAATATTAAAAAAAATGAGAAAAAAATAAAAAAAATAGTTAAATGTCAACGAGGTTACTATAAATTTGATTTACAGTAACCTCGTTCACATTTAACTTTTTTTTTCTTTTTTTTCTCAATTCTTTTTAACAAAAAAAAATATAGGTTAACCATATAGGTTAAGCCTTCATCAACTCCTTGGCCAATGTTACTAGCTAGTAGTGGGACTTAATGCATCTGTATACGTTTAGACTCGTGCAAAGTATCAATGAAGTCCTCGTTAAATATAAAAATCATCAAGATTTAAAGCTTTTGATTCTGTAAATATCTATCCGTAGAAACTTAGGTAAAGTGAAGTAAGACGATGACTGCTCACCTTCTTTCACCCAAACTTTCACCAGGTGTTTTTTTACGAAAAACCAATGCCGTTTGTATTAGCTCCATCGATAAAAAATGTTATCCTGAAGCTTCATTTGTACTTAAATACCACAAACAAAACTAATCTACATTTTCAAATTTTCAGAGATTTTTGTTCCCACTTTTTGTGTGGCGTTGAGTGCACTTAGTGCGCCAGTGCAAATAAAAGTATTCTCGTTGTCCAAAAAACGGAAGAAATACATTAAAAGTTATGTTTTGGTTCTAAAATAAACAGAAAAGATTTCGTACTATGAAACCATTTACAATACTTCGCCCTATTGAGAATATGTAGATTCATTTTTTGCACTTGTAGTTGTCTTTTGCTGTATTTGGACAGTTCATTTAACGTTAGAATTTTTTTTTTCAATATTTATTCACTTGGGATTACTTTAGGGGGTGAAATAGGGGATGTAACTGTGCATTAAAAGTTCTTTGTTGAAGTTATAGTGATGTAAATTAGTATTTGGATTGACTTAAAAAAATGTCACAATAAAGAAAACACTACGGAAACGAAGATGTTGAGACAAACGACATCCTCGCGAGCTAAGACGTGGAAAAATTACAAAACCAGTATTGAAATAAAACCTTAAAAAAACTTACTCAAATACTGGCTGGCCTCCACCAGATGATTCTGCTTCTTGACCCATTCCTCAACAATGTCCAAGGCGTCATTTATTCTCCCTACATCTTCTATTCCACATTGTTGGCGAACTTTCTTCATGTCAGCTTGCGTCACTGTGATAAGCGGATGGTAAGTAATCTCTTCCATATTGATCTGAAAATAAAATATATTTATTATTTTACGCAAAATACGCGCAGAGTCGTGGAGTTGCGGATATCGGCCCGTCAAACAATACAACAATACATATATTTTAAATTAAATAATAATAAATAATGCTGGATAATCCACACAGCATCATCTAGCCCCAAGCTAAGCAGAGCTTGTGTTATGGGTACTAGATGACTGATATACCTAATACAATATATTACATAGATAGATATTTTTATTATACATAGGAAATACCCAGAACACCCGGAACACATCTTTATAGATCGTACAAAATTTTGTCCCAAGGCGGAAATCGAACCCGCAACCTCCTGCGTCGCAGGCGGGTCTTCGCCCACCGCGCCACATAGGTCATCAAAAATTCTTAAAATTATATACATATATTCATAAATTCTAACTAGGAAAGACAATACCTGTAATCACTAATGTAATAAACAGAGGTGCATCTTTATTAACACCCATATTTGACATTTATATCTTTATACATCATTATATTAAATAATTTGCCAGCTAAAAACTAATATATACTAAAACGACAATTAACTCAAGCAAAGCCTGCTAAACTGAATACATAAAAAGCCTCCAAGGCAGTCCAAGGGCGTGCCCGCTGACATGTGCAATGCTGGATTATGTCTATAGGGCTGATCCGATCGAGTGTCGGGTTTTGTGCCCAAATCAAATGAGTTTGCGACAAGTGCTTGGGATCCACCTAAGTACACGTTTGTGCGTTCTTAAAGGTTTGTAGTTTGTGGCAAGTAGCATACGTGTGGAGCTCGCATTATAACATTTAAAAATAAAGGAGGCCTTCGTACAGAGGCCGTGTGCTCGAGTGTCAAATTTCTTTGATAGGTTTTCAACTTTAGTACAAAAAAGTAAGGTTCATGTTCAATTGGGAAAATCTGACAGTTTGTATTAAATTGATGTGCTGGCGTCTGTACAAGATATCGCACATAACCCTTTGTGTTCGACTCTGACTTGCGTTTGTTTAATTTTATTTGCATTAACAGAGCGTGGCCATTTTAATTCGAATATTTTCAACAAAGCATGCATAATTTCAAACTTGTTATTGCATCATAATCCGTTTGCAGTTGGTTTCCCTGGAACTTTGTTAAATTGCATTCAAATTTTAATTACGTTCCGAACTAGTTTAGGAGTTAAAGCGTCAACAATAAATTTGTTTGTTTAGCTGACCTGACATGTTTGCTAAACAACATATGATTGAGGGTTAAACCCTTAATGTAATGGAGTATTTATTTTATAAGAAGTTCTCTTGTAAACCGGACCGGCTGTAAACGCGACTGATAAGCAAGAGATTCTGGGTTCGATTGCCAGGACGAGCAATTTGCCATTGGGATTTCATCATCCTCCTGCCCTTATCCCAATTTATTTGGGGTCGGTGCAGCATGTTTTCTTCTTCCATACATCTCTATTTGCCGTCATCTCAAGGGTCACCTCTTTTCTTGCCATATCATCTTTCACGCAATCCATCCATCTTTTCTTTGGTCTTCCTTTACTCATGCCATTGTGATTTGTCGTTAGGAATTTCTTATTTAGGAAGCAGCAACCCGGAGTCTGGATGTGTGCCCGGTCGATAGCAATAGGCTCACCCCATATTACACGGGACTTAAAAATATAACTGGTGAAATGTGGGTTTACTTAGGTACACATTTGCCAAAACCTTAGGTTAAATACAGGCGTGATGTTATGTTTAAGTTTGTTGTTTGCGTCTGGCTATCCGATGACAACCTCGGTTAGACAAGAAGTCTGCGTATATTTCTTTATAGATATGAGCCTTTGTGATATTCTGAAGTACAAGCAAATATTGTAAAGTTACGTCAAAATACGTTCAGTTGTTTTTGCGTGAAAGCGTAACAAAGATCGAAAACGCCTCAAATACTTTAATTAACGTTTATAAAAATAACTTTCAATTACTAAGCTTTAAAAAAATGTTCTTATTTTTTTCAAAATACGACAAAATTGCTTTTCAACTCCGATGTTTTACCGTTTAGCTTCCTCTACACATATATGTATTTCTATTCAAGCCAGTACATATTTAAGGCCATCAACTATATCGTATAACCGTCTAAGGTAAAGTCTTACTTCCTTCAACATTTACGCCATAAATCCTTCGTTCTCGCTTGATCAGAGGACCGAAACATCCCTTTCACCCTTATCAATGGGACATCTCAACCACAACGATCTCTTATCAGAGTGTTTCCCAATTCGTCTTTTTGTGTAAAGTTCTTGGCGTTAAAATAACTGA
The DNA here is from genome assembly GCA_905147745.2 of Phlogophora meticulosa. Taxonomy (NCBI): domain Eukaryota; kingdom Metazoa; phylum Arthropoda; class Insecta; order Lepidoptera; family Noctuidae; genus Phlogophora; species Phlogophora meticulosa. The sequence continues at coordinate 12,924,667 of LR990537.1, read as the reverse complement.
AGAAAAGAAGGTGGATTTTTTGAAAATTTTAGTTTATTGATAACGCCAATAGAATTTTTCTGCGAATCGAACATTAAACTATTTTTTTAGAAAGGCAGCCGTTGACAGAAATTAAAGCAAAAATCAAATCATAAAGAGCAAAAATTTGATTATTTGTACGCTTGCTTATTTATATATACATTATGCATGCAAATGTGTTCTAGCATTCCAACAAGGCGTTAAAAAACTGTAAATCAAAGATAACAATACCTAGTTTTTCTTTCTCAAATAATTGTTTGATGTTTTTCTTTGTTCTTGGTGCAGTTAATAAAGCCATTAATGATTATTTATTTATTATCCTTTAGGAGATCGTTTACAGAACCCTCCAACTCGGTACACGAGCCAGACTCGCAATTGAACGGGTTTTTTAAATGTTTCATCTTTTTTTTCCGTATTCTTTTAATGTCCATATTTTAACATAAATAAAATAAAAAATAACAATTTTTGATAAAATATGTATTAAAACAGTGCTCCGCCCGCAGCGAGGTGGTAAGACCCAAGATAACGGTGGTAAGGGATCCAGAGAGAGGAACCTCCTCACAATGCGTGCCGTGTCCATGACGACCGCCTTCTGCATCTGGCTTCTGACCCAACTGTTTAGCGAAAGTTTCTCCAGATGTTGGTAGAAACTTTTCGCTATCAAACCGTTGACTGATATGACTATCGGCACTATAATTGTTGAGTTCATATTCCACATGCTGGTAACCTCGTGAGCGAGATCGAGATAGTTTATTATCTTGTCTTTTTCAGCTTTTTATTATTGTAGTCAGTCATTCACGGTGTCAATAAAACTGAAGGTGAGGTCAGTGCATTATATCTTCTAGCACAATCATGCAGGATAAATTCATACACTCGTAGGTACCGTTGCAATTTTATAACACGACATAATACGTTAAGACAACATTATAATTACACCAGTTGGCCTTGCTACGCATATAGTATATTGTTTTTATATAAGTATATGAAGAGCTCGTGGCTAAATAAAAACAGCCGCACGGGTTGCTCGAAGGTTAAGCTACGCTTGCCGAGGTCAGTTTGTGGATGGGTGACCGTTCCTTACATATCGAGACTCCTCCGTGTCTCGGAAAGCATGTAAAGCCGTTGGTCCCGGCTGTTATTTGTAGATTTTTGACAGTCTTGTCGGGTAAGTAGAAGCCCGATGACTACCTGTTTTAGCAAGGCTTATGGTGTTGCCCAGTTACTGGGTTGTGGAGGTCAAATAGCTTCCATAGGTTAGACTGGAAGCCAACCCTAACATAGTTTGCAAAAGGCTAGGCAATTGATGAGTATATGGGTAAGAATATGACTATGGCAGATGATGATGGTCTAGTGCTCGCAAGTGTTACTGCTGATCCTAAGGAGGAGCTTCAGGAAATCCGGGAGGATTATCAAACCCAGCACATCATGCTCACTTCCTCATTTCCCGGGCCTGGCAAAGTGTTATTGAGTTTTATCATCAGCAATTTCACAGTTTTCACAGGTTGATGACAGTAGGGTCACCCCCTATTACATGAGGATGAGGCTTTAACATGACGAGCAAAGTGTGGGTGTACTAGAGGTACCCCGCTGCCTAATCCCTTTTCCTTATTTTCAAGGATTTTTTTCTTTAAACTGTAAAATGTCATGGTTTCTGCCTAGCTGAGATTTTTAATTAAAAAGTAAAAAAAAAACATTTTTTCATAAAAAATCTCACTGGGTTATATAAAAAACGTGTTTTTTTAGCGTTTAAAGAGAAAAAACACGAAAAAAAAAATGAGACTAGAAAAAATAACGCCAGGGAGCTCAGAATCATATACTGAACTCATGATATCAGGTTGCGCGTCGATGTTCCTTTTCACAGCATCTAAGTTTAACATTTGTATGCAACAAAACGTCCATTGCAAAATGCTTTTGGGGACACACCTCATAACATCTACGTGGGTCAAGCGTGTGTTGCAAAATATTTATGTTTGCCATTTTCTACGCCGTTGATCTAAATTATAAATTCATCTCAGCGTCGAGTACCGCGGTTAAGTTACATCCTTAAGGAAAAAGTTTTGCATTTTTATCTTTGCGCCTAGCACGTAAATTTGCGTGACGTAACGTAAATTCTTTGTTTTTGACTTTGAAATTTATAAAATACACGTTATGCAAGTGCGTGCAATTTAAAAAAAAAACATGAACTCGAGTACCTAACAATACCTATAAATTGTATTGAAATTTCTAAAATATATTGATTTCGCTGTCGAAATATTCTAAAATAAATTAATTATTTGTACATCGCGAGCGAGACATTTTTTACTCTTAAAAAGCTGGTTATTTTTCTTGCCAGTGTGATTACATGTGCAATTTAACTATAGTTCTTAGAGAAATACTCTTAAAAAAATCACCTTAATATCGTTCGCATCGTTATTTATATACCAATATACCACGTACAGTTTACTTATGTTCACAAAATAAATGAATTTGTCCTTTAAACCTGCACCTTTCACCTTTGAGCGTTCGCCTTTATCAAAATAACTTAAAAAAAAAAAAAACTCAAGCTTAAGGATTTGCGACATCGACAAAGATATGTGTCGTGTATCAAATCTTGTAATGTTTTTAATTTTAATGACTGCATATATTATACAAGATTTACTTAAGAAAAACTTGCATATGGATCCTTTCAGTGTTATTCTTAGGACCTATTATGAATCCATCCACAATCGAAGCGATGGACGACCTGGGCGAAGGTCGTGTTGTTTCAATTCCCGATTTCATTGTGGGTTCGATTCCCGCCTTGGGACAAATATTTGTACGATCTACAAAGATTAGTTCCGGGTGTTCTGGGTAATTGCTATGTATAATAAAAAATATATTTCTATATGTATTGTATTAAGTACTAGCGGCCGCACGGGTATAATAATTATGTACGACATCAGATTAGAAACCTCAAAAATAACAGTATTTCACCACTATTTAATGGATGTTATTATACATATAAACCTTCCTCTTCAATCACTTTATCTATTGAAAAAAACCGCATCAAAATCCGCTGGGTAGTTTTAAAGATTTAAGCATACATAGGGATATAGGGACAGAGAAAGCGACTTTGTTTTATACTATGTAGTGATATCAGTCATCTAGTACCCATAACAAAAGCTCTGCTTAGTTTGGGGCTATATGATGCTGTGTGCATTGTCCAGCATTATTATTATTATTAATCAGGCTTCAAAAATACGCTCACCTATGAGAATTTATTATTCTCCACAAACATTGCTAGAAATTTACGTTACAATGAACAATTGAACATCAAAGCAGCAACCATCATGGCCCACTGTGTACATTGGACATTAACTTGACCTGTGATACGAACAGTCAGTGATGATGATCCAATATGTCAATGTCAGTGTGACGTCATGCTCGCTTACGGCACCTTAATAAACAAGGGCATGCTTGAACTTGGAGGTAAGGTAAAGGACACAGTACTATTGTTCGGATAATCGCGTATGCCTCTGGATTATTTTGAAAACTTACCCAATCAAAAATTACTCTTATTTTATGATGGCAATGGTTTTTGTTTCTGTCAATCGTTTCAAGACCTTGCTTTGTAGTATGGATAGAATTAGAAATGAGTATGTAAGAGGAAGTCTGACGACACGGTTGGCGCGGTGGTTGAGCCATCGGCTGCTGCGCCGCGTGTTGTGGGTTCGATCCCCACACGGAACAAATATTTGTATGGCCTACAGGTAGTTGTTCCGGGTCTGGCTGTTTGTGTATGTGAGTTTAAATGTTTGTAAACGCACCCACGATACAGGAGAAATTCCTAGTGTGAGGCAATGTTTTTTTTAACAAAAAAAAAGATAAAAAAAAAAAGTCTGAAAGGGGTGCCTGTAACCGAGAAGTTCTGTGGAAATTGGTTGTCATGGCTTCGCATGTAATGCGAAGGAATGAGGACCACGTTGTGAGGAAAGTTTTGAGTATGAATGTGGAGGGTTACAAGAGTAGAGGGAGACCAAAGAAAAGATGGATGGATTGTGTGAAAGATGATATGGCAAGAAAAGAGGTGACTATTGAGATGACGGCAAGTGGAGATGTATGGAAGAAGAAGACATGCTGCGCCGACACCAAATAAATTAGGATAAGCGCAGGAGGATGACGTGATGATGATCTTAATATGCTACAAGCATAAACTAGTAATCATGTTATTTAATTTCACTGTTAACCTACGTTACAAGACATTGACATTTGCAATGCCACTTAATAATATAGTAATTAGTATAAGTAAGAACCTTTGCCCTTATATAATGAACAGGAAGGTTTTCAACGTACATTTTCTTCTTCTATGAATTCTATCTATTGTCTTTCTTAGAAGGCCGTTAAGACCATTTGGTCTTAACGGCCTTCGGTACGGTTCGGTACGGTTACGGTATAGATTAAGATTTAATTATTTAATTATATCTATACAAATAAATAAAATAGAAGTGTTTGTTTGTCTAATGTCGAAATTAAATATATGCTTTTGAAATAAAACATACTTTTTTATGTTTGTCTGTCACTCTGTTCTGCCGGCAAATCTCCAAAAAGGCCTAGACCGATTATGACAGGATTTTCACGGGTATATAGCTGATATTATAAAGAGAAACTAAGGTTAGTTTATTTTACCACAGCTGGTCAAAGTCCTCCCCCAAGTCCATCCATGAAATGTCTTCGGAAAAACGCAAAATTACTCTGATAAATTATTATCAAACGCGCATTTACTGCTGTCATTGTTTTAATGAAATGACAACAGCGAATCGCATCATTAGACTTGCGTATGTGACACGTCAATAATTTCGATCCAGGATCTAGGAATAAATTCACTATGAACTTATCTCACGTGAAATAATTTAAAATAGTATCTACAATGATTTTGATGAATCACTATTTGATGTTCCACGTCGATCGACCTATGGTTCTTTTTTCAATTTTTAGATAACGTATTGAGTACGCATTCAATTTAATCGATAATGTTACATCTGACACCTACGTTAAAGTGGTATTTGCTTTGTTTACAAATCAGACTACTCTGCAAGAGCTCCTTTTGATTTTAGGTTTGGACTTTTGTTTTTTTTTTCTATTTCACTGTTTTCTCCTTTTGATTCGGGTATTCCAGGCGTCATTTCTTCATAAGGATATTGTGATGTCTCATATGTAATAAATATTATCATTGGTATTTTAAAATCATTTTACAAATAATTTGATTTGTCAGACTTTATTTTGAGTGTTAGTATTTCAGTGAGTTCTAAGTAACTCCTGTCAACCCAGCACACATCCAGATTCAGGGTTGCTACTGAGAAACTCCTAATGAAAAATCCCACCGACACATTGCTCGACCCAGAAATTGAACCCGGGACCTCACGTTTAGCAGTCGCGTTTGCGACCACTAGACCAACGCGGCTGTCGGTAATTAAATTATTAATTAATATTTTTTTCCTGAACTATTGTAATTATTTGCAAGAAATAAAATAGGCACTTCTCCGGAAGTCCGACACATAGGTAAAACCATAAATAATATTTCATATTAATAATATTTATTTCTCGAAGAATTACGTTTTAGTACATTTCCATGTTATGTTACAATAACTGTGACAAATGACGAGGTAATTATTAATTATGGAAGTTACCTATGAGAACTTCAATCAAAGTAACTGGAAGCCTCATCATTGATTCTACTCATCATTAAATTATGAACTATTATTAATACGAGACTGAACGAAAAACAATCTGCTGCGTCATCCGTAATGCGTTACGTAAGTCGACAAAATGTACTGAACTGTTGATTTATGTTTCTCGATTGTTTCACAGTAAAAGTCGTAAAGTATTAGGAATATAGAGACTTACTTTGAAGAAATACCACGTGGATACCTGTCATGTTAAAAAAAAATGCTTTCGGTGAGCAAGAGAGTCTATTTATAAAACACGTATTAAGTTCTACGTAAAAATGGTTAACCCGCATTAAATGATTGAATAATGTCACCCGACTTTGACTCACTGCAAGAAAAATAAACACCAGCTTTCATCTTTTTCGCTCTTATAAAAAAAGAAAGGGACGAACATTTATAAGAGCTGTCAATTTGAGTTTAACTGAAACTTCCAAACAAATAGAATTTAAAAGAACATTTTTATTTGATATGTTGCATGATGTTGAATTTTTGACTGCCTTGCTGGTCTAGTGGTCACAAGTACGACTGCTGAGCGTGAGGTCTTGGGTTTGATTTCCAAGTCAGGCAAAATTTATAAATTAAAGAATCACAGGACAACGAAAAATTTATACGCATCACTGTCAACGCGAAAAGTGCCAAGAAGGCTGGCAACATTGCCACGTTGAATCGCAATACATCATATCATATCATACATAGTCATGTGTAGAGTCGACCAAACGCTTCGAGATGTCTCAAAAAACTATATGGGCACACGGACCCCATGGCCATAGTGTTTCTACCCCAAACGGCTCAAACATATAATTCCTAATTATGTTGTATTATTTTTGCCGTTTGAGGTTTTCTGCACCTGCAGCAACCGCACCTGCACAGTCCGCCTAGTTGTTCTAAACATAGTTGACCTTTAAAAGGCATCGACCAAAAACATTGCCAAGTTCAAGGCATAAACTAATTTGACATCTAAAACTTATTACTTGCCGCTTGCTATAACTGCCGCCATCCTTTTCTCTAGCTATCTGTCAGAAAGAAATGTCAAGTGTCTAATATTTTAGGTTAGTTTTGTGAATAAAGTAATCGGTGCCGTACCCAACTTAGTAGCGCGTGAAACCACGGAGCACTACTAGTTCCAGCAGTGATGCTCTGTATGAATCACCCCGTGAAACTGTAGGTGATAGCCTTTTCCCAACTACGTTAGGGTCGGCTTCCAGTCCAACTGGATGCAGCTGAATACCAGTGTTTTACATGGAGCGACTGCCAATCTGAACTCCACAACCTAGTTACTGGGCAACACAATACCTCTTGGTAAGATTGGTTGTCAGACTTTCGGGTTTCTGACTACCCATAACGACTGTCAAAGATCTGGGACCTTCGGCTTAGCGTGCTTTCTGAGGCACGGAGGAGTCTCGATATGTTACGAAAGGTCACTCATCCACAGACTGACCTCGGCAAGCGTAGCTTAACCTTCGATCAACCCGTGCGGCTGTTATTATTTACCCACGAGATAAAATGTAGGTGATGTGACTGCAAAATGAGCCATCATCCCATACAGTTCTCTAAAATGTCTACAAAATAGGGCGGCTGATAATAAAGTTCAAAATAATATCACCCAACATGAACCCAGCTTTACAACGCATCAAATGTTTGTAATGTATCGCAAACATTTGCGTGCTCACGTTAGTTGGAAGGCAAACAAAGCGTTTATGCTTGACCGTGGCGTGTGTGTCTAATGGGTTTGTCAACAATATGAACGCATGTTGTCAATGTTACGCGACTTTGAAATAGTGTTACTTTAGTGGAATAGACCTGTCATGTGTGCCTAGTACGCATGTTTGACGTCAAAGTTACGTCAATTCGAACGATTTCAAATTTGCAAATACTAGTTTCGATTTTTTTTAAAGCCCTTTACCGTCCCACTGCAGGGCAAAGGCCTCTTCTCATGAAGGGAAGACACGAGCATTAAACACTACGCTTGCTCAAGACGGGTTGGCGAATCCATACTTACATTAATCATAAGGTTTCAGGTTTCCTCACGATGTCTTACAAAGTCCATCATAATATCTATTGAAAAGTCACATTGGTAACTGCCTAAGATTGAACTCACAACCTCGTGCACATGAAGCGAGGCGGGACCCACTGAGCCATCACGACATAATACGAGTATATCATCATCATCCTCTTGCCCTTATCCCAATTTATTTGCGGTCGGCGCGATATGTCTTCTTCTTCCATATTTTTTTATTAGCCGTCATCTCAGAAGTCACCTCCTTCCTAGCCATATCATCTTTCACACAATCCATCTATTGTTTCCAAGGTCTCTCTCTACTCTTGTAACCCTCTACATTCATACTCAAAACTTTCCTCACAACATGATCCTCATTCCTTCGCATCACATGTTCATACCATGCCAACCGATTTTCACACAACTTCTGTGTCATAGGCGCCATTTTCAGACTTCCTCTTATATACTCATTTCTTATTCTGTTCATTCACGTAACACCACACACTTAGCATTCTCATCTCAGCTGCATGCTGCTTTTCATTCATCCCTTTTGTGGCCCAACTTTCTGATCCACACAAGACAATGGGCATACGATACGACATTATATATCATTAATTTGGTCAATATATCAAGTAATCAGTCTAGTCTCATAGAGTACAACGACCTCATCTAGTACTAAAAAATCCAAGTTTAGCGAGTGTTTGTTAAACCTAATACTTGCAGATAGTCAAATATTACCATTTTTCATTTAATAATACATTTCGATAAATGATTCAATCACCAAATTGACGTCATAATACGATACGCACTTTACAATGTGCTAATTTACTCAGTAACATCCGTTTAGTTTCCATCCCTATGGTATCGACAAATGTGTACTAAAAGTACGTGTTTCTGCCTCGATGGTCTGGTGGTTACAAGCGCTACTGCTCATCATGAAGTCCTGGGTTTAATTCCTAATATGGGCAAAGTGATACTCTATAATTTATCTGTTGCAGTAAGGAATCTCGATTTGTAGCCGGCTGATGGAAATAAGAATATAAATATAAGAAATAAAAAAGGCTCCCCTGTTTTGCAAGGGACTGTAAAACTAACGGTGAAATGTGAATGCCCTATAGGGTTCCTCTTGGGTTCGCTCCATGTCAGATACCAGTATTCAGCTATGAAGAATCCCAATGACACATTGCTTAACCCGGGAATCAAATCTAGGACCTCATGTTTGGCAGGCGCGTTTGCGACCACTAGACTAGAGAGTATAGACAGTTTTTACTAGAACGAAGGGTTATGGCGACTTGTCGACGTAGATGACAGCCGAGGCCTACAATTCAGCTCGTAACTACATGTTGACCTTGTGTTAAAGTATACTAAACTTGTATATTTGAAATATGATTCTCGTATGATTGTCAATTGTTTATGCAATCAAGTTTATTATTATTATTGTAGTGCCCTTCTGGTCTTAACTAACAACTATGGTATCAAAGTTGTCCCGGGTCCAAAAAGGTTGGAAACCACCGTCGACGTCATCAACGATGGTCTGGCCCACTTATAAATTGCCATCCGGTTTTTGAGTGGACCTACTAGAATACAAAGATAATATGACTAGGTAACCGGACAGGCTCCTCCGGTTTATTCACATATCATGCAATGCAGCTGTGTTTTGTATGATTCGAATTGTTACCTACTATGTAAGTAAAAGTGAGTAAATATATTTTTTATTAATACCAAGAGGTTCTCAAATCGACACGTAGGTATATTTTATTTTATGTTTTACTAGGAATAACTTTTTACGGTGTACTCCAATTTCGATGATTATTTTTTTGTTGGATAGAGTATACTTCAAAGTTGGTCCCGTTTACATTTGGAAAAGAACAACCACCTTTAAGTGTAGAAAATAGAGGATGCTTGATTTTTCACAAACTAAATTTTGTAAAAGGTGACGCAGTTAACAACAGCTATTGTATCTTAGATAAATAATAATTATAAAATGACCCACTATAAAGAGAAAAATAAAAACTTGCTCATCTACTTACTTGCACATTCTATTATCTTGTATTCAAATAGGTATATATCGCCTCCCTAGTCTTTATCCCAACCCTGTTGAGGTTCGAATCTAGTGTAATTGGATGCAGCTGAATACCCGTATTTTACATGGAGCGACTGCCTATCTGACCTTCACCACCCAGTTATTAGGCAACACGATACTACTTGGTATCCAGACTTCGGGCTGCTATTGCAAAAATTTCTTAACGGAAACACTTTGGCTTACCTGGGCATCGAACCCAAGACCTCAAGCGTAGCAGTCGCTCTTACAACCACTAGACCAAAGAGGTAGGAAATACAGAGATAAAATTAATTTTAATAAAAGTGAAAGAACGATTCGATTCTCCAGAAAAAGGTCAGTCAACTTCTACGTGGGGTCAGTTTAAATGAAACAACCAAGATTCTAAGACATCATGGTGGATTTAATAATGCAGGTGACCTACAAATTGAAGGTCTACAACACTAAAGCACTTCCCCCGCGACTTCGTCTGCGTGGATTTCGTCCTTTTCCCTTCGAACTTTAACATCACCTAAACCGATTTTAACGTCTTGATGGCCCAGCGGTTAGCGCCCCGCCTCTTGTGCACGAGGTTGTGGATTCAAACCTGGGCAAGTACCAATGTGAGTTTTTCAATTCATATGTACTTTCTAAGTTTATCTTGGACATCTCTAACAACGGTGAAGGAAAACATCGTGAGGAAACCTGGACTTATATAGTTAATATAAGTCTGAAATCGCCAACCCGTCTTGAGCAAGCGTGGTGATTAATGCTCGTGCCTTCTCTGTATGAGAAGAGGCCTTTGCCCTGCAGTGGGACAGTAACAGGCTGGTACTAAGCCTATTTAAAACGTTGTTTTTAAAATGAGATAAAGCATATGTTACTCGATAATAATGTAGCTTTCTAAATAAATTGGCTTTATAATTTTTGAGTTTATCAATTACAAAATAAAACAATCTAATCTTCCTTATAAAAATCTTAGTTTAGACTGGCTTTTGGCATCGTTTTCTGCCTGATGAATGTCGGTTTTTGCAGATCCAGACGAAGTCACGGATTTAACACTATTCTATGTCCTTCCCGGGGTCTGAAACTATCTCCATACCAAAATCCATCTAAAACAGTTCACTGTATTAAGCGTAGGAAGGACCGACAGACAGTGTTATTTTCACATTTATACTATTCGTATGGATATGAATTATTCTGTTATTTACTAAGAACGTTTTGTATCTGAAGTGCTTTTAATTAAGAGTGCATTTAACTAAGCGATCTCTAAAAGGATAATAATATAAATAATGGCATTATTACCTTCAACACGAACAAAGAAAAACATCGAACAATTATTAGAAAAAAATACTAGGTATTGTTAGTCTATTATCTTTGTCAAACACTTTTTCATAACTTGTTACAATGGACTACCTAGTAGGTCTAGTGGTCGCAAACGCGATTGTTGTTAATGAGGTCTTGGGTTCAGTTCCCGGGTCGAGCAATCACATTGCTTATTTTTGTGATTAAGACTTTCTCAGTAGCAGCCCGGAGTCTGGATGTGTGGCAATGAGATAAGTCCGTACATTTAAATTATTAACCCCACCCCCTATTACGTGGGATAAACGTAAGTGGTTAAATGTGGGTGTACTGTACGTACTGCCTACACCTGCCTGCCCATCCCTTCGGACAATACAGGCGTGATGTTATATTTTTTGTTAGAACGTATTAGCATAATATTTTAAGTATTATTTGTAGTGAATACTTAGAAAAGTTAGTAGTTTAGTAAACATTACAAATAATAGGTTGCAAATTTATTTGATCACTTTTTTTTAATGAAATTAATTTAAGTATTTTAACGACCTATGCGGCGCAGCGGGCGACGGTCCGCCTGCGACGCAAGAGGTTGCGGATTCGATTCCCGCCTTGGGACAAATGTTTGTACGATCTACATAGGTTTGTTCCGGGTGCTCTGGGTATGTGCTATGAATAATAAAAAATATCTATCTAAGTAATGTATTGTATTAAGTATATCAGTCATCTAGTACCCATAACACAAGCTCTGCTTAGCTTGGGTCTAGATGATGCTGTGTGGATTGTCCAGCATTATTTATTTATTATTATTTATTTTCAATTTTCATTGTGTAAAATTTCATTAATTCACATTTAAATTAAGCAAAAGGTGCCTACTATAAAAATTATTAAAAAAGAAATTAACACACAAAAAACAACAACAAGAAAAAAATCCAATAGCACAAAATTATTCAACAAAAAAAAGTAAGTACAAACAGAAAATGTCACTTACCGGGTTCACGTATTTCCTTCAATACGAGTGTTGTCCACTGTGATCGCTATTATAATGTTCACCAAGCAACTTGTCACTCGTTTGAAACATTGAAACATTAGAGCGGTGGGTTTTCTACCTCTTTGCCTCTGTGAGTCAAATGCCACGGTCTCTGAAATCCTATCAGTATGTGTCAAATTTTCCCAATTGAACATGTACCTTATGCTTTTGTAATGAAGTTGAAAAACTATCAAATTAATTTGACAAATTGGGGTAGCTAGATATGCTGGCCTCTGTACTTAAAACGAATGCTTGACATAAACGTTACATCAATTCGATAGAATTTTTTTTAAGCTTCACTGAAGCTTGGCATCTGAAGTTGCCCAACAGCATTGTGATGTCTTTAGGAATATGTCGCATATATAGCTGTAGTTTTATTGCGTTTAAATAGAAGCTTAATATTTTTAAAGCTCCAAAGGATCTAGTATTTGATAATTATAAATTTCAACCTAATGCATTCCTATAAGAAAAATAGTCTAGACAGACAAATGGACTCCCCCCGACCCGCGTAACCCGCCTACCCCTTGCTGTCCTCTCCCAGCGACATCCTAAGTGGAGGCTCGTACCCCGCAGGGGGTGCCCTTAGCGATTCTTTCTTTTCTTTAAAAAAAAAAAAAACTTTGCCCCACACTAGGAAACATCATCAATCATCATACATCAAACTCACATACACAAACAGCCAGACCCGGAACAACTACCTGTACATCATACAAATATTTGTTCCGTGCGGGAATCGAACCGATTGGTCGCTTAGTTTTTAAGTTTTTACGCCCCGGCTGGAGGCCTTCATTTCTAATTAAATCCCCACAGGAAAGTTCGGTTAAGCAGTAGATATCCCTGAAGGAGAAACTGCGAAATACCCATTCAAAAAAAAAAGACAGATGTACAACGAAGTGATCGTTTTCGGGTTCCGTTTTTTCCTTTTGTTATACGGAACCCTAAAATTGTAAAGATAATGCATTCAGTATCTGTTTTTGCTCAAAATCAGGTTATCACCATAAAAACAGTCTACCCCATTAAGGTTGTGTGATATCCGGTTATCTATATGCGTGCATTATTAATTGAGATAGAATTTGAAAATGCCAATTGAAACCGGAAAAAAATATTAAATGCTCACCATACTTGGTAAGACACGTTAGCATAAAATTAACATTGTTTGTTCTACCATTGGAAATAAGATACCTATAAAATGTTAAACACTTTTTCTTTTTTAGGAATTTCTCCTGTATCTTGGGTGCGTTTACAAACATTCAAACTCACATATGTACATAAACAGCCAGACCCGGAACAACTACCTGTATGCCATACAAATATACTTGTTCCATGTGGGAATCGAACCCACGACACGTCGCGCAGCAGCCAATTGCACAGCCACTGCGCCAACCGTGCAAACATTAAACATGACATTTCGCATGTTCTCCCCAAAGGATTTGGCTGAGGTGTACCCATATTATGCCCACATTTCACCAGTTACATGTAATAGAGAACGAGCCTAATGGCAACAACAGAGCACAAATCCGGACTCGAAGCCACTATTGAGGATTACTGTTGGAAAACTCAAATTGCAAAATCAACGACTAGGGAATTAAATGCATACTGCATACTATACAACTATTTTACGTCTGTGACATCTCACAACCTCAGTTCCAGTTGAAAACCAGAGTCAGACACTGGATGTCTGGATTTTTTGCTGAACTGGACCCATTTGGTGCAGCCGTAAGGCAAATAATTTATATAAAAAATTATGTGTTATATTTTATTAATTATTTTTTTTCCGTATACTACATATTTAGAAAAAAAACAATTTTGATAAAATATGTATTAAAATAGTGACCCGCCCGCAGCGAGGTGGATCCAAGGTAATGGTGATTAGGGATCCAGAGAGAGGAACCTCCTCACAATGCGTGCGGTGTCCACTTCTGTCATTATTATTATTACTTCTTTCTTTGTTTTCGATATTTAGATAGTCATTGTGTGCCTGAGTCTATGCTAAATAAATGTATTTTATTTCTCATTTTCGTACTTTTTTTGCTCAGAAGCAGCGCTTGCAGCCCCTAGGCGCTTAAAAATTATCTAAATACGAATTGAATCTATAGTTTATCTAAGTACAGAGAACTAGTATTTATTTAACTAGTAGCATAAATCATCTTAACGACAGTCGGATTTTTGTATTCGATGCAGTAAATCACAGAACTAATGTCACATAGCATACCTACTCAAAATGCAATATGACAATGCAAAAGTACAAAAAAGCAGCAAGGTCTTCTAGAATCTTTGTAAGTTGTTTTATTAGCGTCACACAAGTTTTTTCTCATAATCATTATATAATAATAATATAATAATATTTATTTATTCCTGAGTGTATGGTACATTAAGGTTTTAATATAAAAAAGTTTCACATACACTACCGTTGCCGGTGTAGAAATATAAAAAAAAGTAATTCAAACTAACTTACAAAGTAAAAGGTCTTGCCAAATTTTACTAATAACATAATAATCAAATGTTAAAAAAAAACAATAAAAAAAAAATAAAAAAAAAGGTATACATACACACACGAAGTATTGATATATTGTATTGTCTTATATGACATGAGTTCCTGTCTAGTTACTGCATCTTATTTATTTATTGGAGTTTAGGTAAAGATGTACTTCAATGTTACGACGCCTGAATAATTATTTACAAATTCGTTAAAATTACTGTACAATAACACACATAAACTCACACCTTTTGCCTATAAGGGTAGGCAGAAACTATAGAACGCCACCTGTTACGATGATTAAATACTCCTTTTGTTTCGTTTACGTTCATACATCTGATCATACACGCACGCCGGTTGCGAGTACTACGCACCTGACCTTTTTGAAGTCAAGAAAACTGACTGTCCAATAAATGGAAGATTTTATTACCACCTCCACGCATCCCAAACTTGGTGGTAAATTTCATACAGATATTCTTTTATATCGCTCATTAGGAGAGGGCTATGTTCAGCAGTGGACTAGTATAGCCTGATGATGATGATGATGATGATTCTATTATTGAACAGAGTTCAAAACAGTAATGTTTATTTTGCACTACGAACCACTACAACACCCCACCACCACAATGATAATACCCAGTGAGTAATGAGGCTATTCGAATAATTCTCTTGGAAAAAGTTGATGAAACTATTCGCACTTCATTAACGTCCATTTTAAATGTGGCCTTGGACGACCGAGTGTGGATACAACAAGCCACACTACCTATCCGTTTTGGTGGCCTCGGCGTCCGTAAAATTATCAGTATTAGCTTACCGGCGTTCCTCTCCTCTGTGCACAGCACTGAGAAGTTAACCAATCATATTTTAGCCCCCTCCTTGGTTTTCTCTGAAGTGCCGTGCTTGACCGATGCGGTGAGCGCCTGGAAAGTGGCTTGCCCGAATGCAGATAGGCCCGTGAAACCATTTTCCCAGAGACTGTGGGATGAGCCGCTCTGTAGGTTGGTACGGAATAATCTTATTAATACGTCCACCAATACTGCTGAGAGTACCCGCCTGGTGGCTGTGGGTGCGTGGGAGTCGGGCCTTTGGCTTCAGGCTCTACCGTCACCCAACATTGGCACCATGCTGGGTGACACCACCTTTCGGCTCGCTACATGTCTGCGTCTGGACGCTTTTTGCGGAGCTACACATCGCTGTCAATGCGGTGAAGCAGTCGATTGCCTCGGACACCGTGGCCTATCCTGCAGTAAGAGCGGAGGTCGTATAGCCCATCACGCCTGTATTAATGACATCATCGACTCTTCACGTGACCAGAGGGCTGGCCTCTTTTTTGGCCAAAGAATCAGCATTGCCATTCAACGTGGCAATGCTGCCAGCCTTCTGGGCACTTTTCCCGTTGACGATGCGGATGAATTTATCGATGCCCTGTGATTATTCATTTTATTTTATTTTTTCACATATTAATAGTTGTATCGTTTTAAAGAAATAAAATTACTTATTTATGAGAAAAAAAACGAACAATTTGAAACATGGCCGAAACAAAAAAAATATTTGTAAAAAAAGAGCTTACTCTATATTGTCGCGTCTCTTGTATAATCTGTGGCCTAGCATCTAGATGTGAACACATCTTACAAGTACAGAGCGATCAAGTGGTAAATATTTGTTCTGTTTTTCCGCCTTCAATGACCATAATTATTTATTTGCTATTAAGTGGATACTTCAGAGTGTATACCTAAAGATTAACTTACCTTACAACGGAAATTAAATATGAACTCTTTACGAACGGTTAAGAAAAAAAAATTGAAAAAAAAACAGTCTATAATTCTCCAGATCTGGGCTTACATTTAACATACTCCAAAGAAGCGTCTATCAGGTGTAATAGTGGTGAAACCTAAATCCTGGACATACAAAAAATCTCTTTATAATAATATATTTCTTCACTTCCTCGAAAATTGACTCTTATTGCACAGGTTTTAGATTCACAATGCTGTGTATTTAACTGGCGTTTACTCTGCATGTCCGCTCTGCGCTATACGGAGATCCTAGCCACTGAAAACCTTAGGGAGAGAGTGCCTTTCTTTTTTTATCACAGCAAAGAGTCTGCATACTTTTTAACGTCTTATAATTTTGTTAAAATACTGCGGGTTAAAAAATAAAATGTGAAAAATTATTTTATAATTATTAATTTTAATAAAACTGTAAAATTTTGTGAACTTTTAACTGATTATCATCAATTAGTATCTATTATTTGAAGAAAATATTCAGTTTTTATATTTTTTTACTGGCCCTGCCACTACGACCGCGTGGATATCGAATCCACATACTTACATTTTTAAATATTCTAAAGCACATGTTTTGTCATTCAAGCGTCACCGGTCGGTTATACTAAATTCGACCAAGTCCTGCTGTCCCGATCTTTTTCTTTCCATACAGTAATATGATCCCGACAGGAATCAGACTGACAGACAGACCAATAATTATCTACAAATAATTGTTTTAGATTCTATTGCTGTTATAAAAAAAGTTAAAAAAAAAGTACCAGCCTATTACTGTCCCACTCCAGGGAAAAGGCCTCTTCTCATACAGAGAAGGCACGAGCATTAATCACCACGCTTGCTCAAGACGGATTTCCGATTTCAGACTTATATTAATTATATAAGTCTAGGTTTCCTCACGATGTTTTCTTTTACCGATGTCAGTGATGTCCAAGATAAACATAGAAAGTATATATGAATTGAAAAAGTCACATTGGTACTTGGCCAGATTTGAACCACTGGGCCATCATGACATTTTATTTGCTAGACTTGGAACCTTTTGTGTACGAGTCTGATTCGCAACGCAATAGGCTGTTATTTTTCTCATTCGGTTTAATACATATTATGAAGGCCTATTCAATTATCAAACTCCAGTGTCAAAACGTTTTAAAAACAAGTTTTTGATTTTGATTATTGAATAAATTGAACAGCGATCACGGAATTCTATAAAAGGTAAGATGACCAAAAAATTGTTTTTATCCGTCAGCTCATTTTTTAATAATTGTGACGTAGCTACCCCCGCTCCACAATTTTAATGCGTTTTATCATTTTTTTACCAATAAGAATAAGCAAAAAAATACGTGTCTTATACTTTTGAATATACGACTGGTTTTTTGGAATAGCTAAATTAATAATGCATTTATCAAAAAGCTGTTATTTGGACAGTACAAACAGACACTTCAAATTCATTTCTTTGTACAGATTTAGAGTTGACGGAACCTTTTAGAAACAAAATAGAAGAAATTCTTAGAAGAAGGAAAATCTGTACAAAACCTCCCTGTTCATTAAAGAAGGGCAAAGGTGCTTACTTATACTAATTACTATATTATTAAGTGGCATTTGCAAATGTCAATGTCTTGCAACATAGGTTAACAGTGAAATTAAATATGAAGGCGCGTCCCTGGAGCCATCTAGGCGTTGAGATTGACAACCCTATTTTTTTTTTAAATTGATTGTGTAATTTATCGAATGAATATTGTGCGGACGAGAGTGGCAACACAGTTGTCACTCTGGCGGAACGTCATGAACGTCAAAAAACCACGTTACTCGTTCAGTTGGAATCGAGCACTAGCGTGGACTAGACGGTCACGACGGATCGCTTACGTCCCAAATCTAAATCTATTTCCATGTGTGTTAAATTGAGTGATTATTGTAATTTAAATTGAAGAGAATCGTGAATATAAGGCTGGTGATCAAAGACGTGTCTACTTATGTTCAAAATACCTAGTGCGATTACCCACTTTTAGTTGAATGATTCTGATATAGGTACCCACGTGTGTTTAAAAAAAATTGTTGCTATTTCACACTTGTGATTGAATAATTACAGCCCCAGGGGTCGCTCGATGATATCTTCCCAATTGACATTGAACCTTATTATTTTGTTATAAAGTTGAATAACTATCAAAGGAATTGGACAGATTGTGGTAGCTTCATGTGCTGGCGACTGTACGCTTGCCAAAGTGACTATTCATCTCATGGCGAAGTCTTTCTGTGCCTCGGAATTCACGCTAAGCCGTTGGTCCCCAATTTCATTTGTAAAGAAAGAAAGTAAAATATGTTTATTTGCCTCAGGAGTCGTTCACATTTTAAGAAAGACAAAAAAGAACTATTTATTTATTTCTGTAGTTAAATCATCATGAGCATCTGCCAAACCTTTTGCCTACTATATTGGGATCAACTTTCAGCTTTACCAGATGCAGCTGAGTCCTAGTATTCAACACGAACGACGATACCTATGTGATCTCTATAACCCAGTTCCTGGGTAACACTATACATTTTAGTAATACAGGACTTTCGGGCTTTTGACTACCCGAAACGAAGATCTATGACTTACAGCTTGGACCAATTGCTTAACGTGCTTTCCGAGGCACAGAGGTACTTTTTTTAAACGTTGCCCCACATTAAGAATTTCTCCTGTATCATGGGTGCGTTTAGAAACAATTAACTCACGCACACAAACGTCAAGACCCGGCAACGCTACCCGTAGGCTATACAAAATATTTTTTCCGCGTGAGAATAGAACTTGCGATACGCAGCACAGCAGTCAATCAGCCACTACGCCAACCATGCCGTCATTTCCGAACAGACCTACCTAAACTGACATGAATTGAAATAAATACAACTATAATGACTGCTAACCTTTTCCGACTTATTCTCGTCATCGTCATCACAAAACTAATTCGACGACGGACAATTCATTCCTATTACATACAGGCTAAGAGGTCAATACCGCGAAGGGAATTTCCTTGGTCATTACCAAGATCACTTAAGGCCAAATTATGGTAGTCATGGCCAAAAAGCACGCTGTCTCACCTCGCATCGTGTCAGACAGAGATATAAGAACTTAGACGCTAGTCCAACACGCACATCGTCTAGTCCGCACACACACAAATACCGTTTCAAAATGAAACGTAAAACCTGCGCGTAAAATAATACTAAATGTCCTATGGAAAATAGAGTTGTATAAAAAACCCACAGAGTTAATTGTATGGAAAAATATTGACTAGTGTAACCTTAAGTGCAGTTATACTATTTTGCTGTATAGTGTAGTATATGGCGTCAATCAATACTTCATAACATAGCGATGTGTGAACGTGTTCATATTAAATGTATGCTGAGAGATATTATTGTGCTATACCTATAATATTTGCCATCCATCCATCTGCATAGCCTCTCTCTAAAAATTTCTCAGTGACTTACGCGTAAACGCGTGTTAAATACGTATAAATTGCATGCATCATCTACCTAATTTTTTCTCAACTATGTTGGGGTCGCCTTCCAGGCTCACCAAATGCAGCTGAATACCCAGTACTTTATATTGACCGACTGCGTATCTGACGTCTACAACTGGGTTACATTATACCCATTGGTAAGATCGGTGGTCAGACTTTCGGGCCTCTATCTACCCGTGACAACTGTCAAAGATCTATAAATGACAGCGGGACCAGCGGCTTAACGTACTTTCCGAAACTCTGTGGGTAATGTACGGTCACCCATCCAAAGACCGATCTCGGCTTGAAAGGTAGAATTTGTTGAAACTAAGTCTTGTTTATAAAGCAACAAAAAGAAACACTGATGTTCATGGCCCATTCATACTAATAAAAACAGCTGTATATTTTCATTGCACACCCCAAAGAATATTTAAAAAACCTATTTAGTACACTCGTAAATTCAAAACGAATGTCAGAACAAGTGAAATAAAACATCATTTCCTCAGAATTGTTCAAAACAGTCACAAATTTTGAAACACCTTAATTCAAGTTCAAATGAAGAGATTCTTTAACGAGTTGTCAAATAGCCGTTGCGTAGTTAATCAAAAAAGTAATCTGAGTTTGTATATGAGTTAACTTTCGCCCCCATTTTGTTTACTGCCGCGGAATATTTTGATGTCCGCTGGAAACAGGGTGGAGGCTTTCTGAGTTGTCTTCTTTTGTATATTGCAACTGATGACCTAGTGGTAATATCCTCTCCTTTCAGGCACGAGGTTGTAGACTCATATCCAGGCACTGGCCTGGAAACACATTGGTACTGACCAATGTGTTTTTATTTCACATGTCCTGTTTAAGTTTATCTTGGATATCACTGTCATCGGTGAAGCAAATCTTCGTACTTATAAATAAAACTCTGGAATCTGTGGAATCTGTAATCAAGTTGATCATGTGACCGACGGAGTGTCCGCGTCATCGACATGATTATAATACGTGTTGCGATGATTACTTGTATCTACTGTACAAAATACTTAATAGGTATGTGTCCTATGTAAAAATATATTAAGTCTATTTAGTCCCTCAGTAAGATCACCAAAAAATATTGGACACGTATTTTTTGCTTACTCAAATCAATAAAGAGTGACAATGATATAACACATCAAAGTTCAGGAGAAGGGGCTTGTGATGTCACTGTTACGTTAAAAGTGTAGCACGGCATGACGTCACGCGCAATTTCAACGCACTATATCGTCGTCATTTTTGGTTTACGTGACAAAATAAAAAATACGTGTCCAGTATTTTTGAGTAATCAAACTTTCGGACCACTTTTGTTGTATGGGCTCCCATACAACAAACGTGATTTTTAAATATTTATCTATTAATCTGTCGAACTATCACGAGATACAGCTTGGTGACAGATGGACGGACAGCGGAATCTTAGTAACAGGGTTCCATTTTAGCCTTTGGGTACGATACCCTAAAAATGACACATTGGGGTAGCTTGATGTGCTGGCCTCTGTACCATATGAAAAATAAATTTAAAATATTGTATCAATCAGCGGGATAGGTCGTACATTCGTTACGTCATTGTAAATCTACTGTAGAGAGATATTATTACCTCAACAGTACTGGATGATTCCACATTAAAATTGAATGAATTTATAATGACCACTCTTTCATTCGCCGCTGACTGATTGAGTGAATGTTTAAGCTTTTATTTGCATTTCACTCATAAATATGTTTGTGTTATTACCGCACTGTTGTTTTTGGATAGGTGGACAAAATAAAATAAAACAATAATAAAAAAAATATGTTTGACAATCCACACAGCATCATCTAGCTCCAAGCTAAGCAGGGCTTGTGTTATGGGTACTAGTTGACTGATACACTTAATACAATACATTATTCATTCATGTAAAAATTGTAATGAATTATTTTTGTATGCCTATGTATAGGTATACATAGGCATATATATATATATATCTGATCATAGCGCACATTAACCTAAAACATGTCCAACCACTATACCTATGTATCACAAATAAAATGTTTACATTTCTATTTCTATAGATATTTTTCACTATAACACCCAGAACACCCGGACCAAATCTTTGTAGATCTTACAAACATTTGTTCACTAAAATTGCCAATATTTATTTTGTTTAATTGAGAGAGAACTCACAATTTCTAGAAGTCATCGAGTTTTTATTGTTGGTAATATTTAAATATTAACCTATTCAACAATCTAGATTATTATTAAAAGTCAAATCAAGTTATATAATATGAATAAGGCAAATTAATAAATAGAAACAGCTTCAACGATCCATCTTCAAGGTTTAGAAACGTATCCAGAGGTCGGTCCGTGGATGGGTGACCAGACCACACACTGGGACAATTACGTGTAAGGGAAAGCATGCTATGCATATTATATGCTATGCATGCTGTGCTATGCTATGCGTTTTATATAATACATTATATTATTGTTTGTTGTATGTTGCATCTTGTATATTCTACGTATTGTAGGTTATTTTATTACTTTTTACTGTAGTGTTGTGTGTTTTTTTTTTATTCATCTTGTAAATAAGATAACGTTAAGACCCTGCTATTGCATTAGGTATCTGTAATGATAGTTTTAAAGAGATTTAGAATAAATATAATTAAAAAATGGCTTTAATATATTATATCCAAAATTAATAATGGCAGGTGGATTATGATGATGATAATCTAAAATTGCACATAGCAGCTACGTAACAAATGTTTATTGTTGTGTGAAACAGACTTGTAAGAGGTGATATGAAATACTTAGTTAAATTTAATTTAAAGTTACATAAAGACCTTACGTATTTTAAAATCTTATTGTACACTATATACCTACTGCAATAAAATATCTAGTTATCTGACACAGTTATGATGAATGATACAGGCTTGTTACTGTCCCACTACAGGGAAATCGTCTCTTCTCATACTGAGAAGGCAGCAGCATTCAAAACCACGCTTCCTCAAGGCAGGTTGGCTATTTTTTATTTCAGACTCATCTATACTTAATATTATAAAGAAGTAAAATTTGTTTGTGTGTAGGGGGTAATCTCCTGAACATATGGTCCAATAGGTATAAATAAATAAATAAATAATGGTGGACAATCCACACAGCATCATCTAGCCCCAAGCTAAGCAGAGCTTGTGTTATGGGTACTAGATGACTGATATACTTAATGCAATACATAACATAGATAGATATTTTTATAATACATAGGAAATACCCAGAACACCCGGAACAAATATTTGTAGATCGTACAAACATTTGTCCCAAGGCGGGAATCGAACCCGCAACCTCTTGCGTCGCAGGCGGACCTTCGCCCGCCGCGCCACAACGGTCGTCATATGTGTCCGTGTGTGGGATGTGTCCTAGGTAAAAATATATTAAGTCTATTTAGTCTGTCAGTAAGATTACCAAAAAATATTGGACACGTATTTTTGCTTACTTAATTCAATAAAAACTGACAATGATATATTATAGCACATCAAAGTTTAGGAGAAGGGGCTTGTCACGTCACGCCGTGCTACACTTTGAACGAAAAGTGTAGCAATTTCAACGCACTATACTGTCGTCATTTTTGGTTTACGTGACAAAAGAAAAAATATGTGACCAGTATTTTTGAGTAATCCAACTTTCGGACCAATCAAATTTTTTAAGGACACTACGCTATTATTTTCAAAACAACGCTTAGCTGGGAGTAGTGGGGCTGTATCTAAACCAATATTGTAAAGAGGATATATTTGTTTGATTATTTTGTTAAAGATAAACTCAAAAACTTAACTGATTTAAAAATTCTTTCACTAATGGAAATCTACATCATATTATCTATTTACTGCCCGTGCGGCCATTCCATGCTCTGTGACTTATCCTATAGAACAAAAAATGGTTGAAAATAAAAACAGTCACCTAATTCTGAAGTCGGCGATGCAGATTTGCAACTCTTTTTAGTATTTTGGCTGTGTCTCGTGGAATGGTAATCTCTGGGATAATAATCTTCTGGCACGACATTTGATAGTGAAGAGGTGAGAGGTCGATAGCTAGTTGTCGATATTTTGATCATGTATTGCTTCCTAACGTAAAACACAGTCATGACAGCTTCCTTGAGAATAAGTCTCATTTCAAGAATTTGGAGGATAAACGGAAAAAAGCATGTGCCTTTTTTAAACTGTAACAATATTTAATTTAAAATAATGTTTTTTTAAATTGCTCGTTACCATCCCTTACACAAAAATCGGCCAGTCCTCCTTTAATTAGTACCCAACCTCTATTTTTATTTTGTTTCTTAATGGTCATATAAAGTAACCAAAATGATTTCTCGCTTATTCATTAATAGCTGTTCAGGCAAATACGATACCATTCCTTATTGCAAGTT
Organism: Phlogophora meticulosa; assembly: GCA_905147745.2. Taxonomy (NCBI): domain Eukaryota; kingdom Metazoa; phylum Arthropoda; class Insecta; order Lepidoptera; family Noctuidae; genus Phlogophora; species Phlogophora meticulosa. Next base: position 12,900,478 of record LR990537.1, on the reverse strand, counting down.
TTTAACTTGCCTAGTTAGTAGTGTGGGACAAATTTTAAACCAGTTATAATAAATTGAGCTGAATCTTTGCATGCACTTTTGTTTTGGATAAAAACGTCATGAAGTTGTGGTAATAAAAACCTGTTTAATACCTTGACTGCCAGAAAACGAGATACAATAGAAAATGTATTATTTGTGTATCACTTGGAGTTTAATGTGTAAAAAAAACCGTTTTTAATTTTGATACATTTATTGTAATTTTAACTTACTTACTAATGAAACAGACCAACAATTTAGTAACTTGTGTATGTGTGTTGCAAGTTACCCAAAAAAAAATAATAACCCTAATTTCAAGTTTACCGATATTGGGTATATCGATATCTTGGCCACAACACTAGCTAGGTCTCATCTGCCACACAGACGGGGAAGGCATCCGTTTCACTAATGCACTGGGTCATTCCTTTTTACATAAACCAAGTATCAAGTCGTATTGTGTACACAAGTTTGTTTCTGTGGTGTATCGTATAGTTTGAATGTGTGGTAGGCAGACATGTAGGTGGTGATGTGGTTTTGTGTGAATTGTCATTGATTACAAAAATATGTAATTTAATATTAAAATATTTTTATACCAAAATAGAATATTTTTTATCTATCTGTTTGTGTAAAGTAAACCCCGAAACGGCTGGTCCAATTTTGATAGGGATCGCAGTGGCTTATAGCTTATATAGGTCTGTACTACTGAGTAATTTAGGCTATTTTTATTTTTTTACCCGTGAAATTTTGTCAAATTCCAAGTGGACGAATTCGTATTCACAGCTAGTAAAACATATTATCTACTACTTATAATATGTTATCATCATCATCATCATCTGCCCAGACTTTTCCCAACTATGTTGGGGTCGGCTCCCAGTCTAACCAGATGCAGCTGAATACCAGTATTTTACATGGAGCGACTGCCTATCTGACCTCCACAACCCAGTTACTGGGCAACACGATACCCCTTGATAAGACTGTTTGTCAGACTTTTGGGTTTCTGACTACCCGTAACCCACCCATCCACAGACTGACCTCGGCAAGTGTAGCTTAACCTTCGATCAACCCGTGCGGCTGTTTTGAATTAGCCACGAGCTCCTCTTATAATATCTTATGACAGTTGCTAATAACCTCTTTTGCTGCAGAACTCTGCAGTACCTACATTCATCAAAAGACTGCAAAAGGCTATTTGTTGTACCAACTAACTCATGTTTACCCTCAATTCCTCTCGAAAGATTAAGCGCAGTGCTCGTTCAAAGAAAATGACCTTTAAAAATTCATGAAAGGCAATTGTCGAGTTGCTTCAGTGTTGAGTGATATTAGATTCAAGCCTTGAGCTACCCGTCTTACATTTTAGTCTTGTAACCAGTAAGGTATATTTTTCATTCGAGATTTTATGTAAGGGGCTCGTGGCTAAGTTCAGGTTCGGTGTCGGTGGTGAGTGAGTGGAAAAAGGAATTACAATGTGTTCCATGTGATCGATCTATAACAAACTAACCAATTCATCCCCTAATCGTAGTCGTCCTTCAACCTACCAACTATCTTACGTTATAATCAAAGCAACCTCCATTCCTAGTAACGCCTGACAGTAAAACTAACGCAAAAACGCGCCAGTACAATATAATATAAAACTTTTATATTGTTTTTTCATCCCCCAAGGAATATTTCGAACTACAGTGGCAGCCCCAAGCGGTTTTCATATGAATACAAAAACAGGGGGACACTTGTGAAAATTGAATTCATAACTTGTTCAAGAAAAACCTTGTTACGTAGCTACTCTACGGTACCTACATAAGTTTTAAACTAAAAATAAGTATAGTAATCATAGGAAGTCCCAACCAACTCCTCACCTCTTCACTGAATTTACTTCCTAATGAACCATGAGCGAGTAACGTACAGACCAGCACATCAAGCCCAACTGTAAAAAAATTCCCAATTGATCATGCACCTTATCAATTGTTTTGTAAAAAAGCTATTAAATAAATTCGACAGTATAGTGCTTGATGTGCTGGACTCTGCACATTCAAGATTCGATTAACGAACTATATGGCGCATTCGGCGAAGGTCCGCCTGCGACGCAAGAGGTTGCGGGTTCGATTCCCGCCTTGGGACAACTTTTTGAACGATTTTCAAAGTTGTTGATCTAGGTGTTCCGGGTATTTGCTGATGTATTGTATTAAGTATATCAGTCATCTGGTACCCATAACACAAGCTCTGCTTAGCTTGGGTCTAGATGATGTGTGGATTGTCCAGCATTATTGATTATTTATCTGCACAGTCGTATCGTCCTTGCCTAATAAATTTAAACCTAAATTTCTAAATGCTTATGTGTAACTTCTTATGTTTTACAACAATAAATAAGATCACGACGGCTGCAGTCCCAGAAGATTTGGGTCGAGATGCATCCACAAAAATAAATATCTAATCTCCCTAGGATCATTGCTAGTAAACACTAAGTACTTAAACTTTATGTCCTTTAAAACCTCTCAAAAATAACTACACTATCTTTAGAACTTAACTAGACACATTATCATGTTTAAAATAACACCTCGTTACAAATTTACATTCGTTGAGGGAGCAACTATGCATTTTGCGCCAAAACTCCCGAAGGAATCGTTCGCCGGTCTAATGTTAGTCTTATCTGAAATTGGTTGACATGTCTATGTATTTGTGCTGTGGAGGTTAGAGGAGGTCATACATCTATGTACCTATATAAAATTGAAGTGTCTGTTTGTAATGTTAAAATAACAGCTTTTAACAAAACGATATGGAAGTATTAGATGTAGTAACTGCAAAAAAACCTTTATTTTTTGTCTGTCTGTTTGTTTGAGGTAATCTCCGGAACGCCTGCATTGGTTCTGACGGTACTTTTACTGTCAGATATCTGATGTGATAAGGAATAATTGAGGCTACTTTTATTTCATTAGCGATCCGCAAAAAATATAAAACCCATGTTTTGACTGATAGAGACATAGCCGTCAAATGGCTGTCTCCTGACTGACCAATGATTGATACTCGTAATACATAATTACATCGCCCGCGTCTTCGGTCGCGTGGATTTCGTACTTTTTCCTTCGAATTTAAACATCCCCTCCATCCCTAAATAATAGCTTTTGATACTCGCTGATGTAGGTTTATATTTGTGATTGAATTTTTAAAATGATTTTAGGAGTTTTTTTAGTTTACCCACTACAGAAACTACAAATCTTTCCCCTGTAATTTTGTACTAGCTGAGCCCAGGACTTTATCCTCCTGAATTACACTACTGAAACAGAAACAGCTGTATAAAACAAATGAAGACCTCGTGCTCAGCACTAGCGCTTGACTTACGAGCAGTTTTGTAAGATATGCCTCCACAAAAAAGTAACTTCACTAGTGCAAAGGTACGAAATCAAAATGTCCACAGAATTTTGTACACAAGGTCACAAATCGTGCGGCCACAAAAGAATGCTGATCCGTTACATAAAACATCATGCAATGCAAAAACTTGGTGAAGCTAGTGGGCATAAAATCTTGCTGATGTAGAGGACGTTTTACTGCCCCGTGACCATGTAAAGTGGGGCTGGTTGTAGACCTTACCATGATGTTTTGTATCGAGAATTCTAGAATCAAGTAAGATTTAAAAAAATTACGAGTGATTGGCTGATGCGATGTGTGTCGCGAGTTAGATTCCCGCACGGAACAAATATTCGTATGGACTACAGGTAGTTGTTCCGTGTCTGGCTGTTTGTGTATGTGAGTTTACATTTTAGTAAACGCACCCATGAGATCGCGACATAGGAGAAATTGAAAAAAAGAAGAAAAATAAAGTAAAAAAGATGGGTTTCTTGTTCAGTGGTTCATAGTTTTGTTATTGTTATAATACTCAACTGTTTATCAATTTAACTACGATGGTTCTTGTATAACTTTCGGAGAACTCGAGTCACAGCGCAATGGATATAATCCATTGTCATGCAACATGTAATTTTTCCGGTCAAGTTTTTACTAAGTCCTATGTCCCATTAATAGGAGGCGAACTTATTGTCATCTACCGAGTATACTTCCAAACGCCGTTCTGCTAACAAGAAAATTCAGATGGATAAACTTAGTAACACTTTTCCCAACACAGGAATTAAACCCAGGAGCACATGCTTCGCAGAAGTGCTAACATCCACAAGACCAAGAAGACAGTGATTTTAAAAGTGGTTCAATACAAACATCGTGTGATGGTGCATGAACGTATTGAACGTTCAAGTTGATCGTGTATACCAACTTTAACCTCCTTGCAGAGAAAAAGCCTGAAATGTATCACAATCTGCAGATACGGTGTGTATCTTCGAGTAAAACGAGTTCCAATCGAGTTCTTGTAGTAGCGGTAAACTAAATATGAATCCAGTTGACAGGCACCTACCGACGGATTCAATTTGCGAATAATATTCAATTTTGCACGTCAAGAGTTTGTCCGACTATCGAGTATTGAGTGAAGTATGCTTGCTATATTTTTATTAATGGGCCTTTTTTATTGGATTCTGAGAGTTGGTGACATAAGTGGGCACATAGTTGTATGTGAAAGTAAGTAAAGTACAAAAAATGCATCTATTTTTTTAAAACACTTTATGTGATGAATTATTATTTTCTTTTTTCCTTCAGTTTCGTTCCAAGTTACATTCTAGGGTATTTCTCAAATTTCAAAACGTGGCTTTTATTTTTTTGACAACTTTACTAGCACTGTTAGAGATGAGACAACTTATAAGTCGGTGGTACCAACATTAAAATTAGTCTTATTTTTTTTTGAAGGTTTTTGGTGACTGACGGAAAGAGTCGTTGCTTCTTCAATTGTGTAAGTTACATCGATGCACAAACTAATACCATAAGTTCAGTACATGATTTTGGACCCCCGTTAGCGTTCAAGTTTGGAACTGGGTTAAGGAGGTCAGATAGGCAGTGGCTCCATGTAAAATACAGGAATTCAGCCGACCCCAAAATGGCTGGAAACGGCTAGGCAGTTCAGTTGATGATGTTTGCTTCTTACACTTTCACGGCTGAAGTCCTGAAGCGATTTTGGTAAGAGTAAAGTAGAAAATTATTTCGTCTTCGTAAAAGGACTCGGGGTATTATAACTTCGTAAGGCCCAACTTAAACTTAGGTCGGTATAAATAACGACTCAATGTACTAAAAACAGGTACCTACATAGTAGTTGCGGTCCAAAACTTTGATTAATTAAAAAAAGTGTTTAAATGTAACGCTTTTGACTTAATTATTTTAAAGCTCTACTTAGCTTGGGACTAGATGATAATGTGTGGATTTTCCAGCATTATTTTTTTTTTATTTTTTTAAAAACACCTTCGCTACACAGTCATAGGTACAAAGATGCACTTAAGTTCACTTCACTAATTACTTTAAGAACAGCTCCATGATTTTATCCTCATACTCGTATTTTCATGCAGAAGTATTTTGCATCGCAAATTCAGTAATATTCCGAGTCCCCACTTTACCGTGAAACTCGAGCGAAATATCTTAGTTAAAGTTACTTTAAACTGAAGTTTTTATGCAAAGCTTTGCTTAAAACTAAGACTGCCACTTTGGTATATTGGCTGCAAGTGTGGTTTCCAAGCGTGTGGTCTTGAGTTTGGTTACAAATGACCTGTTTCTACTCAACTAACTTGGGAAAAGTTTCAGTTGACTAGTGTGGCTCAGATTCTGTTCTATTTTGAATGTATGAGGTAAATAGTGCTGACGCTTCATCATCTGCCCTTTTCTCCACTATGTTGGGGTTGGCTTCCAGTCTAACCGGATACAGCTGAGTACCTGTATTTTACATGCAGCGACCGCCTATCTGATCTCCACGACCCAGTTACTGGGCCACACGATACTCCTAGGTAAGACTGGTAGTCAGACTTTTGTGGCTTCTGACTACCCGTAACCTCTGTCACAGATCTACAAATGACAGTCGGGACCAACGGCTTAGGGACTAAATACACTTATTCAGCTGAACTGAAGCTTTTGTATGATATGCATACGCGTTCTTTTAGCTGAACGGATGCGTACGCGTCTCCATACAAAATCGTTGTTTACTATGGACATCTTTTTTTTTTTTTTTAAACGTTGCCCCACACTAGGAATTTCTCCTGTATCGTGGGCGCGTTACAAACATTGAAACTCACATACACAAACAGCCAGACCCGGAACAATTACCTGTAGGTCATACAAATTTTTGTTCCGTGCGGGGTTCGAACCCACAACACGCGGCGCAGCAGCCGATGGCTCAACCACTGCGCCAATCGTGTCGTCATAAGCTGAATTGAGCTGAATAAGTGTGCGTAGTCCCTTAAGAGGGTTTATTCTGAAAGTTGGCAACGTCGCAAATAGATGTCAAATATTTCGCTGTTCTGATTAATTTGATAATATTTCTGTATGGAAATAAAAAATGTGGCTAGCTAGCGAACTAGAATATTGATTATGAATTGCAATAATTAATATCGTAACACCGAATAGTTAGTTTTAGATGTAAAAAAGTATTTGGTAACTTTCCAAATGCCTTTTTTTTCATCTAAAACGGGTACAACATCGAATTCAATGTTATAATTGCAATTCATTATTAATAATAGTCAATTGGTTAGCCAAATTGCTTATTTCCATACAGTATTATTTCCAAATTAATCGAAACAGGTAAATATTTGACAGCTATTTACGACGTTGCCAACTTTTAGGATGCACCCTCTTAAAATGCATTCCCAGCGTAAGTATATAGAACAGTGTTAAAGCCAAGACTGATTTACTTTTCCGAAAACCTTTCAGTAAATAAGCAGGTAGGTGATCACCTCGTAATATCATCGACAGTAACATCGACAATTTCGTCTCATGAATTTTAAAAAGGAAATTTACCTTACTCCGGCTCACTTGTTGCATGGCAGACAAACTTCAGAAGGTAAATATGGTTCTGGCTAGTTACTGACATGTCAGAGAAGACTTTGGTCACGGTTTCTGTTTGCATCTGCAATGATCAACCCTTTGCATAGGAAGGCAAAGTCATGATGGCCCAATGGTTAAGACCTCGTTGTCGGTTCAAATGACGGCATGGTTCACCAACCATGCCGTCATTTGAATCGCTCAGCCACTGGACCCAGTGGCTGAGCGATTGGCTGCTGCGCTGCGTTTCGCGGGGACGATTTCCGGACGGTACAATTAAGGTAGACAAACACTTGTTCTGGGTCTGGCTGTTTGTTTGCTTAAATAAAGTTAAATTAAATAAAGTTTAATAAAAGGCTTTTATTATCATAGACATAAATACAAATTCTACAATTATTTCATTTTAGCTTATTACTACAAAGATTATTATTGAATTTCATTAATTGTAATAGAATTATTACTATCATTGATGTCGTTATTATATATTTGTGTTATTAATGGCTTATGGTAACTGAAATACGAAATATATTGATACCATAATTACACCCACGTATTAGTGTATTGAAAAATACAATCAAAAACTGAGGTTAATTTTAAATAACGTGGAAAAATAAATACCATAATTACACCTAAGTATTAGAAAAAGAGATGTAATTACTTACTTATTTTTTTTAGAAATTCACTGGAATTAGAATTAAAATAAACCCTTTGATTTTGCTGATCACTTCAATATAACATATATATATATTTATCACGTCACTATAGAGCGTTGGGAATAAATAAGAGTGCAATAGAAAAACGGTCAAGTATAGTGGTAGGAGTAAGTCCGTTAAAACGATATGCTATTGGTAAATGACAATTGCACGACACCACCTAGTGGTCAAAGTCATCACTACTCAAAGCGGGTCATGGGCTCTTATGGAAGTCGATGCAATCGCCACCTGGATTTCAAAAATGTAACTACTCAAAACAAGATGGCGCGTAACGGAAAAATGTTACACAAAATTTTTTTCCAACCCCGATAAAGAAGTTTCACTTCAAAAAAAAAACAATCTACTTTCTTATTTTATCAGTTAAAACTGATAACGTAAGATAATCGGATTATTTTCTAGAATGGCACTGCTGTTCTTCCACTTCCCAGTAACATCAGCTCGGTAGGTCAAGAGAGCTCAGCGCTGCAGCTATTGTGATTCTATTTATGTTCAGCGTTACCTGTAGGGTATTGAATTTTCCAGAGTACTTCTTTGAGAATGGATTATCGGGGTAGGCGTTGGTTGAGAGATCTGTGTCTATCTGTGTGTGTTTAAAATGGTGATTGAAGCATCAGATGGAAGAGAGAATTTACAGAAACACGAAATATCTAAATGAATGTTATATTATAAAGAGGAAAGATTGTATGTTTTGTTTGAAATCGATAAACCTAAAAACTACTAAACCGATTTTAACTTTCCCCTGTTCCCATTATCAGCGAGTTACGTAGGCTATGTTTTATTTACAAAAATATGCTTGAAAGGAAATCTACGTAGAAGAAGTCGCTGTTGAAATGCTAGTCTAATAATAAATTAAAATAATACCAGCCTGTAGCTATCCCACTGCAGGGCAAAGACCTCTTCTCATACAAAGAAAATTTTTCATTTGTCGTTGTTTGTTCGTTTTTTTTATTAGTGTCAGTGAAGTCTAAGATCAATCTAGAAAGTACATTATACATTCTAGTTTTTCGGGACAAAGGGTTGGTTGACTTGTCACGTGACCGTAAGGCTGGCCTTTATTGTGGCCAAAAAATCAGCGTGGCAGCACTGCCACGTTAAAGCCTTATCCCGGCACTTTTCCCGTTGACAGCGATACGGATGATTTTTTAGATAAATAGACAGTACATATGAATTAAAAAAGTCACATCGGTATTAGAATTCCCAGATTTGAATCCACAACCTCGTACCCCAGAAAAGCAATTGAACTTATAAATTAATAAGGAATAGTGAATGGTTCTCGCTATGTTAATAACGATTACGCGTAGGGCGCATCAAGCACAACTTAACTACCCTCAATGATTTGCCCCTAAAACATCAAAGATCAAACCCTCCCATTTAATAATTTAATACAAAATAGTATTATCAGCAGATAAAGTGCTTCCCTGATTAAATCTGCCGACTTCCTTTGAAAAGAAAGTAGCTTCATCTAATAGCATTTACTACGAAATGATAAAATAAATGGGAAGGGAATGAAAAAAAAAATGTGGTACTTTTTCTACGTGGTTCACAAAGCGGGGAGAGTGCACCACTTTGCGTCACCCTTGTGTCGTGAGCTTAGTGTTGGGCAGTAGCTACAGAGTTCCGGGAATTGTTGTCATACCAGGGTTAGGTAACACTTTGTAAAACAAACAACGAAAGAAAAATATTTGCCACAGAGGACGTGCATGAATTCGTACTTTACTATTCGAACTTTAAAATACCCTTCACCCCCTATAACGCGTTTCCAAAATAAAATATAGCCTTTGTTACCAGCCAACAACCTAGCTTTCTGTAAGTGAAAGATTTTTTTAAAGCGGCTAAGTTGTTTTAAGTTTATCTTTTACAAAAAAAAAACAAATATTGCCTCTTCATTATATTAGTTTAGATTTATATATGGCCGCCAAAGTTCCCTTCTGCATGTTGGTGTAAAAATATTTTTACCGAGAAAAATAAAGGTATTTTTATTAAGCCTGTGACTTTTCACATCACTAAAGGTTGTCTCATTTGCAGCAGGACTGTAGGGCCCTTGTGTCGACGTTTTTCTCAAGTTCTGCTCTGTTATACCTTCTCACTTTACTTTCACAGAAGTAAATGATGCTTAATGCTGTTTCAGGGCTGGCTTTGGCTTTGTTAGAGTACTGGGAATAGTGAACAGCATAAAGGCGGTGTGTGCTTTGATATAAACGTGGAATAAGTTTAGAAAAGAAAACGTTGAAAGGTTCCTGGAAAATATGCTGTGATTTCTATTTTAAAAATAATTTCGAATGAGGTCTTATATTTCTGCTTTGTTACTGTCGTTTAAAATGTGATCGTCCAGTAAATTGGTTTATAGTGGTTTTTAGAATGAACTAATCAACTTTATTTTTTCGTTTTTAAGAGTTTTTTTAGACGCTACAATAAGTCTTGCTTTGCGTCGTGGGTGCATTTACAAATATTCAAACTCACAAACACAAACATCCAGATCCGGAACACTACTTGTAAGCCATACGAATAAAGGGATATTCACTAAAGAGGCTAACAGTCAAAAACACAGCTTATACCAGCCTGTTACTATTCCACTGCAGGGCAAAGACCTTTTCTCATACAGAGAAGGCACCAGCTTGAGTCAACATGCTTGCTGAATTGGGGTTGGTGATTTCAGGCGTTTCATTACGTTCTCCCAATGTCAGTGATGTCCAAATAAACTAAAAAAGTACATCGATAATTATGATTTGAAAGAAACCCACAGCTTCGTGCATGAGAGGCACACACCCACATATTATAATATTCTTGAAGTATGAACTCACATAAAGATAAGTGCATTTTCCCTTACAACGTAAAGTTAGTAACTTAAATACCGTCTTATGCACAAGACAGCCGTAAAGTTGAGTCGTTAGTATCTGAGTATTTTACATAATACATAATACAACAGGTGGCTAAGTTAACTCAAAGAGTGCAGAGAGGTTCAAAACAAGCTTTGAACGTATTTGTTTCAACTTAGAATATATTAGAGAATCTTTGTGCAAGAAAATTTCCAAAAACAAAACCTTTAATTATACTAATATTTTATTATGATTAGGTAGTTAACTGATTCATTGGGCTAGTTGTCGCAAGCACTGATGCTGAGCGTGAGTTCCTGGGTTCAATTCCCGTGTCGGGGAAAGTGATATTGTGTTATTCCATCAGGAATTTCTCAGTAGTAGCTCGGAGTATAGCTTTGTGCCCGGTCATCAATAGGCTCGCCCCTTACGTGGGACTTAACATAACTGGCTAATAAACTATAGCCAAGTTTGGGTGCATACTGCAACACCGCCCTCTTGCCCACAATAATACACTTGCATAAGGTGTGACGAACTTAATGCAAGATGCCACCTTATCTCAGATGCAAGGTTTTTCATACAAAAATTGTTTGTTTAATTCGGACTGTACTGTGAGGCAGTTCACTTGGAAGCACTGCCTTACAGGACTGGATCGAGAGCTTACAACGATTAATGATTAGGCTCCACTGGTTAAATTATAATTATTAAGCGTACGTCTTTATATAGCGCGTTCAAAACAAAACTGCTCGCCGTGAACAAAGGACACATTCAATATTTTAAATGATTCTAAAATTGCTTGACTCTTCAAATCCAGCCAGAACTAATATTATTCCAACCAGCATGCCATAAGGTTTAATTTTGCCTACTAACGTCACAGTAGTTTACAAAATAATGATCATTGTATGACTTTTTGAAACAGTTTTGACGACCGTTGTGTGCGGCGGGCAAAGGTCCGACTGTGACTCAGGAGGTTGCGGGTTCGATTCCCGCCCTGGGACATATGTTTGTACGATCTACAAATATTTGTTCAGGGTGTTCTGGGTATTTGCTATGTACAATAAAAAAAATATCTATCTATGTAATGTATTGTAATTAAGTATATCAGTCATCTAGTACCCATAACACAAGCTCTGCTTAGCTTGGGGCTAGATGATGCTGTGTGGATTGTCCAGCATTATTTTATTTATTTATTTAACTTTTTTCTTTCAAAACTCTTATGTTGATAAAACCGCTCATGGTAATGACTGATTTTGATATTTTAATAATTTTATTGAAAATGCGAAACAAAAGAATTATTTCGATTCCAATTGATTCATCAACTTTTAATGATGACTTTTAATGTCGTGGTGGCCTCTTATGCTTTAGGTGGTCGTTTCAAACCCGGGCCAGTAGGTAGCTTGATGTACTGGCCTCTGTACCTACCAATATTATGACTTTTAAATTCATGATTGATGTACCTTTTCTAAGTTTATCTTAGATATTTCTGATACCGGTGAAGGAAAACGTCGCGTGGCGATAAATGCTCATGCCTTCTCAGTATGAGAAGAGGCCTTTGTCTAGCAGGAGGACAGTAATATACTGGTATTGTATGTACATATTTTTTTTCCTTAGCCCTTAATATTGTCTCACTGCTGGGCAATGGCCTCCCCCATAGCCATTTGACGAACAAGTATTTGTTCCGAGTGTTCTGGGTATTTGCTATGTATAATAAAAATATCTATCTATGTAATGCATTGTATTAAGTACATCAGTCATCTAGTACCCATAACACAAGCTCTGCTTATCTTGGGGCTAGATGATGCTGTGTGGTTTGTCCAGCATTATTTATTATTTATTTATTTATAGCCTTCCAGTCCTGTGTGCGGTTTTCTCCGGCCAATCTACATATTATACTGTTTTTATTTTGGGATGGCGATTTCTGTACAATAACTCAAAACGCTCTTCTAAAAACCATATCGCCGACATATGACCAAACCCTAAACTTGAAACATAGTACTAATAAAACATGTAATTAGCTGGTAGATTAGTCTAGAAAGTTCGTGTTTTCAGCGCAAATGGCATTTATAAGTGACGAGGCGCTCTATTTGAAATTCGTTAAGTTAACTTAACACTCTGTGAAACTTAAAGTTATGTGTATAAGATAAACTGATTTGACTGATAAAATAATATTGACTCAGTGACTGAAAACTTTATTTTCTTCAATTATTTGACTTGAAAACCTATATACCTAAGTTTTGTTAAGTTAGTAAACAGTTTAGTTGGATTATTTAATAAGATACTAACTTTTTCCCGCGACTTCGTCCGCGTGATTATCGATTATCGCGAATGTATACAAAGTTGCGGAAAAAAACAATAATTGGTCTTTCCCAGGTACTCAATCTATCTCCGTAGGTACCATTAATCGATTCAGCGGATCAAGTGTGACAGGTGATAGACAGACAAACAGAAAGACATCAGACTGAGCTCTAATGTTTTCCATAACAGTAGACGACACCTAAATTAAGCCTAAAAAGCACACTGCTTGATTTGCAACGCTCGGCTCAGCACTGATAGTTTAAAATCCAAGAGTGCATTAAAATAGTAACTAGCTAAAAAAGGTACAAGTACAACTTAAAATATTCTCCTGGTAAGATTTTTAAGTCAATGTTTTATCATGCAAATTGCCGTAGCTATTTTGCCAGGCGCTATTTACAAGAATTGCTAAGTAATCTAAGCTACATCCACACAGTCTAATATGACACGTACAGTTTTTCTGTACCCCTAATCTACCTTGTCTTTCCCCAACTAGGTTGGGGTCGGCTAGCAGCCTAAGCTACCAGTGCCAATACCTACTTGTATTTTACATGTAACTGGGTTGTGGAGGTAAGATCGGCAGTCGCTTCATGTAAAATACTGGTATTGAGCTGCATCCGGCTAGACTGCTAGACGACCCCTATACTTATAGTTGGAAAGAGGCTAGGCAGATTAAGAGTCCTTAAAATATCCCTTGAATAGACTTATTCCCTACCGTTAACCTCATAATCATCCTCCTGCCCTTATCCCAATTTATTTGGGGTCGGCACAGCATGTTTTCTTCTACCATACATCTCTACTTATCGCCATCTCAAGAGTCACCACTTTTTTAGCCATATCATCTTTCACACAATCCATCCATCTTTTCTTTGGTCTCCCTCTACTCTTCTAACCCTGTACATTCACACATCCCCTACCGTAAACCTAAGATTACGAATTCATGGCTTCCGAAACTGGCTAATTTTATCATCATCATTCATTTTCCAAGACATTCCCAACTCCATGCACACAGCTATACACTTTCAAAGTTCGGTGAAATGTTCGCGTTCAATTTTAATTAAGGAGCTAGGTGTTTTCTTAAATGTTATGAGTTTTGAAATGTTATTAGAGGTGTTGGAGTAAAGTTGAGGTATTTTAGGGGGGTATAACTTGGCTATTTATGGCGTATTTTGGGAGTAAGGCAGTAGGTATCATGGCTCAGTTCCCCAGGGATGTCTCCTAACAGGCGTTGCCTCGAGGGGACTCCTGGGAAGAGGATACGGCGCTTCGTACAATACGCTGATGGTGAACAACGGCGTGGTTTCAGTGAGCTAAAAATCCCACAAAGAAAAAATGAATAGAGGTATCATGACCAAATGTTGTTTGTGTTTTTCCATTTGGAATTGATCAGTTTAAGCCTAGAGTCTGGATTTGTGTCCAATTGGTGGCAAAAGGCTAGTAGGTAATTACAACATGGGACTTAAAATGAACTGGAAAATGTGAGTCTACATAAGTACAACACTACCTATCCCTGACCGAATACTTAGAATGGCCGTAATGTAGTTTTGCATGTGGACTGACACCAATTATAACAAAGGCTACTTACCTACTGTTAGGCTAGTAAGTAACATTACTTGAACGTTAAGTAAAAACATACTGATCTTGACTAGCTAAACATTCTGACGTTGTAGATAGCCTACCTGGCCAGGGTAGGATATCTAACGTCACCGCAAAAAATATTCATTAAACTGCCTAGCCCTACTTCATGTGTTCAGGTCAGCTTCGAGTATAACCGGATGCAGCAGAAGACCAGTTTTTTTCAAATCGATTGTCTGTCAAAATTATCTTCTCCTTATTTTTTTTGATTTTATGTATTCGAAGCAACAAGATTATGTAATGATCGTAGCGGGTGGCATTCTATAGATACTGCCTAAAACCATGGGTAAAAAGCGTGAGTTTAAGTAAGTTATACATTACATAACATGACGCTTGTAATCCTCGATGGGTTGGGCAGAGTTGTACCTATAATACACCCATATATACGTTTAGCTAGTTATATTTAAGTCCCATGTTATAGGGAGCGAGCTTTATTGTTAATAACCAGGCACAAATCTAGACTCCAAACTACCGCTGAACAATTCAGAGGGAAAAATCCAACAACACATTGCCCGACCTGGAAATTGAACCCGGGAACTCAAGCTCAACAGCAGCGCTTGTGACAACTAAACCGACGAGGCAGTGAAAGTTTTTGCGAGTAGCATTCTATTCATTATGCCTACACCCATATGGGTGAACGGCGTGAGTTTGAAGAGTGGGCGTTTTAGGGGACTGTCTTTTGTAAACGTTTTTTTTTGACGTTCAAAAAGTGCTGATTCTCAGCCTAATTTGAATAAATAAATAAATAAATAATGCTGGATAATCCACACAGCATCATCTAGACCCAAGCTAAGCAGAGCTTGTGTTATGGGTACTAGATGTCTGATATACTTAATACAATACATTACATAGATAGATATTTTTTACTATACATAGCAAATATCCAGAACACCCGGAACAAATATTTGTAGATCGTACAAACATTTGTCCCAAGGCGGGAATCGCACCCGCAACCTCCTGCCTCGCAGGCGGACCTTCGCCCGCTGCGCCACATAGGTCGTCAACGAATAAATGAATTTTGATTTTGAGTTTATGTATGCGTGTGTGTTATATTTATTACTTTCGGTACCTACCTATGTGTAAGGACTACAGGATAAAATATTCGATAAAACAAAAGATTCCTGTTGTGCTTACAAGGGGACAAGGGGATGTTTCACCCTATCAAAAAGGAACGATCTGAGTCATTCCATTCCCACGTAATTTAAAGGAAATTAAAAAAGGGATAGAGGAGGCTTTTCTCACTTTATTAACTCCTACATGGAAATTTTAACTTCTGTCATTCTTTTAAATAGTAGATGAGAATAACTCGCTAGTTTTTTTATTAAAAGTGTGGAGAGACCTACATTTTTAGTTATATGAACTACTTTTTTTTCATAAAACTTTTACGGCCTCATTACATCAAAAGATTAAAGTTCATCCCGGTGCTGTAAGTAGATATTTGACAGCTATTACGTAGTCGGAAACTTGAAAGTCTGGCCACTACTCTTATCAGAGGACCTAGACAAAATCCCTTTTCTGTAAGCGTTAAATCCAACGGAAAGATCAAATTGTATGGAGTTGACATTAGCTTTAGAGATGTCACTTGACTCCTTTCCGCATGTAATGTCATTGTCATACATTATGACATTAGCGTCTGACCTTTAACGCTACATAAAAGTTTTTGTCTAGGCCTGCTGAGTGTCGTGCTACACAGTAACTGGGTTGTGAAGCTCTGACATTCAGTCTTTCCATGTAAAATACTGGTGGATTATAAAAAGGTATTACAGCGTATCGCCGTAAAAAAATATGTTCTTTTAGAACTAGTCTCTGATGCGTAAAATATAAAAAAATCTACATTTCAAAGGTTTTAGATTGTTTTCATTAGGGAACCAAAATTGGCAATTTAGGTTGTTAGTTACGTATACCTATGCGAGGCTTTTCACTTAGGGAAAGATGAAAGAATTGTTATAAGAAGTATTACAATTATATTATCTTCATATGAAAGAATAACGCCTACTTGTTTTTACTTACATGAACGTAATATTTCTGAGGTTAGAATAAGATGCATATTATACACCGTGGCATTTTAATCATCTTACAACTGCAGCCCACTTTATGTATCCAATTACTAGGTACCAATCCTAAAGGGTTGGTAGTTACTGGATATCAATAAAAAAAATGAATTGTTACAAAAATAAAGTTTAGAGGATGAATGAAAGACGACTCACTAAAGGTAGATCTAATCGGAAACGCCGGGAGGAGACGCCCTAGAAGGACATACACTGACCTTATTGGTGATGTTCTTCAAAAAGGTCAGGTGCGTAGTACTCGCAACCGGCGTGAACGTATAAACAGATGTATGAACGTGAGTGAAGCGAAAGGAGTATGTGAAGATCGCAGCGCGTGGCGCACTGTGGTTTCTGCCTACCCCCATGTGGGTAAAGCGTGAGTTTATGTATATATGTATGTATGAATAGTTAAAAAAAATATTCGATAAGAAAGTACGTTACGTGTCATTACACGTAACGTAGTTTGAAACACTCTGGTACAAGCGCGGTCCGAGCCTTGTGTCCCACGGGCGGCGCCGAAAAGAGCGGCGCCATTTTTATCAAAGTTAATTCCCCTATAATAATTTAATTTGACGACACGGTTGGCGCAGTAGTTAAGCGATTGGCTGTTGCGCTGCGTGTCGCGGGTTCAATCCCCGCACGGAACAAATATTTGTATGGCCTACAGGTAGTTGTTCCGGGTCTGGCTGTTTGTGTATGTGAGTTTGAATGTCTGTAAACGCACCCACGATACAGGAGAAATTCCTAGTGTGGGGCAACGTTTTAAAAAAAATAAAAAAAATAATAATAATTAAATTTAGTTAATAACCCTAGCGCAACAATGTGTTTATTACTAGGTATTTCAATCTTAGTGGTCGAATTTTTGATCGCGTCTTTAGGGTATTCTATATCGGATACATTGAGTAGACCACCTTTGTAAGACCACTAAAATACCTCTACCATGAGCCATGTGGGTATTTTTTTTTTTTTTCAAAAAAAACTTTATTATTATCGCATGAACAAATTATTATTAAGTTATAAATAATGAAAGCATACACCGTTACTCTTAAGAAAAGATAGGTTTGTCTTTTATTTTACTTGCTAGTATCAAAATAAGTCGCATTTTTTATAGCGTTGACTTAGAAACTTTATTTTATTAGAGTTCCAAGAGACAGACTTACTTATTTG
Organism: Phlogophora meticulosa; assembly: GCA_905147745.2. Taxonomy (NCBI): domain Eukaryota; kingdom Metazoa; phylum Arthropoda; class Insecta; order Lepidoptera; family Noctuidae; genus Phlogophora; species Phlogophora meticulosa. Next base: position 12,882,910 of record LR990537.1, on the reverse strand, counting down.
ATACTGATTTCAACTTGACACCTCCACGCGTTCCTGAGAAAAAAGTTCTTGATCTTGACAAACCACGAAGTGGTCCAATCAGGGTTCCGTTTTCTTGTGAGGTACGGAACACCTGCAATAAATACATAATAATCAGGGGATTTAAAAAACAGTTTATTATTTTTTAGTAAAATTATATTATTTAAAATTTTAGTAATCATATCATTGATCGAAGATTAAGCTACGCTTGCCGAGGTCAGTCTGTGGATGGGTGACCGTTCGTGACACCTTTCGTCTTGCCAACTGGATTGTGGGGTCAGATAGGCACGTAAGATACTGGCATTCAGCTGCATCCGGTTAGTCTAGTAGCCGACCCCAACATAGTTGAATAGGCTATGCAGATAATGGTGAGTTTATTAAAAATAAACCCTAGCAGCACTATTCTATACATACTCGTAGAAAGGCGTCTCCCAATTGACATCACGTACATCGCCGCAGGACTCCGCAGGAAGCGTCTGATTTGGCAAAGCGACAGGAGCCGCGTTTGAGGGGTGAGCAGTCTTGCAAGTCATAGGAGAATTTGTGGAGTAAATACTGCATGAATTCTTGACTAATTTTCTTTTACTAGGTACTATACGTTTTGATTTATGTTTGCTGAGACCATAAAAGAGAGTGAGAGAGTTTCACCATAAAAAGTTACAAATAAAATATTTAGGATCTACACAGGGTGTAACATTGGTCTTATCGCTAAAAGCGATCTCTTACACCAAACCTTATACTAAGATATATTATTATATACTTATATTATACTAAGATGACTAAGTAATGTTTCAATCATCACCCCGTCCAAGCTATCAGTCAACGTATCTGTATAATTCATGCATTCATTCATTCTCAACAGAAGAACCAATACTGGGTGGAAGGGATATAATTGACGACCATGTGGCGCGGCGGGCGAAGGTCCGCCTGCGACGCAAGAGGTGGCGGGTTCGATTCCCGCCTTGGGACAAATGTTTGTACGATCTACAAAGATTTGTTCCGGGTGTTCTGGGTATTTCCTATGTATAATAAAAAAATATTTATCTATGTAATGGATTGTATTAAGTATATCAGTCATCTAGTACCCATAACAAGCTCTGCTTAGCTTGGGGCTAGATGATGCTGCGTGGATTGTCCAGCATTATTTATTTATTTATACATACATAACGTCGGTCAAAATCATAACCTCGCCGTAGTCGGGTAACAAAATAACCTAAGCGTGGCACGAGTTAATCAAAAGCCACCATCGCCTCGCCTTCAGCAAGCGTGTAACGTGTCAAAGTAGTCGACACGTGGCGACATATTACGACACACTGATCGTACGTGTTGCATCTCGTTTTAAGGCGAAAACTCTTTTAACTGCAAAAAACTGCAAAAATCCAGCGAAAGTAAGTTTGTTTGTTACCTTTTCATGCTTAAACCACTGAACGGATTTCGATTAAATTTGGCAGAGAGATAGATTGCACCGGGAAAGGACATAGGCTACTTTTTTAAAACGAACCGCGTGGGTGAAGCCGCGGGCGGAAGCTAGTAGCTTATAAAAAGGTACAGGTTGGAAAAGATATCGACGCATGAAATGGTTACCATAAGATCAATACATTCCCCCCCCCCCCCCCCGCGCGTCGATATTTTACTTGGGCTTGGTGATATACAGAGTGTAAAAAAACTTCAACGTACTCCTTTGCTTTCCATCTTTTTTCAATGCAATGCCACCGACGACTTCCGAAATTGTTCCCAAACAGTTATTCCACACCTTTTAGTGTCTTTTCTTCTTTCAAAAGAAGTTGGAACTTTGACTTCCCGTATAACTCCGTAACCAGAAGGTATTCCAGAAGTGGTCCACTACAGAATGACAAAAGAATGGAAAGGGGGTATAATAATTGACCCTCAGCTCTATTTGACATGGGACAGTAACAGGCTGGTATTTTTTACTATCAAAATTCCAGAATTTTCTTAACAGTTTGACACCTACCACTGCCACAAAAAAAAAACACTATACGCTAGATCTTTCGCAGTCACATAAAAATAAAATCAACCAATCCTTCGAATCTGAATCACGAAATAAAATAACCACGACCCACTCAAAAGCCATGCGAACGTCCAGTGTCGAAGTAGTCACGTGACACGAACCGACTTCTCACACGGAGATCGAACGTGTTGGAAGAAATTCTTTTACTTTGAAGGCGACTGTCAAACGGGTTCCTGAAGAACGTAAAGAAAATTTTATGTTGGTACTAGTTAGTTCGGCCTCGCTTTGCTGAGGCTCAGTCTTTTGTTTTTTATTTAAACTTCGAAAACGCTTGGAATTGCCCGTTCCAATGGGACCTTTGGGATGCGAAGTCACCATCTGCCTAGCTTTTTCCCAACTATGTCGGAGTCGGTTTCCAGTCTAAACAGATGCAGCTGAATACCAGTATTTTACAGGGAGCGACTGCCTATCCTACCTCTGAAACCCAGTCACTGGGCAACACGATACCCCTTAGCAAGACTGGTTGTGAGACTTTCTATTCTTTTCTCATTTAAAAAGAGAAACTAATAAGGAATTCACGATTTAAACTCACAAAATGCTTATGAATTCCCCAAGAATATTAACGCTACCCGCTTTAAGAGGTAACGCCATTGTTATTCATAAATTTGAACAGTCGAGACTTAAAACGCTGACCCAGCGATCTTCTGAGACCAATTATGAAACACTAAAATCTGCCAGCCGGCCCCAACATAGTTAAGGTCGGTTTCCAGTCTAACTTAAAGCAGCTGAACTATTTTGCTAAGACCCGTTGGTAAGACCCGTTGACAGACTTTCGGGCTTCTATCGTTACGGCTGTCGAAAATCTACAAATGGCAGCTAGCAAGTTACTGGGTTACACGAGATCCATTGAATAGACTTTTGCAGAATTTTTTGTCATGGCTTAACGTGCTATCTGAGGCACGGGGTCACCCATCTACGGACTGGCAAGCGATGCCCCTTGTATTTGGTATTACATAGCAAAGAGTCTATCTAGCATTTTCTCAACTATTCTTGGTTGTGTTCCTCCCGGGACCCCCGGCGTAGGTCTGAGATGGAACACCAGGGTGGTTTTTAGTTAGTGAGTCTGAGAGACCCATTGAGGACAACCATGAGGATTTTCCACCTGGAAACACAAAAAAATAAGGTTCCAGTCTCACCGCATGCACCTGAATACCATTTTGCTTAAAGCGATTGCTTAAATGAGCTTCTCGACCCAGTTACTGAGTAACACGATACCCTTGGGCTTGGTATTCTGTTATTTTTAAGAATTTAATTTAACTGGAAGTTTTCAGGATTTCTCCGATTTTACAGTAGAATATTCTCCCTAAAATATGCTCACAATGTGAGGGGTTTGAAACGCGGACGTAAGTGGAAATGCCGCTACGGAACGCCCTAGATGAGCATACTAGTGTCGAGCACATGGCTCCGTTCGCGTGTAAGTTAAGATCGAGCTTTTGAAATGAGATTTCGGGACCAACAATGGAAAGAAATAAAACGAAAACAGAAATAGAGAAAATCGGTTAAAATATCATGGCGAAGGAAGGGAAATATTTTTTTGTAAAATTAAATCTGCAGTAACAAATATCCAACAATACGAATATCCCTTTTAGAATCAAAATGACGTTTACGTCATTTTGATTCTAAAAGGGATATTCTTATTGTACACGTGATGAAAGATTAGATAATCCGGTTTTTAAACCGGATTATCTAATCTTTCATCCAGTGTTAAGAACAGTATGTAACAGTAAATATTGTAAAATTTTGCACGCCAGTGAGGGAGATCAAGGAGTGCGATATTTAATGTAATACTAACACCACTGTATACCCTTGATCAGCAAATAAATGATTCATTTATTTATGCCTAACACCAATGCTTGATGTATACGTAAAGTCAATTCGAAAACGACACGGTTGGCGCAGTGGCTGAGCGATTGGCTGCTGCGCTGCGTGTCACGGGTTCAATTCCCGCACGAAACAAATATTTGGTCTACATGTAGTCCGGGTCTGTTTGTGTATGTGAGTTTAAATGTTTGTAAACGCACCCACGACTCAGGAGAAATTCCTAGTGTGGGGCAAAGCTTATTTAAAAAAAAAAACTATTCAAATTTAATGATACCTCTACGCGTCCCTGAGAATAAGACAGACGGACAACGGAGAGATCCTATAATGGCTCCATTTTTTCTTCCTTCCCTAAAAACTAAAATTGAAACTATAAGACTCACATATATAATAAAACTCACATGAATTACTTGAAGGGTAGTTATATTTTCTTCCACGCTATGCTACTTGTAACACGTCCGCATTCGATGCTGGCCCCGAGCAAAATAGACCGAGTCAATTCTTGCGTGCCCCACCGTCATGTCCAAATGACAGATGTTCAAAACTCAGTGTTGCCAGTGTAAAAATCAAAATGTAAAAATGTGATTATCGACTAAAAATGTTTCAATCTATTTAATAATTTCTAGAAACCTAACAAAACCAATAACAACCGTACTGACACCCTCACTAAAACGCTGCGGACATTAAGTAAATGTCTGTAAAATCCCCAGATTCCATTCTATATCTGTCAGGAAGATAATGAAAATTGTTTTTAAAGTCAATCCATTACCCGTAGTCCGGCAGAGAAGATTCGAACTCGGAGGACGCTATCTGCTGGATATAATAATAATATATCATAGTAAGATGCTATATCGACTCACTGGTTTGCTCGGATTTAAGCGGTGAAATGAAGTTTTTAAATGGAGTCATCTGCCTAGCCTTTTCCCAACTATGTTGGGGTCGGCTTCCAATCTAACAAAATCCAGCTGAATACCAGTGTTTTATATGGCGCGACTGCCTATCTGACCTCCGTAACCCAGTAACTAGGCAACACGATAACCTTTAGTAAGACTGATTATCAGACTTTTGTAATTCTGACTAGCCGTAACGAATGTCCAAGATCTACAAATGACAGCCAAGACCGTCGGCTTAGCGTGTTTTCCGAGGCATAGAGGAGTCTCGATATGTTACGAGTGTTGATTTAATGTAGCTCAACCTAATTATACTTTTAACAGTAAATCAACCAAACAAACCCAAATACCATAGACAATGAGTCAGTTACATTAATATTAGCTATGAGCTTAGTCGTTGGATTCTGCGATGAATCAAACTGAAGCTGTTCAAGTTACACTTGTGAGGGTATGAATAGTACAAGCTGTTGCAATGGCCTGTGTACCTAGCACGAATGCTTGACGTATCCGTCACGTCAATTCGAACTATTTTCAAATTTAAAATACAGCTGCGGCAAGAACAATATGTATCACCCATGGAAATAAAAACAGTCCTATTTTTTTGTATTTATATTTACGATATATTTAGCACTTTACTTTGTTTAACTTATTTCTCACCGCTCAATATAGTGAAGGTGTTTTTCGTGAAAAAAAAATGACATGTTCCAAAAGTTTCAAGACATGTATTGTGATACTACCAACCCCTATTGGCCACTGGGAATGCATGGTAGATTTCGGCTCTCTCACAGAAAGGAGGCCTTTGTCCCAGCTGTAAGAACGTTGGAGACTGAGTGTGGCTAATGAAAAAATATAATCTTCCTACGTTTGATCCGTGTTCCACTGTACAGATGGTCTTATCACTACCCTGACTGTACACAGCGGGTCTACGTCTAGTCTAATGGAAACAGCTATTATTAGTTTGGAACAAAGTTGTTATTTTATCATAATTTTACATGCTTTGTCAAGACTTACGTTAGTGGTGTGAATAATCTTCTTAAATATATGTGTGTCGATTAATATTCTCATTTATCATTTGGCTCGGTTGGTGCAATGGCTGAGTGATCGGCTACAGCGACGCGTGTCGTGGATACGATTCCCGAATGGTCAAATATTTATATATATGGCTATTTGTGTATGTGACTTTAAATGTTAGTAAATGCAATGATGACACAGGACAAATTCTTAGTGTGGGGCTACGTTATAAAAGCGTCAAAAAAATAATAATTTGTGATTAATGCCGTCAGCCTTTTGGGTACTTTACCAGTCGACAGCAATGAGGATGAATTTTTCGACGCCTTGTTATAATGTGCAGACGCCAGCACATCAAGCTACCCCAAACTGACAGATTTTCCTAATTGAACATGAACCTTATTTGTTAGTCAGAAAGTTGAAAACCTATAAAAAATTGACACATTGGGGTTGTTTTAATAATAAGCATTTAATTAAAATAAAAAATTCACTAGTTTGTTTTTGTGATTCGATTTTAGGCAGAGTTGGCTCCTGCAGAATCTTGGGGCCTATCTCTCCCTTATTAGTGTAGTGTCGGATCAAATTTGTTGGAGATATTTCGGGAACAACCCGGAGCCTTCGTTCAGAGTCCAATGTCCACTATTGTATAGGACAAAAGTATTCAATAAATTAATTTGACCAATACTCTTGGTTATTACTCACAATGATCAGTCCATATTTATACTGCCCGGTTATTCAAATAGCCCGTCACATATGTTAAAAAAATGACGGGAGCTCAAAGAATCTGTGACGTCAAAGAATCTTTGTCAAAGAATCTGTGTGAAAAATGTTGACTTAGTGAAGTTCTATAAGGCAGTCAGGCTATGTAAAATACTGATATTCAGCTGCATCCGAATAGACTGGAAGCTGAAGTTGGGGAAAGGGTAAACAGATGGTGATGATTATGTACTTAGGTACGTTATAATTTTTTAACGGCATGTAATTAAATCGATATCTGTATATTCCCTTTTTCAGAACAAAATATTTCAATGTTAAACCAAAAATACTAACTTGCAAACAAATTATGCACACTAAATAAATCAAATTAAATATACTGTTGAATCGTATTTGCTGAACTTAAACTAAGCTTATGTAGTTAATCAATTGGTTTCTTTGCACAGCATTCAATTTTCTGGTATGCATTCAGTTAATTTAGTGGAGTTAGCTAGTGTACCGAAAATATATACAGATGTGCATTTAAAAATATACCTTATTTTACTAAATAATATTATGTTTTATGCATGGTACTGAACCAAATCCCATCCATCCATTATAAATATGAAAGTTACTCAGTCTGTTTGTCTGTCTGTCTTTCTGTCCGTCTGTTTGTCAGTAACCTTTTCGCGCTTAATCCGCTAAACCAATTTATATGAATTTAAAGCGAAGATAGTTTCAGACCCCAGAAAGCACATAGAATAGTTTTTAATCCGCAACTTAGTCATCGACAATCACGCGGACGAAGACGCGAGCAAAAGCTAGTCTCATAATAAAAGCAACAGCTTGTCAGTAAGCCCAGCACCCTGCACTAGCAGTTTGAAGTTTATGGCTCATGAAATCGGTACCAAACAGATCGCATCGCTGCCTCCTTCATGCACAACGGCTTCTAGGTTATAACACCCCTATTCTAGCTTTGTGTCGAACACTATTTAATTACTAGAATGGAAACTGGGTCATTGTGTATAGAAACGTCTTTGGTATTGTTATCATCTGCCTTGCCTTTGCCTTATCTAACCGAATGCAGCAGACTACCAGTATTTTACATGGAGAGACTGCTTTTGTGACCTGCAAAACCCAAATCAAATCAAATCAAATCGTTTATTGCAATCCATAATGTAAAAAACAGGTGGTAAAAATTAAAATGTATAGAAGCAATTATGGACCCTGTCAGGCACAGCAAATTTTAAATAATTGGAGAGAGGAAGAGCGCTTTATTAATTTTCCTTGTTATTAGTTACATTCATTTTATATTTCCATTCATCTACTAGTTATTTATTAAATTATATTAATTATTGAATATTTATTCGTTAATTATTTATTTAATTATATTTAATATTGCTTAATTTTTTTGTAGTATAATTATTTAGTATTATAATATAATTAATGTTTTTGTTTTTGTTTTTACTTGTTGAATATCTGTTTTTCATAGTTATGTATTTTTATTGAATTTATCCGTTAAATATTCTTGTAATGTGTAATAGCTTTTTTTAATTAAGTATTGCTTTAGTTTAGTTAAAAATATACTGGTTTTATTTTGTTGTTTTATGTCTTCTGGTAATTTATTGTATATTTTAATTGACATTGAATATGGACTAGATGAGTGTAATTTAAGGCGGGAGGGAGGCAAATTTAGTCTGTTTTTATGGCGCAACGAATAATTTGTTTGTGTGTCTCCCCGTGTGTTATACGAATCTGGATATTTGCGGACTAGTTTACATAATTCTAAAATATAAATACTAACTAAGGTGAGAATCTTGTGTTTCTGGAAGTAAGGCTTGCAACTATCTGTTGGTTCTATATTGGTAATTATTCTTATTAGCTTTTTTTGGAGGGTAAATAGGGAAGGAGCGTCTGTGCTATTTCCCCATAAGATGATGCCATAGTTAAACCAAGCGTGGGCATACGCGTAGTATGTGACTAGTGCGGTTTGTAGGTTTGTTGTCTTTTTTATTTGGTGGAGAGCATATGAAAACTTTGAAATTTTAGATTTTACTGTCTGTATATGTGTTTTCCAGTTTATATGTGTATCTATTGTTAAACCTAGGAGAGTGAAATTATTAACTGTTTCTAATTTATGTTGTTTAAAAGTATAGTCTATATTTATTTGGTTTTTCTGCCAGGGGTGAAATGTTATTAATTTGGTTTTGGTAAAATTTATTTCAAGATTATGGTCGTTCATCCAGTTTATTATTACCCAATTACTGGGTAGCACGATACCACTTAATAAGACTAGTCGTCAGACTTTTGGGCTTCTGGCTACCCTTAACGATTGTTTAAAATCTACAAATCACAGCCGGGACCAACGGCTTAACATGCTTTCCGAGGCACGTAGGCACGATATGTTACGAACGGTCACCCATTCACAGACTGACCTCGGCAAGCGTAGCTTAACCTTCGATCAAACCGTGCGGTGTTTTTATTGAGCCACGAGCTCCTCTTTCTTTGTTTCTGTTAACAGTTGTTAAATTGAATTGAGTAAGGAATGAGGATGAAGTTGTGAAGAAGAGTTTTGAGTATGAATGTGGAGGGTTACGAGAGTAGAGGAAGACCAAAGAAAGGATATATGGATTGTGTGAAGGATGATATGGCTAGAAAGGAGGTGACTATTGAGAAGATGGTAAATAGAGATGTGTGGAAGAAGACGACATAGTGCGCCTACCCAAAATAAATTGAGATAAGGCCGGAAAGATGATTACGATGATGCTGCAAAAGACAGATATAAGCATTAGTTCTCTTCAGTACATTTTATGTTTGTATAACAGTTACCCAAAGCATTTTTATTTTCATATTGCCACTGCATAAAAAATCATCATTTCATCCCTCATTTAACAACCGACCATCCCAAAGAGTAGTTGAATCATCAAATAAAAAAAACTGCCTTAGATGATGACCAACACTCGCCCCCTATTACATGGTACTTCAACATACCTGGCAATATGGCGGTGTACTATCGGTACACCTACTACAAACCTATACCTACTACAAACCTACACCTACTACAAACCTACACCTACTATTCTGCTGAACCCTTAGGGAGATAGAGGCGTGGTGGTATGACATGCAAAACCAGCTTTTGACCTTCCTCCTCAAGTAAACAATATTGTCTGTCCAGCATATTTATGGTCACGGTTGGACAACCAACCGAGACTTGAGAAGTGGCTTGTAAGAATTAACGGTGCAAAACTAAATGCTTCGGTACTCATTAGTAAATGGACAGAAATGTCTATGGACATTGTGGGATTGGGCATCATCTCCATTATTTTCCTTTATCAAGAACTTAGTGAATTCTGAAAAGCTGAATGATCCTAAAATGTTAATGATAGCAGTCGGTCTATTCTCGAGCAAAAAAACTGCATCGTTACTAAGTAGAGTACGACAAACTAGCAACAGCATCCTCAAAATAATAGGGTAAGATATTACCTCACTAATTTTAGTTAAGATGGTGAGGAGGGTGCTATTTTAATTCATGTGTGTCTACATCGTGTCAGTTTACTAACAATAGTTATAAGTCAATATTGTAATTACTAACACAACGGATCTTGGTTATCTATATAAATGATTTATTATTATTCTGTGAAAATCATCCCTCGAAAATTAGGTGAAGAGATACATCGCAAAGATGGGTAGGATTTCCCATCAGGAACAAACAAAGGAGACGAGGAGCAATTTGTACAGCTGATGGACCTCTGCAGGGTAACGGATAGATTCGCAGACACACTGACTTGCCAGTAACCCAAGAAAGGATTGACCAAATGGGGAACAGGGTGAAATACTCCACTATAGAAGGACTGATCACCCGCCTGGCACTGGCTCGTCCCCGAAGCTAGATAAGATAAGGAAAGAGCTGGCTGTTCCACAAACTATGGGACTCCTGCTAATGTGTCCAGGGTACCCTGACACCTGCACGCTGCAGGATTTGATGGACGCTACTGATGGTGCTAAACTCGTAGCTAATTTCTGGGCTGATTCTATATAAAAGTCCCATGTAATAATTTTCTCTATCTATATCTATTGCCATCATCTGGGCACACATCAAAAAGCCAAGATTCAAAACTTTGCAACCAGACCAGCAATGCTATTCTATAAAATATTCTCCGTCAAAATCCGCCAACATAATATATTAAAAGTCAATTCACGCTCACTACCTCTATCTCTTATTATTATTTCTTTCTTTGTCTTTAATATTCAGTATTGTCATTGTGTGACTGAGTCAATGCTAAATAAATGAGTTTTCTTTTCTCACTTCACCTAAGTATTCACTCGGATGTTTTTACAGAGCGGCTGTTTATGATTGTTGTTGACGCGCGCGCCATCTGTCAGTGACGTCTAATTGTCTCTGGTCTCTGTCTTGTGTAACACAATAAGTCTCAAATTGAGTTATGGATTCATAAACACGACTATAAAAAGAACAGGAAGTACTGTATCTTCGTAGACTTGCAAATTACTTTATTAATATGAATGTTAATAAGATACTAATATTACGATGATCTTAATTACCACTTGAACAATACTGTAAAAAACGTACCTAATACACTTTTATTTTGGACGACGGATGTGGCGCGGCGGGCGAAGGACCGCCTGCGACGCAGGAGGTTGCGGGATCGATTCCCGGCCTGGACAAATGTTAGTACGATATACAAAGATTTGTTCCGGGTGTTCTGGGTATTTGCTATGTATAGTAAAAAACATCTATCTATGTAATGTATTGTATTAAGTATATCAGTCATCTAGTGTCCATAACACAAGCTCTGCTTAGCTTGGGGCCAGATGATGCTGTGTGGATTGCCGAGCATTTTTTTATCTTTTTTATTTATTATTACGGTTTATGTGAAACAACCAACATTATAAGCAGCGAAGGCTGCACATCTGTGGTAACAAAACCAGTTTAACTGGCGTCTTGTTCTACTGATACTTCGTACTACGCTAACCCAGCTCAGATTCTAACTGTTACCGTCTATGTCCGGCTTTTTGTCTATGTTGTGACTTTATTTTTATTTTAGCACTCTATTCCAAATAAAAAAGTTTGGAAATGCTAACGGCTGTTTGGCCATTTTTACCGTTAACAGGAAGCGGATGAATTTTTCAAGTTATACTCGTAAATTAAAAATAATTATAATGTAATATATTTGAAATGTTAAACCTTTTGATAGAACTTGCGAACAGCACGTTATTATTTACACAAATGAATAAAGGAGAATAATAATACGTTCGTATTTAGCTTAAAAATAACCTAGAGCTAAGAAAAACAACATTTTTTCCCAAAATAATAAATGATGCTGGACAATCCACGCAGCATCATCTAGCCCAAAGCTAAGCAGAGCTTGTGATATGGGTACTAGATGACTGATATACTTAATACTATACATTACATAGATAGATATTTTTAATACGAGTAAACATAGCAAATACCCAGAACACCCGGAACGAATCTTTGTAGATCGTACAAACATTTGTCCCAAAGCAGGAATATAATCGAAACAAAATTAAAACGTCACTGTTTTGCCCTGGCCAGGAATCTCATGGAGGCATATTGTGTCCATAATTCTTAATTTTTTAACTTAGTCAGTAAGTAGTTTAGTTGAGAAAAGGTTCTTTATCCCACTCACATTATCCCAGCCAATCCGAAGTTACTGACTTCGGATTGGCTGTGACAACTGATAGGCTTGATAAACACATCGTCTGACTGACTTGTTCCAAACTAAAGGCCACCTTAAAAGCTAATTAAAATTTCCGTATAAGCAGCTCAGTATCGTCGGTGGCAACTTGAGAACTTAATAACTTCGATAGCATTTAAGTTTCTATTCAAAGTAAGGCTGCGGTTACATTGGTAGTTGAACAAGCGGAGCAGCCAGACGTGTAGGTCTACGTACAATGTTTTCTTTCACCTTGGCGCTTGCTCGGTTTCGAACCCACAAGCTCGTGCGTGAGAGGCGAGCTGTTTAACCACTAGGCAATAAAGAACACATTTAAACTTAATATTGTCTTCGATAGTTCACCTTCATAGTACCTCGATAGTAAACTGCTAAGCATGAGGTTCTCTGTTCGATTCCCGGGTCGAGCAATGTGTTATTGGGATTTTCCATTAAAAATCACCAGTAGCAGCCCGAAATCTGGATCTGTGCCCGGTTGATGACAATAGTCTCATCCCATATTAAATTTGACTTAAAAAACATCAAAAATTTGGGTGTAGATAATGTAGGTACACCTCTTTACTGTAGGTCCAGCCGTTTTGGAGATAACCTCAAATAAACGGACAGACAGACAGACTTTTTTTTCTCTACCTTATTACAAACAGACACTTCACTTTTATTTATTAGTATAGATATCGAAAATACTGCTATTCGCCTTTTGTAGAACCTAAGCCTTACGTAAGGGGGTAGTTTGTGGCGGAGACTGAAATACTGACGAAGAACTCCAGCCAGTGTTCGAGTGAATTGTATTGACATTTCAATTTAGTGTTCTCACTCTATACTTGTTTCTGGTTCTGTTCTTCATTGCAACGACTTCCACGTATTTAAAAATAGAACTTTAGACTGGCCGTTAGTCTAGGGGTGTCGAGCGAGACTGCTCAACGTGGGGTTCTGAGGTAGACTTCCAGGTCTGGCTAGGTGTTGTTATTTATATTGTTTCAGTATCGTTGGTCTAGTGGCGGTAATACTTACTACTGCTGGGTAATTATTTATTTATTTTAATTTTACACGAACAATATTACAGATTTCGAAAACCTAAGGCATTGATCATTGCAGAAATATGATACATTATCAAAAAGCAAAAATAAAATTTGAAAGAAAAGAACACACAAAAAAAATAGTAAAATAATAAGAAATATAACGGTTACTAAATGTCAAAGGAAGACAAATAAAATTTAAAATATTACGCGATAGAAACACAACAGTAATACCAATTATTATGGTACAAAATAAAACATTTTTGGTCCATCATCTCACCAAAAACTCAAACATTCACGATTATATACGTCCATTCATCTTGCGGAAAATAAATCATAATCCGGAGTCGATGTCAGTAACGCATTCAGCATTGCAAGGGCGCGGATCAAGGGCGGGTAGCTAATCGAAACTGTGCATGCTGAAGGTACGGCCAACAGATTGAGAGTTCGTGGTCAAAATTGGTATTTGGACACGAGAGGAACATAACTAAATAAATAATGCTGTACAATCCACACAGCATCATCTAGCCCCAAGCTAAGCAGAGCTCGTGTTATGGGTACTTGATGACTGATATACTTAATACAATACATTAAATAGATGGATATCTTTTTATTATACGAGTACATAGCAAATACTCAGAACACCCGGAACAAATCTTTGTAGATCGTACAAACATTTGTCCCAGGGCAGGAATCGATCCCGCAACCTCCTGCGTCGCAGGCGGACCTTCACCCGCTGCGCCACATCGGTCATACAGTCTCACTAGCTTCGCTACAAGTTCCGAGTCTGATTGGCCGGAACTTGTAGCGAAGCTAGTGAGGTATGAGGTCCTGGGTTCGATTACAAGGTCGGGCAAAGCGTTTCTCTTCTTTTTAGCGTGTCGATGGTAATCTATACACCTGTAATAATAAAAAATGAAATTCCTAAATTCGTAAAACGACCTCTCCTCTCCCTTAAACCTAAGGGATAGGAAAGGTCGTTTTATGAATTTCAATAATAAGCGTTTATTATCTTAATATGTATAAATTACGTGTCACGTTGTTTGTCCGCTATAGACTCCCAAATTACAGAACCGATTTTAATAAAAATGTTGCCCACAGTGTGTTTTGGTCAAACTTAAAAGATAGGATGGTTTTTATTTCGATTATTGACCTTAATATTTTTTTTGCCGCAAATTAAATGTTTTCGTATAATAAGTTCCACACATTTCTAACAGATGGCAGTATAAATTAACTTTTGAGGCGGTACGAAGTTCGCCGGGACAGCTAGTAATATTATATAATAATATTAAATGAAAACAATATAATATCTTTATTGTCAGGCAACTAAGGCCCATAAATACCACACACACATACACACACACACACACACATTATACACACACAATCACACATTACAATTACACATTTTAATTTCATCCTTTTGTAATATATTAGAATGTGTGTTCAACTAATATTCCTAAGTATCTGTTCAGAAATTAGCTACGAGCTTGGCACTATCAGTAGCCTCCATCAAATCATCAGATCAAGTTATCAGGTGTGCCATCGTTTGTGGAGCAGCACCGCACTTAGCGTTATGAGGTTTCAGAGATTCCAGATATCTCTCAGAAGCAGCTCAGAGTATTTGTGCTCGGTTGATGGCAATAGGCTCGCCCTCTATTACATGGGACTTAAATATATCTTATATTATATTATTATTAAATATGTCATGACGGCCCAGTGGTTTAGGCCTCGCCTCTAGTGCACGAGGTTATGGCTTCAAATCTGGGCAAGTACCAATGTGACTTTTTCAATTCATATGTACGTTCTAAGTTTATCTTGGACATCACTGGCATCGGTGAAGGAAAACATCGTGGGGAAACCTGTACTTATAATTTATATAAGTCTGAAATCGCCAACCCGTCTTGAGCAAGCGTGGTGATTAATGCTCGTGCCTTCTCTGTATGAGAAGAGGTCTGTGCCCTGCAGTGGTACAGTAACAGGCTGGTATAGTAAATATATCTGGCGAAATGTGGGTGTACTATAGGCACACCTCTGCCCAACCCTTCGGAGATTACAGTCGTGATGTTGCGCTTTTTCTAGTTTTATTTAGAAGGGAGCTAGCCTATTCCCAAGTGGCACATACTTACATAACTCGGACTCCGGGTCACTCCTGAGAATTTACCTAAAACCTATGTTGTACTAGCCTATTCATCAATGATACTTTATTTCGGGCTTATAATAATACCCAGCCTGTTACAGTCCCACTGCAGGGCAAAGGCCTCTTCTCATACAAAGAAGGCACGAGCATTAATCACCACGCTTACTCAAGACGGGTTGGCGATTTCAGACTTATATTAATTATATAAGTCCAGGTTTCCTCACGATGTTTTCCTTCACCGATGCCAGTGATGTCCAAGATAAACTTAAAAAGTACATGAATTGTAAAACTCTCATTGGTACTTGCCCAGATTTGAACGCATAACCTCGTGCACTAAAGGCGAGGCCTAAACCAATGGGCCGTCATAACATCTATTTCGGGATACTACGGAGAAATTCCAGATAGAAAAACCAGTAATCCTGCCTGACCCGGGAATCAAACCTAGGACATCATGCTTAGCATTAGTGTTTCCGACCGCTATACGAACGACGCAGTCGACTGCATCGAAATCTATAATAAATCGCATATCGAGGTCCAAATAGCCTAAAATTTCGACCAATAAGTTTCTAGCTGACATTAAACTAAAACCTTTTTGGTACACTGGCAATCAAGTAAGTGTCATTTAGTGACAATGACCCTACGAGTCGGTAAAGCAGTTAAAAACGATTCTCTTGTACCAAGAACAAACAAAAATGGATTTTATTTTTTTACCTTGGACTACTTACTTATTAACCTCTGCTAACCCGTTAGAGAATACAAGCGCGATATTATAATATTTATTACATATACAGAGTTCATGTTTCATGTTTTGTGGGGTAAAGGTTTTAAGTTATGATTTTTGTATAGGAACTTTTTTTTCTCTAAGAAACTCTCTCATTGTTGAAAGCATCATAACATAGCGTTTGTATTCCCCAAAGGGTTAGGCAGAGATTTAAAAAAAAAATCTATCTAAATACCCAGTCTTGCGTAATAGGGGACGAGCCTATTAACATCCACCGGGCACAAACCAGTCTCCGGAATACTACTGTGCAATATCAGACGGAAAATCCAATAACACTTTGCTCGACCCGAGACTCGAACGCAGGATCTCATGCTTAGCAGTCGCGCTACCGACGACTAGACCAACGAGGCATTCAGCTAAAAATCTAAGTAATATTACTCGTATGTCAGCTAATGTGCTAATGTAATACGCCCACCCATCCATATGAAAGCTTAATACGCTTGACTTAACGTATCCTCAAACTGAACCAAGCCATGAATCATAGATTGGGCATCAATCATTATCCGTTCTACCTATTTATACTGATTACACAAATGGTTTCGTCGGTCATTGGAGACTAATTACATCGTCTTGACGATCGTTCTGGTTTCTGGTACCAACACTTCGGTATCGGTATTCTTGATTACGGTACCAGTTATGAAAGGTTGAGATTGATTGTCCCTAAGCGCTTTTTCATTGTAAATGAGGTTCATTTTTTGGCGGGATTCGATGTTTGATTCCCGTAGGAGTATGGGGATTTGGTCAATCTGTGCTAGTCAGGCATAAGCGACGGTCGGAGAGTATCTGTGTCACAAGATTGACAGATAGATGTGTCAGTGGATATTGGGTTGAAAATAAATTTATTATTATTCCATAACGAGTATTTTACTTACAGCCAAATTGGTACCCATATCTGTTGACCCCGACGTGATAATTTAATAATGGTAATAACATATAATTTGACAACATTTTTTTGACAACTTGCATACAGAATTATTCAGTTTTACATAGAATTTAAAATACTTCAAGCTATTAATTTTATCGGGATGACCTACAAATTCCTGCACAATGTCGCACTTATTAACCGGCGGAAGCGAGACAGCAGTATATTTTACATCCATCTCTTTCACATAATTCGATCGCCGTTCGAATATTTTCGGCCAGTAACTCGGGTACTCGATTCACTCACTCGCTTTCCGGCACCATCGTTGACGTTCTTCATTCACTGCGCATGGCAACTTTCTTCGGCCGCTAGTGCGCATGCGTGAACTGTGTCAAGCGGTGACGGGAACGCTCTCTCATCATAACCTCTCACTTTTATTTATCAACGAAAAATATTAAATAATTTGTTAAAAATGGCGTATCAAGTGTTTCAAATAGTTGGATTGAGTTGTGCAGTGTTTGTTTTATTCTCAATAGGGAAAGTACTATTCGATACATTCTATACTTTTGTTTTGGGTCCAGTGATCAACAAAGTGGACCTTAAGGAGCAAGGAAAATGGGCATGTAAGTACAGTTCTTTTGTATATTTCGCTACTGTAGTTAATTTTTAAGCTGATTAGCTTGCTATGCTATTATAGTCATAGCAAAACTAGAGCAGTGTGCTATATTCAATTCCTAATTGACGGAAGCCGGTCGGTGACCTTTGTACGGAGAGTTTCATTATAAATTCAGTTTTGATAGATCGATAATATTGATCGTGACATTTATTGGGAATCGCGGCCCAAATATTGAGGGATTGTGGTTAAGCAATAGGTTTTTGTTTATTAAAAACCTGGCTAGTATTACCTTGACATAGGCACTTCCGAATTACATTGTGTGTTAGTAGGTAGGTACTTACGCTTTCACTATAGGTTTTTGGAAAACAATGGAATCTGGGCTTTAGGGGCTAACACACAAGGCGCATGCGTTGTGAACAATGCTTGTTTCCTCTATTTTGAGGCCCCGCATTCGTAATTAAAAGAGAAATTTGGATTACTTTTAAACCATGTATCGCAAAAACTGTTAAATTTGTAATCGATCTTGAAAATTATTTATTTTGTTTAATCTTCATTTTCATACAGCACAGGACACCAAAACCAAAAACAAAAAACATGCCTGGCTATAGATATAGTCCAAAGTGCAGCCTTTTAAGCAATTAATAACTATTTTCTCCTAACCTATAAGTGTAGGTATCCCGGAAACCTGTAAATAATAAATGACAATATACCTACTTCAAGAATGCTTGAATTATAATTTCCAATTAGTGTTTGTAATATACCTATTCTACGTTTAATATGCCGTAAAGATTATCCGCTGGCTGATGTTTACGCGACGCGTATTTGCATAGTCAAATAGACCATTATGGTATACATTTTGTACCTTGGCTTCTAGTGGGATAGAAACAGTAATACCACATCATATTGTCCCACTGCAGAGCAGGGATAATAATCAACTGTTTGGACAAGGCGGGTAGCCGATTTCAAAGTCATATTGATTATAAGACCAGGTTTCCCCACAATGTTTTCCTTCAGCGATACCAGTGATGGCCAAGATAAACTTAGAAAGTATCTAGGTACATATTTAATGAAATATCGAATTGGTAATTGCCCAGATTTGATCCGGCAGCCGCCTGCGACGATTGTAACGACGGCTCACCGTCGATACGTGTCGATATGTATTTTTGACCATAATCTGCCTGTCTTGTCTCAACAAGACGGGCAGATTATGGTCAAAAATACATATCGACACGTGAAATATAACATAATCGTCTGTTTAGAAAAAGTATTTGCAGTTTCGTTGTAAGGAATTAGCATTTATTTAGTCGTTCAAAACCTTGAGTAACGAACAATAATCATTCGCTTCGGTATTTAACATGACTTGCTTATTTTAAGTCAGAAGTACGTAACTTCACACTTAATAAAATACTTTCTCGAAGAAATTAAATAACCGTCGTTGTTCGTCGACCCGTTGAGCTCCTCAGTTCTGAGTTGAGCTCTACGATTTCTGACAAATGCTTGCATTGACGGGACAGGCCCACTGATATATGTGTGGTTATTTCCTCAAAATCTTTAAAGTAATATGATAATGGATTGTCCAGCATTATTTATTTATTTTATTATTTATAATAGTATTTTGTTCGTGTATTCTATAAAGTCTATTTTAGTATGATTCACGCCTATTAAGCTCTATAATTTCTGACAAATGCTTGTAGTGGCTGAACAGGTCCACTCATACGTATTTCTTTCCTCAAAATTTTGTTTCTGGGGAGTTTGTTCCGCCACTTCTTCTTCCAAGCAAAAACACTAGGAAGTGTTGAAGGGTGGCGTTTTGGGGGACTGTCTTTTGTAAACGTTTTGACGTTCAAAAAGTGCTGATTCTCAGCCTAATTTGAATAAATGAATTTTGATTTTGATTTTGATCATCTCAGCCTGCATGGTCCTCACATGATCTGTCCAAGATAACGTCTGGACTATAAAAGAGACTATGACTTATGAATTTCTTTCGAAGTTTCTTCTCAGAGTAGTGAGATAGGGAAACATAAACGTAGTTCAAGAAAAACATTTTACTTGTTGACGTGTAATAGTGTTTGAAAAACGTATTCACAGAAATAAATATCATTTATCATATAGGTATTATCCGGCGTGATTTAGCTGCCAAAAAAAAACAAATATCTATTTTTTTCACACATTAAAGATTAGTTTGTACAACAATTTCAATATTTGTATATGACGATTTCAATGGTACACACGGCTACATATCAAGCTTGAAGCTGACCTCTTATTGTATAATATTTCCATACAATGAGAGGTCAGTTAATACTGGAAATGTATAGCTTGATATATAGTCTTATGTACTTTAGTCATTGGAAAGTCAACTTAATGTTGTACAACTTAAAGTGGAAATAACGTCAATCGGTAATATGGATTTCAATGTAGAATATCGGAATATTCTACATAATAAAAATCTTCAATTTATTCATCTGCTGACACACAACGCACAGCCTAAACAACTGGGCCGAGAAGATTGAAATGTTACATAAGACATAAACATAACATAACGCTTGTATACGCCATAATATTAGGCAGAAGTGTACCTATAGGTCACCCACATTTCGCCAGTCATGTTGAAGGGGGCGAGACTATTGCCATTTGCCATCGAGCTCAAATCCAGACACCGGGTCAGATAGTCCTAATGGAATATAACCCAATATCACTTTGACCGACCCGGGAAGCATCAAGCCCAGGATCTCACTCCCAGCTTACGACTTACGTTTATGTCAAGGGTGAGCACGAAGATTTTTTTTTTAATCCCATCCTCTGAAGGATTTGTACAGAGGATGAAAGTTTTTTTTGGTACAAGCCCGACGCTCTATTCCTAAACCACAGCAACTCCTGAAAACCAGAATCAACAGTGGCCACCACTAGAAAAGCGTTGAGACAATGAAGCCCGATGAGTTTCGGAGTAACGAGTAACTGTCTTGGATCCCGCAACGAAATTAATCAGAAAAGAACATAGGAGTTAGAAAAATACATAATTTCCACTTCCCTCCATATCAAGCGTTGAGCGAGGGGATGAAAGGTTGTAAGGGAGTTTTTCCGATGGGTAATCCCAACGAGCTTGTGTTATGAGAAATAACAAATAGGTCAATTTAATATTTATTTCCGAAATACCATTTTGTGGTTTAGTCTTAAGTATGTAGTAGTCGATTTTTACGTTGTTTCCTCAAACACAACTTGATTCCTTATGTATAACTTGCAATAATATTAATGACATTTACAAAATGGGCTAGGTAGGTATTACAAAACTTGATATCCTTTGTCTTCGATTTTTCAATAAAAACAACTTTTGCCTTTCAATGAAGACCTTAAAATTCAGGTCGTTCAAGTAATTCCACGAAGGTATTTTAATATTATTTTACCTACGTATGGAAAACTACATTATCAGCCAGTAACATAGGCTATATTTTATTTAAAAAATTGCGCTTTAAAGGGGACGAATGGGATGATAAAGTTCGAAGGGAAAAGTACCAAATCCACGCGGAGGTCGCTAGTGAAGTGCGATAAGATGCTTTTCAGCACTTTTTTTATTGTTTTTTCTGCCTCGCAGCATTTGGTCTTCAACGATAATAAGCTGCTTCTTGGTCCTATATTTATGGGTTTTATTAGGTAACTAGCTGCGCCCTGCGGTGTTACACGCGGTTAAATTCTCACTCATCTCACTGTCAAATGCTCAAAGTTAAAGAATTTGTTCAATTTTCTTATATTCCGCGCAACTTTCTAAGTTTTTTCTTTCACTAGAACCTTCTCCTTACAATGACGAACAGGACAATAAAAGAATTAGCGAAATTGGTCTAGCCGTTCACGTCTGATGCTGTGACCAAGGGAAACAGGGATTAATTTTTACATAATTATATAGACAGAGCTTGGTGAGAACTTCATAGTTTAATTTCTCATTCGAATAAGATGAATATATCCAGGAGAGTTGGGACGCTTTCAGCACTTATCACCTGCTTATTCTGAGTAACAACTAATTTTTTTTTTTTTTTTGTTTTTTTGGAATGGGCATCTCGCAGTTTATCCTTTAGGGATATTTACTGCTCAACCGAACTTTCCTGTGGGGGGCTTAATTAAAATTAAGGCCTCCAGCCAGGCATAAAAACTTATAAGCTAAGCGACTATCGCTAAGGGCACCCCCTGCGGGGTACGAACCTCGGCTTAGGACGTCGCTGAAGAGGACAGCAAGGGACAGGCTGGATCTGATTGTTCCATTATTTAGGGACATTTTAAACATTAATCGGCTCAGCTTCGCGGGCTGGCTCCAGCAAAGGGTCGGGAGGGGGGCATTGACGGGGTCGTCGCGACGGGCCTCGGCGGCGAGGACGGAATGTCCGTTTTTGTATGCGAACAGTGCTGGTGGCCTTATCGCTCTCCTGGAGGAGAGTGATAGGATCATCTGGCTCTGTGAGTGTGTGTTTCGGTCTTCGAACTGTGCTTATTCGCGAGGGAGTGTATCGGACGGCCGATGACACTAAGGGGTTAGGATGAGCGGTAGAACAGTCCATGAAGCGCTGGGTGAGTCGCTTCATGAACTGTTTCACCGTAGGTATTTTGAGATCTACATGGAGAGTCTCATTTCGGACGTAGAAGGGGGCTCCCGTGACTCTGCGCAGGAATCGGTTCTGGACGGTCTGAAGCCTATGAATATGATACGGCTTGGCGTGAGCGAACACTGCGCAAGCGTATGTCATGATTGGTCGGATGACCGAGACGAAGAGCCGCAATTTGCACCTGAGTGACAACTTGCTTTTCTCGTTGGTCATACAGTAAAGCCTGCCGGACGCGAAGACGGCGCGCGAACGCGCCGCCTTTATGTGTTCGGCGAACGAAAGTCTGTGGTCGAGTATCACACCTAAGTATTTGGCTCGCTTATCCCAAGGGATAGGCTTGCCGTACATGGCTAACGGACTAGGCGTGGGGACATTGCGGCGTCCGGGTTTCCTAAAGAGAACCGCTTGACTTTTGTCGGGATTGACCTCGACTCTCCATTTCCGGAACCAAGCGCCTAAGACGTTTGCGGAAGTTTGGAGAGTGCGAGCTATGGTGGTAGGGTTGTGACCGGTATAGTAGATGGCCGTGTCGTCGGCGAAAAGCGCCAACTGGGCCTTTCTACCCCTAGGGACGTCGCTAGTGAACAGCGAGAACAAGAGAGGAGACAGCACGGATCCTTGAGGGACGCCCGCGCGGATAGGGCGAGGTGACGATAGCGTACCGTCTACGCGATATCTAAACGTACGATTCGACAGAAAATCTTGCAAGATGAGCACGAGACGATCTGGCACATCGAGTTGGTATAGCTTGTATAACAACCCGTTGTGCCAGACCTTGTCGAAGGCTTTCGCAATGTCGAAGAAGAGGGCGCCGGTGAGCGCGCCTCTCTGAAAGCCCGCGCTGACGTGTTCGACTACGCGGTGCACCTGTTGAACACACGAGTGTCCCGGCCGGAACCCGAACTGTTCGTTCGGTATCAGGCTCTTTGCCTCGACATAGTCCTTGAGTCGCTTATAAATAAGCTTCTCGTAGATTTTGCCGAAAACATTGAGCAGACTGATAGGTCGGTAGCTCGTGGGCTCAGACTTGGGCTTGCCAGGCTTGGGGATGCCAATAACCACGGCTTCTTTCCACGATTGAGGAAAGATATTGTTGCTCAGAGCGCCATTGAAGATGGCGGTCATGAGCATAACGAGTTGCGCGGGGAGGATTTGAAACACCCTATTGGTGATACCGTCCTTACCGGGGGCTTTGCGCGGTTTGAGCCCTTTAATGATGTCTTGCACTTCGTCCGGAGTGACGGGAGGCAGAGGATCTTCAGGGTTGTCGACGGGAGGGAGCGAGGACCTACGTTCGACTTCTGCGTCTACCTTTAAGAGGTGAGCTTGGTCGAACGGCTGGGAGCTAAGCGAGCATTGAGTCTCTAAGCTTTCGGCTAGGCATTCGGATTTTTCCGAGTCGTCGAACGCGACGCTCTTATCTGGACGAGTGAGGGGAGGCATGGTAGCCTCTACGGTGGACCGGAGTTTCCTCTGGAGGTTCCAGAAGGCATGGTGGTTGGGCTCTAGCTCACTGATCATCTTGTCCCAGCTCTCCGACCTATGCTCCGCCACACGTTTGCTGACAGTACGCTGTAGCATTCGCATGTGGGCTTTGTTCGCAGAGCAGGGAAAAGCGCTATAGGCACGGACGGACGCGTTCTTCTCGGTTATCAGAGCCCGTACATCGTCCGGTAGGTTCCAGCGCTGGGCATTCAGCGCCGGAACCCGCCTTGAACAGTCGTTCAGGACTGTCTGTACGTGCTCCGTAAACGAGTCGACTGCGCCCGTGGTGTCAGCGACTGAGGTGATTAGATCGGGGATGGAGTCGAGTAGAGGCGACGAGGAGGATTTCAGCTTTTCGCTTACCTTCCTCCAGTCGGTAACTAATTGAGTCGGGGGTGGCTGATCAGGGTCAAGCGGACCCGTACGGGGAACTAGCGTCATCATCACCGGACGATGGTCGGAGTTAAGCTCGTGGAGCGCCTCTATCGATTGTAAACGAAGGTTTACATTCTTAAGGAGCGCTATGTCCAGTATGTCAGGTCTATGGTCAGGATCGTGGGGAAAATGGGTATGAGTCATCGGGGCGATGACGTCATAGTTAAGGGAGGCGCCCAGATTGAGGACAGCCCTCCCTCTGGCGTTGGTTACATTACTATTCCACGCGGGGTGCTTGGCGTTGAGATCGCCCGCTATGATAACGGAGTCACTCAAGCCGAGAAGAACCGAGATATCGTGGGATAAAGCTGGGATGTCGTCCCTCCCACGAGCGGGAGGGCAGTACGCGGATACAATAGTAATTGGCTGATGGCCAGTCATGCCGAGCCGACAGATAGAGTACTCAAGGAGCGAGGTCGGGGGAGGAGAAGTTAAAGGGACACAGTGCAATGAGTTTTTATAATAAATCATTGTACCGCCCTTGTGGCAGCGGGATCTATCATTGCGCACCATACGGTAGTTTGCAATTTTGGGGTCGCGGTTGTGCGGTTTGAGGAACGTCTCCTGTACGAGGAGGACGTCCGGTTGGTGATCGCGGAGGAAGTTGGCAAACTCAGCCCGTTGCTGGAGTAAGCCATTTATATTGACGTATCCTAACTTTAGGGATCGCGGTTTCAAGGTTCTGGCGTTAACGTACCTATCCATTGCGGTTATTAAAGTGGGCTTCTAGGTCACGGAGCACCGAGGGGGCCTCCATGAGCGCTTCGATGCGCTTCCTAGGGTCTGTGGTAGCCTCTAAGCGATCGGCTAGACGATCGGCTTCGCGGTTGCAGAAGATTAAGTACACTGGCAATATGACGTTCATATTGCGCTGTGTACGGATTTTATCGTCGTAAAGAGCCTCCGTAGGCTGAGCACGGAAGGCGGAAACCTCAGCCCCTGCGGTCAGGGTAGCCTGAACTGCAGGGGCTGGGGTCGGCGCCGGGATGGGTGAATCCATCAGCGCCGGTGGGTGGCTGCGTTTAGCCGCCAGGGCCGGGAAGGCCTTCTGGTGGTTCAGCTTGTTCCACGGAGATGACCTCTGTGGGCTAAGGCGCTCAGGGAGCGCAGACGATGGCGGGGGTGGCGCCCTAGTAGAGGGGCATTCCCTTTGTTGACGAGCGTTTGCACGTCTCATCAACCTTTGGGAAGACGACTTTGGGGCTCGCGGGCACCCTCGGAAGTTCGCGGTATGACCGGACTGTCCGCACAGAACACAACTCGGTGGTTCAATGCACTTAGTGCGGTCCTTGGGTCGGTCGCATTTGCCCGTGGCGTGGTCGCCCAGACACTTGACGCATCTGGGCCTGGCGAAGCAGTTTCGCTGAGAGTGGCCGTACAATTGGCAGCGATGACACTGGCCAATTAGATGAGGACGGTACGGTTTTTCGATTTTAATACCGGACAGGGCACACACCGTTTTGATGTTGAATATGGGGTGGTGCCCTTCTGTGGGGTCGCAAATTACTAGGACCATATCATAAACTAGCCCACCCCGGGCCTTATGAAGGCGGTGGACGGCGGACGCGGGGACACCTTGGGCGCGGATGTCGGCCAGGATGTCCTCCGTTCGGATCTCCCTGGGGATACGCCTGATAACCACACGGGTTGGCGTCTCCTCAGGGAGGGAATAGGTGTGGAAGGAGATGGCCTTCCCACGTAAAAGGGATACTATTTCCCTGTAGTCATTTGCTGACGGCAGGGTTACCTTGATACCCAGAGGGGTAGCTCGGGCGTTGGTGTAGTTGATCCTGCGATCAACACACATTTTGGAGACGGCTGTCCACTTCGCCTTGTCTTGGATGAAGACAGGGGGAGGTGGCTTCGCCTTACGGGTGGCGGTGCCGTTAAGGCCCGTACCGGAGGCCTGTGCCAGGGGTACGGGGGAGCGGGGGGGAGAGGGCGCGGAATCGTCGACTGAGGACGGGGCGCCGATTTTTTTGGCCTTGGTGGCCTGTGAGGGAGCTTTAGAGGGCTTCCTCTTTCCTCCTTTTCCTACGACTTGGTAGTCGTCTTCGGACGAGGAGGAAGGAGACTCCTCTGCCTCTGAGCAGCTGCGTGAACGAGGGACAGTCGTGTCCATCCTATCAACTGATTCATCGGAATCGTCATGCGCGGGGGCTGGCATTCCGAGAATGGGACTATTGTTGCACCTGGCGGTAATAGGTACAAAAGCCGAGGCCGGACGGGTCGCGGGTTCCGGGTATTTCGGTGCCTTTGTCTTTTTGGACAAAGGCGCCGGACTACCTGCGTTCGCGGAAGAGGTCGGCGATAAAGGGCTATCGACCGTTGGACGGGGCGCGGGTTCCGGGTATACCGGTGCCATTGTCTTTTTGGACAAAGGCGCCGGACCACCTGCGTTAGTCGCCTGTGATACCGGACTATCGTCGCGAATAATTCGCTCCGGTTGAGCGGCCAGCCTGTCGAAGGCTACGTTTTTACCGCCATATCTGGCGCGGATGTCCGGGTCCTTTAAGAGGACCTCCCTGACGAACGCTAATAAGTCAGCGTCCGTCATGGCTGAACTAAGAGTCCCAGTAACAACTAATCAACTAAAGGCATATTTATGTTCCGCAAATCAGAGACGCGTGCGTTCGAGATTTTGTTTCTGCCTTAATACTCAATTTAAGACACTATTCACGCAAAACTAGAAAGATCTCGGTCAAGGCCATTGATATTTTTATCGTATCAACTTTAGGTATCATTTAAGTGTATCATCGTAACACACTTTTCCGGCTCCTTCGTAAGTATTGGGCCAATTTCATAATTCGCCATAATGACGCATTAATTTGCAATAAAGACTGCTAGCGGGAACTTTCACATTAGTCCATTAGATAATATTGACCAAAAACACGTTTTAGGAACTGGTTTAATTGCCCTGCAAACAATAATCTCACCCAGATACGAGGACCCATGCATATTTAGTTCTTTTTTTGTCTGTTACGGCCTCTTTCGTCTAGTGGTTGGAAGTACTACTGCTGAATATGACGTCCTGTGTACAATTCGGGATCGGGCAAAGTGATAATGAAAGTATAGTTATGTATTGTATATATTTAAATAGTACACCACGAACTAACAACATATATTTTCTCCTTCTCTATCAAGTCCATCCAAAGGTTGTCTGTAATAGATCGCTTTTAGCGATAAGGTCACCCATTGTAACACCCTATGTATAACATTTTTTGTTGATCTTAGTCAGAAGCCCGAAAGTCTTAACAACCAGTCTTAACAAGGGGTATCGTGTTGCCCAGTAACTGGGTTGTGGAGGTCAGATAGGCAGTTGCTCCATGTCAAAAACTGGTATCCAGCAGCATCCGGTTAGACTGGAAGCCGACCCCAACATAGTTGGGAAAAGGCTAGGCGGATGATGATATTGTTCGTGTATATTCTATAAAGTCACGCCTATTAAGCTCTATAATTTCAGACAAATGCTTGTAGTGGCTGAACAGGTCCACTCATACGTATTTCTTTCCTCAAAACCTAGAGGCAGCCACATCGCTAAAAGCGATCTCTTATAGAAAAGATATGTTGGTAGTTCGTGGTAAGATGCGATGGTACTTACGATACTACTATATAAGTTACTGTAAGATATTCTTGTTATTGAGTTCATATTAGGTCTTTACCTATGAAATTGCCGTTCTGCAGTACTGGCCATTTCAAATCAAAATATTTTTTGTTTGGCTAAGAATTCTAATTTCAAATTAATTTTATTTTAAAAACATGGTTTTTTTTTTCCAAAAGTAGTCATTTGTTTATTGATTAGTGTTACATTTTCATCGCATTTAAATCTTTTTCGTCATCATGGATACGTTAAAAATTCGAGTAATTATGGAATATGAGTACCGTCGTGGCAGCAACGCGGCACAAGCGGCACGCAACATCAACGACGTTTACGGAGCTAACACTACAAACCAACGCACTACCTGTTATTGGTTTGCTCGCTTCCGTTCTGGAAATTTCGACCTGAAAAATGAACCTCGCGGTCGTCCGAAGACTTTGGTCGACAATGACGAATTAAAGGCGATTGTGGAAGCTGATGATACACAATCTACGGCTGAATTAGCAGCAGCTTTCGACGTTAGCGTCAAAACAATATTGGTCCATTTGCGTCAAATTGGCAAGGTAAAAAAGCTTGACAAATGGGTGCCCCACGAACTCAATGATCGCCAGCGCGAAGTACGCGTCGAGACCTGTCTTGCACTGCTCAACAGACACACAAATGAAGGAATTTTGAACCGCATTGTTACCTGCGATGAAAAATGGATTCTGTTTGATAACCGCAAGCGCTCAGCAAGTTGGTTGGATCCTGGTTCAGCACCTAAACAATGCCCTAAACGAAAACTTACCCCAAGAAAAGTGATGGTCACTGTTTGGTGGTCTAGCGCCGGTGTGATTCAACACAGCTTCTTACCAAACGGGGTGAGCATTACTGCAGATGTGTACTGTGAAGAATTGAACACAATGATGGAGAAGCTGGCACATCTCCAACCAGCATTGGTCAATCGCTCGTCTCCGCTGCTCCTGCACGACAACGCGCGACCTCATACTGCACAGCAGACGGTCTCCAAGTTGCAAGAACTGGGGTTGGAAGCTCTCCGTCATCCGCCCTACTCACCAGACCTTGCGCCTACAGACTACTACTTTTTCCAGAATTTGGATAACTTCTTGGCGGGAAAAAAATTCAATACCCGAGAGGCAGTACAAAATGCCTTTGAAGAATTTGTTGCCTCCCGTCCAGCTGATTTCTTTAAGAAGGGCATCAATAAACTGCCACTGCGTTGGCAAAGATGCATTGATTGCATGGGTGATTACTTCGATTAATACAAATAAAAAATACATGAAAAAAATTCATTAAAATTTTTTCATACAAAACGGCAATTTCATAGGTAAAGACCTATTATTATATAACATAATAATCGTTATCAACATCAATTGCTTAGCCTTTTCCCAAGTCGGATTCCAGTCTAGCCAATGCAACTGAATAAACCAGTATTTCACATGAAGTGACCTCTATGGCAAACAAAGATGTTTTCTTCCTTTATCTCTCGTCTTTTGTTTCAGTATTTGACATAGAGCGACTGGCTATCTGGCCACCACAACCAATTGATTGGGTATGCCGAAACCCCTTGGCTTGTCAGACTTTTTGGTTTCTTTCGGACTTCCTGACTACTCGTTACTAGGTGCTATCAAAGTCAATCCATATATCTCCAATCACCAAAGAAACATTTTAAATTTCTTAATGAACTTGAAAAAAAAATATACCCAAAAATATTAATGAGGTAATGTTATTCTGTGCATTGAAATGTATTATTTATTCAGTTACTTTTGGAGCCATATCGCAAAAATACAAGAAAAACCTTATGAATAATTACTGATTAACATTCGAGCCAAATATTGTTTTTATATGCACATAAATTATAAAGGATTGTACATTTTTTAATTTATCATTGTACGTATTGTTTTGTGATGATCCTGCTGATGACTTCCATAGATTCAATTAAGGTTTCATTCATACCAGCCACAGACAATAGAGGTCAGATCAAACTATGTTATAATATGCATAGATAAAGCAAAAATATACCTATACCATAGTATCACTCGCATACATTTTATAAATATGGACTCCAGGGGCCAAGGGTACACGGTACACCTCCTGTTCCACCCAGAACGGAGAATTCGTTGGATGATTTCCCATTCTTAAACAAAAAGGGTGAATGTGAATTTGTCTAATAGGGAAGCCGAAGGATAATTTATTAAGTTCTAGAAATAATAAAGAATAGCAGAAGATGATGATGATGAAATCGTATTTTTAATAGGATGTGAATTAACGTTTTTTCACGAAAAAATATATTAAATTGAAGTGGCCAGCCAGAAATTATCCTAATGAGATTTTCAATAACATAAGTAAATCTAAAACGTATAATATAAAAATACTATAAACTCTTTTTACAGTTTAAGGTATAAAAAATATCAGAAATGGGGCGTAGAAATTAGAAAAAAATTCAACACAGGGGTGTCCAGAATAATTGACTAAACTCATGGTATTAGATCGTACGTCGATGTCCTAACCAAATCTAAAGTAAAATTGTTTCTAATCTACAGTTTAAAGTCGTCGGACCAATCGTTATCAAAATCAACGTAACTGCGTGCCTATCTGATAAGCGTGTACACGGCATGGTTATCGTGCGTGTGTCAGTGATATCATTATATCATAATTCATTACAAACACTGTCTTGTTAGCGACGGTGTACTGAATATTATCTAGTACACTATCGGTAACAAGTCTGTTGCGTTTCATGATTTTTAACGCGCTCACCAAGTTCACAAGTCAAGGGGCTGAATAAAAACAGCAGCACGGGACGATTGAAGGTTATCCTACGCTTGCCTAGGTCGGTCTGTGGATGGGTGACCGTTTATTACATACTGAGACCGTGAGTGCGTCGCAAAATACGTTAAGCAGTGGTCACGGCTGTCATTTGTAGATCTTTGATAGTCGTTACGGTATTTCCGTGCGTTCAAGCGTTTTTGCCATACCTACTATTGGCATCAAATGTAAATGAGTTAATTTTAAACCGTGATGCTAGGCAACTGGGCCTTACCCAGTTGTAAACGTCCCTTTGTGCCTATTGGTCTAGCTCTGTTCTGTGTCCTGCTTGATATGAAGGGAAGTGGAAATTATGTATTTTTCTAACTCCTCCGCTGTTCTTTTCTGATTAATTGCGTTGCGGGATCCAAGACAGTCGAATCGTTTCTCCGGGACTCGTCGGGCTTCATTGTCTCGACGCTTTTCTGGCTGTCGCCACTGTTGATTCTGGTTTTCAGGAGTTGCAGTGGTTTGGGAATAGTGTGGCGGGCTTGTCCCATTAAAAAAAGTCGTTACGGCAAATTTGGCAGATTGAAGTACGAGTATGTTGGTGTGCTGACCTCTGTAGATGTCTGCCTAACCCCTCGGCGTATATAGGCATTGTAATGTTTCACCGTTAAGCTCGACCACCACTCATTTCGGAAGCTTGATGTGTCGGTGATTAACGTCATTTTGTCGTTTTTGTCAATATTTTCTTTCTAATGAGAGTAGATACACTGCTTAAAAAGTTGCTGAAACTCTAGAGATGTTTCAAAGAATTGTTTCGCCTTTTTTTCCAGAATGTTCAAGTATACAAGTATAAACTGCTATTTAAGCGGTCATTTAAATATGCAAATGCTTGTTCTTGGGTCACAAAGGTATTCTTATATTGGTCTTAAACTGTACCGAGTATTTTTTACTTCGGTTGGGGACTGACTTTTTATTGCTTAATTTTCTTCGCGCGTTTTTTGTCGAAACTAAGAACTTTTTAATTTTGGAAGCCAATGTTGTGTTAAACTATTAGCTAGGTACTTAAAAGTTTTGTTGAATAGTTGCGTTAGTGCTTGTCAACTGAACTGGATCGGTAGAAAAGGTCTCGTTTCTCTCCACTCACAGAGTTTGTTGCTTCACTGGGAAGCTGTTTTGACTGCTGTCAAAGTTACGTCAACTTTGACAGCTGTCAACCATAGGCGATAACTTTTATAATTTTGTCTTGGTCAGCACTGGCAATAGCAGTTTAGGGATTGAGTATCTAAAACGTAGCTCTATATTTAGTTTCCAATAATGCGGTCCTTTGCTAAAGTCTTTTACTATCGCAAAATTATCCTTTAAGCTATGTTTATAATTATCAGCTGACCGTTATCTACTGTAAGGCTAAAATCCCTATTGAAAAATAATTCCTTTGTTAACTTACAGATCTATAAAGCTTTGTTTATTTATTAAATCTTTATCCACAAGTAATAATAACCATATAAAAGCTTTTGTTCTAGCAGCTAGATTAATCATTTTATAAATATTAATAATGTGAAAGTTTGTGAGGCTTTACGGATGTTTGTAACTCTTTTATACACATCCTACTGAACGGATTTTCATGAAACTTTACAGTATTATAGCTTATATTCTAGAATAACACATAGGCTATTATGTTTAAAGATAAATGTATATGCAAGCGAAGTCACGGCTACAGCTAATTAATATGAGTAAAGTAAGGATCAAATCCTTACTTTATTGTAACTTAAGGACTAAGACTACGTTACTGGAGTTAAGTAAAACTTACTTCTTGCTTTAAACTAAGAAATGTTAACTTTACTGGTAGAAGTGTATGCGAGTCGGTGTATTAGGGGGCTAGAAAATGGGAGGGTAAAGAAACGGAAGCGATAGCGGTTATGAGCTGCCTCATAACCGCTATCGCCTCCGTTCCTAGGAGGTTTAAGATTTGGTCTTAGCGATCACGGGGCCTATTGTGAGTTTTTCTATCGTGGCCAAGTACGTAGTAACAGGGATCGATCGAAAGGTTAAGCTACGCTTACTAATCTTAGTCCGTATGGTAGGTAGGATAGGTATGGTGAGATCCATAACATATCGAGAGCCCTCCGTGCCTGGGTAAGCATCATCATCTGCCTAGCCTTATACCAACAATGTTAGGGTCGGCTTCAAGTCTAACCAGATGCAGCTGAATATCAGTATTTTATAAGGAGCCCGTATGACCTCCACAACCCAGTAACTGGGCAACACGATACCTCTTGGTATCTACTTGTCAGACTATCGGGTTTCCGCTAACCCATAACGACTGTCAAAGATCTACAAATGAACAGTCACCCATCCACAGACTGACCTTGGCAAGCGTAGCTTAACCTTCAAGTAACCCGTGCGGTTGTTTATATTTTTTATGGTCATTTAGGAGAATTTATTTATTATTTAGCCACAAGCGTAAGAACTGGGCTATGCTTATGGGAAATTAAATAAATTGAGAAAACCATTAAAAATACGTTTTAGAAGTCTGAGTACAATATTCATAGAGTTGTGCATCCACTTGACATACGACTAGAACCTAATAGTTCACGAAATCTAGGTTATTTGTTCTCGATTGTTTATAAATTGCGACTTTTTATAAACAATTGGGAATTAGTAACCTAGATTCTTTACTCATCGATTGTAACATTGCTGAACAATCAATTTAGTTTGTTAAGTGACTCGGTGTGACCTACAAACCCCATTACCTACACTAGACTTTACAATAATACGTTGCACATTCTTTTATCGTTTTGACGTCAATCATCTTTTGGGTCAAATGGCAAGAACAGCCCTTTAAAAATTCGTCCAGTCTGGCTTTATGTGATTCTATAAAGTATTCAGTTTTTCCTTTTGAGGTCCAGAGCCCTAAAAAATAAA
This sequence comes from Phlogophora meticulosa, assembly GCA_905147745.2. NCBI lineage: Eukaryota > Metazoa > Arthropoda > Insecta > Lepidoptera > Noctuidae > Phlogophora > Phlogophora meticulosa. The sequence continues at coordinate 12,849,542 of LR990537.1, read as the reverse complement.
CAACTGCCAGTCGTATTTGAAAAATTCCTGAGCCTTATTCTGGAGGAAGGTTAGGCCCGGCGTCTACGGTACGGTAAGGGATTTTTGTTATACAGATGATTTTGTATCTTATTTAGGTCAGTTAACACTTACATTTCATTGATCACAGCCTGCTTTTTTAGCATCCTTCGGCACGTTGAGGCATGCAGTGGCATCCCGGAATATGAACGCTAAGCATGATACAATAAGAACTGAAATCATTTGCGCTTACTAAAATCCCTTGACGAGCCGTGCCGCCAGCACGTTAGCCGGCATTTTAGTAAACCTGTCACCTATCAATAGGTGACAGCCTGCTTTAGTGTCCGATGGCTCTTATAGGCTATTTAACACCTTGCTATGACCCAGCTATTCAAAGCGCAGACATTTATTTCTGAACTCCGCTGATTTTGCAGCCCTAACATTAATAACTGAGTTTATTTACTCATTGAGAGTTTACACGTTGGCGTTTCTTATTGCAGATGTCAAACTACCCTCCGCGCTTTTCACTTGTTACTCCGGAAAGTTCAGAGAAAACTTTATCTTTAGCTCAGTGTTAATATTTTAATACCTTACACTGAAGATTCTTGCATGGGCTTAGGCTTTTAGTTAATTAAAATATTGCGGTTATCCGTCAGTGTCGCATTCTGAAGATATATTAAAGTTGTACTTGTTTGTTTGCTTGAAAACATTTTAGAAAAGTTCTGCTTTGGATAAATCATACATATTTTGTTCATGAAATTTCTATTATTTCTTAGGAGATTTACAAAACTTGAAAGTCCCGAACTTACCTGAGTTCTTTCCTGGGGTCTCAGATCATATTATTATTATTTTTTAATTTCACTGTTTCGTAGAATAAAATAATGAGTAATTTTATCCACATTAACAACACAATAAATTGAACAAAACCGGAGTTTAATAGCCGGTAACATAGTCATAAGTATCAAATGAAACTCTCGTTAATAGATTGGTTAATTTATTCTAACTTCAGATCAGCTGATAAGGGTTCATGTCAAATTGACAGTGACGTATGTCACTCGTCACTGTTTAGAAACAAAATTATATGTGTAGAGGTGTCCGACCCAATTAAGTAATAATAGACATTATAGGGCTCTGTTTAACGATAGTGGCAATTAATAGTCAATTATTTCAACTATTTCGAGTACTAATTAAACAGTCGTTATGAAACCAGTCTATGATTCTCAATTAGTATCAATAGAATAGAATAGAATAGAATTTCTTTATTCAAGTAACCATGACTCAATAAAATTGTTAGTAAAACTTACGACTATGTTAGTAAGCACAACAAAAAACAAGAAAAACAACACACGAAATAACGGTTGGTCACCGTTGCGACATCCCATGAGAGAAGCCACAACAGTGACCCACGTACATACAGTCCAGGCGACTCGCAACCAAGCTTAAGACACTGTTGGAGCTGCTCCACACCCTGCGCACCAGGGAAGCGCACCTTTTACGCATTGTTGCGTAAAAGCAATCTACATGCGCATCTGCGAACATCCCTGACGCACTACAGAAACGGGGCAGCCCCACCAGTATCCTAAAAGCATTGTTATATTGAACGCGGAGAGCGTTGTACGATCTTTGCGTATATCTAGCCCACAGGCTGCACGTGTAAAAAGCAGTACAGTAGGCTCGAAAGAGTGTGATTTTGACGGGAAGTGCGCATCGTGCAAACCTGCGAGCCAACATGTTCACTCTAACCGACAACGCCCTCAATGTTAGATACTTAGAATATTTATTTTGTTTGTCTCTGGTAGTTTCAAGCGCTACTGCTGAGGATTATTTATTTTTGATTTATCGATTTAACACGAGGAAGTCTAAAAGTGGCGCCTGTGACCTAGAAGTTGTGTGGAAGTCGGTTGTCATGGTATGGGCATGTGATGCGAAGGAATGATGACCATGTTGTGGGGAAAGTTTTGAGTATGAATGTGCAGGGTTACATGAGTAGAGGAAGACCAAATAAAAGATGGATGGATTGTGTGAAAGATGATATGGCAAGAAAAGAGGTGACCCTTGAGGTGACGACAAATAGAGGTGTATGGAAGAAGAAAACATGCTGTGCCGACCCCAAATAAATTGGGATAAGGGCAGGAGGATGATGATGATGATGATTTAACACGAGGGCTTAGATTCGATTCCCGGGTCGGGCAGTGTTAGTTCTGAGAGTCTGGATGTGTGCCCGGTTATAAACAATATGATCGCCACCTATGACGTGGTGCTTAAATACATAATATAACTGTCGAAATGTGAGTGTACTTACCATAGGCACGGCTTTGTCTAACCTTCCGGAAAACACAGGTGTGATTGTTATGTTATTTTCTATATCCGTGTTTCACCGTTTTTTGTTTGTGGGTTGTAGACATGCTAAGTAGGAATAACCTCTAGACGCCATTGTCACATGCGAGTACACATACCCTGTACGCCAACGTCACAAATATGTGACATAAAATGCGGTGTACTTTAACAAGAAATAAATATTTTTTATCATTATGTCATTCATTACATACTTATTTTTTTTTCTTTATCATCATTATTTTAACATCTTACTTTTGTGTGTGTTTTATTTATCTTATAAAATTAAGCTCCTGTAATAATATGTATTTAAGTAATTGCATGAAATAAATTTAAATTTAAAATAATTATAAATTCAGGATGACAAAGAATAAATTAAATGTTTTTATTAAAAAATCTTGGCATGCTTTGGCGTTCAAAAGCTTTATTAAAATAATATCTCTTTTAAGAAAGGACCCGTGACAGCAAGTAAAGAATAAAAAAATAGTTTTAGTTAAAAAAGATTCAAAGTTAAGATAGTTTATCCACATGTCCAACAATCATGGTGAATCATTATAACATGCCGATAACTTTCACCTCCGTGTATTTAAATCATGGCAATTTGTGATTTAACTTATTACGTTAAGGTTCAATTTGCGATGTAAATGTCCTGCGTGATATAATAACGGGTTTAGTGAGAAAGTATGTTACGTAAACGATTTTATTTTACATCCCGTGTCATTGTGGGCTTTTAAGATTTTTATGTATGTCAAAAAAAAACAATGTAATTAGTTAAGATTCAATTGCAAAGTCAAGTCTGGCGTTATAGTTACTGTATATAACCATCACGCCAATATTCCGCTACCGGAAGGGTAAGACAGAGGTGTATCTTAGTACACCCACACCCACGTTTCGTCAGTCACGTTTTAAGTCCCATGTAATAGGGGGCGAGCCTACTGCCATCAATTAACTCATGATATCAGGTTGTGCGGCGATGTCTCTTCTAGTCTGTATATATTGCGTCGTTTCTTTATTTGTAATCGAATGCTTTTTAGTTTAGCGTAGCGTGAACGTGTCCATGTACCTAAAATGAAAATGAGCGATGTTGATATAAGATTAACACCAGCCGGTTATTATCCCACTGCAGGGCAAAGGCCTCTTCTCATGCAGAGAAGGCACGACCATTAATTACCACGGTTGTTCAATGCGTAATCGGCTATCGCAGATGTAGATAAAGGCGAGGATTAAAAACTATCCTACGTCCTTCCCCAGGATAGGTATAATATTTCTCGTTGCTAAATTTCATAACGCTCCGATCAGCCTTTCAGTCGTGAAAAGGTAACAAATAAACTATGATACTATCAATCAGAGTAACTTTATCATTAAAAATATTAGTACTGATTTGCTAAATACTTTAGATTATATACATTTGCTTTTAGCGATGAGGTTGACCATTTTAACACCCTATGCAACTTATAAACTCATAATTTGTAGGTTTTTAAGATGTTAAATTAAGAGTATTCTACTATATTCTTTTAAAGCGTAGACGGAACTGCCTTGAATAGACGGCTTGACCCTCAGTAAGACCTATCCAGATTGAAACAAAAGATTGAAAATCCTACTAGACCAAAATATAACCCGCAAACGCAACAGAAGTGTTCCTCAGCATAAATAATGCATACTCATGCGGTCTACCTCAGCCTCAGTGAACGCGGTATCAATTACAAATTATGCTAATACTGCAGCATCCCGTGTTGATTCAGCACTATCCACGAATATGTGATGACGGTAGGATGGGACGCGAAATATTTGCAGGGTTACGATTAGGGTAATGCGAGCATGTGGCCGCGAGGGGGTTAAATTTAATATTAGTCTGTGAGCATTATAAAGGAAGCCAAAGGCGGGTGTTGGTAAGAATCTTGGCGCGTCTTTATCCAAGACGTTTGTGACAAGAAACCATCAACTCGCGAGCAATTCGTACGTTAACGAAATTCAGAATAGGTTGGACATTTTCTCGTGTTACTTTAGTGAACTTGCAAAAGTAACTTTAAATATAATATGTTACGAAAGCATTAATTAGTGTAATATTAGACTTATGGTTTATTTTATGTTTATTGTTTCTTCTATTGTTTTACTTTTTAATTTTTAACTGTAAAACATATTTAAGTTAATTTTGTATAAGGTTAGGTTGTATCGTTTTAGTTATCAGTAATTTTGTATTAATGTACCTATTGTGTTGTAATAATAATTAACTGTTTAAAATAATATTACAAGTAGTCTTAGCTATCGCATTAGGTTTGTAACCTGTAATGATAGTATAAGAGTTTTAAATAAATAAATAAAACTTTGTCTAGTCTTACAATGCTAACACGGGTCAACCATGTGACATAATCTACAGGCACGACATGAGTTTCTTGTTGCTGACATATTATGTGACCAGTTAATTAAATCGTATATTAGTAACTAAGACATGATGAGTCCCAACTAAATGTCAATGAATTATCTAAGGCAACTGTGGTAGCATTTAAAACAAAACGTTACGACTGGTAGGTCAACTAGGTGCCTGCTTTAATTCATGCTCTTGCAATTTTTTAGGCCTTTTTGTTCTGCTTCATTACATTCTTATTTTCGTCTCTTTCTTTCTTTCTTTTTCTGTCTTTTTATTCTTTTATTTTTGTGATCCCAATATTTGCAGACGCATCTGAGATTTAGAATATCAATCCATTATCTTTTTACTCAATCTCTTTTTTTTTGTTTCAGTGGTGACAGGATGCACGGATGGAATCGGCAAGGAGTATGCAAAGCAGGTGATGTATCTTCCTACACTTGTACAGAAGCCAGCACATCCTGTGAAAAAATTCCCAATTAAACATGAACTTTATACTTTTGCAATAAAGTTGAAAAACTATCAAAGAAATTGACACATTGGCGTAGCTTGTTGTGCTGGCCTCTGTACCTTCGTTTCATATTGTTATTAGTTTCTTGTCTCACTTAGAGATGTTAGTAGACTATTGTTTACTTTGTCAATAAGGAAATCGGCACCATTCACTGACCTGACTTTGGTGATGTTCTTCGGAAAGGGTTCGTTATGACTAGATGTATGAACTTAAACAGTGCTTAAGGAGTATGTAAGGATCGTAGCAACAGTTCTATAGTTTCTGCCAGCCCTCATGAGTGACTTATGTACAAACTAGGCAATCATGTATTCTTACAGTGTGCAAAAAAGCCAGAAAATGAAATCACTGGTGTTTTCGGTACTAGCAACAATAATCTCAGTATGACAGCTGAAAAATTAAAGCTAGGTCCAAATTAATAATTCGGAGAGGTAGGCATCTTACCGCTTTCAAAGAAGAAATTCAGTAAAAGTATATTTTAAGCAAGTTTATTACAACAAGTAAGTAAATTCAAAACAGCAATTCTTGAAGTTTTATATTAGCTACTATGAATAAATTTTAATAAACATTTTATGTGCCAGACTTTTTGAACTCAATTATAATAAATAAAACTTAGATGTTAACTTGTAAATATTAAAGTTTTCACGTTCATTTGGTAGCAAAAAATATTTTTCCCTTTTTATCGTTCGGCGTTTTAGGGTTCCTTCTTATTTGTAGAATACCTTTAGTACCTACCGCGTATACTTATATACTTCATGATGCCAATACTAGAATGGATGTGGTTTTAAAGTAATTTTTGGCCAGATAAATTGTACCTACGAGCTATCGCTTACTATGCTTCGTAACACGTTGAACGCCAAATGACCGACAAACAATACATTTTCTATTGTATCTCGTTGTTTGGTAGTAAGGTGTTACACACAACCCATAGGCTGTGCTGAGCTGAACAAGGCAATGCTACGATCCTTACATAAATCCTTTTGTATCGTTTACGTTTATGCATATGTGTGCTTAGCAAGAAAGCTTGACGTAAACCTAACGTCAATTCGAACAATTTTACGGTACAAAAAGCAACTATCTATAAGCGTTTAGATTTTAAGTTATGAGTCAAGTACAAAGTTGATACTTGATGCTTATTGTCTCTTTGGTCAGAAAAACAGACAAATGCGGCTGAATATTACCTAGTAGGTATTTAACTAACGATACTACCATAGACTCCTGCTTAACATGAATATCGACTGCAGACAGACATTCTAGCTTCAGACAGCCCTTTACAGATTGCCATAGATCCGCGAATGACAGCATACTTACTTATCTTGTTATCCGTTTTGGTATGTTATGGGTAAACCTATCCATGGACCAACCTCGGCAAGCTAGTCAACCTTCTATCGACCCATGCGACTTTTAATACATAGTACCTGGATGACCGAGCTTTGCTCCGATAAAACGACGTTTTCTAAAAATGAAACCTAGCTAGGTCGATTTATCGCCCCCGAAACCTCCTGCATACTAAATTTCGTGAAAATCGTTGGAGCCGTTTCCGAGATTCAGATTACAATTATATATACTTACGTTCACACAATAATTGCTCGTTTAAAGGTATTATTAAGGATCTATGTGATCATAGATATAAATGAAGTAGTTAAAATAAAATTATTATTTGTATTATCGAAGCGACTATTTAAATTTTAAAATTGTTCGAATTGACGTTACGCTTACGTCAAGTATTTATGGGCGTTGGTTGTGGACGCCCTAGAAAGACATGTACACTTACCGTAATCATAATCATTTACGAATATGAGTACAAAACAAAAGGTCTTAAACCTACAATAGTGTCCATTAGCCATATCCTACCATAAAGTAAATTTACAGATACGCAGGTATTTACGAAACTACCAGTACCAGTACTAGCCTATTACTCTCCCACTGCAGGGCAAAGGCCTCTTCTCATACAGAGAAGGCACGAGCATTAATCACCACGCTTGCTCAAGACGGGTTGGCGATTTCAGACTTATATTAATTATATAAGTCCAGGTTTCCTCACGATGTTTTCCTTCACCGATGTCAATGATGTCCAAGATAAACTTAGAAAGTACATATGAATTGAAAAACTCACATTGGTACTTGCCCAGGTTTGAACCCACAACCTCGTGCACAAGAGGCGAGGCCTAAAGCACTGGGCCATCATGACACAGTACGAAAAGTTACGAAACTAGAATCATTATAATAAAGATATTATTACCGTATTGGTGATGTTCTCTATAAAGGTCAGGTGCGTAGTACTCGCAACTGGCGTGAGTATTGGAAACAAATAACCGTAATATATAGCAAATATTTGCTTAAGTTTAAACCATACTTACTGATATACAGTATGGTGACCGATATTGAAGTATTTATTGTTAATTATGTAAACATCCTTATACTAATGTACCTACTCGTACTACTTAAATGTAATTGACTGTATAAATAACTGCGTACGATAGGACGCACGTGGGTGGTAACACTGACAGCAGATGCAGTAGATTAAGAGGCTAGCTTATACTGATTTTGTTTCCACTCAGGTGTCTCCTACCATACAGCAGCAAAGTTGGTTAAGGCTGGATGTAAACCAAAATCGCTAATTGTGAATTTGATTTTATATGGCAACGATATTTCATTTCTATTTATTAAATGTATCAGTAAATTAGGTGTTATTTACGAATGCTTATTCCGTCATCCATTACAGTTCGTGGGAAATATGTACAAGATATTTTCTTTTACTAGACGGGGTATAACTATTTGGCGCAACCAAATTGATTTCTTTATTTTCTATAACTAGATATTCTTTTTGTTTTTGATATTCTTTTCATGAGCCCGTTTAAAGCCTAAATAAATGGTTTAAGCTTTCTTGTAACTACAAGAGTGCGCGATTTTTATGAGTGAGGTTTTTTTCTGTCTTTATGCTCACTCTTAATAAAAAGAACATAAAATGATTCGATAAATATTAGGTTTGTGGTAATTTAATGTTTCATCCAAACAGATTTTTAGTGTACTCAATGGATGTTTAAAAAATAAAATGGTCACCGAATAATAAGTTCTTATTGCCTGCTTCGCAAGTTAGTTGAAAATTAATTCGAAATCCCCTCTTTGGTTGGATTCAGTAAATACGTAACTAACGATTAATGTCACACAATTTTCTCTTACAAACACATACTTACTGCTTTGCACTCTGTGAGAGTCAACATAGCGTCATTAATTTCTCATAGATATCACAAACACCCCAACCAGTACAATATTAATTCTTATATGCCCTTAGGGGATGTCTTCCTAAAACAACAGTGCAAGTTCATGGTTGTTACACGCTTACAATTTTAGTCTTAAAGTCTTATACTCGGAAGCACTACTACTGAGCTCAGTAGTAGCTAGTGCTTGCGAGTGCCCGGGACACGAACCCAGAACTCATGTCCTGAGTTTGATTCCCGGGTCGGGCAGTGTTAGTAGGTTAATCCATCTGGATTGTCTTGGTAGCAGCCTAGAGTCTGGGTGACTGGTTGGTGGGTTGCGTTATGTCTACACACACAACCACCACACACTATGTGTGGTGGTGTACTTACTACAGACATACTATTTTCTATGGACATAAGCTGAATTGGACTGAATAACTGTAGTAAGTCCCTAATACCGTTTAATTAATGATGTTACATTACAAAATCTGTTAGTAAATAAAATTCTACAAGTTAGATTTTTGTGATGGAGAAGTAGGTAAGAGCAGGTACCTTAGCCATTGACCTTCGCTAGTCAATGTTTTTGTGTAAATTTACCATTTCCTTGTAGACTACCTTTTTTTCCAAAATCTGTGAATCCTGGTAGGATTTCCTCACATGGTTACAGACAGTCTCCTATGAATATTTTGCTATAGCAATAACGGCTAAGGTCCTTACTGTCCCCAAAAATCCTTTCTGTTAACATAATTCAAGAGAAAGAAACAACTTTTTACATAAATTCTTTAATGTCCGCTGAAGGTAAATCCACCTTTACCTACTAAGGTAACATCTCCAATGTTGACTACCACAAAAGGATACAAGACAATGGCTGTAACAAAGCCTGCCCGCCAAGGTAGAGAAATTCTATAAATCGATGCCAATTAGTATCTACCTACTATCCCACATCAATATTCTATTCCCTAATTTGAAACTTCACGTTCAACATCCAATAATAATTAATTGGACCGTAAGATCGCAAATTGTAGTAACCGTACCTTACCATTTAACCGAAGCCTAATCATCAATAAATTGTTCAGAATCGGAGTATTGTGCCTACTAATTAATAGGTACAACTACTCTGGAATTAATTCTGAAGATTATCCAGAGATGAGCGGCAACCCTGAACTTAAGTCACAAATATTTAACGTTTGAATACCAAAACAAGCCTATAACAATATACAATAAGACTACCCATAGATACGAGTAAATCTTCTATTATATAAAATTCTCGTGTAACCAAACTCCTCCGAAACGTCTGGACCGATTTATATGAAATTTTGTGTGCAAATCGGGTAGGTCTGAATCGGCATCTATTTTCCATATACCTAATTGATAGGGTGGTCCACCACAAAAAAAAACAAGGCTTAAAATGGCAAAACAACGTTTGCCGGATCTAGCTGACCTGTATTCAATATTTACTAGTAAATAATATTAAGGTGGTCGTGGCTAAATAAAAACACCCGCACTGGCCGATCAAATGTTAAGCTACGCTTGACAAAGTCAGTCCGTGAGACTCCTTCGTGTTTCGGAAAGCACGTTAAGCCGTTGGTTCCAGCTGTTATTTGTAGATTTATAGACAGTCGTCACATGTCTTCAGAAACCCGAGGGTGTGACAATCAGTCTTGCCGGAGAGTATGGTGTTACCCAGTAACAGAGACGTCAGATAGGCTTGCGCTCCATGTTCGGCTCCTGCATTCGGTTGGCTGGAAGCAGATGATGTAGGCTACGGAAATACATATATCTAATATAGTTTCGAACAATTGACTGCCGCATATGCTCAGTATGTTGGTTGTAGAGGGTCAGATAGGCAGTCACTCCTTGTAACTTACTGGTATTCGGCTGCATCTGGTTAGACCAGAAGCCGACCACAACATGACTGAGAAAACCTAGGCAGAGGATGAGTTACCCATAGTAATTTACATAGTATCACGCCTGTAATCCCCGAAAGGATAAGCAGAGGCATACCTATATATATATAGTACACCCACATATCGCCAGTTATGTTCAAGTCCCATGTAATAGGGGGCCAGCCTATTGCCTGCTACTGAGAAATTCCAGATGGAAAACCCCAATAAAACTGCCCAACCGGTTAATCGAACCCAGGACCTCGCGCTCAGCAGTAGCGCATCCGACCACTAGCCACGAAACATACACATAATAATATAATGTATTTCTTGTTGCAGTTGGCCGCCCACGGCCTTGATATTGTTCTAGTCAGTCGTTCAATGGAGAAACTGCAAGCAACAGCGCAGGAAATAGGTTTGTAAATGGCATGATACTTCATCATCATCATCATCAGGCTATATTAGTCAACTGCTGGACATAGCCCTCTCCTAATGAGCGCCATAGCGCCCTGTCTTCAGCTTGCCGCATCCAGCATCTGCCTGCAGTCTTACGCAGATCGTCATCCCACCTGGTCAGAGGACGTCCTACACTACGTTTGCCGATTGGCAACAACACTACCTTTGGATTCGTAATGAATACATCCGACAGAGAACCAAAGTTACCGACATAGCTCAAAAAATTAGCAAGTTGAAGTGGCAGTGGGCTGGCCATATCTCGCGAAGAACCGACAACCGCTGGGGTCGCGTGTTCTTGAGTGGAGACCGCATGATACTTACTTACTTATTATTATTATTATTTATTTTACTTGATACACAGACCAGCATTGTAATAATACTCACCAGGCAGGGGCCATAGTTCTTCCATAGTTCTAAGTCCACTAAAACCTCCCAAACCCTTAGCCCAATTTATTTTGTTTTGTCCTGCAATAGTGCTGCACCACCACATACAAGAACAATCCTCGCTTGGTGCCTCATTCTATTTTAAGCTTCTAAGGACTCTACGAGTTTTGGCCCCTTATACGCCTTCCAAAGGTCTAGAACCCCTGGTCCCGAGATGTGTCAAAAATAAACAGAAACAAAGGTACAATGGACGGTATTATCATACAGGGAGATCTATTACAGACAACCTTTGGATAGTCAAGAAAAAACAGAGATTTTGGGGTGTCAGTGTACAAATAATTCAAAAACAGTATTACAAATATGTAATAGTATAATACAATTTCAATCAATGTTATACATCATATGATAGAAAAATATAAATCTAATAAAATACTAATAAATGTCGAATATATAGTTGGGAAAGGCGAAGAAAAACTAGGATGAAAGGTAAAACCACCATAACTATTCTTAAAGATTGGAAGTGTTTGAGCACGTTTTAATTCTTTGTGGTATTCTGCTCTAAACACCATATCAGACACTAATCTGCATGGTTCTCATATGATCGATCCGACTATGACGATCCGATAATGACTGGACTAAAAAATCGACATCATCTAATTCTAAATTAATTTATTTAATAACGTCTTAGAGTGATTCTGTGCGTGATCTTTGAGCATTTGATTTTTTCTGGTGATTTTCATTTTGTATCACATAACCTTAGTGTCAACTTGACCATTGCTATAATAATCATTATTTTGTGAGAATTTAATCCCTCTACTTATCAATAGATAGTAATGTCATATTACACACATTTCTGCAGTTACTAATTTATCGATATAAATAATAATAATAATGCTGGAAAATCCACACAGCATCATCTAGCCCCAAGCTCAACAGCGCTTATGTTATGGGTACTAGATGACTGATATACTTAATACAATACATAGATTGATAGTTTTTACTATACATATCAAATACCCAGAACACCCGGAACAAATCTTTGTAGATCGTACAAACATTTGTCCCAAGGCAGGAATCGAACCCGAAACCTGCGTCGCAAGCGGACCTACGCCCGCCGCGCCACATCGGTCGTCAACATATATTTCGAAGTTACTAAAATAATAATTATGTAGGTAGAAGGTTCTAATAGGCGGGAACCTACCTATCATCCATCATCATCCTCTTGCCCCTATCCCAATTTATTTGAGGTCGGCGCAGCATGTTTTCTTCTTCCATATATCTCTATTTGTCGTCATCTCAATTTTCTTGCCATATCATCTTTCACACAATCCATCCATCTTTTCTTTGGTCTTCCTCTACTCTACCTATCATCCAATCAAACAAAAAACCTAACTAACTACTAATTACTCCCACAGAATCAGAATTCAAAGTAGCAACCAAGATCATTCAAGTTGACTTCTGCGGCGGAGAAGAGATCTACGAGAAAATTGAGAAGGAGATCGCTGGGCTTGAGATCGGGACCTTGGTCAACAATGTTGGGGTATCCTACTCCTACCCCGAGTATTTCCTAGATATACCAGAAGTGTGAGTATTTTCAAATCTAGCTTTTGCTTACAGTTTTTCGCATCCAAACTTGCAAAAAGGTGTACCAATTTTTTCTTCTAAGCGTGTTGATGGAAATCTATGTATGTATATTCAGTCTGCCCTGAATTTTGTTATGAGTTTGGCGCCATCAAATTCTGCAGCGTGTAGGAATTTCTCACACATAATTTTTTTATAGTTTTTCAGCTTAATTACAAAAGAATAAGGTTCATGTTCAATTGGCAAAATTTGACAATTTGTATAGCTTGATGTACCTATTACAATAGGGATGAAGCCTGGGTAAAAAAAAGGAATTACATTTAGTCCGTCAGTCAGAAAATAAAAAATGTTGGACACGTATTGCTTTATAATATTAATAAAACATGAATTAGATAAAAAGCATTAAAGATCGCTACGTAACGTGGGTATAAAATCTACTTAAGTCTGATGTCACGCTACATTTTAACTCAATGTATTGATTGACGTATTACGTGTCCAATGTTTTTAAATCTACTGGACGGACAAAAAACTATTTCTTGTCACTATCCCTATTCTAAGATAAAATTCCAGAACATATAAGACAGTTGATGACTCTTTAAATGAAAAATTGTATTGGTCTGGCTGTTTGTGTATGTGAGTTTGAATGTTTGTAAACGCACCCACGATACAGGAGAAATTCCTAGTGGGGCAAAGTTTAAAAAAAACAAAAAAAAATTATAATAACTAAATAACAATACTTACAAACACTAAATAACTAAATCCAACATGGCGGCCGGTGGCACCCGTTTGATTCCCCTTGACAAGTTAAATGCTGCGGATACCGTAGCTTTGATTCTGCTTTGGGAATGTCAGAAATGTTGTTATGTGAAGACAGGGTATGACATATCTTTATAACTTGTAGGAATCTGTGATATGGGTATGTCGAGATCAGGTTGTGAGGGCTTCCTTAATAGATATCGGAAAAGGAATGCGATGTATTAGGGTTTGACATAAACGTAAAAATCTGTAGTGATGATATTGCGATTTAAGCATTGAATTTTACTGAAACGTAGAGATGCGTGTCTATGAGTGGTTTTATTCGAATAATTGTAAGGACTGACGAAGATTAGTTACTATGTTGATTACTGACGCGATCTTGACTTGAGTCTGAAGCGTTAATTCTAAGAAAAACTAGCCCAGTATCAATTTTATAAGTTCTCGTTAAACGTGACCCCTTTATATAACTCTCGGCTGCTACACAAAACTCTTCAAATATCTTTTCAAAAAACTATCAAAAGCCACTTGCAGGAAAATAATATCGGTGGTAGCTTTCAAAGTCGACGCGACTTCAATAGTCGGGAGTTCGGCTCAGCTAATATCGCGGAAAACCTCAACATTTGTGAACTGAATGCAGTCGCCTCGAGGCCAGGTGCTGTGTAAGTGCAGGATTGAAATATTCTACGAATCTACGTTATTGGTGTGAGATTATTTGTGACAGGGTGGTGGATTTTGATATTGCATTGAATTGGTTCGACGACGACATTTGGAGTAATAGAAATATTTGGCTTTTTATTTTGGAATGGGCATCTCGCTGTTTATCCTTCAGGGATATCTACTGCTTAACCGAACTTTCCTGTGGGTACTTAATTAGAAATTTGGGCCTCCAGCCAGGGCGTAAAAACGTAAAAGCTAAGCGACATATCTCTAAGGGCACCCCCTGCGGGATACGAGCCTCGGCTTAGGACGTCGCTGGGAGAGGACAGCAAGGGACGGGCTGAATCTAATAGGTATTTAGGGACTAATTTAATCAACTACTGGCTCAGCTACCCGGGTGGCTCGTGCAAAGGGTGGGGGGGAAGAAATATTTTGAGGTAAAGCTGGTGTTTTAAATGAAACAGGTGCTCAGAGTGGGGACTCTGATTGCCCAACGAATGACCTTAGGGAAAACAGCTGCATAGTGATCACATGTCGCCGTGGATAGGATATGCCCTAACAGGCGTTGCACAGAGGGGGTCCTGGAGTGATCTCTTAAGAGGTAACGGGGCCCCTTCCATGTGCTGATGGTGATCACCGTGGTGGTTTTAGTGAGGTAAGAATCCCACACTCCCTGGTCATTTCCCCAAAAGTCCAGGCGCCTTTTGAAGGTTTCCCCTCGTTAAAAATAAAAGGTAATATGCGGCCACGGATTCATAAAACAGAGTGGTAATTTTTCGTCGCCAAAAAAAAGGAAAATGCCTACAAAAGATGGCAATGCTGGAGGGGCCAGAATAATGTAGTTACAAAACTCATGGCAACAGGTTGTGAGTCAAAATCCAACTTTTTCCACTTTGAGTAAAAATGTTTTTGCACTGAGGCACAATAGCGCATTAGTGCATGATTTCGACACTAATTGTATCCGCCATGATGAAAAAAAATACGAAGACGTGACACACTTATGCCCGGTACATATTATCGCATCTTCACCAGCAAATGACCAAAGCTGTCGGAACAACCATTGCCTCTTTTCTATACAGTAGTATGTAGTAGTTCTTATATACGAGTAGTAGACCACACGACAGGGGTGTATTGTTCCGCATTTATGCAAAAAACAATTCAAATTACACTTTTTATTACTTTTAAGTATTCTTCCTTAATCTTAGTTAGGTTACAAGTGGGATGGTGTATTTAGTGTCAATGACAGCTGTCAAGAGATTGTCATGATGACAGCTGTCAAACGTCTGGAAAGTTTCCGTTACTACAGTAACAAAAGAAATAAAAGCAGGTCTCTTATTCTACTAAAACTCCTTACCGTGCTAACTAAAGGTCAAAGGGTTAAATAAATAAACTAGAAATAATTTCACACCAATTTATATCCAACTCATTTACCTCAGGAGTGTCTACATAGTTTCGCTACGGAGGTAATACAGTAGCAAACCGTGACGTCACAGCTAATGGTTTGAGCTTAATGGCCGCAACAGATGGCTTCTATGTTATATATCTATTCTAAAGTACAGTGGGAAGCTGATAATGTACCATGCTATATTATGATCCTGAATCCTGGTTAATTCACACAAAAGGTTGAAGGTTTTTTTTTTAAATGTGGTGTGCAAGAGAATGTTACAAACAGAAAAACAACTATTCTCTAAAAGCTGAAGAAGTAGACTCAACGATTTACTACCAATGAATTTGAAGTTGCTTTGATCGTAGCGCCCGGAGATTCACTTACTTATAAGTAATAAATGCACGTTTTTCGTAATCTCATAGACTTCATAAGCTTAAGTAGGAAATAGGATTTTTACAGTTTTAATATCTAAAATGTTGATAAATATGATTACTTTTGTTTTAAAAATAAGAAAAACATTAATTTAAGTATAAAGTAAATCGGATTTCAATGGTTCAGGAAATCGCTGTTTAAAATACTCCACTTATTTAAATAAAACCTGTGATTGTGAACTTAATAATAAGCCTTTTAAAGCAAAACTGGCTTATTTAGCCTTCACATTAAAAGTGCCCTTTACGATCTGTTGCCCTGAAATACAAAACGACCTCATTCTATAAATAATTATTCAACATTGAGGTGTAAATATATATAATAAATTAATATTAAAATAATAAATTATTTATATAATAATAGTAATATAATAAATTTGCAAGTGCCGAATTAGCACTTGCAAATTATCCAAAAGTCAAAGTTAAATTTTAATAAAACACTTTTGGGCCTAAAATTTTACAACAAAATATCATAATTGCTCCTTTGAAAAGGTAGTTCAGTATTATGGCGAAGAATGGACAAGAAACTCCGTACTTTCTCCAATTTTTAAACCGACGAGAAAAAAGAAGGAAGTTCTCAATTCGACACATATTTATTTTTGTTATGTTGACCACGCATAAGTTTTTATACTGTAGTCCGATTCCGATGATTATTTTTTTATTAGATAGGGTATACCTACCTCAAAATTATTGGTCTCATTTAAATTGGAAATTGAAAAACCACCTCTAAGTGTGGAAATTAGGGAATGATTGATTTTTCACCTACTGCTTTGTGTAAAACGTGATAAGCAGTTGACATGAGGCTATTGTAACTTGAATGAAATATTAATTGACCGACTAAAAGAGCGAAAAATAAAAACTTATTCGCTTAAAATACAACCGACTTTAAAAAAACGCGAGTGTAGAATAATTATCATTTCGCAAGTCGGTGGTAAATGAATCATTAGCAACAACAAAGCCGACTTCCGAAATTTTAGTTATTTTACACTATTTTGTGTTTTTTTTAAGCCGCTTGAATTTTATTGCAAATAAGTTTTTTTGTGTACAGACTCCAGCACAACCAGTTATAGCAAACTGTCATATTTTCCCAATTGAACATAAACCTTATATTATGTAAAGATGTATGTTTTGTAATAATAAAAATAATAAAGCTAGCTATAGCTATCAAAGAAATTTGTCAGATAGGGGTAGCTTGATTTGCTGGCATCTGTACATTAATTAATATGGGAAGACAATGTACACATACACAGTACAGCCTCCTACACTAAAAAAATACAGTACTTCGCAATGACAAATTGGTAAACGAATTATGTTGATAGATCACACATTTACAAAAATATTGCAACTGTAGACGATTATTCTTAAAATTTACATAACAATGAAACAATCTGTGAAGCTAAACGCTCAAACACACGTGGCCAACTTTAAATTCATTGACAATTTAGAGGTGAACTAAAAACAGAGGATGAATAAATTAGTTTGAGTGAATACAATATATGTAGTACCTACAGATGTCAGCACATCAAGCTACCCCAATGTGTAAAATTTCTTTGATAGTTTTTCTACTTTATCCCAATAAAAATAAGGTTCATGGTCAATTGGGAAAATCTGACAGTTTGGAGTAGCTTGATGTGCTGGCGTCTGTACCTACTAGAATCGTTATTATCCGTATTGTAAAATCTATACAAATAAATATAAAGTGTTTTCCTAAATGTACATGAAAGTATTTAATTTTGTAGTAGTAAAGACACAATTTTGAAATGTTTGTGAGTATGTATCTCTGTTTGTTCCGGCTTATCTCTTAAACGGGTGGACCGATTTTGAAAAGGATTTTCACTAGCATAATGGCGTCCCCTATTTACCATCACGTTACTTTCCTTTCGACCATCGATGTGTAAACCCTTCGAATGATTGAACATCTCTCTAAACCCTAGGCAGTTCAATTTTCCAATACGCGATCAAGTACGACCATTAAATTGTTGATTCGTAGCCATATTTGTTACAATTATTTTAAATGAAATATGAGGTGCTGATATCAGAATTTTGTAAAAATGCGAACGTAACCAATTGTTATATTTGATTTGGTAAGCAATAATTATATTGTATTCTAGGGTAACAGATCTTTATGCTTGGGCAGGTTTTATTTTTTATACATTTTAGCAATAAAATGTGTAATAAATAAATATTTTTACTATTTCTTCTATTCATCAAATATATAAACGCCCATATATAGATACAACCACCCTCATAGTCTAAGTATCCTCCCTTTTCTATAGATTATGAGGAACTTTCCACCTTGTTCCTCATAACCCACTAAAATGAAAAACGGTACCTGGTTTTCAAATACCATAACAGCTTCTCTCTTCAACAGGGACAAGCTGACCACAACCTTGATCAAGGCTAACGTGGTGGCCGTGACTCGCATGACCCGTCTCGTCCTGCCAGGCATGGTCGCGAGGAAGAAGGGTGTCCTTATCAACATGGGATCTGCTTCATCTATCATACCTAGCCCGCTGCTTATTGTGTATGCTGCTACTAAGGTAAGACTTTACATTCGGGGGAAGACCAAAGAAACTATGGATGGTGATGATAATTGCTAGAAAGGGAGTGAAGGAAGTCTGTGTACCATGCAGATTATAGTTCTCATTATGATTTGTCCATGATTTGGAGTTTAAGAGAGAATTAGACTTTCGATTTTGTTTCGGCGTTTTTTCTTGAGCGTGCAAAAGCAATACTTAAAATCAATTTACTGAATAAATAACAATAATAATTGAGCGGCTCATTGATGACGTAGTTGTTTGTAAGAATTTATTTTGAATTTCCATTTTCATTTGTAATAGTAAAGTTGTGAAGCAATATGAAGTAATGTTTTTTTTTAATTTAAAGTAAAATTCCTTGATAAGACTCAGAGAAATATGACGACATGGCAAAAATCTTTTTGGAAAGAAGTTCCTTATCGCGCGTTGCGAAAGGGGGCTAGACGGAAAAAATTAAGACGAGAAGTTGTTACGACACTTTTTGCTGCAGCTGTAAGCCGTGCGGCGTGCGCGTGTTTCTCTGTCTGTCTCTCTCTCTCTCTCTCATAGAAAGCAAGCCAGATATTTTCGTTTCGTCTCTCTATTTCGCATTGACGATTATTAAAATAAAAATCAATTAATATTAATTTTATATATTACAGTAAATTATTGATTATTATAATAATTAATTATATATTCATTTATTAATGGTTAAAATATTTTTTTTTACAATTCCTTTACTAATTAATCGAAAGGAACTCCGTTCCATCCGGGTGTCCCTTGACACCTCTCAAGTTTTATTACGTTTTTTTTTTCTCCCACAGGCTTACGTCGATAAGTTCACAGAGGGCTTACAAATGGAATACAACAAAGACGGCCTGATTATCCAATGTGTATTGCCCGGATTCGTTTGCTCGAACATGTCCGGGATTCGCAGAAGCACCACGTTCGCTCCCTCTGCCAAAGAGTTCGTCAATTCCGCCATCAGCTTGATCGGTATTGTCGACAGGACTACTGGCTTCTTCGCCCATGGAATTTTCGTGACTACTCTTCGATTTATACAGGGTGTATCATACTCCTTTGCTACCTGGCTGGTCATTCGGTCCATGGAGAACAGTCGCGCAAGACATCTCAAGAAGAACAAAGCTCAGTAAATAAATTGACACAGTTTCTGGTATTCCGGGGGTCTATTAATAAATGCTTTCTGATTTCTGCGCTTTCCACGGCAGGCAAGAATTTCTTCATTGTAGTTACCTTGCGTGGTGTGAGTATGAGCTGTTTTTTTTTCTAGATACTTTCCTTTGGCAGCAAATCTCACACCACAGAAACCCTTTAAGTTATCTTCTTTCACATCTTTATTCTTGCGCTGCATCTCTTTCTTTCTATACTGTTATTTCTCTTAAGTGTTAGTACTGTTAGTAGTAATACACTGCACTAAATATATAACCAAAGATTTCTAATTTTATCAAAAAGTTGTCATTTACGCATTTGCCTCAATGTGAATATGTTGCAGCGATGGTTGAAGACGTGATATATGTATATGAAAGCGGTCGATCTAGTAATATAACTATCTTACTAGACTAATCTAGTTATTTGGGTCCTAATCACAAACAAATAAATAAATAAATAATGCTGGACAATAGACACAGCATCATCTAGCCCCAAGCTAAGCAGAGCTTGTTTTATGGGTACTAGATGACTGATATACTTAATACATAGATAGATATTTTTATTTAACATAGCAAATACCCAGAACACCCGGAACAAATCTTTGTAGATCGTGCAAACATTTGTCCCAAGGCGGGAATCGATCCCGCAACCTCCTGCGTTGCAGGCGGACCTTCGCCCGCTGCGCCACTTAGGTCTTCATAAAACTTTTACGTTATATTGCTATATCCCTAGGGATTTAACTAAATAACGGCTTCAACCATCGTTCAGCGACAAATACACCGAGTGTCGAGCATTTCAAATGCTCAGTACTCGGCTTTGTAGCACTGCTTATTTTAGATGTAAGCGTTGTACTATTTAGGCATGTACGGTGTACTAAAAAATGATTGTGATCGCGAAATTGTTATTTACTAACTTGTAAGATGGCGTTGGCTGTATTTCTATATAGTCCACTGAAACTAATGTTGGAATGGTAGAATAGAGTGGGAATGTATATATTTGGATCTTAATAAACTTGGTAATAAATATCACTTGTGTTTAATTAACCTTCGGTTGTGGGATTTAGATTTTGTAAATATGAGTAAGTTTATCTCGGACATCACTGACATCGGTGAAGGAAAACATCGTGAGGAATCCTGGACTTATAATAAAATTAATATTGCTATTCTGTATAGTAATCTATTGATAACGTCTTAAGTAGTATATTCATTACTTTTATTTAGTATAAGTCTTTATATTGTGTACCTACTATGTATTACTGCTTTTTGTTAGGCCTATAAAATATAAGTCTGAAATCGCCAACCCGTCTTGAGCAAGCATGGTGATTAATGCTCGTGCGTTCTCTGTATGAGAAGAGGCCTATGCTCTGCCGTGGGACAGTAACAGGCTGGTATTATTATTATAAATATGAATAAACCTTTTGATACAGACAAAGTAATCACCTGGACTACAGATCAGAAGCTAATAATTCTTGAGTAATGGCGAATTTAACCCATGATCCGGAATATGATCAGCACATGTACACCACACTAGAGCTGTCAGTTGTCATATTTGCTGTGGAATATTGACTCTTGAAATTGGTTTGGAGGTGTAAATTCTCATCCTAGATGTGTGTCGTGGCTGGTGGACTAGTATACCACGGTTGCTGTGAGGTTTCTGCATCACTTACTGCCATTTTCCATAACGTATCTCAATCCTTATCTATATCTAAAACTGATGCTACTGATTCACCCTCTCAAAGTTACAGATTGATAAATAAAATAAATAATGATGCTGGACAATCCACACAGTATCATCTAGACCCAAGCTAAGCAGAGCTTGTGTTATGGGTATTTCCTTTGTATAATAAAAATATATATCTGTGTAATGTATTGTATTAAGTATATCAGTCATCTAGTACTCATAACACAAGCTCTGCTTAGCTTGGGGCTAGCTGATGATGTGTGGATTGTCCAGCAATATTTATTTATTATACTTTTAAAGTAGGTAAGTAATAAATCTGTGAAGGAATGTGCAGACACATTCCTTCACAGATTTTTAAAAATAAAATAATGAAGTATAATTTGTAATTTTGTACATATATAGATATCCTTCAGAAAACACCGCTGATATTATCATAGGGACTGGAGAACCAACAGTGTTCATTGTAAATAATTAACATCTTGCTAACGGTATACGTTTAATCAATCATAACATCACGCCTGTATTCCTCGGAGGGGTTGGGCAGAGGTGAATCTAACGTAGCAATTACAATTTGCCAGTTATGTTTAAGTTCCAAGTTACAGGGGGCGAGCTCGTTGCCATCAACCGGGCACAAATCCATGCTCCGGGCTGCTAATGAGAATATTCCTTTGGGAAAAACTCAATAACACTATCAGACCTGGGAATTGAACCTAGGACCTCACTCACCAGTCGCGCACATTTATTTATGTAGGATTTATTTTTATATGGCGGCCTCACATTATTTTCTATAAAATAACTCAAACTTTTTTTTATTCCTATAATAAAATTAATGTATTACCTAATAGAAACTAGCATCAAATAGAACCGTAGCAGTAGTGTACAAAATAAAGGGTAAGTGGTGTCGGATTTTTTATAGTTCTGTAAGGCTTGTTCTTCACTAACACTAAGCGTCACCTTAACGACTGTAAATAAAAACGCGCTGTTGGATTTCAGTGCTCGGTTCGGCGCCGATAGTTGAAATTCAAGCAGTGCTTATTATTAAGGCTGTTTTTTCCAGCATCAGATAATATCTGAGGAATAAAATGGCTGTTTCAAAAATGTTGTTTGGAATCACATCAAACCGCAAATTTATTCTTAGCTAGAAGTTTTAAGCTATTAAAAAAAATGAATGAAAGACGACTAACAAAAGGAAACGCCGGGAGGGGGGGCGCCCTAGAAGGACATACACTGACTTAATTTTTCGAGAAATCGCGAAACGTTTGGTCGACTCTTCACGTGACCAGAGGGCTGGCCTTTTTTTTGGCCAAAGAATCAGCATTGCCATTCAACGTGGCAATGCTGCCAGCCTTCTGGGCACTTTTCCCGTTGACAACGATGCGGATGAATTTTTTGATGCCCTATGATTATTTATTTTATTTTATTTCTTCATATATATTAATAACTGAAATACCTATTAATAACTGACTTAATTAAGTACATATAAATTCAATTAATTTCAGAACATCACCAATTGGTGATGTACTGAAAAAATCAGGTTCGTAGTACTCTCACCGTGCGTGTATGGCCAGATGTATGAACGTAGACGAAGCAAAAACGAGCGTGTAAGGATCGTAGCAGATGGCGTTCTGTAGTTTGTGCCTACCTCAATGGGATAAAAGGTGTGAGTTTATGTATGTATGTATGAAAAATCAGCCTGTGTTAGAGAAGTCTTCGATGAGTGCTGCAACTTTATTATTTCGTTGCCTAGCAACAGATTTTGACGGCACTCAACTCTGCTTTACACGCCATAGACAACAGTGTCAAAAATGTAAATTTCGAAGCAACGGGATTGGATGATAAACGATTTACTTACGTTAGGAATTCTTTAACTAGGTCCTGTTTAACTTGACGTTACTGAAAAGAGGCTTTAGCAACAAACCGTAAAACGCTAAGGGTAAGACGTTGTATCTACTCTTACCGGCACGGACTTTGAGTTGCGCAGTAGTCGATTGTAGAAGAAAGTGCTTATTATGCAAAGTGCGCGAACTTGCTCCCACTACTGGGTCCAGCGCTCAAGACGCGTGCCAGTATTTATAGCTGATTTCGTTTCTTACGTATTATAAGTACTCTTAATTCTTTTAAATGAATTGAAATTCATAATTTCGACAAAACAATACACACTCGACTGCCTCGTTGGTCTAGTCACAAGTACTTCTATCGAGCATGCGGTTCTGGGTTCGCGATTCCCGAGTCAGCCATTTGAGTTTTTCAATATCTTGGAGGCGTGCCCAGTTCGTGGCAAAAGCTCGCCCCTATTACATGGGTCTTAAATAAACCTGGTGAAATGTGAGTGTACCATGTGGGTGTATATATGTAGGTACAGACGCTAGCACATCAAGCTACCCCAATGTATCAAATTTCTTTGATAGTTTTTCAAGTTTATCGCAAAAGAAATAAGGTTCATGTTCAATTGGGAAAATCTGACTGTTTGAAGTAGCTTGATGTCCTGGCCTCTGTAGGTACAATACCTCTGCCAAACCTTTATATACAGTCGTTATGAATGTTGCTTAGCTCATATTTTTTTTTCTTTTGCAGGAAAACAAAACTGGGGGCTTGACGTAGTATTAATGTTAGTGACAGTTCAGCAATTTCGTTATTAAGTTTTGTATTTTTTCATTTCATCAACCTATTTATTTAAAATAAATGATTGTTTTATTTTACCAAAAATCGGTATTTTTTAAAAAACTTCTTAATTTATTTTGATAAAATGATAAGAACTTTTTCAACCTCCGAACCAAAGAGGGAGTTATGCCAAACTGTTTTCTTCGTTTTAAACATCAAAAATGTCATAATCTCAAAAAATCAATCAATCCTTCAATAAAATAGTTTTACAAAAAAAACCCAATAAATAATCCACAAAAGCACAAAAAAAAATGTAAAATGTTAGATAGTACTGCGGTACCATGATTCGCGCTGGGGGTTATTAATAATGGCTAAGGCTGCCACTAATTGTGGACTCACTTTCAACTTGAACCAGCTTCTTATGGTAATTGGTTCGATCGTGATACTAGTACTCTTGTTCCTGGTTGTCTGCCATATAACGAGTGGTAAGTGAACAGAAAATGGCTAAGGCCAAAACTGGACCTGGTGTATGCTTTAACGTTGATATCTTACAACTTCTCCTGATCGCTTTCGCCTTTGTTACGCTACTGATTGTCATGAGTTGGATGTGCAAGTATTTCCAAGGCACATAAACAGGTATTAAGTCATGAGATTAAGAGTTAAACCAATTTCGAGTATTGAAGAAGTATAATAAACTATTTATCATGGAATGTGGACTAACGTTCGACTTGAACCAGTTTCTCACAGTAGTTGGGTCAGCTGTCATTCTGATTCTTTGCTTCTACTTCGTGTGCTACGCGCTTTCTAAAAACTGCGGTTGTTGAAGACTATGGGTATTGGTACCAAAACAATCTACGTAGACCCTGGACTAGTAATAGGAACTTGCTTTACGTTTGTTGTTTGGCTGATAGTTATGGGATGGATGTGCAAATACCTCGCAAGTCTACCGGCGTAGAGTCTGACGTCGTGTGGGAACAGAACGTCGCATCAGACAAGAATTACGGAGCTGAGATGAGTGGCTTACAGTATACATGAACGAATATTGCAGATGCTATCTTCGAGGATTTTGACGGCTTCTGGAAACTAGAAAAAGGCTGCAAACATTTTTTGCTACAACAAGAAGTAGATGTTCACAACCTGGGAGGCATCCTATGAAAGGAATAACGTCGCGATATTGTTTTAAACATGATGCAATGCTTCAGTTACTGAGAACAATATATTACTACTATTTATGCTATAAAGGATATCCAAGAGTTTAAAAAAATAACTTGTTTGTGCTTCAGACTACATCAGCTACTTTGACGCATCGCTGTAAGGATTTACAAATGCGAGCATTTGGGTTTTAGATGGATGTGGTAATTCTTCCAAGGAAATTGTACGATAGTTTGATCAGGAGTTTAGGATTAGAAGCTATTTTTAGAAACAAAGACGTAATAATGGCTAAAGCAGTGGAATGTGGCGTGTCGTTCGACTTGAACCAGATGCTGACGGTTGTGGGATCAGCTGTAGTTCTGGTCTTCTGCTTCTACTTCATATGCTGCGCTGTTTCGAGGTGCTGCAACTGACCTACGACCTTTCCAACCATCAACTTAGATCCTGGGCAAGCAATAGCTAACGTATTTTCATTTATTCTTCGGCTGATAATCATGGGATGGATGTGCAAATAACGAATTAGCCTCTAGTTGCAAGCAGTAAAAATAAACAAATGCAGCGGGTGCTTTTTTCGAGGGTTTAAACTCTTTTTGGAAACAATACAAAGTCATACATATAAGAAACATAATATGCTTATTTTGCACTAAGAAAGTTAGAGCTACAACCCTGAGAAGCACCTCTACAGAGATATGAAGTCGCGATATAATATACTTTTAAAATATGACACTGGTTCAATTACTCAGAATAATGTACAATTACTATTCATACTTTAAAAAAAACCGGGAACTTTAAGAAAATTACAAATGTCATAATTATGCTTCAGACTTGCAAAACCCATGCATCATTATAACGTAGCAAAAAAGCATACCCTTGCAGTATGCTTCTTTGCAAATGCTGGGAACACCTCTGAAGACATCATGTAATGTCAAACATCAATGAAAACCAGACAAAGGTCCCCAGACAAAAAAAATAAAAAAATATGTAATGCAGTGATCTGGAATCGCATGCACCAAAAAATATTATGTTATTTATTCTATTTATTTTACACACTGTTTTTTAATAAACAATAATTTTGAAATGTCAGGTGTGTTTTTTAATTCCCAGTGATGGGGGGCGATCCATACATTAAGTCACATGTCTAGGATAAAAGGGGGGGAGGGTCTAAAGATGGGGGGTCATAGTTTTTAACAGTAAAATAATCTGAGTAGATTAAAATTTTAATGCACAAAAAAAATATCTTCTGTACATCATACATACAAACCATCCAAATAAATAAAAAATAAATAAAGTGTCCATTTGTAATGTCCAAAAAATAGCTTTTATACTAAATGCATATGAAAGTTTATAAGGTAGAAAAAACAACAAAAAAATGTTTGATTCGAGTTAATCTCCAAAACGGCTGGACCGATTTTAGCGGAACTTTCACTGGCAGATAGCTGATGACTTTTATTTTAGAAAAATAATTATGGTTCCACCCAAAAATGAAATCCATTATTTTTTTCCAATTGATAATAAATACAGAAATCCTAGAACAAATGGAACTCTTGTTATCTTCTTATGTTAATAAGAATTAAAAAAAATCATAAATAGTCTATTTTTGACGTTTAACGGGGCAGAAGTTTAGTGACGTCACGTATATAAATCAAAAATACTAAAACTCGAAACTTACTTGTAGGTATAGTTACTATGGGAAAAAAAGATTTCAAATAAAGACAGCACTTTCTATAGATAAATAATTCGAATACACACGAAATTGAGTATCTGCCTAGCCTTACCCAACTATGTTGGGGTCGGCTTCCAGTCTAACCGGATGCAGCTGAATATTAGCCAGTATTTTACATGGAGCGACTGCCTATCGTTCTCCACAACCCAGTTACTACCTCTTGGTAAGACTGGTTGTCAGACTTTCGGTCTTCTGATTACCCGTAACGACTGTCAAAGACCTACAAATAACAGCCGGGACCAACGGCTTAGCGTGGTTTCCGAGTCTCGATGAGTATCTGACAGATATTTTTATGACTTTTATTAATATTTGGATAAAGTTGCGGGCATGTGGCGGCCGCGACTAGCGCCTACATAGCGTAATCTGGGGGTCCACTTCATATACATTTGTCGCAGTAGACCGGGCTGTATTTCACGTTGAATATTAGCTTGTGTGCTCAACTTTTTCTAGTATATCAATGACATGAGACTACATATAATCATACCAGCCTGCTACTGTCCTAATATAGGGCAAAGGCCTCTTCTCATACAGAGAAGGCACGAGCGTTATCACCACGCTTGCTCAAGGCAGGTCGCTGATTTTGGACTTATATTAATTGCAACTCCAGGTTTCCTAACGAAGTGTTCCTTCACAGTTGTCAGTGATGTCTGAGATAAACTTGGAAAGTACATATAAATTTTAAAATCTAAAATTAGTACTTGCTCGGATTTGAACCCATAATCTCGTGCATGAGACCTTAACGAAACCTTAACTATTTGGCCATCACGACACTAAGTATGCACCCAGAGAAAATTATCTAATGGTATTGAATCGCACGAACGAGGTTTAGGTCACTGTCGGTAAGTTTGTACTTTTTTTTGGGATAAGTTCGCCTCATCCTTCCCAAATCACTGCAACTTCTGAAAACCAGAATCAACAATGGCGACCACCACAAACCCGCCGAAGTCCCGGAGAAACGATTCAACTGTCTTCGATCCCGCAACGAAATCCATCAGAAGAGAACAGCAGTGGAGTTAGAAAACGGTACATGGGTACGTTAGTACTAATAGTCATTATGTGGCTTCGGTTTTACTTTCGCCGAAGAATGAGACAGGACTCTTCTCTGCTTCTTTCTCTACTGCTGAGCACGAGGTCTTGGGTTTGATTCCCGGTACGGGCAAAGTGATATTCCATCTTGAATTTCTCAGTAGCAGCCTGGATTCTGGTTTTGTTCCCGGATGGCTATCCCTATAGCCATCCGGGCCCCCTATTACATGGGACTTAAACATAACTGGCGTAATGTGGTTGTACAATAGGTACGCCTCTGCCTCACCCTTCGGGGATTACGAGCGTGATGTTATGTTTCGCCAAAAAAATAAGTCCACTTAGTTTTAACAGAATACGCTGAAAGAGTATATTTTGTTTGGCGTAAAAATGCTTTAAATTAATATTTTTAAGACTATATTAGTCAGACAAATGGTATAGACCTGTCAAATGCAGTATTAAGACGTCCACGTTGTAAAATTTTAATGATATTTATTGTACGGCGTGCTTAGTTTATTCTATTCAAACACTCACTCACTTAAGTCAATATATTATTATTCAAAGTTAATTTATTCTGGGTACAAAGAACGTTTAGTGTCAATATTTAAAAAGTCTTGACGTGGCATACATTTTAAATTACGATAAAATTTATAAGTCTTGAAAATGTTTTAGAAAAGAATAGCTGTGATTAAATACTAAATATAAACCTAACCTAAAATATAGACCAGTAACTAATTATTTTTTTACAAGAGTTTGTACTCTAGTGTTCCTGTACGGATTTTATATACATTTAATTTTTAGCCCGATTAGGAAACAGAGATTTGCCTTAGTTTATATTCGGCCATGAACCGAAAACAAAAAGGAAAAGCCGAATGTATCGGCCCACCGCAGTCGGTTCCAGTCCCCAAGAAGATGTTTCAGGTGGTTGGTGTCCAGGATTACTACACTTCAGCTCTTGGCTCTGCTGGCACCCATGGAAACTTCGCTAAGGCCACTTATGCGGCTATTGCCAAGACCAATGCCTACCTTACTCCTAACCTGTGGAGGGTCATCCCATAGACAAGGTCACCTTACTCTCTCAAAACCTAAAGACAGTTGTGTTTTACTGAAATGTGCCTCTACCATCTATAAAAGGAATTGTGTAATTTCTTTTTTTTTAGGAACCAGTGTGGAACCTAAAAAAAAAGAAATTAAAACCAACAATTTTTTTGACATCCACTATCCACTCCCAGTAGATACTCTCCTTTAAATATTCACCACAGTTTGTCACAGAAAAACAATGTTGAAAACTGTGGCCGCGTTGCATTTTCTAATTAATATTAAACTCCAATTCCGTGGCTAGGTTCGTGGTTTATGTGAAAACCGTTTGGAGACCATTTTGTAATGAAGTTTTAAACATGCAAGATGTTGTATGACGTGCAGTGTTTTGTGAATAATTGGTGATCACCAGAGGGAAGGGCTAGATGGTAATTAGCGTGGTAGAAAAAAATTGAAAAGATAAACAATGTTATGACGTGTTTATTATGTAAAAGCGGGTTCTATTCCCGGGTCGGGCCCAATGGTATTGAGTTTTTCCAATAGGATCTTACGCAGTAAACTTAAACATAGCTGGTGAAATGTAGGTATTATTATAACAGAAGTGAAAACATAAAACTAAGGAATTACTAGCAGTCGCAACACACACAATTTTTCAACGTCATGCTAAAGTGAGCTTTAGCATGACGTTGAAAAATCATCAAAGAAATTTGATAGATTGGGGTAGCTTGATACGTACCTCTGTACTCAAATAAGCAATGTAAGCATAAAACAAGTCTTTTCCACAAAAGCCATTAATTAATAGTTGAAGTATAAAACAACTTATAACTTAGTGGAGGGTGACATTGCTAGTTATTGGTAATCTTCTAAGGGGTAGGTACATACCACCTACTTTGAACCTTAGGTCAGAGGTTAGAGGTCGACGTAGTGTAGTCACTACGTCGACCTCTTTTGTTACTAGACCTCCCCTCTTTCCTCTGCGTCTACTCTTCTTCTTAGCGTGTCTATGGCAATCCATATTACAATGTGTCTCAAAATTAAGCACGAATAGCGTGATTAACGATAAGCGGGCACCAGAGGGTGGACCTGTTCATAACTAGTCGGGTAAAAAATCTAGACATAAAATATCCCATTTACTTTAGAAATTATGCAAAAGAAATCTAAAGAAAAAATCAGCTACAAGTCTGGCGTATATCCCATTGTTTGTGAAACAGCACCACACTCTCGTACTTCTGGCTGAAATAGGTTTTCCTTGCTTTGACCTGTGTTTAGAGTATGTTTGGAGACTTGTGAGACAGCCTGTATATGGAAACGTTTGAATTTAAGATATGCACCACAAATGTGTGTGCTTGGCGCAACTGATTGCTAGTACAAATAATCAGGCGCAAGTGCTGTTCGCCTGTTTTACGTAAGATATAGGAAATATAGGCAAACTGGCTATATTCATATCCTCCATGTCGATTATATACAGAACGATATTGATGCATTCGCAGTATGCATGAACCGTCCCAAATAGCTGCATGCAAAACAGATGACGATGAAATTTCCGTGTGTCTCGTGTTTTGTGACGGTCCGATGTTAAAGTAAGGCAATTTGCACGGAGAATTGCTACTATAATTTGTAGCTATTAGTAGGTAGGTAGTGGAATTTTTAAAGCTTGTGCTTATTTTTTTATTTTATTTTTTATTTATTTATTTAGAAAACCAACAGCGATACATATGAATATATCTTAATATATATATTTCTTGTGTGCGTGTGTATGTGACTGAACTCCTCCTAAACGACTGGACCAATTTTGATGAAATTTTTTGTGTGTGTTCGTGGAGATTCGAGAATGGTTTAGATTTACAATTGGACCCAGTAGGTGGCGCTGTACGGGCAGGACAACGTCTGTTCGGTCCGCTAGTAATATATAAATAAATAAATAAATAAAATATAATAATAATACAAGTAAAGATGTTACAGTTTAGTAAGGCTAATAATAGGTTTCCCTGCTTAACATAATTTGTATTTACCTTACGAACGGACTTTACAAAATATTTAAACAATATTTAAAATTTAAAATATTTAAAATGCGCGAGCATTAATTACCACGCTTGCTCAAGATGGGTTGTCGATTTCAGACTTATATTAATTATAAGTCCAGGTTTCCTTACGATGTTTTCCTTTACCGAAATATACGATACAAATGTTTTATTCTTAAATAAAAAATATAAAATAATTACTTCAAGAAATATAAGAAAACCACAGCCGACAAAATTATCATGGGCATGTAATTTGAAAGTAATTTGAATGCTTAATTGAAGAGGAAAACTTTAGGTTATTGACCTTGTATAAAAAGGAAAGTGTGTTTATAGTGGATGAGCTCGTGGATTAATAAAAAAACAGTTGCACGGGTTTATTGAAGGTTAAGTTAAGCTTGCCGAAGTCAGTCTCTGGATGGGTGACGATTCCAGAGATGGGTAACATATCAAGACTCCTCCTTGCCTCGGGAACCACGGTAAGTCGTTGGTCTCGGCTGTCATTAGCAGATCTTTGACAGTCGTTACTGGTAGTCAGAAGTCTGACAACCAGCCTTACCAAATGGTATCGTGTTGCCCCAGTAACTGGGATGTGAAGGTCAGATAGGCAGTCATTCCATATAAAATACTGGTATTCAGATTAATCCCGTTAGATTGGAAGCCTTCCCCAGCATAGTTGGGAAAGGGCTTTGCAGATGAAAATGGAAAGTATAGTGTTGAGAGAAAATCAGAGCACAGACTTCTGGACTACACCATTTCGTATTCTCAACTGCAACGGATAA
This sequence comes from Phlogophora meticulosa, assembly GCA_905147745.2. NCBI lineage: Eukaryota > Metazoa > Arthropoda > Insecta > Lepidoptera > Noctuidae > Phlogophora > Phlogophora meticulosa. Next base: position 12,817,900 of record LR990537.1, on the reverse strand, counting down.
CGAGATAAATGAATCATAATCATAGGGTCTAGCGCCTAGAAATTAGGAGTAACTGTCAGTTTGACTCAATACATCACCAAAACATAAGTTTGACCGCTAACGAAATTCACTTAGCGCGGTTAAACAAGCTTGCTCTTCAAAAACATTTGCTTTGCAACGCCACAAAATATTACTGAACAACCCCCAATTGGTTTGAAAAGCCCACGTTAATATTCCTCAGTCACGTGCGAGCTGCTCAACTGTGTGCAGTGCACGCCTGTCCCAGATGCATCTGTTTATAAGCTGGCTTGGGTATTCCTTTACAAATCATAAATGTGACACACAATCACATTGACAGGGATACATACCACATTCAGATGGTATGTATGGGAATTTTCACTATTCAAGCTGATTCTTCTGCATAGCCTTTCCCCAATAATGTTGGGATCATCTTCCATTCTAACGGAATGCAGCTGAATACCAGTATCCCATGGAATGACTACCTGAACTCCAAAAGTGGAACTGATTTGTGACACCGGTTGTCAGACTTTCTGGCTTCTGAGCGAGCACCTGTTAAAAATCTACAAATGACTGCTGGGATCAACGGCTTAAAGGGCTTTCCAAGGCAAGGAGTATTTTCGGTATATAATGCATGGTCACCGATCTACGATCTGACCCCCGCAAGTATTGCTTAACCTTTGATCGATCCATGCGGCTGTTACTATTTGGCCACGAGCACCTCAAGGCGTGAGTTGTCTCTTATGTTAAATTATCTGAGTTATTATTCTTCTAAGAAATTTCGTTTTGTCTAAGATAATTCGGTTCAAATACTTATTTTCATTCTGCATCCGTAGTTTTAGATGCCACGTCCACCTACAAAACTACAAGTTTAGTACGCTTTTTAGAAAGCAACAATCCTCTCGGCGATGCAACAAATATTCAGTAGTCACCAGTGTTGCCCCAGATGCATTCATTTTCCATTCTTGCCGGGTTTTGCAGCAAGTAATCAGGCAAGCGATCCATTTGTCTGATCACAGACAACCACCGCCAACAATCGCCTGGAAAGGATGCGTAGAAATTACTGTGGGACTATTTTTTTTCATTGTTTGTGTTTTTGCTGAATACCTCATTGGTATAGTGGCTGCAAGCGAGCATTTGAGCCTCGGTCCGGTTCCCGCGTGGTTCAAAGTGTTATTGAGATTTTCTAACTGGAATTTCTGAGCAGCAGCCCGGACTCCCGGTTGATGGCAATATTGTTTCCTGTGAAGATTTATTTATATTAATTTAACACATTGAACGCCGAGATGACGGCAAATAGTAGTATGGAAGAAGAAAACATGCTGCGCCGACCCCAAATAAATTGGGATAAGGGCAGGAGAATGATGATGATAACACGTTGAACGCCAAATGACCGACGAACAATACATTTTCTATTGTCTCGTTGTTAAGGTGTTAACAGTGAAAGAAGGTGCCTTCTTTCACTGTTAAATAAATAAAATGTAATTTTCAAGTAATTAATTTTTTAAAAATAATTATTAATTAATTATTTTTTTAATAATCTTCTTTCTTGCCAAATTTAATGTTACACTTTATAATCGGAGGAAAATCATCAAAATATTTGACTGTATCTATTGATTATGCTGTACAATTTGATTTATTTATTTCAACTTGATACCCATTCCTGAGATCGGTGCTAGTGTAAGGGTTCCTTTTTCTCCTTTAAGTTACGGGACCCTAAAAACCCTTTCTTTCTAACCACAATAGAACTACTGCACAATAGCAGTTGATTCTAATTGAGGTGCATTGTGGAGCGCTCGCCGCCTGCCTTCCAATATGTGTCGATTGAATTCACCAATTATTTACATACATTAATATGCAAAATGTAACTTTGGTCTGCGCGTACGTGGGCTAGCACAGAGCTACCTATGTTTTGTTGAATTACAAAGTCTGCAGAAATGAGACTGGATGTGTGCCCAGTTGAAGCAAAAGGCTTAGTAACATGGACTGAACTATACCTGCCGAAAAATGGGTGTGCAGTGGGTACAAGGTTCATCTCTGCCTGACCCTAAGGAGAATACAGGCGTGATGTTATGTATATAACGTGTGTAATTGAATGAAAAGTGTACAACTATTGACACAAGCGGTTTCGATACAATACAACAAACAATAAAATGTAATAAATGGAAGATATGGACGCTCCTACTGTTTGCAAACATTTGTTAATATTGTTTAATATGTATCAATAATACCTTCACCATTGTGTACTTTGTTATTTAACTTTGAATAATAACCTTTAATGAAGTTATCGGTCCTACAAATGCGAGGCAGGGGCAGTGAAGTTATCAAAATAGTAGATCTCTGAAATCACAAAAACGAAATCTGCTTTTTCATATCATACGATAATTAAATACCTACCAAAAGTAAACCGGTAAACAAATTAAAGTATGTTTGAAGTTGTTTTAGTAGTAGTAGTAAGTTAGACGCTCGGTGGATCGGTCGGTCGGTCGGTCGGACGGTCGGTCGGTGCGTCGGTCGGTCGGTCGGTTGGTCGGTCGGTCGGTCGGTTGGTAAGTCGGTCGGTCGGTACATATTACAATAGAATAATGTTAAAATAAAATTGTGACTGAAACACTGCCTTGAGCAAGCGGGACTAGTGTTCATACCTTCTCTGTTTGTGAAGAAGCCTTTGGACTGAAGGGAGGCAATAATTAGCTGCGATTATTTATGAATATCGCTTCTCATTAACCAGCCACATACGACACCGGCTTAAAAATATATATAGATTGTAACAACTTATGTCTGTTATAAAGAAGGCACATTTTACTTAACAACGCCTAAGTCAACCACAGTTGCAAAATGAATATCTTTGTTAAAATATTTATCCTCTGTTTCTTGACGAAGCTAGTTAAAACTGAAAAGGAGGTTTTTCTAGTGAGGGATAGTCCTCAACTGCCTGAATTCTCTTTTTCACATGAATTTCCTGATGATATCATCATATTTGGTGCAAAAAAAGGAATGGCAACTCCGGTGAAGGTGAGATTCTTTAAATTATCAAATTACTACTGCTGAGCATGAGATTCTGGGTTCAACTTCCAGGTAAGACAGGAGATGCAGGGTACAGATTTATGTCAGGAGATGGCAATAGGCTCGCTCTCCATTACATGGGACTGACAGATAATTGGCGTAATGTGGTCAACGGTTATTTCTCTTCCACAAATAAATACAAAGAAAAACTTAATACTTAAAAATATTAATAATTATTTATTTGGACTGACGCCTAAACTAAGCTGGAGCCTGTATTTTAGAACACCAGGACCCCGACAAGAAAGTTTTCAGTATCAAGTGCATAAATGAAGAGTGAAAGACTGAGTGAACATTGTGACAATGTATGTGTTGTGTGATGAGTATTATGTTTATGTGTAATGTGTGTGTGTGGTGATGTGCGGTGTGTGTTGAATGTTTGTTGTGTGTGATATGTCAGATGTTATAATTACTATTCAAACATTTTGTACAATTTTATTTCTTTATTTCCAGGAGTAGGTTAGTCATGTATACTGTATGTGTCCTTTGTTTAAATATTTCTTTATTTTCACAAATGTATATACGTCAAAGAATGTTAAGAGACAGACGGATATATGCTCATAACTATCAGAAAAGCATGACATGAATGATCAATTATTGACACTTATATTGTGTTTACATACTCTGCTAGAAGGAAGCATGCTCATTTCCAGTATGCTCAAAAATCAACCGTCGCGGTCGTACCTTATTACGTAAAACTCAATAATACAAACTTAACTAAACTATAAGCAGCTCCTCGAAAAACACGTTAAGCAGTTGGCCCCAGATTTTATTCTTAGGTCTTTGATAGTCGGTACAGGTAGTCAGGAGTCCAAAATTCTGACAACCAGCCTTACCAAATGGTACGTGTTACCAAGTATTTGGGTTGTGTAGTTCAGATCTGCAGTCGCTTCTTGCAAAATACTGGCATTGAGCTGCATTTAGTTGGAAGTCTTATTTTTCATGCGGGGTGGAAATTCATCCCAAATAAGGGACTCTGGGGTGGGCGGGTTCTTTCGGAGTCTTACTGACTCAAAACCATCCAGGCGTTCCCTCTCATAATTACGTCGGGAACCGCTGCAAGCCTGCTTTCTGCAGCAAGGGAGAGTGAGGTTATACTCTTCCCCCGTTACGTCTCGGGTTTTGATAGTTGGATAGGAGGCGGGGAGCGGAAGAGGGGGGGTCTCCATGTAGCTCCTGAACCCGTAGACAAGAAATCTACCTGAACATAGCTGGGAGAAGGCTAGGTAGATGGTGATTCCTTTGATCTGTTAAAGGCGATACCCGAACATGTTTCAAAACCTTACGCTCATCGGGTGGCAATCTTACATCTTCACACTTGCGAAACTGATGTCCATCCCTCTTAATGCAACGGACAGTAATTGCCGGTATACTTTGAGAAATTTTGGACCTTGCTCCTGAGACAATACGACACGAACATCAACCTCTACCAATCAACATCAATCTATAATGGTAACTGGTTCGATAGTCTAGTGTACGCACGCGCTAGTTCTGAGCATGAGATCCTGGGTTCGATTACCTACTCTTATTGGATTTTTCCTCTTGGGATTTCATACGCTGTGGTAGAAAACTTTGTGAAAATTTAGATAGTGATTGATGACTAGCCCCGTATATATACCTGGTTGAGTCATATCTTTCAGAATTAAAAAAAATTTGGCCGTCACGGGACACCCGGCAGATGTGAAACTCGATATTGACGATTATTTAAAGATTTTTTTAATAAAAGAAAACAAATATTTTATATTTTATATAAGTTGATGTTAGTCAGACGTTCAGCCGATCGGTCGGTCAGGCGGTCGGTCGTTCTGTCGATCGGTCGGTGGGCCGGCAAGATGCTCGCCAATATATGTTTCGCAAAAAGAAAACTAGCAATAATTAAATACACAGCTTAATACATATTACAATAGAATAACGTAAAAATAAAATTACTATTTAAAAACCGCCTTGAGCAATGCTCATACCTTCTCTGTTTGAGAAGAAGCTTTTGCCCTACAGTGAAGCAATAATTAGCTGCAATTATTTATGAGTATCGGTTCGCATTTACCAGCCACATACGACACCGGCTTAAAATATAAATAGGCTGTAACAACTTATGTCTGTTGTAAAGAAGGTACATTTTACTTAACAACGCCTAAGTCAACCACAGTTGCAAAATGAATATCTTTGTTAAAATATTAATTCTCTGTTTCTTGACAACGTTAATTAAAACTGAAGAGCAGGTTTTAATAGTCAGGGAAACTCCTGGAATAGTATATTTTCCACAAGAATATCCTGATGAAATCGACATACCTGATGAGGAACTAGAAGGAAGGGCAATTCGAGTGATGGTAAGATTCTTCAACTTATAAAGTTGGTACTGCTGAGCACAAGATCGTGAGTTGACGACACGGTTGGCGCAATGGTAGAGTCATTGGCTGCTGCGCCGCGTGTTGTGGGTTCAATCCCCGCAAGGAACAAATATTTATATGACCTACAGGTAGTTGTTCCGGGTATGGTTGTTTGTGTATGTGAGTTTAAATGTTTGTAAATGCACCCACGATACAGGAGAAATTCCTAGTGTGGGGCAACGGTTCGATTTCCAGGACATAGCGTCGTTAGGTTCCTGCGCATGCCGCCTGCAGCGCGGGTAGGGTAAGGGCGGATTCTGAGCTTTATTTATTATTACGTACTTGTATACGATTCTGCTCGCCAGTCCCGTAAACGTAAGACGTAATAATTAAACTCAACTAAACTATAAGCATCTCCGGTAATAGGTGTCGACAAAATATGATGGAACATACAAACATCGTTTATATTGGAGTATATGCTTTAATCATGCTTCTCAAACGAGTTTACTGTTCGCAAGCATACCATTAAAGAGCATACTCGTCTTAAGGCAAGGTTAAAGTAGTTTTTTAAGCTTTTTATATAAGACTTATTTATATCTCAATATTGTAAACATACCGTAAAATAAAAATGAGATTAACCAAATTGAACATAAGTTAAAGCGCTAACTAAAGACGGGAAACGTAATTACTAATAATAGAGTCGACAAAAAAATCGCAAAAATGACACTAACTCGATATTTCGAACGTATTTCTTAGTTAAAAATTATACTACGAAACGATCTAAGTAAAATATCAAATAATAGGTTTTAATATTTTCTAGCACTGGGTAAAACAGATTTTGATATGAGTAGTTATTTATTTTTTGTAAGAACAAAACTTGTTTCCCTGCGCGATCGAATCAGAAATGAGGAGATTCGCAGGAGAACTAAAGTAACCGACATAGCACACAGAATCGCCAAACTTAAGTGGCAGTGGGCGGGGCACATAGCTCGTAGAACAGATGGCCGTTGGGGCAAGAAAGTTCTCGAGTGGCGACCGCGCGCCGGAAGACGCAGTGTAGGCAGGCCTGCCACACGGTGGACCGACGACCTGGTGAAGGTCGCGGGAAGGGCATGGATGCGGAAGGCGCAGGACCGGTCATTGTGGAAATCCTTGGAGGAGGCCTTTGTCCAGCAGTGGACATCTTTTGGCTGAAATGATGAAGAACAAAAATCAGACGATATTGAGCATCTCAAGCACTCACATCTGCCGAGCGGGCCGTTTAGTGCCGGCCGAGAGGTCTTCGAAGTTGGACGCATGCTAATTTTTACCGTTTTGTGCTTTGAATTTAAAAAGTCATAACGTACTAAATATTACAGACTATTAAGAGGCATACAACTTTAGTAGCATGTCCGCATGACTGTGTGTGTTTGTGTATACCCTTGAGATCGAGCAGGCATCCTTAGGCGATTGGCACACTGCACCGCATCACGCAGCGTAGCGCAGGAGTGCGTGTTCTTAAGTTGTTTGCAAGTGTCTGTGTTTGTATTGAAAACACGCGTAGTGCACCACACAGGAAACGCATTCACGCGCAGTGTTTGTCGTTCGCCGCCACGCAACCCGCTGCGTGATGCGGTGCAGTGTGACAATCGCCTTAGTTCTTTCTTTTCTATTCTCTTTTTAAATGTGCGAGCAAAAATTATTTGTACTTTTTTGTTTCATGAATATTTGGATAAAATGAAAAGGAACCCTTTGGTTATCGTTTTACAATAGACACCGAGGAACCAGTTTTTCCATTAAAAAAATTATCGGACCAACCAACATCGACGAGAATTTGGTAAGGACCGTTTTTACATTTACTGTGTTTTTGAGAATAATATTTATACGATGTTAAAATCGTTGCTTAAGTAGATTTCGTCGGAGTAAACCTTGATCACCCAATAACGTACCAAGTCCTCTCCGTGCCTCGTGGTAAGGGTAAGGGTTACGTGTTACCAAGTATTTTGGTTGTGGAGTTCAGATCTGCAGTTGCTTCATGTAAAATGGTGGAATTCAGCTGCATTTAGTAAGACTGGACGCCTTATTTTTATCGGGGGTGGAAAATCCCCCCAAATGTGCCATCCGAGGCGAGCGGGGTCTTTCAGACTCTTACTGACTAAAAACCGCTCAAGCATTCCCACTCTCAATTGTGGGGGGTACTGTTGCTGGCCTGCTTCTTGCTATAGGGGAGATTGAGGTTTTGAAAGTTGTTTAGGGCGGAGGGCATGCTGTTACGTTATGTCTTATTGTTGATGTATGTCTTTTTAATTTTAGGATACCGATATAATTTGGAGTTAATTGCACCAACCAAGCTGCAATCAAATAATTCTAATGGAAGCTCCAATCACAATGCACACAGGAAGCCAAGATATTGGGTTTAATAAAGATTTTATCTTAAATCAACCTATTTTTTTTATTCAAATAATAGGTACTTAGTCCTTATTCAAATCAATGTTAAAAAGTAATTATTCCTGCCAGGTCCTGCCTGACAGACAGTTCATTTTGCGTACTGCCCTCCGCAAAAACAGTCAACACAACATGTTCAAAAATTTCTTTATACCACACGACGGTCTAGTAGAATAAGCAAAACAGCCTCAAAGAAGATTTATAACAAATTCAACAGTAGCATAGCAAGAGACATGATAATTATGTGCTTGCTGTATTTTTTTCTGTTTCATTTAGCCACGAGCTCCTCATATGTATACTACATATATATAAATTAGTAAAAAAGTACAGTACAGTAACACACCCATACAAACAACCAGCACGACATATACATATGTATACATAGTTTAGGTTAATTTAAAATGCTACCTAGTCCCCAAAAACATACAAGGAATTATAATGCAAGACACGAAAGGTCATTCAAATACAATTTGGTTTTTAATTAGGTATTATTTCCCCTCTTTTTACCTAATTAAGGGGTGAGCTAAGCCCCTAGTGGTTTAAACAATTTGCATTTAATCAGATTCTCTTGGAATTAAAGTGTATGTATATAGTAGTACAGTCGTGGTGGCCCATTGGTTAAGACCTCGCCTCTTGTACACGAGGCTGTGGGTTCAAATTCGTGAAAGTACCAATGTAACGCTTTTAATTCATATTTTCTTATTATGTTTACCTTGGACATCACTGACATTGGTAAATAACCTAGACATATTTATACATCTATACAATAAAATCAATAATTAAAATAGAAGTGTCTTTTTGTACTGTTAAAAAACTGCTTTATAGTAAATGCATAAGAAAGTATTAACGGTAGTAATATTGTAAAAACTTTTTTTTTTCATTTTTGTCTGTCTGTCTGTTTTTTTAGGCTAATCTCTGAAACCACGGAACCAATTTAGATGGGAGTTTTAGAGCAGATAGTTAATGTGATGAGGAGTAACTTAGGCTACTTTTATTTCAGAAGAATTAGGGTACCGTGTAAAAAATCAAAAGTCGCGGCCATAGCCAGCAGCAGAACTGAATCTGGATTTGTGCCCAGTTGAAGCAAAAGGCTCGCCCCCATAACGTGGACTGAAATATACCTGACGAAAATGGGTGTACAGTGGGTACAAGGTTCACCTCTGCCTGACCCTAAGGAGAATACAGGCGTGATGTTATGTGTATGACGTGTGTAATTAAATGAAAACTATTGACACAAGCGGTTTCGATACAATACATCAAACAATAAAATGTTATACTGTTTGCAAACATTTGTTAATATTGTTCAATATATATCAATAATACCTTCATCATTGTGTATTTTGTCATTTAATTTTGACTTTGATAATATTTGTAGTCATGAAGATATCAGTCCTACTAATGCGATCTAAACGCCAATGCGATGCAGGGGCAGGGAAATTATCAAAATAGTAGATCAATATACAACAATTCTGAAATCACGAAAACAAAATCTGCTGTTCCATATCATACAAAAATTCAATACCGTCTCCAACAAAATGTATGAAACAGCAGATTTTTTTTCGTATAACTTTCACTATGGGACCAACTCTGCAGGGATAACACACCCTGTGAACATTTAGATAGTGATTGAAGACTAGCCCTGTATATTAATGTATGTATTAGACACATAATACCTAGATGGGATGATTTTTCAGTGTAAAAAAAAGAAATTTGGCAGTCACGGGGCGCCAGGAAAAAACTTCGATATTGACGATTATTTCTAGATTTTTTTAATGAAAGAAAACCAATAAAGAAATATTTAGTATTTTATACGTTGTTGGTAGTATTAGTAGTCAGTCAGACGTTCTGTAGATCGGTCGGTCGGTCGGTCGGTCTGGTCGGCAAGAGGCTCGCCTTTGTATGTTTCGCATTAAGAAAACTAGCAATTACTAAATACACAGCGTAATACGTATAACAATAGAATAACGTAAAAATAAAACTATGATTGAATAATCGCCTTGAGCAATGCTCATACCTTCTCTGTTTGAGAAGAAGCCTTTGCCCTGCAGTAAGGCAATAAGTAGCTTCAAATATTCATGAGTATCGCTTCGCATTTACCAGCCACATACGACACCGGCTTAAAAATATAAATAGTCTATAACTACTTATGTCTGTTGTAAAGAAATTACATTTAACTTAACAACGCCTAAGTGAACCGCAGTTGCAAAATGAATATCATTGTTAAAATATTAATTCTCTGTTTCTTAACAACGCTAGTTAAAACCAAAAAGCAGGTTTTTATAGTGAGGGACGCTCCTAAAATAGATAAAATTCTACAAGAAGCATTAGAAGGAAGGGCAATTCGAGTGAAGGTGAGATTTTTAAACTTATAAAATTAGTACTGCTGAGCATGAGATCGTGAGTTCGATTTCCAGGACAAAGCGTCGTCAGGTTCCCGCGCATGCTGCCTGCAGCGCTGGTGGGTAAGGGCGTGTTATGAGCTTTATTTATTATTAGGACTCGATAAAAAAATCGCAAAGGTGACACTAACTAGATATTCCGAACGTATTTCTTAGTTAAAAATTATATTACGAAACCACCTAAGTAATATATCAGAAAACAGGTTGTAATATTTTCTAGCGCTGGGTAAGAAAGATTTTGATATGAGTGTTTTTTTTTTTAAGAACAAAAGTCAGACGATATTGAGCAGTTCAAGCACTCACATCTGCCGAGCGGGCTGTTTAGTGCCGGCCGAGAGGTCTTCGAAGTTGGAGGCACGCTAATTTTAACCGCGTTTGTGCTTTGAATTTAAAAAAGTCATAACGAACTAAATATTACAGATTGCTAAGAGGTATACTACTTTAGTAGCATGTCTGCATGACTGTGTGTGTGTGTATTTGTGTATACCCTTGAGATCGAGAAGGCACCCTAAGTTCTTTCTTTTCTATTCTCTTTATAAATGTGCGAGCAAAAATTATTTCCATTTTTTTGTTTCATGAATAATTGGACAAAACGAAAAGGAACCATTTAATCTTATCATTACAGTAGAAACAGACGAACCAGTTTTAAGGTCCATTAAAATATTTGCCGGACCAACCAACATCGACGAGAATTCGGTAAGGACCCTTTTAACATTTACTATGTTGAGAATAATATTTATACGATGTTAAAATCGTTGCTTAAGTAGATTTCGTCGGAGTATACCTTGATCACCCAATAACGTACCAAGTCCTCTCCGTGCCTCGTGGTAAGGGTAAGGGTTACGTGTTACCAAGTATTTGGGTTGTGGAGTTCAGATCTGCAGTTGCTACATGTAAAATGGTGCTATTCAGCTGCATTTAGTAAGACTGGACGCCTTAATTTTATCGGGGGTGGAAAATCCCCCCAAATCTGCGACCCGAGTCGAGCGGGATCTTTCAGACTCTTACTGACTAAAACCCGCGCAGGCGTTCCCACTTTCAATTGTGGGGGGTACTGTTGCTGGCCTGCTTCTTGCCATAGGGGAGATTGAGGTTTTGAAAGTTTTTTAGGGCGGAGGGCATGCTTTTACGTTATGTCTTATTGTTGATGTATGTCTTTTTAATTTTAGGATTCAGATATAATTTGGAGTTAATTACACCAACCAAGCTGCAATTAAATAATTCTAATGGAAGCTCCAATCACAATGCACACAGGAAGCCAAGATATTGGGTTTAATAAAGATTTTATCTTAAATCAACCTGTTTTTTCCTTCAAATAGGTAAGAGGTACTTAAACCTTTTCCAAATCAATGTTAAATAGTATTTTTTCCTGACTGGTCAACAACAACGGTAGTAATATTATAAAAAATAAAAAAATCATTTTTGTCTATCTGTCTGTTTGTTTAGACTAATCTCTGAAACCGCTTAACCAATTTAGATGGGAGTTTTAGAGCAGATAGTTAATGTGATTAGGAGTAACGTAGGCCAGTTTTATTTCAGAAGAATTAGGGTACCGTTTAAAAAATCAAAAGTCGCGGCCATAGCCAGCAGCAGAACTGAATCTGGATTTGTGCCCAGTTGAAGCAAAAGGCTCGACCCCATAATATGGACTGAAATATACCTGACGAAAATGGGTGTACAGTGGGTACAAGGTTCATCTCTGCCTGCCCCTAAGGAGAATACAGGCGTGATGTTATGTGTACAACGTGTGTAATTAAATGAAAACTATTGACACAAGCGGTTTCGATACAATACATCAAACAATAAAATGTTATACTGTTTGCAAACATTTGTTAATATTGTTCAATATAAATCAATAATACCTTCATCATTGTGTATTTTGTCATTTAATTTTGACTTTGATAATATTTGTAGTCATGAAGATATCAGTCCTACTAATGCGATCTAAACGCCAATGCGATGCAGGGATCGGTCGGTCGGTCGGTCGTTCGTTCCGGCAGGTCCGGTCGGCAAGAGGCTCGCCTTTTCACGTTAAGAAAACTAGCAATAACTAAATACACAGCGTAATACGTATTACAATAGAATAACGTAAAAATATGATTATTAAATATGTTTGAAAAAATGCCTTCTGCAATGTTCATAACTTCTCTGTTTGAGAAGAAGCTTTTGCCCTGCAGTAAGGCAATAAGTAGCTTCAAATATTCATGAGTATCGCTTCGCATTTACCAGCCACATACGACACCGGCTTAAAAATATAAATAGTCTATAACTACTTATGTCTGTTGTAAAGAAAGTACATTTTACTTAACAACGCCGAAGTCAACCGCAGTTGCAAAATGAATATCTTTGTTAAAATATTAATTCTCTGTTTCTTGACAAAGCTAGTTAAAACTGAGGAACCGATTTTTGTGTTGAGCGATGTTCCTAAAAACAATCCGATTTTACTAGTGAAGGATTCTCCCGATATAATATTATATTCACAACAATTTCCTGTTGAAATCGTCATAGATGAGAAAAAAATTGAAGAAGAGCCACCTCGAAAACCGGTAAGATTGTTCAACTTAAAAAATGAGTACTGTTGAGCAGTGGCAGACTAACAGGGGGCGGAAGGGGCGGCCCGCCCCGGGCCTCCGGTCTTTGCGGCCCCCAAATGCCTCCGCATTCCTTTGATCAAATCCTAAACAAGACTTTAAAAATGTGCCTAGTACCTACATAATTACATCAAGATCAAAACACTACAGCCTTCTAGACTTTTACGCAGTACTAATATTCTTTTAACTTTGCTGAACGCGTCCAATATGCTGGGGAAATTCCTGTCTGTGTAGCGGGTACTTTGAAATTAAATTTCACTTGCCAGATTTTAACGAAATAAACATAAACACTGCATACAAATGTGAACTGAATAAAAAGCTTGTAAAACTACATTTTTTTAAAGCTGGGGGGGCCTCATTTTGCTTTGCCGCCCCGGGCCTCTGACGGTCTTAGTCCGCCACTGCTGTTGAGCATGAGATCCTGAGTTCGATTTCGAGGACAAAGCGTTATTGGGTTTCTCAATCTGGAATTTCTCAGTAGCAGCCGCGAATCCGGATTTATGTTCTTTGTTTTCTATTCTCTTAAATGTGCGAACAAAATTAATTTGTACTTTTTTGTTTCATGAATAATTCGACAATACGAAAAGCAACCCTTTCAACCTACCCTTGATGTAAAAACGAACGAACCAACTCCAAAGCCCTTTAAAATATTTGTCGGACCAGCCAATATGGACGAGCTTTTTGTAAGGACCGTTTTTACATTTACTGTGTTTTTGAGAATAATATTTATACGATGTAAAAATAGATTTTAGTAGGTAAATTTCCTCGGAGTAAACCTTGATCATCCAATAACGTTCCAAGTCCACTCCGTGCCTCGAGGTAAGGGTTACGTGTTACCAAGTATTTGGGTTGTGGAGTTCAGATCTGCTTCATGTGAAATGGTGGTATTCAGCTGCATTTAGTTAGACTGGAAGCTTATTTTTATCCTTGATGGAAAATCCTCCCATATGCCTCACATATTTTATTGGGGTATCTCAAACTCTTACTGACGAAAGACCGCCTAGGCGTTCCCACTCACAATTTTGGGGGGAACCGCTGCTGGCCTGCTTTTTGCAGTAGGGGAGATTGAGGTTTTGATAGTTGTATAGGGGGGGGGGGGGGGAGTTTTTCCATGTTCATCGCTCCTAAACCCGTGGACAAGAAACCTACCTCAACTAAGCTGGCAAAAACTTTACGTCTTCACACTGCATGCTGTTACTTTATGTCTTATTATTGATATATGTATTTTTAATTTTAGGATAAAATTGCTGGTTAATTGCGCCAACCAAGATGCAATTAAACAATTCTTATGCAAACTCCAATCACAGTGAACAGAAGAAGTCGGGATATTGGGTTTATTTATTTATTTAAAACTCTTGTACTATCATTACAGGTTACAAACCTAATGCGATAGCTAAGACTACTTTTAATATTATTTTTAATAAATTTATTATTTAATAAAGATCTTACCTAAAATCAACCTGTTTTTGTAATTAAAATAATAGGTAGTCCTTATTCAAATCAATGTTAAAAAGTAATTATTCCTGCCTGGTCCTGCCTGTCAGACAGCTCATTTTGCGTACTCTCCGTCGTACTCTCATTTTGCGCCCTCCGCAAAAACCGTCAACTTAATATGATCAAAGCAGATTTATAACAAATACAACAGAAGCATAAATATTCATCCACCAAGGAAAAGTGTACCATTTAACTTGACGACTGGCCGAAGTCAGTAGATTATGACGTTACAAAGAAGCTCGTAGAAATGTGATTACTCCTTCACTCACACACCCACACATCCACGCAAACACGCATACACACACACACATACATAATTACACACACCTCAAATACATAAATATAATGGTTATAAGTTTGTTAAGATTTTATGTTCTAAAGTTGTATGGAGCTAAAGTCTCGCTTCTCCATCATTTCGCTTTTGGCAGAGCGGTCGTTGAAGCGTCCACGTCGGCGTCGGTAAGACATGCAGATGCAGCTCTCCGCACGATCTCCCGCCGTCTGTCCCTGTCGGCGGAATGTCTAGACAAGTGCCGGAAATTGACTGTGGCAACAGGGATACTGCTCAGCATAATGCTGCCTTATGGGGGGCCCACATTCCACCACTGTTAATACGTTGAACGCCAAACGACCGACAAACAATACATTTTCTATTGTGTCTCGTTGTTTGGCAGTTAACGTGTTAATAAAAAAAAAAAAAATCTTTATTGCAATTACATACATTGTTAACACAAATCAGTTGGAGATGACCTTTTAAGAAAAAAGATGCTTGTGTTAGGTGAACTCCGCTCTTCCACATATCACGAAAATTAAAAAAAAGAACAAAAACAAAGAAAATCAAATTAATTTAAAACAGAGTAATAAAGTTTAAAGAAAATACATAAAAGAAGAAAGGAGCGACTTGATGGATGCGAGTGACTGTAACGTACGGAAATCAAATTGGAAGGGATGAGGCAACTTGAATCAATTACGTATTTTGGTTTAATTGTAAATTTGAAGTTCACGTTAGCCGGTTTGTCCTGGCTGACATTAGTAGATCTTTGGGTAGTCAGAAGCCCAAAAATCTGACTTCCCAAGGGGTATCTTGTTTCCCAGCAACAGGGTTGTGGAGGTCAGATAGGCAGTCGTTCCTTGTAAAACCCTGGTATTCAACTGCATCCGGTTAGACTGGAAGCCAACCTCAATATAGTAGGGAAAAAGGCTATCTAGCCTTTTTCCATTATGTTGAGGTTGAACGTTAAAACGAAACACTTAAGTCACCCTTAATATTGCAACAATTATTTGGTAAAAGGATATAATATACGAGTACTTAAACTCTCAATATAACAATGGAACAACGACTGTATCAAACAAAAATATAAAAATGGTCGCAATGCTGCTCTCGTTGTTTTCCCATGATGAATCTTGAGCTTATCAACGATGTTTACGTTTGAGCCCGGGATACAGCAGCGCCAGCACTTTGTGTCGCCGTGGGCCACCATGCCGCTCGACTCCAGTGATGTCCCTTAACTTTGCAAAGGGAGCTCAGCAATCGCCAACACATGGAAACATAACACAGGTCTGCGACTAAAAAACTGCATAGGATTCCTTAACATTTTCTTGTAGATTTTGACCTCCCAAAAACAGGAAAAATATTCAAAATATTCTTTCACATAGGTTTTTAACGATATTAGTAACAACATAAAAAAATATAAAAAGGACTCGGCGAAGTATCAAGGAAAAGAAGAAAAGGTTTCATAAAAATGATTAATAAGTATATTTATATTATATAATAGATGTAAAAAATATTATACAAAATATTTTCATAATTATAATTTTTAATAAACGAGTGCTTTTACCAATTTCTTGTGTTTGGATTTGCAAAAAAACCCTTACGAGATAGAAAAAAATGGCCATCACTTCTGAAATCAACGCATTCTAAAACATGTAATTTAGTAAAAATATCGCATGCAGCGGACAATTTTTTTTTGCAGTCCTGTGAATTTACCTTTTCTCAATATTATAAAAAAACTACCTTGTTTAAGAATTTCCCTGAGGTAAAATTACCATACGAAGCACGTCGCCCCACTTCCTCGTGTTTAATTTAGAACAACAGATCTGTTTGCTAAGAGCACATTTGTGACTAATGACACTGTTGATGAATGTACCGATGAGGTTGAAGCTCGCCAGGATGTGTGGCGTTTGTTGTGTATGTACAGGCGGCTCGATAAGTGTGAACAAACGAGGTTTTCTTAAAGAATTCTGTTTTTCTTTAAGAGGCATGATAATTACGTGAAAATTTGCCGTTTTTATTTTCTATTTAAAGCTTGTTGTTTTAACAGTAGTAAAGGAGTGGCATTCGAATGTTGAACAGAAACTTCTTTTGGGACGGTGTGAGTTGGATTTTATGAAACAAAAAAGTGTAACGAAAAAGAGCCAACTATAAATGTTTCTCTTTCTCTCTCTTTCTTTTTCATTCGCCCCCCATTACGTGGGACTTAAAACATAACTGGTAAAATTTTAGTATACTACAAATGTTTCTGTGCCTTACTTGATGTTTTATTTACAATAATTAACAATACTAAATGACGACCGATGTGGCGCAGCGGGCGAAGGTCCGCCTGCGATGCAGGAGGTTGCGGGTTCGATTCCCGCCTTGGGACAAATGTTTGTAAGATCTATAAAGATTTGTTCCAGGTATTCTGGGTGTTTGCTATGTATAATAAAAAATATCTATCTATGTAATGTATTGTATTAAGTATATCAGTCATCTAGTACCCAAAACACAAGCTCTGCTTAGCTTGGGGCTAGATGATGCTGTGTGGATTGTCCAGCATTATTTATTTATTTTATTTATTTATACTAATTTAATCTTGGACTAATCTTCAAAAATCCTTTTACAAAAATCTTTAAGCAGACAGCCATCCAAGTAACACGTCTTGAATTCACAATGTAATCACCGCACATTATTTCAGTGAGTTCGGATTGTGTTAGACAATTTACTAGAACCAGACTGTCGCCCTCCCGACTAATCCAGTTTAATTTATTTTTAAATTAATTACGGCGTTACTGAGGTGGGTACTTTGTGAGCCCTTCGCGTGTGCCATAAGATTTACTGGATGTGGTATATGAGAGGACTATATTACATACTAGGACATCATTATCAGGCTCTACCAGTCCACTGCTGGACATAGCCCTCTCCTAATGAGCGCTATAGCGCCCTGTCTTCAGCCTGCTGCATCCAGCATCTGCCTGCAGTCTTTCGCAGATCGTCATCCCACCTAGTCAGAGGGCGAAAACATGCAAATATGAAATTGTAATCAAAGACACTAGCACGGGGCCCTTGATGTAAGATAAGCTTGTAATAGAGAATGTACTACACATTTTTTTTCCAGAATACTTGTTTGGAATTTATTCAATAAAGCAATTAAACTATTATGAAGGTTCATGAAATATAAAAAGAATTACAGGGCATCAATAAATTCATCCGCATCGCTGTCAACGGGAATAGTGCCCAAAAGGCTGGCAGCATTGCCATATTGGCAATACTGAGGTTACGCAAAATACGCTCAGAGGCGTGGAGTTGCTGATTTCAACCGTCAACCTATTGGTTAACGGTTGAAATCAACAGTGAAAAGAATCAACAGTGCCATTGTATTGTATTCAATACAATGGCACTGTTGATTCTTTGACCAAAAATAAGGCCAATCCTCTGGTCACGACGACCAAAAGTTTCGCCATGTCTCGAAAAACTAAATGGGCACACGGACCCAATGGCCCTAGTGTCTCTTCCTCAATTGGCTTATATAACTCCCAAATAGGTTGTTCAAAAGAACAAGAATTGAATGGCGTAGAAAAGACACAAAATACTGTTTATTTACACCATAAAAACTTACAAATAATAACTTTCAGAGCTATATAGGGTGCTAGTGCACATGGTGAATGAGTGACACAAGTTTACGTCTCTTACCAATTTGAGACACAAGTAAGCTATTGGACTATCGCAAGAAGGTATTTCAGAGATCAGTACGATACATACATACATATACTCAGGTCTCATTCCCAAGGAGGTTGGCAGAAACTACAGAACGCTACCTGCTACGATACTTATATACTATTTATGCTTCGTTTACGGTCATACACTCATGCCGGTTGCGAGTACTATGCAACTGGCGTTTTTAAAGAACATCACCAATAAGGTGAGTGTATTTCCTTCTAGGGCGCCCACCAGCGTTTACGCTTACATCTGCCTCAAAATACCTAGTAAAATATTCTTTGCCGTCGACCAAATCATCTAAGCATACACTTTTCAATTTTTTTCACTACATCTTCTTTTAAACTACGATATCCCGAAACATTTCAGTTCTGCACATAACAGCTGATACAATCTCAAAATTGCTTAATCCACACCTTTATCCCTTCCATAAAATCTAACTCTCGCTCCACGTAACTGAGTCAGTGGCAAATTTAATTAATTCCCTTAGCGTAGTGAAGATTGATGATACGGTGAAGAAGGGGAGTATCACGTGTCTGCGATACATTCTATTCTTACCAGTCATCTCCAGTGTTTATAATGGGAAGACCGCCTCCTTGGTCTACCGTTCACAAGCGCTACTGCTGAGCAAAAGGTCCTGGATTAGCAAATTTCCAAAGTGTTTAAGTACTTATTACTAAAAGGCGCTGCGTTGGCGACCAAACACAGTTATTTAGGGTTATATCTATATCCAATAGGGTCCCGGCCCTATTACTAAGCCTCCGGTATCCCGTCTGTGGGCTGTATTGTATGATATCTTTTTATTTCTGAGATAGGTTTTCTCTTGACCCAGATCAGAACATAGACTAGACAACCAGAGACAAAGGCATAAGACTTAGTCGACGATGGAATGAGCTTACCCAGAAGAACCCTGTTCTCTCTAATTTTGAAGAGATTCGGTTAGAATGCGTTCGGAAATACAGCCGGGTGTGAGTTTTAGACCACTCTGTTGCTGTGCGCATTATGAAGGATGTTTGGAAGTGCTTGGTGCGAATTAGTAGAAGGGCAACTGAGTAAAAATGGTAACTCGCATTACGTCCGGGTCCAGTGGGGTGAAATTATTGTTCCTTAAAAATCTATCCAGCCTCCCAGCGTTTCAGAGACTACCTTTAACTAACACACAGACAGACAGTCAGACAGAAAGACAATAATTAAAAATAAATGTTTTTGGCCTAACTACCGTATAAACTATCACATAAAAAGCTGTTTTCTTGACAAAACAAACAAATACGTCAATTTAATTTATTGTTATGTGTAAAAGATGTATAGATGAAATGTATAGTTGCCCCACGCAACGAATTCCTCCTGCATCGTGGGTGCGTTTACAATCATTCAAAGTCACATACACAAACAGCCAGACCCGAAACAACTACCTGTCGGCCATACAAATATTTGTTCAGACATTCAGACGGGAGCATGCCTATCACTGGTATGCCATACGTAATGGCAGTCCAGCTTATTTGATCATTTCCAGAAACAATTCGTCCGTGATGTTTGTGTTAAACAGCCAACTTTGCCGTTCTTATTCTGAGGAACTGAAAGATTACGACAATTTTGACTTATTGAGTGGCGGAGACACGTACGTTACTAGTATAGTTTACAGTGGCCTTGCTTTTAGCGATTTGTTCTTATCTATTTAGATGTTATTAAGGTTGAACAGGTCGTAGGCTTGAATTTAATGGTGGGCCTGGCCCAAAAGCACGCTTTCTCATTTCGCATCGTGTCAGACAGAGATATGAGCAGTTAGTGTCTAAACACACTATGCCGAAGTTACGCGACCGAAGTTCAGCACAGTTACGCCTGCAATGCTATTTGAATTACTGAGGACACACTATGCCGTTTTTTCAAATCAAATCAAATTAAACTTTATTTGTGAACATAGGTATTACAATAAAGGTGTTATGTATACAATACAGTTCAGTCGATCTCTATGTCCTACCAATGAAATTGGTGTACAAATCTATTCATGTTTTATATAGTAATAAGTCTGAATTTATACAGTAAAAAGTCAAGTTCAAGTAAATAATGTCAATTAAATCAAAATTCGAATAAATGGTACTTATCAATTAATCAATTATAATTTATTTAAAAATTTTTTTTTTTAGACATGTAGTATGCGACAAGTGCTTGTGATCCACCTAAGAACACGTTTGTGCGTTTTTATAGGTTTATAGTTTGTGGCAAGTGGCATACGTGTGGAGCTCGCATTATAACATTTAAAAAATAAAGGAGGCCTTCGTACAGACCGCCGTGAGCTCGAGTGTCAAATATCTTTGTTAGGTTTTCAACTTGAATACAAAAAAGTACGGCATCGGTATGGGTTTAATTTTATTTGCATTAACAGAGCGTGGCCATTTTAAGTCAAATATTATCAACAAAGCATGCATAATTTCATGATGGCCCAGTGGTTTAGGCCTCGCCTCTTGTCCACGAATTGTAGGTTCAAACCTGGACAAGTACCAATGTGAGTTTTTCAATTCATATGTACTGTCTAAGTTTATCTTGGAGATCACTGACATCGGTGAAGGAAAAATCGTGAGGAAACCTGGACTTATAAATAATTAATACATGTATAAGTCTGAAATCGCCAACCCGTCTTGAGCAAGCGTGGTGATTAATGCTCATGCCTTCTCTGTACGAGAAGAGGCCTTTGCCCTGCAGTGAGACAGTAATAGGCTGGTACTATACTATACTATACACTACGCCGAAATTACGTCGCGTCATATCGTACAGCCTAACTTCGGTCGAGTGTAAGTTCAGCGGAAACTTTTTCTGCGAGCACACACTATACGCGACCGAATCGATTGCCGACGAAGATCCGAGGGCGGGGAGCAGCGGGGAGCCGCCCGCGCCCCGCGTGTCCGCCCTTAGTATTCATTTCGTTTCTGTCAGCGCTTAAGCGCTCGAGACACTGAATACACACACAAAGCGTACAAACGTAAAATCAGCCTGACTTCGGTCGCGTAACTTCGGCATAGTGTGTTTAGACACTTAACAAAAGCCAATGTCTAGTTCGCACGCACACAAACAGAGCGTAAAAAAATTACTATAAGTCCTTTGGAAGATCGAGTTTTACGAAAAAACCACATGATTAATCAATTGTAAATAAGGTTTATTAAATTTTTCCATAATTGAGCTTCGGTACCTACTTTGGTTTTGGGATTTCACTACTTATGTTAGTTAATTACGCCCTAAATTGCGTTAGAATTATCAAGAAAAACGAAACTTTGTTGGCTCATAACTTTCCAATGGATTTTTATTTTATTATTCTGTTTCAACACAGACCAAATTAATAATGTGATAAAACGATAACATGTTTAACTTTGGATGTACAGACGCCAGCACATGAAGCTACCCCATTATGTCAAATTTCTTTGATAGTTTTCCAACTTTATCACGAAAGTATAAGGTTCATATCCAATGGGGGAATTTGACAGTTTAGGGTAGCTTGATGTGCTGGCGCCTGTACAATGTCAAACTGTGGAATGTGTATATTGACTACTGTAACCTTAAGTCAAAATTCCGAATCATGTCAAATGCTCGAGCTCGTGGATTGAACTACACAAGTAAGTTGCAACGAAGTAAGAAGTTACTGGGGATTTAGTTCCACCACTTCTTCTTCCCAGCAAAAACACTAGGAAGTGGTGAAGGGTGGGCGTTTTGGGGGACTGTCTTTTGTAAACGTTTTGACGTTCAAAAAGTGCTGATTCCCAGCCTAATTTTAATAAAGAATTTTGATTTAGATTTGATTTTGAGTTGAAATGAAAAATATAAAATAGTATCTCTTAAATAGTGGTTTAGTGCATAACGGCCTCTGATTTTTTAAATATAATATAATACTTTTTATCCTACACTAACAAAGCTTACAAATAATAACTTTAAGAGCTACATAGGGTGTTAGAATGGGCGGTTTTATCGTTAAAAGCAGTATGTATGGTATATTTAAAAGAAACCTAATTAACCCTGAAACCCTGAAAACTCTCATAATTAACTGTAAATAACTCCTAACTATATTAATATCATACCGAAAAAAATATTCCTGTATTGAAATATCGCTAGTACAAAAAAAAAATTACCTTCTCAAAAATTAATAAGACAGAAGTGGAAATTAAAAACTTTGGAATCACACGTCGCATTGGCATGTCGGTGACGCGAACCCATAATAACCCGTACCTAAAATCGCTTAACTCGGCTTAAAACTTACTACAATCACAAAATAATCGTAATTACAACTTACTGCTAATGCAGCAATGCAACAGCTGGGGCTTGGTCAAGCTCTCAGTACCGCTCGAGCGCTCAGGTACGCCGGAAGTGTGCCGATTTTCATCGCTCCAAATATCGATCGTAAACCGTATAGTGAGCCTAACTATTTAGATCATGTACGTATTTTTAATAACTCTTGTTATATTAAGCAATTATTTTATATGGAAATCTTATATGACGACCGATGTGGCTCGTGGCTCCTGGCACGCAGGAGATTGCGGGTTCGCGCATTCCCGCCCTGGGACAAAGATTTGTACGATCTACAAAGATTTTTTCCGGGTATTAGCTATGTATAATAAAAAATATCTATTTATGTAATGTATTGTATTAAGTATATCAGTCATCTAGTACCCATAACACAAGCTCTGCTTAGCTTTGGGCTAGATGATGCTGTGTGGATTGTCCAGCATTATTATTTATTTATATGTTGTTTGAATTTTTTTAAATACGAATCTTTACTAACTGTGTGTTATGATTATTTCTAGCATGGGTCGAAGAGGTTCCGTGTACAGATGTATTAGAAGGAATAGATATAAACCACAATTGAGACTTGCAAATGAAGCAAGGTACGGCTGTCCTCATACAATCTACAACATCTTATTGTCGTTTCATTCTCAGTAATTTATATGGGAATGTTTCAGAAGGAAACAAAAAAAAGCCATCGAATCGTTTTCATCTACGGAAGCTATGAAAATCAAGGGCCCAGAGAATGCGGTACAAACATTGGTAAAACAATTTGTAACGAACTCTTTTGATAAGGTGCCTCTACACAGCAGGTTATAATATGTCTTATAGCAATTTTTGAATGACGTTCTATCCTAACATTAAATTTAGAAAAGGCTAGTCGCTCCTGCCAAGAATATGGGAGAAGATTTGCTGATTGGATTAGCTTTCATTTTTTGTTTCGCCGACATGCCGAACACGGCATCCATCTCGTCTAGCAGCGCCGCCTGCCACACACATGGACACAACATATTCATAAATAATCCACCAAACTATTGGCCAAACTAAGTTAAGAGAAATAACCAGCGCTCATATTGGCCTTCTATGCTCCGTAAACCCCGCAGTCGCCCGGGTCAATGATGTCTAGTAATTTTTTTTTTTTTTAAAGAGGAAACAGAAAATAAATAAAAACAAAATTTATTTCTTCTAACTGGAAGTTTTATGTTTGAGCCGTTTGGGGTTGAAACACTAGGGCCATGGGGTCCGTGTGCCCATTTAGTTTTTAGAGAAATCGCGAAGCGTTTGGTCGACTCTTCACGTGACCAGAGGGCTGGCCTTTTTTTGGCCAAAGAATCAGCATTGCCATTCAACGTGGCAAAAAGAGTTCCACAGTTTGGCCGCCCGCTCTATTAATGTGGAAGCAAAACACTTGGTGCGGGTGTTTGGAATACCAACTGCATACCCGTGCCATCTTGCCGCTTCCCTGCTCGTCCGATAATTGAAAGGAATTTAAATTATATAATTCTGCAGCACACTCTCCAAAATAAAACCGATTGATTGCCGAAAAATTTGACTTCTCGGTGATGCTCTCGGCTTTGCAGTCTAGCCTTGCATCTTTAAAGTAAGCATCTGTTCTGGTGTGAACTCGTACGTTCGATAGGATACCCAGCTTATTTGCACCTATTTGAGGGTTGTCAAAGTCAAGGGTTGTGGAAAAAGTTACGCCAATTATCTCAAGATGGTTGGTGCGGTGGTGATGATCGGTACGGTTAAATTTCGGAAAATAGGGGCCAGTTGGTGAGACCTCTTCTTAGAGAAGCATAGACGCGCTTGTGTCTTCGCAGCATTACATTTAACCAGATTGGCATCGCCCTAATTGGAGACAGCCGTGAGGGAAAAGTTTAAACGCTAAATCATGGCCTCTCTGTTAGACTGGATTATAGTTGCACTGGCACAGTGGACATGTAACTCTGCAACGGTGCTGCCATCCACGAACCTAAAAATGAACCTAAAAAGATCAAAAAGAAAGAAAGAAATGTGGATCAGAACGAGCCTTGGAGAAAGTACCGACCCCTGGGGGACTCCTGCATTAATATTTATTAGATTAGACAAACAGCAATTACTACTCTGATAGATCTGCTCCTCAGAAAATCCGATATTCACACACAAAAACCAGCAAGCAGGCCATACACTGGAAGCTTGCTTATAAGGCTGTCGTGCCAAACCCTATTGAAGTCCTTGGAAGTATCGAGAGAAACCGCCAGGGCTTCTTTGTACTTCTCAATAGTCTCACACTATGGTTGATCATGTGTATCCAGGAGACCGCTACTGACAAAAACCACACAGTCTTAGCCACGTCAAGAATGCGTAGCGCTTTCCGTACCTCCGTTTGGCGAATGATAATTACCAATGGCAATGAGGCCGACCACCACCAATATCAAGACAAGAGTTTTTCGAAAAACAAAGAAGCAAACAAATTTGCCTTCCAGCTTTCGCGGCTCTCTCCCAGCATGGCTGGTGTTCAGGTGTGGGTATCGATCCTTATATAGTAGCCATTGCAATAACCCAGAAACAGTAACAACACAACCCCCTAGTTTGGCTGAAGAATACTTCAAATGAGCCTCAACCGCCGCCTCACTGGGGTATTCAGTAAGCCTGGTTGTGTCCGCAATGCGCACAGTAAACAGGATTACCAACATATTCTTTAACTCCTGTGTGGAAGCACCTTTACATATTAAGGCTCTAGACAGACGGACTGCATTTCAACTGCAATCCAACTGCAAATTTGCAGTTCGGATGCAGTTTGAATGTAGTTGACACGACTGCAATAGAACTGCAAACCAACCGTGCGGTCCAATTGCAGTCGGCGTGTAGTCGTGTGAACTGCACACCGACTGCAATCGAACTGCATCCGAACTGCACCATACCCACGGAGCGTTAAAGTAGTGCGGGCGGGTGGGTTGCAGTTGAAATGCGGTCCGTCTGTTTAGACCCTTATACAAAATATTCGTTACTTGTAATATCATAATGTTACTAACGTAATTTTTCTTTAGATGCCCACCGGCGAAGTTCTTTCATCATTTACAAATAATTCAAATACAATGGTCGACCTGGCAATGCCAGCATTTGGCGGGAACGATATGGTGATGACAAAACCAATGGAATCCGAGAGTGATTCTTTAAGAAATAAGGAAGAAATAACAAACATCGAGTTGAGAGATACGGTAATGAACTTTTTCCGTTATATATATAAGTACATAATTATATATAAGTTTCTATAATATAAGTGGACATCACCTTTTAAGCAAGAAGGTGCTTGTATTAGGTGATACCGCAATTCCACCTTACATTACACAGAGTATGCAATTAAAAAAAATAATAATAAAATAAAAGAAAATACTTAAAGGAGCGCATTTATGTGATTATGAATGATGAATATGACAGTCAGTGTGTGAGTACGTATGTGAAATGGTATGCGTGATGTGTATAATAGTGTGAGTGTACATTGTGCATGAGTTAAATTCATATACATAGATATTATATTAGTACATACCATTTTTACTTGTAAAGATTGAGATGTTAATACCATTTTTTTAATTTAGACTGCCGAAGTTCTTTCGTCATTTACAAACAATTCAAATAAAATGGCCGAAGTACCATTGCCAACACTTGATGAGAATGACACGATTATGCTGAAAAATTTTTATTTATTTATTTATTTTTAACTTTTAAACATTGTAATTTTATTAAAAATTAATGTCTGTTATTTTAGAAACCTAATGCGGAAGATCGTTCGAAATTTGCAAACAATTCAAATGTAATTATCGTACTACCAATAGAAGCAATCAACGAGAAAAATATGATGATGACGGAAACAAATGAATCCGAAGATAGTGCTGTAAGAAACAAGGAAGATATAACAAACATCAACTCAGAGGATGCGGTAACCATCTTTTCCATTACATTAGTACAGACCTCAAGCAATACCGAAGCGTCAATTTTTCCCTATAATTGAATATGAACCTTATTCTTTTGTTATAAAGTTGATAAACTATTGAAGAAATTTGACAGATTGGGGAGCTTGATGTGCTGGGACTTTTGTCCTTGTAAATATTGTGATGTTAATAACGTAACGTATTTTATTTTAGATACCTACCGGCGTAGTTCATTCGTCATTTGCAAAGAATGCAAATGTAATGATCGAAATGCCAATGCAAGAATTTGATGAGAAAGATACTCGTATGATGACAGAAACAAACGTATACGAACGTATAGATAGTACTGTTAGAAACAAGGAAGATATAACAAACATCAACTCAGAGGATGCGGTAAAAAACTTTACCATTATATCGACGACCGATGTGGCGCGGCGGGCGAGGGCCGTCTGCGACGCAGGAAGTGGCGGGTTCGATTCCCGCCTTGAGACAAATGCTTGTACGATCTACAAATATTTGTTCCGGGTGTTCTGGGTATTTGCTATGTATAATAAAAAATATCTATCTTTGTAATGTATTGTATTAAGTATATCAGTCATCTAGTACCCATAACACAAACTCTGCTTAGGTTGGGGCTAGATAATGCTGTGTGGATTGTCCAGCATTATTTATTTGAACTTTTCCATTACATATTAGCACGGACGCCAGCACATCAAGCCATCCCAAACTAACAAAGTATTACAATTGAATACGAACCTCATTCTTTTGTGATAAAGTTGAAAAACTATCAAAGAAATTTCATAGAGTGGGGTAGCTTGATGTGCTGGCTTCTGTTCACAAAATTTGTTAATAGTGAATATTGTAATATTAATAATGTGTTTTTATTTTAGATACCTACTAGTGCAGTTTCTTCGTCATTTGCAAACAATTCAAATGTTATGGTCGAAATGCCAATGCAAGACCTCGATGAGATAGTAACGTTGATGACGATAAAGAAGGAATGCGATTATCTACCAGTAAGAAAAAACCTATTGCCTTTATTAAATATACATTCTTATAAATTACATTTTTAAATATTTCAATATAAAAAATACAAAACATTTAAAAATATAAAAAATAGTGGTTCACTGATGCCGGGAGCAGGATCCAAGCCACCGGTGGTTAGGTTTGCAGAGACAGGAACCTCCTCACAATGCGAGCCGTATCGAGGAGTACTGCCTTCTGTATCAGGCCTTTGATCCAACCGTGTAACGAGAGCCTTGACAGATGGTCGTCGAGGCTTTTAGCCAGTAGGCCACTGGCCGTTACGACGATCGGCACAATGACAGCCGAGTCCACATTCCACATGTCAACAACCTCGTGTGCCAATTATAAAACTATTAAGTGATTTTTCATCTGCATTGTTATTAAAAAAAAAATATCATTGTTTCAGGATGACTACATGTTTTAGGAACGGAGAAAGATTTACATATTTCTATTTAAATCAATCGTTTTAAATTGAGTGATATTAGTATTATATATATTATTATACTTGATATAAATGATTATGTATGAGCTGTGCTCACCGTTAAGTTAAGTGACTTAAGTTCTCTGTGATAGCTTTATTTTTTAAGATTAAGTTATGTAATAAAATTATTAAATTATTTCCCATCTATATATGATATTATAAATGGGAAAGTGTATGTGTCCGTCTTTCACGGCAAAACTGTTATAAGTGGAGATAGTTGAAGGGATGGAGAGTGACATAGGCTACTTTTTGTCTCTTTCTAACCCTCCACTTCCAAACGCGAGCGGAGCCGCAGGTAAACGCTAGTACTAAATAAATAAACATTAAAGGAGATCGAGCGGGTTTGGCCCAAGTGGCGTGGAGCGTGACGTTTATATTATTTGAAAGTTACTTAACTAAGCTTACTTTTTGTACGGGTACAAACAAATCTTTCTGGGAGAAAAAAGTTATAGTGTACATAAAGAAATTTATAGAGCTGTTTTCAATTATGTATTTATTCAATGAAATCTAGTTATTTTAACTTAATAATAGGTGTTTACCTATGAAATTGCCGTTTTGTATGAAAAAATTTAAATGAATTTTTTTCATGTATTTTTTATTTGTATTAATCGAAGTAATCACCCATGCAATCAATGCATCTTTGCCAACGCAGTGGCAGTTTATTGATGCCCTTCTTAAAGAAATCAGCTGGACGGGAGGCAACAAATTCTTCAAAGGCATTTTGTACTGCCTCTCGGGTATTGAATTTTTTTCCCGCCAAGAAGTTATCCAAATTCTGGAAAAAGTAGTAATCTGTAGGCGCAAGGTCTGGTGAGTAGGGCGGATGACGGAGAGCTTCCAACCCCAGTTCTTGCAACTTGGAGACCGTCTGCTGTGCAGTATGAGGTCGCGCGTTGTCGTGCAGGAGCAGCGGAGACGAGCGATTGACCAATGCTGGTTGGAGATGTGCCAGCTTCTCCATCATTGTGTTCAATTCTTCACAGTACACATCTGCAGTAATGCTCACCCCGTTTGGTAAGAAGCTGTGTTGAATCACACCGGCGCTAGACCACCAAACAGTGACCATCACTTTTCTTGGGGTAAGTTTTCGTGTAGGGCATTGTTTAGGTGCTGAACCAGGATCCAACCAACTTGCTGAGCGCTTGCGGTTATCAAACAGAATCCATTTTTCATCGCAGGTAACAATGCGGTTCAAAATTCCTTCATTTGTGTGTCTGTTGAGCAGTGCAAGGCACGTCTCGACGCGTACTTCGCGCTGGCGATCATTGAGTTCGTGGGGCACCCATTTGTCAAGCTTTTTTACCTTGCCAATTTGACGCAAATGGACCAATATTGTTTTGACGCTAACGTCGAAAGCTGCTGCTAATTCAGCCGTAGATTGTGTATCATCAGCTTCCACAATCGCCTTTAATTCGTCATTGTCGACCAACGTCTCGGACGACCGCGAGGTTCATTTTTCAGGTCGAAATTTCCAGAACGGAAGCGAGCAAACCAATAACAGGTAGTGCGTTGGTTTGTAGTGTTAGCTCCGTAAACGTCGTTGATGTTGCGTGCCGCTTGTGCCGCGTTGCTGCCACGACGGTACTCATATTCCATAATTACTCGAATTTTTAACGTATCCATGATGACGAAAAAGATTTAAATGCGATGAAAATGTAACACTAATCAATAAACAAATGACTACTTTTGGAAAAAAAAATCCATGTTTTTAAAATAAAATTAATTTGAAATTAGAATTCTTAGCCAAACAAAAAATATTTTGATTTGAAATGGCCAGTACTGCAGAACGGCAATTTCATAGGTAAAGACCTAATATGTTATGTTTGCTATTATCTAACATTCATGATGATTCATACTACGCCAACGTTATAAATATGTAATTACTCTATTGTTGTATGGATTCTGGTTCAAGTGGTGTTTGAAGACAAGGCTAAGTTATGATGTTTGAATAAAATTCTGTTTTTGAGAAATGATTTAAAAGTGTTCAACCAACTTTATAATATATGTCGTCATAAGTTCTTAAACTAAAAACTGAACTAAACTATGGCATAGTGTGTCAAAATAAAAAATAAACATAAACCAGAAATCAGATTTTATTTGAAATTGTGAAAGAAAAACAAAATGGACGATATAAACATTTCATTTCGTAATTTTTATTTATTTCTTGATCTTTGATTCACCTGATGTTAAGCGATGCTGAGGTCTAGGATGGAGCGCCTAGAAAAAACCAAATCACTCTTGCTTTTAAGACCTTTAGTTAGATCGGGAACATGGATTCCTGTAAAGAGTTCCACGTTAAGCCGTTGGTCCCGGCTGTCATTTGTAGATCTTTGACAATCGTTACGAGTAGTCAGAAGCCCAAAAAACTGACAACCAGTCGTGCCAAGGGGTATCGTGTTGCCGCTCCATGTAAAATACTGGTATTCAGCTGCATCTGGTTAGACTGGAAGCCGACCCTAAAGTGGTTGGGAAAAGGCTAGGCAGATGATGAATTTCACAGTTTTTCCATCCGCACTATAAACGTTGAAGTAAATATGCAGTTCCATTTTTAAATTAAAAGCATGCAACGATACTGATCCAAGATTTGATGTGAATGCTGGAGCGGTATGAGGAGCTCACAAGAATGGGATTATCAATGCCATTACATCTATGCTACTTCACAATGATGATGTTGGTAAGATTTGGTGAATTACTGCTAAAACGTCAATGCAAGACGCTGGAAAAGGAGAATGAGAGGCTG
Source organism: Phlogophora meticulosa (assembly GCA_905147745.2). Classification (NCBI taxonomy): domain Eukaryota; kingdom Metazoa; phylum Arthropoda; class Insecta; order Lepidoptera; family Noctuidae; genus Phlogophora; species Phlogophora meticulosa. Next base: position 12,787,205 of record LR990537.1, on the reverse strand, counting down.
CAATATCCCGTGGTGACGTCAATGGTGCTGGAAAAGCAATGATCTCAGTACCAGTGATGCTGATCATACATGTTGGAGTAAAAAATCGTATAACACTAATCGCTTACCTTCATAGGGAAGTATAGCAATAATTGGGAAACACACTAGAAAGGTCATTGGACATTGGAATCCATAATAATTATTGTTATACTACGTTATATGCGCTTTCTCCTTTTCTGAAGACGTATCACTACGAACTCACGATCGTATTAAAAACAAACTGAATCGTCTACAAGCACAGAGCAAGCGATTCTGGATGAAGGTTTTGAGGGTTCAATGAGGGAAAGAAATCTTATATCCAATGTATGATGAAGAGATGAAGGTGACTTAAGCACATACAAGAGCATTCTCAAAAGCAGGCCGTATCAGGACGTTCCTGTAAAAAAAATGAGTTTGCTAACTACACTTTATGGTAAAAATACGACATTGCACAAAGACGATCCCTTTTATGACTTATTTCAATAACGTATCTCAATCCCAATCTCAATACGCAATCTAAAACTGCTTTTTGAATTCACCCTTTCAAGGTTTCAGATTACGAACTCGATCATTGAACAAAGATCAATTTCTAGATTGGGATTGAGATACCGACGTTATTGAAATCGGCCGTTTGTGAACGTAAACTTTAAACTGGAGATCACTTTACTAGACTACGTTCTGCCATCCGTTTTGTAAGTAATTTTTCAAATAAACAAAATCTATCCATCTAGTTCCATTGATATCAACATAAATGCTGAAATTTCAGATCTCAGTTGGCATTCAATTCCAAGAGGCTCCTGGGAAATTGAACTAGCAATCGTGCCGATCTATTTAACCTTAAGTACCAACGTGGGCCCGAAGAGGCCGTGGTGGATTGACAAGTTGATAGACTTACCCCTTGCACGCTGAGGACAGCCCCGCCCTCCTCAGAAACTGTGGTTCAAGTTGCACCTACACCCTTAAGTGTGGTCTTAGTGTTGTTGAACATAATTTTGGTAAATTATATCGATTTCGAATCGCGACGCGGCCTCTCAGGCCCGAGGTCAGAAGACACGTTAGTTTTAAGTTCGAACTACTGTTATTTCAAATACTTGTTTTCAGAATTCTTACTGCTGGTTTGAAGAATAGATGTGGACCTGGGACTAGAAGAATATGTGTCAACTGAGATCTCTCTCGTTGCCTCACAGTAATTTTCTCTACAAATTCCTAATCACATCATTAACCCTTTATCCGTTCTTTGTCTGAAGTTTTTCTTGAGATACGATAAAGTCCCTTTGGAGCGTCAATATAAGAAAATTGCTACTTCTAATGTATTCATTAAAAATATAAATTCCGTTTTCTTTATCTAAAAGCTATTCTTAATAAGTAATCACTATATTGTACAGTGTTATTATATTCCAAGTTTCTTTGAGCACAAAGAAGTGCATTTCAGTGTTGAAATTTATATGAAAGAACTCAATTACATATTGTACATTTAGAATATGCAGACGCTTTGATATTCACATTACATTTTCATATAAGTATGTGAAAGCATTTTTTTATGAAATGCATTATGCAGTCTACTTAAATTTAAGTATGCATTAAAAGAAATATAAAAAAAACCTTATAATGTTCTAAATGTTTAATTATACGTAAACGTTTTTAAAACGTAGAGGTATTTAGAAAACGTCAAAAGCAAGAAAACTCTTTCAAATGGAGAAGAATCAGAGAAGTTATAAAGAAACTACTTTGACTCTTTTAAATTTTTTGGCGTTAAAAATCTTTTAACATATATTTTAATAATAATAATAAATAATGCTGGACAATCCACACAACATCATCTAGCCCCAAGCTAAGCATAGCTTGTGTTATGAGTACTAGATGACTGATATACTTAATACAATAACATTACATAGATAGATATTTTTACTATACGTAGCAAATACCCAGAACACCCGGAACAAATCTTTGTAGATCGTACAAACATTTGTCCCAGGGCGGGAATCCAACCCGCAACTTTTCGCCAACAATTCGCCTGCTGCGCCATATAGGTCGTCAAATACATTTAAATACATACAAAATAAATCATTAAATACATTTAAAAGTGAAATTACGACTATTTTAACGCTTTAAGTGCCCAGCACCTGGCTTCTAGGCTGTAAAATGGTTGGTTCATATACCCAGAACTCACCTCCTGAGACATACATGTAAATAGCTGTAGATTATATGTGACAATGCCCACCACCCCCTACCATATACCCGTTGTGTCAATTTGCCAAACATTATGGCATAAAAGTATAAATGTTATTTTGAATTGGGCAGCGAAAGTGTTACGGGATACCCTGGTGATTATTTAATAAATGCGTTTTAGTATGTAGTGCGCAGCTAACAGCAAGCTATTCTGTGTAGTAAGTAATCTGTGGATAACGTCTTGAGTAGTATATTCGTTACTTTTATTATAAGTATTTATGTTGAGTGCTTACTATGTGTAGTATGTGATTCCTTTAAAAAAAAAAAAAAAAAAAACGTGAGTGGTGTCAAGGGACACGCGGATTGAACGAAGTTATTTTTGTTATTATTTTTTATTATTTATTATGTACAACAAACTTTTATACACTCAACAAAAATAATCGTCGCTACACCACACTGTTCAATGCGAAATAGAAAGACGAAACAAAAATAACTGGCTTGCTTTCTATGAGAGAGAGAGAGAGAGACAGACAGAGAAACACGCGCACGCCGCACAGCTTACAACTATTTATAGCAAAAAGTGTCGTTACAACTTTTCGTCTTATTATTTTCCGTCTAGCCTCCTTTCGCAAAGCGCAATAAGGAACTTCGTTTTATTAGGTATGAAAGAATAAAGTTTCTGGGTATTATTACCGTATAATATACTTCCATATACATTTAATAAAAAGCCGTTACTTTGACATTACAAACGTCATTTCGATTTTATTTAGTGGACCAGCTTTGTTCATTTTCTTATGCACAGTGGTCATTTTCCCAAATGAACCTGAAACTTATTCTTTTGTAATAAAGTTGAAAACTGTCAAATAAATTTGACAGATTGGGATAGCTAGATGTGCTGGCCTCTGTGCCTACTAACATACTATTATGTTAATTGTAACGAACACCATAAGCCTTGGCTGTCTGAAATAAAACTATTTCTATTTTTATTATTTCATAAACCCTTTTTTTTGTAATTTGAGTTTCTTAATATCAATAAAATGTTAACTATGTACACATATAATAAATTAAATTAAAAATAAGAACTACGAATTATCCTTACAGAATAAACCTAACCGTACATTATAACATGGTGGTAAATAATTCATGCTTATCGCTGTCGACTGGTAAAGTACCTACCCAGAAGACTGACGGCATTACATTAAATCAAAAATTGGTGTAGTTTCATTGCTAGCTCACTCGATTTGTAGATACATAGATGGCTCTGGGTACATTTTGCTTATATAAAAAATGTCATCCGACGTCAGCTGTTCAAAAAATGTAGCTGAATTGAAAAATTGAAAAATGACGAATTTAGTAAAGTGTACCGGCTGCAATCTCATCGTAGATGAGTTGCTATGTTATGTGCAACAGAAAATATCGATCGCGGACGAAGAAACATTAGTTCGAATATGTGCGTCAGCTTTTACTAGTGACGAAATAAAAAAATCCAAGACGCTCTTATACGAAGCCTTACCAACGGATAAGCGAAAAGTAATTCGAAAGAATAAAGGCAAGGAGGAGCGTGATCTGTCGGATATTATAAGCCTTTTCAAATCCACGGAACCAGATGATATCCCCGTGTTTGTTGCACGACAGTTGGATAAATTACCTCCAATACTGTGGGATCATTTAGATTGCTCAAAGGTGCTAAAGGATATTTTAGTAATGAAAACGGAAATTGAGAACATAAAGATCAATTATACAACTACGGACAGCGTACAAGATATCAAGGCCGAAGTTTTGCGAATAAGAAGCGACTCCATACCACCGACGTCTGCTTTGAAAGTGAACATGGGGTTGTCGCATGAATACACCAATGACTCGACAAACGAATCAACGAATAACATATTATCACATTCACCTCAATATAGAAATATATTGGGGGTACACTACGAAAAAAGACGTGATCATGTTGAGGAAGGACGCGAGCAGCGGCAGGCGCAAGCTACGCAGCGTAAGCAGGCGAGCGCGGGTGTCGCGAGAGGAGAGAGCCAGCCGGACAGCGCAAGGGTCGGTACAGCGAGCGCTCCGGTGACGTCATCAGTACTTCGCCCCACTGCCGCGCACGCCATCACTACACCGCAGGTTATTAATCAGCTAACGGCTGCTATGAATCATCGTGAGTTGGAGCGAGGCGACCAGCCGATAGTTGGGATGCGCGACACTATGACAAATGAAAGTAATGACGACGGCGACGGATGGCAGCAAGTGTCTCATCGCAAGCAAAATGTGAAGTATCGATTTATGGGAAAGTCCGGCATAGCGAGGGATATGGAATGTTCTTTTAAGGCAGCTGAGAAGAGAATTCCTATGTTTATTACGAACGTACATAGTTCGACTAAGGAGTGCGATATAGTCCAATATATACAAAAGAGAACCGAGGAAAATGTATCTCTAGAAGTTATAAACATGCGAGTGCTGCGAGGGTATAAAGCCTATAAGTTTTATATACTGGAATGTAATCTACCTATGTACATGGACGAAAAACTGTGGCCGGCAGGTGTCATATTTCGACGGTTCGTTAATTACAAACGAAGAGACATGAATCAGGATTATAATCCTGCTGGCGGCACAAATAAGCTAAATAATGGATAGTCGGTCTTATCAATCTTATAAATTTGCTACCTTTAATTGTAAGAGTGTCAAGCGGTCTGTGAATGGAATACGTGAGCTGTGTAAAACATGTGACGTAATAGCTCTTCAAGAGACATGGTTGCTGCCAAGTGATATTTCGTACTTGAACAGTATTGATGACGAGTTCAGCAGCACGGGGACCTCTGCGGTGGACATGGCGTCGGGCATGATACGAGGTCGTCCTTACGGCGGTCTTGGAATTCTCTGGCGGCAAAAAGTGTTTCCTAACGTGATAGTGGTTCAGTGCAATAATCCGCGAATATGTGCTATACGCGTAGTGTTACCTGAGCGGTCTATACTACTGGTGAATGTTTACATGCCTGTGGATACAGCGGTGAATCTAGTCGAGTTTACGGACATCCTCGGGTCGGTAAGCGCTATCATAGACAGTTGTAATATTGATTGTGTATACATACTAGGTGATTTTAATGCGCACCCTACCGAACAATTTTATAACGAATTGTCATTATTTTGTGAGGACCAAGAGTGGACTTGCATTGATGTAGAAATGTTGACGGGCGATTCTGATTCGTTTGACTGTTTCACTTTTGTGAGCGAGGCTCATGGATCACAAAGATGGCTTGATCACTGTATAATTTCTAAGGCTGCAGTGCCGTCAGTCCGAGAAGTGTTTGTTAAGTATGATGTAATGTGGTCGGACCACTTTCCGATGATTTTGGAGTGTAATCTGGGCACAGTCTCACCTAAAATAGTAGGATGTAAACTGTCTGTAAATGATGCTATTTGGGGGGAAAGAAGTGTCGATCAAGTTAGTCAATACACGGCTGAATGCCATAGACGCTTGAGACTTCTTGACTTTCCAGAAGAGTTTGTTAAATGTGCAGATTACAGTTGTAATTCTTTGCAGCATAGACAAGTCATTGACAATCTTTATAACAATATTGTAAACATATTAAGAAAGGCAGCATTGTTTAGCAAACACAGTAAACATACACGTAAGAAAAAGAAACCTGTTGTAGGGTGGAACTTACATGTTGGCGATGCACACAGGGAAGCTAAGCAGAAATTTTACTTGTGGTGTTGGTTTGGTAAACCAAATTCAGGTCTCATTTACAGCGAGATGTGTGAGGCCAGGAAAATTTTTAAGAACCGTCTGAAATGGTGTCAAAACCATGAAGAACAGATGAAAATGGATATTTTGGCCTCTCATCACTCTAAAAACAAGTTTCGATCTTTTTGGAAAGCTACAAGAAAACTTAATAGTAAACCAGCTACTCCTGTGTGTATTGACGGCGTAAGCGATACCGGTGAGATAGCTGAACTGTTTCGCCAACAGTTTACTGTTAAATCACCTTTGGGGTCCTCGCGGACGGTGTTAAATGTTAAGAACGATGAAAAGATTGGTTTTAGATGTACAACAACTGAAGTGAAATTGATAATCAAATCAATGACTAGAGGCAAATCACCTGGCCATGACAGTTTGAGTATTGAACATTTACAGCACGCAGGACCCCACTTACCGAGATTGTTGGCTATGCTGTTTAACCTTTGTCTGAGTCATTCATATCTGCCTGAAGAGATGATTAAGACAATTGTTATACCTATAGTTAAAAATAAGACAGCTGATCTATCAGATAGGAACAACTACAGACCTATCTCTCTTGCCACAGTAGTATCAAAGGTGTTTGACAGCATGTTGAACACACAGTTGACCAAACACATTGAACTGCATGACAATCAGTTTGGTTTCCGGGCCGGACTATCCACTGAAAGTGCAGTTTTGTGTGTTAAGCATGCTGTAAAATACTATACAAGTCGTCAAACCGCCGTTCACGCATGCTTTCTCGATCTTTCGAAAGCTTTTGACCTGGTTTCCTACGATATTTTATGGAAAAAATTAGAAAACACTAATCTTCCATTGGACCTCATCAACATCTGTAAGTACTGGTACGGAAATCAGGTCAACAGCGTTAGATGGTCAGGAAGCATGTCGCAACAGTACAGGTTGGAGTGCGGGGTGAGGCAGGGGGGACTGTCCTCGCCAACCCTATTCAACCTATACATGAATGACCTGATTGTGGCACTCAGTAGCACCCGGATAGGTTGTCACATAGATGGAGTACATGTGAACAATATAAGCTATGCTGATGACATGGTGCTACTGAGTGCATCGGTATGTGGCATTAAGAGACTGCTTGCGATCTGTGAAGAGTATGTCAAGCAGCACGGATTAAAATATAATCCACTTAAAAGTGAAGTCATGGTCTTTGAGGCCAGAAGAAACAGTACATGTAAAGTGTTTCCCAACATAACGCTCAATGGCACAGCATTGCGAAGGGTGTGTAAATTTAAGTACCTTGGACATGTGCTGACCTCTGACCTCAAGGACAATGATGACATAGAAAGGGAACGGAGGGCGCTGGCAGTGAGAGCGAACATGATAGCTCGCAGGTTTGCACGCTGTTCGATAGAGGTCAAGGTTACACTTTTCAGGTCTTATTGTACCTCATTCTACACGTGTAGCCTGTGGGCTGACTATACTCAAAAGTCTTACAGTGCCCTCCGAGTCCAATTTAATAATGCTTTCAGGGTGCTGATGGGGTTGCCGCGATTCTGTAGTGCATCGGGGATGTTTGCTGAATATCGCGTCGACTGCTTTTATGCTACGATGCGTAAAAGATGCGCATCCCTGGTGCATAGAGTACGTGGCAGCGCCAACAGCATCCTTAGCATGATCGCTAGTCGGTTAGACTGTTCTTACGTCAATCACTGCAGCGCCATTTGTCATGGAATGGCGCTGCAGTGATTGAGCATGTCAAGATAATGTTTTTATTTTGTTTGTGTTGACAGTTTTTAAGCATTTATACACTAATTGTTAATAACAAAATGGACACCACGGTCTGAATTAATAAAGTATATTATTATTATTATTATAAAAATCATTTATTCAAATCAGGCTGATAAATCAGCACTTTTTGAACGTCAAAAACGTTTACAAAAGACGGTCCCCCAAAACCCTTCACCACTTCCTAGTGTTTTTTCTGGGAAGAATAAATGGCGGAACAAACTCCCCAGCAACACGTCTGTCTGATAGTTTTGAAGAGTTTTAAGCTATACAACATATGTCAAAAAATAATAATGTCAATCATCTTTATCATTAAATTAAATAATTTGCTACATGTTAGCTAGCACACACCAATATGCCAAAATAAATAAATAAAAACCAAAATCGACACTTAACTTACCACGTTGAAAGGCAATGCCACTGGCCAAAGTAGAAGCCAGCCCTTGGGTATTGCGAAGCGTCAACGTTTTGAAATGTCTTTAAAAATAAGATGAGCACTCCATTACACCCTTTATCAATTTGCCATCAAAATTTTGATTGCCAAAAGTGTAAACATCCAGTTTAAAAACTAAGCTAACGTAATATCCCAAAAGCAAACCAACGCAAGAACTAAGGCAGTGGCAATAAAAGATAAAAAGGTAACCATTTGCGATCGAATTGATTTGGTCAGCGCTTTCCCTTTGCTGTATTTAATTCTGTACGTTCTTTAGGGTTCCTTATACAGGTTGGGAGGGACACGCACTAACCCAATCTGTGAAATTTCTTTGTTCGTTTTTCAACTTTATTACAAAAGATTAAGTTCCAGGTTCTATTGGGAAAATTTGACAGTTTGGGATAGCTAAATTAACCGTTACCATGAGATATAATTTCCTTTTTTTTCTAAACTTCACCAACGAAAATAATCGCGGCTGGAATGCCATTCTCGACAGAACCAGAATCCCATAAGTCTGTTGACGACATCATTAAAAAGCCCCCTAAAAATAAACATCGTAATAACCCATTGTTAAATGAGACCCACAGACCATTATATCACAATAACCACAAAACACAAACAAAAAAAAAATTGGCAACTCTGCAGAACCCAAACAAATCCGCACATTCACTTGACCATTTATTTTTCAATATACTACAATTTGAATCGCGCAAAACAGTTAGAATACAAATAAGCTGAACGGATTCTGTTTGCATACAGCGGAGCTGAATCGTGATATACATGGCCTGTTTTATAGCGCACCCCGTCTGATATTGAATGTGATAGTAGCAATGGAAAGCGATATTTGTTTTGAGGATTAAGCTGAATTTTTGAAGGGACATATATGTACGTATTCTGGATTTATTTTGTGAATTGGTAAGTTTTAGTGTGATGAATATAATATGCTGTCAAAACGCGATCCTTGCGGTGTATGTGTGGTGTAACTAAGATTGAAAAATTAAGGAATAATGTGATAAGACAACATCATCATCATCTGTCTAGCTTTTCCCAACTTTTTGACGACCGATGTGGCGCAGCGGGCGAAGGTCCGCCTGTGACGCAGGAGGTTGCGGGTTCGATTTCTGCCTTGGTTCAAATGTTTATAAGATCTACAAAGATTTGTTCCGGGTGTTCTGGGCATTTGCTATCTATATTAAAAACAATATCTATCCATGTACTGTATTGTATTAAGTATATCAGTACCCAGAACACAAGCTCTGCTTAGCTTGGGGCTAGATGATGATGTGTGGATAGTCCACCATAACTTATTATTTGTATTTAATGATCGCAGCAGGTCGCATTCTATAGTTTCTGCCTACCTTCACGGGAAAAGGCCGTGCTCAAGAAAAGTTGACCCCAAAATAACTGTAACAAAAGCTAACCTTTTAATGGCAAAGTCAAAAATAGTCCCTCTTAATACCTCTCAAAACTATTCACCCAGAGTAATCTAAAAGCTAGTAAATCAATAAAACATTTCACAATTTATTAAACACCCAAACTTTCAAGTATCGGACTCGGAGAGGATAGAACAAACACGGTCCAGGGTCTGAGGTCCAAAGGTCCGTTCAAAAGGGTTGGGCAGTTTTAAGCCCTCTAGGTGTAATTAATTTCTAGTTTCAATTGTTAATTTGCTCTATGGGGATACACGTAGCAAATATCGTACGAGTCTATAGGGACATGCGGTTACATAGGATGGCGAACTAAAACGTACCATACTAAGGTTTTTCCTGATGTAGGTAATTTTCGTGGTTGGGAAGGAGGCATTTGTTTTGAAGCGAGACACACAATGTAATATTAAATTACCCCATTGGTCTCATAACAAGGCTCAGTAAACACTTTGCCAGACCTGGAAATTTGCGAACCCAGGACCTTATTTTTTTTATTTAATTAACCATTTATTTCAGGCATCTAGGCCCATATAAACATATACAATACTATATTAACAAAACTTAAAAATACTATAAATAAATATAACATATTAACTACAACTAGTGCACACGAAGTGTCGGCGTCGTGTTTCGCTGACTGGTGTCATGTAGGCGGCCACGAAACCGGCGATACACAACACCTTTCGGCCAGAACTCTTCCTTGAGGAACTTCTCGAGATGGTGTGTCGGAACTCGCACCACGAACAACTTGAAGTTCGTGTTATGACGCGGCTCCAACCTTTCGACCCTCAAAGTCCAGTTAATCTTGACGCGCACGTACTCCACGATCTCCTCAACCTTTGTAGACTGGTGCAATCTGGACACGTAGAGCAGAGTTGTCGGTACTGCTGGTTGTACCAGCACGTTGGGTCCTGCCAGTGCAGTACCACACTGGTTCCGACAAGGAGGCTTCTTCTTCTTCCTCTTCTCAACCTTGATGAATCCATCCTTGTCGCTCATGTCCTTCTATGGACCCTGCCTATTCCGAGCCTGTTTTGGACCTTATGCTCAGCAGTAGCGCTTGTAAACGCTAGACCAAGGAGGCAGTGTTCCCATTACAAACACTGGAGATGACTGGTAAGAATAGAATGTATCGCAGTCACGTGATACTCCCCTTCTTCACCGTATCATCAAAAAAGGCAATGGACAGGGGTATGATACTTCTAATCGTTTTCGCCACACCAGAACCTTTGCAGCATCAAATCACTGCTAGCGTTTTTTGAGGAGTTGTGGTGGTTCGAATAAGGTATTTTCCGTACGCTAAATACGTGCTGAGATATGCAGATACGGGGACCAGCTTGATATACAGTTTGATATATAATGACTTAGGAGCTCGTGGCTAAATAAAAATAGCCGCCTCGGCATGCCTCGGAGAGCACGTTGAGCCGTTGATGTACTGGCTGTCATTTATAGATCGTTGACAGCCATTAGTGATAGTCAGATTCCCGAAAGTCTGACCAAGGGATCGTGTTACCCAGTAACTGGGTTGTGCAGGTCAGATAGGCCGTCGCTCCATGGTAAATACTAGGTATTCTGCTGTATCTATTATGGAAGCCGACCCAAAGATGGTTGGAAAAAGGCGAGGCAGATGATGATGACATTTCCTATATCTACATAAAAATAAAGTTCCCTATTTTATCCAGCTGTGTGTCCCTGTGTAAATGAGGGTACAGTTATTTGAGTTTCATTTTCTAAGTGTCGTGTTTGTCGACCGTGTTTGTGTTGATGGGCCAATGGTTACAACTTCGTCCCGCGTCACTTATCATACTGTTTCCTTTATTTTACAAATTAACAGGGTTTCAATGGGTGTTTTATTGGTGCTATGGAAAATTGCGTAGTTTATTTCCCATCTATCTGTCTAGTGTGAGACGTGGGCTGTGCGTGAGTTGGAAAAGGATGGAAATGTAGTGATGGAGGAAGATGCTCAGGATATCATGGACAGAGTTCTGCACCAACGTGTCCATACTACAGAAACTTGGCATTACGCAGTGTTTGTTGGCCGTAGTACCTACAGTCGCACAACTGCAGTACTTTGGGCATGTCTTTAGGTGCAATAACGACAGCACAGAGCGAATCAGATCTCCAAAAGATCTGATTCCCTCCACAAGCAAGTCACCTATGCGCTTTACTTACTAAGTAAAATTTTCAGTAGGAATCCGCATATCAGGGAGAGATCTCGGGAGATTGTGTGAAGAACTTTGCATCTACGACCGACGTGACCATGTCCGCTCTACTAAGAGTCAAACGCCAGGAAAAATAATGATCTGTCTATTAGGCATTCCGGTGGTTGTCCACAGCTGGACAAAGCTCTACCTGTCTCTTTTTCATACATACTTTTGTGGAAATTACATATTAAACATACTTACTAACTAAACTTATGTATCACAATAAATATTTTTATCTGAATTACCAAGTTTTACTAAAACTATGTCATGATGGTCATGATGGCCCAGTGGTTTAGGCCTCGCCTCTTGTGCACGAGGTTGTGGGTTCAAACCTGGGCAAGTACCAAAGTGAGTTTTTCAATTCATAAGCACTTTCTATGTTTATCTTGGACATCACTGACATCGGTGAAGGAAAACATTGTAAGGAAACCTGGATTTATAACAGTGTGAAATTGCCAACCCGTCTTGAGCAAGCGTGGTGATTAATGCTCGTGCCTCTGTATGAGAAGAGGTCTTTGCCCTGCAGTGGGGCAGTAATAGGCTGGTACTTTACTTAAACTATTATTTTAAACTGCCTCGTTGGTCTAATGATTCTAAGGGATATTGCTGAGCGTGAGGTCCTGGGTTCGATTCAAAGGTCGGGCAAGGTGTTATTGAGTTTTTCCAATATGAATTTTCTCATAGGCAGCCCGGGGTCTGGATTTGTGCTGTGTTTCGCCCCCTATTACATTATAGGTGTAAGGAAAATATTTCGGAAAATATAAGCGCGATGTCATTATTATTATTTCAAAACCTGTTAAAATACTCTGAGAACTGTTCGTCGTAACAGGTATGCTGTCCAAAAGTACCAGTGAATATTTTTACCGCAGTTTCGCCTCATTAAATTTTCAGAGCAAGCAATCTGTTATAGTGGATGCCTCTGAGATGTTTCTAGAACCATTTCTGTCAGTATCGGTTATACTGAAGTTTATTTTTAGAAGTTTTATTTCTTCCGCATAAGCTTAAGTTGAGAAGGATACAATTTTCGTAAAAGTATTGTAATATTTTAAGTACTAATAAAGATGTATGAAGGTAATCGAAGCAAGAGGATTATGTAAGAATCGGAGCAGGTGGCGTTCTGTAGTTTCTGCCTTACCCCATGGGAAAAAGGAGTGAGTTTGTGTATTTTAATAAAGTTGTTGGTCCGCTGTTTACATAATAGGGTAGAAAAACTCCGAATACATCAACAGAATATAACTTTACAAATGAATTGATTTAAATAGTTTATAATTGTAGTGTTATCCATCCTATCAGTTAAACCTCGAAAAATATATGGTTTATCTGGACATTGTAGCGACATCTATCTCGCCACATACGAACTAAATCGACGTGTCCTACATCGCGATATTAATGTTATCCACGCGACTGAGTATATATAAACGAGCCCGACAACAATCGTCGGCCAGTTGCCCACCAGACATAGCACCCGTCTGGTCGGAGGATACTCCCTTTTCTATGGTGGATGTGGAACTTTATACCCTGTTCCTCATACCCCCAAAACATTATACCATGTACAGACGCCAGCACATCAAGCTATCCCAAACTGTCAATTTTTCCCTATTAAACATGAACCTTATTCTTTTATAACAAAGATAGAAAAACAATCAAACAAAAATTTGCGGATTAACTTGATGTCCTAGCTGTACCACATCTTGTTCGCACAACAAACCATTTTAAAAACACAAAATCCCTAGCTAATTATGAAAATGTCCCATAACAATAGCTTATAGTACCATTCTGCAGATATACGTAATAGCTGCATCTTCATAATTGCATACTATTATCATAACAACAGAAACTTAATTAATACTACTGTTATAACTTGTTCTTTAGCCTTTGAATGCAGTCCGGAATATGCGGAAAAACGGGCGTATTTCAAAGTTAATTAACATCTTTGTGTTTCCATATAATTTTAAACGTACATCACCTCTATTTTTTGTCGACGGGGTTGAAAAAGTTCATCATCATCTGCCTAGCCTTTTCCAACCATGTTGTGGACGGCTTCCAGTCTAACCGGATACAGCTGAATGTCAGTGTTTTACATGGAGCGACTGCCTATCTGACCTCCACAACCCAGTTACTGGGCAACACGATACCCCTTTGGTAAGACTGGTTGTCCAGGATCTACTAATGTCTGCCAAAACCAACGGTTTAACGTGCTTTCCGAGGCACGGAGGAGTCTCGATATGTTACGAACGGTAACCCATCAACAGACTGACCTCAAGCTTAGCTTAACCTTCGATCAAACAGTGCTGCTGTGTTGTTTTATTTAGCCACGGGCTCATCCGAAAAATCTTTTAGGTTGAAAAAGTTATTAATGCTAATTAAAAGATCGAGTTTGGTTCACCCACCGAGAGTACTGTATATTGGTTGGAAAAATATTCTACCATTCTCAAGTAAAGTTTTGACTTTAAGCGACCTCAAAAGTTAGAAAAAGCTATCTGCTGCATTGCTTAGTTTGTAATACTTCGTACCTATGTTAGTATTATAGTTTTTATTCTAGGTACATTGTATTCACATTTAATTACCCAGAAATTTGACATATCGCTACCCCAATGTGTCAAATTTGACTAGATGTGCTGGCCTCTGTACCTATACAAAATATTATGAAAATAGATTTTAAAAGAGTAAATGAGTATTATCTTCTTTATCATACGCCTAACTTACTTACTATCTTTTGGAAGGGGCATCTACAAACATCTATTTTATCAATCGGGTATTTTATTTTGCTTTTAAATCTGGTTCTGAACTTTAAAAACGATTGATGTGTAATGGTGAGGTTATAACCCTGAAGACAGTACGCCCTACGCATTTGTATTTTAATTGTCACAGAGATAATCAGCCTTGAGCAATAGTGGCGATTAATGCTCGTGCCTTTTTTTGTATCAAAAGAGGCATTTGCCCTGTAGAGGAACAGTAACAGGCTGGTATTATGATTTGAAAACAATATTTTTAAAGTATAATCATCATCATCATCATCCTCTTGCCCTTATCCCAATTTCATTTGGGGTCGGCGCAGCATGTTTTCTTCTTCCATACATCTCTATTTCCCGTCATCTCAGAAGTCACCTCCTTCTTAGCCATATCAACTTGCACACAATCCATCCATCGTTTCCTGGGTCTCCCTCTATTATACTTTTAAAGTATAAACAAAATGGAAAAATACTAAAAACACTGGTCAACATAATTTAGTAACAACAAATATGCTTACTAATTCGGAATTACCTACCTACCCTTGTATCATATTTATTTTGATTTGACCAGGTCTAGTTTTTGTGTTACAGGCGTAAAATTGATTTTTTACCACTTTGACATACAAGGTTTAAATACATTTTTTTTTATTTATAAGGCGTAGTTGTAATTTATGTTTCAATGATTACTTAATAACACAAAGAAAGTGTAACAATAATTCTGAATAGTTTAGTTATTTGGTAAAATTAACTTGAATCTTTCATGATCGTGACTACAAATTTTCTCGGAAATCACTGATCATACGACTATATGAGTATTGTCGAGGAGCTCTTATCTGGTTATCAGTATTTAGGTTGCAACATGTCTTAACTATATTTACATTTGGGCTTCATAAGTGGCACTTCTTTCAGGTCATGAACCAATTGAAACATTATTATTACTAACGAACTATTTATATTTGATATATACATAATTTCTATTATCTTTATTCTTGTTCTAAACACAACTAGTCTAAAGATTTTATGTTACAAATATAAGGTCATTTTTTGTTGACCAGTGAAATCATACTGGCTTATAGATTTTCAAAACGATATCCATTAAACTTCTTCCTTGCACGACCAACGAGCACATCTAAAAGCACTCGCTTCAGGATATCCTTTGCCAGTCGAGCGTGTATCGTACGAACTGACCTACCCACATATATATAGATACATTGATGCATAGCCTCTCGTCAAGGTCCATTGCTGGCTCGTAAGACAAATGGGTTGAGCACACGCGTGGTTTAACCGCATTGGTATATGTATGGGTATTATATACGTACTTTAGTAAGTACTCGTACCAATATTGGTGTCCTGCGAGTTACGTGATCGCAAGTGCTGAGCTTTTGGTCCTGTGTTCGGAGTTTTTGCATAAGGGACATCTTAGTAGCAGCCCGAAGTTTGGAGGTTAGTGATGTGATACTCTCGTGCCTTGGAAAGCACGTAAAGCCGTTGGTCCCTCCGGCTATGTCCATGCGATGGCCATCCCGTCGGAAAATGTGTGTGAAGGGACAAGAGAGTGCTCCCACACACATTTCTTGATCTCTAAATAAATCTTCTTGCGTAATTGGCTTATCACCGTTGTCAATGGCGACCGTGATGGAAAAGTCGGTCGAGAGGACAGTATCATTACTATAGGTTAGTGATACTTTGTGGATTCTTCAAAGTGTAATTGAAATTTCCATTGTGATTTTATTGTTTTTGGTTATTGTATTCCCTATTGTAACTATTTTTTCCTTTTATACACATAGTACTAGTTACCCGCAACTTTGCCCGATTTCAAACTTTTCCCTTCGAACTTTAACATCCCTTCCATCCACAGTAAAGCATAGTTTTGAAAATAAAATATAGCCTATTTTATTCGCTGATAATATAACTTTTTATAGAGGAAATAATTTTTAAAATCAGTTAAGCATTTTTTGAGTTCATCCATAAGTAACAAACACAAAGGACACAAACATTCTTTCTTTAAAATAATAAAAGTTAATATAAGAAAAAATAATACCAAAAAAACACACCATCCGCCTACCCTTTTTCCAGTCTAACGGGATACAGCTGAATACCAGTATTTTACATGAAGCGCCTGCCTATCTGACCTCCACAACCCAGTTACTTGGCAACACAAAGCCCCTTAGTAAGACTTGTTGTCAGACTTTCAGGCTTGTGACTACCCTAAATACCTTAACCAAATAACTTACCGTACTCAATATAACCAAAATAATAAGACATCTTAATACAAAGCGACAGCTACCTTTTCAGTCCAATTAGAAATTTGATATCAATATTCTAGAGAATTATTATTGACATTTTTCAGACCTTCGGGACTAGATAGTTTTACAGCTTCTACAAGGCTCCAATATATATTTCCTACGGTGGTTTTAATATCAAAGATCAACGACGATTATTTTCATGGACAACGTGATAAGTGGGGCTACTAGGTGAAAAATATATTTAGTCTATTTGGTCCGTCAGTTGTGTTACCAAAAAATATTGGACACATATTTTTTGCTTACTCAAATCAATAAAAAGTGACAATGATGTAGCACATCAAAGTTCAGGAGAAGTGGCTTGTGACGTCACTTTTACGTAAAAAGTGTAGCACAGACTGACGCGAAATTTCAACGCACTATATGGTCGTCATTTTTGGTTTAGGTACGTGACAAATGAAAAAATACGTGTCCAGTATTTTTGAGTAATCCAACTTTCGAACCAAACAATGTTTAAGGACACTACCCTATTGCGTGCAATCATTGGATAGGTTCACTAAGATAAAAAGTAAACACAAAAATTGGGTCACGCACAGAAAATCCAAAAATAAAACTAACACTGGTGAAGGTGACAAATAATAAAACCCAGACCTGTGAGATCCAAAAACCCCCTATGTCAGCATATTTCAGCACTGATATTCAGATAGGGTCCGCTGTGAGTCAGATCCACTGTAAAAATACTACTATCGACAGTGGCGGTCCGGGGCAAGGGAGGGGTCGGGGCTCATGACCCCCAATCGTCATATCATATTTAAAACCTCATAAAAATGGACAATAAACTATTAGCTACCTCCTTAAAACGTTCGAGACGAGACTAGGGTGACGTCACCAATATTATCACCCTATTTGCCAATAAGAATAGAAATACTACATTTGTGTTGTGATTCCCCCTTCTTATGATCCTCCTCAAAATTTCTGGCTGCGAACGCGCCTTAATGACACATAATAAGCAAGTTGATATGCCTATCAGACAGACGTGTTGCTGGGGAGTTTGTTCCGCCACTTCTTCTACCCAGCAAAAACACTAGGAAGTGGTGAAGGGTGGGCGTTTTGGGGGACTGTCTTTTGTAAACGTTTTGACGTTCAAAAAGTGCTGATTCTCAGCCTAATTTGAATGAATGAATTTTGATTTTGAGTTTCCACTCTATATCCACCTAAATTGTTGAAACAGTATCATTATACTTATTACAATCGAACAGAAAAAGCTTTTTTAAGACAATAACATAGAGATTGATAAATAGAATGACTGATCAAAATGAAAATAGCGCGCGTGGCTCGAAATTCTGCTTATACATGCTCCGATAGAATAGAGGATGTCATGGAGTCGAAACAGTTAATAAGCTAAGATAGATAGCTTATTCGATTCCCGCACGGTACTAATATATATATGGCCTACAGGTACATGTTCCGGGTCTGACTGTTCGTGTATGTGAGTTTGAATGTTTGTAAACGCACCCACGACATAAAAGATCTTCGTAGTGTCCCCCACGCTAGGAATTTCTCATATCACCTCGCAACATAAAAAAAAAGAAATACATGTAACGTTTTTTTGTTTGACAGCCATCCTTAAAAAAGCAGACATACATTTTGCAACTGGCAGGAATGTAACTCATATTATACTACTGAAAAAGTTCCTAAAATCCTGCGTACTCGTATATACTTGAGGTCGGTGTCCCTTAAATTTATTTTCTAACCGATTTTGATTAAAGATGCAAAACATGAGGTCCTGTGTTCGATTCCTGAGACGAGCAATGTGTTATTGGGATTTTTTGTTGGGAATTTCTTAGTAGGGGCCCGGAGTATGGATGTGTGCCCGGTCGATGGTAATCGGCTCACCCCCATTCACAGGACTTAAACATACCGAGTGAAATGTGGGTGTGCTGTAGGTAAACCTCTTCCCAAACTTTGGGGGAATATAAGCGTCATGGTAAGTTATGTACAATTAAATATCATAAGCACACATATCAACTCGGTAGAATTATGTATATTTCTAACTCCTCCGCTGTTCTTTTCTGATTAATTTCGTTGCGGGATCCAAGACAGTTCAATCGTTACTCCGGGACTCGTTAGGCTTCATTGTCTCGACGCTTTTCTGGTGGTCGCCACTGTAGATTCTGGTTTTCACTAGTTGCAGTGGTTTGGGAATAGACAGGCGGGCTTGTCCGAAAAGAAAAATCAACTCGGAAAAAGATCGTCACCGTATCGCCTTTCACCTAGAGATTATCCCGAGGCGAGGCGATAACTTTACGTTTCAGATTAGTGTGCTTTGCATTAGAGACTTTCATACAAAGAATACTGCACAGCTCGAGTTGATACGGTGACGATCCCTTTCCGATTTGATATGTGTACCTTAAAGATTTCTCTCGCTAGCCTTTACACATTAAATACAAGAATATTCAAAATGAAATTACACAAATAGTGTCTGCTTATAGCTTTTACAGTGTCAGGGAGTTCCTAGAGCATAAAATTCAATGATGATTGTAATTGTATTGGATTGTTATGCATGTAAAATTTGCACGAACATACTTATGAAACAAAAGATTTATGTTCTACAATTGTATTTCCCTTACCATCCTGTATACCGTGTTCTGTGCATATACATTATGTCTATGTCTATTTCACAAAGAAAAAACGGTCCTTTATTAATTTTGTATAAATAAAGACAGCTCCACAGCTTCTCTATCCACAACACCTCCCTCCCAAATGTGTGGTCATTAGTCAAAGTCGGTCGAACTAACTTACTTTTTTCCCATATTATAGCAAGTATTCCTCGTTTCGGACTGATGCAGTAATGGCAACTATAAATTGAGTTATTGAAGCTATTTTAGTAACAAAGGTGGTGTTCGATTAGAGTATGTAGTAGTTTGCAGTTGTAGATTTATTGGTTAGTGAAAAGTGCATTTTTGATAATGGGTTTTATCCTCATAAAGTATAGTACCAGCCGATAGCTGTCCCACTGCAGGGCAAAGGCCTCTTCTCATACAGAGAAGGCATGAGCATTAATCACCACGCTTGCTCAAGTCGGGTTGGCGATTTCAGTCTTATACTAATTACAAGTCCAGGTTTCCTCACGATGTTTTCCTTCACCGATGTCAGTGATGTCCAAGATAAACTTAGAAAGTACATATGAATTGAAAAACTCACATCAGTACTTGCCCAGGTTTGAACCCACAACCTCGTGCACAAGAGTTGAGGCCTAAACCACTGTGTGGATAGAAAGAAAGAAAGAACTTACATACTGACATACTAGAAGTATGAACCAGAAGTATGAACGTTATCGAAGCAAAAGGTACTCCTTTTGCTTCGATAACGTTAAATTCGATCGCGTAAACTAACGTTCATACTTCTGGTCCACCTGACCTCTATGTAGAACATCACCAATTAAGTCAGTATATGTCCTTCTTAGGCGTCCCTTTCACATCTACCTTATCAATACCTTTTTATTAGTCGCCTCTCAAAGGCATCGTTTAAAAAAAAAACATCTACACAAATCTGAAATTGAACCCGAATAACTTCACCAATTGCAACATACTTAACACCTTCGCGAACTGCCAACAAAAGATAGAAAGAGTTTAATTAAACAGCCTGGTAATCTAGATATTCCTCTATCAAAAGAATCAGTATAGTAGAAAAAGTGGCTAAAGTAAAAGAGTTTTTCGTTCTAGCTGAACGAAAAACTCTTTTACTTTAGCCACTTTTTTTCGGAATAATACCACCATAATAGCAAGATAGTTAGATAAATATTCGTATAAAAAATTCCCACCTCATTATAACACAAAGAAATAGGAAAACTTAATAGATTTTCTACCTATCTCTTATAGCGGGGGATGCAAAATTTATGACTTGCTAGCAGCCCGTCAGCGAACCCCGGGGGGCTACTAAATTCTTATAATTGAACCGCCAGACAACACTAGATAGTATGGTGGTGCTTTATCTACGTGAATATATTTAATTTTGTTCATAAGTTCAGCTTCTTTAACCTAGGTTGTTCTAAGATTTGCATTTGGTTACTAGACACCTAAATCAGTATACTTGTTTATCGTCTCATTCATCAAATGCCACGATGATACATTTATCATCGTGGCATTTGAAACCAGAAAAAAATACAATATATAAACATCATTATGTTTATATGGTATTTTTTTTCTAACAGTGATGCAGATAAATTTTTCGATGCCCTGTGATTTTTCATTATATTATTTTCTTTTCATGTATTAATAGTTTTTATTAATAAATATATTATTATTAATTATAAATTAAATTAAAATTATTATTAATATATTGTATTAAAATTATTTTATTGAATGAATTTTACTGGCTGTATTTTTTTTTTAATTAAAAAAAAAATGTTGCCCCACACTAGGAATTGCTCCTGTATCGTGGGTGCGTTTACAAACATTTAAACTCACATACACAAACAGCCAGACCCGGAACAATTACCTGTAGGTTATACAAATATTTGTTCCGCGCGGGGATCGAACCCACAACACGCGGCGCAGCAGCCGATGGCTCAACCACTGCGCCAACCGTGTCGTCAAATGAATTTGTATTATGTTTTTAATTGTTTTTTTTTTTAAATTTTATGTTATTTGTGTACGTATCTTGGTCCCGTAATATTTATTTTTAATAATATTTACAACCTAAGAACAAAACCCAAGTAAAGAAAAGCAACAATAATTTCTACCAGAGGTAGCCGCTACCAAGACTAGCTAGAATCTAGTCAGAACGTCCCTGAAGGCTCTTAAATCTTTATAATTGAACCTACAGACAAAACCTTATGAAAAAGGTATAGTACTAAAGTAACCCTAACTTAGACTCCGAATATTTTCGATCGTAACTTGCCGATAGTAATTTGTGACGTGGATGCCATTTTAGGCTTCAGCTCATATTTTCAGAGGACATGGTCATTTTTTTTTGCCAAGCGTAAACGGTAATGGTGATTGCTATTTCGGGTACTTTAGGGTGGGTTCAGATGTGTTGAATGCACAGTGCTTTGCATTCAGGCATCATGAAATAGGTTAGTTTATAATGGATACTTCTTTCATTTCTTTGAAATCTGAGCCAGATAAATTAAGGATGGTACTCACCACAGGGCAGCTATCCGTCAATAGTAAGTAGCAATATAATTTGTACGAGTAAGTACCCAGTACTACTAACACTATGAGTCTTGTTGCTCATATGAAATAATTAAATTAAAAATATTTAGATAAAAATATTAGATTGGTTTATCGTGTTTGGATTCAAGAATTCACCCAAACAACAACAAAAAAATATTTTTAATTCTTAACAAACTAGATTTCAAAAAAGAAACTCACGGTGTTCATTTATTCACTAAAATAATAAACTTCGCAAGCAATTTCTGTACGTCGCATGCACTTTGCAGCCACAAAACATCCAGGGCTTTGTTTTGATCATTTTTTAGGGAAGACTTATGAATGGAACTAAATAAATCTGTAACGTGTTTTGTGGTAGAAACAGGGTAAGGTTATTTAAGCAGAATGACTTCAGAAGAAGATGAAGCGATAAAAATTCAGTTTTTATCTGAGCATCATTTTTATTTTTTACAAATTTAAATATCTGATTTAGTGACGTTCAGAGGATGAATGAAAAGCCACTAAAAAAAGATATTTATTAGGCAAAAGTAAGTGGCAACGCCTTATTGACGATGTTCTTCAGAAAATTCTGGTGCGTAGTAGGTACCTACTCGCAACGGGCTTCGGGGACTCGCAAGTGTGCCTAGCACGAATGGTTGATTTAGACGTGACGTTAATTCTAAAAAAGGCAAACACCCATAGATATGAATAGGATCTTAAAAAAATAATATTCAGAACGAGTATTTGAAATTTCAAAATTGTTCGATTTGACGTTACGTTAAGGATAAGCATTCGTTCTAGGCACACAGATGTTTGAACGTAAACGATGCAAACGAAGTTTGTAAAGATCGTAGAAGTAGCTAGCGTACTACGAGTATAGTTTTTGTTTATCCTTATGGGAAAATACTTGTTTATTCTAAAGAAAAAGGGTTTATGAACGTATTCAGGCCAGCACATCAAGCTACCCCAATGTGTCAAATTGCTTTGATATTTTTTAAACTTTTTTACAAAAGAATAAGGTTTATGTTCAATTTGGAAAATTGGACAGTTTGGGATAGCTTGATGTACTGGAGTTTGTAAATATAAATTGCAGATATAAAGGTCGGGTGCGTAGTACTCGCAACCAGCGTGCGTGTATTACAAGATGTATGAACGTAAAAGGAGTATGTAAGGATCGTAGCAGTTGGTTTTCCGTAGTTTCTGCCTGGGTAGGCAGGATGGAGGTCCATGGGAAAAAGGTATGAGTTTATTTATAATAAGAACAACAACAGCAAAATCTCTTACAATTCAAGTAAACTTACATCTAAAATCGGCATTTTAGTAACCATGCAAATAAGCGTCTTATGGATATACTCGTACCTACATAAATACATATATATATATATATATATAAATAATAGTGGACCGTACAGAAGTCGTCCTGCCCATACAGCGCCACTCACCGGGTCTCATTATTAATCTAAACCATCCAGGGCGCCACCCAAACGCATACAAAAAAAAACATTCAAATCGGTCCAGCCGTTTAGGAGTTCAGTGACATCCATACGTACAGAAGAATTATATATATAAAGATGGTATGCATGAGATTTACATAATAAAAATTAGAGACAAGAAGAAATAGACCTAGACATATAGCTTTTACGTGCTATGTAAACAGTTGCAACATTAACATCGCTGACGAAGTTTCTGTATGTGTAGTCATTGTCGATCTCTCTAGTCCTACTATATTCAGACGATATATTCCCAGATCCACTACGTAAGTACAATCACAGTCCATTCCCCATTACATCACCAGCCCTTATCTGGCCAATAAACAATAGTCGTTATAACTCGGCGCCGTCTATAAATATTTATACCGCTGAAACTTTGGCGAGATATTTCCGCTATTCTTTTAAAAGAATTGCGGTTGCGTATTGCTCTTCTTTGAAAGAAAGGTGTTTTGCTTTAGTTTTCTTTGTTATGGGGGTAGTTAATTATGTATGGGGGTGCACTACGTAAAGATACTAATATTTATATGACAGTTTTGGTGATCTGAAAGCGAATATTCCTTTTTTTTTCTGGTAATACTTACTTATACCAGCCTGCGACTTTCCCACTGCAAAGCAAAGGCCTCTTCTCATACAGAGAAGACACGAACATTAATCACTACTCTTGCTCAGGACGGATTGGCGTTTTTAGACTTATATTAATTCTAGGTTTCCTCACGATGTTTTCTTTCACCGACGTCAGTGATGTCTAAGATTGACTGGAAAATACCTGGAAATACTTATTGAAGCTGAAATACAACATCATCATCAATATTGGTATTATGCTAGAATAACAGTATTTTGCATGGAGCGACTTTCTATTGGGACAAACCCGCCACACTATTCCCAAACCACTGCAACTCCTGAAAACCAGAATCAACAGTGGCCAATTATAGTTTACTTCAAAACCTCACACTAAGACCTCAGATATCACCAAGAGTAGTGACATTTTCTCGTTCCAGCTCTCTTAAATAAAACGCGCTGTGGGTCGATGATGATCGTTGTTTTGCATGAAAATGTGAAAAAGTCCTATTGTAATATTTAAAGAAAAGTAAAGTACCAGCCTATTACTGTCCCACTGCAGGGCAAAGGCTTCTTCTCATACAGAGAATGTACGAGCATTAATCACCACGCTTGCTCAAGACGGGTCAAGACTTTTATTAATTATATTAAGTCCAGGTTTCCTCATGATGTTTTCCTTCACCGATGTCAGTGATATCCAAGATAAACTTAGAAAGTACATATGAATTGAAAAACTCACATTGGTACTTGCCCAGGGTCGAACCCACAACCTCGTGCACAAGAGGCGAGGCCTACACCACTGGGCCATCATGGCCAAATTTATAATTATTTATATTTATTTATTATTTAAATAGTACACCACGAACTATCAACATATCTTTTCTCCTACTCTATCCAGTCCATCCAAAGGTTGTCTGTAAGAGATCGCTTTTAGCAATAAGGCCTATGTAGCCCTTAAACTAATTATTTGTAAGTTTTCATGGTGTACAATAAAGATATTCTATTCTATCGACAAAACTTGAGTAGCCATCCCAACATAGAAGCTTGCCTGGCTAATATCTACGCTATACCTCTTTGCGATATAAGAAGGTCTACAAAAATAATTGTAAGAATGATTTCTTAATCCTCTTTTAATTTCCCCACATTTTCTATCCAATGAATTCAAACTTAACTCTTAACAAAGAAAATGTTAGGAATCGGTTTTAAATTCCCCCCTCGATAGGGGAAATGTGTGGCCTCCTATATCACGTCAGCGCCCAGAGCGGGCCGCTCCCGATACGGTACGTGGAATTTTATAGCGCCAGTGAGAAAAACTTTCTATTTTATTTCTTGAATAGTTACTTATAAGAGTCTCACTGATTTAAGTATATCTTATATATAAAATTCTCGTGTCACAATGTTCGTTCCCATACTCCTCCGAAACCGCTGGACCGATTTGTATGAAATTTTGTGAGAATATTGGGTAGGTCTGAGAATCGGCCAATATCTATTTTTCATCCCCCTAAATTTTAAGAGTCGTGCACCCCCAAACATTTTATATGGCAAAACAACGTTTGCTATGTAAAATAAAAAATATCTATCTGTGTAATGTATCGTATTAAGTATATCAGTCATCTAGTACCCATAACACAAGCTCTGCTTAGCTTGGGGCTAGATGATGCTGTGTGGATTGTACAGCATTATTTATTATTTATTATTAAATACAGGGACTGTAAACCTATATATATATATATATACTCTTAAAATCACTACAACAATTCATTGACCAATGACTACCGTTCTTCCGTCACAAAAATGAACACCAAAGCCATGTGCCTCCATATAGCCAAAAAAACGACGTAGTATGCCAACTGGGCTGGTCCATAAAACATGAAGTTGGCGCGCGACCGATAAGCAACAGCCAACAGTGCGTGCGTACTGCGTTTACACACACCATAGGTAGGGTTGGCACTTCTGTGTAAAAAAAATGAGCTTACACCGTTCATCATCCTCCTGCATTTATTTCAATTTATTTGGGGTCGGCGCAGCATGTTTTCTTCTTCCGTACATCTCAATTTGCCGTCATCTCAAGGGTCACCTCTTTTCTTGTCATATCATCTTTCATACAATCCATCCATCTTTTCTTTGGTCTTCCTCTACTCATGTAACCCTGCACATTCATACTCAAAACTTTCCTCACAACATGGTCCTCATTCTTTCGCATCACATGCCCATACCATGACAACCGATTTCCACACAACTTCTCGGTCACAGGCGCCACTTTCAGACTTCCTCTTACATACTCATGCGTGGATTAAATTTACAAAACCAAAATCATCTGCCCAGCTTTTTCTTAACGATGTTGGGGTCGACTTCCAGTCTAACTGGCCCGCTTACCTAGAAAAAACCGATTCACTCTCGCTTTTCTTTAGCCTTTTACTAACTGTGTTGAGTTCGTCTTCCAGTCTAACCAGATGCAGCTGAACACCAGTATTTTACATGGAACGACTGCCTTTCTGAACTCCACAACCCAGTTACTGCGCAACACGATATCCCTGTTAAAGACTGGTTGCCAGACTTTCAGGCTTCTAACTACCGTAACAACTCTCAAATACAAATTACTGCTTTCAGAAACATGGACGGACCTTGGTACGTTGTGTATGGTCATCCATGCACGAACCGACGCACAATGGTTCAAAATCGCTCCGTAGACATTAAAATCAAAATTTCTTTAGGCGAGAAATAAAAATCGGAACGGCTTTATTTTATTCAGTATTGTTTATAATATGACAGCTATAGACAGCATCATCTCCGAAAAAAAAATTATTTGTATGAAGAAAAACATCAAGTCGTTTTTCTTACAACTTAATAAAACTAAAAGCCTGCGGCTTACATGGGGTATTGTTCCACATGAGGCGATTCATGTTGAATTTCGAGAAATTCAGTTAGAGATTTTTATCACACACGCGGGCGAAGCCGCGGATGGAATCTAGTTTTTTACAAAAACAAAAATTTGTTACAGAAAAAAAATATAAAACATTTTCTGAGGCAGCCCTAAGCTGTCCTCGAGTAGGGCATCTGTCAGTGCTGTCGAACGAAGCACAAAGATCACAGACTCGCCTAGTCAGGTATAAATCAATTGACGCCGACGGCACCCTCTGTCCAACCTATGTTTATTAAACTTTGTTGCGATATCATGAGTTATTTAGTGGTGTTTTCTTACGTTACAAATACGGCCACAATTTTCTTCTGTAAAATTTTGTATTTTATTTTCCTGCTGAGGATTTGATAAAAGTTCTTTTTTATTCTTTATTTTTTCTCCGGGTCTCCTTATTAAGGACATGTTTTAGAAACCCGGTACTAATAAAGCGGAACCTTTGCCTGTAGTTTTTAGTTCTAGAGGGAAGAGTGATGATAGAGGTTTACCTTTATGGTATATTAAATACAATGTAATGACAATGTGTGTGTGTCAAGCAAACGCCTGTCACTTTTGACGTCTCTCGGTATTTTCTCTCTTGCGAAATTATGGTCGTAGTAAGAACGTTGTAGTTCCATAAATATAATAATATCTTTACAAATCCTTCTTGTTGCTTTCACTAAATACATAAAACCCCTCAAAGAGAAATATCATTGTGTTTTGTGATTCTATGAGTAGAAATAAGGGAAATCTGACGGAAAGTTTCAATGCTGGGTTATATAATCATATGATTACAACAAGAATTTATTTAAAACGTTTTAAATATTCAGTTAGCAAGTTGAAGTGGCAGTGGGCTGGCCATATCTCGCGAAGAACCGACAACCGCTGGGGTAAACGTGTTCTTGAGTGGAGACCGCGACTCGGCAAACGTGGTGTAGGACGCCCTCTGACCAGGTGGGATGACGATCTGGGAAAGACTGCAGGCAGATGCTGGTTGCGGCAAGATGAAGACAGGGCGCTATGGCGCTCATTAGGAGAGGGCTATGTCCAGCAGTGGACTAGTATAGCCTGATGATGATGATAATGAAATATTCAGTATAAAAGAACTTATGATTTCAGGTAGTGCGTCGATGTCGGGATTCTACCCAGTGATTTTTAAAATCACGAAAAGTGTGACTGCTTAGCGTGTGGTCCTGAATCCTTCCCAGGTCAGGGAAAGTGTTTTTTTTTTTTTTTTTTTAACTTTGCCCCACACTAGGAATTTCTCCTGTATCGTGGGTGCGTTTACAAACATTTAAACTCACATACACAAACAGCCAGACCCGGAACAATTACCTGTAGGTCATACAAATATTTGTTCCGTGCGGGGATCGAACCCACAACACGCGGCGCAGCAGCCGATGGCTCAACCACTGCGCCAACCGTGTCGTAATGAGTTTTTCCAATGGGAATTTTCGTATTATGAGCCTGGATTTGGGCCCAGTTGTCGGCAATAGACTCGTCCCTTATTACATGGGACTTAAACATAACTGGCGAAATATGGGTGTTCCTATACGAGCACTTCTGCACAAACGGGGAATATAGGAGTGATGTATGTTCTGTTTAAAGAATTTTACTCTCAAGAACAATACATAGGTTCACTTACAATGAGATACAAAGTAATCGTTTATATAAAATAAACATTTGGTCTTCAATGCGTGTTGGTGAAGATATAAAAAACAAATGTGTATATAGGAAGTATGTAAATAGCTAACATATAATATGCGGGATGACTACATTTCATAAACGTAATTTCTTAGTTTCAGCACGGTAATATTATAAAATAAATAAATAAATAAATAAATATTGCTGGACAATCCACACAGCATCATCTAGCCCCAAGCTAAGCAGAGCTTGTGTTATGGGTACTAGATGACTGATATACTTAATACAATACATTACATAGATAGATATTTTTTTATTATACATAGCAAATACCCAGAACACCCGGAACAAATATTTGTAGATCGTACAAACATTTGTCCCAAGGCGGGAATCGAACCCGCAACCTCTTGCGTTGCAGGCGGACCTTCGCCCACCGCGCCACATCGGTCGTTTAAATTATAATACAGTATTGTAACTCGGCCGCATGTCAGAAATAAATGCCTACAGCCGCGCGGTACGTAAACATACGTTAGGGCTGCCCGTCTCCAGCATTTCAATTACATTTGCATACTTTCTGTTTCTATTTAGTTTTGTGATTGTAAATATCTTTCTTATTATGTACCTACCTACTAGTAAGTAACATTATTTTATAGTCTTACCTTTCAGAGTTTCCAGGTAATTTAAAACAACTTATGTCTGGATGCGTTATTGACGAATTCATACAACCAAAAACAGCACAATAATTCCTACTCGCCATATTAATTGATTTTTAGAGAAAAAATCGCGCGTTTATTGTTAAAAAAACAACGCACCTTCCGTTCGACACTGCGGTACAGCCGTGACTGTCTGCGCCCCGAGCGCAACCCGGGATCGAGGCGCGTAGGTATAACTCCCGTTTCGTCCGTTTGTATAAAGTTGGAATACTGTATTATAATATTACCGCGGTTCCAGTTTAAATCTGTTAATATTATCACAATCTTTTACGTCATTCGGTAGGTCGTTAAACAGCTGTGCTCCTTCGAACAATATAGTTTTTTTACCGTCATTTGTGCCAGCTTGTCTTCGTTGTAATTTATTTTTATTTCTTAGGTTGTTATGTTAAAACACGAAAACTTTAATACATATTTGTTCAAGATAAAGATAAATATCGCCTACACAGCCATGCAGTGGTCAGTGACAAATGTCAGGCACGACTGGCAACGAATGGCTTGCTAGCTTGGCGGCGACTGGCAAGGTGGGTTCAGACGGGTAGAGTAATCGCTTGCTTCGTGTACTTACATATGGATAGAATGTGTTCGAGGAATCGAGGGTAGTTGTGAAGCAAGATTAGTTTTTAAGGCTTCTCTGAACGTAGAGTTTAAGAAATAAATGGAGTTTACAGTCAGTGAAGGTGTTATTTTTAGAAAGAAACCGGTCAAGTGCGAGTCGAAGGTGCCATAATTTTCAACATTTTTTGGAATTCATCCTTTATTTGTGTTATAGGTGTATGTGGTAGGTCAACCGGAAGTACCCTATAGGTTCTGGGTCGAAAAGCTATATGGTATAAGGGAAAATTCTAAAAAAGATAAAGGTTGAAAATTAAGGTAAATTTCGGTACTTACAAGTTTTTGCGAAAATCTAAATTTGCCCATATCTTTTTACTGCGTTAACTCAGGGCCCATTTGCTAGGTCCACCTGTTCCTGAGAAAATCGGCGGTGACACATGGACAGACAGACGGACAACAAGATTGATCTTGTAAGGGTTCCTTTTTTCACCTTTTGAAGTACGACACCCTAAAAACTAGCAGAAAACAACGAACTAATAAATCATCATTCATGACATTACCAAACCGTGTAGGAGAACCCGCCTTTTCTATGGAGATCAGAAACCTCACACCGTGTTCCTCATGCTTCTACTAAACGATCATTAGGGTAGTATTTAAAGAGCCTTTAGGAGTGACACACCATAGACTGTCAGTTCCTCCACTATTCTTGATAACTGACAGATTGCAACACCACGATATTATCCAGGCGTCAAATTGGTTTAAGGCGATTGGCACACTGAACCACATCACGCAGCGAGGTGCACGACGACGAACGACGAACACTGCGTATGAATGCGTTTCCTGTGTGTTGTACTACGCGTGTTTTCTATACAAATAAATAAATAATGCTGAACAATCCACACAGCATCATCTAGCCCCAAGCTAAGCAGAGCTTGTGTTATGGGTACTAGTTGACTGATATACTTAATACAACACATTACATAGATAGATATTTTTTATTATACATAGAAGAACACCCGTAACAAATCTTTGTAGATCGTACAAACATTGAAACATAACATACAAACACAAATACTTGCAAAACAACGTAAGAACACGCACTCCCGCGCTACGCTGCGTGATGCGGTGCGGTGTGCCAATCGCCTTAAAGAACCAATTTGTCATCGGATTAATCTGTGTTTGTACTTCAAACTAACCGAGTAAAAATACAAATGTTGCCTCATAAACTATTGTAAAACCAGGCCATATTTTAAAACGTTAACAATCAAATAGCTCGCTGTATAATTTTTATAGTTACAAACAATATTAAAAGTTGTTTCTCGGCTGTAAATCATTCCTCGCATAGCATATGTATTGTTAGATTTTTATTTTGTTTCGTGAATGGTAGTTTTTGCTGCGGATACTATTTCTAGTACTTTTGCAGACAATTTGTGTAGATTGGTTGATTAATAGGAACTTTTGTGTACTTGATGACGACTTGGTTTAGTGGTCGCAGAGCGTGAGGTCCTCGGTTCGATTCCCAGGTCGGGTTAGGTGTTATTGAGTTTTTCAAATAAGCAGCCTAAGCTCTGGATTTTTGCCTGGTTGATGGCAATAGGCTCCGTCCTTCTAGGGTGTCTCCTCCCAGCGATTCCACTCACATCTACCTTATAAATAACTTCTGTCAGTCGCCATTGATTAGATTCCTTTAAAGGGGTAATAATAATAATATAATAATAGATAATAATTAATGTACAATCTGCCATAAAGCTTTCCCCAATCATGTTATCATTTACATCACTAACATAATTCTCTCCTAAATCCAGTTTATCCAGCTCACATTTAGCATCCAGTGATACAGCATTATCATCGATAATTCTATCGGATGCATTACACCGCATCACGGTAGACAGTTCGGCTAAATTTGATTTATATGCCCAAATTGCCAATGAACTGTGATCTGGCATAGAGTAGAAATGTTTTGATGGCTTTGTTTTTGCCTATTGGGCCCAGAATAATAGCGGATTTTTGGGAGTTTCGATTATACATTTTCACACATGATAAATGATTACATTAGTAATCAGTCACATGTAATAGGGGGCGAGCCTATTGCCATCAACCGCGCAGTATATCTATCTCTATCTCCGTGTTTGTAATGAGAACATTCCTATTGGCTTAAACTCCTAAAAGCCCCCAAACTCGAAACCCAGGATTTAGGAAAGTAAATAAAAAGAAATCCAGAAGCGACAAAACCTCTACCCAATATAATAATACCAGCCTGTTACTGTCCCAGGCAGGGCAGCCTCTTCTCATACAGAGAAGGCACGAGCATTAATCACTACGCTTGCTCAAGACGGGTTGGCGATTTCTTCCCAATATATACAATCTTATTCCTTTGCAAGCATATTTCTAAAACAATACCTAAACATAATTTGGACAAAATGGCCGGTTAGAAATAAATCATTTATCTTTATCTACGCTCATCGCCATTTTCTAAAGGAACGTGGTCATTTCCAACGTACAAAGTGCAAAAAGCAATTCCCCTTTATTTTTGGCTCGTACTCCCCATTAATGAGTAAACAGGTCCAGACTATTTGCTTAGCAAGTGCATTAAGTGCGCTAAAATGTCGTTACCATCGTGCCATGTAAGTTTTAGTATCAATTAGTGATGTAGTGTGCTTGGACACTTAGCTACATTTTAGGTGCCCTGTTCGTAAATTGCGAGTGTGTTCGGGAAGATTCGGAATGCAACGAGGTTCGACAGGGTTTAATAACGGCACAATTATTTACATACTCATAAAAAGTGGAATCGACTTGAGTTTGTAAGGCAAATATTTTGTGGTAAGTTTTGAAAAGGTAGATGAACAGATATGAGATTTTATCAAAAACAATTTGATTACACAAACTTACTGCAGAAATTACAGAACGCCACCTACAAAAATCTTTACATACTCCTTTTGATTACGTTCATACATCTGGTCATACACGCACGCCAGTTACGAGTACACTTGCCCTTTCTGAAGTCATCATCAAGGGAATTTTTCACGAAGTTCAATAAAAACCTTTATTTTCAATTATAGTTCAAGGCATTTCAGTACCATACACTTTCCTTCAAAGTTCTATGGAAACCGCACGTGCTTTATTGAAGAAAATCCAATCAAGTAATTTTCAACCTTATCACCAAAGCAAACACCTAATGTAATGCGTTAAGGAAAGTTTAATCAGTTACGTAGCCTAAACGTTCATATTTGAGAAGCTGGTAACCTTCAATTCAAAAAAAATATACGAATATACATATACACTCGCTGACCCAGCAAACGTTGTTTTGCCATATAAAATGTTAGGGGTGGACCACCCTTATCACTAAGGGGTATGAAAAATAGATGTTGGCCGATTCTCAGACCTACCCGATACGCTCACAAAATTTCATACAAATCGGTAAAGCCGTTTCGGAGGAGTATGGGAACGAACATTGTGACACGAGAATTTTGTATATTAGACTAGCTGACCCAGCAAACATTGTTTTGCCATATAAAATGTTTGGGGGTCCACCCTTAAAATTTAGGGGGATGAAAAATAGATGTTGGCCGACTCTCAGACCCACCCGATATTCACACAAAATTTCATACAAATCGGTCCAGCCGTTTCAGAGGAGTTTGGGAACGAACATTGTGACACGAGAATTTTATATATAAGATTAAACGCACCACAATTGCCAATCGTAAGGTACGCATAATATGAAAAACAAAAGAAGGAAGAACAAGATCGCTTGCAATGCTGATTTCAAAGAGATTATACCTATCTGAATTGCTGTTATACCAAACTTATCATCATCTCATCATCTGCCTTGCCTTTTCCCAACTATGTTGGGGTCGGCTTCCAGCCTAACCGGATACAGCTGAATATCAGTGTTTAACATGGAGTGACTGCCTATCTGACCTCCACAACCTAGTTACTGGGCAACACGATACCCCTTGTTAAGACTGGTTGTCAGACTTTCGGGCTTCTGACTACCCGTAACGACTGTCAAAGATCTACAAATGACAACCGGGACCAACAGCTTAACGTTTCCGAGTCACGGAGGACTCTCGAAATGTTACGAACGGTCACCCATCCACAGACTGAACTCGGCAAGCGTAGCTTAACCTTCGAGCAACCCGTGCGGCTGTTTTTATTTAGCCACGAGGTCCTCTGTTGTACCAAACTTAGTCTATGGTTAAACGATAAATCAGATCAGAGCAATTTTGTCAGTTGCTGTAGTGCAAATCGTTTTGATATCACGCCATCATGCATTTGGCATAAACGATGGCGGCTTTAAAGTTGTTGAAATTGTATTATGAAGCTGTAATGAGGATCATGTTGTGAGGAAAGTTTTGAGGATGAATGTGGAGGGTTACAAGAGTGGAGGCAGACTAATGAAACGATGGATATATTGTGTGAAGATGATATGGCTAGTAAGGAGGTGAGTTTTGAGATGACGGCAAATAGAGATGTATGGAAAGAGAAGATATGCTGCGCCAACCCAATATAATCCATTTTAATTGATTTCGACGACCTATGTGGCGCAGCGGGCAAAGGTCCGCCTGTGACGCAGGAGGTTGCGGGTTCGATTCCCGCCTTGGGACAAATGTTTTTATGATCTACAAATATTTGTTCCGTGTGTTCTGGGTATTTGCTATGTATAATAAAAAATATCTATCTATGTATTGTGTCGTATTAAGTATATCAGTCATCTAGTACCCATAACACAAGCTCTGCTTAGCTTGGGGCTAGATGATGCTGTGTGGATTGTCCAACATTATTTATTGATTTATGTAATT
Organism: Phlogophora meticulosa; assembly: GCA_905147745.2. Taxonomy (NCBI): domain Eukaryota; kingdom Metazoa; phylum Arthropoda; class Insecta; order Lepidoptera; family Noctuidae; genus Phlogophora; species Phlogophora meticulosa. The sequence goes on along the minus strand of LR990537.1, from coordinate 12,752,695 downwards.
GGGTTGGCGCAGCTCACAGAGCTCTACATACCCTAGATAAGTACAGGAGGGTATTTAGAGCTCTGTATGACAGGACTCGAAAAGGAATTAAGTACCCTACGAATTCCTTCTCTTACATGCAGTTTGGATGAGTTTGCGGAGGTACATTTTATATTTTTATTGGTTTGACTCTGAAACTGAAGAGTAAGTCAAATTAAAAAAGAAAAGGTTTTGTACATTTGATAGTCCAATTCTTACGAAAGGTTAGGCGGCTTACATCACGTTACGAGACTCTAGGATTGGGAGAAACAGCGGGGCACTGCTAGTATTTAATAAACTTAATACAGTTGTAAAATTAATTTAGATAAGTATTAAATCTCATTTACCGAAATAAACATTCGAATAATCTAGCATTCATATTTCCATCGGCATGCCAAATACTCCGAGCACTTATGTTTCGCGTCGTAAGTACTATATGTTAGTAAAATTCTTCAACTCCAAATGTAATGAAATTTTGTCCGCAAGCTCTTCAGAGTAGGTACAGAAAAGGTCGTATACAAATAGCAGAACTTACATACAGGCTGGTAGAACATTTGCGATTGTCCCTGGTTTCAAACTGTCAATCAGTATTCGAGTCGTTTTTAAATATAGAACGGGGCCTTGGTCAAACTTAGAAATATTTATTTTTTAATACACGGAACAAATATTTGTATGGCCTAAAGGTAGTTGTTCCGGGTCTGGCTGTTTGTGTATGTGACTTTAAATGCTTGTAAACACACCCACGACATTCCTAGTATGGGGCAATGTTTAAAAATATATATTCTTGGATGTGACGTGATTTTGTAATGACCTCCTCTTAATAAACGTGATTAAGTCAGAGCCGTAATATTTATAGCAGTAATCTCCTGATCTGGTACTGTAGAAGTAGGCTTTCCACATTACCTTGTACTTCTACCTATCTATCTAAATGAAGAATTCCGTAATTGCGTCTCTTAGGTACAAGCCACATAGCTAGATGATTCGCTAAGGTCACCGTATCGATAGTACGGATCCTAACGGTGATGTGTGGATTGCAACAATTCGTAAAATGTCAATTAATAATGTCAATATCAAAGTTAGCTTTAAATAATCAATAAATAAATAAATATTGCTGGAAAATCCACACAACATCATCTAGCCCCAAGCTAAGCAGAGCTTGTGTTATGGGTACTAGATGACTGATATATACTTATACATAACATGGATAGATATTTTTTATTATATACAGCAAATACCCAGAACACCCAGAACAAATCTTTGTAGATCGTACAAACATTTGTCTCAAGGCGAGAATCGAACCCGCAACCTCTTGGTTGCGGGTTCGATTCTTGCCATTCATGACATATACACAACCTCTGCGACGCTCTTGCGTCGCAGAGGTTGTTGACAGCAGAACCTATGCTCCAATTTTCTAAGTCGATTTGCTTGCTCTTACTTTCTATTAGCATAATTACAATAAAAAATCAACACATCGCAGTTCAGAATGCTCTAAAACTTAAAATCGCTCCGCTCACTCTTAAAACATACTTAATCCATCCGAGTCACGGTACCCCAGTTTTCTAGCTTGCTTCGCTCACTCTTGCGTTCTATTAGTAAAATCACATTAATGGATTCAACAAATTAATTTCGGGTAAAAAGGTCCCCAACAAATTTTGACAAGTCTTTGACAAGTGTTTCACAAGTCTTTGTTTTACGTGCCTTGAAGTATGTTTAAGGGAACAGAATTTAAAATCAGTAACCGAAATATTTTGATAAGATATTGAAAAGTAAATATTAAGCTTAACAAGCTACCCTCTGACATTAATAAAAAAAAAAAAAAATATAATAATATGCTACTCAATGTTAGATTAGGCTAATTTATAAACCCAAATGTTTGCATGAGATCATGGATGTCTGATTATTTATATTAAGACCTAAATTGTACCAACACATATGGCGAATATATTGATTTTATTTGACATAAAGCCACTTTAGGATTAGACAGGCTACCGATACATAACCAAATCACCAGCTCATGATGCACCAGCACCTATCTCAGCAAGCCACACTGCACGCTTCAAGCTACACTTCTCACCAAGCGAAGCTTCTATGTGACTCCGGCTTTAGAGACAAACAATATAAGAATAAACCTTTCGTACGTCATCTAAGTATGTATGCGAGTTTCAATATCTGAGAGTGCAGGGATGCCTGTTGGCAATATTTGATTATAGAAAATGCCGACTGTTTGAAAGTCAGTGTTTTCAAATCAAATCAAATCAAATCAAATCCTTTATTTGCTTAATACAGGAAAATAAGTTGCAGGCACAGCACTGACAATTCTGAAAAACCTTAGTTGAAGCTCATCGAGCTAGAAGTAATACAAAACTATTTACTATCCATATATATAAAAATGATTCAGTGTTTCCCTTGGTCACGCCATAACTTGAGAACGACTGTACTGATTGAATTAATCTTTTTTTTTTAACTTTCTCATACTTTGAAGAAGGTTAAAAAAACTAAAACAATTGCGCAGAAAATTGAAAACTCTCAACGTCTATTTTTACTTCTCGCATTTGACAGTTTGCGCGTTTAATGGATGTGAATTTTATCCGCGGGTAACACCTAGGGACGTTGGTAGTTTAAAATAAGTTTTAGTATTTGACTTTACACTTACCTAACGGTTGGCGCAGTGGCTGAGCGATCGACTGCCGCGCCGCGTGTCGTGGCTTCGATTCTCGCACGGAACAAATATTTGTATGGCCTACAGTTAGTTGTTCCGGGTCTGGCTGTTTGTGTATTTAAATGTTTGTAAACGCACCCACGACACAGGAGAAATTCCTAGTGTGGGGCAACGTTCTTTTTTTACAAAACAAAACAAACTTAATTTACAAAAGTAAAATCGCATGCTATTCGAAAAATATGAAGCAGTAACCAGTCTTTCTTCGCCAACCCTACTCGATCTAAGTTTATAACCTCCAGGATAGGAGGAGTCTAGGAATAGAAATTCAATACAAAAGTGATGCTGATTTTAAGAGCACCACAACATACTAGATGTTACATGTCTGCTTTTACATATATTGCATTTTATAATAGTTGTATAAAACGAGTAATGGAGACTGTTTTATTTCCTTTTTAGTTTCGTTCTTATTCATGAACTGCCATGTTCACGATTCCTGTTATTTATTTCTTGAAAAAGTTTAAGCTGGTTTGTCAAATATATTACAAATCGTTTATTATTTGCGTCTGCAGTAACATTTGGTGCTTTAAAACAAGACAAAAACTCATTTAGTATGATTCACGTGCTTTGGGCTTTTTGGGAATACCCGAAATGCAAAAAATGGCCCTCGATCTAGAAGAATGTCAAATAAAAACGTCAGGAAAAAAATAATACCTAAGTATTTTTAATTACACTCTAAAGTCAAAATATTTATTACTATTTTCTTAATAGTCAACGGATATTAGCAAAGCTCTCACCTGTCTTATCCTTTCCCTAACAATATTGAGGTCGGCTTCCTTTCCAACCGGTTGCAGCTGAATACCAGTAATTTTCATCAAGCGACTGCTTATCTGAACTACACAACCCAGTTATTGGGTAACATGATACTCTTTCGTAAGTCTCCTTGTGAGACTTCCAGGCTACGCGATAGAGTTACCCAGTAATTGGGTTGTGGAAGTCAAGTAGGGTCTCTATTTTCCAAATGGGTCGACCGAATTTTGAGCTTTTGACTTTCAGGCTTCTGACTACCAATAATGATTGGCAGCTGTAACCAACGAATTAATCTGCTTACGAAGACACGAGGGTGTTACTACCATTAACACCCAAAATCCGGGCTGCTACTGACCGATGTGGCGCGGCAGGCTATGGTCTGCCTGCGACGCAGGAGGTTGCGACTTCGATTCCCGCCTGGGACAAATGTTTGTACGATCTACAAAGATCTGTTCCGGGTGTTCTGGGTATTTGCTATGTATAGCAAAAGTCTCTATCTATGTAATGTATTGTATTAAGTATATTAGTCATCTAGTACCCATAACACAAACTCCGCTTAGCTTGGAGCTGTGTGGATTGTCCAAGCTGGAGAATCCAAACAGCATCATCTAGCCAGATGATGCTGTGTGGATTGTCCAGCATTATTTATTCTTATATTTATTTTACTGAGAAATTACTCGTAGAAAAACCCAAAAACACTTTACCCGACATGGACATCGAACCCAGAGCCTCATAAAACCAGGATAAAGGAAGTCTACAACAACCTTACGACTTATCGACGATTTATTAGTAAACACCACACCAGTTATGTAAGAATCATAAATCAAGGTTAGACCTTTTAAAATCCAAGTGGGGTCATTACAGAGTCCTTAAATTAAAGTAAATAAATAAAGCTGTATACAGCGACGTCCTTAATTTGTACCTGCTGGCGGTGGTCAGCAGGGATCTAGATTGTAATAACTGGAAGAGACTGCAAGGTGTGCTCCACCTGAAGCAGGTATCTTCACATCTATAACATATCGCACTTCTAGATCAAAACTATGACAACTCAAAATTCAAGAATGTCCAATACCAACTAAAAAAATAATGTGGTATCAATAAAAAGTCTTGATTCGCAGTCGAATTAAAATACACTTACATTCTACAACACGTTTATGACCTGATTTAAGATCCTGTTTCATAGCTTTACTGACAGAAAAAATGAGAAATTTTTCTTTAGAGCATTGAAAATATATATTTTTTAGTTGTCTCACTTTTGATCTAAGTGTGCGATATATTATAAATGTGGCATGCTGTGTCGGTCGGTCGACATTGGAATTTCGTACTCTTGAGTTCGACGCTAGCGCCAATGTCGGGATCGGGCTTGGCGCGCGCTATACGCTACTCGTGAGTTTATTTTGACAGCTGTGTATTTCGCCAAATATAATTATGTGCAAAGTTAACATTGGAATTAAAATTCATACGCTTCATTATTCTAAATGCTTAAAATAATACCAGCCTGTTACTGTCCCACTGCAGGGCAAAGACCTCTTCTCATATAGATAAGGCTCGAGCATTAATCACCTCGCTTGCTCAAGACGGGTTGGCGATTTCACACTTATATTAATTATAAGTCCAGGTTTCCTCACGATGTTTTTGTTTACCGATGTCAGTGATGTCCAAGATAAACTTAGAAAGAACAAAATGCTCGCCCATTTTTTAATAAAATAATAATGAAGGTCAAAGAACTGACTCTTCTAGTAGTCCACACACAAAACATTCACCACGGAACAATTCGCCGTGGTCGTAAATCGCCATAATTGGAGGGAACGGTAGACTTACCCAGTATAGACCTTACATGGAGTGAGAAATCATGCCGTCTTCGTCACTCCTACACAAACAGGGTGGTGGAAAAGAGATGGAAGAAGGAAGGTTGAATAAAACAAGACGGTCATTTGCAATTATTGACATCAATAGAAGCCGATAATTGATGGCAGTTGTGTAAGATTCAGGGTCTGAAAGCACTTAATTGATGTCGGGACAACAAGGTCAAGTGTGGGATGGTGATAATGGCTGGTAAATGGATCAATATGTTCGATTTACGTATAACACACTTTTCAAATCAAAGTAATCTATTTATTGTCTTAAGGAGCAACTTTATCTAAATGTTATTCTATTGTCCTTATATGTACAACTATACTAATATTATAAACTAGCTTATGCACGGGGCTTTGCTCAAGTTTTTAGATTTGACAGTCAATTCGGGTTGTGATAATAAACTTCAATCATGATTCGAAAGACGCGTGGCGCCATCTATTATCATAAGAACGTTTCTGTTGATTTCCTCGGGAACAGTACTTTTTTCGAGTTGAAAGATACCCTTTGTCCGTTTCTGTACGCCTGACAACGTATATGTAGAATTTCTGGATGATCGGTTTCGTGGTTAAGGCGTAGGAAACAAAAACAACCAAACTTACTTTCGCATTTATAATATTAGTAAGGACGCGAAAGTATCTCTGTTTGTTTGTTACCTTTTCACGACGGCTGATCGAATCGTAGTGAAATTTGGCAAGGAGATAGATTATATCCTAGGAAAGGACAGAGGCTGGCTTTTAATCCACGACTTTGTCTTCATCCGCGATAATAGACATTCACGTGGACGAGGTCGCGGGCAAAAGCTGGTAATATTATATTGAAGGTGTACCTTCTGTAGTAGTAGTATGTAGTACTGGTAGGTAGGTAAACTGTCTTTTTGTATTGTAATTGCTTTACAGCCGTTGTTGTAAAGTAAAAAAAAACATGAGAATGAATCGTGAAAATGGGCAAAAAGCCGGTGAAAAATTACAATGCTGAAGAGCCCATAATAATGTAGGTAAGTCAAGGTATCAGGTTTTGCGCCGATATCCCTTCCAACCTGTATAGAAATCGGGTATAAGGAAAACAATATTCACATATTACTGCCTAGCCCTGATGGCCAAAAAACACGGAAAAGGCAGCTTATCTAACAATGAGCATCCCCGTCCTTTGATTGCATCTTTTCAGTTTTATTATAGTCCATTTTCCGTTGTTTTCTCTTCAAAAGGGGAAAGACACGATTTTTATATCCATGGCATACCAAAATCTCTGATAATACGTTTGACGGAGCGGTTGGCGCAGTGGCTGAGCGATTGACTGCTGCGCTGTGTGTCGTTTGTTCGATTCCCACACGGAACAAATATTTGTATGCCTACAGGTAGTTGTTTCGGGTCTGGGTTTTAGTGTATGTGAGTTTAAATGTTTGTGAACGCACCCACAATACAAGAGAAATTCCTAGTGTGGGGCAACATTACGTTACGAACGTAACAAAATGTAGTTACAACTAAAAACATTTCTTGTTTCATCAACATTATATAACATCACGCCTGTCCTATTCCACGATGAGGTATGCAGGTGTACTTGTAATACACACCTTTTGCCAGTTATGTTTAATCCCATGTAATGTTGCCATCAACGGGGAACTATTCCAGACCCCGTGCTACTACTGAGAAATTCAAGATGGACAGTAACACTAGGTTGACAGCTGATGCCAGTGAACATGGTGAGTGGTGAAAATTAAGTAGATACACATTTCAAGTACATAAAAATCGAAATCGTTCCTTAAAAACTGATAATTGTAATTTTTTATTGATGAATACATTGATGAATTAATTTTAAATAACATTGTCACATATTATTTATTAATTCAAGAGACGTTTTATAACCTAAATATCGTAAAAAGTCGGTTTATTCTTTAAAAACCTCACCGTGAACACGTAAATTATAGATGAAATGAGCGGTGAAGTGAGCTGGCAGTGGCACCACTAAGTGTTCACGGGGAGTTTTTTAAAGAATAGCAATACTGTATTGATATAATAATACACAGCATCACCTAGCCCCAAGCCAAGCAGAGCTTGTGTTATGGGTACTTGATAACTGATATACTTAATACAATACATTACATAGATAGATATTTTTTATTAAACATAGCAAATACCCAAAACACCCGGAACAAATCTTTGTAGATCGTACAAACATTTGTACCAAGGCGGGAATCGAGCACTCAATCTCCTGCGTTGCAGGCGGACGCTCGCCCGCCGCGCCACGTATGTAGGTCGTCAAATTCGTATTGTATTTAAATTACGTCATTATATGATCAGATACGACATTAAACCATGAACGTAATTCAGGCTTAATATCGTGCCGTAATAGTAAACTAGTGCGTGTAATAACTATCGATACTCAATCTAAAATTAATTAACTAGCCTGGATTTGAAAGGATTATCTAGCGATGTGTTAGGTTTAAGTTTATATTAAATTTGGGGACTAATTTTTGGGTTCAAATTTGGGCCTGAAATATTGAACGTGGATTTGTTAATTATTATGAGGTCAACGGGGCTTAAAGTAAAGTAAAAAAGTAAAGTACCAGCCTATTACTATCCCACTGCAGGGCAAAGGCCTCTTCTCATACAGAGAAGGCATGAGCATTAATCACCACGCTTGCTCAAAACGGGTTGGCTTAGAGGTGTTTAATATAATTAGTAAGTAATATATTCACACAGCCAAAAATTAGTATCAGCTGGAAAATAAATAAGCTTTTAGGAAGATCATTGTCTGAAGAAGAGAAATGGATGAGACGGATTTTTTCCTGAATGACTGTAGCTTTAATTTTCTGTACTTACAGTCATCGATCACTAATAATATTAGTGATGCTTACAGTAGATTATACGAAGAAGATAAAACTTGGAACGCGACAAAGTGTACAAAAGTGAAAAATTAAACTTGTTAACAAAAAAAAACTTACCGAAAGATTAATTCATACTGAATGTATTTAATATCTAACCTCTAATCACTAAAATACATTTAATATACCCATATTAAGTTATTAGCCTTTTATTTTAATGGGACAATCCCTCCACACTATTCCCAAACCACTGCAAATCCTGAAAACCAGAATCAACAGTAGCGACCATCAGAAAAGCGTCGCGACAATGACGCCCGACGAGTCCCAGAGAAACGATTCTGTCTTGGATCCCGCAACAAAATTAATTAGAAAAGAACAGCGGAGGAGTTAGAAGAATTTTGAGTAGTTATTAGGCTATCTTGATAGTCGTGTCCAGGTTATCATTCGCTAGTATTGTGTCAAGTTATTTTTAATTTTCATATTTTCATGTATTCAAATTTCCTTTCCTTCTTTTCTCTTTTCTTTTAAGAAATTGCACCTACCACCGTTTGTCTCTGCATCACCAAAAGGTTGACTGGTAGAAAATGCCTATGGCATTAAGTCCGCCTCTGTACATTTGTGTGCTTAAAGTATTAAATAAATAAATAAAATTTATCCAAGACTGTAAATGAAGCTCTAACAACTTTTGTTTTATTAGTTGTTAAAATATCCTGTCAAATAAGAATAGACCAGTTACTGAAGCTGTATAACGAGCCTATGGCCAATACTTCAAAATCTCGGTATTAAATTTGGGTTCATGAAATAGAATGTGAAAATTGTAGGAGTATTTAATTTGACTAAGCAACAGGGAAAACAAATCCTTGCAATTTGGCGCCCCAATGTTATAAAAAAAAACCAACAAGTCTAAAACATAAAAATTTCACGTGCTATTTTGTTCCATTTCTGAATCTAACTTGGTGTTAATATTATTTTACCGTGCCACATTCCATTTTATGTCACTATTTTCATCAATTTAGATATATAGGCAAATGCCCTTCATCATCAGAATATATTTGGAACCAAAACGATTCGCCGAATGTGTGGTGCGCTCGCCGTTGACGTATTCTGGAATGATCCCTCGTTCAACATGGCCGCGCTGACCATCGCTTCAACGCTCCGTCAGACTGACAGCAGTCAAATCTCGTTACAACCTCTTTGTCTATGCGCCGCGCCGTCAGATATTTCTCTTGTCGTATAGCCAAACAGATGAACATCACAATGAAACTGCAAGTCTGACTCAACCCCCCCACTACGACAGGAAAACAAAAATACCGAAAATCAGCAATTTACCTAAACGGTAACACTAATGTTACCATTCCCGAAAAAAACAACAGCCAGAAGGTTAGATTGCGATCCCGCAATCTTGCTCAATGCAGACAATATCCCCGCTATAAAAAGCGGTTTAAAGAAAAACTGTTAAGAGAATCAGCAAAATCCAAACGATAAACAGAAAAGAAACGTCTTAAAGATATTTATCGGTAAAATATTCGTCCCTCAAACCAGTAGCTTGGGTGGAAGCTCATAAAATCCGTAAAGTCAGGGATACACAAGCCTGTGTTAGGCTAGAATAGTGTATGATGCTTTCGATGCTAGCGAAGCGAGGTTGGCGTAAATATTATAGCACTGAGGCTTAATGTTGTATCCTAGGCTTAGTAATTATATCGAGCAGATTATTGTTTTCATTGTAAGAGAGTGGATATTAAGACAGTGGGTTCGTCTGGGAGAGTACCTACCAATATGATTTTTTCAGTTTATTTTTTGTTCAACGTACCTATTTTCAAGTTTGTCTTAGACTTCATTAGCTGAGCTAAATGATATAAGTCAGAAATCGCTAGCCCGCCTTGAGCTAGCGTGGTGATTAATGTTCGTGCCTTCTCAATATAAGAAGAGACCTTTGTCCTGCAGTGGGACAATAACAGGTTGGTTTTGTAGTACATATTAAGAAGATAAATTTATTACCTGCGCACTATTGCACATCTTGATTTGTGAGATAAAAACATGCTTTTAGTTCCGATAACATGTGAACTAAGATTTTAAATAAAAATACAAACAATACACCTTAGTTTCAAGAAAAGGCAAAAGGCAAAAGTCTCTAAAAAATATCTCAATTTTATTAACTATTTGTAAAAGACTGGGATTCAACTGCATTAGGTTAGACTGATGGCCCCAACATATTTGGGAAAGGGCTGGCAGACAACGATGATAATGATGACATATTTTCTGTCTCCACAGAGAGACTCTCAATTTCACTCACTTTAAACACAATCTCTACAAAACCGTCAGAAGAAAAATCCTTCCCGGATTTTTCTAACCATGTTGACTTCGCTCTCATGTATCCCTAGCTCAAGAACGAATGCTATTGTTTCCCGTAGCGTTTCTGCCACCGTGTACCGAGAACTTTACATAATCAGATGGCATCGACAAACGTTTTTGAATAGCATTGAAAGGGTTTTGCTATGACTGGAGTTTTGAATTTTTTTGCCGTTTGCGTGAAGTCGTTCACTGAGATAGATTCACGGGATAGGTAGAGCTAATTATGATGATATTACTTCATTGGTCAGTGATTATTTTAGGGCATAGTATCGATGAATCTACATAGCAATTTTTATTGAAAATCAGAACTTTAGGCAGTTGGATCAAGGGCTTGATTCAGAAAGCAGTACTTCTGGACACGGCGCGTATTGTTAGGCGATTCCTCTCTCTGGAGCCCTATATTTTTAAATGTTTTTTTTTTATTTTTTTTTAATACAGAAATATTTCAAAATATAATTTATAAGGATTGTACTGAACAAAGGAGATAATTATAATAAATATTAATAATCAGGTTAATATGATTACGTATATATTGATTATTATTACGTCGACATATAACTGCACCATTAGTTTCGTGGTGTCAAACTCGACTGCTGAGATCTTGAAGATCTTGGGTTCAAGTCCCGGGTCGGAAAAATAGTTATTTTCCTACATCTAGATTTCCACAATATTAGCCCGGAGCATGGATCTCCGCCAAGTTGATGGCAATAGGCCTATTTGCCCCCTATTACATGGGACTTAAATATATTAGAAATATTTAAGTACTAATAGCTACGCCTCTGCATATCTCTGCCTCTGCATTTGACGACACGGTTGGCGCAGTGGTTGAGCCATCGGCTGCTGCGCCGCGTGTTGTGGGTTCGATCCCCGCACGGAACAAATATTTGTATGACCTACAGGTAATTGTTCCGGGTCTGGCTGTTTGTGTATGTGAGTTTGAATGTTTGTAAACGCACCCACGATACAGGAGAAATTCCTAGTGTGGGGCAACGTTTTTTCAAAAAAAAAAAAAAAAATATCCTTTTGGATAATACAGGTGGATGTGTGATAGGTAAATTTCCGTGCGTTCAAGCGTTTTTACCATACCTACTATTGGAATCAAATGTAACATAATTTAGGACCCATTAATATCAGTGTTAATTTTTAAACCGTGGTGCTAGACAACTGGGCCTAACCCAGTTGTAAACGTCCCTTTGTGCCTATTGGCCTCGTTCTTTTCAGTCTCGTGCTTGATATGGAGGGAAGTGGAAATTATGAAGTTTTCTAACCCCCGCTGTTCTTTTCTGATTAATTTCGTTGCGGGATCCAAGACAGTTGAATCGTTTCTCCGGGACTCATCGGGCTTCATTGTCTCGACGCTTTTCTGGTGGTCGCCACTCTTGATTCTGGTTTTCAGGAGTTACAGTGGTTTCGGAATAGTGTGGCAGGCTTGTCCAAAAAAAAGGTAGTTTTCTTTTTTTTGGACAAGCCCAACGCATTTTCCTCATAGGGGTAGGCAGAAACTACAGAACGCCGCGTGTTTATAACGCTATCTGAAATCAAATTTAAATTCAATCCCAAACCAAAGACCAGCTCTGTAACTTAAAATTCATGAAGCCATAAATTGGCCAGTAAGTGAATCTCAATCTACCTGCTTAGTACTTAAGTTAGAGCTTAGAACTTATGAACGGAATACGATATGCAAAGCTTATGAACGCTTCTACGGTCCTCTTCAAGTTATTTCTAAGTAAAGTTGGGTTTTCAAGTGAAGTATGACTGGCGTTCTTATTCAGTTCATGTAACGGTTTTTTGGAAGTCGTTTTCATTTTTACTAGCCTTTTTTTTATTGTGTTTTGTATTTTCTATGGCCATTAGTTGTCTGATGACGAAGAGATTATTATTTTTTACCCTGCATTGGGGCAATATAACAGCCAGCACGCGTAGAATGACCACCACATAGAAACGGGTTCTTTCGACGAAAGAATAGACAACATGACAGATTATTAAAAGATTTCTACCGTTCTAAACATGGCGATGGTAAAACTGAAGAGAAGATTTTCGATGCTCTGTGATTATTTATTTTATTTTATTTATTCATGTATTAAAAGGTGTATCGTTTTAAAGAAATAAATCTAACTTAGAGAAGAAAGTTTTCTATTCTCTACAGTCTAGGGGGCGCCCCGTGCTCGGGTTGAAGAGATGTCAAGTTGGAAAGAAATAGAATAGGTCATAAGTATAAGAACCTCTCTACGCGTAAACCTTCGGTCCCCTCCCGACCATTTGCTAGAGCCAGCCCGCGAAGCTGAGCCGTTAAATGATTAAATGTCCCTAAATCATACATCTATTTTGATCCAGCCTGTCCCTTGCTGTCCTCTTCAGCGACGTCCTAAGCCGAGGTTCGTACCCCGCAGGAATAGTGTGGCGGGCTTGTCCCATAAATAAAAGGTAGTAATCACCTGCACAAAACTTCAAACAATTTTTCACCATCTAAAATACATACATAAACTCACGCCATTTTCGCTTTTTCCCCTTAGCGATCGGTCGCTTAGTTTTTAAGTTTTTACGCCTGGCTGGAGGCCTTAATTTTAATTAAGCCCCCCACAGGAATGTTCAGTGAAGCAGTAGATATCCCTAAAGGATAAACTGCGAGATGCTAATTCCAAAAAAAAAAAAAACCTTCGGTCATTTTCATGGCGGAAGTGTACTCGAGCAAACAGAAAACAAAAGTCAAACCCAACATGATGAAGATAACCAACCCTCCACAACTCTACTATAAACAATTAATCTTAACAAAGGCGTTTCACGAAATCCCATTACGTCAACTCATGCGTTTACGTTCAAAACAATATTTAAACTTTACACATGAAAAACTCCGTGCTTTAAATTATTTCAGAATAAACCCTTGAATTTACGACCTTTGCTCACTGAAATCCAAATCTATTACTAGGTGGCAAGGTTTATTTTACTTTGCCGGCTTTGAGCATAATATTATCTTCTAACATTTATTTTTGTTTTGATGGTTGGACGGCAGAATTTACAAGTAAAACAGTTTAAAACATCATCATCTGCCTAGCCTTTTCCCAACCTCGATGGGGACAGCATCTAGACTAACCAAATGCAGCTGATTACCAATATTTCACATGGAGCGACTGTCTATCTGAACCAACCCAGTTACTGGTCACCATGATACCCCTTGGTAACACTGGCTGTCAGATTTTCGGGCTTCTGGCAACCCGAAACGACTGTGAAAGATCTACAAAAGAAAAATTACACGTGACGTCACGCCGTGCTACACTTTTAACGTAACAGTGACGTCACAAACCACTTCTCCTGAACTTTAATGTGCTATATCAGTGATACTTTTTATTGATTTGAGTAAGCAAAAAATACGTGTCCAATATTTTTTGGTAATCTTACTTACGGACTAAATAGACTTAATATATTTTTACCTAGGACATATTTAGATTATGTCTAAATTGCATAGTGTAGGTAGTCTACTTGTAAAGTTAACTTTCTAAAATATAATTCAATTATTCATCTTTTAAAATATATGTTTTTTTTTTTTTTTTTTTTTTTTGTGGTGGGAAAATCATCTTATGACATCCCCCGCTCTTGGGCGGGGCGGGAGATAGTGTCAGACTTTTACTGACTAAAAACCCACTCCTGTTCCTTCGTTGCCTTTTGTACCAGGGCCGAGTCTTCCTTTCAGAATCAGACCCTTGGCCCCGGTAGGCTTCGACCCTGCTGGGTCCCTACAGTTGCTGACATCTCCTTGAGGCGCGCGTGGAACAATACGCGCCGTCGACGACTTGGGCTCGGTCCGGATGGTTACCGGACGGGCGGACGACGAGCCACCCATTGCTCGCCGTCCGCAAGCCCGCGCCTACGGTGGCCGGTAATCGGGATCGGGATTTCGGCGGCGGTTGGGGCGTGAGGACCGTTGCCTCACGCGATCGGCCGCCTCCTTTGCTAGCATTACTGCTTCGCAGAAGGAGGCGACCGCCTGCCACTCCTCCTCGCTCCGGACCATGGCCTGTACCAAGGCCCGGCGCGAGAGATTGCCGCCGCCGATTGCCCCCACGAGGACACGGCGATGCTCTTCCCAAGCGGGGCACACTTCTACTGTATGCTCCACCGTGTCCTCCGGGCGGTCTACGCAATGGTGACACCCGGGCGTTTCTTCCGCACGAATCCGGTGCAGGAACCTCCCGAACTTACCATGTCCGGTGAGGACCTGCGTCATGCGGAAGGTAAGGACGCCGTGTTGCCTTTCCAGCCACTCCTCAAAGAGGGGACTTACCGCCATGATTATGGCGTGCCCAGAAATATATGTTTTACGTAACTAGGCTAAGGTTGTAGTTCACTATAAGTTAATAAAGTAACAAATAACTGTACGCGTATATTACTAAATGTAACTTGTTTGTAGACGCCTTAGGTTGACCTGTTAAGTCTACAAAATGTTATTAAATAAATAAATCCCTATTGTAGTAGTTATACCTTAAAACTACCTATACGAGGTTTGTCTTACATATACGACTACTCTGAGAAGAAACACTGAAAGTAACTCAGAGGTCACAATCTCTTTTAAAGTCCAGACATTATCTTTTTCAGATCGTTCTCCGAATAAACGTCTATCAAATAAAAAGCGCTGAACAAGATATTTCAAACAAAAGACAATTGATAACTACTATGGCTTCAAGCGATAAGACAGTGTTCCTTTAATTAATGTAACTTTACCCAACTGTTTCAGTAGAACGTTTCTTAGAAAATTGCCTTTGGACACTAGTTATATCGTATTTCTTCTTGTCAATTTTAGGGATCTATCTCACAATTTAACTATGTAAAATTTATAAATTATGAAAGGGCTTCAATTACACATTATGAATATTTAATAACAGAGATGATAAACTAAAACGTCCGTTAAAATTGTGGTTTAAAACATATTTGTGGTTAAAATTGTGGTTTTGTTAATATTATTTCTTTACTAACATTAGTTATAAGAAATTTACTAACACAGTGGATCTTATGTTGTCCGAAATAAAACATTTATTATTATTATTATTTAAAACAGGAATTTACTAACAAAAATTGAAAAGAGCATGCTTAGATGGTTTGGTAACGTTGATAAGATGGAAGAAATTAATGTGACTAAAAGAAGGCATATACATATAAGGTAGAAGTCATAGAAATTGCACCTTACTGGTGTGGTAATAAGTAAGTGGAAACGCCGGTTGGGGACTTAGTAGGACATACACCTGAGCTAATTGGTGATGTTCTTTAAAAGATCAGGTGCTTACTAGCATGGGAAAAAGGCGTGGATTAATATATATATAAAAATATCACTTCAAAGTTTTCTAAGCTTAAAACCGGACATACTAAAATCAAAACACCAGCAAAAATAAACGATGACTTGAATACTAGAAAAGTTCTATAGAAATCGATTCAAACTCTCCATAAACAAGATTAATTGGTGGAAATGGAAAATCATTTTTCCTACCGAGGTACAGGACCCACAGTTCTCGGATCCGACTCGCTCTTTGCCAGTTTTCATTTCAAGGCAAAGTTTGTCATTTAGTTTTACAAGAGTAATCTAGATAGCTGTTCTTGGAACATTTTCCAATTTTAGTTTTACCAATGTTTTCCTCCGTGGGTTTCTATTATTGTCATTAACTCCGATAATTAAATAAAGATTCAAATAATGAAAAATCAAAGCATGGGTTTTGTATTTACAGCATTCGGTCTAGTTACCCGACTGTCCCAGTGGAGGTATGTGTGTATGTCTATATCTCGACACGCCTAAATACCCAAGTGGTTTGGTGGATTTTAACAAAAGGAGATATTATTAGAGTTGACCACCAACTTGTGACCCCCATTTCCCCTTAAACTTAAGGGGAAGATTTATAAAACAATGGTCAGACCTGCTGTCTTGTATGGATCAGAATGTTGGGCCGCAAAAGAGATAAATGAAAGGCGGAGGATGTGTGGTATTACGCGAATGGATAGAATAAGAAATGAGTATGTAAGAGGAAGTCTGAAAGTGGCGTCAGTGACAGAGTAGTAGTGTGGAAGTCGGTTGTTATAATATGGGAATGTAATGCGAAGGAATGAGGACCATGTTGTCAGGAAAGTTTTTAGTATGAATGTACAGGGTAACAAGAGTAGAGGGAGACCGTAGAAAAGATGGATGGATTGTGTGTAAGATGATAGGTTTAAGAAAGAGGTGACTCTTGAGATGACGGCAAATAGAGATGTATGAAAGAAGAAAACATGCTGCGCTAACCCCAAATGTTGGGATAAGGGCAGCAGGATGATGATGAGATATTATTAGAATTGTTTTGCACCCTGACTATGTTATACCTACAATTCACCAGTTACCTACGTTTAAATCCCATGTAATAAGGGAGAGCCCATTACTGTCAACGGGGCTCAAATCCAGACTCCAGCTGCTACTAAGTAAGTCCAGATGGCAGACCCCAATTGCACTTTGTCCATGCTTGCGAACACTACACCAACGAGGCACTGATGATAATACTGCTTCCACGTAGAGCTTTTAGCGTACCTAATACAAGTCTAACATGTAGAAGGAAGATGTAGTGACAAAAAATGATAAGATGGTTTCGTCACATCAAGAGGATGAATGAAATGAATGAAAGATATGACTGCGTTGCTCTAGAAGAACATACATTGACCTTATTTGGTGATGTTCTTCAGATAGGTCAGGTGCTTAGTACTCGCAATCGGCGGGCGTGTAAGATTATATATTGTATCAAGAAGCAAAATTAAAATAGTAATAACAATAAAAATGTTTATTGATCCAATTACACACAAGATGAAAACAAACTAGAATTATAGGTACATAGTTAATCATAGTAGCATGTGTACTTTTTTTTTGTGTATTATATATAATTTATGGGTAATTTTATTTAGTTCAAACCTTACAACCCCAAACTAGGCAAGCAATGCCTGTATTTTAGGAAATGCCGGTAGCTGCTAGGTAAGGATCGTAGCAGGTGGCTTTCTATATTTTCTGCTTTAGCTATGTATGTATGTTCTACTCCAACCAACCAAATTATACACAACAGCGTTTTTTTTTTACTTTATTTAATTTCGTTCTTAAAATTCAAACGGAACCAGCTGCTTCCCGAGATCAGCATAAAACAAGCGTATGTTTTAATAACACGGCACAATATCCAAAACGGGGCAATAACAGGAGCTCAGAAAGCTATTACATCGGTGGTGGAGCAATTTGAGGCTATTCCTCCGTGAAAATCGCCAGCGAGTTTACAATAAATCCACATTTCACGTACTATTTGTGCTCGAACACACTTTAGCTGGAAAGCGGTTAGGAAACGTGTGTTGTGTGTTGATACGAAGGTGGTAAGAACTTATCCGGTGCATTTGGTGTGGTTCGTTCCCTTGCAAGGTGCATTGTTAAGACATTTTCTGTATGGATATGGTTCAGCATCTGCCTAGCCTTTTCCCAACTATGTTGGGGTCGGCTTCCAGTTTCACCAAATGCAGCTGAAAAAAAAACAAAATTATTCAAATTAGGATCAGCAGTTTTTGAACGTCAAAACGTTTACCAAAGACAGTCCCCCAAAACACCCACCCGCTGTATACCAGTATTTGACATGGAGAGTCTGCCTATCTTACCTTCACAACCCGGTCACTGGGCAACACGATTCCCCTTGGTAAGACCTGGTGGTCAAACTTCGGGCTTATGTCCCAGGACAAACAGCTTAACGTACTTTCCGAGGCGCGGAAAAGACTCGCTATGTAATGAACGGTCACCCTTCCACAGAATCACCTCGGAAAGCTTTGCTTAAGCTTCGATTGACCGGTACGGCAGTTTTTATTTAGCCACTAGGTCCTCTCGTAACAATTAAATACCAAATTGTAATTAGTTCATATCTTATAAAGGGTTTTTATTTCAGACACGGTCACATTCTTAAGATATTGCATTCCTGTTGTAAAATAACACAGAAAATCTATCCAGAGTCAGTACACTTCCAAATAATGGCTTGCTTCGCTCGCTCTTGAGTTCTCTTTCAAAGATTACAATCCGAATTATAAGGCTATTTCATTTATCTCATAAACAAACAATACCCTCCTCCAACAATGGATAAGCGTATGCTTAGATGGTTTGGTCATGTTGAGAGGTTGAATGAAAGGGAACTAACAAATTATTATTACAATATATTGTATTTTTAAGGTGTTCGGTGTTCGCGGCTAAATAAAAAAAGCCGCACGGGT
This sequence comes from Phlogophora meticulosa, assembly GCA_905147745.2. Lineage (NCBI taxonomy): Eukaryota > Metazoa > Arthropoda > Insecta > Lepidoptera > Noctuidae > Phlogophora > Phlogophora meticulosa. The sequence goes on along the minus strand of LR990537.1, from coordinate 12,733,949 downwards.
TAATCAAAGTTTAAGCTACGATTGATGAGGTCAGCCAGTGGATTGGACCGTTCATTACATATCGAGACTCCTCCGTGCCTCGTAAAGTACGCTTAGCCGTTGGTCTTGGCTGACATTAGCAAATCTTGGACAACCAGTCTTACCAAGAGGTATCGTATTGCCCAGCAACTGGGTTCTGGTGGTCCAATAGGCAGCCGCTCCATTTAAAAAACTGGTATTCGGCTGCATCTGGTTAGACTGGAAGCTGACCCCAAGACAGTTGGAAAAAAATCTGGGCAGATGATGATGTGAATGGAAACGCTGGAAGAGATCGCCCTAGACGATTATACAACCTTGTTGATTGTGTTCTTCAAAAAGTTCAGGTGCTTATAACTTGCAACTGGGCGTGGGTGTATGACCAGATGTATGAACGTAAACGAAACTTAAGGAATGTTGGTAGTGGTTTGTAGTTTATCTTTACCCCAAGGTGAAAAGGTGGGAGTTTATGTATGTATGTAAAACCTTACCTTTTGAGCTTGGCCACAGACGAGTAAAAAGGGTTCCAACAATTTTTGACACAGTGCCTTTTTAACACGTTCCCGACACTTGACTATTTGCAAATGTCATGATATAACACTTCAAAATCCCATACATTTTGTCATAATGTCTACAGACATACCACCATATTACGTATACTTTTAATTTTTCGATATGACAAATGCGGGCCACAGACGTTGACGCCTATGGGCGGAACGTCATACCATGACTAATAATGAGTAACGTAATGAGACAGTGTGGCTACAGACGGTACTGTTTATAGGCGGTCTGCCATATTAAACATATATCGAGATAATGTCATGAGGAGGTCTGTCCCGGAAAGTGTTAAGACTTATGTGGGGCGAAGTTTCGTGGATTGTTTGACTGTTGTTGTATTTTTGTCATAATTTGAATTAATCTTGATTATATTTTGTTATTATACTTTGTCTAATTTAATTGATGTTTGAATTGCTTATGCTGTACCTATATTATATACAAATGTAATTGTATTGTAATCGTTAGCAAATTAATTTTAATTATTGTATTTTTCTGTTTTTTATTTCTTTTAATATGTTTAATAGTGAATAATTAAATAGATCAATGTTATTATAATACATATTTGTACGCCGTAAAGGTAAAACATGACTGTAATCTCTTCTGTAATGTACTTAACATCTTGCATACTTTGTGTGTGCATACTCATATTTCTAACAAATAAATAAACTCTGAACTCTGAAGTCTGAACTCTTACCACGCCACTGACTCTAGTTCAAGCACTTGACCTTAAGTAGGGGTCTTCTAGAGTTAGCTTCTACAATGCCATACTGCGGCTGATTTTCGGAGTTGCAACATGACGTGGCAACAATAACAGTTCTGTATTTTCAATTTGTAAACCCTGTTCTGGAATATTTTTGCCGCACCTTTTCAATGGATATTGTCGAGGATTACAGAGATGTAAGAGACGTATTAATGCAGCTTCACCTTTTGACCGCCAGAGGATAAACGCACGTGCCCTCGACGTTGGCGTCGAGAGCACGTGCCTTTTTAATAGAAATGTCTAATTTCTACTTTGTCATCATGAATTTATCAATATCCGCGGTCTATTTTAAATATCATGCAATGAAATACGCACGGTAGATTCAACTTTTACGATATCCAAATAAATACACAAAACTAATGATTTAATTGTTTATTTCGTGTTATAGAACTTAAGGTCAAGGCATGCGTTCGCTTGTCACAAATATTATACTAGCTTCCGACCGCGGCTTCGCCCGCGTGGCTTGTTGATAAAAAAAGTAGCCTATGCCCTTTCCCGAGGTACAATCTATCTCCCTGCCAGTTTTTTTCTAAATCCGTTCAGTGGTTTAGGCTTGAAAGACGGACAAACAGACACACACACTTTCCCATTTATTATATTCAGTATGGATGTGACGATGGCGGTTAAAAGGCGTCAATGGCCTTTAGAATATCTTCAAAATAGGTATGGTATCTAGTTAACCCGATAATTAGAAAAGCACTGTTAATCCTCTTTTTGTTTGTGTGTGTTTATGTATTTTATTTCACTAAATATACAGGGTGGACGACTTCAACACACGAATAGATACGAGTACCTGAGTTCAGTACATAAAATTGTATTCATGGTTCAAAGTAAATTTATTTCAAAGGCAGTTCTGATAGGCCATTTCACAAGTAAAAAATATACATAATTGGTTCTAATTGCCACTTCCAAAAGGTAGTTTTATATGGAGGAGAATGATAAAAAAAACCTCCTCACTCACTCTTTTAAAAATTGCACAATGAAAAGGTCCCAGATGTGCTGATGTGTGATTGCTTTGGCTCATCCTCCCTTGTTTCTTTGTTCCGAGGTGGTTCCGGTAATGATGGACGTACCCTTAATTCCTCTCGTTTTATCTCCTTTTCGTATACTGTCATTAATTGTTGTGCTTTTTACGTTTTTCCGATAAAAAAAATATTGAGGATATAATTCTTAAGTTAAGCTTGATAGATGTGCAATTATTGCGATTTTTGTGAGCGGATAAAAGCAAGCGTTTTAGCATGGTATATTTTTAATATGAAATATCTAAAATATGAAAGACTAAAATGCTTTTCGTAAAATAACTATCGAGTGTATTTTGTGTAACTTTGAGAATAAAAACTATCAGTTTTCTTTCATATCACCTTTGATCAACTATTTTTTTTTTTCAAACGTAGCCCCACACTAGGTATTTCTCCTGTATCGTGGGTGAGTTTACAAACATTTAAACTTACATACACAAACAGCCAGACCCGGAACAACTACCTGTAGGGTAGAACTGCTGTAGGTAGGTGTAGGTAATAAATTTGGATTAAGAAAAGTGTAAATTAGAAAAAAATGTACATTAATGGAAAAAAATATAGTTTAAAAAAACTGAAAAAACACGCTTTTATAGAAAATCCAACTAAAAAATAGAAAATAAAATTTAATAAATTTGGATTAAGAAAAGTGTAAATTAGAAAAAAATGTATATTAATGGAAAAAAGCGTGGGGTGCATGGTGTCAATAGTTGTAGGTCATACAAACATTTGTTCCGTGCGGGGATTGAACCCACAACACGCGGCGCAGAAGCCGATGGCTCAACCACTGCGCCAACCGTGTCGTCTGGCTGTCCTTTAAAAATCACTTATTTGAGAAAAGGAAACAGTTCAGCAGATCAATAATAGAAAGCAGATTAGAATAAAAATAAAACGTTTTAAAAACGGGTTCGTTATTTATTAGTTTACATACATACATACATACATACATAAACACATACCTTTTTGTCATGGGGCAGGCAATACTTCAAAATCTTCATTTTCTTCGTTTACGTTCATACACGCACGCTGGTTGCGAGTAGGTACTATGCACCCGACTTTTCTCAAAACTTCACCCTTAAGGTCAGTGAATTCATCATCATTTGCCCAGCCTTTTTTTAATTATGTTGGGGTCGGATTCCAGTCTCACTGGATGCAGCTGAATACCAGTATTTTACAAGGAGCGACTGCCTATCTGACCTCAACAACCCAGTAACTGATCAACAATACCCCTTTGTAATAAGACTAGTTGTCAGATTTTCGGGATTCTGACTACCCGTAACGACAGTCTACTAATGAAAGCTAGGACCAAAGGCTCGACGTGCTTTCTGAGGCACGGAGGAGCCTCGATATGTTATGAACGGTCGCCCATACACAGACTAACCTCGTTAACGTTTTTATTTAGCCACGAGCTCCTACACAAAACATAAATTCATGGCCTTATTTAATCACTGGACTGTTTCATGTTCCCGCTAAAATATCCCAACAAACGTAGGTATCAACGAACCGTCTGGTTTTACTCAACTTTTGTACCGCCACCCACGTTCTGGTGCAATAATAAGATACGTGTGGCTGGCTTGAAAGCCAGGCTTTCAAAACTTTGCGAGTTCTGACTTAAATTGTCTATTTTGTTGTGTATTGTCAAAGAGGAAATTAGACTTTGCTGTTTTGCTGTGTGGATCTGTATAATCTTTAAGACGAGTGTATGTACACACAAATATGTATATATGCCCATTTTCCTTTACTCACACCACCTAAATGTAATCCCTGAATATTTTTGCGCTGTTATATAAGCAGTTTGAAAACAGTGCGATTGTAATAATAAAAAAATAAAAAGTTTTTATTGTTTCTCGTGAAATTGTTCACACAGCAGTACAGCACAAAATAGGGTAGTGTCCTGAAAAATTCTGATTGGTCCGAAAGTTGGATTACTCAAAAAAACTGGATGCGTATTTTGTATATATATATATTTTGTCACGTAAACCAAAAATGACGACAATATAGTACGTTGAAATTGCGTGACGTCACGTCGTGCTACAATTTTAACGTAACAGTGAGGTGACAAGCCCCTTCTCCTGAACTTTGATATGCTATATCTTTGTCACTTTTTGTTGATTTGACTAAACAAAAAATACGTGTCCAATATTTTTTGGTAATCTTACTGACGAACTAAATAGACTTAGTATATTTTTACCAAGGACACATCCCTATTGAGGCAGCCCCGGTAAGTTATAACAAAACATGCGATGGGGTTACCTCGCAACTTCCCATGGGTTACAATAACTATGTTGAGACATAATTAAGAAAAAAAAAATGAATTAGGTTCTAGGTTGTTACAAATTTATTGTTGCAAGTTCAGGTCTGTGTAGTGTTTGTGAGTGTGTGTGTATGTGTGTGTGAGAGAGAGAGGTGTATGTGCGGGGTGTGTGGGTGTGAGTAGGTGTGTGTGTTAATGTTTGATCGGTTGATTGGGTACCGATTCTATTTAACCATATTCTCGTTAATGAACATTCATTTTCGTCGTATGTTTGAGATTATTATGTTATATTTAGAAACTCAACCATTTGAACAAAATCACAAACCTTCTATCTTCTCTACATTTCTCTGGGAATACAATCATTGTGGTCTATCATTCGTTGCGCTGAACTAGAGAAACCCAGTCAGACCAATTCGTCATGTCGTCCATTAGGTATACTTACATTTTAACACACAAAAATTATACAATAGGTACAAGTAACCGGGTACAGTTCCATGACGTCTGGAGAACTCCAATGCGACCAGCCACGTCCATGTTCGATGCTAGTCGAAGCAAAAAGGGTTGAGTCTACCCAGTTTCCAAGCGTCATCGCAAAACTATCATTCATTGACCCTTGTGTTCCTAGTACTAGAAATAAAATGTGCAACTATTAACTAAAATAATTCAACTATTTAATAATATTATTTCAAAACCTAACGATAACATACCTAGCAGATATTTTAGGAAATTGTAATGTTTATTTTGTATGAAAATCTCAATTAAAACAACCAACAACATTTCATTCTTCTTAGTAAATTATTATAAGTATAACTTCCAAATACTTGTCATTATATAGTTACCATAATATTCATTGCCCGTGAGGAGTGCAATAGGGCCACCAGCACTGTTGGCAAACACAGACCGCTGTCATTCCATCCTCGCCTCCGCGGCCCGTCGCGATGACCCCGTCAATGTACTCCCCCGACCCTTTGCTCGAGCCAGCTCGCGTATCTGAGCCAGTAGTTGTTTAAATAAGTCCCTAAATACATAATATATCTATTAGATCCAGCCCGTCCCTTGCTGTGCTCTCCCAGCGACGTCCTAAGCCGAGGCTCGTACCCCGCAGGGGGTGCCCTTAGCGATTGATCGCTTAGCTTTTAAGTATTTGACGCCCTGGCTGGAGGCCTTAATTTATAATTAAGTCCCCACAGGAAAGTTCGGTTAAGCAGCAGATATCCCTGAAGAATAAACTGCGACTGCATTCCAAAAAAAAACATTGCCCTTGAAATTCTTGAAAATGCAGCAATATACATAAATAAACTGCCCTTAATTATAAACTGCGCTCAACCCTCGAGAGATAAATCAAAATACTGGGGTTCCGGACAATGGGCGCTTAAGGCCGTCGTTTCGGCCCGGGGTCGTAAATACCCCCGGCATGTAATAATGGGACCTTGCTAATTTAAGCTATCAATTTCGTGTGTTCTAATGGGGTCATATTGTTTCGCTTTCTTGTGCAAATCGTGTGTGATATTTCGTATTGTTTTCGTTGTTTTTCATGGTACCATTTTCTCTTTATTTAAGAGGGCGTATAACAGTCCACAAGCGCCACTACTTTTTATTTTATTTATTACTAGCTGACCTAGCAAACAAGCAACGTTTGCTGGGTTATTTATTCTCAGACCTACCCGATATAAATAAATAAATAAAAATAATGCTGGACAATCCACACTGATATACTTAACACAATACAATAATTTTGAATCCTTTTAAAAGGTATTAGAAAATCCTAGACACACTTACTGAAGGTCTTTTTTGAGCAGTTATACATGATTCACAGTCACGAGGTAATTTTAAGGTACAGGGCTATTTGTAAAACCTGTAAAACCTGTCAGATGGTGACAGTACGCATGATTATAAAAAAATCGTCTGAGACCAACCCAACAAAAAATGTCACTTGTTTCATTCGTTACCAGTCAAATTTAAATAGATTTAAAAAATGTATGTATATTATTTAACGAAATATAAGTAAGATTACTTTTATATTTCAAGGTTGGTGTCATAGTAAAAGATTTTAGTAATTATGAGTATTTACCCCCTAAAAGTTTATTAGTATTTTACAAATAATCTAGTATTTGAAGGAGGTAACCTAAAACTGAAAAAAATAAAAACCAAAGTATCGACCATTAAAAAATAAAAAAATAATTTTAAAGTCTTTAATTTTCTATTTTCAAGATGTTATTTTTACATTTCATACAATTCCACAAATAAAATGAAATATTTAACAATAGTTATCTCACATTTTAATTATTAACATTTCTATTTTTACTCACGGCAAGGGATTTATTTACTTTCACATAAACTCACTTACAAATCATAAAAGTAAAGAGTCTTTAAATTAAAAATTATCTTTTGGTGCCGTTGCTATTTTCGAGGCTGCCTCGGTATGAGTTTTGAGTATACATCGCCTCGTATGTGCCTCGACAAAGAAAATAGTATCTACATTTTGCGAATTATTTTGCTCAAACCGAGGCAGCTTTTAGGAACAGCTGAACAGTCGTTTTACAACTGCCTCATATAATTTAGTTTTATATGATACGCATTAGATATACATACACACTATCAGTATTATACGTTGTACAATATAATTTGGCATATTTCTATAAAACTATTAATTATAACAATACAATAAATAATTCAAACGCTCTAATGTATAATATCTACGTACAAAAAACCTTTCATTTTTAATAATTCTTAAATCTTACTGCTAATTTTACACATCAGTAACTTTACTTAGTTTTACCTTATATTTTTACCACAAGTATACTGTCCTATATAATTCCTATTTCATATTTACTCCACTAATTAAAATAATTAACACATAAGGTCAGTCATTTCTTTACTTAAGTTTTGAATGAGACTGTTCTCAAATATCAAATCCTTCAATTCTAAAGTTTCTTCAAAATCATACTGTTCTACATTGTCGGGAACGAAAGTAAGAGTATCAGCTTACATGGGAGTCACTCTTTCTGGATCTTTCATTTCCTTTAAGGTATACACACTCCTCCGTATCGCACCTCCTTCGTACCGGGCATTCGAGACATGGTGTAAAACCTCTGGCAATGATTCCCCATCAGAATGCATCACTGTTTCATCAGTCAGGTTCCCGCTATCGTCTCGTCAAGATCTATGAAGAAATTCCGATGTAAGTACCTTCTGGTTGTTGGCTTTAAGAACCTTCTCGTGATGCCTTAGTCGATGAACAATCTCGTCGTGGAGAACATTGAAACACATGGCAGTGAGTGCAAGTCCAGTCATGATGTATATTGAACAGAACCAGACAGTGCCAGACGAAGCCCCATTCTTCTGTGTCGCACCAGGAGCCAAATGTCCAAAACCAATCGTGCTTAAACTCATGAAGCAGAAATAAACTCCATCAATAGGGCTCCAGCCCTCCAACTGGTACAAAACTAAAGCTCCAAAGAAAATGTATGTAAAAATCGCTGCCAGACATAATGAAATGGGGGCTAGGATAGAGAATCCTCGTAAAGATACTTTGGAATCCGTATCAGTGCAACTCATAGAGTCACAGTCTCTTAGGAAGCTTAACCCTTGAGTCTTATCTTTGTTTGAATTTGTGCTCCCACTGTGCGCTTGTGATGCTGAAATTATTGTCCCTGACGGTGACCTGACGTAGTAAGGTTCCTGAAGATGTAGCGTTTGATGCCTGTAGTCATCCTGTCTTCTGACCTTTTCCTTTCTTTCTTTACTTGACATAGTCCTTTCGTCGAGGCAGCAGTACCCGCATTTTGTGCATATACAGCAACATAATGCTCTGCTGAATACGCTTCTGGCTAGTCGTGATAGAAGAGCCCCTACTACTGATAAGTAGAGGAGTGTTAGTGGTATGCCTATGACGGCATAACCTATTGTGACTGCTTTGCCGAGAGCTGTCCTTGGCGCCACGCTGCCGTAACCTGCGAACAAAATATGCAAAGTGAAAAAAGATAATTGGATACTTTTGAAGGACATGCACCTACATTGCTGATGCAGGGAGAAACATGATAAACAGTGTCCTTTATTACGGTTATAATGGTAATTGTTTATACTTTACTGCTGCTTAACATAATTGGATGGGAACGCGTGCGTCTAAGAATTATTACGTTACATTAACATTGCAAGGCCATACATTGATAAGAACAAGGTCATGATCTCAGAACCATGATTTATTATAGACATATTAGGGCCAAAATGTTAGAAAAACATTAATACTAAAATCTTACCAATAGTGGTAAGCACAGTCAGAGAATACAGGAACGCCTTCGCGAAGTTCCACTCATAGTCATCCACCACCAACGCAGGTGCTGACTCCAGCGCTCTCGCCCCTCCATACTGCGCTGACACATCAGCTGCTACCCTCGCCACCAGCTTCTCCTGAAACCTGGCTATCTCTTGAGCAGCCAGTCTCGTCCAATTCTCTTTATACAAAATATTTAAAGACACCGTGATCTCCCAAATACTTTCTACCGTCTGTGACCTCAATTCTGCACTGGCCTGACTTATAGTCCCATTTAATTTCGACAGAGGCACTGATTTCTGATTCTCAGATGCTTGATACGATGTGGTAGCAAGGGTTTTCTGATGAATCTTAGCTGCACCGCCTTCGATTGCCAAGAATATAAAAGCACCGAGCAAAGTATAAGCTAGGAGTAATGTGAAAATACCCAGATTAGTCACACATCCAGCGATAAAACTTTTCTTCTTGCTCTTTTTAGTCTTGACACAAAGACAACACGTTGTGATGACGTCTTCGTCGATCCTATAATTCTCAGATTTGCCATTCTTCTTGTACTTTCCGTTCCCATGGTTCTTTTTCTTTAAACTTTTGTCCATGTTCGTCTTCATGAGTGCGACGACCGATACGACCCTGAGTAGTATTTAATGAAAATGAAGATAAAACTGACTGTTAAAGTTCTTCTCCTGACCGATACGGTGATGAAGAAACAGATATCCATCTGAAACAAAAGAGACCACGTTTATTTACTTTTCCTGGATTTTTATTAGTTACGAATGAGCTTTCGGCTCGGAGGTCTATATAAACCCAAATTCGACGGAATAAAACTGCTTTACCAGAAAAAGGCGGGCGTAATAAACGGAAAGGAAAAGATAAAGTAAAAACGGTAAATATACAGTAAGATATCATTAGCATATGGTACAGAGGCCAGCACATCAAGCTTCCCTAATGTGTCAAGTTTCTTTGATAGTTTTTCAACTTAATCGCAAAGAAATAAGGTTCATATTCAATTAGGAAAATTCGACAGTTTGAGGTATCTTGATGTGCTGGCGTCTGTACAAAAATGTGTTGGAACAGGCCTGATCGTTTGCGTCAGATCTTTTGATTATATCAAAATGTGTGAACAACTTTAGGTATTGTATATTTAAGTAGAAGAGCTTTATCAATAAAAGTTTCATTGTCATACTGCTTATTTTTCCCTGTTAGAGTTAATGTTTTGCTTAGGCTGTGTCTCGGATTTTGAGCTGAAATTCTAGTGGATTCGTTTTTGTTGTCTACTTTATTTCAGTCTAGGCGTAGGTTTATTTTATGACTTAAGTGTACAGATCAGTGTTCTAAATAAGATTCCCAGACTTTATAGGCGCTTTGTAGGAGAAATAAGAATAAAAAAAAAAGATCATGGCTGTATTTTTTTGTTGTGACTACTTTTAGATAGAAACTATCTAGCGGATATATTATTTTCTCCTTGTGTATCAATTCCCTCCAAAGGTTGTCACAAGTGATTGATTTAAGTGATAAGGCCGCCCCAAATATGGTCAAAAAAAAAAAATGATTAGCATGTGGCTACAAGATAAGATAAGATAAGATAAGATACATTTTATTCGTCAAAAACATGTGTAGGTTAAGAATCAGTTGTAACGATTACAAAAATAAAAAAGTTTCAATATTCAATTGCCTAGAATGGCGTACAAATACATAATCAATTAATATTAAATTAAAAGTACAGAAATCAAAATAATAATACAGTTGTCTAGTAGTAGTAGTACCAGCCTATTACTGTCCCACTGCAGAGCAAAGGCCTTTTCTCATACAGAGAAGGCACGAGCATTAATCACCACACTTGCTCAAGACGGGTTGGCAATTTCAGACTTATATTAGTTAAATAAGTCCAGGTTTCCTCACGATGTTTTCGTTCTCCGATGTCAGTGATGTCCAAGATAAACTTAGAAAGCACATAGGAATTGAAAAACTCACATTGGTGCTTGCCCAGTTGAACCCACGACCTCATGCACAAGAGGCGAGGCCTAAACCACTGGACCATCATGAAATTATATATAATTGTATAAATTACATAATTTAAATATTCGTCAACACAAGAGAAGAGGATAGATGATATAGCTAGAAAGGGAGTGATTACAGCTGTCATAACGACTAAGAATTACGAAAAAAGAAGACGTATTCGTAAGACCTCTTGGCGAGACTGGTTGCCACACTTTCGGGCTTCAGACTTCCGTTACAACTCAAATAATAATAAATAAATAAATAAATAATGCTGGACAGTCCACACAGCATCATCTAGCCCCAAGCTAAGCAGAGCTTGTGTTATGGCAACCTCTTGCGTCGCAGGCGGACCTTCGCCCGCCGCGCCACATCGGTCGTCAAAATAATAATACTCATACCATCAACAAATTCTCAGTACACAAAGCGCAATTACATTAACATCAGAAGGCGTAACATGGAGTTGCATTAGCGCACAACTTGGTGCAATACCGTCTCATATATCTGTGTTACAGACACAATTGCAGAACTGTGTGATTATTATAGTCTAAGTTGTGTGGAAACTGTGCGAATTGTCATGTTTAGATGTCTTGAGGATATTACGGAGTTGGGGGTGATGAATACATTTCTTGTTATTTATACGAGACTGTTTTTCAGTTGGTAAAATTATTGTGCTTGAAAACGAAAGTTTTCAATCAGTGCTTCTTACCCGTAATGACCTACGGAGCCCAGACATGGACACTTACGGTAGGGTTGGTCCACCAATTTAAAGTCGCTCAGCGAGCTATGGAGAGAGCTATGCTCGGAGTTTGTCTGAAGGATAGGATTCGTAACGAATACGTCCGACAGAGAACCAAAGTTAATCATATCTCAAAGCATTAGCAAGTTGAAGTGGCAGTGGGCTGGCCATATCTCGCGAAGAACCGACAACCGCTGCGCTGGAGTAAACGTGTTCTTGAGTGGAGACCGCTACTCGGCAAGCGTAGTGTAGGACGCCCTCTGACCAGGTGGGATGACGATCTGCGAAAGACTGCAGGCAGATGTTGGATGCGGCAAGCTGAAGACAGGGCGCTATGGCGCTCATTAGGAGAGGGCTATATCCAGCAGTGGACTAGTATAGCCTGATGATGATGATGATGAAAATTATTGTGTGAATCGATATGAGTGATTTCGCATTCACACATGGGTGAATAGTTGTTTTCCGGTTCTCAATTTGTATAGTATTACATAACCTGTAATACCTGAATGGTTAGGCAGAAGCGTATCTATAGGACACCCAGATTTCGCCAGTTATGTTTACTCGTTGGTCTGGTGTTCAGAAACGCTACTGCTGTTTTTCCATTTGGAATTTCTCAATAGCAGCCATGTAGTCAGTTGGGTATGCGCCGGGCTGATGGCGATAGGCTCGCCCCCTATTGCATGGGACTTATAATGTATTTTTTTATGAGTTTGGAAATACTATGTACATACAATCTTACACACACCCTCACGATTCAAGAAAGATTACATAAAAGAGGAGATTTATTCAAAAATAAAAAAGCTTGTGAGAAAATATTGTTAAATGCATTTATTTAACTAAACCAACTTAAATGTAAGCCTAATGTTAATACGCCCCGTATAAAATTAAGTAGCAAACAAAATAACTGTAACTTTCATTTACCTACACAACATCCCATAAATAGTTCTAAAATCCAACATTTCCCTACAAATTGAGGCTATAACTCAGAGAAGCGCGGTCATAAATAAAACCTACTTAATCACCTTGGTATTTATTAAAGAGGCGACTAATATACCAAGTTCAACCATTAAACGACTTATATCAATGTCCTGGAAATCTCTTTGATTCCACTACATTACATTCTAAAGACATTTTCTGTAAAGGTGCGTCTACACAGCGGCGCATTCGCTGGCGAACTTTCGGAGTTGAGCGTTCGAGCCTATTGATAAGAGCCAATTTGTTGAGCCAAACTAAATACTCCCGAATTCTACAGCAATAGTTGAGTGTTTCAAATTGTAGTTTTCTCATTAGTAGCCCGAAGTCTGGATTTGAGCCAAGCTCACTCCTATTACTGATACTGACATTGTTAGCCTGCTTTTTCCAACTGCTGGGCAAAGGCCTCTCCCCATGACTACTAGTTGTTTCGATCTAAGGCTAATGTGGGCCACTGCTCGTTGGTTTTGTCTAGCTCGGTCCTCCATCTTCTACGAGGTCTGCCGCGACGTGTAAGGTCTCTAGAAGCTGGTTATTTTAGCCCACAGCTCTTTGGGCATGTCACTTCAGCCAGTTTTTTTAATGTGGGACTTAAATATAACTGGTGAAATGTGGGTGTTACTATAGGTATACCACTACCCTACCCATCGGGGGATACAGGCGCGATGTTATGTGTGTCTAAAACAATACTCAAACCTTGAAGCTTTTGTTTTTTAAGAAACCGATTCCGGTTAAAACCGGTAATAACAATGGCCGCCGCCCGCCATATTTATGACGACCAACGTGGAAATGTCTGCGGGTTGTGATAAAAAAAAAATCCAAATTAACTTGTATTACACAATTAGGCCCATAGTTATTTAAAAGAGGCCTTCAGTACATACAAATAAAATTGACTTTCCTTCGATCGAGCTACATAATGCTTGCTTCACGCACCCGGTCATACTTAAAAGTTCGAAGCCATTACGCGTGGCCGCGGTGTGGTCGCATCTTAAAAGTATTTCATCAAATGATTTTAAATTGAAATGAATATTTTAACGTAGACACTTTGTTTTTTTATGATTCATCGGTTTATTCATTAATGTTATTCACAAATAGCTCGTTCGTTTCGGTAACTGCGTTTTCCAGGTGAAAGAACATGGTCGCCAGATGCATATTTTAAAAAACTCAGTGTTAGAGAATTATTTTGTAAAAGATTATTATGACATACATACATAAACTCACGCCTTTCTCCCATGGTGGCAGAAACTACAGAATGCTACCTTCTACGATCCTTACATACTCCTTTTGCTTCGTTTACGGTCATACATCTGGTAGATAGAGTTTTCATCCAACTACATCATTCAAACTCTTACACGGAGAAAACGTATTAGAATACATTGACAAGTTTTAATAATGTTACATAATTATAAATTACATAAATAAAGAATTTCGTGGCTAAAAAAATCAGCCACACGGGTCAAGCTACGCTTGCCGAGGTCAATTTGTGGATTGTGACCGTTCGTAACATATCAAGACTCCTCCGTGCCTCGGAAAGTGCGTTAAGCCGTTGATCCCGGCTGTCATTTGTAGATCTTTGACAGTCATTACGGGTAGTCAGAAGCCCGAAGATCTGACAACTAGTCTTACCAAGAGGTTGTTGCCCAGTAACTGGGTTGAGGAGTCAGATATGCAGTCGCTTCACGTAAAGTACTGGTATTCAGCTGCATCTGGTTAGACTGGAAGCCGACCCCAACATATTTGGGAAAAGGCTAGGCAGATGATGATTTAATATCATATGGAATTGTTGGTGATATCCACGAGTAAGACGTGTATTACCTACTGAAACATTTGTAAATATTATTCCATATGGAATTGAAAACCTTACTTCTACGAGTACATCTCGAAATGGTAATGGTATTGATACACTTTCTACTATACCTATATTGTCATAAAAATATCATCTTTCACCGGCATCCAACCAACAAGACTCTTTGCCTAAAACCTTCAGGGATTCTAAAAAGTAAATATGGGGCAGGTTCTTTTTATTTTACTGGAATATTCGAATATCCTATGTACGTCTCAAAATATAAGATAATATAGGGTTTTCCAATAAGAGGTATTATTTTCCAACAAGAAGGTCTACGCCAACAGCCCAGCGTCGATTCAAGACCCCAAAGATGGAATTCGTGAGACTATCGAGGACATAGGGCAGCCGCTTTGCGATTTGGTTATGGAAAATTTCATAAAAAGGATATGGTCCTGTAAGCGTGGTCGTGGTGGTCATTTGCCTGATATTATTTTCCACTATTAACGGCATACCGTCCTGTTTATAATGAAATAAACAACCGATCATTTATATTAAAAAATGGCATTTTTCTTTGAATATCAAAATAACACCTCTTATTGGAAAACCCTGTATAAATAAAATACTGGTACTCAGCTGCGTCTGGTTAGACTGGAAGCCGACCATACTAGGATGAGACAGATGACGACAGACAATGATAAGTCAATAGAAAAATAAAATGATTATAGATTTGCTAATCACGATATTTCAAAAGTATGGTTCTTTAAGCAATGTCGATTAAATTTTATTATGTTTTATTGAGTGTTTTAGTTGTGTGACAGCGATTTTTAGAAAATTTCATTTGTTAATTGTTTTTTGTGCGTTATCCTAGTGCTTCTCTAAAATAAACGCTTAGTTACTCCGTATAACACCATCTACCAGCCAGTGGAATTCCTAACAAAATCGGTCGAGCCGTTTCGTTGGATTAATAAGAACAAAAATACGACACACAACATTAAAAAAAAAATAAAAAATTGTAGAACTAACTGCGCCCCGCGGCGTTACACGTGATTTACCCCTTACATTAAAAAACACCACAAACAATGAATTAGCCGAATTGGTCCAGCCGTTCACGATTTTTGCGCGTAGCAACTTTATCACTTTTATTTATATAGATAACTACCATAGATACATACTTTGACGATGACGATTTACGACACTACTTTACTACCTACTACCTAATTTCCACGTGATATTTTCCTTTACAGTTTTTGAGAGCAGACTAAATAAAACAATCCTCACAAACGTCTAATATTCCTAACAATATCAACACAACGTAATGTAAGCTCTCAAACAACGTCGTATGTAGCAGGAATAAGGTGCTGCATTCCTAGATCGCAATTGCTACTACCCGCAGCCAAGCACCATCCAAAACATTACCTCTCGTAGAGTCCAAACCACACAACATAATATCAGGACAGTGAAATGGAACGGTGCAGAAAATCCACTTGGCAGAAGTCTTCAACAGTGTGCCTAGTAAACTTGTAGTAAATGTACACTTTTCTTTTTTTCTTTTTGCACTTTTCCCATTGACAGCGATGCGGGTGAATTTTTCGATTATTTATTTTATTTAATTTCTTCATATACTCGTATTAATAATTGTATCGTTTTAAAGAAATAAAATAGTAAATGTAACTTCAATTCAAAGGAAATATTAAATAATTATAAAAATAAGACTACCTGGTAGCATTTAGGCTAAAATTTATAAGGCAAACATGATTAAATTCGACCATAGACGATTTGAATAAATTTCTAAAAAATGATTGATGATGAATGATAGAATTCAAATCGAGTAGTATTTTTTTTTTTTAAATCATTCGAATCGACGTTATTTTTAATATATAATAAAAACAATGAAAGCAACTAATAGAGACACGTGGCTAAATAATAACTAGTCACATCGCTAGTCCTTGTTCTCTGTGATTTGTAAAAGTCTGTGTTTATATTGTTGATGTGCTTTAATAGTAATTAATAAATAATAGTTGCACTGGTTGATCAAAGGTTAAGCTACGATTGCCAAGGTCAGTATTTGGATACTGTAAGTATCGAGAGCAAAAATGTACTTAAGCAAATGTGTTTCTAGAAAAATAGCTTAACCAACCATACCATAAAGATCAGTCTGCGTTACCAGCTCAACTTTTACCATCATAGTTTTTATAAAACGAAGTTAATTTCCACTGCATTCAAATTGATATTTTTGAATGTGAAAACAACATGAGTTAAAAATATGGGATAAATATGTACGTACCTACCTACTGATGCAGAATTGAATATGTAAAGTCTGCTTGTTTCTATTTACCCGACTGAGGGGAGGTCATGATTTTGACCGGGGATTTAGAGGGTATGTATGTGTTCATCTGTGCCCTCAAAACTTCTAAATTTTCATATCATAATTATAAAAATGAGATATCTTTACAAACGTCCGCTGGTTTTAGGCAATGAGGCGTCATAATAAAAACAATAATAAAAATAACGATGCCATATTAGTTACTGAGTAATAAGCTGGGTCGACAGGACGTATTCGGGTTTTAGCTTTTGAATTTACGTTTTTCATGTGTAAGAACAAAAAACTTCTCGCATCAGTAGACCTTCTGACCTCACCTACTACATGACAAAACCAACAGTCACTACGAATACCTTGCGACCATTCCCCACATTCTACCGTGGCTCCCTCTATTGAGAGCCATTAGACGTCGCAGAAGTCCAAACTATCTCTTGAATGTACTATAACCAACAAGGTAAGTCCACTAGACCTCCACAATGCAACGGCTAAGCTTTCTTTTCTGCAGACATTTAAGCTATACTATTTCGTTATATAGTATAGCTGCGTCATGTCTTTATAATTTTATATTTTATAGCATAGCGCTGTTTTGTGTGAACGTTTCCATATGAAATGTATGCTGAGCGATATTGTTGGGCTATTTAATCTTTGCTTTAAACTATAGCGTAGAACGTAGCTTAGAAGTCTGAACTGAAATTCAAGTGGACAGTTTTGTTGCGTTTTGGACGCATCGGTAAAGGTCAGTTTTGAGGGTTTCGTTTAGTTTAGATTATGAGCATAGGTACTTTATTCATTATTAGATGTGCCTGCGACTTTGCCGCGTGGAATACAACAGAACATAGGTTTTCATATTTTACGCGGAACCCTACTTACTTTTCTGTACTAATAAATACAATTGGCAAGTGTCTGTTTATAATGTTCAAATAACAGCTTTTTACTTAATGCAATGGAATGAAAGTTTATACGGTAGACATACCAAAAAAACGATTTAAAAAAAATCTCCGAAACGGCTGCAGTGACTTTGAAGACGACTTTCACTACCTGGTAGCATTTAGGCTATTTGTATTTTAGAAAACGAATTAGGGTTATACGCAAAAAAAAAATACCCATTAATTTTTGACAAATTTTACGTGAACTAAGTCGTGGTCACATCAGTCTTAAATAGAAGTAGCCTAAGTTACTCCTTATCACATAAGCTACCTGTCAGTGAAAAAGAAAAGTACGAAATCCATACTTATAAAGGCGTGGGCGATGTGCTAGTTATTAATAAATTTCACACCTCCGCTGAAATAGTGTCACAACTCAATAAATGGGAAACACTCTTAATGTAGGTACCATTCATTTCAGAAAACTTCAAAATCTTATTTATTTATTTGGTTCACCAACAATTGTTTACACAGGTTCTATACTAAGGGTAACATGCGAATGAATGTATGCAATAGTGCAACAATCACTTACAGGCAAACTCCGCATGCATAAAGAAATTGTACAATTTTTTTTTTAAATGAAAAAAAATAAAAATACATTTATTTTCCACATTGATGTAATACAGTACAGAAAGTATAATAAATGGAGTGGACTGGAGCCTAAACTAGGGTAACCCTGTATTAAATAAGTAGGTACTCGTATTAATCTTATCTCAGCAATAATACAAAGCAAGCTTATACTACTAAAATTAAAGTCAAGGACAAAACAAATACTGATTTAATGACTTTATTGCAGTTAGATTTTAGAATAGATTACAAACACATTTTTCTCGAAAGTTGGATTTTTTGACTTATGATTTGCAATCCTGTCTACCCGTACTGCCGAGAGCAGTACAGCGTGAAGGTAGATGGCAATAATCGTAGGCGGGATAATCGGCAACGGGACCATTAGCTCCTGCCATCTCGAGAGCTCTTGATGTGAATAGGAGGCAGCCGCCATAGTGATTGGCTTAGACGTATGGATTAGAAGGTAGGTGAGAGATCTTACCGATGAAGACAAGAGTATTAATAGACTAACTAAGCCCCGTGGTGTTACCCGCGGTTAAAACGTCAACATGAGACGCCGTGACCATCCCACCGGATTGCTTTACTTTTCAGACCAGGGTATGAGCTAGTAAGAAATTTTATCTAAATATGTTCAGCCATTTAATCGAGAGAGAGAGAGAGTAACAAACATACACAGTTTTTAATTTTTAGTCACGTTTCCCTATATTTTAAGAAACAGCGAAAAGTGTTTGATATAATTTTTTTGTTAGTGTTTTTATTAAGTCGATTCATTTGTATATTTTTGTCAGTTATTAAATTTTATTTAAGTTACAATAGCCTAATATGAACTGATCATCTCCTTATACAAAAAATCAGTAGGTGAAAAGTCAATCATCCCCAATTTTCTACAATTAGGCGTGGTTTTTCATTTTTAATTTTAAATGGGACCATCTTTGAAGTATATTCTATCCAATAATAAGAATCATCTAAATCGGAATACGCTGTTAAAACTTATACGTGGTCAGACATAACAAAAACAAAATACGTGTGGAATTGAGAACCTCCACTTTTTTTCGTCGGTTTAAAAAGGACCTATCGTAAAAATAGATTATACAGTAGATATCTATTTTTATTGCCACAGATTCATAAAAAGAATAATCTATTCATCACAGTCTAAAAATATTTGCTTGAATTGAAAATAAAAGGGTTTTTCTATAAGGCCCTTGTCTGTAAAACATTATTTGAATACCCTTAAAACAGTATAACCACGACCTTGAGAATTTTCCGAAACGGAGCTAAGACCGAACAATATTACTATCCATACTATATTTATTATATTGATATTATAAATGGGGTAGTGTGTGGGTCTGTTTGTCCGTCTTTCACGGCAAAACGGAGCTACGAATTGACGTGATTTTTTAAGTGGTGATAGTTGAAGGGATGGAGAGTGACATAGGGTACTTTTTGTCTCTTTCTAACCCCCCACTTCCTAACGAAGCCGCGGGCAAAAGCTAGTTTATTATAAAAAAGGAAGATTCTTGAAAAAAACGTTCAGTCTGAATAGCAGAATTTGCTTATTCACATCATATCAAGTATTTTTTAGATTTAAAGAAACAACGAATAAAGGGCTTGTGTAAAGAAATAGATTACATTACTAGTAATATCTTTCGTAATATTTTTTTCATAATAAAACAATTTTCTTAGAATATTAAAGGACAGAGAAAGTTAATGCTGACATTGAGAATTGAATTAAGGAGCTTGTGGTTAAATACAGTAGCCGCACGGGTTGATCGAAGGTTAAACTACGCTTGACGAGGTCAGTCCGTGGATGAGTGACCATTCGTAACATATCAAAAGTGCGCAATCTATTGCCGAGCCATTGGTCCCGGCTGTCATTTGTAGATCTTATGTAGTAGTCACGGGTAGTCAGAAGCCCGAAAGTCTAACAACCAGTCTTACAAAAGGGTTTCGCGTTGACCAGTAGTTGGGTTGTGGAGGTCAGCTAGGCAGTCGCTCCATGTAAAACACTGGGATTCAACTGCATCCGGTTCGATTTCTGTGTAAACTGGAATACCACTACGATCACCTAGGTGATATCACCTGGGTGATTATAGGCGAATCTTTAGTATCATTTGATCACCCACGAGTATAATCACCTAGGTGTCAAAAGGCGGCTTCATTTCAATAATAATTTAATATTCAATGGTGTAATAGATCAGAAAACACTATAAACATTCAGTAGGAAATGCTCAAAATTAAATCGTTCTCAGCCAAAACCAATTTAATCCATTACGAAAGAATCACCCAGAAAAATCCATCCGAACGCCACAGAGAGATGTTACTTTACCAAAATTCAATTTCAGGTGACAACGATAAAGATTCTGCATAAATCAGTGGGTTTAATCCCATAATACCACGCTTTACCCCCAGCCATACCTAATGTCCACCAATTGAATATCTACTCTATATCAAAATTTAACTGACTTATATCATTACGCTGTGTGGGTGGATTCTCCGGGTTTTGTGGGCATAAATTCCGAAATTGATAATAAAATTTTAGTAGGAACGCATTATGTTCAATGTTATATGGAATCGTTTGGATTTGTGGGTAGGTAGGTGCTGTGTTTTTGAATGTGGAAGGACAATGGGGTTTGTGGCTTTTGGAAGGAATATAGGAATTTTATGCATACGCTGTTTATGAAGGGTTGGAAACATAAAAAGTTGCGTGCAAAGTCTGATCTATTGAGGGATCCTTTGAATAAATATCCAATGGAATAGACCTACGGTCGTTTTAAAAATCGAACTTTAAGTAGGCCTAAGCTAAGCACACGTTTCCAAAATAAGGCAAATGACTTCTTGGCTAGATTATAATAATAATGCTGGACAATCCACACAGCATCATCTAGCCCCAAGCTAAGCAGAGCTTGTGTTATGGGTACTAGATGACTGATATACTTAATACAATATATAACATAGATAGATATTTTTTATTATACATGGGAAATACCCAGAATACCCGGAGCAAATCTTTGTAGATCGTACAAACATTTGTCCCAAGGCGGGAATCGAGCCCGCAACCTCCTGCGTCGCAGGTGGACCTTCGCCCACCGCGCCACATTGGTCGTCAATTAATGTGCATTTTTATGCAATTGAAGCATATCTGTGTGTTTGCTCGATACTTCATTCACCATGCCTTAACTGCCAGACAAATCTAGTCTCTATAATAGTTCTCACATTCACAATAATTTAAAAGACATTGTAATATTTTACAAAATAAATATTCATGTCATTGTGTACAGACGCCAGCACATCAAGCTACCCCAAACTGTCAGATTTTCCCAATTGTACATGAACCTTAATTCTATTGCGATTAAGTTGAAAAACTGTCAAAGAAATTTGACACATTGGGGTAGCTTGATGTGCTGGCCTCTGTACAATAATAATTGTACTTAATACTTTACAAAATAAATAATCATGTTATTAAATACAATAAAAATGAAAAAAAAAATGAATGAATTATGGTCTAGTTTTCGCTCCATCAATGATTAGAATTTATTCAAGCTTGGTTATTGAATGTAAGTAGGCACTTTAAGAAATCTCACTACTTTGTACTGTTGTCCGCCTCTGTTCATTTGTGTGCTTAAAGTATTAAATAAATATAGATATCACATAAATTAATTTGCCATCTCCTCCGAAGTTACAACGCAAAACACAGAACAACTTTTTCCTCGCACTTATTAAACGGAGGAGCAACCGAAGTTGGGCGGAACTTGCCGATTAGTTCCGAGCTCAAATCCGGAACTGAAGTAAAAACGGTGTTCCGACAAGTAGTGAAGTTTGGGGAAACTTCGGGTGGTTTCATAACGAGTTTGATGCGGTTGTGTTGCTACACAAGGAACTGATATATGAATACAAGAATTGATAGATTTTAGTGCGATTATCAAAATACAGGGTGGAAGAGACTGAGGGAGAAGAGAGATTCCAGAATATCTCTTCTTATCTCTCTTCTTTCTCTCCGCGTTACACTCCAGCGTTAAAAAAATGCGTAAGTTTTTTCCTTTTTTCGGATGTTTTTTTTACTTTTTTTTTGACGTAGGAACCCCACACTAGGAATTTCTCATGTATCGTGGGTGGATAAACATTTAAACATCCAGACCCGGAACAACTTCCTGTATATTGACATATATGCCATACAAATATTTGTTCCGTGCGGGAATCGAACCCACGACACGCAGCGCAGCAGCCGAACACTTAGCCACTGCGCCAACCGTGCCGTCAAACTACTACGTTAAAAAATCATGATACCTAGCTAAGCCACTGAGATGCTTAATAAAATAAGTCTATTATTTGGTTTTAATTCAAAACCCCAAAAAGGTTCTACTAGTTCAAACGTCCATTACTGCCGCGGCCATGATGTGACGTC
This sequence comes from Phlogophora meticulosa, assembly GCA_905147745.2. Taxonomy (NCBI): domain Eukaryota; kingdom Metazoa; phylum Arthropoda; class Insecta; order Lepidoptera; family Noctuidae; genus Phlogophora; species Phlogophora meticulosa. The sequence goes on along the minus strand of LR990537.1, from coordinate 12,711,369 downwards.
ATTTACCACGATACTTCACTGTTTACTTTTCTTTATTAGCCCCAAATCGCACTTACAATAAAAACTTAATGCCATTTCAAGCAATTTGCCAAGAATAGATTATCTGATGACAAAGATGTTATTCGATTTTTATATGTAAAAATACATACACATATAAAAATCAAATATTTCATAACTTCGGGAATTTACAAGTTTACGATTAGTTTTCCTTAAAAACCGCAACATATTTTACACTAAACCGCCTCATTGGTTTAGTGGTTGCAAATTCTACTGCTGACCTTGAGGTTAAGGGTTCAAGTCCAGGGTCGGTAAAAGGCCAATGTTTTTCCTTACTCCGATAGAATGTACCTATACCAAATATTGAATTATTTGCAAACTCTCTGCAATGGGCAGAAAGCGTCACAAAACTTCAGATATGTCAAACGAAAATATGATCAGCATTGATATTCGTTAAGAAATCTCCACGTGAAAACTTGGGTGAAGTGAGCGATGAGGTTAGCTGTCAGTGACACTCACCTGACACGAAAGATTGACATAGATTTATTTTAAACGTTGCCCACACTAGGAATTTCTCCTGTGTCGCGGGTGCTTTAAAAAAACATTTTAAGTCACATACATGAACAGCCGAAAAACATGTCAAATACAGAACCTCTTCCTTTTGTCCTCATCGGTTGAAAACTCACGGAAATGATGATACATCAAACACATTGAAACAATAAACAAGACCTGTCGATCACTATCACCCAGGCCTCCATATTAACATAGATAAACAACTTTAGAGGAGCTCGTGGCTAAATAAAAACAGCCGCACGGGTTGATCGAAGGTTAAACTATGCTTGCCGAGGTCAGTCTGTGGATGGGTGACCGTTCATAACATATCGAGACTCCTGCGTGCCTCAGAAAGCACGTTAAGCCGTTGGTCCCGGTTGTCATTTGTAGATCTTTGACAGTCGTTACAGGTAGTCAGAAACCCGAAAATCTGTCAGCCAGTCTTTCCAAGGATTATCGTGTTGCCCAGTAACTGGGTTGTGGAGGTCAGATAGGCAATCGCTCCATGTAAAACACTGATATTCAGCTGTATCCGGATAGACTGGAAGCCGACCTCACCATAGTTGGGAAAAGGCTAGGCAGCTGATAAAGAACTTCTTGTCCGGCCCGTGGTCCAAATATAATCCACTTAGCGAAAATGGTGCGTCCCATTGTCCCATGACGACCGTTGTGGCGCGGCGGGCGAAGGTCCGCCTGCGACGCAAGAGGTTGCGGGTTCGATTCCCGCCTTGGGACAAATGTTTGTACGATCTACAAATATTTGTTCCGGGTGTTCTGGGTATTTCCTATGTATAATAAAAATATATATCTATGTAATGTATTGTATTAAGTATATCAGTCATCTAGTACCCATAACACAAGCTCTGCTTACCTTGGGGCTAGATGATGCTGTGTGGATTGTCCAGCATTATTTATTTATTTATTGTTTGAGCGAAAGGACAAGAGTATAATTCTTGTTTTACGGTCGTCATTGCGCCAACCGTGTCGTTAAATAAATGAAATTAATGATTACGAAGCTCGTAGCCGTGTCAGGTAACACACTGTCATAAAATTTCGATAGTGACTAATTAGCGACGTACAAGTGATATTTGGAGAATACTAAAATAGAATTCTTCTGAGCCCCAGAGCACGAATTTCTTGCGAGAAGTTTATCAACCGTTAACGTCAAATTACCTAGTTACAAGTCACACTATTATCAGCTTAGTCTTTTCTCAACTATGTTGGGGTCGGCTTCCATTTCAACACCAGTTTAATACCAGTATTTTACATGGAACGACTGCCTATCTGATCTCCACAACCCAGTTAGGATGTAACACGATACCTTTTTAGAAGAGTGGCTGTCAGACTTTCAGACAAGCGTAGCTTAACCTTCGATTAACTCGTGCGGCTGTTTTTATTTAGCCACGAGCTCGTGTATGTATTGTTTCTTAAGATGATACAATTTTTATTATTTTCAATTGTTTCATTATTGAATTAAAATCAACTTGAGGTGTTTTGTTCATGAGATAAGTTCATAGTGAAAAATAACGTGCATTTGATTCATTAGTATTCTGACGAGATTCATCTTAAAAGCTTTTTGTACAGAAACCTTGTTCAACATATAGTATCCCAGAAAATACATACGTTATATATGCTACAACTAACTACAGTCACAAGCACTATAAACCATCCTACAGTACAAAACGTATCATTGTAACACTATACAGAGTGTACCATTATGTTACTACGGTATACAGGGTGTGTTCGCAAGGCTGCCTCTCCAGCGAGACTGCGCAAACACAACATTATGTATTCAAGATACAAAGCCCATTGTATTTTCTGACACACCACTTCTCGACGCATCTACTTTTGTGTTTAGAGAAATATTTTGTTGAAGTTTGAAATTGGATTAATTTCCTTGGAATCACTTGACATTTCGGGTAGTTGTGTTACTTATACCAATTGACAAACTACTGTCTAAGTTTACTTTAGACGTTACTGATAGTGGTGTGAGAAAGCATCGTATGGAAACCTAGTACCTACATACATACAATCATACATACAATCATTACAATCATACATTTTGACGAAACGGTTGGCGCAGTGGTTGAGACATCGGCTGCTGCGCCGCGTGTTGTGGGTTCGATCCCTGCATGGAACAAATATTTTTATGACCTACAGGTAGTTGTTTCGGGTCTGGCTGTTTGTGTATGTGAGTTTAAATGTTTGTTAACGCACCCACGATACAGGAGAAATTCCTAGTATGGGGCAACGTTTAAAAAAAAAAACTCACATACAATCATACATACATAAACTCAACGCTACGAGCTACGATTCTTACATACTACGTTTCATATGTTTACGTATCGGTGTGCGTGTATGACCACATACACGCACACCGATACGAATACTACGCACCTGACCATTCTGAAGAACATAAAATAAACCCAAACCAATAAAAGAAAGGTATAAGTATAGTATTAATATAAATCTAAATTGTCTTGAGCAAGCGTAGCAATTATTGCTTGTGGCTTCTATTTATGAGAAGAGGCCTTTGCCCTGCAGTGGGACAGTTACAGACTGGTATTGATATTTTCAGAAATGATGAAGTAATTACAAGTTCGATTAATAAAATCACCATATGTAAAACTCAACAGGAAAGTAAAGAAGGGACAACCGCTCCAAACAATGTCCACTATTTCAATTACCAACATATCAGTGTAAACGGGGGACCCCCGAACACGGAGCGTTTAAATGCAGATACTAGTTGACAAAGTACTGTCTAAGTTTACCTTAGACGTTACTGACATCGGTGAAGGAGAACATCGTAAATAAACTTGTCCAGCATTATTTATTATTTATTTATTATTATTATTTCGACGGTTATATGTTAGTCCTACGCTTAACCTTCGTTCAACCCTGTTTTTATTGAGCCACCTGCTCCTCCATATTGATAATGTCAGAAATGGCAAAGTAATTAGGTACAAGGTCGATTAATAAAATCACCATATGTAAAACTCAACAGGAAAGTAAAGAAGGGACAGCCGCTCCAAACAATGTCCACTATTTCAATTACCACCATATCAGTGTAAAAGGGGGACCCCCGACGGTGTCTCCCGGAAAACACGGAGCGTTTAAATGCAGAAATTCCGGACTACCTTGCGGAATATTCGCGTGGCGATGCACGAAGTCTCATGTTGGACACGCAGCCTCGGAATGCTAGACAGGGTTCAATTAAATTGAACAGAAGCAACGGACACTTGGAAACTGTGTAGTATTCTGAAATTGAAGTCGTGGACTTGGGGCCTCTAGTATTAAGCTGTTGAAATTTTTATTTTTTGAATTTAGAAGTGGAATAGTTAGGTGTGGTTTTTTTTATTTATTTAAATTTTCAAATTGGATTTCCTTTTTAGCTTTTGGCCAATGAGTTTAAGGTTTTTTTAATTATAAAAACTTTGTGGTTTAGCTTCTGTATCTCAAAGCTACCCATTTTATGTATATAAGCGTGATGTTATTCAATTCAGGAATAGATCCTACTCTAAATTTACGAATACCTCTTTTATTAGAAATTAAAAATGAGAAACGTAAGGTGCTTTTAGTACTGTTAATAGTCTGAATCCAAAAATAGAACTCCATTCCGAATCAAATAAAGAACGAAACAGGCCTCAGACAGACTATAATCAAATCAAATCAAATCAAATCGTTTATTGCAATCCATAATGTAAAAAACAGGTGGTAAAAATTAAAATGTATAGAAGCAATTATGGACCCTGTCAGGCACAGCAAATTTTAAATAATTGGAGAGAGGAAGAGCGCTTTATTAATTTTCCTTGTTATTAGTTACATTCATTTTATATTTCCATTCATCTACTAGTTATTTATTAAATTATATTAATTATTGAATATTTATTCGTTAATTATTTATTTAATTATATTTAATATTGCTTAATTTTTTTGTAGTATAATTATTTAGTATTATAATATAATTAATGTTTTTGTTTTTACTTGTTGAATATCTGTTTTTCATAGTTATGTATTTTTATTGAATTTATCCGTTAAATATTCTTGTAATGTGTAATAGCTTTTTTTAATTAAGTATTGCTTTAGTTTAGTTAAAAATATACTGGTTTTATTTTGTTGTTTTATGTCTTCTGGTAATTTATTGTATATTTTAATTGACATTGAATATGGACTAGATGAGTGTAATTTAAGGCGGGAGGGAGGCAAATTTAGTCTGTTTTTATGGCGCAACGAATAATTTGTTTGTGTGTCTCCCCGTGTGTTATACGAATCTGGATATTTGCGGACTAGTTTACATAATTCTAAAATATAAATACTAACTAAGGTGAGAATCTTGTGTGTGTGAATATAAATTGCCTCTTAAACACCTATTCTTTACTCCTTACAGTACCTTCTTGGTTCCTCATTGTTCTGGCCCTCCGAACTTAAACCGTAACACGAATCACTGACAACGGCTATAATTAATTTAACCCCTTTGACATGCCCATTGTCAAAATTCAAATCATGTTCAACCTTCCGTATCAGAATCAAAGGCAGCGACTTTCTGAAGCCCTTCAGTATTGAATAGTGAGATAAGAAAATGGGTGTATTTGACTATTCGCTATTGAGAAAGTTGAATTTGTGACAATATTCAACCATTACTAAACAGTTGTTAGAATTTCATTTTATTTAGTTTTTTTTTACAGTTACTAGGATTTATTACAGAAAGTCAACTTAAAAAAAAGATATTTTATGTCAAACTACCGTATATCCTTCCAAATGCATTTAGTAAAAACGCTGTTATTTTGATAGTACAAAAAGACACCAATTTTAACATTATTTATATAGACGGCCTTCATTTATAATAAGACTGCCAGCTCTTATACGTCGGGATTACCATATCATTTGACATTTCAGGAAAATGTAAAATATTATTCACAAACTACTGGAAAGTTTTCACATCGCTGTCACAGATGGACTAAACTGTCAACGTTTCACAGCACTCAATGGCCTTATTCTGTTTTATTTCCGTAAAATAATAATGGAAATCGTTTCTCCTGTCTATTATATAAACTGTGCCCTGCAGTTTCACCAGCTCCAAAGGATTGTATCGTGATGTTTAAATCTTCATTTTGGTCATGGACTATTAATTGATTAATTTATAGTTAGTATAAAGCACCACAAAAACCGTTAAAACATAAAAGGAAAGCAATCTATTAATCTTCCTCAAGAATAGGGATGACCCCTGGGTAAAACAAGAGAAGTTTTAAGTCCGTCAGTCAGATGATTAAAAAAATGTTAGACACGGATTTATTTAATTAAGTATCATATTAATTAATAATAAAAGAGTTTGGGGTTGAAACACTAGGGCCATGGAGTCCGTGTGCCCATTTAGTTTTTCGAGAAATCGCGAAACGTTTGGTCGACTCTTCACGTGACCTTTTTTTTGGCCAAAGAATCAGCATTGCCATTCAACGTGGCAATGCTGCCAGCCTTCTGCGCACTTTTCCCATTGACAACGATGCGGATGAATTTTTTGATGCCCTATGATTAATTATTTTATTTTATTTCTTCATATATTAATAATTGTATCATTTTAATGAAATAATAAAAGAGTTGGGTAAGACCAGTGGCGTGCACAGAGATTTCAGACAGGGTATGCCCAAAAAAAAACTTACGAGTTTAGGCTTTTTGTACCTACGGTGAGTACAATAAGCAAGTAAGTAGGCTAAATTACCCAGATTTTTTTAATTATAGTTATATATCATTTAGAGGGGCATGTATGTATGTACATATGTATGGGATCACATGGTATGTAGTGCTTATTTGCATGTATAGAGTACACGCCACTGGGTAAGACGCACCTACCCATAATAAAACCACTACACCTAAATATGTATGTACAAATTATTAAAACTAAGCAGATAACAAAATTACTGTGTTGATAGGTACATACACGGAACCATAGATTATTACAGATACAATTAACTTGTAACAAGGGTTACAAGAGTAGAGGGAGACCTTGGAAACGATGGATGGATTGTGTGAAAGATGATATGGCTAAGAAGGAGGTGACTTCTGAGATGACGGCAAATAGAGATCTATGGAAGAAGAAGACATGCTGCGCCGACCCCAAGTAAGTTGGGATAAGGGCAAGAGGATGATGATGATGAAGACAATACCTAATTATAAAAGTAGTAAAAACAATTCTAAATTCAAACAGTATAAACAACAATTTAAGCTTCACAGAACCCATACACACTCTGAATAGTAAACGCCTAACCTATTAGGATAGATTTTATGGTCCTAATGAAGCGGTATTGGTTAATTCGGTCCTGAATGGACTGTAAAACGAGATAGATTCGTATTATTACGTAGTATACGACGTATCGGATGGGCGTTTCGTTTTATAGTTTCGGAATTTGCTATTTATTATACCTACATAGATATAGTTTAGCGGGTTTTAAAGTTTAGTTACGCGATTAGTAAAAAAAACTATTTAGCACCATAATATATACCATATTAATAAATGTCATGATTGCCCAGTGGTTTAGGCCTCGCTTCTTGTGCATGGGTTCAAACCTGGGCAAGTACCAATGTGACTTTTTCAATTCATATGTACTTTCTAAGTTTATCTTGGACATCACTGACATCTGTGAAGGAAACATCGTGAAGAAACCTGAACTTATAATTAATATAAGTCTGAAATCGCAAACCCGTCTTGAGCAAGCGTGGTGATTAATGCTCTTGCCTTCTCTGTATGAGAAGAGGCCTTTGCCCTGCAGTGGGACAGTAGCAGGCTGGTATCATCATACACAATATATATAGTGTACAGCTGTGCCCGCGACTTAACGCACGTGGAATACAACAAAACAAAACATTGGTTTTAATTTTTTGCGCGTATCTAATTCTTTTTCTAAAATAAAAGTAGCCTAAGTTACTCCTTATAACATCAGCTATCTACCAGTGAAAGTCCCGTCAAAATCGGTCCACCCGTTTCGGAGATTACCGAACAAACAGACAGACGGATAGACAAAAATTTCAAAATTCCTTTTCTTGGTAAAACTACCGTGTAAACTGTATGTGTAGTAAAAAGGCCGGAAGGGCCATAGACACACAGCTTGATACCATTGATTTAAGTAAACGATTCTAGATCCCTAAAAAATGTTAAAAATTATCAGCGACACAATACCCCTTGGTAAGACTGGTTATCCTTCCGGGCTTCTGACTACCCGTAACGACTGTCAGAGATCTACAAATGACAGCCGGGACCAACGGCTTAACGTGCTTTCCGAGGCGCGGAGGAGTCTCGTTATGTTACGAACGGTCACCCATCCACAGACTCTCCTCAGCAAGCGTAGCTTAACCTTCGATCAGCCCGGGCGGCTGTTTTATTTAAATAACTTTTCAGTTACGTTAACGTTTCCAACAATAATTAAAAGCAAAATTCTCGTCGACATAAAACAAAAAAGTAATCCTCTTTACTCTTAACTACCCAAGTCGTACATTTAATACAATATTCCGATACGGAAGAGAAATATTAAAAGAGATAGGCTAAAGTTTTAACAGGGGCAGCCCGGGAATCCGTTATCCGTGCGAACTCGGACCCCGGATGCCGAAAAAACGGTTTTAAACGGCCTCCCATGACCGGATTATGTAACAGTTGAAAATATTTCAAATAGGCGTGTCGACATTTTTGTAAGAGCAATGTATTTTTCTTTTTGTATCGTGTTCTTCACAATACTGGCAAGCAATGTTGAGGGTAGGCTTATGGAAATGCGTTTTTTGGAGGTTTGACTGCCTCGTTGGTCTAGTGGTCGTAAACGTGACTGCTAAGCATTAGGTCCTGGGTTCGATACCAGGGACGAGCAATGTGTTATTGGGATTTTTCATTAGGTATTTTTCGGTCTGCATATGTGCCCAGTTAGTGGCAATAGGCTTACCCCCTATTACAAGGGGCTTGAAAACATAGCTGGTGAAATGTGGGTGTACTGTAAGTACACAATACAGGCGTGATGTTATGTGTTATAATACATAGTCCTCACGTGATCTGACCAAGATAATACCTGGACTATGAAATAAACACTGTCCCCTGAGATTTTTTCGGTGTTTTTTCTCGGTGCAGTAAAAATGGAATCGCGGACGTCACCTAGATGTATTTTTGCTTGTTTGAAATGTAAACGTGTTTTTTAGATCCATTTTATTTCAATAAATACTATTTATGGTCATCAATTAACACTGGCGGAAGCTAAAATTCCAATTTTAAACCTTAAATCTATCTGTTTTAAGGGTTAGAGCACAAAGTAAAAACTAGGCGAATCACGTAGAGATCACGTTTCGTGGTAACGACTTTGAATCCCCTCGGACATACCAATGGTTGGACACGCAGTCTAGCTGTGTGGTTAGAAAGGATTCTCCATCCAGCTGGATGATGCCATACAAAACTGATGGTAACATAACAATACGCCTTTAATCCCCATACACTAACTTTATTGGTGATGCTGCTGCGATACTCCTCAGCTCATGCAATTCTACTCGCATAGCGATGCGCACAAGATGTCGTGCACTTATTTCTACAATTACCCTATCTTATTTTTTTTACGACTCTACTAATACTGTTACGAACTAATGTTATTGACTTATTGTACCAATCCACTACGCAAATCGGCTTCATGTATTTATAAATTATAATATTGTATTTTCTCTGTAAGTGATTATGTAAATCTTTTGAGAAAATAAATGTCTAAAACCGTATATTTTTGCCCCTTGTTAAAATATCGCAGCATATGCAGAGATAGGAGCCTTTTTAGCCTCGCACAGGTCCTTTTATTTCATATTCTATTTTTTTTATTGTTTAGATTTTAGTTTATTTTTCTTTTGTGTTTTTTTATTACCTGTGCGTGTCCCAAATAAATGTTTTTTTTTTCTTTCTTTCTATGCTCTTCAAAAAGGTCAGGTGCGTGCTCGCAATCGACGCGCGTGTATGACCAGATGTATGAACGTAATCAAAGCAAGTTTATGTAGCGAGCGTTCTGTTGTCTCTGCCTACCCCCATGAGAAAAAGGCGTGAGTGTATGTATGTTACGACAGAATGTGGGTGTAGGTACCATCCTACATAAGTACACCCATATTTCTAGCTATGATTAAGTTACATGTAATAGAGGGCGAGAATATTGCCATCAACATGGAACGAATTCAAAATTTAAGATGGATAATAAAATAATAATAATAGTAATACCAGCCTATTACTGTCCCCACTACAGGGAAAGGTCTCTTCTCATACAGAGAAGGAACGAGCATTCATCACCTCGCTTGCTCAAAAGGGGTTGGCGATTTCAGACTTATATTAATTATAAGACCGGGTTTCCTCACGAGGATTGATAATAAAAATTGGAAATAACCCAATCACACTTTGTTCCACCTGGATATCGAACTCAAGACCTCATGCTCAGCGGCAATTGAAATTGAAGGTGATTCTTTAGTATTCACAACCAGTATTTTCACCTCAAAACTTTTGTAAATTTGGTACGATGATAATGTAATTTCTAAACACAATATCAAACCCATTGTTCAGTAAAGTAAAACGCCAGATTTATTATTAAGAGAGCACACAATCTATAAAGGCAGCATCAGACAGCCACCAAAAACAATACAGGCACGCAACAAAAGCTATTGTATTGACGACAACCCTGAAATAAAGACGAATAAATTTCGCCCTGTTCCTCCAAAACTCGTTTTAGGGAGCAAGTAAATTAATTTTATTATCAATTTCGGTCCATTTACTCAGCTTAAGGACATTACTTTGGGCTGTTATGAAAGTCAAATTGATAATCTCTCACCGGTTCGAGACGCGCGAACTCGTTCAGATAGTCTGGTGGGGTCGTTACTTTTTATAGAATTACTGATGTGAAAATTTAAAATGGGGGATGAAGGGTAGACGGTAGAGAGTGTGTGGGGGTCGTAAATGTTGATGGTGATCGGTTATCTTTGACGCTGAAAGGGTAGGATGGTGATTAATATGGGATTGTCATACTGGAGTGGTTATTATTATGTGGTGTCATTTGGTGCTATGGATATGGTTTCAAGGACGTAATTATTTCAAGGAACCCTTTTTCCATTACTGATCACCTTACCATTAATTCTTTATTCTTTAAAAAAACTTTGCCCCACACTAGGAATTTCTCCTGTGTCGTGGGTGCGTTTACAAACATTTAAACTCACATACACAAACAGCCAGACCCGGAACAACTACCTGTAGGTCATATAATTATTTGTTCCTTGCGGGGATCGAACCCACAACACGCGGCGCAGCAGCCGATGGCTCAACCACTGCGCCAACCGTGTCGTCAGTTTAAGCATGTGAATTCTCACAATTTAATAAAACACCCACTATCAGTTTGTTACTTAACACTTACTTTAATATCAATAGCTTTAATATGTAGATAAGTACTATCAACATTCCGAACTACTTTGAGATTAAGAGATTTTTTTTTTTTCACTAGTATCCATAACCTAAATAATATAAAATCATGTCCTTATTCTTCGAAGGGTTGGGCAGAGCTGCAACAGCAGTATAACCACATTTCACCAGTTATGTTTAAGCGATAGGAGGTAAGCGTATAGCCAATCAACCGGGTACAAATCCAGACTCCGGGCTGCCACTGAGAAATCCCAGATGGAAAAACCAAATAACACTTTTTCCGACCCGCGAATAGAATCGACATCATTTGACGACCTATGTGGCGCAGCGGGCGAAGGTCCGCCTGCGACGACAGGCGGGCTCGATTCCCGCCTTGGGACAAATGTTTGTACGATCTACAAAAATTTGTTCCGGGTGTTCTGGGTATTTGCTATGTATAATAAAAATATAAATCTATGAAATGTATTGTATTAAGTATATCAGTCATCTAGTACCCATAACACAAACTCTGCTTAGCTTGGGGCTAGATGATGCTCTGTGGATTATCCAGCATTACTTTTTTATCATGCTTAGCTGTAGTGCTTGCGACATATAGACCAACAAAGCAGTCGACCTAAATCCATGTTTACCACATAACAGTAATCTTGTAGATAAACAAAATCAAAGCACATTTGAAATAGGTGGAGAGGTTTTAAGGCCAGTGGATGCTATAAATAGGATTGAAATAGCTCAAAGGGATGTAAAAGTGCAGACGTACCGGTAAGTAAAGGGGTTTCCGAAGATCCGACTTGAGGAATACGTAGAAATAGCAGTTGGTATGGTGGGAGAGTTTTATATTTATTATATTTGACTGCAGGGAAATATGAAATAGGTATAATATGCAATTGTATTTCTTGTCTACTTGAAGCAAAATATGGGGTTAAAATTTAGTGGAAACGGCTTGGTATGTAACGCAAAAATTCTCTTTATTTACTTTTATGGCAGTGAATGTAAATTTTGTAAATCGAACAGATTTCGCGCGTCTGTTTATCAATATCTGCTTAGCCTTTTCTCAACTATGTTGCTGTCCAGTCTATCCGGATGCAGCTGAATACCAGTATTTTACATGGAGTGACTGCACAACCCAGTTACTGGGCAATACAATACCCCTTGGTAAGACTGGTTGTTAGACTTTCGGGCTTCTGACTACCCGTCACTGCTGTGAAAGATCTATCAATGGCAGCCGGGACCAACGGCTTAACGTGCTTTCCGAGGCACGGAAGATACAAAATAAAGAACAAAATTGAAATTCACGAATTCCCTGGTGCCTCCAAAAACCTTCATAGCTACAGCTATTAACATCAAAAGGCACAATAAACGGGCCGCTGCTAAAGTTTCATATTCATCATTCAAATAAAACAGGTAACCAGGAGTTTTGTATTGAACTTAAAGTTTCCGCGTTTAAAGCGTTACGAACGAACAAACTTTTCCTATTTGTTATATTAATGTTAATGATATAAATTGATGGGCGTAATAGCTTTTGCTGGTAAAGGAAAATGGGGGATTTTCTTTTCAATTTATTTGTTGTAAATATATTAGTTTGACATTTAACGTATTTGATTTTTTTGCAGGACAAAAGGCATTTAGGTAATGAGTTTTTTCGTGTATTGGGTGGAACATTTAAAGGGTAAATCGATCGGGACTTTTCTATTCAAAGGTCTGTTTACTTTACGTACGTGAAGAGTGGTTGAATACAGCCATCAAATCTGGGCTAGTGCATACCAATATTGCTTTTGCAATTCAAACGAGTGCTCTCATTTCATCTTAGACATCACTGATGTCGGTTACAGAAAACATCGTGGTAGGAACCTGGCCTTGAATTATAATTAATACTAGTCTAAAACAAGAGACGACTGATCGACAATTTGCGTGACCAGCTGGCTGGCTAATTCTTTGCCCAAAGAATTAGTATTGCCATTCAACGTGGCAATGCTGCCAGTCTTTTGGGCACGTTTCCAGATGACAGCGATGCGGAGGAGTACTTTGACGCCTGAATGTCTTGGTCGGCTTTTTATTTTATTTTTGTTAATGTGTATATAGTTAGTTATTTGTAATAATAGTAAATATGTAAAAGAGTTATTAATAAATGCAAAGGTCTAAAATCGGCATCCCGCCTCGAGCAAGCGTGGTGGCTATAATGCTCGTGCCTTCCCTGTATGAGGCCTTTGCCCAGTGAGATAGTAAGAGACTAGTTGTTTCCTACTGCATAATTTCTAATGTGTAGCCTACACATTAATGAGAGATTATTTTTTTGCGAAAGAATGAGTAACACGTGAGAAAAGTTTTAAGTATGAATACGAGTAGAGGAAGACCACAAAACCGATGGATGAATTGTGTGAAAGATGATATGGTTAGACAAGAGGTGACTATTGAGATGACGGCAAATAGAAATGTTTGACAAACGTAAACACGCTGCTGTGACCCCAAATGAATTGGAATGAATTTGACGACACGATTGGCGCAGTTGCTGAGCGATCGACTGCTGCGCCGCGTGTCGTGGCTTCGATTTTCGGACGGAAAAAATATGTGTATGGCCTACAGGTAGTGGTTTGGGGTCTGGCTGTTCGTGTATGTGAGCTTAAATGTTTGTAAAAAAAAAAAAACAAAAAAGAGTAGGACGATGATGATGACCACGATTCTTTTTCTAATAGAGAAGAGCTTCAACATTCATCCACCTAGTTGGGTCTAATCCTATCAATTTAACAATATACTTCTAAGTTCATCTTGGATACCACTAGCTAGTAATTAATTGAAAACGTTAAGAGGGAGCATGAACACGATAGATCTATAACCTCCAGAACGGTCTGGGCTAAACGTGTTCCGTGGTAATCAATACCTCTGCTTCTATTTCTGGACAAGAACTCATTTTACATTCCTTACTAAGTGTGGTATAACTATGAACGATAGGTTGAGGAATGATGTTATAAAACAACGTTGTGGTTTAAAAGAAGATGTAGTGACAAAAATTTAAAAGAGTATGTTTAGATGATTTGGTCACGTTGAGAGAATGATAGAAGACGACTAAAAAAAGGTAGTAATGAGGGAGATGTTAGAGGAAACTCCGGGAGGGGACGCCCTAGAAGGACATACACTGTCCTTATTGGTGATGTTCTTTAAAAAGGTCAGGTATGTAGTACTCGCAACTGGCGTCCGTGTATGACCTAATTTGAGAACGAAAACGAATCAAAAGGATTATGTAGGGTTAGTAACAGGTGGTGTGCTGTAGTCTCTGCCTACCCCATGGGAAAAGGCGTTAGTTTACATATGCATGTCTGTATCTGATCTTACTACTACTTACACTAACGCGCATACAACAGCGCTTCGGCAACCTATGCCATAAAAGACCAATGCAGTTCAATTAATTCGATGCCCAAATCGTATTAAAATCCCTTGTTCCCTCGCTGAGTTGCTCAGTTGTCACTCAGGGATGTCTCAATCATTTACATGTATATTAATTAATTTATTCATAACATTATGATGGGGATGCTTTGTTGTTAATTACAGCTCCTCACGGGGAACATGCGTGAGTATAATTTGATTGTAATGCTTGGAAAAGGCAGAGGTTTAATTATTTGTGGAATATTGAGCTTACATGCAAAGAGTCTGCCCAATTATATACTTGGTGTTGCTCGCAACTTCGTCATTGTGGAATTTAACGATAAATGTAGAGATACGCAAGATGACCAAGGTTACTGAGATAGCCCGAAGAGTTTCCAGTCTTGAGTGGCAGTGGATACGGTACATTGCTCGCAGAATTAATGGCCAATGGGGTTGAAAGGTTCTGGGGTGGCGGCTGCGTAACTGAAGCCGTGGTTTTGGCGCACTTTCCATAACGTGGACTGATTACCGCAGGACCATTCGATGTAGCAACGCTTGGGAAAGGCTATATCCAGCTTTGGCCGTCTATTAGTTGTGTCCAATGAATCCATCATCATCAGGCTATATTAGTCCACTGCTGAACATAGCCCTCTCCTAATGAGCGCCATAGCGCCCTGTCTTCAGCTTGCCGCATCCAGCATCTGCCTGCAGTCTTTCGCAGATCGTCATCCCACCTGGTCAGAGGGCGTCCTATACTACGTTTGCCGAGTTGCGGTCTCCACTCAAGAACACGTTTACCTCAGCGGTTGTCAATAGAATGAAAAAAATGAAATGAATCCATATATAATATTTATTTCATTTCAAAGCTTAGTTATGCTGCCATATTAAACAAATATTGGAAATCACGTTGTTATTTAATTAGCAAACAGATTGTTCGACAGCTTTTTGACAGAAATACGTATTTATTAGCCAGCCAACAGCTGCGCGGGTCTATTGAAGGTAGAGCTACGCTTGCCGACGTAATTCTGTGGATGGGTGACCAATCAATACATATTGACTCCTCCGTGCCTCGGAAAGCACTTTAAGCCGTTGGTACCGGCTGACATTTGTAGATCTTTGACAGTCGTTACAGGTAGTCAGAAGCCTGAAAATTCGACAACCAGTCCTATCAAGGGGTATCGTGTTGCCCAGCAACTTGGTTGTGAAAGTCAGATAAGCAGTCGATACATGTAAAATACTGGTATTCAGCTGCGTCTGGTTAGACTGGAAGCTGATAATGACCTATTTATTTGCCAAGCCACATCCAGTACGAAGCACTTTTCTATCAGGTAAGTACTCATTAAAATACATAAAGGTGTTTCTGATTTGAATACAAAATCTCATAAAATTATTTTATAACGAAATATTTTTATGATCGCTTTTACGGCGTTATTCGTGAATACCTAGATCATTTTATTAGGGTATTTACTCCATATTGGGTAAGCAATATAACCGCACAATAGAATAGGCTACCTAGAATCTCTTATCATTCTTTGGGTGTCGTAAAAATAAACTAAGAATACTACCCAAAGAAGATAATGAGTGTTTGTCCTCTCAAACATACAGGTACATAAGCACCCACAGTGCGTAGGTACTCATGTACAAACTATTTTATACTCTATTTGTACAGATTGAGGGTTTAATTTAATTAAAACGATAATAATATTCAGGGCTATAAAAGTAACTGTCAAAAACAAATGACGATCATCAAATCAGCGAGCATTTGTGAATAAGTAATGTATTTGAATAATTGTTCAAGTGAACAAAACCGGTCCAAGTTAGTGTCGAACTACGCTATGAAGGGTTCCGTAGTCGTGGTGAGTATTTAACTATAGTACTTATTTATTTTATCGACGGCAAACTAATAAGCATGTATTGCATAGTATTTTTTAGAGAAACTATGGAAAAAACTGAGTTTCTCGTGAAAAAAGGGGCCCTAGGTACCAAAACTGTGAAAAGTCAGTCCTTATTTTCTTTTTAAGATTATAATTAATATTTACACAAAGCCGCGGTATCTAAATAACAACCGTCTACTAATAACTGTTCTGTGTAAGAGATGAACAAACAGGCAGACAGGCCGAAAGCCAGACCGCGTAGCCCTATCACAAGGGTCCTGGCTCAAAAGTCTATAAAACATAATTCACCGTCACATTTCTCTATTACCTTCAGCCTGTTAGGAACTCCTAATGACAGATCTTGTTATTCGCGCGCAAGAGACTGCTCATCCTCTTGACATAATCCCATTGTCACATTTTACAACACAAAGGGTGGCCTATTTACTGCCAGAAGCCAAGCAGCAGTTGGTTCTTTACCTACGTAAGTATTTATATTAACTTACTAAGACGTTGGACCAATCGTAAGTGAGAACATAAATTGATCATTGATATTCGTGAACGGCGGAAAATGGTGTCAACAAACTATGTTGTCAAGGCTAAAAGAAACGGTGTTTTGGAGACATATGTATGTAAATATGTATAGACTTTAGTCGTCCCTTTTATAAGCAAGTAATGAATGATTCCTTACATTGTTATACTAATTTAAAACAGGGCGAAATTAAATCAACACGAATTAAAAAAATGCTTTGGAAGAATCGAAAGATCGACTACCTTAGGTTATTTTTTAACGAAAAAGGAAACTAATTATTGGATAGGACTACTACTAAACAGATATATTTTTATAATCATAACTTACCTTAAAATCTCATAGTCTGCGACTATAATGTCACAGTACACGGTTCTGGGACCTCTTTCATTTATCCTTTTCAAAATCAATGTTCTGTGTAAATAATATACTTGGATTTAAATAGTTTTACATCAACAAGAGTATTTTAATAGAATTCCGTAGTCGCACATCTTAAATAATTTGCACAGATCTGTCAACACTGAACTATCCACAATCAAATCTATTTACCACTGATCACTGTATAAACTGTCATCGTTACGTCATTAAACAATCGTTCAATTGTTTTATTTGAATTCAAATTCAGATTCTAGAACGCTGTTCAAGTTTTATTAGCAAAACATTTTAGTTGGTGTTCTCAAATCCGGGACCGACGGCCATTTTGCTTGGCGTAGTACGCAAGCGTCGAATAAGGGAGCCCACGCATGCGTGGGAGGAAGATATGAAATATTAAAACCCTAAAAATGGCATTGTTTTCGGTTAGACGTGTTTATAAGATTAAAGACACATCTCATGTGTATAAGACGGATCTTTTTGACGGAATTCTAGGAAGGATTAAATTATTCTGAAGCGCTTCATTAGGGTTATGAGAGTCTTAAGTTAATATTTTCCATTTGTTGGACAAAAAAATAAATTATAGTATGTACCAGTTTTCTACCGCATGTTATATATATACGTACTTACTTATTAAGAGTAGATTTAGTAAAGTGTTCGCTATTAATAATGAGGATTTCAGTTAATTAAGCTAGCGTATATTAGGAGGTATTAAAAAAAGGAGTAACACCAGACTATCTTTGTCCCATTGCAATAAAAATAAAAAGTATAATCAATTTCACTGACTCATAAAAGAAAAATACAAACATCCAGTCACATTACACAGACAATATTAATTATACAAATCATCATAATTCAATTAACTCAATTAATTCAATTCATCATTATTATCAATTTTTATATTCAATTAATCAATCACAATAATTCTCTAAAATTCTTATTACTAAACACATGTACTTTGCAATGCAAAGGCCTCTTCTCGTACAGAGAGGCGAGAGCATTAATCACCACACTTGCTAAAGACGAATTGGCGATTTCAATTCTTGAGGTTATAAACTATTAAACATCACATTCACACTACATATGAGTTGAATGAATGGCAGTTGATCTGAGGGGGATGTGTGGTGTTACGCGAATGGATAGAATAAGAAATTAGTATGTAAGCTGAAGTCTGAAAGTGGCAGCGGTGACTAAGAAGTTGTGTGGCAATCGGTTGTCATGGTATGGGCATGTAATGCAAAGGACTAGGGATCACGTTGTGAGGAATTTTAGAGTGTGAATGTGGAAGGTTACAAGAGTAGAGGGAGACCAATACACAATTGATGGATTGTGTGAAAGATGGTGAGGTGGAGGTGACTTTTGAGACGGCGGCAAATAGAAATATATGGAAGAAGAAGACATGCTGCACTGACCCCAAATATATTGTGATATGGGCAGGCGGATGATTCACACTTCTTGTGAATTGAAAAAGTTATATGGTACCAAGAAATATTAACTAGTTCTTCTTATTTATATTAAAAGGTTAGCTTT
This sequence comes from Phlogophora meticulosa, assembly GCA_905147745.2. NCBI lineage: Eukaryota > Metazoa > Arthropoda > Insecta > Lepidoptera > Noctuidae > Phlogophora > Phlogophora meticulosa. The sequence goes on along the minus strand of LR990537.1, from coordinate 12,692,762 downwards.
GTAAACCTACAAACATACGACTAAAACCCGGAGATTTTAAGTATCTAAATGCCAATCACGAGATCGATCTTTGGCTAAGACCAATCAATGGCCGAGTTTGCTAACCTTGAAAGGGCGAATTATAAGCAGCGCTTGAAGATCGAGATTGGGATTGGAGATATCTTATTGGGCTCGAGCGACAGTTATGCTTGACAATTTTTTTACAAACTAACATAGTTGTGAAGATGAAACTGTAATAGTTTGCTGTAAACGTGGATTAAGGTACGTCTAGCTTGACCAATATTCTAGTGGTTAGTGCAGAGCATGAGATTATGAGTTCGATTCCCAGATCGGGCGAAGTGATACTAACTATTTTCAATTAGGAAGGCCTCATTAGCAGACTATAGTCTGGATTAGTACCTGGTTGATGCCAGTGGACTCGCCCTATATTACATGGGACTTAAACATGGCTAGTTTAATATGGGTGTACGTAATATTAAACTTCTACCAGACCAGTGTAGGTATCTTTAACACATACTGACCCCATATTCGTGCCTTATTGAATAGAAAATAATCGTACAATCGCTAGGTTTTATTTATTATTTTGGTTAACCCCTATATATATACTTATTATATATATAATATATACTAACTTATTTCTAAGGGTTAACTATATAGTTAATCCTTATAAATAAGTAAAAAAGAAGTGTCTGTTTGTAATGTTAAAATAACAGCTTCTTATCAATAAAAAGCTGTTATTTTAATATTATTTTACGTGCAGTTAGATGTACAAGGTAAGGTAGTTCTAGCAAAAATAAACATTTTATTTGTCTCTCTGTCTGTCTGTTAGTTCCAGATAATCTCCAAAACGGCTGGAACTACTTCGACAGGAGTTTCACTTTTAGATATTATTTTATATTACTTTTATTTTATATTACGGTTTTTTTGTGCATACCCTGTCTGAAATCTCTGTGCACGCCACTACTGACCTCCATGACCCTGTTACTGGGCAACACGATATACAGTGGCGGACAAACAGGGGGGCGGAAGGGGCGGGGGCGGCCCACCCCAGGCCTTCGGTCTTGGGGGGCCCCCTAATGCTTTCGCGTTCCCTTGATCAAATCATAAACAAGACTTGGCATGTAAAATGTGCTTAGTATGTATCTACATCATTTCATCAAGATCATAACACTACCGCCATCTAGGCTTTTTACGCGGTACTAATGTTCTTTTAACTTTGCTGGGGGGCCTCATTCAGCTTTGCCGCTCCGGGCCTCCGACGGGCTTAGTCCTCCACTGACGATATAACTTGGTAAGACCGATTGTTAGACTGTTCTGACTACCCATAACAACAGCCAAAGGTCTACAAAGATTTTGTCATTGAAGTCATCCCATTCAAATTATAAATGTCGGTATTAAATTTGTCGGTATGTGTGTATACGTTTGTTACTCCTCTCACTGAAACACTGTGTCTGGGAAAACACTGCATCATCATCAAATACATTTTCCTGTCCTCATCCCATTTATTTGGGGTACGCACAGCATGTACCAAGTACCAATGTGAGTTTTTCAATTCATATGTACTTTCTAAGTTTATCTTGGACATCACTGACATCGGTGAAGGAAAACATCGTGAGGAAACCTGGACTTATATAATTAATATAAGTCTGAAATCGCCAACCCGTCTTGAGCAAGCGTGGTGATTAATGCTCATGCCTTCTCTGTATGAGAAGAGGCCTTTGCTCTGCAGTGGGACAGTAATAGGCTGGTACTAATACTACTACTACAGCATATTTGCTTCTTCCATACATTTCTACTTGCCGTCATCTCAATAGTCACCTCTTCTGGAAAAACACTGCCTAGCACATTGTATACCTTTAAAAATGTTGCTTTAATCATAATAATAGATTGGATTTTATTTTTTTCCCAGTGGTAGCCCGGAGTCTGTATGTGTGTCCGGTTGATGGCAATAGGCTCTCCCCCTATTACATGGGACTTAAACATAATATGGGTTTACTATTGATACAACTCTGCCTAACCCTTTGGGGAATACAGGCGTGATGTTATGTAAAAAGCCACATCCCCTATCCCTGTACCCACAAACTTAAACCGGTCAGAATCCAACCAGAAATTCCTAATATTTTTAAAGTACCCCATATAACCCTCTGTGCGCTGCATAAACAGGACACAAAGATGGGAAACCGCAACTGTCCGGGGCCTTTGAGACCCCCAACGAGGGTTGATGAGTGTTTAACAAACGTAATACGCAATGCATGAATAATTATATACGCTCAAAAGAGTTGGTAGACGAGGGGTTCATAACACACTTAGCTTATGTTACGGTAAGTGCAACAAGGTTGATTGATAAAAATATTTTTCCAAAAAAAAAACAAACGAAGAACGAACGAACGAAAAAAAAAAAAATAGTGTAAAATAACATTAATAACTGATTCATTTTTTGCCACTGGCTGTAAATAAATCGGACAAAACAACCAAAGCCACAGATTTCCGAAGTTAAAGGTTGCTTTGTATTTTTTCCAACATACAATAGTCTGATGTCATCTTCTTCTCACCTTTTACAAAATTCAGTCGGTGAAAAGTCAATATTTGTCTTTTTTCTACACTTAGGGTGATTTTTCATTTTTAAATAAAAATTGGACCATCTTTGGGTATATCCTATCCGTAAATAGTTTTGAGTGTGAATGTAGAGGGTTGCAAGAGTACAGGGAGACCCAGGAAACGATGGATGGATTGTATGAAACATGATATGGCTAAGGAGGTGACTTCTGAGATGGCGGCAAATAGAGATGTATGGAAGAAGAAGACATGCTGCGCCGACCCCAAATAAATAGGGATAAGGGCAAGAGGATGATGATATAGTATATAGTGAACGCGTACCTAATGAAGGTTTCTTTACGCTTTTAATTGCTTGGGATACTTCGGCCGGGACTCATAATTGGCCTAGACTTTTCCCAACTAGTTCAAGATCGGCTTGAACAAGTTGGCATGAAGCTTTATAAAATGCTATTCGTGTCCTACCGTGCTTCTGTAGCGCGTCAGGTATGATCGCGGTCGCAGGTGTTTACTTATCAACGACCTATGTGGCGCAGAGCGGGCGAAGGTCCGCCTGCGACGCAAGAGGTTGCGTGTTCGATTCCTGCCTTGGGACAAATGTGTGTACGATCTACAAAGATTTGTTCCGGTTGTCCGGAGTATTTGCTATGTATCATAAAAAATATCTATCTATATAATGTATTTTATTAAGTATATCAGCCATCTAGTACCCGTAACACAAGCTCTGCTCAGCTTGGGGCTAGATGATGCTGTGTGGATTGTCCAGCATTATTTATTTATTTATCTGCCCTCCACAACCCAGTAACTAGGTATCACGATACTCCTTGGTTAGACTGGTGTCAGACTTCTGGCTTCTGGCTACCCGCAATGACTGTCATATATGCATATACGAATGACAGTTAGGATTAAAAGCTTATTGTGTTATGCGAGACGCGAGAGGTCTCGGTATTTGATAGGTCAAGTCACCTATTCACGGACCAGCTTCAGTAAGCTTAAATATTACGTAGCCACAAAATAAATATTTTATGCTTATTTTTGAGGATCATGTTGTGAGGAAAGTTTTGAGTATGAATGTAGAGGGTTACAAGAGTAGAGGGAGATCCAGGAAATGATGGATGGATTGTGTGCAGGATGATATGGCTAAGAAGGAGGTGACTTGTGAGTTCACGGCAAATAGAGATGTGTGGGAGAAGAGGACATGCTGCGCCGACCCCAAATAATTAAATTAAATTGGGGTAAGGGCAAGAGGATGATGATTTTTAAGTTCGAGATATGTAGTTATTTCAGCTGCGACTTTACCCTTTTTGACCTCTGAGTATGTATATTCCGGTGTTTCTTCTCAGAGTAGTCTGGTAGAGAAACACTAACCTAATATAATTCTATTTTTAATTGTGTTTTTTCTTAATCTATTTCATTTCATCATTTAAATCTATGTTACTTGTATAAATTGACTTATAATAATTATAAGTAAGTCCAGGTTTCCTCACGATGTTTTCCTTCACATCACTAACATAGTGATGTCCAAGATAAACTTAGAAAGTACATATGATTCGAAAAAGACACATTGGTAGGTACTTGCCCAGGTTTGAACCCATAACCTCGTAAACTTGTAAACTGATACTAAATTACATTAATTTCTAAATAATTATCAGCCTGACATTAATTGTAACTTGGCAAAAAACTGTCCCTTTCAAACACTCTCCCCAAGGTATTGTCAGTCGTGACGGCTGGTTATATTATCCTTCTGTCACTCTTTGGATACGGAACCCTAAAAATCCTTGCTGTTACGTTACTTTAGACCTTCTGCTTATGATCTATATATTATAAATTATATATATATACTAGCGGACCGAACAGACGTCGTCCTGCCCGTACAGCGCCACCTACCGGGTCCAATTGTAAATCTAAACCATTCTCGAATCTCCACGAACACACACAAAAAATTTCATCAAAATTGGTCCAGTCGTTTAGGAGGAGTTCAGTCACATACACACGCACACAAGAAATATATATATTAAGATATTATATCCTTCTCTGATCAACACTTCACGTGACCAGAGGGCCCAAAGAATTAGTATTGCCATCCAACGCGGCAATGTTGCCAGTGTTTTGCATACGTTTCCGGATGACAGCGATGCGAAGAAGTACTTCGACGCCTGAGTGTTCTGGACGGCTTTTTCTTTTTTGTGTATATGTTAACAGTTAGTTTTATATTATAATGTGTATATGTGAATTAAAAATAAATTAACTATCCTGTTATGCGCACTAAATTACAGATAATCACAGCTGTCGAGTTTATTATGCTCTGAATATCACCATTTGCCTAGCCTTTTCCCAAATGTGTTGGGGTCGGCTTCCAGTCTAACCGGATGCAGCTGAATACCAGTATTTTACATGGAGCGGCTGCCTATCTGACCTCCAAAACCCAGTTACTGGGCAACATAAGACCCCTTGCTAAGACTAGTTGTCAGACTTTCGGGCTTCTGACTACCCGTATCGACTGTCAAAGACCTCTAAATGACAGCTGGGACCAACATATCGAGCACGTAAAGCACGTAAAGCCTTACGTGCTTCCCGAGGCACGGAGAAGTCTCGATATGTTTCGAATTGTCACCTATCCACAGACCGACCTCGGCTAGCGTAGCTTAACCTTCGACCAACACGTGCAGTTGTTTCTACTTAGCCACGAGCTCCTCTGTTATGCTCTGAATATATAGATAATTTATAGTTGACATCTCAGACCCTCTCAATATTACATCTTCATGCCCCCAGAGCAGCTTGGATGCAATTTTGAGCAATATCATGCCAAACTTGTTGCATTTCACTCATCTTAACACTCTCCATACATTCTCTGGAATTTTACTCGGAATATACGAGTAGAACGAGGTATTTTTGGATAACAGTTTACAAAGCTTGTGAGCTTCAAGGAAATCTTAGTTTTAAAGTAAATGTAGAGATAATGGTAAGGACATCATTTTTCTTTGGAAAAATACATTAAGTACCGTGAAACGGGGTCAATAGAATGTTGCTGTTTATTTTTAAGTATTTTTTATTTATTCAAATATTCAGAGCAATATACTATGTATACTTGACAATGTGTAAGCTGTGGTTACCTGTAATTGAGTGTGCATTATAGGATAGTGTATACTGTATTGTAATTGTAATGTATTTCTCGTTGGTGATCCTCAAAATAAATAAATAAATAGGAACACAGGGTCAATAAAAACATAACTTTCAAGAGATATTTCACGTTAGCTACATTTTTTGTTACAATAACTATATGAGTTGAAATAAATAATTTTGTCACTTACTCAGTAACAAGTAGGCAATATTGATTTATCGAAAAAATCCCAGTTGAAGTTTTGTTTCAATTAACCCCTTCGTGTCTATTTACCCCATTTTTCCGTTAACGTTAAACTAAGATGATAGAAACGCACTGGTAAAAAAAATTCTTAAAAATTAAATATTGACTGCCACAAGGACTCCGTTGTCTTAATAAATTGAATTGAATCATTTCTTCACCTTGATAACAACAAATATCTTTGAATTAACGCAAAAATCCCATCTAAAGTTTTGTTTCAATTTACCCCTGCATTTCTATTGACCCCGTTTTACGGATGAAAAACGGAACTTTGATATAATTCCGGAATGAACTTGCATGAATGGTTTTTCCTGTTATTAAATATGATATGAGACCTTCTTGGGTACGGGTTACTGGTTCGATCATTCCAGCACGAAACAAATATTTCAGATTTTTCTCCGTAATCACACCCGTTATATTTTGTACCGCTTGGTATAAAAAAAATGAAATAAATGTTATTTAGATCGTCATTCGCTAACAACTAATGACGGAGTGAAAGGAAGGTTAAGCTACGCTTGTCGAGGTTAGTCTGAAAACACGTTAAGCTGTTGGTCCGGCTGTCATTTGTAGATCTTTGACAGTCGTTACGGGTAGTCAGTCAATCTTACCAAGGCGTATCGTGTTCCCAGTAATTGGGTTGTGGAGGTCAGATAGGCAGTCGCTCCATGTAAAATACTGGTATTCAGCTGCATCCGGTGAGACTGGAAGCCGACTCCAACATAGTTGGGAGGCTAGGCAAGTCACCAAGTATTTATAATTATTATTAAAAAGTGCGCTTGAGCCCGAGCTAAATGAACGCTTTTTCATTCTTTCATTTTAAATTTTTACCTCTCAACAAATAACTGAAGAAACTCAAAAATATTGTACCAAATGTACTCGAAATTCTTTGCCATAGCGATACGTTCTTCACGTGACCAGAGGGCTGGCCTTTTTTTTGGCCAATGAGTCACCATCACCATTCAACGTGGCAATGCTATCAGCCTTCTGGGTACTTTTCCCGTTGTCAGTGATGCTGATGAATTTTTCGATGCCACATGATTATTTATTTTATTTTATTTTTTCATGTAGATATTAATAGAGATGTGTCTTAGGTAAAAATATATTAAGTCTATTAAGTCCGTCAGTAAGATTACCAAAAAATATTGGACACGTATTTTTTGCTTACTCAAATCAATAAAAAGTGATAATGATATAGCACATCAAAGTTCAGGAGATGGGGCTTGTGACGTCACTGTTACGTTAAAAGTGTAGCACGGCGTGACGTCACGCGCAATTTTTTTTTTTTTTCACAAAATTTTAACGCACTATATCGTCGTCATTTTTAGTTTACGTGACAAAAGAGAAAAAAAATACGTGTCCAGTGTGTGTATTTTTGAATAATCCAACTTTCGGACCAATCAGAATTTTTAAGGACCATACCCTATTGTACTCGTAGACACCTTCGACATTCATACACCTATTTACTGCATCATCGTTTCCCGTCACTTAACGTAACATAAGTCTACGTTCATGGTTTTAAACTAAAGTTAAAGTTGTCATTTTAAACACAGGTTGGCTTAGTTTAAAGTTGAACCTTCTCTAAGCTCACCTTTACGCGCGTAATGGAAAGGAATGTCTGTGCTTACCTTTACAAGCTGCCTTGCATCTTCTGTCCGCGTGTATCATGCTGAGAAATAATTAATGGCGGGATAATAGGTTAGTAGACAAGGATCCATTTCATTAGTACTCTGTTGGTTGTTTATTTAATAACTAAGGTACTAGTTACGGGTTGTCAGAAGCCCCAAAGTGAACCAGTCTTACCAAGGGATATTGTTATTTTGTGTCTATTGTTTTTAGACAATATCATAGATTCAGCGATAGTAGCACCATCTATAGTAGGTATATAATACTGTCTGTCTTTTTAAAATAAAGTCTGTGATTCAAGCGTTTGAATTATTAGAGATATCGTGTTGAACAGTAACTGAGTTGTGGAGGTCAAATAGACAGTAGCTGCATTTAGTTAGACTGGAAGCCGGTACACCAACATACATAGTTGGGAACCCATCTGACCTTCCTAAAGAACATCACCCTATAAGGTCAGTGTATGTAATTCTATGCAATTCCTGTAGTTTTCTGCCTGCCCCCATAGAAAAAGGCGTATTTTTTTATTTTTTTTAAGTGAATTCAATGAACCTCAAAACATTATTCACATTTCGTTTTAATTCATTAAATATTTTGATTGGATCGTTGGTGTAGTAAATGCAAGTGCTACTGCGGAGCACGAGGTCCTGGGTTCGATGATTCCCAGATCAAACAAAGTGTTATTCGGTTCCCCAACTGGAATTTCTAAGAAGCTTTGGACTAACCCTGACAATTCGTACCCGGTTGATGACCATATGCTCCCCTTATTACATGGGACTTAAACATAACTGGCGCAATGTGGGTGTACTAAGGTACACTTCTGCCTAACCCATCGGGGAATAAAGCCGTGATGTTACGAAGATGTTGATGTCATTTTAACTTGCTTCGTTGCTTCTCAACGAATTCATTTTATGTATTTTTTCCTGTCACTCCCTGCAGCCACAAGGGAAAGTAATTTTCCCATCTTCTTCCTCTTAATATAGCCCTAATGATATCTTTACCGCCTGTATAAAAACATCACAAATATTTGGACAGTTACCGCATCAAATACGGCGAAACGATTTTTTTTTTCTTTTACTGAATAAACAGTTGACGGTGCTGTAAGGAAACTAGATAAGACAACTTTGTTTTGAATTTAATAAGCATTGCCTAAAATAATAACTATTTTATTGTATACGTATGTACGTATACATTAAAATATTTATCATTTTTGCTGGCTTTTTTGCTGGCACTATTTGTGGCTTTTTTACAGGCTTGATGTTATGTAACATCAAGCCTGTAATTTCCGAAGGATTAGGCAGAGGCGTATCTTTAGTATTTAGGACAAGCCCTGCAACTCCTGAAAACCAGAATCAACAGTGGCTACCACCAGAAAAGCGTCGAGACAGTGAAGCCCGACGAGTCCTGGGGAAACGATTCAACTGCCTTGGAACCTGCAACGAAATTAATCAGAAAAGAACAGCGGAGGAGTTAGAAATTATGTATTATGTACCTTTACTCTACGTACCCACATTTTGCCAGTTATGTTAAAGTTCCATGTAATAGGGGGGAAGGCTATTGCCATCATCCGAGCACAAATCCAGATTCCGGGGCGCTACTGAAAAACAGAAACAACTCAAGTGATCTTGGTCGGGTATTTTATTTAGCATTCTTACCTTTTTTACATACATACATACATAAACTCACGCCTGTTCCCCATGGGGGTAGGCAGAAACTACAGAACGCCTCCTGCTTCGATCTTCACATACTCCTTTTGCTTCCTTTCCTTTGTCATACCTCTGGTCATACACGCACGCCCATTGTGTTTAAGACAAATCTGACCTTTATGAACAACATCACCAAGGTCGGTGTATGTCCATCTACGGTATCCCCTCCCGGCGTTTCCGCTTACATCTGCCTCATGAGTTACCTTTTGTTAGTCCAACTACATCTTCTTTTAAAGCTTTTCAACCTTACTTTGTTTTTGTAGATATGTATATGTTCGTATTTAGTTTTAGTATAATAATTAGTTGTATCGTAACTTAAGTTTGGCGATTCTGTGTGCTATGTCGGTTACTTTAGTTCTCCTGCGGATCTCCTCATTTCTAATTCGATCACGCAGGGAAACTCCGAGCATAGCACGCTCTAGGCAGGCCTCCCACACGGTGGACCGACGACCTGGTGAAGGTCGAGGGAAGGGCATGGATGCGGAAGGCGCAGGACCGGTCATTGTAGAAATCCTTGGGGGAGGCCTTGTCCATCAGTGGACGTCTTTCGACTGAAATGATGATGATGATCGTAACTTAATATTATAAACGCGAAAGTAAGTTTGTTTGTTACCTTTTACGCATTAACCACTGAACGGATTTCGATTTTTTGCCATTGCCATTCAACGTGGCAATGCTGCCAGCCTTCTGGGCATTTTTCCCGTTGACAACGATGCGGATGAAATTTTTTGATGCCCTATGATTATTTATTTTATTTTATTTCTTCATTTATATAGAAAAGATTGTATTGTTTGTATGGTTATTCGTAATGGATAAATTTAAAATCTACGTCTCCGGTATTAAAAAATATTTCAAGTACTTACATGATAGATTTTTTTCTATAGCTATAGGAAGCTACATTACCACTTTACCAGTGAGTAACATAAGGCTACATTTTCTTTAAAAAACTTGTGAGATCTCTACGAACATTGCAATAATGAAACCCGAAGTACTTATCGAAAACTTGCTTTTAAACTTGACGACCGATTCGGCGCGGCGACCCCCCGCAACCTCGAGAGGTTGCGGGTTCGATTCCCGCCCTGGGACAAATGTTTGTACGATCTACAAATATTTGTTCCGGGTGTTCTGGGTATTTCCTATGTATAATAAAAATATCTATCTATGTAATGTATTGTATTATGTATATCAGGCATCTAGTACCCATAACATAAGCTCTGCTTAGCTTGGGGCTAGATGATGCTGTGTGGATTGTCCAGCAATATTTATTTATTATTTATTTTATTTATTTAAAAGTCATTTTGGTCATTCAAGTCATTTTTCAAAACTATTGATGATAATAATGTTTATAAACAAAGAAACATTGTAATAAATTGATTTTCCGACACTACGCTTTGAAGAGGAAGGCCCCTCCTTCCTCTTCAAAGCGTAGTGTTTAAGTTCGAAGGGAAAGTACGCAATCGAAAACGTACGAAGTGAAAGTGCTGAAAAAACAACCAAGGATTTTGTTCTCTTGTTTTCTTCCATCAAGGTCCAAGATGCCTAAGATAAACTTATTAAGTACCTTCTTATCAATTGAAAAAGTCTCTTTGATAGTTCCCCCGATTTGAACCCACAACCTCGTGCATGAGGTGCGAGGCTTTAATCAAAACGTAATCCGCCTAAACTAACTACCAGAATCTTCTGAAGAGACCCTTGTCGGATGTCCTTAACAAAAATAACCGAAAATTATTTCATCCATTGACCTTTCTAAGATGTCCGTCTACTTTTTTCCATCGTTAACGCTAATAGAATATTCAACAAGAATTATAATATGGAATTTGCATATTATCCAAGAGCCTATAATGTAATCATTCCGCCGGCTCTTAGGACTCCCACGCGATGGCTTTGACAGCCTAGGACACCTTCTTAAAGGTTCCAATATTTTCCGTTATTATTATATTAATACACGGCCTTTAGTTAAGAAAGATAGAACAAGTATTTATTTAGTACATAACTCAGGCACACAATACTAAATAAACGAAACAAATAAATTTAAATGAAAACAATTGAAAAATGAATGAAAAGGAAAAAAAAATGTACAAACAAATTTTTTTGATAGGTTTTAAACTTTATTACAAAAATATAAGATTCAAGTTCAATTATTATTAGTGTAGCCTGATGTGCTGGCGTCTGTAGCTTACGACTGCGCTAAATTGGACCTATGTACTTCAGTTTAGCAGAAACGCCACAAATAGTGCCCAGCTAGTTGATTTAGATGAGGGTAGATCATCATCTGCGTAGCCTTTTCCCAAGTATGTTGGGGTCGGCTTCCAATCTAACCGGCTGCAGCTAAATACCAGTAACTGAACTGTTACTGGACCTGAACCCAGCTACTGGGCAACACGGGCTTCTGACTACCCGTAACGACTGTCAAAGATCTACAAATGACAGCCGGGACCAACGGCTTAACGTGCTTTCCGTGACACGGAGGAGTCTCGATATGTTACGAACGGTCACCCATCCACATACTGACATCGGCAAGCATAGCTTAACCTTCGACCATTCTGTTCAGCTGTATTTATTGACCATCAAGTGGAAAACCTAGTTTTATCTAAATTAACCTTAATGAGTATTCTCATCACTTTTAATGAAACAATCAACAATAACATTTGTCTGTTATCCAATAAGCAATAAAATATGAGCGGATAATTAAAATAGTTTAATGAGTCAAAACCTATTGTTTCGTATACTGAAACTAATTAATTTTCAAATAGCCGAATTGTAAATCATACGAATATTCGGCCTGGCAATAAAATTTTCAACTTTAATTGCTGAATTTTGCGATGTCAAAAAAAGCTTACGTAAACATCACTACTAAAATTGATGTAATTTATTTTAAGTCATGGCCTTCTTGGTGTAGCGGTCGCAAGCACTACTGCTGAGCATGAGGTCCTGAGTTTGATTTCAGGGCCAGGCAAAGATATTCGGTTTTCCGTCTGGAGTTTCTCAATAACAGCCCAGAGTCTGGTTTGTGCCCATTCTATGGCAATAGGCTCGCCACGTATTATAAGGGACTAAAACATAACTAGCGAAATGTATGTGTACTATTTAATTGGCGCATAAGTGCCTAACCCATCGCGGAATATAGGCGTGATGTTATGTTATATTATCTTTGATAAATATGTTGATGTTGTATTTCTATATTTAATACTTCACCGTGACAAGGCTTTTAAGAAAAATTGTACTCACCGAAATTCCACAAAATGTTCTTAAAATTAAAATTGACGTATTGTAATTGAATTGACGGCAGTTGTTTTTATCTTGTTTTTACGTAGTCTTTTGTTATTTTCAGAGCAAAGGTATCAGTAGTACTCACATCATGAAATTAAACAAACGCAATACAAGTGCCTATTCATTTTATCATAGCACGCTCGCATTCTACGACTCGCTGCCATTGAATTTTGAAGTGGCATCCGCAAATTGTTCTCCCACACCGACATTACACCTACGTACTCTGATAAGGAGACGCATCTGGGATCAGTATGACAAATATGGTCGGATCAAAGTGAATGCAGGCAGGTCAGGGTGAAGTAGCCATCAATTTTAGATAGTACATGCCCTACAAATGATGGCTACTTCACAAGACAGTTAACAACAGACTAAGCAGCAGCTGGGCTGTGTGCTCACGGTGATAGCCGCCGTAACAAGGCCGCTGGTCCTTTAACAAATAACTCCTTGTCATATGAATAGCAGACACTATGCAGAGCCCGCATGGGGGACGACGAGACAGGATCTGCTCAGATGTCATATGCCTCTCAACTGCCCAGAAGTAGATGCATACAAGGCTTCGGTCTCCGAGAGATCGCCAGCAATATCAAATCGCTGCTGGCGTTTCTATTTTCCCTCCCGCTGAGTTGTGAAGTGGCTATCACCATCCTATCTATGAACCGGTCCTAAAAATTATACAATACCCAACATTTATTTTTTCGCTTCTGCGACGAGCCTCGTCACGATCATTACGTCTCTGGATTCATGAATATATCTTTCATTAATCATAAGGTAGGCACCACGTAACATCACAGATCTTCAAAACAAATTGTCTCACAAATAGATATAAATTATCAACCGTCACAGGACATTTTTTAATTGAAGAGCGCTCCACACTTCATGAAGACGATCAAAATAAGCTGAAGAGTTACCAATGATTCAAGTTCGTCAGCATCGTTGGGTTCGCTGGCAAGCCCAATATTCAACCAGCTACAGCGACCTTAGTGGTGGATGAAGGAGACTTCATAGCTCGAGGTGGATGATCTAGTCCTGATACAGCCTCTGAGGTGAAAGAGTATCCTGAATAAAAAAATTACGTACTTGTACCATTGAAAAAATCATAAATAGTTTGAAATTGTAACCTAATCTATACTTAAACTTATTAATTTAATTAAATTAAGTTAATTTTCCCATGGCACAAACATGTTCGTTTGTGTCATGTCACAAACGCATAATACCCATGTATGTATTGTAACATACCCTGCCCTGTTCATAACATACTTATGCACCGTCTCAATTGAAACCCTATTTACCAACCATATGGATCTCTTTGCCATAAAACCTTTCTAAAACTCAAACATTAATATAAGTAGCTGCACAGTGGTCCCTTATGTCACTGTGATCTTATTTGACAGCGGCAAAGCGTGTCTTCTGCACCCGTGGGTATTAGCCCGTGATGTGATCAAATAAACTAAGGTAACAGGAGTATTGAAAGCGATAATATGTGGCGCTGTTAAGTGAAGTTTTAGGACATAGCAAAAAGAAAACACAAAGGAATCATGTTTATTTGCCACCCATTAAGATGCATACAAAAAAAACTGCAAATGGGTAAAATAATGACTCCGTATGCATGTACAGACGCCAGCACATCAAGCTTTCCCGAACTGTCAAATTTTCCCAATTGAACCTGATCCTGATTCTTTTTGTTATAAAGTTTGAAAAACTACCAAAGAAATGTCACAGTTTGGGGTGGCTTGATGTGCTGGCCTTTGTACGACACAAACCCACAGCGTAGGTTTTCAGGGTCTTCAGCCGTCGTTGACTGGATCACATACACCGGAGCAGCAATATGTAAAATACTTGAATGTGAACAACTTAAATAAAGCAGTAATAGCAGTATTCCCCTAGTTATCTATCCCCTCATTTTCAGTTCACTTGCACCAACCACAACAGAAAACTAGTTCCATGGGAGGAACGTAGTTTTCTGTCTTCTTCAATGCCCGACTCACCGTGCTGACTTCATCCACAATTCTTACTTCGACAAATCTATTTATGGCAACTAACCGATTCGAGTGTTTTCATTGTTTATTTTTAGTCATGTATGTGTGTTATTTGTGTACATATTCTATGTAGGTATTATATTTATACTAATATAAATTTATTATAATCCATATAAATTTATTTTTTCTGATTTTTCCCTTTTCTTTTAAGAAATTGCACCTACCACTGTTTGTCTCTGCATCACCCAAAGGTTGATTGGTAGAAAATGTCTTTGGCATTAAGTCCGCCTATTAAATAAATCTTCTTATATATAAAATTCTCGTGTCACAATGTTTGTTCCCGTACTCCTCCGAAACGGCTTGACCGATTCTCATGAAATTTTGTGAGCATATTGAGTAGGTCTGAGAAGCGGCCAACATCTATTTTTCATACCAAAAAAAAAACTTTAGGCGGTACAAAGTTCGCGGGCACAGCTAGTAATAATATAAAAACAAGTATTTTAATGTCCATATTTTGTTAGAATTACATTATCTTAAAACTATGTTACTCATGAGGAGAGCACTTACTGCAACTATACTATTGACGGTATAATTAGTGTATTATTAATAAAACATTAATCATTATTATCATCATCCTCCTGCCCTTATACCACTTTATTTGGGGTCGGCGCGGCATATTTTTAAAAATACTTTTAAATCATTTTATTAGTGCTCCCTGCACCAATCCACAGCATAGTACGCCGGCTGAAGAAAATCACAATGACTGTTAATGACTAAAGAAAATCACAATTAATTTCCAACATAACATAACACCTGTATTCTCTGAAAAGTCAGACAGAGCTGTTCCTGTATTACGACCCACATTTCACCTGTAATGTTTGAGTCCATGTAAACGGAGGTGTCTATTGCTATCGACCGGGCATGAATCCAGATACCGGGCTGTTAATGGAAAAATTCTGATGAAAAACCGAGCACTTTCTCCAACCCGGGAATCGAACTGACTAGTAGCACTAGTGAGCAATATACCAACGAGCCAGTTAATGTTTTTTTTATAGTTTAATATTCTCTTTCCGTAACAATGCCCGCTTAGAATTTGGAAAGAAACAGTCATCATCATCATCTGCCTAGCCTTTTCCCAACTATGTTGGGGTCAGCTTCCAGTCTAACCGGAAAATAACAGTGAGTAATAATAAAGAAAAAGTTGACGGAAAGCTTTGGATATTGTTTTCTACAATTTACAAGAAGAATTGCTAGGAATGAAAAGAGCAGTGGCGGACTAACAGGGGGGCGGAAGGGGCGGCCCGCCCCGGGCCTCTGGCCTTGGGGGCCCCCAAATGCCTCCGCATTCCCCTGATCAAATCCTAAACAAGACTTTAAAAATTTATAATAATTTCATAATTTCATCATAAAACACTACAGCCATCTAGACTTTTTACGCGATACTAATATTCTTTAAAACTTTGCTGAACTCGTCCGAAATCCCGTCTTTGTAGCGGGTACTTTGAAATTAATTTCACTTGCCAGATATTAACGAAATAAACATAAACACTACATACAAATGTGAACTGAATAAAAAGCTTGGAAAACTACATTTTTTTTAAAGCTGGGGGGCCTCATTCAGCTCTGCCGCCCCAGGCCTCTGACGGGCTTAGTTCGCCACTGGAAAAGAGCCTAATGTCTGCTAAGACCATACAAATACTAAGTTACAAAAGTAAGCTAAGTCGCGAATTCGCGTCAGTTAGCATCGCTCTCTGTGGCGCACGTCCTTTATCTGCTACCCAGCCCGCAGCTTCCTATTTATTAGTCAAACAGCAACGTTTTAGGGACGATTCCGTCGGTTAGGGAAATATTGACATCTGCCATTGAGACCTATGAGATACGTTGAGGAGATTATTTGGTTACTAGGTGTTCTTCGTGGCTTTACTTGTCAATGTGTCAATCGGATCTACCTATAGTTTATTCATGAGTGGAACTGCCTGGAGGCGACGCCCTAGAAAGACATGCACTAAAATCGTCGGTGATGTTCTTCAGAAAGGTCAGGTGAGGTGCGTAGTACTCGCAACCGGCGTGCGTGTATAACCATATGTATGAAGTATACGAAGCAAAAGTATTATGTCATTGTCGTCACAGGTGACGTTCTGTAGATCCTGCCTACCTCCATATGAAAAAGGTGTGAGTTTATGTATGTATGATGTAAGTGTAAAATGAGGATTGTCAACTGCTGGTTTAATATAGAGAAAACTTAATAGAATCCTCTTTAAAATAAATCTTGCGTCTTTTTTTCACTAAGGTCTTCCTCGCTCTCCTAATCCGTCATTCGTCTCTCCTTTCCCTCGTCCCTTCTCCCTCACACGCGTTACGTTCCATTCCTCATAGTTTTATATTATAACACTCATACGTACCGTAAAAAGATATAGGTAATGATTTTAAAATGGCTGCGCTAGGAAACGTCTGAAGAGATATAAAAGAATTTTCACATTTCCTTGGCTTTGAATATTTTACACAAACATTCCCACCGCTACATGCTCCTTTTACATGGATAGAAGTAGCACTAAGGCAGGAAGTATCAGAATGACGTCACGTAAGTAGGTAACGAGGGTAGTTGACTGTACCTATCCTATGGAACACGTAGAAAACCCCTTGAAATCACGTACGAGGTATTGCGCTGTAAAATGGCTTTAAGGCTTCTGCAGACAAACGCGACAAAGCGACAGAATTTGGTGTTATACATCGTTAGAACACTTTTTAATAAAACGCGCGTCACTATCTGTATCGTTGTGGCGTCACGCCTGTCTGGGGACGCCTTTAGATATTTGAGTTCCGAACCGTAATAGTTTGTATTAACGGTTTTGAACTCTTAGAATTTACACACTTTTTGGAGCGTAATTTCCTATTTTCATTTTCCTCTAATTTATAATGGCTCCATTCTCCTCTGCTTAACCCCTAGGGAAATACATTTCGTCAGATATTAAAGTCTCATGTAATAGAGAGTGAGTTTATGGCTATCAAACGGGCTCGAGTCCAGCCTCCGGGCTGCTAACAAGAAAATTTATATTGGAAAAACTCGGTTACATTTTGCCTGACCTGGGACTAGAACCTAGAACCTCAAGCTCAGTAAGCGCGCTTTGGACCACTCGACCAACGAGGCAATACTAACGATTTAGTATTATATTTTATAGATAGTTCTTCTAACTCATGAGACAGATGAACTGCCGGGGAGTTTGTTGCGCCACTTCATCATCCTGGCTAAAATAGTACTCCTAATAAAGTGGTGAAGGGCGTCTTAGGCTTTAAAAAAGATAAGTAAACGTAAGGCAGTCTGCCTTACGTTTTGCTTGCCTTTTTTAACTTTCAAATATTCAAGAACAAGAAAGAAGAAAATATAAAAAAAGAAAAAAGACATAAATTATAAAAGAAAGAAGAAAACAAGATAGAAAGGTTCTCAGCCTCATTTAAATAAATGATTTTCTTTTCGAGGGTCGTAGGTATCTTAATTAAAAGTACCTATCTATTGCGATAAATTAATAATGGTCACTTATAATTTTGGTGAAACTAGTATCTAGACTAGATACTAGTTTTCAAATTGTGTGAATATCATAGGCAACTAGACAATCTAGTTTCCGATGATATTGTAGAGGTCTAATATTATAACAGACCTTACTGCATACAGGCTGGTAGAACTTTGGTTCCCTATAGTTTGAAAAGAAGAATGAAGATGAAAATATATGTCGGCCGTGTCAGGGAAGATTTGAATTTTGTAATAATGTGAGCTATTTAATAAATGCCTCAAAAGTCAAAGAAGCTCTATTTTTATAACAGTTAATCGCGCTCTACAATATACACACAATAGGGTAGTGTCCTTAAAAATTCTGTTTGGTCCGAAAGTTGGATTACTTAAAAATACTGGACACGACACACGTATTTTTCTTTTGTCACGTAAACCAAAAATGATGACGACATAGTGACGTCACGCCGTGCTATACTTTTAACGTTAAAGTGACGTCACGAACCCCTTCTCCTGAACTTTGACGTGCTATAAAATTGTCACTTTTTATTGATCTGAGTAAGCAAAAAAAAAGTGTCCAATATTTTTTGGTAATCTTACTGACGGGCCAAAAAGACTAAATATATTTTTACCTACGACACATCCCTATTTGAACAGTGTGAAATACGTCTCTCTCGTTGCTTACGTTAAAACAATAGCTACATTCTCGACTATTTTTTTTCCCAAAAACACTCCCACAAGAAACACCCAAACAATAAATCCTACTTAATGAAGTATAAACAAAATATACAAGAAACAAGGGCCCACTTAGCATAATCAGAGACTTGGCCGTTTCAACAAGTTTGCGGTCGGTTTCGCAAAGCTGGCGTGCTCAATTGAATCTCCTGAACGAACTCGCCCATTGCCGTGTCTCAAGTTTCGTGATAAAAATTCGTAAACGAAGATGTCGATGGTTTGGAAGAGAACGTTGGTGTCACAGATAGTAATAGAACGTACTGTGACGTTTTAATATCAAAAAGAACGTTATTGCATACATAATTTTAAAATAAAATAAAATAAAAAGCCTTTATTGTTGTTAACAAGTTTTACGCAGAGTAGTTTCGTGTGCCTAAAATTAATTTACTTATGACTACTATCTAAATTTATTTTATTCCGATCATATCCAGAGAGTCACCATCTTGGACCCAAACAGTTTCTTACCTGACTGGATTTGAAAATTGTAGCCAGGTGGACAGTACGACACCCGGCCCTGATTACCTCAGAAACACCAAGAACTCATTAGCATATATTAAAATTAATTGTTAAAACTAAAAGAGAATTAGATTTCCAACAGATTTGAAGGGAAGGAATAGCAATGAGGGGCTGGTAGTGGTGACAGGTTTGTTTGGGAAATTTAGGATTGAAGGATGAAGTTTCTTTAGGAATTTATTCTCAGGTTTCAGTCAATTCGGAAATGCGGGCGCCATTAACTTATCAAAATGTTGACAAAGTGTAAAAGTGGCTGGAAAAGTTCTACTTGCTACTACAGAACTAAATATAACTTCATCATTATTTTGAAGATCTGTGGAACATGACGGATAAATGTCACATGCCTGAAAATGAGTTTGTAAAGAAACACGGATAACCATTGCAACGTTTTGAAAAGAGTATGCATAGATTGATAGGTCATATTGAGAGAATGAATGAAAGGCAACTAACAAAAGCCTGGCAGTTTATGGCCAGTGGTACGTCGTGCGTGAGTATGTGGAAAGGTTGGAATAGGACGCCCTAGAAAGGCATAGAATGCACTCACCTCAATGGGGCGTTCTTCAGAAAGGTCAGGTGCCTAGTACTTGCAACCAACGCGCGTGTGTGACCAGATGTCTGAAAGAAAACGAAGCGAAAGAAATATTTAAGATGGCGTTCTGTAGGTAATATACTTATATAAATTCCGAAGTCCCATATACAGATCCCAGGCTGCTACTGAAATTCCAGATCGAAAAACGCAATAAACACGGCAAAACCTTGTACTCAGCACTAGCGCTGCTGGCTACTAGACCAACGAGGCAGTTCTCCTCGAGTATGTCCACCGCATACCTTACACTATTATACATATAGTATTTCTGCCTGGATCGCATCTCGTAAAATTTCTTCTTAACTTCACTCTTCTTCAAATTCTATTTCATTTGTTCTGAAAGAAGAGAATCTTGGTCGCACTAGTGGTCACCATCTGTCTTTGTTTCATGAGTATTAATTAGATTCATCTCATTATTAAATCAACATGTCCTAATATTTAAAATAGGTGAATCTCCTTGTCACATCAGCTGTTGCCTTAAACGAGTCTTCACAGGGATATCTAAAACCATCGTTATTCTTTGCAGAGTGAGCATGGGGATTGAAATGGTCTACGTCAACGTACACTCGTGGGTATTTTTCCAAAATCACCACACTTGTTACATAATTAAATGTTGGTTCGGACAAGAATAGAATAGAATAAATACTTTTTTACTCTACACCATGAAAACTTACAAAGTTTAAGAGCTACACAACAGGGTGTTACAATGGGTGGCCTTATCTCTAAAAGCGATCTCTTACAGGCAACCTTTGGATGGACTTAATAGAGAAGGAACAAAACTATAAATATAAAAATTACCATAGGATTATTTTTTACATTTTCATGCACAGCAACGGACTGTTATTATGGCATTTTAGGAGAGAGTAGTAATGATTCTTGATCAAGGATACAACCAAGACCGCGACAAGACAAGCATTGCGACGTGAAATTTTCATCTGCAAAGATGTCAAAATCACAGTTAAAATGATATCTTTTGTAACAGACTGTACCTGCCACACATTTTTTTTTAATAAATAGGTAAAAAATGGCTTTTTCCTCATCGTCTTTTACAATGCTGTTTGAATCCGGACTAGCAACAAAGAATCATTAAACTCAGTTAGTTTCAGCTGAAACCGAACATAGAGCAAAGTGGCGGTTCACCTACAAAAAAAAAGTCAAAAAGTTTAAACGAGCACTACTAAAGACCATCCAGGGTTTGAATGGCAGCGCCATTTTTCATCGGCACCAGATATTTATTCCCGTCGCAGTCGGACGCGGCTGATGGAAACATTCGGTCACTGTCTTGGAAACGTTTTATTTAATTTCGATTTTTTATCTGTATTTGTAGTAGGTAGCTACCGCGCTGTCTGCTTCCAATGTAAAAGAAGAATCAATATTTCTAATCGTGATTTTTTGATGAGAGCGTTCTTCGTTGACTCTTGTCATTTGTGGACGACCTATGTGGCGCAGCGGGCGAAGGTCCGCCTGCGACGCAGGAGGTTGCGGGTTCGATTCCCGCCTTGGGACAAATGTTTGTACGATCTACAAATATTTGTTCCGGGTGTTCTGGGTATTTGCTATGTATAATGAAAAAATGTCTATCTATGTAATATATTGTATTAAGTATATCAGTCATCTTAGTACCCATAACACAAGCTCGGCTTAACTTGGGGCTAGATGATGCTGTGTGGATTGTCCAGCATTATTTATTTATTATTATTTATTTAATTTGTTCTTCCTTTTCTGATGTAAAATTACGAAGAGAATAGATCAATTATTTGTACTTAATGGATAATACTGCTTGACTGATTTTTTTAATTCTTTCACCCATGTAGACCTACATTATCATGAATACAGGCTATACTTTACTTTCAAAACTATGTTTTAAAGGGGGTGAAGGGATGTTAAAGTTCGACGGCATTTCGAAGGGAAAAGTGTTCATACTTTCTTCTCCGTAGACGCAGACACGTCGCGGGCGAGATGCTAGTTCTTTTATATTTTTCTATATTTTACTTTGTCTTTAAATAACAGTAAAGAATGCAAATAACAACGGTTTATATTGACTCTTGCAGTCGATTTAGTTGACATTATCTCGAACACAATAATGTTAATTATACTAAATTACAGCATCTTTAACAGCATTAACCAGTAGTGTTTTAATAGCATGAACTATTTGTTTGTAAATAAAATAAACAAAAGCACACATAACAACTATGAGTGTCACAAGGAAGCAGCCTAGACGTTTTTGCGAGTAATATGTATCAAATAAACACATTGCTATAAGCAAACTACAAGGCGTTTAGGCATTTGTTCCATGAGAAAAATATCCAATGAAATGTCAATTTTAAAACATAAAAATGTTTCTACCTTTCGGGAAGATTCTTGTGGTTCAATGAAAGGTGGAATTTAATCAACTGTGACAGTAGCCTCGTAATATGACGAAAAATACTTACTTACGTATAGCTCACACTGCGAATAACTCTCAAGAATGGGCATTTAAAAAACTTAATACCGTATTGTGATGTTTTAAAACCATCATGATTTCAGTGAGAGAGAGAGAGATGGAGCTTTACATGACCGATTGCACAATCTCTTTTTAAGCCTGGAATTTTAATGGCATTAATACTTCACGATACGGCCCCTGTGCTATGTTTACGAGCAACTCAAACTCTACTGGGATTTAAATAAGAATTCGTTTTGGTTTTATTCTTGATAAATAGTTGGTAACGATGTGCTTTTGAGGGTCTATAGATTTGTTTCTACACCGATAGAGTGAAAAATACGTGTCCAATCTTTTTAAATAATCTACCGGACGGGCAAAAATCTATTTTTTTGTCCGCATCCCTATTTAATATACAAATGTAAGTCTGAAATCTTGAGCAAGCATGCTGATCGATGTTCATGCCTTTGGTCTATGGCCAAATTTATCTGCTCTTCTTCGCTGGTATTATTACTACTAAAAATATCTCATTTTACTTTTACTCATTATTATTGATGCTGAAAAGAAATCGCAATCAAACTCGCTCAAGTCCCGAGACAGGGATTATTTAAAATGATTTAAGTTTTCAACTCAATGAATCATAAATTAGATAATCAATGGAATCCGATTGGAATTGTGTTCAGCGAATTTTAATTTAAAGGTCTCTACCTACTGATGCTGCGAAAATTTTCTGATTATTTCGTGGTGACATTCGCAGTGTGGAAATTCGTTTCTAAAAATGTTTATAAAATTTCTAAATAAACAGGTTGGAAGGTACATCGACGCAAAACCTGAAAACATTTGTTCTGAGTTCATACACAAGGTGGCACAAAACTTTAATATAGGTAAACATTGGTCCGGGTGCTAAGCAGGTGCATTGTTTAATAGGTTGCCAATTTATTTAAAGTTATTAATTTATAGTCCTTACTTATTCATAAACAAATTAAATCAATAAATGCTGGACAATCCACACAGCATCATCTAGCCCCAAGCTAAGCAGAGCTTGTGTTATGGGTACTAGATGACTGATAAAATATACGTAATACATTACATAGATAGTTATTTATTTATTATACAAGGCAAATACCCAGAACACCTGGAGCTAATCTTTGTAGATCGTACAAACATTTGTCCCAAGGCGGGAATCGGACCCGCAACCTCCTACGTCGCGGACGGACCTTCGCCAGCCGCGCCCCATCGGTAGTCAAAAATTAAAAGCCTTCTTGTTGGAAAAATGTTTACACTCAGTATCAGAGTTTATGATATGATAAAAAATAATTAAGACCACTGGAATTCAATCTTGACGTCCGAACATTCGCCTTTGAGCTTACACTGTCACCTAGACAGACCTTTAAATAAACTTCTTAAGTGATAACAACGTCTGAGCTTGCGTATTACTGGTCAGCAGTTTTACTGATCTTTGAGGCTATAGAGAAGATTGGGCACTTGACTTTGTGATACACAAAGTGAGTTTTCATCGTCACAGATGACTATGACGATGAAAACTAAATTAATTGAATTTTATAGTGACATTCAACTTTATTTTATAAAAGATGTTACTAATAAGTTAATAATTATGTACTAACGTACGTAGAAATAAAACTTGTATATTAATTTGCTTCTACATCGTGCTACAATCTTATAACAATCAAAGCTTATCTAAAAAAGTTTTCAGGATTTGTTCTAAGGATCAATAATTGTAGCAATTTCGTGTCGCACTGTATGCCTTTCATACTGTTGCAAAATATTAATTTACACTTAAGTGACCACTCTTTAGCTTGATGGTAGGGTGGGACTAGTGGCTGAGTAATTGGCTGCTGCGCGAGTCGCGGGTTCGATACAGGAGAAAATCCTAGTGTGGGGTAACGTTTTTTAAAAGAAAGAAAGTAGACGTTCAGAGTTGTTTTCGAAGAACTATAGTTAAAAAGGAAACCAGATTGGCTTGAAAATGAAATCAACCTGTATATTAATGAATTTTGAAAGTTTGTGGCTGGTCAATAAAGCAGCAAAGCGGGCTGAAACGTGGACTTTTAGTACAACTATCGATGAATGTAGTTGATAAAGATGGATAGGGTGCTCACTTATGACTGAAGCATTACTAAGACCCCTATTACAGAAGCTCACTCAAGGCTCAAGCCTCACTAAGACCCGTTTCACAGAAGCTCACTCAATGCTCAAGCCTTACTTAGACACGTATTACAGTAGCTCACTTAAGGCTCAAGCCTTACTAAGACCCGTATTACAGAAGCTCACTCAAGGCTCAAGCCTTACTAAGACCCGTACTACAGAATCTCATTCAAGGCTCAAGCCTTACCAAGACCCGTAATACAGAAGCTCACTCAAGGCTCAAGCCTTACTAAGACCCGTATTACAGTAGCTCACTAAATGCTCAAGCCTTACCAAGACCCGTATTACAGAAGCTCACTCAAGGCTCAAGCCTTACTAAAACCCGTATTAGAGAACCTCATTCAAGGCTCAAGCCTTAGTAAGACCCGTTTTACAGAAGCTTACTCAAGGCTCAAGCCTTACTAAGACCCGTTTTACAAAATACGCATTAGATCCCAGGGGCAGTATAGATGTTGTCACAGTTGTCAATAAAAACAAAAGTTAATGTAAAATATTTTAATTTGTAATTAGTACTTAAGTAATTATGATTTGTTCTTATCAGCTTATTAAAGTTAGTCTCTTATCTAGATGAGGTATGATTGGTGAGGATTTTCTGATGTACCCTTCTATGATTTCACTGTCTACGCCCAGCACCGTCAGGTTGCGACCGTGTTCTTTGAACATCTGGAAAAGAAACTTCATTCATTTAGAATTTAATGAAAAAAGGCCATGGATATACAGATACAAATCCAGACTTCAAGCTATAAACTCTGATAAACTCCTGGTAGAAAAACCCAATAACAATGGCTGAACTGGGAATCGAATCCAGAGTCATGCTCATCTCATGCATGCTTGCGAAGACTAGAGTAAAGAGACAGTTAGTTTATAGGGTGGTTTGGGACTTTAACCCAAAAACTGATATCAGATTCCATATTCCAGATTTTTAATTTAAAACTTAATACTTTACGTCTCTCACTGAAAATATCATTGGGTTATGTAAAAATCATGTTCTTTTTTACAGTTCATGTGGAACACCTTAACTGCCAAGCAAACGAGACACAGTAGAAAATGTATTGTTTGTCGGTCATTTGGCGTTCAACTTGTTAAAAAAAACTTAAAAAGCAACATTGCAACGCTGGGGTGGCCAGAATCATATACTGAGTTCAGAGTATCAGTTTGTGTGTCGTGTGCCTTCCAGCATGTATAAAAATAAATAATGCTGGACAATCCACACAGCATCATCTAGTCCCAAGCTAAATAGAGCCCATGTTATGGGTACTAGATGACTGATATACTTAATACAATACATTACATAGATAAATATTATTTTTACTATACATAGCAAATACCCAGAACACCCGGAACAAATCTTTGTAGATCGTACAAACATTTGTCCCAAGGCGGGAATCGGACCCGCAACCTCCTGCGTCGCAGGCGGACCTTCGCCCGCCGCGCCACACCGGTCGTCAAAAATATCCTATATAGTATAGATCTCTCAGACGCAATAAAATGACTGAACAACGAGACACAATAGTAAATATATTGTTTGTCGGTCAGTTGGCAACAACGTACTACAAAAAAAACTCCAGAAAAAGCGTGAATTTAAGAAAAATCAACGCAAAATTGTTACGCTGGGGAGTCCTGAATCTTATGCTGACCTCATGGTGTTAGTTTGTGCTTAGACGTACCTTCCCCCAAGTAATCTCTCAGAGGCAGTATTTTAACTGAATAAGATAAGTATTAAGCTTACAGCAAATCCATTGCCTCCTCTGGTCAGGAAGTCCAGGGTGGTGACCTGGTAGTCTCTGTCCAAGTGGAACTCTTTGTACTCATCTCCTTCCTTCTGCAGTATTTCAACCACTTTTGGTATCGTCGTGTCTATTGTCACTTTGAGACCTTGAAAATGGAATTAGTACATTTTTACAGCTTTCTAGACTTAGTAGTCTTGGCTGTGCATAACAATAATAATTCAATTATTTATTCAAATAATAATTTAATTATTAAAATACTCGCAGTATTAGTAACAATTTGACTTAAAAACCTATGTTAGTAAATTAATAATATTTTAATTTATTTACTAACTTAGGTATTTGAATAATGAAATTATTACTTGAATAAATAATTTAAATACTCATGGTATTAGTAACAATTTGACTTAAAAACCTATGTAAGTAAACTAAATTAAATATAAATAAAGATAATCAAGATATAAGTCCAGGAGAAAGGCACCGGTTTGCGATCGCTCAATTCCAGTCAGCCGGAGATCATTTTTAGGATTCTGTTGGTGCTGTCCCGGACCCTGCGTACTAGGGATGCGTATTACTGTATAAAAGCAATCTACGCGGCCTTCTGCATAGATACTCAGTCAGGATAAACGATTTTATAGGTAAACGCTATGATCGGTTCAATAATAAATCTACGAATATCAAATATTTCCTTATCCAATAGGAGTCTGACAAAGTCTGACCCTATATCTCTACCATCTTTAATTACACTTCTGCTTTCAAACCAGTGATCAACTGTTAACAAAATAAATCATCACCTGCCTAGCCTTTTCCCAACTATGTTGGGGTCGGCTTCCACTCTAACCGGATGCAGCTGAATACCAGTGTGTTACATGGAGCGACTGCCTATCTGACCTCCAGAACCCAGTCACTGGGAAACACGATACCTCTTGGTAAGACTGGTTGTCAGACTTTCGGGCTCTGACTGTCAAACGTCTATAAATGACAACCGGGACCAACGGCTTAACGTGCTTTCCGAGGCACGGAGGAGTCTCGATATATTACGAACGGTGACCCATCCACGGACGGACCTCGGCAAGCGTAGCTTAACCTTCGATCAACCCGTGCGGCAGTTTTTATTTAGCCACGAGCTTCTCTTGTAAACAAAATAAATACGAACCTGAAAAATGTGGTGTGTAGGGACCAGCGTATGGTGTGGCCCGCCAAGGGTAGAGCACTGAGCGCTCCATAGCTTCTACGATGTACTTCCCGGAGATCACGAACGTCACAATTTTATTTGTAAACGGAGACATATTTATTACGGAACCTTTTGTTATATCTGAAAACATGAAAGAACAAATATGTAGTTTGAGTCCTTCTTAGAAATGGCTTCTTCTGGAAAGTTCTACTAACACAATTGTTTCTGCTGCCAAGTAACTGAAGTGTCAAAGAGAGAAGAACATACAACATTTAAACTTTATCTCATCAAATTATTGACTTATTATCATCATTTCAGCTAAAAAATGTCCACGATTGGATATAGGCTTCCCTTATAAACCCTCACCCATCAGCTTCGCATATTATTGGATTGGCTTTAAATTGACGTAATTCAAATCATGTGACAGCTCTCTGTTTTAAGCGGGAAATTTGAAAAACGAATTTATTTTATTCTATCTATTGTTTTTTTTTAATTCATTTATTTTTATTAGAATCTTTTTATATGTTAAAAAAGGGGTTTATAAATAAAATAAAAGAAGTTCTGAAAGTTTTTCAACATCCCTATTGGGGTAGTTACTCTACTGACTGACGCATTGGCCCGACAGTGCACTCCGCAAAAAAAAATGCGCGGTGTAGCCCACCTGTATGTATATAATATATAATAATGCTGGACAATCTACACAGCATCATGTAGCCCCAAGCTAAGCAGAGCTTGCGTTATGGGTACAAGATGTCTGATATACTTAATACAAATTTAAACTTAATATAAAAAATATCTAACTATGTAATGTATTGACATTACACAGTTAGATATTTTTTATTATGCACAGCAAATACCCAGGACACCCGGAACATATCTTTGTAGATCGTACAAACAACAAACATTTTACAAACACTTGTACAAACATTTGTCCCAAGGTGGGAATCGAACCCGCAACCTCCTGCGTCGCAGGCAAGTGGTGTAGAAAGATATTTGCGTTGCAGCGCGGCCCGCCCAATTGTGCACCAGCCTTAAGTTAAATGTTCAGTTCCCATTAAATAAAAATACTCACACACCTCCTTTTAGCATAGAACTGCGGAGCATAGATCTTTGAATGAAGGAAACGGAGGGAAGATTCGTTGGGTGTAACTCACGCGACTGAAAATATAATAAATAGGAGTTCAGCGGTAGTTTCAAGATATTATGTAGAGACGCCAGCACATCAAGCTACCCCAAATTGTCAACATGAACCTGATTTGTATTGCGATAAAGATCAAAAACAATTAAATAAATCTGACACATTGGGGTGGCTTGATGTGCTGGCCTCTGTACGTTATTCTGTTGATTCGATAAGTTAACTATATATTTATGAACGACATATTTAAGCTATTTACTTGTAAGAAAGAAAAAGAAAGAATCACAGGGCATTAAAATATTCATGGGCAACATACCCCTTGGTTGTCAGACTTTTGTGCTTCTAACTACCCGTTACGACTGTTAAAGATCTTTAAATGTCAGCCGGGACCAACAGCTTAGCCTACTTTCCGATTCTCAATAAGTTACGAATGTTCTCCACAGACACAGACTGATCTCGAAAACCTTCGATCAAGCCATGCAGCTGTTTTGATTAGGCCACAAGCTCCTCTCACATTTTTATAAGAATACTTACAGCATGTTCAATTGCTTCAGCTACGAAGTTACCCAGAGCACATTCTCGTGAAGCACACGGGTCCATGGGAAGATCACCTTCTGCATACCCCACTACTACGTTGACCATTTCGTGGAGTTTATCTGTGTATGGCTGCAGAAGAGCTTTGATGTGTTCGTCTGGGGAGTGAGGAACAGTTGTGTTTGATGAAAAATAGATTAGAAGATGAATGGTTATTATGAGATGGAGATATACAATGTGGAAGGGGTATCGACCCTCAATCTGATACCATGAGCTCAGTACATAATTCTGGATGGTCCCCCAGCGTTGAAATTTCGTCGTCGGACATGATTAATTTCTTTTAAGTGATCTTTATTTGTTTTAAATTGTAAAAAAATCATGATTTCTATCTAAGCCAATCATCATCGTCCTGCCCTTATCCCAATTTATTTGGGGTCGGCGCAGCATGTTTTCTTCTTCCATACATCTCTACTTACCCTCATCTCAATAGACACCTCTTTTCTAGCCATATCATCTTTCACGCAATCCATCCATACTTTCTTTGGTCTCCCTCTACTCTTCTATCTAAGCCAATGTGATTTCTAATTAAAAAAGTGAGTGAAATAAATCTCACAGTTTTCATGAGAAAATCATCATTACCATCGGGAAATGATTTTTTCATGATTTTTACAATTAAAATTAGAAAAAAAGATCAGAAAAATAAACGAAATAAATAGAAAGTATCAAGAATCTGCAGTACTGTTCTCATCGAATCAAGTTGTGCGTCAATGTCATGCAATCCTGTTGATAGAATTCATACTAATATCGACAATAGCTGTGAGCGACTTAGTCTGCCTGTTCGTTTATCCCATCAAGATGAATACATCAAAGTTAACATGATAAAAACATCACTAAACGCCTGTCCAACACACAACAACATCACGCCTGTAATCCTTGAAGGGTTCGGCAAAGGTGTACCTATAGTACACCCACTTTTCGCCAGTTATGTTTAAGTTTCATGTAATAGGGGGGAGCCTATTGCCTTCAACCGGGCACAAATCCAGACTCCGGGCTGCTACTGAGAAATCCCAGATGGTAGAACCCAATAGCGCCTGTCCAAATGCCCAATAATACATACCTTCAGGAATGGACCTGTTTAGGAACACTGGTGAACCCTCAAAGGACTGCAGCTCCCCATGCTTATCGAAGTAAGCAGTCATGTTCCCGAGGTACTTGCTGTACGCGGATGCTGTTACTACTAAGACCTGAAAAAATGGAGGAAATATTTTCTTAACACGTTGAACGCCAAATGACAGACAAACAATACATTTTTGGAACGAAGTTCCTTATCGCGCGTTGCGAAAGGGGGCTAGACGGAAAAAATTAAGACAAAAAAGTTGTAACGACACTTTTGCTATAGTTGTAAGCCGTGCGGCGTGCGCGTGTTTCTCTGTCTGTCTCTCTCTCATAGAAAGCAAGCCAGTTATTTTCGTTTCGTCTTTCTACGAGTATTTCGCATTGAACAGTGTGGTGTCGCGACGATTATTTTTGTTCAGTGTATACAGGTTTTTTGTACATAATAAATAATGAAAAATAATAACAACAGGAACTTCGTTCCATCCGGTCTCTTAACACCTCTCAAGTTATTTATTGTGTCTCGTTGTTTAGCAGTTAAGGTGCTACGGGAATCAAGCCTACGGCAGAACCAGCGCCAGCTGCATCCCAGAAACAATTAAAATTTAAATAAAAATCTCAATAAGTTACAATGTAACCTATTAATATAGATTGAGATTGATGATGATGATTTTCTCTCAATCTCTTTTGATTTCAATTGTAATTGTTTTTGGGATGCAGCTGGCTCTCTGTACCTGACTATTACATAATAGAAATGATAATTTCTCATGTTTCTTTACAGTTTAAAGGGGAAGAAACAACAGAAAAGATAACAAAAGAACTAGGTTGGGCAGAGCTGCACCTATACGCGACTGGCGTACTGCATCGCCTCACGCAGCGTAGTGCGGGAGTACGTGTTCTTACGTTGTTCACAAGTATTGGTGTTTGTATAGAAAACACGCGTAGTGCAACACGTAGTAAACGCATACACGGGCAGTGTTCGTCGTTCGACAACACGCGCCCAGTTGTGTGATGCGGTGCAGTGTGCCAATCGTCTCAGTAACACCCACTTTTCGCCAGTTACGTTTAAGTACCATATCATATAATAGGTGGCGAGTCTATCGCCAACGACTGGAGTGAGAAAATTCCTATCAGAATAATACACTTTGCCCAACCTGGGAATCGAACTCAGGACCTCACGCTCAGCAGTCGATCTTGGGACCACTAGACCAACAAGGCATCATAACAGCCTTATATGTAATTTGCCTGTAATAATTATGAAATTACTTAGTTTCAGGTAACTGATCGCAAATTAATATTGCCACCGTGTTTAATGGCTTTGTTAACGTGATTATGGTGTAATTAGCAGTTTTCATTAATTACTAATACGGAATAATTAACTTGATCTAGTTACACTGTATTATATTCAAATTAACGGGTTCATTTCAAAATCATAATAACTAATGTTGGTACTTAATTATTAGATTCGACTGCGTGATTATTATTATTAGCAGTGATGGCCCAATGGTTTAGGCCTCGCCTCTTGTGCACGAGGTTGTGGGTTCAAACCTGGGCAAGCACCAATGTGAGTTTTTCAATTCATAATTATGTACTTTCTAAGTTTGTCTTGGACATTACTGACATCGGTGAAACCTGGACTTATATAATTAATATAAGTCTGAAATCGCCAACCCGTATTGAGCAAGCGTGGTGATTAATGCTCGTGCCTTCTCTGTATGAGAAGAGGCCTTTGCCCTGCAGTGGGACAGTAATAGGCTGGTACTGGTACTGCGTGATTCATATTTCATTTTTAACCACCGGTGAAAAAGAGTGGTGTTATAAGTTTAACGTGTCTGTGTACCTAATTGTGTGTCTGTCTGTGGCATCGTAGCTCCCGATAGAATGGACCGATATTGAAGCGTTATTTTCAGATTGAAAGCTGTCATAGTCAAGATGATTCTTAGCTATAATTTATACCTTTGGGGGTCCAAAAAGGCTCCTATCTCAGCAATAATAATAATAGTAATTCTTTATTGTCATTATGGATACATTTTAATTATAGGTTTCTCTAACACCTGCGCTAGTAAAAACTGTACTGCAGGTGTTAGTGTCTTCCCCATAGTAAAGTGACAAAAATCTAAAGTCATTTAGAATAATTATTTAATTATATAAACTTAAAGTTGATAAACATGCTGCTATATTTGTTTTTGTGTATGTGACTATTTGTGTATGTGTGTGCGTATATAAGTGTTTGTGTATGTGCTTCTGGTTTCTGGCAATATGATACGATATTTAAAAATAAATCTTAGTTTAGGTAGTTAAAAAGTATAATGGCGGCTTGCGTGCTTTCTACATTAATTTAGGCTCAAAAAAAAACACTGCAATTACTTATAATATTATTAAAAAAAAATCTCACAAAGGCGACTCATTATTTGCTGTCAAAGACGTAGGCATAAAGAGTCAAGGTGTATGACCTAAAAAGTGGTTTTCATGGTTGAAAAGACTTGTATCCATAGGATAAATAAATCAGAAGGCCACCTAACTTCTAATTAACCTATAAAGACTTTGTTTACTTCACTATTTCGGGATAAAACGTATCCTATGTTTTAACCCAGGGTATGAGCTACCTTGATTACAAGGTTCATCGAAATCCGTTCGCCTGTTTCAGCGTAAACTAGTTACAAACATACACACACAAAGGTACCGTCAAACTTTTGCATTTATAATATTACTAGCTTCTTCCCGCGGCTTTACCTGGTGGTTTGTTGATAAAAAGTAGCCTGTTTCCTTTCCCGGGGTGAAATCTATCTCTCTGCCAAATAAACTTACTTTCGCATTTATAATATCACTAACTTTTCGCTTCGCTCTCGTTGGAAGTGGGGGGTTAGAAAGAGACAAAAAGTAGCATATGTCACTTTTCATCCCTTCAACTATCTCCACTTAAAAAATCACGTGAATTCGTCGCTCCGTTTTGCCGTGAAAGACAGACTAACAGACTCACACACTTTCCCATTTATAATATTAATATAGATAGTTAGGATGAGTGTGATACGAGTATGCAGAAGTTTTAGCTATAACACTGAATAGTTTTTCTAAAATTCGTTCTGTACTTTTTTCTGAAAATAAATCATCATCTGCCTAGCCTTTTCCCAACTATGTTGAGGTCGGCTTCCAGCCTAACCGGATACAGCTGAATATCAGTGTTTTACATGGAGCGACTGCCTACCTGACCTCCACAACCCAGTTACGGGACAACACGATACCCCTTGGTAAGACTGGTTGTCAGACTTTCGGGTTTCTGACTACCCGTAACGACTGTTAAAGATCTACAAATGACAACTTGGACCAACGGCATAACGTGCTTTCCGAGGCACGGAGGAGTATCGATATGTTACATGCACGAATATTAGTAGGATATTGGTGCATCTTAGTTAGAACCCAAAGTGTTGTTCAAATTGAACCCACTGGATTGTTCTTATAACGGCAAACGGCTATGCAATTTAATTCTTTGTTGACCTCAAGCTAAATTGAGGTTTTCTGCTGACTTCGTAAGTCGCACTGAGAGGAAGATTCGTATCTATATGAGACCTCTGAAAATTAACCTTCTTCATTCTCTTCAGGATCTTTCTGAAGAATAAAAAAACAAAAGTAAGTTGTCTAACTTACTTTTATATATCAATAAGCGATGTCAATTAGTCTTAATTGACATCGCAGCGATGTCAATTAGTCTTAATTGACATCGCTTATTGAGAAAACAGGTTATGATGAATTTAATTTACTGTAACACCTTATGTACCATATTCTAGCTAATAAATATTTTGATTTGATTTGAAAAAAAAAGTGGCATTATAGCACCAAAAATAAACCGTTGTTTAAAAATATTTTAACTAGTTGTTGCTCGCTACTTCGTCCGCGTGGAATTAAGTACAATTTAAAGATATTTTTTTTACAGTGCGGAACTCTAATTATGTACTTAATCTAAAAGTAGCCTTAGTTACTCCTCACTATACTACATTTCTTAAATTTTATATATTTGTATATCTGGAAAAGGATTGTATATTATAAATCACAATTTCGGAGCAGACAGACAAACAGACGAAGTCGCTCCGTTAAGGTTTCTTTGTTTTTTATTTTTGAACGAAACGCTAAAAATTTAACAAATCCTAATATTCTAACAAATTGCGGTGCCCTTGCTACTTGATAGAATACCCAACGAGATAAACAACCCTGAACAAAATTTCAAAGACTGCCTGTATAAATATTGAAGATATAATTTACGTAAATTAAGTATAAAATTCAGTCAAGACTAAACTTCTTCAGCGGCGTTGGGCGATTTTTGATAGGGGTAAAACTTAAAGGTTCCCGTCACCGACATGCCAATGTGACGTACTGCGCCAGACTGACAATGTCCGCTTATGTTGGCAGTCCCCATGACTGCCTATTTTTAATAAGGATATAGATAGGCTAACCCGTCTGCTTAAATGCTTTATTTTTAAATTTAGAAATTCAAAATATAATTTGTAATTTTACATGAACATAACATCACGCCTGAATTCCCCAAAGGCTTGGGCAGAGGTGCACCTATAGTATCACTCACATTTTGCCAGTTATGTTTTTTAGTCCCATGTAAGGTCCCATGTTATAAGTTTACAAAATGAATAAAGAAGAAGAATACACTAATATAAAATAATAAACCCGCAATATCACGTAACAGGTGGCAAGAATAAAGTTATGTTTCTACTTAATCGCACCACCTTCATTTTTAAAATGGGCGATTAACTTTCTAATAACAAAGTTCAATACAACGCTACACGTGACAAATTTGTTAAAAATAACCCAAGAACACATTGAGTTAAACGTGCCGCAGTAATTTATGCAAGTGATAAAGTCTTACTCTATTTTAAATTGCCTAGTGACTCAAGGTCCTGAATTGAAAAATAATGTCGCAAATGTTCGATCGAATCCAGAAGAATATTAAGCCTGCTCTACATGTTGGGCCAACGTAAGCCAATGTGTGCCACAGTATACTTGCCTACCGTTATTTTCGTAAATTTGTCATTGTAATATAGACAATCTCTGGCCAATATTGACGCATGTTGGGTCAACGTGTAAAGTGAGCATTACGGGCACCTAATGCTCACTTTACACGTTACGAGTATTTTTTTGCCTTTTGGGTGCATGGTAATGCACAAACCCACAAAGAAAATGAATACCACCCTATTAATGTCCCACTGCAGGGCAAAGGACAGGGCCTCATACAGACTAAGGCGGGTTACCTATTTCATACTATCGAGTATATTAGTATTATAAGTATAGGTTTCATCACAGCTTCGTGCATCAGAGGCGAGGCCTCAACCACTGGTCCATCACGAGATCAGCACAAAAAATATGCGGAAAAAACCAAGTTCTTACGAATAATAATTATCCACAACAATGTTTTTTCCAAGTTACCCAAGATGAGTAAATTAGATAAAACTGTGTTTGTTTTTGGAATTATCGCTTTCTAGTATAGTATAATCACCCGTGACTTCATCCGCGTGGATTTTATACTTTTCCCTTCAAACTTTAACATCC
The DNA here is from genome assembly GCA_905147745.2 of Phlogophora meticulosa. Classification (NCBI taxonomy): domain Eukaryota; kingdom Metazoa; phylum Arthropoda; class Insecta; order Lepidoptera; family Noctuidae; genus Phlogophora; species Phlogophora meticulosa. The sequence goes on along the minus strand of LR990537.1, from coordinate 12,657,116 downwards.
CTTTAAAGCGTAGTTTTGAAAATAAAATACAGCCTATGTAACTCGCTGCTATTATAGCTTTCTATAGTTGAAAGATTTTAAAATCGGTCGAGTAGTTTTCGTTATCCATTACAAACAAACAGTCAAATATTTCTTCTTAATAAATATTAATTTAGATAATATTATCCTGTATTTTTACCGAGGTCACTTAGAGGTATAATGTTCAATGGCCTTATATGCTGTGGTAAAATGCGAGTAACTTATAAAATTATCAATTCGGTCAATTATCATTCTCGTTGGCTTAGTCGTAAGCACTACTGCTGAGCATGAGGTCCTGGGTTCAATACCCGTGTCGTGGAGTGTTATTGGGTTTTTTCCATCAGGAAGTCGCGAATACGTGTACAGTTGATAGCAATAGGCTTGCCCCCTATTAGTGTTCTATAGGTACACCTCTGCTTACCCTTCGGGGAATACAGGCGTGATCATAATGCCGAATATTATACGTATATCTCTGACAGAACCCGCGTGCAAATCCGACTCGCACTTGACTGTTTTTCTGCACTCGACCATACATCGGAAATTTCTGGTTACGGAGATGTTGAAGGTCAAGTTTCAAGTTTTTTTCTATTTCTCTATCTATTAATCTATTTAAATTCCCACGACTCATAAACATATAAACACAATTTTAAGCGTGCGTGACACCGATTTTTTGTTTACGCAATTATTTTTGTGGAAAGTTACTAAGTACAGATTGCTACGATGGCTTTGGGATCGGTCTTTTTACACCTGTATACAGGATGGAACCACGTATCTACTGAACACATTATATCAGATTGTGCGTTGATATGAACCTTCCACTCTTTGAAAAAACAATAAGCACTCAAATATCAGTGCCTTTCCGTGTAGGTATTATATGTATTGTGCACTGCGGCAAAACAAGGTAGCCATTAGTTTTAAATGTACTGAACTTGACACGTAATTTCAATGTCGAATGTAACTTTATAAGTAGTGCCACCATGCAAGGCAATGGTTATGCGGTCAAGTTACTTATGGATTACCGTAACGTATATGACTATCTTAAACTATAAAGGTGAATGCCTTACCAGGAGCATTCGCCTGTAATGTTAAGTTACAGATACGATTTTTTTTTTAAAGGTTCCCCACACTAGGATTTTCTCCTGTATCGTGGGCGCGTTCACAAAAATTTAAACTCATACACAAACTGCCAGGCCCGTAAGAACTACCTGTAGGCTATACAAATAATTGTTCCGTGCGGGAATACAACCTACGACACGCGGCGCAGAAGCCAAGCCAAGCCAGTTGTATTGCTACAAACTGCAAGATTTTGATACACAACTTATAACAACCATGTGTTAAGGAACTATTTCAGATACAGGCAAATGTTCAAAATCGAATTTGAATTTTTACATCACAGGCTCGTCATTCACAGATACAGTATTGTAATGTAATGTTCAATATCGAAACTGAAATGTTAAGTTACAGGGAATCATAGTTCTGACTGACTGTCAGACAATGGAAAGCAAAAGTTTTTTTATTCGACCATGATTTTTGACAGTCGTTTCTTCGTTAGTCAAGCCCAAAAGTCCGATAGCCAGATTTACAAAGGTGTATCGTGTTACACAGCAATTGGGTTTTGGAAGCCAGACAAGCAATCGCTCCATGTAAAATACTTGATTTTATCTCAATTTGGTTAGTTAGTTTTGGGGTCGCCTTCCAAGGCGACCCCAAAATAGTTGACAAAAGGCTAGGCAGAATATGAGGACTCAAATGTAACTGGCGGAATGTGGATGTACTGGATTTTTATGGGACAAGCCCGCCACACTATTCCCAAACCACTGCAACTCCTGAAAACCGGATCAACAGTGGCTGGTGCTGGCAGTAGTGGTGTACTGGATGTTAGAATATACCATCTGTCTTCCCCTTACTTTATGGTGAAATCATGTTAAGATATAATAAAAACATACGACTAACCTTATGTCTCGGCTTGTCGTTACTCTCAACTAAAATCGGGTAGGGTCCAGAGACTTGTTCCTTACTGGGAGCTTCTCCATTCCAGAGGAGACTATGCGTGTGACCCCCCACTATTATGTCAATATTCTCTCCTACTTGCTTTGCCATTTGTCTGTGAAAATAAGAAAACATTGATTAGACATACTTTTGCACAAGAAACATAAGGAAGCATACGGCTATGCTTCATCATCATCATCATCATCATCATCAGGTTATATTAGTCCACTGCTGGACATAGCCCTCTCCTAATGAGCGCCATAGCGCCCTGTCTTCAGCTTGCCGCATCCAGCATCTGGCTATGCTTATCAGAGCCGTAACTTCTCTACAGGTTTCGCTCTTTCTCTTTTTTTAAAAAAACCCCTTTAAAAAAACCACAAACACTCTAAGAATTTCTCCTGTGTCGTTGGTGCGTTTACAAACATATAAACTCTCATACGCGTACAACCAGGCCTGGAACAACTACCTGCAGACCATAAGCAAATATTTTTTCCGTGCGGGAATCGAACCCACGACACGCGGCGCAGCAGTCGATCGCTCAGCCACTACGCCAAGCGTGCCGTCGGTTTACAAGACACATGCTAAATGATATTACACGGTGTTTTGAATAAAATATTGGTGCTAATTATTCATTTAACACAGGTCATGCAAAGTAATTTGGCATGTACAACGGAGGCCGTCCTTGTTTTGTAATTTACACTTTTCAGTAATCGGTCGATTTATCGATTTGTCATACAAAATGTGGCGTAGACACGTAATCGACGAACCCCTGAAAAGTTTGTTAACAGCTAAGTTACGTAAGTACGCATACGTACATAAATCAACTCGGAAAGGGATCGTCACCGATTCAACTCGAGCCGTGCAGTATTATTTGTATGAAACTCCCTAATGCAAAGCACACTAATCGGAAACGTAACGTAATCGCCTCACCTCGGGACAAGCTCTAGGCGAAACCTTTAAGTGCCCGTGTAAAAATAGTTTTTCTACTGGGATATGTTGTGGCAGCCAAAACGTATTAATGAATGAAGTAAGGGCCCCAGGACTGCAGTTTTAGTGTAGTATATAATGAAGTTACCATTTACATAGATTTCGGAGAAGGAAAACTGTAGGTAAAGTTTCTTTCTGGAAACTTTTTGGAACATTTGGAGCAACATAGAGTATCCATAACATATAAGTCCAGCACAGTTAGTACGAAATACTTTTGGAACAACAGCCTTGTTGCATTTTATTTTTTCTCCAACTTAATCGTGCAATGTAAGGATGTAAAGGCGCCCATCTAAGAAGGAGACGGATGTGAAAAAATAAAGAAAAACCACCTATTAGAATTTACGATGTCTTGCAAAAGTCTTGTATTTGGTTCTCGCGGGGGTGGAGGCAATGTTTCAGTACAACCCTAGTGATATTCACAACAATACTTTTGCACCTAAACGACCTTAAGCTACATTAACTTCAACATTAAAAACTTGCTTAATACCACCTACATTTTCTTCACTTCCTTACTAAGAAAATCTGTAATATAATCCTGTAGTAATCTCTGGCTTGACTGCAATGCCAGCCCGATGGCAATAGAAATAATTGATTGCAGTTCTGTTTAGTAAATGTCTTTTGAACGACATGGACATTCTAACGAGACTCTCAATTTACATATTTACTTTTCAACTTGTAGCAATATTATCTGCAAGAAAGTCAGTCTAGCGCGGTTAAAGCTGGTGTTGATACCGAAATTCCCAATGTTATTTTTTTAATGATACACATACATTTGTAATTTTTAATTTAATTTGAAACTATCACTCCTTAGGAAAAACGTAAAATAATAAAATTTGTTCATTACAAAATCATCCAAAAGATTCCTTTAATTTTGACCCTTTTTCGAGTGTTACTGTTATTTAGGATATTTTCTTAGACAAAGCGAAGATGTGTAAGAGTGAGATTATTTCCGTCTTTATAAGTACTCTTAACCATACCTTCTACCTACCCTTATAGCTTCACCAGATCTTGGTAAGAAGAAGAAGAACTACCTTCCCAAATAAGTCCTCCAAATCTTCCTTGAGACCAGAAGAACTACCCATAGAAGTCCAAAAACAAGTCCCAATAAGCCAGATCCAGCTGAATGGCGTGAGAACTCAAGAATACCCTAGAATTATGTAGACTAGTCATCCTTTTACAATAATGAAAAGTCAAATGAAGACTGGGACATCAACGCACAGCGTGATATCATGACTTAGAATCAGTACATGATTCTGGACTTCCAGCGTCGAAATATTTCGTTGGCTTTTTTATTTAGTACTTTAAACTATAAAAAAAAACATAATTTCTAAGAAACCCCTTAAAAAAGTAAAGTACCAGCATATATATTATATACGACGGCACGGTTGGCGCAGTGGCTGAGCGATCGGCTGCCGCGCCGCGTGTCGTGGGTTCGATTCCCACACGGAACAAATATTTGTATGGCCTACAGGTACTTGTTCCGGGTCTGGCTGTTTGTGTAAGTGACTTTAAATGTTTGTAAACGCACCCACGACACAGGAGAATTTCCTAGTGTGGGGCAACGTTTAAAAAAAAAAAAAAAAAATTGTCCTACTGCAGGGCCTCTTCTCATACAGAGAAGGCATGAGCATTAATCACCACGCTTGCTCAAGACGGGTTGGCGATTTTAGACTTATAGTAATTATATAAGTCCAGGTTTCCTCACGATGTTTTCCTTCACCGATGTCAGTGATGTCCAAGATAAACTTAGAAAGTAGGTACATATGCATTGAAAAACTCACAATGGTACTTGCCCAGGTTTGAACCCACAACCTCGTGCACAAGAGGCTTAAACCACTGGGCCATCATGACATTCCGGGTATATAACGTGTTATAATGTGACGTGTAAATGTAACGTGTGTAATATGTAACATAACATTAGAAACCTCTAAAACATAAGATAGAGATATTGATTTCCTCATGGCATTTGACAGATTTGACTATAAGCACATAAGAAAAAATCCTAAAAAAATTTGGAAAATCCAAAAGTGCACGTCTCAACGCTCATTTTATGACAAAAATGACTTGATTGAATTAGACGGTAATTTTCAATAGGCTATTACTCAGAATGATACTGAAGCGGATGAAAAAAAAAATGACTCAAAAAGTGAAGTTTTTTGGGCGATATCGTGACCACATACATCATCCGAACATACAGACAACCCGACGTCCACTGAAATAGTTTTTCAAAACGGTTTTTTATTTACTATCTAGCAAAAATAGTGTTTTTTAAAAGTATCTACTGTCATAAAAAAGTGTTATTGTTGATATTTGTCAACTCATTTAATACTCAAAGTCCAAAAGGATCGGATAAAAGCAATTTAAGCCGAGATAATTGCTTGACCTTGAGAGAGTGAGAGTAAAGCACAACTCAACGCTTCGCGTTGAGACGTGCAAAATGAGGAAGAATCCGACGAAGAATTTAAATGTTCTCCAGAATCTTGTACCGAACTAATAGGATCAGTTTTTGTGTCAATGTCTCCTCGACCCTGTGTGAGTCAAATACATGCTATACCAAAATCATAGCCCTAAAGCGTTTAATAGACCATCCACAAACAGTTCTCTCTCATAAAATCAAAACCAAGCTCGATGAAACCTTGGAAATAAGCTATACGTCAGGATTATACTCCGACATAGTTACTTTATCGACTTATAGACGATTTAAATGCATAGGTAGCGACCATCTACTATATTTTCTAATAAAGTTGTCAAGAGATGAGGCACTGCATAAAATGGGTGTTCCAATATATACTGATAATATATCTCCTAGAAGTGAATCCGGTGGATGGTGGAAGTAATGGGTTAATATGACGTTAGTATTATGGAAGGTTTTAATATGTAGGGATATTTTATCGTGATCTAGGTCGGAATTTGGTGTCTTTGTGAAGTGCATTACAACGAAGAATCATGAAAAAGAAGGGACGATGCTTTTACTCATATCTAAGTTTCGAGTCGATCTACACTATTACTGACAGAATGCGTGGACAGGTCTACTCAATAGACCATCTCACACACCAAATGTGGGTGTACTATAGGAGAAGCATGTAGATGACTAAATGCTTCTCCAATGATCGATGTAATTAAAAAAAAAAATATTTTATTTCAGACAAAGTAGTCCATAGACAAGACAAGATTGTTAGTAACAAGAATTTTGCTTATATCTATTGTTAGTAATAAAAGTAGGTAACGGTAACAAACTGGACACACCGTCTACCCCTGCACAGTAGGCTCACCGGTCCCGCAACACATGGAGTTCAGTGAACCTACTGAGCAGAACAGTATCGGTTCTCTCGCCAAACATCCTGAGGACGGTATTCGGGCTCCCCCGTACTCGGCGCACCACCGACGCTACTTTTTTACGCATAATTGCGTAGAAGTCATCTACGCTGGCGTCAGCAAACATGCCGGATGCACTGCAATACCGAGGGAGCCGAAACAGAGCCCTGAACACATTGTTATACTGGACGCGCAAGGTATTGTAGGCTTTCTGTGTAAAGTTTGCCCACAGGCCGCTCGTGTAGAGAAGATAATATCTGGACTTTAAAAAGCCTGTTATTGGAGTTTACGCCTTAAGAATCGATTTTTATTAAGTAAGGCCCGCAGTATGGAAATTTTACGAGGAGTGAAATTTATACAAGCGTTAACTTAAAAGCGTTATGTTATGCGCCTATATTGGCAAAGTCAATGTGGTCGCCAATATTGGCACCAACAGGCGATGGCACTTAAAGAGTTTTTATTTTGTTTTATGACGTGTCAAAGTATTTTTCTGAAAAAATGAAAATGTGGTGTGGGTGGGCCACAACATTTGGTCACAAATGGCTCACAATTAAAAAAAAAAAAAAAAAAACAAATTTGATCACAGTGGCTTTGTTAGTGCGGTTTTTGCGAGTGCGTGCTAATTCTGGCTAACATAAATACCTACTAACTAGTACTAAAGGTAGTGAGCGTATATGCACCCCAGTCTGGATGTGAGGATGGGGTGCTACGACAGAAAACCTCCTCGAGTGCCCGCAGGCTGTAGTTCCCTTGCGGACAAGTCCGGAGTGAAGGCCAGTCTGTGGGACGGTGCACCCTGGGAGGCGGCTAACGACTCCCTTTGGGCACTCTTGCCTAAGGGGTTTCGATGTCCGCCTGCTAATATTCTGTCCGAAGGTACACTTCAACGCGTGTCCCTCTGCAATTGCAGAGGGCACAGCGGCGAAGTAAGAGCGGGCTCGGCGTGCACTTACCCTGCCACCGGGCAGGCAAGAGGAAGACTTGCTCCTCCTTCTGCCACCGTTAGTCTCGTAGACCCAGAGATTGTCCAAGGTCATGTTTCTGACTTTCGATGGGGGTCGAGGGTCTTGGCTTAACCGCCCGGGCCGCGAGGAAGACAACCTCTATAAAAAATCACCCCAAACCTCCAAGCGGCGGCGCACCGTGAGGGAGGTTGCTAGCTTGACTAATGGGTAGCTAAATTAGTCTCTAGTGCGGACCACTATTTTGAGCAGGTACACAAAGTTTTTACTCGTGGGAACAAAAATGGAAACAATTAAAAACAATATTAAAAACTACGAACGGAGGAAGAAAGATAGGCGGTCGGAGTCCGACGCCGCATCGATGGAGAGCCTAGAGAGCTCTGACTGCGAGGGAGAGGTGGTTTTCGGTGAAAGCTCACGTTTTTACCGGAAACGTGGCAAATCGGGGGATGGATCGTCCTCCGAAGGAGATTTTGTGTCGGCCCGCAAGATCCCCACCAGCAGTCGGGGTGCGAGCCGAGCGGGAGGAAGAGGGAGGGGGCTTACCTCCCAGGAGGCTGTTGAGCGAGCCGGTAGGCTCGCCGCGGAGGGCCGCCACCCCGCAGCGACCAGCATCAGGGCTGACCCGGGGCCGTCAAGCAGTGTGCCAGACGCCGGGGAAGACTCCGCCGAGGAGTCGCGTAGAGCGCTCGGAGAGCTGGTCGTAGAAGCCTTAACGGCCATTTCAAGGAAGCGAGTGAAGGGCTCAAAGAAGCGGGGCATCGCACAGTTCGCTGCCTCAATCTTGGAGGCTGTAGACGCCTCCTTCGAGAAGCGGCTCGAAAGGAGGATCACGATGCTCCGGGCCGAGCTCATCGGAGCCCAGATAGTCAGCCCCCAGGAAGAGGCACCAAAAGGGGGACGCATGCAGGGGCAGGAGCAAAAACAGCCCCAGCCCCAGCCGGAGTCGGAAAGCCAGCTGCTGATGCTGGTGCGCCAGGAGCTGGCTGCCTTTAGGCAGCAGCAGCAGCAGCAGAGTGAGCAGTTCCAGCTACGGATGCAGCAGCAGCTATCCGTGTTGGAAGGGATTGTGCTGCGTCCCCCGCTCGCTGCCTCCGGTCAGCGAAAGACGTATGCCACAGCCGCCGCGGCCTCGGCTGCTGCGCCCAAGGCGGGCCCATCCGGACAAGTCAGGCGCGACGTCGTGACGTCGGAGCCTGCGAAGCCAGCCCCGGCGGCCAAGCAGCAGCAGCGGCTGGGGAAGCCTGCTCCTTCCACGAGGGTCAAGGCAACATCTGCCGCTAAAGCGACGAAGGCTCCTGCCGTGGCATCGGCTAGGCCCCTCCTGCCACCTCCCCCGTCTGTAGAGCCTTCACCTGAGGCCGGATGGACGGTCGTCGGCGACAAGAAGATGGCAGGCAGGACGTCAAGGGCGGCCAAAAAGCGCGAGAGGCAACTGCAGCGCAAAAAGCGGGCCATGGCGGCTAGACTTCGTGCCCCGAATTCCGAGGCTGTAGTTATCACACTACAGCCAGATGCGGTAAAAAAGGGCGTGACGTATGACGCCGTCATGGAAAAGGCAAAGCAGGCGGTGTTGCCCCACCTTGGCGAGCTCGGAGCCTCTAGGGGCTTCCGCATGAGGCGCACCGTAACTGGGGCCCGAATACTGGAGGTCCCTGGTGCGGCCAGTGGCCCTGCCGCGGATGCCCTGGCGGCAAGGATCAAGGCGTCCTTGGACGCGGAAGAGGCCCGAGTGTCCAGGCCCACCAAGTGCATTGATATGCGCATCATGGGCTTGGACGACTCCGTCAAGGTGGATGAGGTGGTGGCTGCCATCGTCGGAGCGGGATGTTGCACTGCTGAGCAGGTTCGGGCGGGCACCATCCGCGCTGACAGCACGGGCATGCGAGCCGTGACGGTTAGCTGCCCAGTGTCTGCGGCCAAGACCATCACCGCGGAAGGCCGACGGCTTCTGGTAGGCTGGGTCTCCGCGCAGGTGAAACTGCTGGAGCCCAGACCTCTGCGGTGCTACCGTTGCCAGGTGGGGCACCACGTAGGGGCCTGTTGCGCCGCGGAGGTGGACCGCAGCGACCGCTGCTTCCAGTGCGGTCAGGTCGGTCACAAGGCGGTTGAATGCCGTGCATCGCCGTATTGCTACGCATGTGCGGCTTCAGGCAAGCCGGCCCACCACCGGGCTGGGAGCAGGTCCTGTGACCCTCCCGCCAAAGCCAAGGGCAAAGTCCAGAGGCCCATTCACCCCAATGCCCTCACCGCCGCAGCCTCGTCTTTGGCTGCCGCCGCTGTCGCCGCTGCGACCCCCGCAGGGGGTCTGCGGGCTCGGGAGGAGACTGTAATGGACTGTCAATAACGGCTCCATTGCGACTCCTCCAGGCGAACATCAACCACTGCGCCTCCGCTCAGGATTTGTTGCTCCAGAGCATGGCGCAGTGGTCTATCAACATCGCCGTGGTCTCCGAGCCGTACTATGTCCTGCCCAGGGGAGACTGGGTCCAGGACCTGAACGGCTCGGTGACCTTAATCTCGTCGGTCGCCGCTGGTACCCCGTCCCTCGAGGCTCTCACGAGGGGACGGGGTTGCGTGGCAGCACGGTTCGTGGATATTGCTGTGGTAGGCGTCTACCTGTCCCCGAACAAAACTCTCGCCGATCTCCACATCTCCCTTATGGAGCTGAATGCCGTCGTCGCTGGGTTTGGTTCCCTCCCCGTGGTCGTTTGTGGGGACTTCAATGCCAAGAACCTGGCTTGGGGTTCCCGGTACACAGACCAGCGGGGTCGGATGGTGGAGGACTGGGCTCTGGAGTCAGGCCTGGTCGTCCTAAACCGGGGTTCTGTCCCCACGTGTGTTCGGATGCAGGGCGAGTCAGTGGTGGACATATCGTTCGCCAGCCCTGCTCTGTCACGGCGTGTCGTCGACTGGCGCGTCATGGAGGGGGTGGAGACGTACTCAGACCACCAGTACATTCGGTTTGATATCTCCCCCCAGACCTCGATAGCGCCGGTCCAACAGACCCCGTGTGGTCCGCGTTGGGCGCTGAAGCAGCTGGACCGGGAGCTCCTCCTGGAAGCCGCGATGGTACAGGCCTGGGTGCAAACACCGGACAGGCCTGTCGACATAGACGTCGAGGCAGAGTGGTTCCGGGAGGCCATGTCGCAAATCTGCGACGCGGCAATGCCCCGAGTCCGGCCAGGACGTGCCCGGCGCCAGGTGTACTGGTGGTCGCCGGAGATCGCGGCACTGCGCAATGCGTGCAATGCCGCGCGGCGCCGGTACGCCAGACACTGCAGTCGCCGCATCCGCCCGCCAGATGCGGAAGCCAGGGAGGCGGAGCTGTACGAGGGATACAGAGTGGCGAAGCGCACCCTCCGAGCGGAAATAAAGCGGGCCAAGTTGGAGGCCCGCAACGTGTGGCTGGGGACTCTGAACGGAGACCCGTGGGGACGCCCCTACAAGGTGGTGCGGGACAAACTCCGACCCTGGGCTCCCCCACTCACGCAGAGTCTCCGGCCCCAGATTGTGGAGGGTGTGGTGAGCACTTTGTTCCCTGCACGATGGGAACACTCTCCCCCGCTCATGGCTCCGCCACCAGCGGTGTCTAACACGGATCACGATGACGACGACGATGACAATGCTCCAGAGGTTACAGAGGTGGAGATGAGTGTTGCGGTACGAAGGCTGAGTGCCAAGAATGCCGCCCCAGGACCCGATGGCTTGCCTGGTAAAGCCTGGGTCCTGGCCATGGGGGCTCTCGGGTCTCGATTGAGAGAGCTCTTCAGCGCATGCATGGAGAGGGGCCAGTTCCCACTTCGCTGGAAGACAGGGAAACTGGTCCTTATCGCGAAGCCGGGGCGCCCAGCTGACTCTCCATCCGCGTACCGGCCCATTGTGCTGCTCGACGAGGTGGGCAAGCTCTTTGAAAGAGTAATTGCAGACCGCCTTGTCGCGCACCTAACACGGTTGGGGCCGGACCTGGCGGACGGCCAGTTCGGCTTTCGCAGGAGGCGCTCCACAGTGGATGCCATCATGCGCGTGCAAGCTCTCACGACGGGGGATGCGGTGTCCCAGGGCAGGTGCGTCGTGGCGGTGTCGTTGGACATCGCCAACGCCTTCAACTCCCTGCCCTGGAGTAGCATTAGGAGGGCACTCCGGTATCACCGGGTGCCTGACTACCTCTGTCGCGTGATTGAGGCCTACCTGTCGGACAGGTACATCATCTACCCTGGTCACCAGGGAGAGTGGAAACGGCGAGAGATGTCGTGCGGTGTTCCGCAGGGATCGGTACTAGGGCCGCCCTTGTGGAACATCGGCTACGACTACGTGCTGCGCGGCGACCTCCCTGACGGAGTTAGCGTGGTCTGCTACGCAGACGACACGCTGGTCCTAGCACAGGGGGAGTCGTACCAGGTGGCGGTCGAATTAGCGACACGTGGGGTTGCGATAGTCGTTGATAGGGTCCAGCAGTTGGGACTCGAGGTGGCGCTGCACAAATCTGAGGCCATGTGTTTTCACGGCCCTCAGAGCGCAGCGCCTCGGCGTTCCCAATTAACGGTAGGAAGAGTTCACATCGGTGTCGGGTCGACGATGAAGTACCTGGGACTCGTCCTCGATAGCCGGTGGAATTTCGAGGAGCACTTCCGACGCCTGGCTCCCAAACTATATCGAACTGGGGCTGCCCTCAAGCGGCTCTTGCCCAACCTCGGGGGTCCAGGCGCCTCCTGCCGGAGGCTCTACGCATGCATCGTCCGGTCCATGGCCCTTTATGGGGCGCCAGTGTGGGCGCCGTCACTGCGAAAGCGACCGGCGGCCCAGCTGAACGCGTGCCAGAGGGTCATGGCCATACGGATGGTGCGGGGATACCGCACGGTTTCCCGCGAAGCGGCGAGCCTCCTTGCTGGCCAGCCACCATGGGATCTGGAAGCAACTTGCCTTGCACACATGCACGATCTGCGCGTGGAGATGCAACGGCGGGGCGAAACTCCGCTGCCGCGACAAGTCGCGGCATGGCGGGCGGAGTTCCGGCGGGGTCTCATGGTGGAATGGCGACAGCGACTGTCGCAACCCAGTGCTGGGCACGCCATAATCATGGCGGTAAGTCCCCTCTTTGAGGAGTGGCTGGAAAGGCAACACGGCGTCCTTACCTTCCGCATGACGCAGGTCCTCACCGGACATGGTAAGTTCGGGAGGTTCCTGCACCGGATTCGTGCGGAAGAAACGCCCGGGTGTCACCATTGCGTAGACCGCCCGGAGGACACGGTGGAGCATACAGTAGAAGTGTGCCCCGCTTGGGAAGAGCATCGCCGTGTCCTCGTGGGGGCAATCGGCGGCGGCAATCTCTCGCGCCGGGCCTTGGTACAGGCCATGGTCCGGAGCGAGGAGGAGTGGCAGGCGGTCGCCTCCTTCTGCGAAGCAGTAATGCTAGCAAAGGAGGCGGCCGATCGCGTGAGGCAACGGTCCTCACGCCCCAACCGCCGCCGAAATCCCGATCCCGATTACCGGCCACCGTAGGCGCGGGCTTGCGGACGGCGAGCAATGGGTGGCTCGTCGTCCGCCCGTCCGGTAACCATCCGGACCGAGCCCAAGTCGTCGACGGCGCGTATTGTTGTTCCACGCGCGCCTCAAGGAGATGTCAGCAACTGTAGGGACCCAGCAGGGTCGAAGCCTACCGGGGCCAAGGGTCTGATTCTGAAAGGAAGACTCGGCCCTGGTACAAAAGGCAACGAAGGAACAGGAGTGGGTTTTTAGTCAGTAAAAGTCTGACACTATCTCCCGCCCCGCCCAAGAGCGGGGGATGTCATAAGATGATTTTCCCACCACAAAAAAAAAAAAAAAAAAAAAAAAAAAAAAGTCTGGATGTGAGGATAGTATAAAAGATAAATTTTGGGAGGACTTTGACTGTGTGATGAGAGATGTGCAAGACAGTGACGAAGTGTATGTAGGGGGTGACTTTAATGGGCACGTTGGAAAATTGAAGGATGGGTATGAGAGAGTGCATGGTGGTTGGGGGTATGGAAACCGTAACAGTGATGGCGAGGCACTACTGCAAGCTGCTACTGCATTCGACCTGGCAATAATAAATACGTGGTTTAAAAAGAAAGACGATCATCTTATTACTTATAAAAGTGGCCACCACGCGACACAAATCGACTACTTCCTCATAAAGAGGAATAGTTTGATTTGTGTCAAAAACTGTAAAGTGCTGCCAGGCGAAGCATTAGTCTCGCAACACAGGTTGGTGATGGTGGAGGCTAAAGTACGTGTCCCCATCAGACATAACAAAGAACGACCCCCACCAAAAACCAAATGGCGTATGATAGAAAATGAGGAGTGCGGCAGATTGTTCAAAAACCAAGTCGTGGACAAAATGATTGAAATGAAAGATATGGAAGGGAAGTCTGTGAACGAATGCTGGAATGAGATGGCAGATTGTATAAGAAGAGTAGCAAAAGATATATTTGGAGAATCGAAAGGGAAAGGTATAATAGATAAGGATACCTGGTGGTGGAATGAAGAAGTGCTAAAGTTACTTAAAGAGAAAAAAGTTGCGTTTAAAGAATGGCAGGGTGTGGAAAATGGGAACGATGGTTTGAAAGAAGAAAAGAATACAATATACAAAGAATGGAAGAGAAAAGCAAAAAAGGCGGTAGCAGTTGCTAGGGCTAAGGCACAGGAGAAGTTGTATGACTCACTAGATAGCCCTAGAGGCCAGAAGGAGCTCTATCGGATTACGAAAGCAAGGGAAAAAAGGACAAGAGATATTACTCATATAAAATGTATGAAAGATGATGTAGGTAAGGTTCTGTGCAATGATGATGAAATAAAAGAGCGATGGAAGGTTTATTTTGATAAGCTTATGAATGAAGAGAATGAATGGAATGGTATGGTACATGAGGCACCAGTAAATGAGGGTTTGGTAAGACAAGTTAGCATGGATGAAGTAAGGCAAGTAGTAAGAAGTATGAAAAATGGAAAGGATATGGGCCCAGATGATATACCAGTAGAAGTATGGAAGGAACTAAAAGAAGATGGATGTACGTGGCTGACTTTATTAATCAAATCAAATCAAAATCAAAAATGTTTATTTGCTAGAAAATACATACAAATTCAAGGAAAATACATACATATTCTTCAATAAGTTGTTGCATGAGGAAGTGATCCCACAAGAGTGGTGCAATAGTTCACTAGTGCCCATCTTCAAAAATAAAGGGGATGTACAGGACTGCAACAACTATCGAGGGATAAAGCTCCTGTTGCATAGTATGAAAGTATGGGAGAAGGTGATAGAGAAAAGATTACGAGAAGAGAGTGAGATTTCCCAAAATCAGTTCGGGTTTATGCCAGGTAGAGGAACAATGGACGCCACCTTTGCACTCCGCCAGTTGTGCGAGAAGTATAGATGTGCACATAAAAACTTGCACATGGTGTTCATTGACCTAGAAAAAGCGTATGATATAGTGCCTCGGGAAGTGTTGTGGTGGGCCTTGAAGGAGAAAGGTGTGCCTGGGAAGTATGTTGAGTTGATTCGTGCGATGTACAGCCGATCTAGTACCTATGTCCGGTCGTCTGAAGGTAACACTGACAAGTTCAATGTGGCTGTAGGATTGCACCAAGGGTCGGCCTTAAGCCCTTACCTCTTCCTGTTAATAATGGACGCACTGACGTCGGAAATACAGGAAGAGGCACCCTGGTGCATGCTATTTGCCGACGACATTGTCCTTGTCAGTGAAGATGGACCTGAGATCCAGGGTAGATTGGAGAAATGGCAACAGAAGCTGGAGAGTGTAGGCTTGAAAATCAGCAGAACCAAGACAGAATATATGTTCTGCGATTTCGGCGGTCTCTCCAGCCCTGAAGCCATTGCGCTTGATTGCGTGCTCCTTCCGATCTGCTCCGAATTTCGGTATCTCGGTTCACTCGTGCAAAGTGACGGAGGAATAGATCGGACTGTCAAGCACAGAATAAACACAGGGTGGATGAAATGGCGGCAGGTAACGGGAACAACTTGCGATTCCCACGTTCCCCTTAAACTTAAAGGGAAGATCTATAAGTCAATGATAAGACCTGCCGTCTTGTATGGATCAGAATGTTGGGCCACAAAAGGACTGAATGAAAGGCAGTTGCATGCAGCTGAGATGAGAATGCTAAGGGGGATGTGTGGTGTTACGCGAATGGATAGAATAAGAAATGAGTATATAAGAGGAAGTCTGAAAGTGGCGCCTGTGACAGAGAAGTTGTGTGGAAATCGGCTGTCATGGTATGGG
Organism: Phlogophora meticulosa; assembly: GCA_905147745.2. Classification (NCBI taxonomy): domain Eukaryota; kingdom Metazoa; phylum Arthropoda; class Insecta; order Lepidoptera; family Noctuidae; genus Phlogophora; species Phlogophora meticulosa. The sequence goes on along the minus strand of LR990537.1, from coordinate 12,641,590 downwards.
CATGTGATGCGAAGGAATGAGGATCATGTTGTGAGGAAAGTTTTGAGTATGAATGTAGAGGGTTGTAAGAGTAGAGGGAGACCCAGGAAACGATGGATGGATTGTGTGAAAGTTGATATGGCTAAGAAGGAGGTGACTTCTGAGATGACGGGAAATAGAGATGTATGGAAGAAGAAGACATGCTGCGCCGACCCCAAATGAAAAATTGGGATAAGGGCAAGAGGATGATGAGGATGATGATAAATACCTACTAACATATAAGAATAAGAATACTCTGATTTCTCTCTATATCTCTTCCTATCTCTTCTGTGAACTTTAAAATGCTGATTCAATTGATTCGTTGATGTCACAACAAATAAAAATGTAGAATGTCATAAACAAAGCTTTTACATCAAATTTAAATTTACAATATAAACACCTAACACCACTGTCATCATCTGCGTCATCTGCCTAGCCTTATCCCAACTATGTTGGGGTCGCCTAGCAGTCCAACCAGAAGCAGCTGAATACCAGTATTTCACATGGAGCGACTGCCTGTCTGACCTCCACAACCCAGTTACTGGTGTCAGACTTTCGGGCTTCTGTGTACCCGTAACGGCTGTCAAAGATCTAGAAATGACAGCCGGGACCAACGGCTTAACATGCTTTCCGAGGCACGGAGGCGTGTCGTAAGATATGTTACAAATGGTCACCCATCCACAGACTGAGCTCGGCAAGCGTAGCTTAACCTTCGATCAGCCCATGCCGCTTTTTTTATGTAGCCACGATTTCTGTGTCAATCAACACCACTTTAATAGAATTAATTTAATTCACAGAAATTAATAATGGTTTACCAGGTTTCTTGATGCGATTCCAAATATCATAAAGCAAATAATTCTGGTTTGTAAAATATGTTTAATTACATTTGAAAATTAATTGTTCTAAACTGTTTCAAATGTCAGATTCATTGTTGTGGTCAAACTAAATTAACCACAATGATAATAATAGTTCATTCATATAATTTTGAGTAGGTTTGTGTTCTGTTTGCAGTTATAGTGAATAGGTGAGTTCTGACAGACGCTATGGTTAGAAAGGAGGTGCTTAATGCCAATTGAGATAGAAGAAGAAATGCTGCGCCAACCTCAAATAAATTGGGGTAAAGGCAGAGATCATAGTCCTTTAGTCCAAATGGAAGGAATCACTGGCTTCTGAAGCACAGATACTCTAACCTAGCTCTGGAGTCAGGAACTTAGATTTTCTATAACCTGTTATTAGCAATTAATTAGATTGAAAAAAGTTAGACGGCACGGTCGGCGCAGTGGCTGAGCGATTGACTGCTGCGCCGCGTGTAGTGGGTTCGATTCCCGCACGGAACATACATTTGTATGGCCTACAGGTAGTTGTTCCGGATCTGGATGTTTGTGTATGTCACTATAAATGTTTGTAAACGCACCCACAATACAGGAGAAATTCCTAGTGTGGGGCAAAGTTTTATATAAAACAAAAAAGTTCTGAGTCCTGACATAGAGAGTTGCCATGTTGTGGATTTTATCCTATCGTAGAAAAGGTTATGCAGTTACAAAAAGAACTAAATACAGAAGTCTATTCGCGTTGGGAATGTTTGCGCGACTCGTGCCAAAAGACTGCACGATGCAAAATCAATAATACGAGTATACTTACACTAATTTAACATATAGCCGTTTAGTTAGGTTTATTGCGAATAGTGTTTTCGAAATTTCAAATAATCTTAATTTGGATTGCTAAGACAAATCCAACAATACCTTTATTGTGGAAGTCGTCCATGAGCTTCGATCATGCGAGGTCATAAAAACCTTCATTAAAACGCGCGAAAACCGTAACCCGTCTTAGCTAATATAATATAATAGCATTTGGGTAATAAAAAAAGATTTTTGTACAAAAACGAAGGAATTAAAAAAATAGACAAAAAGTTAACAAACAAAACAAGTAATATTGGCAGAAAAACTCGTCTGCGATGCGTATGCGCAAAAAAAAAAAAGCATTTACTTACTTATCAACAGCTAGTCCGCAATGAGATAGCACAATTATGATATCAACTCCTTGTTCTGTCAGTAATTTTGCTTCTTTCTGTACAACTGGTATCGGTTCCAAGAATGTGACACCTTCTGCATTTGACAGGAGCTGAAATAACGATTTTGTCATAACAATAAGGTTTTATGTGGTGCCGATACCGTTTGTGATAATCTACAAATATACTAGTTTCATCTCTATCTCTCTTAAGAAACAAGAAAGTAATGGACATTCATAAGAGCAGTAAATTTTACTTGAACTTTCCAAGCAAATATAGATGACATTTCCATGGCATCGACCAAAACAGGGTCAAGTGCAATACCTAAACTAACTTGACATCTCTTACTTAATACAGGTATAGCTGTCGCCGTCCTTTTCTCAAGCTATCTGTCAGAAAGAGATGTCAATTCCCTAATATAAGTTTAGTTTGTAAACAAAGGAATCGGCACCATTGACATACAAAACTAATGAGGTATGATGTAAATATGCTCCTGACATCAGATAAAAACATATAAATTAGGAAACGTTGATGAAAAATTTCAGCGCTGTGGTCTAGAATCATGTATTGAACGTGTCGATGTACCTTCCTCTCTCAAAACTCCACTAAACTCTTCAAACCGGAGTATAGCATCGATGCTTGATAGAAGAAACAGATAATAACGTTAGTAGTACCAGTTCCTTTACAAAAAAATCTTCTGTGAGTTCTTCAAAACTATCAGACAGACGTGTTGCTGGGGAGTTTGTTCCGCCACTTCTTCTTCCCATCAAAAACACTAGGAAGTGGTGAAGGGTGGGCGTTTTGGGGGACTGTCTTTTGTAAACGTTTGACGTTCAAAACTGCTGATTCTCACCCTAATTTGATTTTGATTGACTACATGATAATTAAGGATAGTTGCTAAAAGACCAAGATTAAAGGCTGCTACTGCAATCTCACCTCTGTGCTTTTGGTAGTAAGTCCTATAATTCCAATCTTCCTTCCATTTTTCTCCACCACCACGTGGGGCTGGTAGAGGCCGTTCAGCGGTGACTCCTTGTTGCTGATCAGATTGGCAGCAACCACTGGTGCTTTTAGCGCCTTAATATATGGAGCCAACCCTGGTACACCATCGTCGAACTCGTGGTTGCCTAAAGCCTGGACAGTAAGAGATTGTTTTTTTTAAAGTGAGAGAAGAATTGGTTAGGTACCTATTTCAAGTAAAAACTAAATAAATAATAAACAATGCTGGTCAATCCACACAGCATCATCTAGCCCCAAGCTAAAGCACAGCTTGTGTTATGGGTACTAGATGACTGTTATACTTAATATTAGGTCTTTACCTATGAAATTGCCGTTCTGCAGTACTGGCCATTTCAAATCAAAATATTTTTTGTTTGGCTAAGAATTCTAATTTCAAATTAATTTTATTTTAAAAACATGGATTTTTTTTTCCAAAAGTAGTCATTTGTTTATTGATTAGTGTTACATTTTCATCGCATTTAAATCTTTTTCGTCATCATGGATACGTTAAAAAATCGAGTAATTATGGAATATGAGTACCGTCGTGGCAGCAACGCGGCACAAGCGGCACGCAACATCAACGACGTTTACGGAGCTAACACTACAAACCAACGCACTACCTGTTATTGGTTTGCTCGCTTCCGTTCTGGAAATTTCGACCTGAAAAATGAACCTCGCGGTCGTCCGAAGACTTTGGTCGACAATGACGAATTAAAGGCGATTGTGGAAGCTGATGATACACAATCTACGGCTGAATTAGCAGCAGCTTTCGACGTTAGCGTCAAAACAATATTGGTCCATTTGCGTCAAATTGGCAAGGTAAAAAAGCTTGGCAAATGGGTGCCCCACGAACTCAATGATCGCCAGCGCGAAGTACGCGTCGAGACGTGCCTTGCACTGCTCAACAGACACACAAATGAAGGAATTTTGAACCGCATTGTTACCTGCGATGAAAAATGGATTCTGTTTGATAACCGCAAGCGCTCAGCAAGTTGGTTGGATCCTGGTTCAGCACCTAAACAATGCCCTAAACGAAAACTTACCCCAAGAAAAGTGATGGTCACTGTTTGGTGGTCTAGCGCCGGTGTGATTCAACACAGCTTCTTACCAAACGGGGTGAGCATTACTGCAGATGTGTACTGTGAAGAATTGAACACAATGATGGAGAAGCTGGCACATCTCCAACCAGCATTGGTCAATCGCTCGTCTCCGCTGCTCCTGCACGACAACGCGCGACCTCATACTGCACAGCAGACGGTCTCCAAGTTGCAAGAACTGGGGTTGGAAGCTCTCCGTCATCCGCCCTACTCACCAGACCTTGCGCCTACAGACTACTACTTTTTCCAGAATTTGGATAACTTCTTGGCGGGAAAAAAATTCAATACCCGAGAGGCAGTACAAAATGCCTTTGAAGAATTTGTTGCCTCCCGTCCAGCTGATTTCTTTAAGAAGGGCATCAATAAACTGCCACTGCGTTGGCAAAGATGCATTGATTGCATGGGTGATTACTTCGATTAATACAAATAAAAAATACATGAAAAAAATTCATTTAAATTTTTTCATACAAAACGGCAATTTCATAGGTAAAGACCTATTACAATACATTACATAGATAGATATTTTTTATTATAGATAGCAAATACCCAGAATACCCGGAACAAATCTTTGTAGATCGTACAAAAATTTGTCCCAAGGCGGGAATCGAACCTCCTGCGTCGCAGGCGGACCTTCGCCCGCCGCGCCACATCGGTCGTCATGTCATCAACTATGCTAGCCCTATGTATACGGGAACTAAAGTACGACTTTTAATTAGCTGCAGTAGCTTGACAGGATCTAATGTCGTATAAGACACTAAAACGTGAAAAAACTGGTGTGTCGTAAATAAAATAACCTACATATAAAGTAGATTCTAGTAATGTTAAGTACAGTAATTTGCTGGTTATTTTATTTATACACCACTATAGTGTATATTTCAGTGTTTATACTTTTATATACATTTAGTAAAAAGCTGTTCTTTTGATATTATAAACAGACAATCCACTTTTTTTTATAGATTCATATGTATGTTGTAAAAGAAACATTTTTTCGACACGCCTTAGATAATTATTATATTAACATTACAAAAACTTACGTGAGCATCATTTGGCAGCATATTAATAAACCTTTGTGTGACATTCCACTTCAGCAAGGTATACCAGTACGTCCCCTGGTATGTGTCTCCTGCATTGAGGAGCAAGGCCCCCGGTTTCTCCTTGAGTAAGGTATGGATCTCCTGGTAAAGACGCGCGAAGCCACCAAGGCAGGAAGTGTCGTTGGACTGGCATATTGGGTAGACTACTGAGGTTTCTTCGAATCTAGGTAGAAGAAAATACTATTGTTATTAGCTGCTTTTGGTTTCTGGGGAGTTTCTTGAACCACTTCTTTTTCCCAGCAAAAATACTAGGAAGTGGTGAACGGTGGTTGTTTTGGGGATTGTCTTATATAATTTTTGCAGTTCAAAAAGTCCTGATTCTCAGCCAAATTTGAATAAATTAATTTTGATTTTGTTTCTAGAAGATAATAAGTCTTGATTAAATTATACGGAAAACTTTAATTAACGCTATATAAAGTGTATAGTCAAAGTTTCTAAACGATTGGTCTATATCTATGTCTATTTTAAGTGGTCACAAAATGCATACAATGCCCTCAGAGTTCAACATTTTCAGGGCACTGTTACGAATCCCGCGTTTACGTAGAGCTTCTGGTATGTTTACTGACACTCACAAAGATGATTTCAATGCAATTATACGGAAAAAAACAGCGTCTGTATTGAAAGCCGTGCAAGGGAGTGGAAACAGTATCCTGACAATGATAGCAGACAGGTTGGACGCGGCTGTGTCCAATCGATTCATCAATCTGTATGTGAGGGGTGCCGGGTTATGAATACGTATTATTATTTATTAATGTTATCGATATACCGAGGTCAGTGTGTGGATGGGTGAGCAAGTCGTTGGTCTCAGCTGTGATTTGTAGATCTTTGACAGTCGTGACGAGTAGTCAGAAGCCCGAAAGTCTGACAACCAGTCTCACCAAAGGGTATCGTGTTACCCAGTAACAGGTTGTGGAGGTCAGATAGGCAGTCGCTCCATGTAAAATACTGGTATTCAGCTGCATCCGGTTAGAATGGAAGCCGACCCAACATAGTTGGGAAACGCTAGTCCGATGATATCATCGGACTAGCGTTTCCCAACTATGTCGATGTACTGAATACCCTTAAATTTATTTTGTTACTGACACTTTAAGTCTTGGTTGTCTTAAATTAGAATATTTATTAGGTAGCCCGCATAATTTATTCAAACTACCACAGACTAAAAAAAACTTCACAAGCTCATAAGGACGTGTGACTCATTTCTTTTCTTTTTTTACGTTTTATAAAAGGCTAGCCTTCCCCCAACTATGTTGGGGTCGGCTTCCAGTCTAACTGGACAGTTGAATAGTCCTAAGACCTGGGTTGCGGGATGTTCGAAAGAGTTACCGTGACCCCTTTACGGAAAGGGCAAGGACGGAACACGGATGGGTTTTAGTCAGTAAAGGTCTGACACGCCCGCGCGTTCCACCCAGAACGGGAGAAGTCGTAGGATGATTTCCCATACTTAAAAAAATAGTCCTATTGAGTATGTAAACATATGTATAGAAGTCATGAAGCAGCTGACTACCTGACCTTCACAACCGAGTTGCTAGGTAACACAATACCCTTGAATGATCACATCAATGAACAAAGTACAAAAATATTACGTATAGCCTTTAGGTACTTTTTTGCGATGAATGATGGTCTATCAGTTGATCCGTCGAGTTTTTTCTATTGTCGTTTTCATCGTCTGCTGGCGTGTCGGATTTAGAGGTTGAATTTTGTATCGATACGCTTGTTTAGTAATGATAAATACAAACTGATGTGCTGGGATTTTTGGGGCAGGACATCGATGCACAACCAGAACACTATGAGTTTAGAACATGATTCTGGACCACCAGCGTTTCCCTGATATTTACGATTTATCTGATGGTTTTTTTCACTGTAAAGTTTTCCCATTCGAAGACGTCAATTGGCTCGCATAGAAGAAGTCAATGGTTTTATTAATTATATTCAACACTAGCTTTGCCCGCGACATCTAACGCGTGGAATTTAGAAAAAAAGGGTTTATTCTAAGTTAGAGGCTCTCTCTTCTCTTTTAAAAAAACGTTGCCCCACATTGAATCTCACATACCTACACAAACAGCCAGACCCGGAACAACTACCTTTAGGCAATACAAATATTTGTTCCGTGCAGGAAACGAACCCGCAACACGTAGCGCAGCAGCCAATCGCTCACCCAGTGCGCCAACCATCGTCGTGGCTCTAGCAATACATCGACGCATTCAATTTCATGCATTGCCAAAAATACAGACAGACATCATCATTTGCCGAGCCTTTTCCCAACTATTTTGGGGTCGGCTTTCAGTCTAACCGGATGCAGCTGAATACCAGTAGGTATATTTAACATGGAGCGACTACCTATCTCCACAAACCTGTTACTGGGCAACACGATACCACTTAGAAAGACTGGTTGTCAGACTTTCGGGATTACATAGGGCAGTCAGTACAAACACTGACCTTATTGGTTATGTGCTTTTGACCGGCGTATGACCAGATGTAAGAACGTAAACGAAGCAAAAGTAGTATGTAAGGATCGTAGTCTAGTAGTAGATTTTGGGCTACCCTCGTGGGCAAAAGACGTGACGACACACGACGTTTATGTATGTATGAATGTATTCGTATATGTATTATGACGACCGATGTGGCGCGGTGGGCGAAGGTCCGCCTGCGACGCAGGAGGTTGCGGGTTCGATTCCCGCCCTGGAACAAATGTTTGTACGATCTACAAATATTTGTTTCGGGTGGTCTGGGTATTTACTATGTATAATAAAAAATATCTATCTATGTAATGTATTGTATTAAGTATATCAGTCATCTAGTACCCATAACACAAGCTCTGCTTAGCTTGGGGCTAGATGATGCTGTGTGGATTGTCCAGCAATATTTATTTATTTATTTATTATTTATATTCCTCTTATCTTCTTATCACTATTGGCCTATACTGTCCAAGGTTAGGTTCAAGGGTGGTATAATCTAGGATCATTTACGTCGTATTTGGCGCCAGTATTCTTATCTGGTATCAAGCTGCTACCACCCTGGTTAAGAGCCTTATTCTTATTTAGGGTGACGTACCTAAAAAAAACGCAATTCTTATAGGATCACTTTGTTTTCCGTCTGTCAAGACCCTTTTTCTCAGGAACGCGTAAAGGTATCTTGTTGCAAGCTTCTAATTCAAAGCAACAAAAGAATACGGACATTTAAATATGACATAATTATTTTAATACTCGCAAGTAAATCGTAACTTAAAGGGTACTCTTCCAGTTAGAATCATGAAATATTGGCAAGGAGCAAGGTTTAGGCAGCACACGTAAAGGTAAACGTCCGAACATAAACGACCGTAAATTTGTGGTTTAATCACAAAAAAAAATCTTTTTTAATATTTATTATTTTTGTAAAAATACCTGAACAACGACCTAGCTATAACCCAACTATGTTGGGGTCGGCTACCAGCCTAGCCAAATGCAGCTGAATGCCAGTATTTTACATAGAGCGACTATCTATCTGACCACCACAACCCAGTGACTGGGCAACACGATACCCCTTGGTAAGACTGGTTGTCAGACTTTCGGGCTTCTGACTGTCCTGTAACAGTTTAACGCCGCTTTCTGAGACACGGAGGAGTCTTGAACGGTCACCCATCCACAGACTAATATCGGCAAGCTTAGCTTAACCTTAGATCGACCTGTACCGCTGTGTTTATTTAGCTAAGACCTCCTTAATTTTCTTATAACTCTGTTTTTATGAAAAATACCCACCGCACAATATTGTGGGAATATTACCTACAGTTTCTGTTCTAAAATATGGATGATTGATTGATTGCTTGGAATAATGACAAAATTACTGTTTATTTTTACTACAATTTATGGTTTAACGATTAGGCACGTATTCAATATCTTTTGTTTTTAATAATAACTAAACTATGTAGATACAACGCTTTGCGAGGATACTATAAAATCTAATTATTTATCCTACCATTATCTTCCTGCCCTTGTCCCATGGGCCATGTCAATTCAAATCGGTACAAAACGTTATCCTTATCTTCTTCCGTTCTTCCCTTGTCGTCTGTCTACAAAAAAAAAGTAAAGGGTGGCCATTTGTTTTTTTTTTAAGGTTGAGAAATCATTACTGACTTAAACCCATCCGTGTTCCGTCCTTGCCCTTTACGTTCCAGGGTCACGGTAAGTCTTTCGACCATCCCGCAATCCTGGCAGACTTTGGCCCCTGGTGGGCCCCGTCAATTTCCGCGACACGTCTCTTTGAGGAGTGAATGGCAAAGTCTACCGCCACTATCATTCACTACCTTTTTTTTCATATAATTCCTCACACATTCCATCCTAAATTTCTTCGGCCTTCCTTATCGTTCCGTCAATCACAATTCCTATGACTAGTTAACTTTTTACTAATTACCTATGTTTCCTAAATTATGTCAATGAATAAAACAAATTAGCCTGGTTTCGGCATTCGGCGCGTGACCTCCGTGTAGAGCTCATGAACAGAGTACTGGTCAAGGCCGAACCCATTCGCGCACCTTAGACAGCATGTGACTATGACAGCTGACGTACATACTATTTACTATCGGCGAATGAATGACAGAACGAGAGAAAAAAACATAGTAGTTCATTCTAAATAGAATCTCGTTTAAATATTTATCTACTTTTAGAATGTCGCTAGTAATAGGTACGCTCGGTATTTAAGATCACTATTTTTTTGTTCTTTTTTGTGATTTATATTTTTTTTATGCAGGAGATTAACTAGTTAATATAACCTAGTTAATAATACCAGCCTGTTACTGTCCCACTGCAGGGCAAAGGCCTCTTCTCATACAGAGAAGGCTCGGCATTAATCACTACGCTTGCTTAAGACAGGTTGCGATTTCAGACTTATATTAATTAAAAGTGCAGGTTTCCTCACGATATTTGCCTTCACCGATGTCAGTGATGTCCAAGATAAACTTGGAAATTACGTACGAAATGAAAAAGTCGCATACTTGATCTGGTTCAATCCCACAACCTCGGATACTAGAACCTAGTTGATAATTAAAAACTATTTGGCGTCACAGAAATATTTAAAATGTTTTTAAATGGTTTTATTTATTTGTTTCGCAGAGACAATAGGATTCCTCAAAATAATTTAAATAACAGACCGCTTATAGTGAGATATTTAAGTGAATACTATTAGCATTAATTACCTCTGTGGTGTTGGAGACATTACATTAGTATATTTTATTTTGTAATATTTCAAATGTCGCACATCAAGTTACCACAATGTGTCAAATTTCTTTCATAGGCTTTCAACGTCATCACAAAAGAATAAGGTTCATTTTTAATTGGGAAAATCCGACAGTTTGGGGTAGCTTGATGTGCTGGCGTCTGTACAATAGCTTTATTTTATTATTGTTACATTTTTATATCCTGTGATGATGGTGATGTTCCTCAAAAAGGTCAGCAACGTGCGTGTATGACCAAATGTTTGTAAACGTAGCAAAAGGAGTCTGTAACGATCGTAACAGGTGGCGTTCTGTAGTTCCTGCCTACCCCCATGAACAAAGGGGTGAGTTTATGTATCTATGTATGTATATGTGTATCTTCCGGTAAACTATTGAACAGCCCTATCACCCAATATTGTTATTATCCGATTTGAGCGCGCGCTGATTTCAACTGGATGAGTAACGATGAAATGAAATGATATTTATTTTTGTAAATAGATCTTTCCAGACACATTTAACTTTTACTCGTCACGGCATGGTCAACGAATATATATTTTTAAAATTAGATGTCGCCGTATTTTTCCTAACAGACTGATCCCTTCTCGCAACTAGGGTTGCCACGTCGCCAAGCCGGACAGACCAGCCAGTTTGGCTGGAGGTTTGTTTAGAAAGGCTGGACATCCTACATTATTGAGGATTTTGTCTCAGTATTTATATATTATATTATAATAATCGGTACGACAAAAAAATTGTATATAAATAGTGTTCTTATGGTTTGTTGTACTAATAAAAACGAAATATCTGTCGTATCGCGTTAGGCAGTTGAGAAACATCGGTCTAAGTATGCTAAGCTTAGTCTTACAAAAGCCGGACAACCCGGACACCGTTTGTTTTGGCCGAACACCTTATCAAAAAGCATACCTATGTCCGGCTTTATCCAGACGCCTGTCAACGCTAGGTGCAACCAATTCAGAGGTCTGGCCTCCATGTCCTCCTCCTCCAACACTATATTATATTAAGTATGATATTATGTGAGTCTAAAGATTTTGGGCAAAGTCTAAAAACATGTACAACCGGTAGAGAACAAGAAGCCAAGTATTTTAATGCTAGTAATAATGCAGATTGGATACCTACTTTTTTAATATATAAATGTAATAATAAAGTAGAAAATAGTAGTGATATCTCTATAGAGCAGAAAATGTAAACGAAATCGGTATTCGCCGTAGACTTACACCTAATAAAAATTTCGATCTACTACTACTAATCTACTAAGAAATAAATCATAATAATGTTAAAACCGAAATGTGACATAAAAAAAGAAAATAAAATCTTACCTGTCATGGAAATCATTGTAATGCACAATATCCAACTCATACAAATCATTCCCGCGCAAAACGTTTGCACTAACTGTTAACAAACACACACATAACAAATAATTACACAACGAAAACATTTGAATAAACTTCCAAAAAGGATTGTTAAAACAAAAAGAAAAAAAAATGTAAATTCTAAAAAAACAAAAAAAAATAAATTAGTGTCTATTTTTAATTTGAAGTACTATTTTTGCCACGACATTCGCCATTCAAAGTTTAAATACTACTGCACAGCCAATCTACTTTATACCACAACTCGTAAAACACAGCTGACCATTAAATACGTGTTATATTTGAACTTTATGTTCACAGCAATAAGGTTGAAAATAGAGAACTACTTAGATGACGTACGAAAACTTTGTAATTTTTTTTTCATGAGTGCTATTGAAACTCTTTGATTGTCTGTTTTTAAAATGGTAAGGTTTGAATGTTCGCATTCAGTTCTTAAAAACCCACTTTATTCAATAGTTTTTAATTTACTTTACTATGTTATTTTATTTTGGTGAATGTAGGAAGTAACCGAAAAAGAAATGATCACGCCGTTAACGCTTATTATGACGTCAGGTGACTATGAGTCCAATGCCAAGCCCTAAACACTAAATATAAAATTTGGCACGTGTACAAATCATAGTAGATGAGTACCTAACCTATACAGGGTAAATATTTTTCTCAAACCAGTGTAGGTAGATTATCAACACTATAGGTCCTGGAACCTCTAAAGAAAATTAAAACGACGTACCTAAAAATGAAAAAAATATATAAAAACTAGCTCTATACTAATATTATAATGAGGTAAAATTTGTATGTAAGTTTGTACGTTTGTAAGTTTACATGTAGGGGTAATCTCTGGAACTAAAGACCCGATTCTAAAAATGTTTTTATTGCTAGAAAGCTGCATTAGTCCTGAGTGCTATAGGCTATAAATTATATTTATATGATGCATATTAGGTGAACTATCACAATGTTAGTCTAGCAAGTCGGAAAGAAATACCTCCAAATTATTTGCATACGCTGCTTTAACAGTTGTTTAAAATGGAAAACAATGTATGGCAACTTTGTCCATCTTAAATACTTAGTTCTACAAATAAGTCCGAGACACCATATAGCTATCTTTTATATTTTATCTTTTACAATGCTATTTTATGTTTTCAAAAGTATTTTTTTAAAATGCTTACTTTTGGATGATTATTAACAACAAAGTAACAATCCTTATCAAAACAAATGAGAATTTTATTGTTACAGGGACATCATGGAGATAAGATTTGCCATTCACAGTATGTCAATTGGTCATACAGTTTCGGAGATAATCTAATATATCTCGTGTCGCAATGTTTGTTACCAAACACCTCCGAAGCGGCTGGACCGATTTGTATGACATTTTGTGTGCATATCGGGTAGGTCTGAGAATCGGCCAACATCTATTTTTGATAGGGGTGGTCCTCCCAAAACATTTTTTTTTTGTTTTTTTTTTACTATTTTTTTGCCTTAAAATGGCAAAACAACGTTTGCCGGGTCAGCTAGTCTAAATATATAAAATTCTCGTGTCACGGTATTTGTAATTAATTTTTGTCGATCTTAGAAATAGGAATTGTACTGAACATGAGTTTCTTAGTAAAAGTTAATAATAATAATAAGGTTGTGTACATAAATTATCTCCGACGTCGATGGCTTCGATAATCTCCACTGAGATAAGCCCTTATGACCTATATTCGGTCAAGACCATAACGATAATAGTCTAGTTTATATTTAAGTTAACTTTTAGCAACCTTAGGTACCTATATGAGATGATTTACTAAGTCACTTGTGTACCCTACTTATTACTTTTTCAAAACGACGAAGGAAACAACTCATCAATAATGAAAGACAGTCATTAAGCCGTGAAGAGAAGACTTTTGTGTCCCTATTTAAGATTTTATCGCGCACAGAAATGTGTCAGATTTGGCGTAGTTTTTTTTTCTTTTTTTATTAATCTTTGCCCCTCCTTAGTAATTTCTCCTGTATCGTAGGTGCGTTTGCAACCATTTAAACCCACATACACAAACAGACAGACCCAGAACAACTATCTCTAGGCCATATAAATATTTTTACGTGCGGGAATCGAACCCGGGTTACGCAGCGCTGCAGCCAGTCGCTCAGCCACTGCGCCAACCGTCCCTAAAATGGTAAAGTCCGTAAATATGGAAGAAGTACATAAAACAAAAACATTCTAATTTCAAACCACTGAGCAATCATGATCATGGCATTAAAAACTTTCATAAAACAGTAAAAATAAAGTATCTCGACGATGTAATGTTTATTAATAAATTATTTAAAAGGCGTCAGAGACAGTGCAGTGATTTCACTTTCCAATTACGTTACATGCGCATGCGCATGTGTGTTGATGAGAGAACGTAACTAGAATTTAGAATGTGTCAATTTTAAACTTAGAAAGAATGTAGTTTTGAACATATGTTGGAATTGTGTGGACTTTGCCTCTGTCTACCAAAACGAAGCAAGGAGAACTATGGAATACTCGCTGTGCCCTGCGGTTTCACCTAAGGGTAGTAGCGTGTTAAACAGCCCTTAATCTTCCTCGAGAATTGGCCTATCAAATGATTTTTGCTAGTCCAACTGGTTTCTAGGGATTAAAACTAACAATGTAACGGTCATCAAGGCGAGAGTGAGTCGGTTGTATCTTGGCAAGCGCACTCGATCCTAGATCTTAGCATCGCTTAACATCAGGCGAGTTGTGGTCCAGCGCTCTGTGCAAGCCTAACAAGAAATAAAAAATATATTTGCGCGTTTAAACAAAAAGTCAATCAAACTCACTTTGGGGTTGAAACACTCATGCCCGAGAAATTTCTCGCAGACTGATCGACACTTCGCGTGACCAGAGGCTGGCTCATTCTTTGCCCAAAGAATTAGCATTGCCATCTAACGTGGCAATGCTGCCAGTCTTCTGGCCAAATTCCCAGAGGACAGCGATGCGGATGAGTATTATGACGCCTGAGTGTCGTGGTCGGGTTTTTAGTATTCCTCCTGTCTATGTGTATAAAAAACTATTCGGCTTATTTATATAAGCATAGACACTTCGACCGCGACCTCATCGACGGGAAGGGTATAATTAAAACGGAGCGGTTACAACCTCATTCTTCTTCTTTTTGGTTCCCGAACGCGTCACGTGACTGACTTTTGAGTAGTCCTTGGACTCATTTTTTTTCTGTTAGTACTTTTAGTTCGGTGTGTATCTACTTTTATTATTTAATATTCTTGTTAAGTAAAAGCATTTGTAAGGAATAAAACTTTCTAGGTTGATTAGTGCTTTATTTTTCTTATAATATTAACCGCTTCTGATCCCTTGGTTTGTCACCAACTCATTGCTGTGTATCGATAGCTGTTGCTGTATTGCACGAAAATAACAAAATTTCTATTTTTAACTTAAGAACGTACGTTCTCTTTTGTTTGTTGTATAGTCAACCTTGGTTCTTAAAAGTATCTATTGGTAAATTTAAACTAAAACCTTCCGAACCGTGGCGAAACAGCTGTTTTCATAAGCAAAAAGTCTATTGTGTCTGCTTCACAGACGTAAATTGTTAAAAGCCTTAACATCGATTTGAGAAAACCTGTATCGAACGTTATACCTTATATTTTCTTTTTTATATCTAAGGAGCCGTGTCAGCAGAATTGGCGGAGCCCTATATGAGGCCGAAGCCTTCCGGGGTTGCGGGATGCTCGAAAGAGTTACCGTGACCCCGGAACGTAAAGGGCAAGGACGGAAAACGGATGAGTTTTAGTCACTAAAAGTCTGACAGGCCCTCCCGTTCCACCCAGAACGGGAGAAGTCATTGCATGATTTCCCATACTCAAAAAAAATGGGATCACTACCAGTAGCGTACATTCATGATTGCAGCTTCAAAAGACCTACGTCATTACGTTTTTACAGTAGACTAAAATTGCCAAAATCAAATAACCTCTCTATAACTATATTACACTATATTTGACGACCGATGTGGCGCAGCGGGCGAAGGTCCGCCTGCGACGCAGGAGGTTGTTGGTTCGATTGTTGAAGTCGAATGTTTGTACGATCAACAAAGATTTGTTCCGGGTGTTCTGGGTATTTGCTATGAATTATAATAAAAAATATCTATCTATGTAATGTATTGTATTAAGTACGAGTATATCAGTCATCTAGTACCCATAACACAAGCTCTGCTTAGCTTGGGGCTAGATGATGCTGTGTGGATTGTCCAGCAATATTTATTTATTTATTTATTGACAGTTGGACATTCCACGCTTTGTTCCGTTGCACTTGGGACGTTCCCACTTTTGCACCTGTACAGCGTTTTGAAATATTGAAGATATGAAGGACTATGATTGTTTTTATGCTTTTTACACAATGCTACATAAAAATACGCGCGAAAACCCAAGTGTTGCCATACTTAATTTATATTTGTTTTTTTTTGTGACATTCCTTGTGTTGCCCCTGTACCCTTCAATTGCTCTGCAGTTATAAAACAAAAGGACATTTCAATCACCCTGTGAAACGAGGCCTTTTTGAGGAAAGGAGTTGTCTTATATCTGACGTGCCTTGAATTCTCTTTCCTGCCCACGGAAAAGTGACATCATAATCTGTGTTGATCTGAGGCGTGATTGTTGAAACAAATTATAATATGTCGAACGTAAACGAAGCAAAAGGAGTGTGTAAGGATAGTAGCAGGTGGCGTTCTGTAGTCTCCGCCTACCCCTATGGGAAGAAGGCGTGAGTATATGCATGTATAATAAAATTGTCGTGTCGGAATGTTTGTTGCCAAACTCCTCCAAAACGGCGGAACCGATTTGTATGAAATGTTGTGTGCATATCGGGTAGTTCTGAGAATCGGCCAACATCTATTTTTCATACCCCTAAATGATAAGGGTGGTCCACCCCAAAACTTTTTACTTTTTTTGCTTAAAATGGTATAACAACGTTTGCGGGGTCAGCTAGTTTAATGTCGTGACGGATCAGAGGTTAAGCGACAGTCATCTCAAGACGGAGGTTTTGTGTTCGAAGGCAGAAGTGACCAACGTGCGTGATGATTCTTTAATGAAACAGGCATCTGCCTTTTCTCAACTATGTGGTGTCAACTAAATAAAAAAAAAAAAAAAAACTAAATCTAACGGGATCCCGCTAAATACCAGTATTTTACATGGAGCGGCCTATCTTACCTCCATAACCTAATAACTTACTAGGCAACGAAACCTCTTAGTAATATTAAGATTTAGTCAGCCTTTCGGATTTCTTTCTACCCGTAACAACTGTCAAAGATTAAAAAAAAAGAAAAAATGACAGCCAAGATTAAAAGTTTAACCTATCCAAAGCACGCCGTCCATGCTTAATGTCTCGATATGTAATAGATGGTCACCCATAAACGAACCGTCCGAAATCGACCCTAGCGGCTGTTATCATATAGCCATGAGCACCTCAAGTACCAGGCTGCTATACCGAAATATGCACGTAACGCATGTCCAGAGCCAGACCAACAATCCGTCAAATTCCTTTGATAGTTTTTCAACTTTATTACAAAAGAATAAGGTTAATGTTTAATTGGGAATATTAGAGTTTGAGATAGCTTCATGCGCTGGCGTCTGTACGTACATTTATGCAATAAGTAATGCAACATGCAATTACCATAAGTGCTTGATAGTCCAAGGCTCAACAGATACTCTGAGATAAAAATAATAATGATAGTCTGAGTGACCTTGTAACCACCCTTATGTCCCTTCACTATTAAAAGTAACAGGTATTTAATACCTACACAACATCACGTCTGTATTTCTCGAAGGGTCAGGCAGAGGTGAACCTAATGTGCTGCAGAAACTGGACTTCTTCAGCACCGGATCTGGAGATTTTTGCTATAAATAATTGGGCTCTCAATTAAATCACGTTTATTCAAATGAGGTCTATACATAATCACCAGACGTCGGAATTAGGTAGAGTTATTTATGTACTTGCATCGAAATGTTGATATTAATATGGATCTTCCCGGGTTTTATAATACAATCCCGTGTGGCCAACAATATTACAAATAAATAATAATAAAAGCATCAGCGATAGATAAGACTTATCCGACCGAAGATCCGATGTCGGATGTTTTAAATTGTGTAAAAGTAAATAACATTTTTATTTAATAAATCACGGGATTTTTCTGGTCTTTATAATTAATCTCGGGATTTGAGGCATTTCCACTTTATTCTTTCGTTGTATGAAATCAGTGTAAGTACATAAATAACAGAGGAGATAGAGGTCGGAATTAGGTAGAATTCCGACCTCTGATGATCACTTCGTATCTATAATCGATATATCGATAATCACACATAAAGATCTGAGGTTATTATATGCGCGCTATGTTTTGAAGACGTGTTTTACGTGAAGGCGTACAAATATTGTAATAGAAAACATTAAAAGAAAACAAAATTAAACTCTTACATGAGAAAATAAACTATTTTAAAATAACTTTATAAAATTTGTAATTTAAAAAGAACTTAATAAAGAAACAGTCTTAAAAATCTCAGAACAGTTTTTAAAATTACAATGAATGCAATTGAGTGATGTGTGTAGTTAAGTAAATGTGTTAATTAATTATTAATGAAAAGTTATAATATTACAGCATAATACCTATCTACTAGCATAATTAGCGTATTATATTTTTTACGCTTGCCAATGATGTAGGTATTTACTATTCTGTATTGAGTGATTGATACCAGCTTGTATGCAATAAGTTCCACTATGAGAATACAACCTTAACATAACACCCACATTTAGCCATAAATGTTAAAGTAAACACTACAAAATTATAAAATACCAGCGGACCGAACAGACGTCGTCCTGCCCGTACAGCTCACCTATCGGGTCCAATTGTGAGTCGAAACCATCCAGGGCGCCACCCAAACGCATACAAAAAATTTCATTCAAATCGGTCCAGCCGTTTAGGAGTTCAGTGACATACACACGCACAGTAGAAAAATATATAAAAGATTTAAACATAATTATTCTCGAACGAGTCTATTCGAAATAAAGTTAAGATATACAGTCACGTTCTATTATGAACACGATAATCAACAGGGAATCTGGGGGGACGGCGCGTACGCAGTCCCCACTACCAAAAATTAAGCATCCGAGTTATCCGCATTAGGGATAATCGCAGGGGTCAACCTAACCGCAGTGCAATGGGAAGGCCTCGCCCTGGAGGAACCGCCGTCTTGATCACGGTGTCCTCTATGCCAGGTAAGTATGATTTCACGACAGTCAAACGCGATGGTCCTTCAACGGCGGAGAATCTTAACACCGCGATAGAGAAACGTGACGTAAATGTGCCATCTAGTGACCAAAGTTGGAATCAACTCGCACGGCCATTTATCAGTACTCTATGTGCATTTAAGTAGTTTGTAAATTTGTTCATATTTTAACATGTAGAGACATTCTCTACAAAACTTTTAATCTACATATGTACAACTGAGTAAATCTGAAACTTAACATGGCATATTCACCCTTATCTCTACATAATAAAACGACAAACATAAAATGAGTATTATACTCATATTTCTTCCAAGTTAAAAAAAAGACTCGCGCATTCCACAGAATTCGCACGGCGCTCAACGAACGCTGATTGGTTCGCGTGCGTTGGCGCGAACCTAATTGCCTACCACGCAAATCAACGCGGCGTCATTCGTCAAACTTTTTACAATTATCATAGTCTATTTTCATCTCCTTCAACTACCAATATAAGTAACATCAAAGCAAGATCAATGTCAACCATTTTATACGACTTTTAACTGCGAGCGTCTACTAGCAATTACGTACGGCTTTTGACGGCACGGTTGGCGCAGTGTCTGAGCGATTGACTGTTGTGCTGCGTGTCGTGGGGTCGATTCCCGCACGGAAAAAATATTTGTATGGCCTACTGGTAATTGTTCCGGGTCTGGCTGTATGTGTATGTGACTTTGAATGTTTGTAAACGCACCTACGATACAGGAGAAATTCCTATTGTGGGGCAACATTAAAAAAAAAAAAATGGCATCGCGAATTCTCTCGACTACGTGCGCATTCGTGGAACTTACTTCGCTTTACTTGTGAAGACTTTGACGCTTCGACGCGCTTCGATTCTGCTCTGATATGAATTCATCCTTAGGTGTAAACTTTGTATTTTGACATATCATCTAACATAGTTATCATCTATCACCGTCCTTTCGTCCGTCGACCTGTTTGTTAGAAAGAAACTGATGTCAACAATTTTTTAATTTTTTATTTCTGCTAATAACATATATTTCATAAATTAGATATTCACATATATACAATTATACTATAA
This sequence comes from Phlogophora meticulosa, assembly GCA_905147745.2. Taxonomy (NCBI): domain Eukaryota; kingdom Metazoa; phylum Arthropoda; class Insecta; order Lepidoptera; family Noctuidae; genus Phlogophora; species Phlogophora meticulosa. Next base: position 12,621,492 of record LR990537.1, on the reverse strand, counting down.
AACTAACTATATACATACTTACTAGCGGACCGAACAGACGTCGTCCTGCCCGTACAGCGCCACCTACCGGGTCCAATTGTAAATCTAAACCATTCTCGAATCTCCACAAACACACACAAAAAATTTCATCAAAATTGGTCCAGTCGTTTAGGAGGAGTTCAGTCACATACACACGCACACAAGAAATATATATATTAAGATTAACAAAAACAAAAAAAATAAAAAAAAGCCGACAAGGACACTCAGGCGTCAAAGTATTCCTCCGCATCGCTGTCATCTGGAAACGTACCCAAAAGACTGGCAGCATTGCCACGTTGGATGGCAATACTAATTCTTTGGGCAAAGAATGAGCCAGCCCTCTGGTCACGCGAAGTGTCGATCAGACGTCAAGAAATTTCTTTATAAAGTTGACGAGCACTCGGACCCCATGACCCGAGCGTTTCAACCCCAAACGGCTCAAAACTGTAGTTACCAATAAGTTACAGTATTTGCGCCGTTTGAGGGTCTCAGCACCCGCCGCGGCAGCGCCAGCACAGCCTGCCGTGCTTGAAACATGAGATGGCGCAAGGGTATCGACGCAGGTTGCGTCCCATCTTCCAAGGCAACAAAATCATGCCGTCTGGTCATGTCATGTCAACAATTGTGTTTAAATTAGTTTGTGTATACCTAAAGGAATCGGCGCCAGTGACAACGACTATATCTTTGACCACCTGTCTGTATGCGTGTAATATAATCAGTTAATATTATAAGGCAACCACAATAATTCATCAGTATTTACTCGATTTTTTTACGAAATACTGGCTGTTATAATATTTATACTAAGTATAACGATATATGATAATTTCACTTAAATCTTGCGCAATACGTGTCAACACTACTATTATCATTTTGTCACGTACCCTGATATCATCTGAAAGAGAAATAGACTTTTTGCTTTGTTCTAAGAGCTTGGTGTTAGAAAATCTAAATGAGTCCAAAATATAATAGTTTCACGAACAGCAAAATCAATTAAGTGTTTGTTATAGTCAAAGATCAGAATGATCAAAATGATCAGTCCAGTCAAAATAGACATTTGACTTAGCCAAAATTCGCATAGAGCTGAAAATTGCCAGAGATGTTAAATACATCATTATAAATGAAATATCAAAAATCCCCTTCGATCCTACTTCTGCAAAAAATTTTATTCAAGGTCAAAAGTATAAAATTAAGGTTTTTTCCATTTTTCTCGAAAACAGTAAGTATTATCGTGAAAATAGGTCGGACAAAAGTTGTAGATCATACAATTCTCTACAAAAATGGTCTAGTCACTTTTTCTCTTACGACTCACCATTCGTAAGATATCGCGGTTTTAATCATTAGAAAATTCATATTTTACATAATATGCACTAAAATGCAGCTTGTATACGTCACCGGACGTTCAATATAAATGAAAATAAGAAACTATTCGTTTGTGTTACTTACACAATAAAACTTGTATAAATTAAATGAGGATTTTAAAATATAAGACTATACTGTCAGTCCCTAATTCCCTTCGTCGGTAACCTTGAGTAACATCTGCTAACTACGTCATTGTTCGAGTGTGGAGGGTCGCATACCTGCTTATTTTTGAAGAAAGTAAATGAAATGACTCAGTATATACTGTTAGTTTTGAAAATTCCTGTGCAGTGAGCAGACGTGCATATTGGTAATATTTTCAATTTTAATTTGTGCTGTTAAATAATTTAAACAAAATGTCAGAAGTTTGTTTCATTTGTGATAAACCTTTGAAAGAAAGTGAAGTTGTTGTTGTTGATCGTGGAATGAAGACTTTGATTGATGCAAGTGTTGAAAGAAATGATAATTTTTTTGAATACTTAAAAGACAAGCAATCTGTGACAGTCCACGTGCAGTGTCGTAAAATGTATACTCGAAAGAGTAGTATTGTTGCAGCTAAAAGACAGCGTGAGACAGAACAAGGTAGTACATCCACGATAAGTCCACCTCATACTAGAGCACGAGTAAGTGAGCCAGACTTCAACTTCAAAAAATATTGTTTATTTTGCGGCGATGAAGCAAATGAAGAAGCTGAAAAGAAGAAAGCGCAAAATGCTCGTCGTAAAATTTATAACGTATCTACACTTGAATTTAAAGATTCCATTTTAAAGGTAGCTCGGACTCGTTCTGATGACGCAGCAAAAGCTGTTATTGCCCGCATTGAGTATGAATTTGACTTAGTTGCTGCTGAAGCTAAGTACCACAATAACTGTTATAATATCTTTCTGAGGCCTACTACGGGATATAAAGTTGGTCGTCCCGAAGATGATTCAGTAAACTTGGCGATGGAGGAAATATTTCAGTACATTGAAAATAATGATGATTGCCAATTTTCATTACAAGAATTAAAAGATATCGGCAAAAATCCAACTATAGACGTTTTACGACTATATACGTTTTCTTCTTGCAATGTATGGTGCTCCAAAAAAAATTGATTCTATAGACAAATATAGATATTTGAAGTTTGTAAAATCTGCATGGAACAATAAAACAGTACAGTTGTCTTGTCTGCCTCCAACATCTGCTTCTGCCTTTCAACACTTGTATCGTGTGTATTATCAAGTTCAAGTGTGGCTAGGCAATGAGCTGGACCCAGAAGAATGGGGTTGGAAATTAACAGACAATTATTTGGAGCCAATTCAAACTTTACTCCCGCCTGCTCCAGAAAAACTACTTAATACTATTTTTTGTAAATGCAAGACGGATTGTAGTAAGAATTGTGGCTGTCAAAAAGTAGGATTATTTTGTTCGCCAGTATGCATCAATTGTCAGGGTCAGACTTGCTCCAATATTGAAACAAATACAACAGATGAAGATATTTATGATATTAATGAAGAGACAATTGATGCATCCCTTTTCTTAGAACAGCAAACAGAAATTCTGCAAGAAGAAGAGAATGAAGACGAAGAAATAATTGTTGAAGTAGAATTAGACAATTATCTTATATAATGATGACATGTAGAAAAAAACAACCTATTCCACTTTAATCATTAGCAATATTACTATTCTTTCAATTAATAGGATACGATCTGATCAAACTTTCTTTATTACAATAGATCGTGGAGTATACCTACTGGGGAAACCACGTTAAAAAAAATGCGCCAAGTACATTACCTCATAGGTGGTGCGGAAATGTGTGCTATTATGTAAAATATGAATTTTCTAATGATTAAAACCGCGATATCTTACGAATGGTGAGTCGTAAGAGAAAAAGTGACTAGACCATTTTTGTAGAGAATTGTATGATCTACAACTTTTGTCCGACCTATTTTCACGATAATACTTACTGTTTTCGAGAAAAATGGAAAAAACCTTAATTTTATACTTTTGACCTTGAATAAAATTTTTTGCAGAAGTAGGATCGAAGGGGATTTTTGATATTTCATTTATAATGATGTATTTAACGTCTCTGGCAATTTTCAGCTCTATGCGAATTTTGGCTAAGTTATGACTTATTTTTGTCTATTTTGACTGGACTAATAAGACAACATATAACCAACTAGACGACACGGTTGGCGCGGTGGTTGAGCCATCGGCTGCTTTGCCGCGTGTTGTGGGTTCGATCCCCACACGGAACAAATATATATATAATATATTTTTTTTTTTTTTTTCGTTCCAAAATCACTACAGCCGTTTCTGAGATTAAGTACAGTTAAGGTACCTCTAACAAACAGACAGACAAAAGATTCTTGTAAATATGTAAGTATGTATTCATGTCTGGCTCCAACAATTTTCATGAAATTTACTGTGCAAGGGGTTTCGGGGGCGATAAATCGATCTAGCTAGGTTTCATGTTTAGAAAACGTCGTTTTATCCGAGCAAGGCTCGGTCATCCAGATACTAAACTCTCATAATATGTACAACATAAAACATAACACCACGCCTATAATCCCCGAAAGGTTAAGCAGAGGCGTACCTATTGAACTCCCACATTACGCCAGTTATGTTAAAGTCCCATGTACTAAGGGACGAACCTATTGCAAACAATCGGCTACTACTGCTGCTGCTACTTTCGTTTGCATCTAGTAAAAAGCTATTATTTTGATAATACAAACAGACACTCTAATTTTATTTATTTGTATAGATAAGGGTGTAACTTATGAAAAATGCTATACGATAGTTGTAGGTACAACGATTTTCGATTAAAAAATCGTTTGAATCGATTTTACATTTACATCTAGTATTGAGTGTGAGGGACACTGGAACAAACACGTGTTCCGAGTCGGTACTACGCAACTGACCTCTGCGAAAAACATCACCAAAAAGGTCAGTCTGTGCTTTATAAAGACATCTCTATATTTCGATTAGAGGAAGGCGATAAGTCTGTATCGTTATCAAGAATATAAAATGTCCAAGTGACCTCAGTTGACGGTCATACTGACCCAACTTCCTTATTATTTTACGTTGTGTACACTTACATACATACATACATAAACTCTAAGTCTCTAAGTAACTCTAACTCTCTTTCTAAGTTTATCTCGGACATCACTGACATCGGTGAAGGAAAACATCGTGAGGAAACCTGGACTTATATAGTTAATGTAAGTCTGAAATCGCCAACCCGTCTAGATCAAGCGTGGTGATTATTGCTCGTGCCTTCTCTGTATGAGAAGAGGCCTTTGCCCTGCAGTGGGACAGTAATAGGCTGGTACTACATACATATACTCACGCCATTTGCCCGATGGGGGTGGACAATAATATGGTTAATCTGGAGCTGATGTCACTTTACTCCGCATTTTATATAAAGTCCTTTAATATTAGTATAAATAAACAGCGGATCAACAACTTTATTACATACATAAACTCACGCTTTTTTCCCGATGGGAGTAGGCAGTAACTACAGAATGCCACCAGCCGCGATTCTTACTTACTCTTTTTACATCATTTACGTTCACCCTTGTGGTCATACACGCACGCCGGTTGTGAGTACTGCGCACCTGATCGTTGAAGAACATCACCAATAAGGTGTGTGTATTTCCCTAAGGGCCTCCCCTCCCTTGTTTTTGACTTCTTTTAGCTAATCCTTCTTTTAACTCAATCCGTCTGATTAGGTTTCTTTTTTCAATCTATGTTGTAGTCGGCTTCCAGTCTAAAAAAATTACGGCGAGCGACTGCCTGTCAGACCTCAACAACCAATTTACTGACTAATTACCTGTTACAAATAAATAAGTAAATAATGCTGGACAATCCAAACAGCATCATCTAGCCCCAAGCTAAGCAGAGCTTGCGTTATGGGTACTAGCATCTCATACTGGCTTGTGGTCGCACAAGCCACGAGCCACGAGCTTTTCATACATTAAATAATAATTTAAACAAAAAGCACATTCTCTTCTGCACTGTCCACGTAACTTAATTATACACATTGCATTCACAAAGCATTTCTTGTAACTCACAAATGAGTGCGGCGATGCCTACACAATTACAAAGGACATAGTGCTTTTAAAAACCGGAGACGGTCTGGGCTTAAAACCACTGCAGTACGAGGATTTTTTAAAGTTTAATTTAGAATATTCCTTGTCTTTTTAACCGACTGTCAAGAAGGGTTATGTTTTTCGCGCATATCTATGTATGTTTATAGTAGTCTTTATTACCTTGTGCCATCGAAACGCTGGACTGATTTCTACAATAATTAAGGTACCTATCTGTTTGGGCGTCTACTTGGATTTTGAAATAAAATACTGAAAAAGTTATTTCTAAGTACCTACTCCAAGGACTCATACAGCACAAGTATCGAAAATCGAATATTAAATATTTGAACCAAGAAAAAGAACGATTGAGCAGAGTCAATATTAATTTCATTTGCGACCGGGTTGTGCGTGCCCAGAGTGGTATGCTGAAATGCAGGCCTTTAACTTACTAAAAGTCCAGTCCTCCCACAAATATAGGTTCTTACGACACCTAAATTATAACTCGCATGGGCCCCGGAAACCATGTTAAGCCGTTGGTCCCGGCTGTCATTCGTATCTTGATATTAGACAGTCGTTAAGGATAGTCAGAAGCCAGTGCTCCCAAGGGGTATCGAGGCAGTCACGCCGCGTAAAACTAGTATTTAATTGCATCTAGTTAGGCTGGAAATTGACCCAAACAAACCCAAACGTTGGGTAAAGGCTAGGTGCATAGTAATAGAATCACATTTACGCTATGGGATCATGTTTTGGGGAAACTCTACGGAAAGAGAGACCGCCTTCAAGGCACAAAAAAGATGTGTTAGAGCGATGTTTAAACTCAAACCCACTGACAGTTGTGAACCATACTTTAGAAATTACAAAATATTAACATTGCCTTGTCTATACATATTTGAAGTAGCTGTGTTTGTAAAGACAAATCCGAGTCGTTTTAGACGACTAGCAGATGTAGCACCACGCAATAGGCGCGATAATAGTGTGATATGTCTGGAGCCAGCCAAGACAGCACTTATGCGCAAAAGTGTCTACTGCATGGCACCAGTCATTTATAACAAACTGCCGAAGACATGGAAAGAGCTTCCGCTTGCATTATTTAAAAAGAGACTCCGAAGCTTTTTAATGGCGAAAGCATATTATAATATTAAGGAGTACCTTATTGAGAAAAAGTTTTTAAATTAGTGCAGAATTATATATTTTAATAATAATAAGTTTAAAATTGTATTTAGCTTGTAATAATTTTAAAATTGTATTTAGTTATAAGTTGTTATTTTATATCTTTTGCATGCCTATGTGGTAAAATATGGCTTGTACTATTATATGTTTTTGTCATCGTTTGGAGTTACCCATATTTGCAAAATAAAGTTATCTTTATCTTTATCTTTAATATCATATTGACAAAAATATTAACGCCTGCGCATAATGTTATAGCAAACACTTGCACCATTGTATTTGTATCATATAGAGAACGCTAGGCTTTCCCGCTGCCGTCGTACGTATGAACTATATATAATACTAATAAAATAAAAACATAAACTCACGCTTTCTTTTCATGGGGATTGGTAAAAATTACAGAATGCTACGATCCTTACATCTTCCCTTTTGCTAAAATAGTACCTTAGTCTATAAATTACTGCCTTACTTCATTTCATCACATACTGAGACTAACTAAAATTTGTGGAAGAAAATATTTTAAATTTTGTTTATTACCTGTAGGATATGTCAAATTCAAAAATATTAAACTAAAATCTAATCTCACCAAGATAACGTCTGGAATTTAAAAGCGACTGTGAGAGAGTAGGCGGTTACCTGTCTATCTGTGTCAGGAGACACGTCATTAGGTAGTTCAAAAAATGTATTTCTTGTTGGACTTATTATTAAGCAATTAACAGAAATAAATATCATTTATAGGTAGGTAACTCCAGTGTTGAAATCCAGAACATTCGCATTACAAGCTCCTTTTAAAAACATGAATGCAATGTTCACTACATACAAAATTCATGACGAGAGCATTATGAAAAATGGTCGCCACACACGCCAACAGAACGAGAATAAAAAAATACTAAGTAGACATTTAAAAGCTTAGAGTGTAGAAAGATGGATGATATGGTAAGGTATTAATTATCTTCTAATCTTAAACATCGCTCGTGGCTAAGTAATAAATAGCCACACGAGCCAATCTACTAGGTCGGTCCGTGGATTTATGTGACAGAATAATGCATATATTCAGAAGCGATGCTGGGAGCCCGATTAAGCAGGCTCTATTTAATTCACAATTTATTGTAAAATAATTTTAGAGGAAGTAACTGATTCGTTGTCCCCCAGTATTATCAAGGGGTATCGTGTAGCCCAGTAGCTGGGTTGTGGAGTTAAAATACAGGTATTCAGCTGTATCTGGTTAGACTGGAAGCCAACCCCGATATAGTTGGGAAAAGGGTAGGCAGATGAAATCTTAAAATTGGACAACGTATCAATTCATCATCACCATAATAATATGATGCATTGATACGTTTTCCAATTTTAAGATTTCTTCCCCTATAAATAATAATTTATTAAAAAAAACTTAAACTAAGACATATTTATTTTATGTGCAATGAATTACAGATTAAAAGTAAAATTTAAGGTCGGGCGAACATGCCCGAACTAGGTACTTATCTTTGTTTACTTATCTTTAATCTTTACTAAGGAAATATCCGTAGTGTTACGTAAATGTACTTACCTCTGGTCTATCCACCTTTCACGCATCCAGGGACAGAACTGTTCTTTATTGCAACTTATAATTAAATTTTAGAAGGAAGTGTGGATTTTTACGATTCCTGCACCACGGAGTATGCTCTAAAATGAGAATTCCTAAGAAAATATAGTAGCGAAATCTTCCTCATAAAACGGGAGTATATCATTCTACTTAATTAGGGTTTTCTCATTATACTCATTAGGGACTCTTTATAAGTAGTGGGTTATGAATAGATTTAATTATAACCAGGGAAAATTGGTCATATTTTCCTCTGAATTTTCATTTGAGTCGTTAAGTTACTTATGATTAGCAGGGAATTGACTGGCTCGAAGTCACATCCTTGAGCCTGTTTATAAAGCAATGAATGCAGATGCAACTTTCTTTTTTCTTTTTCTTTCTTTTTTTTAAAAAAAACGTTGCCCCGCACTAGGAATTTCTCCTGTATCGTGGGTGCGTTTACAAACATTTAAACTCACATACACAAACAGCCAGACCCGGAACAACTACCTGTAGGTCATACAAATATTTGTTCCGTGCGGGGATCGAACCCACAATACGCGGCGCAGCAGCCGATGGCTCAACCACTGCGCCAACCGTGTCGTCAAACTATTGGTGATAATTTCAATAACGCCACGTACAAACTAAACTGACCAATCCTAGATCGAGATATCAAAGTGGATAACTCGCTCGACATTTATACAGAAACCCAACAATCGTCGGGCAGTAGCCCACCAGAGACAACACGCAATAAAGGTAGGATCCTCCGCTCAGACGGGTGACCCTGCCTTTTCTAATAGACGATAAAAAATGTACACCCTGTTCGTCACACATCTAAGAATTTATTTATAGGGGCTTTTAGTTAAAACAATTAAATAAATAAATAAATAATGCTGGACAATCCACACAGCATCATCTAGCCCCAAGCTAAGCAGAGCTTGTGTACTAGATGACTGATATACTTAATACAATACATTACATAGATAGATATTTTTTATTATACATATCATATACCCAGAACACCCGGAACAAATATTTGTAGATCGTACAAACATTTGTCCCAAGGCGGGAATCGAACCAGCATTTCCTACGTCGCAGGCGGACCTTAGCCCACCGCGCCACATCGCTAGTCAAATTTGTGTCTGAGTCAATAAATAATGTTACCTCATCTAAATAATGAAGGCCGATAGTAAAATACCAACTCATTTTAATATTTGAGACTCATTATTCAGCACGTAGATCTCTCATGCGCTTCGTAAACAATTATAACTCGACATAATCGTCTTCACGTATATGACTATCTATTTACGGTTATCGCTGATCGAATACCATGTACAAACTCCTTAAGTGTGTATTGAGACAGAAAACTTACACGCCTCCCATTAGTAAGATAATTATTGAGATCTGTACAAAACGAGCGACCCGACAGAAGTTGTCTTGTCCGATCGCAGCGCCACCTGCCGGGTCTAATTTAGTTTTAAAACCATCCAGGAACCTATTGAACACACACACAATTTAATCCAAATTGGTCCAGCCGTTTAGGTTAGGTGACAAACACACGTACAAAATAATTATAATTATATATTAAGATATGGTACAATACTATTGGGAGTACTCGTAAGTATTGAGTTACAACTACAACCATTTTTAATTTGATTTTACTTGTAAATTTGAAGTCCTTTTATAGAAACATATCTATGTATATCTTTTCTCATATCTAATACTGAACTGCAAATTGCAAAAACCTAAGAAAAATTGAATTTCTCGGGCTACCGCTACGCATAAGCCTTAAGGGAAGTCGTTCAATCCAGTTTGCAAGTCGTACCTAAGAAGTGACGCAATCGATGTAAGAACTCTTGTTTTTAATTGATTAATTAGCTTGCATTGGTTATCATTACTACATTATCACTACGACCCATCTTTTAATTTATCATCTGCTTAGACTGCCCAACTGTTGGAGAGGGCTTCCAGTGTACCTGGATGCAGCTGAATATCAGTATTGTCTGACCTCCACAACCCAGTAACTCGGCAACACGATACCCCTTGGTAAGACTGTTTTACAGAATTTCGGGTTTCTGGCTATCTGTCACGACTGTCAAAGATCTAGAAATGATAGCTGGGCTTAACGTACTTTCCGTGGCACGTAGAAGTATCGATACCTATGTAATCAGTCACCCATCGACAGACTCACCTCAGCAAGCGTAACGCAACTTTCGATGAACCCGTGCGGCTGTTTTTATTTTACCACGAGCTCGTCGACCCACCTTGTAATTGTGACCTAAAAATTACGCCCGAACGAAGCCTATTTCTCATTCTGTGGATACGCTGCTTTCTCAGAAAACACAACGAGCTGAGGTGTCAAATATGGATGTGTCTTCACTCTCATTAGAGCCTCGACACCCACCATTTACCTGATGGAGTTTTTTTTGTGTGTACCTTTGCATAAATATACGCCCGTACACACGGTACGGATGAAAATACTGAAACAGGCCTTTTAGAAGAGGAAAAAGATTCCTTTTTACGGTAATAGCTACCGTTTTTGATGGGACGTGGTGTTATTTTTTGCCTTTTTTTCTGGATAATAAAGGCGATGCGTTCCGTGTGGAACTTTTTGCGTGTACCAGCCAAATACTTAGTGGACGCTGATTCGGTAGCCGTAACTTAACATAACATCGCGCCTGTATTTTCCCGATGTGTTGGGCAGAAGTGTCCTACCTAAGTACACCCTCATTTCACCAGTTATGTATTTTTAAGTCTCATGTTGAGCCTTTTTAAATCAACCGGGCATACATCCAGACTACGGGCTGCTACTGAAAAATTTCTAATGGAAAATCCCAATAACACATTGCTTGACCCCGGAATCGAGCCCAGGACCTCTAGCTTAGCAGTCGCGTTTACGGCCACTAGAGCAACGCGGCAGGCTGATGCGGTAATTTTCTGAATACGGATATTACCTTGGATTTTAGTTTGAGAGGAAGTTTTAGCTTCATCAACTTTGCTTTTGTGAAAATGAAAAACTTGACATCGTCAAAGATGCGTTTTTGTTTTGTGTGCGAGACTCTAGAATTACATTTTAAGTATTTGTTTTACGTTTCTTATTGTTTTCTTGTTTTTATTCAAACGTTGCCCCACACTAGGAATTTCTCCTGTGTCGTGGGTGCGATTACAAACATTTAAACTCACATACACAAACAGCCAGAACAACAACCTGTAGGCCAAACAAGTATTTGTTCCGTGCGGGTTCGAACTTCCGACACGCAGCGCAGCAGCCAATCGCTCAGCCACTGCGCTAACCGTGCCTTCCATAGGTACAGTTCTGCCTAACCCTTCAGGGAATACAGGCGTAATGCATTTTTTTGAATACTTAATTTAATTTAGCTATCTCTTAGAATATAAGCTTGGGGCTCATTAAAGACTAAAATTATAACAGCTTCACGAGAATGAACAAACAATGGGGAGGATTAATCTCAGCAAACACTGAGACAAAAGATAAATCCGTCTCATCTTTATAAAGGAATTGAATAAAACATATAATTTCTTACTTAAGTAAATCGTTGTAAGAGATTCTGGAGATATATTTTTTGCTATAGAATCTTAAACGTAAGGATTGTAGATAAGATTCTGGAATCATTTGTGTTATAGATACTGTAGACCGGGTTATTTTACTTTTGTGATTAATTTGAAAAAAATCAAATTGCACCGGTGACTATGTTTACGAAATACTAATTTAAACATTTCTATTCATTAAAAACTGCTTATCATTAGTAACATTTTTAAATCATACCCAAAAAACATGGTGGGCCCTATTTAGTTTCGAGTAGTTTATAATAGAACTAGGGACCGGCTTCGCACGGGACAAAATATAATACTCAGAAATACACCTTAAAACTATACGTACGAACAAATTGCACAAATTGTTAGTAAGTGCTGCAGTTAAAAATATTTTACTTACTATTCTTTCGACGAAAACAAAAGGTAATCAATAATTTATAATGACGATCTATGTGGCGCAGCGGGCGAAGGTCCGCCTGCGACGCAGGAGGTTGCGGGTTCGATTCCCGCCTAAGGACAAATATTTGTACGATCTACAAATATTTGTTTCGGGTGTTCTGGGTATTTTCTATGTATAGTAAAAAAATATCTATCTATGTAATGTATTGTATTAAGTATATCAGTCATCTAGTACCCATAACACAAGCTCTGCTTAGCTTGGGGCTAGATGATGCTGTGTGGACTGTCCAGCATTATTTATTATTTATTTATTATTATTATTAATTATAGTTAGTATCAACAACAACAACAAAAAGCTGGGCGCTCGATCACAGTGCGATTTTTTCTTTGGCAGTTGCAGCGTACTTTTTGACATTAGGCCCAATTTACACTTCGATTTCCAGGTGGGGGCAGCTGCCCTCAGATCAAGATTTTTAATGACGTAATTAAAATATTTACTTTTTAAATAAAAGTTTAATTGGGTTCGACAGAAATTATGATTTTCTCATGTTATTTTAGTTAAAAGTAAAATAAACAACGGAAGAGATCGAATTACATGTATTAAGTATATCAGTCATCTAGTACCCATAACACAAGCTCTGCTTAGCTTGGGGCTAGATGATGCTGTGTGGATTGTCCAGCATTATTTATTTATTTATAATCAAACAAGTAATCATGCCTCATTTGTTAGTTAAAAAACATATCCTATGTTAGTAATTAAGATAATTTTATAAACACCCTCACACCTCATCGGCAGTACTGTCCGACACTTCAGCGCATCAGCACCACGCCATAGGAAATGGTAATGCAGCAAACTTCAGTATGAAAGTTGCAAAAGCACAGTAGACTGCACGTCCATGGTAACACATTGACCTTCCACTGGCCTAGCGTAGTAAGAAGTTTCAGTAGAATAAGTGGCCAGCTTATGTTGGTCTTGTCATCATTGACGAGCGGCCTCCCATAGAATCACGCATTAGATCGATCGAGTATGTAAGCCCCAAACAACTAAACGAAGCTCCAATCTGTGTGGCTTCGACTTTACAACCAGCCCGAACTGCGCTCAATGAGATCCACGTGATTCATGAGCATCTTTACGTATATTCATTTGACATAACCGCGCGGATTCCGCGTTTCAGTCGCGCGGAATCCGCGCGTTTAAATAAATGTCAAACACAAAATACAAGGTATTGATACAAATAAACAAGTCTATTTCCAAATTAATTTATTTATTAACACTTATTATGGATAATAAAAACAATCGTTTTGAATAAATTACTTTTAACAAAACAATGCAGATGACTAAAGGATGCACCGTAAGTAAAAGATTAAAAAAAATAGAAAACAAAAGGGATTTATTTGATTTACAATGGAAACGTTTATTCCTAAAAGCTAAAATGCTAAAATACTTACATTGAAGACAAAACAGTTAAAAATAAAATAATTCGATAACGGATACGACCTTAAAAAAAACTGCCAATCAAAGAACGCAGAAGCTGCTGCACCCAATCATACCAATGCACCAGGCAGCATCGTCCAATCAGACAAAAGTAGTTAGCCAGTGTTACCCAATCAAACGTGCTTGTGCTTATTGAAAATGGATACCACAGATTGCTCTTACACCTACTTTTGATAAAAACTATAAATGCAATGATCGTTATTGTAACTGGTATTGCTACATGCTGCTATTGCTATGAATTGCGAGACGCGTACCTAATGTAAAAGAAAAAGAAAATATGAAATAGATAAAGAGTTATGGGCACTGTTTGACAGCGACGCCATGAAAATCTCAGTACCAAAAGATGAAAATATCACAAGATTTAAAATCATACTTTGTCTTAATGTTGCTAGGTTTAAAAACAGAGGCCTAGAGGGACTCCTGCACACAGTAGGCCTTATGGCCTGATAACAGTACTTCCTAATAGCCTAGAATCCTAGATATAATGGAAACGATTTCTTTTGTTCGTAAGGCGATTAACACCGAAGATACATTTCTGCTTAAGTTTTATATCATCGTAAGACCTTTTTCTTCTGAACATGTCGCTGGTTTGCGAGAATATCGACGTAATTCAAAATTCTGTCAAATTGAATTCTGAATGCCAAACAATCATAAATCTTTGATATTTTATCGTGAACAGAGACGCAACGCCAATTTCGCCCCAGCTTTCGTTAGAAAGAGACAGCGTCACTATTCAATTGAGACAAAAAAGATTGAGATCAAAGATTTATTATTGTTTGGCATTCAGAATTCAAGTTGTCAGAATTTTGAGTTACGTCGATATTCTCGCAAACCATCGATGTATCTACACCTACTTTCCTTGATAAAAAGGTTTAATATGGCTTCCATTTCTTTAAGAACACCTTGATCAATGCTTGCAATGACAAACCTTGCAATAAATAATTGAGTATGTTGTATGGGACAGTAGGTCACTACTGTCCATAACTTAGAATACCTGTAAGATATTGAAATGAACCTTCGGGGGTCGCGCACCTCAAGGCTTGATAGGTTAAAAACATCGCACACAGACCTGTGTCCAAGAGTCAAAATTTACCACAGAGGAGAGAACAATTGAAGCACTAATACGCATATCACGTTCTAAAATCAAACCCACAACATCATAAAGTGTATTAAGGAAGCCTACTGAGCTTTTAGGAAAGAGAGATCTATTGTGTACTCCTCTGTGTAATTCAATTAAAGTTATAAATTAAGTCAGTCAACTGTTTATGACGATTCTGCCATCAGCTTTGATGTTCAAAGGTGAGTGACCTCTGATATAGGCTTCCAGTATCTTCTGGTCGCGTCCAATGTCTCTTGAGTTCTTTTTGTTTTTGAACATCTGGAAATATAAATTAATGTTATTTTGTTGTTCATTGGAATTCGATGCAAAATCAATAGGATTATCCTTTCCTCATAGTTTATTTTATAGGTGTAAAGGGAGTAGACGCTCTCCTGTCTTACGGTGCGTCCAGATAACATAACACGTTATAAAACATGGTCATATAACGTTTTGCAATTAGCACACATACAAAACATGTTGTATAACTATGTCATGTGACATATTTTATGTTATATAACATGTTATGTTATATGGTCTGGACGCACATTTACAATCCAGTAGCCACGGTATTTCCACTAAGTCAGAGGTTCTATATATTTCTTTGGAAACAGCGCGTGACATATGTTTTTTTGTTTGACAGTTCTCTGGGATAATTAAAAAAACACACCAGAAACATTGCATATAACGAGTGCAATTCCACTGGCAGACATAACCTTCAAATCACAACACAGCACTGCTAATATGCGGCAGATATGCTAACGGTAATTCCTGCCAAATCATTCACAAGAAGCTCCACATCTTTCGCAATAGCGACTGCTGAGTGTGGTGTCCTGGCTTATACTGGGGAGTTTGTTCCGCCACTTCTTCTTCCAGGCAAAAACAGTAGGAAGTGGTGAAAGGTGGGCGTTTTGGGGGACTGTCTTTTGTAAACGTTATGATGTTCAAAAAGTGCTGATGCTCAGCCCAATTTGAAAAAATGAATTTTGATATTTTTGATTTTTATTACCAGGTCAGGGATAGTTCTACACTATTAAAAATTCTTTGGCATGATAACCACCTTCCCTCTTTCGCCTCTCACGCCCCTTCTATGTTGGTCCTACTTCTGATCTCTCCCCACAAGTGTCAAATTTCCGTCCCGTAGAAGTATGAAAGTGAGTGAAGACTCAGGAAAGAGGGTGCGTTGGAGCTACGTACTCGGCTAGTCACCGCTGACACCGCCCGATATTCGGAAGCATATTAGTATAAAAACTTTTAAAAACTTACAGAATAACCATCTCCTCCATCAGAGAGATACGCTGGTGCCGTCACCAGGTATACTTCATTGTCATCCAGAGGCACAGCGTTATCTCCGACCACCACGGAGGTCATGCGTTGACCCTCGGGGAGAGAGACGTTGTAGGTGACTTGGAGACCTGGAATAAAAGAAAGACATAACATCACGCTTGCATTCTCCGATGGGCTACGAAGAGGTGTAACCTAAAGTACACCCATAAGTTTAAGTTTTCTGTCTAGCCTTTTCCCAAGTATGTTGGTGTCGGCGTCCATTCTAACCAGATGCAGTTGAATACCAGTATTTTATATGGAGCCAATGCCTATCTTGCCGTCACAACCCAGTTACTGAGTACACTATACCCATTGGCGAGACTGGTTGTCAGACTTTATCCTAGATAACAGCACGCCTGTATTCCCGAGGGTTGGGCAGAGGTGCACCTATAGTAACACACACATTCACCGCTTATGTCAAAAGGGGCAGCCCTTTACCATCAACAGGGCACAAATCCAGGCTCCGAGCTGCTACTGAGAAATTCCTGATGAAATAACACATTATCACTTTGCCAGATCCAGGTATCGAACCAAGGATCTCACGCCCAGCAGTAGCGTTTGAGACCACAATACCAACTAGGCAATAAAAGGGAAAGATGATAGTAACAATATCTCTATGCTTAGTGTCTGTGGAAAACTTCCTGCTTCTGTCTGAGAAATCAGGATTGTGCATAGGTTCCTTCTCTTAAGCATTTTGCCAGTGCGTTGAGTCCAGTCTAAATTCAATCTTACGTCAATATTTTGGGGTTTTTTCATCGAGGAATATTGTCAATAGCAGTCTAGTCTGGTTTTGAGTCCGGTGGCATTAGGCATGCCGCTCGATATTATATGGTAATTAATCATAGCTCGTGAAACGTTTGTGTACTATATGCTTCTGCCATGCAATCTTTGGATCAATGCAATCTTTGGGGAAGTCTCGGTACTACAGGCAGGCACATGCAGGATGTACCGATATATACATTTTTTTTGGCGAAACTCACCAGCAACTTGCAGCAACCAAGGTCCTTTGAAAGGTTTCATCGCCCACATATCGCTGACACTCCTCTCCAGAGCTTGACGCACGTACTTGCCTTCCAGTTCGTAGATCTCAACGCGGTCGTTGAAAGGTAGCAGCTCGAATATCGAGCCTTCAGTTATTACTGAAAAGAGAATGCAGCAATTAAGGCTACCTTCAAATTGCATCTATAAACCATTGACTTTGTAGTAAGCAGATGTAAAAGAACAAATAAAATCATTGTACTCAACACCACAAAATTTTACTATGTATTCATCATCATAATTATGCCTAGCCTTTTCCCAACTATGTTGGGGTCGGCTTTCAGTCTAACCGGATGCAGCTGAATACCAGTGTTTTACATGGAGCGACTGCCTATCTGACCTCCACAACCCAGTTACTGGGCAACACGATACCCCTTGTTAAGACTGGTTGTGACTTTCCGTAACAACTGTCAAAGATCTACAAATCAACCGGAACCAACTGCTTAACGTGCTTTCCGAGGCACGGAGGAGCCACGATATGTTACGAACGGTCACCCATCCGCAGACTGACCTCGGCAAGCGTAGCTTAACCTTCGATCAGCCCGTGCCGCTGTTTTTATTTAGCCACGAGCTCCTCACTTTCACTAACTCTTCTGCGAACTTTTACTATGGACTGAACAGCTGATTTTGTTTTCACGATTACGGGGTTGGTCCCACAGTAAAAAATGTTGATAATGATAAGCACAATGTCCCCTTCAGAGGTATTGCTTTTATTCTGGTACATTTTGTATTATATCTAATCTATCATACATCGTAATATTATTCAGCGTTTAATTATAAAATTCAGCGCGTATTATTTCATACTTACTTCCTTGCATGATGGAGGATTTGATGTTACCGCGTTGAATGAAGGATATATAATGGTAGGGCGATGAAGTTCCTACTACCT
Organism: Phlogophora meticulosa; assembly: GCA_905147745.2. NCBI lineage: Eukaryota > Metazoa > Arthropoda > Insecta > Lepidoptera > Noctuidae > Phlogophora > Phlogophora meticulosa. The sequence goes on along the minus strand of LR990537.1, from coordinate 12,603,531 downwards.
TTTTGGCCTGCAAATATAGAAACAAGCTTTAGTACATATCAGAGCCCGTAGATGGCGCACCGTTAAGAAAATGGAAAAAAGCTCTTAGTTAATTATTTTTTTACTTATTTACTTATATGACAGCACGGTTGGCGCAGTGGCTGAGCGATCGACTGCTGCGCCGCGTGTCGTGGGTTCGATTCCCGCACGGAACAAATATTTGTATGGCCCACAGATAGTTGTTCCGGGTCTGGCTGTTCGTGTATGTGACTTTCAATGTTTGTAAACGCACCCACGACACAGGAGAAATTCCTAGTGTGGGGCATCGTTTTAAAAAAAAAAAAAAAAAAAACTATCTTATCGAGTATCAAATATGTCTGTACAGGTCCTTTCAAATCTCTGACTAAGATAATGTGGCCTCCGAGGTTGTTTCGATGTTTCTTCTTCAAGTAGTCAGCTTAGTAACATCGACTTAGTCTATTTATTTTACGATGTGAAGCTGGCGAGTTGGTTGCGCCACTTCTTCCCAGCATAAACACTAGGAAGTGGTGAAGGGGGGGCGTTTTCGAGGTCTGTTTTATGTAGATACATTTTTAAGGTTCAAAAAGTGCTGATTCTCAGCTTAAATCGAATAAATTATAATTAATTTTGATTTTCAACGTAGTATTTACTCACAAATTCGAGCTGGGCATCCACCAGCATGTCTCCGATGGAGCACTCTCCGAAGACGCACTCATCGAACCGCATGGTGTTCTCCGTAGACCCCACCGGAACATTCTCAGCCTCGTGGACACGTTGTGCGTAGGGCGCCAGCTTCGCTTTGATTGTGGGGTCTGGAATGTACAGAACAACGATATCTTTACAATATGTTACATAATAATCCCAAGAACTCATATACTCCAATTAATAATCGAGTTAAAAGTACATATATAAACAATAACCAATATATTTTTCTCATTTTGCTAATGTTTTATTAATAAAATCGTATTGACCCTAGCATTACTTGATGCATTCGAAATTGAGTCTTATTACCTTTTCATAAGATTTAATATTCCCTGACTCCGTCGGCGGTCATTATGGCAAAATGCAAAATTTTTGGGACAAATACCTACATAATATTAAAATCTCCTGAAATCGATTTAGTAGTCAATTATGAACTACTTTGAGGAATCGCGTTTTTTATGTACTCTCACAATATGTATTTCTATTGCCGTTATAATAAAAAAAAAACAAAAAAGGAGTTTTTTAATCTATTCCAAACTGTCAAATTTTCCCAATTGAACATGAACCTTATTCGTTTGTTATAAAGTTGAAAACCGTATAAAAAATACAGATAGCGGTAGCTTGATGTGCTGGCCTCTGTACGATGGAATCGAACCCTACGTGTGCGAGACCGACTCGCACTTGGCCGTTTTCTTTATTAGTTGTTAGTCTTGTCATCGTATCAGTTATTAGCTTAGTCGTGTATCAAACTCTCAAGAAGTGACTCTTGACATTGAGCTATAACAAAACTGAGGATTTACTACAGATATCGATAGCTTAACCCAATGTAGTCAATAAAGTGATATGTTTATAATTATATACAGTTTCATAAACACAAGTTTTCATCATATTTATCACTAAATCACACACATACACACACCCGTACATAGGTATAAATAGTCCACTTCATAGTTGCATTACCTAGTAAATATAATATTGTAATTTAAAATTGATATATGTACTGTGCTCGTTTTACAACTACTGCTAATATTCAACTCATAGGCAAGGACGCTGGCACCCTAAACACAAGTTAAATCTTACATTGGCTGCAAGAGCTCATCGAAAACACTCTTTTCTCTAGTTATAACGCTGCATAGTGTCTAGATAAGTGTTTCTTGTACAATCATTGAAGATAATGACTTATTATTTTATTTATTAAACCGACCGACAGAAATAACTATTTCAAGGCGCAATAAATAAATAAATGAATAAATAATGCTGGACAATCCACACAGCATCATCTAGCACCAAGCTATGCAGAGAGTGTGTTATGGGTACTAGATGACTGATATACTTAATACTATAGATATTTTTTATTATACATAGCAAATACCCAGACCACCTGGAACAAATCTTTGTAGATCGTACAAACATTTGTCACGAGGCGGGAATCGAACCCGCAACCTCCTGCGTCGCAGGCGGACCTTCGCCCGCTGCGCCACATCGATCGTCAAGTGTCTAGCAAAAGGTTATCAACGATATTAATTTACATTTTAACACATATTTACTATTATTCAAAGGTTAATCTATTAATAAATAACCTTGAAATTACGATCGGTAATGTAGATTGTAAATTGACACAATTATTTCTAATACTTTTTTATCTTTAATGACTATCGTGATATCGTTGTTATTTTAGTTTTATTCTTACATCATCACACCAATATTTTCGGAGGAGTATGCAGTCATGCTGCTCAGAAAATAAAAAAAACTACACAAGTTTTGCTTTTTAACATTGTCCCACACTAGGAATTTGCCCTGTATCGTGGGTGCGTTTATAAACATTTAAACTCACATACCCAAACAGCCAGACCCCGAACAACTACCTGTAGGCCAAAAATTTGTTCCGTGCGGGAATCGAACCCGTGACAGGCGGCGCAGCTAATAATCTCAGTAAATTGCTGGTCTTCCAGACATTTTTTTTCCGAGGTGGATAATCCTCATGGATATCCTCCGCCCTGAGGAGAACTGTCAGACTCTTACTGACTAAAAACCACCCTGGTGTTCCAGCTCACACCTACGCCGGGGGTCGCGGGAACATACTATCCTTCCGCAAACCTTGGCTGGGACACTGGAAGCCAGCCCCAACATGGTGTGTAAAAGCCAGTATGTCAAATATCTTGTTCCAATGTACTATTGTAAGCATTTTCAAAGCGAGGAACCTTACCTTCAGGTATAGAACGGTCCAGGAACAACGGGTTGCCTTCCCACTTTGCGTAGTCTCCACGGAAGTCGAAGTAGACCGTCAGGTTGCCCATGTACTTGGTGAATGCTGAAGCTTGGACTATCAGCACCTGGGGTATAATAAGAGCATTGTGTTAGCATAAATATTTGAAATGGTTTTAATCAGAGATCATGGAATACCCGTGCTGACAGCGGTTGGAGATGCAGTATATTTATACAAGTAAATAAAAAAGGGATGTGTCCTAGGCAAAACTATATTATTATTAAGTCTATTTAGTCCGTCAGTAAGATTACCAAAAAATAATGGACACGTATTTTTTGCTTACTCAAATCAATAAAAGTGACAGTGATAATAGCACATCAAAGTTCAAGATAAGGGGCTTGTGACATCACTTTTACGTTAAAAGTATAGCACGGCGTGACGTCACGCGCAATTTCAACGCACTATATAGTCGTCATTTTGGTTTACGAGACAATAAATAAAATACGTGTCCAGTATTTTTGAGAAATCCAACTTTCGGACCAATCAGAATTTTTAAGGACACTACCCTATCGTAGTGTAAGTTTGTTATGTCAAAATAACAGCTTCACAAATGCACCTTCTACCCCGTAAAAACTATCTCAGAAAGGCCATATGAATATGATTTTAAAGATCCCCTTATATCTTAAATTAATGTGTATACGCCTGGTGTTCTGTGAGAGAAAGTATGCAAGAGTGTCCACTGTTCCGTGTTAGCTGTAAGTTCAATTAACCATTGAATGCTGTCGACTGTACGTTTTGCTTTTGTTTTATTTTATGTTTCTATATTAATTATTGTAATTGGTATTGTACCGTTTTAATTAACTCATCATCATCATCATCCTCCTGCCCTTATCCCAATTTATTTGGGGTCGGCGCAGCATGTTTTCTTCTCCCATACATCTCTATTTGCCGTCATCTCAAGGGTCACGTCTTTTCTTACCATATCATCTTTCACACAATCCATCCATTTTTTCTTTGGTCTTCCTCTACTCATATAACCCTGCACCTTCATACTCAAAACTTTCCTCACAACATGGTCCTCATTCCTTCGCATCACATGCCCATACCATGACAACCGATTTCCACACAACTTCTCGGTCAATTTTAATTTGCTATAGCGACCTTCGTGTTCTCTACAATAATGCGTTTAGGACTGTGGTGGGGCTGCCTCGGTTCTGCAGCGCTTCGGGCATGTTCGCGGAGGAGCGCACCGCCTGTTGCCATGCGACTATGCGCAAGCGGAGCATGTCTCTAGTGCGCAGAGTACGGGCCAGCTCCAACACAGTCCTGGCAATGATTGCTGACCGGCTGGACTGCCCCTACATGCTGCATTGCTGCAGCAGGCATGTTCAGGCAAAACCGTTTAGCAGGCGTTACTAATCCTTGTGTGTGTTAATGTCTTTTCAGGTTTTTTTTTTTTAACTATTGTAATTCTATTTATAATGTGATTATGATTGAATTGTTTTTGATTATGTGTGAATGTTCTCACTATGATTTGATTTGATTATTTCTACTAAAATTCGTTGCCTACTAACATAGTTTTTAAGCTCGATTGTTACAAACCATTTTGGATCATGTTATCTGACAAATAAATGAATAATAATAATAATTAACTATAAATAAATAAATAAATCTCAGACACTAATCTGCATGTTTCTCAGAGCGGTTATGAGCCGACCAAGATAATGCCTGGATTTTAAGTGTCTTCGGTGTTCCTTCTTAAGAGTAGTCGAATAGGAAACACCGACCTCATTTACTTCAAAAATGTTTTACTTTTTGTTTATCGTGTTCAGGTATTTGTTAAAGCCAATTAACTGAAATGAATCATTAATTAATTATTCACTTGACCCACTTGAGACAACAATCGCACAGCCAATACGCCAATGACGGCACGGTTGGCGCAGTGGCTGAGCGATCGACTGCTGCGCCGCGTGTCGCGGGTTCGATTCCCGCACGGAACAAATATTTTTATGACCTACAGGTAGTTGTTCCGGGTCTGGCTGTTTGTGTTTGTAAACGCACCCACGACACAGGAGAAATACCTAGTGTGGGGCAACGTTTTTTATAAAAAAAAAAAAAAAAACTGACTGGCGATAAAGTTCTTGGAGTTTTTGTACAGCACAGTATGTCAGTAACAACTGTCAGCCACTCAAATCATCACACAAATCATAGCCTGAGCCTTCTGCTGACTTCTGCTTACCTGATGTTTCTTATGAGCACTGTTCTCAACGAAGACTGGGTAAGTTCCGTCGACAGGCTCCCCACTTGGAGACTTTCCATTCCAGAGTAAGGAGTGAGTGTGTCCTCCAACTATGATGTCAATATGCTCGGCAGCGTCACGTGCTATCTCCCTGGAACACAAAAAATAAATTATAAATACATAATGCTGGACAATCCACACAGCATGATCTAGCCCCAAGCTACGAGTAAGCAGAGCTTGTGTTATGGGTACTAGATGACTGATATACTTAATACAATACATTACATAGATAGATATTTTTTTATTATACATTGCAAATATCGGTATTTGCAATGTATAATAAAGAAATATCTGATAAATCTGATATAATATATAATAAAAAATACCCAGAACACCCGGAACAAATCTTTGTAGATTATACAAACATTAGTCCCAGGGCGGGAATCGAACCCGCAACCTCCTGCGTCGCAGGCGGACATTCGCCCGCCGCGCCACGAAGGTCGTCGGAAAGAAAAAAAAGATGGTGAGAAACTGGCAGTCAGCGTGGTCACTTGGTTCGGGGTATGAGTCTCTCCGTTACAACTTCTCATTCGCAGTACCGCAGTCGATTCATCACAATTGACTCGCGCCCTATTGCGCGGGTCATGAAGATAACTGTGAACTACTACGTGAACTTACATGTGTCATCAAATACGAGGATACTGTATCCCACGACACAGGGTATCCTAGTGAGGGGTCTAGAGTAACTCCTTACCTCACAAATTTGTTTTACAACCCAATTTTGGTGCTTTTTGATTTATTGCACGCCTCGAAGCGTTGAGGTGATACTCTACTCCCGATATATGAAAGTCAAGGACTTATTGAAACTAAACATGACTGTATTTTTCTCACAACGTCCTTATAGGATAATATTATCATACATATATCAAGAAAAAACATTCGTTTAAACATATTTAATTTTTTTTTAAAGACAATTATTTTGTTTGAAGTAGAAAAAGAAATTACAAAAATGTTGGAGGACGTCCGGATGTCTGTCCGTATGGATCTGGCACTCTCACGACCGTAAAAATTAATGTATCGAAGTATTTTTTTTAAAGCTTCATAGTCGGAGCGCGCTGTTTGCTATTGAAAATCACTGGGTAATTCGTTGTCGTTTAATTGCAATTAATAAAAAACTAAAAAAATATATGAAAAAGTGAAAAATGAGATTATGAGGCGCGCACTTTTGTTTTGTTTTTGCGCTTATTGTGTCTGTAAACTTGTACGTAATAAATTCTATTCTATTCTAACTGGCGTAATGTGGGCTGCTAGCTGTACATTGATTGATTTCTCATTAGCCACCCGGAGTCTGGATTTGTGCCCGGTAGATGGCAATACGCTCGCCCTACAAGGGACTTAAACATAACTGGCGAAATGTTGGTGTAATAATATAGGTACGCCTTTGCATAACCCTTCGGGTAATACATACCTGATGATATGTTATGTGTAAAACTGTTGAAATGAGGTGTAGTTTGAAGAGCATAATTTATAAGACTGGTAACACGATAAGACCGGTACGTATACGCTTAAAAGTCTATCAACCAAGACGACCCGAATTCCAAAAGAGTTTCTATTGCTGCAACTTTGTAGCGATTGTCACCACCATCATCCTCCTGCCCTTATCCCATTTTATTTGGGGTCGGCGCAGAATTTCTTCTCCTTACATACATTTCTATTTGCCGTCATCTCGTGTCGTGTTTGTCGTCAATTTAGGAGAGTTAATTACATTAAAGTATTGTTAATAAATAACCGACGAAAAACGAACGAGGAGGTTCTCAATTCGACACGTAGGTACCTATGTTTTTTTAGGGCTACATCCAAGATGCTTAGAAACGTGCTGGTCCTGCCCCATAGGCCAATCTAGAGACTAGACAATATCGAACTGGTTGTTTATCTAATTATATTATACTAGGTTTTGCCCACAATGCTCGCGTTAGGAAGTGGGGGTTTAGAAAGAGACAAAAAGTAGCCTATGTCACTCTCTATCCCTTCAACTATCTCCTCTTAAAAAATCACGTCAATTCGTAGCTCCGTTTTGCAGTGAAAGACGGACAAACAGACACACACACTTTCCCATTTATAATGTTAAGTATGAATTCATGTTTTAATGATGCCAAAACAAATTATACCAAATGATAGTTATTTTACCTTTGCATTATGACATAGTATATTATTATACTAATAAAAGTTATGCGAAAACGTTATGCCAAACAATATAGTACCAGCCCATTATTATCCCACTGCAGGGCAAAGGCCTCTTCTCATACAGAGAAGGTAATCACCATGCTTGCTCAAGACGGGTTGGCGATTTCAGACTTATATTAATTATATAAGTCCAGGTTTCCTCACGATGTTTTCCTTCACCGATGTCAGTGATGTCCAAGATAAACTTAGCCAAACAATATAATGGCTTAAAATTGTATGCCGAGAAGGGGCTTCCCTACAGATTGTCATCCATAATGCACAGAGTATTACGTCATCACTTACATTAATCTTCCACGTGAACAACTTTGTTCAGAACAAAGACACAATGTTCTATTATTTCCTTCATACCGCGACATTAAATTCCAGTACATATGGTTTAATTGAGCAATTTTATCGTTATGTCTTGTTACTCTTACTGGCAGAACAATGGCAACTCAGATACAAAGCTTGATAAATCATTTGAGTAGAATGGGACGTTATTTTCTTATCACGTGGAGTTAACAGTATCTGTTCATGACAAAGTCTTCCTCTATTAATATTGAGGAAGGAGGAGCAGGAAACTTTGTACCTACTTACGATTTATTTCATCATCTGCCTCGCCTTTTCACAACTATGTTGGTGTCGGCGTCCAGTCTAACCTGATAGGTAATTAAATACCAGTATTTTACATGGAGCGACTGCCCGTCTGACCTCCACAACACAACCCAGTCACTGGGTAACACGACACTCATTGGTAAGGATGGTTAAGACTAGATAACAGCAGGCCTGTATTCCACCCTGTATACACTCACATTTTGTCAGTTATGTTTTAGTCCTATGTAATAGGGGGCGAGCCTATTGTCATCCACCGGGCACAAAGCCAGACTCCGGGTTGTTGATGAGAAAATTTATATAGAATTGCTATACCCGACCTGGGAATCGAACCTAGGACCGACAATAGACAAACGAGGAATTTCCCACCGGTCATGGTAAAATCAGAAGTCACACATACCAGAACACACACACACACATACCAGAACACACACACTCACATACCAGAACACACACCCCTGTATTTATTTTCTTATTATAGCCCCTGGGTTCAATATTGTTTTTTTTTACAATTTTAATATTGTCCACAATTTTTAAACTAATTTTGTTTTTGATTTAATTAGATAGTTTTATTGGATTCAATTCCAATGTATTATTCTTATATATTTTTTTGCGCTTAAAGTAAATGTTTACTATTAAATTTAATCGTAATCCAAATAGAAGGAATCACTAGCTCCTGAAGCAATTAGGTGCTGCGCTGCTTGTCGCGGGTTCGATGCCCGCACGGGACAAATATTTGTACAGGTAGTTGTTCCGGGTAACCAAAAGAGAAATAACTAGTGTGAGACAACTTTAAATCAAGAATGATTTACACCTTAACTGACCAGAAAACGAGACTCAATAGAAAATGTATTGTTTGTCGGTCAAGGGGTTAAAGAATAGAAGTCTACTCACTTATCGACTTCAAGTCCACAATGAGACAGCAGTACAATGATGTCCACTCCTTGTTTATACAGCGCTTCAGCCTCACGCCTGGCTGCTTCTTTGGGATCCGTGAACTTCACCTTGCCAGGGGATGACAGTTTCTGCAAGTAATTATTTTTTTATATAAATAATTAATATTGATATAAATTTGACGACACGGTTGGCGCGGCGGTTGAGCCATCGGCTGCTGCGCCGCGTGTTGTGGGTTCGATCCCCACACGGAACAAATATTTGTATGACCTACAGGTACTTGTTCCGGGTCTGGCTGTTTGTGTATGTGAGTTTAAATGTTTGTAAACGCACCCACGATACAGGAGAAATTCCTAGTGTGGGGCAACGTTTTATAAAAAATTATAATATGAATAATTATTTATTTGTGGAAGACTGGTGCCTAAACTAAGCCGGAGCCTTTATTTTAGGACACCAGGACCCCAACATGAAAGTTTTCATTATCAAGTGCATAAATGAAGAGTGAATGAGTGAGTGAACATTGTGACAATGTGTTGTGTGATGAGTATTATGTTTATGTGTAATGTGTGTGTGTGGTATAAAAATATATTGTGCCTCGTTGCTCTAGTGGCAAAGCATGAGGTCCTGGGTTCGATACCCGGGACCAGCAATGTGATATTGGGATTTTTCATCAGGAATTTCTCAGTAGCAGCTCAGAGTCTGGATGTGTGCCCGGTTGATGGCAATAGGCTCACCCCCTATTACATGGGACTTAAAAACATAACTGGTGAAATATGAGTGTACTTAGGTCTCTAAGTACCTGTACCCAACACTTCGGCGAAATACAGACATAACATAACGATGTTAAATATAACATCACGCCTGTAACCCCTGAAAGGTAAGGTAGAGGTGTACCTATAGTACACCCACATTTTACCAGTTGTGTTAGTCACATCATGTAAAAGGGGACGAGCCTATTGCAATCAATTAAAGCACGGTTAGCGCAGTGGCTGAGCTGCGTGTCGCGGGCCGACGTCGGCAAACGAAATTTAAACTTCGATCGACCCGCGCAGCTGTTTTTTTTTTTTTTTTTTTTTTTTTCTTTTTAAAAAAACGTTGCCCCACACTAGGAATTTCTCCTGTATCGTGGGTGCGTTTACAAACATTTAAACTCACATACACAAACAGCCAGACCCGGAACAACTACCTGTAGGCCATACAAATATTTGTTCCGTGTGGGGATCGAACCCACAACACGCGGCGCAGCAGCCGATGGCTCAACCACCGCGCCAACCGTGTCGTCAAATAGTGTCGTGTCGTTTTCTTTAGCCATGACCCCCTTAAACCCTGTGAGTACTACTAGTCCTCGTTTCCAGTCGAGCAGGCTCTGTAGGTATGTACAGACGCCAGCACATCAAGCTACCCCAAACTGTCGAATTTCCCCAATTGAACATGAACCTTATTTGTTAAGCGATAAAGTTGAAAAACTATCACAGAAATTTGACACATTGAGGTAGCTTGATTGTAGCCTCTGTAAAAGTAAGGATATGCAATAAATAGTAAAATGTATTGAAACACTAGCTGACCCGGCAAACGTTGTTTTGCCATTTTAAGCCAAAAACACACAAAAAAAAAAACAATATTTTGGGGTGGGTCTGGTGACCCTTATCAATTAGGGGTATGAAAAATAGATGTTGGCCGATTCTCAGACCTGCCCGATATGCACACAAAATTTTATACAAATCGTTTCAGCCGGTTTTGAGGAGTTTGGTAACAAACATTGCGACACGAGAATTGTATATACTCGTATTAGATTTATAATTTACTAGCTTCCGCCCGTGGCTTCGCCCGCGTGGTTTGTTGATAAAAAGTATAGAAGATATAAAAGTACAATATATCTCTCTGCCGAATTTTATCGAAATCCGTTCAGTGGTTTAGGCGTGAAAAGATAACAAACAAACTTACTTAAGCATTTATACTATTATATAGTTAGGATACGTATACCTACTATTTAATATACATGAACTTTTTCAGTAACATTGTAATTAATTACATATTGTTCCGTCTGCCCATAACTTGTATTATTTACTTAACTGGTATTTCGACATGGTATATTAGTATAATTAGTTAGTTTAGTTGTTAACATATGAAATTAATACGGAATGTTTGCATTTAAATGATTTTGTTAGCAATATGTTTGTCTTGTGTCGTCATGTAGTATATCAAGTTTTATGAAGAAAGGTATTAAGGCAAATGCGTAGTGGCAGACCGCGAAATTCAAATTTGCTTTGTTTTTTTTGTTATTTACTGCAACGCATTCACCTTCAACATCTCATCATCTGCCCAGCCTTTTCCCAACCATGTTGGGGTCGGCTTCCAGTCTAACCGGATGCAGCTGAATACCAGGATTTTTTTTACATGGAGCGACTGCCTGTCTGACCTCCACAACCCAGTTACTGGGCATTACGATACCCCTTGATACGACTGGCTCTCAGACTTCAGACTGTCAAAGATTATAAATGACAACCAGTACCAGCGGCTTAACGTGCTTTCCGAGGCACGGAGTCTCGATATGTTGCGAACGGTCACCCATCCACAGACTGACCTCGGCAAGCGTAACTTAACCTTCGATCAACCCGTGCGGCTGTTTTTATTTAGCAGCGAGCTCCTCACCAACTAAACGCATTCACCTTAAGGAAAACTCATATCTGTCCCCCTTTCTGTTACCCTTCTCAGACCCATATTTCAGAAGCTATCTCAAGACTCAAACAATACCTACAACTAGTCTCAAACAATCAAATAGCTTTTAAACAAGTTTTTTTTTCTAACGTCCTCTACAAGAATTTCTATTAGGAAGTAGCCTTCCTATTACTTAACTACCTACGTACTTTACACGCAAATCGTTAACACCAACGATATCCGCATGACTATATCAAACTAATACTCTCAAACACGAACGCCATTAAAACGATTTTTAACGTAAACTTTTTGAATGTGACTTTTGAGGTTCTCACGCAAAATGAGGTGGTGTCACGCTCAGCATGTGCCTGACACGTCAAAAGCTTATACACGTGTCTGAAACATTATGGGATCTCTCACGCATTTCCGCCTATGTGTCACATGTAATGTTAGATCTTTCTGACATAGGTCTAAATAAGCCAGACCTATACTGGATAGAAAGGACATTTGATACACATACAAACTGATATCTAATGGTATTAGTTCTCCTGGCTAATTAAAAACAGCCACACGGGTTGATCGAAGGTTAAGCTACCTTTGCCGAGGTCAGTCTGTAGATGGGTGGACCGCTCGTAACCCGGTCCCGGCTGTTATTTGTAGATCTTTGACAGTCGTTAGGGATAGTGAAACCCATGAAATTTTCTCAAATTCCACGTGGACGAAGTCGCTGGCACGGTTGTTGTAGTTATTGATAAAAATGTAAAACAAACCGGTCAAGTGCAAGTCGAACTCATGCACAATTTTCACATTTTTTATTTTTTTGAATTTTTCCTTTATTTGTGCTGTAAGACCTTGCTTTTGCCAAATTTCGTGATTCTAGGTCAACCGGAAGCACCTAGTTGCTTAAAAGCAAGGCCTTACCTTACTGCACAAGTAAACGAAAAATTCCGAAAGATAAAAATGTTGAAAATTAATGTAAATTTTGGTTTTTACAAGTTTTCGCGAAAATATTAATTTAACCATATCTTTTTATCGTGTTAACTCAGGACCTTGATCTTTATACACCTAATAGGGACTATAAACCTCAGTATCTGGTATGAATTTCAGCTTGCCAAGTCCACCCGTTCCTGAGAAATCGCTGGTAACACACGGACAAACAGACGGACAAGAGAGTGATCATATAACGGTTCCTTTTATCTTTTGACGTCCGGAACCCTAAAAATGCAAGAAATATTGGCATCTGCTTCCAGTCTAAGCGGTAGCACCAGAACTTTACATGGAGTAGATAAAAAAGTCATCATCATCATCTGCCTAGCCTTTTCCCAACTATGTTGAGGTCGGCTTCCAGTCTAACCGGATGCAGCTGAATACCAGTATTTTACATGGAGCGACTGCCTATCTGACCCTCCGCAACCCAGTTACTGGGCAACACGATACCCCTTGGTAAGACTGGTTGTCAGACTTTTGGGTTTCTGACTACCGGTAACGACTGTCAAAGATCGGCAAATGACAACCGGGAGTAGATAACAAAGTATCATGATGAAATAACTACCAACACGCGGAGAGTCTCGTTATCCATCGTGACTTGAAACAGATAAAACGTGAAAGATAAAGACAGTTTTGACATCTAACTAAGTAACTATTACACAATTACATGCTCACACTTATACATGATAACACAATAGATACTGTTAATACCATGATGACACGTTTTCTTAAATATGCTTAGTAAAACAAGTACCAGCCTATTACTGTCCCACTGCAGTGCAAAGGCCTCTTCTCATACAGAGAAGGCATGAGCATTAATCACCACGCTTGCTCAAGACGGGTTGGCGATTTCAGACTTATATTAATTAAATAAGTCCAGGTTTCCTCACGATGTTTTCCTTCACCGAAGTCAGTGATGTCCAAGATAAACTTAGAAAGTACATATGAATTGAAAAACTCACATTGGTACTTGCCCCGGTATGAACCCACAACCTCGTGCACAAGAGGCGAGGCCTTAACACACAGCGGCCTTTCCTAGCCTCTTGTGCATGAGGATATGCGTACGAGTTTGATGTGCCGGCTTCTGTACATACGCGTTTGAAATTTAGAGTTAAGTCCTTAGTTTTGAGTCTCGACTCAGAACTAAGGACTGATGATTCATGCTCCTGCCTTCTCTATATGAGAAGAGGCCTTTGCCCTGTAGTGGGACAGTAACAGTCTGGCATTATGTGTAACTTTGCAAGGTTTACAATAAAGAATATTCAATTCTTACCGCAGTATCTGGTGTGATCAGCCCAATGAGTCCGATCTTCCTGCCCTTCCTCTCCACAATATGATGTGGCTTGTAAAGTCCTTTCAGGACTGGTTCCTCACTGGAGTCTAAGTTGGCTGCTAAAACGGGCGCTTTCAAGGCTGCCAAATATGGCGCCAGACCCTCGGGGCCGTCATCGAATTCGTGGTTGCCAATCGCCTGTGGAATAGAAAAGATGTTATTAAAAAAAAAACTTGTGAGGTGTCAAGGGACACCCGGATGGAACGAAGTTCCTTTTGTTATTATTTATTATGTACAAAAAAAACTGTATACACTTAATAAAAATAATCGTCGCGACACCACACTGTTCAATGCGAAATAGAAAGACGAAACAAAAATAACTGGCTTGCTTTCTATGAGAGAGAGAGAGAGAGTGACAGACAGAGAAACACGCGCACGCCGAACGGCTTACAACTACTTATAGCAAAAAGTGTCGTTACAACTTTTCGTCTTAATTTTTTCCGTCTAGCCCCCTTTCGCAACGCGCGATAAGGAACTTCGTTCCAATAACATTAAAGCCCCAGTTGACTTTTGCAGATCTTTGACAGTCGTTACGGGTAGTCAGAAACCCGAAAGTCGGACAACCATTTTACCAAGGGGTTTCGTGCTGCTCATTAACTGGGTTGTGGAGATCAGATAGGCAGTCGCTCCATGTAAAACACTGGTATTCAGCTGCATCCGGTTAGACTGGAAGCCGACCCCAACATAGTTGGGAAAAGGCTAGGCAGATGATGAACGATAAAGTAGAACCATTATCGTCATCTCACAGTTTTCTTCATGGGTTCTATTCAAGTTAGTAAGTATCTATAAAGGCCCCTGATATTAGACCATTGCGAGTTGGAATTTCAATTCTCTTGTCAACATTTTTTCGGGCATAGAGAAGCTCGTGGCAAAATAAAAACAGACGCACGGGTTGAGGTCAAGTTACGCTAACTGAAATCTGTCTGTGGATGGGTGACCGTTCGTAACATATCGTGACTCTTCAATGCCTCGGAAAGCACGTTAAACCATTGGTGGCTGTAATTTGTAAATCTTTGATCTTTGACAGTCGTTAGGGGTAGTCAGTATTACCAGTGGGTACCGTATTGCTCAGTAACTGGACCGTGGAAGTCAGGTAATCAGTTGCTTACAGTAAAATACTGGAAGCCGAACCAGAACTTTGCCCCACACTAGGAATTTCTCCTGAGTCGTGGGTGCGTTTACAAACATTTATAGTCACATACACAAACAGCCAGACCCGGAACTACTAACTGTAGGCCATACACATATTTGTTCCGTGCGGGAATCGAACCCACGACACGCGGCGCAGCAGCCGATCGCTCAGCCACTGCGCCAACCGTGCCGTCAATTTTACATAGAGCGACTGCCTATCACCCGGTAGCACTAGAAGCCGACCCCAACACAGTTGGGAAAAGGCTAGGCAGATGATGAGATGACGTTATCAAGATTATCGGGAAAAAAAAAAAAAAAAAAAAAAAAAAAAAAAAAACGGATTTTCTTCTGTTTGTGTATTGTTTGTTATCTTGTCAATTGATATTTAATGGAAATTGACGTCACGCCACTTGTTATCAAAATACGAGTGTGCATTAATTTGTAATTAAGCTTTGAAGATCAGAATCAGGGGCAGATATGTGTATTTGACATATTGAGACTACGACGACCGATGTAGCGCGGCTGACGAAGGTCCGCCTGCGACGCAGGAGGTTGCGGGTCCGATTCCCGCCTTGGGACAAATGTTTGTACGATCTACAAAGATTTGTTCCAGGTGTTCTAGATATTTGCTATGTATATTAAAAAATATCTATCTATATAAATTCTATCTATGTAATGTATTGTATTCAATATATCAGTCAGCTAGTACCCATAACACAAGCTCTGCTTAGCTTGGGGCTAGATGATGCTGTGTGGATTGTCTAGCATTATTTATATATTTATTTATTAGTACATATTTTACATACTTGAATCTTATTTTTCAGTTAGTGAAGTTGGCAGTAGTTGCGTCACAGCGTGAATGTTCTCCCACTAACTGTCTCAATTGTTTATGTATAGTCGTGTATAAACGTGGTGTTACGCGAATGGATAGAATAAGAAATGAGTATGTAAGAGGAAGTCTGAAAGTGGCGCCTGTGACCGAGAAGTTGTGTGGAAATCGGTTGTCATGGTAAAGGCATGTGATGCGAAGGAATGAGGACCATGTTGTGAGGAAAGTTTTGAGTATGAATGTGCAGGGTTACATGAGTAGAGGACGACCAAAGAAAAGATGGATGGATTGTGTGAAAGATGATATGGCAAGAAAAGAGGTGACCCTTGAGATGACGGCAAATAGATAAAATAGATGTATGGAAGAAGAAAACATGCTGCGCCGAGTGCCGACCCCAAATAAATTGGGATAAGGGCAGGAGGATGATCAGTCGTGTATATATGTTTATTTGTGTATATACATATTCTATGTAGGTATTTATATTTCCAGTTTATAATCTATATATATCAACTTAGTATAGAATAAAGTCACTTTCTCTGTCCCTATATCCCTATGTATGCTTAAATCTTTAAAACTACGAAACGGATTTTGATGCGGTTTTTTAAAATAGATAGAGTGATTGAAGAGGAAGGTTTATATGTATAATATATATATATTTTATACCCGTGCGAAGCCGGAGCGGGCCGCTAGTATATACAGATATATTTTCTTTTATGAAATTACACCTACGACTGTTTGTCTCTGCATCACCCAAAGGTTGACTGGTAGAAAATGCCTATGGCATTAAGTCCGCCTCTGTACGTTTGCGTGCTTATAGTATTAAATAAATAAATAAATATTCGTATGTAACGCTAACTTTACTTAGCAAAATAAAACTATGAATCTTGCTCTAAGCATCTAGGTAGTCAGTCGCTTGGCCACTCGACTGAAATGGAGATGACGAAATAGACCAATAGGATACCAGTATTATAAGTGTTACATAATCTCTACGTCACGCATTCGTCTAGTTTCTGTCTTCATCGTTCCAATTCGTTAGACAGGTGACCTTAGGATCTGACACAAATATTAGGTCTTTACCTATGAAATTGCCGTTCTGCAGTACTGGCCATTTCAAATCAAAATATTTTTTGTTTGGCTAAGAATTCTAATTTCAAATTAATTTTATTTTAAAAACATGGATTTTTTTTCCCAAAAGTAGTCATTTGTTTATTGATTAGTGTTACATTTTCATCGCATTTAAATCTTTTTCGTCATCATGGATACGTTAAAAATTCGAGTAATTATGGAATATGAGTACCGTCGTGGCAGCAACGCGGCACAAGCGGCACGCAACATCAACGACGTTTACGGAGCTAACACTACAAACCAACGCACTACCTGTTATTGGTTTGCTCGCTTCCGTTCTGGAAATTTCGACCTGAAAAATGAACCTCGCGGTCGTCCGAAGACTTTGGTCGACAATGACGAATTAAAGGCGATTGTGGAAGCTGATGATACACAATCTACGGCTGAATTAGCAGCAGCTTTCGACGTTAGCGTCAAAACAATATTGGTCCATTTGCGTCAAATTGGCAAGGTAAAAAAGCTTGACAAATGGGTGCCCCACGAACTCAATGATCGCCAGCGCGAAGTACGCGTCGAGACGTGCCTTGCACTGCTCAACAGACACACAAATGAAGGAATTTTGAACCGCATTGTTACCTGCGATGAAAAATGGATTCTGTTTGATAACCGCAAGCGCTCAGCAAGTTGGTTGGATCCTGGTTCAGCACCTAAACAATGCCCTAAACGAAAACTTACCCCAAGAAAAGTGATGGTCACTGTTTGGTGGTCTAGCGCCGGTGTGATTCAACACAGCTTCTTACCAAACGGGGTGAGCATTACTGCAGATGTGTACTGTGAAGAATTGAACACAATGATGGAGAAGCTGGCACATCTCCAACCAGCATTGACGACCTATGTGGCGCGGTGGGCGAAGGTCTGCCTGCGACGCAAGAGGTTGCGGGTTCGATTCCCGCCTTGGGACAAATGTTTGTACGATATACAAATATTTGTTCCAGGTGTTCTGGGTGTTTGCTATGTATAATAAAAAATATATATCTATGTAATGTATTGTATTAAGTATATCAGTCATCTAGTACCCATAACACAAGCTCTGCTTAGCTTGGGGCTAGATGATGCTGTGTGGATTGTCCAGCATTATTTATTTATTTATTTATTATTGGTCAATCGCTCGTCTCCGCTGCTCCTGCACGACAACGCGCGACCTCATACTGCACAGCAGACGGTCTCCAAGTTGCAAGAACTGGGGTTGGAAGCTCTCCGTCATCCGCCCTACTCACCAGACCTTGCGCCTACAGACTACTACTTTTTCCAGAATTTGGATAACTTCTTGGCGGGAAAAAAATTCAATACCCGAGAGGCAGTACAAAATGCCTTTGAAGAATTTGTTGCCTCCCGTCCAGCTGATTTCTTTAAGAATAAACTGCCACTGCGTTGGCAAAGATGCATTGATTGCATGGGTGATTACTTCGATTAATACAAATAAAAAATACATGAAAAAAAATCATTTAAATTTTTTCATACAAAACGGCAATTTCATAGGTAAAGACCTATTATGTTGATTAAGTCAATTTAATTGGCTATGTCAAGCAGTGAATTTTTACGGGGTGGTATGATAATGACATACCACCATCCTGGTAATTTATTTGGGGTCGGCTAATAATTTCTTCTTCCATACATCTCTGTGTGCCGTCATTTTAAATGTCACTACCACTTTGTCTAATCTGGGAACTGATCTTAGGACCTCATGTTTCTAGTCCAAAGACTAGGCGATTCTGATCTTTAGATCTATTACAGAATGTGGGATTGTCAATTTTATTTCTAGCACGTCATGGCCTTAACCAATATATAAAATTGATAAAGTGTCTGTTTGTACTGTCAAAAAAACAGCGTTTTTACTAAATACATAATGAAAGTTTATATGGTACTAAAAAACCATAAAATTGTTGTGTCTGTCTGTTTGTTGGAGGTAATCTCAGAAACAGCTAGACCGATTTTGAGTAGTTAAGGAGTAACTAAGGCTACTTTTATTTTAGAAAAATAATTAGGGTTCGCGTGAAATATTAGTAAAGTATACATAGAGCATACATATTATATTCTTACACTTCACGCACATGAAATTTTCTTAAATTCCACAGCAGCAGCACACGAGACCTAAAAACAACATTTACAATATCCTACTACTACTACTACTACTTACATGAGCATCATGTGGTATTAAATTCATGAACTCCTGGGTAACATTCCACTTCAACAGAGTGTACCAGTACGTTCCCTGGAAGCTGTCACCAGCGTTCAGGACTATGGAGTCAGGCTTCTGCTCCAGCAGTGTGTGGATCTCCTGGTAGAGGCGAGGGAACCCGCCGATGCAGGAGTTGTTGTTATACCGGCAGGTTGGAGTGTCTACTGATGTTTCTTCGAATCTGGAAAGAGATTTTTTTTATTATTAAAATAAATAAATAATGCTGGGCAATCCACACAGCATCATCTAGGCCCAAGCTAAGCAGAGCATGTGTTCTGGGTACTAGATGACTGATATACTTAATACAATACATTACATAGACAGATATGTTTTATTATACATAGCAAATACCCAGAACATCTGGAACAAATATTTGTAGATCGTACAAACATTTGTCCCAAGGCGGGAATCGAACCCGCAACCTCCTGCGTCACAGGCGGACCTTCGCCCACTGCGCCACATAGGTCGTCAAAATTGAGTAAAATTAAGCAAATTGGTTGTTTTCTTTTTCACACACACATTCATACCTATTGACCATTCATATTATGTTATTAGTACCTCTAATAGTGCTATTTTAATTAAATATAATCTGATACTTTAAAATAAATAAAAAAAACAAATGGCAGTAATGTGCGCCTCATGTGAAATTGCAGACATTTTTATATGTATAAGTAGCACATACGAGTACCACCATTGTCATAAAAAAACAGTTTTTACTTTTTCAAGAATACCTATGTACGAAGTAGATATATGATAAAGGATAGACACAAAAGAACGCGGTTTAAAAAAATCCCCGCAATTGTTTTTGTCGATATTCATTTGTTTGCATTGTTGTAAAGAATTGAATGTGTTAGTTTTCCTTAAACACGTCATGATTTGTTCTAAAAATATTCCATGGCAACAGCTGAAAATTGGCGTCGTATTGTGTCCGTACATAGTACCTATGTTATTAAAAAAGTAATTCGCGACCGTCACGAATGTTTTATCATTTGTGTTTGTTGTTTTGTGTTTTGTTTTCTGTGTGTTTGTATTTGTATTTTGTTGTCTTATTTCGTTCAAAGCGTGCAATTGAATGACAATTCTATGAATTCATGACATTTTAGCACAAATCTTATTTACAGAGTTGCAATGGTGATTTTAATGATTGTATTTCCAGAAATTTATATTTGTCACGGTTGAGAGTATCCTTTTATAAATAAAATCATCATCATCATCTGCCTAGTCTTTTCCCAGCTATGACTGTGTTTGGGTCGGCTTCCAATCTAAGCGGATGCAACTTAAACCAGTAGTTTACATGAAGCGCCTGCCTATCTGACCTCCACAACATTTACTGGGCAACACTATACCCTGGTAAGACTGGTTGTCAAACTTTCGGGCTTCTGAATACCCGTAATGACTGTCAAAGATGTACAAATGACAGCCGGGACCAACGGCCTCGCGTCTTTTCCGAGGTACGGAGGAGTCTCGATATGTTACGAACGGTCACCCATCCACAGACTGACGTCGGCAAGCGTAGTTTACCCTTTGATCAACCCGTGGTTTGGTTTTATTTAGCCACGAGATCAACTTTTTAGCTCGATACTAGTTCAAGAGCATGACCATTCGCTGGTCAATGACACTATCTCGTCTTAAGTTGGTACTCATGCCAAGATTGTTCAAATCATTCACTAGCTTTTGATATCACGACCTTAGAGAGTCTAAAGAAAACTCATAAGGGTTATCTTAGTCGTTAAATAAACAATGTCTATTTCAATACATCTTATTTTGTAAACAAGATAAATAGACTATTGTCCCAATTGTTTGTTTGTTCGGTTGTAATTTTGAAGGGCACCTGTATTAAGCATTTTTTAAGGTACCGTTACCAAAGGGTGACAACGACGCCCTATAACTAAGACTCCGCTGTCCGTCCGTCCGTCTGTTAGCGGGCTGTATCTCATGAACCGTGATAGGTAGACAGTTGACCAGAAGGCAGGAGCATTAATCACCCATCAACCCACCATGAGCAATCATGGTGATTAATACTAAGTTACTGCCTTCTCTGTATGAGAAGGTCTGGAGTCGGACAGTCAGGAATAATTTAAATTAAATTGAACAGGCTGGAATAATTTATCGCACTTATATTTATTTGTAAAATTTTAGCTACAAATCTGCAAACGGAGTTTTAGTACATTTTTTTATTTATTTATTTTGTATTTTTCACAACAGGGAATTAAAAATAGTTTAGCGAAACGATAACCACTCATTGACATTGACAACTGACAAAGATGAATTGAAAAAAAAAAGTACCCCGTTGGTCGTCAACACTAAGTAGGTACTGCTGACTATGAGTTCCTGATTTCGTTTTTTTTTTTTTTGAATGGGCATCTCGCAGTTTATCTTTTAGGGATATCTACTGCTTAACCGAAGTTTCCTGTGGGAGGCTTAATTAAAATTAAGGCCTCCAGCCAGGCGTAAAAAACTTAAATCGCTAAGGGTACCCCCTGCGGGGTACGAACCTCGGCTTAGGACGTCGATGAAGAGAACAGCAAGGGACAGGCTGGATCAAATAGATATATGATTTAGGGACATTTTAATCATTTACTGGCTCAGCTTCGCGGGCTGGCTCTAGCATAGGGTCGGGAGGGGCTTGATTTCGATTCCGGGATCGGGCAGTGTTATTGGATTTTTCTGGCTTGAATTTCTCAGTAGCAGCCCGGAGTCTAGATTTGTGCCCGGGTAATGATAATATCCTCCTTATTACATGGGACGTAAACATAACTGGCGAAATGTGGGAACGGCCCTCCCGTTCCACCCAGAACGGGAAAAGTCATTGGATCGTGTCAGACTTTTACTGATTAAAACCCATCCGAGTTCCATCCTTGCCCTGCCCTGTTCTGTCACGTGCTTGATATGGAGGGAATATAAATTATGTTTTTTTCTAACTCCTCCGCTGTTCTTTTCTGATTCGTTGCGCTTTTCTAGTGGTTGCCACTTAATTCTGGCTTGCAGGAGTTGCAGTGGTTTGGGAATAGTGTGGCGGGCTTTGCCCACAAAAAAATAATCCTTGCCCTTTACGTTCCGGGGTCACAGTAACTCTTTCGAACATCCCGCATCGCCGGCAGGCTTCGGCCCCCTATAGGGCCCCGCCAATTCTGCCGACAATAGGGTTCAACCTCTGTCTAACCGTTGGGGGAATACAGACACGTTACGAAGTTGTTTTATGTTGTAAATACCGGTCAGGTTTCGTCACAGAATCTTGACATTATATCAATGTATGAAAACGGTATCAAGGTCGAATTGTACCGCCGCAGACATGTAATTGAGAGACTTCAATAAATAGTCGACACAGACCGAATTTCGTAGATACACAGCATTTCAGAGGATAAATCTTAATGAAATAAGAATGTTTATTGAGTCATCATCATCATAAATAGCATCATCCTGCCTAGCCTTTTCCCAACCATGTTGGGGTCGGCTTCCAGTCTAACAGGATGCAGGTGAATACCAGTATTTTACATGGAGCGACATGGAGCCTATATTTATTAAATAATTATAATAATAATTCAATTATTCATTCAACTAACATAACTCATAGCATTAGTAACAATTTTACTTAAAGCCTAAGTTTGTAAAAAAAATTACATTGTACATATAAATGAATTACCTAATTAATTAAATTATAATTATAATATAAATTCAAAACGTATAGGACCTCCGCGATTTTCTGTTTGAAGTTGTGTCTCTGTTGTTTACTTACTCAAGTGACCATACGAAGACAGCTGTTTAAGGAAGGGAAAGGCGAGATCGTAATCAGCATCTCATTGGTCACTATTATATATAGATTTTATTTTTAGTACTTTGTTTGCGTGATTATTACGTATACGCATGCCAAATTACAGCTATCTAGTACTTATAGACTCTGAGCTAAGCCGGGGACGGACGGAAGGACCCCTAAAAAGGGGCTTTATTTTTGTTCATCGAAATAATAACCTCGAGGAGAGGATTCCGAAAAAAATGCAACTCACTTCACCATCCTCAATATTTTTTTTGCACGACTTTATGTATCATAAAGATAGGACCAAACTATTGAAGTATTAGTACCTTGATACCGGCACTTCTACTTATTATCTTTAAGTAGGTAGTACCTATCTATACAAATAAATGAAATTGAAGAGTCTGTTTTTAATATAAAAAGAACAGCTTTGTACTAAAGATATATGAAAGTAAATAAGTGCGGTTGTTGTTAAAAAATATTTTTTTACATGTTTTGTGTATTTGTCTGTTTGTTTGTTTGAGGTAATCTCCGAAACCGCTGGACCTACTTTAACGGACTTTCGCTGGCAGATATCTGATGTGATAATGCGTAACTTATGCTACTTTTATGTTTGAAAACGAATAAGGATTCCGCACAAATCAAGAAAACTCATGTTTTGTTAAATTGCACGCGGATAAAGTCACGGGCGCAGCTGGTACTTAATGATACTACTAGTTGGTATGTGTTTCCAGTTTCCCTAGATAAAGACTATGACGGACAGCTGTTATCAATGTGCAGATGGGATCAACCTATCTATGCGAACGTTTAATAGTAACATTGAATGATACTGATATACTCAAGTAGTCTAGGTAGTCTCGGTAGTCTCTGGTCTAGTCTATGTAGGTATTATATTTACAGTTTATAATCTATACAACATGTAACGTAACTAACGCACACCGTCAGACACCACATTAGTATATTATGTTATAATCATAATACATACACTGAATATTTAGTTTAACATGTTAAAGCATTAATTATTTATTTATTTAGTTATACTAATACTACAATTTTTTCTTTATTTTGTATTGAATGACGGAATTTGTATTGATCCAAATAAAACTGCAGTTTTAGAATTCTTATAGCTTTGAGTCACGGTCTATTTCAGTTTGTTTTGACTGTACACGGGTAGTGTGACTGTAATTTACGTAGTTTTAATTATTTTGGGATAATAAATTACTTATATTAAAAATTATAGAAATCTATTCAGTAAACGATTCTGATCAAACTACTTTCAGGATGTGCGTTACGCGCACCTACCACTGTTTGTCTCTGCATCACCCAAAGGTTGACTGGTAGAAATTCCCATGGCATTCAGCCTCTGTACATTTATGTGCTTAAAGTATTAAATAAATAAATAAGCACAGATGGTGGATCCACATTTCGCCAGGAACGAGCCTGTTGACCTCAACCGGACACAAATCGAACTTCCTATCGCTGCAAATTTTCTGAAGGAAAAAGCTTGAGAGGTGTCAAGGGACACCCGGATGGAACGAAGTTCCTTTTGTTATTATTTTTTATTATGTACAAAAAACCTTTATACACTCAACAAAAATAATCGTCGCGACACCACACTGTTCAATGCGAAGTAGAAAGACGAAACAAAAATAACTGGCTTGCTTTCTATGAGAGTGAGAGAGAGAGAGAGACAGACAGAGAAACACGCGCACGCCGCCGCACGGCTTACAACTACTTATAGCAAAAAGTGTCGTTACAACTTTTCGTCTTATTTTTTTCCGTCTAGCCCCCTTTCGCAACGCGCGACAAGGAACTTCGTTCCAAAACCCAATGACATAGGTATATGGTTGCCCGATACCTTTATCAAACCTAGGGCCCCGCGCTCAGCAGTTGCACTTTCGACCACGAGACCAATCGGGCGCGTTCGCAGCCATAATTTTTGAGGAGGGTCACAGCGGGGAGAGAGGGGCGGGGGATTATAAGTTGACTCATAGAAACCACAGATCAGACATAACATAATATCACGCCTGTATTCCCCAAAGGGTTGGGCAGAGCTGCACCTATAGTAAGACCGACATTTCGCCTGTTACGTTTTAAGTTCCATTTAATAGGGGGCGAGCCTATTGCCATCAACCGGGCACACATCCGGACTCCGCTGCTAATGAGCAAATTCCTATTGGATAAACTCAGTAACACTTTGAAAAAGTCCTGGGAAACGAAACCAGGACCTCACGCTCAGCAGTCGCCTTTGGGACCACTAGACGAACGGGGCAGTCTACACGCCACAAATCAGATAGATTGATAATACTTGAGACTCCAGTCATTGGCAAAAGGGGTGATAATGATAGAGACGTCAAGTTTCGTCTGAAACTTTAATAAAAAAAGGCACAAGACAGCAAAAACAAAAGAAAATACGAAAATTCTTTCCTTTTTAGAAGTTGGTTAAAAATGTCCTAGGTTTTCCAATTTCTCGTGACGAGTTTGGGGTCACGACCCCTACGATTCGTTGCCCCCCCCCCCCCCCCCCCTCGTAAAAATACTATATACATGTATAATCACCGGCAAATAAGATGGCAAAAGTCGTTAGATGCGCACAAGTCGTTTTTTAGGTCTCTTTGGTGGTCAAGCGGGACGCGGGGTATGAGGTAGCGTCGATTCGAGCGCACGATTGGTGCATCAGTCAACCCTTGCCTCCCGCACCGCGCCTTCGTCCTGTTCGCTCCCGATTTCATTTCAGTGCACGAAAATTGAACACTTTGTTTTTGTTGTGTTAAACTTAAGTGTTGTTATTGTTTTTAAATTTAGGATAGAGTTCCTGAAAAGGCATAGCATACGAGGAAAGTATGCTCAAACCAGAGTTATACAAATTAATAAAATTGGAAAAAAAAAACAATTTAAAACATACAGCATTGACCAAACACTTGCAGAACACAACCATAGTGTTCTGCGATTGCGACTTTCAATATGATGCCAAGGGTAGTTTTATTAACGGATAGTGACGACTAGTTATTTTTTTTTTTTTAATATAAACTTTTTTGAATTTTAAATGCACTCCTAATAAACTTGAATTCCTCTCCCTTCTTTAACTTTTTTCTATACAGACATGATTAAATATAAATGATGGCAATAACAATAGAATAATGACGATCAATAAAAGTTACCACTTTTTTGTGCCACTAAGTGTACGATGCGCGAACTTACCCCCACTACGCCAAAATCTTGCCATCTTATTTGCCGGTGACTATACCTTGTGCCAATTTAATGGACGTTTCCAGGCTGAAATAACGATAGTCAGTAATGTCCCTACATTAACAGTCTGTATATCACGATGTTGATGCTAGAGCGATTACACACTGATAGTGAATGTAATTAAAATAATACTAATACCTATACAATGTATTTTGATTGTAAAATACCTAGTCATCATCTGACTAGCCTTTTCCCAACTATGTTCGGGTCGGCTCCCAGTGTAAAAAACATCAGTATCTATTAATTGGCAACATACTACTAATTTGGTAAGGCTGGTTGCCAGACTTTCGGGCTGCTGACTATCCCTAACGACTGTCAAAGATCTACAAATGACAGCCGGGACCAATTGCTTTAACGTACTTTCCGAGGCACGGAGGAGTCTCAATATAATGAACGGTCAGCCAAAATGACCTCGGCAAGCGTAGCTTAACCTTCGATCGACCCGTGCGGCTGTTTTTATTTAGCCACGAGCTCCTAATCCTGCTGATTGTAAAATAATGAGTACCATTAATCGCCTGTATTTATTATTATTTAAATACTAATATAATATAATATATATATATATATAATATAAACACGTACAGTTTAATGAGCAGATCGTATCAATCACCAAACTGAGCAGTCAATGTGGTGATAAGTATTTATTCGTCTAAACACCGAAAGTTATTTAGCCAACTCTGATGTTCCTGTTGTGTTTGAATCCCTAAGTCTTTAGCAGATAACCAACATGGTGGCACGAAGAAGAGATTCTAGACCTATCAGACGACTTAGTGATTAGAATAGTGATGTAATATTATTTTATATTATATTTATTTTTGCTTTATCAATTACAGTATATTCACTATTATATTAGTATATTCACTGTCTTTTGCAGTTCTATATGGCTCTATTAAGTTGATATCAAAGGTATTTGGATTCTGAAAAGGGTCCAAATGATAAGAAAAGCTATCGATTATGAAGCCATTTAATAATAAAAGTAGAATATAGTTTGGTTAATGCTTCATTAGGTCATGAACTCATAGAACTTCATGAAAATCGATAAACATTCTATTTACATCATGTTAAGTCTTATTATTATCTGTTAGACTTTTATAGCAATAACAATTCAGGACATAGTTGTAAAATGTAAAGCACATTTCAAATGGTACATCCCATAATGTACTACCAAGGACTATGTTCCAATTTAAAGAGAAAATTAAAAGACTTTTTCTGGAAGGTTGGTTTTGGTACAATTTTTATGTAAGTATCTTTAGCCTGTCTCACACATTCACAGGCACACTTTTATACTAACATACACCAGAATAACCCGAAAAAAATAAAATAATTACAAAATTGAACTCACCTGGCATGAAAATCATTATAATGTATTATATCCAATTTGTACAATCCCTCGAAAGGCAACGCAAATCCACTGGTGTACCCGAACAGGTACGGCAAACACCACAAAACCAACATATTACAGTTATTTTGAATCGAGTTTATTTATTACTGTATTTATTTTGACATAGCGAGCGCACGTGCGGTCCCTTACACATCTAATCGCGTACTGAACTTGAATAAGGTGCGCCGTGCGGCGTCAAGCGAGCGAGCGCACCAATTATTGATGTAATTTTCTCTGTATGCGCAAGGAAGGATGTCCTTGTTCAATGTATGCAACAGGCACGAAAATGAGGAAATCTTTTTCTACTTCCTCTGTTACATGTTCCTAGGATTAAGACTGAGATATTGTTGGATGATATCGATCCATGTCACAGTAGGTTCTAAGCCTAGTTTCGTTTCATTGGACGTAGTAGAGACGGTAGTCTATTATTAGATTTTATTGAAAACTTTTCGCAGTAGGACAGTTAATGACCCACAATGTCCTTGTACAATTCATTAGTCAAACTAGGATGGTTAAGAAACACGTGTGTTCAAACCGGTTGAACGAACTTTGACGACATAACCAAAAACATGCTGACATTGCACTTTGCTGTCGCGCAGAATCTGGAAATATTCATAGATATTATAGTACCTACCAAGCTTTCTGTTGCGACCTTGTTCGCACACTAAACTCTATGTACAGACTATGTATTTTACTAACTATACTTTTATTACTTAGCGAGTGTACAGACGCCAGTAGGTAGGTACATGAAGGTGTCCCAAACTGTCGAATTTCCCCGATTAAACATGAACCTTTTCCTTTTGAAATAAGGTTTAAATAGATACTATCAAAGAAATTTGACCGATTCAGGTACCTTGTGATGGCCTCTGTACCAAGCCCAACGAAAAAAGGTTTTTATCATTTTGCACTTTAAATTATAGGTGTCTTTCGGACTATTTTATTCTTTTTTTTATTAAGAAAGTGTTTTTGGTTAAACAGTGACTTCCACACCGACCGATCGTAAGGTCATTCCGTGGATGAGTTATAATACTTATATCTGATTTTATACTTCTTCATTACCTATAATACCTACCTATATCGATATTGTCGAGACTAGGGTTACCACCCGTACTCTTAAATAGAGTATTGTCCTCTTTTTCATGTAGGCGTACTTTATAATCTACGAGACCAATAAAGTACGCTAAAATACTCTATTTACGTAAAACTGATTGTTACTGGTTAGGAGCACTTATGAGACTAAAATAAAATAACGTTTAGTATTGAATCTTCAAGAAAGACAAACATTTGTTAAATATAGCAAAGAGCAACAAAAAATACGTATATAAGGACAAATTATGAAAAATAATAATAAATTCTCTTTTTTTATTCTGTGTACTTTATTTTTGTTCTACCAAAATGAAAAAAATACTTTACTCATCCTAAAAAAAGGTGGCAACCCTAGTCGAGACCCGTATGTGCCTGGAAAGCATGTGAAACTGACGTAAAGGTTATTCAGAAGCGCGCAAGTCTGGAAATCAGTAGTACCTACCAAGGCGTACTCAGTACCCAATGACTGTGATGTGGAAGTCGGAATATAAGGTACCTACTGGTAGGTATTCACCTGCGTCAGCTAATCTCAAACAGTTAGAAAAAGGCAAAGCATATATATCTTAGCAATGGCTACTCTCCCTGTAAAAAATGACTCTGAAGTGAATTTTCCGACTATGTATGGCCACTAAAGGCAGTGCCGTAACTAGTATCCTAGTACCAGCGGGTGCCCAGGCTCAGGATACAGACCCTGAGGGGCGCAGAAATGACCAGACCAGGACCAGAAATATTTTTTCAAGGGCGCAGTTATAGAAGCTCGCACCGGGCGCATTAATGGCTGTTTACAGTTTGGAGGTATGAGGAACAGGGTGTAAAGTTCCTCATCCACCATAGAAAAGGGAGGATCCTCCGACCAGACGGGTGTCGTGTCTGGTGGGCAACTGCCCGACGATTGTTGTCGTGCTCGTTTATATATACTCAGTCGCGTGGATAATTCTAATATCGCGATGTAGGAAACGTCGATTTAGTTCGTATGTGGCGAGATAGATGTCGCTACATCACTCCCCTCCGAGACCGGAGGTCGATCACTTGATGAGTCATTTTTGTGATGCTTGCCGGGCCAGTGGAGTGTTCCAGTGAGTCGGAACCGGATGCCGCATAGTTCGCGGTGAGTCGGAACTGTCTGCGGTGATACTGCGTATAGGCTCCAGTGAGTCGTGGTGCAGTGGTGCGTATTGGCTGGCTGCTCGGGTCGACCAGGAGAGGAAGTGCGTCTCTGCTTGCTGACCGGCCGAAGTGCAGCGTGCGGAGCCAAGGTTGCGGAGAAGGTTGAGGGTGATGACCAGGCATGTGCGTTCGCTGCATGCTAGTGGTCAGGATACCCGTAGAAGTCGTGGTTGCTGACTGGCTGTATGACTCTCTGCTTGAAAGCTTGAGGAAGTGATGATGACGTCACGCTGGTGTAGCTCTGCTTGAAGGCTGCGCTGACGTTCCATGTTCGGGGTCACCAATTTGGAGGTATGAGGAACAGGGTGTAAAGTTCCTCATCCACCATAGAAAAGGGAGGATCCTCCGACCAGACGGGTGTCGTGTCTGGTGGGCAACTGCCAGACGATTGTTGTCGTGCTCGTTTATATATACTCAGTCGCGTGGATAATTCTAATATCGCGATGTAGGAAACGTCGATTTAGTTCGTATGTGGCGAGATAGATGTCGCTACAACAGCCTTGACTATAGGACCATAAGATAAAACGCTTCAGGTGACTAACAGGAATGGGTCTTACACCGTAATGTTACGTAATCATTAAGGTTTTCCTAACCCTAGCTTTGCAATAGCATTTGTTTGTTTTTCTATAATGAAACCTGAGGTCACTGGAGCTCGTTTACGTTCTTACATCTGGTCATACTAGGACCTACGCCGCGCGCCTGATGCGAGTGTGGTAAAAAAGTACTCTAAAAACCTAAGTGTAATAAAGAATGAATACACAGAAACAAACATAAAATAAAAACAAAAACACTAAGTCGAGAGGGATAAAAATACGCTATTGGAGTTTTTTTTTTTTTGCTAACGGGTGGAAACCTTCAAAAGGCGCCTGGACTTATGGGGAAAAGACCAGGGAGTGTGGGATTCTTACCTCACTAAAACCACCCCGGTGATCACCATCAGCACATGGAAGGGGCCCCGTTACGTCTTAAGAGACCACTCCGGGACCCCCTCTGTGCAACGCCTGTTAGGGCACATACATCCACGGCGACACGTGATCACTATGCCGCGGCCGCCGTCTTCCCTGAGGTCATTCGTTGGGCGATCAGAGTCCCCACTCTGAGCACCTGTGACCCGAGAATGGAGAAAAACTACCTATACGTAATATTATAATTTAAAAATCAACTCTAAGATGACAATCACTTTAAATGTGAACCGACTGGTTGCCATCCCGATGATCAGAGGGAGCGCAAAAGGTTTAAATATATCTATTATCAAAAAAGAAGAAAAATACACAAAATCACTTAGGTACATGACAATAATACTTAAAATAAATCTAAGTAATTATATAAAAATGAATCCCTATTTCCCTTGATCACGGCATCACGCGTGAACGGCTGGACCAATTTCACTGATTCTTTTTTTGTTATTGTACGGAGGAGGTTCTTATGAAAGAAAAAAACTAAGGAAGTTTTTTTTAACTTAAGAAAATTTAAGAAAAGTTTGACAGTTCCGAAGAAACCGCGCGTCGCAGCTAGTAATAAATATAAAGCTCGTCACAGACGTCACGGTAGCAGTTATGATACAGTACCTACACCCATCTAATGCACTCAGCTTTTGGGGAGCACCTCTCATCCGAACAATCCGTGTGGTGAACGAAGTCCATGATAGACTGGATATTTTATCGTGCACTACGAGTAAATTCGCAAAAGTTCTATTAAATGTAGTTACTTATGTAAGGTAATTACGGTAAAACGCTATATTTGTGTTTAGATATGTAAATAAGTTATGTTTAAAGTTTTATAACATTGTTTTTTGTTGATATCTACACTGTCGCATTAGGTTAAGGCCTGTAAAGATAGCTGTAGGGAGAGAGAAATAAATAATAATAATTGTGCTCCTTCAAAAGTTAACATTTTTTCCCAAAGTATTCCAAAGGAGTACCGCCTGGACAAAAAAAGCAAAAAGAGTGATGTCTTTTTCGCCACTTTAGTGTGGTGAAAAGGACATCGAATCACGTAGAAGGATTCGTGGAACGAAGATTATATTATGTTACTGTTTTTAAATAATACAGTACATAATCACAATATGGAAACTTCATGCTACCGTCATTAACATACTGTTAATTAGGTTATGGGTACAAAGTAACCGTTTCAAATAACATAACAATACTTACATTATACGAGTAATACACCGCGAAATCATTTGTATATTTTTTCAGGTCAGCCAGTGAGACAAGGTAGGTAACGTATTACCGCCGTTCCGCTATAGGACCTGCCTACATAGCTGTCAGATAACATTAATACCTGCCTTATACTGTCCTGCTATAGGGTAGAAGGATTCTTCTCATACAGAGAAGATTATTAATCACCAAGCTTGTTCTAGGCGGGTTTGCGATTTCACACTAGTTAAATCCTAACTAATATTATAAACGCGAATGAGAGTTTGTCCGTTCCCTTTTCACACCTACGGTTGAACGGATTTGGATGAAATTTAGCATACGGATAGACCGTGACTTGGTTTAAGACATGGATTTGTTTTCCAAGTGACTACGTTCCCTAGGGATAAGTGGCGATCTCCACGTGGGCAAAAGCTAGTTAATGTCCAGCTTTCCTCATGATATTTTTCTTCATCAATGTCAGTTACGTCTAAGATGAACTTGGAAAGTATCTACATATTAATTGTAAGTCTCATTGGTGCTTCCTCTTGTTTTGAACCCGCAACCTCATGCATGAGAAGTGAGGCGCTAACCACTGGGCCATCCTGATTATTTTTTTGATAGACTATACTGTCCCACTGCTGGGCAAAGGCCTCCCCTAAGTCCTTCACACTATTTTTCTCCTGCGCCACCTCGTGGCAGCCCTCGGAATACGCGTCCAGGTTGTCTCGTCAGGCCGGCCTCGGCGGCGTCGTCCATCTTCGGGCACCCATTGTGTAACATCTTGATTATGTTCATTTTCTTAGTCAAAAGTTATCCCACTCTCGGAATTTCTCCTATAATGTGAGTGCGTCAACAAACATCTAGGCACCTAAGCTCACATACACTAACAGCCAGGCTCGGGATAATTCGGGAATCGAACCCGCGAAACGGAGCGCAGCAGCCAATCTCCCAGCAACTGCGCAAGCCTTGTGCTTCAGGTGCGTAGTACTCGCAACCGGCGTGCATGTATAGTCATACATGCACGCCGTCATACTCCATACTTATACTCCTTTGGCTTCGTTTACGTTCATACATCTGGATGTATGAAAGTAAACGAAGCAAAAGGAATATGTAATATAAGTATCGTAGCAGGTTGTGTTCTGTACTATCTGCCTACCACCATGGGAAAAAGAAGTGTGTTTGTAAACGTTATAGTGGAATTACAGTTAAAAAAATTGGCAAGTGCGAGTTGGTGTCGCACACATGCTATACTAGAATAAATACAAAACGTCGAATACAAAGCACAAACCCTTCAAATTTCAACCCTTCAGAGAATATAGGTATGATGTCAAGATACTTACTCTTTGTGGTTGGCATAAATAAATTAAGAAAACAACATAAGTAAGTATATTAAGTCTTTATCATCTTTTTATTACATAAAATAGTTAGTTAGTTATTATCTCTAATTTCAATCTGGTTTAATTAGGTTTGAATCACAAAAAACACAGAGTGGAGTATCCATTTCTAAATCAGCTCGTGCTGTTGAACTACAACTTCTACATATTAAATAATCATCACTTACTATAGGAGTTAAACTTCTCATACAAAACATGTTCAAATGTCCTTTATTACAAGTAAACCCATCAATTCTATCGTCACAGCACTGACACACATATTCAAATTTATGTTCTAAAGCTGTCAGAACATTTTGGTCAAATTTAGGTTCAAATTTATACTTTTTGGAATAATATTCAATGTAATTTTTGCTGCCATATAAAGATTCCATATCCATGTCAGTTAGTTTTCCTTCTTTTTGACATTTTTCACATAAAGTATTCAGTAACGCTTCTGCGTGTAAATATAATATTTTCTCTTTTACAACTTCTGATTTACTTTCGGGTAGAGTCATACCAGGACATACGCGTAAAACTTTTTGAAGGCCAGCAAAGAAGGTCATGAGGATAAAATAGATCTTAAGTTTATATAAATCTTGTGACGCTGTGTTGTATAGTTCATTGTAGTCTATCTTCGGAATGACCTTCATTTTTGTTAGTTGAAATCTCAAAATTTCAATACAGTCCCAGTAATAAGTTAATTTCTTTGATGGATTGTTAATAAGAGTTGGTAATATTGAATCTAACTTTGAATCTGTGCTTATGAAAATTACTTCCATTTTATGGGCTTCTTTTCTACAAAGCACTCTTCGGTTAGCCATCGCTAAAGCGCACACCACATTATTAGTTGAAAACCGAAGACCAAACAGTTCATATGTTGAATACGTATCTTTAATCTTTAACTGATCAAGCTCTACATTTAAATTGCCATCTACAAGAGTGATATTAATTTTGTATATTTTAACATTTACCGTTGATAAATAAATACCTTCTCTTGTATATGCAATGTCTGTAATTCGGTGATCATTTACATTGTTCATATATTGGGCAATAATTTTTCCGTCATTGCTGATAACTTGTATTAATAAATGTCTATGTTTACTGCATAAGAAAACAATATGATTATCTATGACAGTGTACTTTAAGGTAGCGACCATCATTCTATCTTTGTGTGGCCAAAGTATATGGGCCCGTAGAACACTTATAGCTTCATTTTCTATTTCCATATCATAAGCATTTATTTGTCCGAGAACATCAGTACATATTAAGTAAAAGTTATTTTCACACTTCGGTATCCATTTAATTCCAGTTATGTCTGTCATATTGGTTGAAATACGTCCTCTCACTTTTGGTGCATCCATATTGTTGTATATCTGCCAAAATATTACAGTACCATTTTTCTGTGCAGTGACGAAGAAGCATGAATTGTCTGCATTTAATTCCGGTGACCAGCATATGGCTGATGTTTCAAGGATAAACACTGATTCTTTCAGGTCCTCAAAAAATACTGGATCCTTATTGTGCTGTTGAACCTTTGCAACATACGGAGAAAGGGTAAGAACACTTGTCCACTGAAAGTGTTTTTGACCATAGAATTCAACACCTCCAATGTTATTTAGCACTGCGAGAACACATTCGCTTTTACTAAAATTGAGTGGCGACCACTTACACATTACCACACTGGTCATTTCTTGAGTCAGAGCCGGATTGTGTGGCCAAAATGATGAATTCACTATCATTTCCGTATAGTCGACATTTCTCATCTCACGCTTCAGAAAGTTTGCATTACACACTTCTGTTGCCGGACTGGTTTTAGGACTGAGTATTGAACTCTCTGTAAAATCTATATTTCTCTCCATACACTCCAAATTGTACGAGTATTCGAGAAAATTCACCCGCTTGGTTGTGCGTACAGTTATAACTGAATTACGCCATGTTAAGTAGCCAGTTTCATTCTTGATTATGGGTATAGATCGCTTAGTTAGTTCAAAATACGTTTCCTGTTCCATTTTGTTATTATCTCTAATTTAATTACATAAACCACACATTGTTTTCCAAAATACTGGAGACATGTGAGTCTGACAGCCACTTGACTTGACAGTTTGAAACTTCTAACATTGACACTGACAGGCTTCTAACCGTCTATAGTCTATTAAGTGTTTTTAATTAACCGAATTCAAAAGGAGGAGGTGCTATATACTTACCTCTGTATTTATTTATTTTTGTTCATCGATATTTTTGCCAATTGTGAACCGATTTTGATGATTCTTATTGTTTGGTCGGTCATTCTTCAGAGTAGGTCCCATATAAATATATTCCATATAAATAATTTATATATTTAATTTATCCCATATAATTATCGAAATCGGTTCAGTAGTTTGGTTTTAAATAAAAATAGCTGGAAATGTCTGTCCTCCAAGTAAACGAAATTTCAAATTTACTCTTTTCATATCTTAGATAAATATGTATTATAAAGCGACCTACTAAAAAACATCCGAATTCCGAAACTAAAGTTATTTTAAACAATGAGTTAACTTTTGCAGCCTCAGAGTTATTTTTACGAAAACTTTTGATTTGGGCTAGTGATATTATTATTTTAATCCCAAATACCTTCACAAGTATGTTCTAATGTGTATTCATATTTGTAAAGTCTTTTCTTAAGTATATTGGGGTCAGTTTCCAGTCTAACTAAAAACATTCGACTAACTAAATACCTGATTTTAACAAGAAGCGAGTGCTTACCTGAAAACTGTTCCGTGATTCAATTACTACACTACTGTTAACCACGAGTTCTTTGCTAAGCAAAGATATTTATTAACTACCTACTTCAATGAAAACGTGAGTTAACAAGCGAATCAGTCCTATCTATCAGTAATGTGTATCACAAACATGACTATTACTAAACTGTGCCAGAAACAGCAGGATATTTTGATTCAACTCTAGTAATGTCAAATAATTAAAAAAAATAAAGTCATAACAAAAACACGTTGTATTGTTGGTGTCGAGTGGTGAATATATTTTACTTTTCTTAACTTGTAATTTTCGTTATTAATGGTAGTTGAAGTCTTGGAGCTAATCTATAAATATGGGGAAAGGACGCTACAATGCTAAAGCACGACAAGTTGTGAAGACGAACATAGATAATTCTCAAACAAACGAGGTAACCAATTTTCATGTTACTATTTTTCTATAAAATTGATTTCTCCAATTAAAACACACATTATATATTTATGTGAAGTTTATACAGACCAGATACACTCATGAATCACCTCCTGCCAATTTATTTGGGGTGGGCGCAGCATGTCTTCTTCGACACATCTCTATATGCCGTCACCTCAAAGTCACCTCCTTTCTAGACATATCATCTTTCACACAAACATCTTTTCTTTGGTCTCCCTCTACTCTTGTAACCCTGCACATTCATACTCAAAACTATCCTAACAACACGGTCCTCATTGCTTCACATAGCAACCTATTTCCACACAAATTCTCGGTCACAGGCGCCACTTTCAGACTTTCTCTACTATACTAATTTTTTATTCTATCCATTTGCGTAACACCACACACAAACATGCATGAATGTTTGGTGAGGAGGTCACATCAAGGCATGTTTATGCGTATGTATAAAATACTATTTTTCATTCTAGATCCAATTAGAGTTTGCTACCAATGAGTATGGAGCCAGTGATGCTACCAATCTGTTGGCATTGCCTTCAAAGAAACGGGACACTAAAGTTGTCAAGGAAAAGAAAGAAAAGACCAGATTCCTGTCCAAAGCTCAGAGGAAAAGATTAGAAAAGGTTGTTGAGAAGAAACAGAAGAAGGAAAATGTAAGTATAAATACTAACTTAAGACTACATATCATTATTTATTTTCTATACAAATAAATGAAATGCAAGCCTACCTTGCCATACTTATAAGCAAAAAAAACAAAAAACATTGGGCATAAAAATATTAGTCATACAAAAGATATAGAAAGATACAACAGTTATCTCATTACATGCTATAAATATCCACATTTATTGTTAGAAGAAGAGATACGCTTGAAGTGGGCTTACAGCATTCACATAAACCTGTTCATAGCTACCAGTTACGCTACACAGTAATCCTACTCTATAGAGCTGATCCTTTTCGTAACTTTTTCCAAAATGTCTTTTTTACAATTTTCCAGCGAGCATCCCTCCTTGAATCTCTATCACAAGTGCAAGCAACAGCAGAGGAAGCAAGACAGTTAACGGGAATAGCAGCCATCCAGACTATTGGATTGAGGAAGCTGAATGAACTGAACTTGGAGCTGGCAACCCAGGATGTTTCTGAAGAGAATGAGAATAAAAAGTTTAGCAGTATTGCTGGTATGTTAACATAGTTATGATTTAAAAGGGGTTTGAGATTCTATATACATGTACATATATATGCAAGTATTGCTCGTTTAAAGGTATTAGATGTTAAGGGACCAATTGTTTCCCAAATAATACTTCTGTGTTTTCTCTGAAAACAAACCATCGCCATCCTATTGCTACGCTTTGGTGCAACCAAAGCATGAGTAGTTCAACATATGCTACTAGGTCTGAGCACAGCAAGTCTGGACTGGACTAATGATGAATTGAACCAATAGTACAAAAATTGGGTTGAGGTATAGAAATTCACGAAGCCAATGAGGACCTCTTAGTATCCTTGTAGAATTGGAAATTATGTTTTTTTTTAACTTCTTTGCTGTTCTTTTCTGATTGATTTCTTTGCGGGATCCAAGACAGTTGAATCGTTTTTCCGGGACGTCGGGCTTCATAGTCTTGTCGCTTTTCTGGTAAAACAAGCAACACAAAGAAATCGACCTCAGTGTCGAGGACTCATGGAAGACGAGCTTCTGGTCCAGGTGTCGCTGATGAAGTGCGATCTATCTTTATCGATGAATCTAACATTTGTTGTCATGTGTATTTCTAGTCTAGGTGCGTAGTATTCCCAACCGGCGTGCGTCTATGACCAGATGTAAGAACGTAAACTAAGCACAAGGAGTATGTAAGGTTCGTAGCAGGTGGCGTTCTGTAGTTTCTGCCTATCCGAATGGGTCGGTTGCCAAAGGGTGATCGAGTATATCGTATCGGTTGGGTATTAACCAAGTGCTCCCGAATACGTAATATCACCTAACACCCAAAATGTTATATTATTTCTATAATTAAATCATAAATACATTAAATTTTGCAGGTGCCAAGAAACGCCTGCGTCTTTTAAAAATGGACAATGCAGAAAAAATTAAAAAGAAGAAATATGACCCCAATGTTGTTGGTCTCGAACAGTCTTCTGAAGAAAGTAATTCTGAATCTGAAGATGAAGAAACTGACGATGAACCGGAAATTGTAAATGGACATGACTCCAATGAAATTGTAAATGGACATGAAAGTAATGAAATTGAGACTCTAGACACTGTAAATAAGATTGAAATTTCTAAAACGGAAAACAAAAACGATGTAGCAGAAGCTCATACTTCCAAAACTGATATAATAACAATAGAAGATGACAATAAATCAAAGAATAATAAAAAGAACACGGATTCAATTAAAACCGTAGTAAAAGAAATTAAAGTCGAGAAGAAACCACTTTTGGAACATCCTACAGTTCATGTAGAAGTGAAAAGAGACCCTAAGATCCAGGTAGCAAGATTGAAATTGCCAATACTTGGTGAAGA
Organism: Phlogophora meticulosa; assembly: GCA_905147745.2. Lineage (NCBI taxonomy): Eukaryota > Metazoa > Arthropoda > Insecta > Lepidoptera > Noctuidae > Phlogophora > Phlogophora meticulosa. The sequence continues at coordinate 12,564,585 of LR990537.1, read as the reverse complement.
GCAAAGGATTATGGAGTTGATCAATGAGAATGAATTTCTTATTGTTGCTGGTGAAACTGGTTAGCAACAATTATTACATTATTAGATTTTCAATAGAACTACTTACATAGTTTAAGAAAACAGGTTTGAAAAAAAGAGCCAGGAGTAGAAGGGAAGCTTTATTGTATTGAAAGACAGTCAGTAGATGAAATAGAAAAGTTTATTGATGAGAGATGGTACTAAAATAATATGCAGGCCATTAGCTCATGCTAATGGCCTGCATATTATTAATATTGAGATATTTTTAATATCAAACCTTTTTTCCTGCAGGCAGTGGCAAAACCACACAGATTCCTCAATTTCTCTACGAGGCAGGGTATGCTGAACACAAAATGATAGCCGTGACCGAGCCGCGCCGAGTTGCTACCGTAGCCATGTCCGCTCGAGTAGGCTACGAGCTCGGCTTGAGCAGCAAGGAGGTTTCATATCTCATGAGGTTCGAGGGAAACGTTACTAAGGATACCAAGATCAAGTTCATGACTGATGGTGAGTAATTAATCTTCTTATAGATAGATTTATTTATATGTTTAGAATGTAGGTAATTAGTACAATAAGGTGTTACAATATTTTTTATCCTTATACATTCTGCCTCATGGCATGCAAAATATTATTTACTTATGCTACAATTATTCTATTTACTTATTCTATTTACTACTTTGTTACTTCATATTATGACATTGTAGACTACATCTTCTTTACTTCCACACAACTCCACTCTATCACCACCACCACCATAATGCCTTGCAATGGGGCAATAATATGCTGGTTGCATTAAATCTTTTAGACATTTCGTATATTTCGACAGAGACTCGTAGATGTCTAAATTCATAGTTTATATACACGACCCATAATTCCTCTAATATTAACCTTGGAAGTGAAAACTTCTTTAGCCGTGTCGATCGATTTTTAGTAGGGACAAACCTTATGGATTCACGTCACCGACATGGTACTGCGACATATTGCGTCAACACAAAATAAAATTATTACAAAGAATTTATGCCCGATAACTCTATGCGTAGTACTCGCAACCGGTGTGAGTGTATGACCAGATGTATGAACGTGAGCCAAGCAAAAGGAGTATGTAAGGATTGTAGTGGGTGGAGTTCTGTGTTTTCTGCCTACCCCCATGGGAAAAAGGCGTGTGTTTACGAGTTTATGTATATGATTGCTATGTAGCCGATAAAAAACTAAACTTATTTTTCTTTCACCAGGTGTGCTCCTCAAAGAAATCCAGTCAGACTTTCTTCTGAGTAAATACTCCGTGGTCATAATAGACGAGGCTCACGAAAGGAGTGTTTATACAGACATACTTCTTGGTCTTCTATCCAGGATAGTGCCTTTGAGGAGGAAACGAGGGTCCCCCCTGAGGCTTATCATCATGTCTGCCACCCTCAGGGTCGAGGATTTCACGGAGAACTCCAGGCTTTTTAAGCAACCACCCCCGGTTATAAAGGTAGGATTTGTATTTTAATATTACTTCTTTTAGTTAGACCGTGCGGATTTCCATACAAACTTTCATCCCCTATGTAACCCTATTGGGAGATGAATCCTTTCTTAGTGCTCAAGTTCATTTTTATATGGATATTCCTAAAAAAATTCATGCTTCGAGACCCAGGGATTTAGCCTGTATGTGGTCTGTTAGTGAATTTTGGACCGTTACATTAATACTCCCATGTACTCAGGAACCAGGGTTGATTAAATTCTTCTTAATTTGTAAAAAATACTTAACATTGAATTTCCCTGACTGAATTCCCAATAGGGATGTGTCCTGGGTAAAAATATTTTAAGTCTATATAGTCCGTCAGTTAGATTACCAAAAAATGGACATGTATTTTTTACTTACTCAAATCAATAAAAAGTGACAAAGATATAGCACATGAAAGTTCAAGAGAAGGGGCTAGTGACGTCACTTTTACGTGAAAATTGTAGCACGGCGTGACGTCACGCGAAATATCAACGTACTATATCGTCGTCATTTTTGGTTTGCGTAACAAAAGGAAAAATATGTGTCCAGTATTTTTGAGTAATCCAACTTTCGGACCAAACAGTATTTTTAAGGATACTATTTACCCTATTGGGTGCATGTAACAAGCGGACGAAAGCATTTTTTTCGTTTTTTTTTCCTATTTAATAATAATTTTAGGTTTCGAATATAAGTCTAATGGTAGTTTTCACTAACACTAGGCGACACCTAAATGCAATGCCAACATAAATGCGCACTGTGTTTGCACTGTGCAATTTAAGTATTACCTAGAATTGATAGAAACCTGGCATTATTCATATTTTATTGTTGTTTCTCTCACAGATAGACTCGAGGCAGTTCCCAGTGACAACGCATTTCAACAAGAACACAAACAGTGATTATTTAAAGGAAGCTTATAAGAAGGCTGTCAAAATACACACGAGGTTGCCAGAGGGAGGAATACTGATATTTGTTACGGGACAACAAGAGGTTAATACGATCTTTTTAGTTGGGCTTATTGGGGTTGCCAAGTAACTGGGCCCCGGGGGCGCATTTGTCTGTCATATGATTACTATTATCTCCTTTGTTCATTAAGAATCCTTAGAAATTATATTTTAAAATAATTCAGTATGAAAATAACATTTTAAAATTTAAAAAAAATAGTAGCCCACTGATATCAGGAACAGGGTCCAAGCTACCGGTCAGGGTGTCAGAGACAAGAATCGCCTTACAATACGACCCGTGTCCAAAAATACTGCTTTATAAATGAAGCAGCCTAACGAAAGCGGGAGGCTTTCGTTAGGCAGCTTCATTTCTAAGGATTCACCATTCATGAAATTCATTACACAAACTAATGTGCTTGGTTACCACTTGGCCTGCCATCGGAGATTCTGATGGCATGAAGCTCCCAATAACATGGGGCTTAAATATAATTGGCGCCATGACGGTGTACTACACGTGGTGTACCACACCCTTAGCGATCGGTCGTTAAAATGTAACTGTTGTTAGCCCTGGCTGGGGGTCTTCTTGTAAGGTCACCACAGGATCGCCCGGTTAAGCAGTAAATAGCTTTCTAGTGCTGAACTGCGAGTGTCCCTACCTAAAAAAAAAAGTACTACACGCCGCTGCCTAGCCCATTAGCGGATTCAGTCTTGATGATGATGTTATATGTTTCTTCTTTTCTTCATTAGGTTCACTACCTTGTCCGGAAACTGAGGACAGCCTTCCCATACCGCAAAGACGTAGACTACTCCAAGATGATAACGAAGAATAAGAAGGTGTCCGAAGCTGATGCGGCATTGGATTCAGAACCTGAGGATATTGAATCAGATGATGATGAGGTATAAACGGAAGTCAACTAATATAAATAAATAATTTTTATTTTATTTTTTTATTTATCCATTTATTTCAGGCATCAAGGCCCATATAACTATATACAATACTATATTAACAATATAAAACTTAAAAATACTATAAATATATATTACATAATAACTAAAACTAATAATGCTGGACAATCCACACAGCATCATCTAGCCCCAAGATAAGCACAGCTTGTGTTATGGGTACTAGATGACTGATATACTTAATAGAATACATTACATAGAAACATATTTTTTATAATACATAGCAAATACCCAGAACACCCGGGACAAATCTTTGTAGATCGTACAAACATTTGTCCCAGGGCGGGAATCGAACCCCCCAACCTCCTGTGTCGCAGGCGGACCTTCGCCCGCCGCGCCACATCGGTCGTCGAGATATGAAAACATAATTATTATTATTGTTTAGTTTCATTTATCTGTAACTATTATTTTATAATTATATTGTATCGGCGACTGTCGAATAAGTTTATTATGATGTTATCCTATATTCTTATGTAAGTGGCTTATTTGTCTTTTTGAGAAAAAAAAGGAGACTGCTCTTAGGTAGCCCTTTAAAAAAATGGGAAATAATGTTGATATATTGATAAAACATGGCGGTTTCCATAATGATTATCTGATGATCTAATTTAGCAACTTTTACTTAAGAAGCAACTTTGAAATATGACAAAAACATTTTGACGACATGGTTGGCGCAGTAGCTAAGTGATTGGCTGCTGCGCTGCGTATAGGGGGCTCGATTAACTCACACAAAATATAATTGTATGGCCTACGGGTAGTTGTTCCGGGTCTGGCTGTTTATGTTTATGTATACTAGCTGTCCCGGCGAACTTTGTACCGCCTCAAAAGTTAAGTTACACTGCCATCTGTTAGAAATGTATGGAACTCATTATAGGACAACATTTAACTTGAAATAAAAAAATATTGTGGTCAATAATCGAAATAAAAACTGTCCTATCTTTTAAGTTTGACCAAAACACACAAACACTGTGTGCACCATTTTATTAAAATCGGTTCAGTAGTTTGGGAGTCCATATCGGATTAATAACGTGACACGTAATTTATATATATTAAGATATCCCAACATTGTGGGAAAAGGTAAGGCAGATGATGATAATTGCCTTGTCATTTTAGGTTGAAAAAGAAATGAAACGCGCCCGCAAAGCGCGCAGGAAGGCTAAGCAGAAGTCTAAAGCACTACCGAAGATCAACCTGGATGACTACGAAATGCCGGAAGATGACGGACAGGCAGACCTCGTGGACGAAGATGATGATAGTGACGGACATCTTAGTGATTCAGGTCAGTTTTACTACTAAACCAATAGAAGTAAGAAATATTTGTTTGTTTGTAATGAATAAACTCAAAAACTTCTAAACTAATTTTAAAAATTCTTTCACCTACTAGCTACGTTACCAGCGAGTAACATAGGTTTAAAACAATGCTATTAATAAAGTCGGTGAAGGGGATGTTAAAGTTCGAAGGAAAAGCTACGAAATTCACGCCGCCTTACAAGCGGGCTAAGTGCTAGTATATTATAAAAGAACCCTTATATTGCGAGTTCGTCTGTCTGTCACAGCTAGGTACTTATTTGAGGAACTATTGATGCTATCTACTTACACTTTGGATATAAACAATGCCTTTACACTTACATTTCTAGTGTAAAATAACTATTATTTCGGAAGACGGAGGCTTTGGTTGATTTCATTGCGACCAACTTTTATATCTATATTCTAAATACTCTGTCCAGTTAAAAAAAAATATCGACATCAGACAACACTGTAAAAAGTTATGCGTGATTTGCCGAATTCAGAACCTCCTCCTTTTGTTCGTCGGTTAAAAAGACATATGCCTTGTTTAAAAAAAAAATACCGTTAGTTCAATAACTAATAATAAAATAGCTGTATGTCAAGTTTAAAATGGACATACATTTTTTCTAATCAGGAAGCTAACAGTGCGTTCAATCACTTTCACGATACACTTGTCCTGTTCTTTGATTTATGCTTCCCTAAAATCGAGATCAAAATAAACCTAGTGAAGAAATACACGAAATGGATTTCCAAAGGTATTAAAAAATCAACTAAAACCAAAAGGAACTTGCGTTTTAAGTACTACTTCTCGTCTGACAAAGACAGTAAATTAAAATACTTAAACTATAATAAATTACTTAAAAAATGTATACAAAAAGCACAAAAAAATCATAATACAAATTACATAACTAGGTCTAAAAATAAATGTAAGGCGTCATGGGACCTAATAAAATATAATTCTAATAATAATCAAATTCAGGAATCCAACATTAAGGAGATAGAAACTGAAATTGGACCACTAACAAATCCCACAGACATTGCCAATTATGTAAATGACTATTATATCAATTTGACGAACAACGACTTTGACATTAACATTAATAATTACAACATTGATCCTATTAATTCTAGTATGTTTCTAATGCCCACTAATGAAGGAGAAATACAAAAAGTAATAAAATTACTCAGAGATACAAACTCAACAGGCTATGATCAAATACCTACAAAAATTATAAAATACATAGGCCCTATTATTACTCCGATATTCGTGCATCTAATAGACTTATCATTGTTCACGGGAGTGTTTCCTGATAAATTGAAAATGACATCCATTAAACCAATACATAAAAAAGGTAATAAAAAACTTGTTGATAATTACAGGCCGATAGCTCTATTGCCTATTTTATCGAAAATTTACGAAAAGGTCATGCATACGCGATTAATAAGTTTTATCGATAAGTTCCAAATTTTGAAACATGAACAGCATGGATTTCAAAAAAGGAAATCGACAACCACAGCGGCATTCAACTTAATTAACCTAGTTACTAAAAATATTGACCAGAAAATCCCGACTACTGTTATATTTTTTGACATGTCAAAAGCCTTTGACTTTGTATCGCACGAGCTACTACTAAAAAAATGTGATACATATGGAATACGCGGTAACGCAAATGCATGGTTAAAAAGTTACCTTACAAACAGATCGCAATTTGTAGAGCTTACTGTGGATAAACCAAATCAAAACGGTGAACTGAAATTTGAATCCAAATTAGGTTACAATTGCACAGGCGTTCCACAGGGCAGTATTTTAGGCCCCCCACTTTTTCTGCTATATATCAACGACCTGACAGAAGTAACTGATCATCCCTGCATACTCTTTGCAGACGTGTGTCCGTAATCATCCCTAAAACTAAAGAGAACTATAACGAAGAAATTAATAGTACCGTAAACAAAGTAATAACTTGGATGGAAAAGAATAACCTTAAACCTAACATAAATAAAACAAAATATGTACAATTTCGTAACAAAAACTGGAATAAAATGGATTTAAACATCACCTATAAAGATAAACAAATACAACAATCAGATAGGATGACTTTTCTTGGGATAGTTCTAGATGAGAGATGTTCCTGGATTGGTCATGTTGATATGGTATGTGAAAAACTCAGTAAGTTTGCTTATTTTCTATGGCGTATATCTAACCTAATAAGTAGACAAGCCACATTACAGGCTTATCATGCATATGTTGGTTCAATACTGCGTTATGGTATACTAGTATGGGGAAACTCGGTGCATTTCGGAAGAGTTTTCGTCGTACAAAAGAGGTGCATACGTGCGATTTGTAATGTAGACCCACTTACATCCTCTAAACCACTGTTTAAAAAACTAAGAATACTTACATTAACAGGTATTTATATTGAGGAAATATGTAAATTTACTAAATCTCACCCTGAGATGTTTGAAAAACTTGGAGATAAATGTAAGTTCAAAACTAGATATCCTAATAGACTAATTATGCCTGGAACGAAAACGGAGCTATATAAGCGAAGTTGCTATCCTATGTGCATTCAAATAAATGAATTCCTTCAATTTAAATTTAAATGACCTAATTGTATGTATGTACCTGTACTAAAAATTTGCATGTCATTATGTTATGATTAAATATGTTAAGCTACTATTATACTACCATTGTAAGAACTTTTGTAACCATATTTATCTGCAAATAAATCTTTGACTTTGACTTTGAATACTTTTCTGATAAATGCATCTTTTTATATTCTAGATACGGAAGAAAACTCTCTAGGCCCTTCTATAAGATCGTGCCGACAGCCACTGTGGGCGCTTCCTCTGTACTCCATGCTAAGTCACAGCAAGCAGGCGCGGGTGTTCAACCCGGCCCCCCCGGGGGCCAGGCTGTGCGTTGTCAGTACTGATGTCGCTGAGACATCCATCACTATACCAGCTGTCAGATATGTTGTGGATAGCGGCAAGAAGAAGATGCGGTTAGTATATGAGGCGTTTTTAGAGTTTGACAGTTCTTTTATTACTAGGGTCGTGAAAGCAACTTTTGTGTGAGATATGTTGTAAATTAATCACCAAAACTCCAATGTAACCAGTGGACAGTTGTCAAGCAACGTTTACGGCGTTGGCCCGTGGATGGGTGACAATCCATAACATAAAGATATCGAGATCTCTCCATGCATCGGGATGCACGCTTAGGCGTTGGTCCCGGCTGTCATTCGTTGATCTTTGACAGTCGTTACGATAGTAGCTCATCAAACAGTATCGTGTTGCCCAGTCACTAGGTTGTGGAGGTAAGATAGGTAGTCGCTCCATGTAAAATACTGATGCTTAGCTGCATCCGGTTAGACTGAAAGCTGACCCCAAAGTTGGGACAAGGCTAGGCAAATGATGACGGATAGCGATATACAAACGCTTATAGCTCAGGGGGCCTAGACAAAATCCCTTCTCTGTAAGCGTTAACGCCAGCGGAAAAATCAAATTGTATGAAGTTGACATTCGTTTAAGAGATGTCACGTGACTCCTATCCACATTTGTAATGTCATTGCCATACATTTTGACGTTAGCGTCTGGCATTTGACGCCACAGCTCGCGTTGCATGACCACCATAGAAACGGGTTTTGTCGACGGAAGAATAGACAACATGACAGATTATTCAAAGATTTCTACCGTTCTAAGCATGGCGATGTTAAAACTGAAGAGAAGAAGTTCTATTCTCTACAGTATGTCACGGGGCGTCCCGTGCTCGGGTAGAAGAGATGTCAAGTTGCAAAGAAAGAACGTTGTCTATTCTTGGTTGAATAGATATAGAATTAAATAAGAAAAGTATTTGTCAAGGCCCTCTATAGAGTTGAATATCGTGTGTCAGACATGGCATGATGGCCTACAGGTAGTTGTTTCGGGTCTGGCTGTTCGTGTATGTGACTTTAAATGTTTGTAAACGTACCCACGACTTAGGAGAGATTCCTAGTGTGGGGCTACGTTTTTTTAAATGGAATACAATGTACAAAATATCTATTTATGTAAAGTATTGTATTAAGTATATCAGTCATCTAGTACCCATAACGCAAGCTCTGCTTAGCTTGGGGCTAGATGATGTTGTGTGGATTGTCCAGCATTATTTATTTACTATTTTATTAATTTTATTAATGTCTAAGTAAATTCATGTAATGACAGCGTGTACGACCACGTGACCGGCGCCAGCGCATGGCGCGTGGTGTGGACGTCGCAGGCCAGCGCGGAGCAGCGCGTGGGGCGCGCGGGCCGCGTGAGCGCGGGCCACGCCTACCGCCTGTACAGCAGCGCGGTGTTCCTGCACCGCTGTCCCGCGCAGCACCCGCCTGACCTGTGCAGGCGGCCGGTCGACGACCTCGTGCTCACCATGAAGTGCATGGGCATAGATAAGGTAATAATAATAATGTAAAAGCCTATTCTGCGTGGAATTTGAAACAGAACATGGGTTTATTTTTTTTTATAATTTAAGTTACGCTTTATCATCTCAGCTATCTGCCAGTGAAAGTGCCGTCAAAATCGGTACAGCCGTTTCAGAGAGTACCTCAAACAAACAGACAGAAAGGCAGAAAAAAAAATTGGCTTTTTGGTATAACCACAGTATAAACTTTCATATGCATTTAGTAAAAAGCTGTTCATTTGAAATTACAAACTCACATATGAATCGCGTATATCTTTTTTATTACCATACAACTTAATACTGAGCAGCAAATAACAAAACACTTAACAAAATTTGAATATCGCGTGCTGCACTGGCGCATCAAACATTCAAGCATTGAAGTGTCACGATGGCCCAGTGGTTTAGGCCACGACTCTTGTGCAGGAGCTTGTGGGTTCAAACCTGGGCAAGAACCAATGTGAGTTTTATAAATTCATATGTATTTTCTAAGTTTATCTTGGATATCACTGACATCGGTGAAGGAAAACATCGTGAGGAAACCTGGACTTACATAATTATTACGAGTCTGAAATCGCCAACCCGTCTTGAGCAAGCGTGGTGATTAATGCTCGTGCCTTCTCTGTATGAGAAGAGGCCTTTGCCCTGCAGTGGGACAGTAATAGGCTGGTACTACTACTACTACCGGCGCATCACACTTAATGTTATTTTACTGTTTTGTTATACTCAGGTGGTAAACTTCCCGTTTCCAACGGCACCTGACAGGATGCATCTAAGACTGGCTGAGAAGAGACTGGAGGCTCTCGGCATACTTGAAAAGCCTCCGATGAAGAATATCAGAAAAGACGAAGAGGAGGTCAGTATAATGTTGAAATCCTGTCTTTTAACGTTTTATGACTAAAGTTTTTGTAACGGAAATTATTGTGTCAAAATCAAACGCGCGTGATTGGTTAAAAAAATCTTCAATAGCCAATCGCGTCACAAGATTTGCGTTTAATTTGAAATCGGGTGTAAAATATAATTATAATCCTTACTGACAAGATGTGGCTGGACAAACTATATGCTTTTTATGTCTAAAACATTGGATAGACAGGCGTGATGTTATGCTATATGGTTTAAACACCAGTCTTTTGGTATTTCAAAGAAAAACCAGTCTCAAATGTGAGAATTACCCTCACTTTTTCAGAATATCTAAAAAAGACCAATTATTTATATTTCATTTTATTTTGAAAATGTTTGAATGGTAAATACGTCACACATAGACAGGTTCATAAACTCACGCTATTTTCTCATGAGGATAGACAGAAACAACAGTACGCCACCTGATAGATCCTTACAAACTTATTTCCTTCTTGACCGCAATATAATTGGGACTAGGCATGACATCTGGCTGGTTGCGAGTACTATGCACCTGTCCCAAAAGACAGAAATTCCTTTAACAATTTTGAAATATTCTTTATCGTTTGTTTTCCCTCAGGTATTTAAAGTGACACCTCTAGGCAAGGCGGTGTCCGCATTCCCCCTGCTCCCCCGCTACGGCAAGATGCTGGCGCTGAGCCATCAACAGAACCTGCTGCCCTACACTATCGCGCTCGTCTCCGCGCTCACTGTGCCTGAGGTACCTGGTTTCTACCCTAGTTTATGCTAGTTTTACCCGAGTTTAATCTGGTCCAAAGTTGGTCCAGAGGCTTTGGCCGCTCGAGATTGACGATTAAAATCTGGACAAGTCCCAATGTGACTTTTTCAATTCATGTGTACTTTCTAAGTTAGATCCTTAGATCTAACTTAAAAAGTACATACATAGTACTTTCTAAGTTAGATCCTTAGATCTAACTTAAAAAGTACATCACTGACGTTGGTGAAGAAAAAACATCTCATAAACTTATTAAGTTGCTATGCTAACTTATTATGCATCGAGCAAACGTGGTGATTAATACGCCGTCTCTGTATGAGAAGAGGCCTTTGCTCTGAAGCAGGATAGCAACAGGCTGCAATTATTATTATTATTACTAGGAGTCGCTTAGTGGTCCAAATTTGACCGTTTTCGCTTTATGCACTCCTTTTCCTCATAAATCGACGGACACGCTGATGCCTCAGCGTTGAAAGTTTTCGTCTACCTCCCAGTCCAGAATCATATACTGAACTCATGCTTTTGCATTTTTATATAATTACTAGCTGACCCAGCAAACGTTGTTTTGCCATATAAAATGTTTTGGGGTGCACCACCCTTAAAATTTAGGGGGATGAAAAATAGATGTTGGCCGATTCTCTGACCTACCCGATTTTCACACAAAATTTCATACAAATCGGTCCAGCCGTTTCGGAGGAGTATGGGAACGAACATTGTGACACGAGAATTTTATATATAAGATTACAGGTCAAAGGCGTAGAGCCATTAACTGGCCATGAATTAAAAATATTGGTGCGTTTCACGTTTCCAGGTAATGTCGGGTAAGCCGGACAGTTGGCCGGCTACCGGCAACGTCTTACTACTGGGGGACCCAGGAGTGATGCTGCGTGCTATAGGCGCGGCGGAGTACGCGTACGTGAAGGGGGAAGAAGAGCTGTTCTGCGCTAAGTATGGGCTTAGAGAAAAGGTACGTTGGCGCTTCGGTAATCTTCGTGTTCCCGAATTTACACGAACGTCGCGCCACAGAGTAAGTCTGCGGTTCCATTGAGGCGGAGCTGTGCGGAACGGAGTCTAGAGGTGCGTGCCCTAACCAATCGCATTGCTCGAAATCTCTGCTCCGATTCATATTTGACGTAATTGGTTCATTCATGCACCGCTATGATCCTCTCCGCACAGCTCCGCTTCAGTGGAACCGCAGCCTAAGCCCCCACAGAGATACAGCTTTTAAGTCGTGCACTGCCGCACTATGTAGTAGTTTATCTGTAATAGGGGTGTCCTAGGTAAAAATATATTAAGTCTATTTAGTCCGTCAGTAAGATTACCAAAAAATATTGGACACGTATTTTTTTGCTTACTCAAATCAATAAAAAGTGACAATGATATAGCACATCAAAGTTCTGGAGAAGGGGCTTGTGACGTCACTGTTACGTTAAAAGTGTAGCACGGCGTGACGTCACGCGCAATTTCAACGCACTATACCGTCGTCATTTTTGGTTTACGTGACAAAAGAAAAAATACGTGTCCAGTATTTTTGAGTAATCAAACTTGCGGACCAATCAAAATTTTTAAGCACACTAACCCTATTGTGCGTTTGTATGAAGTTTGGGTGACCTACTTCTGTCGCATCTCGTCATCTGTCACTCAAAAGTTTTGACAACATTTTTTGGCATTGAATATAGTTGCCAATTTTAATTTTTTCTAACCTTACCTAACCTGACCATAGTATTACTAACTTGTCAAATATTGTTGTTGTGACAGCTCTAGAATAATTTCGTACTATATTAAGCCACTTAATTGCGTAAGACCTCAAACATCGCACTTAGATTATTGTTAAAAGCATCAGAATAATGTTTTATTTTTAAAAGCTTACTATTATTATTAATAAAAATTAGTCTTAATGGCTTGAAATAAGATGTAATTTGGTTTGGCAATAGTTGAAATTGATCTAGTAGTCAATTAAAAACAAACTACTTCCAGGACTTGCGTTTATTCTGTTACATCATTCTGTGCATCAAAAAATTCTTGCCTTTTTCCCGTAAACTGGATTCGAACCATGTCATGAACATTTAACGAACATTTAAAGAACCGCTTGGCATGAACCATGCCAATCGGTTCGTCCCCCAATACACGACACTCTAACATAACGTACGAAATGTTGTTGTACTATCTTTCTTTCTTTCTTGTCTGGGTGGACCTAGCAAGTTGAAGTGTATACCAGATACTGAGGTCTATAGTTCCTATTAGAAATATAATTCTTGAGAAAATCGATGGTGACACACGGACAAGACTGATCTTATAAGGGTTCCTTTTTTAACTTTTACGTACGGAACCCTAAAAACAAATACATTTACAGTACTGCCAATGTAATAAATGTTAAAAAAAAACTTTTTTTCCATCGTTGCCCAACACGGGGAATTTAACAACAGTAACTAACAGCCAGAACCGGAACAACTTCCTGTTAGCTACACAAATATTTGTTCCGTTCGGAAATCCAGCCCACGACACGCGGCGTATCGCCGATCGCTTAGCCATTGCGCCAACCGTGCGCTCAAACCATACTACTATCATTTCTGCTTACCCGTTCACAGAATAAAAGCATTATTTGACGACCGATGTAGCGCGGCGGGCGAAGGTCCGCCTGCGACGCAAGAGGTTGCGGGTTCGATTCCCGCCTTGGGACAAATGTTTGTACGATCTACAAATATTTGTTCCGGGTGTTCTGGGTATTTGCTATATATAATAAAAATATCTATCTATGTAATGTATTGTATTAAGTATATCAGTCATCTAGTACCCATAACACAAGCTCTGCTTAGCTTGGGGCTAGATGATGCTGTGTGGATTGTCCAGCAATATTTATATTTTATATTTATATTATGTACTTACTGATGATTAAATTTTCCAAAACCTTTCATCTTCAGGGTATCAAAGAGATCCGTAAGCTCCGCAAGCAATTAACATCGGAGATAAACCTAAGTGTGGCTGGAGTCAATGTTGCTGTGGACCCTGAGATGAGGCCTCCTGATGATAACCAGGCGCGCCTGCTTCGTCAGCTGGTGCTCAGTGGGCTGGGAGACCAGGTCGGGAAGAAGATCGCTCTTGATGAGGTCAAACAAGGTTAGTTGTTGTAGTCTAACTGAAATCTATACAGATTTAACAAATAAATTTATCATCTAGCCTAGCCTTAGAGCGACTGCCTATCTGACCTACACAATCCAGTTACTGGGCAACCCGATACCCCATGGTAAGCTGTACCGTAACGGCTTAACTTGCTTTCCGAGGCGCGGAAGAAGAGTTTCAAATTTGGGGTATCGTACATCTATTTGCCGTCATCTCAAGAGTCCAACGTCGTCTCAAGAGGACAACGTGGTCCTCAATCCTTCGCATAACACAAAATAAAATCACATGCCCATACCATAACAACCGATTTCCACACAACTTTTCGGTCACAGGCGCCACTTCCTCTTACATACTCATTTCTTATTCTATCCATTTACACCATTCTCCTCAGCATTCTTTGATAAATTGCTTCGAATCAGACCCACATCCAGCGAGCCTAAGTTAATTTAATGTTTACCAGGCGAAGACAAACGCAAATTCAAATACGCGTACCACTGCGGCGAGTTAGAAGAACCAGTACACCTCCATTCAGAATCCATACTACGGAAGACGATACCAGAATGGGTGGTGTTCCAGGAGTTGTACGAGACGGGAGGCGAGGATCGAAGGAAAATGGTGATGAGGAATGTGACCGCTATTGAGCCGGAGTGGCTGCCTCTTTTGGTGCCGCAGCTTTGTAACTTAGGTAAGATACATATGTATTATCATATATATTGATACCATCGGGTAGATACAGACCTGAAAATGCCAATCGATTCAATTCCCGGGTCGAGTTAAGTGTTGAAACTTGGTGTCTGGATTTGTGACCGGTTAAAGGAAATGATGATGGACTTCAGTCTCATGTAATTGTCTTGCCCCTATTACATGGGACTCAAATCATAACTGGTGGAATGTTAATACATTCATATCATCAAGATAATATAATTATTATCTTGGACATCACTGACGTCGGTGAAGGAACACATCGTGAGGAAATCTGGACTTAAAATCTCAAGTCTGAAATCCACAACCTGCCTTGGGCAAGTGTGGTAATTAATACTCGCGCCTTATCTGTATGAGAAATCAACATCAAAATTCATTCCAAATTAAAATTCATTAATTCATATTAGGCTGAGAATCAGCAGTTTCTGAACGTCAAAATTTACATAACAGACAGTTCCCTAAAACGCCCACCCTTCACCAGTTCCTAGTGTTTTTGCTGGGAAGAAGATGTGGCAGAACGAATTCCCCGGCAGGCCTTTGCCCTGTAGTGGGTATTTTAATTAAAGTAGATGATCATCCTATCTCATCTTATTCCGTAGGTGATCCCCTGGACGACCCACCTCCCAGGTATGACGAGGATTCAGGTCGAGTCAAGTGCCACTTCAAAGGTTCCTTCGGAAAAGCTGGGTGGGAGCTGCCTCTAGCTGAAGTCGACTTCCCAGAGAAGATTGAGAGATACAGGTAAATTATTATTATTATTTTAGTCGCCACCGTTTGAGTTCACTGCCTCGTTGGTCGCGCGACTGCTGAGCGTGAGGTCTTGGGTTCAATTCCTAGGTCTGACAAATTGTTACTGAGTTTTTCCAATTGGAATTTTCTAATAGCAGCCCGGAGTCTGGATTAGTGTCGGTTGATGGCAATAGGCTCGCCCCCTATTATTCGACCTGAACAAGATACCGTCTGGAGTTCAAAAGGGACTGAGACCTCTGAGTTGGTTTCGGTATTTCTTCAAATTACACTGCCTCGTTAGTCTAGATGGCGTAAGCGCTACTGCCCGGGAGGGTTCGATTCCCTTTGGTCAGCGTTTTTGGGTGTTTCCATCGGAAATTTCTCATTTTTCGCCTGAAGTTTTAATATGTGCCCGGTTGGCGATTGGCCCTATTGTAAGAGGGACCATGTCTCAACTCACCCCGTGATGAATTTAATTAAGCACCTTATAAAAAAGAACAGTTAGTTATGGGGACTGCTGTAAGTAAGTATAAGTTTTACCCCTACCAAAAATCGCGGTTAAAGAAATTATCAATTCAAGAACATAATTTTCTCTCACAGATGGTTCGCCCGTTTCCTCCTAGAGGGCGCTGTGTTTCCAAAACTTAAGAAATACACCAGTTCGCTTATGTCTCCCCCATCCACAATGGTCAAGAGCTGGGCGAAGCTCCAACCTAGGACTGAGGTGCTTCTGAAAGCGCTCATTTCGAAGCGGGCAGGGACTAAAGAAGCTTTGAAGAGCATTTGGGAAGCACAGAGTACTTGTAAGTATTTTTTTGTAAATAAAGTGTTAGATAATATGACAATGGCGCAGTGGATGAGCGATTGGCTGGTGCAGCGCGTCGCGAGTTCGGAACAAATATTTGTATGACCTACAGGTAGTTGTTCCGGGTCTAGCTGTTTGTGTCTTTATCGCAAAAAATAGAAACCCATGTTTTATAAATTTGATTGTATTTTTTTGTACAGTTCTTCTCGACGAGTATCTGAAATGGGTGCCCGAGTCTGCCCACAACGAAGTCAGCTTGTATTGGCCGCCTTTAAAATAGTTATTAAGAGAAGAAATATACCTGTAAATATTGTAAATATACATATACACATATATACTCACAGTTTTTTCACGTGGGGTGGGGAGAAACTACAGAGAGCAACCTGCTATGATCCTTCCATACTTCTTTTACTTCTTTTACGTTCATACGAATATCTGAGGGCCTAGGGCTGGCCTGGCCTGTCCTGGCCTGACCTGGCCTGGGGTCTGAGCGTTACGAGCGCCCAGAGGGAATGATACTTTCCTGCGAAATAATTGCATTCGGTTGATCCCTTGCTGAATCCTTATAAGTCATCCTTTAGTTATGCAATTAATATGCAGGACATTAAAGGATTCATTTTATATGACGACACGGTTGGCGCAGTAGCTGAGCAAACGACTGCTGCGCCGCGTGTCGTGGGTTCAATTCTCGCACGGAACAAATATTTGTATGGTCTACAGGTAGTTGTTCCGGGTCTGGCTGATACACAGGAAAAATTCCTAGTGTAGGGCAACATTTTTAGAAACCAAGCTTTTGTTTGGGTTCTAAAAACGTCGTAACAAACGTTTTTACGTTTGTTTACGTCATGTACGTAGAAGTCTGAAATTGTCACCGGTGTCCGAGAATTTGATGGGAAATCGGTTGTCTTATGGACATGTGATGCGAAGTAATGAGGATCATATTGGGAGGAAAGTTTTGAGTATGATTCTGGAGGGTTGCAAGACTAGAGGAAGTGAAAACGATGGATGGATTGTGTGAAATATGATATGGCTAGAAAGGAGGTGACTATTGAGATGACGGTAAATAGATCTGTATGGAAGATGAAAGCATGCTGCGCCGACCACAAATAAATTGGGATAAGGACAGGAGGATGAGGATTACGATGAATAAAATCAACACCTTTTGAACTAAATATTATTCTGCACTATTGGATTATCGACTGTTGGTGTAGGAGTCGAAGGTTGAAAATCCAACAGTGCTCTTTTATTTCGATGTCTAGTGTAAGTAAAAATGGTTTCATATAGGTTTATCTTATCAGAATGATTATTTGTAACTTCAAACTTGTCATCGATTTTGTGTATTTTAAAAATTGATAAGTCATGAAATTATGGTGACTTAAAGTAGATAACAACAAAATCATAAAGATTTACTTGCTTTTTTTTTCAATTATTTTTAATAAGACCTCTTTTTTTAAGGGTTCCGTATCAGAATTGTAAAACGGAATCCTTATCTCGAGGCTTTGTCTGTCTGTTTGTCTCAGCTGCTTTTATTTCAAGAACTACTAATGCTATCGTCTCAAACTTTGTAATTTTTATAAAGAAGTGACTGTCCACACTTCCCAAGTGAAAGATTTGAAGAAATATTGCTATCCTCTTTGGTTGAAATTTTAAAGTGTTACCAAATCGGACCTCGTTACCGAGGTCCTATTTGGTAACAAAATATGCAAGATTGAAACTTTGACGTTTCAAAAGTGCTGATGCCTTTTTGTTATTAAAGATTTTAAATTTTCGAAATGGCTTGATTTTCATTAATGGTGCATCATAAGTCACTTGTCCCCACCATTTGCTGAGCGAAAATCAGATATAAAACGAAGTACAGACGCCCGCACATCAAGCGTACGTGTCAAATTGTCTTATTCTTTTTACAATAAAGTTGAAAAACTATCAAAGAAATTTGACAGAATGGGCTAGCTTATTGTGCTGGCGTCTGTACATGGAGTTTTATGTAATTATTACCTACAAAAAACATAAAACAATGTCTCTAAGCAGCTTTTCAGAAATCAGCAAATCCCTTTTACTAAAATACTATGTTAAAAACAATGACAATTTAACTTTGGGATTGGTAACAATATTTTCATACCAAGACACGGAACCGTCGGTATACGAGCACGACTCACTCACCGGTTTTCCTTAGATATGTTCATTTTTTATATTTTTTTTACTTTTATGTGTTGCAGTCGCGTCAATATTTTTGAAAATAAGAATATACTGGACAACCCGATACCCCTTGGTAAGACAGGCTGTCCGACTTTCGCGCTTCTGACTACCCATAACGTCTGTCAAAGATCTACAAATGACAGCCAGGATCAACGTGCTTTCCGTGGCATATGTTACCATTAGGTATAAGTAGTTATCTACTCATACAGTGGCCTAAAAAATAATTTATCTTCATAGTGTCCTACTTGCTACCGTTTGATAAATAAATCAAGATTACAATCTGCCCACACCTTGCTCAACGTTATTTTAACTGGGTAGTCACATTAAAAGAAAAATATATACCTACCCACTTAAAGATAAATCTAATCAAACAACACCTGCATGGAATATCATGAGGTGTGGTTACTGGGTACTGATAGTAATTCAGTTCAACGATTGGGACTTGCGGGTACAAATGCACTTGATATCTTGAACCCCATAGCAACATTTTTTTTTTTTTTTTTTTAAAACATTGCCCCAAACTAGGAATTTCTCCTGTATCGTGGGTGCGTTTACAAACATTCAAACTCACATACACAAACAGCCAGACCCGGAACAACTATCTGTAGGCCATATAAATATTTGTTCCGTGCGGGAATTGAACCCACGACACGCAGCGCAGCAGTCAATCGCTCAGGCACTGCGCACTGGGTGTCCGTTCATCTAACATCAATTCGTTATTAGTTTTGTTGCACTATCATCATCCTCCTGCGGCCCGTAACCCAATTTATTCGGGGGATTTCTTCCACACATCTATTTGCTATCATCTCAGTAGTCACCTCCTTTCTGTCATCTTTCACACAACCCATCCATCGACTTTTTGTTCTACCTCTATTTTTAAAACCCTACACATTCATACTCGAAACTGGACAGTTTTGAGTATGAATGAGGAGGTGGAGATCATGTTGTAATTACTTACAACATGATCCTCATTCCTTCGCGTCACATGTTCATACTAGAGATGTTACGGAGGTGGTTTTATCGGAACCGAAGTCTGAGTCGGACTTCTTAACATTGGTTTTTCGGAGACGGTATCGGAATCGGAGGCGGAGACGAAGGCGGAGTCGGAGATGGTGGCATAAGAAAAATGTGCAGGCAATAAAACAAAATAGTACAGACATTAATTAGTCAGCCTCTTTAATGTAAAACCTTTGTGTCACAAATAAAAAATAATAAAATAAATTTTTATTCAAAATTAAATTGGTAAAACAGTAATATTCAAATGTTATTGCTTTGATCTCTTATTTAAAAGTATCGGAACCGAAGTCGGAACGAAGCCGAAGGTGTAAGATCAATTGGAAGTTCTGACATATCGGAGTCGGAGTCGAAGCTCCGTAACATCCCTGGTTCATACCATGATAACCGATTTCCACGCAACATCTATCAATGTCATGATGGCCCAGTGGTTTAGGCCTCGCTTCTTGTGCACGAGCTTGTGAGTTCAAACCAAGCAAAAAGTACCAATGTGAGTTTTTCAATTCATGGACATCACTGACATCGGTGAAGAAAAACATCGTGAGGAAACCTGGACTTATATAATTAATATAAGTCTGAAATCGCCAACCCGCCTTGAGCAAGCGGGGTGATTAATGCTCATGCATTCTCTGTATGAGAAGAGGCCTTTGCCCTGCAGTGGGACAGTAATAGGCTTTTACTACTTACGCAACATTTTGGTCGCAGGCGCACTTTCAGACTTCCTCATAAGTTTAGGTTCAAAAAGTTTTTATTCTCTTAAGAACAATTACAGTTTACTGATAATGACATACAATAGTGCTGTATAACGTTTAAAAAGTACCTGGATGTGACCGACCTTTGCTCGGATAAAATGACGTTTTATAAAAATGGAACGTAACTAGATCGATTTATCGCCCCCAAAACCCCCTGCATACTAAATTTCATGAAAATCGTTGGAGTCGCTTCCGATATTCAGATTATATATATACATAATGTATGTAAATACAATAATTGCACGTTTAAAGGTATAAGATAACATATTTGCCTCTGGGGTGTGGTGACGTCATAGGGTAGATACATGTTTCTCGAGTTTTGTTTTAAATATGGTATATTATCACACTTCTTTAGATTCTCCGGAAAATCATTGAACAGTTGTGCTCCTCAAACCAATATTGTTTTTTATTCTGCCGTAATTTGTACGTGCACTTCTTGTGTGTTGTATGTTGTTGCAATTTTATGTAGTTGTATGTTTGATTGCATGGAACTCATGGTGGTTTTTTAAATGAGAACACAAGTGTACTATATTTATTGTGGTATGAGATATGATAGGTTAGTGTTTTTCGTATATTTTTGTCTCTTACGTAAGTACTCATTTCTTATTCTATCTATTCGCGTAGCACCACACATCACTCTCAGCATTCACATCTCAGCTGCATGCAACAGCCCATAAATTATTAGTAGTTTCGTTTAAATGACAATAACCACGGAACACTGCTTGCTTATTTTGCTTAAGTGTGAATACTGTTTGCTTATTTTCTACGTATTCGGACTGACTGCCTCCTTGGTGTAGTGGTCACGCATAACTGCTGAGTTTGAGGTCCTGGGATTCCCGGGTCAGGCAAAGTGTTATTGGGTTTTTCCATCTGGAGTATCTCAGTAGCAGCCCGGAGTCTGGAGCTGTGCCTGGTTGGTGGCAGTAGGCTTGTCTCCTAAATATTTAATGGGACTTAAACATTTCTGGCGAAAAGTGGGTGTCTCTGCTTATTGCTAAGGGGACAACAGGCGTGGTGTTCGAGTAGGCGGAAGCGATGCTATACAATTTAATAATTAGTTTTTTTTTGTGATAGTTATCGCATTTGTGAGTGAAATGCTAGGATCTTATTATTATGTATTTCTTATGTAAAGACAATAATCGGATCAGATACCCATCAGAACAGCCAACACACGTGTTTGAAGACACGGTTGGCGCAGTGGTTGAGCCATCGGCTGCTGCGCCGCGTGTTGTGGGTTCGATCCCCGCACGGAACAAATATTTGTATGACCTACAGGTAATTGTTCAGGGTCTGGCAGTTTGTGTATGTGAGTTTAAATGTTTGTAAACGCACCCACGATACAGGAGAAATTCCTAGTGTGGGTAACGTTTTTTTTAGAAAAAAGAACAGGGTACTTAGTCGTTTAGACTTTTGGAGCCAATACTGGAACAGCCTGGTTGCACTGCCAGCAAAATGTTCACTGCTTCATGGTGGGAGGGTATTTTGATCACCAGATTGGTTGCGCAACCAATTGATATATTTTGTCGGAACCGTTGGATCTGACTGTTATGCTGTTACTGCAGTCTGGCTCCTTGTGTCTTATAGTATAGATGGAAGTAGGTATGTATATACGTTAGCTTAAACGTTTGAGGAATCTAACCCCCGAAACGGCTCGACCAATTTGACGGTAGTCTCACTATCAGTCAGCTGATGTGATAACAAAGGTTACTTTTGTTTTAGAAAAAGGAATTCAGTTTCTGCGAAGAAATGACAACCCATGATCTGTTAAATTCTACGCGGACAAAGTCGCGGGCGAAGGTACTCGTAGGTAGGTACTTAGTTATAAATAAATAATAAATAAATAAATATTGCTGGACAATCCACACAGCATCATCTAGCCCCAAGCTAAGCAGAGCTTGTGTTATGGGTACTAGATGACTGATATACTTAATACAATACATTACATAGATAGATATTTTTTATTATACATAGGAAATACCCAGAACACCCGGAACAAATATTTGTAGATCGTACAAACATTAATTGTCCCAAGGCGGGAATCGAACCCGCAACCTCTTGCGTCGCAAGCGGACCTTCGCCCACCGCGCCACATCGGTCGTCAAATATTAAATGAAAATAAATAAAATCGAACTAGATGAGTTCGATAAGAAGTTTAAACTCTTGACTGTATCATCTGTAACTATACGCACGAATCATAGAAAACATCTCAGTCATTATTAGGTTTAGTATTCTTAGTCATTATGTGTAATGTCAAGTTAAGTTAAAGTCATGATGGCCCAGTGGTTTAGGCCTCGCCTCTTGTGCACGAGGTTCTGGGTTCAAACCTGAGCCTACCAATGTGAGTTTTTCGATTCATATGTACTTTTTAAGTTTATCTTGGACATCACTGACATCGGTGAAGGAAAACATCGTGAGGAAACCTGTACTTAAATAATTAATATAAATCTGAAATCGCCAACCCGTCTTGAGCAAGCGTGGTGATTAATGCTCATGCCTTCTCTGTATGAGAAGAGGCCTTCGCCCTGCATTGGGACAGTAATAGGCTGGTACTTTTCCAGTCTGATCGTACATATAATGAGTAACAAACAATTTTAAATAATAAAAATATTTATTACAAAAATAAATTAAAATATTAACTAAACATTAACTTATGCAGCTTTGTAGTACCTCTTGGCAACACCGTCGAATTTGTTGCCGGTGATGACCTGAAAGAAAAAACAAATCAATAAAGAAAAAACGCTATCAGTACCCAATGATTAGTATCAGATGATATACCTAAGTATATAACGCTGTTAACATTAATGGGCTGATGAAATAATAATTTGATAAGTTACTAGTAGATAAAATTATTTTTAGGGTCCCGTAACTGCACTGGGAAGTGGTCAAGGTGGAGTTTTGGGGGATGGTAGTATGTAAATTACGGCGTTCAAAAAGTGCTGATTCTCAGCCTAATTTGAAGAAATAAATTTGGAGTTTGATTTCAAAAGGATTGAACGGAAATCTTATAGATATAATCATTTGGTTGTACAGACTTACAGACTTACTTACCAAGTGATTCTATAGGGTTGACGGACTGTCTGTCTGTCTGTCAAGACCCTTTTAATTAAATTAATATGAAACACGTAGGTTTTTAATCCCGTAGAGCTCTACTAAAATCAATGTTCTAAGTTATTGCAATAAAAAAGTACGACCACTTATGTGACATGTTTTGGTGCTCGCAAATAAATTAAAACCGATAAGGTCCCTCGTTGACCTAAAATCATGAAATTTGGTCTCATAGGAAATAGTAAGAAACAAAGAAATTTATGATTTTATCACATACAAGTTTTGGTAAAAGTAGTTGAACAATTACCTAACGTTTTATATGTAACCCTCGGTGAGCGAGTCAAACTGGCACTTGTCCGGCTTTTTTTTTGTGTTGCCAAAAGTCAGACTTTCATGTTTCTCATTCACAACTGGCGTGAAATAACGTGCACTATCGTGAATAGATAAATATAAATCAGTACTTCTAGATAAAATTATTACTAAGTGATTAAATTATTTTTTTAAACAGTGACGTCAACCAAGTAAATTATTAGCGGGTACAATCAATAATGAATACTTTTATTTTGTTGTTAAAGATTTTGTCTTTAGATTAGATCATTCTTAAGGCTGATGTACACTACAGGCGGGATGTACTTTTTCCATTGAATTGCTGCTGCAATGCGGCTTAACTTTAAAGGTACCCAAGGTTCAAGCTTGCCTAGTTTGGGACTAATGTTCAAAACTGTGTGAAACTTTTCATTGCAATAAATCTGTTTTTTTTTTATTAAAGAAAATTATCGGGGTGTGATGGCCCCAAAATGGAACCTTGCGGTACTCCTGTATTTTTCAAGACATACGCATGGTTTTATATAGGATTATTAGGTAAACTTAACGATTAGGTAAACTTATATTGGAAGTCTTATTAGGCAGGTTCAATCAATAAATAAGTGACGATAATTGGCGTTCAGATGTACTTTGTGGCTTCCCAGCAGTGAACTATTAACTGGACTGATTACGCTCTATAATTTAGGTCATCTACCCAGCCTTTTCTATCCTGGGTTCGGCTTTCAGTCTAATTAGTAAATGTAAATTTCTGGTATTCAGCTGATGAATACCAGAAATTTACATGAATCAACTGCCTATCTGCCCTGCAAAACCTAGCTACAAGTTAACACGATACCCCTTGACAAAACTCCCTAGAGTCAGACTTTCGACCTTCTGACTACCCGTAACAATTATTAAGGATCTACAAATGAAAGCCGGAACCAACGGCTTTACGTGGAACCGGAGCACGGAGGGTTCACGGAGTGTTCATAATAATTGGTCACTCAGACGCGGGCCTTAGCAAACGGTGTTTAAACTTAATCATTCTCAGCCCCTAATATTTCAAATTTTGGCATTTTAGTAGCAGAAGATCATACGGTACGGGCATGTGATGCGGAGGAATGAGGATCATGTTGTGAGGATAGTTTTGACTAGGTATTAATGTGGAAGATTACAAGAGTAGAGGAAGGCCAAAGAAACAATCGATGGATTGTGTGAATGATGACATAGCTATGAAGGAGGTGAGGGCTGAGATGACGGCAAATAGAGATGTATGGAAGAGGAAGACATGCTGTGCCAACCTCAAATAAATTGGGGTAAGAGCAAGAGGATAGCAGTGATGAGTTAAAGAAGGTCATTACAACCATAGTGAAGATAATGGAAATAGGTAGGATGAATGAACTTACCACAACGAGGTCATCGCCGGAGTACTCCCTCTTGAAGGTGGCGTTACCCTGGGGGGCGGTGATGTTCTGGGTCACTGTGTTGCCATCGACGATGTAGGTGGTCTTGATCTGAAAGCAACAGAATTAGTTTTAGTGGGACTACTTACATGAGAGTTAAATACAGATGGTGAAATTTGGATGTAAAAGTCGAGATTGTTTGTTTAAACACGCTGTTATCTGGAACCACTAGACTAACAATAAAACTTATTGAATTTGATAGTCTAATTCTCTAGGAAGGTTGACAACAAGTGGTTAGGCTCTAATATGACGTTTCGAAGCCCTAGGAGTAGGTGATACCGCGGAAAACAGCTAGTGTTTTAATAAAAAGTATAGGTATTCATGATAGGTATTTCATGACTAAAGTCGTATGTCGGAAGGGCCATGGGCGAACAACTATGTGTCAGTGATGCAATGTCTCTTATAAGCCATATTTAAACAAAATAAAAAAAAAGTGTTTGTGATGTTAAAATAACAGCTTTATACAAAACGCATATGTACATAGTACTTATACCAAAAAACACAACAATTTCTAAAAAAAATCTGTCTGTCTGTGTGTCTGTTTGTTTGAGGTACCTAACCTTCGAAACCGCTGGACCGATTTTGACGAGACTTTTACTGGCAGATAGCTGATACGTTATGGAGTAACTTTTGGAGTAACTTTTGGAGTACTTTTATTTTAGAAAAGCAAATAAAGGCCCGCGCAAAAAATTATACTCATGAAAATTTGTCTAATTCAGTAGCACAGCTAGTATATTATGTAAGTGGTTCGCTAGAAGAATGTGAGATGCACGACTCATTGGCCCCGTCTAGCAATAGAGATAGATGTTACTTAGAGTGTTTTTGCTAAAGAAACTAAATGCGATCAGTACATCTTAATCGTGTTCGAGGCTGACTACACCGACTCTTGAATGTGGTTAAGATTAAATACACCGGAACTTATTGGTCCTAAGATACGCAATTCATAAACACTTACGGGGGTCTTTTCAGCACCGATGACGTCATCAAACTCTACACCAGACTGGAATTTGACCTCCTTGGGACCCTCGAACCCTTTTGTGTGGTATGTGTAGGTGTCACCATCCTTGGTCAGCTTCTGGTCAGGGGAGAACTTCAGGACCTCTTGGATTTTGTCTTCTGGGAGACCTAGATTAAGGGGAGAAAAATGTTAGCATGTTGATTCGAAAAAAGAGAAATGTTGGATCTTATTTTGTAAATATAATCAATGGTTTCCTTTTTAATTAATCATGCAATGCACCTATAATTTATATTATCTAGTACTTAACTAATGTTGAAAATAAAGTACTTTTTTAAATATTTTATTGACACTTAGAAGCATTCTCCCCTAAACGACCTTTAAGTACAGAGGCCAGCACTTTTTTTTACACAAATTTCTTTGATAATTTTTAACTTTATTACAAAACAATAAGGTTCAATTGATAAAAATGAACAGTTGGGATGCTTCTACTTACAGAAAATATTTTAAGCAGGATTAAGTTGAAGTCAGACTAAATTAAAATTCGCTTATGTTTATTTTGGGTAAGATTATTAGGGTTTTTTTGGCACAATACTGGGGCTATACATGATGGCCGATATTTTATTGTTATTTGAGTAATTATTTAATTCTGAAGGATAGATTTATACCAAGTAGAACTAGATACCTAATAATACCTCAATTCAAATAATCTACCGATTCTTTCAAATCTTATCACCACTTAAACCGAATCACTGATTTAATCCAAAACGGAAAACACTGATTGCTGGCAAATCGGTTGGAAAATTCAAGAACTAACTGTTGAATTACCACGGAACACTAAAAGATGGGCACATACCAACTGCTCGAAGGAATCCATCGAAATTCTCCTGCTTGACGAAGCTGTAGGTCTTGTTGAGGTAAGACATGGTGAAGTTGACTATTGAAAATCGAATGACGAGACACCGGGTTACCCAGGCTTATATTTGAACGCTAATCTACCTGATATGATAAGGGTAATAGGTAAAATTATAACCACGCCTGAAAGAGAAGGTGATTCATTATATACCTACGGAAAAAAAACAACGTGTCGTGATGGGTCATATAAGGAAGGTTTTTAGATAAAGGTCATGTTTATTTTATTTAGTGCCTTGGTTATCAGCTGTTCAAAGTCTATTGTTGCAAGGAATGGACTTTAACCGTCTGATATACATATTGTCGAAAGAATGGAGGGAGATTTGGCCCGCGGGACAATACAGTCTTTTTAGATTAAATTAGATTATTTGGGGTCTACGGACCACAAATAATCTAATTCCGATAGATTTTCATAAGGTGCCGACGTGACCCTATTATTAAGCCTTTGCTGTACGTCTATCCGTCTGTCTGTCAGCTGGCTAAATAGCACTAATTTTAGAGGACGTATTGCCGATATAAGAACAATAATAAAAAATAAATTAAAAATTAAAGGGAATAAGTTTTTAACTTAATTTCGTACAAGTACCAAGTACCAGCCTATTACTGTCCCACTGCAGGGCAAAGGCCTCTTCTCATACAGAGAAGGCATGAGCATTAATCACCACGCTTGCTCAAGACGGGTTGGCGATTTCAGACTTATATTAATTATATAAGTCCAGGTTTCCTCACGATGTTTTTCCTTCACCGATGTCAGTGATGTCCAAGATAAACTTAGAAAGTACATATGAATTGAAAAACTCACATTGGTACTTGCCCAGAACCTCGTGCACAAGAGGCGATGCCTAAACCACTGGGCCATCATGACACTTAATTTCATAATTACTTATTTATTATTACAAGCACAAACTGTCCCACTGCTCAGCAAATGCCTCCCTCCATTCCTTCCATCGGTCGCGATTCCGTGCCACCTCTTTACAATTCTGAAGGAAGACATCCAGGTCGTTCCGCCATCTCATTCGTGGTCTGCCTTGACCTCTGTTACGATCTAGTGTTGCTATTTCCTGGCACCAATTCTGCATTTTACAGGACCACAGTTCGTTCGGCATGAGGCAGACATGTCCTGCCTGCCTCATTTAAGTTGGGCTATTGATTTGCGTTTTGGACTGCAGTGGGGTGTTTCTAACACGATCTATTACTTTTACATTAAGATACTGCGCTCCATAGCGCATTGGCAAACATTCAGTTTGGACTTTAGGATGTTAAACAGTCAACAAGTCTATGCACTAAAGGTCAAGATGAGGAGAATACACACGCGCTTCAGTGGCATGGAGAAGGTGCCATTAAAATAAATAAATAAATAATGCTGGACAATCCACACAGCATCATCTAGCCCCAAGCTAAGCAGGGCTTGTGATATGGGTACTAGATGACTGATATACTTAATACGATACATTACATAGATAGATATTTTTATGATACATAGCAAATACCCAGAACACCCGGAAAAATCTTTGTAGATCGAACAAACATTTGTCCCAAGGCGGGAATCGAAGTCGCAACCTCCTGCGTCGCAGGCGGACCTTTGCCCGCTGCGCCACATAGGTCGCCACAAAAGGCTCCTTCATGGACCAGTTGTAGCTCTTCCAAGCATTTTCCGTATTTAGTCATTTTTCCGTTAGTCTTGCAATTGCAAGTATAACTGAATAATGACTAAAGGCAAGGCAAGATTGACGACACGGTTGGCGCAGTGGCTGAGCGATCGACTGCTGCGCCGCGTGTCGTGGGTTCAATTCCCGCACGGAACAAATATTTGTATGGCCTACAGGTAATTGTTCCGGGTCTGGCTGTTTGTGAATGTGATTTTAAATGTTTGTAAACGCACCCACGACACAGGAGAAATTCCTAGTGTGAGGCAACGTTTTTTTCAAAAAAAGAAAAGAAAGAATTTATTCAAGTCAAACTTGAATAATATCTAACTGTTTTACTATTGACATTTGTAATTATATTCAATCAATATTTTAACATACACAATATTTGCACGCCATAGTATATAGCAAACATGTCTGAACCTTATTTTAATAAGTTATCCTGCATGCACGTTTTTTTTACTCTTGATATGTTGAAGAAAATATATATGTCTATCCCTATCTAATTGGGCACGCCATGCGTTGTTCAATATCTTTGTTAAAAGTTTTTCTTTTTTACTGTCTTTTCACCTTTCTTGTCTCAACTGTCTTATCAATTGGTGTGTTTCTAATCTTGTATAATCACCGGCAAATAAGATGGCAAAAGTCGTTAGATGCGCACAAGTCGTTTTTTAGGTCTCTTTGGTGGTCAAGCGGGACGCGGGGTATGAGGTAGCGTCGATCCGAGCGCGCGATTGGTGCATCAGTCGACCCTTGCCTCCCGCACCGCGCCTTCGTCCCGTTCGCTCCCGATTACATTTCAGTGCACGAAAATTGAACCCTTTGTTTTTGTTGTGTTAAACTTAAGTGTTGTTATTGTTTTTAAATTTAGGATAGAGTTCCTGAAAAGGCATAGCATACGAGGAAAGTATGCTCAAACCAGAGTTATACAAATTAATAAAATTGGAAAAAGAACAATTTAAAACATACAGCATTGACCAAACACTTGCAGAACACAACCATAGTGTTCTGCGATTGCGACTTTCAATATGATGCCAAGGGTAGTTTTATTAACGGATAGTGACGACGACTAGTTATTATTATTTTTTTTTTATAAACTTTTTTGAATTTTAAATGCACGTTATTTATAACTCCTAATAAAGTTGAATTCCTCTCCCTTCTTTAACTTTGTTCTATACAGACATGATTAAATATAAATGATGGCAATAACAATAGAATAATGACGAACAATAAAAGTTACCACTTTTTTGTGCCACTAAGTGTACGATGCGCGAACTTACCCCCACTACGCCAAAATCTTGCCATCTTATTTGCCGGTGACTATACGATGGTACAGAACTCTCTGTGTGCGAGCCTGACTCGCGCTTGACCTGTTTTTAGAAACCGGTCAAGGATGAGTCAGGCTCGCAATGCCAATTTAACTGACATTATCTTTATTTAGATAACTAAATAAAGATAATGTCAGTTAAATTGACTTTTTAAAAATGATTTTCAGATTAAGCAGGGACTATATAATTGTTTTGTGCAAATGCAACTGTAACAGCTGTTATGGTTAAATATATAAATATAAATTCACATCACTCATCACAGAGAATTACATTGTATTTTAACAACACACTTAAGTTATTTTTTTGTATACATATATCATCGTTTCTTTTGTGTACTTTTCTAGTTGGGTTGGTCTGCGAGAGTGCGAGGCCCCTGCAAGAGCAAAGCCCTGGGTGGTTACCCTGCTTGCCACCCCCTAAGGCTGCCACTGAGGTCAGTGTAGACCTTAATGTTTTTCAGAAAGGTCAGGTTCGTAGTACATACCCGCAACCTGAATGAAGACGTGAATGAAGAAACAAAAGGCGTATGTATCGTAGCATGTGGTGTTCTATAGTTTCTGCCAACCCCGATGGTAAGAAGGAGTGAGTTTAAATAAAAAGTCAAACTTAAAAAAAATAGAACTTAAGTATTTTATTAAATAAATAAATTAAAATATCAACAACTCAAACATTAACTTATGCAGCCTTGTAGAACCTCTTCGCAACACCGTCCCATTTGTCCATGGTGATGGTCTGAAAAAAAAAACATTGTGAAATATCACATTTTTTCTCTAAATAATAGTTAGAAGTAAGCGATTAATAATATTATACTTTATTTGTGCGCAGTGACTAACAAAGCATTAAAGGACGACAAGAGTGACAGGCAAAACACAGTATAACTTAACTAAGATAATCTGATAATTTCACTGTGGGTTGTTAAGATAAAGTTTTATAAAATATAAAATAAGATAAAACAAATCTTAAACAATTAATCGAATATTGCTTGGTAAAAGTAGACCTCAGAAAAGAAGACCAACGGCAAACGGCTATCTGTAACACCACTATTATAAGTTGACCTATGTTTACAAATAAAGCATTCTGATTCTGATTCTGATGGAGATAGATTAAATAAATGATAATCATGGAACCCTGTGATATCCCAGCAACTTATCGTCTTTTCAAGAGAGTAAAAAGATTAATCTAAAGCACTACTTAGTCTTACTAATCCTTAGAGTCATTTATAGGCTTTTTACAGAAGCTAAAGAAATACACAAATGTCTCTACGGACTTAAGTTGCATGATTACATCGTGATTTAGAATGCTGTATGCTTCAGAAAAATTGTTTCTTGTGGGTGGACGTAAGAACAAATACTGAACTTACCACAACGAGGTCATCGCCGTTGAACTCTCTCTTGAAGGTGGCTGTTCCATGTTCGCGGCTTGCTGTCATTTTCTGTGTCACTGTATTACCATCAACTGTGTATGACACCTTGACCTGTTTGCAGAGAAAATGTGTTTAAATAATGTGGCAGTCGTTCCATGTACTATACTGGTATTCAGCACCCGCAGTAAGACCCCAACATAGTTGGTAAAAGGTAAGGCAGATATTATAAGTATTGATCATAATATTAACTTGCGTTAATCAAGTCATTGAAGACTACAGGAGAGTTGCCAAAATCTATTTAAATTTACGAAGCATCATATACAAAATACGAGTAAGTTGTAATTTGGCTAAGAAAGACATTTTTTTTTTCGGTAAGTACATATCAGTGCTCATCAGGTTGATCCAAGGTTAAGCTACGCTTGCCGAGGTCAGTCTGTGGTTGGGTGACCGTTTGTAACATATCGGACTCCTCCGTGCCTCGGAAAGCACGTTTAGCCGTTGGTCCCGGCTGTCATTTGTACATCTTTGACAGTCGTTACGGGTAGTCAGAAGCCCGAAAGTCTGACAACCAGTCTTACCAAGGGGTATCGTGTTGCCCAGTAACTGGGTTGTGGAGGTCAGATAGGCAGTCGCTCCATGTAAAATATGAATATGAAATAGATGATGAAGTACATGACATATCAGTATAATAATTATTTAATAAATAAAATATTAATTATTATACGTACAGGGGCTTTATCAGCGCCAACGACGTCATCTAACTCTTCACCGGACTTGAATTTGGTCTCTTTAGGACCCTCGGGTGTAGCTGTGATATAGATGTAACTGTCACCATCCTTCACCACCTTCTGGTCAGGGCAGAACTTTAGGAGCTGTTCGATCTTATCCTCCGGGACACCTAGATTGAAAACAAATGATTTAGAATCAACAATAGGGATGTTTCCTAGGTAAAAATATATTAAGTCTATTTAGTCCGTCAGTAAGATTACCAAAAAATATTGGACACGTATTTTTGCTTACTTAATTCAATAAAAAGTGACAATGATATAGCACATCAAAGTTCAGGAGAAGGGGCTTGTGATGTCACGCCATTAAAAGTGTAGCACGGCGTGACGTCACGCGCAATTAGAACTCACTATATCGTCGTCATTTTTGGTTTACGTGACAAAAGAAAAAATACGTGTCCAGTATTTTTGAGTAATCCAACTTTCGGACCAATCAGATTTTTTAAGGAAACTACCCTATTGAATTCAATTAATCTATTATTTTTTTAATTAAATCATCACTGTCATGAGTCATCACATAACCGATCAAATAGAGAAATAATTGTTACAAGTGACTAACGTCACTCAAGCTGATTGTTCAAGCCACAAACTAGCCTAAGATGACCCACTGGCGCTTGGTGTCTGTAATCTAGAGGCTTGACAGCAGGTCGGCTTCATCCAAGGGAGTTTTGCCCATTCCATATCCACGCATAATGCATACCGGGTTATATAAAATAATAAAATAAAATAAATAATGCTGGACAATCCACACAGCATTATCTAGCCCCAAGCTAAGCAGAGCATGTGTTATGGGTGCTAGATGACTGATATACTTAATACAATACATTACATAGATAGATATTTTTAGTATACATAGCAAATACCCAGAACACCCGGAACAAATCTTTGTCGGTCGTACAAACATTTGTCCCAAGGTGGGAATCGAACCCGCAACCTCCTGATTGCAGGCGGACCTTCGCTCGCCGTGCCACATAGGTAGTCTTATATAAATTACCACTGTTTAAAAAGTCACTGGTTCACTTATTATAAATGAAATCACCTGATTATTTTTAGACACATAATCAAATTTTCTTAGTATTTTACAATCATAACTTTTGACGGTACGGTTGGCACAGTGGCTGAGCGATCGACTGCTGTGCCGCGTGTCGTGGGTTCGATTCCCGCACGGAACAAATATTTGTATGGCCTTCAGGTAGTTGTTCCGGGTCTGGCTGTTTGTTTATGTGAGTTTAAAAGTTTGTAAACGCACCCACGACACAGGAGAAATTCCTAGTGTGGGGCAAGGTTTTTTTTTTGAAAAAAAAAAAACTAATACATACCGACAAACTTCAGGAATCCATCGAAGTTCTCCTGCCTGACGAAGGAGTAGTTTTTACCAAGGAAAGACATGTTGACAATTCTTTTCACAGACGATCTAGCTAATGTCAAAGAATAGACCAACCCAGACTTATAAACATAAAAGCTTATCTGACCGATATGATAAAAAATGAATCATGTTTGTACGAGTTAAATATGAAATTAATTTGTTATTAAAAAAACACTTACGTTAGGTGTAACTTTTGAGTACTCTTTCTCTAGCTATAAATAGCCTACTTAATGGCGATTGGCTTTAATTAAATGTATTTTCAAAATAAACCAATTTGCTGAATAATACCTATAATTGCCGTTTAACCGTTATCGACATTATATTACTTACGGGCTTTAAGAAATATTACATCACGCGCCTAACACGTAATATTGCATCATGCTCGTGTCATTAAAAACTGTTGAGTAGATATATTTGGTTAACTTTTCTTATGTTATACACGATCTTACCTCTAGAACATATCGTGTTGCTATTTAGGTGGGATTAGATTATATCCAAAGGTCTATGCCTTGAAGTCACATATGATAATCTGGGACCATCGAAGTTAAATCAATAAACAGTTAGTTGTCATAACAATGACTAAACCTCTTGTCATCTAAAATTTTACACAGTCTTGTGTCATTTCGCAGAAAATACTGTTTGTTACATCACCCAAAGGTTGACTGGTAGAAAATGCCTATGGCTTTAAGTCCGCCTCTGTACATTTGTGTGCTTAAAGTATTAAATAAATCAAAATCAAAATTAATTTATTCAAATTAGGCTGAGAATCAGCACTTTTTGAACGTATAAACGTTTACATAAGTCCACCAAAACCCCGACCCTTCACCACTTTCAAGTGTGAAAATAAAATAGTATATTATATATAAATAAATAAATAATGCTGGACAATCCACGCAGCATCATCTAGCCCCAAGCTAAGCAGAGCTTGTGTTATGGGTACTAGATGACTGATATACTTAATACAATACATTACATAGATAGATATTTTTTTTATTATACATAGCAAATACCCAGAACACCCGGAACAAATATTTGTAGATCGTACAAACATTTGTCCCAAGTCGCGTCGCAGGCGGACCTTCGCCCGCCGCGCCACATCGGTCGTCAATATATAATTAATTAATATATATATATTATAATATTTTTTAAATAGAGCATACTGAGGTGTTTTTAACAGCTGTAATCAGAAAATGTAGAAACAAAAACGAACTTTGCCATGTTAATGGAATTATTTGTACCAAAGCCCTTCTGTTCATTACACAAGATGAGGTTTTTTTATAAGTAGCCATTAATTTGAATGTAGGTAAATGAAGATTATGGAAAATATTGAAAAATAGGATACGTAGTGTAGTTCTGCATTTATTGTTGGCACAGGCCAATAGGTGGATTAGGATTTTTTGGAAATGTACCATTAATACAATGGTTAACAATATTACTTAAGTAATGGCATACGTGGTCATTTACTTCTTTAATTATTTGTTCGGTGTACGTAAGTGCGTACATGAGTACGGAAGCCTCGATGAGTGAGTCCGACTCGCTTTTTACAAGTCTTTTCAAGCATTTTTTTTTTGAATGGGCATCTCGCAGTTTATCCTTTAGGGATATCTACTGCTTAACACGTTGAACGCCAAATGACCGACAAACAATACATTTTCTATTGTGTCTCGTTGTTTGGTAGTTAAGGTGTTAGCCGAACTTTCCTGTGGGGGGCTTAATTAAAATTAAGGCCAGCCAGGCATAAAAACTTAAATACTAAGCGACCAATCGCTAAGGGCCTGCGGGGTACGAACCTCGGCTTAGGATGTCGCTGAGAGAGGACAGCAAGGGACGGGCTGGATCATTTATTATTATTTTTATATATTATTTAGGGACTTTTTAAACATTTACCGGCTCAGCTTCGCGGGCTGGCTCTAGCAAATTGTCGGGGGGAAAAACTTAAATGTTTTATAGGGGCAGCGACATGCTGTAACGTAGTGCGCCAGATTGACAAAGACATCCAGTGTGGAACTAATCCTCCAAGTACAGTAACCGCACTTTATTATGACAACCGATGTGGCGCGACGGATGTCCACCTGCGACGCAGGAGATTGCTGGTTCGATTCCGATTGGGACGAATGTTTTTACGATCTACAAAGATTTGTTCCGGGTGTTCTCTGTTCTGGGTATTTACTATGTATGATAAAAATATCTATCTACGTAATGTATTGTATTAAGTATACCAGTCATCTAGTAACCATAACACAAGCTCTGCTTAGATTGGGGCTATATGATGCTGTGTGGATTGTCCAGCATTATTTATTGTTATCATCATTTTCACGGCTGCGGCTTACCCCAAGGATCACCACGACCGGGTTATGTGATAGTCACCAGCAATCTTACGACCTTCACTCGGTCATCAGTCCTCCTTGTAGTAGTCTCAATAAGATAAGATTTATTGAGACTACTACAAGATAAAACTAAGTATCATTCATGTCTAGAAAAGGAGAACTTTCTCTAAAGTATTTTACTGTGTGTGGAATAGGGATGTGTTCTAGGTAAAAATATATTAAGTCAGTAAGTAAGTATTTAGACCGTAAGTAAGATTACAGTAAAAAGTGTCAATTTTACAGCACATCAAAGTTCAAGAGAAGGGGCTTGTGACGTCACTTTTACGTTAAAAGTGTAGCACGGCGTGACGTCACGCAATTTCAACGCACTATACCGTCGTCATTTTTGGTTTACGTGGCAAAAGAAATACTTATCCAGTTTTTTTGAGTAATCCAACTTTCGGACCAATCAGAATTTTTAAGGACACTACCCTATTGTAGATTGTTGTACATTAACTCGAATATAAACAACATAATATCACGCCTGTATTAGGTAGTGGTGTACCTAAAATACATCTACATTTCACCTGTTACGTTTAAGGGTCCAAACACAAAACTGCATTGCGCGCATCGCAGTCACATTGCATCTCAGTTAAGTCCCACGCAATAGGGGGCGCACCTATTTCTAACCAGACTACTAGGGTTGCTATTAAGAATTTCCAAGTCCTTATTCTCATCAGGAAATGCTTGCAAGCACTAGAACAACGGTGCTGTCGAATTTATATTTAGTCAATAAAATCAATTTCAGTATCAGAGTAAATCTTTTTATTCAAATTCATTCAATAGCATTTGGATTACAGTAAAATAGTCTCTTTTCTTTAAATAAATTCGCGACTAGGCAAACGTAGTGTAGGACGCCCTCTGAATAGGTGGGATGACGATCTACGAAAGACTGCAGGCAGATGCTGGTTGCGGCAAGCTGAAGACAGGGTGCTATAGCGCTCATTAGGAGAGGATGAGGAGGAGGCATCCAGCAGTGGCCTTATATAGCCTGATGATGATGATGATGAAAATAGTCTAAGTACACGACTTAGTTGACAATAGGAAATATGAATTCGGCTATGTGAGCAGACTGTGGTGAGGTCGTAATGGGAAATGACATGGCCTGATGGCTCAGAACTTTGACCAACGACTCATGAGGCAGCTGGATCTAAGTACTGATTCACAATTGTCCGCGATACAGCTCGATTTATGACGAGATCTCTACCTCTGACCCTACCACCAGTAGCTTGGACTTTTTATAGATTTACAATAAATCGTTAAGGGTAGTTTAAAATCACTCAAAATAATTAAAAAAAAAACAATGGAACACGGCCATCTCTTTTCTATTTTTAACGTTTAAAACTGTTTTTTTATCTCATTTATTATTTAAGATCTTCTTTGTCAGTAAGTTTATGTTCTGTGATTTTCAGAGAGGGGAATGTTTGAACAATAAAAGTTAATATTAAACAATAAGAAACTATATATTTTATTACAAAAATAATTTAAAATATCAACTAGTTAAACACTAACTCATGCAGCCTTGTAGTATCTCTTCGCAACACCGTCCCATTTGTCGATGGTGATGGTCTGAATGAAAAATAAAACAAATAAATATTTTTATGAAATATCACATTAATGTTCTAAATTTTTAAAAGCTGGAGGTTAAAGTCTTCTTAATCCTTAATAAGTAACGACCAATTATCACTGATATAGGTAGCTTAACTAAACGATAATCGTGGTCCTATTATGGACCCCGGAAAATTCCAATGAATAAAGTGTGTTCAAGAGACCTAGAGAATTGGTCTAAAGGACCACTCATCTTAATCATCTTAAGGGTGATATATATATGCGTTTGCAGAAGCTAAAAATGATACGAAAATATCCACACAATGAAGTTACATGATATCATCCTGCTTTAGTGTGCTGTATGCTTTACTAAAAATGTTTATTTGTGGATGGAAACAAGAAAAATGACTGTACATACCACAACGAGGTCATCGCCGTTGAACTCCCGCTTGAAGGTAGCTATGCCTTGTTCGGGCTTTGCTTTGATTGTCTGCGTCACTGTGTTACCATCGACTGTGTATGTAGTCTTGATCTGTCGGTGGAGAAGAACGTGATTAGTACTATAAATAGTTAATATGGTATAGCTCCTTGTACTGTAATAATATTCAGCTGCATCTGTATAGACTAGACGCCAACTACGGCACAGTTGGGATAAGGTTAAGCAGATGTCAAGCCATTGAAGACTAAGTAGAGTTTCCACAAGCAATATCAATTTACATCTCACAGTATAAAATTCTTATT
Organism: Phlogophora meticulosa; assembly: GCA_905147745.2. Lineage (NCBI taxonomy): Eukaryota > Metazoa > Arthropoda > Insecta > Lepidoptera > Noctuidae > Phlogophora > Phlogophora meticulosa. The sequence continues at coordinate 12,526,695 of LR990537.1, read as the reverse complement.
AAAGAAACTATTATTTTAAGGTAGCCATTAAAGATATTGTAATATTTTTTAAGTTACAAAAACAAATCATACTTACAGGGGTGTTTTCAGATCCAATCACGTCATCGAACTCCACACCGGATTTGAATTTGGTCTCTTTAGGACCCTCGGGTGTTACTGCGATGTTGATGTAGCCATCACCGTCCTTGACCACTTTCTGGTCAGGGGAAAACTTCAAGATTTTTTCGATCTTTTCATCGGGGACACCTAGATTAAAAACCAATTATTTATAATTATAATTTAAATGAAAAAAAATCAACACATAATACACGCCAGATTCGTAAATATTACTACTGTTTAAAACTGTCACTGACTTGAATCCATAATGAAACCCACTGATTATGAAAGAAAAGGTAATCAAACTTTTCATAGGAATATAAGTCACTTATAAAACATACCGACAAACTTCAGGAATCCATCGAAGTTCTCCTGCTTGACGAAGGTGTAGTTCTTGCCGAGGAAAGACATGTTCAGAGTTGTTTCGACAGACGTTCTAATGACGATGGATTAATTAACCAGGCTTATAAATAAAAAGTAATATCTTTCCGATATGATAAGTAATACGTTGAAAATATGGTGGCCTAAATCAATTTAGAAAAAGATTGCACATCATCACACGTACGTATTTTTCGTATCATGGTATGCTTATCTATGTCGTTTATTATATTTGTAGTAATCAGCCAAGTAAAATTTATTACATTGATGCAACTAAATTTTATTACGAATCTGTGACAGGGCACATATAAATAAGGTGGGACACTGAGAGGGATCAAAGGTGAACCTGCTGTGTATGTGGACATCCTTCACCTGGTAAAAAGAATCGAAGGAAGACTGTGTAGTATTAGTCAGTAAAATTCTACAGGCTTATCCTTATTACTATAAGTTTACCAAGCAATCAAACAGCGTCATTGAATAAAAGTATATTATGTATGGCTCCACGCATATATAACCAGTTGCCAAAATCATTTCTGCAGATAAGTGATATCAACATATTTAAAAACAACATTAAAACTCTATTGCTAAAAAAGCATATTTTTCTGTAACTGAATATTTAGAGGATAAACTTATTTGATGTTACTTCATATGGTATACTAAATAATGTATTTAAAGTTAATTTCTACTTTCTTAAATAAAATAATAAGTATTTGTACATTTGCATTCCTTATGGTAGAATATGGCTAATGGATCCTATTATAATTATGTTTAAGACCTTTTCTTTTGTACCCATATTCGCAAATTAATAAATGATTTTGATTTTGATATTTTAGTGACATTTGCCAAGTCAAAAAAAATGCAGACGTTACAAAGTTCACGTCTAAATTTTAATCCTCCTGATATGATAAAACTTATAATTTTAACAAAATGTTGAAGCACCGTGACCGGTATTCTTTGGATGCATTCGTTTTATGAATGGCTTGCTATCTCACGACACTACCATAATTTTAATATTACTTCCAATGTCTGGACACGGTGCAGCAGATAGTGGATAGTCAGATTCGGAATGCAAAACTTTTAATCCTATTCTACTGAGCAGTGTATGCCAGCATCATAACTATTCAGAATCATCAACAGATAAAAGAGAAAAATGAGTTCTGGTCCCACACCTCTTTTTCTGCCATTCTCCACCATTTGATGCATATCTTGACTAGCACTACTTCAATCTCTACTTTGAATGAAAAAATAAATAGAGATTATCTCTTTCTCTGCCTCTGACTGCCTCGTTGGTGTAGCGATCGCAAGTACTACTGTTGAGCATGAGGTCATGGATTCCCTGCCGGGGTTGCGGGATGTTCAAGAGAGTAACCTTGACCCCGGAACGTACAGGGCAAGTACGGAACACGGATGGGTTTTAGTCAGTAAAAGCCTGACACGTCCTCCCGTTCCAACTAGATCGGGAGAAGTCATTGGTTGATTTCCCATCCTTAAAAAAAATGTCATCGATTGCCGGGTATGGCAAAAGGTTATTAGTATTTTACATCTGGACTTTTTAGGCACAGCTAGGACTCAAGATTTGGGTCGAAGGTGGAAGACTGGCCAAATGCATGCATGCATGGGTTTTAATTATAACATGATAAATGTGGGTGTACTACTCGTATAGGGGCACCTGTGCACATAGAAATTTCTTTTCTTCTATTTTAGCATGTAGCTGTAGAAATATTTCAATAATCTGTCATATTTTAGTCTTTTGTTTCTGCAATGGTCATACTTGGCAAGCATAGTTTTCCACCAGTTTGCAGAATGTCATCAAGCCATTAGTTTAAACGCTGGAATTTCTTTTAAACTATAATCAATCGGGCAGTATTTAGTGTGTACTGTTTCTTTTGCATAACATCCAATTTAGATTACCTCATTTTTATCAGCATTACTCAGCCTTAAGACGTCCAGTGTTGGTCAAATAACTGGGGACCCTATTGTCAAATTCTGAATGTATGCCTGAGAGGAGATTGTGTGCTGTTATTCCATTGCTGGACATAAGCTTTTCTGGTCTCGTACCCAGTGTAACGGTTCACCATAAGCCTTTGCTGGGTGCAGCATTGCCACAACGACTGATACCGTGCCCAGCAAATTTTTTCGACCTTCACTAGGTCATCACTCCACCTTATCGTCATAAATCTTCTAATAGATAAGGCGAACTATAAATAAGGATTTTTTAATGGAAAAGTTTATAAAACGGCTTATTTTAACGTCGATAAGCGATATCTCTATCTTAACATTGCTAATATGACGATATGACGACCGATGTGGCGCGGCGGGCGATGGTCCGCCTGCGACGCAAGAGGTTGCGGGTTCGATTCCCGCCTTGGGACAAATGTTACAAGGCGGGTTGTAGAGGGTTACAAGAGTAGAGGGAGACCCAGGAAACGATGGATGGATTGTGTGAAAGTTGATATGGCTAAGAAGGAGGTGACTTTAGAGATGACGGGAAATAGAGATGTATGGAAGAAGAAGACATGCTGCGCCGACCCCAAATGAAATTGGGATAAGGGCAAGAGGAGTCACCCATAACACAAGCTCTGCTTAGCTTGGGGCTATATGATGCTGTGTGGATTGTTCAGCAATATTTATAATATTTATTTATTTATAATAAATATTTCGAAAAATATGGCGTTTGAAGTGGAGATTGCATTTTTTATGCATTTCACATCCAATACTTTGTTTATTATGGAACATGTTTATCAATCGAATGACAGGACTAATATCAGTGACGTCACCGAACCAATCATCTGGATTTGCGAAAACACACCCATATATCTGCCTTCCTCATAACCAATTAGCCCCTCAGGCTGCACGGTACAGGTGCTTGTCTATTTATATTCATCTGTACATCTAGCAGTGGAAAATTACAAGCTATGGTCGTGAGACAGGTTCAAGGATTCGTATTCTTCATTTACTACCGCTCCACTCCGTTGACCGGCCTGGCTGGTCGCACTGACTTTGAGATTGTTAAAATCTTTATTTTATTTGAACCAGGTAAGTATTGTTACTCATGAAATTCAATTCTAATGTGTAAATTCTCTTAACTCTCATAAATTTTTATATACAATTATACCATAAAACTAACTATAAACGAGTACATATTTACAAAAACAAAATAAAATCAAAAAGCCGACCAGGACACTCAGTCGTCAAAGTATTCCTCCGCATCGCTGTCATCTGGAAACGTGCCCAAAAGACTGGCAGCATTGCCACGTTGGATGGCAATACTAATTCTTTGCCATAGCCAGCCCACTGGTTATATTTTTTTTTTAATATTACTGGATATTATTGAGAGATAAGTTCACTCAAAGTTATCAAAAATAGCTTTGCCGTTTTCCAGTATTTTGTAACATTACGCTTGTATTTTTAGGAAAGTGTCTTATACAGAATGCCCGTTTACACTTACAAATAAACATAAAACCTTAATTTATTGCGATGATGGATTTTCAACTATCGGAGCGGAGCTTAGCGTTGAAATTACAACAGAGTGTCAGTTATTAAAATGTTAGTGGTGCGTATTATAAATAAAAGTTAACAATTATTCGAAATAAGTTTATTACAAAAAATAAATAAAAATATAACCTATTTAAACCTTAACTTACGTAGCCTTGTAGAACCTCTTCGCAACACCGTCCCATTTGTCCATGGTGATGGTCTGAATATAAAAAAAAAGTATTTTTATGAGATATCACATTAATACTCGCAATAATCTTTAGAAGGTGGACTCTTAAATCCTTAAAAAAGTAAAGGAATTAAAAATAAAATTATTGTACACGTTTACGATTCAATAAATCCGTTAATCCAAGTAGATAAATATGGACGTAATAATTTTCGCTTACTAATCTTATATTACATAATATAATCGGACAAACGAAGAGCATGCGTTGAGGAAAGTTTTGAGTTTGAATGTGAATGATGGATGGTTACAAGAGTAGAAGAAGATCAAAGAAACAATAGATGGATTGAATGAAAGATGATATGGCTAGGATGGAGGTGACTATTGAGATGATGGCAAATAGAGATGTATGGAAGAAGATTTTTGGATTGGGATAAGGGCAGAAGGATGATGATGATAATACACTCATTACTGGGACTCAGGCCTCCATTTTGTGAGAGAGAATGGGACACAAAGTGGATCTTTTCTGGGATACTTGTCTGACATTTTTTGTAGGAAATTTATTATTTTTAGAAATATTATCACGGTATAAGCAATTTTCAAATATATCTTGACCTCCGTAGGGTGACTTGTAGCATGAAGGTTTCCGAGAATGACGTGCTCTTGGAGAGGCCCATAATGTCCAGCAATGAACTGCTGATAGGAATGATACGAGGAAAAACAAAAGAAGTATAACTTACAACAACAAGTTCATCACCGTTGTACTCCCTCTTGAAGGTGGCTTTTCCTGGTTCCGTAGTGGCAGTGATGGTCTGGGTCACTGTGTTGCCATCGACTACGTATGTGCTCTTGATCTGGTAGAAAAAAAATGTTGTCTTTACTACAAAATATGAACAACGAAGTGTAACTCCCGGGGCTGGAGGCAGAGAAAGTGTGAAAGAGAGTTTTGAAAGGTAGAAAAAGACAGAGTATAGTGACAAAAACAATATCTGGCTCTTGATAGTGCACTTATTTATATTGATGTCACGGTTGGCGCAGTAGCCGCTGCGCCGAGTGTCGTGGATTCGATTCCCGCACGGAACAAAAAGTATATGGACTACAGGTAGTTGTTCCGGGTCTGGCTGTTCGTGTATGTGACTTTAAATATTTGTAAACAAACCCACGACACAGGAGAAATTCCTAGTGTGGAGTAAGGTTTTTTTTTTAAAGAAAAATAATGAAATACTTACGGGGGTCTTGTCAGTGCCAATGACGTCATCAAACTCAACTCCAGACTTGAACTTGCGTTCCTTGGAGCCCTCGGGCGTTGCTGTGTAGTATGTGTAAGTGTCACCCTCCAAGACCAGCTTCTGGTCAGGGCTGAACTTCGCCACCTGTGCGATCTTATCGTCGGGAGTACCTGGATCAATCACAAATTACATAAATCTTTAGTAAAACTTTCTGCTGATGAAAATCTTGCACCAAAGTGCTGCATTACAACTTCATCATCAGACCAGCAATTTTATCACAACATATTTATTGAATTAATGTTCAAAATAACAATGACATGACAGACTTTTATACAATTACGCCATTAAACTAACTATATACATATTTACAAAAACAAAATAAAATAAAAAGCCAAGACACTCAGGCGTCAAAGTACTCCTCCGCGTCGCTGTCATCTGGAAACGTGCCTAAAAGACTAGCAGCATTGCCATGTTGGATGGCAATACTAATTCTTAAGGCAAAATGAAAATGAGCCAGCCCTCTGGTCACGCAAAGTGTCGATCAGTCGTAAAAAAGACTTTTTGTATGGTTCAATTGTTAAAAAATAAAAATAAAAAAACAATTGATCGAACTGCGACTTCGACTTTTAAATGGCGAAATGTAGGTACTTAACACCTTAAACGCCAAGTGACCGATAAACAATACATTTTCTATTGTGTCTCGTCTGGCAGTTAAGGTGTTAAAGTACACCTCTGGCTAACCCCACGGAAATACAAGCGTGATGCTATGTTATGATTTTAAAACGAGATAAAATCGACAATTCAATTGGATTATTAGTAATCGTGTTTTTGAAACTTAAAAAAAATTGATTTGAATTGAAAAATTTGTGTTCCTTAAGGTTTTTTCTTGTGAAAATTAATTGGATTTATTATCAGACTTATTCATTAATAAAAGAAAAAGAGCGGTTAATATTCACATTCATCAAACGAGTGAACTGTCAAACGCGCGAAATTAAAATAGTCGTTAAGTTTTCTTAAATTTTCTAATGTTCCACGCAACTTTCTTAGTTTTTTCATTCACGAACCTTTTCAAGAACCTTCTCCTTACAATTACAAACACAACAAAAAAAGAATTAGCGAAATTGGTCCAGCCGCTCACCCGTGATGCCGTGACCAAGTTAAGTAGGGATTGATTTCTATAAATATACAATAGATAATATAGATAAATCCAAAAAGGAGTACGTACCGACTGCTTTCAGGAAACCTTCGAAGTTCTCCTGCTTGACGAAAGTGTAGTTCTTGCCGAGGAAAGACATTTTGACTGATGTTTCAATAGGCAACGTAATGGCAAAAATATAACCAGCCCAGCCTTATAACTGAACGTTAATCTCCCCGATATGATAACGGTAATGCGAAAAATTATGACCGTCCGTGAATGTGATTCATTTGTGAAAATAACTTTCTTACGTGTCGTTATTAATCTCTTGGCTTAATAAAAACACCCGCACGGGTTGATCGAAGGTTAAGTTACGCTTGCCGTGATTATTCTGAGGATGGGTAACGAGAGCCGTTGGTCCCAACTTTCATTTATAGATCTTTGACAGTCGTTATGGGTAGTTAGAAGCCCGAATTTTAGCCAGTCTTACCAAGGGGTTTCGTGTTGCCCAGTGTTGTGGAGGTCGGATAGGCAGTCGCTTCATGTGAACTCCAGACCCTCGGGGCCGTCATCGAATTCGTGATTGCCAATTGCCTGTAGAATAGAAAAGGTGTTATAAAAAAAAAACAATATAGTCCCGGTTGTCATTTGTAGATCTTTGACAGTTGCTACGGGTAGTCAGAAACCCGAAAGTCGGACAACCAGTCTTACCAAGGGTTATCATGTTGCTCATTAACTGGGTTGTGGAGGTCAGATAGGCAGTCGCTCCATGTAAAACACTGGTATTCAGCCGACCCCAACATAGTTGGGAAAAAGGCTAGGCGTATGATGACGTGTCGTTATTAATCTTTCGTGGAAGGCCCTGTTAATAATTATTAAGAGATCGTTTTATCAGCGATTCAAAGTCCATTTCTGAATCTAGATAATCAGCTTAATGATCAGCTATAACGAGTCACAATAAATATATTAATAATCGGCTACCGTCTTTTCTCTTGATATAATTTCTCTTTTCCCACTACAAACCCTTTATGTAAACCTCAGGTAACCTCAGATGGTATTAATTTATCGCTAATAAATTAATACTGCAGTTTTCTCAGAAAAATAATATTTGGATCACTGTTCAAAATTATGTATATCTGTCGCAGCCAACTAGTTTGGTTAGCCTAGCCTTAATACTCGTACTTAACGGTGCTGATCTTATAGCAGCTTGAATGAAATTCACTCAATCAATTCAATTTATCCCAATCAAACAAACAGCTTAACTGGGAACTGGTAATTAAACCCAAGACCTGACGCTCAGCAATCGCAACTGGGACCACTAGAACAACGAGGCAAGAAACTGGCTGTGACATATCGATGGAATATGGATTGTGTCGAAGATTATATGGCTAGAAAAATGGTGAAAATTAAGATGATGGCTAATAAGAAGACATGCTGCGCCGACCCCAAAGCAATTAGGGTACAGTCAGGAGAAACACGGTGATGATAATGGATATATAATGACAGTAGAAAGATCATTAAAAAATAACAAACAAACGACTACACGACAAACAAAAAAGCGACAAACGTATATATTACTAACATAGTTCATAAGTTTTACCAACAACAATATGAATAATTTGTGTTCGATTTAAATAAATAATAAATACCAACGCTAAATTGGTGCCGGCTTAATATTTTAACTAAACGTTGATTCAAATCGCTCTCCTTGGAAAGCCAATAAGATAACAGACGCGGTATGTTTACTAATATTATGGATATGATTGATTGATAGTCACGATATAATCTTAGTAAATATCAATGCCTAATTAGAACGACTTCCTGCAATATGTTGATATTGAAAGTAGAAAGGCGTTGTCAGAATGATTTGAAGATTTATTCAGGATCAGTAATCATTATGAAATAATTACTACTTTTAGAGTCAGCTAAAGCCACGGTAGCTTGACGTGTAGGTAACATGAAAAAGTTGGCACTTGTTGCCTGTTTCCTGATAATTTCGGATGAATATAAACCTAAAACATTTTCATGCAAAATGTTGCCAAGACGAACGAGACTATGTGGCTCGCACTGTCAAAAACCTATCAGATCTCATGTAGAGCCAGCTTCTAACTCCACACGCCCTAACTCTACAAGCTCTAACTTCACAAGGTCTACACCTTAGGCAAAATATGCGGCTCGGTCTTATCGTTACTAAAGAACTATTTTAAATTTACAAAATGTTAATACCTCTACTTGATGGCTTTTTTTAAGTATTTATTATTCGAGGTTTTGGGCGCTTATAGCCGAGATACAGGCTTTCGCCTAGTTCGGCCACAGATATCTAATTCATTTGTAACAAGAAATTAAAGCCTATATGATATCTGTATCATTGTATACAATTATTGAATAAAGTAATTATTATATTATCTTAATATATATATTTCTTGTGTGCGTGTGTATGTGACTGAACTCCTCCTAAACGACTGGACCAATTTCGATGAAAGTGTGTTCGTGGAGATTCGAGAATGGTTTAGATTTACAATTGGACCCGGTAGGTGGCGCTGTACGGGCAGGACGACGTCTGTTCGGTCCGCTAGTATTATTATATATTACTTCATAACAGAAAGGAAATGAGCACTGAATATTTTTTTCACCTTACACCCATGTGAATGTAGCGAAATGGATTTTTATTTTAGGTTTATAATTATGTTATCATAAATAATGCTTTTCAGGTAATGATTGACAATTAATTTAGTTTTTTAATCTGTTGATCATGATGACGTGTTCTTTGTACAAGCTTTTATTTAGTTTCTCCTGCCCTGGTGTCAGTCAGTCAACAAACAAATCTTGCAAGTTAAATTTGACCCACTTCCTCTTATCCTACCTACGTAGTTGAAGTTTGTACGTAGATTCAGATTCAATTAAAATAGATTTTTATGGTAGATCATGTCCAGTTGTAAACCAGCGTCAGGCCCTGGTTGTCTGGCATTTTTGCTGAACTGGACCTTTTTAGCGCAGCCGTAAGGCACATACTTAATAATATATGTATACTTACTCGTATATTTATTTTTAATGTATTTCTTGTTACTCATTTTTTGTTTAATTTTAATTTTTTTTTGTTTTCTATGTTTAGTATTGTGTCTTTGTGTGCCTGAGCCTGTGCTGAATAAATGTTTTTTCTTTCTAGATAAGCGTGACCTGATTCAACACCGCACACAGCTAGCATGACCACCATAGAAACGAGTTTCGTCGACGGAAGAATAGACAACATGACAGATTATTTTAAGATTTCTACCTCTCCTGCATGGCGATGTCAAAACTGAGGAGAAGAAAGTTTTCTATTTTGTACAGTCTTCGGAGCGGTCAGTTCGCGGGAAGATGAGATGTCAAGTTGGAAAGAAAGAACGTTGTCTATTTTTGGTAGAATAGATATAGAATTGGTCACAACGTGTGCTGCAGTGGGTCCAGACAAAACAGCTGTTTAACGTTCTGAAGCATAGACACGACATTTTTGTATGCGCATTTTATTATGATCGGCTTGTCATGTAAAGTCATTTTTCAAATTAAATCCTTGTTTTAATGATTTCGTATTAAAAATCTGTCATAGATTTAAAAATCATACGAGCAGTATTTATCATCCAATCAGATATGTAAACGATTCATCACTATTTATCAAGTTAGATAAAAGTTTGATGGGTAGGTACCAGCGCTGATAACAAGGCAAATGCAATGCGTGCACCAGCCCCCCGTAGCGTTCGACGGAAATTAATTTACTTATATAATTTCATAGCGTGTAAATAATATGTCATATACTATAAAGATTTTCAGGGTTGGATCTTTGCTGTCGATAATTTTTAACCAACGGGAAAACAAGTGAGAGAGAGGGTACTCAATGTCGAATTGAGAACCCTCTCTCTGAATGTGCAGTCCACTGTGTTGCATCAATTCAGGCATGCAAAATTATCATTAAAACTATATACTGTCATAGCTTTTAATAAAATATCTTAGGCAGTGTCATATGGTATGGAGGAACTCGTGGCTAAATAAAAACAGCCGCACGGGTTGATTGAAGATACGGACCAATCAGAATTTTTAAGGACAGTACCATTTTGTCGCAAAATCGTGTCGGATTGTTGTCTGTGCGAGCCTTTATTTGTATGTAGGTACACTTGTACTTTCATACCGTTTTAACACAATTTATTGAATCGATTATTATTCTGAGCACGTTGTTATACTAGTCGGTGTCATGCGTTCATTCACACTTGCGTGAATGTGAAAGTAAGTAAGTTGGTTTGATACGCTTTTAACTGCTAAACTAGCGAACCGATTTTGATGCAATTTGTATCCTTATTTGTATTACATCATAGTCGTAAGCCATTTGTGTTTGGTTTTTCCATTTGGAATTTCTCAGTAGCAGTAAGTAAACGATCCAAAGTGACACAAAATGTGACGATTTTTTTCAAGATGGCGTCAGAAAATGTGACGATATTTTTTAACATTGCCATAAGATTTCTCCCATACTTCGATAAAGAAGTTTCAACTTCAAAAACTTAAAATAAAATTAATGAAATCGGTAAAGTCTTTCTCAAGTTATGGCGTGACCAAGGGAAACAGGGATTCATTTTTATATGTATAGATAGATGTCAATAAAACAACGTCATGTAGGTATCTGAGAAAATTTAAATTATTTTAATTCCGAACATTGTAGATAGTATTAAATAAGGAGGTACTTTTAGATACAATTAATAAATTAAGCCTTGTAAAATCTGCGGGCGACGCCGTCCCATTTGCTGGTGGTGAGGGTCTGAAAACAGAATAAATACAAATTAATAAAAATAAATATGTCGTAACGGCATCGTTGGTGGAGCAGTCGCCAGCACTGCTACTGAGCATGAGGTCTTACTTTCTGTTCCCGCATCAGGCAAAGTTTTATGACTTTATCAATTTAGAATTTCTCAGTAGTTGACCTGAGACTGGACTTGTGATCACTTGCTGGCAATAGGCTCGTCCCTTATTACGTGAAACTACTTTGACGGCACAGTTGGCACAGTGGCTGAGCGATCGACTGCTGTGCCGCGTGTCGTGGGTTCGATTCCCGCACGGAACAAATATTTGTTTGGCCTACAGATAGTTGTTCCGGGTCTGCCTGTTTGTGTATGTAACTTTAAATGTTTGTAAACGCACCCACGACACAGGAGAAATTCTTAGTGTCGGGCAATGCTTTTAAAAAAAAAAACATGCCCGTAAATGGCGAAAGATGGTTCTACTAGAGGTACTCATTTGACGAAACCTACAAAGAATACAGGCGTAATATTATGTTAATTGCTATGTAAAAATTGACCTGCTTTAATCAAATTACACTAGGCCAGCATCACGCTTCTTTTCATCATAGTGGAAAGGTGTTTTTTTATAGATTCAAGTAAAAAAAACACTTCAGAAAAAAACATAAAAATAATTGCAACTGCTGATGAACATTTGCAACGCCTTAAGAATCATGTACTGAACTCATGGTATCAAGGATGTGCAGCGGTGTCCCTTCCATCTTGTAGTAGTGACAGTAACTGGTTTTTCAATTCCAAATAGCCATGTAGCTGCAACGTGGCCGTTGAAAAAAAAAAACGGAAAATGGAACCCTTTAGAAACGCTTTCCGATCTTTTTTGGCCCGGTGCCCACTAAGACGACGTAAGAGATTTTAGTAAGCGCAAATGAATTGAGATCCAATTCTATTATCCTTAGCGCTTACATTTCAGTACGCCACGGCATGCCAGAACGCTGCTGAAGGTTGACAAGGTAGACTGTATCAATGAAATGTGAGCGTTAAGATTGTGAAATTAGATAAGTAGATTCAAAATCATCTGCATTACAAAAATCAATTTTGTATGTATTTACAAAATATTCAAAAATACTTGATTCGAAGCAAAAAGTTGAATAATACGACATCAAATTTAATGAAAATTGTAGAAAATTTGACCTGCGGTGCAGTTTTTTTGTTAACTGTTATTTTTTGAGATACAAGTGTCGTCGATATCTTACGGCGCCTACATAGTTTATATTTATCTGTCTATCTACCCATATCTAAATTCTACGGATTCTTTGATATTTAGGTTAACATTGGACTGATGACACATTTGATGAAAAGCGCCACCGTCACTTACAAGAACTTGTAGACACCCAGATTTTGCATGACGGGCTCAAGGCTTAAGGCATGTGTTACAATAATGTTCTTTAGAAAGGTCAGGAGCGTCATCAACCAATAAATTGATGACACACCTGAACTTTCTAATAAGAATGCAGGACGCAGTTTATTGTGTTATATACCAAGAACTCATAAATTTGATCCTCCGTTACTTTTTTTTAATTAAATCTTTGCCCCACACTAGGAATTTCTCCTGTATCGTGGGTGCGTTTACAAACATTTAAACTCACATACACAAACAGCCAGACCCGGAACAACTACCTGTAGGTCATACAAATATTTGTTCCGTGCGGGGATCGAACCCACAACACGCGGCACAGCAGCCGATGGCTCAACCACTGCGCCAACCGTGTCGTCAAACTTCCATCCAGTGATTACTTTGATTTTACATTCTCGGTTCAGTTAAAAATAAGAAGGAGCTCCTTACCACAGTCATCTCGTTGCCAGAGAACTGTCTAACGATGGTGAGTTCATTGCCATCTTGGTACTTCTGCACGCGGGTGACTTTGTCGCCGTCGACGGTGATGGTGGTCTTGCACTGAAAGAAGACATGGAAAACCGTTATGCATACTTATTTTAATTCACAGACTTGCTGTTATACGCGACTTTATCCCCTTTGAATTTACTGGGTTTACATTATTCTTTTTCTAAAATAAAAGAAGCCTAAGTTATTCCTTAGGTTAGCTAAGTTATTTCCTACATCATTCCTGCCATTCATTTTATCGTTTTTATTTAAGGATGGGTAATCATCCATTGACTTCTGCTTTTCCCTGCATTTCAGACTTCTACTGACTAAAACCCATCCGTGTTCTGTCCTTGCCCTTTACGTTCCGGGGTCACGGTAACTCTTTCAAACATCCGCAACTACATACATACGTCTGCCTAGCCGTAATTTTTGCGAAGAATATAAAATAAAAATAGTAATAAAATCTACTCACTTCGCGGTCAGCAACTTTGTCGTCGAAAGCGACTCCAGACTTGAAGTTGGTCTCGTTCTTGGTCTGAGGGGTGGCGGTGGTCACGGTGTAGGAGTCTCCATCCTTGGTGAACTTGACCGAGGGTGCGTAGTTGAGGTAGCCCTGAGTTTGCTCTGCGTTCAGACCTGAAGAGACAATGGTATGAGATTTAGACTTAGTTTAAAGGAACTGCTCTGTCTGACTGTACAACGTGTTCTAGCTAATCTCCGAAACGACAAGACCGAATTTGGTTGGATTTTCGTTGGTTGAAAGCTGATGTAATAAGAAATAACTAAGGTAAAATAAATAAAGGGTAAAAAAAATCAAACCCATGGAATTTTGTTAAATTCACGTAGACAAAGTCCTGGAAAATAGCTAGTACGTACTAAAACTGACGCATCTTAGATCCCGATATCAAAGTTAAGCGCGCAATATCCTTCTCCAGGATATAATTCTAGCCAAAATTAATTACGATCCGATTAGCCGTTTAGTCGTGAAAAGGTAGTAACAAACAAACAAACAGAGTTCTTTCGCATTTATAATATTACTAGCTGACCCGGCAAACGTTTTTTGCCATTATTTTTTTTTTCAATAAAAAGTGTCATATGTTACTTCTAATGCATCCAAAAATATGTGTACCAAGTTTCATGATGATCGGATAATTAGTTTTCGCGTGAAAGCGTAACAAACAAACTTACATTCACATTTATAATATAAGTACGATTATGGATTGTCTTAATATAATAAAGCAATTAATATATAATTACTTAACTTGAACTGTACGTTCCAATCGGTCAAGTTTATGGTTTTTTGATAATAGTCGCAACGATCATGTTTAATCAGAAAATCCATCCATTAGATTAGCATAATACTTTGTTGAGATAGCATGTATTTGGTTATATATATATATATATTGTAGACTTTGAATGTCACATAAAATATACTCAATACTCAATATCTTTATTGCGTTCCAAAATGTACATTTGTAAGTTTACATTAGCTGTTGGGTTGTAATAACGACACAATTTTGGACCCTTTCGGGCACAGCATAGATAATTATGGGAGAGAGGAGGAAGAGCACTGAGTGTTTACTTCTAATATTAAAAATATATACATAGGTATAGGGTCATAAATCGCTTCTATTAACGTGAATATTAGTGACACCTAGTTAGGTAAAGTCAGGAAGCTTGTGAGCTTCTAAATAAATATTTGAGTACTAAAAAGAACGCCAGCCAATTCTCGTAATTAAAAACGTTGAAAATCTAGTTGCAATCTCATCTCCGCAACACTGTTTGACACTGATTTGATTTTGAAATTTACCCGTAATTTGACGTATTCTGTCAAAAATACGTCAAAATTACCTACATTATCGAATCTCGGTACGTTAGAATGCGATCGTACTTATAAATACGACAATACCCCACTTGTATGTGTTTTTATCAGGTAAGTTCGAAGCTGGTATCACTCTGTTGCTAGGCAAAACGCAATGGCTAATCGGCGAATCGGTTTCGTAACTTTAGTAATCGCCTAGTGACTGGTGAAATGTATCATGCACTTCTTGTTTAATGTTTCATGACTTCTTAATTGCATTTTTAAAAACGATCGAATTCTAATCTCAGTCTCGATCTCTCAAAAATAAGATGAATTTGCCTACAGTTTTGACAAGTTTTTGACAGTGATTGTCGCTGATATGAGATTGGGGTGACTACATTTTTAATGATGGGAATTGGCTTTCAGATTTCACCTTTTGTTACTGGAAACGGGCATTACGGAGCTCTGAATAACAAATATATTATACCCTTGCAGTTATCGATACTCAAATGTTTTACTTTTTATGTTACTGATAAATTATATTTATTGCATTCAAATTGATTGTAAAAACCACAGTTATAAGCTCGAAAAAACGTAAATTTAAAACTACATGAAGTCGGTAAATCCTATCCAACTACTCTTAGCAGAAACACCGAAACAAACTTAGAGGTCTCTTAGGGAACTCTTTTAAAATCTAGACATAAGGACCATGCAGATTTAATGCATTTTAGTGTCCGAGATGGTCTTTTGAAGAATGAACCACAAACATATGAATAGACCTGTCCAGTTAGTGCAAGCATTTGATCAGGTCAAATCGATCATATGAGTATGTTGTAGAAATGGATGCCAAATAATACCACGAGATTTAAAGTGGCCTTGGAACATCTGCAATACCTTGGTATTGCAGATAGTAGTCTGGGATAGTAACCAGTATCTCATTTATGCTGCCTCTGGGCAATCCTAGGTGTGTTTATGTTATACCTAATCTATAATTGTGATTGTCACTCCATCTAAACTAAATAAACAAAGAGGAAATATTTGGTTGTTTGTAATGTATAAAAAAATTGTAACCACTTGGATGACTATGACATACCGGAAGATGACGGACAGGCAGACCTTGTTGACGAAGCTGATGGTAGTGAGGAATATCTTAGTAATTCAGATCAGTTTAACTTGTAAAATAATATTATAAAGAGGAAAGATTTGCTTGTTTGTGTGTTTGTAATTAATCAAAAACCACTAAACCGATTTATAATTATTTCACATCTTATTTACAGAATTACGCTTTATGGGGTGTTGAAACTTCGAAGAGTATAAGTACCAAATCCACGCATACGAAGTCGCGACCGAAGTGTTAGTTAAAAAATGAGTGAGATGAGTCAACTGAATATAAGTTTGATAGATGTAGTATTATCCAAAGTATTTTGTCCGCCATTTTAGTATATAAAATTGTTGATAGTTCGTAATAATTACTATATTTAGGTAATTATTATATTTAGGGTATAACAGCCCTTAAGTAAAACCAGATTTAAAAAACACCACAGTTAGTAATTTTACTTACCCAATGCCTTAACGAAATCCTCGAAGTTCTCCTGCCTTTCGAACTTGTATTCCTTTCCTAAGAATGCCATTTTTACGGGTTTGTTGACTCGGGAGACTTGCAAACTGAAGGGCCAAGGGGCTATGTTAGTCTGTTATATAGGCGAGCAGTAATCCCCTGGATTTAGATAAAGGTACGTTCGCGGCATAAATGATAAGTTTTATTGCATCCCGATCTCAAGGCGCCGCTGTCGGCTTTCCTTTTATAGCCGTCGAGGTGTGTTTTATGTCATTGGCTTAAGGAATAACTACTACAGTTTTGTGTTGAGTAGGTTAGTGAGGTTCAATAAAGAAAGAAAATACACTGATTTGGCACAGACTCAGGCACATAATGAGAATACAAAACATCTTACAATCTTCTTCCATACATTCCGTCATCTCAGAAGTCACCTCCTTCCCAGCCATATCTTCTTTCACACAATCCATCCATCGTTTCATTCGTCTCCCTCCACTCTTGTAAAACTTTTTTCACAACATCATCCTCATTCCTTCGCATCACATGCCTATACCATGACAACCGATTTCCACACAACTTCTCGGTCACAGGCACCACTTTCAGACTTCATCTTATATACCCATTTCTTAGAATAAGACACATACATCCGCCTTAACATTATCGTCTTAGATGCATGCAACCGCCTTTCATTTATCTCTTTCGTGGGACAACGTTCTGATCCATACAAGACAGCCTTATCATTGTTTCATAAATCTTCTTCTTAAGTTTAAGGGGAATGTGGGAGTTGCAAATTGTTTCCGTTACCTGCCGCCGTTTCATCCACCCAATGTTAATTCGGTGTTTGACAGTCCGATCTTTCTTCCGTCACTTTGCACGAGTGAACCGAGATACCGAAAGTCGGAGCAGACCGGAAGAAGCACGCAATCAAGCGCTATGGCTTCAGAGCTGGAGCGACCGTCGAAATCGCAGAACATATATTCTGTGTTTGATCTGGTGATTTTCAAGCCTACACTCTCCAGCTTCTGTTGCCATTTCTCCAATCTGCTCTGGATCTCATGTCCATCTTCACCAACAAGGACAATGTCGTCGACAAATAGCATGCACCAAGATGCCTCTTCCTGTATGTCCAATGTCAGAGAGTGCGGTTTCAACAGGAAGAGGTTAGGGATTGGTGTATTCCTACAGCCACACTGAACTTGTCTGTGTTGCCAGCAGATGACCGGACAAAAGTACTCGATCGGCACAGACAGTCTCTTGGTTTGAGGTAATCTCCGATAGCTGATGTTTTACGGAGTAACTTAAACTACTTTTATCTTAGAAATAGTAACAAAAAATAGGATACTGAGCAAAAAATTAAAACCAGTAAGATTATGTCAAATTCTACGTGGAAGAAGTCTCTTAGCTGTGCGTACAGAGTTTTACAACTGTATAGCCACTTTTGACAGCGGTCAATTGAAGTCATATGTGTAGGCATTTACAAAACAATCCAAGTTATAATGATTAGGTACTGATTGTCATTGTCATTACGGTTAATAAGCAAAGTGTGTAAATAAAATAAATAAAGAATACGAAATACTAATAAGAAATACTAAAGAAATTCTTACTACATAATCATCTGCCTAACCTTCTCCCAACTAAATATACTGGGGTCGGCTTCCATTCTTACCGGATACAGCTGAATACCAGTATTTTACGTGGAGCGACTGCATATCTGACCTCCCAAACCCAGTTCCTGGGCAACACGGTACTCCTTGGTAAGACTGGTTGTCATACTTGACGGCTTCTGAACCCGTAACGACTGTCAAACATCTACAAATGACAGCCGGGACCAACGGCTTAGCGTGCTTTCCGTTGCAATGTGGAGACTATACGATATGTAACGAATGGTCACCCATCTACAAACTGACCTCGGCCAGCGTAGCTTAACTTTCGATCGACCCGTGTTGCTGTTTTTAATTAGCCACGAGGTTCTCAATATTTTCGTTATTTTACCAGCTGTTGTTTACAAAACAATCCAAGTAATGATTTCTCATCGTCATTGTCATTGCGGTCAATAAGTAAAGTATGTCGAACTACTGAAGCACTTCTTACTACATAATATATAACACTAGCTATGCCCACGATTATGCCCGCGTTATCCGCGTGGAATTTAACAAAACATGGCTTTGCATTTTGTACGTGGAACTCTAATTTTATTTCTGGAACAAAGTAGCCAGTAGTATGTTACTTCTCATCACATCAGCTATCAGCCAGTGAAATTCCCGTTGAAATCGGTCCAGGCATTTCGAAGATTACCTCATACAAACAGACAGAAAGACAGAGAAAAAATTTTAAATTGTTTTTTGGTATAACTACCGTACAATTGGGGTAATAAGCTGTTAATTTGACATTACAAACAGACACTCGCATTTTACGAGTATACAGGTATTAGAATACATTATTTTCTGCTATCGTAGTAATTATACCTTCAGTTTATTATCAGATATTAATGTCGTGGAAGGCGGTGTGACTACACATAATATAAAGATATATCTATCTATATTTCATATCTCCTTGAGCTCTAGGTACCTGTTCTATTGATAAAGTGTTGATTTAATATTTTATTACCAGAATTATAACTTCATTTTGCTTTTTTTTGGGAGTATGATGTCATGATAGACATAGTAAATGGTGACTTAGTATTAACATCAAAAAAATTAAGGCGATTTATTATTCATTTTGTGGTTTTTTTTGGAGGCGTTCGTGGCTAAATAAAAACAGCCCCACGGGTGGTTCGAAGGTTAAGCTACGCTTGCCTTGCATCGTGTCTCCTCCGAGCTTCGGGGAGCACGTTAAGCCGTTGGTCCTGGCTGTTATTCATAGATCTTTGACAGTCGTTACGGGTAGTTAGAAGCCCGAAAGTATGACAATCAGTCGTACCTAGGGATACCATAGTTGTTGGCTTGTAGACGTCAGATAGGCAGTCGCTCCATGTAAAATACTGGTATACAGCTTAGCCTGGAAGCTGACCCCAACATAGCTGGGAAAAGGCTAGGCAGATAATGATGATGATGATTAATATGATTGAAACAGTTTCCCTAATAAGACACCACCACTTTATTATGCAGTATTTAATGAAATTCTAAAAGAGCGTGGGAAGAGAGCTGTGCTGAAATGTTTAATAGTACCTACTAAAGAATCAATCTTACTAGGCTCGTACCGTTATCGGTGGACCGCCATCTACAGTATTCATTTGCATAATAAATAAATAATGCTGGACAATCCACACAGCATCATCTAGCCCCAAGCCAAGCAGAGCTTGTGTTATGGGTACTAGATGACTGATATACTTAATACAATACATTACGTAGATAGATATTTTTATTATACATAGTAAATACCCAGAACACCCGGAACAAATCTTTGTAGATCGTACAAACGTTTGTCCCAATGCCTCAATGCTTCACGTAAAAAATTACCAACAACGCCCTGGAGGCAAGTACAGAGGCCAGCACATCAAGCTGCCCCAATCTGTTAAATTACTTTGATTGTTTTCAACTTTATTACAAAGGAATAAGGTTCATACTTCATGTTCAATTGGGAAAATTTGTCAGTTTGGGATAGTTTAATGTGCTGGCGTCTGAACCTACTTTTATATCTACTAGTTGGTCGATATATCTTACAGTGATAGAATTTCACAGTACAATATCTGCAAAAGAAGTTCGCTATCAGCGTCGGACGTTCCCTGACTGATAACAACTTACCTAACTGATAGTGATGGGTAAACCATGGCTACGCCCGCAATTTTGCTCGCGTGGATTTCAGATTTTTCAGTTTAAACAACAACAGCCAACGTTTCTCCTTGTTATTTCCAACTTCCCCAAATTCTTCAAGGTATCATTTTTCTCAGCCACCTTTATCCAGCTCTTTTAGGAATGGTTTTCTCATTTTGCAGGGCTTATTGAACATGGGGCGAGGTAACTGCATTTCTTTGTTTTTTTTTAAATGATGCCCCACACTAGGAATTTCTCCTGTATGCGTTTGGGGGTGCATTGGGTGCGTTTACAAACATTCAAACTCTCACATAGACAAACAGACAGACTACCTACCTACCTGTAGGCTATACAAATATTTGTTCCGTGCGGGGATCGAACCCACGACACGCAGCGCCGCAGACAATAGCTTAGCCTTAGCTTAACTTATTGTATTTACTCAATAAAGATTTCTTATACAGGGCATTTTATATCGCTATCCAAATCACCTATATGGTATTCTACCCACAAATATGAACAAACTCACTATACTTAGGATGAACTCGGAAACTACGAAAAGAAATCCACTGTTTCATACATTTTGGTCAAGTAGCTATTGAACATTCAAATGAAAAAGCAGATTTATTTTAGTGATTTCCGAGTTGGTCCCATTTCCGAGTTCAGGGGAAGTTGTCAATGTATACGTATTGTCAGGATATTTATTAAAAAGGGAACTGGTCCTATATAATTTCTCAAGGTTCATACTATCTCCATTCATATATCTGTCAGAATCGCTTCTGCGGTTTAGTCGTGAAAATATAACAGACTAACAGAGACTCCATCGCATTTTATATTGTAGTACCTATGGATGATACATTATGAGATTAAAGTATGAAAAGTAAAAGCAAGAAAAGTAAAGGAAAGTAAGTAAAGAAAAGGAAGGAAGGGACGCCCTAGTAGGACACACACCCTTGACGTTCTTCAAAAAGTTCAGGTGCGTAGTACTCGCAACCGGCGTGCATGTATTACCAGATGTAAGAACGTAAACGAAGTAAAAGCAGTATGTAAGGATCGTAGCAGGTGGAATTCTGTAGTTTCTACCACCCTCATAGGAAAAAGGCGTGAATTTTAAGTGTAGTATGAAAAGTATTATTTTTTATCTGGGGGCGCGACATGCTCATTGCATCAGTTCGAAGTTTGCGATTTTTATCGTAGCCATAATTTCTTATCACCATGTACCTGATAACAATTCATATTGATAGGTAGTTCTCACAACAGAAATATGAGTGCTACATTTTAGTTTGACACTACAAGAATTATCTAGAACGAAAATTTTGAAATAATGTCCATAAAGGCTGAGTTTTCCATGTTTGTACAGCAGGTTGCAATTTTTGTAAAAAACTATCTCAACTGATTCCCATCACTGGACAAAGCCAAACCAAAGATATTTAGATTTATTGTAGATGATGAAAGAAATGACTGGGTCGTTGGTTCTAGGGTCGCGAATGCAACGGATAAGTATGAGGTCCTGTGTTCGATTCCTGGGTCGAGAATTGTGTTAGGAATTTTCTCAGCAGCAGCCCGGAGTCAGGATGTCTGCCCGGTTAGTGGCAATAGGCTCACCCCCTATTAAATGGGATTTAAACATAAGTGCTGAAATGTGGGTTTACTGTCGGTACAATACTGCCCAATCCTTCAGAGAATACAAGCGTGATGTTATAATAATAATAATAATAACATTTATTTCAGACCATAAGTCCATAGAAAAACACACATTACAATATTATACACAAAACATCAATACATATATAAATAATAATAATAAACACAATACACTAAACATCTCATTTTAAATATTTAAATGAAGCACGATGACTGGTCATCCATTGCCACATCATTGGACTATCCATCCTGTCGGCTACTATAGCCACCAAGCTGTTAGAGCTGTCACGCACTCGCCGCATCAGGGATGCTATCCGTGTCCGCATCAGTGCGTAAAAATCTGGCACGCCATTCTCCGCAAACATCCCTGATGCACTGCAAAAGCGTGGCAGCCCCAATATCACTCTGAAGGCGTTATTGTATTGGACTAACTTAACGTGGAGTAACTTAACGTCGGACCACTGTGGATTGTTAGCTGGCTTTCCTATGCCATTACGTTTGGGCACGCCATAATTATGGCGGTAAGTCCCCTCTTTGAGGAGTGGCTGGAAAGGCAACACGGCGTCCTTACCTTCCGCATGACGCAGGTCCTCACCGGACATGGTAAGTTCGGGAAGTTCCTGCACCGGATTCGTGCGGAAGAAACGCCCGGGTGTCACCATTGCGTAGACCGCCCGGAGGACACGGTGGAGCATACAGTAGAAGTGTGCCCCGCTTGGGAAGAGCATCGCCGTGTCCTCGTGGGGGCAATCGGCGGCGGCAATCTCTCGCGCCGGGCCTTGGTACAGGCCATGGTCCGGAGCGAGGAGGAGTGGCAGGCGGTCGCCTCCTTCTGCGAAGCAGTAATGCTAGCAAAGGAGGCGGCCGATCGCGTCAGGCAACGGTCCTCACGCCCCAACCGCCGCCGAAATCCCGATCCCGATTACCGGCCACCGTAGGCGCGGGCTTGCGGACGGCGAGCAATGGGTGGCTCGTCGTCCGCCCGTCCGGTAACCATCCGGACCGAGCCCAAGTCGTCGACGGCGCGTATTGTTCCACGCGCGCCTCAAGGAGATGTCAGCAACTGTAGGGACCCAGCAGGGTCGAAGCCTACCAGGGCCAAGGGTCTGATTCTGAAAGGAAGACTCGGCCCTGGTACGAAAGGCAACGAAGGAACAGGAGTGGGTTTTTAGTCAGTAAAAGTCTGACACTATCTCCCGCCCCGCCCAAGAGCGGGGGATGTCATAAGATGATTTTCCCACCACAAAAAAAAAAAAAAAAAAAAAAAAAAAAAAAAAAAAAAAAAATGCCATTACGTAAAAAACCACATAAAATGGAATGTAGGCCGTATACAACTAGTCGTTGCAACAAGTTTAAAGATAATGTAGCTCTAAAAATTACACCTGCATTAGTAGAAAACGAGAATCCAAATGGAATATATGAAGCCCTTTTTGAAGTTGTTCACTCGGAGTACCAATCCGCTTTCAAGACTAAAACCTTTAACGTTTCGGGTACCTCGGGTACAACCAATGGGCTACTCCTGGTATTTATAAAAGTAGAGCGAGACTATACGAGTTATATGGTTTAAAAAGATACAGGTTTGATACTCCCTTTCTAGAGTATGTCAAAAATTATTCGAAATTATTTAAAAAGATTTGCATGACGGCTAAATCTAAATTTTTAAGCGAAACAATTAAAAAATCTACTAACAAAGTAAAAGCTACTTGGAAAATGATTAACAATGAAACGGGTAAATCAGTAAAACAAGTAAATCAACTTGAGATTATTGTCGACAGTAAATTAGTTAGTAACGCGGCTGACGTAGCTCAGGCCTTCAATGAGTTTTTTGCCAATATACCTATAACCACGACTCGCTCCTTAAATTCATCCCCGTCTAAAGCTGAGAATCTTTTGCTCACTAGCGTACCTAAATGTAGCCGCTTATTTAGTTTCGAACATGTAACACCACGTGATATAGTAAATGTATTTAACTCTCTTAAGTCTAAAAACACTGGTGATTACTGGGGCATCTCCATTAAACTTTTGAATAATATAATAGACATCGTAGCCCCCTATCTTGCCATTACTTTCAATAGATGCATTGATTTAGGTACTTTCCCTGACCTCATGAAAAATAGTAAAGTCATTCCACTATTTAAATCAGGTAACAGAAATGACATTGGCAATTTCAGGCCTATTTCTATCTTACCTGCCTTCAGCAAAATATTTGAAAAATTAATACTCAAGCAGTTGCTAAGACACTTCAATTTAAATAGCCTCCTCCATACCGAACAGTATGGCTTTACGAAAGGTCGTTCAACTACTGATGCGGGTGTCGCTTTGTTGAAACACGTATTTAATGCATGGGAGAACTCGCAAAATGCAATAGGGGTTTTCTGTGATCTCTCAAAAGCTTTTGATTGCGTACTTCATGACACACTTAAGCGTAAACTAGTTCATTACGGTGTCCAAAACGAAGCTCTTAACGTAATAGATTCATATTTACTCAATAGACTTCAATGTGTAGATGTAAATGGTGTGAAATCTTCCGGGCTACCAGTTCTATTAGGTGTACCTCAAGGTTCAATACTGGGTCCATTCTTATTTTTGGTCTATATTAACGACTTGCCATTCTATTTAAACGGTATCTGTGATGTTGTGTTGTTTGCAGATGATACCTCTCTCATATTTAAAGTAGAACGGAATAGACAAGATTTTGATAATGTTAACTTTGCACTTTCAATGGTCACGGATTGGTTTACGACAAATAACCTAGTTCTTAATGCCAAGAAAACGAAATGTATAAAGTTCGCCTTACCTAATGTTAGAAATCTTGGACCGAATATAAGCATTGGTTGTGTGGTGCTTGATACGGTGGACTCTGCAGTCTTTTTGGGCATAACAGTGGATGCCAAACTGCAGTGGGGCCCTCATATATCAACCTTAGCAGGGAGACTCAGCTCTGCCGCCTACGCTGTCAGGAAAGTGAGACAATACACTGACGTGGACACAGCTCGGTTAGTCTATTTTAGTTATTTTCACAGCGTAATGTCTTACGGTATGCTGTTATGGGGCAAAGCTGCAGATATTCAAAATATATTTGTGCTACAAAAACGAGCTGTTCGTGCAATATACCAATTAGGGCCCAGAGTCTCCTTAAGAGATCTATTTAAAGAGATTGGTATTCTCACAGTGGCTTCTCAATTTATTTTTGCCAACATAATATACATTAGGCAAAATATACATATGTACACTAAAAACAGTGACATCCACAATTTTAATACCAGAAATAAGCACAAACTGTACGCTCCTTTCCACCGGCTTCATAAGGTCCAGAGCTCATTTGTGGGGCTCGGTATCCGCTTTTATAACATGCTACCTCATTCTTTCCTGGATTTACCTTTTAACGCGTTTAAAGCTAAAGTTAAATCAAACCTTTGTTCTAAAGCATATTATTCGATCAACGACTATTTAGAAGACAAGAATAGTTGGTCGCTTTGTTGAACGCAGGACAATGTTGCTATGTTCTTTTACTGTTTAATAGTTCTTTATTTTTGTGTATGTTTCTTCTACTATCCATATTTTTTATGTTATTGACATGATCCTCTCATTACATTGTGTGAATGAGTTGTATTGATATAATTCAGCATTGCACATGTCAGCGGGCACGCCCTTGGACTGCCTTGGAGGCTTTTTATGTATTCAGTTTAGCAGGCTTTGCTTGAGTTAATTGTCGATTTTGGTATATATAACTTTTTATTTATTTATTTTGGCATATTGGTGTGTGCTAGCTAACATGTAGCAAATTATTTAATTGAATGACGTATAAAGATGATTGACATAATTATTATTTTTGACATAATGTGTTGTATAGCTTCAGGTTCTTCAAACCTATCAGACAGACGTGTTGCTGGGGAGTTTGTTCCTCCACTTCTTCTTCCCAGCAAAAACACTAGGAAGTGGTGAAGGGTGGGCGTTTTGGGGGACTGTCTTATGTAAACGTCTTTGACGTTCAAAAAGTGCTAATTCTCAGCCTAATTTGAATAAATGAATTTTGATTTTGATTTTGACTCGCAGAGCATTGTACGAGCTTTTTGTATAGCTGACCCATAGGGCACACGTGTACAAAGATTGGCAATACGCTCTAAAGAGCGTAATTTATGAAAGAAGTGAATTATTTACCAGATTGTGTGTCGACGTCCTTTCCACCCTTTAAATAAATAGATACATAAAACAGTTTCGTTGTTTTTGTACAAAAGCAGAGAGAAATTCACCCATGGGGAGTTTCCATTAAAAGTTGCGAGAAGAATCTTTAGTTTTTCAATTAATTGGTGCACATTCTATGTTGAAGGTACGTTTATTTTTCAGTATCTAGTAATAGTAATATTCAGCTTTTAATTTTAATTTTGTATCGGTTTGCTTCTTTTTGTTTATTTTGATTCTGTTTTGTTGTAATCGTCAATATTTGCTTAACTTTTATAAGGGATAAGGGATCCTCCCTTTGTTGTTTGTTGTTTTGTTGTAATCTTCAATATTTGCTTAACTTTTATAAGGGATAAGGGATCCTCCCTTATAATAAATAAGAAAATATTGCAAGAAGTAGAAGTCTAGTCTAGAAGAATAGTCCAAGAGACTTAAGCGGGGTTTACACGGACCAAAACCTGTATTTTTTATAAGGGAGGATCCGTTATAAAAGTTGAGAAAATATTGCAAGAAGTAGAAGTCTAGTCTAGAAGAATAGTCCAAGAGACTTAAGCGGGGTTTACACGGACCAAAACCTGTATTTTTTATAAGGGAGGATCCGTTATAAAAGTTGAGAAAATATTGCAAGAAGTAGAAGTCTAGTCTAGAAGAATAGTCCAAGAGCTCATATTCACGGGAAGTGGCGCCATAATTATGCTGATATACAGGTTTTTAACCTAGTTCAGCAGTGGATGCTGTATCAGAAGATTCTCTAGCCTTTCCTCTAGCCCTTTTTGTAAATATATTCTCAAAAAATATTGTATTGGAAAAAATAATTACTAGTATTATTTTCTCAAAAGGAATAAAGATACGTTGAGCTTTTGTTGTATTTATTTTCTTAATTGCATAACTTTTTTTTTTCATTTTGCCTGTTGCTATGGCAATTGCCGAGTGTAATAGGAGGTTTACACGGGTCGATTTTCGCCGTGCGGCTAATCGCTTCACAAAACGCCTCACTAAGCCGCATCGCCACCTATATGTAAATAGTCGACTGAAATCACAAGCGTCATCAAAATACACCTGCACAAACGTTCATGCGGAGGGCAAACGATTGCGCCATTTTTAACCGACAAAAAATAAGGCGAAGGTGCTCAATTCAACCATTATTATACTCCAAAGTTGGTCCCATTTAAATTTAAACCCGAAAAACCATCCCTAACTGTAGAAAATAGGGGATGATTGATTGTTCACCTTCTGAATATTTAAAAAAGATGATGAGCAGTTGAAATAAGGCTATTGTAACTTAAATAAATTATTAACTCGCCAATAAAAAAACAAAAAATAAAAACATTGCAAACAAGCCGAGCGTCAAAAGTTGGATAGTACAATACTTTGGGGCTTGCAAAGGCTTGCTAAGTCACCTGCGGCCTAGTAGGGATGATGACTGAAAATTATTTGTTTGTCCGTCAGGTAGATTATAAAAAAAAGTTTTTTTTCTTTTTTTACGTTATCAAAAGCTGACGTCTATACTTTCGAGTTTGAATGTAGCTTGACGTCACGCGTATGTAGATTGTTACCTACATGTGACGTAGTTAGCCCCCAGCTTTAATGCGTTTTGTTAAAAACATTACTCATTACTTTTTTGATCATCTCATCATTTTTTACTTGAGCGAGACGTGGTGATTAATAAATAAATAAATATTGCTGGACAATCCACACAGCATCATCTAGCCCCAAGCTAAGCAGAGCTTGTGTTATGGGTACTAGATGACTGATATACTTAATACAATACATTACATAGATAGATATTTTTTATTATACATAGGAAATACCCAGAACACCCGGAACAAATATTTGTAGATTGTACAAACATTTGTCCCAAGGCGGGAATCGAACCCGCAACCTCTTGCGTCGCAGGCGGACCTTCGCCCGCCGCGCCACATCGGTCGTCTAAGCTCGTATCTTATCTATAAAAGAAGAGGCGTTAGCCCTGCAGTGAAACAGTAACAGGCTGGTATTTTTTTTTTTTTATAAGTAAAAAATACGTATCTAATATTAATTAAGTATTTGACTGACGAATTAAACTTTATTATTTACCCAGGCATCATCCCTACCTACACCCATTTAGGTACACGGTTTCCACCGTGCGGCGAAAACCGTGCGGCTAAAACCGTGCGGCTTTAAGTCACCCGTGTAAACCCCGCTTAAGTCACACACTATCACTAAGTAGATAACCATATAATTTCATTGGTACATATTGATAATGTATATTTGACATTATCTATTTAATGTATTTCGTACGATAGCATTTTTATGACATAAGATCACACCTGTGTTCCTCGAAAAGTTAGACAGAGGTGAGGCCTATAGTAGGTACAGTGTACCTAGCTGGCGAAATGTGCGTGTACCTGGTATACCCACATTTCGCCAGTTATGTTAAAGTTCCATGTAATAGGGGGCGGGCCTATTACCATCAACCTGACACAAACGAAGACTCACTGGCCGTTAGTCGAGGTGCCTTATAATCGTCTTATTGTACTGTGTTTCATTGCTGACAAATTTTGCCATCTTCTATCAACAATGTGTTCTACTTTTATCAGTCTGTATCTATCCAATGTCAAGAATCAGTTAATGGCAACCGGCTCGCCACTATAAGTACCTTCACACTCAACATCACGCCTGTTATCCCCATTGAGTTAGGCACAGGTGTACCTATGGTACACCCACATTTTTCTAGTTATGTAAGTCCTATGTAATAGGGGGCGAGCTTATTGCCATCAATCGATATCCCAGATGGAAAAACCCAATTAACACATTGCTCGATCCGGGAATCGAACCCAAGACCTCGTGTTCAGCAGTAAGCAGTACCTTCATTCTGACTAAAAGAAATAAAAATAAAAAATCTTGTCAGAACCAGCTGTATTATAATTTTAGCGTGTTTTACGACCACCCGTATAACATAATTAATTAAATAAACTTAATTGTAAGCGCATTAATTCTTAATAACTTCATAAACTCTGACGCATTTTCCAGGCCAACCATCGGCTGTAGTTATCTGAAACAAAAATATATGTGAATGAAATAGAATAATTACGTCTTATGCTGAGATAGGAAACTTCTTGGCCTCAAACAGGTTCTTTTTTTAAATCCTTTTCTTATTAGTTTTTGGTGTTTAAATTTCCTGTGGGTGTCCCAAATAAATACTTTTCTTTCTTTTATACACATACATCCTCTTTCTCGAAATTCTTCTTGGACTTTTTGACTTCTTAAAACTCACGAAAGTTTGGCTGATGCAAATCAGCTTGCCCCGACATCTGCTGAGGATTTCGTAAAAAAGAATATGCTTTATACAAGCCAGAGGGTATATTACGAGTATTATAAGTTGGAATGTCGCTGGACAACATCAGTATTTTGCTTAAAAAGCCTGAAACATTGCGTAGGGAGATGGGAAACTTGAATGCTGACTAACTAACCTAAGAGTGGATTCAATTTTTTTTTATTCTGCATAACATAACGCCTGTATTCCCCAAACGGTTGGGCAATACAGGCGTGATGTCTCATGTAATAGGGGCGACCCTATTGCAATAAACCAAGCAAACCTAAACTCCGGGCTGTTAATGAGAAAATTCTTGTAGGAAAAGCTCAATAACACTTTGCCCGATTTGGAATCTAACCCAGGAGCTCACGCTCAGCAGTTGCGCCTAAAACTTTAGTCAGAACACGGCTTAAACATAGCTGTAATCCAATCAGCGCACACGTCTATGCAAAGCATCATATTGTAACAATAGTCGAGGACTTAGCAAAAATCTTCGGATTTTCTTGCGACTTATATGTATACACTAAACGGACGACCTCTACTTATAAATAAATAAATAATAAATAATGCTGGACAATCCACACAGCATCATCTAGCCCCAAGCTAAGCAGATCTTGTGTTATGGGTACTAGATGACTGATATACTTAATACAATACATTACATAGATAGATATTTTTTATTACACATAACAAATACCCAGAACACCCGGAACAAACATTTGTAGATCGTACAAACATTATTCCCAAGGCGGGAATCGAACCCGCAACCTCCTGCATCGCAGGCGGACCTTCGCCCGCCGCGCCACATAGGTCGTCAAACTTATCACAAGGCCATCTACCACTACTGCCACGTCATCACCGAAGCAGCACATATCCAGCAGATATGATTACAAACATGACACACGAAGACACGTACTTCCCAGATACCGATTAGATTCAAATAGATGGAAATGGATGATTCAACACATGACCACTACGTACCGAATGCTGATGAAATGAGATTAGGAGTTTCATTTTCAGTAAACATATTCTTTGACGACACGGTTGGCGCAGTGGTTGAGCCATCGGCTGCTGCGCCGCGTGTTGTGGGTTCGATCCCCGCACGGAACAAATATTTGTATGACCTACAGGTAGTTGTTCCGGGTCTGGCTGTTTGTGTATGTGAGTTTAAATGTTTGTAAACGCACCCACGATACAGGAGAAATTCCTAGTGTGGGGCAACGTTTTTCTTAAAAAAAAAAAGAAAAAGAAAGAAAAGAAGACATACGATTACATCACGCTTGTATTTCCCAAAGAGTTAGTTTGAGGTGTACCCACAGTACACCTAAATAGGTGCTTAAATCGGCAGTTATGTTTAAGTCCCCTGTAATAGGGGACGAGCATATTGCCTTTAACCTAGCACTAATCTAGACTCCGGGATACTACTGAGCTGAAGAGGAAATTCTCTATTTTTCTGTATCTAACTCCTCCGATGTTCTTTTCTGATTAATTTCGTTGAGGGATCCAAGACAGTTGAATCGTTTCTCCGAGACTCGTCGGGCTTCATTGTCTCGACGCTTTTCTGGTGGTCGTCACTGTTGATACTGGTTTTCAGGAGTTGCAGTGTTTTGGGAATAGTGTGGCGGGTTTATCCAAATAAAAATACTACTGAGCTGTCAGCTATTTCTGATGGAATAACCCAATATCACTTTATCCGACCCGGGACCTCACGCTAAGCAGTAGCTCGAACGAGGACCACTAGACCAACTTGGCAGTCAAAATATACTCAGAGAACGTGGTTATTGAGATTCGTCTTCAAGTAATTATTCTGATTTCCCTGATACGTTGGGATTCTCAGAAGAAAAGAAAGGAGAAAGAGAGAGAGAGAGAGAGAGAGGATCTATGCTAACGCGACAGAAAAATACATGAAAAACTAATCGGTTAGGTAAGGACACCCTCGTTTTAAGTTTGGTAAGTAGAACCATGCACCGAAGCGGGACTGAGGAAAATCCGACAAAAATGATGATGAAGCCATCGTCAAAGATGAACTAGTGTTCACAAATCAATTAAGATCAATGTTTTCCGCCAGCTTGAAGAGCAGAAACTCTAGTTCAAGCGTCAAGCTCAATGTTATTTGGCAAAGCTTGTTTCTATAATAAATTAGCGAGATAGTGAGATAAAATTAAACAAATATACATATTTTACAGACATTGTAATATACCAATAGCTGTTTAACAGCGTCGAAATTAAGAAAAAATTATTTCTGCAAATTAATTTAGACATCAAACAATAAAAAATACAAGTTGATCGGTGTTTCCTAGCCGTTCGCTCTGAGCAAAAACAATGAAACCAACTCAGATGTCACAGCCCCTTTTCAAATCCAGACATTATCTTGGTCAGATCGATCATAATATAAGGACCATGCAGATTAGAGTCAGATATGGTATTTTGAAGAAAAAACCACATAGATATGAGTAGACTTGCCTAGTCAGTGCAAGCATATGTCGGTAAGTTTTGGATCTGGGATTATTTTCATTACCTCCTTCATAGCTGCATATTTATATCGTCTTTCACTCAGTCAATATCTATATTTTATCTCTTTTCTTTTACTGCCAATTTCAATAGCATTAATCGATCCGAATCTAGTGATCAATCTTTGTTTGTAATCAATCAATGGCAGAGTCTGCAATATGTAACCTTGTGAGGCGAATCATTAGCAGTACTTTCAGATCGCGGATTGAGATAAGGATTAAGAAACGTTGTTGAAATTGGCAGATAGCCATTGACTTTTATTGGTAATACTTTCTTATTTTAAATTTTATTTGTGTCCTACAGACCAATTTAAATAATAAACTATTTCTCATAATTCGATCGTTTTACAACCAACCCAACAATTTTAACAAAACTAGTCCACACTAACCCCCAATTATAACTACTTAAACATTATTAATTCTTTCCAAGGCTACTGTCCAAGAACCATTTAGTGCTCCTTAGTCCGTAATGGCGGCCTTAACTCTACTATTATTAGTCTTTAGTCTATGATTATCAAGTCTAAACTTACCACAGTTAACAACTCAGGTGTGAAAGTTCGCACGTGTGTTGATTTTCGTCCGTTGTCTTCCGTCTGTGTTTGTGTCATGCAGTCTCCGTCGACCTCCACCAGAGATTTTAACTGGAAATTTAGAAAAAAACGTCTTTAAAAAAAAATCTAGCTATAATGCGGCAATGTTTGGCGCAGTTGCTGAGCTGACCGGCTGCTGCAAGGCGTGGCATGGGTTCAATTCCCGCTTGTAACACCTTAACTGCCAAACAAACGACACAATAGAAAATGTATTATTTGTCGGTCATTTGGCGTTCAACGTGTTGACGAATATTTGTATGGCTTTCGGGTAGTTGTTCCGAGTCTAGCTATTTTTTCTATAAGTCTATGTGACTTTAAATGTTTGTAAACGCACCCACGACACAGGAGAAATTCCTAGTGCGGGGCAACGTGTAAAAAAAATGCTCGCTCTTAAATAGAGTGATGATCCAGAGCAGTAATACAAGTAACATTTACGTGTTTTAGTATAATAAAAATATGTCGGTATTTGTACCGGGTTGTGGTTCTTAATTGAGGAAAAAGTATACGTCGTTCATGCTATAAATAAACGCTTTATTTATGCTGCATTATCGGATGTTGAAACTATAATAGCTGTATTGATGTAACTACTAAATTAATATTACTCTTCACGTGGCTGGCCTGTTTTTTGTGTAAAAACTTAAAAGCTAAGCGACCAATCCCTGCGGGCCTCGGCTTAGCACGTCGCTGGGCGAGGACAGCAAGGGACGGGCTGGATGTAATAGAACAGATTTTTACAAAATCTACTAAAATATGTAACTAGTCATTCATACTAAGGGCCTTCACAACGATACCTTTATTCAGCATTCTAAAACCTCATACAAAGTTATCAAATATTTAAACTACAATTCAGTACCTAAATCGCAAAAAATGCCATTTCTTTGTATCTTTTTTTTTTTTTTTTTTTTTTTTGGAATGGGCATCTCGCAGTTTATCCTTTAGGGATATTTACTGCTCAACCGAACTTTCCTGTGGGGGGCTTAATTAAAATTAAGGCCTCCAGCCAGGCATAAAAACTTATAAGCTAAGCGACTATCGCTAAGGGCACCCCCTGCGGGGTACGAACCTCGGCTTAGGACGTCGCTGAAGAGGACAGCAAGGGACAGGCTGGATCTGATTGTTCCATTATTTAGGGACATTTTAAACATTAATCGGCTCAGCTTCGCGGGCTGGCTCTAGCAAAGGGTCGGGAGGGGGGCATCGACGGGGTCGTCGCGACGGGCCTCGGCGGCGAGGACGGAATGTCCGTTTTTGTATGCGAACAGTGCTGGTGGCCTTATCGCTCTCCTGGAGGAGAGTGATAGGATCATCTGGCTCTGTGAGTGTATGTCTTGGTCTTCGAACTGTACTTATTCGCGAGGGAGTGTATCGGGCGGCCGATGACACTAAGGGGTTAGGATGAGCGGTAGAACAGTCCATGAAGCGCTGGGTGAGTCGCTTCATGAACTGTTTCACCGTGGGTATTTTGAGATCTACATGGAGAGTCTCATTTCGGACGTAGAAGGGGGCTCCCGTGACTCTGCGCAGGAATCGGTTCTGGACGGTCTGAAGCCTATGAATATGATACGGCTTGGCGTGAGCGAACACTGCGCAAGCGTATGTCATGATTGGTCGGATGACCGAGACGAAGAGCCGCAATTTGCACCTGAGTGACAACTTGCTTTTCTCGTTGGTCATACAATAAAGCCTGCCGGACGCGAAGACGGCGCGCGAACGCGCCGCCTTTATGTGTTCGGCGAACGAAAGTCTGTGATCGAGTATCACACCTAAGTATTTGGCTCGCTTATCCCAAGGGATAGGCTTGCCGTACATGGCTAACGGACTAGGCGTGGGGACATTGCGGCGTCCGGGTTTCCTAAAGAGAACCGCTTGACTTTTGTCGGGATTGACCTCGACTCTCCATTTCCGGAACCAAGCGCCTAAGACGTTTGCGGAAGTTTGGAGAGTGCGAGCTATGGTGGTAGGGTTGTGACCGGTATAGTAGATGGCCGTGTCGTCGGCGAAAAGCGCCAACTGGGCCTTTCTACCCCTAGGGACGTCGCTAGTGAACAGCGAGAACAAGAGAGGAGACAGCACGGATCCTTGAGGGACGCCCGCGCGGATAGGGTGAGGTGACGATAGCGTACCGTCTACGCGATATCTAAACGTACGATTCGACAGAAAATCTCGCAAGATGAGCACGAGACGATCTGGCACATCGAGTTGGTATAGCTTGTATAACAACCCGTTGTGCCAGACCTTGTCGAAGGCTTTCGCAATGTCGAAGAAGAGGGCGCCGGTGAGCGCGCCTCTCTGAAAGCCCGCGCTGACGTGTTCGACTACGCGGTGCACCTGTTGAACACACGAGTGTCCCGGCCGGAACCCGAACTGTTCGTTCGGTATCAGGCTCTTTGCCTCGACATAGTCCTTGAGTCGCTTATAAATAAGCTTCTCGTAGATTTTGCCGAAAACATTGAGCAGACTGATAGGTCGGTAGCTCGTGGGCTCAGACTTGGGCTTGCCAGGCTTGGGGATGCCAATAACCACGGCTTCTTTCCACGATTGAGGAAAGATATTGTTGCTCAGAGCGCCATTGAAGATGGCGGTCATGAGCATAACGAGTTGCGCGGGGAGGATTTGAAACACCCTATTGGTGATACCGTCCTTACCGGGGGCTTTGCGCGGTTTGAGCCCTTTAATGATGTCTTGCACTTCGTCCGGAGTGACGGGAGGCAGAGGATCATCAGGGTTGTCGACGGGAGGGAGCGAGGACCTACGTTCGACTTCAGCGTCTACCTTTAAGAGGTGAGCTTGGTCGAACGGCTGGGAGCTAAGCGAGCATTGAGTCTCTAAGCTTTCGGCTAGGCATTCGGATTTTTCCGAGTCGTCGAACGCGACGCTCTTATCTGGACGAGTGAGGGGAGGCATGGTAGCCTCTACGGTGGACCGGAGTTTCCTCTGGAGGTTCCAGAAGGCATGGTGGTTGGGCTCTAGCTCACTGATCATCTTGTCCCAGCTCTCCGACCTATGCTCCGCCACACGTTTGCTGACAGTACGCTGTAGCATTCGCATGTGGGCTTTGTTCGCAGAGCAGGGAAAAGCGCTATAGGCACGGACGGACGCGTTCTTCTCGGTTATCAGAGCCCGTACATCGTCCGGTAGGTTCCAGCGCTGGGCATTCAGCGCCGGAACCCGCCTTGAACAGTCGTTCAGGACTGTCTGTACGTGCTCCGTAAACGAGTCGACTGCGCCCGTGGTGTCAGCGACTGAGGTGATTAGATCGGGGATGGAGTCGAGTAGAGGCGACGAGGAGGATTTCAGCTTTTCGCTTACCTTCCTCCAGTCGGTAACTAATTGAGTCGGGGGTGGCTGATCAGGGTCAAGCGGACCCGTACGGGGAACTAGCGTCATCATCACCGGACGATGGTCGGAGTTAAGCTCGTGGAGCGCCTCTATCGATTGTAAACGAAGGTTTACATTCTTTAGGAGCGCTATGTCCAGTATGTCAGGTCTATGGTCAGGATCGTGGGGAAAATGGGTATGAGTCATCGGGGCGATGACGTCATAGTTAAGGGAGGCGCCCAGATTGAGGACAGCCCTCCCTCTGGCGTTGGTTACATTACTATTCCACGCGGGGTGCTTGGCGTTGAGATCGCCCGCTATGATAACGGAGTCACTCAAGCCGAGAAGAACCGAGATATCGTGGGATAAAGCTGGGATGTCGTCCCTCCCACGAGCGGGAGGGCAG
Organism: Phlogophora meticulosa; assembly: GCA_905147745.2. Taxonomy (NCBI): domain Eukaryota; kingdom Metazoa; phylum Arthropoda; class Insecta; order Lepidoptera; family Noctuidae; genus Phlogophora; species Phlogophora meticulosa. The sequence goes on along the minus strand of LR990537.1, from coordinate 12,490,507 downwards.
TACGCGGATACAATAGTAATTGGCTGATGGCCAGTCATGCCGAGCCGACAGATAGAGTACTCAAGGAGCGAGGTCGGGGGAGGAGAAGTTAAAGGGACACAGTGCAATGAGTTTTTATAATAAATCATTGTACCGCCCTTGTGGCAGCGGGATCTATCATTGCGCACCATACGGTAGTTTGCAATTTTGGGGTCGCGGTTGTGCGGTTTGAGGAACGTCTCCTGTATGAGGAGGACGTCCGGTTGGTGATCGCGGAGGAAGTTGGCAAACTCAGCCCGTTGCTGGAGTAAGCCATTTATATTGACGTATCCTAACTTTAGGGATCGCGGTTTCAAGGTTCTGGCGTTAACGTACCTATCCATTGCGGTTATTAAAGTGGGCTTCTAGGTCACGGAGCACCGAGGGGGCCTCCATGAGCGCTTCGATGCGCTTCCTAGGGTCTGTGGTAGCCTCTAAGCGATCGGCTAGACGATCGGCTTCGCGGTTGCAGAAGATTAAGTACACTGGCAATATGACGTTCATATTGCGCTGTGTACGGATTTTGTCGTCGTAAAGAGCCTCCGTAGGCTGAGTACGGAAGGCGGAAACCTCAGCCTCTGCGGTCAGGGTAGCCTGGACTGCAGGGGCTGGGGTCGGCGCCGGGATGGGTGAATCCATCAGCGCCGGTGGGTGGCTGTGTTTAGCCGCCAGGGCCGGGAAGGCCTTCTGGTGGTTCAGCTTGTTCCACGGAGATGACCTCTGTGGGCTAAGGCGCTCAGGGAGCGCAGACGATGGCGGGGGTGGCGCCCTAGTAGAGGGGCATTCCCTTTGTTGACGAGCGTTTGCACGTCTCATCAACCTTTGGGAAGACGACTTTGGGGCTCGCGGGCACCCTCGGAAGTTCGCGGTATGACCGGACTGTCCGCACAGAACACAACTCGGTGGTTCAATGCATTTAGTGCGGTCCTTGGGACGGTCGCATTTGCCCGTGGCGTGGTCGCCCAGACACTTGACGCATCTGGGCCTGGCGAAGCAGTTTCGCTGAGAGTGGCCGTACAATTGGCAGCGATGACACTGGCCAATTAGATGGGGACGGTACGGTTTTTCGATTTTAATACCGGACAGGGCACACACCGTTTTGATGTTGAATATGGGGTGGTGCCCTTCTGTGGGGTCGCAAATTACTAGGACCATATCATAAACTAGCCCACCCCGGGCCTTATGAAGGCGGTGGACGGCGGACGCGGGGACACCTTGGGCGCGGATGTCGGCCAGGATGTCCTCCGTTCGGATCTCCCTGGGGATACGCCTGATAACCACACGGGTTGGTGTCTCCTCAGGGAGGGAATAGGTGTGGAAGGAGATGGCCTTCCCACGTAAAAGGGATACTATTTCCCTGTAGTCATTTGCTGACGGCAGGGTTACCTTGATACCCAGAGGGGTAGCTCGGGCGTTGGTGTAGTTGATCCTGCGATCAACACACATTTTGGAGACGGCTGTCCACTTCGCCTTGTCTTGGATGAAGACAGGGGGAGGTGGCTTCGCCTTACGGGTGGCGGTGCCGTTAGGGCCCGTACCGGAGGCCTGTGCCAGGGGTACGGGGGAGCGGGGGGGAGAGGGCGCGGATTCGTCGACTGAGGACGGGGCGCCGATTTTTTTGGCCTTGGTGGCCTGTGAGGGAGCTTTAGAGGGCTTCCTCTTTCCTCCTTTTCCTACGACTTGGTAGTCGTCTTCGGACGAGGAGGAAGGAGACTCCTCTGCCACTGAGCAGCTGCGTGAACGAGGGACAGTCGTGTCCATCCTATCAACTGATTCATCGGAATCGTCATGCGCGGGGGCTGGCATTCCGAGAATGGGACTTATGTTGCACCTGGCGGTAATAGGTACAAAAGCCGAGGCCGGACGGGTCGCGGGTTCCGGGTATTTCGGTGCCTTTGTCTTTTTGGACAAAGGCGCCGGACTACCTGCGTTCGTGGAAGCGGTCGGCGATAAAGGGCTATCGACCGTTGGACGGGGCGCGGGTTCCGGGTATACCGGTGCCATTGTCCTTTTGGACAATGGGAGACTACCTACATTCGTGGATAGGGACGGCGACGAGTTACTATCGTCGCGAATAATTCGCTCCGGTTGAGCGGCCAGCCTGTCGAAGGCGGCATTTTTCCCGCAATATTTGGCGCGGATGTCCGGGTCCTTTAGGAGGACCTCTCTGACGAACGCTGCTAAGTCAGCGTCCGTCATGGCTGAACCAAGAGTCCCGTTAGGGAGCAATTTTGGGGCCTACGCCTAAACCTATCTCTAACTCCCCGGGTGGGTACGCCCGGGGATGTGTGACCAAACCCTCCCTGCCGGGTGTAGGCAGGGAGGTGAGTACCTCGGGTGAGCCCTAAGCTTGTGATCCCGTCGCAAATCTTATTGTGCGAACGGGGCCCTGACCAGTCTGGTGCGAAGGGGTAGACACACCCAACCGACACCAGGTGAGTTGCTGGGGAAGGAAAACAGAGACTAGAGCTGACTAGGAGATCCCCCAAGGCCAAGCTTCTAGCTCCCTGCCGACTTGACTGCCTCACCCTGAAGGGGCTCGGCCGGTGTATCGGGTCAACACCGCACTCGGCTTCGTTGGCACCGTAAGGTATCCACCGAGAGACCACGAAACTGTGGTTTTAGCCCTGAAGGGGCCAAAGACGTTAGACGCACGTTTCCGTTAACGAAATAGCGAAATCAGTAACCCACTGTCTTGAAAAAGACGGCTCTGATGCACGGGATTCTTCGTAGTCGGCGACTACGGCGGAGTTGCGCGGAGGCGCAACAATGGCGGAGCGTGAAGAGTCACGCAGCGAGCGAGGAGCGGGAGCAGCGAGAGCGGCACGTCCGTTCGGGTCGAGCGCGTGAAGCGAAGCCTTTCTTTGTATCTGAACTTTTGCTATATATTATTCAAAAGAAACATGCCAATCATTGGTATACAAAGGAAAATTTCTGCGAAAGTAATTTGAGTGCTAGCGTAATCGCTGCTCGTCCGTTTGAAAATGGAAAATTGCTGGGAAAACCTGCATCAGCGTCGGTAATTTTCTACATCTTTATTTTAAGTGGCAACCCCACTTAAGGTAAAGATGGTAGCAATTGAAAATTGCGGCTAGTTCAAGGTTTTTTGTAGAAAGTGCAAAGGAACGTTATAACTATATACTTCGTGTGCACTAGTTTTAGTTATAATGTAATATATATTTATAGTATTTTTAAGTTTTATATTGTTAATATAGTATTGTATATATTTATATGGGCCTTGATGCCTGAAATAAATGAATAAATAAATAAATAAAATAAATAATTAAAATAATACATAAAATGTGCCTTTTATGAAATTGTTGAGGTATGTAGAACGTGTTGTTAATCAGTCAATAGCCGTCACATCAATATTAATAAAAAAAAGGAGCTTTTGTACTGGCGTATTGCGTGCGCTGGCGTTCGACAGACTGCGTAGCGCAAACGCGACGTCAAAGCCACGTCAACGTGGCGTATTGGCATTTACGTTTAATGGGAAGAAAGTCTAATAATTACGTATGCCTAATAGTTAGGACTTTTTTGGTTTTTTTTTTTTTAATATTTTTCACCTTGTTTGTGGCAAATTAAACTTTTTTTTAGGGTTCCGAACCCAAAGGATTAAACGGGACCCTATTACTAATACTCCGCTGTCCGTCCGTCTGTCTGTCTGTCCGTCTGTCACCAGGCTGCATCTCATGAACCGTGATAGTAAGACAGTTGAAATTATCACAGATGATGTATTTCTGTTGTCGCTATAACAACACATACTAATCATTCAAGCAGCTATAGTAGTAATGATGAAACAAAAGAATGTCCTCACCTTCACTCCATCAGGCCTCTCCTCAATAAACTCCTCGTTGAACTTGAAGTCGAATGTGATAGTTTTGAAGGTGGTGGTCATGGTGAACGTGTAGGTGTCACCATTTTTCGTCAGAACTGCGACTGGGCTCACTGCGCAGGCGGCTTTGCGGGATATCATGCCGACTCCTGGAAAATAGAGATAGAAATTGCTTAGGTTAGTATTTATCCACAGCTAAGGTGGCTATGTCATGCTATACCATACACTGCGCGGCTGGTCAGAAATCCTTTCATTCCACAAAATTATAAGGAACCGTTTTCTGTTGATTGTAACTTTAAATAAATAGGCAACTTTCAATATATTTCAAATGAAAACTATAATAGTGTTCAAAACCGTTATAAAGAACTGATTTTTAAAACTGCTCAGTTTTGTCATCCACTTGTTTTTATCCTGCCTTATAGATGTTTTTCAATATATGAATGTTTGTATGTTTATTGCTTTTCCATGCCCTGTAGCCTAAATGGCTTGGTAGATTTTGACAAATGAGGTATCAATGGAATTATATTGATTGTCATGGGATGTTAAATTTTGAAAAAGTAGAACAAAATGGCGGCTGCCTACCATTAGGTAAGAGTTGTCGTATTTCTTGTGACATGGTCATGTGGAGTATCAAAATAAAGGGCCCAAGAAAGTAATTCAAAAAACATAACTCAGATTTTCATAGAAATATTCGTGAACAGCTAAAGTTGATGTCAAGGAACCAGTTTTAAATAATGCGTTAGGACCTAACCTGAGCGCTGTTATGATGTTTTGATAACGGCAATAAGTATGTTCAAATATTTCCCTAGTCACAACACGAAATCGATGGATGAGTCATACCTCTTTCCCATGGGGGTAGGAAGAAACTACAGAACGCCACGTGTGACGATCCATACATACTCCTTTTGCTTCATTTACGTTCATACATCTAGTCATACACGCACGCCGGTTGCGAGTACCTACGCACTTGACCTTTTTGAAGAAAATCACCAATATGGTCAGTGTATTTCCCTCACGGGCGTCCCCGTTCGGCCGTTTCGCGAATACATCGCGCCGTAATAAAAAATCAGACTGTATATATAATTACATGGTCGCGATGGAGTTAACACGCATCTAATTTATTTACATTGCAACCAACTGTATGACTAGATGTATGAACGTAAACGAAGCAAAAGGAGTATGTATGGATCTTAGTAGGTGGCGTTCTGTAGTTTCTGCCTACCCCGCCATGGGAAAAAGGTGCGTGAGTTTATATACGTCTTTGGAAAAGTAGTTTTTAAGCCAACTTTGTGAAGCTATATCTCAATACTTTAGTACTTTGTGGTTGGTATAGGTCAGTAAGATTAATAACTGCATCAAAGATTTTAACATTAAAAGAGTTTTCATCTAACTAGCATTTTCCCAACTCTGTTGTGGTCAGCTTCTAGTCTAACCAGATGTACATTTCATTATTTTACATCGAGTGACTACCTATCTGACCTCCACAACCCAGTGTAGTGGGCAACACGATACCCCTTGGCAAGACTGGTTGTCAGACTTTCGGGTTTCTAACTACACGTAACGACTGCTAAAGATCTACAAATGACAGCCGGGACCGACGGCTTGGCGGGCTTTCTGAGGCACGGAGGAATCTCGATATGTTACTAGAGGTCACCCATCCATAGACTGACCTGGGCTAGCGTAGCTTAACCTTCGGTCCACCCGTGCGTTTGTTTTTATTAAGCCACGAGCTTTCATTTAACATTAAAAGAGTAAGTATACTTTTCGAACAAAAACCGATCAACCAAAACCAACCGTCACATGCGAACCGATTTTGAAAATTCTTTTCACAATCGGTTAGCAGAGAAGACGGTTGACAGAGAAAACGGTGAACATACAAAAAACTGTCATGATGGCCCAGTAGTTTAGGCGTCGCCTCTTGTGCACGAGGTTGTGGGTTCAAACCTGGGCAAATACCAATGTGAGTTTTTCAATTCATAATATGTACTTTCTAAGTTTATGTTGGACATCACTGACATCAGTGAAGGAAAACATCGTGAGGAAACCTGGACTTATATATAACGAATATACGTCTGAAATCGCCAAACTGTCTTGAGCAAGCGTGGTGATTAATGCTTGTGCCTTCTCTGTATGAGAAGAGGACTTTGCCCTATAGTGGGACAGTAAAAGGCTGGTACTATTACTTACTATAAAAAGAAACATACAAACAGTCGAACATAGAACCTCCTCCTTTTTTGAAGTCGGTTAAAAAACCAGGCTGTATAGCGTATTAAATGGCAATACTTAATGGTAAATGAGGCATCAGTCATTAAGTATATTATTATGACTACAAGGCATTGTTTATTCAAGGTTACATTATAATTAATTACCAAGCAAGTTACTTGGACCAGATTGTTTCATTAAAATTGTTGTGTTTTTCTACGTCTTATACGAGTATGTTTTATGACAAGATTTGCTAGACTTTGCCCTATGTGTATTTTATATTGATGGTAATGATCTTGCTCATTTAGGATCAAGGTGGTTTTGAAAATTACTAAGCGAGTGAGTTAAGGTAAGTCGGTAGTCTTAAAATGTATTTTCGTTTTGGGACTCGTAAGCTACACTATTCCCAAACCACTGAAACTCCTGAAAACCAGAATCAACAGTGGCGACCACCAGAAAAGCGTCGAGACAATGAAGCCCGACGAGCCCCGGATAAACTATTCAACTGTCTCGGATCCAGCAAAGAAATTAATCAGAAAATAACAGCGGTGGAGTTAGAAAAATACATAATTAATGTATTGAAATATATTTGTTGTGCCGATGTTTTGATTAAATGTAACTTTCCTATTGAGACACGAAGCAATAAAATATGATTTAGACAAATAACTAATAGATATAGCCCGCTAACTAACACCCCTTCAAATAGGGGTGTCATCTCCAAAATCCGACAAGAAGCTTAATGCCCCCGGCTGCTTTTGGAGCTTAAGACCCAGACATGTCAACAGTGGGTTTTTTATTAACTTACTCGATAAACGATTTTATTTGTAATTTTTATACCTAACCGTATTTAAAATTTTATTCATTTGATTACGATTTTAGACGATGTCTTCTAACGAACGAAAACAGATTCTTCTTCAGATATTAGCAGTCAATAATTTTATTGGATTATATTATATGCTTAAAAATTATAACTTTAAAACCCGGACGATAAATGAAACCCCGCCCGGACGCTCCCCGGACGCCCTCTAAACCAGGACAAATCCGTGGAAACCCGGACGAATGGCAACCCTACCTTTAAACATAACAGGCAAAAGTTGGATGTACTATTAGGAATATACCTACAAAAACATAAGTGTAGGTAAAGGGACCCACGTCATAAACAAAATTTATAATAACAGTCCAAACTCTAGTTCCCACCAAAAATTATACTAACAAATTATTTAAATCTTATTGATCAACGCAGTGGCATTATTTTTAAGGAGGCAAGACGTACAGAGGCCAGCATATCAAGCTACACCAATGTGTCAAATGACATGCCTAGATAAAGTATGGGCGACTGCCCTAAGCACGTACAGAGATTTCTCACTAGCACGTAACTAAGACGACTTATGTGGCGCAGCGGGCGAAGGTCCGCCTGCGACGCAGGAGGTTGCGGGTTCGATTCCCGCCTTGGGACGAAGGTTTATACGATCTACAAAGATTTGTTCCGGGTGTTCTGGGTATTTGCTAAGTATAATAAAAAATATCTATCTATGTAATGTATTGTATTAAGTATATCAGTCATCTAGTACCCATAACACAAGCTCTGCTTACCTTCGGGCTAGATGATACTGTGTGGATTGTCCAGCATAATTTGTTTATTTATTTAACATTTGATTTTGACGACCGATGTGGCGCGGCGGGCGAAGGTCCGCCTGCGACGCAAGAGGTTGCGGGTTCGATTCCCGCCTTGGGACAAATGTTTGTACGATCTACAAATATTTGTTCCAGGTGTTCTGGGTATTTTCTATATATATAATAAAAATATCTATCTATGTAATGTATTGTATTAAGTATATCAGTCATCTAGTACCCATAACACAAGCTCTGCTTAGCTTGGGGCTAGATGATGCTGTGTGGATTGTCCAGCAATATTTATTTATTTATTTATTATTTACATTTAAATATTCAGTCACTAATTATTACGTATTTATTAATCTCCTAGAACTTTCGTGAACCAATCAAATTATTAAAAGTTTTTTTTACTTATTTTCCCATATTTATTGTATGTCAAGGCGAATGACATAAGATAACGATGTTTCGTTTTATGTAAAATGTAGACAATAAACCTTATATAGATATTTGCATAAGCTGAAATAAATAGGTCTTGATAATATTACTAAAAATATAATAATGACAACCTACTTTATTTCAGCTTGTGCAATTATATATATTTTTAAAATCTTATTGTCCACTTTTTACTGCCCAAAGGGTTGAATAGAGGTGCACCTATAGTAACACCCGCATTTGGCCAGTTATGTTTGAAGTCCCAAGTAATAAGGGGCGGGTCTATTGCCAACAACCGGGCATAAATCCAGACTGCTAATGTGAAAACCCCTACTGGAAAAACATCCTTTCATTCAACCTCTCAACTACATAAGTACTTAATATAGTTAGGTTTTTAATTACTGTAAGTAATTACACGAATTGGATAAAATAATAGCAACTAATCTAGATATGATTGGGCGCTATCATGAGCGAAAATAATTAAATATAGATAATTACATGTATTTTTACGCTAAACAAAATGAACTTTGGACTTCGAGAGGCAATAATAATCTAGCTGAACAGGAAACCACGATTTGAACCATGTTCTAATATGCGAACAAAAAAAAACAATCATCATATTAAGACTACATTGCAAAAAGTTATGAGTGGTTAAACATATAAAAAATAATCTTATACCTTTAAACGAGCTATTCTTGTATATATGTACATTTATATAATCTAAATCTCGGAAACGGCTCCAACGATTTTCATGAAATTTAGTATGCAGGGGGTTTCGGGGGCGATAAATCGGTCTAGCTAGGTTTTGTTTTTAGTTAGGTTTCTACTTATAATATGTGTAGAATTGAGAACCTCCTCCCTATTTTTCGTTGGTTAAAAATATGCCTTCTGTGATATAACAATATAGGAAGTAACTACTTATTCAACAAATTAATATTTGCAACAAGTAAATGTTACTATTTCTTGCAAAAACAAAAACACTTTTTTGATACCACGAATGGCTCGTAGTAAACAATTTATAAAAATAAAGCAGGAATCTTCTAAACTGCCGTCTTCGAGTAATCGGGGAACATTGGTAGGTACATAAAAAAAGAGATTCCGACGAACTCAGAACTTTCTCCTTTTGTTGAAGTAGGTTGCAAAGCTTGCTTTTTCAATATGACTTCCACATTTAAATTTTCCACACAATGTTGCTGGCAAATAACAAAACCTTTCAAATATATAAAAACTCTAACGTCACGCCTACCGAAGTTTAAGTAATCCCGGAAGGTTTAAGCAGAGATGTACATATAGTAAATCCACATTTCACCAGTTAGGATTACATCCCATATGACGCAAGCCTATTGACATCACTGGGTGCTAATCCAGACTCCAGGCTACTGCAGAAAAAATCGAGATGGAAAAACCCATATGGGTAATGGAACCCACAACCCAACGAGACAGTCTACTTACTCTATCTACACAGCACATCACGCCACCCAAATCTGTCAAATTTCTCTGATAGTTTTGCAACTTTACAACAAAAAAATAAGGTTCATGTTCAATTGAGAAAATTCGACAGTTTGTGATAGCTTGATGCGCTGTCTGTACACAAAACTCACCGATAAACTTCAGGTACTCCTCAAACTCTTCGGAAGACTTCAACTTGTATTTGACATTAACATATTTGTCTATGCTCCCCATTTTGCAGACCGTGTTATACTGAAGTCAGCTGACAACTGAACGCTTTCAAAACAACTATGTCGCAGGATGACGGCAATTTATTTTCAGCGATCACTTCGCAGCTCTGAAAGTTAATAAAGACAGGTTAACACAATTGGAAATTCTTAGGGTTATTTTACACTAGACTGATAAATGGGAACAAAAAAAAAGAAAAGTAACATTTTATTTAACACCGGCTCAGGCACACAAAAAAACTAAACATAAAAAAGAGAAATAGTAAATAATAATGTGCCTCTGTTACTGTGGCTATGGCTGTGTGGTGTCGGCCTTAAAAGAATAGCACCAACCCAACTCTTCCTGCGGGTGTCGTAAAAGGCGACTAAGGGACACAAACCGGGGGGTGGGCAGCAGTGCCCCCTGCAGAACAACTCCACAACCAAACTGCGATCCCCAACCCGCATGCCCAGCGTGGGGATTATGGGCATTACCCCCCCAATGATGCACAAGCACAAGAAATGGCCCCCAGTTCCCGGCCGCCTCGCTATTCCTGGCCATGGCAGCGGCCATGGTAACGGCAAGGCAGGGGGTGCTAGGAATCACCGGGCTACGGCAGGCTGCCACAATGAATTGACCCTGGCAACGTTCAACGGACGAACTCTGAGGCTTGATCACCATCTAGCGCAGTTGGAAGTGGAGTTAGAGAACATTAAATGGCATGTTCTGGGGTTATGCGAAGTCCGTAGAGAGGGGGAGGACACCGTAACCCTACACTCGGGCCATCTTCTCTACTTTCGCGAGGGTGATAAAACATCCCAGGGTGGCGTAGGTTTCCTCGTCAATAAGGCCCTCTCATGCAACGTTGAAGAAATCGCCAGTGTGTCGACCAGGGTAGCGTACCTGATCCTTCGGCTGTCCAAGCGGTACAGCATGAAGGTAATTCAGGTTTACGCACCGACCTTGACACACTCGGATGATGAAGTGGAGGATATGTACGAAGACATATCCAAAGCCTTGCACAACACCACTAAGGCCCATTTCAATGTTGTTATGGGGGACTTTAACGGCAAGGTGGGAACCCAGACTGGCAACGAATCCCGGATAGGCCCGCATGGTTATGGAGTTAGGAATCACAGGGGGCAAATGCTTGTCAACTTCCTTGAGAAGGAGGGGCTGTTCTTAATGAACTCCTTCTTTAAGAAACAGCCTCAAAGGAAGTGGACGTGGCAAAGCCCCGACACTGTGACTAAAAATGAGATCGACTTCATCATGACGGATAGAAAGCACATATTCAGAGATGTCTCAGTGATCAACAGGTTCAATACCGGATCTGATCACCGACTTCTCCGAGGCTCTCTGAATATCAACTAAAAGCTTGAAAGAAACCGACTGATGAAGTCCACGCTCCGACCTAACCCAATCCATATCATGGCGGGTACCGAGAAGTTCCAGCAGCTTCTCGGGAATAGATTTGTTGCCTTGGAACCCACTGACGACGCTGACGAGAGCCTACACAATCTGGTCGAGACTCTGAGGGATGAAGGCATCAAGTTCTGCAGAACGCAGCGGACGGGCAGGAAATCCAAACTCTCGGCTGAGACTCTCGGGTTGATGACAAAAAGACGGGAAACCACCCAAGCTACTTCGTCGGAGAGGTCAGACCTGAACAAGCGAATTGCGAAAATGGTACGGCGCGACCTTCGGAGCTCCAACACACGCCTCATCGAAGAGGCGATAGAGCGAAACCGAGGGTCCAAAGTATTCACTCAGCAGCTTGGCAGGAGCCACCTGACGAAGCTTAAAACGAATGATGGGAGGACCGTATTGTCTAAACCAGAGATCTCCGCCGAGATAGAGGATTTCTATGGCCGATTATACGCTGCACATGCACCTCATTCCCGACGAGATGACCACGATTCCAGAGCCACCCTGATGCGCCACTACCTGACATCAGTCAAGACGAGATCGTGTTAGCTCTGAGGCAGCTTAAAAATGGAAAAGCCCCCGGTGAGGACGGAATAACATCAGAGCTTTTGAAAGCTGGAGGAGCCCCTGTTATAAAGGAATTAACGAACCTCTTTAACACCGTCCTTCACAGTGGGAGAACTCCAAAGGCGTGGAGCGGGAGTTTGGTGGTGCTCTTTTTTTTTTTTTTTAAGAAGGGTGACAGAGCCCTTCTTAAAAATTATAGACCCATCTCGCTCCTGAGCCATGTCTATAAGTTGTTCTCACGAGTGGTCACGAATCGTCTCGCCAGGAGACTCGACGAGTTTCAGCCGCCGGAACAGGCCGGGTTTCGAGGAGGATATGGCACCATAGACCACATTCACACGGTGAGGCAGATTATACAGAAGTCCGAAGAGTATAATCAGCCCCTGTGTCTGGCCTTTGTGGACTATGAGAAGGCCTTTGACTCTGTCGAAACCTGGGCTGTTCTGGAATCCTTACAGCGATGCCAAGTAGACTATCGTTATATCGAGGTGTTGAGATGTCTGTACGAAGCCGCGACCATGAGTGTCCAAGTACAGGGCCAGCAGTCTAAACCGATCCAATTGCGCAGAGGAGTGAGACAGGGGGATGTTATATCCCCGAAACTGTTCACAAGCGCGTTGGAAGATATGTTTAAGATGCTGGACTGGAAAGGAAAGGGCATAAACATAAACGGCGACTACATCTCACATCTACGATTCGCAGATGACATAGTCTTAATGGCGGAGTCGCTAGAGGAGCTGAACCAGATGCTGGACGGCCTAGCTTCAGCCTCGCGACGTATCGGTCTTGGCATGAATTTGGATAAAACCAAAGTCATGATCAATGGCCACATTGAACCGGTCGTCGTACATGGCCACCTTCTCGAAATCGTTTCCGAATACACTTACCTCGGGCAGATTCTGCAGTTAGGTAAAAACAATTTCGAGAAGGAGGCCAAGAGGAGGATCCAGCTGGGCTGGGCAGCGTTTGGGAAACTGCGCCGAGTCTTCTCGTCATCCATACCGCAATGCTTGAAAACGAAAGTTTTTAATCAGTGCGTCCTACCCGTCATGACCTACGGAGCCGAGACATGGACACTTACGGTAAGGTTGGTCCACCAATTCAAAGTCGCTCAGCGAGCTATGGAGAGAGCTATGCTCGGAGTTTCTCTGAAGGATAGGATTCGAAACGAATACATCCGACATAGAACCAAAGTCACCGACATAGCTCAAAGAATTAGCAAGTTGAAGTGGCAGTGGGCTGGCCATATCTCGCGAAGAACCGACAACCGCTGGGGTAAACGTGTTCTTGAGTGGAGACCGCGACTTGGCAAACGTAGTGTAGGACGCCCTCTGACCAGGTGGGATGACGATCTGCGAAAGACTGCAGGCAGATGCTGGATGCGGCAAGCTGAAGACAGGGCGCTATGGCGCTCATTAGGAGAGGGCTATGTCCAGCAGTGGACTAGTATAGCCTGATGATGATGATGATGATAATGTGCCTCTGTTACGCTGTTAAATAAGTAATAAATTATACAAATAAATCCTTTTATAAAAGTATGAATTCGCCTGTAATGAAATGCGAATTTATAAGAAGATTAAAAACCCCATTAATCAGGAACGTAAGCGTCCTATTACAGTTAGTACCTACTTTGAATAATGTACAGAGGCCAGCACATCAAGCTACCCCAATCACTCAAATTTCTTTGATAGTTGTTTAACTTTGTTACAAAAGAATAAGGTTGATGTTCGTCTGAGAAAATTTTACGGTCTAGGATACCTTGATGTTCTGGCGTCTGCACAAGCAGTAATAAATGAATGAAACGGGAGTTGAAATTTGAATACGAACATAATAGCAGGCATCGGGACTGCGAATCTTCTATATAAAGAAATAAAGAAAGAAAGAAAGAAGAATTGTTTCCTATTTGTCACAGAAGACATGCATACTATGAGACAAAGAGATTAGTAACTCTAATAATGATAGTTTTAGCACGTAATATGTACATTGTGTTTTAAAGATAAATTATATTTATTTCTCTTTACATATAACTCTTTTACATGTCAACAGGAAATTTTTTTTTTTTTAACTAGGTTGTTGTTTCGCTATCTGACAACTCTGAGAAGGATCACCGAAAGAACATCAGACATCAGTCTTTTTTAAAGTCCAGACATTATCTTGGTTAGATCATGTGAGGACCACGCAGATTAGTGTCCGAGATGGTCTTTTGAGGAAAGAACCACACAGATATAAGTCGACCTGTTCAGTCAGTGCAAGCATTTGTCGGAAATTGTACAGCTCAACTCAATACGACACGGTTGGCGCAGTGGCTAAGCGCTTGGCTGCTGCGCTGCGTGTCGCGGGTTCGATTGGCTGCTGCGCTGCGTGTTGCGGGTTCGATCCCCGCACGGAACAAATATTTGTATGGCCTACAGGTAGTTGTTCCGGGTCTGGCTGTTTGTGTATGTGAGTGTAAATGTTTGTAAACGCACTCACGATACAGGAGAAATTCCTAGTGTGGGGCAACGTTTTCTCTAAAAAAAAAAAAAAAAAAATAACCACTGAGCTCAACTCAATACCAAGGAGCTAAACAGTTAAATTACGTTAGTGAAGACAAAACACAAACCAAAAGTTTTATACAAAATTGTATTAAATTATGCTATGGGGAGCCCAGCACTGGTTTTCAGTGGTCACCTTAAGGGTTCATGCATGAAAAAGAACTCATTTTAATCTGTTTTATTGCTCTATTATGTGGAACCACACGCGTTAAGGCTATAAAATGATGGTAATAATATATTTTAGTGTTCACAATCAATAGTAGTTTCTTGTCGATGGTCAGATGTCCCTCAAACGTGATTATTCGTAAAATAGGTTGTAAATATTGGTCATCATCATCCTCTTGCCCTTATCCCAGTTAATTTGGGGTCGGCGCAGCATGTCTTTTTGTTCCATACAACTCTATTTGCCGTCATCTCAGAAGTCACCTCCTTCTTAGCCATATCATCTTTTACACAATCCATCCATCGTTTCCTAGGTCATCCTCTACTACTTACTTTACTAGGTGAAGGGTGGGCGTTTTGGGGGACTGTCTTTTGTAAACGTTTTGACGTTCAAAAAGTGCTGATTCTCAGCCTAATTTGAATAAATGAATTTTGATTTTGACTTTTGTAACCCTCTACATTCATACTCAAAACTTTCCTCACAACATGATCCTCAAATAAATATTGGTGATTTGTCTTTATTTTATAATATATTTGAAAAATCCCTTCAACACACATGCATAAATAAGAACACTTATTTTAAAGCTTCAAACAATTTGTTTAAATTCTTATTGCCTGTCCTTTCCAGCAGTAGATTTTGTGCACGGTCCTTAACTTGACGTACGACAATCAAATAAATCAACTCTCTGGCTACATACTTACACCAGTTTCTGGTACGAAATTATCAACGCGTCACTAAATGAAACGCAAGTTGTTGCTATTTACGCGCACAAATGGGGATGTGTCCTAAGTAAAAATATATAAAGTCTATTTAGTCCGTCAGTAAGATTACCTAAAAATATTGGACACGTATTTTTTGCTTACTCAAATCAATAAGAAGTGACAATGATATAGCACATCAAAGTTCAGAAGGGGCTTGTGACGTCACTGTTACGTTAAATTGTAGCACGTCGTGACGTCACGCACAACTTCAACGCACTATATCGTCGTCATTTTTGGTTTACGTGACAAAAGAAAAAATACGTGTTCAGCATTTTTGAGTAATCCAACTTTCGGACCAATCAGAATTTTTAAGGACACTGCCCTATTCGTAACATTTAGTTTGCTATTATTTCCGTTCCAATAACTCGTTATTATAGTGTGAATGACCTTCCATGACTGAAACGTCAGAGCGGCAGAAACTACTCAAATATTATTATTTGTTATCTATGTGGCTGCTGGCCTTGACTGACAAAAGGTCGTGATAGTTATTATGGTACGACACAGTAAACCACATCACTCAATTAGGTTTTTATTAGATACAGAGGCCAGCACATCAAGTTGCCCCAATTTGTCAACATTATTTAATTATTTTCAACTTTATTACAAAACAATAAGGTTTGGGATAGCTTGATGTGCTTCTGTACAATAAGCAAATACGACAATACGGATTATCGTCAAAAACAAAACCGTTGTCCAATTTCAAAGTCTTCAAAGACAAAAACAAGAGAGAGGAAATGAAATGTATTTTTAGTAAGTAGATCTTTTCTAACCTTTTTGCGCATCGATATTTATAAATGGATATTTTTCACTAAGTAACAATAAAAAAAAGAACATTTAATAAACAAGAAACGAAAAAATAAATAATCACAGGGCATCGAAAAATTCGTCCGCATCACTGTCAACGGGAGAAGTGCCCAGAAGGCTGTCAGTATTGCCACGTTGAATGGCAATGCTGATTCTTTGGCCAAAAACAAGGCCAGCCCTCCGGTCACGTGAAGAGTCGACCAAACGTTTCGCGATGTCTCGAAATCGTTTGTAAATGTATAATTTCAACTAGACCACAATAAAGAGCATTAGGCACAAATTCAGTAGGTAAAAAGAAAAACTATTATACATAAATATAACAAAAGGTAAGTAGGTATAGTTACTCGTTTTCCTGTATAAGCTTACTCAAATAAATAAATAAATGATTTACCTTCTTGGTTCATTTATTCGTTGCCATAGATTAATAACTATCTAGATACCTACATTACACACAACAGTATACAATGCACCTGTTGGTTATGTTAATTAATTAGGTATTATTTAAATGCCTAGTTCATTAATAATGTATTAACATTCTTTGATGTAGTGATGTTCTACTAGGTGGTAACATTTTGAATTAAATCATTCAAATGTTAAACATGTAAAATATATGTATGTGCATTATTCATTAATGAAGGAAATGACAATAAACTAAGCGGCTAAATATATATATATATATGTAGGTAGGCATTATTATCTTTAGAACATCATCTGCCTAGCTTTTTCCCAACTATGTTAGGGTCGGCTTCTAGTCACCGGATGCAGCTGAATACCAGTATTTTACGTGGAGCGACTGCCTATCTGACCTCCGCAAACTAGTTACTGGGCAACACGATACCCTTTGGCAAGACTGGTTGTCAGACTTACGGGCTTCTGAGTACCTGTAATGACTGTCAAAGATCTACAAATGACAGCCGGGACCAACGGCTTAACGGAGGAGACTCGAAATATTACGAATGGTCACCCATCCACAAATTGACCTAGGCAAGCGTAGTTTAACCTTCAATCAACCCGTGAGGCTGTTTTTATTTAGCCACGAGCTCCTCATGTTTATCTTTAGAACATTTTACCGAATTAAAAAAAAAATATGAACAACGATTTTACGCACTAACACAATCTTATAAATACTGTGATTCGTCAACTCTAAACTAATCATTTTAATACATACCAGCTGATAAATTATCATTGACATGTCAAAATTAACGTCTACTATTAACGTTTCTTTTTCCTACAAAAACAGTCGAATACACCACAAATAATAGATACCAAATACGCTATTACAACAGACTCTAGGCAATATTAAAAAGAAAATATACTTACCAATTAAAAAACACAATATATTTTAGCAAGTGTTTCTTTTAAAAACAAAATACGAATCGTACGCACTATAATAATCTATTGCTCAATAGCTTAAAAACAGATGTTTACGCAACAGAACAGTGAAGCAAGACGGTATGTTTTATAATAAAGCGGTTACTACACAGCTGCGCGCGCGCAACGCATGTGATTGTAGGTACGTAAGCAGTTCGCGGTGTGAAGTAGCCTCTTAATGTTAAGGTGAAAGCGCCAGGATAGCCCGCGGAATTCAAATTTTCTTGTTTTTTTTTTTCAATTTCTAGCTCAGTATTCAATTATAAGGTAATAAGTAATTCGTCGCAACCAAATTTTATTCTAATTAAGACAGTTGTATTGATAATTTGTATGAAAAAAAAACAAAACAAAAATGCAAAAAAAATAATCGGTAAATACATATTTCAATGACCATTAAAGTTAATAGTGAATTGAAAACCAGCGTCAGACACTAGTTGCCTGGCGTTTTTGCTGAACTGGACCCTTTTAGCGAAGCCGTAAGGCAAAACTTAATAATATTATTTATTTTTCTTATTACTTACGTTTCATTTATATTTTATTGTTTCTATGTTTAGTATTGTGTCGTTCTGTGCCTGAGCCTGTGCTGAATAAATATTATTTCTTTCTTACTATTTCTTTTAAATTTTATTAAAATAATTTAAGGAAAATACAATTTCGCGGACAGCCCTGTTGCTTCCCCTTTAAGGGCAATGTAACTCGCATGTCATTGGTAAGAAAAAAAATGTAACTACGAAAGTCGACCTTTACCTTACTGCTTCGAAATAAAGGTTGTTCGGTTACCATAGACCTGCGGTTGACTGTACATGCCTTTAATGAGTTTAAAAAAAAATAGGATCATCCGTTCGATATTTAAGCTCTCAATCTAACTATTAAAATAAAATTCACCGCGCCTGCCTCGTTGGCCTAGTGGGTGGAAGCGCTACTGCTGAGCACGAGGTCCTGGTTTCGATTCCCGGTTCGGGCAAAGTGATGTTGTGTCTTTCCAATAGGATTTTTTTTTCATTAGCAGCCCGGTGTCTGGATTTGTGCCAGTGTCCACTCTGATCCGGTTCTCGTGTAGCGACCGCGTTCTGGTAGACGCAGCGTGGGTATGACGACACAGGAGAAATTCCTAGTGTAGGGTTTAAAAAAAATAAGAAGAGGTAATCTCAGTTAATAGGTATGTGTCCTAGGTAAATATTATAGTCAATAAAAAGTGACAATGATATAGCACATCAAAGTTCAGAAGAAGGGGCTTGTGACGCCACTGTTATATTAAAAGTGTAGCACTGCGTGACGACACGCGCAATTTCAACGCACGTCGTCATTTTTAGTTTACGTGACAAAAGATAAAATACTTTTTCAGTATTTTTGAGTAATCCAACTTTCGTACCAATCAGAATTTTTAAGGACACTACCCTTTTCAGTAGGCCCCACACCAGATAGACCGACGATCTGGTGAAGGTCGCAGGAAGCCGATGGATGAGGGTAGCGCAGGACCGATCCTTGTGGAAATCTTTGGGGGAGGCCTAAGTCCAGCAGTGGACTTTTTTGAGAGAAATGATGAGTCATTTCAATGGACCTACAAACACGTGCTACTACTGAAAAATTTCATGAAGAAAAGAAGGAAGAAGAGAGGCTAGATTCTCAACTCTAGAACACCAAAGATGAGTATGTTAAACCAAGTAAAAAATAATATAGTTTCCAGTTGATTGCATGAAGCCACAAACGTGGAGACAATTACGTACAAACAAGAAATCTTCGTTCAAAACAATTATCTTGTAAATTGCGGAAACTGCATTGCTGGAAGCCACAAAACATGTTTATTAGCTGGGCTATTTATCACATTGAAATTGCATAATATGCAATTGGGTATGCCTATTACGAACCCTGATGCTTTCTACCTCGATAGTGGTGGTAGTGGTTGGTGGTACTGGGTTTTGGTCTTCCCCAGGTCGGGCACCCATCTTGTTCTTTCAAGCAAGGAGGTTTTTGAAGAGACCTCTGCTTTTACCGTTGTTTTCTTGATTTATGTCATGATGTACGAGGTTGTGAGTTCAAATCCGGGTAAGTATCTATCAATGTGACTTTTATAATGAAAAATGTTCTTTATTTGTTTATTTTAAGTCCTATATTGACATCGGTAAAGGAATACATTGTGACCTAACAGACTTTTAATTTTATTATTGTTATTAATCTGTGAAAAATGTCATTGGTTATATCAACTCAATGTATAGCTCAAATTATGTATCATTTTATAATGTGTAACTGTTTATATTCCCAAATAAAATAAAAATATGGGTAAGAAATCGCCTACTCGCCTTGAGCAAGCATGGTGATTAATGCTCGTGCCTTTCTGTATGTGAAAAAACCTTTGCCCTACAGTGGGACACTAATAAGTATTATTATTAGTATATAAGTAGTATTATTTGATCGTGTTGGAAAAAATAATGCTGGACAATCATCTAGCCAAGCTAAGCAGAGCTTGTGTTATGGGTACTAGATGACTGATTTAGGTACTTAATACAATACATTACACACATAGATATTTTTACGAGTATCATACATAGCAAATACCCAGAACACCCGGAACAAATATTTGTAGATCGTACAAACATTTGTCCCAAGGCGGGAATCGAACCCGCAACCTCCTGCGTCACAGACGGACCTTCGCCCACCGTTCCACATCGGTCGTCAAATAAGAAAAAGACTTTCTCAAGTATTTATCCGAACCTTGATCAATCAATCATTCCACCACTTTGCGGACTGGCCAGAATCTTTGATCTGAAACTGGTACTAGGGGAGAACTATACTGCAAAAAGAATATTACTTTCTTTAAAGCTTTGTATGGGTCCAAAGCAGAGCGACATCGCAACAGAAAAATTGGCGTCACCCAAAACTTCTACCTACCTTATAATAAAAAAGCCGATATATCTGAACTGTATTGTATACATAACACCTTTATTGTAATACCTATGTTCACAAATAAAGTTTGATTTGATTTGATTTGATTTGAAAATCAGTTGCTGTTTGTTAATCTCGCAAAAACTCTAAAATGGAATAAGAATACCATAATATTTTGAAGTAAATCGACCCTGTACGAAACTCGTTGAGCAGTAACAGGATCCTTTTACCAGCACAAGGTGGCCCACACAAAATCCTTTCTGTAGGCGTTAATGCCAAGGGAAATAACATTTTTTTTGGGTTATATGTCATGTGTCTCCTTTTCCCCATGTAATGTCAATGTCATTTATTTTGACACTAGCGTCTGGCGTTTAACGCTACAGAAAAGATTTTTGTCTAGGCCTGCAGTTGGTGTTTGTAAGATAAATAAAAGTCGTAAGTATAGCCAGGCAGTTAGGCGTAGAATGTAGTCAGACTAGTTTGCCTGTGGAACTAGTCATGCACGCCCATTTACCTAGTTTAGTACTAGAATCTACTGCAATTTGTTATTAAAAGATATGATGACGCATTCATGCCTACAGATCTTTTAGATTTTGATGATCGTTAAGGTGCTTTCCACATAGGAGTGATAAACTGTTAGATAACATGTGGAACCTTCAGCATTGTGTGCCTGAGTCTTGCTAAATGAATACTTTTTCTTTCTCTAACACTCATATTGTCCATTCTTCTCTTCTATCTTTTCATTTAGATTTATCATTATCTTTATAAGTTACACGCAAATTGTTACTTTGTGGAGGCCATTTTAGTACCTGATAATAAAATATCAAAGCGCCTACCTTTAGTTTGCTATAAGATATTGACTAGGCACCTGAGGAACTAACACATAAGGGACTCGAGTGCGATGGCGTAGAGGGGGTATTTTTTTTAGTTAGTACCACTCGCAGTTCAGCACTAGACGGCTATTTACTGCTTAACCGAACGATCTTATGGTGACCTTACAATGAATACCCCCAGCCAGGGCTAAAACTATATTTACATTTAAACGACCGCTCACTAAGGGCGCCCTCTGTGGGGCTCGAACCTCAACCATAAGTCAGTGTTTTCATTTCACGTTCGTCGCCCCCACACATCAGAACCTGTAGTGCCGGAGCGAAGTGTTCCACGCGCGCCCCTCTTAGACGTGACGCGGACGGGGGGAGTCAGACACCTCAGTCCCCCGTTCGACCTGAGGAGGCCTGCAGAGGCGGGGTTTGCGGAAGGATCGCACGTTCCCGCGACCTCCCGCGTTAGTGTGAATGTAACACCGGGGTGGTTGGTTTTTAGTCAGTAAGAGTCTGACAGACCCCTTCGGCCCCCCAGGGCTTAAGACATCTATGAGGATTTTCCACCTCGGATCAAAAAAAGGAAAAAAAAAGAAAAGTGGTTTCACTTCGACCTTAAGCTGGCCTAGTGTTGTAGGAAGTTCCAATAGAATGCACGGTCAGCTTATACTGGCTTAGTAACAACAGACGTTCGGCCTACCGCACAAAGGCTTAAAGTAAACAAAATAGTCTAATATAATACCGTTTATTGATCTAATCTACGACACTAATCACAAATAAAATACATCACATCTAAAAATATACAATGAAAGATTCAATATTGAGTTTCTATTCTTAATCTAAAGATTATTACAAAGCTACAGCCCTAAGTAGAGTTGTTAACAAAAAATAAATCTGATCTTTCATACAATTACATCAGGTCAATTTGTAATTTTGTATGAAATAGCTAGTATTTTTTTTTCAGGATTGTCTCATAGTAAAAGTTAGGTACTTTCACCCCCTGAAGGGTTCTAATCGTTTTACAGAACTTTAAACCACTTTTTTTCAGTTCCATTGTCTCATACTCTACTTAACACTGGAGATGTGTGACCTTTATTTAATTTACGAGTAGGAGAATAATATCTCCTAAAGAACTACTCCCGCTCATTCAGCTGTACTGAGCTGATGTCCATAGAAAACAAGTGTTTTGTATAGAGACTCGTACGCATCCGTTCTGTTGAAAGGACGCGTACGCATATCATTTGGATATCAAGCTGAATGAGTGCGAGAAGTCTCTAAAAAGGATTTTATAAATCAACCCTGGGATAGGTGCAGTTATATTCTAATTCAGCGTGCTCTTTGTCCAGCAGAAAACTATGGTAAGCTGAACTAGTTAATTGGTTAAAACAATCTATTGATTATTTTCGACTTCTCTTCCGAAATCTTCAAAAGTCTAAGTTCTAAGCAACTATAACTGATGTGCCTATATACTATGCGGTTTAACTAAGAATAGGATCGACTCAGCGCTATTTTCATGTACTGAAGTCATGGTATCAGTTTGTGGGTCCATATCTCTTCCACCCTGCATTTCGTATTGATTTTACCTCTACGTTATCAGGTAAATACTATATCTATAAAATGTTCTACTTACATATAAGTTTCCAGTGCAAGGATAAAGTTCAACTATATTCTTAAGAAAACATAAACTAATTATTGTAATTTATAACCATTTTCGGATACAACAAATACACCATCTGTCACTTTCAGTGATTGACAGTTGACATATTAAATGATTACAAAGTGCATTAAATACTTGTTGATAATAATTATAAAATTAAACCTTCTTTCTACATTTATGAGAGAGAGTTTGATTACATTTAATTACTTACTAGAAAATAACTTTAAATAAATTTAAATTGCTTCTAGGTTTAGTGACATAGATACATATGAACTAACAGTTTAGTGTAAGTGATTCACATAATTTCTAAAATAATACTATTGCCGCTAGAAAGATTTTCACGACAGACGCCAAAATTATTAAGCTCGTGTATATAGTGATTACAATTTTCAACCATCTTGCATCGTAAAATACTTTTTCTCTATTCGATTCCCAGCTCCAATGTCTGATCAAGACGTGTTGCCGTTTTACCGATTTCCAATCTTGGTTACGTGAAAAGTAGGCAGCTTTTACAATGTGCATTAATGCCTAAATCAAACTTGTGCTAGATATTTTGTAAGTGAAAACAGTTCATTCTCTAGGCATTTCTAAAGCCATTTGTTTTAGTTTCCGCCTGTGCACTTTTGTGGACGCGGTCATTGGGATGGCGTCGACAAACAGAACGCCACCTCGGAGTTGTTTCGCGTCTGAGAGAGATTCTGAAACAAATATGTATAAATGTAGATGAGCTGCTTTTTTTGCGATTAGGAGCCATTTGGGCTTCAAGATGGCCGAGTCTTCACTATCTGCCCACCCTTTTACCAACTAGGGACGGCTTCGAATCTAACCGTATGTAGATGAATACTATTATTTTACGTGGAAAAAGTGCCTCAGCTGGGGTGTGTCACCTAACCTCCACAACCCAGCTACCAGGTAATAGTGGTATACAGAATTTCGGGCATCTGACCAACGGCTAAACGTGCTTTCCGAGGCACGGAAGGGTCTCGATGTCGACAAGCAATGGACCATTACCCCATCCATGGCCCAAACTCTTCAAGCTTAGTTTAATCTTCGATCCATGCGGCTGTTTTAGTGTAGCCACAAGTTCCTCTATATTAGCTGATTGCATTTTAATCTAAAGAATTGTACCAAAAATCTTCGTAGCATCTGTTGGTAATAAAAGTCTTCGAAAATTATAGTACGCGATACCTTTGACCCAGTCCTTGATCTCTTCCGCAGTGGGTTCTGCTCCGGGACGTGGAACTACGCACGCGACTGGCAGGTCACCGCACTCGGCGTCAGGAACGCCCGTCACTGCCACGTCTAACACGCCCGGGTGCTGGCGGATTACTGCTTCTATTTCTACTGGCGATATCTGTGTTTTGGAAAGGATTCAAATTTAGAAGTTTTTCCAGCTGTCTTCCTAGGACGGCTTTCATTTTAGCCAGGTGCAGCTGAATAACAGTAGTTGGCGACTGCTTATGTGATCTCCATAACCCAAGGGAGTTGTGGAGGTCAGATAAGGCTACTACCAGTTTTCTTTTGGAATATGGAAACTTATTGTTAACATATCGTTAACAGTAAACAATTCGTATCAAACTCAAACTTTACTATGTAAAGTAGCGTCAAAGTAAGAACTAAGGATCTTGCTCATAGTCACTCGTTGTAAAACTTACAATACATGTATTGGTTGTGTGTTGCTCGAATTCATACCTGGTAGCTCTTATACTTCAGCAGCAACTTGATTCTTTCCACAAAGAAGAAATTCCAGTTCTCATCTCTGTAGAAAGTGTCCCCTGTCTTGAACCAGCGGCCTTCGGCAAAAGTCTCCTCTGTAGCCTCGACGTTATTGTAGTATTCCTGTTACATAGTTATAACATAACTCTTTCTATATATATAGTTATGGCCCCCAAGAAACATCCCAACGCATAGTCTGGGGGTCACCGTCCAACCTGTATAATTCAATATATTTTTTGTTTAGTTTTTTTTTAATACTCTCTACGTCTCTTTAGGGGGGCTGCCACCGTGAAATTCTGGATGGAAAAAAACCCAATAACACTTTGCCTTATCCGGGAATCATACCCGGGCAAAGAGGCACATTTTAGACACATAAATAGATTCAGAAGTTCTAAAACTATCTAAAAATAATCACATTATTATCATTTATAGATTTTATTCTTACTGCCTTCGACTGTCTTGTTGGTTTAGTGGTCGGATCCCAGGTTCAATTCCCAGGTCGGACATAGTGTCAGTGGGTTTTCCACATTCATTATCTTACTACCATCCCGGAGTCTTTAATACAATTAACTTGTCTTTAAACTTGTCTTTAAAACAAAATAACAAGTCGGTAATATCACCTTCACCTTTTCCTGTTCCTTCAGATATTACAGGCGTGATGGTATATTTTTATAATATTCTTACTTTGAAAACACTTGGTCCCTTGATCCACAACTCGCCTGACACGTTGGGCTCGTAAATATCTTGCTGTGTCTCAATGTCTATAATCTACAACAAAAAGATAATTCATCATATTTATCAACAACAACAGCTGACAATCACAACAACTAATTAAATGCGTAGTTGAATTTTCAACACTCGGCTCAGAGCCAAAAGCCCACAACGCGCTTTTGCTAAGGCATTAATTCGAAAGGAACAAAATCAAAATCAAAATTCATTTATTCAAATTAGGCTGAGAATCAGCACTTTTTGAACGTCAAAAACGTTTACATAAGACAGTCCCCCAAAACACCCACCCTTCACCACTTCCTAGTGTTTTTGCTGGGAAGAAGAAGTGGAGGAACAAACTCCCCATCAACACGTCTGTCTGATAGGTTTGAAGAACTTGAAGCTATACAACATATTATGTCAAAAAATAATTATTATGTCAATCATCTTTATACGTCATTCAATTAAATAATTTGCTACATGTTAGCTAGCACACACCAATATGCCAAAATAAATAAATAAAAAGTTATATATACCAAAATCGACAATTAACTCAAGCAAAGCCTGCTAAACTGAATACATAAAAAGCCTCCAAGGCAGTCCAAGGGCGTGCCCGCTGACATGACCATATTATATACTTAAAATATACATAAAATATAATTATATATAAAAAAAACAATGCATCATCCAAAGTAAGTAAAGCTTTTCAACACTCTTATGTGACATTGCCTTACCCGATATTGGAAGCATCCCATTGGCTTGCCACACGACCCTGGTGCAGGGTTGTCTCCATGGAACGCCACGCCACCCAACTCGCTCATACCGAAAACATTCATCACTTCTGTGTCTGGCGATATGATCTGTTAGAATTGAAACAAGTTCAAATAAAGTGAAGTGTCTGTTTTTAATATTAAAATAACAGTTTTTTGCTTCATTCATTTATACATGTTAGCTGTTATAGATTTTGTTTCTTAATATTTTTTGTCTGTGTGGCTGTCTGTTTGTTTAAGGTAATCTCCGACACGGCTAGACTAATTTTGACGGGACTCTTTTCACTCACAGATAGCTGATGTAATAAGGAGTAAGTAAGGCTAATTATATTTTAGGAAAAGAATTAGGGTTTCGCACAAAAAACATAAAGTCTTTTAAATTTTGTTAAATTCAATTCAACATGTAATAAATAATTGAAATTGGACACACAAGGCTGTATTTTAATAGAAGATTGTTTTCATGTAAACTTGTTAGTCAGAAGTTTCCAGGGAAACGAGAAATTCCAAGCGTATAACGAGGTTACGAGGTTTTTGACGACCTATGTGGCGCAGAGGGCGAAGGTCCGCCTGCAACGCAAGAGGGGTTTCGATTCCCGCCTTGGGACAAATGTTTGTACGATCTACAAATATTTGTTCCGGGTGTTCTGGGTATTTGCTATGTATAATAAAAATATCTATCTATGTAATGTATTGTATTAAGTATATCAGTCACCTAGTACCCATAACACAAGCTCTGCTTAGCTTGGGGCTAGATGATGCTGTGTGGATTGTCCAGCATTATTTATTTATTTTAGGTTTAGATCGGACAGTTAATAAAAATCCATAGACCCGGACACGCGTCACTGTGGCTCAGACAGTGAAACAATGCCGGGTTACCTTACAAGAGTTCTAAGTTTTCGCACACCACTATCTTAAAATAAAAATGCCACTGTACCATCAAGACTATAACCTCGACTAGTTAGTTAAGTACAGACCTTAAATTCATCAACCAGCTCCTGAGGAACAGCGCTTCCACCTAACATGAGGAGTTCCAAGCTGGTGAAGTCACACTGATCACGTTCATCAGGCTTAAGGAGCGTTGTCATCAATGTTGGGCTGAAGATTGTGTAGGTGGGCTGCAAGGAAATGTCTTCATGAGAGGAGCTGAAGAAGATAAAGCCTGCCTGCTAAATCATCGCCATACACGTCATTGGAAGGAAGCTGTGAAGTATCTTGACTTTGAGTAATGAAAAGAATTTAGAACGTCTAATTAGAAATTTTGCCTTGAATATTGCCGTAAGTCTATGGATGTAGGGTCAAAATAATATAGCCAAAAGCATTCAGTTATTTGCAGCCATTTATTTCTTGCTCAAAAGCAGTTAGTGCCTTTAAGCAAAATATAAATGGCCTAGATAATATTAATAGAATTATTTATTGAGGGGCCCGTAGCTAAACAACGACATCCATACGAGTTCTAGGTTAATCTACGCTCACCGAGGTCAGTCCGCGGGTGGGACTATCCATTACATAATTATCGACCATTCCTCTTTGCCTCATAAAACACGTCATTCCATCATTGCTGGCATTCATTTGTAGATCTTTGACAGTCGTTACGGGTAGAGAGAAGCCCGTAAGTCTGACAACTGGTATCGTACCAAATGGTATCGTATAAGTATTACTAACCCGTAACTGGGTTGTGAAGGTCAGATAGGCAGTAGTCTCATGTGAAATACTGGTATTCAGCTGTATCCAGTTAGACTGGAAGCTGATGCCAACATAGTTGGAAAAAGGGCACATGATGATGAGAAAATATGTATTGTTTAAAATAAAATTTCTTACCCTGTACGTGTTGATCAGATAGTAAGCATGCTCCTGCGTCAACGCCTTTGACGTCTGTAATCTGGTGAACCTCATTATTGGAGATATGATGAAGTTCAAGATGGCTGTCAGCCATTGCAGCGGTGATCCAATCAGGGCCAGGCGAGTAGGTGTTGGAAACGTTGTGTATCTAGACCTATTCGGAAGGAGTTTACATTTTTAGCTAACTTTCTTTGCTTTTTTTCTTTCTTTTTTTTTGTAAATCGTTGCCACTACAATTACACACAAGTACACACTAAGAATATCTCCTATGTCGTGAGTGGGTTTATAGCCAGACCCGGAACAACTACCTGTAGGTCATACCAGTATTTGTTCCGTGCGGGAATTGAACCCACGACACGCAGCGTAGCAGTCGATAGAACCACTGCGCCAACCGTGCCGTCATACTATCATATACATTTAAAAGGAAGCCTGCTGTATTTCTAGGAAGGTCTAATTATCATTATTTATTATTATAATTAGTAAACTAGAATAGAATAGAATACTACTCTTTAGTGACGAAGTGTCACTTTCCGTATGAAGCAAACCGAAGAAAAATATGTTATCAGTTCTATTTGAGTAATATGGCATATTATATGCCTTTGGTGAAACTACATTTTATGATTTGGAACCAATAGACGATACTGACTCTGCAATTCTTTAATAACTTTAGAGGTGCTTTTCCGAACCTCCAAAGTAAAGCTGTTAGAATTCGAATCTGTAGACACTACTATTCTTTATTGTATAAGTACCCTAAAGTTTAGCAAGTTAAATTTAAAACATATCTATGAATTAGAAATAAAATTAAAGATTTTGTAAATATTTAACGGTACTTCAACTCGAATCCTGCGACATTTCTACGCTTTCACCCATTTGAGTCATTTTCTCTCCACCAACCACTGTTTACAATCCTGACCAGTCTCTCACTAGTTGGTCTTTTAATAGCAGCGATGGAAATCAAAAAACACTTACCACACATAAGGTGTAATGATCGCGAAATTTTTGTGTGTAACCGCAGCAGCCTTAGGCAGGCCTGTTGTACCACTCGTTGCTATGAGGAACGCTGGTGATTCTTCAGGATCAAAATCCGCACACCTGGGAATTCAATACTCGTTACAACAAAAGTTGGTTATCGTGCAAAATTTGGGTGCCACGTCACCACGTAACATTTTGCACGACGTGACCCATTTATATTTTAAACGTATTCGTATAACAGTGATATTTTAAAATGTAATTATAATTTGATTCCACAATAAATCCAAAACGGTTTTGCGCAAAAATTAAGACGAAATTATTCATAAAATATTTTTGCACATTTCGTGCAATTTGTCGTGCAAACTGTCAGCTCGTGAATAGAAAAGGTAAAACAAACTTTACACTCTCCACTATTTATGAACGAGATCGCGATAGTCATCTTGATAAGTTAGAGAGCATACGAGTATAACGACCTCTTCATAATTTTCTTTATAATAATTATGAACGAAGTCTTTGTCGCAAGATCTTAGGAAGATTCTTGGGGTCAACAGAGCGAGAATAATACACTGTTGAATGCTAATAAAGACTGACTAAAGAATAATATTTTTAACATTTACGTATAATCCTACCTACTTTCTACTTAATGCAAAAGTAACTCTGCTTGTTCGGTTACCTTTTCACAACTAAACAGCTAATCCTATCGTAATTAAATTCGGCAAGGAGATAGATTATATCCTGGGGAATGACATAGGATAGTTTTTAATTAGCGACTTTGTCTGTATCTGCGATAACTTTTGGCGCTGACGAAGCCGCGGGCAAAAGCTAATTACGTGTAAAAATAACAGTTCAAGAAGTGGTCCTTTAGGAACTGGGTGAAAGGACCAAAATCGTGAAAGGATAATGGAATGTTTGTGGTGTTGCAAAAGTATCCTTACTTGAAATCTTCCACTGGCGAGTCATCTCCATACTGCTCCAAGAAATCGTTGAAGGTGCAAAGGTAGTCCCCCTTATCGAAGCTCACTATCTGAGCGTCCAAATTCAAGTTGTTTAAAGACAGTTGCACATCGGACGCTCTGTCGCTTTGGCAGAATATTATCTTTGGTTTTGAGACACCAAAGGTTTGCTCCAGTTCATCTAGGAGATAAAAAACATATAGATGCTGCACTAAAAATTTATTCGTGGAAAAATCGTATGAAACTGTACTAAAATCGTTTTTTTTAACCCACACCGCAAATTATTACTTTTGATAATATATTTCATCTAGAAGAAGAGTAGTTCCTCCTGACTGTCTCGTTGGTCCATTGGTGGTTAGCACATCTGCTTACCATGAGGTCCTGAGTTAGATTCCCGGGTAGCAAAGAGTAATTGGGTTTTACTATCTGGGATTTCTCATTAACAGCCCGGAGCCTTAATTTGTTGGATTTCAGTGTTAAAAGACTGAATCAAAACTGGCGAAATGTGGGTGTGCTATGATTTCGTGCAGTAGTGCAAGGTAGGCCATATGTTTGTGTTAACAAAACCAGTATACGCTGGTCTGTTATTCCAGTATAACTTCGTAATACGCTAGGCCAGTTACAGGTCTAAGTGTTACCACTAATACGCAGCTAGTGTACTGTAGATGTTATCTGAACTGATCATTACCGAAGGGAAGAAAATTGTGCGTGTCAGCACCGATTGACCGACTGACCGGGTGACTGGTGTGTGTTGGTGCCAACATTGGCGACCAAAGTTGTCTTAGCCCATGTTGGCATAAAACATAACGCTTCTGAGTTTTCGCTTAAAATAAGCGTTAACTCAAAAGAGCTAATTAATGTGTAGTCGTTAACGTCATTAAAGATTTGACTTTCTTGTTATAATACAATATCACTAGGAATTTTCCAAACAATTGTTGATTATATCGTGTGAACTTTGCACGACCAATTTATCAATGCGCGTTCTTACTCCAAACACATTAG
This sequence comes from Phlogophora meticulosa, assembly GCA_905147745.2. Lineage (NCBI taxonomy): Eukaryota > Metazoa > Arthropoda > Insecta > Lepidoptera > Noctuidae > Phlogophora > Phlogophora meticulosa. The sequence goes on along the minus strand of LR990537.1, from coordinate 12,459,801 downwards.
TCGTTTTATAAATTAGTATAACATAACATTACAATCGCGCCTGTACTCCCCGCAGGGTTGGCAGAGGTACACCTATAGTAACCCCCACATTTCGCCAGTTCTGTTTAAGTTCCATGTAATAGGGGGCGGGCCTATTGCCACCAACCGGTCACAGATCAGACTCCAGAGAAAATTCCTTTTGGAAAAACTTAACAACACTTTGGGTTCGATTCCAAGGGTCGGGCCTTGGATTCGAACCCAGGACCTCGTGCTCAGCAGCAGTGCTTCAGACCACTAGACCAACGAAGCAGTAAGTAACATACTTGTAGTCAAAGTCCTGTCAACTGCAGCAACGATAACCCCAAGATACAAGGCAGCGTATAAGGGGATGGCCACGTCCAAATGGTTGGGAGCCATCAGAATCAGTACGTCTCCATGCTCCAGACCGAGGTTCTTCATGCAATTGGCACAGCGCACCGTCCTTTCGAGGACTGAAGCGTATGTTTCTGATTCTCCCGTTGCTCCATCAATCTGTGGAGAATCAAGACCCATCATCAATCTGCTTGGCATCAGAGTTCAATGCAATAACGTTTTTAGACCACTGTTGCGATTTCCTTGTTCTGTAGTGCTTCAGGTATGTTTCCTGTCGCTCATAAAGATCATTTTAAAAACGCAATTATGCGGAAGAAAACAGCGTCGGTCTGGAAAGCTGTTCGAGGGAGTGGCAACAGTATCCTGAAAATGATAGCAGACAGGTTGGACGCGGCTGCGTTCAATCGGTTCATGAATCTGCACGTGAGAGGTGAGGGTTGATGCTTCGACATTATTATTTTGCAGTTTTTCATTTATTTACCTATTAATATACTTTTAAAGTTTTTATTGTCACTAACACTATGGGCCTTGGCTGTCTGAAAATAAACTATTCTTATTTTTAATTATTTATTTATTTATTAGCTAAGCTTTCGTGGTACCACAAGTTTCTTTATCAGGGTAGGAATCAATTTAATGGCATTGACTATAGTTGACGATTAATCAATTTCAAAAATGGTAGCCAAAGAAGCTTAGGTATGTACCTGCACAAATAGCCATAATAATGGAGTATCATCATCATCTGCGTAGCCTTTTCCCAACTATGTTGGGGTCGGCTTCCAGTCTAACTGAATGCAGCTCATGATCAATATTTTAAATGGTACGACTGCCTATCTCACCTCCACAAATCAGAAATTCGATATATAAACCTGTACTTATGAAGCTCTTATATTTTGGCAAATAAAAAACCGAGAAGTATATTTGTTAATACTCTGCATTTAAAGACCAGTTCAAGAGTTAGTCTCCAAAGTCTACTCATACCTGTAATACAAAATCTGGATCATCCTTAAAACTTTGCAGAAGGATCTTGCCAAGATGGTACCGGTCCGTTGGGACCCCGGACTCGGCCACTATTCGTGACGTCAGCTCCCCCATGAACCAGTGGACAGAGTCATTGGCCATCTTACGTAGAGTCATGTCCTGAAATAAAAAAAAAAACAAATGAGTGTGTTTTTTTTCTTTTTTTGGCAAGTGAGCCGATGTTGACTATCCTGCCAGTATCAATGACGGCAACGTGAAGAAAAGAGCCGTGGAATTTTGCATTGTGTGATGGATTAAAAATAAAAAAATAAATCGGCCAAGTGCCATGAGTCGGAGGCTCACGGAGGTTTCAGTACCACTCCCATTTTACCATTTATAAAAACAGCAAAAAATCCATGTCATAAAACATCTCGTAAGGGAGCCCCTTAAATATGTATTTATTTTATGCGTTTTTTTTAGCATTTCATTTGATAGCGGTAACAAAAATGCACCATCGGATAAAATTTCAACAGTCTAACTATCACGGTTCATGACAAACAGCTTGGTGACAGACGGTCGGACAAACAGACGGTCTGACAGCAGAGTCTTAATAATAGGGTCCCGTTTTACCCTTTGCGTGTGGAACCCTAAAAATAAGTGGCAAATTACATTTTTATTTCAGTGTCATTTAAAATTTTTGACAAAACTTGCACAAGTTTAGGTGAAAAATTAGTCAAGAGGGAATGGAAGTTAGTAGAAATGAGTGTTGAATGTTGAGTTCTCCGGAATTCAGTCATCAGATAAGTGTTCTGTCGGTCAGGTACTCCATTAATTCAAAGTACAATTATCATTGCCACATAATCTATATCTACTAATATTATGAAGAAGTAAAATTTTTTTGTAAGTTTGTATGTAGAGGATAAACTCCGGAACGAATGATCCAATTCTAAAATTGTTTTCACTGTTAGAAAGCTACATTTTTCTTGAGTGCTATAGGCTATTATCATTTTCAGAACTATGCTTTAGAGGGGGTGTAGGGGATGTTAAAGTTCGAAAGAAGAAGTACGAAATCCACGTGGATGAAGATCTGGATCTGGCATTCACTGAAACGACTATCGCTATAATGATAGCTGGTGGACAATCCTGGCTTCTTGGATAACCAAATAACCAGAATCCTTCACCAGCAACGAAGGTTGTCCAGATGATTTTATAGCAAGCAAAACCTTGGAGGCACTGCCTGCCTCAGATCCCAATGGCTAGTGAAAAATAAAATATATAAAACTAATGTTAGTAAGTATTATCGATTTGAAGAGACGATGAAACGATAAAGTTTGAAACGTGCTCCCAATTTGTAACACGATCTATACTTACGTGTTATTTTCCTGTAGATAGGTAATCTACATATATTAATGAGTGAGGAGAAAACCTTGAACCGCTATTTAAGCAAGCATAGAGACGTGTCGCATTGGGCATAGTTATTGCAATTAGTTTCTCTCAAAGAAACTGTGACATAACAAACTTGTTTCGCGGTTGTAACTGAAAATATTGTCTCACCATTTTTTTTCTGTTTTTTTTGTGATAAATAATAATAAAAATTAATTATTGACATACGCAACAAAGCAATTAGAAATATCATATTGTTTTTGAGTAGTAGGATCCTCACACGCTTAATCATGCACGGTTTTCTTTTATTCTCAGTAACCTGTTATACCGTACAGTACCCGATACAGGTTACTGGGTTATTAGGGGTGTCACGTACTGTTTTTTTTTTTAATTATCAGTAATTAAAAAAAACCAGTACGTGACACCCCTAATGATTTTCTTCTTAATTTCACTAAACTATTCTTTAGCGGTACGTACAATACACCTTTTTTGCAAATTGCATTGATATGGTGCTAATAGTGTCCGTAATAGTAAAGTTCCGTTTGAGGGTTTAAACCATCTATATTGGTACCTAAGATAAAGGCTTGCCTAGATTGGAATGTGTGTTGTATGTGTGTGTGTATGTGTGTGTGTTGGTGCGTGTGTGTGTATATGTGTGTGTGTATGTGCGTGGGTATGTGTGTGTGTATTGATTGTGTGTGTGTGCGTTTGTTAAAATTTTTACTGCAATACATGATTATTTTATAAAAAACAAAAAAAAAATGTAATATCCGGACCGACGGTAACACGGACCGTACGGACAGACGATGGGGTTTTGTATATTCCATTATGTTACGGAACCCTAAAAACAATAGTGCATTAAAACGATCCAAGATATCACTATCATACGGAAGCGTGAAGTGCGTAAACAATACACTTCATTTTATAATTATTAATGTCAATGTTATCGCAGTACGCTGTTGTGACGTCAAATTACCATAGCATGCCTTTGCATTTTGAATCCACTGACTCTAGAGATAAAGTTCAGAATCCTAAGTAAACGATAATCGTATTGGACCTTATATGTAAACTTAATTAAATACATGATGCTCATGTTTCTAGGTCCTGCACCTTTTAGAAGTGACAACGCGAAGTTGGATTGATGGTTGTGTCAGTCACACTCCTAAAGAGGGTGACGTTACATCTTTACTGAGACTAGTGTGCCTAGCACGTATGCTGGACGTGAAACGTCACGTTAATAGGTATGATCCCTGCGTTAAAAAATAAACTGTATTTAGTCAGATAGTAAAAATATTAGACACGTATTTTTTTTCTTTCACATTTTAATAAAAAACTTACTTAAATAATACAAATTAAAGTGGAAGAGTGGGGTCGCTACGTCACGAGTATGTATAAAATCTACGAACTACGACGCATGACGTCATGCAATACTTTGACTCAAAATATCGACGTAATCTTTTTATAACGTTAAAAGGAGAAAAACCTGACGGACAAAGAAACGTTTTTAGTCATCATCCCTATTCCAATCCAACAAACCTGAAAGTCTGACAACCAGTTTAAAGTTTTTAACACGATACCCCTTGGTAAGACTGGTTGTCAGACTTTCGGGTTTCTGACTACCCGTATCGACTGTCAAAGATCTACAAATGACAACCGGGACCAACGGCTTAACGTGCTTTCCAAGGCATGGAGGAGTCTCGTTATGTTACGAGCGGTCACCCATCCTCAGACTAACCTCGGCAAGCGTAGCTTAACCTTCGATGAACCCGTGCGGCTGTTTATGTTTACCCGAGCTCACATTAAATCACAACGTAATATCAATAAATTAAAAAGTAAAATTAATATGCCAGTTGATTGAATGTTTATAGAGAGTATATCTACTTTGATAACAATTAATTGCATAAAAAATAATATATTAAATTGATTAGTAGAACAATGCCCGGACGCACAGTATTTTTACACGATTTATATTAGCTTCACTTGTATGTTTGTATGTTGGTTTGTTTGTAACCGACTCCTTTGGACGCTATTTTTACCCACTTTAAACGGTCAGATTTCATTCGAATTTTGCACACCTGTCAAATACCGATGACAATGCGATAATTCGATTAAAAAAATATAGTTTAAAAAACTAAAAAACACGCTTATATAGAAAATTAAAACTAAAGAACGAAAAATAAATAAATAGTTTAAAAAAACTATAAAAACACTACTCCAACTAAAAGATATAAAATAAAATGTAATAAATTTGAATTAAGAAAAGTGTAAATAAGAAACAAAATGTATTTTAATGGAAAAAAGCGTGTGATGCATGGAGCCCACTGTGAATGACAGTAACCATGGAAAAATAGAAAATGTTTATAACTATTGACACTATACATTTGTTTCTTATTTACACTTTTCTTAATCCAAATTTATTAAATTTTATTTTCTGTTTTTTAGTTGGATTTCCATAAAAGTGTGTTTTTTTAAACTCTTATTTTTATTCTGAAGCTTTTATTCGTAACTAGTTTTAGCCCGCGACTTTGACCAAAAGGAAATTGGAAGCGGAAATTCATGTTTTTTTTAATTTTATTGCTCGGTATCCTTATTATTTAGAAAAAATAGCCTTAGTTACTCCTTATAAGAGCAGCTAACTGCCAGTTAAATCTCGTGAAAATATTTCCAGCTTGTTCGGAGATTACCTCAGACAGGCAGACGGACCAAAAAATAAAATGTTTTTTTGTTATTCCGTATATACCTTACATACTTGAATTTAGTACAAAAATACTGTTATTTTGACATTACAAACAGACACTTTAATTTTATTTATTTGTAATAACGTATAGATTTAAAAGATGACCAACTTTTTCGAGGCACTAAGAATCTCTAATCAAACTCTGTCCGCCCACCGAGTGACTTCAGGGAAGACGGTTGCACAGTGGACAGGTGGTACCGTAAATAGCGAACCTAAGGGAAGACCTCGGGTCTCCCAATGGATGTGCCATTAAAATAGTGGCACAGAGAGGGCTCCGGGAGGATACGGTGCGTGCTGATGGTGACCACCGGGATGGTTTTAGTGAGGGAAGAATCCCACACGTCTGATCCCAAAGTCATTCATCAAGCATTTGGACTTTAATCGCAACGAAAATAAACTTAACTATGACCAGACGAGAAATATGCTTTAATTATCTATGAGCTATTTTTTGTCGATCAGAGTTAAGTTGATATGTAGAAAAAAACATATTATATGTAATTACTTTTAGCCGAGTAGACGTCTGTCTACATTAACGAGTATAACTAGTATTACTCTCATAAAAAAATGTAAGCGGGTATATTCCGCTTATAAATGGCGCGGAGTATTGGCATGCCTAAAGTAATTGGTAGTTTGTATTAGGTTATACCTATTACATGGGACTTATACATATATAAAGAGCAAACGTATACGTTCACCTCTGCCTAACCCTCTGGATAATCCAGGCGTGACTTTATTTTATTAAAAAAGTCTTCTGCGACCGTCATAAATGTACATTTTTATCAAAATATTTTTTTTCAATTTTGTATATTTCTAATAACCAATAACAATTTGAATTTCGCGGGTGGCCTCTTTACGTTACGTCTTCGTTGAGAGACGTAAAGTAAATTTGAACGATACAACTATTTAAAACACAACTACCCTCTAGTATTCAGATTTGAATTTATAATGCAAGCACAATAAGACAGTATCATCCATTGATATGAATTGAATCTAAGAAAAAAAAAATACGAAACGAGTATTTTCTATTTTCAAATCGTTGAAATTGACGTAACCGTTACGTCCTGGATTCGTGCTTGCCACACTGCTGCACTGGTTTGTTAGCTAAGATTTATATCAATATCGTGTATGAGTAAATATTCATCCCGCTTACGGAACCCTCCATAATCAAGTGAATGGCGCGCTCTTGGCAGGGTTTTTGGATAGGTGTCAATATTAAAGTTATCAATCAAACGAAAATTTGTTTTACTATCACTTATGTGGGCTTAGCAATGAAAATGATTGTTTTCTTATCGTCATCATCATAATATCACGCGGATACACCCACATTTCACCTATTATTTCAATAAAGACTTTAAGCTAAGCTGATGGACTTAATATTATATATTCCCCAAAAATAGTTTTTCTAAGATCAGGTTAAAAAAACGTTCGAGCACTGAAGTTAAACTTAAAAAAACGCGCTTAACAAACACTTATTTCCCGCGTTATTGTGGGTCCATCAATGCACTCCCCCCAGAACCAGTAGTGCGATTTAATCACCTGCAGGACTCAAATGGGTCAATACTCATTTATTGACCGCATAAAAAAACATGCAAAGCTTTTTAAACTTGTACATAAAAAAACACGTCTTTTTGTAGAATTAAAGCAACATTAAGTTACTTTAAGCCACCCGCACCACACTATCTTAAAAAAATATAATCTATAGTATAAGCTATAGTATTGTAAAGTTTCATCAGAATCCGTTCAGTAGTTTTTGCGTGAAAGAGTTACAAATATCCATAAATCCTCACAAACTTTCACATTTATAATATTAGTAGGAAGTATGATTATAATTTATTATAACCACGATTCCCTACAAACGAATTTAATTAGCAATATTTAAGTATTAATTCTTCAGGATTAAGTCACTTAATTCTTAATTTAAATTTTGACACACTTTTGTTTTTCTCTTATTTAAGAGTTAGCCAAACTACTTACTATTTTTTTTGAATTCCCACAAAAATACAATCACTTAAAATCCTGATCCGAAACTAACAAACAATATTTTCCTCAAAGTTATTGAAGGAAATAAATTACGACAATAATTCTTGTCCGTAATAATATTTTAGTAGTTAACTTAAAGATGTCCAATACGTTATGAGTTCAATTCTATTATGCTCCGTCACTAAGTCTGCTAGTGGACAAATATCTCGTATCTATATAAGTTTTACTAGACACTGCTGATAAAGTTACTGATACACTGGGACAGAGGGCACGCACTTAATTTTATTTTATGCAAAACTGTCTCCTTTAAGAACTACTGTTTGTGACAGACCTGTTTTGTTCGAGCTCTAGTTTAGTTATTTAAAATCCTCAGTCAATATTTGAACATTAAATCGTAATGATCATCTATTATTCTTATTACTTTTGCTTTATTTTTTTATGTAAAACAGCACTCAGACGTTTTCTGTTTTATTGGTTATCTTTTTATCTTCTTTTTGTAAAACTTCACAAATATGAAGATTTGTAATTGGCACAGGACTATTCTTATTTTAGGATACTGATTATATTTCTCAGGAAATATTTCATGCAACAAATAAAAATTAACGTGTAATATACTGTCTCACTGCTGGGCAAAGATCCCTTCCGTGCTATTCGTCCCAGTCTGCTGTATTCTTCGACCAATTAGTCAAGAAAAACTGATTCTTTTTTTTTTGTAACTTGAGAAGATGTTTGGCATTCGGTTGTCATGGTATGGGCATTTGATGCGGAATAGTGAGTAAAATGGCGTTTGAACATTTTTTAGTATGAATATGGATGGTTATGGAAGAAATGAAATGAAATTTATTTATTTGCTAGAATATAAGTGCTTACATGATATGGTAAAATAATTTTAGTTTCACTATATTCGACTTATCAGTCGTGCAAATATTTCTATTACATGCCTAATAATATCATTTTATGTCAATAGTCATACACAATTTACACATCATTGTCATACATAATAGAATTTACAGTCTTGCTTCGATTAATATTAGTTAGGAACATTACAAAAAATAATTATTAAAATAAGTAGTTAGTAAATTAGCTATTATTAGGAGTAAAATTATATGTCATGGTTACGACAATTCATCAATGTATTAATAAATTTCTATATAATGTCAGTTCAAATTTAAATAAGTTTTCGTTAATTTATTTACATCATGTCTGTCAGAAGAATTATAAATTGAGATAAGAGCAGGATGCAGATGATGATGATAATAATGTGATCCCACAACTTTTCAATATTCAACCTACAACTTTTTAAATAATTATCAAGCTATTTTATTATATTATTTTTTTGAATAATTATTAATTGGGAAAATTTGACAGTCTGGGATAGTTTGATGTGTTGGCGTCTGCGCTAACCTTGTTCTTATTAACTATTTTTTTTTAATGAGAACGAGGTTACTAATATATGGAATTATACTGACCTTGTAATCCACATCTTCCCATTGATCTTGCTTTTAACTCCTTTGAATACAGAACAACCTAGGCTACAATTTGCTACTGCAGATCCACGAGTACCATTTGGCTCGGCCAACAATTGACGAGGACTAAATCTGCACTGCGTATGGACCAATTTGATAAAGGCCCCTCAATTGAATCTAAGGAGGCGGTTACATGAGTTTACTAAAGTGTAAACTGGGTGCGGCTACAGAGAATATAATACTCAACTTCTCCTCCCGTGTCGTGGGTGCGTTTACAAACATCTAAAGTCACATACACGAACAGCCAGACCCGGAGCAATTACCTGTAGCCCATACAAGTATTTGTGTGTGTGGGTTCAAGTTCCTGTAGCCCATACAAGTATTTGTGTGTGTGGGCTCAAGTTCCTGTAGCCCATACAAGTATTTGTGTCGTGGGTTCGATTCCCGCATCCTTGCGGAAATCGAACCCACGACACAAATACTACATGCGTAAATAACACCTTTAATTACCTAACTCCATGTGTCAACCCTTATTAAGAAATATCATCACTTCTTGGACATGATCCCGTTTCAATTTCCAGTTTTGTTTCTCAATCAACCACTGTATTAATAAATAGAAACTTCCATCTGACTTGCAGTATCTGTTCGTATAAAGAAACCGGCAAGAATCGTGGTCTCACTAGTTTCTTTATAAGGGTAGGAACAATTTAATGGCAAACGATTAATGAATTTGCAATATGGTAGCCAAAGGAGCTTCAGTAACTGCACAAATAGATATAATAATGAAGTCTCATCATTTTTTCACAACTTTTTTTAATGGGACAAGTCCGTCACACTATTCCCAAACCACTGCAACTCCTGAAAACCAGAATCAACAGTGGCGACCACCAGAAAAGCTTCGAGACAATGAAGCCCGACGAATCCCGGAGAAACGATTCAACTGTCTTGGATCCCGCAACGAAATTAATCAGAAAATAACAGCGGAAGACTTAGAAAATACATAATTTCCACTTTTCCAACTGTGCTGCATTTTGTCCACTATGTTGGTCTCGGCTTCCAGTCTAACCAGATAAAGCTGAATACCAGTATTTAATATTTAGCGACAGCCTATATGACCTCCACAACCCAGTAACTGGGCAACACGATACTCCTTGGTAAGACTGGTTGTTAGACTTTCGAGGTTCTGACTACTAGTAACGGCTGTCAAAGTTCGACAAATGACAGCCAGGACAAACGGCGCTTTCAACGTATTGCCAATTTTCCTTAATCTTTTCTTACTTAATGATAATAATTTAAATAGACACACTCAAGTGTGCCACTGTCTTTATTCTCTATAACGATCGACTCGTTGTCTTCGTTCAAATATGTAGCAGTGGTCATGAATTATTCTGTACATAATGGCAGTCCCTTGTAGCACAAAATTACTGGTTCTACTTAACAATTGTCTTCAAGGACATGTATTAAGTTTCACCTTGTAATGGCTAATAATGTGAACTAACAGGCTTGCATGTGCATGAAGATTCGAGAATACAATGTTTTAGCAGGTCAAAGGTACCTACTAAAGTATACCTATTGCTTTTTTTTTTTTAATATTTGTGTGTTAAGTTTTTGTCGTTTATATTTCCTATGTGTGTCTTACACGAGAATCTCGTGGCTAAATAAAAACATCCGCACCGGTCGATCGAAGGTTAAACTACGCTTGCTAAGGTAAGTTTTTGGATGGGTGACCGTTCATTACATACCGAGATTCCTCCGTGTAGTAAATCATGTTAAGCCGTTGGTTTGACAGTCGTTACGGGTAGTCATAAGCCCGAAAGTCTGACAACCTGTCTTACCATGGTCTATCGTATTGCCCAGTAACTGGATTGTGGAGGCCAGATAGGCAGTTGTTCCATGCGTTGGTTTGACAGTCGTTACAGGTAGTCAGAAGCCTGAAAGTCTGACAACCGGTCTTACCAAGGGGCATCGAGTTAGACTGGAAGCCGACCCCAACATAGTTGGGAAAAGGCTATGTAGATGATATATGTCTCAAATAAGTTTATTTAGTAACGAAGGTCTCACCGTCAAATAATGCGACTCGTCGTCTGCCTAGCAGACTATCTGTTTCCCAAATATATTGAGGTCAGTATGTACAGCTCACGTCGTGTAAGTTTGCCGCTCTGAAGTATGTGCAGTTGTAAAAATGTATAGGTATACTAAAACATTGAAAACATTCAGGCCCCTGCCTACTCATAACGATTGTCATAGTTCTACGAATGACACCCGGAAGAACGGCTTTACATGCTTTTCGAAGCATGAATTCTTGTTTTGGACCCATCAACCAATCGACAGATGATAGGACTGTACTTGTGGAACAAATCGTGTATGGTGAGTTTTTTTTCCTTATATCTTTTTAGATTCTGATAACCTGCGCCTCCTTATTGATTGTTTTGCCTCTACCTCCGTGGAGTTCAAACTCTGCTCCTCTAGATCCACTTAAATGGCTTCCATAATATACTCACTACAATGTACTTATATGCTAAAATAGTACTATTAACGCGACAGAAAATGGTTCGATTAGTACATGGCTTGTGGGAGCAAATTATCATCGTCCTCTATCCAAACTCTATTTTTTTTAAACAAAAAAGGCGTAGTTTCCCCACGTTTCCACACTACATTTACTCTTTGTCTATCTTTCTTTTGTCGTAATGCAAGCAGAAGAAAACAGTTCATGTATAGTTGTAGACCGCCCGTTGATGGTAACACTTGGTCGACCTTGAGCCGGCCTAGTGTAGTGACTATCCTCCCTAATAACCTAAAAGTTGGTATTTCTATCAAAATCAATCTACCCTTATATTAATATGGAAAAAGAAAATTATGATACCATTTTTTAAGCATATTGAATGAGAACTGCTATTGAAAATTTGGTACCCTTAAGTTTATATATAGAGGGCTATGTCCAGCAGTGGACTAGTATAGCCTGATGATGATGATGATGATGAAGTTTATATATAGAAGGAGTGTTATAGTAAGTTAAAAATAGCGACTGTCGACTACCTGAACGTCCACTAGTTTTATAACTATTGATCCGTAGTCAACTACGAAACTTAAAATAAAACTTTGGATCCATTAATTTTTAATGATGACAGTTCATAATTTTACCTTCTTCTTTGTTTTAGAAGCGTTTGTTAAGTATTGGGAGGGCGGACTACAGCTGTTATTAATTCCATGTCACTTTGTTTGTAAGGTCACTTGCTATTAACTTAGGTATACATACTGTGAGGTTTTTATCCTGAAAGATAGCTTCCAGCGTATATGCTGGCAGAATATTAGCTTACGCTGAAATATAGCACGTGTCGCTTATAAAGTGTGGAGCAGCGCTTAATAAATACGTAAATATTAAATTAAATGTAAAATGCAAATATGGTAAAGGATGACACTAATGGTGACAAATTCAGCCATATTTTACCATGTGTGCATGGCACGCAAAAATACACAAACAATTTTTTTTTTTCATTTCTTTCACACAATCTTCAGATGGATGGATTGTGTGAAAGATGAGATGGCTAGAAAAGAGGTGACTATTGAGATGACGGCAAGTAGAGATGCATGGAAGAAGAAAACATGCTGCGCCGACCAAAATATATTGGGATAAGGGCAGGAGGATGAGTTAGAGAAAATTACCAGGTAGGAAAACCCAATAACACTTAAAACAACCTGTGAAATTAATCTAAGACCTTAAAGAATAGAATAGAATACTCTTTATTGTACAACATAAATACTTACAAATCATGAGTTTAAGAGCTACATAGGGTGTAAAAATGGGCGGCCTTATCGCTAAAAGCAATCTCTTACACACAACCTATGGATGGAATTGATAGAGAAGGAGAAAAGATATGTGATATACATATGTATGATCTCATGTTCAACAGTAGCGCTTACAACTACTGGACGTAAATTATTTTCTTTAAAGCTTGTTCCATCACCTTTGTGTCAATGTTCTACATCAGACTGTGAATACGAACAATCTGCTCATCATGTCTTATGGGAGTGTACTCTTTGGCTGAATGATCGCAATATAATGTTAGATAGTGTGCACGTTCCATCCGGAGTTGTTTACTATACGGACCTTGTAGAAACTCGATCAACTTTCCGTGCGTTCAAGCGTTTTTGCCATACCTACTATTGGAATCAAATGTAACAGCTCATCATTTAGGACCCATTAATGTCAGTGTTAATTTTAAACCGTGGTGCTAGGCAACTGGGCCTAACCCAGTTGTAAACGTCCCTTTGTGCCTATTGGCCTAGGTCTGTTCTGTCTCCTGCTTGATATGGAGGGAAGTGGAAATGATGTATTTTTGTAACTCCTCCGCCGTTCTTTTCTGATTAATTTCGTTGCGGAATCCAAGACAGTTGAATCGTTTCTCCGGGGCTCGTCGGGCTGCATTGTCTAGACGCTTTTCTGGTGGTCGCCACTGTTGATTCTGGTTTTCAGGAGTTGCAGTGGTTTGGGAATAGTGTGGCGGGCTTGCCCCAATGAAAAAAAATCTACTGGACGAGCAAGGCAATAAAAATATACACACATCGCAGTACGTGTAGACACATCAATCATGTTCATATCTCCTCAAACAATGATGACACAGGATAGTGATCACGGGTTTTTGGCAAATCATAGGATATTAATGTAACGTTTGTAACGTCAGACTGATAGTCTGACGTCGTGTTGTCTATATTTACACAGTATTTGTGTGTTTGTTGTAGGAAACCCCACAGCGAAGCTTGTAATTTAACTGCACTATCTAGAACAGAATATAATAGTTACCTAAAAGTCATTAAACATCTACTAACCAGAGGTGAAACAAGTATATACACATTTCGCCTGTAATTTAAAGTTCCATGTAATAAACACACATATCTAGTGAGCGTGCAAATCTCCTACTGAGAATTACTAGATAGGAAAAACCAATAACACTTAGCTCAACCATAGCAAAACCCTCAAATTGAACCCAAGATCTCTCAGAATAGGATACTAATAAATAAAAAATCAATCCACACAGCATCATCTAGCCCCAAGCTAAGCAGAGCTTGTGTTATGGGTACTAGATGACTGATATACTTAATACAATACATTACATAGATAGATATTTTTATTATACATAGCAAATACCCAGAACACCCGGAACAAATATTTGTAGATCGTACAAACATTTGTCCCAAGGCGGGAATCGAACCCGCAACCTCCAACGTCGCAGGCGGACCTTCGCCTGCCGCGCCACAATGGTCGTCAAAACTCTCTTCGTGACACCATGAAAATTTACAAATTATTATTTGTTAGTTTTAAAAACTATATAGGATGTTACAATGGGTGGTATTTAGCCACCCATTAATAAATAACAAATTATTCTCATAAACAATAACCTAGTTAATCCCTGACAAGTACTTTGTTGCATTTAGCAAATCTGCAAGGTTAATTTTAACAATCTAGGTTAGTTCTCCTTAAAGTTTAAATGCACACAACTCAGCTGCACATTGTTAGTAAAAATATTGAAATAATTCACTGACCCACTAAAAAAGCTAAAAATAAAAACTTCTTTTTGAAGACGGTCTGCCTTTTAAATACTTCTAATAAGTATAAATAACTTTAATTTCGGGAGTCGATGGTAAAAAATGAAACAACTGAAGCCGAAATTAAAGTTATTTTACACTTTTTCGTGTTTTATTGAAGGCAGTTGAATTTTGTAGCAAAAAAGGTTTTCTTATTTTGGATCCCTGTTGACCAAAAAAAATGCGCCACTTTCAAACTTACTCTTATATACTCATTTCTTATCAAGGTATCCCACCGTAAAATTTTCCCAAATTCTTTTTACGGCCATCACATCGTTTTACTACTTCCTTGTGATTATTTTGTAATCACAATCATAGAAATATTCTATGCTAATCAACAATGGTAAAAACATAATAATATGTAATGTATATTATCAACAGATTAAATTTGTTTTTTATTGACATAACTATTATATTATGACTATAGCTGTGCCCGTGGTTTTGTTTGATGTCGAATCAAATTACAAATATGATTACTAAGTAGGGTTAGGAATGCATTAGTTTATTTATCTATGTGTGATTGGACATATATAACACGCCTGTATACCCCGAAGGGTTGGGCAGAGATGCACATAGTGACGCCCTCATTTCGCCAGTTATGTTTAAGTCCCATGGAATAGAGGGCGAGCCTATTGCCATCAAAGGGGCACAGATCCAGACTCAGGGCTGCTAATGTCACGGTTGGGAAGGTGGCTGAGCGATTGACTGCTGCGCCGTGTGTCGTGGGTTCGATTCCCGCACGGAAACAAATATTTGTATGGCCTACAGGTAGTTCTTCCGGGTCTGGCTGTTTGTGTATGTGAGTTTGAATGTTTGTAAACGCACCCAAGACACAGGAGAAATTCCTAGTGTGGGGAAAAGAAAAAAAGAGACAATTCCTATTCGAAAAACTCAAGAACACTTTGGCCCGACCTGGCAATCGAACCCAGGACCTCACGATCTGCAGTCGCGCTTGAGACCACTAGACCATGAATACTAGACTTGTGTGATTGTGAGTTTCCATTATGTGTCACCAGATGGCGCTAATTCAGTTTCAGTACAAATTTAACTTTACGTTAACGCGAAAAGGTACTTTTTTTAAACTAGCACTCAGACCCTGTGGTCTTAAGTCGGTAAGTCTGTACTTATCAAGAATAATGTAGAATTAATTAAGTAAATCAAACAGAAGCAAAACAAACCTAATTAGTTATTACATAAGGCCGTCTTATCGCTAGACATTGTGTATAAAATCCTAAAGTGCAAAACACGATGACAAGCAAATAATGTACTTGTATGTACAGTCAGAGAAAAATAATGTGGAGCAGTTAAAGGTCTTGCATGGACTTATTACAAACTACGCTTTGCCAACGTTACGCATTAAAATATTGGTTTTTAAAGTTTTATAATGAAAATGGATCTGGGTTAAACGCCTATACGATCTTTTTACAGAAGTAAAATGTAACAGTGATGTAACATGTTGATTAACTGTCAGTTTCAATAAAGTAAATTACCACCCTATTACTGTCCCACTGCAGAGCAAAGGCCTCTTCTCATAGAGAGAAGGCACGAGCATTAATCACCACGCTTGCTCAAGATGGGTTGGCGATTTCAAACTTATATTAATTAAATAAAGTCCAGATTTCCTCACGATGTTTTCCTTCACCGATGTCAGTGATATCCAAGATAAACTTAAAAAGTACATATGAATTGAAAAACTCACATTGGTACTTGCCCAGGTTTGAACACACAACCTCGTGCACAAGAGGCGATGCCTAAACCACTGCTGGGCCATCTTGACATTTATCAATAACGTATTTCAATCCAAATCTAGGGAACGATCTTTGCTTGTAATCAATCAATGGCCCAGTTTGCAATCTGCAACATTAAGAGGGCGCATTACAAGCGGCAATTTGAAAATTTTGAATGGCGCATTGAGATAATTAGATAAATTGCCAGATCGAAGGTATTAACTAATTTATAATATTTATAAAAAAAGTACACCACCAAAACTATACCAGTTGAAAGGTTTTACGGGAAAATAATTCCTGACACAATATTGCAGCACACATAATCTTATTCTTAATATATATTAATTACGCGTGACGTTGTTTGTCCGCTATGGACTCCTAAACTACTGAACCGATTTTAATAAAATTTTGCACATTCACATTCACAGTCTTTTAAGTTTGACTAAAGCAGACACTGGTGCTTTGGTCAAACTTAAAAGACAGGACAGTTTTTATTTTGATTATTGACCTCAATATTTTTTTATTGTAAATTTAATGTCTTCCTATAATACGTTATAGTTCCATACACTTCTAACAGATGGCAGTGTAACTTAACTTTTGAAGCGATACGAAGTTCGCCGGGACAGCTAGTTTAATATAAAACATACCAACATAACATAAACCATATTTCTCCTTGCGTTCGAAGTTTTAAAGACTAAAATGCTGTCGCGATGTGGAAATCGAATGCGTATGGAAGTTGCTCGACCCATTATTACCATCACTGTACATGTATGTAGTCTGTACAATAGGTAAACAGCCTTATCTCATCAACAAATACCAATGTATTTCAAGAGAATGTTATCACAACTACAGCCACGAGATACAAGAGCGGAAACTAAATTTTATGTTTAACACAACTATTCTTCAAAGACCAGAGAAAAGATGGATGGATTGTGTGAAAGATGATATGGCTAGAAAAGAGGTGACTATTGAGATGACATGACAAGTAGAGATGTGTGGAAGAAAAAAAATGTGTGGAGGATGGTGATGATGATGATGAAAACTATTCTTCATTCTTCTCCATTCAATTGTTACAATTGAATGAAGAACATATCGTGGAGAAACTTTGAGGTTGAACGTAGAGGGTTACAAATAAATAAATAAATAAATAATAAACGACCAACGAACGAGCCAAAACGACATAGAGTTGTCAACCGTCCTGTTTTCCCAGGACATGTCCTGGATTTTGTAGCGGCTGGAATGTGTAAACTACAAAGTTGAAATGTGTTAGATAGGAAAACGAAATCTTGAAGGTTTGTTTTTGGTAAATGTTTTGTAAAAATTCATAGAACAAAAGGTGTTGTTTTTGATCATAGTAATACATTCCTGAGAGGTTGTCGGTGTTTTACAAATAACCCTGTACAATGGATGGTCACCCATCTACAGACCGACGTCGGAAAGTATAGCTTAACCTTTGATCGATCTAGCTGTTATTAGTTAGCCACAAGCCCCGCACTAAAATCGCATTGATTGATTGTTTAATAATTTATAGGATGTAATTATGTACCTATTAATTATGTACACGTTGCGTGAAATCCTTTGAAGGTCCTAGTGCATTACGCATATTGTATTGTTAATGTTCTGTTAAGCAAACTAAAGTGGTTTGTTCTGATATGTTTTATTTAAGTTACTAAATAGTTACGCACGTTATGCCATTGCTCCCGGTTGTCATTTTTAGATCGTTTACTCTCTGATCTCTTAGTAGTCTATTGAAATGCTTTTATCTACTATATCAAATACAGAGCTTAAATCGAGAAATGGAATCCCAAAATCTGCCATTCAGATTTTTTACTACATCATTACCTAACGGGTTTAGGAGCTAGTGGCTAAATAAAAACAGCTGATGATTCTGAGCCCCCAACGTTGATATTTTCGTCGATTTTTCCTAATTCATATGTTTTTTCTGAAGTTTTTTTTTTTAACTAAAAAATCATGATCTCTTCCTAACCCAATGAGATTTTTAATAAGAGATTTTAAATTTAATTTTAAAATATCTTTGGATTAGATTGAAGTTATGATTCTCGCATGTTTTTTTACTGTTTTAAGACAAAAAAACATATTGTGAAAAAAACGAAAATTTTCAACACCGTTTTCCCTTCCACCATGTAAGGTATACAGTATTGCATCAATTGTTTACGGTTAAATATATTTATTTACTCAAAATAAATTACAAAATACACTTGCAGAGTAAACATGGTTAAGATTAGCGTATTTGCCAACAAGCGTAGACAAAGTAGGTACGTATCTTAAAATTAAAATTTCTAATAATATATAGCACTTCGACTCAAACAAAGATATATCAAACAAAATAAAACATATCAGATACAGACGGTAGTTACACACAAGAAACAGAAGTTTTAAGCGATGAGTTTGTCATTGAATACCTCATAGCATTGCGTTGTGTGAACGTCTCCATAGGATAAAGATAGTTTTTATTTGTCCAAAACATGGGTAAAAGGGCATACGATTATCCTAATACATAAATAATAATAATAATTTATTTATTTCACTCTTCACAAAGGTTCACGGAAGAATACAACATATGTATACAAATAAATTAACCAATATGCACTAAGCATGATCCATAAATACACAAATAAATAAATAATGCTGGACAATCCACACAGCATCATCTAGCCCCAAGCTAAGCAGAGCTTGTGTTATGGGTACTAGATGACTGATATACTTAATACAATACATTACATAGATAGATATTTTTTATTATACATAGCAAACGCCTAGAACACCCGGAACAAATATTTGTAGATCGTACAAACATTTGTCCCAGGGCGGGAATCGAACCCGCAACCTCCTGCGTCGCAGGCGGACCTTCGCCCGCCGCGCAACATCGGTCGTCAATAATAATAGTATCTTATCGATATTGTTGTGCAATAGAAAAATATTCTACATCTATCTATGCTATTATCATTATCATCCTTCTTTGCTATATGATTTATATTAAAGCTTAGTCTGAACTGATAATAACAACATTTATCTGCAGTGCGATAGTCAAAAAAAAGATTACAGCATCGATAATCTCATTTCACATCATCATCATTCACAAATTCACATCATCACCATGACAATTTTCAATATGACCATCAATTGCACCCCCAATGACAATTACATTGAATTGATGTTTCATTTAATTCATTCTTTGACACCGACTTCCAAAATTATAGTTATTTTACACTTTAAAGTTTTTTTTTTATGTTTGCTGATTTTATTTCCGAAAAAGTTTTTCTTTTTACTTTTTTAGTTAAAAAAATATTTGAGTTACAATAGCCTTAACCCTTTTACAATAATTCAGTCGGTAAGAAATCAATCATTACCTATTTTCCATACTTAGGGGTGGTTTTAATTTTCAATCAATGTAAATGGGATGAAGATTCCTTATCCAATGAAAAATAATCATCAAAATCGGAATACACTGTAAAAAGTTATGCGTGGTCATACATTCAAAATAAAATAAAATAAATATTTCAAATTGAGAACCTCCACCTGTTTAATTCGTCGGTTAAAAGCAAGGATTACAGCAACGATTATGTGTAGATTCACAGCATCATCATGACAATTTGCAAAATGGCCGCCGGTAACAGTTGCACCCCGTACGCGTAACGCAAATTGAATGATAAACACGCTTATATTGACAGTCATCGTGAGTCAGCAAATTTTTCATTACGAAGATCTTGTTACCGAGCAAGTTTAAGTCTATGTTATTGACTTCATAAACAAACTAGCGTTAGTGTTGATACATAAAGATAAGGTTTATAATATACATAAAATACAGCCAAATGCTGATAGGCCAGTGAAGGGTTCAGTAGTTGTTCGTTATTATTCGCTACACCTTGTAAAAGATATATTAACTTACTACCTGATTTACACAAACAACAATTTTATCTACGTAATTCTCGGTGGAATTTGCACTTTTTTTTTTATTGCCCCAAGTACGTGAGTTAGTCAACATTTTTGTGCTGAGTTTTCCATTTATTTTCTTTATATATACTACTGCTGTGTTTTTTTTTTAATATGTCCTTAAGCCAGCATTTAGCTGACATGGTGAAACTATATGGGTTCGTTGTTGACCACATAACCATAAGAAACTAACAAAAAATAACTGACGAAAATTAAAATAAAGTAACTTCTATTACTTTTACTATTATGAATGTCAAATTATTACATGTCATCATAGGTAAGTAGGTATTATTTTTTTCGTCCTTTTCAATTCTGGCCTTGAGTCTATTTTGAAATATGTTCATACTCTGTTCGTATTCACTGACTGCAAGCGTGATGAGTGTTTGACAACGTTTAGCTTGCAAGATACTCGACAGGTCTTTTCTACGAATCTCAAATTCTTTATTCTCTGTCATCGTCTGTCGCAAAAAAAATAATCAGTGAAAGTGGACCCACCACTGAGCCTTGACGTACACCTCTAGTTACACTACATACATTTTGATTTATGAATTTGGTCGACACCATTCTGAACTGATTTCATGTTGACTTACTGTTTTATGTTTCTTAATTAAGAAGTTTTCTGTAATGCTCTTATTTGTCCATTAAAATGCTTTTAATAATAATAATAATAAGCTGGCAACACCACAGTTGACATCACTCAGAAATTTTCTTCCGCAAATTTTATATCTAATTTTCATTTACCACTACGCAGTTTATTTATACACCACCAGAAGAATAACGGAAATAACCACGAAATTTTAATAAATCCAAAATGTCCAAAAATTCACCAACAATGCAGTTCACAAAATCAAAACAGAAATTGACAGATGTCAAATCAAAGAAAATTATCTTATAATAGTTGATGAAATGTTAACAAGATCAGCAGCACGTCGAGCACGCCCACCACCTCCGGCCTCGTTGCTCAGCTCCGCCTCGTCACCGCCGAAACCCAGCACCATCGTGAGTACTGTGAAGCCGGCTGTGCCAGTCGCGTCGAGCTCGAGCGACGAGTATTTTTCCCCGCCCACGTCGCCACCACCTGCACGTCGACGGAGAGGACGCCGGCCGCCGGACGGCTTAGGACCTCGAGGCCCTCCGGCCTCTGATAGGGTCCCAGCTCCCGGCGGAAGTGTGCAGCGCATGCGATGGACACAATCCATCAACGAAAACGTCATGCGCTCATACTATGGGGCTACAGAGGGAGGAAGTAACCTGACCGCGTACCGTGTTCGGATGCTCTCTCTGTTTCAGGTGCTTGAGCCAGCTGTCAACGTATCGGCACAACGACTTTCGGATCAGGTGCGGGTCATTCAGCGTAATCATATGTTGGATGACGTTGTACTTGATCGCCTCCGAACGGAAATGCAGAGTAGCCGTGTCATTACCTCGCCGTCGCACACTGTAGTGCCACCACAGTACAACATTGTATTATCTAGTTTTGCTGACGGAGAGGGTAGTGACAAGGTTACAAATGTAAGTACCCAATACAATGAGGAATTGAGGAGTGCTTTGGAAGGTGCGATTCGGGAATATCGTTTCATGCTACCCGCACTACGACCACGCTTACCCCGTTTGCCCATGCATAATAAAAATAGGGCGCTGGTGGCTGCTCTGGATTCGCAGTTGTCAAACTATTTTGATAACTGCGATGACCTCACCGATGCTCACTCAATCTTGTACTGCGCGGCTGTAGCGGCATGTCGTGTAGCTCACGTCAAATTTCCTTATGACATAGCTACACGACCGAAACCAGCTGTACCGGCTTGGCAGTGCAGGATTGAGCGTCGCATCGCTGGGGCTAGAGCACTCATCGGTAAGCTTGTTTGCTACAGGGAGGGCAATACTCGCCCTAGAGTGATGCGCTATGTAAGACGGGCGTTCTTGGGGACTGATATCAGCCCTCGAGACTATATGTCCCGTGTTACAGAGCGCATCGACTTCCTGAAGCAGAAGGTGTATGCATGGGCAAGCCGTATTCGTAGGTACAAACGGCGAGTGGAGCGATACACTCAAAATCGCACTTTCCAGAGCAATGAGAGGTGGGTGTATAGAGCTTGGGAGCGACCGGTCCAAGGTGTGACTGATACGCACCTACCGGATGATGACGTCGTGTGTTCTTTCTGGCGTAACATTTGGTCGGTGCCTGTCAGTCACACAGAGGGTGATTGGACTCGAGAGGTCGAACGAGCGTGCGATCCAATACCGCAAATGGGGGCAATAACCATCAGCCCCCAAGATGTAGCTCGTGCAGTCCATCCGTTGCCGAACTGGAAATCGCCAGGGCCGGATGGGCTGCACAATTTTTGGATAAAATGGCTACAAAAGTCGCACGCTCGTTTGGCATCTCAGTTCCAGTCGGCCTTAGAG
Organism: Phlogophora meticulosa; assembly: GCA_905147745.2. NCBI lineage: Eukaryota > Metazoa > Arthropoda > Insecta > Lepidoptera > Noctuidae > Phlogophora > Phlogophora meticulosa. The sequence continues at coordinate 12,437,257 of LR990537.1, read as the reverse complement.
ACTGGATCGCTACCCCAGTTCCTTACGACAGGAATTACCCACCTGCTCCACAAATCTGGTAGTACTGCGGAACCCAAAAATTATAGACCGATCACTTGCTTACCAACGGTCTATAAGGTTCTTACATCCATTTTGAGAGTTAAAATTAACAACCATATCGACAGCAATTCGATCATGTCGGCCTCTCAAAATGGATGTAGGAATGGGTCTCGCGGTACTAAGGAGCTCCTCCTCATTGATACTGCCATAAGCCAACAGGTTCGTCGTTCAAGAAAGGATCTGTCGACATGCTGGATAGATTACAAGAAGGCGTATGACTCGGTACCACATACATGGCTCAAGAGGGTGCTGGAGTTGTATAAAGTAGATGCAACTCTGCGCACCTTCCTGACGTCGTGTATGGGGCAATGGAGAACCGTACTTCGCTATCCAGGATGTCGACAAATTCAGAGGAATAGCGAACCAATAAGAATTGAGCGAGGCATATTCCAGGGTGACAGTTTGAGTCCACTTTGGTTCTGCTTAGCCTTGAATCCTCTAAGTACATTACTGGAGGATTCGGGTCTAGGCTATCGGTTGAAGAGAGGTGGTCAGGTTGTATCTCACCTTCTTTACATGGATGACCTAAAGCTCTTTGCCCCCAGTGATTTGCAACTGATGGAGCTACTGACGGTAACAAAAACCTTTAGTAGCGCCATCAGGATGGAATTTGGTGTGGACAAATGTGCGGTCATGCATGTAAAGCGAGGGAAGATTGTGGAATCCGTGGGAACCCAACTCCCGGATTTCATAAACTTTAGAGCCCTCTCTCCAATCGAAACCTATAAGTATTTGGGTATGTCGGAAGCATTGGGCATTAATGCTGCTGACATGAAGCAATCGTTGAAGGAGCGCTTCTTTGGCCGCCTGAAGAAAGTATGTAATAGTCTTTTGTCAGGCGGTAACAAGGTGCGTGCCTTCAACGGTTGGGTCATGCCAGTCTTGATGTACTCTTTCGGCATACTCAAATGGACTCAAACAGAACTTGACGCCCTGGATAGGAGAGTCCGTACATTCCTGACGGCATCTCGAATGCATCACCCACGTTCATCGGTTATGAGACTGTATATCCCGCGAAAGTGTGGGGGTCGAGGCTTTTTAAATGCTAAGACCCTCCATAATCGCGAGATATGTAGTCTCAGGGATTATTTCCTAGAAACCGACGTGGGGATGCATCGAGATGTAGTCGCGGTGGACCAGGGCCTCACCCCGCTCTCGTTGGCTAAAGAGAACTGGCGCAAACCTGTAGTACTTGACACTAACGATCGCAAGGAAGTATGGCAGAGTAAGGAGCTTCACGGACGCTTTTTCCAGGCCCTACATGGGCCTGATGTAGATCAGTTAGCGTCCGTATCTTGGCTGCGTTTCGGTGACCTCTTTGGGTCTCAAAACCGAAGGTTTTGTCTGTGCAATTATGGACGAAGTTATCATGACGAATAACTATCGGAGATTTATTGTGAAGGATGGTACGGTTGACATCTGTCGGGCATGCCACCGTCCAGGCGAATCAATCCGCCACATTATCTCTGGTTGTTCTCGTCTTGCTAACGAAGAGTATTTGCATAGGCACAACCTAGTAGCCAGGATTATCCATCAGCAACTTGCTCTAAAATACAGTCTTGTAGAATCGGAAGTGCCATACTACAAGTATGTGCCCGACCCAGTTCTTGAAAATGGCAGTGTCACTTTGTATTGGGACCGATCCATCATCACTGACAGGACTATTGTAGCCAATAAGCCTGATATAGTGGTGATGGATCGAATCGAGAGGCGCGCAACGATTATTGATGTAACGGTCCCGCATGACGGGAACCTCGTGAAAGCCGAGAAAGATAAACAAATCAAGTATCTTGACTTGGCTCGCGAGGTTGTCGACATGTGGGATGTGGACTCAGCAATCGTTGTACCGATAGTCGTGTCAGCCAATGGCTTAATAGCTAAGAGCCTTGACCAACATCTAAGGAGGCTCGCGTTAGGCAGCTGGATCAAGGGCTTGATTCAGAAAGCAGTTCTTCTGGACACGGCGCGTATAGTTAGGCGATTCCTCTCTCTGGAGCCCTGACCGCCGGTAGCTTGGACCCTGTTCCCGATACCGGTGGGCCACTATTTTTTATATTTTTAAATGTTTTTTTTTTTTTTTTGTATTAATATTGAAATATTTAAAAATATAATTTATAAGAAAGATTTTAAATAAAGGGGATAATAATAAAAACTTTTATTAAGATAACTAGGATCCAATTGGTTAGTAGTACAATAACTTATAACTAGTGTTAGTAACAATACAACCTTAATCTACTCGCCCCCTGCCCGACCCATGAATCGATGTATCAATAGTCATGTGAGCAGTAATACATCGATTCATGTACCGACAGTCAAGTCTACCGGATATCATACTTAAAACGCTGTTGCGACTAGCCCGCACTCTGCTCAGCATCGACGCGCACCGCTTGCGCAGAGTAGCGTAGAAGCAATCGATGCGCGCCTCAGCAAACATACGTGAAGCACTACAGTGGCGAGGCAGCCGCAACATCGTTCTAAGCGCATTATTGTACTGTACGCGCAGGGCACTGTACGCTCTTTGAGTATAGACTGCCCACAGGCTGCAGGTGTAAAAGGATGTACAGAAAGCTCTGAAGAGAGTGATTTTTACCTCATTAGTACATCTCGCAAACCTGCGAGCAATCATGTTTGCTCTAACGGACAGTGCCCTACGTTCACGTTCAATATCCGTGTCGTCCTTAAGGTCTTCGGTAATAAGATGTCCCAAGTATCTGAACTGATGTACTCTAGCCAACTCATTTCCATTCAGTTTTATAGGGGGCACTCTAGAGGGACACTTAGTACCAGCCTTAAAGACAACATACTCGCTTTTCTTCACATTGTACATTAAGCCGTGACCATCTGCGTAAGTTTCACAAATTTGTAACAATTTTCTAATGCCACAAACCGAGGCGCTCAGCAACACCATGTCGTCCGCATAACTCAGATTATTAACACATACATCATCTATGCGACAACCGACATGCTGGACGCTGAGCCCCTCAATTAGGGCATTTATATACAAATTAAAGAGTCTGGGAGAGCTCAAGCCACCCTGCCTAACGCCACATTCCAATTTATATGAATCTGAAAGGGTGCCCGCCCACCGTACATTATTACTTTGATTGCTATACCAGTACTTGAAGATATTCACTAGTTCACAAGGTAGACCTGCCTCTTGTAATTTTCTCCACAGAATATCATAACAGACTAAGTCAAAAGCTTTGCTCAGATCGAGGAAACAGGCATACACAGGTGTGCCCCTGTGGGTATAGTACCTGACAGTATGCTTCATGCACAATATGGCAGTTTCCGTTGACAGCTGTGATCTGAAACCAAATTGATTGTCATGCAGAACTATAGATTCAGCCAACTGTGCATCCAGCACACTGTCAAGCACCTTAGCCACCACAGTCGCTAAAGATATCGGCCTATAGTTATTTTTGTCGGAGATGTCTCCAGTTTTATTTTTAACGATAGGCACTACAATTGTTTTCATTAACTGTTCCGGCAAGTATGAGTGACCTATACATAACGAATAAAACATAGCCAGTACTCGTGTAATATGTGGTCCGGCATGCTGCAAATGCTCAATACTAAGTCCATCGTGGCCAGGAGACTTTCCCCTTTTCATTTGTCGAATCGCTTGAGCTACTACTTTCGCTGAAATCTTTAGGTTCAACTCCACCCCCCTGGACTCAGTATTGAGCACCGACGCTGATGGACCAAGTGGTGACCTAACAAAGAAGTGCTCTTTAAACGCATTAGCTATGTTCCTAGGATCTGAATGGCCCCCAACACTCACGGGAAGGCCAGGCTTACAGTTCAATTTTCTAGTGTCTTTCCAAAAACTAGAGAAATTCTTATTTGTACACGATGTCGCTAACTTATCCATTTTAATTTGTTCTTTATGATCTTGACACCACTTCAAGCGTGATTTAAAAATCTTTCTGCTTCCGTACATCGCCTCATATATTATTCCTGACTTTGGCTTGCCATGATCAACCCAGTCCTGAAACATTAGCTTGGCCGACCCGTGAGCTTCACTCACATGCCTGTTCCACCCCATTACACACCTACCTCTATGTTGCCTGCTTCCCAGATATGTAGCCCTTGCAGATTCACGGAGGGCGGCCACTATATTACAATACATATCATCCAGTAAAAGTTTATGATTCTGGTTACAACATTGTTTGTCCCCACACTTATATAATAATAAAGTCATGTGGAAAATCAATAAATCTCAATTGTTTATGACAATATTCCCTGTAATCATGTATTTGATTCAAATTCCTATTGCCCCACCTTACTTCGCTATTTACATCATATTTATTAGCATCATACAAGTTAGATACAGGACTAATGGCGTCAAACTTACACTCTAGGTGTAGAGGAAAGTGATCAGACCACAGTGTATCATAGTTAACACGAACATCAATGACAGCCTTAAATGCAGACTTTGTGACCAAGCAATGGTCTAACCAGCTTGACGTCCCATGAGCGTCACTTATAAAAGTATAGGAGCCTGAATCCACACCTAACTTGTCCACATCTACACAAACCAGTTCGTGCTCGGCACAAAAAAGAGACAATTCGCTGAAAAATAATCCACCAGGGTGGGCATTAAAGTCACCTAAGACAAACACAGATTCAACAACCTCACTGTCTATTATAGCACTCACCAGTCCCAGGCATTCCGTAAAATCAAATGTATTTTCAGCCCTCTCAGTAGGCATGTAAACACTCATCACTAACATGGTCCTATTATTAGATAAGATTTTGATAGCACAAACCCTTGGATTAACACTGTGTATCACTGATACCTCACTGAAAACACTTTTCCGCCACAAAATTGCTACTCCTCCAAATGGCCTCCCGACCAGCATTCCTGCCGAGGTGTCCATTGCAGATGTTCCAGTGCTTCCGAAATCTCCATCTATATTGCCTAGGTACGCTATCTCCTCGGGCAACAGCCATGTTTCCTGTAAGGCTATAATATCACAACTTCTGCACAGATCCGTAATACTTTCATTTGACCGCTTGACATTTTTGCAGTTAAAACTAACCATATTATATATATTGTCACTATCCATTAGTTGGTTGTTTATGTTCCTTCTCCACAAAAGTATTGGGCTTAAAACTTACAAAACGCCGGAATAAAATACCTTGCGGCCATAGTTTATCTTCCAGAAATACTTGCAATTTATATTTGGGCACGAGCACCTTGTATGCATTATATTCAGTATCGTACATTTTATTTATTCTATGCAGGGAAACAGTCTCCCGCGTTTTCTGTCGAATATACTCAATAATGTCACTTTCAGTGGTGTCCTTGTGTACATGACTGATAAATAGGGGTACTTTTAAGTCAGCCACTTTAAATCGCCCATCAATATCACTAGACGTACCCAACACACTAATCAAACGTTTTTTGAATTTTGATTTACGGCTTTCTACGGTTTTCCACTGCCCGTCACCATTCTGCTGACCCCCACTATAACAAGGAAGCGAAGATAGCCCTTCCGACATCGTTATTTCATTATGTTCGCTACAAGTAATAGACTTCTCGGCGCAGAGCCCCGTTATCTCGCGTGACGTCACATCAGCTGATAATGTTGCATCCATCTGTGTTTCGCCTATTTGTAACGTTGCGGCAGTGTTTATTTTATCACTATTATTGCACTCAGGGCGGTTAGAGATTCCATACGACATTAATTTTGGCGATCCCTGAGGTGATAGTTGGGATATTCTGGGTTCAGATTCATTATCAATGTACCCACCACGTTTAGAATTTATGTTGGTGGCATCATAGATCAACGGTACCGATTTAATCGTATGAAGTTCCGCCCTGAGCCTTTCTAACTCCTGTTGACTTGCATACCTACTTTTAATATCTTTGACCTCTGATTGCAATAAAATTATGTCCTTGAGCAATTTTGTCACATCGAGATGATCAAAAGTGATCGGGGGTAGTTTGTTCAAGTCCCGTGCTACAAAGACTGGTATTTTATCAGGATCCGTGCTCTTAAGAAGGGCCACTATGTCTTCCAGATCACGATTTTCCTTTCCTTTGTTCTTCCTTGTGATTTTTTTTCTATCCGTCGGCACACAGTCGAATAATAGTGATTTCGACTTTTTTATTTCGGCCGGCGCAAACGCGGATACACAAATTCTCGTTAAACTGTCCTCGTCAATCACTGAGATTTTATTACTTATGTATGCTAACAATTCATCGATCACAATGTTACAATAATTATACTTTAAAGTGTCCGTCATTTTAACGTTTACTCGATAGCGATATTTTAGAATATCAGCATTATATCTTATTATATTGCAGTCTCGTGGGAGAAATGTTGTTTTGACAATGAAAAAAAAAAAAAAAAAAAAAAAAAAAAAAAAAAAAAAAAATAAAAAATTATCTACTGTATCAAACGCAGAGCTTAAATCCAGAAATGGACCACCGACATCTGCCATTCCGATTATTTACTACATCATAACCTAACAGGTTTATTGCATCTAGTATTTCAATATTTATTCGATATCCGCACTGATTACAGTTCATAGATTTTTGGCTATGAAACTTGTCTAAAAAATATGGATCTGATCACTTTTAATCTACATCATACATAAAGAGAACGGCCTGTAGTTTCCTGGATAAGTTTACACTTCTTTACCAAACAGTGGTAAAACTCTGGTTATCTTAACCTGACCTGAAAAGACACCTCAATTGATACACTAGTTCAGATATTCTACTATCTACTATCTACCAATATCATATGGGATATGCTAATACCAATACTATCTTGCATTATGAATAGTGGTACATCATCGGGTCCATGTAAGTTTTTACTCTACAAAATCAAAGAATCTTAAACTCTAAACATTATTTGAGTTGTGGTTAATAAATTGTTGAACAACATAGTTCAAGACATAAAGTTTTTATGGCTTGAACTATGAACGTTGTCAAAGAATTATTTTTTCCGAAAAAATAATAAGTAAAGATGGCACGTTTGGCGCAGTGGCTGAGCGATTCCTAGAGTGGGGCAACGTTTAAAATAAATGCAAACGTAAATTTTATCTATACCGTTTTGCAAGTTGTTGTTTTCTTTAACGAGAATTTTGACTGGTTGACTTTTGAGCTGAGAAGTAGACCATTTATTTTTAAATAACAAAATACTTTGCCAAATAATTTATTTGAGTTTCCAAAGGAAAGTGATTGTCATTAATAGAGGAATATACACTAATAAAGAAGAGCACAAAGGCAGTAGGTACCTTTATGCTCTTCCGTCTTCCTGTTTATTTAATTTTCGTCAATAAGATACCGAATGATACGGAATTGTTATTTTTATATATTTGATGTTATCTTTATTCAATATCGGTTCTGTTACCTAACAATATTATTATCTCTAAGGAAAAGACAAGATATAAGTGTGTTTGTTATTACATACACACATATAAACATTTAAGTATGAAAAGAGTTTCAGACTAAATTAATAAACATTTGGCAAGGACTCCTTGCTCACTGCAGTCGTGTATTACAATATTGTAAGCGTAAAAGCCATTATTTTTTTAAGTGTGTTTAGTGTGTGTGTTGTTATTGTGTTTGTTGCGTTTTAGTATTTAAATAATACAAAAGTAAACAGTGACATTTTGTAAGTCTGTGGCTTTGTTTGATTCATTTAAACCCACGGACTTTATTTATGAATTTATTTTAGACCGTTAACGTTTTTGTTGATTTTTTTTTTGGTAAATAGTTTTTGTTTCTCGTGTTTCAGTGGGTCGAGTTTATAATTTATCTAAGATACAACAATAGCTTATTGTTAAGTGCTCGTCACCGTCGTAAATACAGTTGGTTAAAACTTAGGATTTTTGTTTTTAAATTTAAACGGGACCAACTAAATGGTAGGTCAATGTCACCGTAAAACGGGGTGAATATAATTGCAGGGGTGAGTAGAAACAAAACTTTGAAGGGCATTTTCGCGTTAGTTTAACATTGTTTGTTGCTACAAGGACTATTATTTTTTTATGTAATTGACATGATGATTTCAACACCTTGTCAGTAAATAATAATGTTGAATCAACATTTAAATCTCATTCAATGTTTTGTTTCGTTTCACTGCATTTTACTGCAATCATCGAAATTGGACAACACGGTAAAAAGGTACCTATCCTTGGCGGTGAATGGTGCCTATGCTGATGCGCTCAAGGTTTCTTGCTGGGCGCTCCGCATTAAAAGGGCACATGTATTACGACACTTCTTGCAACTTAGACTTTGCTGATTACAACTTAGTGCTTATTGTTGAGATTCGCAGTATTTTTTAGAGTTAGAGAGACACGTCTGCTTCGTTTAGGTTCCAGCAAAATTAAGCATTCTGATCTTTATTTCTATTTTGACAAAGTCTAGTATAGTCTGTGTGTGTGTGTATAGTGTAATATAGTTTGTTAGATGTGCTTCTTCTTCTACAACTAATTTTTGACATCGCCAATAGGTTGGTCGATTCTTCGCATGTCCGGAGGGCTGGCGTTTTTTTGACCAAACAATTAGAATTTCCCATTCCACGTGGATGCATAGCCTTTTAGACACTTTTCCCGTTGACAGCGATGCGGATGAATTTTTTCGATGTCCTGTAATTCTTTTTTTTATGTACACACGGCTACATATCAAGCTATGTATTTCCAGTATAACCTGACCTCTTATTGTACAAAAATCCTATACAATGCGAGATCTGGGAATGTGGTGGATTTCGTCTTTCAAGTACAGTAATAATTACTGTTTGTCAGATACAAGCATTTCCTTGTAGGGCGTCTGGCAGCCCGTTTCACTACCGTGTACAAGCAATGTCGCGCAGACGCCTGTTTGTGGACACACTTTCATTTCTGCGTCCACCGAGCTGTCTAGAGGTTATGGAAAGTTCGCTTTTTATAGCCATCTACTCTGCAGAAAGTTTCAAACGATAGAATTACTTTTCCCATTGACCATGTTCTTTTGTTTCTGACTTACCCGTCGGATTCGTCCTGGGATTAATGCCAGCTGGTTGGTTGTCCAAATGGTTTTCCATTAAGAACTTCTCGGTAAAAACCTAGAGTTTGGAAATTGTTGGTATAGGATTCAATGAAATAAGAAATTAAACCTACCACTGAGCCTTGACGTACATCTCTAGTTACACTAGATAAATTTTGATTCATGAATTTGTCACACACCTTTCTGAACGAACTTCATGTCGACTTACTGTTTTATGTTTCTTCATTAAGGAGTTTTCTGTAATGCTCTTATTTGTCCATTAAAATGCTTTTATCTACTGTATCAAACGCATAGCTTAAATCGAGAAATGAACCCCCAACATCTGCCATTCAGATTATTTACAACATTACCTAACATGGGTTTATTGCATCCAGTATTTCAATATTTATTCGATATCCGAATAGGATTACTTTACCCATTGGCTACGTTCTTTTGTTTCTGACTTACTGCCCCGTCGGATTCATAATGGGATTATTTCCAATGGGGTTATCCAAATGGTTTTCCATTAAGAACTTCTCAGTAAAAACCTAGAGTTCGGAAGTTGTTGGTATAGGATTGTCTGTCTATCCATTGGACTATGTGAGTGAGGGAAGAGATAGTGTACTTGTGAGCACACATCTGTACAGTATAATGTTTGGTTCATTGTTGGCTAGTCTCCGTCGACATTGGCCGCCGCGACAGGAAGTCGGTCAGGTATTCGGATATTTATAGGACGTGATGACAGACATTACATCTCACCAAAGCATCTTATAAAAATTAAGAATTTTAATTTCAGAAATAACAATCAACAATCATGACCAGACGCGCCTTCGATGCAGTGCACTGGTATATGGGCGAGGTAGGATCCCGTGTAGTGGCGAAGACAGGGATCCCCACAGACAGATACCACATCGGGAAACTCGTACTGCAGTGCTTGAAAGATGATCCTGATTTTATTATGCAGGTATTTACATTTTTTGTTATTTTAACTTCCAAGATTCCTTTGTAAAATCAAACCCTAAATGGGAATTTTTCTTTAAGGGTTCCGTACCTCAAATGGAAAAACGGAACTCCTATACAATCATTTATTTGTCCGTCTGACTGTCTGTATGCCTAGAAAACAATGTTCGCAAACAAATAAAATCTTATAGGGTACTTCGCGTTGATCTACAATCATGAGACAAATCTCGTTTATGTGCACAATTAATGGAAAAAGGTCCGAAAATTGTTAATTTGTAATTTTATCACATACGATTATTTTCGTCTGGCTGCCTGTAAAACAAATAAAAAGTTATAGGGTATTTTCCTCATCATCATCATCCTCTTGCCCTTATCCCAATCTATTTGGGGTCGGCGCAGCATGTCTTCTTCTTCCATACATCGAGGCGCAGCAGTCGATCGCTCAGTCACTGCGCCAACCGTGCCGTTAAACATTGAACCAGTTAATCAGTCTGCAGTGCAGACTGGTAACAAAACTTCGTGTACGTATTGTTAAATCCGTCCTTTATGTGAATCAACAGATTGATGGAGGAACAGGCGAGTCTGACACCAATGGCTCGGTCTTAGACAGAAGTGTCCGATGTGCTATCTCTCTCACGAAGTTGGGACTGAAGAAAGGCGATGTTATGGTTCTGTTGGGACCAAACCACTTAGATTTCTGCATACCCCACTACGCTGCGTTGTACCTTGGAATTATGATAGCATCTATCGATGCAACTTTGGGACCGAGTAAGTTTGTTTTATTAGTAGTATTGGGCTATTATATGTTATGTGTACATTGCCTCATTTTAGGACAAAGACCCTTCACACCCATGTTTATTGATCGTAAGTTAGTATGCGGCAAAAATGGCACGGTTGGCGCAGTGGATGAGCGATTGACCGCTGCGCCGCATGTCGTGGGTTCGATTCCCGCACAGATCCCGTAAAAACTACCCCTCGGTAGTTGTTACGGGTCTGGCTGTTTATGTATGTGGGTTTAAATGTTTGTAAACGCACCTACGATACAGGAGTAATTCCTAGTGTGGGGTAACGTTTTTTAGAAAGAAAAAACAAAGAAGACAGGTGAGTATAGTGACTAAGATCAACCAGAATGTAGATTCCAATATTAGACCTGGTGTTTCAAGAATCAGAAGGCTCTAGTAGAAAAGAATCGTTTTTTAATTATTAACGGTTCAACATCCAATAACAAAAATCCATATATTTTCAGATGAATTGAGAGATTTGTTCCACACGAACCGCCCCAGTATAATATTCTGTCAAAGCGAAAAGACGTCAGACGTTAAGAAGGCGTTAGACATTTCTGCGGTCAACGCGAAAGTTGTTACTTATGATAAGGATAGCCAAAATCCTACATTGGCGGACCTCCTACAAAATGAAAATGAGAAAACAATTGAAAATTTCAAGTAAGTACCTTTTGGGAATCTGGTTTTTCAACCACATTTACCAAGAAAGAGAAACTTAATAAATAAATAAATAATGCTGGACAATCCACACAGCATCATCTAGTCCCAAGCTAAGCAGAGCTTGTGTTATACTCGTAGGTACTGAAGACTGATATACTTATTACAATACATTACATAGATAGATATTTTTATTATACATAGCAAATACCCAGAAAACCCGGGACAAGTCTTTGTAGACCGTACAAAACTTTGTCCCAGGGCGTGAATCGAACCCACCAACCTCTTGCGTCACAGACGGACATTCACCCGCCGCGCCACATCGGTTGTTGGATCTTAATCTTTGTACATTAAATTTTCTAGGCCAACAGACTTCGATCCCGTGGACACCGTGGCGTACTTGACCTCAACGAGTGGAACCACAGGGGTACCAAAAACGGCCATGCTTACACACAAGAATTTAACTATTGGAATACCTTACCTTTGGTAAGTAATTGAACTGCCTTCTTCTTGCACTTTGATAAATTCTTCACAGATACCTCTCTATAATTTCCCCCTCATCGTTCATATATATAACAGAGAGAGATCTAGATTGAGCGAAAGATCGAAGACCTCAAACAGGCAGAGTTATTTTTAGCGACATCTATCTCGCCATATACGAACTAAAAACTGACGTATCCTACATCGCGATATCAACGTTATCCGCGTGATTGAACATATTACAAGAACCTGACAACAACCATCCCGCAGTAGACACAACACCCATCCAGTCAGAGGATTCTCCTTTTTCAATGGAGGACGAGAAACTTTCAACCCTGGTCCTCATATCCCCAAAATTCCTTCCAGTTTTGTTATTCAACACGCAAATAATGTGTTCTTTTCAGGACAAGTTTTACACAGTTCCCGACACCAACAAGGATGGTGATAGTGACCTCACCATCGCAGTGGCTGTCGGCTGGCTTCCACTACCTCTTGTCTCCAGTCCTCAAATACACACGGCTGCAGACATCATCAGCACTCACCCCGGAACATTTTGGAGAACTAGTTAATAAATATAAGGTAGGTAAACATATTGACATTTTTTGTCATGATGGCCCAGTCGTTTGGGCCTCGCCTCTTGTGCACGGGGTTATGGGTTCAAACCTGGGCAAGTACCAATGTGAGTTTTTCAATTCATATGTACTTTCTAAGTTTATCTTGGACATCACTGGCATCGGTGAAGGAAAACATCGTGAGGAAACCTGGACTTATGTAATTAATATAAGTCTGAAATCGCCAACCCGTCTTGAGCAAGCGTGGTGATTAATGTTCGTGCCTTCTCTGTATGAGAAGAGGCCTTTGCCCTGCAGTGGGACAGTAATAGGCTGATACTGGTACTGGTAAACATATTTTGTATAATCCATCAACCCACACAAAACTTTCTTGACAAAGAGCGTCAGAGTGCTTTTGGAATCTGGTGAAACCCTAGCGTTCTCTCATCTACCGCTTACCATAGTTCTACCTAAAATGTAGCAAATGATTGTCATTTTTTTTTTTGACGTATGTTGTATAGCTTCAAGTTCTTCAAACCTATCAGACATACGTGTTGCTGGGGAGTTTGTTCCGCCACTTCTTCTTCCCAGCAAAAACACCAGAAAGTGGTGAAGGGTGAGCGTTTGGGGGGACTGTCTTATGTAAACGTTTTGACGTTCAAAAATTGCTGATTCTCAGCCTAATTTGAATAAATGAATTTTGATTTTGATTCTCGTACCATTACAACAGGTGAGGTGTGCTACTCGGTTTTGCCTGCCATAAGGGCATTAAGTTATGTTAGTACAATATAGATTTGCTTTTTTTACAGCCCACCTACATCGCTACTAGCCCTACAATGATAACGACCATGATGACTTCTGCGAAATGTGACTTCACCTGCTTTGAAACCATCTTATTAGGTGGCAGTGCTGTTACGCAAGAGGTCATCGATGAAGTAAAAGTAAGTATCTACACTTTTATTATAAAACTTGAATTTTAAAACGAGTTCATGAACGTTTTCAATGCAGGTGGCTGTTTATATATGAATGAAACATAAATATCAATCATTGCTAATACAAGAAATTAATATCAAATTTGGATCGTTGAATACAATAGAAAAGAATACTCTTTATTATACATCATGACAACTTACTAATAATGTCTCTAAGAGCTACATTGGGTGTGACAATAGGTGGCCTTATCGCTAAAAGCGATCTCTTAAAGACGACCTTTAGATAGACTTCATATAGAAGAAGCAAATATATGTTGTTAATTCGTGGTACACTATTTAAATACATACAATACAGCATGTATTGTATGTATTTAAATAGTGTATACAATACATGCTGTTTGGATTGAATACATAAAATATAAATATGGAAATTACGATAGTACATAGATACTTATTATCATGCAAAGCAACGAAGTGTTACATTTTGACATAATAGGAGAGAGTAATGATTCTTGGCCATACTTTTGAAAGAAGATATTGTTTATCGACACTGGCACAGGGTACGGAATAGAAAGGGCAAGTGGAAGTGCCCACAACTCTATCTAGCACGTGTTACAATTATGCGGAAATATACGTCAAATAATAACAATCTTCTTCAGTCGTAATAAATTTTCATTTGGTCTACAACGTTCTACGACGACACGGTTGGCGCAGTGGTTGAGCCATCGGCTGCTGCGCCGCGTGTTGTGGGTTCGATCCCCGCACGGAACAAATATTTGTATGACCTACAGGTAGTTGTTCCGGGTCTGGCTGTTTGTGTATGTGAGTTTAAATGTTTGTAAACGCACCCACGATACAGGAGAAATTCCTGGTGTGGGACAACGTTTTTTTAAAAAGAAAAAATTGTAGCATAAGTAAATAAAATTTGTAAAAATGTAAAAGAATCAAAAATATTGTAACACCTAATTGTACTAATTACCTACATTCTAAGCAAAAAAATAAATCTATCTATCTATCTGTCTTGGTATGAACAACACATTCAATTTTGACGTAAAGCTTATTTGTTGATCATACAAAATTAAGACTTATGACAACTGACGAAGGTTGTTATTATTCTACATATACATATTTCCTGTAACACGTGCTATATAGCTGTGTGGGCACTTCCACATGCTTTTTCTATTTCGTAGGCACAGACGTACTGCTTCCACTTTGAACGTTTTATCAATAAAACTAGTAGAATGCATATATATGTAGATATCTATTATGAGTGCTATGAAGGAATTTGACACGGACTTAAGGATAAACGGTGGTTTTTGTATTGGACAGAATATTATAGAGCAGATACAACATGTGAGAATACTGGAAAGACAGTGGAAGCAACTTGAGTTTCGTACGAAATACAGTTACGTGATAATATTTGCGCAAACCAAAAATCTTTGGCAAAAGCTTGTAGTTTATCTAGTTGTGCTTCAGTGAGATCAAGATAACAGACTTCAGGGTAATCAAGTAATGGACTGTGCAAGCGCAGTTTCAACAGCAGTACGTATTACGAAGAGTTAAAATGATAATTATTCTGTTGCACAATAAGATAGTTATTTGTTTTGTATAGTACTGTTTCCTCTCATACATATACATACCTACATATACAGGCATACTGGTATCTACTGATGTTGATATTTTTTTCAGCAAATTGCGAAAATAGATGATGTGTATGCCATATATGGCATGAGTGAATTGAGTGGAGTTGCTGTTCAAAACGACTACCCACCAGTGCCCGGGTCTTGCGGGAGACCAACTGGTGGTTGTGAATTTAAAGTAAGTGATGATCATTGTTACGTTAAGCATTTAATCTTTACGTTATCATGAGATGACGTACCGTACAGGAAGAATGTACCCTTCTAATAGTGAAAGAATTTTTAGAATCGGATCTTTAGTTCCTGAGATGGGTAATCTCAGGAACTAAAGATCCGATTCCAAAAATTCTTACACATACAAAATTACAAACTTACATACAAACTTTGCCTCTTTATAATATTAGTATAGACAAACAAACAAATCTTTCTTTTAAACCGACTTTTTATAATATTGGTTTAAAAGTTTAGATTTTGAGATCTTCAGGAGTGTTCACAATTTCTTCTTTTTTTTTTCTTGTAGTTGGTGGATACTGAAACCAATAAAGAAATCACTGAGACTAACGTTCCCGGAGAATTGTGGTTCAAAGGCCCATCTGTGTTCAAAGTAAGATTTTTATTATTTTGTCATTTGAAGAACTAGAACTGGTATTAGAAGAAGTCATGTGGCTTCAATTCCCATGCACGAGGAGTCCTATGTCCAGCAGTGGACGTCTTTTGGCTGAAATGATGATGATGCAGATAAATAAACCCCTATCAATTTTTTTTTTTTTTTTTTTTTAAAAACGTTGCCCCACACTAGGAATTTCTCCTGTATCGTGGGTGCGTTTACAAACATTTAAAGTCACATACACAAACAGCCAGACCCGGAACAACTACCTGTAGGCCATACAAATATTTGTTCCATGCGGGGATCAAACCCGCGACACGCGGCGCAGCAGCCAATCGCTCAGCCACTGCGCCAACCGTGTCGTCAATTAAACCATACCAGCATCAATATTTCACTCCAATCCTTGTCCCAATTTATTTGCGGTCGGCGCAGCATGTCTTCTTCTTCCATCTTCTTCTATTTGCCGTTATCCCAAAAAACACCTTCTATTAATCTTTCACACAATCCATACATCTTTTCTTTGGCTTCTAATCTTGTAACCTCCACCTCCACATTCATACTCAAAACTTTCCTCAAAACATGGTCCTTATTCCTTTGCATCACATGCCCATATAATTACAACCGATTTCCAAAAAACTTCCTACTAATTACTACAAACTTAATAGTTTGCTACCTTCATTGCGGATTTACGGACACTTTTTAGTATATAATTATACTAAAAAGTGTCCGTAAATCCGCAATGAAGGTGTAGAAATTTAAACGTTGTAACTCCTGCATAAACAAGATCATGGCTAATCTGACCAGCCAGCTGGCCAGGATCTAATCGTAATTATGCTGCTCAATCATGAATACTGTATATTTCCAGGGATACCACAACAACCCCGAGGTGACGAAGGAGGCGTTAACAGAAGACGGCTGGCTCAAGTCTGGTGACATTTTCTACAGAGATCACTCCTGGAACCTATTCTTTGTGGAACGCTTCAAACTATTGTTGAAGTACAGAAATCACCAGGTGAGATACCTCTTGTTCTTCTTAAGATCTGACTCCCGAATGATCAAACGCTTCTGACGCTAAATCAAGGCGTTCATACTTAAAGCGGTCTTTAAGTATGACTGCCATGAATATTTCGATATTTGGCTTAAAAAACTGACCTCGTTTACACGCGGCCAGTTTTTTAAGCCAAGATAGTTAGAGTAAGCTACCAAGTTAGCAGATTTGGCTTTGTGTAAACAGAACTAGCCTAAACGCTCGAACCCACGACACGAGGCGCAGCAGTCAATCGCTCAGCCACTACTCCAAATCCAGTCCAAAGTTGCCATCACCACCTGATGAAGTTTGTTTGAAGACATAGCTTCTTTCAGTTGGTCAAACCATCGTGTTGGCGACCGGCTTCGTGCTCTCTCGCCTTCGATTTGGCCAACGGTGACCAGCCTCGTCCTTAACCGACACTATAATTGCAGGTGTCACCAGTAGAAATTGAGGCAGTGATAATGAGACACCCTGGAGTATTCCACACAGCAGTGGTTGGTATACCTGACAAGGAGTGCGGAGACCTGGTAGTGGCGTGTGTTGTTCCGAAGCCTGGATGCAACCCCACGGCACAGGAGATCAAGGACCTGGTTAAAGGTAAGATCTTCTAATACCTCCTATTAAGAATTGGTACAGCTCTATGTTTAGCACCTGTGACAGCTGATACTTGCGTTCAGCATATTTGCGTGCACACGAATGTTTACTTAGACGACCGATGTGCCGCGGCGGCCGAAAGTCCGCCTGCGACGCAGGAAGTTGCGGGTTCGATTCCCGTCTTGGGACAAATGTTTGTACGGTCTACAAAAATTTGTTCCGGGTGTTCTGGGTATTTGCTATGTATAATAAAAAATAACTATCTATCTAATAACTTACTATTAAGTATATCCGTCACCTGTACCCATAACACAAGGTCTGCTTAGATTGGGGCTAGTTGATGCTGTGTGGATTGTCCAGCATTATTTATTTATTTATTAACATCTGTAGACGCTGTCGGCGCGGTGGGTTCCATGCTCTGTGAATATTGTAAATGTTTCTAGGCCGCGATAAACTCTAAACACCAGTTGTGGGCGGCTCATTAGTTTAAAACCCTTTAACATTAGAATTTAAACTGGAGCTAATAACCCTCAACGAGAAAATTGCAAGAGGAAATACTTAGATATCATGAAAATAGTACAAAAATAGGCCGTAATAGAGACTGCCGATAGAAGTGAAGACTTAAATCTTTAGAATAACTGTCAGTCTAGCGCCACACGTTACATTAGCATGTCGGTGACGTGAACCTGCAACTTTTTTGGCCCTGTCAAAAATCGCAGAAGGCGCCTGAAAAATCGTTCTCTTTAAAACATTGCAATCTCTTTCCAGAATCGTTGACGGACTCCAAGCAACTAAGAGGAGGCGTGATCTTCATGGAACAGCTACCAGAAACCAGCACATCTAAGATACACAGGAAGAAACTTAAAGAAATGGTCCTCACGTTGCCAAGAGAATAAAATACGAATACCAAAATGTTCAAAGAACTTGTTAATAAAAAAGGTGACGGGAGAGTTGAGCAATAAAATTATTTATTTTCCAGTAAAAAAATTGGTTTTGTTATTAAATTAGGTACTAAAAATGTAAAGAAAAATATTAGAATCGAAGCAAATGATTAAGAAACCTCTCTCTCATTACTTCCCAAAACCTCTTGTGTGTGTAACGAATATTACTATTTTGATGTGTGATACATCTTTCCTCTCGCTATCCTACAATCTGTGGGAGTGATAGGAGGTTCTTGTTAAACACTTCCGTGGCTTTGGACGGAAGTGTGTAACAGGAAACCTGGGTAGCGCGCGCTATTTGATTTGACCAATGAACGCGCGCGGTTACGAAAAATCATTTCAAATACTACCTGAGTAATTTTGTAAGTATAAAATGTTAATGTTGCTTGTATTGCCAAGGATAGATGTCTGGTGTTACACATCATATGCGACTACTGTTAGGCTCGCTCGCTTAACTTATCACCTCTCTCTACAGTCTTCACTTTTTTCAGATTTTTCTTCCTCATGCATTTTTTTCTGGATAGATAACCTGTAAAAAAAATATCCAGGGATGTTTGCTACTTGCGTCATGTTTTTTAGTCTGATCAGGTTAGGTACTTCTGAAAGCTAGTATGTAAATTTCACAGAAGAACATCTTCTGTCATCATCAGCTGTTCCTGTCAAGGGTCTTTATGCAAATATAATTTTGTATTGTGTTGTTAGTTTACAAATCCTTTTTTTGTGTTATTGATTATTTACTTACTACTTCTAAATCATCACCTGTCCAGCCATTTTCCAACTATGTTGGTGTACCGGATGCAGCTGAGTACCAGTATTTCACATTGACTGACTGCCTATCTGACCTCCAGAACAAAAAAATATTGGGTAACACGATACCTACTCAGGTTGTCAGACATTCAGGCTTCTGACTACACGTAACGACTGTCAATAATAAATAATAAAAAATAATAAAAATTTTATTCAAAATATAAGTAAAACTAAGATTTACATTAATCGTCATAGAGGAAAATTAATTCTAACTATAATGTAGACCTGCCTGAGCTAGGTTTATGAAAACCTGTGTTTCAGGCCATCAATTTAGTTCAAACATTTTAAAAAGAGGACATTAGTAAATTTTGTTAGTAGCTAACTTATAGAGAAGACATATTATTTTCAATGACTTAACAAGTAACTATTTAGGTATATAATATTAAGACTTCTATATTATTAATTATTATGTTACATTATCGAATGTAAGATATATATTATGTTACAATAAATTAACGAATAATGTTAAAGTAGATAGAGTAGATTAGGTAAACAGTGAGACTTTTATTAGAGTGTGTACATACAGACTTTATTTCACAATTTCTAGTAATTTTTCCGTGTCTGCATAATTGTGTTTTGCCAGGTATTCCTGAACTAGTAGATTACACCTATTATAACTTAAACTATAAATCTTTAGTATTCTGTTAAACTGGTTATATAAGTAGGGTCCCAAAAATAAGTAAAAACGATTAGCAAAAGCATGTTTCGTCCGAAGGTTAGCACAAACCAAATCTTTTCTCCTCCTATCTGAGGGTACTGGGTTAAAATAAAGTTCAGTGTGTTGTAATAAGATTACGTTCAAAACAAACAATTGACGTACTGTTAGCACCTTGCATGCTATATAAAGCTGATGTGTAGGAAATCTGAATGGGCAAAAAGTAGCAACCTTTAAAACTGCTCGTTGGGCGCGTTCTAGGGGCAGCAAAATTGATTTAGCGACACCACCCCAGGATGTTATGCAGTAGGTAATAATAGATTGACACAAAGCCAAATAAACCTGTCTAATTAATCGAAAATGGGCAATGTGACGTAAGTTTTTGAAAATGTAGATTAGTTTACGCACTCTGTTGCATAATAAATCGATGTGTTTGCGGAAGTTCAGATTTGAGTCAATCGTAATACCTAGATATTTGATATGTTCTGTTTTCGCTAAAGTGGGACAAGTGCATGCAATGTCAGCATAATGTGAATTACAATTGTTATGCGCTTGAATGCTTAGATTAGTAAGAGTTGGATAAGTGTTTCTCATTGTAAATAATAGGTATTTTGTTTTGTCTATATTTAGTGTTAAGAGATTTTTATGAAGCCAATTAGACACAGTATTAAAACCTTTCTGTGCAACATCATAGACATCGACTGTTGATTTAGCTGCGAATAGTAGAGCTGTATCATCCGCATATGACATAATGACACCATTTTGAAGTCTCAAATTGCATAGGTCATTTATATATATTAAGAACAAGGTAGGACCCAAAATACTGCCTTGTGGGATTCCGTAACAGGTATTTTTAAGTTCAGAACTGATGCACTGAACTATTTTTACACACTGATGGCGGTCGCTGAGGTAATCAGATAACAGTTGCAATTGTAAACCCCGTATTCCCATCATCTCCAGCTTGGATAAAAGCAAGGTACAAGAAATTGTATCAAAAGCCTTGGCTAGGTCTAAAAATATCCCTATTGTGTGCATGCCGTTATCTAGGTTAGTGCTTATAAAATTAGTCAGATGGTGAACAGCTTGGCTTGTCGATCTTTTAGGCCTAAAACCAAATTGATGATCAGAAAGTAATTTATTACTTTCAAGATATTTTATTAATCTAGAGTTTATAATTTTTTCTAATATCTTTGAGAGGCCTGTTAGAACTGAAATTGGCCTGTAGTTATTTACGCAACTTTTGTCTCCAGCTTTAAACACAGGGGTAACAAGGGCTTTTTTAAGCAATTTAGGAAATATTCCTTTTGTTAAACATAGCTGAAAAATGTGTGTCAATGAGGTATTTAAGCTTTTTGAGTATGCTATTAGGTATGTCGTCACACCCTACGGCACAAATTTCCTTTAATCCATCTATTATACCTACTACCTCATTAACATCGGTATTTAATAAGACAAAAGAGTTTTGTGTTGCGTATGGCATATTTTGGCTTTGGATGGAATAACTAGAAAGTAAGATTTTCTCTGCTAAGTTTTTTCCTACGTTAATGAAGTAGTTGTTAGCTTTATTTGCTGCTTCGGTAGGGCTGAGCTCAGAAGATAAAAGATCAAGGGCTGGTTCGGGATTTTTTGATCTCATAGTGTTAGTTTTTATGAATTTCCATATAAGCTTGCTGTTTTTACCTGCTTTCTGTAGTTGACTCTGATCATATTGGTTTTTTAGCTTCTTCAACAGATTATTACAGAAATTCCTATATCGTTTATATGTAATTGATAGTAGTTTATTATCCGGTGCATTTTTCGATTTTCGGTGGAGTTTATCTCTATGTCTGATACAGCGAACCAGTCCGGGCGTAATCCATGGTTTAATGTTACTATACTTGCTAGGTATTATTTTGGTAAACGTATTTTTCCTAAGCGCAGATTGCAATAAATCTACAAAATATTGTAGGGAATCATTTGGGTCATGTGAGTTATAAACGGGGTCAAAATTAATACCGCGTAAGTCAGTTTCGAGACTCGTCATGTTGAGTTTAGTATAGCTACGCATGCATTTATTTCTAGGTGAACTTATTTGTAATGTTAGTAAAACAGCTTGATGATCGGTTAGTGATGAATTAGTAACCAACGTTTTTGATGGGCTTTTCGATTTTATAAGGATATGATCTAGACAGGAGCCGCTCTGGTGGGTTGGATGATAATGAGCTGGTAATAATCCATGAAACGAGCAAATATTGAGGTACTTATGTGCATGAGTGTCGATTTTTAAAGCAGCTGTGTTTATGTTGATATCACCTACCATTATGATATTTTTAAACGAAGATAATTTTCCTAAGTTAGTGTTAAGCGAGTCCAAAAACCCATCAATACCCTGGGATGGAGGCCTGTAAATAGCTAATATTACTGTATCGGGAATAATTTTAATTATTAAGCAGTTGCAGTCTGGAAAATAAGGTTCATCTACTAATGTTCTTAAATTATTTTTAATATAAACCACGACGCCATCATTCTGGTTAAATGTTCTATCGCTTTTGTGAAGATTAAAGCCATCGAGAGTTGGTAAATTTGCCGTTTGTTTGGATAACCAACATTCTGTTAGAACGATAATGTCGCAACATATATCAAGATCTTGAAGCAATACTTGGAAACCGTTAAAATTTCGGGTTATACTACGAATATTTTGTGTAAGTATATTCAGTGTGTTATCCCCAGTATAGACTATGTTTTTGCATTCCTCCACATTACAAGTTTTTGCTTCAGACACGGAAAATTTATCTAGATCAAAGATTAGCTGATTGGCCATAAAGAGGAAATTATATGTAAAAGTTAACCTACTATCTATGTGCTTAATTAACTTGTTAGTCGGCGGCGCTCCTAGGCGCCCTCATAGTCAATAGAGTTAATGTAATTGTCCTCTGCATATTTACGAGCTGGGCAATTTACATCACCAGTTGGATGATCATTCTTTCTCTTGAACCGTTTGCAGGTCGCACATTGAGGTGGAGAATCTTTATTAGTGCACTCCTTGAAAGAATGTCCGGTTTCGCCACAGAGGTTGCAAGTAGAGCTTGTTTCTCTGCAAAATTTGGCTGCATGTCCGAACTGCTGGCAGTTAAAACACCTGGTCACAATAGTGAAGTCTCTTACTGGACATGAGGTCCAATTTATGAAAATTCTACCTTGATCCATCATAATTTTCCTGATATTAGCAGGAACTTCTAATATGTAGTTGCAAGTAGGTCTTTCTTTCCTTCCTGACTTATGGCTCAATTTTATAGTTTCTATGAAGGACTCACGAGTGATGTTCGGCAATTTATCGGCCAAGTTTTGCAAGAAAATGCAATCAAACACCTCTTTTTCGGTTAAAGCAACGGGGACACCAATAACAGCAATCCTAGGACGGCGTTTGGATGGCTCTTCAATTGTAAGGCCTGAGGAAACTAGCTTCTGTGAGCTTTTTAATTTGTTGATGTCGTCTTTGTTATCCGTGCTTATGATGACGCCTCCGTTTCTAATTTTTCTTAGTCCGCGGACATGGAGTTTCATTTCCTCAGGCGAGATAATTTTTTGTACCAACGTTTTGGTGTCGTCACTGGTTTTAGTTTTGTCGCTGGGATAAATAGCGACTGCACTGAAATTTAGTGGGCGTATAAATTTATCAGAGCCTTTCTTCACCATGCTAGCGTAGGAAGTATTTGCTGGTTCGTTTCGGCTCATTTTCGTTTCCACGACTTCTTTAAATTGACACAGGGAATCCGCAACATTCTGCTGCACTTGAAGGTGCTGGATGGTTGTGTGCGCTTGGATGGACTTTTGCTTCAGTGATTGGTACAACACGGCCATCTGAGACGTCCCATGGTTCACTTTTCGACAGAGATTGGTGACACGGAGTTTTTGGTCGGAAATCATTTTTCCCTCCGCCACAATCGAGCAAATTTCATTTAAAATTGTGTCGATGGACCCTAGCCATTTCTGAATCTCCGATGTAGAGACGACTTCAGCCGGTAGTTCGTTCTCCGTGGCTGCTGGCGGTATTGGTTCTCTCGTCTGACTTTGATCGGCAGGCGATGGCGTCGGTGGGGGACTTCGTCTTACCAATTGGCTGCGGCCGAAGGGGCTATCTCCTGGGTTCGACATTCTTCTAACACCGAAAACGCTGATTGTCTAATAACTATCTAGTTCATCTTTCACAACGAAAACGGTTTGTTAGTCACACTCGACATTAACACAAAACACTGACTCAACAAATTATTGCAAATAACATTATTCGTAATTACTCAAATCAATATCGTTATAATCAACGAAAAACACGTCCGCTTAGTCTCGCGTCAATATATCATGACCAATCAATCAATGACCGACCAATCAATGATCTACGTATGGCTGCTGGCACCAACTGCTTTCTGACGCATGGAGGGCTCAGTATGTTATGAATGGTCACCTATCCAAAGACCCACCTCGGCTAGAGTAGCTTTACCTTCGATTGACTCCTGCGACGGTTCTTATTAAGCCATGAGCCCCTCATAAATAGGGTGGAAGAGACTTCAACGCACAAACTTCAAGAACCCTTCCATATTACTCGTATATCTAAATAAATAATTATAACTGATCAGTCAATATTGTGTAAGGTTAGGTTGAGTGTTACTTTGTTCAGATGTAAGTATTGTTTTCAAGATTAGATTACGGGTTACTGTGGCCAAAATGCAAGTCCAAGGTGCAGGCACGATAGATACATAATTAAATCGCCCATGGAGGGCGGAATGATAAGGCAATTATAACCGAACTGGTCTGATAGCTCGATGGCGGAAAAAAATACACGCTCAGCTTGAGCTAGCCTAGTGTAGCGTTTCAATCATTTGATTGAAACGCTACACTAAGCTAGCTCAAGGCCTCGCATTTGCGAGGCCAGGTAAATTATCTAGATTTCTTACTACTGATGTCACGGTAATATTATCATACAGTATTGCAACTTCATACAAACGGACGAAACGCGAGTTATACCTACGCGCCTCGATCCTGGGTTGCGCTCGGGGTGAAGACAGTCACGGCTGTACCGCAGTGTCGAACGGACGGTGTGTTGTTTTTTTAACAATAACCGCGCAATTTTTTCTCTATAAATCAGTTAATATGACGAGTAGGAAATATTGTGCTGTTTTTGGTTGTATGAATTCGTTAATAACGCATCCAGACATGAGTTTTTTTAAATTACTTACTATTAGGTAGGTACATAATGTGTGTCTTTTTAATGGATAAGTATTTCCATATATTTATCTCAAAAAAAAGGTGTTTGGATTAACAAATAAAGCGAATAGAGTAACGGAAAGTTATTGAGACGAGTGAAATAGGTAGTCATATGCGGTTCTGAATGAATCATGATACGGTAGGTACCTACCTTCTTACGCTTGTGTTAAAACTTCGGTGCATGTGTGTTTTGTTAGTTTGCATAATTCAAAGTAAAGACGTGGTATTTTATTCTTAATAATATTTGTTTATTATCTGTTGTGTTGTATAATATAGAAAATAATACAAAAAAAAAAAATTACCATCTGTGTGTCATTAGATAGTTTTCGAAATTAAAAAGTATATTTACAATCACAAAACTAAATAGAAACAGAAAGTAGGCAAATGTAATTAAAATACTGGAGAAGGGCAGCCCTAACGCATGTTTACGTACCGCGCGGCTCTAGGTATTTATTTCTGAAATGCGGCCGAGTTACAATACTGCATCATAATATTACCGTGCTGATGTGTGCTAATCATTCACAACATTGATGACATATAGGTAAATATTAGGATTATTAATATTGCTAAGCACCGTCATGATGATTTGCACTATGGCGGTCGGCTGCGTCCTAATTGCGTAACTGAATCTATTAATCATGTAACCACCTGCTTATTGACAGTTGCTATCAACGTATATACTCAACAACTGCATGCCTAAATAAAAGACTGCAACTTCAACTCTTCTTTCATTAATGAAGGGTTGTATCACAATTGTGGTGCGGAAAAGACACCCCAATTTTGCCAATATCACGTAGGTACTAGTCTATAAATGCTCATAAATACACTCGAGAGCAATGAATCCGGGTCACTTAAAGAATGTTAAAAATCTCGGAAACTAAAAATGATAGGTTAATGCAATAAATTGTATTTAATAGACAATGTAATACTCCTTAAATGAAAGTAAAAAAAATATGAGTCACCATACATTTTATTAACACAAAATTACATAAAGAAAAAAACTGCTGATCTCTCCTTATAACAAAAATAGGAAACATGAAATTTTTGAACTTTATTACGATTTTCTTGAATTTTAATACTTCGTATTGCCTCCTCGTGCTTCCATTACTGCGTTTACGCGGTTTGGCATGCTGTACACCAAGTTCCTTATACGATTTTGGGGAATATTCTCCCATTCCTCTGTGAGAGCAATTTTGAGCTCACGAAGCGTGATTGGGGGAGGGTTTCGTTGTTTTACGCATCTGCCTAGCTCGTCCCAAGCATGCTCGATCAGGTTGATATACGGGCTGCGCGCTGGCCACTACATACGAGTAATGTTCATCTCTTAAAGGTAGTCATTCACAATCCTACCTGTATGAGGTCGGGCATTGTCATGCATAAATATAGCATCCTCACCTAAATTGACCATAAATGGACCAACGTGATCATTGAGGATTTCTTCCACATATCTTACGCTAGTTAAAGAGCCGTTTTCTATGATCACCAGCTCTGTGCGACTTTCAGAAGAAATTCCGGCCCACACAAGTACAGACCCACCACCGTAGGCTACTTTTTCTTCGATGCATGCTTGCTTGAATCTTTCCCCTGGTCTTCGATACACTCTGTGTCTTCCATCGTGCTTGTAGAGCATAAATTTTGATTCGTCGGAGAACATAACTTTTGACCAATCTTCAATACTCCAATTTACGTGGCTCTGGGCATATCTTAGTCTTGAAATACGATGCCCACGCTCCAGTTTAGGGCCGTTTGCAGGTCTAAGGGGTTTTAAGTTAGATTCAGCAAGCCGACGTCTTACTGTCCATGCACTTGGGTTACTTCCTCCGAGGCGTCGAAACTGATTTGTGAGTTCAGTTCCTGTGAGAAAGCGATTTCGAAGCATGGTGTTCACCAAGTATCGGTCTTCTCGTGCTGTGGTACACCTGGTTCTGCCCGTTCCTGGTCTGCGTAGGTTAGAACCAGTTTCTTCGTAACGTCGGAGAACTCTTTGTACTGTTGACAGCGACACACCGACAGTCCTGGCTGTATCGCGCTGACTCCGGCCGGTTTCCAGCATTGTAAGTATTCTGGTGCATTCTTCAGGCGTAAGCGACATAATTTCAGCTTGAATAATGAATATAGAGCACTATCAACATGGTTTATGTACCCACATAAATGACAGATTACAAACAAAAGCAAAACCAAATGCTGTAATTTCGTAGTTCCATCTTCGAAAGTGGCCCTTTTTCAAATTTGATTTTTTTATGATATAACTTTACAATAACTAAGAAGTTTTAATACCTTCATTTAAGGAGTATTACATTGTCTATTAAATACAATTTATTGCATTAACCTAGCATTTTTAGTTTCCGAGATTTTTAGGATTCTTTAAGTGACCCGGATTCATTGCTCTCGAGTGTATATTCATGGCTACGAATCCCAAAAAACGTCGTCAGAATAATGAGGATTTTTTTAAATTTATTTTGAATGTGCAGAGTTACATGAGTAGAGGAAGACCAAAGAAAAGATGGATGGATTGTGTGAAAGATGATATGGCAAGAAAAGGGGTGACCCTTGAGATGACGGCAAATAGAGATGTATGGAAGAAGAAAACATGCTGCGCCGACCCCAAATAAATTGGCATAAGGGCAGGAGGATGATGATGATGATTTTTTAAATTTATTTATATACCTTCACACAAAATACCTTATACAAGATAAGTAGGTACTTGAAGATAGCATAGTAAGAAAGGAAAACATTGCTTTATTTAATGTTCGCTGTAAAATAACACCAAAGTATACAATTTTATATTTGATGTGAACTTTTATGTAATAGATCTGCTAATGACGATTTTCGTAAGTGTTACCCGCTGTAAAAAAGCGAACATGAGACGCCACGCCTATGTGATAATTCAGGGTATGAGATACCTTCATAACATATTTCATCTAAATCCCTTCAGCCATTTTAACGTGCAGGAGTAACAAAATATACACATAGGCTACTAAATACCGACAAAATATCGCATCAATACTTACTAATATTAAAGCCGATGATGATGACTTACTAATATTATAAAAATGAGAAAGTAACTCAAAGTAACTCTCTCTCTCTCTTAACTGTTTGTTTTTTTTCCTTTTCACGACTAAACGGCTCGTCGTATCATTAATCAAATTTGACAAGGAGATAGATAATATCCCGGGGAAGGACAAAGGATAGTTTTTAATACACAACTTTGTCTGCATCCACGACAAACGACAACCACGCGGACGAAATTGCAGGCAAAAGCTAGATAGCTATAATATTAGTGTAATTATCTGTCTTGTAAAAAAGAAAGATATAATTCTTAGGTGCACGTGTTTGTTACATACACATGCATAATATACAAGTATGTAGTGAGTTTTAGAACGGATTATAAACATTTGGCAAGGAGTCCTTGCGCGCAGCAGTCGTGTACACACGCACAGTAAGCTTGCAGGAATTTGAAGTGTTTTTTAAAATTCCCGTGTTTTGTTGACTTTTAATATTTAACTACTAAAAATTTAAAGTGTTTAATCGGTAAGTCTGGAAAAATCTACGAGTATATATTTCATTATAGCAAATAACTAAAGGTGTGTTCCTATAATGTTTGAAGAGTTTCCTCGATGTTTTCAGATTTTAGTGATGATGATTCCGTCGAGATTACCCTTTCAAACAAAAAATAATTTTCAAAATCGGTTCGCAATTGACGAAGTAATCGGTGAACTAACCAAAAAAATGTTGTTTCGGTTTATTAAATTACTAGCTTCCGCCCACGGCTTCTCCTGCATGGTTTTTTGATAAAAAGTATCATATGTCCTTCCTCGGGGTGCAATGTATCTATCTGCCAAATTTTATCGAAATCCGTTCAGTGGTTTAGGCGTGAAAAGGTAAAAAAGAAACTTACGTTCGCATTTATAATACTATATAGGTATATAAAGTTAGGATACATTCAGTTTAATATCCTCTTGCCTTCTTCAGTTCCAACAACAACAAGAACAACAACTAGTGTCTGATGCTAGTTTTCACCAGTACGTAGTCACCCGACTACGTACTGTTGAAAACTAGCATCGAGATTACCCAGTCTCGGTCATTGAAATTGGTTACGATAACAGAAATTCATTCAGATGAATATTTAAAGGGAGTGATAGACAGACACTCATCTCATTTAAGCATCGTCTAAAAAGTAAGCACATTGATTTCAGAAATAACAATCAACAATCATGACCAGACGCGCCTTCGATGCAGTGCACTGGTATATGGGCGAGGTAGCATCCCGTGTGGTGGCGAAGACAGGGATCCCTTCAGACAGACATCACTTCGGGAAACTCATACTCCAAGGCTTGCATGATGATCCCGATTTTTTAATACAGGTACTTATTTTTTACTACTAGCTTTTATTCAAATTCCTACACAATATTTGTAATCAAAAGTGGAATGATTTTATTATCTGGATTAAGTATACTGTACCTTCGATTGTGGCTTGCGTGTCATGATGATGCTGTTGTTGATGGTTGTTGTTTGATATCTCGCCACATACGAACTAAATGTGACGTGTCCTACATCGCGATATTAAAGTTATCCATGCGACTGAGTATATATAAACGAGCCCGGCAACAACGGGCTTTATCGTCACCTCACCCTATCCGCGCGGGCGTCCCTCAAGGGTCCGTGCTGTCTCCTCTCTTGTTCTCGCTGTTCACTAGCGACGTCCCTAGGGGTAGAAAGGCCCAGTTGGCGCTTTTCGCCGACGACACGGCCATCTACGTTACCGGTAACAACCCTACCACCATAGCTCGCACCCTCCAAACTTCCGCAAACGTCTTAGGCGCTTGGTTCCGGAAATGGAGAGTCGAGGTCAATCCCGACAAAAGTCAAGCGGTTCTCTTTAGGAAACCCGGACGCCGCAATGTCCCCACGCCTAGTCCGTTAGCCATGTACGGCAAGCCTATCCCTTGGGATAAGCGAGCCAAATACTTAGGTGTGATACTCGATCACAGACTTTCGTTCGCCGAACACATAAAGGCGGCGCGTTCGCGCGCCGTCTTCGCGTCCGGCAGGCTTTATTGTATGACCAACGAGAAAAGCAAGTTGTCACTCAGGTGCAAATTGCGGCTCTTCGTCTCGGTCATCCGACCAATCATGACATACGCTTGCGCAGTGTTCGCTCACGCCAAGCC
Organism: Phlogophora meticulosa; assembly: GCA_905147745.2. Lineage (NCBI taxonomy): Eukaryota > Metazoa > Arthropoda > Insecta > Lepidoptera > Noctuidae > Phlogophora > Phlogophora meticulosa. The sequence continues at coordinate 12,407,136 of LR990537.1, read as the reverse complement.
GTATCATATTCATAGGCTTCAGACCGTCCAGAACCGATTCCTGCGCAGAGTCACGGGAGCCCCCTTCTACGTCCGAAATGAGACTCTCCATGTAGATCTCAAAATACCTACGGTGAAACAGTTCATGAAGCGACTCACCCAGCGCTTCATGGACTGTTCTACCGCTCATCCTAACCCCTTAGTGTCATCGGCCGTCCGATACACTCCCTCGCGAATAAGTACAGTTCGAAGACCGAAACACACACTCACAGAGCCAGATGATCCTATCACTCTCCTCCAGGAGAGCGATAAGGCCACCAGCACTGTTCGCAAACAAAAACGGACATTCCGTCCTCGCCGCCGAGGCCCGTCGCGACGACCCCGTCAATGCCCCCCTCCCGACCCTTTGCTAGAGCCAGCCCGCGAAGCTGAGCCGATTAATGTTTAAAATGTCCCTAAATAATGGAACAATCAGATCCAGCCTGTCCCTTGCTGTCCTCTTCAGCGACGTCCTAAGCCGAGGTTCGTACCCCGCAGGGGGTGCCCTTAGCGATAGTCGCTTAGCTTATAAGTTTTTATGCCTGGCTGGAGGCCTTAATTTTAATTAAGCCCCCCACAGGAAAGTTCGGTTGAGCAGTAAATATCCCTAAAGGATAAACTGCAAGATGCCCATTCCAAAAAAAAAAAAAAAAAAACAACGGGCTTTAAAGTTCGGTTGAGCAGTAAATATCCCTGAAGGATAAACTGCGAGATGCCCATTCCAAAAAACCGTCGGGCAGTTGCCCACCAGACATAACACCCGTCTGGTCGGAGGATCCTCCCTTTTCTATGGTGGATGAGGAACTTTACACCCTGTTCCTCATACCCTCAAAATGTGCTAGGACCGGGGCATGCAGTACCGCCTTTACCAAAACCGGGATTATAATTTCCGGTACCGCAACCAAACTAAGAATTCCCGAGGTTTTTACTTCTATTGATACTACCAAGCAATTAATGAACAAATTGTTTGAAAAGTGCGTTGGTCTGTCAAATTTATGATTTCGATCTTTTCACTCCAAAATAATATCAATTACATATAAAATAACGAATTGGTTTCTTAAATAATCTCGATAAGGTAGGCTGGTTATTGAAGAAAACAAATGGAATTCATTGGAATACTTATACCAAAGCAAAAGTCTGTTTATTAAACACTTTTTGACTCGTGAAATCTTCAGCCTTTTCCCAACTATGTTGGGGTCGGCTTCCAGTCTAAACGGATGCGGCTGAATACCAGTATTTTACATGGAGCGACTGCCTATCTGACCTCCACCACCTAGTTACTGGGCACCATTTTTCCCCTTGGTATGACTGGTTGTCAGACTTTCGGGCATCTCCGTACTAAATACCCGTAACGACTTTCAAAGATCTACAAATGACAACCGGGACGGAACGGCTCAAGGTGCTTTCCGAGGCACGGAGGAGTCTCGATATATAACGAACGGTCGCCCATCCACAGACTGACCTCGACAAGCGTAGCTTAACCTTCGATCAACCTGCTGTTTTTGTTTAACCCCGAGCTCCTCGACTTTTGCGTCGTTAAATAACAGAAAAAATATAGAAATATCCAAAACAGTTAAACAAAATAAATTACCTTAAATCATTTCCTGGTGCGTTTTAAGAATTTTACGCAAGTACCTATATGGTTTTTATCTGTTTATCTTATAACTTTGTGTATTTTAATAATTTTACCAATTTTTTTGCTTTTATCTATAATTTTTGAGTCGTGATAATTTTGGAAACTCTTATTTATTGTTAGTTCATGATGAGTGAGCGTTTTGGAGAATGATAACACCGATCGCTATACACTGTATCCGACACCTATCACAAAAGATACAATTTTAAAATAAACGTCAAACAGGAACAGAAATACACAATATAAATATAACAAAAATACAAATACAATTATATATCCAATTTATCTTGTATGTTGAATCCTTTCGCCACAAAACTCCATTACTAGCAGTCAATAAGGCATCATCATCCTCCTGCCCTTACCCCAATTGATTTGGGGTCGACGCAGCATGTTTTCTTCTTCCATACATGTCTATGTTCCGTCATCTCAAGAGTCACCTCTTTTCTAGCCATATTATCTTTCACACAATCCATCTCTACTCATGTAACCCTGCACATTCATACTCAAAACTTTCTTCACAACATGGTCGTCATTCCTTCGCATCACATGCCCATACTGATCTGATACTGATATACTTTATCTCATCCAACAGATTGATGGAGGAACTGGCAAATCTGAAACCAATGGTTCGGTCCTAGACAGAAGTATCCGATGTGCTATCTCTCTCAGGAACTTGGGACTGAAGACAGGCGATGTTATGGTTATGATGGCACCGAACCACATAGATTTCTGCATACCCCACTACGCTGCGTTGTATCTTGGAATTATGATAGCATCTATCGATTCCACTTTGGGAGCCAGTGAGTTTTATTTATAAATAGCTGTCTTAGGGCATTGAAAACCAGTGTTCCATAAACGCCCACCCTTCACCACTTTCTAGTGGAAGCGATGAAGGGAGGTAAGGAAACTATATTCCTTAGTTGATGTGTAGTACATATTCAAGTGTTTCAAGAGCCTTCAAGAGAGACTTCAAGAGACTTCAAGTGCGAGTTCACAGTGGTGAATAGTGGGCTTTTTTGGTGGCTGTCTTATTTAAATTTTGACATTCAAAAAATGCTCAGTCTTATTTGAATAAAAGAACTTTGATTTGAATTTATTTGAAGTGGGCATTTTTGTGTCTCAAGCAAGCAGTTTAGAGAATCGAAACAGCAGGATAAGCTTTAGAAGTGGATGGCTTTTGAAATCATAATTTTGTAATAATATATGTACTTACAATGAAAATGTTCACATATTTTCAGATGAATTGAAAGATTTATTCCACACGAACCGACCTAATATAATATTCTGTCAAAGCGGAAAGACGTCAGATATTAAGAAAGCTTTAGAAATGTCCAAAGTTAATTCGAAAATTGTGACCTTTGATGACGACAGCCTTAGCACTACATTAGCGGACCTTCTACAAAATAAAGATGAGGACACAATTAAAAATTTTAAGTAAGTTTCTTTTGGAGATCAGTCAGCCTAGCACGAATATTGAACGAAGTCATTAAGTAAAATAAATAAGGTTTTCTTCATCATCTGCCAAGCCTTTTTTAACTATGTTGGGGTCGGCTTCCAGTCTAACTAGATGCAACTGAATACCAGTATTCTACATGAAGCGGCTGCCTATCTGACCTCCACAAGCCATTTAAAAAATACACTAAGTTCTATGATAACCTCAAATGACCTAGTTATTTGTCATTAGTTCCACGTAGGTAATGTAGAGGCGCTGTCAATCTTAGTACAAATTGTTAACGTATGATAAACTTCTCGCAAGAAATTTGTGCTAGGACTACTAGCTGAAATAAATGCATTAATAATAACAATTGCTTCTTTATTACTATTAATCCATTTATTTCAGAAATCATATCCATAAAACACAAAATAAAATCGTTAAAACATTGAAATACAAAAAGGAAAAACACTACTAATATAATGATTAAAAAAATAATTTAAGTTAAAATTCCTTACAAAAATATTATTACTACAATTACTTAAGTCATTAGTAAATTGCTTATAAACTATGTTAATGAGCGCCCATAACAAAGTGCATCCACTTATTCTGGATAAATTGATCAAGACTGACAAACATTATTAAACGTAATCTTTTAACATTAACATTTTCAGAGCAACAGACTTTGATCCCGTAGACACCGTCGCTTACCTAACCACAACGAGTGGAACCACAGGCTTACCAAAAACGGCCATGCTTACACACAAGAACTGTGCCACTGCAATGCCTTATTTTTGGTAAGTAATTTCCTCGCTGCTTTTGGAGACTTCTTAACAGATACTCTCCGCTTCCACATTACCCACATCTTTAACAGAGAAAATTGCACAAATTTAACAGATACAGTACAAGAGTTAAATGTCTCTAATTGAACATGAACGTTATTTCTTTTGCGATAAAGTTGAAAACCTATCAAAGAAATTTAACACATTGGGGTAGCTTGATGTGCTGGCATCTGTATCTACACAGCCGACCATAAACAAAGCATGTAGAGTTTTATGTTACAATATTTTTAAACAACACGCAAAAATATCTTGTCTTCAGGGCTGGTTTCTCCAAGTTCCCGACACCAACAAAGATGGTGATAATGACCTCACCAGCACAGTGGCTGTCAGCTGGCTTCCACTACCTCTTATCTCCGATCTTGAGGTTCACACGGCTGCAGACATCATCACCTCTCACCCCGGAACATTTTGCTGAAATAGTTAATAAACATAAGGTGGGAGTGTAAAACTCTTATTGGGATTGGTAGATAGCAACTCGCTCTAAGAGTTCCTTATAAAGAACATCTTTTTACAAAGAGGATGAGCACCAGTGACGACTCGGTTGGCGCAGTGGTTGAACCATCGGCTGCTGCGCCGCGTGTTGTGGGTTCGATCCCCGCACCGAACAAATATTTATAATAATATGATCTACAGGTAGTTGTTCCGGGTCTGTGTGAGTTTAAATGTTTGTAAAAGCACCCATGATACAGGAGAAATTCCTAGTGTGGGGCAACGTTTTTTTTTTTTAAAGTGCGTACATTATAGTGTAATTGTGTTGTTATGTTGCTGAAATCAAGGAATTAGGATCATGATGTGAGGAAAGTTTTGAGTATTAATGTAGAGGGTTAAAAGAGTAGAGGGAGACCTAGGAAACGATGGATGGATTGTGTGAAAGATGATATGGCTAGGCAGGAGGTAACTTCTGTGATGACGGCAATAATAAATGTATGGAAGAAAAAGACATGCTGCGCCGACCCCAAATAAATTGGGATAAGGACAAGAGGATGATGATGATGTTGCTGAAATCAGATGAAACCTTGACGTTTTCCCATCCACCTCTAAACTTAGATATCGCTGGCCAGTACTTTAATAAATCGTATTGCCAAGATTATCATGCTTCGATGACAGTTCCTTTGGCCTAACAAGACGATGAAGCTTCCCATTATCTGGATTTCATATTTGAGTTACCTACTTCGTTACTATAACATTGACTCTGATTTAATTTTGAGCAAGGTGTGTTATAACAGGAAGAAACAGCGATTCCCACATTCCCCTTAAAGTTAGAAGATTTATTTAATAAACCTATGAAAAGACCTGCTCTTTTGTATGGATCACAATGTTGGGCCGCAAAAGGGATGAATGAAAGGCAGTTGCATGCAGCTGAGATGCTGAGGGGGGTGTGTAGAGTAACGTAAATGGATAGGGTAAGAAATTAGTATGTAAGAAGAAATCTGGAACTTGGCGCCTGTGACCGATAAGTTTTATCGGTTGTCATAGTATGCGAAGTAAAGAGGATCATTTTGTGATGCAAATTTCGAGTATGAATTTTGACAGTGACAAGAGTAGAGGGAGACCAAAGAAACGATGGATGGATTGTGTGAAAGATGATATGGCTAGGAGGTGACTTTTGAAATGACGAAATATAGAGAAGTATGAAAGAAGACGACATACTGCGCCGACCCCAAATCGATGGGATAAGGGCAGGAGGATGCTTGTAGTAGGTGGTAACAGATTAACCATTTATTACGTGGAACTTACAACAGACGAAGTGCGCTATAGCTTTCCACGACACCAGTGACACAGGCGTGATGTAAAGTTTATACAAAAACGGATTTGCTTCTTCTACAGCCCACCCACATGGCTACAGGCCCTACAATGATAACAACCATGATGACTAGTGCTAAATGTGACTTCACCTGCTTTGAGACTATCATATTAGGCGGCAGCGCAGTTACGCAGGAGGTCATCGCGGAAGTAAAGGTAAGGAAACCATATTCCTTAATAGTCGTGTAGTGTACATTCAAGTGTTTCAAGTACGTATCACTTCAAGTGCGAGTTCACAGTGATGAATGGTGGGCGTTTTGGGGGACTGTCTTATGTAAATTTTGACATTCATTAAGTGTTGATTCTCAGCCTAATTTTGACAAATGAATTATGATTTAGATTTTGACTACTAAGATATTTTCTTCAAAGTCAACCCTTGGCTTCCACTGGCTGTGAGACGCTTTCTAGCTAGATCTACCGCGATCATGGAAAGATAGAGTGTTGTCTTCTCTGTCACTACTAAAGAGGAGTGTAAGTGTAGCAGTGGATTACGATATAGTGAGCTGATAGATTGGTTGAACCCTGAGCTTTTTAATGGAAGTTTTAGGTTTTTTATATTGATGACCATAATTTCATGGTAGAAAGTAAGGAGACATTTTTAGAAATTGGATCGTATTACGAAGAGTTAATACAAAAGCTGTTTAATGAAAAAAATAATGTCTTGTTCAGCTCTATCTCTCCCTCATGGTAATAGTCCGGTTTGGCGGTTTATAATAAATATATAAAAAAATGTCATGATGTGGTTAAGGCCTCGCCTCTTGTGCACGAGGTTGTGGGTTAAAACCTGGGCAAGTACCAATGTGAGTTTTTCAATTCATATGTACTTTCTAAGTTTATCTTGGACATCACTGGCATCGGTGAAGGAAAACAGCGTGAGGAAACCTGGACTTATATAAGTCTGAAATCGCCAACCCGTCTTGAGCAATCGTGGTGATTAAAGCTCATGCCTTCTCTGTATGAGAAGAGGCCTTTGAACTGCAGTGGGACAGTAAAAGGCTGGTACTTTTTAAAATAAATATTTATTATTATTTTCCAGCAAATTGCAAAAACTGATAACGTGGTTGTCATGTATGGTATGAGTGAGTTGACTGGGCTTGCTGTCCAACACGACTTCCCACCTGCACCAGGGTCTTGCGGTAGACCGATTGGTTGCTGTGAATTGAAAGTAAGTAATATTCGGTGTGTATTAATTATTGTGTTGTTCTAATTTGGTATGTTAAATGTGTATTATTTCATTTATATTTAATTCTATCTATGGCATTTGTATTTAATTTTAATTCTATTTAAGACATTGTGTTTTTAATTTAATTGTATGTATCATTGTGTATGTAATTTTAATGTGTATTATTTGTAATATTTTATATGGTTTTATTTTAAAACATTTCTTAGTAAATTTTTAAGGGTGACTCATCAGTCACCACCTATCAGTTGTACCTTTGGTAAAATCATATAACATAATCATATAAGGTTTTGAAAATCGGAATGTTCATTATATTATACATATTTTAACAAAAAAAAACACTAACTTTTCAAATATCTGACTAGGAACTGGTAGAACTGACATGGGAGTATACTTATTAGGTACTTTACTGGTGATAGTAAAGTACCTAATAAGTATACTCGTCACAGTAAAGTAGTTCCAATTCGGTGGAATTGGAACTACTTTACTGTGTTTCATGAGATCTGGAAGTCTTCCTGGGTAGACCAAAGGTCTTTCCGCATCTCACTGGTGTTAAATATGTATGATAACCAAATATGGTGCAAAAGTATCGATGATAAATGTACAATCAGGTCCACACCCTGTATGTTTTTTTTTTGTTATAGTTGGTGGATACTGAAACAAAGAAAGAAGTCACAGAGCCTAATGTCTTCGGAGAATTATGGTTCAGAGGCCCATCTGTGTTCAAAGTAAGATTTGTGTTTATTTACCTTATTTTATTTGAGGAACTAGTGGAATAGGCAGATAGCTCACAATACCACATCGGAAGATATTTTTGATAGCCTGCCGAAATTTGTGTCGGGGGCTCAAAGATGCAAAGGAATGACACAAAAAATAATCATTATTATTTTTATTGTTGTAATTTATGTTTCGTATATTTTATGATGTAGTTTAATAGTCTTGAAGTAGTCTACAAGATGTCTATCAGAAGACCTGACAGAACAGGCTACAGTCATGGGACTGTAGCCTGTTCTACCAGGTGTTCTGATAGCATATCAATATAATGGTATCTTGCAATAGAACTGATACTAGATCTGTAGTTATTACTGCCAACTACAAAAAATGTACTGCATAGTGAAGTCGGCCAAATTTAGGTGTGCAAATACAAAACTCATGGACCTCTAGGCGCTAGGTTCGCCAAGATCTTATCAGAATTACGATTTCCAGTCATAAACTACATTCAATTGCTTTACATTTCCAGGGATACTACAACAACCCTGAAGCGACGAAGGAGACGTTAACAGAAGACGGCTGGCTCAAATCAGGTGACATCTTCTACAGGGATCACTCCTGGAACCTGTTCTTTGTAGAACGCTACAAACTGCTGTTGAAGTACAAAAGTCACCAGGTGAGATACTTCGTGTTATCCTTAAGATTTGACTTCCGAATGAGCAAATGTTACTGAAGCCAATGTAAGATGTTCATACTTATAGACAGATGTCGAGCCATAGAATGTAGTTCGACGAATGAAATATTGCTGTTGCAACACTGATGCTCAACAGCGGCGGGACAGGTCCACCTAAAGCTGCGATAGCTCTTTCTGCAAAATGTCTTTCTTGGCTTTTCCCTGGATTGTTAGACTCATATACACTATTTAGGCTTTAAAGAAGACCACGACCTCTGAGTTCGTTTCGGCATTTCTTCTACCAGTCAGCTAGGAAACACCAGCGCCATTTAGTTTTAAAATATTGACCAAAGTATCTGAAAAGATCTACAAGAAATAAATTGCACCTATCACTGTTTGTCTCTGCATCACCCAAAGATTGACTGGTAGAATCTGCCTCTGTACATTTTTTTTTTGTTTTTAATAATGCTGGACAATCCACACAGCATCATCTAGCCCCAAGCTAAGCAGAGCTTGTGTTATGGGTACTAGATGACTGATATACTTAATACAATACATTACATAGATAGATTTTTTTATTATGCATAGCAAATACCCAGAACACCCGAAACAAATATTTGTAGATCGTACAAACATTTGTCCCAAGGCGGGAATCGAACCCTCAACCTCCTGCGTCGCAGGCGGACCTACACCCGCTGCGCCACATCGGTCGTCAAATTTTGGTGCTTAAAGTAGTAACGCATGCAACGATTTACAGGTATCGCCAGTAGAAATTGAGACGGTGATAAAGAGACATCCTGGAGTATTTCACGTGGCAGTGACTGGTATTCCTGACAAAGAGTGCGGGGACTTGGTAGTGGCGTGCGTTGTTCCAAAACCTGGATGTAACCCCACAGCACAGGAGATCAAGGATCTGGTTAAAGGTAAGAGCTGCTAGTACTGCGGCCTGCCGCCCACACGCGTGCAGAAAACAGCCATCATGAAAGTAATAATGAGATTCGCAATCTATTTTCAGAATCGCTGACGGACTCAAAGCAACTAAGAGGAGGCGTGGTTTTCATGAAAGAGCTCCCAGAAACCAGCACAGCTAAGGTACACAGGAAGAAACTCAAAGAAATGGTCCTCACGTTGCCAAGAGAATAGAATACGAATACCAAAATGTTTTTAAAACTTTTAATTAAAAAGTCGATTGTTATTGAGCAATAAAATTAATAGTTATTTTAGTTTATATTGTTTTTTTTTTATTTAAACATGGTGGCCCATAAAATTATAGGACGTATAAAAAATCATTTTAGGAGCCCCTCCCCAAGGGCTTCCCGAAACACCCCTTATGTTCAGTAATTAATTAATTATTAAATTCTGAGTACTATCTTCTTCTGTAATATATAAAATTCTCTTGTCGCAATTATTGTTACCGGTTTGTATGGAATTTCGTGTGCATATCGGGTAGGTCTGAGGATCGGCCAACATCTATTTTTCATACCCTTAAGTGATAAGGGAGGTCCACCCCAAACTTTTCTTTTAATTTTTTTAATATATTTTTTTTGGCTTAAAATGGCAAAACTACGTTTGCCGGGTCAACTAGTATACTACATAGATATAATACTCACTTGTCTTGCATATTTTTTTATTCTGAGTTTCGACTACAAAATTAATATTGTAATCGTATTGGCTTTAGATTGGAATTAAAATTAGTTAATAACATCATATCCATTTGTCGAATTCATGTTATAGTGAACTCCTCTTATCTTTACACAAGTCTATCACCTACCATAGACGGCTTTAGCGATTGCAACCAACCGTTGTCGAATCTTATCGTTTTATTAGAAGCTGAAAAACCCGCTGCGGCTATCCTGCATGACTGCACATGAAATTAATTTAGGTACTTATGTACCTATTAACTGTGGCTGCGACTTCATCCACGTGGAATTTGATAAGTTTTATGGTGTTAATTTTTTGGGCAGAACCCAAATTAGTTTTTCCGTATTAAACGTAGAGAAGTTACTCCTTAGCACATCAGCTATCTGCCAGTGAAAGTCTCACCAAAATCGGTAAAGCCGTTCCGGAGGTTCCCGCAAACTAACGAACAGTCAGATAGAAAGACAAAAGTTTTAAATATTTTGTTTCCTTTCAGTTTAACTACCGTATTTATAAACTTCAATATGCATTTAGTAAAAACCTGTTCTTTTGACAGTACATACAAACAGACACTTTAATTATTCTATTTATTTGTATATATTCACGCTGTTTATTGCCTATAGGTAGTAAAGATATTGATACGATACAGACTTTTGAAACGGATAAACAATTGGAAAAGTTAATATTGCATAGTGCACGTGTTTTAAATTTATTTGTAAGTACCTACAGTGCCTACACCATATTATTTGGTATTATATAAGTTCCAACCGTTTGTTAAGCGCTTTAAGAAAAAATAAGCCGTTCAATTTTTGAAGAAATTAGACCATTTTTTTTCAATTTTCGGACATTTTCCTTTACTTGTGTTTTAAGACCCTTGCTTCTTGCCAAACATGATTCTAGGTCATCGGGACGTACCCTAAGTATAGGTTTTGACTTACATATATGCGAGTGTCAAAATATGTCGCATTAATGGCCGTATTTTATTGTTGCGTTGATTTAGAAGCTTGATTTTCTAGAGCTTCAGAGGATCGTAGTATTTGATATTAATTTCAACTTGATACCTTCACACGTTTCTGTGAAAAGTGTCTTGTTTGACAGACAGACGGACAACGGAGTGATACAATTAGGGTTCCATTTTTTCCTCTTTTGTGGTACGGAACCCTAAGAATGTTTTTTTTTATAATTTTAAGGATTCGGCCGAGGTGAAGGAGTACACCCACATTTCACCAGCTATGTTTAAGTACCATGTATGAGTTCCAAGATATTATGTACAGTAATTTGCCCGTAAGTGTTGTAGCGACATCTATCTCGCTACATACGAACTGAATCTGACGTATCCTACATCTGTATACTATCAATGTGTAAGAACCCGACCACAACTGTCAGGCAGCAGCCTTCCAAATACAACACCCGTCTGGTCGGATAATCCTTCTTTTTATTGAAAGGTTATTCCTGATACCCCCAAAGTGTTATCCACGGAGAACAGAAAGATTCACCGTGATGTTATCACTTTGACTTTGAACCTGGCCTGAAGAAGTAGGTACGGATTGTTTTTTATTTTGAAGTGCGCCTCTCGTAGTCCAACCTTGGGGTTGTCTACTGATCAACCGGACTTACCGTGGCTAGGGCACAAAGTCTTACAAACTAAGCGACTACACGCTAACGGCACCCCCTGCGGGGTGCCAGCCTCGGTTTTTGGTGACGCTGGGAGTGGATAGTTTAGAGGTAGGTGGGAGGAACAGGGTGTAAAGTTCCTCATCCACGATAGAAAAGGGAGGATCCTCCGACCAGGCGTTTTGTGTCTGGTGGGCTATTGCCCGTTGTCGGGCTCTTATCGCGATGTAGGAGACGTCAGGTTTAGTTCGTATGTGGCGAGATAGATGTCGCTACAACAGCAAGGGAATTTTCTGATTTTCTGGAGTTTCGAATTGTGCCCGTTTGATCGCAATAGGCACGCCCCCTATTACATCAGTTCCAGTTTGACCGCGTATCGATGCGGACGCTTAAATTAGTGTAAACCGAGCAGCGCGGCGCAAGCCGTCGCTCGTAGTTATTTTGTCGCCATGAGTAGTCAACTTGTGGCGAATGAATTGCTGTCGTTCCTGCAACAGAAACTGGACGTGATGGACGAGGTGTCCGCAATCCAGATCTGCTCACCCAACTTCAGCGAGGAAGATATAGCTGCTTCCAAGCTGCTTCTGTACAGGTCGGTAAACAAAGCTGACCAGATGGTGTCCCGCCGGCGTGACGGGACTAAGAAAAGCCTGCAAGATATTATCACGCTGTTGAAATTGACCGACCCTGACGACGTGCCGACGTTTGTGGCGAAGGACTTGAACAAGCTTCCTCCCGTCACTTTCGACCATGTCGACGTTACGAGCCTATTGAAAGACATCGTTTTTCTTAAGGCCAGCCTAGCGGATGTGCAGAAGAGATTGGATGCATCCCAAAACACCATTGCTGATTTGCGTAATGAATTAACAGAGTTTCGTAAAACTGTAGCGGTATCTGGGTCACCATCGAGTGCATCTAATATCAACATGCGTCGCGGAGCGTGCCTCAATTTATCGGGGGCAAGTTTCGCGTCAGCAGTTATGTCTTCGTCGTCGCCGAACAATGCTGAGCGTGCAGAGCGTGCGTCATGCGCGCCCCGCAACCCTGCACTCGCCCCTGCGGCTGCTCCTCGTGTCGCCGCTCGAGTTACCGGACCCGCTGACACAATTTCTGTGTCTAAAGCGCCTGTGAGAGTTAACGACTTCGCCAACGCTCCCGCAAAGAAGCCCGTGCCTGAAAAGGCATCGAACCGGGCTGATGATGATGGTTTTGTGACGGTGCAGAGGAAGAAGCGCCGACAAAGAATCAACAAGAACCGCTGCGGCACAGCTCCTATCAAGCCCGACATCCCTGTTCGAGCCGCCCAGCCGAACACTCCCGTGTATATTTCCCGCCTACACTATACCACTAAGGCCGAGGACATTGTGGAGTACGTATGCCAAAGGACCAAATACAGGCCGAGAGTGCAGTTGCTTGAATCGCGCCGCAATGTCAACTTCAAGGCGTTCGTGGTGCGAGTACCTACTTGCTACCTGCACCTCGTCATGGCAGAGGACTTTTGGCCGCAAGGTGTTATGTTCCGTCGTTTCCGCGGACAAGTGCCACACGATCGCACAAAGACAGTGCTTGAGTGAAGTGTGTTTTACTAACATAGTTTTAAGTTTATACACTAACACACTTTGTACTATTATGATATATATGTTAGTCTGTAAGGTATTTATCTATGGGCCAAAGTAGCCTAAAAATAAAGGATTTATTATTATATATTATATTATATATTACATGGGACTTAGACATTACCGGCGAAATGTGGGTATTACTACAGGTGCAGATCTGCCCAACCCTTTGGGGAATATAGGCGTGATGTGATGTATTATCTAAAACCTTTTGATCCCAGATATTCCTGTAATAAATATGGTGAAACCCGCTTACGATGCAGTGCACTGGTATATGAGCGAGGTAGCATCCCGTGTAGTGGCGAAGACAGGGATCCCTTCAGACAGACACCACATCGGTAAACTCGTACTGCAAGGCTTGCAAGATGATCCTGATTTTGTTGCGCAGGTACATAATTTCTGTTGCTGCGTTGATGTCTCTTCCACTCTATATAGTCTCAATGAAAATAAATGAATGATACATTTTCATCCAACAGATCGATGGAGGCAAAGGAGAATCTGAAACCAATAACTCAGTCTTGAACAGAAGCATCCGATGCGCCATCTCTCTAACGAACCTAGGACTAAAGAAAGGCGATGTCATGGTGCTGATGGGACCGAACCACCTGGATTATTGCATACCCCACAATGCGGCGCTGTTCCTTGGTATTATGGTAGCATCCGTTGATGCAACTTTGGGAGTCAGTAAGTATAGTGTATTTTTAATTCATGACTGTCGCAAAAGTAGACAAGGACCAAAATGGTAAAACAGGAACTGTTGTGGTACGAATTTGTCCGTCTGTCGGTTTGTTTCAACTGCTTATTTCAGAAAAAACATCAACTTGACATTTAGAAAAGTTCTAAATAATCCTTGATGATTTAAATGCAATTGCAAAGATTGCATAAGCGTTTTCAGGATGACATGCTTTCAGGATGTTGTTGCGACTGCCTCGTTTCTGTAGCGCTTCAGAAATGTTTGCTGAGACCCACACAGATGGCTTTCATGCCATAATGCGCAAAAAAACAGCTTCGCTGCTGTGCAGAGTGCGGAGTAGTCGCAACTATATCCTGAGAGCTGTGGCGGAGAGCTATACTCCAAATATCAGGCATTTTGTGCGGAGGTTGATTAGGTGGGACTTTCTGCCTGGTCGTCCTTTGTTTTAATAATATTATTTTTGTATCAATGTTACTAACACTAGAACATAAGCTGTGTGTAATAATATACTAACAAAATATGGATCTTTGTTGTCTGAATTAAATGAATTTTATTTTATTTATTTTATTTTTTTATTTTTATTTTGAATGCAAAAGGGATGTAGAAATTTTAAAGTGGGCTCAGAAATCAAAAAGCAAGAGACTCACTCTTCGCTGGTTTATATGACAAAATAAAATTGATCTCTCTGAATCTTATGAGCAATCCATCCGAACTGCATAAGTCTATCTTACCATTTTATTATCTTATTACTAAGTATAGAAGAGAGCAAGATAATACGCAAAGAACTTCATGTTTCAGACGAATTGAAAGAACTGTTCCACACAAACCGCCCTAATATAATTGTCGGTCAAAGCAAAAAGGCGGCAGATATTGAGAAAGCGTTAACTCTGGTCGACGTAGGTGCCAAAATTGTAACCTTTGACGAGGGTAGTAACTTTACTACCCTGGCAGAACTATTAGATGGTGTTGATGATAGTGATGAGGCAGTTCAGAGTTTTCGGTGAGTAACTCCTTGCAGTCTTCGATTCAATTCAATTGTTTGTGGATCATATACCTTCCTGAGATCCACAAACAATTGAATTGTATCGCAATACAGCATAGTACAGCTGATGGTGTTACTCGTAATGCACATTTTGTGAACAGCTATGTCAAAATAAATAGACATTTACATGCGTGTAACAACAATAATTCATCACAACATTTTCTTTACATTAATGGTAATTTGACTTGTAGTATAAATATACAAATCGTCCATTAGTATGTGTACTCGTACTAAACGCATCATGACTAAGGCAGATTGTATTCTAAAAGTTTTCTGTTGGCTAAGAAACATTTATAAAATATCATTTGCTTACTAATAATTCACGGTGTTTCTTTTTAATTGTTCTTAAATTTTTAAGTTTAATTCTTATAATCAATTTTAACGACTTCGTTAATAAATTTGACGTCGTCGTCGTGGTTAAAGTCTCGCTTGTCAGGCACGAGGTTGAGAGCTCTAATCTGGGCAAGACTGCTAATGAGAACATGTGTGTGAAATACACATTCAATAATATGCCATAGGTGAAGAAAAAGCACCATTTTTTTATTATTATCGGGGGGGGGGGGGGGGGCAGAGGGGTCTGTCAGACTCTTACTGTCAAAGAACCACCCCGGTGTTCCATCTCACACCTACACCGGGGGTCGCGGTTTTAAGCAACCTGAACTTATAATTATTATAAGTCTGAAATTGCCAATTCATCTTGAGCAAACTTGTTAATAAATGCTCTTGCTTTATCTCTATGAGTCTTCTCAATACACTGCGCGTTGCCAGTGTGGTACAACACGTCTTATAGCATGTCGGTTACGGGAATCATAAGCTTTGCTCTTACCAAAAACCGCTTATCGCCGCTAAAAAAGTATTGACTTCAAAAACTGTATCTTCAAATTTACCAGACCATCAGACTTCAATCCAGAGGACACTGTGGCTTACTTGACTTCAACCAGTGGAACAACAGGAGTGCCAAAAACAGCCATGCTTACACACAAGAACTTGGCAGTCGCAATACCTTACTTGTGGTAAGTTTTACCCTAGTATTAAGAGTATAAAAGGTCCGCCTGCAACGCAGGAGGTTGCGGGTTCGATTCCCGCCTTGGGACAAATGTTTGTACGATCTACAAAGATTTGTTCCAGGTGTTCTGGGTGTTTGCTATGTATAATAAAAAATATCTATCTATGTAATGTATTGTATTAAGTATATCAGTCCTCTAGTACCCATAACACAAGCTATGCTTAGCTTGGGGCTAGATGATGCTGTGTGGATTGTCCAGCAATATTTATTTATTATTATTTATTTATTTATTTATCTGTAGATCGTTGACAGCCGTTTCGGGTAATCAGAACCCTGACCTGACAACCAGTCTTACCAAGACTAGTGTTGCCCAGAACTGGGTTTTGCAGGTCAGATAGGCAGTCGCTCCATTTAAAATACTGGTATTCAACTGCATCCGGTTACAATGGAAGCCGACCCCAACACGGTTGTGAAAAAGCTGGGTAGATGATAATGACTTCAGTTTCTCAGCACGATTTGAAGGCCATACTTGCGGCCTAGTCCAGTATCTAGGTGGTGTAAGGGCATCCACCCTATGGATCCACCACCATCCAGCCTCCAGGCTCTTAGTTACCATAGCATAGGGTGGATCCCTATGCTATGGTAACCAAGAGACTGTAAAGTGCTTCTGCGAACGTGCCTGCTGCTGTATGCTGATATGAGATGATTACGCACGATTGAACATATACTAGTACAAAAGAAGCTGACCACATCCGCCATGTGGTACGTGGATCCTCCCTTTTCAAAGGAGGTTTAGGAACTTTCAACCCTGTTCCTCATTCCGCTAAACATAAACACAATAGTTTGCCTGTAATAAAGTAACAAGAAACGAGTCGCCCTGTCAAAATCCCTTCCCTTTAGGTCAAGATTCTCCAAGTTCCCGACTCCAACAAGAATGGCGATAGTGACCTCGCCAGCACAGTGGCTGTCAGCTGGCTTCCACTACCTCTTCGCCCCAATCCTGAAGTATACACGGCTGCAGACATCAACTCCGGTCACTCCAGAACATTTTGGTGAACTTGTTAATAAATATAAGGTATGAATGCAAGTACTACATGGGACTTGCACATAACTGGCAAAATGTGGATGTTATAGTTGCACCTCTGCCCAGCCCTTTGGGGAATACCAGCGTGATGTTATGTGTATGTTCTCATTCTCTGTATAATATAACATTGTCTTATCCTTTTAGGACAATATTAGCTGTGCCCCGCGGTGTTACCCACTGTAATAAAACAATATGCGACGATTCCAAATGACCACGGGAATACTTCACTATGTAGGGATAAAAAATAGCCTATGTGTCATTCCGGGGTCTAGTTACCTAATTAACAAATCTCATCCAAATCTGTCCAACACTTTCTACGTGATGGAGATACATATACACATGTAGCAACATCTGGCTGTCTGTGTATGTGAGTTTAAATGTTTGTAAACGCACCCGATACAGGAGAAATTCCTAGTGCGGGGCATTTTTTTTTACATACCGACAAACTTTTCTTTACATACCGACAAAATTTTTGCATTTACAATATTAGTATGACTCCATGATTTGTCTGAAAGCTTAACCAATCTTCACGGTTTAACAAAATACCTTATTAAAACAGATACCATCCCCAAAAGATTTGACAAGATTCCCAAAAACCAGAAATCAAATTGCACGTGTTTTTATCCATACTGGTAAATCTGGGTGAACCGAAACGCCCCGAGGTGAATGTAAACAAAACTTTAAATGAGATTTTAACGTTGATTCAATATTATTTATAACCGACAAGAAGACGAAATGATTCATTTCATTCCTTAAAAAAAACCAAAGTCCTTATCCGCGAAAATCCCTTTCAAAGTTTGGTTTCTTTCCCCCCCATGCGTATTTATCAACCCTGTGTTACGATACTAATAATTATCGTTTTCTCTCTTCTACAGCCTACCTTTATCTTAATTAGTCCTACTCTGATCACAACCATGATTGCGAATGCTAAATGTGACTTCACCAGCTTCGAATACGTGCTACTGGCAGGAAGCGCCCCAACGCAAGAACTTGTTGATGAAATAAAGGTAATTTTTCTGTAGTTAAAAAAACACGTCTCGTGCCTTCTCTGTATGAGAAGAGGCCTTTGCTCTGCAGTGGACCAGTAACAGGCTGGTATTATTATTTTTTATTTTTATTAAAAAAAACTAAAAAGCGTATTCAGTTAAGTTTCTCCGTTGAAATAATTTAGAATGGAAAAAATGTGCGAGTAGGGCCAGAACTGGTTGGACCTGGTCCTTGCCTGGAACTGGTGAGAAAACTTTAAAATAAGTTAAAAGTACAAACGATGGTAATTGAAACAAGATTGAGCGGTATTTCATGCATCCACCCATGAAAAGTTTCATGGATTCATAGACTTTTCTGTTTACTGACTAACTTAATACACTAAAAACATATTTATTCATATTCATATTCATTTATTTGCGTTCCAGAAAGTAAAATAAGATGTCAATAAAAGGCTTAAAGCTAAGAGCCGTTGTAGACCCTGACAGGGCACAGCATAGATTAAGTAAGAGAGAGTAGGAAGAACACTGTGTGTTTAATGCAATATTTTTTTATTAGATAAGTAGTTAGTGATTATACTGTTTTATTATAACAGAATTTAATTGTAATATTGTTTTATAAGTTATGTAAATTTATTTATAATAGTAGCACGGTAAAAATAAAACAATACTGAATAATTAAAAATTAAATGGTTGTTCCATTTAATTTTTAATTATTCAGTATTGTTTTATTTATATTTATTACGTAAGTAAAAGGTGAGGTATAAATCTATTTACATAATATATCCTAGCCTAAAGCCACTGCACTAACAATAACCAATGCAAGTTTTGTAAGCAGGAATCTTCGATGGTGACCAGTAAGAAAATCGCCATCGAAATCAGAATGTTCAAACGTCTTCGAACGTCAGAAAAATAAGGTTTTATTTAAATGCACTCCACATTCGTGGGTTTACATTGGTACTCTTCCTAAACCAAATACTCTCTTAATGTTTTGCAGCAAATCACGAAATCAGATAACGTATTCAACACATACGGCCTGAGTGAAGTGAGTAGCCTCATCGTTCAACACGAGTATCCTCCTGCACCAGGGTTCTGCGGTAGACCTGTTGGCTGCGTGGAAACAAGAGTAAGTAACAATCATACAAGTGTAATAAATAATGCTGAACAATCCACACAGCATCATCTAGCTTGTGTTATGGGTACTAGATAAATTATATACTTAATACAATACATTACATAGATACTATATCGATACCGGAAATTTCAATTGTCGTAAAGGACAAAATACGAGTTTTCAGTAGAGCAAAAAAACTAAAAACTAAATTGTTTTTGTCTAATATCTTTTTCAAACAAAGTACTATATTCATGATGTCAATAGAAAACCTAACTATTTTTTCGTGTTCTATCCGTATCAATTAACCAAATAAACCAAAATTAATTATTGACGAAAATGAGAGTCCTTTACAGCCCACAAAAATTGAACTGAAGTACTTTACAGCCACGAAAAATTGGCTATGATAAAGTCAGATCTGTAGTAAAGGACTAATCTTAATCATCAATGGGTAGTACAAGTCATTTAAATCAGAGACTAAGGGGGTAATAGGAACAAAAAACGTAAAGATCTGGTTAGAAATTCCTATATAAGGTAGTAAAACTAAGTGAAATAAAAGGTTTTTTTATTATTATTTTTTATTAATCAAAATACTCAGTAACAAAATAAACAAAAATGTTATTCTAATAGGAACTGAAAATGTGATGCTATTTTTTAATTTAAATAGAAAGTAATTGTTGCGATGCTGACAAATAACTTAATTTTTAGAAATAATAAGCTAATAAACTTGTCCACTAACTAGTTTTTTTTTAATAATTATGAATGAAACTCAAACAATATTTATCAGAACAGTCTCAAACTTTATAAAAATAACCAAAATAATAACAAATTTTGTCCACTTTAAGAGGGTGCATCCTAAAAGTTGGCAACGTCGTAAATAGCTGTCAAATATTCACCTGTTTTGATTCATTTGGAAATAATACTGTATGGAAATAAGAAATGTGGCTAACTAACTAACTAGAATATTAATAATGAATTGCAATCATAACATTGAATTTGATGTTGCACCCGTTTTAGGTGTAAAAAAAGGCATTTGGAAAGTTTTTCTTTCTTCTTTACATCTAAAACTTATATTATTTACTGAGGTAATCACATATTTCGGGGAATTATTACGTTAAACAAACAAATTATATAATAAAAAATATTATTTATGTTCAATATTAAAACATTCTAGACATAAATGAGGTTCATTTGGGCATTGAGGGCAGCAAGTTACAACTTGCTTGGTCTTTTTTCTGGCAAATATCCTATCAACTGTTTGTACATTTATCTTATAACATCTAGAGCAGTATTTCCGAATTTTCTTCACAGCCCCTTCTTTTCTTGCTAGCATATGCTTTTTCCTTGTATTTCTTGTAAATAACAACTCTGGTTCGCAGTTTTCTTTGCCTGATTCTGTTAGGTATTTGCACAAATCCTTTCTGTAATCTACTATCCCCCTCTTAGACTTAGTAGTTTCTTTATACCATCATCATCATCATCAGGCTATACTAGTCCACTGCTGGACATAGCCCTCTCCTAATGAGCGCCATAGCGACCTGTCTTCAGCTTGCCGCATCCAACATCTGCCTGCACTCTTTCGCAGATCGTCATCCCACCTGGTCAGAGGGCGTCCTACACTACGTTTGCCAAGTCGCGGTCTCCACTCAAGAACACGTTTACCCCAGCGGTTGTCGGTTCTTTGCGAGATATGGCCAGCCCACTGCCACTTCAACTTGCTAATTCTTTGAGCTATGTCGGTGACTTTGGTTCTCTGTCGGATGTATTCGTTTCGAATCCTATCCTTCAGAGAAACTCCGAGCATAGCTCTCTCCATAGCTCGCTGAGCGACTTTGAATTGGTGGACCAACCTTACCGTGAGTGTCCATGTCTCGGCTCCGTAGGTCATGACGGGTAGGACGCACTGATTAAAAACTTTCGTTTTTAAGCATTGCGGTATGGATGACGAGAAGACTCGGCGCAGTTTCCCAAACGCTGCCCAGCCCAGCTGGATCCTCCTCTTGGCCTCCTTCTCGAAATTGTTTTTACCTAACTGCAGAATCTGCCCGAGGTAAGTGTATTCGGAAACGATTTCGAGAAGGTGGCCATGTACGACGACCGGAATTGGATCAATGTGGCCATTGATCATGACTTTGGTTTTATCCAAATTCATGCCAAGACCGATACGTCGCGAGGCTGAAGCTAGGCCGTCCAACATCTGGTTCAGCTCCTCTAGCGACTCCGCCATTAAGACTATGTCATCTGCAAATCGTAGGTGTGAGATGTAGTCGCCGTTTATGTTAATGCCCTTTCCTTTCCAGTCCAGCGTCTTAAACAAATCTTCCAACGCGCTTGTGAACAGTTTCGGGGATATAACATCCCCCTGTCTCACTCCCCTGCGCAATCGGATGGGCTTAGACTGCTGGCCCTGTACTTGGACACTCATGGTCGCGGCTTCGTACAGACATCTCAACACCTCGATATAACGATAGTCTACTTGGCATCGCTGTAAGGATTCCAGAACAGCCCAGGTTTCGACAGAGTCAAAGGCCTTCTCATAGTCCACAAAGGCCAGACACAGGGGCTGATTATAATCTTCGGACTTCTGTATAATCTGCCTCACTGTGTGAATGTGGTCTATGGTGCCATATCCTCTTCGAAACCCGGCCTGTTCCGGCGGCTGGAACTCGTCGAGTCTCCTGGCGAGACGATTCGTGACCACACGTGAGAACAACTTATAGACATGGCTCAGGAGCGAGATGGGTCCATAATTTTTAAGAAGGGTTTTGTCACCCTTCTTAAAAAAGAGCACCACCAAACTCCCGCTCCATGCCTTTGGAGTTCTCCCACTGTGAAGGACGGTGTTGAAGAGGTTCTGTAATTCCTGTATAACAGGGGCTCCTCCAGCTTTCAAAAGCTCTGATGTTATTCCGTCCTCACCGGGGGCTTTTCCATTTTTAAGCTGCCTCAGAGCTAACACGATCTCGTCTTGACTGATGTCAGGCAGTTCGTCGGTGTAGTGGCGCGTCAGGGTGGCTCTGGAATCATGGTCATCTCGTCGGAAATGAGGGGCATGTGCAGCGTATAATCGGCCATAGAAATCCTCTATCTCGGCGGAGATCTCTGGCTTTGACAATACGGTCCTCCCATCGTTCGTTTTAAGCTTCGTCAGGTGGCTCCTGCCAAGCTGCTGAGTGAATACTTTGGACCCTCGGTTTCGCTCTATCGCCTCTTCGATGAGGCATGTGTTGGAGCTCCGAAGGTCGTGCCGTACCTTTTACCGTATATTTTGACCATATTGTCACAAGATTACTTAAAGATCTCCTAATTTTGCGAAGTGACATATCGTATATTAAGGAGTATCGTATATTAAAAACGATTAGCAGCTTACTTATAAACTTTTATCTATTGTCTTATACCGTGACATGAAATTACAAAGTTCATAGACACAAACAAACGTTTTTTGTTTCTGTCTATCAACTTTGTAATTTCAACTAGGCAACATGAAAAACATCAGAAAATAATAATCATAATTCATAATAATAATCATAATTCCAGATTTAATTTTATTGCAGCCCACAGACACGTTTTTCTATTATAAATCAGTATGTATCAAAATTCAGATCTCGTAAACATCTGATTTTAACTGTTATTCTCAATAACTAGATTATAGACGAAAACACCTTAAATCATCGAACAACATCGAACCTACCTACGAACAGTATTTTTCATTTGTTCACTTATGTTTATTTACATTACCTACTGACATTAAATTATGATTATAATATCACTTATCGTAACATCTTGCTTTGATACCGTGATATTGAATCAACTTTTCTTTTTCTGGACTCTAACGAATTCCAAAGCTTATGTGGTCTTTTTTCCGCCATTGTTTTCCAATGTTCCACACAAAACAAACACGTCCATCCACTAACGATATCGAATTCGCACAATGTGCGTGATGCGAAGTGGATCGTATGAGCGCGGTCCTCCCGCACCCGTTACTTACACCCCCGTTGCCCTAGACATCGTGCCTCCGCGCAACTTGTCGTCACGGGTCGTAACCCATCGCACACTTCTTTGCGCCATCGGCAATAAGAACGAGACAAAATCTATAATTGCCTATTTCTTAAAATTAGGGTCGTAAAGGACAATTAAAAAACAAACGACCTTTACGCCCTAATTACGTGAGTTATACCAAAGCATAGATTTGGTCGTAAGGGTTTGGATTATCAAATAGCATGTTTACGACCTTTTGATTTGTAATAATAATTATTGTTTATAATGTCGTATACAAAGTTCAATGCAAAAATGAGGATTACAACCTCAAAAATAATTAAAACATGACTTTACGCTCCCTATTGAAAATTATTTTTATAATACATCCCAAATAGTAAAAAAAATGGAACTAGAGCCGTTCAAAATCCAGGTCGTAAGGGGCTTTTTTTAAGAGATAGATTTTTTTTAAATATACTATTCGATAGAGCTCGTGACGCTGATTCCAAATATATATATAACTCATTTTCGGTAAAATGTCCTTTACAACAATTGAAATTTCCGGTATCGATATTTTTTTTATTATACTTAGCAAACACCCAGAACACCAAGAACAAATCTTTGTAGATCGTAAAACATTTGTCCCAGGGCGGGAATCGAACCCGCAACCTCCTGTGTCGTAGGCGGACCTTCGCCCGCCAAGAATGATAACTTTGTTAGTGCAAATTTTAAAGAAAGTTACGATGCCGTTCCACAACGGGTAGGCAGGATGGTACACTGCGACCAACGGCCCCGCACAATTGCGTAGTTGACAAACTAATGAACCACACAGCTAACGTGGAAAACATCTTTTTCTTTTGGTAGGGTATCTCGCAGTATATCCTTCAGGGATATCTACTGCTTAACCGAACTTTCCTGTGGGGGGCTTAATTAGAAATTAAGGCCTCCAGCCAGGGCGTAAAAACTTAAAAACTAAGCGACCAATGGCTAAGGGCACCCCCTGCGGGATACGAGCCTCGGCTTAGGACGTCGCTGAGAGAGGACAGAAAGGGACAGGCTGGATCAAAATAGATATATATCGTGGATAATGATATCATTATTAATTAAAGCTGCTCAATAATAAATTTAGTAGGGACAAACGCCGTGACGTTATTTTGTAATGGCGGCACGTGGATACAGTCGTTTTGCAAGATGGAGATTCTCGAACGGACACCTCGCATCCAGACGCGGTCCAAGTCACTTGTCCAAAACGAAACTGTCAGTTTGCCTAGTGACAATATTGTTAGCTGTTATTTTGTTTATAAAACTGTGGTTATATTTGCACTTTATGTTTTAAATACAACGCCCCTATGAAATGGACCCTTTACCACCGAATCGAGATGGTAACAACCCCATCGCTGACGTCGTCATATATATTATTTAGGGACTTTTATTTATACATTTATCGGCTCAGCTACACGGGCTGGCTCGAGCAATGGGTTGGGGGGAGAGCAAACGGTCGGGGGGAGAGCAAACGGTCGGGAGGAGAGCAAACGGTCGGGGGGAGAGCAAACGGTCGCGGGGAGGTGGAAAACATCTTCCGTGCATGGACGATCGACTTTACATTGGCTGTCGATCGATACCTACCTGAGAATCGAATGCAACTTTTGGATTCTACTTAAGTAGCTAGACTACATACTGGAAATGTTGTACAGGAACTTCTTTTTTGAGTTGAACACAAACATTAAACAATCTTGTGGTTTAAGATAAGATGTAGGGACAAAAATTTAAAGAGTATCTACCTACTATGATTACATGGTTTGATCACGCGTCGAGAAGATAAATGAAAAGCGACTAAGGAAAGGTTTAAAAGGGAGATGTAAGTGAAAACGTAGAGGACGCCCTAGAAGGACATTTACTGATCTTATTGGTGATCTTCTTCAGAAAGGTCAGGTACGAAGTACTCACAACTGGCGTGTGTATGATCGGTTGTATGAACGTCATGCAATATGACTATGTAAGGATCGTAGCAGGTGGCGTACTGTAGTTTCTCCTTAACCCCATAGGGGAAAGGCTTGACTTTTTGTGTGTATGTCACCCATGACCTTTTATTTGTTTCAGTTAGTGGACCCCACAACCAATAAAGACGTCGATGAGCCTAACGTCTCAGGAGAATTATGGCTAAGAGGACCAACTGTGTTCAAAGTACGTTCTGAGTTATTGACCAACTGCTTCCTCTCCCGTAACGTCACGAAGTGATTACGAAAATAGCTCGTACAATGGCTAGAATAGAGCCTATTGCCTAGGTCTTAGTGTGGCTGTATGCCCAAGATACGCTTACTCGGGGAGGCCAAGCACTGCATCTGTACAACTTCCATCATGAATCAAATGGTTGCAGCACTGCTTATATCAACATCTACGAAACTTTGCACAGTTCATCAGCCAGGCCTAGCAGCATCTAAAAACCTTTCAACCTTTTCGAAAATAAATATTTACATCAGAATATTTCCAGGGTTACCACAACAACCCAGAGGTAACGAAGGAGGCGTTAACAGAAGACGGCTGGCTTAAATCCGGTGACATTTTCTACAGAGATCACTCCTGGAACCTGTTCTTTGTGGACCGATACA
Organism: Phlogophora meticulosa; assembly: GCA_905147745.2. Taxonomy (NCBI): domain Eukaryota; kingdom Metazoa; phylum Arthropoda; class Insecta; order Lepidoptera; family Noctuidae; genus Phlogophora; species Phlogophora meticulosa. The sequence goes on along the minus strand of LR990537.1, from coordinate 12,381,472 downwards.
AATTATTGTTGAAGTACAGAAATCACCAGGTGAGTATCATGATGTTACTGGTGTAAGAGACTTCGTTACAATATCGATCTACCTGCTTCTCTTGGAGGATGAATGAAAACACAACAGGTCAGGTGTGTTATAATAGGGTATTTGACGCCTATCAACAATTTATATGAACAAGAAGTTTATATTAAAAAAAAAATGAGTTACTCAAAAAAGAAATGGCGAAAAATGGAAATAATAAATAAATAAATAATGACGTTTCTGTCTAGTGACGTCAGATGCTAGCAGTGTGGTCTCTTTTCAGCATAGATTTTAAAACACTCACAATATCGCCATTTTGTAAGATATTTGCAAAACTTCTTTTACCGTGGCTATTACATTAAAAAAAAAAATTAAAAAAAATAACCTTTTAAATAAGCAATGTGGCACGGTCCAGCTTAATTCATTTCTTTAACCAAATATATTTATTTTTATTTTTTTTATATTTATTTATTTATTATTGCAGGTGTCTCCAATGGAAATCGAGACGGTCATAATGAAACACCCGGGAGTATTCCAAGTGGCGGTGACAGGTATACCTGATAGGGAGTGCGGAGACTTAGTAGTGGCGTGCATTGTTCCAAAACCTGGATGCAGCCCTACATCACAGGAGATTAAGGACCTGGTCAAAGGTAGAATAGCTACTGGGAGGAAAAATGCATTTGAAGAGTATGATGACAAATTAATAACAAAAATATGTATCTTTGCAGAATCTCTGACAGACTCCAAGCAACTGAGAGGAGGTGTGATCTTCGTGAAAGAACTACCAACAACGAGCACATCTAAGATAAACAGGACGAAACTTAAGGAGTTGGTACTCAATACGCCGAGGGAATGACATGCAACGTACAACCAGACTTTGTAATAAGAGATTAGAAAAGAGGTTGTGACAATAAGTTATAAAATTAATATATATTAAGGTGCAAGAGGTAGATATTGGAATAGCCTAAACAAAGTTATTTTAAAGGACAGTCATGCACCTCCCAACAATTTTGTGTGTAGGATACTAATTAATGTTTAACGTACTGTGACATAAGGACAATATACAATTTTAACCTACACGTGAGTCATTATTTTCCATCTTTCCTTCACGAGTAATAACACTTTTTGATTATTTAATCCCTCAAATATCTACACATCGTTTCCAAGTAAAGGTTTTTTCACCATAAAAACATAACCTTACATTTATATACCAACACTAGCTGACCCGGCAAACGTTATTTTGCAATTTTAAGCAAAAAAGAAAACAAAAAAGAAAATAAAAATGTTTGGGGTGGACCACCCTTACCACTTAGGGGTATGAAAAAAAAGATGTGGTCCGATTCGCAGGATTAACCGATAACTACTCAAAATTTCACGAAAATGGGTCGAGCCATTTCGGAGGAGTAGATGATTTGATGAAAAAAGTGAACAAGTGAATCATACTTATAATTAAATCGTTTTAACAGATATTAATATATAAAGAAATAAACTAACATAAATAATAACTGGGCATCGAAAAATTCATTCGCATCGTTGTCAACGGGAAAAGTGCACAGAAGGCTGGCAGCATTGCCGCGTTGAATGGCAATGCTGATTCTTAGGCCAAAAAAGGCCAGCCCTCTGGTCACGTGAAGAGCGACCAAATGCTTCGCGATTTCTCGAAAAACTAAATGGGCACACGGACCCCATGGCCCTAGTGTTTCAACCCCAAACGGTTCAAACATATAGCTTGAAGTTAGGTTGTTGTATTTTCGAAACAGATTAAAGTACTTAATGATTACGTAAAAATAAGGAAATTCGACACACAAGTGCACACTACGTTTCTGTGCACAAAATAATAAAACACAGGACGTACAAAAGCCAGCACATCAAGCTACCCCAATGTGTCAAATTTCTTTGATAGGTTTTCAACTTTGTGGCGAAAGAATAAGGCTCATGTTCAATTGGGAAAATCTGACAGTTTGGGGTAGCTTCATGTCAAGTATTGCAGACTTTAGTCCAAGCAAACCATAGAGCCAGTCTGCTTGTGTCCCTAACTTAATGCCGTGCTTTGGACCTTCGTGATTTTAATTTTCTATCACCTAATAACTGAATGGGCTCAGTTGAGACTCTGTAATAAAAGGTAGTGGACTGCATTAAAATAGTTGTAATGTTGTTGTGTTGTAGTTGTGTTGAGGTAATTAACAATCGATTTATAATGATATTGCAAAGGAATGCCCGTAGTCCGTCGCCCCTAGACCCATTTAGGGGGGCTGGAAGAGGGCGTTGTCCACCCACCGCTGACGCCCGCTGCGTCTGCAGCGGGCCGGGTGAAAGTAGGAAATCTCGCCATCCCGTTCCGCAGCCTCCTTCTGCGATGATAGCCGTCTCGCAGAATAAACCACCGCGTCCCAGGCCTCGTCGCTGCCGACCATCGATGACACGACGGCGGGCAGCGACAGGTCACTGACTACTTCCGAGATCAGTAAGTACTTACTAAATAACCTTATTGTGAGGTAAAGTTAACGTGCGGTACCAATGCATTAATCATGAGATTAATTGTATTATAGGATTACATAATATCTACTACGTGTACACGGTCTCAAGTGTGTGGTGGTTTTGTATAACAGCAGATCCAAAAATTCAACTGCGACACACTCAACATAATAAACACGTCTCTTACCTTTTTCAATCCAATTAATCTCTAACTTTATAGAAACCCTCCATTAATATATTCTCTGGCTAGGTTTTAAATTTGAAAACACGAGCGAAGCCATGTCGTTCAGCTAGATTCATACTTATAATCATACCAGCTTCCGCCCGCGGATTCGCCCGCGTGGTTTGCTGATAAAAAGTAGCCTATGTCTTTCCTCTAGAAATTTTATCGAAATCCGTTCAGTGGTGTTGCCGTGAAAGACAGACAAACAGACACATACACTTTCCCATTTATAAATGTGTAAGCAACTCTGTTTGTTTGTTACCTTTTCACGACTAAACGGCTGATCGGATGGTTATGAAATTTGCCAAGCAGATAGATTATATCCTGGGGGAGGACGTAGGATAGTTTTTAATCCGCAACTTCATCTGCATCCGCGATAACTGTCATTTACGAGGACAAAGTTGCTGGCAAAAGCTGGTAATTTACAAAATAATAAACAGCAATTTCGATATCTTCTTTGTATTTATTTTCATAGGTACTTACAGTAATCATGATTGATTAGTGGTACGTGCAGTTCCAAGTTTTTTACCTGCAGTTCCAAAATTGCTTCGCAATTGACAAAAAAATGGAGAAACATACAAAATAAAAAAAAATGTAGTCAAACGTTTAACCTCATCCCTGCTTAAAGTCTGTTAAAAACTACCTACATGGTAATCTAGGGTGTGACCTCGATAACAGATTACATCCAAATCCGCTCAGGCGTTTCAGCGGGATAGAGTAACAAATATACACCCACATAACACATAAGGAAGATAAACTGAACAGCACGCATATCGGTTACTCCGGACCAAAAACCGCAATTTACGTAACTGAACATCTGTCCCCGACGTACAAGGCTCTGCACGCTGCCGCGAGGATCAAAGCCAGGGAAGTTGGCTTTAAATTTGTATGGATTCGTGGCGGCAGAATTTTTATGCGTAAGACGGAAGAATCTGAGTACATCATGGTCAAAAACATGGACACTTTAAATAAGTTAACTTAGTTTTACTTTTAATCAAGTGTAATCGTAGCACTGGCATTACTGTTTTTAACAAAATTCATCGACATTAATATCTATTATCAAAATACAAGAGGTCTACGAACAAAAACACATAACTTTTGTCGTCAGTTGTCAATGGAAAGCTATGATATTGTGGTATTAACTGAGACATGGTTGAATAGCAGCGTCTTAAGTACGGAGCTTTTTGACGATAGATATATAGTGTACAGAAGAGATAGAAACGTTGGGAAAAAAGATGGAGGGGGTGTATTGATCGCTGTTTCAAAAAAGATAAATTCAAAACGAATGACTGAATGGGAAAGCCAGTGTGAGGATCTTTGGGTAGTTATAGAGGTTCCGTTCATGAAATATATTCGTCAAATAGCTCTGTGTGCTGTATATTTGCCACCCCCTGTTGTACGTGGCACCTTGGACCACTTTTTGGATTGTTGCAATTTAATGCTGGAACAGACAGGCTTGCACGCCTGTATTGTTGGTGATTTTAATTTAGGTAACATAAAGTGGAACTTGTTAAATGACTCAGTAAATAACTACACTCCTCCTGGGTTCAGTAGTATTCTAATAGATTTTACTGACATGCACAAATTAGCGCAACTTAATGACATAACGAATTTGTCTGGACGAATATTAGATCTTGTTTTAACAAACTTGCCTTCCAGTAGTGTTACTGCAGCTCTAAATCCCCTTAGTGTTATTGATGTCCTACACCCCCCAATCGAAATCGTGCTAAGAGCGAGTAAAGATGCCTGGCTTCCATATAACTTGCAGACTAGAAGGCTTAACTTTTTCAAACTGGATTACGGGAAAATTTGCCATGATCTCGATAATATAGACTGGGATATTGTGTTTCTAGACACTACTGATGTCAATGAAATGTTACGTATGTTTTACGAAACAATTCAGAACATCATACAATTGCATGCACCAAGTAAGTCTACCATTAAACCGAAAAAATACCCTCCTTGGTTTAATAAAAACTTAATAAGAGCCTTAAAGGAGAAGGAGAAAATAAGATCCCGATACAAAATTTATAAAAACCCTATGGATGAGCTCGAACTCAAATTGCTGGGCAAAAGGTGTTCCAGATTGGCAATGGAATCCTACAATATATATATAAAAGATGTAGAGGATGACATCTCTAAGAACCCAAATCGCTTTTGGTCATATGTTAAGGACAAGAGAGGTGGCTCTAGTTCTTTCCCCGCGACTATGACTAACGGAACCGTGGTGACATCAGACGGTCTACAAATATGCAAAATGTTTGCCTCACATTTTTCTTCTGCCTTTAGTAGTGTAAAGGCGACACAAAATGAACCAGTCTGTGATTTTCTTAGCAATATGAAAAATAACAGCCTTTCACTAAAGGCACCTATAATTGATCGCGAGAGCCTATTGAGTAAGCTCAAGGGTTTGGATACTCGCAAAGGAGCTGGCCCAGATGGTATTCCGCCATTTTTTATTTCAAAATGCGCCCCCTCTTTGCTAGACCCATTACTGGCGATCTTTAATGGGTCTCTTAGGTCAGGTGTATTTCCAGACACCTGGAAAAAAGCAAAAGTTGTGCCTATTTATAAAAGCGATGAGAAAGACCACATTCAGAATTATAGACCTATCTCTATACTGTCAACTTTCGCGAAGGTTTTTGAGTGTCTAATTTGTCCCCATATTCAATCACATTTTAAACTCTACTTGAGCGATTCTCAACATGGTTTTGTGGGTTCTAGGTCAACTAGCACGAACCTTGCGACTTTTACGGAAATGTTGTCGGATGCCATCGACTGTGGCAAGCAGGTGGACGTAATTTACACAGACTTCAGTAAAGCTTTTGACCGTGTTCCCCACCATATACTTATGTCGAAGCTTGCTGCTTATGGAATTACTGGCACACTTCACACCTGGTTAAAGTCATATCTAGAAAATCGCTTCTACTTTGTCGCAGTCAATAGCTTTCAATCTGAAACTTTCAGGGTCACCTCAGGGGTCCCTCAAGGCTCGCATGTCGGTCCGATTATGTTTAATGTTTTTGCAAACGATATCCCACTCTGTCTCAATTTCTCAGAATGTTACATGTATGCGGATGACCTGAAGTTTTCTAGGGTTATCGAAAGTAGCGATGATACTCAACTACTTCAGAATGATGTTGATTCATTAACTAAATGGTGTAGCGATAACGGTATGTCATTAAACATCAATAAGTGTTACCATGTGAAATTTACCCGGAAGAAGAAAGTGACAGCTAGTGTTTACCATGTGGGTACTAATGTTATCCAAGAGGTGACTCAAGTAAGAGATTTAGGCGTTATTTTTGACAATGCACTGACATTTGTACCTCACGTCGAGCATGTAATAAAAAAATCTTCTAGAATGCTGGGTTTTGTTGTAAGGAATGTTGCTGGCTTCAAGCGCAGTAGTACTAAAATCCTAATGTACAACAGTATTGTTCGAAGTATCTTGGAATATTGCAGCACAATCTGGAGACCTCATTATGCAACACACAATTTGAGATTAGAGCGAATCCAAAAGAGATTTCTATGGCATCTTGCTTATGCCAGCGGAATCGCTAAAAGAAAGCAGTCATATGAGGCCAGACTTTCTCATTTCAGGATGGTATCACTGGAGAAACGTAGGAAAGTTGCTGATTCCATTTTTCTGTTTAAACTACTGCGGTCAAAAATAGATTGCCCCCAATTACTAGCAAAATTTCGGTTTCGGACTCCTGCTAGACTTCCTCGTTTTCCTATCACTCCCTTGTACCCACCTCCCCGTAGAACAGTACTGGGCTCAGGCTCTATCGTCCCTCGGCTTTGTAAACTGTTGAACAGCTACAGCGATCTAATTGACGTACATTTTGACCCATTTGGCAAGTTCCACAGAATAACCGTTACCAATGTTTAAATCTATTTCGTGTATTTTTTAATATTATTTTTGCATTTTTGTGTAGTATGTCATAGACTGATTTTAATCTTAATCTTAATTTTGTTTTTTTTTTTGTTTTTTAATATGTTCTTATGTACTTTAATTTTAATTTTATAGCATAGTGCAAATTTGTATCATAGTTCTTACTTTTATGGGGCATGCGGTGCTAACCTATAATAAACTGTAATACTAACCTTAGTTAATAGAAAATCATGTTAATATTGTATGAGTAGGTATATACAGTTGTTGGTTGGCCAAATAAATAAATAAATAAATAAATAACAACAAACTAACGCATTTATTTTAGTGTAATCACACAGTTGTGACCCAATTCTAATATTTCCTACTTGTAATTTAATCAAGATAGTAATTATATAAGGGTGATTTTCAAAATTTTTGTACATTTACAAAAATGAAGCAAAAACGAATACCGTTACAAAAATGAACAATGTCACAAAAAAATAACAAAATGGAAATATTAGGGCTATTTCACAGAAGATAATTAAAACAACGAAATCGCATTTTAATCATTTATTAATAATATAATCAGTCTTTTGAATTACAGTCATAAAATTAGTCTCAGGAATTATTTTTCAGCAAATCTTTTATTTTGATAAGGCTAGTAATAAAACAAATAAAAAACAGTATTCTATAACACATACTCCACTCAATAATTAGGGAAAAATAATCAACTGTGGCTTACACTACTTGACTTTACTTTTGATGCTTTCCAAGTTCTTTTGATTTATTTCCTGATAGTTTTCAGGATTGTTTAACTTAAGACTTTCTCTGTACTTGCGTTGTCTTTCTGCGGGAGTCATCGGCATTCCTGTACAAAATTACATCTCATAAATTAAATATTAGTAATTTATGACAAAATTACTTATTCATAATACTTATCCAAGTACCTTTTCGCTACTTAGTATTCATTATTAATTTACTATAAAAACACTTTTATTCTGTACTTTATACTTTAATTACTATGAAGTTTCGTACTAAATTATAATACCATACTAAATACTGTAGATTGATCTTTTATATCTTTTAAGTCGATTTTGATGTTGTACGTATTCCTAATGTTAGTGGGCTACTATTTTTTACATTTTATTACTTATTTTATTTTTTAATAGGTATTTAAAAATAATGTCTAAATAAACTTAAGAGGGTTTACGCCGAACGGCATTTCATACAAACTTTCAAGCCCTTATTTTTCGAAATGACTGAACCGATTTTAATGAAACTACATACGCATATGCAGGATACAAAGGTCTAAAAACTTAGTTAAGAACATTTTCGAAATGTCTTATTTAAAAACAGATAACTGAAAATCTCTGTTTCTATAGAAAATTTTAAATTGGCCTAATTTGTCTGGAACACTATTTTTCGAAAATGTTCTTAACTAAGTTTTTAGACCTTTGTATCCTGCATATGCGTATGTAGTTTCATTAAAATCGGTTCAGTCATTTCGAAAAATAAGGACTTGAAAGTTTGTATGAAATGCCGTACGACGTAAACCCTCTTAACAAACGAAACAAATACTTAAATAAAAAAAAACAAATCCGTCAATTATAAAAACATAATAATTCTGTATAAAATCGGCTTTACTTCATTTTTGTTACGTAACAAAAAAATGTAACAAATCGTGAGAAATATTAAATCAACCATGAGTTGAATTATGACTTCAAACATTTGGTGGTTAGAAATAATCTTTTAGGATTTATCCAGCTACTTTTCAGTAGTTGGTTAATATTATTCTTTAATAATACGCAAAAATAACAAGAGATAGTCTTACCGTTATTTTTATAGCTGAACAACAAAAATGAAAGATTTTTGAAAAAACACTTCACAGGACAAATACACTTTTCTTGTTGGTGGCACCAGCTATCAAAATGGTGAACAGACGTTCTGTTATCATCTGATTGGACGTTTTTAAATGGAGAATGTTTCCAGTTGAAAACCCCATATATCTACTAATATTGCTGTTACAAAAAAGAATAACAAAAATGAACGAAATGGTAGACATACATTGAAACAATGTTATTATTATTATGCATTAGGTTATTTATTTATATTTTATATCATTTGTCTCATAATTAGAGTCATAAAGATATTGTGTAACTAGAACATGTAAATATGTGAGTAGTTTCCTCTTTATGTGTTTTTTTGTTACGCGCATGTGCTTAGAGACACGAGGTTGCTGTATGAAAATATTATGAGACTGAAGAAGAAAACGTAGTTTTTTTTAAATTACCAATTATTTTGATCCAAAATGTTGGAACCCACCTGGGAAAAACGTTGCTCAAGGATAATAATACTAGTTTGATCACTTCAATGCATTTTTCTTGGGTAATATTCTCGTAGACGTTTTCACACAACAGAATGTACAAAAATTTTGAAAATGACCATAAACCCTTTATTAGCTAAGGGCTTAGATTAAGGAATTAGATTAATACACATCAGATTAGATTACTTACTTGTACATATAACCAGATAATGATACAGAACAGAATTAAAATAAATAAATAATGCTGGACAATTCACACAGCATCATTTAGCCCCAAGCTAAGCAGAGCTTGCGTTATGGGTACTACATGACTGATATACTTAATACAATACATTACATAGATAGATATTTATTATTATACATAGCAAATACCCAGAACACCTGGAACAAATCTTTGTAGATCGTACAGACATTTGTCCCAAGGCGGGAATCGTACCCGCCACCTCCTGCGTCGCAGGCGGACCTTCGCCCGCTGCTCCACATAGGTCATAATCTTTCGCACGTATTAAAATTCTATAGTTTAGTATCTGGTTCCTATAGTTTCTCTCCGTGTCGTGCCGATAAATTGTGAACAGCGGTAAACTGACTACAGGTTAGGTACCGGTAATCAGTGCACACATTCTTACAATCTATCCGATTTTCGGTGATACTAACATATCAACCATTATTAAAGAAGGACCATTGCCTATAGCGCTGTGCTAGATGGTGAACCATGAACTGAACAGATGCTACAGTTTAGTTGATGATCAGTTTCTTTCTATAAACAGTTACTTTAGTGAAGATTTCAGTTGCTGGGATTTCTTGTCATACATGAGCGCCGGTTGCGAGTATATACCCAGAACACCCAGAACAAATATTTGTAGATTATACAAACATTTGTCCCAGGGCGGGAATCGAACCCGCAACCTCCTGCGTCGCAGGCGGACCATCGCCCGCCGCGCCACATCGGTGGACAAAAAAAAAAAAGTGCTAAGACTATCGTGATTTATATCGATTTCAGCTTTGCGGCAAATAACATTGTACAATTTGGTAGCCCTTGCAAGGGGAGAGTTATCACCTAAGTTAGTTCTGTGCAAAGATTGTTTGAATAGATTGTACGTATCTCGATCTAAGTACATCTGGTCATACATGCGCGCCGGTTGTGAGTATAAAACAAAAGAAAAAGGAGCTTGTATGAATCGCAGAAGGTGGCGTTTGATAGGTACCCCATGGAAAAAGGCGCTAGTATATATGGAGGTATGAATTGTTGTCAAAAGTGTGCAATTGAGAGGTCGACTAAACATAGTATAAATAAATAATGCTGGACAATCCACACAGCATCATCCAGCCCAAAGTGAAGCAGAGCGTGTGTTATGGGTACTAGATGACTGATATACTTAATACAATACATTACATAGATAGATATTTTTAATTATACATCGCAAATACCCAGAACACCCGGAACAAATCTTTGTAGATCGTACAAACATATTTTGTCTCAAGGCGGGAATCTAACTCGCAACCTCCTGCGTCAGGCGGACCTTCGCCCGCCGCGTCATATCGGTCGTCAGGGTACATACGTAGTACATAGGACGTCAGAGTACATAGTACAGTGGTGGCTACCTTTGTACTATGTACTCTACCTATGTGAATGATAAGGCAATCTTTCACTATCTACTGATAACGATACGATGCGTGTTAAAGTAAATATACCTAATTCACGTTTAACAGTTACAAGTACGAGAAGATAGCATTTATTACATTTAAGGGTGTGTGTACATCGATTAGTAACCTAGAAATTTCACATAAATTATCGTCATTATAATCGATATAAACGAGCTATCAAATTGGCTAAATTTTTGAAAACTTGTATTAATTCTTGTTGAAGGATTAATTAAGTTATATTGAGATAGACGAAATAATGGTTAAACAGAAGCAGATCAAAAATTAAAACAAACCTATGTTGAGTTATAACAACACGTAAGAACGGCTTTATGTTCAGCTAAGCATATCACCGGATAATTATGAACACTGTTAGTTTATAATAAATCTCGGTAAATTGTGAACAGAATATGTAATGTGAACTATAATGCTATGATGCAAGTCGACACATAACAATCCATCAGTGTCGTGCTAAGAAATTGTGAATGGACACAACTGGCCAGCAACCAGTGCACAGTTTTACAATCTATCCGACTTTCTGTGATACTATCGACCCGTTATATTGTGAAGATGCCTCTAATTGGTCGGTGGAACCTGTAGGGAACTGGTGGGAAGCAAATGTTGGTGCCCAGCAGATGTGAAACATGGAAATTGATAGTTTTCGAAATATTGTTTTGAAATTACGTCGACGCCATCTTGGATTTCAATTTTGACCCCATAAATTTGAAACCACTAAAATGATACCCCTGACAAAATAGTAACAGACCAGCATGTCGTTGACGCATTACGTAACATTAGCAATCGGCCTTCGGTCACATTTCGGCGTTCACAATGTATCATAGGTCATAATCTCGTCAGATATATTATGAACTTATTACAAAAATAATATCCGGTGACAGCCAATACAAGTAAACGCTCAAATAATGTGTTCTCGCATTTAGGCATTTATGGGCCTAAGATAGTTGCGATTATGAGTCATAATTTGCGTGTCCATGCTGTTATATATATTTTACTTCGCTGTTAAGTACGTTAGTGTGAACTAGGCAGTGTATCAGCAAAGAGGTAGAGGGAGGAGACATTATTACGGTGGATTATATAATATCAACAATATATTAACTGGCAACAGTGCGTGGTTATTATAACATTTTAGACTTTCAAATTAATCATGGCGGAATTTTTCTACAAAAACGAAATTGTCGATAATTATGTCAGTGAGCTTACATCGCGAATAGTCTCAGAGACTGGGATACCTAGTGATCAGTACCATCTCGGTAAAATAATCTTGCAGAGTATTAAGGATGATCCTGACTTCGTTATGCAGGTAACATTTATTTTTTTAAAGTTAAGTTTGAAACAGTTGAAAGTGTTTTAGCCTTAGATTCTCATTCGATCCTCGTTGCTAGGAACTCATTTTCATTATAGGTTCTGGAAGCTTCGTAGTCTTTTTTAAAATGACAGACATTTTTTCTTCAGTTGAGATAGAGAAAATTCAGAGAGATGATGACTGGTAAAATGTGAACACCTACCTAAGGATTGTTTGGAGGTTCCTTCTCGCTAGTTCAAGGTCGGTACCAGCTGTGATGACAAGTACGGGGACGGACTGCAATTGCACTTTACTCCAGAGATAACTTCTTTAGTCGAGTTAAGCGATTTTTGTAGGCAAGACGGCACGGTTGGCGCAGTTTCTGAGCGATTGGATGTTGCGTTGCGTGTCGTGGTTTCGATTCCCGATCCGATATATCCAAAGTTTTAAGTTTTCTTTTCTTATTTTTTTTATTAATGTAACAATTTATGCGTCTATGTGCCGACTATGAGTTAACTAGTGTTAAAGATATTTTTCTATTGTTTTTTATGGCGTTGCAGTCAATGTGTCTTATAAGAGAACTACTTAGGTACCTATTCACTTCTGTACAATTGGACTTTTCACAACAGATTGATGGTGGCACCGGTGAATCTGAAACCAACAGATCCATGTTGAGGAGAAGCATACAATGCGCAAACAGCTTCAAGAGTTTGGGGCTGAAGACTGGTGACACAATTGTCCTAATGGCTCCGAACCACCTGGACCAAGCTGTTCCGTTCTACGCTGCTTTATACCTTGGGATTGCCACTGCACCTATTGATAGGACTCTTGGAGTTAGTGAGTACTGAGTCCTTAATTATCTTACAAATCTTTTATTGTCGACGGCCTCATTGGTCTAGCAGTCGTAAGTGCTGCTGTTGGGCATCACGTCCTGAGTTCGCTTCTGTGATCTAGCATATTGGGTTTAGCTACCAGGAACTTCTCAGTAGCAATCCGAAGTCTGGATATTTGCCAGCATGATGACAATAATTTTGCTAGTTTTTCTATCGGAAATAAACATACTCGGGGTCATCATCATCCACCCAGCCATTTCCAAACTATGTTGGGGTCGGCTTCCAGTCTAACCGGATGCAACTGAATACCAGTATTTTACATGGAGCACCAACGGCTTAGCGTGCTTTCCGAGGCACGGAGGAGTATCGATATGTTACGAATGGTCACCTATCCTCAGACTGACCTCGGCAAGCGTAGCTTTACCTTCGATCAATCCGTGCGGCTGTTTTTTATTTAGCCACAAGCTCGTCGGGGTACTATGGTTTTATTTATATTAATCCTGCCTTTTCTTTCTCAGATGAATTGAAACATACTTTTGACATCAGCAAGCCCAAAATCATATTCTGCCAAAGCGAAAGAGTTCAGGATGTCCAAAAAGCTGTGGAGCTCTCGGGTCTAGACTCTAAAATTATCAGTTTCGATGAAAGTCCATACACGATGACCTTTTCTGAAATGATGGAGAAACATGGTGATCAAATCGCAATCGAGAACTTCAAGTAAGAAACATACTCATAACGCCAAGAAAGAGTCGCGAAATATCATACTGCTTTTAGCCGATCTTCCTCCAAAATCCTAAATTATTGGACTGTATTATTTTCGATGTGCCCCCTCACTGTCACTTAGGTTCGACAATTCGTCGTGCTATGTTGGATACATTAGTTCTCTTGCGGAGCTACGTTTTTCAAGAGTTTTGATGATATCTTATAATCTATGCTAGGTAGAGGCATTTGGCGATGGAGGATGTATTTTCATGAAAGTTTCCATCAAACTATTAAGAGGGTGCATCCTAAAAGTTGGCAACGTCGTAAATAGCTGTCAAATATTTACCTGTTTCGATTAATTTGGAAATAATACTAAAAAATAAAAATAAGGAATTTGGCTAACCAATTGACTAGAGTATTAATAATGAATTGTAATTATAAGATTGAATTTGATGTTGTACCCGTTTTAGGTGAAAAAAAGGCATTTGGAAAGTTACCAAATACTTTTTTACATCTAAAACTAACTATTCGGTGTTACGATATTAATTATTGCAATTCATAATCAATATTCTAGTTCGCTAGTTAGCCACATTTTTTATTTCCATACAGAAATGTTATCAAATTAATCAAAACAGCGAAATATTTGACATCTATTTGCGACGTTGCCAACTTTCAGAATAAACCCTCTTAAGACACCATGAGTCGTCCATTTGATTTATGTAATAACATAAAATAATATCGTTCCCGAATCGCGTATCCAGTAATAATATTGTTCTAGTTATTCAAAGATTTAAGGCTAGGCTAAAGTTCATAAAAACCCAGATAAAGAAATTTATTAGTTGATAGGCTCTAAATTTTGTCTTAGCAGCTGTAAAATCTTGAACTGATTAGACTAATTCAAATTGCAGGCCTACTGACTTTGACCCTGAGGAGACGATAGCTTATCTTATATCGACAAGCGGAACCACAGGAATGCCTAAATGTGCTGCTTTGTCTCACAAGAATATGATGGTTGGAGGACCTCGTGTTTGGTATTTATCAAAATTAACTTTCATTGAAAAAACAATTTGATATTATTGTCCTTTTGCTTTGTCACGCGACAAAACTGAAGTGAACTGTAATATCCTACTAGGCTTATGAAGTTAAGAAGTGTCCCTAGTTCTTACTTTGTATAGTTATTCAACGTGTCCACCAACCGCTTTGCAAAATTCAAGAACAACAAATGACGTCTAAGAATGCTCGACATTTAAACTTTTCAGACCTCAACCTTCTTTATTTTTATGTTCCAGTTATTTTGCCACAAAAATACCAGCCGTACGTTCGTCACTTCTTGTGGCTCCTCTTCAATGGCTGACATCACTTCTTAACTATCTTTTGTCACCCTTTTTCAAGTTTACGAGGATACAATCCTCTCATGCAATCACTATGGAACATATTCTTCAATTGATTGGGAAATATAAGGTACGTTTATGTAAAATCATCAACATCCTCCAGCCCTTTTCCCATTTTTTTTGTCTCTGGTCTAGCCCAGCATCATCTCGTATTTCATTCATTTTCCAGCCATAATATTTATCTGTCAGTTTTGTATACCCTTTATTTCTTATTTCTTGACCTTCCACTAATAGCTTATCATATGCATCGGCAGGCAAATTAAAACGATTTTCTCGGTGCGTTTTTATTGATTCCTTGACATCTCTTCGTATTTACCAAAAAGCTATTCGTTGATTCGACCTCATGTTCTTCGACATAAAAGAATTATTCTAATATTTGATTACATTTTTCAGCCAAATTATATGATAGTCAGTCCACCCATGATGACAGCGATCGTAAAGGCAGTGAAACAAGAACACTGTGATTTATCGTGCTTCGAAGTTATATACCTTGGAGGGAGTGCTGTGTCCACTAGTCTTGTGGAGGAATTGAGGGTATGTAACGTTGGCAAAATATCTTATTCTGAAGTACATCTAGCCCCAATGCCAGCCACTTCATTATCAAGAGGGGGCATCAAGGGGCCTATAAGCGGTTGTGGGATAAGCCGCATTCTTAGACTATTTAAATTTTACTGATAGTCATAATGCATGTCAAATTCTGGGATTGTTTCCGTTTATTTTACACTAGGGTTTCTAACCACAAATTAAAAAAAAAAACCAGGATTCGAAGTTGAAAAAATCTGCATAAATACAGGACGCAGGAACAGAGAAAGGAGTAAGAAAGAGAAAGCCACATAGGAGAGAGAAAGAGACATTACAGAGCCTCACGTTGAGTCTTTGTTTGAACACAACACGGGCCAGGGCAGCAGACCGCTCCTAACGTAAGGATTACAATAGTGTCACGCAAATTGTCAGGGCAATATAAAAACCCCGGACGTCTCAGGACACTATAAAATCCAGGACTTGTCCAAGGAAAACAGGACGGTTGACAACTCTTTTTTACAATAGACTCGCCCCGTATTAAGTATCTTCTGCAAGAAGCAGCAAGAGTGATGTAGTGTTTCTTGTTTCCAGAATTTGACACCAAATACACTTGTGGCTGATGTATATGGACTGAGTGAGCTGGGTTCAATAGCATTCCATAGTGTGGACTCCCCGGTCGGTTCATCTGGTAAACCATTTTGCAAATTACAATACAAGGTGCGTATTAATGCCTATTCCTCTGTAGCTATTTTACTATTACTTTCGTTAGTCTGGACTACTGAGCGTGAGGTCCTGGGTTCGATTCCCAGGTTGGGCGAAGTGTTATTGAGGTTTTTATTCCAACAGAATTTACTCATTAACAGCCCAGAGTCGGGGTTTGTGTGCCCGGTAGGCTCGCCTCCTATGGGTCATGGGGCTTAAATATAACTGGCAAAACGTGCGTAACCCTTTAGGGAATACAGGTGTAATATTATGTTAACCAGCCTGTTACCGTCTCACTTCAGGGCAAAGGCCTCTTCTCATACAGAGAAGGCACGAGCATCAATCACCATGCTTGCTCAAGACGGGTTGGCGATTTCAGACTTATATTAATTACAAGTCCAGGTTTCCTCACGATGTTTTCCTTCACCGATGTCAGTGATGTCCAAGATAAACTTAGGAAGTACATATGAATTGAAAAGTCACATTGGTACTTGCCCAGGTTTGAACTCACAACCTAGTGCACAAGAGGCGAGGCCTATACCACTGGGCCATCATGGCCATCATTATGTTAGTTTAACCTTTATTTGGGCAAGATTCAATATCTGCTAACCAATTATACGTTTATAATCGTCCTTGTAGCTGCACAGTACATATGTGTGTGTAAATCTATGATATAAGGTTAATGCTCACAGTAAAAAATATTGTCTTACCTGAATTATCATCGGCACTATCTCATACTTAGTATATCTTTCAAATACTATCGACTAATGCTGTGTTGAGCTATTTAGTTCTGAGTTGAGCTCTACGATAACTGACAAATGCTTACACTTATTGGGCAGGTGCTCTCATCTTTGTGGTTCTTTCCTAAAAATACCATATGAGACACTTATCTGCATGGTCCTCACCTGATCTGACCAAGATAATGTCTGGACTTTAAAAGAAACTGTGACCTCTTTCCATGTTTCTTCTCAGAGTAGTCATGTAGGGAAACACCGACCTAATCTAAATCTAATTAGATCTAGATTAGGTGATTTATTTATTCCATTTTATGACGTGTGAAACTGTTTTATTGGAACCAATTTATAGAAATAAATATCATTATTTCTAAATGATCAATGATTTCAGCTGGTGAATGTAGAAACAGGCGATGAAATAAAAGAAGCAAACACACCTGGAGAGATATGGATAAAATCACCCGGTGGTTTTAAGGTATGTGGAGTCACGGAAGAACTCACTTCAAATAAACAACGAGACATAATAGAAAATGTATTGTTTGTCGGTCATTTGGCGTTCAACGTGTTAAAAGGGAAGTGCTGAAGAATATCTAGTCTTGATTGAGTCCCAAAGTTATATCCAGCAGCATCTTATCTATATGTCACCACAGACGTCACACAAATTCACTGCAAAGTATACTGCTATAAGCACTTCGCCCGGGACTGTGTCCGCGTGGATTTCGTATTTTTCCCTTTGAACTTCACATCCGCGCCACCCCGTTTAAAGCGTAGCTTTAAAAATTATAATAAATAAATAATGCTGGACAATCCACACAGCATCATCTAGCCCCAAGCTAAGCAGAGCTTGTGTTATGGGTACTACATGACTGATATACTTAATACAATACATTACATAGATAGATATTTTTATTATACATAGCAAATACCCAGAACACCCGGAATAAATCTTTGTAGATCGTACAAACATTTGTCCCAAGGCGGGAATTGAACCCGCAACCTCCTGTGTCGCAGGCAGACCTTCGCCCGCTGCGCCACATAGGTCGTCTATAAATTGCCTATGTTACTTGCCGATAATGTAGCTTACTATAGGTGAAAGCACTTTTAAAATCAGTTAAGTAGTTTTTGAGTTTATCCATTGCAAACAAACATAAAATATGCAAACAAACAAATCTTTCCTCTTTATAATATTAGTTTAGAAATCTGCATTATGAACGGAATTCCGACGGCTACTATTTAGCAGTCTGTAGATCACCAGAAACAACACCAGTCTGGTCGGGGTTCTCGATTTTCGACCAAGTTCCGCCATCTCCTAAGAGTAACTGGGAATGAATTAGCATTAATTTGTTTCAGGGCTATTACAATAACCCAGAAGCCACGGCAGAGGTCCTCTCTAAGGACGGGTGGTTCATGACCGGGGACATGATGTACAGAGACGAGAACTGGAACTTCTACTTCGTTGAACGCATCAAGCTGTTGCTCAAGTATAAGAATCACCAGGTGAGTGAATAGCAGTCTTTTGCGTTGCATTTGTCTTGATCACCAAGTAAGTTAAGGCACAGAATAACACTCCCGTTAATGATATAAGAGTGGCTTACAAGGTTACCACTCCTTTTTGCCACGTCATGGGTACAGTCAGCCACACGGCGAAGGTGTAGAATATATGATAATGAGGATGGAAAGCCCTAATTTAGCTGAAAAGTATTAAATTATGTCTCATCTGCCTAGCCTTTTCCCAACTATGTTGGGGTCGGCTTCCAGTCTCACCGGATGCAGCTGAATACCAGTATTTAACATGGAACGACTGCCTATCTGACTTCCAGAACCCAGTTACTGGGCAAAGGCCCAGTAACTGGGTTCTGACAACCAGAGTCTGACAACCAGTCTTACCAAAGGGTAAGACTGGTTGTCAGACTCTCGGGCTTCTTACTAACCATAACGACTGTCAAAGATCTATAAATGACAACCGGGACCAACGGCTCAACGTGCTTTCCGAGGCAACGGAGGAGTCTTTATATATAATGAACGGTCACCCATCTACAGACTGATCTCCGTTTAGTCTTCAATCGACCCTTGGGTTTTTTTTCAGCCACGAATGTCTGTGATCTAGCCAAATGGTAATGATCGCAATGTCCCGCATGACCTTCCTTGGTAGCGGTAACTAGGAGGCGCATAATTTATTCCATACATGATATAAACCCATCAAAAGTAAAACCATCTCATTTGTCATTCCAGATATCACCAGTAGAACTAGAAGGTGTGATCCGTCAGCATCCCGGCGTGCAAGACGTGGCAGTGACGAGTTTGCCTGACGCAGAATGCGGTGACCTGCCCGTGGCTTGCGTCATCCCGCGCTCTGGGTCTAATGTCACCGCAGAGGAGATTAAGGACTTGGTTAAAGGTACGAGTATACAGAGGCATGTTGAAGATGCCAGCAGATTCTGACCTGTTATTCGACATGACATGAGTTCGTTGCTTGTGTATTTTTTGAGCTGATTTGCCTGCTGACGATACCAAACCTGTTAGGGTGCTTGAGATCCATAGTAAAGACTCATGTCTCAAGAGCGTATCTATTTCTAAAGTATAGATGGTAACCATACACTTGCTCTACTAATATTTTTTGAAGTAAACCATTTCATTAAAATGACAGCAGGATCGTTCACTGAGACATGTCAAGGGCACGCTAAGCAAAAATACAATGCTGCCAAACAGATGAACCACGGATCGTAGCCTACCTCTTCGTGAATATCTTACGATAGTTTCAGACCCTGGGAAGTACATAAAATAGTTTTTAATCAGTGATTTTGTCTTCATCCGCGATTACCGACATCCACGCGGATGAAGTTGCGGGCAAGATTTGGTATCTTATAAAACTCACTCAATGCTCGAGCTCAGAAAACCATGATTCCCATATTTTTAAGCACGTTTGCATTCTACTCTCAGTCTCAATCTGTCAAAAATACGTCTAATCTACCTACATTTACGACACGATTTTGACATTGATTGTTGCTGAGATGAGATTGCGACTTGAATTTGAACTTTCTTCGGGGTCTCTTATTAGAGGAATAAATCATTCGGAATGTACAGAGAGATTAAAAGTAAAGTTATATTTTCAGAAAAACTAGCTGATTCGAAGCAACTGAGAGGCGGAGTTATCTTCCTAAAGGAACTGCCGCTAACTACGTCAACTAAGGTGCACCGACGGAAGCTGAAGGAGATCGTCTTTGCAAGGACGAGAAAAGAAATCACAATATAGTCTTAATGCTTGATGACATGTTTTTTTATTTATGTTGCTTTCCGATTTTGTGGACCCTAAAACATTTTGTAGCAATTACTTTTCGACTCATTTGTATGATTGCCATTCCCAGGTCGAACTAATTGATATTGGGTTTGTCCACTGTGTAATTCTTATACCAGAAATAAGCTCAAACTCCTCCTTTATTTATATTTTTTAAACTTCATAATAACTTTATAAACTTCTTTCTTTCTTTCTTCTTTCTTTAAAAAAAAAAACGTTGCCCCACACTAGGAATTTCTCCAGTATCGTGGGTGCGTTTACAAACATTTAAACTCACATACGCAAACAGCCAGACCCGGAACAACTACCTGTAGGACATAAAAATATTTGTTCCGTGCGGGGATCGAACCCACAACACGCGGCGCAGCAGCCGATGGCTCAACCACTGCGCCAACCGTGTCGTCAAAACTGCTCCTTTCCACCGGCTTTATAAGGTCCATAGCACATTTGTAGGGCTCGGTATCCGCTTTTATAACAAGCTACCACTTTATCTGATGGATTAGCCTTTTAGTACGTTTAAATCTAAAGTCTATCTTCGATCAACGACTATTTAGATGACAAGAATAGTTGGTCGCTTTGTTGAACGCAGGACAATGTTATTATGTTCTTTCACTTTATAATATAGCCTAAGTTGACATGTTTAGTAATTGTTTATTTATGTGTCTAATGTTTATTTTACTGTCCTATTTTATGTTATTGACATGATCCTCTCATTATATTGTGTTATAATGAGTTGTATTGTATTACTAGGTTAACTAGCGACCAGGACAATTTGTTTATTATTTTATCTGAGCAAGCGGCAGTAAATTCATCATGCTCCGTTAGATGTCACTGCTAGCGATAGCGTTGGGGGTCGGTTAACCCCCTTCGATAAAATATGGCGAGGTGGGTTTTGGCTGATCTTTGCGTTATTTATTAACGATTATTTCAGTACTTCTCTTTTATTATTTGAAGTTGCTTCTTCCGTGGCTCCGCATACCTGAAAACCACCGGGTGATTTTATCCATAACTCTTCAGGTGTGTTTGTTTTTTTTATTTCTTCGCCTGTTTCTACATTCACCAGCTGAAGTCATTGATCATTTAGAATTTCACTGTAAATATGCATACGAGGCGAACAACGGCACTGTGGCGCCCTCTTCATTCTAATACTTACAATAGCCCTATGATACCTATAGATGTGTGTGACAATCTGCGTGGTCATAATGTATCTTCTTTATATCTATAAGTAGGTACTAATAAATAAAATAAAAATGTCTGTTTGTAATGCCAAAAGAACAAAGTACAACTTTTTCCAACACTCAATTTATAATAAGATTAGACAAATAGCTTCCAAATATCATTAGTTAATGTTATATTGCTAAAATGTAGTTACATCACAAAAAAAAATTTTTTTTGTCTGTTTTTCTGTCTGTCTGTTTAAGCTAATCTAGGAAACGACTTGACTGATTTTGACGGGACTTTCACTAGCAAATAGCTAATGTATAAGTTATAGTATAAGGACTAATTAAGGTTACTTTTATATTAGAAAAAAATAAGTAATCCGCGTAAAATAAATGAAACCCATGTTTTATTAAATTACACGCAGATAAAGTTGTGGACACAGCTAGTAATGTAGGTATACAATAAATATGTGTCAGTGTGCACTGTGTAGGGCATCAACCTACCAAGAAAGAGTTGGTGGGAGGAGACGTCATTATGAAACGAACTCAAATATAAACTATTATATTTGATAGCTTGTAACAGTGCGTGATCACTGATCACTAGTGTCATTTGAAAGTTTAAAATCAATCATGGCGGAATTCTACAAAAACGAAATCATAGATAATTATGTCAGTGAGTTTACATCGCGAATAGTGTCAGAGACTGGGATACCTAGAGATAAGTACCATCTCGGTAAAATAATCTTGCAGAGTATTAAGGATGATCCTGACTTCGTTATGCAGGTAACATTTGTTTTTTTTTAATAGTACTTAAACGAGCGAAAATAAATTCAAATGAAAAGGGTAAAAAACACTGAATATGCCTAACTGAAATACCTACGAAGTAGGCAACAAACAGTGGGCGAATACAAATATTTAAAACATCGACTTGAAGATAAAAAAAAAATTACTAGTTATACAATAGGTACGATCAGTAGGTACTTATAATAATTCTTGAGCGAAATAAATAGTTGTTAGCTTTGTTTTAATTTAAACTGGGATCGAGTTTATCTTTCAGAACACCTTACCTAGCCTACCCACAATGTTATTTATCCCACTGTAGAAAGGTATTTATTTTTGGCACACCATGTATTAGCTAACAAACTAAATAAATGCCTACTTCTTACTTAGTTCTATACGAGTAATAGTCGTCCATTCAGTAGAAACATATTTCGACCGCTCTAGTATTCTATTCAGTAACTTGAAATTTTAAATGTAAGCTAGTCTAATGTGTTCTCACTTCAAGTACCGCATTTAACTTAGTTTTAGTAATACATAATTATCACCAGTTAAGTTATTTTTTCATAAAACTAATTTAACGCCGCTCGGTTAAGTAATCAAGCATACACACACCACCAGCAAATTACACACATTACGCACATTAATTTTTTAATCGCCCGGTCTATAGTAAGCAAGGGGAAATTGTTCATCTTAAGTCAAAAACTATGTACGTACAATAAGTTAAGCCTATTAAGTCCGCCTCTGTACATTTGTGTGCTAAATTTGTGTGTAAAGTATTAAATAAATAAATAAGTTATTTTCTCCTTGCTTACTGTTATTTTACCAGTAGTAGTTAGTGTACTTTAAAATGTTGACACCCCATTTCAGCGGCTATGATTGAAATGAATATAGCACACATTTTTTTAAACCCTCTACGTAAATCGATAAATATTGTGTGGCAATGTTATTGTGAAGTCGATATTAGTAGCTGTGACTGAAAGACAAACAAACAGACGAAGTCTCACCCGTAGGCGAGCAAATCGACGCCCTTCGCAAGAAAACCTATTTACTGAGTCTGCTTCAGAGATGAGCGAGATTATGGCAATCTCGCTCATCTCTATAGCAATGAATTAATCAGCAGAGTGGACTGGGTCATGGCGACCCAGTCCACTCTGCTGATTCGGCTCGTTAATGATTACGCTCTGCTCGTTCGTGGCAAATGTAACACTTCGCTCGTTCTTTTTAGGATTGGGTCTGCTCCGCTCGTTTGTTTTGAGAAAAAGAGGCTCACTTCGCTTTCTCTTCTCGTGTGAGAGCACACACAGTAATAGTGGCGTAGGCAAGCTCTGTCTGGTTACTGTGGGGCTCGCTTCAGCTCGTCTCAAAACGGTGCTTGCTACACTGGGTTTAGTTAGGGAACACCATCTGTATCGTCAAGTTTGACTATCTTGATGTGACTTTGACCACCTCTCATTAATTAGGATAGAGCAAGCTAATTTTTGAGACATAAAAGGGAACTACTCATACTTTGGTACAGAAGCCAGTACATCAAGCTAGCCCAATCAATCAAATTTCTCTGATAGTTTTCATTTTCAACTTTATAAACAAAAGAATAAGGTTCATGTTTATTTGGAAAAAAATGACAGTTTGGGATAGCTTGATGTGCTGGCGTCTGTACCTATCCATTTCTGGGCAACATGGCTTTTTCACAACAGATTGATGGTGGAACCGGTGAATCAGAAACCAACAGATCCATGTTGAGAAGAAGCATACAATGCGCAAGCAGCTTCAATAATATGGGACTGAAGACTGGTGACACCATAGTGCTGATGGCTCCTAACCATTTGGACCAAGCCGTTCCGTTCTACGCTGCTTTATACCTGGGGATTGCCACTGCTGCTATCGATAGGACTCTTAAAGTTAGTAAGTACTTAGGTCTTTTAATATTAGATAGGTATTAACTAATATTGTTGTCCTTGCTTCTTTGGTATTTTTGTCTAGTTGATGGTACTCGTTACCTCGTTACGTTGGGATATAAACATATCTGGCGAAATAAAAGTCCTTTCAGAACTATCTTTTCTCTTCCAGATGAATTAAAAAATGTTTTTGACACCAGCAAGCCCAAAATCATATTCTGCCAAAGCGATAAAGTTCAGGATGTCCAAGAAGCTGTAGAACTCTCAGGTCTTAAATCAAAAATTATCACTTTTGATGAAGGTACAGATACGATGACGTTTTCTGAAATGATGGGGAAACATGGAGATCATATTGCAGTCGAGAACTTCAAGTAAGAAACATCCTCTTATTGTTATCAGCCGTTTTTCCTCCAGGTAAAGGAATCTTACTTTAGTGGACTGCATATATTTCGTAGATGCAGCTGGACGTGACAACTTCTACACAACCAACTGCAGTGTGCTAGGGTACCAGTGTGTTAGTCTACCAGTGTGTTAGGCTACCAGTGTGTTAGGCTACCAGTGTGTGTGCCATACAGTTTGTAAAGTTAGCTAGCTAGCTGTTATTTATATAATTATGTGCTTTTATACACAAAAAAACGAATATACACCATATTCCTTTTTTTGTGTATTTTTTTATTTTGGAATATTGGTGTGTGCTAGCTAACATGTGGCAAATTATTTAATTTAATTATTTATAACGATGTTTTTTTTTGACATATTTTGTACAGATTCATGTTCTTCAAACATATCAGACAGACGTGTTGCTGGGGAGTTTGTTCTGCCACTTCTTCTTCCCAGCAAAAAACAATAGGAAGTGGTGAAGGGTGGGCGTTTTGGGGGATTGACTGATGCGCTGTGTGTCGTGGGTGCGATTCCCGCAACGGAACAAATATTTGTATTGCCTATAGGTAGTTTTTCCGGGTTTGGCTGTTTGTGTATGTGAGTTTGAATGTTTGTATGCGCACCCACGATACAGGAGAAATTCCTAGTGTGGGGCAACGTTTTAAAAAAAACGTTCTAACAAACAAAAAAACATTTTACAGACTTACTAATAACCAATTGAAATTTCAGGCCTGCCGACTTTGACCCCGACGAGACGATAGCTTACCTAATATCCACAAGCGGAACCACAGGACTGCCTAAATGTGCCGCTTTGTCTCACAAGAACATGGCGGTCAATGGACCTTATTTTTGGTATTTATCGATAGCATGTTATTTAGAAATACATTTGTGTTCCTTTGGGTCAAGATTTAGGTGAATACTTAGGTGTAGCTATCTGGCAAGGAGCTTGTGGCTCAATAAAAACAGCCGCACTGGTTTATTCAAGGTTAAGCTACGTTTGCCGAGGTCAGTCTATCGATGGGTGACCATTCGTGACATATCGAGACGCCTCCGTGCCCCGGAAAGCACGCTAAGCCGTTGGACCGGCTGTCATTTGTAGATCTTTGACAGTCGTTACGGGTAGTCAGAAGCCCGAAAGTCTGACAACCAGTCTTACCAAGGGGTATCGTGTTGCCCATTAACTGGGTTGTGGAGGTCAGACAGGCAGTCGCTTTATGTAAAATACTGGTATTCAGCTGCAACCGGTTAAACTGGAAGCGGACCCCATCATAGTAGGTATAAGGCTAGGCAGATGATGATCAAGGTGTACCTAAAAGATAAACTGCATTTTCCTACTAGCTAACTAACCTTGCTGGAAATGCAACGTGTCTACCAACCGTCTTACAAAGTCCCTGGACAGCAAAATGACTTCTAGGAATCCACGACACCGGTTCAGACTCTCAACTTTCACCATTTTATGTTCCAGTACTTTTGCCAATAAAATACCTGTCACCCGATCGGTACTTCTCGTGGCTCCTCTTCAATGGCTGTCTGCACTCCTCAGCCATCTTCTATCGCCATTTTTCAAGTTTACTAGAGTACAATCCTCTCATAAAATCACCACGGAACATATTCTTGAATTGATTGGAAAATATAAGGTAAGCTTATGTTAAATCATCCTCCAGCCCTTATCCCAATTTATTGAAATGTCTGACTCAGCGCAGTATCCTATCAGCCGTCATCTTATATGTAGCCCTTGTCCAGCGATATCATTTATTTATCAGTTGTATTTAGGTACTAATAACTTACTCTGATGGCCATCCGCATGAGATACAAATCATTTTTCACGGCGCGTTCCCCATTTCTCAACTTAAAATACAGATTCACTATTGCTATTTCGAGCTCATCCTCTCCAAGAGCTACAGAAGAACATTTCCCACAAGCCAAAGAAAAGAACTGTTTAAAAATTATTACATTTTTCAGCCTACTTTTATGACGCTCAGTCCAACCATGATGACAACGATACTGAAAGCGGCGAAACAAGAAAACTGTGATTTATCCTGCTACGAAGTTATATACCTTGGAGGAAGTGCAGTACCTGGAACCCTTATAGAGGAACTGAGGGTATGTAACGTCAGGAAAACATCGTTTCTTCCACCCCACCCTGATCAGTTCAGCGGCCCCAAATCCTTCACTATTTTAACTAGAGAGAATCACTGCACCCTACGGGCTCGGCATCTAGGGGAGAGTGCAATTGCAGGATAGGCCTCAAATAAATACCATTGAACTGACTCACGTGCACAGGTATAGTTGTTAGCCCTGGCTGGGGGCCTTAAATGTAAGGTCACCACAGGATAGACCGGTTAAGCAATCAACAGACGTCTAGTGCTGAATTGCGAGTGGCCATATCTAAATAAAAAGAAAACACGTTTACAGCAAACCAATAATGCATGGCACTAAGTCTTTTGTCAAGAAAATTGTCGGGAATCTTTTTTTTTTTTTTTTTGTTAAAAAAAACGTTGCCCCACACTAGGAATTTCTCCTGTATCGTGGGTGTATCACATACACAAACAGCCAGACCCGGAACAACTACCTGTAGGTCATACAAATAATTGTTCCGTGCGGGGATCGAACCCACAACACGCGGCGCAGCAGCCGATGGCTCAACCACTGCGCCAACCGTGTCGTCGAGCCTGTACCTACATTTTTGGCAAATAAATATTTCTGATTCTGATCGTTTTCGGTAATTAACAATGAGTTTGGCCTCACTGTGTATCTGCGGTTTAAAAGCCAACACAAAATTTCACTTTTACGAGATAAAAAGTAGACTGTCTTACTCCAGGGTATGAGCTATCTTCACAACTACTATCCAAATCCGTTCAGTAGTTTCGGCGTAAAGGAGTAACAAACAGACACACATACCGACAAACTTTTGCATTTATCTACAATATTAGTATGATATTATGTTCGACCTTTCATAAGTTTTTGGGATGTAGCAAAAAGTAATGAAGTAATAATAGGTCTTTACCTATGAAATTGCCGTTTTGTATGAAAAAATTTAAATGATTTTTTTTCATGTATTTTTTATTTGTATTAATCGAAGTAATCACCCATGCAATCAATGCATCTTTGCCAACGCAGTGGCAGTTTATTGATGCCCTTCTTAAAGAAATCAGCTGGACGGGAGGCAACAAATTCTTCAAAAGCATTTTGTACTGCCTCTCGGGTATTGAATTTTTTTCCCGCCAAGAAGTTATCCAAATTCTGGAAAAAGTAGTAGTCTGTAGGCGCAAGGTCTGGTGAGTAGGGCGGATGACGGAGAGCTTCCAACCCCAGTTCTTGCAACTTGGAGACCGTCTGCTGTGCAGTATGAGGTCGCGCGTTGTCGTGCAGGAGCAGCGGAGACGAGCGATTGACCAATGCTGGTTGGAGATGTGCCAGCTTCTACATCATTGTGTTCAATTCTTCACAGTACACATCTGCAGTAATGCTCACCCCGTTTGGTAAGAAGCTGTGTTGAATCACACCGGCGCTAGACCACCAAACAGTGACCATCACTTTTCTTGGGGTAAGTTTTCGTTTAGGGCATTGTTTAGGTGCTGAACCAGGATCCAACCAACTTGCTGAGCGCTTGCGGTTATCAAACAGAATCCATTTTTCATCGCAGGTAACAATGCGGTTCAAAATTCCTTCATTTGTGTGTCTGTTGAGCAGTGCAAGGCACGTCTCGACGCGTACTTCGCGCTGGCGATCATTGAGTTCGTGGGGCACCCATTTGTCAAGCTTTTTTACCTTGCCAATTTGACGCAAATGGACCAATATTGTTTTGACGCTAACGTCGAAAGCTGCTGCTAATTCAGCTGTAGATTGTGTATCATCAGCTTCCACAATCGCCTTTAATTCGTCATTGTCGACCAAAGTCTTCGGACGACCGCGAGGTTCATTTTTCAGGTCGAAATTTCCAGAACGGAAGCGAGCAAACCAATAACAGGTAGTGCGTTGGTTTGTAGTGTTAGCTCCGTAAACGTCGTTGATGTTCCGTGCCGCTTGTGCCGCGTTGCTGCCACGACGACGGTACTCATATTCCATAATTACTCGAATTTTTAACGTATCCATGATGACGAAAAAGATTTAAATGCGATGAAAATGTAACACTAATCAATAAACAAATGACTACTTTTGGAAAAAAAAAACCATGTTTTTAAAATAAAATTAATTTGAAATTAGAATTCTTAGCCAAACAAAAAATATTTTGATTTGAAATGGCCAGTACTGCAGAACGGCAATTTCATAGGTAAAGACCTAATATATGTATTTATGTTCTCAGAGTTTGACACCGAATACAATAGTTGCTGATGCATACGGAATGAGTGAAGTGGGCTCTTTTACATTCCATGGTATGGACTCCCCGGTTGGGTCCAGTGGGAAACCATTTTGGTATTTACAATACAAGGTTCGTAGGTATGCCCATACCTCTGTTATAAAAAATAAGTGCGATCGTCTTTTTACTCCAACAATCGCGACCAACATTGGCTTTGACAATATTGGCGTAAAACATAACGCTTTTGAGTTGACGCATGTATTAATTTCACTCGTTAAGTTTACTCCTTAAGAATCGATTTTCACATAAAGCCTCTTATCGATTTTCAGACAAAGCCCCCGGTATGGTTATATCGGGAGCTTTATGTGAAAATCGATTCTTAAGGAGTAAACTCCAATAACATTACTTAATACATGGGTAGATCACGCTGCAATTATCTGACTACATGCTTGCTTCACAAGCTTACATATTTCATCTGGATGGATGTCCGACGTTAACCTAAAGTCTTCAATAATAATTTTGAAGAGTAGAGTCCTCTCGTGCTCTCGAGGACTCAATGCGAAACAAAATGACTACAAGACACCTAACAGACGGCAGCCCATCAAGGTATCCCAAAACGTAAAATTTTCCCAATTGCACATAAACTTTATTCTTTTGTTATACTGTTGAAAAACTACCAAATAAAATTGGCAGATTAGTGTAGCTTGATGTGCTGGCCTCCGTTCGTTGGAAATTTCAGTATCATTCTAATCATAAACTTGTCCTGACACTACTTTCATTGATAAATTAAATTAAAAAATAATCTAAGCTTCTTCTGGCCATCATTAATTATCACATGACCGATTACAAATTGCCCGATAATATGAATTTAATCGTATTCGATATTATGAACCTCCATAGTACACACACATACCTATGTATGTGTGTGTGCGTTACCTAACGAGGTACTTATCTAGTAGGTCATTGCTCTCATTAAAAAAAATATTATCTTATCTGAACAAGGTTAGCAGTTGGTACCCGCATTGTTACTATCTCGTATTATATTTCTCATAAGCTACTTACGTATGTAATGTAGCATTTATTCATGAGGATATAAGGGCTTTATAGTTACAGCTGTGTCTGCGATCCTGCTCATACAATAGGGATGAAGCCTGAGTAAAAAAAAAGGAATTAATTATATTTAGTCTGTCAGTCAGATAGTAAAAAAATATTGGACAAGGTATTCTTTGCTTTATCAAAATTAAGAAAAAATGAATCAGATAAAACGCATTCAAGATGGGGAGTGGGGGCTCGATACGTCACATGTGGGTATAAAATCCTTTAATTACGTAAAGAAAGAAAAAACACGTGTCAAATATTTTAAATAATCTACCGGACGGCCAAAAACTATTTTTTTTCCGCATCCGTATTATACATAAATAAATAAATAATGCTGGACAATCCACACAGCATCATCTAGCCCCAAGCTAAGCAGAGCTTATGTTATGGGTACTAGGTGACTGATATACTTAATACAATACATTACATAGATAAATATTTTTTTACTATACATAGTAAATACCCAGAACACCCGAAACAAATATTTGTAGATCGTACAAACATTAGTTCCAGGGCGGGAATCGAACCCGCAACCTCCTGCGTCGGCGGACCTTCGCCCACCGCGCCACATCGGTCGTCAAATAATAGGGATATAATAGGGATGAAGCCTGGGTAAAAAAAAAGGAATGATGTTTAGTCCGTCAGTTGGATAGTAAAAAAATATTGGACACGTATTGTTTGCTTTATCATATTAATAAAAAAAATATTAGATGGGGAGTGGTGGCTCGCTACGTCACATGTGGGTATAAATCTTACTAACGTATGACGTCACGCTACATTTTAACTCAATGTATTGACGTAATCCTTTAATTACGTAAAGAAAGAAAAAACACGTCTCCAATATTTTAAATAATCTACCGGACGGCCAAAAACTATTTTTTTGTCCGCATCCGTATTATGTAAGGTGGTAACATTTTTAATTTGATAAATGATTTCAGCTGGTGAATATAGGAACAGGCGAAGGAATAAAAGAAGCAAACACACCTGGAGAGTTGTGGATAAAATCACCAGGTGGTTTTAAGGTATGTGTGTAAAAACAGACGTGCTGAAGAATCTCCTATATAAGTACCAAAGTTATGTGTTATCTATGTATCACCACATACAAATCAAAAATCAAAATTCATTTATTCGCATGAGGCATTTTACATATGAGCACTTTCAACAAAAAAAACATAGGAAAGGAAATGAGCAGTCTAACCAACAATTAGTCCAACAGACACAACACTAGTCTGGTTGGAGGTTTGTCCCTTTTTAACCGAAGAACTTTCTTGTCCTCTTTTTACCAAAGAGAACTTGGGAGTAGGCCTAAATGGCAACAAAATGAACCAAACTTTTATTCTAGAGCTATTATAATAACTCAGAAGCAACAGCAGAGGACTATTCCTTTTAAACAACGACTTAGACGACGATTACTGACGACCTATGTGGCGCAGCGGGCGAAGGTCCGACTGCGACGCAGGAGGTTGCGGGTTCGATTCCCGCCTTGGGACAAATGTTTGTACGATCTACAAAGATTTGTTCCGGGTGATCTGGGTATTTGCTATGTATAATAAAAATATCTATCTATGTCATGTATTGTATTAAGTATATCAGTCATCTAGTACCCATAACACAAGCTCTGCTTAGCTTGGGGCTAGATGATGCTGTGTGGATTGTCCAGCATTATTTATTTATTTATAAAAACTAACAACCCTGCCACCCCCTTTAAAGCGTAGTTTTGAAGATAGCCTATGTTACTCGCTAATAATGAACCTTTCTATAGATGAAGTTTCTGAATGTATCCATTGCAAACAAACAAATCTTAGTTCAGAAATCTGCATTATGAACGAAATTCCGACAGTTACTATTTGGCATTCGGTAGACCACCAGAAACAACACCAGTCTGGTCGGGGTTCTTTCTTTTCAACCCAGGAACTTTCGATCTATTTCCACCGTTCTCCAAAGAGTAACTGGGAATGAAATAGCATCAATTTTTATTTCAGGGCTACTACAATAACCCAGAAGCCACGGCAGAGGTCCTCTCTAAGGACGGGTGGTTCATGACCGGGGACATGATGTACAGAGACGAGAACTGGAACTTCTACTTCGTTGAACGCATCAAGCTGTTGCTCAAGTATAAGAGTCACCAGGTAAGTTAGAGCGAGAGAGAGAGAGAGGCGGTCTTTTGCATCACGTTTATGGTTAATCATGTCTAGGAACAGGACCTCACACTTGCATGTCTTATTTGGGTGCCATACGGTGATACTGCTCGGTTTCTTTACCGGGTAGCTGCAACCGCACTTCTATGATAATGATTTCAACAGCTTCTTATGTGGTAGCAGTAAGTGCTGTTATCGCAGTTCTAGTTTAACCACTAACGTCGGGCGATTGCCAAACAATTATCAATTAATCATGAAGATGGATAGCAGTGATATAGCAGCAGTGTAAATACTGTGTTTACCAGATCTTGGCTAAATAAAAACAACCGCACGGGTTGATTCAAGGTTAAGTTACGCATGCCGAGGTCAGTCTGTGGATAAGTTTGGTTTGTAACGTATCGAGACTCCTCCTTGCCTCGGAAAGCAAGTTAAGCCGTTGGTCCCGGCTGACATTTATAGATCTTTGACAGTCTTTGCGGGTAGTCAGAAGCCCGAAAGTCTGACAACCAGTCTTACCAAGGGGTATCGTGTTACCTAGTAGCTGGGTTGTAGAGGTCAGATAGGCAGTCCCTCCATGTAAAATACTAGTATTCACCTGCATCCGGTTAGACTGGAAGCCGACCCCAACATAGTTGGGAAAAGGCAACGATGATGATGTGTTTACCAGATCAGAATAAATTCCCAAAATAAGACCATTTTCTCTGTAATTCCAGGTATCACCAGTAGAATTAGAAGGCGTGATCCGTCAGCATCCCGGCGTTCTCGACGTGGCAGTGACGAGTGTACCTGATGCAGAGTCCGGTGACCTGCCCGTAGCTTGCGTCATCCAGCGCCCAGGGATTAACGTCACAGAAGACGAGATCAAGGACTTGGTTAAAGGTATTTAATGGTTTATTGAAGATGCCAGTAGATTACAGATTGATTTTTGGTCACGAGACTAGGTTGTTGCAAACGTAATTATTGTCTGATGTCAAAGCTTAATAGGGTGCTTGAGATCCATAGGAAGAGTCTGACGAATACAGGTCTTAAGTGCATTGCTATCCTAAAATTTGAAAGCAAGACTATACTTCGCTATCGCATATTATTTTGAGCGAGCCAATTTATAAAAATCTTGCCTAAATCGTCTATTATGTCCCACGGCCATGCACAAATGCGTGGCTGACAAATAAATGGTTCTCTCGGGTAGTATGTCAAAGCTAGTGTCTACACATCTTATGATTAACTGATAACTAATTCACCTGGGCTATTATTGGTGAATAATAAAAGTGTAACATTAATTGGTCAAGTGAGGTTTAAAACAAAATCAGTGCGTATCAAATTAAAGCTATTTTATTATACTGTGAATGAAAATAGTATCATCAATTTTTTTTTTCATTATTCTTCTATAGTTATTGTATCCCATTATTAAATTATGTTTAATTTCAATAAATTATTATACATTTACTAACAATTATAATCAAAAGTGAGGTTAACATAAAAATAATACCAAAATCAGACTATGATTTTTCAAAATAACAAAAAAAAAATCTCTCCCCTTCACTATTTATTTAAATGAATTTCATCATCAAGTCCATTTATTATATCACGTCTTGTTATCATTAAATTATTTCTTCATAAATCACTCCTCGATTTAAGTAAACACGCATGGCGCCCTGACGGTCCAAAGTGACAGAAAATGTGACCATTTCCTTCAAGATGGTGTCGGAAAATGTGACGATTTCTTTCAAGATGGCGTCGGAAAATGTGACGATTTATTTTAACATTGCTTTAAGATTTCTCCCATACGACGGTACAGAAGTTTCACTTCAATAATACAGAATTTACAGAAGAATTAAAAGTGACGTTGTATTTTCAGATAGACTGGCCGACTCGAAGCAGCTGAGGGGCGGAGTTATCTTCCTAAAGGAACTGCCGCTAACTACGTCAACTAAGGTGCACAGAAGAAAGCTGAAGGAGA
Organism: Phlogophora meticulosa; assembly: GCA_905147745.2. Taxonomy (NCBI): domain Eukaryota; kingdom Metazoa; phylum Arthropoda; class Insecta; order Lepidoptera; family Noctuidae; genus Phlogophora; species Phlogophora meticulosa. The sequence goes on along the minus strand of LR990537.1, from coordinate 12,347,727 downwards.
TCGCCATTGCAAAGTCGACAAAACAAATCACAATATAGTCTTGATACTTGATGATATATTAAGGGTTCCGTACCTAAAACGTGCAAAGGGTTCGCTGGGCATCCGTCCATCCCTATGTCTGTTAGCGGGCTGTACCTTTAAAAACCGTAATGCTACACAGAAAAGAAAGCAAAATCATTGACAGGACAGTTGAATTTTTCACAGAATGTGTATTTCTATTGCCGCTATATTACATTATGATGGAACTGCTAACAAGATTTATCACCTGATTTTTGTACCTACATTCATTGCTTTTAAATATATCTATCATTTTCTATTGTATAACCATTTAATTAAAAGGATCCCAAAACAAGTAACGTGTTTTTTCGTCGTTTTATACTCGACCGTAACTATCGCTGATCGCTAAACATGTACGATGGTACAGAACCCAATCGTGTATGACTGCCCGTGGCCAACATGCACTGGGTTGGAGTTTTTTATTTTGTGGTTCCAAAAGGATTTTGAACTAAATAAAATTGGGTGCGGAAAAACAGGCCTTTTTCTCGTCACGACTTCTGTGCGTTACGTTATGCCATGATTTGGTGACAGTTTGTTTGGTACAGTAACTGGCCAAACATAAGCGCAGTGCCAGATCAAAAAGATCGACGAAGTACAATACAAATATTTGGCGCAGAGTCCTGGCAAAATATTTCAGCGCAGTGCCTTATTATAAGATTTGACGCAGTGCTTGACCTGACCAAAAGGATTCGACACAAACTCGGTACGGTCAGCAATTACCGTACTGAGTTTTGGATATTGTAATAGGAAATACATAGTCAGATGTACAACAGACTTTTATTCTCTGGGCGAAGTGAGCACCAATTTCTTAAGCTTCTGCCTGTCGATCTTCGATGCGTTGGTGGTTGGTAGTTCTTCCAAGAAGATCACGCCCCCTCTTAATTGTTTGGTGTCTGTCAGCGTTTCTGAGGATAGATAAGTCTCGGTTGTTACTTTTTCTTTCAAAATCTGGAGAACGTACTTTTGAAGTAAAAACTTCTTTGGAGTCTAGGATATTGTTTGTAGGGGTAAAACTTATGGATTCGCGTCACCAGCATGGTAATGTGTAGGAGATGTCCATCACTTGTTGGTGGAATGCATCCGGTATAAAAGAGAAAGAGATTTACTACTATCTCAATTAAATATAAATAGTTTAGAAATAGGTGCATTTCTCACAGTTCTTTCAAAACCACACAGTGATACCGCTTATAAAATATATGAGTTTGTTGGCAATTTAAGAAGAACGCAATTGTAGCATTTCTCTCCTCTTAGGCTACGATGAGCCTGGCATAATTAATAGATTAAAAGGCTTGTAAAAAATAAATAAAGAGAAAAAAAAGAAGCATGGTAATGTGACGTGTTGCGACAGACTGACAGTTATTCCAAATCTGCCTATCTTTTTAACCTATAAACCGTACAAGTCGTATTTATCCAAACAATATGTTCGTGTCCATTTTGCCTGAATCGTATTTATAAGACAAAAATCTTTTGTTTGTCCAATTTGATTGTTAAGATCTACTTTACAGTTTACCATAAATAGCTTATATCGGGCAAGGTAATAAATGTACTTACTATTTATAAGCTGAGCGTTGGGGGCACGGAAACTGATATAAACATACGTGGTTAAAAGTTTAATCTTTTTTTCCAACTTCACGTCCTTTTATCCCCCTATTGAAATAAATGGAAACCAATTGCGACTATTGTGATTCTTAAAATCCCAATAACTACTAACGTGCAGCCTATGTATGTATATTCATGCTGTTACAGTCTTATTTTCTTTCATTTTTGGACCTGAGCCCTGTGAAAATCCTAGTGCAAGCCAGTTTTCGTACCTTATGCGGACCCTGTATAAGTCAAAATGCAGTCTTAAGTTACCTTTCACCAGGTCCTTAATCTCCTGTGCTGTAGGGCTACATCCAGGTTTCGGCACAACGCAGGCCACTACCAGGTCCCCGCACTCCTTGTCAGGTATACCAGTCACTGCTACTTGGAATACTCCAGGATGTTTCAAAATAACCACCTCAATTTCTATCGGAGACACCTGAAATTACATTAAAGACTGAACTTGGTACTAGTCATCGTTCATCGAGGGTTTTTTAAGCATACTCTTCCATTAAAAAAGGTTAGGCTACGCATGCTGAGGTCAGCCAGTATAGAATAGACTAGAATAGAATATTTATTTGCCAGAAACATGGTATGTTTACAAAAGGTGTTCGTATTATTGCATAGTGCTACATGTCTCACCGTTTTAACGGTATGCAAATCAAGTTACAATTATTATTACATACAATCATTGAAGTAGGTACATTCATTTTTAGTTACCATTATTTACATTATATTAATATTAAATTTTTTATCATTATTTCAATTATACACAAACTACACACTTCTATTTTTGACATGACATTAAATAAAACAATAAGTTTAACAAAATAACACTTAACTTAAATAATTACATTACTTATGCCTGTATTTTGATACCAGATCAAGAGAAAAAAAATTACAGGGACATTTTACAAAAAACTCGTGAATTGAGTAAAAACATTCCTGCAACAGCCACTTTCGTAGTGCCGAACAAAATTTTTGGAAGGGTAGTTGGGTAATTGTCTTCGGCAAAACATTATAAATTAGGGGAGCCATGTAGATACAACTCTTTCGGAAGAGTTGCAACTTAGGAACAGGTATCTCGAAATCTAGATGTGCAGCTTTCCTTTTATTTGTATTATCCCTTCGTTCAAATAATGCAAGATTGGATCTCACAAACTTGGCAACTTCGAAGATATATATGCAGGGTACAGTCAAAAGGTTATGTGACTTAAATATAGGCTTACACGAATCAGACCAATCCATATTAAAAATTGCGCGGATACACTTTTTTTGAGCAATGAAAATTCGATCTGTTTCTGAGGAGTTTCCCCACACAACTATGCCGTAGCGAATTACTGAACAGACATAGGCATGATACACCATTATGGAGGTTTCTCTCGACGTTACATTTTTGACCTTTTTGAGCGCAAATACAAATTGGTTAATTTTCTTGCAGAGTATCTCGATATGATTCTTCCATGTTAAGTGCTCATCAAGTGTTACCCCTAGAAACCTTGTGTTATGTACCTGCTTTACGCTAATATTAGTTACGTTAGTACGCTATTAATAGTAGATGGATGACTGTTCGTAACATATCGAAACACCTCCGTACCTCGGAAAGCATGTTAAGCCGTTGGTCACGGCTGTCATTTGTAAATCTGTGACAATCGTTACGGGATGTCAGAAGCCCGAAAGTATGGCAACCAGTCTTATGAGGTATCGTGTTGCCCAGTAACTGGGGTGAGTCGCTCCATGTAAAATACTGGGGTTCAGCTGCATCCGGTTAGACTGGAAGCCGACCCCAACATAGTTGTGAAAAAGCTAGGCTGATGATGATGATGGTCTTTACACATTAAACATCTTTACATTCTAGACTTTCCTAGTAATGGATCCACATGTTCCCTTTGGCCTTTTGACCTAGCTATGTTCTGTGTCCCACTCGGTACGAAGAAAAGAGAAAATTATGTACTTCTTTCTCCTGCATTGTTCTTTTCTGATAAATTTGGTTGAGGAGCTAAGACAGTTGAATAGATTCTCCGAGACTAGTTGAGGTTTATAGCTTTAACTTTTTTCTGGGTGTCGCCACTGTTGACTCTGGCTTTTAGGAGTTCCAGTGGTTGGGAACAGTGCCGCGCGCTTATCACAGATGAAAAAATGATCAAACTTACCTGATGATTTTTGTATTTCATTAGTGACTTTATTCTTTCCACAAAGAATATATTCCAGGAATGATCCCTGTAGAAAACGTCACCACATTTGAACCAGCCGTCTTTTGTTAACGACTCTTTTGTCACTTCTGGGTTATTGTAGTAACCCTGGAAATAAAATTAAATACTAATACACACACACGACACGTTACGCACACACGCTTTTAACGAACACACGCACAAACAAAACACGTCATACACTAACACTTGTAACACACAGAACACGTCACACACACTCTTGTAAGACACACATAAACAATCATAACTCTACGCTCAGCATAGCCGAACGTTGTCTAAAACTTCGTGTATGAAGTTAACGGGTAGGGATTGTATAATTGTACTAGCTCCGCGAGGGTACCCGCGGTGAAAAAGTCAACAAAGACGGATCGAAATTGACACGAGAATACTTTGCCTTTGCGGGATCAAAGTAGCGCATATTTTAATCCAGGGTATGAGCTACCTTCATAACAAATATCATCAAGATCCGTTCAGCGGTATCAGCGTGAGGGGTAACAACATATTGGCGGGGCCCAATAGGGGGCCAAAGCCTGCCGGGGTTGCGGCATGTTCGAAAGAGTTACCATGAACCCGGAACATAAAGGGCAAGGACGGCACACGGATGGGTTTTAGTCAGTAAAAGTCTGACACGCCCTCCCGTTCCACCCAGAACGGGAGAAGTCATTGGATGATTACCCATCCTTAATTAAAAGGGGTAACCAACATACACACAAATTTATCAACAAACCGATTGCCTTTTATTTCTTTCTTTCATTTAAATATAAACTCAATTGTACCTTAAACACATTTGGGCCTCTGAACCATAATTCTCCAGGGATGTTAGGCTCAGTAACATCTTCATTCGTGGCAGGGTCCACTAACTGAAATAGAAGAAACTTTTAGTACTTAAAAGGTGGTATGCAATACTGAACCTTATTGCATTCTATAAATCAATAATAATAATTGCTAGAAATCATGCAATAAGTTTATTAATGTTAAGGCAATTTTTATTTAATAATATAATTATTATGTATCAATGCTAGCTCTATGTACATTAATTTAATAGTCCAATAAAACACTCAGCGTTGTTACCTGAAACACAGGTTTGAATAAACCTGTCATCAGGCAGGTCGCTATTGTTTTTCATTAGGCCTTTATCCAATATATTATATAAGTTATACCTACACTAGATTTATTTTAGGCATAGTTTAATATTTGCTTAATAATTTTAATATGTAACTCTGTACTGATGTCACTTCTATGTAATTTATATGTGAACTTATGAATAAAAAGTATTTTTTTTTTTTTTTTTTTTTTTTTTTTCAGGCTGGTTTCAATCTTCTACCAATGAGACCGACGATCTGGTGGAAGGTAGTCGAAAAATAAGGACCAATCGATGCGGAAATCTAAAGGGCAGGCCTATGTCCAACAGTGGATGTATTTTGGCTCAATGATGATGATGAGCCTCGAGATGGTTGCAAGCTCAGATTCACGTAAGTGGAATGCTTTTCAAATCTCAGCATGAATACTTACCCGGCACTCCATGGTACCAACTGGTCTACCCAAAGACCCTGGCGCTGGTTGAAAGTCGTGAATGAAGGCTGGTCCACTCAATTCACTCATTCCATACATAACGAATATTTCTTCAGTTTTTGTCAGTTTCTGCAAAATAGACGAAATTACGATTAACTTGCCAGGTTTCGTTATTTCATGATAAGCGTTATTTTATTTTTGACTACCGCACTAGTCTTGGTCGCAACTAGGACAAGCTATGGTGCCGCAGACAGACACACACACACGCACACACACATACACACACACACAAACAAACACACACACATACATACACACAAACACACACACATATGTATATGTACGTACAGGTCAAACTTATAACGCCCTTCTTTTTGGGTTGGGGGTTAAAAAAACTATTGTTAAGGCCCGGCGCCCACTGGCAGCACGGTACGGGAAGGGATTTTCGTAATACAGGTGATTTTGTATCTTATTTCACACAGCTAACACTTATATTTCATTGATACGTCCCGACTGCTTTAGCATCGTGGCAACCCGAAATGTGAAGACTAAGCATCAATAAGATCTCAAATAATTTGGGCTTACTAAAATCCCTTGATCCCAAAAACTAAGAAGTTGCTCTTGAAAATTTAAGGCATAGTTTAGACATTATACCAGTCTATTGATAACAAATTACCTTCATTTTATCCAAGAGCTCTTGCGACACAAAGCTGCCCCCTAGTGTCATATGCTCAAAGCAGGAGAAGTCACATTTAGATTTCTCAGCCAATGTCGCCATCAGAACTGGGTTGCAGAGAACGTAGGTGGGCTGTAAAATTGAAGAGCATCGTGTTAGTTCTTATTTATATTCGTTTTGTAATGATAAAGGTAATGTGGTGATGCTCCAGTGGTTAAAGCCTCGGCTCTCATGCATGAGGTTCTGGGTTCAAATCTGGGCAAGTACCAAGAAGTTGAAGAAATTCTTACCTTATATTTATTGACGAGATCCGCAAAATGTTCTGGAGTCACCGGTGCTGATGTCTGCAGCCGAGTATACTTCAGGATCGGTGAGAAGAGATAGTTGTAGCCAGCCGTCACCCACTGCGCTGGTGATAGCAGTAGCCCAAGCCTAGTTGGTGTTGGAAACTTCGAGAAGGTTTTCCTAAAACGAGGAAGAACGCGGAGTATAGTTACTACCTTCAAAACATAAAAGAACATCACACCTATCTTTAACACACCCACGTTTTGCCATGTTTGAGTCCCATGTAATAGGGGGCGAGCCTACTGCCATTAAACGGGCACAAATCCAGACTCCGGGCTGCTGCTGAGGAATTCCAGATGGAAAAACATATTGACGCTCGAACCTTCAGATTTGCTAAACATTATTCGGGCTTAAGTTTGGCATAAATTTACTCTGCGTTTACCTTCAGAATGTCTTCGAAAAGGGCATGTGTTTATCCACAAAGCATAATCCAGGGCCACAGCAGCAGGGCTCAGCAGAAGTGCTTGCAACCGCTTGATTAACGAGACAGTGGCGGCGGTGGCAGTGGGGGCGGCGACTCTTACGACACCCCCAATGGTCACATTAAATAGTTATTTCCTCAAATATCATCACCCGATTTGAATATGAATAGAATGCCTACTTCCATTTTTTGTTAGTCAACGTTATACCCCTCCCCCCACCCTCTTTACCTCACAGTCCTCACACACACCACACAAATAACCCACATAGGTATCAGTGGCATAGACGACGTACTACAAATCTGAACGTTTTCTAATATTTACCATAAATACGGCACTGCGATTGCCAAGTTCTTGTGTGTAGACATGGCTGTCTTAGGCACTCCTGTTGTGCCACTTGTTGACGTCAGGAAAGCTATGGTGTCCTCTGGATCGAAGTCTGTTGGCCTGAACGTAACGAAGGTGTTCATGTATTAATGTAAAGATAATCTAAATCATAATCTGCCTCATCTGCCTAGCCTTTTCCCAACTTTTTTGAGGTCGGCATCCAGTCTAACTGGATGCATCTAATTACCAGTGTTTTACATGGAGCAACTGCCTATCTGTCCTGCCAGTCTCTGGGTAACACGATACCCCTTGACAGCTTCTCCTAACGGTTTAACGAACGCTTTCCAAAGCACGGAGAGGTCTCGGTATGTAAAAGATGGTCACCCATCTACGGACCGACCTCGGCAAGCATTGGCTAACTTTGAAGATCGACCCCTAAAGCCCCTGCGGTGAGAGAGTAACACGGTGGACGGCACGGTTGGCACAGTGGCTGAGCGATTGACTGTCGTGGGTTGGATTTCCGCACGGAACAAATATTTGTATGGCCTACAGGTAATTCTTCCGGGTCTGGCTGTTGGTGTATGTGAGTTTGAATGTTTGTAAACGCACCCGAGTTACAGGAGAAATACCTAGTGTGGAGAAACGACGAAAAAAAAAACAGTAGTAGATAACAGTACAGGCTCGTATTATTTCAGTTACAGAGTGGATTCAACATTCAGCAATGTACTTACTGAAAATCTTTGACGGCGTCTTCATCTATAGCCACCAAAAGTTGTGCCAGTGTAGAATAGTTACTACCTTCATTAAAGGTCACGACTTTTGCGTCCACCTTAGATAGGTTTAATGCCTTTTCAATGTCTCCCGCCTTCTCACTTTGACCAAAAACTATCTTCGGACGATTTGTTTGGAACAGTTGTTCAAGTTCATCTGAAGATAAAATGCAATGTACATTGTTTTATTTTCACTAACAAATTCGAATACCAGCTTTAAAAAAGAAAGCATGTGCAAAGATACATGTACGCCTTCGGCGTGTCTTTCAAAGCTCGCTCGGTCCAAGAGTTGTGCAGCGTGATGCTGTGCTATTTGGAGCCACAGCACAGCGCTGATTTGCAGTGGTCACCTTAATATAAATCATCATCTGCCAAGCCTATTCCAAACTACGGTGGGATCGGCTTTCAGTCTGACCAGATGCAGCTGAATACCAATGTTTTACATGCAGCGACTGCATATCCGACCTCCACAATCCATTTACTGGGTAGCAAAATATGCCTTGGTCAGACTGAGAAGTTTTGGGGTTGTATCTAAATGACCTCTGCCTACCTACTGCTGACTGTCAAAGATCTACAAATGACGGAAGGGAGTAACTTAAAAAATGCTGCTGCTGTGACCCTTACGTACCCCACCTATGGGTCACAATATGTCATGGATTACCCATCGACGGATTGACTTCGGCTTTTTTTTTTGTTTTTTTTTTTTTTTAGGTAGGGCCACTCGCAGTTCAGCACTAGAAGGCTGTTTACTGCTTAACCGGTCGATCCTGTGGTGTGACCTTACAAGAAGGCCCCCAGCCAGGGCGGATTGACTTCGGCAAGCGTTCCGTAACTTGAATATCAATATATAATATACAGCGTGGAAGTCCCCATAAACGCACTAACTGATACCTTGAGTTCAGTACATTATTTTGGATCCCCCAGCGGTGAAATGTTTCGAAGTCTTTTCCTAATTTCTCCGTCTCTTTCTGTCCCATCCAGACTGTACATAGTGAGCTAATATATAATAATTCATACTCACATACACCTAAAGTAGCATCGATAGATGCAACCATAATCCCAAGAAATAGCGCAGCAGTGTGGGGTATACAGTAATTTATGTGGTTAGGTCCCATCAGAATGATCACATCGCCTTTCTTCAGGCCCAAGTTCTTGAAAGAGACAGCGCATCGGATGCTCCTGTCTAAAGCCGAGCCATTGGTTTCGACTTCTCCTGTCGCTCCATCGATCTGTAAGATACTTTTGTTTTTAAATATAAAACAGCCAGGTAGGTTTGGTACTTGGGTGTTAATCTGGCACGACTTTTAGAAGGAAATTATCACAAAGGAGTGGGAGAAAGAGACAACGCTCAACAAATGGAACTACAAAATCCAGATAATTAAAACTTATGTTTAAATTTAATTCCTGGCCCTTCACCTACCAGACGACAGGGGAAAGACCAGGAATGACATTTCAACAACGAAACGAACGGTCTTCGGTAAAGAAGACTTGTTAGCTGTTGTGATTAGGGTAATACTAATAAAGTAATAAACACTCAATCGGAAAACTTAAGGTGCAGACGGATTTGCTGAAATTTGATAAAAAGCGTGTTAAATTACAATTATTTTAACATAATACGACGATAATTACCTGCAAAACAAAATCAGGATCATCTTGCATACTGTGCAGTATCAGTTTTCCAATGTGGTGTCTGTCTGAAGGGATCCCTGTCTTCGCCACGACACGGGATGCTGCCTCGCTCACATACCAGTGCACTGCATCAAAAGCTCGTTTGCCCATTTTGATCTTATTACTTCTGAATAAAAATTAAAGTATATTAAAAAAAAAATGGTATTGCTAACACCAGCGTTGCGTTTGATATTATGTTACTAAATAATTTTTACCTATTAGTTTATACATATTGTATTATCTCAATTTACAAAACGAGCTAATCAAACTACAAACAATGATAAAAAATATGTACCTAATGTACATACGTTCATTAAAAAATTCAAAACGTAAAAACGTTCCACAGACACCTGAAAATGTACTTCAAAAGGAAAAAACGGAAATATTTTGCAGAGAAAACCCCAAAATGTACATCAAAAGTAAAAAACGAAAATATTTTACAGAGAAAACCCGAAAATGTACATCAAAAGGAAAAAAATAAACTATTTTACAGAAAAATCCGAAAATGTACATCAAAAGGAAAAAAAGAAACTATTTTACGGAGAAAACCCGAAAATGTACCTCAAAAGGAAAAACGGTAGGTATAAAGTTGAAATTAATATAAAATACATAAGTTTATAGTACCTTAGAGCCCAAGCAAAGTCAGGCTTCTAGGTCAATGCAATAAAAAATACGGCCATTTACGCGGCATATTTTGATACTTCCTGATAAATAAACCTATAGGTACCCTATAGGTACAATATAGGGAAATTTCATGATTCAAGGTCAACGGGAAGTATTCCGTTGACCTTGAATCATGAAATTTGGAAAGAAGCAAGGGCTCGTATCAGAATTAAAGGGAAAATTCTGAAAATCTAAAGAAAAATAGTTTTATCACATAAAAATATACCGAAAATTAAAAAAAAAAGAACATTTTGATCCCTAAAAGAAACATGATTTTTTCGGCGTTTTTGCTCGTCATAGCACGGGACCCTCGTTACCGAGATCGACTCACACCTGGTCGGTTCTATATAACGGATCATACAACCATGTTATCGCGATAAGATTATTTTATAGATTGGAACTGTTTCCAGGCAATTAACATGAACTTGGAACTGCAGGTAAACCCACTGCACGTACCACTAATCAACCATGATTACTGTAAGTGCCTATGACAATAAAAACAAAGAAGATATCGAAATTGCTGTTTATTATTTTGTAAATAACAAGCCTTTGCCCACGACTTCGTCTGCGTGAATTTCGTTTTTTTTTTCGTGGATGCAAATGAGGTTACAGATTTAAAACTATCTTGTGTCCTTCCCCAGGATATAATCTATCTGCTTTCCAAATTTCATTATGTTTCAATCAGCTGTTTAGTAACAAACAAACAGAGTTACTTGCACATTTATAGTATTAAAGTACTCGAATGAAGGTAGTTAAACGACATGGCTTCGTCGTGTTGTCAAAATAAAAACCTAGAGAGAGACCCAAAGAATATATTGATGGACGGTTTCTATAAAGTTAAGAGGTGAGGGAGACAATATAAATGAAATTTGGAATGGAGATAGTTGGAGACCCTGGGAAGAAAATAGGAGTTAGTAGTGGAGATTTTAACCCGTTCATTTTGTCTGCATCCGCGATAACCGATATTCAAGTGGGCGAAGTCTCGGGCAAAAGCTACGCAGTTTATTTAATAAATTGTTGACGAATCTTAGTCAGATGGCAATAATTGTGAACTGTCAGTGTAGGTATAATTAGGTATCAATTTTGACCGTGCACATACATAAATAATAAGTAATCTTTTTTTGACGACCGATGTGGCGCGGCGGGCGAAGGTCCGCCTGCGACGCAAGAGGTTGCGGGTTCGATTCCCGCCTTGGGACAAATGTTTGTACGATCTACAAATATTTGTTCCGGGTGTTCTGGGTATTTCCTATGTATAATAAAAATATCTATCTATGTAATGTATTGTATTAAGTATATCAGTCATCTAGTACCCATAACACAAGCTCTGCTTAGCTTGGGGCTAGATGATGCTGTGTGGATTGTCCAGCATTATTTATTATTATTTTTATTACAGTTGTTTCATGATTCATACCTACATAGGCTATATAGGTAGGTAACGCACGTTACCTTTACCATGTACCAACAATAAACTAATTACTTAGTAGGTGTCGACGCGTCACATACTCGTGCATACACGTGATTGACCGAGGGGCAGGCGCGGAAAAATGAAACATGACATGGTATCCTTGTATTCGCGTTTTCGTCTTGTTCGTGAGGATTGTTGGACGACCGATGTGGCGCGGAGGGCGATGGTCCGCCTGCGACGCAGGAGGTTGCGGGTTCGATTCCCGCCCTGGGACAAATGCTTGTACGATCTACAAATATTTGTTTCGGGTGTTCTGGGTATTTGCTATGTATAATAAAAAAATATATCTATGTATGTAATGTATTGTATTAAGTATATCAGTTATCTAGTACCCATAACACGAGCTCTGCTTAGCTTGGGGCTAGATGATGCTGTGTGGATTGTCCAGCAATATTTATTTATTTATTACATTTAGTTCCGCGATATGTTTCATTACACCATGACTCCAGACATGACTCGTAAAAAAGTGATATGGTTATTGTAATTGTTACGGCGCGTCATGTGGCGGCGCGTTATGTTCGAGTGTCATGCGCCATGTTTAATTTGGTCGAGTCATGCGCAATGATACATTACTCGGTCGGGATACAGGATACGCAATGCAACAATCACATTACTTACACAAGTCTACGAAGCAGCCTCGTGAGGTTCCCTGCGCAGACGCGACACACTCAGCAGCTGAGTGTGGGTGTTCGGCACCCTACGATAATTTCATGCCTACGTACGATATCGTAATAAGCAAATTGTACGATCATTTTCATTATGATGCATTGAAAATTTATTTTATTCCTATGTACCTACCCTCTTAGACAATATTACGAAGATGTTGTTTTATTCGCGAATATACCGCGATAACCAAACAATTTATCTTCGATAAAAAATACGAAATCCAATTCAGATCACTGGTGTGAGGGGCAGTGCTCTAAATGGCAAAGATCTATCGTAGTTACACTTCTGCCTAACTCTTCGGGATTACAGGCGTATATTAGGTCTTTACCTATGAAATTGCCGTTCTGCAGTACTGGCCATTTCAAATCAAAATATTTTTTGTTTGGCTAAGAATTCTAATTTCAAATTAATTTTATTTTAAAAACATGGATTTTTTTTTCCAAAAGTAGTCATTTGTTTATTGATTAGTGTTACATTTTCATCGCATTTAAATCTTTTTCGTCATCATGGATACGTTAAAAATTCGAGTAATTATGGAATATGAGTACCGTCGTGGCAGCAACGTGGCACAAGCGGCACGCAACATCAACGACGTTTACGGAGCTAACACTACAAACCAACGCACTACCTGTTATTGGTTTGCTCGCTTCCGTTCTGGAAATTTCGACCTGAAAAATGAACCTCGCGGTCGTCCGAAGACTTTGGTCGACAATGACGAATTAAAGGCGATTGTGGAAGCTGATGATACACAATCTACGGCTGAATTAGCAGCAGCTTTCGACGTTAGCGTCAAAACAATATTGGTCCATTTGCGTCAAATTGGCAAGGTAAAAAAGCTTGACAAATGGGTGCCCCACGAACTCAATGATCGCCAGCGCGAAGTACGCGTCGAGACGTGCCTTGCACTGCTCAACAGACACACAAATGAAGGAATTTTGAACCGCATTGTTACCTGCGATGAAAAATGGATTCTGTTTGAAAACCGCAAGCGCTCAGCAAGTTGGTTGGATCCTGGTTCAGCACCTAAACAATGCCCTAAACGAAAACTTACCCCAAGAAAAGTGATGGTCACTGTTTGGTGGTCTAGCGCCGGTTTGATTCAACACAGCTTCTTACCAAACGGGGTGAGCATTACTGCAGATGTGTACTGTGAAGAATTGAACACAATGATGGAGAAGCTGGCACATCTCCAACCAGCATTGGTCAATCGCTCGTCTCCGCTGCTCCTGCACGACAACGCGCGACCTCATACTGCACAGCAGACGGTCTCCAAGTTGCAAGAACGGGGGTTGGAAGCTCTCCGTCATCCGCCCTACTCACCAGACCTTGCGCCTACAGACTACTACTTTTTCCAGAATTTGGATAACTTCTTGGCGGGAAAAAAATTCAATACCCGAGAGGCAGTACAAAATGCCTTTGAAGAATTTGTTGCCTCCCGTCCAGCTGATTTCTTTAAGAAGGGCATCAATAAACTGCCACTGCGTTGGCAAAGATGCATTGATTGCATGGGTGATTACTTCGATTAATACAAATAAAAAATACATGAAAAAAATTCATTTAATTTTTTTCATACAAAACGGCAATTTCATAGGTAAAGACCTATTATTTATGTTTTTTTTAGATGAGAAAATAAACCTTTGATTGGAAAAAATGTGTATATCTGATGGGTGAAACTGTCCAATAGTGTTATTAATAGTGTTATTATGCGTGTAGGAAAGATAGTAAATAATGGATGACTCACTTTTAGGTTAAAATTAAAAAAAAAAAAAAAAAAAAACTACACAAAATATTGTTGGAAGGTGCAGGAGGCAGATATTTTAATTAGGAGGTAGGTACATATTTTGATATACCACACACACAAGTATTCAAAGCACAGTCATGCAAGCACATAAGCTTAGTTAGTTTATAAGTTGGTAGCGCAACACAATGCAGGAAAACAAACGCTTCCGTATTTATATAAGAATTAAAAATGTAAACAATAATATGGATCACGTGTCGTAGCTAAGTCTCAACTGGTGAATTAAATCGCGCGGTAGTCGTTCCGTGCACCTAGCGTTGCCAGGCGTCCGGATAAAGCCGGACATAGGTAGGCTTTTTGACAAGGTGTTCGGCCAAAATAAACGGTGTCCGGCTTTTGTAAGACTAAGCTTAGCATACTTAGACCGATGTTTCTCAACTGCCCCACACGATAAGACAGATATTTCGTTTTTATTAGTACAACAAACCATACGAACACTATTAATACTGAGACAACATCCTCAATTATGTAGGGTGTACGGCCTTTCTACCCAAATGTTCGGCCAAACTGGCTGGTGTGTCCGGTTATTAGGTTTGGTGACCTGGCAACCCTACGTGCACCACGGATGGCGCGAAAATGAAATAATCATCGGTTAGCAGAAAAAATTGGGATGGGATCGGGTCAAATGTTAAGTGTTATGGGATATTATAAATAATTATGATTTATAAATGAATACATAATGACTAATCATTATAAAAGATATGATAATATTATTAAGAGAGAAGCCTACACCTACACAGTAGGTTACACATGAATTATTAGTTACATACACACAACGTAGTGTTTGACTGCGTTTTAAAATAACTTTTTGTGTGGTATTCCAATATCTATATCCCGCACCATAATATATATTTATTTTGTAGCCTATTTTTATAACCTCTTTCTCATGATCTCTTATATCACAGTCCTGTTCTAAGTTACATTTCATTCCTTCGGCGTATTGAGTACCAACTCCTTAAGTTTCCTTAGGATCGTACATTCTCGACCCCCGTAGGTGTGAGATGGAACACCGGGGTGGTTTTTAGTCATCAGTAAAAGTCTGACAGACCCCTCCGGCCCCCAGAGCGGAGGACATCCACGAGGATTTTCCGCCTAAAAACAAAAAAAAAAGGAGGTTACCCATGATAGGTTGAATAGGCTTTGATCCTGCAACATTTTTTACCATTGATGTGTGATCTTCTTAGCCAGGTTCCTACCTCCAATAGGACAGTAGTGATGACGAACAGTGGCCTATAAAAGCTGTGACCCAGCATGCAAAAGGCGTATAATTATGAAACATGTTGAAATGTTGTATTCTCTAGAATACGAAATTTTTAAAAACTAGATCATCGAATTGGATGCTTAATGTTATAATCATAAAATGAGTTGTTTAATCTTCCTCCAACACGCATTAGTTTAGAAAGATTTTATGAAAGATAGAAGACAAAGATTACAGCTTGTTTTTTAATGATAAATGTTTACCCGATTTATGTAAGTCTTGAGAAGATTCCATTTGACGAAGTCTTAATATCAAGTTTAAAGAATTATTAACTTCAGTAGAAGTTAATGAACCCGACTCAAGTGATGTTTTATTGCATTTATGAATGAATCGCAAGACGTATGACGTCATACGCTGTAATGTACTAAAGTTTGATTTGCTTTGGAATATCATTGAGGTATAACATAAAGAGATAAGGTCATAATATCGAACCTTGAGGTACTTACTCATGTTGTTTTAATTGGTTTTCTGATTCCTAATAATATCATCTAGGTTCGTTCGGCTGAAGAAGCTTAACACGGGACAACAATAACATAACATCACGACTGTTATCACCGAAGGGTCAGGCAGAAAGACGTACCTATAGTACACCCACATTTCGCCAGTTATGTTTATATCCCAGTTAAGAGAAGGCGAGCCTATTGCCATTAACAGGGCACAAATCCAGACTTTGGGCTGCTACTGAGAAATTCCAGATGGAAAAATCCAAAACACTTTGACCAACCCGGCAATCGAACCCAGGACCTCGTGTTCAACAGTAGTGCTTCGGACCGCTAGATCAACGAGGCAGCACACGAACGTAACACTTACCACAAGAGACAATGAACACAGCATGCATGTTAGAAAGAAAGAAAGAAAGAAAAAACATTTATTCAGCACAGGCTCAGGCACACAAAGACACAATACTAAACATAGAAAACAAAAAAAAATTAAACATTAAAAATAAACAAAAAATGAGTAACAAGAAATACATTAAAAATAAATATACGAGTAAGTAGACTTATATTGTTAAGTATGTGCCTTACGGCTGCGCTAAAAAGGTCCAGTTCAGCAAAAATGCCAGACAACCAGGGCCTGACGCTGGTTTACAACTGGACCTGATATTACCTATACCTGAACTGTAGGGAGGAGGTACTCGTGGTTAAATAAAAACAGCCGCACGGGTTGATGGAAGGTTAAGCTCTTAAGAGGTCAGTCTGTGGATGGGTGACCGTTCCTAACAAATCGAGACTCCTCTGTGCCTCGGAAAACACGCTAAGCCTTTCGGCCGTTTTTGACAGTCCTTACGGGTAGTCAGACCAAAAGTCTGACAATCAGTCTTACTAAGGAGTAACGTGTTGCCCATTAACTGGGTTGTGAAAGTCAGATGGGTAGTCGCTCCATGTAAAATACTGGTATTAAGCTGCATCTGGTTAAACTGGAAGCTGACCCCAACATAGTTGGGAAACGCTAGGCAGATGATGACCTAAACTGTAGGATATAATGTGTGAGTGTGAATCGTGCAGCGCGTAGCGTATCAACAGAGAGATGGCAAGACGGGCATCTTAAGAGAGGACACATTAACATAATCAAATACTAATACACTATTCAGTGGTTGTCGTGCGTGATCACTAGTCTAACGTCTTCGTCAAACATTTGACATTTTAAAATTAATCATGGCGGAATTTTACTATAGAAACGAAATTGTCGATAATTATGTCAGTGAGTTTACATCGCGAATAGTCTCAGAGACTGGGATACCTAGTGATAAGTACCATCTCGGTAAAATAATCTTGCAGTGTATTAAGGATGATCCTGACTTCGTTATGCAGGTAACATTATTGTTTATTTTGTTATAAAGATCTGTTTTAGTGTTAGATCTTAAGATCGGCAGCATCTCTTATAAAACTATTTGAAAACATTAATATTATTACAGTGCCCAGCTAATTTACTTGTGAAATTATTATGTAAGTATGTAAAGAAGAATCTACATGTTTTTAGTAAAATAAGTGACAAAGAGAAATAAACATAAAAATAGCTCAACCATCTATCAGATAATCCCAACTACAAACATCTTTTATGGGGTAGTGTGTTAAATGTTACTACAAAATACCTTGTGACATATTAAAACTGAATGAAAGAAGATTTTAAAATTTTGATAAAAGTACATTTTACAATTAAGCATATTATAAATTATTATTGGTTATTCAAAATAATAAATAATCAGTAATGTCATGATGGCCCACTGGTTTGGGCCTCGCCTTTTGTGCACGAGGTTGTGGGTTCAAACCTGGGAAAGTACCAATGTGACTTTATCAATTCATATGTACTTTCTAAGTTAATCTTGGACATCACTGACATCGGTGAAGGAAAACATAGTGAGGAACCAGGACTTTGTATAATTATAATATGAGTCTGAAATCGCCAACCCGCCTTAAGCAAGTGTGGTGATTAATGCTCGTGCCTTCTCTGCATGAGAAGAGGACCTTTGCCCTGCAGTGGGCCAGTAATAGGCTACTACTACTATTACTATTCAAAATAAGAATGCTTGAATACATGCTGGTCCTGCTCCAAGATAGTCTAGAGACTAGACAAAATCGGTTCATAATATAGTTTTGATTTTTTATGAAATTAATTCTAAAGACTGTGATTATTGTAACACTGTTGCATTGTTTTAATTTTGATTACTACATCTCTTCATATGTACCTTATAATGTATGGTCAGGTTGCAATATTTGTAAATATGTGAGAACCGTATTCTTCCTCTTATTTATCAACACAATATTTTGCTATTGGCCGTGATGCTTAATTTTAATAATGTAGGTTCCTATTTGGGTTGGTTTTTGTTCTGGGTAGGTAAGAGCAACTATTGTGTTAGTACCTATTTTGACGTCAAAACATGCCTTTTAAAAGTTCTAATAGAAAAAAAATGATGTAGCTTTGATTTTACCTATACTGGTGTTGAAATATCATAAGCGGCTTGATTTTTTAAATGTCTGTGCTAAATTTGAAGCAGGATTTCGTTGGCTTCGCACGAGCGGAAGTAAATAAAAGCATCGCGTGACTTTCTTTTTATTATTTCACTATCTGTCAAAATTTAATTAGTATAACGCAAAAACGAATAAAACAACAAAAAAGAATCCTTACAGCGATGCCAAGTAGACTATCGTTATATCGAGGTGTTGAGATGTCTGTACGAAGCCGCGACCATGAGTGTCCAAGTACAGGGCCAGCAGTCTAAACCGATCCAATTGCGCAGAGGAGTGAGACAGGGGGATGTTATATCCCCGAAACTGTTCACAGGCGCGTTGGAAGATATGTTTAAGACGCTGGACTGGAAAGGAAAGGGCATAAACATAAACGGCGACTACATCTCACACCTACGATTCGCAGATGACATAGTCTTAATGGCGGAGTCGCTAGAGGAGCTGAACCAGATGCTGGACGATGCGGCAAGCTGAAGACAGGGCGCTATGGCGCTCATTAGGAGAGGGCTATGTCCAGCAGTGGACTAGTATAGCCTGATGATGATGATGATGAACGCAAAAACGTGTTCACCCAGAACAGTGATTCTGGTGTAGTCGCCTCGCTGACGAGAATTTACAAAGCATTACTTACTAGGAGATAAAAAATAAAAAAAAATTGTCTGATCCCGGACTTATAAAAGAAGAATCAAAGAAACTTTACATAAAAGGGAATGCAACATGGTGGCACGGCCAGCGCAGTGGCTGAGTGATTGACTGCCGCACTGCGTGTCACGGGTTTGATTCCCACACGGAACAAATATATGTAACTATAGCCAACAGGTAGAGTCCCCATCGTCATTACCTCTCATTAGTCGTTATAGAGCGATAATATTAAGTTTAGGGTGAGCTGAGCAAGCCCATATACCTGTAACACAAGTGAGCGCAACATTCTACGTTTATTAGTCAAATCACTTCTAACAACTTCTTCTTCGGCTCGCTTCCTATGGGCCTTCTCCACTCAGTCATCTTGTGAGCAGTTCCCTTCGTCAACGTTGACTTAGGAAACCGCATCGTCCTCTCCTCTCATTGGTAGGAATCGAGAGCAAGTTTAGCGTGATGGTGGCTGGAAAAGTGTAAGCACCCATTACGGATTGTTCAGGGAACTCCTCTCGCTAAGTCCGGTTTGGTTACAGCTGTACCGAAACATTTTCACGAAAACATATGGGATGTACTTGTTAAAACACAAAAGAGATATAGAACTTTCTCAACAGATTGATGGTGCAACCGCTGAGTCAGAAACCAACGGATCCATGCTGAGAAGAAGCATACAATGCGCATCCAGCTTCAAGAATATGGGACTGAAGACCGGAGACGCCATAGTGTTGATGGCTCCTAACCACCTGGACCAAGCTGTTCCGTTCTATGCCGCTTTATACCTTGGGATTGCCACTGCACCTATTGATAGGACTCTTGGAGTTAGTGAGTACCTACTTAGATCCTTAAATATATATGGTATGCCATAATATGGTATAGTGTTATTGGGTTATGCCATCAGGGATTTCTCAGTAGCAGCCCAAAGTCTGCAATATTCTCCCTCCTTTATTGGACTTGGCCATAACTGGCGAAACTTTGAATAATTGATTTTATTCTTTTGTCTTCCAGATGAATTGAAAGATACTTTTAACATCAGCACGCCTAAAATCATATTCTGCCAAAGCGAACATGTTCAGAACATCCAAAAAGCTGTAGACCTCTTGAGTCTGGACTCTAAAGTTATCAGCTTTGACAGAAGTCCAGACACGATGACCTTTTCTGAAATGTTAGAGACATATGGTGATCGAATCGCAGTCGAAAACTTCAAGTAAGAAACATCCTCTTGTCACCAATAATTCCCAAAATATCATATTGTTATCAGCCGTTCTTCCTTTGAATGTAGAAATTAGTGTAGCTGTACATAATATTATCTTAAACTAATTAGACGCATCTCAATTTCAGACCTGCCGACTTTGACCCTGAGGAGACAATAGCTTATCTAATATCGACAAGCGGAACCACAGGACTGCCTAAATGTGCCGCTTTGTCTCACAAGAACATGGCGGTCAATGGACCTTATGTTTGGTATTTATCTTGTAATGTTATTGAGGAATGGGAAAGACAAGAAGTAAGAAGTGAGAAAGAGGAGGCGCAGAATCGCGACGGATAGAAGGAATGGTGGGAGGCCTTTGCATACCGGTCAGGCAGTTCAGCAGTTATAATAAAAATTTGTTACTTACCTATAAATACAATACTATTATTGTTTTGCATCACGATTTAACTGAGTACCTAGGTGTTCTAAAAGGTGGACTGCTTTTTCCGACTAAGCTTATGAATTCAGGAAGATTCCTTCAGTTCCTACCTCTTCTAGTCTAGCAAAAGTGAGTTCTAGGAATCCTCGAAATCAAGTGGGTCAAATTTTTAACATTTTTTTGTCTACTGCTGGTCTTGGGTTCGATACCCGGGCAAAGTGTTATTGGGTCTATCCATCTAGAATTTGTCAGTCGCAGCCTTGAGACTGGATGTAAGCTCGTTTGATGGTAACAGGCTCGCCCCCTATTACATGACTTAAACATAACTGGAGAACCTACTATAGATACGTCTCTGCAAAACCCTTCGAGGATTACAGGCGTGCAGTGGCGGACTAAGCCCGTCAGAGGCCCGGGGCGGCAAAGCTGAACGAGGCCCCCCAGCTTAAAAAAATGGAGTCTTACAAGCTTTTTATTCAGTTCACATTTGTATGTAGTGCTTTTGTTTATTTCGTTAAAATCTGGCAAGTGACATTTAATTTCAAAGTACCCGCTACAAAGACGGGAATTCCCCCAACGTATTGGACGCGTTCAGCAAAGTTAAAAGAATATTAGTAACGCGTAAATAGTCTAGATGGCTGTAGTGTTTTAATCTTGATGTAATTATAGGTACTAAGCACATTTTCAAAATCTTGTTTAAGATTTGATCAGGGTAACGCGGAGGCATGTGCCCCCCCCAATATATAATACCGGAGGCCCGGGGTGGGCCGCCCCTTCGTTCGGCGTTATGTTTTTACTATTTTTGCTCTAGTACTTTTGCTACGAAACTACCCGTCACACGATCGGCACTTGTACTGCCCCCTCTTCGATGGCTGTCTGTTCTCGTCAACTATCTTATGTCACCATTCTTCAAGTATACGAGAATCCAATCCACTCATGCGATAACTATGGAACATATTATTGAATTGATTGGAAAATATAAAGTACGTATAAAAAATTTCAAGAATTTATAACATTATGCAAACTCATCGTCATCCTTCAGTCTTTATCCTATTTTTTTTATAATCCGTCATCTCTTATGAAATGGATCTTTTGACCAGCCATTTTGTCATCTTTCTTGGCCTATCGGTGTGTTCCCTATTTCTCAACATCAAATGCAAAGCCGCGCTATTTGTAAAATACCTATTACAGTGTGTTAATTTAAGTAGGTTTTTTTTATATTTATCAAAATATAAGAAGCAATTTTTTACTTAGACCTAAGTAAGTAAGTCTGTAAGTACAGACGGCCAAAATAAAAAAGGAGTGTTTAACAACCACAAACCACAAACAAAAAAGTTATGACGGTTTATAGGCAAGATTCCGGGTGATTTAAAAAAAAAAAACAAAAAAATAACATATCTAAACTCCCGTGACACTTAGGACATAGGATCTATCGGGGAGAACTAGCGCATTACCCCCCAAAAAATCTTGTCGGTCCATGCACCAAACACCCTGTATATTTAAATAGTACACCACGAACTACTAACATATCTTTTCTCCTTCCCTAATAAATCCATCCAAGGGTTGTCCGTAAGAGATCCCTTTTAGCGAAAAGGCCGCCCATTGTAACACCCTATGTAGCTCTGTCATAATTTGTTAGTTTTCAAGGTGTAGAATAAAGAGAATACTATTCTTATCAAATGTCATAATGGCCCAGTGGTTTAGGCCTCGCCTCTTGTGCACAAGGTTATGGGTTCAAACCTGGGCAAGTACCGATATGATTGATTGACCGATATGATTTTTTCAATTCATATGTACTTTCTGAGTTTATCTGGACATCACTGACAACAGTGGAGGAAAACATTGTAAGGAAACCTAGACACTTACCTATAATTAATATAAGGCTGAAATCGCCAACCCGTCTTGAGCAAGCGTGGTGATTAATGCTCGTGCCTTCTCTGTATGAGAAGAGGCTTTTGACTTGCAGTGGTAACAGGCTGGTATTAATATTATTCTTATCTATTGATTAACTGTTTCAGCCAACTTTTATGATACTTAGCCCACCCATGATGACCACGTTGCTGAAAGTAGTTAAACAAGAAAACTGTGATTTATCCAGCTTCGAAGTTATATACCTTGGCGGTAGTGCTGTGCCTAAAACACTTTTGGAGGAATTAAGGGTATGTAATTTTGGAAAACATCGTTTCTCCCTCGCTCACTCCATCCAAAACAGTTTAGCAAAAGTCCCGAGACTTCATTGTCCTATCGACAACAGAGAGACGAACTCAGACCATTGAACTGATCTGACACACGTGCTTACGCAGCCTGCTTACACCCTAACTCTCACTAAGAATGTCGTAAAAAAAAACCAGCATCTGGGATTCTGTTCAGATATACAACAGGCAACAGAACCGCCCCTGATTTGCTACTTTCCAAGAAGTTATTAAACTTCTTGGAAAGTAGCCACAAGTGACGTTCCGTTATTTTTATTTCCAGAATTGGACACCGAATACGTTAGTGGTTGATTCATTCGCAATGAGTGAACTGGGTTGCCTTGCATTCCATAATGTGGACTCCCCGTTGGGGTCTTGTGGGAAACCATTAGCTCACTTACGATACAAGGTGCGTAGGTAAACATATGCCTTTTTTACAATTGATATTATGAAATATATGGGATCCCGCTATAAGTATCGACGTTGAGTGAGTTCTCGAGTGAAATGGGCGGTGGGTGACACTCAGTCAGCTGGCAAAGACGTCCAGCAGCAAACACCATCAACGCTGAAGTGAGCTCACTTCACACATATCTTCACGGAATAGCACTGCTAAATGAAAGCGAAGCTAGTTTTCCGAAACATTACATAAAAAAATTGATAAAAAGAGACATGTCCATCGTTTGCGTCATTCAAGCACGATAGTAGGCTTTGTTTCACTTCCTACACAAAATTGGTTACCTTTTTTTCTAAAAATATTTTAATACGCAGGAGACAGTTTGTGTATGGAAACAAATGCTTATGTTCCGTACGATAAAACACGCGCAAGAGACCCGGCTTTACCTAAACATTAATAATTGGTTCGCTGGTTGAATGATTTCAGCTCGTGAAAGAAGAAACTGGCGAAGAAATAAAAGAGCCAAATACTCCTGGCGAGTTTTGGATAAAATCACCCGGAGGTTTTAAGGTACGTGGAGTTACCGGTAAAACAGGGTCAATACAACGCAGAGGCGAATCGAAATACAACTTTGAATGAGATTTTTACGTTAATAAGAATAACTGCGAATAAGCAGATCAAAATGTACACAATTTTTATTTCAGGGCTATTACAATAACCCAGAAGCCACGGCTGAGGTCCTCTCTAAGGACGGGTGGTTCATGACCGGGGACATGATGTACAGAGACGAGAACTGGAACTTCTACTTCGTTGAACGCATCAAGCTGTTGCTCAAGTATAAGAGTCAGAAGGTGAGTTAGAGAAAATAGCAGTTTTTTTGCACGCCTTGAGAATCACCACAAATGCGACCAAACGCCACCAAGCGTGACTGAAAATGACAACTAGGGGTAACCATAGATTCCTGCGAGTTGCTGCCATAGTGAAAGACCATAAGGTAACACACGTGGATCATCGATGTCAAACCTCTATAGAGCGGGTAAAACCGATTGTTGACGTGACGACGCATCGCCAAGAAACAAATGAAATATTTTGAAATTAGTTTTTTTTTGTTTCATTTGTTTTTGATATCGATACCCAACAATCTGTTCCTTTATACTTATTACTTGTACAGAATAATTTCGATGTTTCACATCAGCCAGGCGTCCCGTAACGGCTTCCACTTTTTTTTTTAGAGTAGGTATTCACTTAATCAAATGCAAGATCAAAAGACTTTTCTTCTACCAACGCTGTGTGATTTGAAGACAACATAACAAGTGCTGTGTTTACCAGATTATACCAAATGGCAATGATAGCAATGCCCCTGATGACTTTCGAAGCTGTCACGGACAAAATCAATCAATTCCTTAACTGAGACAAGATCTAAGTAAAAGTACCAGCCTATTACTGTCCCACTGCAGGGCAAAGGCCTCTTCTCATACAGAGAAGGCATGAGCATTAATCACCACGCTTGCTCAAGACGGGTTGGCGATTTCAGTCTTACCTATATTAATTATATAAGTCCAGTTTTCCTTCACCGATGTCAGTGATGTCCAAGATAAACTTAGAAAGATCTAAGTAAAATACATTGATAATAATCAGACCATCCTATTTTTCTCTCCAGGTATCACCAGTAGAACTAGAAGGTGTGATCCGTCAGCATCCCGGCGTGCTAGACGTGGCAGTAACGAGTTTGTTTGAGGCTGAAAGCGGTGACCTGCCCGTAGCTTGCGTGGTCCGGCGCCCAGGATCTGACGTCAGCGCAGCGGAGATTAACGACTTGGTGAAAGGTATAAATGCTGGGCTGGATACGAAACAAGATCGTTGCCCGCGCGCAGCTTATATAGCAAACATCTTCGCGCACACATTATGTTGAAGTAGATCATCATCTACCTACCGAGCCTTTTTCATGTTGGGGTCGGCTTCCAGTCTCACCGGATGCAGCTGAATACCAGTATTTTACACGGAGCGACTGCCTATCTGACCTCCACAACCCAGTTACTGGGCAACACGATTATGTTGAAGTAGATGTCGACTTTATTTGTGTAACGATACGATACATAATTCCGAATGCGGAGAGATTCAAATTAGAAAATAATGTTGTATTTTCAGAAAAACTGGCAGATTCAAAGCAACTGAGGGGCGGAGTTTTCTTCTTAAAGGAACTGCCGCTAACTACGTCAACTAAGGTGCACAGACGGAAGCTGAAAGAGATCGTCATTGCAATGACAACAGAACAAACTGCAATATAGCCGTGATACCTTGGAAACAGTTTTTAATTTTATTTATGTTACGATAGGACTTTTGTGCTTTTGAAGATTTCATCTCACAATATTGTTTTTATGCGTAAAAAAGCTCTTTGTAGACAGGATTTTTTTCCGAATACGTTAACGCAACGGTGGTGGACGGATTAGGTCCTGAATATCAAATAGACCGGCGCAGTACCTGACCAAATTGATACGGCGCATTGCCAGATCAAAAAGATCGGCGCAGTGACCAAAAAGATTCTACACTTTTAATGAGGGATCGATTCTCGCAAAGAACCAAAGTATAATAAAAGCCTGCAGATATAAAGGGTGAAAGGGAATCAATTTCAGTACCTACATGATTCTGGCCCTAGCATTGAAATTTTTCACTCATTTTTACGCTTTTTCTGGCATAAAATCACACAACATCACTTTATACTGCAAAATCGGATTTTTATAACTCTACGGTATATTATCATCATCTGCTTAGCCTTTTTCCAAGTATATTTGGATGCAGCTGAATACAATATATTTCCAACGCTTTATAATGGTCAAAATAAAACCAAAACTACACTAAAAATAGTCAATTTTAATAATAATAATTAAAAATAGGGCACATACAACCCTTATAAATTCTGTGAAACAACGTCAATGCACAACAATTGATAATTAACTGACATTAAACACTTCATTTCGTCAAATTTAACACTAAATAATACAAATAGACGTCAAATCTTTATAACTGTGCTGTAATTTGACAGGTTCACTGATCCTCGCAGCGTTTGCTTTTGGAGATTCTGTAAACAAATTTGTTTTTTTTTTAATGTTGTCTGGTGATCAATAAAGGTCATTTATTATGGCCGCATCGAATTTGTTGTGCAAGGGTGAAGTGGTATTTTCGCACACAAAGTTGAATTTCCATTACAATTTCAAAAAACTTTGTTTTTCTATGTTACCGTAGAACAGGGTTAATAGAAACGCAGGGGTGAGTAGAAACAACACTTTGAAGGGCATTTCCGCGTTAGTTCAACATCTTATCATCTTATTTTTTTAAGAAATTGAAATAAATAATTTTAACACCTCGTCAGTAATTAAAAATGTTGAATCAGCGTTTAAATCTCATTTAAAGTTTTGATTCGATTCACCCCGGCGATTCGATTCACCCTGTTTTACTCTTCTAGTAATTTTAAAATCAATTGAATGCCCACTAACATTAAGTTGATATTTGTTCAACATCAATATTAGTGCGGATCAATGAGGTTTACCTTTTTAAACATATTGGCCATCAATAAATTAGTCTTCTTGATATTCTCTTTTCTTTTTTCTTCTTTCTTCTGGACGACTTCTGGCAACGTTTTGTAAATCTTCTCAGAATGCTTCTTCATTTCACGTTCACTTATGAATTTTGGGGCAGCTGAAATGTTAAACGTTGAAAGGATGAATGAAACGCGACTAACAAAAGGAATTTATAGGGCAATATATAAGGCAGATGTAAGCGGAATCGCCAGGAAGGGAAGCCTTAGGACACTGAACTTATTGGTGATGTTCTTCAAAGAGCTCAGGTGCGTAGTACTCGCATCCGGCGTGTATTTGTAGGATCAAATGTATGATGGTAAATTCTGTAGTTTCTGCCTACCCCATGGGAAATAGGCTTGAATTTAAGTATAAACCCTTTGCCGTGCCGTGTCGCCATTGGGCGCCGGGACTTAGTGTCATAACATACTCCATGCTCGCAAAATATCCATGTACAAAAAAGGCTTTACGTTTTTTCCTTCGCAAGTCCAGTCCGATCTGTTTGGCCAGTAGTCGCAGTTCGTCCGAGCTGAGGTTCGTTAGGTCTGGCTGTTGTTCCAAGTGCAGTGATAGCAGCCCCCGTTGGGCAGCACGCTCGTCTGCTCTGCAAATTAAGACGTTAGCATAATGAGAATAAGGGCTCATCAGCTGGCGAGTTGCAGCGCATCGGTTATTATTACTGCCTGACAAATGTCAACCTTGTGCTAGTAAAAATAGAGTTCAAAAGAAATAACTGTCATCAGTTGGAAAAGCATCAACGTGGACAGCGGTATACGGTTATAGTTATTAATATCGACTTTATTTTAAGACATGCAATGTTGATATTTGTATGGAAGGGAAAAACGCGCTCTACTGCGTTTCGTTGGATTTTTTCCAGCCCTACGACCTTTTATGATAATTCGTCCTGTCATTAAAATTTAATACGACGGAAAGCGAGAAGCTAGACGATCTTCACAGGGTGGCTAGTGGAATGAGTTAGAGATAACAAATCAAAAATTCATAGTCAATATTTAAGAACTCACCAAATCTCTTGTGTACCGAACGCATATTACAAGGATCGACACACTCCGTACAAGGATCAAAGCAATGGTTACAAGGATCGATACATGGGTTACAAGGATCGATACATGGGTTACAAGGATCGATACACGGGTTGCAAGAATTCTGTTCACAAGGGTTGTAAGGCCTGCACGGCACGCATGGGTCGCTCTCGCGCGGTATAGGCGATCTTGCATAGGGAATGCAAGGCGTGACTGTATCGCAAGATTTGTAGCAT
Source organism: Phlogophora meticulosa (assembly GCA_905147745.2). Taxonomy (NCBI): domain Eukaryota; kingdom Metazoa; phylum Arthropoda; class Insecta; order Lepidoptera; family Noctuidae; genus Phlogophora; species Phlogophora meticulosa. Next base: position 12,319,645 of record LR990537.1, on the reverse strand, counting down.
AGACCTACAAAATTATCGGATAAATTAATGATCAATAGATTAAGGATAAAATACTACTGTTACTTTTTTCAAGACCTAATTGACTTTCAAGAAATAGTGCTAGCAGTAAGGCCCATTTGCACCACAAAACTACACTAAACCGCGTTCAAGAACTGTCAAAAATCAAAATCAAAATTCATTTACTCAAATTAGGCTGAGATCTGCACTTATTGAACGTCAAAAATTGATTAAGACAGAACCCCAAACTCCCACCCTTCACCACTTCCTAGTATTTCTACTTGGTAGAAGAGGTATAACAAACTCCCCAGCAAGAGTGATATCAGTGTTGTACAATATTGACAACGACAGCTCTTGTGCGCGCGCGCCCCCTATGTACATTTAGTGTTATACGAATTAAGTGATTTGTGGTGAAAATGGGCCTAAGTGTGGATATTCGACAGCTAATGTGGAAAAAAATACAAGCAAAATCTACACTCAAACGTATAAGTTTAAGGATCAATTTACAATGACAAAATACCTCCACAATACACAGGGTTGGACGTCACATTTCCCGTGCATCTAGGTTTGTGTACAACAACCATTTTCAAACTTGGAGCGTATCGCGCTTGAGTTCTGAAGTGATAAAACTTGGTGAGTCCCTAAAATTGCCCTTGGGTTCGATTCTCGTGCCGAACAAAGCGTTGTTGGGCTTGTGCCTCGTTGGTGGCTATAGGTTCGCCCCTATTACAAGGGACTTAATCATAACTGACGAAATGTAATATGGCTACACCTGTGCCAAAACCTTCAGGAAATTTTAAGTAGTTCTAAAGTAAAAATACTTGGTGAGTTCTTAACTATTGTTATTAAGTGTATACACGATGACATATCAAGCTATAAAGTTCAAGGATAAGGTGTCCTTGCATTGTATACGCTCTTAATAAAATGAGAGATCAACTTATAGTAGAAGTTTAAAGCTTGATAAGTCTAAGATCTGGCCTAACACGCAAGTCTGAAATAAGACATACTTATTTGGCAAAGGTTTTGATGTATTCATAGAGAGACAATATATAAAATGCGCTTTCATTCGCAAAAAAACGTAAGTATTTTTTTTGTATTTCGCGGCCTTTTCAATACTAAAAACTTTCATTACTTTTGAGGAAGAAACCTTAATTTATATTCCCATGTTTTCCCCGCATTAACAACTCGTTCTTCACTTTTTGGCAACATTACCAGATTTTAAATTCATGTCATACTGTTCAGCAGATGTCGGTTCCATTTTTGTCTTAAAATACTAACCGTTCAGGTCCCACTTAAGTCAATTTGACATTGATGGTTTCATACCGGGATGACAGTAGGGCCTCAACTACATAATATTCGTTTCGTGAACATTTTACTAAAAGCAGACGTATCACAAAACACCACGTGTCACGTGTGTGTAATGCCCGTCCAACGTGCGCCTGAGTGTACGCTGAGAGTCCTCACGTTAAGTCAACACAACTCCCTCGCACCGCGCACCCATCCACGCGTCTATGGCAGGCCTTTAATGTAAGGAGTATGTGCTGAAATAACTGCTAAAACTAGGGTTACTTTAAAATTGCAGACACGCAGGGCTTACAACAAATGCGAATAAGATAACGTTAATGTAAAGTGCACAGGGCCCGCATTCGTACCTACTGATAACGGAGCAACAGTGAATAATCAACGGTAAAATGCGCATGCGCAGTGTGGCCCGCGTATATAGTTTCGGAGTCAATAAACCAGATAAATTTTAATTAACTTAAACATACAAAAATGTTAACCGTAAAAATACGGTGGCACGTTAACATGGCACATCGGTTTTTTTAGAAAGAGACGGTAAACTTTATCTAAATCCCGATGTGCCATCTTACACGGCGATACATCATTCCTTACCTCCTTTCACTGATGAGCTTCAAACAATTTTGTCTGTGCGAGGTTTTCTCCACAAAGTCCGGCCGGTTCTGTTCCAAATACTCTCTAACTGTGGCCACATCTACTTTCCTAGCATTCTCATCAGACGTTTCGCACTCATCGGGACAACTCCTGGACCTGTTCTTGCTACATTTGGGGCTACAGCGTGGGCTCGAACGACACGAGTCTTGACACGTGCCCTCTTTCTTCCCATCGCCCTTACGCTTTGGGACTTTTACAACGACGTTCTTCAGAGGACGACCCTTCTTCTCGCAAACCGTCTCCTCGCTTAGCATGCTTTCCGAAGTCTGTATTATCAGATTGTATGCTATGCATTTTTTCTGCAGCTTCTCAAATGCTTTAGAACGTTTACATTTGTGATATCTGCAAGCACAATGATGCATTTTTTTGCATTTTTCGCAATTAACGGAAGTGCTACTGGAAACTTCGCATTTCCTACCCCTACATTTGACCTTCTGATGGTATTTCTCACATTCTTTCTTAATTTTGTTTAGTACTCTACAAGCGGCAGAATCTGAGGATGTTGTAGGCAAATCTGACGATACGGGAAGCTCAGAAGATTCCGCGTCGACTTTGTTGTCTTTCAAAGATTTCTTGTATGAAAGTTGGACGCTTTTATCGATAAGCTTGTCTGAACAGCATCCGCCGTCGGATGTTTTGTTCCGTTTGATCTGATTACAACTTAATGTAGTGGCCGTACTTGTACTACAGCACATCTTTGGTTCTGGATCAGTACTATCTTCAGTCTCAAGAAGGTAGTTCAAAACAGTTATTATTTCCGAAAAACATTTATTATTTTTAATCTTTACCATTTCTTTTTTGGAATAGCGTCGAGTTATATCTTGTATCAAGTCTATGACAGGGCTTTTGCTAGGATTTCCTGGAAAGCAGACTTTGTAACAGCATGTTTCTGGTTGTGGTGGTGTTTCCTCCAGTTCATTGCTTGAACAAGCTTTCGAATTAGCTTTTTCGGTCTTCTCCTTTGTAGACATATCATCAGTTTGGCACCCTACGCACAAACCTTTATCGGTTTTGACTTCAATCTCTGTCTCAACTCCAACATCATTGGTACGTGGAACATTTTTTGGTGTTTTAGGTACAATTTCTACATTTTCATTACAGACATCTTTTTGTGTTCCTATGGTCTTGAGAGTTTTATCGTTTGTTTCACATTTGCAACTTTTAATGTTGTCGGCTTGTAGATCCTTGCATTCGCAAGATTTAATAGCCTTTTGTAAATTCTGTTCTACTTGACAAGAGTTCTCACAAGTTAAAATTTGAGTTGGAGGTACAGAAATCGGAACTGTCTCATTGTTATTAGTTTCGACGTCTTTTGTCTTTATGATATCGGTTTGAATGCAAGAAGATATTGCTAATTTCCCTGTTTCTGTGTTCGATCGTTTAAGAGGTGGTTTATCCTTTGCTGCATTGATTTTCGGTAATGTATTGCAGTTAGCGCTACTCTCTGTCAATTGCCTTTTTGACAAACAACTTTTTCTAGAAACTGACGGTTCTATCGTACACATTTCGCTACTTTGTTCAACGAATAGGATGCCTGAGCACTGTGCAGATTTATCTTTTTCAAAACCCGATGTCGCTTCGTCAACCATATATACCTTTTCAGTGACAATACATTCGTTCACTTGTTCGGCTCTCTTGTCTGTTTCTTTCAAATTTACTGTGAGAGTCACATTAGTGCCTTTAATGGGTATTGTATAGTCTTTTTTATATGATGAGGACGGTTCCTTGGAAACTTCTTTATCTGGTACAATTCTTTTAGTTTTTACTTCTTCTCTATAAACGTTCCCCTCAGACTGAACCAGCAGCTTCTCGGACGTGCTATTCGTGCTCACGTCGCTAAAACATTTACTTCCTTCAGAATCAGAACTATGAATCGAGACCTTCTTGCGGTTCTCACAGATTAATTTCGCACAGTCATTGTTATCGATAATGGTGATATCGGATACTCTGGGATCAGAAATTTGGGGGTTGATACTTATTTCAGTCTGAAGGCATCTTGTAGCCTCACATATTGTAACAGATTTTTCAGTGTTTCTAGGATTTAGAATACATTTGGTTGGAGTTCCGCGTAGGTTTTGGGGTTCGGAATCGGAAGAATAATATTTTGGCTTGCCCATGCACATATTGACGACCATGTTGGTCTGCGACGATTTCGACTGCCTTCTTGCATGTTTTGAAGTGTTATCCGAACTACAGCTTTCTGTTCCAATGTGCATCTGGCAAGAGGGTTGTATCTGTTCTGTTTTATCATCTTTAACAGAGTTGCAAATACTTCTGCATTGTATGCCTGTATCGCCTAATCTCACCGGATCTTCGAGCTGCACCCCTCGATTGGTCAGTTTTGGGCATTTGTAAATCATAACGTTGTCACCTACCTCTGAGGAAGAGACTTGCTTTCTGTTACAAAGGCACACATACTTAATTTCGCCAGTCTTATCAGGAACAAGGCGAGTATTCCTAGGTGACAATGGTTTACACTTTCTACATTCACATGGCATTAGAGCACACCCCTGTGGTATCGTTTGGCATGGCCTATCATTGGTTGCTGCTTCTTCGCACTGTTTTATACTCACCTGCACAGAGCTGTCCACACAATCCACCTTAGAATTCATATAATGGTGTGGACAGCAACAGTAATGGTTTTTACTTGTACCAGCTTCGCCCTTGTCCCTTTCGGCCTGCATCTTTTTCTTCAAGTTCGGCCGTTTTTGGAATTCCGAATGACTTGAGGAAAGAGTGAATACTGAGTGGCTTCTTTGGTTTCTCATGGCATTGAATCTGTCTAAGTCCATATTTGTGGAGGAACCTCCTTCTAATTTGCTAGCGTCGCCTGATCCATCATCGTAATTGTTTCTGGTCAAGTCTTTCATCAAGTCTTTAAGTCTGCTGCTAATTTTGGACTCCTGGGGTATTGGTACTTTGAATGCTGTTTCGGAACTTACGAGTTTCTGTTTTAAGAACATTTCTTTGTCTTTCAGGTGCTTTTTGTACGCCACTTCGCGCCTGAGAGCTTCTAAATATTTTAAGTATAACTCTTCAGAAGATGTTTTGGGGAACGCATTTTCCGAAGATGTCTTTCCTCTGCTAGAAACATCTGAGTCTGTATTAGAAGTCATTGTCTTCATCAAATTGGTATTCAATTTCTCACTACTAGCACTGAACAGATTTGGGGCACTTTGTGATGTGGAAGCGACTACATTGGGGTTGAATTTATCGTTCCTTAAAATAGATTTCTTTGGCTTTTTAGTTGCACTATCTTCAGTATTATTAGCATCAGAAGTACTTGTTGTAGTATTATTTTCTTTATTTCCTAACTTCTTGCTGTCAAAAGTTAGTCCAGACAGAAACTCTGTCGTAGTTTCGTCATCTCTATATTTTGAACTGATTAATCTATGAACAATATCTTTGATTAACTTTTTCTTTGTGCCTCCATCGTCATAACGCTTTTGTAAAGTTACTTTTAGTAAGTCAACACATTTTTCTAAATCTTTGGTTAGTGAATGACTTGATCCTTTGCTGGAGTCTGTAGTTAGAGGTCCACTGGACTCTAAACTGGACTTGTTCCCAGCTGTACTATTGTCATGTCTACGTTCATCATCTTTTATTTGATTCTGGTGATACATATGTCCAGGCATGTATTCGAAACTTTCTGCATCTGACAACTGCTCTCCACTCTTCTCTTGCGGCGTTACATCTTTGGTTGCTTCAGTCTGCTTTTTGGTTCTCAATTTTCTTCTAAAATTCCTGAATTTCTTTCTTCTCAATCTTTTGCGCAGTGTGTTGAGGCTGATCATTACAGGGATCTTCTGGCTGTAAGGATTCACAGACATGGGTGTTTCATCCATACTGGTTGATTTTTCTTTCAATGATTTGTCTTTGATCAGTGAAGTTTGTATTTCTTTATCCATACCCAAATATGGTTTGGGAGTTTCCACAGATACTTTTTCAGGAGAAATACTAACATCATTCCTGACATTATCAATTGTAACTCCGCCATCCTTTTCAACATTAAATGATATGTGCTTTGTAAGATTGACATTGATTGACGGAGCTTGATTTGTATCAGTATGTGGTACATTAACTTCAACAAAATCAACATCTTTTTTGTAAATTTTTGTTGTTTTCTTTCCTATACCTTTCTTTGCTTTAGTTTTACTATCATTTTCATCTAGGGGTGTAGAATGCGAGGTTGGGGGTCCAATACCTTGTTTGGAATCATTGTTTGAGTATTGTTGTTTTAAAGCAAGTCTTTCTAAGGTACTAAGGCTAGATGCAGAGTTTTTTCTGTCACTTTCGTTAGCATAGCCTACGTCAGCAAGAGAGTCCCATTCTAGTTTTCTTTGAGAAGTGATACTACTAGTTGGAGAGAGTGGCTTATGTGCTGATAAGTCTAACAGTGCGTCTAATGCTGAAATGTCAAGGATTATGATGATTAGTATGATTAATTGTAATGGTATTACATGTAAGCATTTCGTTTGTAAATAGCCAGCTAGTATATAGTTATAAATCAGGTAAATAAGCTAACAAAGAGCACTTTTAACATGTTAAACGCCAAGCAATACATTTTCTATTGTGTCTCATTTTCTGGCATTTAAGGTGTTAAAGTAAGTTCTAGCCATTGCTATCAAAACTGGCTACCCAAATAGCGTTTAGTCAATCTACTCTGTTATTTGAAGAAAAATTGATGTTCATTTCTTTTTTAAATTTCTATATTCATTTCAAAGAAACAAAGCAAATTATGACAAACAAAATTAAAGTTAGTATATGGGGGGTGTCTACATTCCAAGAATGTCTAAAAATCTACATGATGCGAGACATCATGCACAATTTTAACTCGATTTATTGATATAATCTTTTGATTAAGTAAAAATGAAATAAATATAGATCTATTATGTAAGTACTGATGGACAAAGTATTTTTTTAGTCATCATTCATCCCTTTTCTAGGCATTGACTTGGTATGGATGGATGGGTGTTTCCGTAGAGCAACATTTTTGTTAACAATATTGGCTAGAGAGAATGAGTGATAACAAGATAAACTTACATTTCTGTGAATTATTATCATCAAAGTTGATAGACTCATCGTCCGTATGTCTCATTGATACATCAGCAGGCACTTCCTCAGTGATGATTGGTGGAGATTCAGTGTGCGGAGAGTCAGTCTTAGTTTTTGTATCATCATCATCCTGAAAATAATTTTGATGAAGTTAAGTTTGATAATAATCCAACAAAACATATGTTACTAATATTTTTAATTGCTGTTCCCTTTTAAGTGCAGTATTTCTGACAAATCGGTGCATGTGTTATTAAAATACAAGTGTTATTCAATTCTACTGAACTGACCCAGTTCTTTACCTAACTCGGAATTACCATGATACTGAATAAAAATTGAAGTGAATGCAATAGAACTACGAGTAATAAGCATAAAGCGATGGGAAAGCATGGATTACAAGAGATTCAGAATCGCATTCAATTTACATCTTTACAGTGCGTAAAAAACAAAACATAGGTAGGTAATGTCAGAAGTTTACCTGTGAACTAGAAGGATCAGGCAGTGAACACCTTATAGAGATTCGACAAACTTCGTGAGAAGAATCACTTTTTCTACCGCCTGAATCCGACGAGTCATTTTCATTTTTCATTTTACGCCAAAACACGCCACTCGTGTCTTTAATATCACTTTGAGCTGTCGACAGCGAGAAGAATTGTTCTAAATCCCTCTTTCTACCAAACTTTTTGTAGTAATCGAGTATTGTGGCATTTACAGCACCACGAGAATCAACGTCGTCTGAAGCCCCCACAGCATTTGTTTTGTCAACTTCATCTCTTTCCATAATTCATTAAATCAACTGAGTAAGTTTTTACTACTTTTTCATAGTATAAACATAACAATTTATTGTATTTACGTTGTGTAACGGCTCTGATGAATGTACATTTTCAAAATTGTTTGACGTTAACAAGAAACAAAACAAAAGATGACGTCGATGACGTTTTTACCGTTTAGGTTCTGGAATCTAGATTTTTGGTTGGCAAATTCACGAACTTCACATTTTGGCGGAGTTTTGTTTTAATCGTAAAAATGAATAAACATAGCTACTAGCCTTCGATGTTATTGATCGAAGCTACTAGCAGACTATTACTCTGATTTTAATTGATTTGTAAAATGTCGTCAGATTTTTATTTATATAAAGTTATTCATAACAATAAACCATCTTTCAATATTGACATTTTTTATATACACTAAAACTAACTATTTACATAATAATATAAAAAAGTCAACTAAAAAGGGAGAAACATTATCATATTTATTTATTTTCATTTTCTTTCATACCGAAATAAAACGCGTTAGACAGTAAAATTTTGACATTGACACAAATGACATTTTGTTGTTACAAAAAAATTGAGGAATTTTGTTACAGCAAGGGGAGTTTCTTATTTTCTTGTTGAACATTTTCTCTCATTTCACACTTAAAGAAATCAAAAATATCCAAAATGTCTCGGCAGACTTCCAGACTTGACGCCAAGAAAGTTGTAAGTTGACAAATCAACCAAAAATATACGACGACAACATATTACGTTGTTTTCACCGAAAATCTTGTTTTTACAGAACTCTGAGCTTCTTACGCTTACTTATGGCGCTCTCGTATCGCAAATTTTGAAAGAGACTGAAAATGCGGAGGATGTGAACAAGCAGTTGGAAAGAATCGGCTACAACATGGGCGTCCGACTGATTGAAGATTTCCTGGCTAGGACTACTTCAACCAGGTGTCTCGAGATGAGGGAAACTGCTGATAAGATTCAGCAAGCTTTCAGGTTGGTTAAGTACATACATAAACTCACGCCTATTTTCCATAGAACTACAGAACAGGCACCTGCTTTCGATCCTTACATACTTTTTTTTCTTATTTTATTCATATATCTTGTCATACACGTCCGTTAATTGCAAGTACTACGCACTTGACTTTTCTGTCAAACATCAGTTTGGTAACTTTCTCTAATGATTAATTTTATTTATACATCATCATCCTCCTGCCCTTATCCCAATTTATTTGGGGTTGGCGCAGCAAGTTTTCTTCTTCCTTACATCTCTATTTGCTGTTATCTCAAGAGTCACCTCCTTTCTAGCCATATCATCTTTCACACAATCCATCCATCTTTTCTTTGTCTTTCTCGATGTAACCCTGCACATTCATACTCAAAACTTTCCTAAAAACACATGATCCTCATTCCTACGAATCACATGCCCATACCGTGACAACCGATTTCCACACAACTTCTCGGTCACAGGCATCACTTTCAGACTTCCTCTTACATACTCATTTCTTATTCTATCCATTCACATAACACCACACATCCTCCTCATCATTCTCATCTCAGCTGCATTTAACTGCCTTTCATTCATCCCTTTTGCTGCCCAACATTCTGATCCATACAAGAAAGCTGGTCTCCATATCTATTTATCTCAACCTATATTTCCAGACTGTACCTCAGCATGCAGCCTACAGTCACGAGCTGGAGCAGTGCCGGGGATGAGTTCTCTCTGGTCTGGGATCAGTGTGCCCTCAGTGAGTGGGTGGAGATGCCCAACAATGGGCTGAAGTACTGTGCCCTGATACCCGGGGCCATCAGGGGGGCTCTGCAGATGGTGCAGCTTGAAGTGCAATGCTGGTTTGTGCAGGTAACTAAATAATTTATTTAATACCAATAGAAATAAAAAAAAATATAAATACAAATAAATATTTAAAAGCGGTGGAATGTGGGTGTACTATAGAGATACACCTCTGCCCAACCCTGCAGGGAGTACAGGCATGATGTTACTAATAAAAATAATAAATACCACATGTAAACTAAACCTTATGATATTTACATCATAAGGATTAGTGTTTTGTTATTTAATTCTTCAATGTCTGATAGCATTTTCATTTTGAATATAATAATCTAAATTATTGTAGTTTTTCGGCGGTTCAGGCACTCTGCACCGCATCACGCAGCGTAGCGCGAGAGTGCGTGTTCTTAAGTTTTTTGCAAATGTCTGTGTTTGTATTGAAAACACGCGTAGTGCAACACACAGAAAACGCATTCACGCGCAGTGTTCCTCGTTCGCCTCCACGCACCCCGCTGTGTGATGCAGTGCAATTTGCCAATCGCCTAAGAGTTAACATCATTCTTCTAAACTAGTTCAGAACACAGTAAAACATCAATTGTTATCCTCATAAATGTCAAATGATGTCTAACAGCAAACTCTGCTTATGAGTACTTGATGTTACAACTTAACTTAGCAATATAGTAATGAAACATGCAAATATTTTCTTGTGTTTGATTACTTTGTTGTTGCCTTGATTATTGTCACTTGATACGCTCTGTTTTGACGATCAACAAAATCTGTCGTCACTTTCGCTAATTGAGCAAATCTGTAGGCTCTTGTTCTGCCCATATAATTGTTTATATAAAACTTTAGATTAACGCCATCTAGTTGTCACTAGATGGCTTTTATCTAAAATAAAAGGAACAATGTCCGTCAGCAAACGTAATGAACCTTGAGTCAATTTTAGTACTGCTGCAATAACACAGATGGCAGTGTAATAAAATTTCTGTATTCCCTCCGAAAGTTATAACGTTTTTTATGTTGAAAATTGTAAACATTGTTTATATTTTTTTTATATATTAGGACCAGCTGAAGGGCGATGCTGTAACCGAGCTGAGAGTGAAATACATCAAGAGATTAGAAGACGCAGTGCCGGCTGGCGAAGACTAGACATTACATAAAAATACGTTCCACGATGTCCTATACAGTATAATCATCATCTGTCTAGCCCTTTCCCAAGTATGTTGGGTTTGGCTTCCAGTTAAACCGAATGCATCTAAATACTAGTATTTAGAATGCAGCGACTGCCTATCTGATCTCCACAAACCAGTTACTGGGTAAGATAATCCCCTTTGGTAACACTGGTTGTCTGGTCAGCTTGACATGACAACTCATGACGGCTGTCAAAGAAGTTTGTATTACAGCCGGAATCAACGGCTTAATGTACTTTCCGAGACACGAAGGAGTATGTAATGGATGGCCACCTTACCACGGACCGATTTCGGCTAGCGTCAACCCGTGCGGCTCTCAGTATTTAGCAATGAGCCACTCTGTTAGCCGTCAGCCATGTATCTGTATGTCAGTGTAGTAGTGTCTCTTTCATAGCCATAAATTATCGTATTTAACACAATCTGTCTATTTCCTCTTTTGTCATAGTTATTGCATCGTAAATCCATAAATATTAAACTGTAATCTTATATTTCAAAGTTCCTTGGTCGACCTCGGAGCATCTCTAAGCAGTTTTGAGGTTGATATCCGAGCATTGTGTGACCAGATGTAGGAACGTTACCGAAGCAAAAGGAGTATGTATGTAGCAGGTGGCGTTCTGTAGTTTCTGTCTACGCCCCTGGGTAAAAGGCGTGAGTTTTTCTCTCCGTCTTATTATATTACAATAATAGCTGTCTATTTACTGTGTTACTATGTGCTAGAGACTGTTTTCGGGGACCTATTATTGGGTGTACTAGGCACCCCCTGTAGGCCACTGTCATTTTATCTGTGTATCAAAATAACTTGGTCAGAAAGGGGGCTAGTTCTAAGTAACCAATCCTTTATAGCCTACCAAAACTATAGCTCAATATATCTTTGGTCTATATTTCTGCAGTAGTCCTGTACTTACGCGGGGTGGTCGAGGGTGCCCTTATTCCATTTAACCTTTTGACCGCCATCGTCACAAATACAAGACAAGCGAACGCATGCCCTGTACGCCAACGTCACAAATACGTGACAAAAAATCACACGGCACACTCTAAGTACAATAACACTAATAGATATTGATAAATTCATGATGACAGAAGAAATTAAACGTTTATAATATTAAAAAGGCTTGGCGTAGAGGGCGCAAGCATGCGTTTATGCTCTGGCGGTCAAAAGGTTAAAGTTGTGGCTTTGTTCCTTCGTACAGTCTGGAACGCCATCCACAGGTCCCGAGTTATGTCATGATCTGCTAGCCTTTTCCCAACCATGTTGGGGTCGCTTCCTGTCTAACCGGATGCAGCTGAATGCCAATATTTTACATGGAGCAACTGGCTATCTGACCACAACGACTAATTTACTTGTCAGCACGATACCCCTTGGGTAGGACTGGTTCTTCAGTGGTCCTGAGTTATTTATGTAAAGATAAAAAATAAATAATTATGATATTTATTACAGACTTAATAAATAAGGTGCATAAGATGAGTTATGCGTCGGATATTTAATCATTTTTAGTACATATTGTTAGGTTTAATATATTTGCATTAGTATTTGTTTATGTTATAGCTCTATAAGGCTAGTTTCACATAGATATTTTATTGCATTTTAGTGTAATAGTGTAGTTGCGACAATATTCTAAGCATGTTATTATTTAAAATGTCGTTTTGTGTGTTTGATGTATCACCGGCATAAAAAGTTAAAATAAATGAATGTTCTATAATTTTGTTTTTTTTTTAGCTCCTAAACTGCCAGAAAACGAGACAATAGAAAATTTATTGACTGCTGTCACCTAGCGTTTTAGGTGTTAACGTTAACCTGGCCTGCTTACACTAGATATCTTCTTTATATATATAATTCTCCTATACGTGTGTATGTCACTAAACTCCTCCTAAACGGCTGTACCGATTTTAATAAGAATAATTATGAGTGTTCGAGTGGGTCTCCGGATGATTTAGATTAACAATTGGACCCGGTAGATGGCGCTGTTCGGGCAGGACAACGTCTGTCGTGTCCGCTAGTTTTGTATATTAACCTACTCCTAATAGTTAAAATTAGAAACATCTAAGCTTGCTTCATTGATCTAATCTTCGCAAGCGCTAATGCTGTGCTCGAAGTCCTGGGTTCGATTCCCGAGCCGGGCAAAGTGTTATTGGGTTTTTTCCATGTGAATTTTCTCAGTAGCAGCCCGGTCTCTTAGTGTTCGTGTTCAATTGTTGGCTGGTTGACTGCAGCCGACCGCGTTAAGTTGAAGTCACGACTGTGCGAAGTCGAAAGTACAACTGCATTCAGTTGAATCTATCGACTACGTGCGTATGATGCAGTCCGTCTGATGGCCGCCTTACCAGGTAACAGTGGGTGTGTCATTGGTTCACCTCTGCCTAAACCTTCGAGGAACAAAAGCGTGACGTTTTGTTAATAGGCTGCTTGCATTTTGGTTGGATGTGTTTCCGTACTAATTTGATTCATACAAACTCACGAAGTATCCCTATAGTCCGAGTACTTTTGTAACTCCCACACTGGGCGCTAGTAATGGCCTGCGCAAACTGGCGACTGGGACAGCAGAATTTAATACTTACCCGATCGAAATAAGGTATATATTACATTTCTCGGTAATCAACCTCAAAACCGCGTTGTGATGCTCCGAGGTCAACCACCGAACATTGAAATACAAACCTTATTTCGATCGTGTACCTAAATATTAAATTCAATTGAAGAATTTTAAAATCTTCTGCCGTACAGTATGCCAGTGTACGCAGGCCATAAGTCGTACGTATTCGTGCGATTATTTAGTTCTGGCATACGAAAACAATGCCAAATTTTTTAGATTTTGTATGAATTCGTGCGCTTAAAATAGCATCAGTCACAGATCACATAGGGTAGACCGGGGACAATTAAAGCAATTTTACTTTAAGCGTGTACAGTATCTATTACCCACATCCCTCATATTTGTTCCGTTGAAAGGGTTGTTATCAAGTTCCTAAATTAAACATTATCTATCCCTACAGGGTGCCGATTTGATCACCTGCAGGATTTAAGGAGGTAAAGCAGACCACGGTACCTACTCTACCCGAATCAATAAAAAAATAGTGCCTTAATTTTTGATCAATAGGTAGATATATCAATTAGGTACATTTTCTGATGCAGAGTCAAACCTGGAGCGAATCCCGTGCGTTGACCTCATGTGCCGATCATATGATGCACGCACATTTAAGTCAAAAACACCTCAAGGATGCGCCGGGCGGGTCAATGTACGCAGGGCTGCGTTTACAAACTGCCGTTGTTTGGGAGAAATACTAATTACAAAAAAGCGTTAATTTTCAAATGTACAAGTTTAAAAACCTTTTAATATTTTTTTATGCGGTCATTACTCATTCCTATTTGAGTCCTGTAGGTGACTAAATCGCCTCCCTGTATATGTATTTCGTATAGTTAACCAACAAACACCTACTAAAGAAGATCGGGCACAGTGGTTCTATTGACTCCACCCCAAGGGTGTCCCCCTACATACCTCGATAACTTGAGAACAGGACGGCAAGAGTTATGTACTAAATTAAAGATGTCAAATTAGTTTATGCCTTGAACTAGCCTGTTTGTGGTCGATGCCTTTTAAACATCAACTATGTTTGCTTAGACGTTTCAGTTCAACTAAAATTGACAGCTCTTATCCAGTCCGTCTAGAACCTACTCTAGAAGTTACATTAAAGTTAAATTACTCTACAAGATACACCTTGCGACATAAGCTCACATATTTTGTTTTTTATATAAGAATTGTTATTTTATTTTCTATTAAAATTAATATCTTTATTTACATTAATACAAATAAAAGATCTCAATAGAATTATAAGTAACTACTAACAATACATTTTTATAGGTAGGTAAGTACATAAGTTTACAAAATTTTATAAGAATTGTGTTATTTTTAATTTTTATTTTATACATTTTAATATTTAGGTTAGTTGTGTGGCCATGTTGCTGTGCCCTAACAGGGTCCATAATTGTACCTTAGCTGTAAGCTTTTTGTAACATCTTTTATGCACATTATGGTACGCAAAATAAATGAATATGAATAATTTAACTGGCCTGCTTGAATCGGCACTGTAACCATAATAATTACCCGTACAGTAAAGTTTCATATCAATCAACACCCTTCGTGCATACGTCACATTATGTAGAAATCAATGAAACAAAACAATAATCCATTCTCAACTTAAAACTTAAAGAAATAAAGCTAAAAATAGAACAAACAACAGAACAATACATAGAGCTGAAATCCTAGCAATTTGAAGTGTGTATTTGTTGCTGTCTCTTTTTAAATTCAAAGTGACAATTGAAAGACTTCAACTCCACTCGAAGTCCCGATGTTCTACCGTAGCCGATTGGATGTCGGTTACACCGAATGACAGGATTGCTCTTTTACAACGATCGGCTCGAACTAAATTACAAGAATAAGGATGCGGACACAAAAAAAAGTAATTGTCGGTCGGTACGGTACATTATTTATTATTATATATATTATATTATTTATTAGTTCGGCAAACGTAGCGTAGGACGCACTCTGACCAGGTGGGATGACGATCTGCGAAAGACTGCAGGCAGATGCTGGATGCGGCAAGCTGAAGACAGGGCGCTATGGCGCTCATTAGGAGAGGGCTATGTCCAGCAGTGGACTAGTATAGCCTGATGATGATGATGATGAGATTATTTAAAAACATTGCACACGTATTTTTTCTTTTTTTACGTAATCAAAGTAAGATTACGTCAATACATTGAGTTAAAATAAAGCGTGATGTGATGACGTCACACGTAAGTAGATTTTATACGCACATGTGACGTAGCGAGTCCCCACTCCCCATCTTAAAAGCGTTTTATCTAATCCATTTTTTATTAATATGATAAAGCAAAAAATACGTGTCCAATATTTTTTTATTATCTGACTGACGGACTAAATATAATTCCTTTTTATTACCCAGGCTTTCCTATAATGGGTATAACCTAAATAGGGATGAAGCCTGTAACCTAAATAGGGATAGTATAGGTTATACATAAAATGTAGTAAGGCTGGCGACACGAGGCCGCAGCAGACTACGAAGGGGATGGTGGGATGATCTGGATATCTTCCTTAAGAACTGGAAAGAGGTGGCGCGGAATCGACCGATGGAAGTAATAAGGTCTTTACCCAACTGTGGGATAGTACAAGCTAGTAATAAAAATAAATAACGCTGAGCTAATAAGCAGACCGTCCAGCCAAGAAACGCAGCATAATAATTTAAATAATTTGAGTAGCTAAGTAAATATCGCAACTGGTGGAGCGGAGGACGGTATTGAAATGCACACCAAACAACAGGGCATAGAATCCATCCGCCCATCACGCCAAAAAATCAATAGGGATATGTTTAGGTATAGGTTTATGTACCTGTTGCATAAATTTACTCATTTGAACTAAAACTCAAAGGAGTAGTTAGCTAGTAGGTAGCTAGTAGGTATGCTAGTCTAAAATAAAAGAGCAGCTTTTATTTTAGACTAGCATACCTACTAGCTAAGTTAAAGTTTCGAAGTCACTGTGACTCTCTTCAAACGGAGATCGTGAGACAGTAGTGCTGATGCCCTTGTTGTCAAACTAAACTACACTCAGACTACTTTCATCTCTATCTCTCTTATGAAACTAGAAAAGGACGGACAAACAAAGAGACAAACATTGTTGACATCATCATCTGCTTAGCCTTTTCCCAACTATGTTGTTGGTAGCTGAATACCAGTATTTTACATTAAGAAGAATAAGAATAATTTATTTATAAAAGTATTTCAAAAATGTACATTTAAGTGCAGTAGTGTTATTTCTGAAACAATGGTATAATTAATGCATAATAGTAAACTATAACTAAAAATATATTTAACAGTTGCAAGAAACGATAATGTGGAATTCACAAATGATTCACATTGTTGACAATTTAAAGTTAAGTTCAAGGCATTAACTAATTTGACAGATCTTAATCAGTGCATAACTGTCACCGTCCATTTCTCAAGAAATCTGTCAGAAATATATGTCAATTTTCTCTTTCAAGTTTAGTTTGTGAACAAAGGAATCAGCACCAGTACAGTACGGTGTAACAGACATCCAGATTCGACCTACAGCGTGTGCAGTGTATCGTTAATTACGACTGTCGATAGGGAACAATAGCCAAGTGCAATCACTCCGTACAAGGATTAAGAGTCCTTCGATGGGATGTATGTAGGTATGAGTTTCAAGTCTGTCTAATGAAAATGTTTACCTATATGAAAATTATAGTTCGTGTGGACACAAAGATTAAAGTGTATCATCATCGTATGTTTGCTCGTTTGTGGCGACTAAGAGATTCACTAGAGCCGCGATGGGCCAACTCCGCCCCGGGATGAGTTTCAATCCGGCCCACGCCAGTTTTATTTTGCCAGTTAATAAGTTGTGTGCGATTCTTGGGGATACGTTTGGGTATTGTCATTGACACCGTACGAAGCATATAGCGATAATTGGCGGCATTGACGGCGCGGTTGGCGCAATGGCTGAGCGACTGACTGCTGCGCGGCGTGTCGTGGGTTAGATTTCCGCACGGAACATATATTTGTATGGCCTACGACTAGTTGTTCCGGGTCTGGCTGTTTGAGTATGGGAGTTTGAATATTTTTAAACGCACCAACGATACAGGAGAAATTCCTAGTGTGGGGGAAACGTTTAAAAAAAAAGAGTAAAAAATAGAATTTTTTCTCCTGCACTCTATTTTAGTTGTGAGTTAGTTATCGATAAAATAGAGGACGCCTACGACTGATTTCAGGTAACTAGTGTGGTTTCAGCATTTGATCCTTGTATATAATAAACTGTCAAATAAAAAAGGGTCTGAAAATTCTTGTCCTACGATTTTATTTACGTTTTACAGGTCCTGGATTTAAAGTTTGCCCTCCACAAGGTGGAGCGATGACCTGGTACAGAGGCCAGCACATCAAGCTACCCCAATGTGTCAAATTTTCCCAATAGAACATGAACATTATTTCTATTATGATAAAGTTGAAAAACTATGAAAGAAATCCGAACTATCAAAGAAGTTATTAAGCATGTAAGTAAGCGAAGATGCAAGTTGATATACCTACAGTAGGTATGCGCACGCGCTTGCATTGTCCATATGTAGATGCAGTTATATCAACATATAAACACTTTTTCAATCAGAATTTTAATAGTAGGTATCCTAGCAGAAACAAGATATTCGATATGGTTTATCGTTGTAGCATTTCTCCTCGTCTTTTGTTGCTTACCTGTTTTATATATCAAGTTCGAACTAAGTACCTACCTGTGTATATGAAAGGATAAAGTAATAATAATAATAATAATAATGTTTATTTAAAGAAACTTAGGCATAGAATACAAGTTTACGTGTCAGGCTAAATTAGGTTAGTATAAATGGTGTAGTCATCTGTATCCGAACTAGGCAGAGCCTGTATTTCGGATATCAGCGCCAACCCCCTCGAGTATTATACATTCAAAGTAGCCGTTAGCGTGAAAGCATTAAAATTTGTGTCTTGTATATGTAGAAATAAAAACTTACAATAAAATTTAATTAAGTATTAGGGAAACAAAAAAATATGTATGAGTTTATATAAAAAGAGAAAATAGAATAAAGTTGTATAGTGATTGCATGACCTCTTATTTGTGTGAGATGAGTATGTACGTGTCTGATGTGTAAGAGGATGTGTGTGGTGTTGTGTGTGTGTTTGGTGTGAGTGAGCGTGCGCGCGTTTTTGTGTATTCTATGAGAGATGTATGTGTGTTATATTGTGTTTCATTTGTTTTATATTATGATGCTATGTGTAGAAGAAGTTCAGTAAAATTAAAAAGTAAAATTTTATTCTTAGGTTTTTTTTTGTAATAGGAATATTGCACTCACGGACGAGTGTGAGGTTAGAGGTTAAAGTTTATATTGAAGGAGTGCAGAAACGGTGAGTCCCGACCACTGAACGACCACTAGTTTAGTTATAGTCACCGGCAAATAAGATGGCAAGATTTTGGCGTAGTGGGGGTAAGTTCGCGCATCGTACACTTAGTGGCACAAAAAAGTGGTAACTTTTATTGATCGTCATTATTCTATTGTTATTGCCATCATTTATATTTAATCATGTCTGTATAGAACAAAGTTAAAGAAGGGAGAGGAATTCAAGTTTATTAGGAGTTATAAATAACGTGCATTTAAAATTAAAAAAAGTTTATATATAAAAAAAAAATAACTAGTCGTCGTCACTATCCGTTAATAAAACTACCCTTGGCATCATATTGAAAGTCGCAATCGCAGAACACTATGGTTGTGTTCTGCAAGTGTTTGGTCAATGCTGTATGTTTTAAATTGTTCTTTTTCCAATTTTATTAATTTGTATAATTCGGTTTGAGCATACTTTCCTCGTATGCTATGCCTTTTCAGGAACTCTATCCTAAATTTAAAAACAATAACAACACTTAAGTTTAACACAACAAAAACAAAGGGTTCAATTTTCGTGCACTGAAATGTAATCGGGAGCGAACGGGACGAAGGCGCGGTGCGGGAGGCAAGGGTCGACTGATGCACCAATCGCGCGCTCGGATCGACGCTACCTCATACCCCGCGTCCCGCTTGACCACCAAAGAGACCTAAAAAACGACTTCTGCGCATCTAACGACTTTTGCCATCTTATTTGCCGGTGATTATACCTATAAAAACACTGTGACTAAACTTCCTGGTGACGCATCGTCTCGAAGACACTTTACTTTTGTGTTGATTAGGTATATCTGTCATGCAAGTTTACCGCTGAAGTAGCTACAGACGCCAGCACATCAAGCTATCGCAAACTGTCAATTTTCCCAATTGAACTTGAACCTTATTCTTTTGTTCATAAAGTTGAAAAAATATCAAATAAATTTGACAGATAAGGGGTAGCCTGATGTGCTGGCCTGTGTACCTACCGGGTAAAAGAGTGAATTGAAGTGCAGGACTGACCGTCTGACTGACTGAGCTTATTACTCAGTAAAACATATCATACTACCTTATCAGTAATGTTTTCTTGTTCCATACTTTTTAGAGCGTGATTTTTGAGTAATCTGGTTTGAGTTTCTGAACTTTTGAGACCGAGATTATAATGCGAATGTTCTTAATAATTTAATACAGAAATTGCCGACCATCTCTGGCTTTTTATAGTCGGATTAAAAACACAAGATCACATTTTTACAAGTGTCGCACTATTTACATTGCATGTACCAGGCTAGCAGAATATACGAAGAGGTAGTTGAAACAGACAATGAGTTCGTTAGGCGAGAGTACCCTCCTTTTGAGGGTGTCACTCCAAGTTTGTTGCGAAACCCACAACAAATACATTTTACTATCATTTTAATTCACTACCATCTTTATTGAGAGGGTATAAAGTCTATTTTGGATTACGGACATGGTTTTTGGACTGCGGATTTAACGTGTTTTGTACTTAGAGAAAAACTTAAGTGCTTCTGTAGATGAAAGTGCCTTCCTATCTGCCTACCTCGTTTTGTATGATTTGAAAATCTTGAAAGGAGGTAGGTATGTATATTCATGCATGTTAAAGGAAGGAGGTAGGTAGGGTCACATATACAGTTAATAAAAGATCGTGTAGTTGTTGGAGGAGCTTGCGGCAAAATCAAAACAGCCGTACGGGTCGATCGAAAGTCAAGCTATACCTGCCGAGGTCAATCTATGGATGGGTGACCGTTGATTATATTACGAGACTCCTCCTTGAATTGGAATGCACGTTAAGCCGTTGGCCCCGGCTGTCATTTGTAGATCTTTAGCGGTCGTTACGGGTAGTCAGAAGCCCGAAAGTAGCTTAAATAGGCAGTCGCTCCATGTAAAATACTGGTATTCAGCTGCATCCGGTTAGATTGGAAGCGGAACCCAACATAGTTGGAAAAAGGTTAGGCTCGTGTGGTTCTTGATACTATCTTAATATCTAGCCTGTTTCCTAAGTTATTTGTTATGTAACATAATTATGGAAAATCATCACCATCCTCCTGCCCTTATCCCAATTTATTTAGGGTCGGCGCAGCATGTCTTCTTCTTCCATATATCTCTATTTGCCGTCATCTCAATAGTCACCTCCTTCCCAGCCATAAGTATAATCTTTCACGCGATCCATCCATCATTTCTTTGGTTTTTCTCTATTTTCATAACCCTCAACATGAATAACCTACTACCTACCTACTTAATATAATCAAAATACATTTATTCAAATTAGGCTGAGAATCAGCAGTTATATCAATCATCTTTATAAATCATTAAATTAAATAATTTGCCTCATGTTAATGTGGCAAGCACACACCAATATGCCAAAATAAATAAATAAAAACTAGTATATACCAAAAACGACAATTAACTCAAGCAAACCCTGCTAAACTGAATAAATAAAAAGCCTCCAAGGCAGTCCAAGGACCTGCCCGCTGACATGTGCAATGCAGGATTATATATATATGGGCAGTGACTAAAGTCACAAAATAAATTAATAAAACAAGCCAAATAATCAGTCTTACATGCAGAAGTCCAAACTCAGGGTTTGCCATTGAGCGATAGAGCGTAGCATTCTGAATGTAAAAATAACTGACCGGATACAAAACACCACGCTGCTCTCCAGAACGCAAATTGCTGACGTAGCCTATAAAGCTGCAAGGCTTAAATGGGACTGGGCAGGCCATGTCTGCCGGATGCCAGCACAGCTGTGGGCCCGAATATCGCAGACTGGCACCCTGAGACAGCTAGACGGGGCCGCAGCAGACCGAGGAACAGATGGCGGGATGCCTTGGATGGCTTTTCCTCGCGAATTGACGAGAGGAAGCAAACCATTCGACGACCGATGTGGCGCGGCGGGCGAAGGTCCGCCTGCCACGCAGGAGGTTGCGGGTTCGATTTCCGCCCTTGTGCCCTTCCCGATTTGTTTCGGGTGTTCTGGGTATTTGCTATGTACAGTAAAAATATCTATCTATGTAATGTATTGTATGAAGTATATCAGTCATCTAGAACCCATAACACAAACTCTGCTTAGTGATAATGATACTGTGTGGATTGTCCAGCATTATTTATTTATAGAGCGGCAGACGTGGGAGGAATCGGGGGAGGCCTGTGCCCAGGAGTGGGACAATATAGGCTAACTAAAAACAAAAAATAACCAGTAAATTCATATGCGTCATCTCATAGTTGAAACGCCCCCAAAACAAATCATATTTCGTTGAATCGTAAATTAATACAATCATGAAGTCAATATTTGGACAAATCAGTCTTTATCATGACTATTTAACCTACCTATCGTGTGTAAAAAAAGACGAAGTCGAAAGCGCTACTGCTGAGCATGAGGTCCTGGGTTCGATTCCCGGGTCGAGCAAAGTGATATTAGATTTTTCGATCTGGAATTTCTCAGTAGCAGCCCGGAAACTAGATTTGTGCAAGGTTGATGGCTATAGGCTCGCCCCTTTTACCTGGAACTTAAACATAACTAGCGAAATGCGGGTGTACTGTAGGTACGCCTCTGCCTGACCGTTCGGAGATTAAAAGCGTGATTATGTTACTTATTATAACCATAGATCCAAAATCGTAGCAATAGGGATGTGTCCTAGGTAAAAATATATTAAGTCTATTTAGTCCGTCAGTAAGATTACCAAAAAATATTGGACACTTATTTTTTGCTTACTTAATTCAATAAAAAGTGACTATGATATAGCACATCAAAGTTCAGGAGAAGGGGCTTGTGACGTCACGCCGTGCTACACTTTTAACGAAAAGTGTAGCACGGCGTGACGTCACGCGCAATTTCAACGCACTATACCGTCGCGCGTCGTCATTTTTGGTTTAAGTGACAAAAGAAAAAATACGTGTCCAGTATTTTTGAGTAAAACAACTTTAGGACCAATCAGACTTTTTTAAATAAATAAATAAATAAAATTCATTTAATTCAGACAACAAAGATCCATATTTTGTTAGTATTACACACAGCTTATGTTCTAGTGTTAGTAACATTGATGCAAAAATAATATTATTAAAACAAAGGACGACCAGGCAGAAAGTCCTACCTAATCAACCTCCGCACAAAATGCCTGATATTTGGAGTATAGCTCTCCGCCACAGCTCTCAGGATATAGTTGCGACTACTCCGCACTCTGCACAGCAGCGAAGCTGTTTTTTTGCACATTATGGCATGAAAGCCATCTGTGTGGGTCTCAGCAAACATTTCTGAAGCGCTACAGAAACGAGGCAGTCGCAACAACATCCTGAAAGCATTATTATATTGAACGCGCAGGACATCCGGCGATCTCTTGATGTAGTTGACCCATAGATTGCTCGTGTAAAAACTCTGACAGTAGGCCTTAAAAAGAGTAATTTTTACTAGGTCAGAGCACCGAGCAAATCTACGGGCCAGCATGTTACCTCTGACCGCCAATGCCCTACGCTCCCTCTCAATATCTTTATCATCCTTAAGGTCGTCGGTGATAAAATGTCCAAGGTACTTGAAATTGGAGACTCTGTTTAAATGGAGTCCATTCAGCTTTAGAATCTCTGGTACAGAGTCTGGACATCTACCAGCGGCCTTAAGTATCATATATTCACTCTTGGTGACATTATAAATAAGTCCATGTGAGGCAGCATAAGTCTCACAAACTTTGAGCAATTCCCTGATTTTTAAGGACACTACCCTATTCTTTCGTAAATTCGAATTATTTTTTCGATGTGAGTTTGTGTCGGTACATATTAGCAGAACCACGGTTAAAACATTAAGCGGTAACGGCAACATCTCAGTATTATTACCTACTCGTATTATGACGGTTGTTTTCCTTTTAGTCAAGCGGTTAGGTTAGCGATAGCGCTTGCGCATGTGTTGTAAAACAATGAACAATTATTGTATAAACAATGTACAGTAAACGCTTGCCCGTAGTAATTCTTTGACCTTGTGCTGGCTTAACCTAGTAAGTCATCTGCCTAGTCTTTTCCCGACTATGTCGGGGTCGACTTCTAGTCTACCTGATGCAGCTGAATACCAGTATTTTACATGGAGCGACTGCCTATCCTATCTGACATATACAACCCAATTACTGGACCACATGATACCCCTTTAAGATAAGAATGCGTTCCTTTTATTTTTTGGTCATTCTGTGGATGGCTGACCATTCTTAACATATTGGGGCTCGTTCGTGCCTCGGAAAGCACATTCAAGCCGTTGGTGACGGCTGCCATTTGTACATCTTTAACAGTCGTTACGGATAGTCATAAGCTCAAAAGTCTAACAACCAGTCTTACCAAGGGGTATTGTATTGTTATATTGTTAGACGGGCCGATATCCGCAACTCCACGACTCTGCGCGTATTTTGCGGAATACGTAAAGGGTTATATGTATATTTATACCAAGGGGTATCGTGTTGTCTAGTCACTGAGTTGTGGAGGTCGGATAGGCAGTCGCTCCATGTAAAATACTGGTATTCAGCTGCATCCGGTTAGACTGGAAGCCGACCCCAACATATTTGGGAAAAGGCTAGGCAGACCATCTATGAGGATGTTTCATGAAAATAGAATATAATAGAATATTTCTTTATTTTCACTGAGAGTGATGATACAGATGTTGTTTAGTTGATGAGGATTTATAATTTAATTAGGCATACCTACAAAACAGTTTTTTTTGTAATCTAAAAACAAGTCAAAATAAAATTCAATTATGTAATTAGTTAAAATCAGTTAAACGAAGTTCATTATCTTGTAGATCTTTCTCATTGAAGACTCGTTAGTGTCCCTAATCATCAATTTGAACAACAAAATTTGTCATTGAGAACAAAAGACCAAGTTAAATAACTTTCCCATGTATAATGAGTTATTTGTCATAATATTGACATAAGTGCGTCACAAATGCGTAACACCTTAACTGCCAAACAAAGAGACACAATAGAAATTGTATTGTTTGTCGGTCATTTGGCGTGCAACGCGATAAGGAATATTTAGAAAATTACGGAGATTGGTGAATTGGGTCCTAAAACTATGTATAGTTTGTTGTTTGTCGATTTTTATTGTTCAGGCATTTTTTCTTAATGATAACTTGGCTTTGGCTTTGATAACTTGGCAAACATTTGTACCTACGCCCTCTGTTATAACATAGCGCCCTCTTTGTTACCTTACTACACCATTATTATTTCAAACCTGTGTTCAACGTATTTACGTATCGACAAGGAGGCGGTTACAGCTGGTATCCTTGTATTCGCGTTTTCGTCTTGTTCGTGAGGATTGTTTGAAGTGTTGGTCTATATAGACGAACAGAGCCACCTCAAACAATTTCGGAAGTTGTCATTTTTTGCCACAGTATTCCGAAACTTATTTTACACTTTTTTTTAGTTGGTTTATTTTTTCATTTGTTGGGGGTGAGTTTCTAATGTATCTAAATAACAGTAGCCTAATGACAACTGCTCATCACCTTTTAAATAAGTTGAATCATTCCCTATTTTTATGCACTACCTATGTGGCGCAGCGGGCGAAGGTCCGCCTGCGACGTAGGATGTTGTGGGTTCGATTTTCGCCTTGGGACATATGTTTGTACGATCTACAATGATTTGTTCCGGGTGTTCTGCTATGTATAATAAAAAATATCGATCTAAGTATTAAGTATATCAGTCATCTAGTACCCATAACACAAGCTCTGCTTAGCTTGGGGCTAGATGATGCTGTGTGGATTGTCTAGCACTATTACTATAACATAAATAATAACAAAAATAGCGTCGAATTGAGAACCTTCTCTTTTGTTTTTCGTCAGTTAAAAACAGTCGTAGTATATAAATATAATCATTACCTATAAACAACTAAGGTAACTAAGAAAGTAATCGAGTTAACAAGGTCACTAGAAATGCCAACGTATTTCCCAACTTTATTAGATAAGAGGGTATGTCCTAGTGATAGTGTCAGTGCCGCACGTCTGTGGAATGCCAGTAGGGATGTCTGAGGTGATCTCCTTTATTCAGTATATTCCTTATAATATATATTTTTAAATACTTCAATATTAAAAGAATAAAAAAAACATTTCAAAATATAAAAAAATAGTAATAGCCCACCGGTATCGGGAACAGTGTCCAAACTACCGGCGCGGCGCGCGGCGGTCAGGGCTACAGAGAAAAAATCACCTAATAATACGCGCCGTTTCCAGAAGTACTGCTTTCTGAATCAAGCCCTTGATCCAGCTGCCTAGCGAGAGTCTCCTTAGGTGTTGGTCGAGGCTCTTGGCTATTAAGCCGTTGGCCGACACGACTATCGGTACAATGTTTGCTGAGTCCACATCCCATATGTCGACAACCTCGCGAGCCAAGTCAAGATACTTGACTTGTTTAATCTTTCTCGGAAAAGTTATTATTTATCATTAATTTATTCATTTCAGGCGACAAGGGCCTATATCAAATAACTTAAAAATAAGCATACTAGAATAAAAAAGAAAAAGATAGAAGATGAAGAAGAAGAAGTCGGAGAAGATTTTAGAAATACATATATCTATTCTATCGCTTTTTTTGGTAATCAAAATGAAAATGAAAAATTTTTTCTTCAAACTAGGCTGTGAATCAGTACATTTTGAACGTCAAAATTTACATAAGACAGTCCCCCAAAAAGCCTACCCTTCACTACTTCCTAGTGTTTTTGCTGGGAAGAAGAAGTGGCGCAATAATATCCCCAGCGATCAAATATTACATACATTGTATAAAGCGATACAATAGATCATCATCAGCAGCCATCAGATCATCGCCTTAGAGATATTACCACAAAAATACGACATTCGGAACGTGGATATTTTATAGACAAGCCTAGTCGAACCAGCCTTTCCGGCTTCAAAAAATCAAATTTAAGGGTGAGGGGCGACTTTGTATTTAATAAACGTACCTATTTGTTCTTTGAAGGTAGTAACATTATAATTCAAATAACATCTTTAAACTGAGCATAAATAGATAATAACGTATTTAGGATTTTTTAAATAATCACATTGGGGTGGGCGAACCGGGTCGTGAAGTTTCCAACAAATACCTTTGCGAGACAACCCTTGCATTCGAGAATACATAAAATTGTAACATACGCGGTTTCAGGGACTGTTCCGTAAACAAGAAAAAATTAAGGTTTTTGCTGATTTCATTCTGTTTATGTCACAAAAGTTAGAGTACCTACACAAAATGATATAAGTAAAAACTGTTTATTATCGGATTTAGGAATCAAGTTCATCATGCTGTTGTGGTCGTTAAAATAAAACTGCGCTGTAGACGGTAGACTTAAGTATTTATAATTAATATTCAACCTTCACTTAATTATATTTTTCATAAAATGTTTCTTGTTTTACATACATTCATACATACGTAGGTACAGAGGCTAGCACATCGAGCTACCACAATCTATCACATTTCTTTAATAGTATTTCAACTATGTTACAAAAAAATAAGGTTCATGTTCAATTGGGAAAATTTGGCAGTATGGGATAGCTTGATGAGCTGGCGTCTGTACGTAAATTCACACCATTTTCCAATGGAATACAGAAACTACTAAAATGCCAACTGTTTCGATTCTTACAAACTCTTTTTCTTTGCTTACGAACAAGATGCGAGTACTAAGCACCTCACCTTTCTGAAATACATCACCAATGAGGGCAGTGTTTGTCTAACAGTACATTTACAGTAAATAGTTAAGAAAACAACTCCTTAGGTCCTAACCGCTGGTGTCATTCTAATACGAGCTACAGTCAAAGTGATCAACAAAATGGTTCCACTGCCTATGAAACTCACGGATAGCCCGCGTCTTATTATCTGGTTCCAAAGCACTGTATTTTAGTGAGTTAAGAGCTAGAGTTTTTAACATCTTCAGGTCTGAAAGCCTGCTTGCTACCGCTACAAAAGCTACATAAAAGTCATCAGACAGAGGATCAGCCTCCCAAGCACCAGGGTCATCACTTGACAATACAACAGGTAAATTCAAGCTCAAGAAAATGTTCAACGGGTGGTTCCGTACATCCCTGACAAGAGATAACACAGTGTTCGATAGAACGTTTACTTCTAAACCTATATCCTTGTTGATCACTTCTTGTATAAGTATTGGGTGTTTCGCAAGCGCGTACGCATGACCGATTCGTTTAGCTCCCAACAGTACAGCATCAACTAAGTTCTCATCTGTAAGTGTTCCAAACCAGTTTGTTTCACCAGCATGGAAGAAGAAATTAAGATCTTTTGCTTCAAGTAGTTGTGGTACGAATTCTATTAATGGATTCCCTGAGTCTTCTTGGCCGACTAAATCGAATCCTGCGAAGAGGTCGGGCATATCTCTTTTGATCTGTCTCGCTGTTCGTATGTAGCCGTCTAATACATCTCTGTCCACTTTCCTCGACGGAGCAAATATAAGTTTAGCTCCAATAAAATCCGGGTGATCTTTCACGAATCTGTTTATTGTTTTTTTGTAAGCTTTTGCGGTTATCAGCTGATCATACTCAGTACCGTCTAACTCATAAAGATTGGGCAATACACTCCTGACTTCCACGTACATAACATTGTCTTCTCTGAAAAATTTTAGGGCGTCGTAGAAATACTGTTCCCAGTTTGGCCTAAAAGTCAGCAAAGCGTTTACTGTTGTGAAGAATTGCATAAACTTTGACCAAGTTTCTTTGATGCTGGGATAAACCACATCAGGGTTATCACAAACCAAGGTGAAATGTGTCCGGATATCTGCATCAAATACGGTTATATTAGGTGCAGCATGTCTGGCGTCACTCATGAGCTGCCATTGGACATCACACGTAATGTTGGGAACATCATTCGAAAACCTGAACTTAACTGGTTTCCCAAAACACACATAAAGATGGTCCATGTAGGTGATGTTCAGCAAATAATCAGATCCGATGATTGCCATGTCATGGATATGTAACACGGCACCTTTGGGCATACTCTTGATGATCTTGTAAACTTTAGACTTCTGAATTTGATTCTTAAAAGAGAAGAAATGATGCGACAGATTGAAGTTATTCGGGTGGTCGAATCCATAGTCAAGCTCGTCGAACTTGTGTTGCATCAAGCAGTTATTCACGGCATTTTCTTTATCATTGAGCGTCACATTCCCTCCGAGAGCTGATCGTAATTCAAGCTCTACTAACTGTCTTCGTCTCTCGCTGTAATTGTCATCACATTTTGCGTAAACGAATAGTAACGTAAAAATTATATGCCACATGATTGTTTCACACGTCCGCCGCGGCTCGGCGTCAAATCGGTACTAAGGATCGTCGACCTATGACATAGCGATAAGCCAGACGCGTTTATGGTAACAATGGCACTATTTATATTAATTTATTGTGTTGTAGTACGCACCTACGTGAGAACCAGAGTGTTACTGTTGCTGATAGATGTTCGGTTGTCAGGCACATTGGGCCTTGTTGTCATGAACAAAATATTGATATTAAATTACATTGTTGGTGATAGCAGTGCGCATGAGCAATGAAACTGGAACTCCTTTTGTTCGATGTAATTAGATATGATTATGTAACACATGTTTGCTATGTTTTTAGCACAATCTGTTACCAGACCAACAAACAGGTCTGGTCATGTTTGCCCAAAAAACATGGGTAGCTAACCTTTTAATAATTCGCAAAAATCTGCACTTAAAGCAAAATTGGTACGAATGTTGGAAACACTATTATAAATGTGTCCTTCATCTTTGCTCCACCAAGCCGCCACCCTCTTGTGAGAAAGTAGACTGCCAAAAATTTTGCAGTGGAATATGGCTCACTCATTTAGTTTAAGGAGTCATGATGGCCCAGTGAGTCATGATGGCCCAGTGAGTCATGATGGCCCAGTGATTATGGCCTCGCCTCTTGTGCACAAGGTTGTGGGTTCAAACCTGGGCAAGTACCAATATGAGTTTTTCAATTCATATGTACTTTCTAAGTTTATCTCGGACATCACTGACATCGGTGAAGGCAAACATTGAGAGGAAACCTAGACTTATATAATTAATATAAGTCTGAAATCGCCAATCCGTCTTGAGCAATTGCGGTGATTAATGCTCATGCCTTCTCTGTATGAGAAGAGGCCTTTGCCCTGCAGTGGGACAGCAATAGGCTGGTACTTTTATTTGGTTTAAGGGGGCATACTACTACAAAATCTTGGTAGATCCTGCTCCTCTAGGGCTGGCATCTCAGGATTTGTGTAGGTAGGTTTGCTCGTTTTTATATCAGTTTGTAAAATAAATAAATGTATAAACAGTGTAACGTAATTAGTGCTGGAATCTTAGGTTTAAAACGGAGGAAGTGATTTTATAATAAAATTTAAGAAAAAGTTTCAAGATAAAAAAATATTTTTGTTAATCACAGATTCACCTTTCACAAATAAGATAACATTTTTCTCACTAAGGTCAAGTTAACCAATCAGAAATTAAACAATTATTAGTTATTATGATAATATTTATATGTTCTTATAACGCAATATATACATACAAACAGTCACTAACCTACTTTCGTTAAGATGTTTATTATTAGTCATGTTATCATATAGTTTATTTTACTTCATAGGTACACCTGTTTTGCGAACGCTCCATGTTCGTTAGTGAAGTAATATAATTATCAGACAACTGTCAAAATATAATGGTCAACAAACTAACTTGAACAAATGCCCAAAATGGTATAAATCTGCGTAAAAAAACTTGCCATCCTCACCAAATTATGGTAGGCGAGGAGTGGAAAGAGTTGGAGATTACCAGTTCTTCGGGCGTCCAAAGCAGAATAAACATATCTTCTTGTACACATGAGTATAACATCATAATTTCAGCCAAAAGACGTTCATTGCCGCACATAAGCTTCCCCAAAAGATTTCCACAATGATGGTCCTAGGCTGCTCCCATCCATCGGCTTCAAGTGATCTTTACCAGATCGTAGCCGTCGGTCTACCATGTGACCCCACAAGGTAGACCAACGATCTGGTGACCATCTGTGGCCTAACCACGCTGCGTCTTCTGGTAGTAAGTTCCACATAGTGGAGGTGAAATCCGGTCCTTCTTCCGTCAATGGTGGATGACGACCGCGAGACTCAGTGTGCGCCACATAGTTAGGTGGGCAATGATAGAACTGTAGAGGTTTTGGATGCCACAACCAAGACTGCCTAGTGGTCCCAAGTGCGATGGCTGAGTGTTAGGTCCTGGGGTCGATTCCTAGGTTGGGCAAAGCGTTATTAAGTTTTTCCAGGAATTTTCAGTAGAAGCCCGGTGTCTGTTTTTGTGTCCGGTTGATAACAATAGGCTCGCCCCCTATTACATGGGACTTAAACAAAATTGGCGAAATGTGGGTGTTACTATAGATGCAGCTCTGCCCAACCCTTCGGGGAATAAAGGCGTCATGTTATGTGTTAACTGTGCAATGGTATAACTATAGACGTTTTGGATGCCTCAACCAATTCCTCGGGAACACGGATCAGGCGGGGCATACCTAAGGCTGTGTTCCAACAGAGGCGGAGCTGTGCGGATCAGAGCTTAGAGGTGCATGAATTAAATAATCGCAATTCTCGAAATACCCGCTCAGCTCCTGATAAGACATTATAATTGTGTGTGAAGGGTGGGCGTTTTGGGGGACTGTCTTATGTAAACGTCTTTGACGTTCAAAAAGTGCTGATTCTCAGCCTAATTTGAATAAATGATTGAATTTTGATTTTGATTTGATTTGATTTTTGATTTTGATTGGTTACTCTTGATGCACCGCTAAGCTCCGCTTCGCGTCAGTGGAAATGTATCTTATATTATATTAGTATCTTATACCATCAGTATAAGATATGAAAGTACCAAATCAGTGTAGTTATTTATTTATTTACTCACAAAACAACTAACATCACACAACAACAGAGTACTAGATCAATCAACAATTTTATTGGCTAGAATTTATGAAAGAAATGTGTAGAAGAAGTATAGTAATTCCGGGTATGGCTGTTCGTGTATGTGACTTTAAATGTTTGTAAATGCACCCACGACATATGAGAACAATGTAGTGGGGGCCACGTTTAAAAAAAAAATGTAGTATAAACTTAGGTATTTACATAGGTAATGAAATTACTGTGGAGGGATTAATATAAATAATGTTTGTTAATAAACGTTTTTAATCTGAAGTACCTAAATGCAGTAACTCAAAATTATTTCCAAAATTATTTTCCGTTGTAATCTACTCTGGCCTTTTCATGGACTGTGTTGTATTTTCCTTCCATGCATCTTACAGCAGCTGCAGCCCTGCAGGCTGTCATCTTCCAGGACCACTGTGCATAATTTCTTGTAAAATTATAAGGCTTACTATTTGCAAATTTGTATCCCATATTCCTTAAAAGACCAGACCCAGTTGCAAGGGATAAAAACAGAACTGATAATTTAATAAAACTAATATATAAAGCAAGGCAAGTATCTGCCTAGCCTTTTCCCAACTATGATAGGGTGAGCTTCCAGTCTAACTAGATGCATCAGAATACCAGTATTTTACATGGAGCGAGTGCCTACCTGACCTCCAGTTGGTAAACTTCTATCAAGAAATTCGTAATTTAGCTCCTGTAAGTAATACCTATATCACCATTAGATAAAAATAAGTATTAAAAAGAAAGCAATATCACAGGCGGAACGGGTATTGATAATTTAAAAATCGTTCAAATTGACGTAACGATTACATCAAGCATTAGTGTTAGGCACACTGGTCATACACGCACTCCAGATGTGAATATTATGCGCCCGACTTACTGAAGAACATCACCAATGAGGTCAGTGTTTGTCTTACAGTACAAATATAGTAAATAGTTGATAAAACCACTCCTGAGGTCCTGGTAACCACTGGTGTCATTCTAATACGAGCTACAGTCAAAGTGATCAACAAAATGGTTCCACTGCCTATGAAACTCACGGATAGCGCGCACCTTATTGTCCGGTTCCAAAGCACTGTATTTTAGAGAGTTAATAGCTAGAGTTTTTAACATCTTCAGGTCTGAAAGCCTGCTTGCTACCGCCACAAAAGCTACATAAAAGTCATCAGACAGAGGATCAGCCTCCCAAGCACCAGGGTCATCACTTGACAATACAACAGGTAAATTCAAGCTCAAGAAAATGTTCAACGGGTGGTTCCGTACATCCCTGACAAGAGATAACACAGTGTTCGATAGAACGTTTACTTCTAAACCTATATCCTTGTTGATCACTTCTTGTATAAGTATTGGGTGTTTCGCAAGCGCGTACGCATGACCAATTCGTTTAGCTCCCAACAGTACAGCATCAACTAAGTTCTCATCTGAGAGTGTTCCAAACCAGTTTGTTTCACCAGCATGGAAGAAGAAATTAAGGTCTTTTGCTTCAAGTAGTTGTGGTACGAATTCTATTAATGGATTCCCTGAGTCTTCTTGGCCGACTAAATCAAATCCTGCGAAGAGGTCGGGCATATCTCTTTTAATTTTGCTCGCTGTTCGTATGTATCTGTCTAATCCAACTCTCTCCACTACCCTGGACGGAGCAAATATAAGTTTAGCTCCAATGAAATCCGGGTGATCTTTCACAAATCCGTTTATGATTTTCCTGTAAACTCTTGCTGTATTCAACTTATCATACTTAGTACCGTTTAACTCATAGAGATTGGGCAATATACTCCTGACTTCCACGTACATCGCATTGTCATCTCTCAAAAGTTTAAGAGCGTCGTAGATATACTGTTCCCAGTTGGGTCTATAACTCAGTAAACTCTTAACCGAAGTGAAATATTGCATGAACTTTGACCAAGTTTCTTTGGTGCTAGGGTAAACCACATCTGGGTTATCACAAATTAAGGTGAAATGTTTCCGGATATCTGCATCAAATTTGGTTACATTCGGCGCAGCATTTCTGGCTTCACTCATGAGCTGCCACTGGACATCACACGTAATGCTGGGAACATCATTCGAAAACCTGAAATTAACTGGTTTCCCAAAACACACATAAAGATGGTCCATGTAGGTGATGTTCAGCAAATAATCAGGTCCGATAATTGCCAAGTCGTGGATGTGAAGCACGGCGCCTTTGGGCATACCTACTCTTGATGATCTTGTAAACTTGAGACGTCTGAATCTGGTTCTTAAAAGAGAAGAAGTGATGCGACAAATTGAAATTCGGGTTATCGAATCCATTGTCAAGTTCAGCGAACTTGTGTTGCATCAAGCAGTTGTTCACGGCAATTTCTTTATCATTGAGCGTCGCATTCCCTCCGAGAGCTGACCGTAATTCAAGCTCTAATAACTGTCTTCGTCTCTCGCTGTAATTGTCATCACATTTCGCGTAAACGAATAGTAACGTAAAAATTATATGCCACATTGTATCACACGTCCGCCGCAGTTAAGCGTAAAATTGATACTGAGGAGCTTTGACCAATGACATCACAATAAGCGGGCTCCTTAATGCTATCAACAGCATGATTAATTACCGTTACAATTGTGAAAGATCTACAAATGAGAGCCGGAACCAACATCATAGTATAAAACGGGTCATCCACGGACTGACCTAAGTAAGCATCTACGAATGAACTGTGACTTGTCGGTATTTAGCGACTAGTTACAATTTAACATTACAAAACGCCAACTGTATAATGAATCGGCTCCGAATATTCATAGGGACCTAATGTTTCTTTTATTCCTAGAACATTATCATCTAGCTTAGCCGTTTTCGGACTATGTCGGGATCGGCTTTCAGTCTTATCGGATACAGCTGAATACTAGTATTAACATGAAGCTACTGCCTATTTGACCTCCACAACCCATTGACTGGGCAACACGATAACCCTTGGTAAGACTGGTTGTCAGACTTTCGAGCTTGTCACCGTAAAGACTGTCAAAGATCTATTAATGACAGCCGGGACCAACGGCTAAGCGTGCTTTCCAAGGCACGGGGGAGTCTTGGTATGTTGCGAACGATCACCAATCGATCACGGACCATCAGCGTAGCTTGACCTTAGATGAACCCGTGCAACTGTTTTATTTAGCCACGAGCTCCTCCTAAAACATCATACGAAATGGAAAAAATACTTACTTTGCTTCCGAAGCCGACTTTTTAATCCGTGAAAGACACTATAGGCATAATTTTAAAAATATTCCTGAAACATCTAACATTTAACGAGCGTCGCAATCAGGAGATTAAAGGGATAGGTGACACGGTCCCCGTTTCAACATGTGAAGGCAGCCATGTTTTTTTTTCAACTGTAGGGCGGTACTATAAAGTGCCACTTAATCCATCCTACCCTTTCGCTGGGAAATCAGTACGCGAGCAATGGCGGTCTTAAGCATTTCTTTTTTTACCCTTTACTTTGAAAGCGAACCCCTTTTTGCGATACCGATGTTTGTAATGCATACCAGAGTTTTAGAAACTTTTTTTTTCTTTCTTTCTTTACTAATATCGTCTCGTCGGGTATATTTTTAAATGATTGCGAGGGTTTTTTAGTTCTTAAAGACGATTATTCGTGTGAAGGGTATAATGTTACCTTGTAAATGGGGAGTGGGAATTTTAAATTCAGAAAATGAAGTAGTATATGTACTAATACGAGGATACTGGCTAAGTTTAGCTTACATGAAAATTAATAATTTTGTTCTATAATGTGGTATCTTATGTTGTATATTGGACAATGAAGAAGTGGTAACAGAGATGTGAGTGGGCTGTGCTGTGAAGAATTAACGTCAAACTGCCATGTGATTCTGATCATTACAGTGAAGTTATATCGAAGATAATAAAACCTCAATTGGCATGAAACGGTAGGTTGAGATACAGTAGTAGATTGTATAGGATCGTCATAATCCAAATAACAGTCTGTATTAAGTAACTAGTCTCAGTGAAAGAAAGAAAAACATTTATTTGGGACACTCAGGAAATTCAAACGCGAATAATAACTCAAACTAAACAAGTACAGAGACCACCACATCAAACTACCCCAATGTGTCAAATTTCTTTGATAGGTTTTCAACTTTACTACGAGGAAATAAGGTTTATGTTCAATTGGGAAAATCTGACGGTGTGGGGTAGCAATGTGCGTGGCGTCTGTACCTAAACAGTAAATTAAAAAAATAAGAAACCTGGACCTGTGTGTGATCCAGGTCTTTTGTTCAGCATAAAAAAGTAAAGTATAGTACCAGCCTATTACTGTCCCACTGCAGGGCAAAGTTCACTTCTCATACAGAGAAGGCATGAGCATTAATCACTACGCTTGCTCAAGACGGGTTGGCGATTTCAGACTTATATTAATTATATAAGTCCAGGTTTCCTCACGATGTTTTCCTTCACCGATGTCAGTGATGTCCAAGATAAACTTAGAAACTACATATGAATTGAAAAACTCACATTGTTACTTGCCCAGGTTTGAAACCTCGTGCACAAGAGGCGAGGCCTTAACCACTGGGCTATCACGACACCTAATGCTACGATATTTAAAAACAAATACCGCAGCGCTGCTTTTCTGATAGGGCTCAGTGTCATTATGTTAATTAAAAGCAATATACACAGTGCATATAAGAACTACACTATTCTAAAGTGGAATGTCTGTGAATCCCCTAAAAATAAACTTATAGATAAATCCAATTTAAACTAATCCATACAAATAATTAAAATTGAAATGTGGTTTTGTTTACTAAATGCATATGAAAGGTTATACGGTCTAGATACCGTATAAACTTTCATATTTTATGTCAAAAGTTTCATATGTCATAATATCAAAAAACATTTTTAATTTTGTCTGTCTGTTTGTTTGGGTTAATCTCCAAAACCGATGAACCTTTCACTGGCTAAAACTTATGTTATACGGGATAACTTACTTTTATTTTAGAAAAAAAAAACAGTAAATAATGCTAGACAATCCACACAGCATCATCTAGCCCCAAACTAAGCAGAGCTTGTGTTATGGGTACTAGATGACTGACATACTTAATACAATACATAACAATAGATAGATATTTTTTATTATACATAGCAAATACCCAGAACACCCGGAACAAATCTTTGTAGATCGTACAAACATTTGTCCCAAGGCGGGAATCGAACCCGCAACCTCCTGAGGCGCAGGCGGACCTTTGCCCGCCGCGCCACATCGGTTGTCGAAAGAAAGAAAACAAAAGAACCAGGGCTCTATAAATAAAAAAACCCCATGAAATTGTGAACAATCACCAGGCCAATTCGGAGTATTCTCGCCTATCTATGGTTGTACAGACGCCAACACAACAAGCTATCCCAAACAGTCAAATTATCCGAATTGAACATGAACCTTACCCTTTTGTAATAAAGTTAAAAAACTATCAAATAAATTTGACAGATTGGCGTAGCTTGATGTGTATCTGCTCTAATCAACACATTGTTGTTTACCGATATCCACGCGAACAAATTCGCGGGTATAGCTAGTATTAGATAACAGGAAAAAATCTTGAGTCAATGAACGAAGAATATAAATTTTACTATCAAATATGTAACAGCAAAGTAATTAACTCATGTACTATATGCAAGTGTTCAGAAATCACAAACAATGTATAATTTGTAAATTGACGGTATTCAGAAAATTACTAAAAATTACTATTGATAAAACCTCGCGTAATATGTAGACGTAAGCATTAATACTGTGACTGTGGCTAATAACGAAATTCGACACATCGGAAATAAAGGTATGTGGATTAATCTGTTTTAATACTGATATTATTGTTGTAATGACCACAATATACACGTGCATATTATGATGTATTAGTCTAACATAATATTCGTAGATATAAGTAGACTAGCTAAGCCGGCTGCTTCGCTGTGGATCAGTCTTTTGTTTTACAAATAGTTTTATCTAAAAAACGTATGAAATTTTCCGAACCTAGGTATATAAGTGTACTTACCGGTAATCTGCTTAACTCAGGTATTCTTTACAATACCTGGGCATTGTATCCTCCTAAACACAGGTTACCCCGAAGCCTATCTATACTAGTACTCAACCCAATAACTAGATCAAGAAAATTTTATGTGTCTGCTTGTTACAATCACCTGTTTATGTAATCTAGTCTAACTTAACAATATCTAAATCTTTATTATTATTAGTAGGTATAGAATATATAAAACGTTAAGTTTATGTAAGAAATATTATTATTTAATTTATACTTTGCCTAGGTTTTATTCAGTATAAGTAAGAAAACACGGTCATTTAAAAAAAAATCTTTATCGACTTATGGGAGAAATCTTATATTGTTAAAAAAAAATCTACGAAAAATCACACTTTCTGACGCCATCTTGAAAAAAATTATTACTTTTTCTGTCACTTTGGACCGTCACGGCGCGCCATGCGTGTTTACGTGAATTTAGGAGTGACTTATAAAGAAATATTTTAATGATAGCAAGGGATATAACAAATGAACTTATTGAAATTCATTTAAAAAGATAGTGAAAGCGAGAAATTACAACTAATATATATCATGAAAAAGTTCTACTTCATACGTGTGGACATACACATGTTTTTTTTTATTTTGAGATGGGTTTGCTCTTGACTCTAGTCTAGGTCAGAGGACACAGAGACAAAGTCAACGATGACACTCACTCACACGTTTACAACTTTGAAGGGATCTAATTATTCAAATACAACGTTGTGTAAAAATTGCAAGTCCATCCATCGACTGCTTTTTGAGTTTTACGACCACAAACATACGGATGCTGTATTTTGATATATACAAGATTACATAATAAGCCATGTGACATGACAATGAAATTGGCAATAACAGGCTAGTTATGTAATTAATGTATGCAGTAGACATATCGGCATAACATTGTATGATGACACGGTTCTGTCGAGTTTGTCAAGAGCTTCGATTGTACCGTGAGTTCGAGTAATAAAACCCTATTTGTTTCATACTTACATATTTTTTATACTTACAAGTTTTGTGTATAATAAAGTAAGAATTTTAATTCAATGGCGTAAGTTGACAGTACCATTGTGACATCACTGTCACGGATCTGGCTGTTTGTGTATGTGAGTTTGAATGTTTGTAAACGCACCCATGATACAGGAGAAATTCTTAGTGTGGGGCAACGTTTTTTAAAAAAAGAAAAGAATAAAAGAAGAATACACAAAACTTTGAAAAATGCACTATGGTTCACCACCATAGTGCTCATAAATTAAATAACAAGCAAGGTAATGTACAGAGGCCAGCACATCCAGCTACCTCAATCTGTCTAATAACTTTGATAGTTCTTCAACTTTATTTGAAAAGAGTAATTTTCGTGTTAAATTGGGAAAATTTGTCAGTTAGGGATAGCTTGATGTGCTAGCCTCTGTTCAAAACCGTATTAGAATCTACTTTGTGGGTTATGTTATTTATGGCCCACCATTTTGATTCTTCATATTTATGTGTCATTGGTGACATTCGATTCTGTCAAGTTACTGTCGATAAGACAATAAGCGTCATCGTCATTATCAGTCTGTATTGTCATTGTCAACGACTTGTCATTTCAAAAAACTTAAAAATGTAAACTTAATATGAATCACATAAAATTATCGGATAAAGCAAATTGAAATCGTCACCGCAAGTAGGTGCGGGATCTATTTATGACCCGGGTAAGTCATAAGTTTGCCTATATTTTTGTTTTTGTCTTTTTGTTGAGTTACGCCCGGTGCCCACTCGCGGCACGGGATTTTTGTAAAACATATTATGATTTCAAATCTTAATTTACACTGTTAAAGCTCACATTCCTTTGATACGTCACAGCCGTATTTGGCATCCTTCGGCACGTTCTGGCGAGCCGTGGCATTCCGAAATGTGAACGTTAAGCAACATGAAATAAGATCTCAAATCAATTGCGCTTTCTTAAATCCTTTGCTGTGCCGTGCCGCGTGCCCGTGATCGTGAGGTTCTGGGTTCGACTAACAAGTCAGGTGTTATTGAATTATTACAATAGGAGTTTACCCATTAGCAGCCCTTAGGCTGGATATGTGCCCGGTGATGGCAATAGGCTCGCCCCCTATTACATGGGACTTAAACATAACTGGAAATACGTGGGTGTTACTATTGCGCCTCTGCCCAACCCTTCGGGGAATACAAGCGTGATGTTATGTTTATAAAGCCTCCTCTACATGTTGGGCCAACGTAAGCCAATGTACTCCACAGTTTACTTAAATTTCAACCAGAACATTGACCTACCGTCATTTTAGTTAATTTATCTTTGTAATAAAGACAGTCTGTGGCCAATACTGGTGCATGTTGGGCCAACGTTTGGAGGGAGCATTATGTTCTGTGTGAGTTTTGTTGAGAGCTCCACCTCTACTGCAAATACTAAAAATAATATGTCTCCTAAATTTCACAGGTTTGCCTAAACCTAAGGTCTGTCTATTTATTGTATACAAGCCATTCACCCGCGAATTCGTCCGCGTGGTCCCTTCAAACTATAATAGCCCATCCGCCCCTTTAAAGAGTAGTTTTGAAAATAAAAATAGCGAAAAACTGATTAGAATTGTATATTCTAATCAGTTCTAATATAATTCTATTGTTTTGACAATGAAATTAATATAATAATTATGAATATAATTGATGACCGATGTGGCGCGGCGGGCGAAGATCCGCCTGCGACGCAAGAGGTTGCGGGTGCGATTCCCGCATTGGGACAAATGTTTGTACGATCTACAAATATTTGTTCCGGGTGTTCTGGGTATTTCTATGTACAATAAAAAATATCTGTATATGTACTGTGTTGTATTAAGTATATCAGTCATCTAGTACCCATAACACAAGCTCTGCTTAGCT
The DNA here is from genome assembly GCA_905147745.2 of Phlogophora meticulosa. Taxonomy (NCBI): domain Eukaryota; kingdom Metazoa; phylum Arthropoda; class Insecta; order Lepidoptera; family Noctuidae; genus Phlogophora; species Phlogophora meticulosa. The sequence continues at coordinate 12,279,165 of LR990537.1, read as the reverse complement.
TGGGGCTAGATGATGCTGTGTGGATTGTCCAGCAATATTTATTTATTTATTATTATTTATATATGGAAAAAGAACGCAGGTTGAGGTCCTGGTGATCTGTACTACAGGTGCTTTGCGCCTACTTCAGACACCAGCTCCTCACATAATCTAGAACTTTCACAATATTCACGAGGGCGAAGTCAAGGGCAAAAACTAGTAACTCATAGATTTGTATTCGGTTTCTTTTCGTGGCCACTTTCCAACCTTACCTAACCAGCCGTTAAATTGGTTCATGTCTCATTGTCATTTGTAAACTCAATTCTATAAACTTTCACATCAACTCATAGACATTGCACATGTCGATCTATTTGTAGAATAAATACTATAATTATGCAAAATACCTGTACAAAGTACACATCTTCTCGTATAAGTATGTAAATTTAATATATTGTTCGTGGCTTAATAAATACAGCTGCAGGTGTTGATGCCGTGATCGTTCTGTGGAAGGGCGATAGCACGTTAAGCCGTTGGGCCCGGCTGTCGGTTTTGCTGCATTCAGTTACACTGGAAGCCGACACTAACATAGTAGATGAGGATGAAAAAAGTTTCTACAGAGGAGCTCGTGGCTAAATAAAAATAGCCGCACGGGTTGATTGAGGTCAGTCTGTGGATGGGTGATCATTCGTAACATGTCGAGACTCCTCCGTTCCACGGACAGCATGTTAAGCCGTTCGTCCCGGCTGCCATTTGTAGACCTTTGGCAGTCGTTACGGGTAGTCAGAAGCACGAAGTCTGACAACCAGTCTTATCAAGGGATATTGTTTTGCCCAGTAACTGGGTTGTGGAGGTCAGATAGCTGTGGCTCCATCAAAAATACTGGTATTCAGCTGCATACGGTTAGACTGGAAGCTGACCCCAACATAGTTGGGAAAAGGCTAGGCCAATGATGAGATTATGATAAAAAAAGTTTCTACTGAAAAATACCATTCCAAATAACGTCTAGCCTTTGTTTTAGATTTTGCTGACGTCGCTCCTACATGCCGACTATCACTGTTACAACCACCAAGTAAAGCAGCATAATGGAATATTGCTTATCATACAAGTATTACTATATGGTATGAATAAAAATTGTTGACACTGAGTGAATTGATTATTACGTCATATCTCACCTACAAATACACTTTATCTACTGAGGTATCAGTTTCGCCATACCGATCTTGCCAGATAGCATACATAGTACGGCGTTCGAACGCGACCCGAGACGATGTGGCCACTAGCTATTTTCTTGTTAACCAATGGTATAATAACTAACTCACAAAGTGTTGAAAAAGTGTTAGAAGAAAGAAATGTACTCATCGAAAGGGAACTAGAAATGATGGTCGGAAGCTCTTTAAAACTAAGTGACAGTGAACTGAAAGCAAACGAAATCATCATGAAACTTAAAAATGAAGAGCTTGAGCTGGGATTTCTACAACCAAAAAATTTTACACTGGCAAAGCATTTTTTTGAATATAAGGATATAGTGAAGGAGACTACGTTATTCCAGATGATAAAGAGAATGCCGAAGGGGGCAGTTCTACATGCCCATGATACAGGATTGTTAAGCCCCGATTACGTATTGCGTCTGACTTACTTGGATGACCTGTGGGTTTGTTTCAAAGAAGGCAAAACACATATCGAATTCTTATTTTCAAAAACTATTCCTGATGATCCTTGTTCGTGTAACTGGCAGCTTATGGAGGACGCCAGAAATGCCTCCGATGACGTTGAACAATTCGATGCGGACCTAAGAAAACACTTCAGTTTGGTGATTGACAATCCAAGTGAAGTTTACACCGACGTGAACACTGTGTGGAAATGGTTTCAGAAATATTTTATTTGCACAGGAAATTTGTTTACTTACTTACCCGTTTGGGAGCAATATTATTACGATACGTTACTTGAATTCAGGAAAGATCAAGTGATGTACCTTGAAATCAGAAGTGTCTTGCCACCACTTTATGACTTAGAAGGCAATACTTACGACGCAGTGGAGACAGCAGAGAGTTACAGACGAGTGACTAAAAAATTCATGCAAGATTATCCAGATTTCTTTGGAGCAAAACTAATTTATGCTCCTCTAAAACTAGTAGATAAAGCAACTTTACAGGAATATATCAGAACTGCTTTGCAAATCCAGGCTGCGATGCCAGATTTCCTGGTAGGTTTCGACTTGGTTGGTCAAGAGGACTTGGGAGTACCGCTCAAAGAGTCTCTTCAAGAACTGGAACAGCTTCGGCATTCCTTGGACTTATTTTTGCACGCTGGTGAAACAAACTGGCATGGTACTAGTTCCGACGAGAATTTATTCGACGCTGTCGTTTTAGGTGCTAAGCGGATAGGTCATGCCTTTGCTCTTGTGAAACACCCTGTATTAATGGAAGAGGTGAAGAAAAGAAAAATTGGTTTGGAAATAAATGTTGTGTCAAACTGTGTTCTTAAACTAGTGGAAGATGCGAGGAATCATCCTCTAGCAACTTTGCTAAGTAAGGATATGCCTGTAATGTTATCGAGCGATGATCCAGGTATCTGGGAAGCTGATCCGATATCTCATGATTTCTATGTGACATTTCTCGCAGTAGCTAGCCGACACGCAGACTTAAAGTTACTTAAACAGTTAGCTCTTAATTCTCTGTATTACAGTTCATATCCTGAAAAAGACAGATTAGTGCATGAATTCGAAATTCGTTGGACAAAATTCATTGACGCCATTGTAAAAGATAGATGGTAATTTAGAATCTCATTTTTTTTTGTAGTATCTGTTTGCTTTTTTTTGTAATCATGTTGAATATTGTTTACATAAATGTTTTGATTTGTTTTTCATGAAATTCACGTGTTTTTTTATTCATTATATTGCCCGAACATAGTTTAATTTATTGAGGTTTTAGAGATGATTGGAAGTTGACGGTTTCTCTTTATTAGTGAGATCATCTGTAAAAGAAATACTTTCATAATTTATTTCGTGTATGTAAGCAGAATTGTAAAAACACGCTTATATTATAAATGCACAAGTTTATCGGTATGTGATGATCCGCGTGTAGGAGTAACGAACACTGTGTGTGTGTTCGTTCACGCTACGGTGAAACGACTGGCTGGATGACGGCTAAAGGGATTTGGATGAATTTTGTTATGAAGGAGGTCATATCCTGGATCAACACAAAGCCTATTTTTATCCTGAAAAGTGGGTTATTCCAGTAGAAATTTTGATTAGTCTCAGGTTGAATGTGGCGGAATTTGAGTGTTACTATAGGTACACCTCTGCCCATTCCTTGGGGGAATATATCCGTAATGTTATGTTATTGTGTCTAAGGTTGACTGTTTAACTGCGGTTGACACCGCGGGGAAAACCTATTAAAAGGTCATTTTAGTGTCGAGAGCCTTAAAACATCCGAAAGTTAACACTTATGTAAACGCAATTTTGAGCGTGAGTATATAACTAAATGACTAGCAAGGGTGTACTCTGTAGGTACAGATGCCAGCATATCAAGCTACCCCAATATGTCAAATTTCTTTGATATTTTTGTGAACATTACAACAAAAGAATAAGGTTCATATTTAATTGGTAGAATAGGGTAGTGTCCTTAAAAAATCTGATTGGTCCGAAAGTTGGATTACAAAAAAATACTGGACACGTATTTTTTCTTTTGTCACGTAAACCAAAAATGACGACGGTATAGTGCGTTGAAATTGCGCGTGACGTCACTTTTAACGTAAAAGTGTAGCACTGCGTGACGTCACCAGCCCCTTCTCCTGAACTTCGATGTGCTATATCATTGTCACTTTTTATTGATTTGAGTAAGCAAAAAATACGTGTCCAATATTTTTTGGTAATCTTACTGACGGACTAAATAGACTTAATATATTTTTACTTAGGACACATCCCTATTTGACAGTTTGGGGTAGCTTGATGTGCTGGCGCCTGTACATCTCAGCCCAACCCTTCGGGGTATATGGGCGTGATGTTATGTTATAGGTACCTAGTTAATATCTGCACACCTGGTTTAAAATGTTTCGCCGTAGCTTGCGTATTTACTATAAATAAACGTAATAAACTAATCCTTTTTATATCATGTCCGATGAAGTATGTGAATATCGTGATAACATGACAGTTATTAATTGTTATAAGTACCTACTTATTATTTTTAATCCTATTACATCGGTCTTATTGACAAAAGATATTTTGTTGGAGTGTTTAAGAAAGCAGTACAATAAAATATCTTTTTTCGCGCTATACATATTTTTTTAGTCTCGCTACACCTGTTGGTCTAGTGGTCCCCAAGGGCGACTGTTGAGCATAAGGTCCTGTGTTCGATCTGGGAATCGTGCAAAGTGCAATTTTCTCTTTAGCAGCCCGGAGTCTGGATTTCTACCCGGTTGATGGTAATAGGCTCGCCCCCTATTACATGAGACTTAAAAAATAACTAACGGTCAAATTTTTAACATTGATTATTTTTATTTTCGTTTTTTTCTATTGCTGGTCTTGGGTTTGTTCGTCCGAGTCGGCCAAAGTCCTATTGGGTCTATCCGTCTAGTATTTGTCAGTCACAGCCTGGAGTCTGGATGTATGCTCGTTTGATGGTAATAGGCTCTCTCTCTATTACATGGCTTAAAGCTCATCATCATCCTCCTGCCCTTATCCCAATTTATTTGGGGTCGGCGCATCATGTTTTCTTCTTCCATACATCTCTATTTACCGTCATCTCAAGGGACACCTCTTTTCTTGCCATATCATCTTTCACACAATCCCTGACGCTGGGCAGAACCTCGGGAAGCACGTTAATCCGTTGGTCCCGGCTATCATTCTTAGATCTTTGATAGTCAAGTAGTTAAAAGCCCGAAAGCCTGACACCCAGTCTTACCAAGGGGTGTCATGTTGCCTAGTAACAGGGTTGTGGATGTCAGATAGGCAGTCGCTCCATGAATTGATTTGAATAAACACATGGCAACAGTAGGTACTAGATAGGTTATTATCGTTGAGTAATCATTATCGAATTAATAATTTACTATAACGATACTGTAGTAGGTAGGTACTTAATTGTTTCAAATAATAATGATAAATATTCCACAGTATTAAGATAAAAGAGTAATACGTTTCTGAGAATTCTTTCGTAATCGCTATAATATATTATCCATAATATCCACTGATAAAAAGCTGGGGAAATACCAATAAAACTATTCATTTCTTCAATTATAACTTGTGTACTCTGTAGGGACACCTCCTTTGGGGAGGGAATACAAGCCTGATGTTGTTTGTCGCGTAAAATTAAGAAAAAAAAAATACAAACCATATATTTAAGCTCACGTAACTCGATAAAATTTATGTAATGTGTGTTTTTAGACTTAAAAAAAAAACAGCTGTTCGGTACATTTTAATCGTGTAGTTTTAATAATTTTAACTTTACTAGGAAGTAGCTGATTTCTTTTCACATTGACCTCTTGAAATAATTCACGTATGATACATTACAGAATATACACACTGTAACACACACACACATGAATATACACATATAAAATAATCCAATCTGATATTATAAATGCGAAAGTAGGTATGTACGTTTCATGTCTAAACGGTTGATCGAATCGAAATGAATTTTGGTATGTAAATGGTTTGAGACCACACTTTGTAGGAAAAACTCAAGGCATTTTATACCTACCTCTAAACAAGCAATTCTTGTAAATATGTGCATATATGTATGTAATCTGAATCTCGGTAATTTTTCATGCAAGGGGTTTCGGGGGCGATAAATCGATCTAGGTAGGTTTCATTTTTAGAAATCGGCGTTTCAACCGAGCAAAGCTCTGTCATCCAGGTGCTAGTTTTAAATCGGCGACATCGTCTTCATCCACGATAAACGACATTCACGCGAACAGGGTCGCGGGCAAAAGCTAGTTTTCTATAAGTCCAGCTAATGCTAAGGACGTCTATCATCAACTGAGATGATGACGTCAAGAGTGACCATATTTCAAGCCCCACATTACACTTAAAATAAACAAATAAAACCTGTGTGGTCTATATCCTACGTCATAAATTTTACAGGCCACTAGCGTCTGACACCAATTAGTGTGAACAGCTAACGATTACGAGCGCAAACGGCCCGAGACCGCGTCAGTGTGAACTTAGCTTAATTAGAACTACAGCTGTGCGCGAGAGTTGGGTAAGTTTGAATTTGGAATTATGAGTTTTTAATTTGTTCGTTGACTTTGAAGACGACCGATGTGGTGCGGTGGGCGAAGGTCCGCCTGCGACGCAGGAGGTTGCGGGTTCGATGCCCGCCTTGAGAAAAATGTTTCTACGATCTAAAAAGATTTGTTCCGGGTGTTCTGGGTATAATAAAAAAAAACTATCAATGTAATGTATTGTATTAAGTATAACAGTTATCTAGTACCTATAACACAAGCTCTGCTTAGCTTGCATTGGGGCTAGATGATGCTGTGTGTATTGTCCAGCATTATTTATATATTTATTCACTGAGTCTGTAATAGATAGTTAATTAAACACACAATAAGTCGTAACGGGTAGTCAGAAGCACGAAAATCTAACAACCATTTTCAATCTCACCAAAGGATATCGTGTTACCTAGTAACTGAGTTGTGGAGGTCAGATAGGCAGTCGGTCTATGTAAAATTCTGGTATTCAGCTGCATCCGCAAATACTGGAAGCCGACTCCAACATGGTTGGGAAAAGGCTGGGCAGATAATCACAAATAAACTATGACTTTTTCCCATGGGGATAGGCACCCGCTACGATTCTTACATATATATAGGTACAAGAAATTATACATTTATTTGGAAAACTATCTGCGCATCGTGGTACACGGCGGTGTTACTCGCGGTAAGAAAATCAAGATAATACGATTCCAACTTCACTCAGGAATATTTCACTTTTTTGGTCTAAAAAACCTATGTGTTAAGACAGGCTATGAGTTGCCTTCAGAACAAATTTCATCCGAATCCGTTCAGCCGTTTCAGCGTAAAGAAGTAACAAAACACACACACTGACAAACGTTCACATTTATAATATTAGTATAATAGATGAAACATCTATTTAAAAGTATGTATTTTTCTAACTCCTCCGCTGTTCTTTTCTAAATAAATTCATTGCGGGATCCAAGACAGTTGAATTGTTTCTCCGGGACTCGTCGGGCTTCATTGTCTCGACGCTTTTCTGGTGGTCGCCACTGTTGATTCTGGTTTTCAGGAGTTACAGTGGTTTCGGAATAGTGTGGCGGGCTTGTCCCAGAAAAAGACAAAACATCTATCTGTTGGATGGAGTGAAGTCAGATTCATAGTTGAATGCATTTAAAATGTATTGTTTCACTTCTCTCATAAAGTTGTTGAAAATCTGAATGTATGGGTTACGCTGTATTACGCTGCAGAAAATGCAACTAATTAGGAGGTCGACAGAGATGTAATGGTGCACAACTGTGAATGTTCACGCTGCGATTACGGTGCCGACACTGACGGTGAAGTGCGTCACGCAAAAAATGAATACAGAAGGCCTACAAGGACTTAAGTGTCGAGAGGTGAAGAGATGATTGAAGATAAACTACTTACATACTTGGAACTACCTGTACTCGAACAGATCTAGACTAGAATCACGTGGCAAACGATATCTTACGTCTTTGTAACGATATACTTCCAAAACAGTGAATCTAAAAGTCCAATTTGATGAAGATTTCTGCATGTTTGTAATAATCCCCGAAGCAGTTCATCCATGTTCCATCTGTACCAGTTCAGGACAGCCGACAAGGTGAAAACATTTAACATAAACATCAAATAACATCACGCTTGTATTCCCTGAAAAGTTGGGCAGAGGTACACCTATAGCAACACCCAAATTTTACCAGTTTTGTTTAAGCCCCAGGTAATAGGGTGCGAGTCTATCGTCATCAACCGGGCACAAATCTATAGTCTGGGTTGCTAATGAGAAAATCCTTATTGGAAAACTCAATAACGCTTTGCCTGACCTGGGAATAGAACCCAGGACTTCACTCACGTTCTGCAGTCGCGCTTGAGACCACTAGACCAATGAGGCAATCATAACATTTACTAATCATAATCTACCTTGTGGTAAAATGCTATTCCACGTTAATTTCACAATTTGTTATGAGTTGTCCTTCTGTAGTATCATACATTATGCAAAAATACTGCTCATCCGTGAATAGAACGAATTGTGATATTTATACACAGTTATTAGTGATGTTAATATTAGCATTTCAGTGTGTATATTAGGTTTCTCACAAATTCATGTGATCCTTGCCCTATCATTCTTTCAGCAGATTGGTGAGTATAAATATCATTAGTTACTACATAGATTAGATTAGATTTGAAAATGAACGAAGGTACTCGAATTTTAAATCTCGAACGTAAAATCTTGCCGTTTTGTTTCTTTTTTTCATCGGACGATTAGAGGCACGTTGCAACAGTATTTCTATAGGCGCCTATCATTCGATTGTTACAAGCGATCGATACTCGTTACTACACAAAAAAAACATCGATTTATTGAATGATTACTATTCGTATATCCCTTAAACTTAAGCGGAAGATTTACAAAACAATGGTGAGACCTGCTGTCTTGTGTGGATCAGAATGTTGGGCCGCAGAAGGGATGGAAGGGAAAGGCAGCTACATGCAGTTGAGATGAGAATGCTGAGGGGGATGTGTGGTGTTACGCGAATGGATAGAATAAGAAATGGGTATGTAAGAGAAGTCTGAAAGTGGTGCCTGTGACGGAGAAGTTGTGTGGAAATCGGTTGTCATGGTATGGACATATAATGTGAAGAATGAGGACCATGCTGTGATAAAAGTTTTGAGTATGAATGTGCAGGGTTACAAGTATAGAGGGAGACCAAAGAAAAGATTGTGTGAAAGTTGATATGGCTAGAAAAGAGGTGACTATTGACATGACGGCAAGTAGAAATGTATGGAAGAAGAAAGCATGCTACGCCGACCCCAAATCAATTGGGACAAGGGCAGGAGGATGATGAGGATGATGATTATATCGAATGAGAAATAATGATATATCCAATGAAGACTTAAGAATATAGAATGAAAAATGATTTATATTTTCTCGAGATAAGCCTACTTGAGATTCGGAATTTGAGTACCCAATTCAACTTCAGTTGCTTTTAGTGTTATTTAGGCGTTGTCAATTAACACCAATATGATTTGCCGACGGTAATGTAACAATGGACCCCGGGTACTCAGACCCGCATCCAACCATCTGGCTTATCTTTCCACCACGGCGTGAGCTATTCTCTTATTAATCGTGCAAAGGGGCTCGTGGCTAAAGGGATCGATCGCATATAACTTAGGCAGCCGGAAAAAGAATAAGAAATATGGTTCCGCTAAAAATTAAAAACAATGTTTTGAGAAACACCACGCTTTCTTTTTCAAAAACTAAAAGCCTGAGATACTTCTTGAGACATCAGGTATCAGCTAGTGGAAGTCCTGTTAAAGTCAATCTATGTGTTTCGGAGATAACATAAATTACCTAAAACAAACGGATAGAGAAATATTTTCACGTTGGAAAATTGATATTTTGTAAAAATAAAAAAACAATATTCGATGTTGTGGTGAGATGCAGCTGAATACCAGTATTTTACGTGTAGCGACTGTTTATCTGACCTCCAGAGCCCAGTTACGGGGTAACACGATACCCCTTGGTAAGATTGGTAGTCAGGTTTTCGGGTTTCCGACTTCCCGTAACGACTCTCAAAGGTCTACAAATGACAGCCGTGACCAATATTTTGTAAATACAAATTATGTATTTTTCTAACTCCTCCGCTGTTCTTTTCTGATTAATTTCGTTGCGGGATCCAAGACAGTTGAATCGCTCCTCCGGGACTCGTCGGGCTTCATTGTCTCGACGCTTTGCTGGTGGCCGCCACTGTTGATTCTGGTTTTCAGGAGTTGCAGTGGTTTGGGAATAGTGTGGCGGGCTTGTCTCAATAAAAAAAGAGCCGTGACCAACGGCCTAACGTGCTTTATCTCACGGAGGAGTATCGATATGTTACGAATGGTCACCCATACACAGACCTGGGCAAGCGTAGCCCATTACCGCAGACTAGTCTTACCTACCTACTGGAATCTTATGGCTATTCTGCACCAACTGCTTACGGGAAATAAGCGAGATCGGTTTACAAAGATATTATGATACGAGGTAACGACGCAACTTGACTCAGACAGATCAAATTATAAGTGAATGTGAGGTATTGAAGACGCGTGAGACATTTAGTTTTGTTTCTGTGTCCGTTGGATCTTTTCCACCTGCTTACCATCCAATAGCTAAACAAAAACCGGTGAAGTACAAGCTGGACTCGCACATCACACACAAACAATTATCATTTTGCTTTGACTCTGAAACTAATCAACTCACTCATTCATACTCAATTCCTTCCTCATTCCTTCGCATCACATGCCTATACCATGACAACCGATTTCCACACAATATATCGATCACAGGTGCCACTTTCAGACTTCTTCCCCTTCCAAAATGGCGCCTGTGAACGAGAAATTGTAAATCAATGTCAGTATTACTTACTGACATTGATTTACAATTTCTCGGTCACTCATTCATTAGACGTATTTTTTAAAGATTGAGTCTCAGAATAGAATGCTAATTCCTAATAATACGTGAATTTCTGCTCTGTTTATCAATTAAGTAAAGTCCCTGACAGGATAGAATGTCTAATTTTAGAAAAGACTTGCATGAGAGATTACGCATACTCGTATATTGGCTGGAACTTAAATTACATAGTTGCAGTTTGGGTATTTTTTCTCCCAGATTTGTGACTTAATTTGGTATCTAGCACGAATTTTTTGCGAGAAGTTTACCAACCCAAATCATCAAATTACCAAGTTATAAAAAAAGATTTTTTTTATTAGTCGATTTTGTTATTTGTTTATTAACTTAAGTTATAGTAACTAAATCAGTAAAAGAAACAATTCCAGTGACTGATTCACAACCACCATCTGTGAGGCATATGAATGATATTTTAAAATTCTGCTCTGAGTTGTGTTTGCCACCCGCGGCAATAGGAAAAACTTCATTTAGGTGTAGTTTAAAAGATGACATCCAATTTAAAATATGTCGCCTGCAGTAACTGTCGCACTTGTACCTTATCTATCGACTCGCGCGCAGGCCGTGCGACATTCGCGAGAGGCTAGGTCAGTTGCGCCTTGGCAGCTAAACACAAATTCGCGAGAATGCCTACGCGCACGTAAATCACAATCACCTGAACCGGCTCTTACACAACCGCATCTCTTCATCATCCACACGTCACACTCAGTCTGCGCATGCGCGATTAACATAGTATTTTGCGTTTAACGTAGTAACCACGCAGTAAGATAACTCGTTTGGGTAAAATATTTTGATACACTCGTAAAATGTAACGAACCCACTTAGCTACAGATTTGCATAAATCATGTCTTCGATTGACGTCCAGTTCTCAGAAAAACAATTGGACGGTGATTAAAAATAGGCTGTATAACTATCTTGTTTCAACTGGTTTCCGATACATACCTATAGACAGATTGACAGTGAATTTTGTGGCAGTGAAAATTTATTAGAATGGACAGTCAGTGTCCACTCTAATAAAGGACGAATTGGCACACTTGACAGATAGTCAACTTGACACATGTAACAGAAAGTTATCTTTTTTATTTTAAACTCTACTCTAGTAGTTATTTAGTTAGTTATGAATAAATCAATGAAAAACCTGCTCAAGCAGTTTTTTTGTACACATGTAACATACAGACATGTTTGTCTGTAGGCGGCCAATTTGAATGACGTTTCTCAATCTGTAATCTAAAACGACTGCTTCTGATTTGCCCTCTCTCTCTCTCTCTGTTTGAGTGCAAACTCGGCCATTGATTACAAAGAAAGAACGACCTCTAGATTGGGATTAATGAGCGTCACTAAAATCGGCCGTTAGTAGGTAATAGGATCCCGTTTTCACCCCTTGCGTACGGAACCCAAAATAATCAGGAAGTCTCAATCATTGTCATTGTGACATAATTCCACGATGTATCTAATACTTTTAAACAAGCAATTCTTGCATATACGTATGTACGAGATAAGACGATAATTCTTGCATATAGATTACACGAGTATATATTAAGTACACGACCGTTTGTACACGTTTGACGACCTATGTGGCGCGGCGGGCGAAGGTCCGCTTGCGACGCAGGAGGTTGCGGGTTCGATTCCCGCCTTGGGACAAATGTTTGTACGATCTACAAAGATTTGTTCCGGGTGTTCTGGGTATTTTCTATGTATAATAAAAAAATATCTATCTATGTAATGTATTCTATTAAGTATATCAGTCATCTAGCACCCATAACACAAGCTCTGCTTAACTTGGGGCTAGATGATGCTGTGTGGATTGTCCAGCATTATTATTATTATTATATTATACATATATTATATACTCGTATAATCTGTATCTCGGAAACGGCTCGAGCGATTTTCATGATATTTAGCTTCTAGCTTCTAGGTCTTGTATTAGGTTTAATTATTAGAACACGACGTTTTATCCGAGCAAATGTATTAACTACAAGAGGTTAAAAGATTAACGTATTTAAGGTTATTAACTACACTATCGAATTTATAAACTGTATTTGTTGGTTATTTCTTTTTGTTGGCTCGGTAATCCAGGTACTGTTAAATAATGACCATGTTTTAGAGTACACATCTACGTTCTAGACGTTAATAGAAATTCAATAGAAGTACAATCAGACGTGTTTTATTAGGCAAGGTAATAGGTACCTCGTACTATCGTAAAACCATACGAATGATTAACTCACGTGATTAATTAGGCAAAACAAAAGCGATTGTGCGTTACTGGCGACTGAGAAACGATTTCAGATGTCAGACGATACGGTTTTCCTGCTACCGGCCTGTTACTATGCCACTGGGGTGCATGAAAGAAACCTCCCCTAAAGACGTATCCGCTGATCCTCTATAAATAAATAGCCCCAAGCTAAGCAGAGCTTGTGTTATGGGTACTAGATGACAGATATACTTAATACAATACATTATATAGATAGATATTTTTTTTATTATACATAGCAAATTCCCAGAACACCCGGAATAAATCTTTGTAGATCGTACAAACATTTGTCCCAAGGCGGGAATGGAACCCGCAACCTCTTGAGTCGCAGGTGGACCTTCGCCCGCCGCGCCACATAGGTAACTAATATGTCCGGCGCTCCCTGGGCAGTCAGCGAGTCCACACGCGACGTCGTAGACGTCTGCCATAGATCTACAAATGCCGGGAGCAACAGCTTTGACGTAGATGGCCCACGGACCAACCTCTATAAAGCTTAATCTTCGGTCGACCCGAGTAGCTGTTTTAATTTTGCCAAGCCTCTTAATTAAATAGTGACAAATCATTAAAACTTGAATGTCACGGCCAATTAACCAACTGGCACGTCGCTTCGAGAATATTCTTTAAATTAAACCAATATTCAAACACCTGGTTTTTTATTAGATTTGATGAATTGAGTTATACAAGATTGAACATTGAACAAAAAATCTAATGCGTTTCTTTTATTAGACAACGTAGAGTTTTGTAATGGAATTGTTTCGTCATGTTTTCTATGCCATGTTTTACTTTTAAAGACGCTGGAAAATCATGTTTCTCTTCTTCATAATCGTTCGCATGGTTATGGAGAGAATACAGAACTTCAGAACAGTGCTTCGCACAAAACCTTTACGTAAATGTGAAGTTACCGGCACTGGTCTTAAGCGCTGGTCTGCTATTGCGTAGTAGTCAATTTTAGTAATAAGTGCCTATGCGCAATCTTCAACTCCCACTACAGCATCAAGTGCTCAAGATCCGTGTCATTGACTATAACGTGACGTCAAATCCAACGATTTTAAAATTCATAATAAGTACAACTATCCTGTAAAATTTAGGTTAAATTTTTAGTAATAAATTAATCATTATCTGCCCAGCCTTTTCGTAACTTTGTTGGGGTCGGTTTCTCTCTGAACTCCACAACCAATTTTCTGGGCAACATGATTCCCCTTGGTAACACTGGTGGTCAGACTTTGTGCTTCTGACTACCCGTTACGAATTAAACAAAACCAATCAATTTATAATAATATTATTGAATGCTTATGAATAGCCATTTTCCTCTCTCCTAATAATGCTGTGCCCAACAAGGTATATATTGATCTTTTACTTTGTTACACCATCTATGAAATATGTACAGAGGCCAACACATCAGTCATTAATATCATGATGGCCCAGTGGTTTAGGCCTCGCCTATTGTGCACGAGGTTGTGGGTGCAAACCTGAGCAAGTACCAATGTGAGTTTTTCAATTCATATGTACTTTTTAAGTTTATCTTGGACATCACTGACATCGGTGAAGGAAAACATCGTGAGGAAACCTGGACTTATATATTTAATATAAGTCTGAAATCGCCAACCCGTCTTGAGCAAGCGTGGTGATTAACGCTCATGCCTTCTCTGTATGAGAAGAGGCCTTTGCCCTGTGTCCAGTGGGACAGTAATAGGCTGGTACTACTACTACAACACATCAGGCTACCCCAATGTGTCAAATTTCTTTGATAGTTTTCTAAGTTCATCGCAAAAGTAAGAAGATCATGTATCCTCTGCATCATTTTGAGGTATGATTTGGATCATAATCTTTTTTGAAAATGAATCCATCTCCAATTTCTTTAACAATGATACAACTATTAAACAATATGTTCAATTGGGGAAATTTGACTGTTTGGGGTAACTTGATAGGCTGGCGTCTGTACATATGAAATGAAATAAAGTATTGAGTGTTAAGTATTGAGTTCCTATCAGGGGACTGGAATGATAAATTAATAAATTTGACGACACGGTTGGCGCAGTGGTTGAGCCATCGGCTGCTGCGCCGCGTGTTGTGGGTTCGATCCCCGCACGGAACAAATATTTGTATGACCTACAGGTAGTTGTTCCGGGTCTGGCTGTTTGTGTATGTTTGAGTTTAAATGTTTGTAAACGCACCCACGACACAGGACAAATTCCTATTATGGGGCAACGTTTAAAAAAAAAATCGCACTTATATTATAAATGTGTTAGTTTGTTGATACTTACCTATAATTATGTTCTGTGTGTATTTGTTTCTCCTTTGCGTTGGAATTGCTAAATGGATTCGGATGAATGTTTTTTTTAAAGGTATCTCATAATATCCTGGATTAAAAAATAGGTTTCTTTTTTATTCTGATAAAGTAAAATATTCCCGTGGCATAGCAATGATGTCTCATGTTGACTTTTACACCGCGGGTAACACCACGGGGCGCAGGTAGTGTCACTATAAAAGTTTAATTATCAGTCTTGACTTGCATTTATCAAAATATGACGCAATAAGTAGCTCATCTGTTTACAATACGACCTATTTGCAAAGGTTATCAACGATCACGCCTTATCTCTTACGGTCTGTAAAAATATGATAATTACTAATAGGTGATAAGCCAGAGAAAACTCCTTTTTCATTGTAATCGTAAAAAAAACTACTAGTAAAAATGGCCTGAAATGGCCAATATTCACTTAGAAAAGTAGGATAGACCAAGATCAACTCAGATCACAAATGTTGTTTATTTCTTTCTTTTCTATACGTGAGGACTTGTAATTGGCTTTCTGTCGTCTATGTTTTCTTTTTTTTGTTAAGTTTTTATATAGCTGTAAGTCTTCCATAGTGTAATAAATAAATAAATAAATAAATAAATTAATTAATTTTTAATTGGCCAAATAAAAACAGCGGCACGAAATCATGTATTGATCAAAGGTTAAGCTACGCTTGCCGAGGTCAATCTGTTGATGGGTGACCGTTCGTAACATGCCTTGGAAAGCACGTTAAGCCGTTGTTGGTCCCGGCTGTTATTTGTAGATCTCTGACAGTCGTTACGGGTAGTCAGAAGCCCGATAGTCTGATAACCAGTCTTACGAAGGGGTATCGTGTTGCCCAGTAATTGGGTTGTGGAGGTCAGATAGGCAGTTGATCCGTGTGAAATACTGGCATTCAGCTGCATCCGATGAGACTGGAAGCCGACCCTTACATGGTTGGGAAAAGGTACGTACTTTACCCATGACGCAAATCTTGCATATGCTTAATTGACATCGCAAAAACGATCTTGAACGATAACTTGTGTGCCTATGGAGAATACTTGACGTAAACGTTACGTCAATTCGAACAATTTACCGTTGTGATTTGAATAAAGGAGCCATTTAAAGGTGATAATTAATCTTTTTAGCAGCCATTTACTCGGAATCTATTGATTTAAGGTATCTGGCTGAACTTGTCAAGGTTAGAGCTACCACCAGAGATCGTAATAGAGTAGATACATTATTTACCTAAACTCTATTCAGTACATTGAGAGTATCTAGTACCTCCTCCAAAATCACGAAATCGGGACGTGTTAATCCCGGGATTTAAGATCCGTATTGGACTTAGAATACATACATAAACTCACGCCTTTTTCCTATAGGGATAGGTAGAAACCACAGAACGCCACCCGCTATGGTCCTTGCATACTTCTTTCGCTTCGCTTACGCTATAAACGCACGCCGGTTGCGAGTACTACGCACCTGACCTTTATGAAGAACATCACCAATAAGGTCAGTGTATGTCCTTCTAGGGAATCCCCTTCCGGCGTTTCCGCTTACATCTGTCTTATAAATACCTTTTGTTAATCATCTTTCATTCATCCTCTCAACGGGACCAAACTATTTGAACTGAGCATACACGAGAATAATTCACTTTTTAGGATAAAAAGTATTTATCCCAAAAAAGTGTATTTTACTCGTGGGATCATTGCAATGGCATCTCGTATTGAGTTTTTAACCGCACCAAGTTTGTGTATAAACATAAATATAACATTATTAAAGAAGTCGTACTTCTGAGCGTGAGCTTCCGGGTTCGATTTCCAGGTCGGCAGAGTTATTGAGTTTTTCCAATAGGATCTTTTCTCATTAGAAGCCCGGTGTCTGGATTTGTGCTCGATTAGCTTGGCTCGCCTCCTATTACATAGGACTTAAACATAACTGGCGAAATATAGGTGTTAATATAGGCCCGCTTCTGTCCAACCTTACGAGGAATACAGGCGTGTAGTTAATTTATGTCGCTGCACTAACGACAGAATAATTGGTAGCATCATCATCATCAATAACAAACTCATTTAAAATATGTAATTTGTAGGTAATAATATGTCAGCACACCTAAGTGTTATATGTCAATATCTGTGAGCATAAAACTGACATCAGTCACGATTATATTTGTGTTTTGAAAGCATAAACATTATTATTTACATAACATATTCTAGGAACTGCACATGTAGATTATTTTCTTAGACATAGTCATTATTGACAATGTTTAAAGATATAATCATGCACAGTTCAACACTGTTAAAGTGATATAATCATTAGTCACTATCACCATATAATAGTGACCACTGTCTTATTTCTAACACGAGCACAATAGGGATGTCATGAAAAAATACGTGTCCTAGGTAAAAATATATTAAGTCTATTTAGTCCGTCAGTAAGATAACCAAAAAATATAGGACACGTATTTTTTGCTTACTTAATTCAATAAAAAGTGACAATGATATAGCACATCAAAGTTCAGGAGAAAGGGCTTGTGACGTCACGCCGTGCTACACTTTTAACGAAAAGTGTAGCGCGGCGTGACGTCACGCGCAATTTAAACGCACTATACCGTCGTCATTTTTGGTTTACGTGACAAAAGAAAAAATACGTGTCCAGTATTTTTGAGTAATCCAACTTTCGGACCAATCAGATTTTTTAAGGACTTCTAGAAGGGCTAAGCAAAGGTGTGTCCCACTTTTGGTCTGTTGTCGTTTACTTAAGTCACATAGCACTTGCCTCGCCTCGTTTCTGCAGTTCCATGCCATCATGAGACAACAAATCTGCCTCATTGCTCTGCAGAGTGCGGGCGAGGTTCAACTCCATCCTGAAAATCATAGCTGGGAGATACGGCTCTTCGAAAATGCATAGCATTATTAAGACGTGTATCTCTCAGAATAATCTATTCGCATACTAATAATATTAAGCTTTACTAACATAGTTGAAAGATTTCTGTTTACTAACCAACTATGGATTACTTGGTCCGAAATAAAGGTTATTTATTTATATAATATAATAGGTCAGTTTGTGGATGGGTGACCGTTCGTAACATGTCGAGACTCCTCCGTGCCTTGGAAAGCACGTTAAGCCGTTGGTCCTGGCTGTCATTTGTAAATCTTTGACAGTCGTTTCGGGTAGTCAGAAACCCGAAAGTCTGACAACCAGTCTTACAAAGGGGTATCGTGTTGCCCAGTAACTGGGTTGTGAAGGTCAGATAGGCAGTCGCTCCATGTAAAATACTTGTATTCAGCTGAATCCGACTACGTTAGACTGGTAGCTGACCCCAACATAGTTGGGAAAAGGCTAGGCAGATGTGATGATGTGTCAGAAATTAGTCACTGAATCCTCCTAATAAGATAAAAAACCGGACAAAAGTGAGTCTGACTAGCGTACCAAGGGTTCTGTACAAACTTTAGATATTTTTAGAGCAACTTTCTTCAAAATAATTACCATTACCTACTGATGATCATGACTATGAGCATCGAACTTTACTCCAAAGAAGAGATAAGTAGGATTGTAGGAAAAACTTAATTGTGTACTTGAGAAAATGTTCTCTCATACATCGATAGACGTCACGGTTAATTCTCCAACTGCCAATGATAGTTCTTAGTCATAAAAACATATTTTTGTGTACAAAAAATTTACAAAATAAAGATTTTAGTAGGTACTTTTCCATTACTTGTTCTGGGACTGCTGAGATTCCTTGCTTTTATCACAATTTAATTATTCTAGATCAACGGGAAGAGGTGAATTGTGAATTTATGTATGTAGTACTTAACATTTTTTCTATCAAAAGTTGACAAATTGTAACTCTTAAAATGGCGTACTTTCCCTATAGTTCACACAACCAATCATTATCATAATAATAATCCAACGTGAATAAATACTAAACTACAGGAAACATTGTTTAAAAAAGATAAATTCCGATATTATGAAAAGATTTATGGCATATATTAGGTTCTAGTATTAAATAAATAAATAAAAAAAGGTTTACCAGAAACCACATCTCTCACATAATTGTTCCATCCATCGTTAAAAATAGTTCCGTACACTTTATAACTTTACAATATACACGTTTAGTGACGTTATTAAGACAGTGAGGAAAATAACAAGTAAAATAGTTTTACCCAAAATTCTTGAGCTTCAAGTTTCCAAACATGAAACAGTCAACATACATTGTACAGAACCGACACAGTGTTCACTGTGTGTACTTTCACCTATTTTAAAATCAAACACTCAAAAACTATCTGATAATGATGAATCAGAAATCACTTCCTTCACAAACTTGTTCCATCTATCGTTGAAAACATTCAAAAGTCTCGCTTTACCTTCGTCCTCCAATGCGCTATACGTTATAGAGTTGAGAGCAAGTTGTTTCAGTAATCTCAAGTCAGCATGCTTACTTGCAACTCCCATGAATGCCACGAAAAAGTCATGAGACACCGGCTCTGCGCTCCACGCACCAGGATCATCACTGGACAGCACGACAGGAAGACCCAAAGCTAAATACGAAGCCAAGGGATGATTCCTTACATCGTGCACTAAGGATAACACCACATTTGATATCACATTCACTTCCAAAGCAATGTCTTTCTTCCTCACAGCTGACAGAAGACTCGGATGCTTTGTCAAAGCGTACCCGTGTCCTATCCTCTTCGAACCCAGAAGAATTGCATCGACTAAATTCTCGTCAGCTGAAGTTCCTAGCCAAGCAGTTTCTCCAGCGTGGAGATAGAAATTTATGTCATTTCTAGCCTCAGATAATATAGGTAGGAAATCTGTCAATGGTCTGCCAATATCTTCTTGACCAACGAGGTCAAACCCTGCTATCATATCTGGCATTTCGGCTTTAAGTTTTCTGGTTAGATTCAATGTTTCCAACACCTGATCAATACTTAGGGCCCTGTGTTTTGTGACAATCAGTTTCACACCGATGAAGTCTGGATGTTCCTCAATAAACTTATTTGTGACATTCTTGACGAGTTCCACAAAATACTTCTTAGTGTGTTTTGAGCCATCCAATTCGTATAAATTTTGTAAACCTGTACGGATTTCCATATACATGATGTTGTCTTCGTAGAACTGTGTTAGCGTTTCATACAAGTACTTTTCTCTCACAGGCCTGTATGATATCAAAGATTTGATGGTATAATAAACTTTGTCGAATCTCTTCCAAACTGTATTAATATCAACAAAGTCATAATCTTCACCGTCCTCTTTGTAAAGTGTGAAATGTTTCTTCAATTGTAAATCAAAAGCGACTGGGTCGCCGGAAGAATTCCTGAGATCACTAACAAGAGCCCATTTAGACGAACAAGGTCGTTCTGGGGTCGACTCAGAGAAATGAAATAATAAATCGTCGGTCCCGTAACACGCATACAAGTGATCCTCGTAAGTCAACTGCACTAACACATCAGGATGTAACATTAAAGAGCTATGCACATGTAACACTGCACCCTTCGGCATTCTTCTGATTATTTGATACACCTTAGAATATTCTATATCTTCTTTATACGAGAAGTAATGTTTGGAGAAGTTGAAATAGTGTGGATTAGTATATGAGGGGTCCAGTTCTCTTCTCTTCCATCTCGTCAAGATATCATTTGCTATTGTTTCTTCTTCATTCAAATGTTGCTTCCCTCCAACAGCTGTAAGCGTTTCTTCGTCCAATAAAGCTTTTCTTTCTTTGTTGTAGTTGTCCGGTATGAGGCGCGCGTCGAGTGTGATAAGGAGACACACGATTGTGTAAGCGGCCAGTGTATCCATTTCTGTGTGTATATCACTTAGTCGGTAAGTGTTCGCGCCTCGGCCGCCACTACAGCACTGTGAGTGGCGGTTGTACATTTATATGTCGTAAACCGTTTATTGTTGAGTGAATAAGTACTCGAGTAATTTGATGTTTGATTTCGCGAAGAATATAGCTGCTCTGTTAACGTGTTCATATTTAGTAACACAATTTGAAGTGTCGGAAGCCTGGGTTAGTTAATTAATTATTGTGCTCGCATTCGCAAAATCAAGTTTTTGATCATTCATATGAATTAGCTATAAATATCTAGTTATTGCATCACGCATCGTTAAACATATTTCGCACACCGAATAATATTATGTCAAACGATTTACAGCGTATTTTGATAGGTTACGCTGTAAACAGAATTTATGGAAAACTTCATAAATATCCTTGCTTTTTATACCAAACCAAAGTTTGTAATTTTAACTAACAAATCATCATCTGCCTAGCCCTTTCCCAACTATGATGGGTTCGGCTTCCTGTCTAACCAGATGAAGCTGAATACCAGTATTTTACATGGAGTGACTGCCTATCTGACCTCCACAACCACTGGGTTGTGGAGGTCAGATAGGCAGTCATGTCGTGGCGCCCAGTAAGATTGGTTGCCAGAATTTCGGGCTTCTGACTAGCCGTAACGACTGTCAAAGATGTACAAATGGCAGCCGGGACCAAAAGTTCAACGTGCTTTCCAAGGTATGGAGGAGTCTCGTTATGTAACGAACGGTCACCCATCCACAGGCTGACCTCTATTCGTTTAACTAATATCGTAACGTATATATGTGTTTAGTGAGAAGAGATAAGCGCTTTTACGAGTTAATACATTTTCAAAACGCTTTCTATTACCTACGGGAAGCGGGCTATGGTCTTTCGTTGTATTTTACTAAGCCCTCTTACTAAACCTTTTAATAGGAACGTTTTTTACTTTCATAGTTTCTATTTAAAGGTTACCTCTACAAAACTGCGTGTTACAACAAAAATATAGAACAAACAAATCACATTCACATTATAGAAACGCATAGTAAATAACATCACACCTCCTTACGTAAAGTTCAAGTTGGTTAAGTAACATTCACCTTGAATTTCACTTAAGACTGACTTTGCATAACGGTCGGTTTCTCAAATCACAGAGAGATTTTCGACGACCTATGTGGCGCGGCGGACGAAGATGCGCCTGCAACGCAGGACGTTGCGGGACGGTTCCCGCCTTGGGACAAATGTTTCTACGATCTACAAAGACTTGTTCCGGTTGTTCTGGGTATTTGATATGTATAATAAAAAATATCTATCTATGTAATGTAGGTATTGTATTAAGTATATCAGTGATCTAGTACCCATAACACAAGCTCTGATTAGCTTGGGGCTAGACGATGCTGTGTGGATTTTCCGGCATGATTTATTTATTATAATTTATTAGATCTGGGGTCAGTTTCATCATCTATTTTACAAGGGGCGACTGCCCATCTGCTGACCTCCACAACCCAGTTACTGGTCAACGCGTCACCCCTTGGTAAGACTGGTTGTAGGACTTTCTGGATTTTGACTATGGTAAGTATGTCAAAGATCTACAAATGACAGCCGGGACCAACGGCTTAACGTGCTTTCCGAGGCAAGTAGGAGTCTCGATATTTCACGAACCGCCACTCATCCACAGACTGACCTCGCCTTCTGTCAACCCGTGCGGCTGTTTTTATTTAGCCACGAGCTCCTCTATCTGGGGTCAGTTCATTGGTTTAAAAATATTCCGGAATGTATACCTACTAACTGGGTTTATTGACCGGCCTCCTTTAAGAACAATGTTGTGTGACTAATCAAAATAGTGGAGGAAAATTAGTCAAATAAGGGCAAGTATCTCGGAAGGGGAATTTATTTATTTTATTCATTTATTTATAACAATCTTACCTACACTATCATTATAGATTTATGATCCAATGCGACAGATTGGCCTTACTAACTAAATCCTAAATCTACACCTTATACCTAGTTAAAAAATATCTTAATCTAAACAACTTATTACCTACATATAGTGTAACTTGCTAATTCACTCAAGTTACACCACAATACATCAACCCTCCCGTGAACCTCATTCATCACGCGTATGGCTCTAGTGACATATTGAGGTGGATTAGAGATAGTCAGCTATAAACTTGTACAAACCTTTATTTTGGGACCCTCAAACTTGTGTCAAAAACTCAAAACCTACGTATCGTAGGGTGCCCTCGACCACAGATATTCCAAGGTCAAAGGTAAAAAAAAACGGTTTTATTACATTTATAGCAAATAACTCGTTTCCTATGGGTTTTATGCTATTTGTAATAATATTGTAGAGGATTAAATTCTTAGTGATTATTAATTAATTAGCGTTTTTTGCTCTCAATCAATACTAATATAATTTAATCCTCTACAATAATTGGCAAAAAAACCTATTCATCATATAAAAAGGTACCCTACGTAGGTAGACTTACTGTCCTGCAAAATAATTTTAGATCTTGACTCTGGGTAATCAAAAGAGAGGAGCTCGTAACTAAAAAAACACAGCTGCACGGGTCGAAAGTTAAGCTACGCTTGCCGAGGTTAGTCTGTGGATGGGTGAACATTCGTAACATATCGAGACTCCTCTGTGCGTCGTGCCGTTGGTCCCGGTTGTCACTTGTAGATCTATGACTGTCGTTACGGGTGGTCAGAAGCCCGAAAATCTGACAACCGGCTTACCAAGGGGTGGCGTATTGCCCAGTAACTGGGTTGTGGAAGTCAGATAGGCAGTCGCTCTATGTAAAATACTGGTATTCAGCTGTATCCGGTTAGACTGGAAGCCGACCCAAACATAGTTGGGAAAAGGTTAGGCAGATGACGCAGGGTAAACAAAAGTATCGTTTTTGCTGAGCTGTGAATCATAGGTAAAAGAATAATTTAAGTAAGCACTTATCTGTTTCCCAAAATAGAATTTTACTTATCTTAATGCGTTGTACTCCAGTTTCACACGATATTCAATTGACGGATGTAGATGATTATTATTTAACGAAATTTAAATGAAATTATAGTGTTTAGATTAATAGTTCAGCAATTTGATAATTTTCGTAAATTGTATATTGAGATAATTGATTAAATAAAAGGCAGGAGTGACCAAACTGTCTACAATTTTACTATAGTTTTTTTTTTTTTTTTTTTTAAAAAAAAACGTTGCCCCACACTAGGAATTTCTCCTGTATCGTGGGTGCGTTTACAAACATTTAAACTCACATACACAAACAGCCAGACCCGGAACAACTACCTGTAGGTCATACAAATATTTGTTCCGTGCGGGGATCGAACCCACAACACGCAGCGCAGCAGCCGATGGCTCAACCACTGCGCCAACCGTGTCGTCACTTCTCATAGAACCGTCTGGTACGTCTCCACTTTCTGCCAGATATACCCTTCTTCATTCTAAGTAACATCACATCACGCCTGTATTCCTCTAAGTCCTCTAATAATCAACAGTGGCGAGGACCGGAAATGCGTCGAGACAATGAAGCCCGACGAGTGCTGGAGATACGATTCAACTGTCTTGGATCCCGCAACGAAATTAAACAGAAAAGAACGGCTGAGGAGTTAGAAAAATATGTAAATTCCACTTCTCTCTTCTTCCACACAGCTGATCATGAGCATATTCGTGTCTAAATACTCGTACTTCCAAAACAGTGAATCTCAATGTCCAATTTGATGAAGATACGCGAATTATCTATAATCATCATCCTCTTGCCCTTATCCCAATTTTTCATTTGGGGTCGGCGCAGCATGTCTTCTTCTTCCATACATCTCTATTTCCCGTCATCTCAGAAGTCACCTCCTTCTTAGCCATATCAACTTTCACACAATCCATCCATCGTTTCCTGGGTCTCCCTCTACTCTTGTAACCCTCTACATTCATACTCAAAACTTTCCTCACAACACGATCCTCATTTCTTCGCATCACGTGTCCATACCATGACAGCCGATTTCCACACAACTTCTCTGTCACAGGCGCCACTTTCAGACTTCCTCTTATATACTCATTTCTTATTCTATCCATTCGCGTAACACCACACATCCCCCTTAGCATTCTCATCTCAGCTGCATGCAACTGCCTTTCATTCAGTCCTTTTGTGGCCCAACATTCTGATCCATACAAGACGGCAGGTCTTATCATTGACTTATAGATCTTCCCTTTAAGTTTAAGGGGAACGTGGGAATTATCTATATGAAGAAATAATCCCAGAAGCTGTTCATCCATGTTCCATCTTTACCCGTTCAGGTCAGCCAGGGTGAGAAAGAGAGGGTGAGAGAGAGAAAATATATCATAAACAAAACGTAACATCACGCTGGTGTTCCCTGAAGAATTGGGCAGAGGTGCACCTTTAGTAGCATGTATTAGGGGCAAGCCTATTGCCATCCATAAGTTTTGGATGATCTCATAATGTGGATATGATAAAGTGTGCATAGAAAATAGTATTAAGGTGTACTCAATGCCCCGCTCATTTCGAAGAATCTATAGTTGTTGCTGCTTAAGTATTTCACAATGTGTGTGCAACAATATGTGACTGTGTGTCGTTCTTATAGGTATCTACATACTTTCTGTTCATGTAGGTGTTCACTGGGTGGAAGAAGGGCATTGACACTTAGACGCTAACTATTAAGCAAAGAACTCATATCTCTCAGATATGCACTTAACATTTTTGTAGCAAGAGATAAATTGTCCACTAGGACATCGCCCACGTTTATGTCCGTGTGGATTTCGTACATTTTCAATAAAACTTTAACATCCCTTACACTCCCTCACTTAAAGCAGAGTTTTGGAATAAAACATACCCTATTTAACTTGCTTATAATGTAACTTGAGGTGGTTTTTTTTTTTAATCGGTTGTGAATTTTTGAGTCTATCCATTACAAACAAACAAATGTCACCTCTTTTGTTCTATATTAATTGGTATGATAACAGCTGCACGAGTAGGTCGAAGGCTAAGCTACGCTTGCCGAGGTCAGTTTATAGATGAATAGCCATCCATTACTTACCAAAACCGAGGGAAGCACGTAAATCCGTTGCTTTCATTCGCAGATCTTTGATAGTCGTTGCGGGTTGTCAGAAGTCTGAATGAAATGGTTAGACTTTCGGACGTCTGACTACCTTTTATGAAAAATAAAAATACGAACTTATAAACAAACAAACCTTTCCTCTTTATAATATTAGTACAGATTTGAATATAATTTTGAAGGGCTTTTGGCCGCAAGGGTAGGTTGAAGATTAAGCTTTGCTTGACGTAGATGGGTAACCCGTCCAAAACTTGGTCCCGGCTTTCATTTGTAGATTTTTGGCAGTCGTTAGAATCAGAATCACGAAAGTCTGACAGCCAGTCTTACCGAGGGTGTCGTATTATACAGTCACTCTTCTGATTAATTTCGTAGCGGGATTCGAGACAGTTGAATCGTTTCTCCGGGACTCGTCGGGCTTCTTTGTCTCGACGCTTTTCTGGAGGTTGTCACTGTTGGATTCTGGTTTTCAGGAGTTGCAGTGGTTTGGGAATAGTGTGCTTGGCCCAAATATCCAGTCAGTTGGCTGTGTAGGTCAGTTAAGCCGCTCCAATAAAATAGCTGGTATTCAGCTGCTTGCAGTCAGACTAGAAGCCGACAACGACATAGTTAGGAACAGGCTGGTAGATGATGGTTGAGATACCATGATGGAGTTTAATTGAAAAAAACAATTCAAAGGCTGTTTGGAACCCCCAACCATCATTAGCTGCCAAATTCAGTGAGATAAATTCAGTAACGTATCTTAATCCTAATCTCAGATTTACGCGATCTAAACTGCTGCTTCTGATTCGCCCTCTCAATGTTACTGATTGTAAACTCGGCCATTGATTGGTTGCAAACAAAGATCGCTCCCTACATTTGGATTAAGATTTCTGTTGAAATTGGCAGTAAACAAGTATGGTAAGCAAATGTAAATTAATATTTATAGTATTTCCGCATCTGTATAAAAGACGAGTTTGTCCTGCTTTACTACTTTATTTTTTGATAAATATTTGTGTACTCCAGTTTATTATACGACCGTTGGTTATGAGGCACAAACATTAATCACCATGCTTGCTCATGGCGGGTTTGATTTTAGACTTATTTCAGTTATAAGTCCAGGTGTCCTCACGATGTCTTATTTCATTGATGTCGATGTCCAACATAAACTTAGAAAGCACATAATATGAATCAAAAAGTCACATTGGTACGTGCCCAGATTTCAACTCATATCATCATGCATGAAAGGCGAGGGCTTAATACTCCGCCATCACTTTGGACAAATACGTTTGAATAACTAGTTATAATAACTCACCGAATGCCGAAATAGAATTCTGTCTAACTAACTTGTTTTTGGAAACAGCTGACCACAAATAGTCTTAAATAAATTCCGATCAAGATGATATGTTTTATTTATGTTAAAACGTGTTGTCGACTAAAAAGATTTAACATACAAAACGTTTGCCATTAAGGTTGACGTGTTAAAACAAATCTACTTATCCTGAAAACTTCGGATCCCTTAGTAAGAAGATTGCGAGCACGGAAAAGTATGGGTTTTGGCATAGTTGAAATTTTTATGGAGCAGGAGTGCAGAAAGCCAAAACGGAATTTCGACCGCTTAACGACCACGAGTAGGTAAATAATCATCTGCCTAGCCTTTTCCCTACTATGAAAGAGTTTGGGGTAAGCTTACAATCTAACCGTATGCAGCTGAATACCAGTATTTTACATGCAGCGCCTATCTGACGTCCACAACCTAGTTACTGGGCAACACGATACCCCTTGGTAAGACAGGTGGCCAGGCTTTCAAAGATCTACTCGAAATGTTAGGAACGGCCACACATCCACAGACTGACCTCGGCAAGCGTAGCTCAACCTTCGATCAACCCGTGCGGTCGTTGTTTTTTCGCCACTAGCTTCTAACTACCACTACCACCACAAGTAGACCAATGGTAGGTAAATAGGAATATAAAAAGAAAAAATAATTAAATTGACCAAATCTTAAGTTACGGTTAAAATGTTACTTAGCAGTGAAAATGTGAAGGCACCTGCACACATATAGATATAAGACGAGCGACGAAGTCTCCTAAAGAGGACCGCCTGATCCTTATAGGGGTTGAACTTGACTCATAATTTCCGGAACCAAGCGCCCAAGACGTTTGCGGAGGTTTGGAGAGTGCAAGAGATAGCGTCCAGGTTGGTAACGGTGTAGTAAATGGCCATGTCGTCGCTGAAAAGAGGCCACTGGACCTAGGATGTCGCAGGTGAACAAAGAGAAAATGAGAGGGGAAAGCACAGATCCTTGAGGGACTCCCGCGCGCATAGAATGGGGGAGGAAACACTGCCCTCTATGGGATAGCGAAAAGTGCGGTTCGACAAAAAGTCTCGTAAGATGAGCCCGAGACAGTCCGGCACACCTTGAGTTGGTACAGGTTGTATAATAAGCCGTTGCGGCACTCTTTGTCAAACGCTTTCGCTATGTCGAAGAATAAGACGTCAGTCTGGAAGCTCAGGTGATCGATAATGCGATGCACCTGCTGGATGAATGAGTGTTCCGATCGGGATCCGGTCTGTTTGCTTGGACATAGTCTTTGAGTCGCTAATAAATAAGATTCTCGAAGATTATGCAGAGAACATTGAGCGACTGATGTGACGGAAGCTCGTGGGCTCAGTCTTGGGCTTGCCTGACCTACCTTGGGGATACCGATGACTGTGGCATATTGCCACGAATGCCGAAACTTGTTATTGCTCAAGGCGCCATTGAAGATAGCGGTTATAAGCATTATTATAGCAAAAGCCTTATTGGTGATACCTTTGGCGGCGACGGCTTAGTGCAATTTGAGTCCTTAAATGATGCCGTGCAATTCGTACCTACGAAGCAACGGAAAGCACAGGATCATCAGGGTATTCGACCTGAGGAATTAAAAACAACTAACAGCTGGTTTCTAGCGATAAATTATCTATGCGTCACAAATGAAACGTCAAGCGATGACATCGGCTGTTGAAACTTCATTCAACCAATCACAGCAACTAACGCACCTTTGACAATGGGTCACATTAATTTTGCGATCATTTTCGTTCCCGATGCTTAAGCTGCGCCTGAGTTTATCATTACAGTAAACATTTCCATGAAAATGTGACAAACAGCGTGTTCTGGGAAAAGACGTGGCATCAAAGAATCTTGACGTCAGTTGTTATTAAGATTGTCCATTTCGAATTTCTCAATAGTAGCCGAGACTGAATATGTGCCCGTTTAATAGGTTCGCTCCATAAAACATTGACTGGACGGTCGTGATTGCTCAGTGGTTAAGTGCTCGGCTCTCATGCAGGGGTATGGATTCAAATCCGGGCAAGAACCAGTGTGCCTTTTTCAGTTCTTAAATACTTTCTAAGTTTATCTAAGATCACTGACATCGGTGAAGTAAAACATCGTGAGGACACCTTAACTTATAATAAATATTTCAAGTCCGAAATTACCAACCTACTTTGAGCAAACGCGGTGATTAATGCTCGTGCCTTCTCTGTATAAGGAGAGGCTTTTGCCCAACAGCAGGACATAGATTGGGCAGAGGTGCTCTAATACTAACAACCACATTTCGTCAGTTATGTTTAGTCCCATGTGATAGGGGGCGAGCCATATTACCATCAACCGGGCTCAAATCCATACTCCGGGCTGCTATTCAGCAAATACGTAATAGAAACACTCAATAACACTCACTTTCCCGACCGGAGAATCGATCCCAAGACCTCAACCTCAGCAGTGGCGCTTACGGCCACTCAACCAACGAGGCAGTGAAGGAATTCTATTATTATAATATGAAAAGCAATTATTTGTAAAAGAACGACCTATTTTAGTTAAAAATACTAGAGATAAGCACATTTACCGTAGGTATAACAATTTTACATTAATACTAGCTGACCACATGACACGTTCTTTTGCCATATTGGGGTTGGTGATAGAAGGGTGAAAATGTAGGGTTGCAAAAAAATAAGTCCAAAAAATAAAAAAATAAATGTTTGTGGTGGACCATCCTTATCACTTAGGGGCATGAAAAATAGATTACTTTCAATAAAAATAAAATTTCATACAAATCGATCATGCAGTTTCGGAAGCGTATGGCAACTAACATTGTGACACGAGAATTTTACATAAATAGAAGAAAGAAGAAGGAGATTCAATTCACATTGACAAAGTTACAGACACTGTGGACAGCGCCATCTATCAAAGTTTCCGCGTACTTTACACAGTGGTGGAGAGTAATATTGTTACTGTGTCCGTAGCCGTGGAGTGTAGTGGCCGAGTGGTCACTCAAGTTCCGTGGTTTCCTACTTGAGGCGCCGCGAACGCTATCCTAAACGGATAGTATACACGGCCGCCTCACCGCTGGCTATACCTAGAAAGGGGCCGCTTGAACGGGCGACAAATGATAAAGTTTGTATATTTCCTTAAATAAATTGCATTCCCAAAATGAAATTTTGGTCATTTTTGTTTTATAACAATTTTGGAAAGTTTAGTAACCTGTAACGCCCTTTATAACGGTTAATGAGAACCTTTTAAAAACTCGCGAGTGAGAATAATATGTATATAACGTAATATAATAATGCTGGACAATCCACACAGCATCATCTAGCCTCAAGCTAAGCAAAGCAAAGCTAAGCTTGTGTTATATGTACTAGATGACTGATACACTTAATACATTGCGTAGATAGATATTTTTTTATTACACATAGCAAATACCCAGAACACCCGGAACAAATCTTTGTAGATCGTACTACTAAGCTGTAGTAACCAAGTTATACTGGGTTTAGATTTTTCTTCGTCCTGTAAAGTAACCTCTTTCGCATTATACGATGTTTTCACTCGAAGACGACATTATGTAAGTCTGCTATTTCCTACCATTAATGCATACAAAAATTATAATTATAAGTAATGATGATTTTGTATGCATCAATTTGTTGGCTCAATGGCCAATCACATTGCGTCATAATGCGAATTATATTATTATTCGCATGACAACTTAATGTTACAACATTACATAGTTATGCAATATGATTCGTAATAATACTAAATTAAGTTATGGATAATACACTGTATCGGATGTTACAGGTGATTAATCTTATAAGTAATCAAATAAAAATTAAATAAAACAATTTTTAAATAGAAACAAAAGAAAAAGTAAGAATGCTTATTTGCATAGAGAGAGAGAGAGAG
Organism: Phlogophora meticulosa; assembly: GCA_905147745.2. Taxonomy (NCBI): domain Eukaryota; kingdom Metazoa; phylum Arthropoda; class Insecta; order Lepidoptera; family Noctuidae; genus Phlogophora; species Phlogophora meticulosa. The sequence continues at coordinate 12,247,980 of LR990537.1, read as the reverse complement.
AACCGAACACAAATATTAGGTACTTAGCAATAAGACAAAAACCAAATTAATAACCGGCTAAGCGCGTGTTGGATCACACTCAGGAAAGGGTTCCAAAGCTGGGATAAATATTTACACATGTAGTTCATTTTTGATGTTTAAGTCAAATAATGTTATTCTTAGGTTGATAAAGAAATCACGAGATCATTACCTTTCTGCGATCAATTTTGTCGCTCGTCGTTTCGTCAGTATTGAGTTTTTCGATTACAAAAATAAGTTTTTATTTTATGTATAGTTACCACTTCTCGAAGAAACTATGCAAAACAAAATCATTTCTGCAGTTATATCTTCAGAAAAGCATGTCTCACCATCTATTAGATGAATCGACCTTACAAAAAAGAAACATACCTATTTTGCTTAAATCTGTGATACATTTACGTTTTTTTATTGTGTTTTGGGTACCATTCCAAAGGATTTTATTGTAAACAGCTTTCACTCAAACACGTAATACTACTACTCTACTAAGAGATACGTAATCTGTAAATGACATATGACTCTATAAAAAGTTGACCCATTGCGGACGTTTATAAACAATTGAAAAGATATTATTTAAAGCATTTTTATCAGCGAATCACACACAGTTTAATTGCGACGGTCGAGGCGCAAACACGCACGAACGAAGTTCTGTTAAACACAGATATGGATAAACTTAGCGTTCTTGCTATCTTGTGTCTCGTTATCACACTAGAGGCAAATATCATACCAGATAACTACAACAGAGAAAGGAAAGCTCTATTGGACGAAGAAACGCTGACAGCTGTAGGCGGGCAGCTTCATTTAAACGAAAACGAAACGATAGCAAACAGTATCTTAATGAGATGGAAGATGAAGGAACTCAACACTTCGTACATCAACCCACAACATTTCAATTTCTCCAAACAGTACTTTTCATACAAGAAGGATATCGAGAATTCGAAAGTGTATCAAATAATTAGAAGAATGCCAAAGGGTGCAGTGCTTCACGTACACAGCACTTTGATGCTACATGCAGATGTCCTAATACAGTTGACGTACGAGGAACACTTACATGCGTGTTATGAAAACAACAGTGTAAAATTATATTTCTCTGAATCGACCCCAGAACAACCTTGTACGTCTAAGTGGGCTCTTGTGAGTGATCTCAGGAATTCTTCCAGCGATCCAGTCGCTTTTGATACAGAATTAAAGAACTATTTCACACTTTACAAAGATGATGGTGAAGCTTACGACTCTGTAGACATCAACACAGTTTGGAAGAGATTTCGCACCGTTAACAGCGCCATCGGATCTTTGATTTCATACAGACCTGTAAGAGAAAAATACTGTTATAAAACACTGGAGCAGTTTTACAACGACAACATTATGTATATAGAGATCCGTATGGGACTGTACAAGTTGTACGAACTGGATGGAACAAGGCAGGACAATAAGTATTTAATAGAACTCTATAAGAATGTGACTAATAAGTTTATCGAGGAACATCCAGACTTCATCGGAGTGAAATTGATAATTACACAAAGCAGGTCTCAAAGCGTTGATCAGGCACGAGTAGCGTTGAATGAAACAAGAAGATATAAAGCAGAAATGCCAGACATGATAGCAGGATTTGATTTCGTCGGACAAGAAGATATTGGCAGACCATTGACAGATTTCCTACCTATATTATCTGAGGCCAAAGACGAGATAAACTTCTATCTACACGCTGGAGAAACTGCTTGGCTAGGAACTTCAGCTGACGAAAATTTAGTCGATGCAATTCTTTTAGGTTCGAAGAGAATAGGACATGGGTATGCTTTGACAAAGCATCCGAGTCTACTGTCAGCTGTGAGGAAGAAAGACATTGCTTTGGAAGTGAATGTGATATCAAATGTGGTGTTATCCTTAGTGCACGATGTAAGGAATCATCCCTTGGCTTCGTATTTAGCTATAGGGCTTCCTGTAGTGCTGTCCAGTGATGATCCTGGTGCGTGGAGCGCAGAGCCGGTGTCTCATGACTTTTTCGTGGCATTCATGGGAGTTGCAAGTAAGCATGCTGACTTGAGATTACTGAAACAACTTGCTCTAAACTCTATAACGTATAGTGCATTGGATGACGAAGGTAAAGCGAGACTTTTGAATGTTTTCAACGATAGATGGGACAAGTTTGTGCAAGATGTTATTTCTGATACATCACTAAAGGTTAATGTTTTTGAATTACAAGATCTATTGATGGTAGGCCCTGATTGATGGTGGTTCGTCAGTAAATACTCGTATGAAGATAATAACAATATTATGTCGACACAAAAGAAATGAATTAAAACAGATTGAAGATGACTCACAAACGCGCTAGTAAAATTATTAAAATTTACGTGGGAGTTTGCCCTATAGGGACCCATCATCAACATCATCATCATCCTCCTGCCCTTATCCCAATTTATTTGGGGTCGGTGCAGCATGTTTTCTTCTATAGATACTTTTCTTCTATAAAATAAAGGTCAAAATTGGACGACTGTGTTAAAAGATATACGTAATAAAAACCAGTACCTAATAAGTATGGACCTATTTGGCGAAGTCGCAGTGCGCATAATTATTTTTGTTATTTTATTTGGATTTTAAAATGTTTTTACTTTTATTTTTATTTATCTATTAGAATAGAATAGAATTCTCGTGTACTCCATGAAAACTTACAAATAATGAGTTTAAGAGCTACATAGGTTAGGTTAGTATTTATTGTGTGCCTGAGCTTTGTGCTAAATAAATTGTCGAGACTTAATATCTCCTTGTGTTTTCGTCAGTTAAAAATCAGAACACGTCGCAATTTATTCCCGGCAATTTTTTTTTTTTTTTTAAACAAAACGTTGCCCCACATTAGGATTTCTCCTGTATCGTGGGTGCGTTTACAAACATTTAAACTCACATACACAAACAGCCAGACCCGGAACAACTACCTGTAGGTCATATAATATATACAAATATCTGTTCCGTGTGGGGATCGAACCCGCAACACGCGGCGCAGCAGCCGATGGCTCAACCACCGCGCCAACCGTGTCGTCAATTTAACAAATTAATAGTGTGGGAACCATGTATGTCATCTACCTCGGTGAGGGGGAGGGGTTCCTCAGACTTATATAGAGTAAAACCACAAGGAGTTCATTTACAGATGTTCTATTTCACTGAGGCTGGTTACCCTCTAGTGCGTGTCTGCTGCACGTACACAATGTATCTGTGTGCGTAAGGTCGAGAGCGCTCAGTATTGGTCGAGCCGCCTTCACGCACACAGAAATAATGTGTGCATCATCATCATCTGCCTAGCCTTCTCCCAACTATGTTGGGTAATGTTGGGTTCAGCTTCCATTCTAACCGGATGCAGCCAAATACCAGTATTTTACATGGAGCGACTGCCTGTCTGACGTCCGATACTCAGTAACTGGGCAACACGATACCCCTTGGTAAGACTGGTCCTCAGACTTCTTGCTTCTGACTACCCGTAACGACTATCGAAGATGACAGCCGGGACCAATGGCTCAAAGCTTTCCGAGACACGGAGGAGTCTCGATATGTTTCGAACGGTCACCCATCCACAGCCTGACCTCGGCATGCGTAGCTTAACCTTCGATCAACTCGTCCGGCTATTTTTATTTAGCCACGAGCGCCACGAAAAACAATGTGTGCATGCATCTAAAATCTTATACACACAGTCAAGGCCAACTGGCCTTCCTTCCTTCCTTTCCTTCCTACACGTGTACTAACTTTGGTCATATTTACATTTCATATATGACGCACAATCAAAAGATAAGCTTCTGTTAGGGCGTCAATGACGCACTCAAAAATAATTGTAGGTACTAAGTGATATTTTGTGGTAAAGGTTAATATATTTTGTGATAACTTAAAATAATGTAATGTAATACTTTTACATACTTGCCTACTTTTTAAGGAATATACAAGACAAAAACAAAAGCAAAGCCTGTTTACTAAATATTGTTATAAGGATTAAGCTATGTTATGTCAACTGTTACTGCTTCGTCGGTCGCAAGTGCTGCTGCTAAGCATGAGGTATTGGGTTCAATTCCAGGGTCGTTCAGTATTATTGGGTTTTACATGGACGTGTGCTAAGTTAGTGGCTGTAGACTAGCCTCCTATTCTTCGTCTTTCTTTAAAAAAAAACTTTTCCCCACAATAGCAATTTCTCCAGTATCGCGGATGTATTAAATATAAAACATTCAAACTCACATACACAAACTACCAGATCCGGAGCAACTAAATGTAGGCCATACAAATATATGTTCCGTGCAGGAACCGAACCGGCGACGCGCAGCGCAGCAGCCAATCGCTCACCCACTGCGCCAACCATCATCATCATCCTCCTGCCCTTATCCCAATTTATTTGGGGTCGGCGCACCATGTTTTCTTCTTCCGTACATCTCTATTTGCCGTCATCTCAAGGGTCACCTCTTTTCTTGCCATATCATTTTTCACACAATCCATCCATCTTTTCTTTGGTATTCCTCTACTCATGTAACCCTGCACCTTCATACTCAAAACTTTCCTCACAACATGGACCTCATTCCTTCGCCTCACATGCCCATACCATGACAACCGATTTCCACACAACTTCTCGGTCACAGGCGCCACTTTCAGACTTCCTCTTACATACTCATGTCTTATTCTATCCATTCGCGTAACACCACACATCCCCCTCAGCATTGTCCACTGCGCCAACCGTGCCGTCAAATAATATTACATGCGACTTACGTGCGTATTACATGGGACTCAGACGTAACTGGCAAAACGTGAGTACGTCTCTGCCTAACCGTACAGGTATTACAGGCGTGATGGTTTTGTGTCATGTTAACAGTTTTCGGTGATCCCCCTTTTAAGTTCTAATCAACTAACTTCTAAGTGTTTGCGTGTCTTAGGTTTAAGTTCAATAGTTTATCAAATAAGTTAGTACCTAAGTATAATTTAATCAAGTTATACTTATGTATATTATGATATCATAGTATGATCATAATTATTAATTAGAAACACGGTCCTATGTGATCTCATTCTTATCTAATATATATAATTCAGTCTATGAATGGGTGACCGTTCATCACGTATCGAGACTCCTCCGTGCCTCGGAAAGTACCTTAAACTGTTGGTCCCGGCTGTTATTTGCAGATCTTTTACAGTCGGGTAGTCAGTGAAGCCCAGAAGCTGACAATCAGCCTTACCAAGGGGTATCGTGTTGCCAAGTAACTAGGTGGTGGATATCAGATAGGATGTCGATCCATGTAAAATACTGGTATTCAGCTGCGTCCGGTTAAACTGGTAGCCGACCTCAACATAGTTGGGAAAAGGCTAGGTAGATAAGACACCATTGACCGCGCCATTTTTTAATGGCGATGGAGTCGGTCTTACGAACCTCCAAAGGGTTTCTGGTAGGAATCGAGTTGTATGTAACCTCGCTACCGTAGGTACCTAAGTCATCATCCTCTTGCCCTTATCCCAATTTATTTGGGGACGGCGCAGCATTTCTTCTTCTTCCATACATCTATATTTGCCGTCATCTCAGAAGTCACCTCATTCTTCGCCATATCATCTTTCACAAAATCCATCCATCGTTTCCTAGGTCTCCCTCTACTCTTGTAACCCTCTATATTAATACTCAAAACTTTCCTCACAACATGCTCCTCTTTCCTTCGCATCACGTGTCCATACCATGACAGCCGATTTCCATACAACTTCTCTATCACAGGCGCCATTTTCAGACTTTACCTAAGTAAAAAAAGATATAGCAATGTCTTCAATCAATCATTAAGTAAGTAGTTTTGTAAGATCGTACAAAACAGTCTAGAGAAAGGTTATGAAAGCGTAAAATTGGAATAATGCGAGATATAAGTATACCGCCATTTGGACATGTAATAGGTACTTTAAAATTAAAAAAATATATAACTTATGTATTGCGGTTTAAGTAAATTCCTTATTCCCAAAAAAAACTAAGTACGGTTGTATTTTTTGCCTGTGGATTTGCCTCCTCTCACCACTAGATGTCGCTACTATACTTAACTTTATTCAAGTTCACGCGTATTTAGCGCCATCTATGTGCGAGTAGCGCTTACTAGTTAACTGAGGAGATAAAACGTTATGATATTTGTCACAGAACTTATTAATCCTTGCTTGAAGAAAATAATATAAACACATAAGTAGGCATATTATTAACATCCTGTATCGATTCAGTATTTTATACAGTGCCTATGGGCCTACCTGGCCTAGACAATAGACATGTGTTAATTGTACCAGGTAAGTTTATTAATTGTAAGGAAGATTTACAGGCATATAAATACCTTAAAGTATAAATTCTCCTGTGTTAATAATCTTCTAAAATCTCATCTAAATCTTTTCACTAAAAAGGAGTTGAGAAAATTAAGATAGAAGAATTTATTTATTTTATTTATTTATTTATAGTTAATCAAAACGGTACAAACACCAATTACAATAATTAACATAGAAACATTATATAAAACAAAACAAAAGCAAAACGTACAGTCGACAGCGTTCAATGGTTAATTTAACTAACAGCTAACACGGAACAGTGGACACTCTTGCATACTTTCTCTCACAGAACACCAGACATATACACATTAATTTAGAAGACTATGTAGCTCTTAAAGTCATTATTTGTATGTTTCCGTGGTGTACAGCAAGGAGTATTTATAAAAAGTTAAGATTTCTTGCTTCTGAGTTACGTACGATTGTATGTATAATAGCCATAAGCACCTGGATGACCGAGCTTTGCTCGGATAAAACAACGTATTCTAAAAATGAAACCTAGCTAGATCGATGTATCGCCCCCGAAAACCACTGCATACTAAATTTCAAGAGCAGTTTCCGAGATTCAGTTTTTTCCAAGGACAGTCTTTGTATGGGTAACCATTCGTAACAGACCGAGACTCCTCCGTGCATCGGACAGCTCGGTAAGCCGATGGTCCCGACTGCCTTAGTACTATAGAAACAGTACTAAAATATTTAGCAAATCGTTATAGAAAAGTATAGGACGCTGTCTGCCCTTTTCAGAGAGCGGACTACATCGGATTATGTGGGGTAAAAGTTAAGTGAATTTACAATACATACAAGTACAAAAGTTATCAGAAACCAAAATCTGAGATTTCGTCGTATGTCTCCCGAAAAGTGCGTCACGACTCAGCAATTCTTCTGCCCAATTATAGCTCTTATGTTGTTGTAATAAGGGCTATATCAGCGCGGGTCATCTCGGGTCAAAGTCGTGACAATGATTTGACGGTCCAAGGAGATGCGTTGGGACTTGGAACTCTGCTTACCACAAAAGCGTGAGTGATTTACGATATAGAAATGGTAATGGAGATTGTCGGTGTGTACTTATGGCGTAAAAATGTCTATTTTTGGTGATCGTATATTAATCTACAAATGTAAGTACTTAAACATCGAAATTATTTTGTACAAGTAATATGTATAAAATAACAGATTACGACAGGAACTTAATATGGCTTACTAAAACAATAAAATATTATGATATGATTATGAAAATGAGACTGTTTATCCAATAATCATTGATTTTCATAAAATATACTAGAAAACTCAAGAATCTTAGCGAGTTATTGCAATAACTTAATTAATTACTAAAGATCTTAAATTATAAATAATATTAATTTTAAATGTTACAATGGCGACGCGTCGCCACGGCATGCGTCGCCACGCCAGCAATCGGTTTTAACCGCGGCTACAGATGTTTCACATAAAAAAAGAAAGAAAGATAGGTTATTTATTTACTAAGTTGGTAGCTAAATTTGACGACCTATGTGGCGCGGCGGGCGAAGGTCCGCTTGCGACGCAGGAGGTTGCGGGTTCGATTCCCACCTTGGGACAAATGTTTGTACGATCTACAAAGATTTGATCCGGGTGTTCTGGGTATTTTCTATGTATAATAAAAAAAATATCTATCTATGTAATGTATTGTATTAAGTATATCAGTCATCTAGCACCCATAACACAAGCTCTGCTTAACTTGGGGCTAGATGATGCTGTGTGGATTGTCCAGCATTATTTATTATATTTATTTATTTATTATTTATTTATTTATAAATAACTAATCTGCGATGAAAGTGAGTTTCCAAATATGTAAACAAACCTGGGTTCTGAGATCGAAGATTCCTTACCATCATCGTCATTATTATTTGTAAGTTTTAACGGTGTGCAATAAAGAGTATTATTTTCTATCTCTTCTTATCGTAACTTATTTGGGGCTGATTTAGCATGTCTTCTTCTTCCATACATCTCTGTTTGCCGCCATCAAGATTCATCATCCTCCTGCCCGTACCCCAATTTATTTAGGGTCGGCGCATCATGTCTTCTTCTTCCATACACTTCTCCCTATCCCGTCACCCCCTTCCTAGCCATTTTATCTTTAGCACAATCAATCTAGTTTTTAATAGTGCTAACATAACGTAACTTCAAGCCTGTATTCCCGAAGGGTTAGGCAGAGGAGTACTTATGGTACATGCATATTGCGCCAGTGATGTTTAAGTCCAATGAGGCGAGAGGACGAGCGTATTGCTATCAACCACAAATGAAGACTCCGAAGATTTCGATAAAACTTGGCAGAGAGATAGATTGCACCCCGGGGAAGGAAATAGCCTACTTTTTATCAACAAAGCACGCGGCCGAAGACGCGGGCGGAAGCTAGTACTTACATACTTAAATATGCTATCATTCTTTTAAATATTATTGGCATTACTGTGAGTATCATAAACGACTTCTTTCTTGGTAGTGACTTGACGAAATGTGCTTTAGGTGCACCACTGCCCATACCGTCAGAGAATACAGGCGTCAAGTTGTGTTGCGTAAAACATAAAGATATAAACTTCAAGAACTGACCCTTCAACATTCAAGATATGCAGACATCCACAACAGGATCAATCTATCCCAGAAATTTAAAATAATCGTAGCAGGATACATTATTCAATTCAAATCATTCATTTCGTTTTGGTAGCAGCCACTTACATTAAATTGTTTGGTCCGCAAGCAAATATTTTCAAAACAGGGGTCCAGCTGCCATTGTCAAATTGACCGAATGATTGTCGGGGGACCGAATGAATGAATGGGATGTATGTATTGTTGGATTAAAGTATTTTAGGGGAAACTGTACGTTTGACATTCGTTACGGTTAGTGATGTTTGGGACCGTCGGATTTTTGTTTTCGTTGTGTAGGGTAGTTATGAGATATTTCAGATGCTTCTGTATGATTTTAGCATTGATGGAGGTGATGTGTGCTTTAAGTTTATTTGCCCTGAGTGTTGGTATAATTTTGGTCGTATCTACTCATACAATACACGCATTGAAGTGTCTGTTTGTATGTCAGAATAACGGATTTTTAATTAATGCATATAAAAATATAAGTATAAGGTACTAAGGTACTAGGTACATACAAAAAATAAATTTTAAAATTTTTTGTCGGTTTATTCTGGCTAATCTCCAAAACTGCTGGACCGCTAGACTGATTTTGATGGGACATTTACTGGTAGGTAACTGACGTTACAGGGTAATTTTAAAGTTTGTATATATGAAGCACACCAAATTCATTGTATAGTAGTTATCATTTATCAGACTACAATTTTAACAACCCAAAAACAAATGACAATCGAAACAATAGTTCCAATTTCAAATACATATAACCGTTCTGAATTTGAAATTGACGGACAAGTAAAATGCGAACCTTATACTTGAGTCTCTACCCCAAAAACCCATTCATCAGTGTTTTTGCTCCCAATAAAGACGGTTGTCCCCATACAATACGTTTGAGGAAGACGCCGGTGATAAATCTTCGGCGCACAGGTGAGAGCGGCAAGATCAAAGGCAGCGGTGCCCTTTGTAACGCCCCCCACCCCGTAGAGGCTTGTCAATATTTGCATACTAAGTAAATAAAGTTGAAAGAACCTAAATTGTGTTGATTGAGATGTTCAGATGGGAATCACTGACTGGATTTTAGTTTTGATGGTAAAGAAGTGATAGAAACATCCTGTCTTCCTATGTCAATTGTAGAGATTGGACGTTAGTGTAGAACATATCGCTACCTGAGAGATGATATTTGTTTTTACAGCTACCTGTATTGTACTTTAAAAAAAATTACTTTGATTTTTACTTTTGGTGGATGATGTTACTCAGCAATAAGATTTCAGATCATCTTTCTGTCTGACCGATTTCTCGACAATAGGATAGTGTCCTTAAACAAACTGTTTGGTCCGATAGTTGGATTAGAAGAAAATACTGGATACGTATTTTTTATTTTGTCACGTAAACCAAAAATGACGACGATATAGTTTACGAAATTTAACGTGACGTCCCGGCTTTGTACATTTTTACGTAGAATTTACATCACAAGCCCCTATTCCTGAACTTTGATGTGCTATTCTTCTTTCTTTGTCACTTTTTATTGATTTGAGTGGACAAAACATTCGTATCCAATATTTTTTGGTAATCTAACTGACGGACTAAATTTATTTTTACCTAGGACACATCCCTATTCGAAAGTACAGAGGCCAAAACATCAAGCTACCCCAATGGGTTTTGAACATTAGTACACAGGAATAAAATTCATGTTCAATTGGGAAAAATTTGATTGTCCTCTACGTGTGTAACCCTCCACGTTCATACTCAAAACCTTTCATGGCATGATCCTCGCTCTGTTGCATCACATGCCCAAATCATGCCAAGCCATTTCCCTACGACTTTTTGGACACCGCCGACACTGTCAGACTTCTCACATATTCATTTCTTATTGTATCCATCCGCGTAACCCCACACAACATACTCGCTATCATCCCGTAAGGCACACAATTAATAAAAACAAAATTGTAACTACTTCTGTCATCATTATTATTATTTCTTTCTTTGTTTTCGATATTCAGTATTGTCATTGTGTGCCTGAGTCTGTGCTAAATATTTTTTTGTTCTTTCTTTCTTTCATCTCAGCTTTTGACACACAAATGCCGTTATTTTATTTTTTTCCAATTCTTTCTTCACCTGTCAGTTTTTTCTTTTTCTATTTTTACCATCCTACAATAATAACCACCAGATATATCAAGGAGGGGTCACCTCAAAACATCGCGTGCGTCGCAAACGAGCCGCTTTTGACATGGAGTGACGATACAATGATCACGAAGCATCATCACTGGACCACATCCTCTCAAAACGCCCTAATGAGGCCCAAATAATTGACAAAAAACGAGCCTTTTCAACCGTTTTCGACCGATTTGTTACATTGAGAAACACAACTTCATGTTTACAGCCATTTAAAGACCCTAAACCGTATGTGGAAGCCACAGGGTCTGTTTTTGAAGTGTGGGCGAAAAATCATCTGTAAGAGATAAGTTAGTGATTGGTAAGAAATTAATCTGTGAGCTCCCGTTTGCAACATGTCGCCATTGTGTTGTTATAATATAAAGAATCTGCGGTTTTCATCTGTTTTTGTGTATGTTCTGGTAATTGTTAGTTTATAATCGGATTTGCAAATTATAGAGGAGACTTGTCAGGCTTCTCTTATTATACGATGGAGCGGTAGTAGGTACATATCTACATTTCCTTGTGTTGCGGTCGGCTTGCAGTGTACCCGAATGCAGCTGGTCACCAGTATTTTACATGGAGCGGACTGCCTTACTCTGGCATCCACAACCTAGTGACATGGTACCTCTAGGTTGTCACACTTTCGGGCTTCTGAATACCCGTAATGGATAGACAAATCGGTGGACATACAAAAGGCCAAACATAGTAACTTAGTAGTCGAAAAATGAGGAGGCTCTTTTTTGAAGTCGGTTAAAAATAACTGTAACACTTTCATCTAAAGTTCAGTTCATGCTAAAACTTTATGACTTCTTCAATACGACCTACTGGTCATAGTGAAAACGACTAAATTTACACTAACATTATCCTCATCCTCCTGCCCTTATCCCAATTTATTTGGGGTCGGCGCAGTATGTCTTCGTCTTCCATACATTTCTCTATTTCCCGTCATCTCGTTGCTAGCCATATCATCTTTCACACAATCCGTCCATTGTTTCTTTGGTCTTCCTTTACTCTTGCATTGCAACTCTTCACATTCATAGACAACACTTTACTTTTTATATTTACATAAAGTTGATATTTCTTTAATATTGAAAATAACAGAGCTAAAATATTTGAATTTGAATTTGGAACATGTTCCTTTTGAACAAACAGCTAACGGAAGAAAAAAAAACGTAACAGTTACAAGATCCCCCTATTTTCGCCATTCTATTTTTGAATCTTATAATTATTTCTCGCAAACAATAGAGCATGACAAAACAATCTTGTAAGACGACATTTGTCACAAAACTGTTTTATTTCTTTAACGACCTATTAATTCCTATAACTATAGGGTCTTTTGTGCCCCATGATAATTGTTAGCAACTGTCTCCTGCAGCCACAGCAAGGACAATGGGGTCCGTCCGTTATTTTGGTTTAAATATAAACAATAGGGGGTTTCAAGAACTGTGCCAACTGTCGCGTGGTATTTGATTGGCTGAGATGGTGTGTCAAACTGTGTGAATAGAGATAGGTATATTTATTGGCTCTTTCTATTCGATATTCAAAAAAATATCTTTTTACTTATTCTTACTTCACTTCTACTTTACTTTTTTTTGACAGCCTCGTTGGTCTATTGGACTGTCAAACATAAGGTCCTGGGTTCGATACCCGGGTCTAGCAATGTGTTGCAATGAATTTTTCAATAGAAATTTCTCAGTCCAGAGTCGAGATGTGTGCCCAGTTGATGGCAATAGGACTTAAACATAACTAGTGAAATGTTGGTAGTGTAGGCCACCTCTGTTTAACCATTCAAGAAATACAGGCGTTATGTTATGCATAGGCAGTTATGTAATTAGAGAGGGGATCAGAAGTGAGAAATTCGCATTTGCTTGCCTTACCTAAGACTTTTGAGACAGATTTTTGACATTTGGAATAAATAAAGAGGGTAAGAAATTGTTAGCATAGCCAATTTCATTTACTGTACAAACTCTTTGGTAGATTCAGTACCTTCTGTAGAAAAAAAAACGCCATCACTCATGGGTAACCACTTTTTTATCACCAAAAGACCACACCAAAAAATCTATAATCAATTTTCTACAAAAAATAAAATTACAAGAACTAAACAACACGCACGCGATCTTATTATTATAAAAACAGACCGACTTTGGGGTGAAGTTTTTTTGTAACAATAATAATTAGTAATTGGCACGTATTTTGTGGTTGCAAGTCTGCGCTTACGCAACACAAATTGCGGTTAGAGTAATCATTTGTTGAACATATGGTAAGTAACGGACCCCGGACTTTTGTTTGTCGGTTGTATTGTTTGGAGGTCCCTTTTGTTACCGGTTAAGTATCCTTATACTTTAAAAAAGGAACGAAGATGCATTTAATCATGCGGCCTGGTAACAGCCGTTTATCTGCTGTCGTAGTTAGATGGTTGAGGCTGTGAAACCTTTGTAGTTATATCACTAGTCGACTACACTGAGAAGAAATATCCAAACGAACTTCTCAGTTTGTTTCGATTAAATAAGAAAGAAAGATTGAAATAAAAAAAAACATTTATTTGGGACACGTACAGATAATAAAAAACACAAAAGAAAAAAAAGGAACTAAAATCTAAACTATAAAAAATAAAATAAAATTTTTAACTAAAAATAAATAAATAATAAATACTGCTGGACAATCCACACAGCATCATCTAGCCCCAAGCTAAGCAGAGCTTGTGTTGTGCTTGATACATTACATAGATCGATATTTTTTATTATACATAGCAAATACCCAGAACACCGGAACAAATTTTCGTAGATTGTACAAACATTCGTCCTAAGGCGGGAATCGAACCCGCAACCTCCTGCGCCGCAGGCGGACTTTTGCCCGCTGCGCCACATAGGTCGTCAAAGGACTTGTGCGAGGCCAAAAAGGATCCTACCTCAGCATATTAGTACACTTGATTCTAAGGTTGTGAACAGCTGACACCTTGCAGCAGTGACTGCAAAGACAAAAACACAGAAATAGCTGAAATATGTTGTGTCATCATTGCTGCACGGTGACAGGCCCAGCTGACGTAAGTGACGTAAGTGTATTACTAACATAGTTTGTAAGTCCATTATTACTAACACTATGAGTCCTGTTGCTCGAAATAAGTGATTTATTATTATATACTTACTTAGTTCATAGCAATGAATAGTTATATTATTAGATCGCGCTCGTATAATACGACGACACGGTTGGCGCAGTGGCTGAGGCATCGGCTGCTGCGCCGCGTGTTGTGGGTATCGATCCCCACACGGAACAAATATTTGTATGACCTAGAGATAGTTGTTTCGGGTCTGGCTGTTTGTGTATGTGAGCTTAAATGTTTGTAAACGCACCCACGATACAGGAGAAATTCCTAATGAGGGGCAACGTGTTTAAAAAAAAAATACGTGTGGAAACTGTGATATAATGAAGTTATATCCCTAGGGATATATGAAAGCGGTCAATAGATGTCTTACTATGAATACAGGAAGGGACATTGACCTGTAATCCGAAACACCGAATTCAGTAAATTTATGATTCTGGCCCCCCAGTGTTGAAATTTTTCGTCGGATTTGCAATCTTTTTCACGGTATATAGGGGGCTCGCCCCCTATAACATGGGACTTAAAAGATTATCATCTGCCTAGCCTCTTCCCAACTATGTCGGGGTCGGCTTCTAGTCTGACCGGATGCAGCTGAATACCAGTATTTTCCATGGAGCGACTGCCTATCTGACCCCCGCAACCTAGTTACTGGGCAACACGATACCCCGTGTAAAGACTGGTTGTCAGACTTTAGAGCTTCTGACTACCCGTAACGACTGTCAAAGATCTACAAATGACAGCCGGGACCAACGGTTTAACGTGCTTTCAGAGGCACGGAGGAGTCTCGAATGTTACGAACGGTCACCCATTCACAGACTGACCTCGGCAAACGTAGCTTACGATCAACCTGTGCGGCTGTTTTTATTTAGCCACGAGCTCCTCTCAAAAGGTAAATTGTTGAAATGTATACTATAATAGGTGTACACCCCTGCCTAACCGTTTTGGGAATACAAGCGTGATGTTATGTTGTTATTTTATACAATATGTAACATAATTAATGCAAGACCCCATGGGGTTTTTGGGGTCTTGCGTAATGTTAGAGTATGGAGTTCAAACCAATAATACAATGATCAAAACTTATTTTTTTTAAGCTCAACTACGAGTAGGTATTATCGGCTATCATTTTGGATCCTGGCATTATTTTATGCATTGAAAATTGAGTCTTATTACCTTGGAAACAGGATTTCACTTTCTTTGGCTCAATCGGCGGTTAGTAGGTACTAACTAACCTATAGCAAAATACATATTTTTTTGAAAATATGTTTTTTTTTTCTTTTAACCTATACTGTCCCACTGCTGAGCAAAGGCCTCCCCCACGTATTTTTTTATTATATTTGAAAATAAAACCTCTATTAAAAGTTAGGTACTGAAATCAATTCAGTTGTCAATTATGAACAAAATTGTCCTGATAGTAATCAGGACTTGTGTATATACTGTTACACCTCGTAGAAATCAGTAATTGATATGTTTATTAAGGTAAACCAAAGCAAATCGAGGGCACAGACCCTTTGCAACTGATACCAATAGACTTAATGACATATACAAAACAAATCTCATTTTTCCAGTAATGAGACCAAATCAGTGTATTGACTCCATAATCCAGTCTTTGGAGCCTTTACCACCTTATTTTCACCAGTATAAGGTTCAAAATCGTATGAAGAAAGGGAAAATCAGCAATATCCTGTGGGGATCCAATTGACAGGCGCTGATTTACAAAACGAATTAGGAATGGTTACTGATGTTCGTTACTGTAATTCGATTTCATACAATTTGCTCGGAAATCATAATATTGAGTTTGTGTTGGATACAGGTTAAGCGTGTGTAAGTGAGGTTGTAATTTACTTGAGTACCTAAGCATTGATCGACACCGGATAATTGTGAACGCCCGTAAGGTTATAATAAATCACGTGAGATTATAAACTGTCGATAGATTGGGTACGGATCATTTTATTTACAACCAGTTTTGCCTTCGACTTTGTCCGCGTAGAATTCAACAAAACAAGATTTACATTTTTTTTGCGCAGAATTATAATCATTTTTCTAAAATAACAGTTACAGCCTAAGATACTCCTTGTGACATCATCTATCTGTCAGTGAAATTCCGGTCAAAATCGATCCAACCGTTTCGCAGATTACCTAAAAGAAACAGACTGACAAAACAATTAGAAATAGTTTTTATTTGTAAAACCACCGTATAAACTTTGATCTGATTTTGACATAGCAAACAGAAATTTCATTTTTATTTATTTGTATCGATATAATATTATATTTACGTGTCGCCAGGACGCGTAGCATGACTAATTCAAATAAAAAGAATAGACAACGTTCTTTCTTTCCAACTTGACATTTCTTCTACCCGATCACGGGGCGCCCCGTAGACTGTAGAGAATAGAAAACTTTCTTCTCTTCAGTTTTAACATCGCCATGCTTAGGACGGTAGCAGTCTTTCAACAATCTGTCATGTTGTCTATTCTTCCGTCGACAAAACCCGTTTCTATGGTGGCCACGCTACGAATGCTTGGTTGAACACCGCAAAAACACATTCATAGGAAACTTCTTATTTTCTCAATATCATTACTCTGATAACAGTTGCAATAGAGCGTGATTTAAAGGACAAACAGCAAATCATATGAATGGTTAGACGTACCTTCTGGGGGCTACTAAATAAAAGCAGATAAATTATCTGATAAAGATAATTTAGCTCCTCGTTATGAAGAGTTAGAAAGAGAAGCTAGATGTGGCAATACTACAGGATAGAAAGAACAATGCGTGTACTGGCAGTACAGCAAAATAAATACTCCTTAAAACTATGGAACAGAAAATAAAGATTATAATGCCAAAACGGCCTCAGCTCAGTACTTTGCGTAAGTATTTAAGCGTAGTCACACTGAAGGAACTCCTCCGCTGTTCCGCCGCGAGATCCAAGACAGTTGAATCGTGTCTCTGGGACTCACCCGGCTTCATTGTCTCGACGTTTTACTGGTGGTCGTCACTGTTGATTCTAGTTTTCAGGAGTTGCGGTGGTTTTGGAATAGTGTGACGGGCTTCATCCATAAATAAAGAACCCAGCCACAGACTGACCTCTGCAAGCGTAGCATAACCTACGATCAATTCGAGCAGCTGTTTTTTTAGCCACGAGCAGGCGCTCAATCATCGAAGCATTTGTGCCAACTGCTGAAAATCTGCCAACTGGACACGAGTTGCCATGGCTGACGTGGAAGTCTTTAAATAGATTCCGGACTCAGATAGGCCGAAGCAAGGAAAATCTGTTCAGGTGGAGATTCATAGATAACGCTGCCCTGGAGTGTAAATGTGGTGTTGCCTCACAAACAATGGGACTCATATTATCGTACCCTACCTGTCCTTTTGCTAGTACTTTACAGCAGCTGATGGATGCTACTGAAAGCCCAAAACTCTTCGCCAAATTTTGGGCTGACTCAATTTAAATTGTCATACTTACCGTATTGCTTCCATCTTCTTCTTAGCGTGTCTTACAAAAACAGTTGTTTTTTTTTAAAAAAAAAACGTTACCCCACACTAGGATTTTCCTGCGTCGTGGGTGCGTTTGCAAACATTTAAACGCACATACACAAACAGCCAGACCCGGAACAAGTACCTGTAGGCCATACAAATATTTGTTCCGAGCGGGAATCGAACCCACGACACGCGGCGCAGCAGTCGATCGCTCAACCACTGCGCCAACCATGTCGCCAGTGTTCGATAGTGTTGCACCATCCAGCGGATCTACCCCCGCGGATCATCCCGCAGTCCTGTTATAATAGCCCGTACAAACAGTGTGCTCAAACGAGTACAGTGTACGCCCGGAATCGACGCAATTCAATAAGGGTGATTGCAATCAACCCTCCGTACGTGAGCCGAAAGTATCGGCGTATGTTTTCACTGGTTTTTGGACATGGTGAATAAATTATGACAGTTGTTTTTTAGGGTACCGTGCTGAAATTGTTAAAGGGTAACTCTTATGGTGCGATTTTGTCTGTCCGTCAGTCACAGTTGTTTATTTCAGGAAATACTAACGCTATATCGACTTGTAATGTAAAACAGCTATTAATCATGCACACATATATTGCAGGTGAAATTATTATTATTTGAATGCAACCGACCCCCAAATGTTACCTAGTTATTACAGAAACAAAAACGATGTGACACAGTGTTTTAGAAATCATTTAACATACATAGAATACGAAAAAAAATCTGCTAAGGCACCCTCGATATTTGCGTTCAACTCACTCCTGGCCGGTTTCTCATTAAAAGTACTTGTACTTATGTAAATGAAAATATTTAGTTTTGGCTTTCTTTTTAATAGATTATTTCGCCCTTCAAGAATGTTTCTTCAAAGGTGAAATATTATTTTTATATTACTACGACAAAATCGTGGATGGACGTTTTACAATTATCTTTTGAAAAACTATATCGTTTTTATTACTAGGCCAGTAGTATATAATATAATAGAGTAGCTGTAGAGGTTGTGGGTTCGATTCCCGCCCTGGTACAAATCTTTGTAGATCGTACAAAGATTTGTTCGGGTGTTCTGGATATTTGCTATGTATAATAAAAAAATATCTATCTATGTAATGTATTGTATTAAGTATTTCAGTCATCTAGTACCCATAACACAAGCTCTGCTTAACTTGGGGCTAGATAACGCTGTGTGGATTGTCCAGCATTATTAATTTTTATTTTTATTTATCTACTCTTAACTGTACATCATACAAACTTAAAAATAATAACTTTAACTAGCTACATTGGGTGTTATAATGGGCGGCCTTATCTCAAAAAGTGATCTCTTACAGACAACCTGTCAGCCGGTAAATACTTAAATAATACGTGGATTGGATGAGTTGTAGATACCTATGGTGTCATGAATTCCTTTAACCCACGGCCTGTACCAAACAAATCAACACCTTATATCAAGCGTAGTACATAAAACAATGTCTCCAAGAACCTGCTACCACACAAAAAGCTATAATATTTCAAGCGCCATTCAAAGCTAGGCTACAATTAATGGCGGACGGGAATATAATAAACTTCATAACTGGAAGGTTTTATTACCGACACGGGATGTTAATATGGCCGCCGTGGTCCGAACATGGCGTTCTGAGTTCAAGAAACTTATACACGCGAATGACTTTGGTAAAGAAATAGGACCAATTTCCTTTGAAAACACGGAGTTGATTACAGGAAAAAGGTATCGCAGAACTACATACCTTTTGCCCACGACTTAGCTTGCAAGAATATCGGTTATTGGGCAGACGAAATCATGGATTTCGAACTATCCTATGCTCTTCCTGTCATGATGGCCCAATGGTTTAGGCCTCGCCTCTTGTGCACGAGGTTGTGGGTAACCTAGGCAAGAACCAATATGAGTTTTTCAATTCAAATGTACTTTCTAAGTTTATCTTGGACATCACTGACATCGGTGAAGGAAAACATCGTAAGGAACCTGGACTTATATAAGTCTGAAATCGCCAACCCGTCTTGAGCAAGCGTGGTGATTAATGCTCGTGCCTTCTCTTTATGAGAAGAGGCCTTTGCCCTCAGGTGGGACAGTAATAGGCTGGTACTATGCTCTTCCCAAGGTCCCAAACTATCTCCATACCAAACTTTATACACATTGGTTAAGCGGAAAGAGTGTGAATAGGCAGGCAGACAGATTTTCACATATTTTTTTAAACGTTGCCCGAAACTAGTAACTCTTCTGTATCGTGGGTGCGTACAAACATTTAAACTCACATACAAAAACAACAACAATCATTAATATTATTATGGATACGTAATAATACCAGCCTATTATTGTCCCACAGGGTCTCCTTTTAGACAGAGGAGACTTAAGCATTAATCACCACGCTTGCTCAAGGCGGGTTGGCGAAATTCAACAACACAACAACAACTACAACAACAACATTCTTTCTTTTCTTTCTTCTTTCTTTTAACAAATATTAATTATTACAAGTCCAGGATTCCGTGCTTCCTGCCAGGGTTGCGGGATGCTCTAATGAGTTACCGTGACCCTGGAACGTAAAGTGCAAGGACGGAACACTGATGTGGGTTTTAGTCAGTAAAAGTACGCCTTCCGGTTCCACCTAGATCGGGAGAAGTCATTGGATGATTTCCCATCATTAAAACAAAAAAGAATTCCGTGTCTCTGCAAGTACGATAGGCCGTTGGTCCCAGCTGTCATTTGTAGATCGTTCACAATCGGTAGTCAGAAGCCCGAATGCCTGACAACCAGTCTTACCAAGGGGTATCGTATTACCCAGTAACTGGGTTGTGGAGGTCAGAAAGGTAGTCGATCCATGTAAAACACTGGTATTCAGCTGCATCCAGTGAGACTGGAAGTCGACCCCATCATAGTTGAGAGTAGGCTTGATGATGACGATGATGATTCACAACAAAACTAGGCTTCATTCCCTGTTCTGTGTCATGAATAATAATAATAAATCCTATACTCGTAATGGCTTCCTGATGCCAAAGATTCGTTCGGGTCTGGTCGACGTCTTCCACTCGGATACTAGTGCTGTCTGTCTCTCTTGCACAGCTGCAGCATAATGCTGAGCGATGGACATTTTTCATGGGTGTGACGCATATTACCCCCATTAGTAGTTGTATTTAGCTTCCTAGACTTAAGCTACGCTTACCGAGGTCAGCCAGGGGATGGATGACCGTTCACTACATATCGAGACACCTCCGTGCCTCGAAAAGCCGTTGGTCCCAGCTGTCATTTGTACATTTGCGGCACACGGGACTAACTTTTGTTATAAAAAATAATTCGCTTCACATTTCTTTAACTGTAAAGGCCTATTCAAAAGCTCTGTTCTAAAGAAAATCTATATTTATAGCGGGAAATGCTAATAAGGGGAAGTTTCTCCCCACCATTCGTTTTCACCATGCCAGCTACCATTGTCACACTCTCAGCGATGCAAAAACTAGTGGCACCGACGTTATTATCAAGTGGGCGTGCCGAGGAAACTCTTGGAAATTGTGGAAAAGAAACTCTATCATGTGGAAGTTAGAGTTTAAAATATATTAGTTGTTATTTGACTACGTGTACATACCATATGTTATGTGTGTGAGAAAAAGTTTCGATGGCCATTTAATATTAAGTGACAAAAAACAATATTTTGATGTTCAAATACATGTCCAATTAGCTGTGGGTAAAAATAACCACTTTCTGGAGCCCTGACACAGCCAGAAGGCATCCCTGGCAGACCTGGTAGAAGGTGGCGGAACGAGCTGGACAATACCAATGACCACTGGCCCACATCGGCCCTGGATTGAAAGTATTGGAAGTCATGGGGGCTTTGCCCAGCAGTGGGATGACGCAGGCTAACGATATCAATATATAAAATACTTAACATTCTAGTGTGTCATTTAACAACTAATAAACAAATATTAATAAGTAAACAAAAATCTAGGACAGTAGGGTAGTGTCCTTAAAAATTCTGATTGGTCCGAAATTGGATTACTCAAAAATACTGAACACGTATTTTTTCTTGTGACGTAAACCAACAATGACGACGATATAGTGCGTTGAAATATCGAGTGACGTTACGCTGTGCTACACTTTTAACGTAACAGTGACGTCACAAGCCTCTTCTCCTGAACTTTGATGTACTATATCATTGTCACTTTTTATTGATTTGAGTAAGCAAAAAATACGTGTCCAATATTTTTTGGTAATCTTACTGACGGACTAAATAGACTTAATATATTTTTACCTAGGACACATCCCTATTATTGATGCTATCTTTAACCAGTCCGCGCCCCAGCAGAACACATTTTTATATTAATACAATAGCTCACGCCTTTTTCCCCATGGGGGTAGGCAAAAAGTGTAGATCGTCACCTGCTACGATCCTTACTTAATCCTTTTGCTTCGTCCAAGTTCGTACATCTGGCCATATACGCACGATTAATTACATCTAATTTTGTAAAGTACCTGAGTAATATTTTTTTTTTTTAATTTTTATCTTTTGTTCTTTCGAATAGAGTTCCTTGGCGCCTATTAGTAAAATTCCCTTTTTAATTTTGTATTGTTTTGTATATATGTCAGTAGTTAGTTGTAATAAAATTGATTACAAAAATGTATGAAAGTTTTTCTAAAGTTATTTCTTTAAAAAATCTTAGGAAAACCTAAAAGGAGGAATTTGGAAAATATTTATATTTTATTATCTATGGAAATAAATCAAATTGAAGTGTTTCTTTTTAATGTCCAAATAACAGCTTTTAACTAAATGCATATGAAAGTTTATACGGCAGTTACATAAATTCAAAAAAACAATTAAAAAAAAATCTGTCTGTCTCTCTTAAGTAATCTCCGAAACGGTTGGACCGATTTTTACGAGAGTTCCACTGACAGATAGCTAATTTTAAAAGGAATAACTTGGTATTTTATATTAGAAAAAGAATTTGGGCTCCGCACAGAATAATAAATTCCTTTAAATTCTGTAAAATGCCACTTGTACGAAGTCGCGAGCTACAGCTAGTGTCAAAATAAATAAATAATAAATAAATAAATATTGCTGGACAATCCACACTCACACAGCATCATCTAGCCCCAAGCTAAGCAGAGCTTGTGTTATGGGTACTAGATGACTGATATACTTAAAACAATACATAGATAGATATTTTTATTATACATAGGAAATACCCAGATCACCCGGAACAAATATTTGTAGATCGTACAAACATTTGTCCCAAGGCGGGAATCGAACCCGCAACCTCTTGCGTCGCAGGCGGACCTTCGCCCGCCGCGCCAGAACGGTCGTCAAATGACGTTTAAACGTTCCGCCATTTTGTTTCGGCCTGCAACCAATTAACACCGATGTACTCACACGAGGCCTTAACGAAACCGCATACTTGATCATAAAAAGTACATTACAGGCAATAAGCTTACGAACATGGTGGGGCCGTACATTTAAATCATTACGGGTATTACAATGTAGATATGTATGTACAGTCTGGGAGGTAAAAAGTATGTAGTGTAAAAATTATTTACATGCAGCAACAGAAAAGGTAGCCTTTTAACAACTTTGTTGGGGTTACCAGTAGTTTGCGTGGAGCGACTGTCTTCCTGACCACCACTGCCCAGTTACTGAGCAACACGACACCCCTTGTTAAGACTGATTGTCAGACTTTTGGGCCCGTAACGAGTGTCAATGATTTACAAATGAGATAGCAGGAGTCTCGATATGTAATGAACGGTCACTCATCCACGGACTGACCTCGGCAAGCGTAGCTTAACCTGCGAACAACCCTGGCGGCTGTTTTTATTCAGCCACGAGCTGTCCACATCCGTCTGGTTATATTAGTTATTAAAATGCGACAGTTCCCACTACAGGGCAAAGGCCTTTTTGTTGAAGAAGAGCGAAGAGTTTTAATCACCACGCTTGCTCAAGTGGATTGGCGATTTCAGACTATAGTAATTATAAGTACTGGTTTCAGTCAGACTTATATACATTAATTATAAGTCACGATGCATTACTTCACCGATAGTTATGTCTAAGATAAGCTTAAAGGTACAGTACATATCTTATACCTTTAAACGAGCAATTCTTGTATATATGTATGTATATATGATCTGAATCTCGGAAACGGCACCTACGATTTTCATGGAATTTAGTATGCAGGGGGTTTGGGGGGTGAAAAATCGATCTAGTTAGGTTTCATTTTTAGAAAAATTCGTTTTATCCGAGCAAATCTCTGTCATCCAGTTACTGAATTGAAAAAGACTTATTTGCCCTTGCCAACACGATACGTCAACACTTATTGCGTAGCGTGTTACCCCCAGTAACTGGGTTATGGATCTCAGATAAGATAGACATTTGCTCCAAGTAGAATATTGCGTCCGTTAAGACTGGCTGCCGACCCCAACACAGTTGGTAAAAGTCAAAGGCATGATGGTTCGGACTTTTCTTTTGACGTACATAGGCGTAGGGTACGCCTATGTTTTAAAAAAGTACGGACTGCTCCGTTGGTTCAGCAGTCACACACGCTACTGCTGAGCGTAAGGTCCTTGGTTCGATTCCTGCTTCGTGCAAAGTGATATTGGGTTATTCCATCAGGAATATCTGATTAGCAGCCCGAAATCTGCATTACTTGTGCCCGGTGTGGGGACTTAAAACATGACTGGCGAAATGCACGAGCATTGTAAGTACACCTCTGCCCTACCCTTTGGGGAAAAAAGGCGTGATGTTACGTTAAAAAATCTAGGTCTTAAACTAAATAAGGATCTTAATAGCGTGTGAACGTAACCACCACTTTAATTAGTATTTAATGTGTTTCGACCTTAAGGACTAATTAACGACAGACATTAACGATACCTAGACTTCGGAAAAAATCCAGTCAAGGGCGAGTCGGTTTTGCGTATAAGAGTTCCGTACTTGCTAAGGTATTTTATCTTTCTTTTAACCGTTTTCAGAAACAGCTAGTTCGGCTTCGGTTTTTTTATGTTTGTTACGTCAGAAGTCTGTGATTTATAAACTGATTTGAACTGAAACTGACCGTATCAAGTTGCTTTGGCGATAATTTAATCTTCTTACTTCGATTTGTCAACTTACTAAGATTTGTCGTCGATTGGACCACAAATGTTAGTAGGTACCTATGTATTTCTAATTCACATATATCAAGAATTCAGAGTTTCTTTATTTGTTAGAAACATGAGTATTCACACACAAAGCATGCAAGATGTTAAGTACATAACAGAAGAGATAACAGTCATGTTTTACCTTTACGGCGTACAAATATGTATTATAATAACATCGATCAATTTAATTATTCACTATTAAAGATATTAAAAAAAAAAAAACAACTAATTAAAATTAATTTGCTAACGATTACAATAAAATACATTTGTATATAATATAGGTCATGTATATAATATAGTATCAACTCGATACATTAACTGAGAAAAGACTTTACGGACAGACGAACAGACAACGAACTGATTCTATAAGGATTCCATTTTTTACCCGACTACAGCGTAGCCAAAAGGAAGGGGTATGTTTTTATACACGTACGATTGTTCCTTTTGAGGTAGGTATCTATGCAACCCTAAAAAACAACTGACTACCTATTACGGTTTAAAAGATACAGACGGCGGCGGCGGCGTAGCCTTAGAAATAAGGTCTCAGCTTACGATACGGAATCCTAAATAATGTCTAATTAATTAGGTATTAAGGTCTCAGTACGCAGTACAATGATTTAAGGTGACTTAATTATTTACCGGACTAGTTGGCTATTCTAAGTTTACCACACACAACTGGTTAGACTGGACGCTGAAACAACATATGTACTTATGCCGTTGTAAAAAGCTAAGTAACTAAAGTACGCCTTTTAATTAGTTACTAATAGTGTTCATTACATATCGAGACTCCACCGTGCCTCGGAAGGCACGTTGAGCCGTTGGTCCTGGCTGTCATTTGTAGATCTTTGACAGTCGTTACGGGTAGTCAGAAGCCCAAAAGTCTGACTACCAGTCTTACCATGGCGTATCGTGTTGTCCAGTAACTGTTGATTGATGATTGTACGTTAACCTACTTAATTGTATACTTAGACGTAAGAAAAAATGTACTATTGTTTGTTTTCCCTTATATAATAAAATAAAATAAAAATAAACTGGGGTTTGGAGGTCAGATAAGCAGTCGCAGTAAAATACCTACTGGTATGCCATACCATCTGGTTGGACTGGGAGCCGACCCCAACATAAATAGTTGGGAAAAGGCTAAGCAGATGATGATCAAGTAGACAAGACGAATATTACGTCTGTACAAATAGGGATGTGTCCTAGGTAAAACTAATAAGTCTATTTGGTCTGTCAGTTAGATTACCATTAAATATTGGAAACGAGTTTTTTGCTTACTGAAATCAATAAAAGGTGACAAAGATATATCACATCAAAGTTCAGGAGAAGGGGCTTGTGACGTCACTTTTACATAAAAAGTATAGCACGGCGTGACGTCACGCGAAA
The DNA here is from genome assembly GCA_905147745.2 of Phlogophora meticulosa. NCBI lineage: Eukaryota > Metazoa > Arthropoda > Insecta > Lepidoptera > Noctuidae > Phlogophora > Phlogophora meticulosa. The sequence goes on along the minus strand of LR990537.1, from coordinate 12,221,821 downwards.
TTTCAACGATAGTGCGTTGAAATTTCGCGTGATTCGTTCGCACGATCGTCGTCATTTTTGGTTTACGTGACAAAAGAAAATATTTTTGAGAAATCCAACTTTCTGACCAAACAGAATTTGTAAGGACACTACTCTATTGTTGACATTTTAGATTGTTAAACTTCTCGCAAGAAATTCGTCTTAGGGCTGCAGGACTTGTAATTAAAACCTCACGGAACCGTGTTACATTATAAGGTAAACAACAAACATACAATACCTTAGTAACTTATAAATGGCGAGTGGGTACAAAAACATTGGTCTAGACGTCACCCCCGTTCGCTCCAAGTGTCTGGTCTGCTGAATTATTCAACGCTACCCAGTACAATACTGTTTACAGAATTGCGTTAATATTATTGTTTCACCTAAGTATAGGTATTGTTTTGTTTCGATATTTGGTGTGACTTTACGACCTTATGCCCTTAGTAATAAGGTTGGAAAATGGTTTACCTCCAGTATCCGCGATAGTACGTTGTTTTTCTTAAAATAATAGTACTGCTTTCTTAGGCATTGCTGCGTCATCATATTGTAAAGCCAAGTGCATATCATCGGTGTTAACACCACACTTCAATCCAGATGTTCTATCTCAGGAAGGCCGGTTGTTTTTAAGTGTGTGTGTCTGATGCACTTACGCTATGTTTCTGTGTGCGTAAGCTCGCGAGCTCTCAGTATTGGCCGAGCCGCCTAAACACACACAGAAACAATGTGTAAGTATGTGCATCTAAAATCCTACACACACACACAAAGACAACCCGCCTTCGTGAGATAAATAATAATAATAAATCTTTATTTCAGACATGAACATATACATGAACAGTCCATGTGATGTTAATTCTTTTTTCTTTCTTTTCTGTTTTTTATAAAACGTTGCCCCACACTAGGAATTCCTCCTGTATCGTGGGTGCGTTTACAAACATTTCAACTCACATACACAAACAGCCAGACCCGGAACAACTACCTGTAGGCCATACAAATATTTGTTCCGTGTGGGGATCGAACCCACAACACGCGGCGCAGCAGCCGATGGCTCAACCACCGCGCCAACCGTGTCGTCAATTGATGGGTTAGTAATAGAAAGTACTTATAGTCTATATTAGTCTTGTAAAACATACTGGTTTTTTTTTTGTACTGATAATATTTAAACCTAAGCAAATGCAAGACACTTCCCTCTTCCACGATTCGGCGTTTAAAATTGAAACGAACCCTACGCGTCACCTCTAAAGCCAGAAGTACTGCCTTAAGCCACTTGCAACCCCTATGTATGTACGTATGAATAATGAAACCTCATAAACACTCTGGCACCCCTTGGTGAGGATGAGTCAACAAATATTGGAGACAATATTCATGAATGTTCGTGGGTGATTTCTTGACAAGCAATTTGGAGTACCTAACTTTTTTGGCAGAGAAACTTTTGTTCATGAATCATGTATCAGGCCTAGGTTTGAGTTTTTATAGTTACTTAGTCGATCGTTTTAACGTAAACTTGCAGTGCCCTCTCGTGACAGTAATGGGAGATCATACAAATTGACGTACGTGTACAGGGCTAATTTTCAAACACCATCCAAATTTTCACACCTCTCCATAGCACTAGTTCGAATTTCTTGCGAGAAGTTTTACCAACCAAAATCGTCAAATTACCTAGTCAAACGAAATTTGTATCCCGTACGTAATGTAGAGGCGATATTTCAATCTTAGAACAAATTATTGACGTTTTCTGTAGGTGAACTTCTCACAAGAAATTCATGCCCTAAGGCACACCCGATCTTAGCGAACCTACGTCGTCGGTAACTTAAGTAAGTACATATTATGAAATCGGTCATCACTGCTTCTTCCCTTCATTTCTTTCGTTTTTCCATACACATTTCTATCCTGCGTCACATGTACTGCGATGCATCACTCCACCCACATCTTTCATCCGTCTTTATCACCGTATCTTCAACCCACAAATTGCCGCGCTACAGTTGCGTCCTCACCGATATTAATCTACTATTGAAAGAAGTCCCGACGCCCATTCACTAGGTCTTTTCAACGCGCACAGGACAAACAGACAGACAGCGCTTCGCAAACACTCCTGTGCGCGGAGATCAAAGCGCGATATGATACAGAACCCGGTTTAATTTGGCGCCAACGTACGGAACGCCATTTTTTCCGTTTTCGCGAGATACCGTGTTTTTCTTTTTCTTTTATTTGTGGCGAGAGAAGATGAGCTGCGTTGATCGGTGGATTGGTTTTTGTTTTGATGAGGAATTGTGGGGAATTGCACAACATGTATGTTAGACCACAGCAATGTGAACTAGATATGAGCGCCGTGAGCAGTGTTACAAGAGTAGAGGGAGACCAAAGAAAAGATGGATGGATTGTGTGAAAGATGATATGGCTAGAAAAGAGGTAACTCTTGCGAACCAAGGAGGCCGTTATATGTGTTGTGAATAGGTAGACATGGTATCTTAATGGCCAAGGTGCGTGGAAAGAGTGATTAGGATTTAAAAGTCAATTATTTACTATTATGTTGTTTTTCTGATAAAACGATGAAGAAATTACCTAATTTTCTATAAAATTAAAAAACTTTAGCTTTTTCTTTGTTCAAATTCCTTTTGCAGTTATAATTGCTAACATCAAAAAACTTCCACTCCTTTATTTTGGAAAAAAGACACGGAGTAAAGTTTCAACCAGTTTAATCTTCGGATATACCATACAGTTTTCGAGTATTAAGTTTGGCATAGCTAAACTATGCGTCACTCATGTCACTCTTTAAAAAAAAATACGCAAGAAGGTAGGCAGATAGTGTAGAGGTTTAATGTTATAACAGACCTTACTATACACAGGCTGGTAGAACCTTGGTACTCTATGGTTTGAAATACTCAAGATAGATGAGAATAGTTTGGAAGATGGAATATGTCGCCCGTCTCAAAGGACATTATTATAAATAAATAAATAAAATAAAATAAATAATGCTGGACAATACACACAGCATCATCTAGCTCCAAGCTTAGCAGAGCTTGCGTTATGGGTACTAGATGACTGATATACTTAATACAATACATTACATGGATAGATAAGTTTTATTATACATTGCAAATACCCAGAACACCCGGAATAAATCTTTGTAGATCGTACAAACATTTGTCCCAAGGCGGGAATCGTACAGGTACGATTCCCGCCTTGGGACAAATGTTTGTACGATCTACAAAGATTTATTTCTCAAATACAATCAATGTTGCAGGTCTGCAACATTGATTGTATTTGAGAAAGTAAGGTTCGTTCTTAAATAAATATCATAAAAGCAATGAAGCCCTATCATTTAATTTTATAGTAATGAAATAAATCCCGGCCTACAGTACTTAGGAACTAAAGACAGACATTGATTGGTCCAGATGACAATTGTGCACGAGTGGTGTCGGCCAGTCGCTTACAAGGACCACTTCAAACAATTGTCTATGTGGCTCTCAATTGAGTGGTTGAATGCCTATGTAAGATTATACAGGATGTCATTACAACTGATACTCATAGGCAGGATTGTTTTGTAATGTTGGCACTGCAATTTTTATAAGGATAACACTCATGACTATATTCCTAGGGGCAGACTGGACCTGTAGTAGTTACACCCAAAAAACATTATAAGTATAAAAGTACAGCTATTAAAGATAAATAAAAATCAAGAAACTATCTTAACTAACAAAATAAGGTATCGAAAGATTTTTCCGTATCGCTGTCGACTGGTAAAGTGCCCAAAACACTGGCAGCATAGACACGTTGAATAGCAACGCTTATCCTCTGGTCAAAGCAGAAGCCAGCCTTTGGGTATTGGGAAGCGTCAACTAAGCGTTTAGTGATCTCTTTGAAACGAAGATGAGCACTCGGACCCCACGGCCCGAGAGTCTGAACTCCAAACGGCTAGAAAATATAATTACCGACAAGGTTATAATTATATGTATATGCGTACCTAATTACAATATCATAACTATTTGTAGTAAAACTAACTATGTACATATCACAAATCGAATTACTTAAATGAAAAAAGGGAAGAATCTATACATATAATGATATGGCTGATGTCTGTACATAATAGATATTGAAGAAAAACGAATAGCCAAAACAGCAGTCTTTAGAATTTTTGTCTGTCTCTCTGTATGTTTGTACACGCATCACGCAAAAACTTTTGTATATATTACAATGCAGTTTTCACCAATGTTTCGCTAGAGGATTCATTAAAATATAGGCTTCATTTTACCATTCTTAATTTCACGCGTACGATGTCGCGGGCAAAACGTAGTACTAAATAAGACCAAGAACCCATCAAAGTACTTTTCTGCATCGTTATCATGGATCTGGAAAACGTGCCCAGTTGACTGGCAGAATTGCCACGTTACATAGCAGATTGTCAATCTTTATGGATGGAAAAACATCTACTCATTAATGGAAAACATCAGTCTTTTATTAAGGGATCAACGCTGATATATGTAAAGGACTGATTTTTGAATTGTTATTTCTTCTTCGTCTACTCTTGTATCCGCATTATTACTCAAAAAATTCCTCACAGCATGGTCATGGGCATAGAAGCCACTTTCAGACTTCCATACTCATTTCTTATCCTATCTATTCGCTTAAGTCAACACATACCCCTGAGCATTTTTTATTTATTATTATTATTTATTAACTTCTATACAAATCGACCAAAACATTAGATTCGATTTCGATACGTAACATAAGCACATTAAGCATAATACGAGTACACAATTTGTGATGTAATCCTATACACCACCATGACTTATCTCTGCTGGTTACGGGGGCCATGATTAAACACATATAAGGAACAATCTGAGGGTGAGTCATGAGGGTTTAAGAGGATGTGTCGAGTCTCTGCTGAACGAGCTGAGGACATCATTTTTAATCTATAAACAACACTTTATTTACACATCTTTTTTAAGTATTTTACTTGGAATGCGTTCATGAATATTCATATTCATATCTGTATTTGCATTCCATAATTGTTCAGATCTTTCAATAAGCTTAAAGCTAAGTTACAATTACGGATCCTGTAGGGCACAGGTTGAAATAAAATTAAAATTAATAACCAATTTTTAGAAATTGTCCTTAATATTAATTAACCTACACTAACAAACGTTTACATAATTATTATTGTTAAAGCCCGAATTGTCCTTCATTTTCATATAACACCATGGTGACCTACCTCATCATCATCATCTACCTAGCCTTCTCCTAACCATGTTGGGGTCGGCTTCCAGTCTAACCGGATGCGGCTGAATACCAGTGTTTTACATGGAACGACTGCCCATCTGTCCTCCGCAACCCAGTTACTGGACAACACGATACCCCTTGGTAAGACTGGTTGTCAGACGTTCGGGCTTCAGACTATCCGTAACGACTGTCAAAGATGTACAAATGACAGCCGGGACCAACGGCTTAACGTGCTTTCCGAGGCACGGAGTTATGTCTGGACATATTACGAACGGTTACCCATCGCTAGACTGACCTCAGCAAGCGTAGCTCAACCTTTGATCAATCCATGCGGCTGTTTTTATTTAGCCACGAGCTCCTTGATGGTGACCTACCTCGAATGTTAAAAATACAAAAATTGACAGTAAAACGAATAAATATGGGAAAAGTACTGGGACTGTCCGATGGGACCCCATTCTGTTGCCCACCCTACCCGGTTAGAATTGATGGGTAGCTAGACTGCGCCGGACGTCAATCTTCATAATGACCACACGTTATTCGCTATGAATTGATGTTGATTTAGTTATTCTGGTAAATCACCGCCATTGAATGATTGCTTACTAATTACGTGCCTGGTCGAAGTGAGCCAAGATCGGGATACATTTATTGAATAAATGTTTGATTATTTTGGTCAAAGAAAAGAGATAGAAGATGTAGTAACAAAAAATGATAAGAGTATGCTTAGATGGTTTGGTCTCGTTGAAAGGCTACTAACAAAAGATATTTATAAAGCCTATGTAAGTGGAAACACCGGGAGGGGACGCCCTAAAAGGACTTACACTGATCTTATTGGTGATGTTCTTTAAGAAGGTCAGGCGGAAATGACCAAATGTTTGTTTGTTTGTAATGGATAAACTCATGACGAACCAAATTAAGAATAAACCTATTTGAAAGCTACGTTATCAGCTGCTAGTATCATAGACTGTATTTTATTATCAAAACTACGCCGTAAAGTAAATTTCGAAAGGAAAAGAACGACATCCACGGTTATGAAGTCCTAGTAATATATAAAACAGAACATAAAGCTAACACATTGCGTCAGACTCGTAACATTCCACATTACGATCTGCCCTCCCAGGAACTAAATAAAATGGCTTCTCACGTCCAAACTAATTTTATTTCCGATCACGTTGTTAACGTCAAATAAGGTAAGCAAAGTAATTAAAAATACTCTTAGAACATGAGAATTGTTGAGACTTGTTAAGTCTCGCCACTTGTCAAGTCTTTGGCCATATACGATTTACAACGTGATTCGCATAAATCGATGGATCTACACCTCATGCTGTTGTTAAAAGAAATCCAAGTAATTCTATTTCCTCATGTTTATTCGCATTGCACTACTGATACGTTGAGGTATTTTTCTGATGGCAGATGCAATTATTTCCATTTACATGGGTTACAGGTAGACTGAAAAAAATCTCGACAAAATTTAGGTACGAGTACATTGTAGAAATACGAATTCTTACATTCAGGGTGGAAGGGAACCTTGACGAACCATTTGAACTGGGTGTTCAAATAATTCGTCGACTTTTACATGAGTTTAAAGATTTTTTGTCATATTATGTTCTTTACTTAACTGTGACAAGTCATGAGAGACTCATCACTTAGATTCTATCTAATCTAATAAGATTTTTAATTAATAGTAAATAATAAACGACTTCAATTAAAAATCTAATTGGATTATGTAGAAGTTACGTCTTTTTTACAGTTTAAAGTTTCCAAAACATAAGAGAGAAACGTAAAAATTAGGAAAATAAGTACGACGAGAATTTTCAACGCTGGGGGTCCAGCACAGAATATATAATAGTACAAGTAATATCAGTTTGTTCTTCGATGTCGCTTCCACCTTGTTTGCCTAAGCCAGGCATTCTTTTCTGTAATATATTTAATTGGCTTCTTATATCATACTAGCATTTCGCCCGCGAATACGTCCGCGTAGATTATGTAATTTTCCCTTCGAACTTTAACATACCCTCCACTCCCTTTAAAGCGTAGTTTTGACAATAATAACAGCCTATCGCACTTAGGATTAATGTAGCTTTCTAACAGTACAACTTATTTTAAATTTGGATAATAAGTTCTGGAGATTACCCCTACATATAAACTTGCAAACACATTGTACCGTCGTCGTTTAAATATAAATACTATAAATAACAGCTTACACAAATAGACCTCAATTAATCAATTACTTTCATAATCCAACATCACATCACTTAACGGCCATTCCTTGATAATGATCTAAAGTTAAACTTGGATAATAGATAACTATAAATCTTGTAACCCAAACTACAACTGGACAGTCAGCACTACCAATTTTCAAAATATTTTCTCTAAAATCCCAAAGTCATAGACAAAACGGAAGTGACGACGGAGATGCGCGTGCGCCTGCTTCCTGCCGCGTGCTCGCCAAAATGGCGGCTGCCTGCTTCCGGTTAGAACAGGAAGTGACGCTAGAGGGTGCCGGGAGTTCGCTAACGTATAATTTATGGTAAGGGATGCTGCGACAATGGTATTATTTAGATTTGCGCAATCATTGTCGTGTGTGTCTAAAGTGTGTCTGAATCAACTTGTAGTTTGTGAGTGATGTAGTCTTTTGGCGAATGAGAAAGTGTTTTTTTTTAAGATTGGAGTACAAAAGGCACAAATTGAAATAGTCACGGTTTCGTTCTAAGTTTATCTTAGACATCACTGACATCGGTAAAGTACAACATCGTGAGAAAACCTGGACTTTTAAATACTAAAAACTAATGTAAGCCTGAATTCGTTGGCCTCCCTTGAGCATTCGTGGTGAGTAATGCTCATGTCTTCTCTGTATGAGAAGAAGCCTTTGTCTTGTAGTGGGAAAGTACCAAGATGGTACTATTGTTATAAGTAACTTTTTAAGGGTGAGTAACATGAATATAATTTTTAGAAACCACCTTTGGGGAATCGTTTGGCCGGTGTACATATACACATATCATGGCAGAATTGTGACTTTTAAAAAGTTAATAAAACAAGATTCAAGACATTTTGTACCTAAAACCTATGTATTCCAGGAATCAAGAAAGCTAAAATTAATTGTAAGAAGATATTAGATTTAAACAATTTGCGTAGCCCTAAAAAAACCAACGACAAACTTACGTCAACTCATTCTTAAGCAGAACTCCACTGTTACCTAACAGTACACTGTCATTCTCCCCTTGTTCATAGTAAATATGCAAAAATATTATAATGTTGGTAGTAGTAATTACCTGTCATGGCCGATATGGTACAAAGATGATGAGAAGTGTAATTATCAATGAATTTGTGCTAACGTAATCTATTACTGCCATTATAACGCTATTAGGAATAATTTCTGTTGTTTTTGTATGGATTAGGGGCCAGTTTGTAATGTTAATGTCAAATTGTTCCTGGGAAATGTTTATTCTTACGTCATATTGTTTAATAATAATTGCGAGCGGTGACTGAGAGGTTGTGTTGAAATCGGTTGTCATGGAATAGGCATGTGATGCTGAGGAATGATAAACATTATTGAGAAAAGCTTTGTATGTTATTTTGGATGGTTATAAGAGTAGAAGAAGAACCTATAAACGATGGATGGATTGCGTGAACGATAATATGGCTACTTATAAAGGAGCTGACTTTTTAACTACCGCGACGGCAAATAGAAATGTATACAAGAATAAATGTTGCGCCGACCCCAAATAAATTGGTAGAAGGGCAGGAGAATGAGGATGATAATTATTTGTTATTCACGTACAATTGTACTGTTAAAATATTAATAAAGGTTGTTTAAATTAAGGTAGAACTAACTTGACTCCTGCCAAGAAAACTGGCAGAGGACAGATGTATCAAAAATCAAAATCAAAATTCATTCATTAAAATTAGGCTGAGAATCAGCACTTTTTAAACGTCAAAACGTTTACAAAAGACAGTCCCCCAAAACGCCCACCCTTTACCACTTCCTAGTATGAAACGTGACGGACGTGACGAACGTGCGTGTATGGCTCGATGTATGGACGTTAACCAAGCAAAAGGAGTATGTAAGGCTCGTAGCAGATGGCGTTCTATAGTTTCTGCCTTCTGTTTCTTCTTTCTGTGGGAAAAGGCGTGAGTTTATGTAGGTACTTATGTCAGATCCAGTTGAAAACCAGGTTCAGACTAGTTGTTGCGATTTTTGCTGACCTGAACTCATTTGTCGTAGCCATAAGGCACATAACAATTTTTTGAAATTCGAAGTTTAATATTATGTCATTGTGAGCCTGAGCTAAATAAATGTGTCTCCTTCCTTTTCTTTATATCTATGTATGTGTTTAATAATTAATTACTCAGTTAAAATACATTTTTATTGTAAAATTCCATACTAATATTGTAAATGGGAAAGAGTGTGTGTCTGTTTCTCCGTCTTTCACGGCAAAACCACTGAACGGATTTCGATAAAATTTGGCAGAGAGATAGATAGCATCCCGAGGAAGGACATAGGCTTTTTATCAGCAAACCACGCGGGAAAAGTCGCGGGCTGAAGCTAGTATCAAAATAAAATATTAACAATTAGATAGAGCGCCCTTCTCTTAAATTATTTTACTAAAACTACCGTTAAAAAGAATAACAGAAAAAATCTTTCTTTATTTTTTTTAACATGCAGAACCCACCCGTGTTACTCTGCGTTCACATTAACTTCCATAACGTCAATCTTTCGCCCCGTGCTCATAGGCCTTGAAGCGAAACTAATATACTCACTTCCAACCATATTATGTACTCTTAAGTGTTACACTTCCATAACGCCGGGGTCCATGGCAACTACGATCAATTATGACTATCATTACACAGTAACATTGTATAGCATTCTTAGAGAAACTGTGTGATAGCCACTTTTTGTTCAACGATGGCGTAATGTAGAACTGAATAAGATTGTGTCCTAGGTAAAAATATATTAAATCTATTTAGTCCGTCAGTAAGATTACCAAAAAATATTGGACACGTATTTTTTGCTTACTTTAATCAATAAAAAGTGACAATGATGTATATCATATCAAAGTTCAGGAGAAGGGGCTTGTGACGTCACTGTTACGTTAAAAGTGTAGCACGGCGTGACGTCACGCGCAATATGAACGCACTATATTCGTCGTCATTTTTGGTTTACGTGACAAAAGAAAAAATACGTGTCCAATATTTTTGAGTAATCCAACTTTCGGACCAGTCAGAATTTTTAAGAACACTACTCAATTGTGTCTAACAACTCAATTTTAACTGTTGATGTACTGGCCCCTTATTGCTTTGGCAAAGAAGCTTGTTACTATCCCACTGCAGGCTCAAGGCCACTTCTTATACAGAGAAGGCGCGATCGTTGACGCGTGGCGATTAAAGCTCATGTCTATCCGTCAAATTTCTTTGATAGTTTTGCAACTTTATTTTAAAAGAATAAGGTTCATGTTCAACTGGGATAATTTGACAGTTCGGGATAGCTTGATGAGTGCCTGTAGATATCATAAACGACCAAAGCATAAAGACAGAGAATCATAAACTTGCAAGTGCATTTTTACGCCATCATAAAATGAATCTGCTTTTCAAAATACTCACTAAAGTAGCTGACCATCAATTGAGCGTAAAAAAACAAAAGAAAGAATCATTCAATTATTTTATAACTATTTTACGCCACTTAACAAAGCGGCTATAAAATAATCATTACAAAATACCCCACGAATTCCAATTAAAACAAATCTCATTTCAGATAAGCCCATACGAATTCAACAATACAATTTAAAAAAAAGAACACATTGAAAAGGACATCCTTATTAGTATAATTAAAATCGACTAAACTGATTTACGACGACTATATACCCACATCACTTGAACCTTTTAATTGGCAGGATCTTAGTGCTCAATTTTATGCACAGGAAATACCCCATTCAGCCCAAAGATTGTTTTTATTAGGTTGGCAGCACAAAGGTATAAAGTACAAAGGGCCATATGATATGACAGATTTATTGTAAGTCCCAATGCGTAGGCAAATTAGACGGATATATCCATCTCTCTTGTAAAGTTTTTTGCGTGATTAAGAATGTTTTTGATAAGACCGATGAATAGTAATGTATTCCTTAGTCGATTATTTATTTTCGGGAAGCTCATGTCAGTTTTTAGGCGGACATTTTGTTTGCGGAATTAATTGCATATTTTGAAGGATAAGTCGGTACGTTTTTGTTATGTAAATTTTTCGTTTTTAGAGCTGTTTGGGAATCGCTTTTTAATATAGCTTAAGTAATGTCAGAAGTAGAACGTATGTTTTCTGCGTTGTTAAAATGTCCGCCGTTTTTGTCAACTTCGAGAAGTAAGATATCAACCAACCTCTGATTGGTCGATAACTTAATGTCAGTAAATAATTTAAGAGGATGTTCTGGTTACTCACAACCTCTTTTTTGATGTTGGCTAAAAACTCTTGTGTAATTTACTTTTCAATGATTAACAAAATGGCAACATTTTATAAAAATTACCTAATAATCCATGACTATCAATGTACCAAACAATAAAAAATAGTTGTCAAGGGGATTACCGATAGAGACTTTGGAATAACTGTCAGTCTCGAAAACAACACGTAACATTAGCATGTCGGTGACGCGAAACTATAAGTTTAGGCCCTACCAACACTTTTGGTGGCATAAAATTCCACCAGAATACCGACTTCCGAAACTATATTATTATTCTACAATTTTGAGTGTATCCTTTACCTTTGGTTCAATTGTTTTGTGAAAAAGTTTTTTTTCGCTTTTTCGTTAGTTGGTTAGCTATTCCTCATTACGTTTCACCAGAGGCGGTTCACAGCTGATAATTAAGTAGGTGAAACATCCATCATCCCCTATTTTCTACACTTCGAGGTAGATTTTTCTTTTCAAATTAAAATGGGACCAATTATAGGGTATTTATACTCTACCTATTGAAAAATAATCATCGAATTCGAACAAAATTGTAAAAAAATGCGTGTCCAATATGAAAAAAATATAGGTACTACATTTTGAAATTCGAACCCCTGCCTTTTTTTCGATTAAAAATCGCTCAACGTACAAATAAGTTCTCACTTCAAAAACATATTTTGACAACACCAACACTACTCACATAGACACACAAAACAAATGACGCTAGTGTGCGCAGTTCCCCTGGTTTGTTTACCACTTTTGCCCACGAAATAGATCTGTTGGCTCAGTTGATTGCAAATCGAAACTTTAGAGAACTGACCACTCGGAATCGGATTACGGCTTCGTTACCCCGAACATTTTTGCTATTTGACCACTAACAATGTCAACAAATACAGGGGTTTGTTATACTTTTGTTTACCCGCCAACCCTCGTTTGTCGGTTGATACTGTTAATAATTGAATTTGGAGTTTATGTGTGTCAATAGTGTACGTGGTGTGTCCGCGAGGTTTAATTCGGATGGAGTATTATTCGTAGTACCTAGTATTCGTCGAATCAAATCAGTGTGCTTAGCACGAATGCTTGAAATAGACGTAGCGTTGATTGGAACGTTTTTACTCTATACTGGCTGTGCCCTCGAATTCGCCCGCGTGGACTTTAACAAAATTTCATGAGTTTTATTTTTTTTTACGCGGATCTCTAAAGTTTAAAAAAGGTACCCTTAGGATATCACTTATCTGGCAGTGATAGCCTCTTCAAAATCTGACCAGCTGTTTCGGAGATTACCTCAAACAAACAGACAGAACCCTGATATATATATCTGACGACCTGTGTGGCGCAGCGGGCGAAGGTCCGCCTGCAACGCAAGAGGTTGCGGGTTCGATTCCCGCCTCGGGACAAATGTTTGTACGATCTATAAATATTTGTTCCGGGTGTTCTGGGTATTTGCTATGTATAATAAAAAATATCTATCTATGTAATGTATTGTATTAAGTATATCAGTCATCTAGTACATGGGTACTTGGCATGGGCAGAGCTTGTGTTATGGAACACAAGCTCTGCTTAGCTTGGGGCTAGATGATGCTGTGTGGATTGTCCAGCATTATTTATTTATTTATAAAAAAAAAATTCCAATGTCTATAGTCTCTTGCTCATAATAATTTTTGATTTCAACTAAGATCGATTTATTTACTGAAAAAATTTAAACCGACTTCGAAGAAACACTAATAGGAGTAAAATAACTTTAATTTCGGAAGTCAGTGGAAAAATTGAATCAAACAAAACAACCAAAGCCAAACAAAAGTGTTTTTTTGAATTAGTCGTTTTTGATTTTGTAGCTATAAACTTTTTATTTTTCGCTACCTAGATCCCGAATCGTGACAATGAGACCAAATTGGAAGTATACCCAACCGTACAAAAGAAAACTATGAAATCGGTCAATAGTTGGCGAAGAAATTGGTGAATTTACATTAAAAAAATATACCTACAGTGGAACAGAACCTCCTCCTTTTTTGAAGTCGGTTCAAGAAAAAGTATAAGATAGATAGATAGATTTATTTATTTGCTTAGAATGTAGGTAATTAGTACAATTAGGTGATACAATATTATTGATCCTTATAGATTCTGCCTCATGGCACGCAACATTTTATTTACTTATGCTACAATTATTCTATTTACTTATTCTATTTACTACTTTGTTAATTAATATTATGACATTGTAGACATTGTAGATTATCAATGGACCTAGTAGATACATTCTTTTTTAAAGATAAGTCATCATGTGCCAAGCCTTTTCCCAACTATGTTAGGGACGGCTTCCTGTCTAACAGAACGCAGTTCAATACCAGTATTTTACATGGAGCGACTGCCTATCTAACCTCCAAAACCCAGTTACGAACGATCACCCATCCACAGGCTAACCTCGGCAAGCGTAGCTTAACCTTCAATCAACCCGTGCCGCTATTATAATTTAGCCATGAGCGATTTTAACTCAGTATAATTATACTTATTCAATGTCGCAACATGAGAGAAGAAACCGCATCAATAAAAACAGGATCAAAATAAGTGCAGTCGGAATGTACAATTGGTGACATTTCATCTGGAGTTTCTGTAATTGCGCCAATGTATGCGCCGGCGCCGCTGAATCGAACGGTGTTTTTAATATAGCTATGTGGTTTTTTAAAGGGGAAACTGTTAAAGTAGCCAGCAACATTCGTGGAAATTAAGCGTATTGTGAAATAAGCACAGCGCTTTTTACGCTGTTTTGTGTATTTATTTATTTAATAATAATAATGCTGGATAATCCACACAGCATCATCTAACCCCAAGCTAAGCAAAGCTTGTGTTAGGTCGTAGATGACTGACATACTCAAAACAAATCAAATACCTACCCAGAACACCTGGAAAAAATCTTTGTAGATCGTGCAAACATTTGTCCCAAGGCAGGAATCGAACCTGCAATCTCGTGTGTAGCAAGCGGACCTTCGCCCGCCGCGCCACATAGGTCATCAATTTATTTCCCACGTAAGTGTTACATTGTACATCAAAACCTACGATTAAGTATTTGTTAATCAAAATAAGTATTAACAACTTCTTGTTACAAAACATACATTCTTGACGGAACGGATTGGTGCAGTGGATGAACGATCAGCTGCTGCACCTCGAGTCGTGGGCTCGATTCCTGTACGGAACAAATATTTGTATACCCTACAGGTAGTTGTTCGCAATATGCAATTTTAGACTCACGTTCAGATTCCTGACTCTGTACAGATTTCGTCATATTTTACCTCGAACGGTGTCAGTAGCGATGAACTTAGTACTATAAATTGGACAACTCACATTGGCCGGATTTGAATCCACAACCTTGTGCATGAGAGGTAAGGCGTTTTAATCACTGACCATTCACCCACCATTTTTATCTATTATTAAATGTCATACATCTGCCGAGCCTTTTCCGAATATTTTGGGGTCGGCTTCCAGTCTAACAGGATCCAGCTGAATACCAGTATTTTAAATGGAGCGACCTCCACAACCCAGTTACTGGGTTTCACGATACCCCTTAGTCAGACTTTCGGGCCGTAACAACTGTCAAAGATCTACAAATGACAGCCGGGACCAACGGCTTAACGAGCTTTTCAAAGCACGAAGGAGTCTCGGTAAGTTACGAACGGTCACCCATCCAGAGACTGACCTCGTATGGCGTATCTTAACCATCGATCGAACCGTGTGGCTGTTTTTATTTAGCCACGAGCTCGTCTTATTTAGCCAAGACCTCCGCCAAAAAGTAACTTTGTTCAGTTATGTCCTTTAATAACCAAATTCACTTCCCTCATGTTAAAAGAAAAGAAAAGAATAGAAATTGTGCGTTCTCTTTCTAACTCTAACTAACTCACACTTCTTTCTACCACCACCAACCAATTAATACTATTTTTAAAACAAACCGGACTGAGACTAGTCTCGCACTTATTTCAAAAGAAATTTTCACATATCTTTTTTATAGTTAACACGATCGTGTCGCCGTAAAGATTGGTACTGGTCACTATAAATTGCTGGATGGATGGACAGCTGGATGGCCGGCGATATATTACGGGACGATTGTATGTTTTAATTCAGGCATTGGGAGTATTTGATTGTAGGATCGGAGTTAGGTGGTGAGGTATGGTGGCTTTAGGAGCGAGCAAAGAAAACTGTCTCATCTTTTTAAATGGTAATCCAAATAAATACATGGTATAAGGAACATCGATGCACAAACTGGTACCGTGAGTTCAGTCCATGATTCTGGACCCGTCAGCATTGAAATTTTTAATACTAGTTTAGGTACTAATTAGTTGGGTTTTAGTTACTCAATGTGAGTACCTACGTCATGTTGTATATGAGGGCCTTGCCGATGAAGCAGACAGAGAGAAGGAACCCAAGGGCTGACGGTTAGTTGTAATATGGCTGGCTTGCAGATTTGCCCGATGCTCTAAATTGGTAAATACAGTAAGTCTTTTTGAGGTCACGCAGCGAACTGTCAGCGTCCTGCGTGTCCAATATAACAATGTTTTCAGGTTTTTGATGGGTCTGCCTCGCTACTGCAGTGCGTCAGCGATGTTTGCTGAAGCTCAAGTGGACGGCTTCAACGCCAGTATACGTAAGAGAGTATAGCATCGCTGATGAGAAGTTTGAGGGGAAGTCCCAGCAGCTACCTAAGTGGAATTGCAGAACGTATCCATAGTCCGATTTGGAGGCAATGGATAAGGCTGTACGTATTGTGGGCTGACCCGCGTTTTTTTTTTTTTTTTTGTCTCTTGTATGCGTGTGTAAGATACTTACATAGCTGTTAGTTATCTTGATGTACTAATAACGGTCTATAGACCAAAACTTTTGGGAAAAATGTTTTGAATTTGAATTTTGAATTATTTGTAACCTTGTTTATTTTAAGTTTTTTATTTTTAATTTCCTGTGTCCCAAATAATATTTTTCTTTCTGAATCAATCGCTGTTAGTGAAGCCTCACTCACAAAGACAAGCAGGGTAATCTTGAATTCAAATTACAGAAGCACCGTCTTGTAGAGCAATTTGCGTAAACTGATCTTACGATATTGATACTAACTCTATCAGGACCCTGGATATATGCACTTGAGGTGTGGATTGATGTACAGGCTACAAAACGTTTACATGGAGAGAAGTGGCATTATATTTCTTATAAAACGAATCGTCATCTGCCTACCCTTTACCAACTATGTGGGGGTCGGCTTCCACTCTAACTAGATACAGCTGAATACCAGTATTTGATATAATAATAATAATAAATCACTTTATTGTCAGGCAACTGATGCCCATAGATAAAATACACAAAATAATGTTATACATTAATATGGATATGGAGCGTCTGCTGATCATACTTCCACAACCCAGTTACTGGGCACAAAAATGTGCAAAAGTACACCCACATTTCACAAAAATGTTTTGAATTTGAATTTTGAATTATTTGTAACCTTGTTTATTTTAAGTTTTTTATTTTTAATTTCCTGTGTCCCAAATAATATTTTTCTTTCTGAATCAATCGCTGTTAGTGAAGCCTCACTCACAAAGACAAGCAGGGTAATCTTGAATTCAAATTACAGAAGCACCGTCTTGTAGAACAATTTGCGTAAACTGATCTTACGATATTGATACTAACTCTATCAGGACCCTGGATATATGCACTTGAGGTGTGGATTGATGTACAGGCTACAAAACGTTTACATGGAGAGAAGTGGCATTATATTTCTTATAAAACGAATCGTCATCTGCCTACCCTTTACCAACTATGTGGGGGTCGGCTTCCACTCTAACTAGATACAGCTGAATACCAGTATTTGATATAATAATAATAATAAATCACTTTATTGTCAGGCAACTGATGCCCATAGATAAAATACACAAAATAATGTTATACATTAATATAGATATGGAGCGTCTGCTGATCATACTTCCACAACCCAGTTACTGGGCACAAAAATGTGCAAAAGTACACCCACATTTCACCAGTTACGTTTTTAAGTCCCATGTTATTACATGGGACTTAATAACATAACGGGTGAGTCTATTGCCATCAATCGTACAAGTATCCAAATTCCGAGCTGCTACTGAGAAATTCCCAATAACACATTGCTCGACCCGGGAACCGAACCCGTAAATCCCCGAAGAACCTCGTGCTTGGCAGTCGTTTGCGACCGCTAGACCAACGAGGCAGTCCAATATTTTCTATAGTCAGAGAAATCAATGACCAGTATCTACCCCTATCCAATAAGCAGTTTTTACGTTAAAATACATATCTGACGGAAAGGGACTTAAAAGTAGTGTTAAATATTTTATTTAACTACTCGTAATACTTTGCTAATTTTATGATAACGTTGTGGTTTAAAAAGAGTATGCTGAGGTGGTTTGGTTACTTTGCGAGGATGAATGAAAGAAGACTAATACAAAGGTATTTATAAAGCAGATGTAAACGGAAACGCCGGGGTACAAAACATGGGTTTTCATGTATTATTCGGAACCCCTATTTTTTTTTTTAATTAAACACTTATGTTACTCTTTATAACTATAGCTATCTGTCAGTGAAAGTCAGGTCAAAATCGGTTCTGCTGTTTTGGAGATTACCCCACACAAACAGACATAGAAATTGTTTTTTTTGGTATTTCTTCCGAATATTTTATGTGCACTTAATAAAAAGCTGTAATTTTTAAATTACAAACAGACACTTCGATTTTATTTATTTGTACAAATGACGAGTTATACCATGATAGGCAAGTATAAAGTGATGAATGATATTAGAAGAAGCTATCTAAATAGAAATTGCTGGCACAAAGGTGGACAAGCCAGGCGCGACATTAGATAATCAATCAAGTGCTCGTCAAGAAAGAATTCTGAAAACAGAACAACCCTTGGATTATAGTTCGTATTCGCTCTGATCTACTCAACAGACCTGACATCGTAACGGCCAGTACAAAAACACGTTTATTCGAGTCATTAAGAGCCATGTCATCTGCCAAACACATTACAACTCCCGCCATAATTAAATGGAAAGAGAAATTTAGGTAAACAGAGCATAAACGTAAAAGCTTCGGTGCCGACAATAAAACTGTAGAGGGTGTGGAATAAGGGGATGAGTCTCACAGACATTTGGATATAGTATCTTGCCTGCAGCATCATTATGGCGTACGATCGGAAGTGACGTCAGGCGCCGCGGCGCGTGCGTTACAAATCACTACTTTACAACTTCCGGAACGCTCAGTGTCTCCCCAACTGTGCGACGCGTCGGACGTGCGAAAAAACGCAAAAATGTTCTAATAATTTTTGGACACGCATCGCTGGCGACGAGTAATGGTCGTGTGATGATATTATGGAATATAATAATTTGTCTCCTCTCCCCTAGAGGTTTGGGGGAGTACAATAGTTTGCGCTTTGCTTTTTTTTTGCTGGTAGTTATGGTAGATTAACTTTGTATTGAGGGGTCTACGATATAGAATGGTCAAATTTAGTTAAACAAAGTTAGATAATGTCTTTTCATATTTCAGCTAAGTTAGAATACCTTTAAATACGATTTTTCATGTCATATTTTTTATAAACGGCCTTCACTGAAAACTTTACGTCACATAAACATTATTTCGGTTGATATAAAAACTCCCGTTGTACAACGTTCAAATCTGATTTTATTTTCAAAGAAGACTTTCCGATCCCTGATAGATAACTCTATAGTATACACACATTTTGTCAGTTATGTATCAGTCGCTAGTATGCTGCTATCAACTTGTCACAAATCCAGACTCCAGGGTGCTACTAAGAAATTCCAACTGAAAACACACTGCCTGATGCGGGAATCGACTCAGGTCTCATTCTCAACAGTACTGCTTGCTACCACTAGACCAACGGGGCAGTTAAAATCATTAAAAAATAAGATTGTTTACGTCATTCCCACGCATCGCATTATCATATAATTTATTACTGCAATGATAATTCAATAACCACGAACATAATAAACATTATTGATGAAGGGATCATAAAAAACCACTTCATAACCGAAATTGTTTTCGACCGCCAAACAAACAAGCCGGGTAATAAATTTTAAACGTATTAAATAAAATCTCTTGCGCCACGACCAGTACTTCTTGGTCTTTCTACTATTACTACTATTAAAACTATTCTACCATCCTCCCCTCGTTAGTCGAGTGTTGAACTGTGTCGAAAGGCTGAGACAGGTCAGCGTAGATTGGCGCGGTGTCCCTCTAGGCTTGGACACGTGTCGTGGGCACCCTTTCGCGAACTTTTGTAAGTTAACGTTGGTAACATTATAAATATTTGGATTTATTGTAGGTAAGCTCCCTTCGCGTCGTGATTTACAAACGTAAACGGTGGATTGGTTTATATTTAGATGTAATAGTTCGTAGGGAAGTCGAGTCATTTGATTGTAAGTAGTAAAGTTATCGTATTGTACGATTTCTTCTAAGATGAGTTGTTTGTGAAATTTGATTGCAACGAACTTCTTCGTTGCAATCAAATTTCTACAGAATAGCTTCTTGAGTTCTGAGAGAATTCAGCGAATACCAAATAATATTTTACCATTTATGGAGATGACGCAAATTTGAAACTTTTCTAAAAGCAGCGCGTATCCATACTAATGCGAAAGTGACTCTGTTTGTTTGATACCTTTCACACTTAATCCGCTAAACCGATTTACATGAAAATTGTTTTGGAGATAGATTATACTCTAGGGAAGGACATAAGATAGATTTTAATTTGCGAATTTTGTATGCATCCGTGATAACCGACATTCACGTGGACGAAATCTAAAATATAAAAAATACTCAATACGTTTATTGCATTCCACAATGTGAACTTAGGTGGTAGGTTATACATACAATAGTTTTGTAGCATTGTGGGCCCTGTTGGGCATAACAACAATATACCTAATAATATCATAATTATAACTCGCCCGAATTGTGGCAAAGGACTCCGTTTCTTCCATCAGACACGAGTCGGCGTTAATTCTTTCCGATTCTTAAGAAAGACATCCAAATCGTCCCACCATCTCCTTCGTGAAACCGTGTCGTGTTTCAATGCACCAATGTTTTGTTTGCACACAGCTCAATCGGCGTGGCAGACATGTCCTGGCTAGACATATACCGAGGCAGAGCGTACACTTACATAAACACTTCTAGGTACATTTTTTTAAACCACTCCTAACTCCCGCATAC
Organism: Phlogophora meticulosa; assembly: GCA_905147745.2. Classification (NCBI taxonomy): domain Eukaryota; kingdom Metazoa; phylum Arthropoda; class Insecta; order Lepidoptera; family Noctuidae; genus Phlogophora; species Phlogophora meticulosa. The sequence continues at coordinate 12,200,941 of LR990537.1, read as the reverse complement.
CTCAAATCAGTACTAAGTGACAACCAACAACGTCAAAGGAACTTCTTGACATCAAAGCTCGTACCATCAAATTTGCATCACAACCCTTTAACAAAAAATCTTGCCTCACCATTGGCTGGATCCCTGCCATCTACACTAGGTACAACAGGCGTTGTCTTAATGATCACCCACTTACTTACACACATAACCTAACACATACAAGATCAAAGAGATCTGCAATAGTGCTGCAAAGAAGCATTTTTATAAAAAATCCAATCACTTAAGTAGAGGGTGGGGGATGAGAGGGGGCTGAGAGGGAGTATCCACCCACAGGGGATGAAGACATCACGCGAATGCACATAATTCATTGATACTATCCTTCACTAAACTAATGTGAGTGAAAATAAGCGCTGATTGTTTGGTATGGTTTGCAGAGAGAAGTATTTAGGCGGTACAGTCGCGAGAATAAATACAATTGCAACTTTGAGTAAAAAAACAATTGCAACAGTGAGAAAAAAACGATTGCAACATTGAGAAAAAGAATTTGAAACAGTATGATTTCAAAAATAGTACGCTAAGTTCGTAACACAATACTTAAGGAAAAATTGCTTTTGAGTATTGTGTATTAGTTTGTGCGCTATCAAATTTCCGTAAAAATCGGCCAGCACATCAAGCTACCCCAGTCTGTGAAATTTCTTTGATAGTGTTTTAAATGTATTACAAAATTTTCCGATTAAAATTTTCAGAGGTGTACAGAAACACCCACATTGGGCCATGTTTAAGCCGCATGTTAGAGGAACGTTTTTGGAGTTTAAAGTAAAATCTTGGATCATTCGGTATGTTTGTGATTTTTTTGGCATTCATCGTCCAAATAATGTGGAACGTCTTTGCCAACTAATCTCTTCAACTTCTAATTATTTTACGATTCCCAATTCTGACTTTGCAATTAAATTATCAATCCCCTCATTTCTGTATTATTTTTCCGTTCCCGATTCTGACTTCTAAAATTCAAATATCGATCCCCCCATTTCTATACTTATAATTTTTCCATTCCCGATTCTGACTTTCAAAATTCAAAAATCGAACCCCTCATTTCTGTATTGTTTTTGTGTTTCTCAAAATCAAATATCAAATTCAATCAATTTTAGCAGAACCGAAGTCAGATGTGACTTACGATATTGGTTAAGATTCTCCTTTTTTTTAATTCTTCAGTCTAAAGCTCTGTTCGTAGTAGTTTTTATAAGTCACGATGGGGTTGGCATGTCCATTGGGATAAAAACCTCAATTAAATTAATAAAGATCAAAAAAAAAATGAAAAAATCTCTGATTTTTTTATTATTTTTTGTAGACGCTACTGTAATGGTCTGGTCATGGTGCGTGGCTATCGAACAATACCGGCCACCCCGCGTCACATGTAGGTACCACATTACCAGTACCACTGAACTATACAACTGTAGGTACGTATATAAACTTCTATGGCAACGATTCTCAATGTAGTCAGGAAAGTGACCCATCCTAAACAAAAATGGCAAGTCGGACTCGCCCGTGAGGGTTCCGTACAAATATGTAGGTACTTACATAATTATTATAAAGAATTAGTAGGTAGATATTTTCAAAAATAGTTTTTTATTTTACTTGCAAAACGACCCTGTTTTCTTTATATTTCTCTATACTTGTAGTATAAGACAGTATTCCTCGTCAAATTATATAGTTCTAGTTCAATGGAAAATACCCTTATAGGTTCAAAATATACATTTTTTGCCGCATAAACTACGGTATCTTTTTTTTTACATTAACTTAGAAGTTTAGTTTTTTTACAGCTACATGATACTGTAAATATATCATTTTAATTTAAACTCGATACCTCCACGCGTTTCCGAAATAAAGGTTCATGATATACAGACATACGGACAGACGGACAACAAAGTGATCCTATAAATAAAAGGTCCGTTTATTTTTCCTTTATAGGTACGGAACACTAAAAACAAACAAGGGTGGCTCCCAAACTTTATTTTTTTAGACCCACCATACCAAGGAGGCAGCCAATTGAAAATAATAACTTACCATGTTAGGACATCGTTTTAGCAAGCTATCTCATTTACATAAAACATACTCATAAATTTGACAGATATTAAGAAGAGCCTAAGTGTGTCGTAAGCCTCAAGTAATCACCTACAAATACAAGTTTAGGCACACAATGCAATTCAAAAACCAGTCGACGAACGCAAACTTGCAAATAGCGCGAAATTCCTGATGGGAAAACGCCTTAATACTTTGCCTGACCTGGGATCCGAACCCAGGACTTAATGTTTAACACATGACGCTAGTTAACTTGAAATTGCATAGTGCTTAAAGTCTCCTTAGACCGACAGAAAGGTAGTAGTAGTACCACCCTATTTCTGTTCCACTGCAGGGCAAAGGCCTCTTCTCATTCAGAGAAGGCATAAGCATTAATCACCACGCTTGCTGAAGACGGGTTGACGATTTCAGACTTATATTAATTATATAAGTCCAGGTTTCATCACGATGTTTTCCTTCACCGATGTCAGTGATGTCCAAGATAAACTTAGAAAGTACAAATGAATTGAATAACTCACATTGGTACTTGCCCAGGTTTGAACCCACAACCTCGTGCACAAGAGGCGAGGCCTTAACCACAGGGCCATCATGACTCAGGAAGGTAGTGATCACTAAGAACAGTACTAGGTAACAGTAGTGGAAAAAAGTATGCATATCTTTAGACCACATCCTCTGCTTAGCCTTTTCCCAACTGTGTTGGGGTCGCCTTCCCAGTCTAACCAGATGCAACTGAAGACCAGAATTTTACATGGAGAGACTGCCTATCTGACCTCCACAACCCAGTTACTGAGCAACACGGTACAACACCGGCTAAATACCCGTAACGACTGTCAAAGGTCCACCAACGACAGCCAGGACCAACGATTTACGAGGCACAAAGTAGTTTCAATATGTGGATGAGTGGACGGCCACCCATCCACGCACCAACCTCGGCATGCGTAGCTTAACCTTCGATCGGCCCCCTCATGGGCCCCTTCACGTTTTTAGACCACACAATTATGATTTATCGATATAATCCCGCCTAAACCTACAGAGAAACGCGTTATACTGTCCCTTCGCCACCCAGCAAGCAATATAATCTCTATATTTAGCTCTAATCACGGTAAAGCTATGATTACAGGTCAATTTGAGTCCGCCATCATTATTTATATTTTTTAAACGAGTAACCAACTCGATAATGAGCCTGTGTATCACGAAGCTGAGTTTCGTGTTAGAGAACAGAGGCGTGGAGTTGTCGTTTAGATTAGGCTCAATTTTTTTTTTACCTGTTAGTTCGAGCGCTCCACTAAAGTCATGTTCTTCTTCTTTTCCTTTTTAAAAACGTTGCCCCACATTATGACTTTCTCCTGTGTCGTGGTTGCGTTTACAAACATTTAAACTGACATACACAAACAGCCAAACCCGGAACAACTACCTGTAGGCCATACAAATATTCGTTCCGTGCGGGAATCGAACCCATGAGACGCAGCGAAGCAGCCAATCGCTCAGCTCACTCAGTTGAAACGTAGCGTTAAAAATCTTTGTAGGTTCAGGAAAAAATATTCTTATTTGAAGTCAGAATTAGACTTAGCCAAAGGTTCAAAATAAATTACTAAATAGTTTAGTCATTTTAGTCCATCAATTTGGGTAACTTAATTTAATTATTTAATGCTCTCTATCTTAATTTTATTAATAATAATTGACGTGACCAGAGGGCCGGCTCATTCTTTGCCCAAAGAATTAGTATTGCCATCCAACGTGGCAATGCTGCCAGTCTTTTGGGCACGTTTCCAGATGACAGCGATGCGGAGGAATACTTTGACGCCTGAGTGTCCTTGTCGGCTTTTTTTTTGTTTTTTTTTTTTGTTTTTGTAAATATGTATATACCTAGTTATTTTTATAGTATAATTGTAAATATGTGAATATCTAATCTTAATAAATGTCTAAATCATAGTAATAATTAAACATATTAAAAATAATAATTTAGTTACTTTAACTTTGTTTAGTAGTTTCAGTTCATCCATTTGAGGTTTTGTCAATTTCTGATTGCCCCTTTGACAATGCAAAAGAACCCTTAAATGATCTTACTGTAGGTTGAGTTTGAAACGGAGTATGGAAATCAAAGTATCGCTTATTAGGTGAAGCAAGTTAGACATTGTTAGGTGAATCGATTACAAGTTTAGCGTTAATTTTAATATTAAAAGAACATAATTGAAAGATTTCGTCACATGCAAACCTATTGTTAAATAAAACCTCATTAGTGATTTAATATCTAATTACGTACATCATAATCTACCGAAAAGTTGCTAAAAGGATGGTTATTTAAAAAAAAAGTATGTGTGTGATGTGTGTGTGTTTGTAATGTGCGTGTGTGTCTGTGTGTTAAAATGTTTATATTTTCTTTCTTTTTGTTTTCTTTCTTAAAAATATGTATATACCTACATACTTTAACTCACGCCTTTTCCCTATTTTGCTTCGTTTACGTTTGTACATTTGTTCATACACGCACGCCGCTTGCGTGTATTAAAAATAATATAGAAAAAATACCAGCTCAGCCTCTCAACAACCACCTCTGTCCTTGGTACACAGGTGATAATGTGGCAATGTCGCAGCAGCCGGCGGCTACACACGATTATCCTATCTCTGACCACACAGCACTCGACACAGATTCATTCACTTTTACGTGTCCACGCCCCTTTATTTTGAGAGGTAAGCAGCATTCACTGAGTGGTTCCGGCGGAGAAATTTGACCTTTTGATGGAAGGTAAAAGAATAATATAGCAACATATTTAAGTATAATGAGAAGCTGTGCCCGTGACTTCATCCTTCATTTGCGCAGAATCCTTATTAATTTTCTAAAATAAAAGTAGCTTAATTTACTCCTTAGACCATCGACTATCTATCAGTGAAAGTCTCATTAAAATTGGTACAGCCGTTAAGGAGATTACCTCAAACAAACAGAGAGACAAAAAAAACCCGCTTTTATAGAAACTCCAAATAAAAAATAGATATAAAAACTTTTTTGCTAATAGCTCTAAAACTAGATATGAGTTTCCATGCTGTACGATACTTCTAACAGTGGGTCCCATTGTACCATGCAAGTTCGCCATCCTCCTTTGATTAAGAAAAATGTCAATAAGAAACAAATGTTATTCATGGAAAAAAGCGTGGGGTGCATCTACGAGTACCTATATTGTAAAGGACAGTCTGGCCTGTTAACAATCATTTTTAAATAATAATAATTAAAAATAAATAAATAAATATTAATTATGTGTAACTATTTGTAGTGTGTACATATGTAAAGATTAAAAAGTCACACAGAGGTCTATTTTAATTAACTCGCTCACAAGTAAACTGAAGCGAAACGAATAGAAAATAAGATACCAAACCTTGTATGGCTTTATACTTACTTGAACTCAACAGTAGATTACTTAACATCACGCAAGTAATCCCCCAAAATGTTAAGCAGAGGTGTACCATTGTTATACTCACATTTCGCCAGTTACATTTGCATACATACACATTTTCCCATTTAATAGGGGGCGAGGCTATTGCCATCAACGGACATTGACGGCACGGTTGGTGCAGTGGTTGAGTGATTGGCAGCTGCACTGCGTGTCGCGGGTTCGATTCCGGTCTGTTGTTCCGGGTCTGGCTGTTTTAGTGTGTGAGTTTAGTGCACGATACAAGAGGAATTCCTAGGGTGGGGAAACGTTTTCCATACATTTCCATTTGCCGTCATCTCAGAAGTAACCTCCCTCCTAGCCATAGGATCTTTCACACAATCCATCCACCGTTTCCTAGGTCTCCCTCTACTCTTCTAAAGTACCATTAGAGTAATTACGATGACCATCATACAGAAATTATGAGGACATTACTGTGGGTTACGTAAAAGGAGACATTAGCAATTCGAAAGCTAAGTCACGAGCAGGCAATTTGATGGCAATCAATGGCTTTATTGTAGGATCTCCAAATCTTTGGTACGGACTTTCATATGAATAAACTAGAATATATGATGCCTGTCGCTTTGCCTGCGTGGATGTCAGTTATCGCGACCAAAAGTGATCATGAAATTTTCGACGCTTCCTACAAATATCAATATATTATAGCTAATGTATGTTAAAACTTGACAAATTATATATTACAACCTTCCTCGAGATCCACTCTATCCATTGGTGAGAACAGCATGAAAATCGGTGCAGCAGTTTTTGAGTTTATCGCAAACAGACAGAGAGATAGACGCGGCGGAGGACTTTGTTTTATAACATGTAGTGATAAATGAATCTGCTCGACCGCCTCGTTCGTCTAGTGGTCGCATGCGTGACTGCTAAACATGAGGTTCTGGGTTCAATTCCCTGGTCGAGCAATGTGTTATCGGGATTTTTCGTTAGGAATTTGTCAGTAGCAGCCCGAAATCTGGATGTGTGTATTTTATGCTGCATGATTCGATCCCGCGACTCCTGGCGTAGACCCCTCGTAGTCTGCAGCGCGTACCACTCGAAAAAGGCTGTATTGGTATGTATAGTAAAAGTTTTCTTTTTTTGGAATGGGTTTTTCGTAGTTAGTAATCTTCAGGGTTAAAACAATTTATTTTAATTAGACCACTATAAAAAGCACTACAAGTATCTAAATGTTTCTAGTTACCACTTCCAAAAGGTACTTTTGTTTGGAGAACAATGCGCAAGAAACTTCTTTCTTTTCTTTAAAAACGTGGCCCCACACTAGGAATTTCTCCTGTATCGTGGATGCGTTTACAAAAATTTAAACTCACATACACAAACAGCCAGACCCGGAACAACTACCTGTAGACAATACAAATAGTTGTTCCGTGCGGGAATCGAGCCCACGACACATGGCCCAACAGCCCAGCCGATCGCACTGCCACTGCTTTTTAACAATTGGTTTTTCTAGAGCATGTTGTGTTCCGTATTTTCAACTCTCATCATTCAACTAATACTCTCACACAGAAGCAAATTGGGAAAGTAACCCAAATTGTCTCCTCTACATAATATTTTTGACCTACCTTAGTGCGGTTTCTTCAGTTTTGTCGTTTTTGTTTGGTTTTGTAGTGTTTTGTTTTGCTGTTTTGGCTCACCGCTCTATGCACTTAAAATTCAACAGAATTCTTCATTATTTTACCTTCACTGTTTCACTGCTGGTTAAAGGTTCAAATCATCTTTGTTGCCGTATTTTCTGGCCAATCAGTCTTGAACTAGTCTAGATCGCTAAGACCTTTACATTTGTTTTCTATTTGAAACTAAATTAACGTTTGTCGGTAGGTTTCTGTGTTTTTGTTACTCCTGCAAGCTGGAGCAGCTGAACAGATTTAGATAAAATTGGTTATGAAGGTAACTCATACCCAGGACTAATACATAAGCTATTTTATCTCTCGAAAAGTAGCCTTTGTGTTTCTCCTGGATATAAGATACTTGCATAAAAAAAATCACCTGTTCCATTCAGCCATTTCAGACGTTATAACCATAGGGAACACCGCGGGCAGCAGCTACTTTTTCCATTGGTCTAGTAGTCGCAAGCGCTGCTGCTGAGCATCAGGTCTTGAGTTCAATTCCCGGGTCGGGAAAGTGTTATTAAGTTTTACCATTTGAACATTCTTAGTAGCACCTTGGTTGATGGCAATAGGCTCGCCCCTTATTACACGGATAATATAGAAATATCTAATATCCACCAAAAAACAGCTTCAAGTAATATAAGTACACGTTTCAAGGAAATGTCTCTCTTTACTTGAAGAGTATAGCCCACCTACATATACCACCCACAGGCTTGCAATCATGATAGGTAGAGTCATGGAAGGTGCGTAATTATCACCGAAGTACCGTTTCGTATGCCGAATCGGTCAGTATAACATTTCCCATATTGTACTGGCACGGATCTTGAGCGCTGACCCTTTGAGTTATACAGTATTTTTGTAAGAAGTGATTATGCGCCAACTTACCCCCACTACTGCATCTACAATTCTAAGACCAAGTCGCAAAATAGCAGTGTCTATATTAATATCACGACTGAATTCCCCGAACGGTTGGGCAGAAGTGTACCTATAATAACACCCACATTTAGCCAGTTATGTTTTAGTCCCGAGTAGTAAGGGACGAGCCTATTGCCATCAAACGGGAACAGGCTCCAGGCTGATAATGAAAAAAATCCTATTTAAAAAAATCAATAACACTTTACACGACCTGGGGATCAAACCCAAGACCTCTCGCTCGGCAATCGCGCTTAGGCCCAATAGACCAACGAGGCAGTCACCACTTCTGCGTAAAGTCTACAAGATCCGTGCCGTCAATTGTAAGACCACAATCGTATATAGCAGTGTCGAAATTGTAAATACTAAAAGTGCTTGTAAATAGTAACAATAGCACCGGTCTAACAAGTTTAAGCTATGATTGCTGAGGTGGTTCCGTAGTCGGTTGACCATCCATTGGATACTGAGACCAGTAGCATGAGAAGCCGCTGCTCCCGGCTGTCATTCGTAGGTTTTTGACAGTCGTTACACATAGTCAGAAATCTACAAGTCTGAGGACTAGTCTTACCATCATCATCAGGCTATACTAGTCCACTGCTGGACATAGCCCTCTCCTAATGAGCGCCGTAGCGCCCTGTCTTCAGCTTGCCGCATCCAGCATCTGCCTGCAGTCTTTCACAGATCGTCATCCCACCTGGTCATAGGGCGTCCTACACTACGTTTGCCGAGTCGCGGTCTCCACTCAAGAACATGTTTACCCCAGCGGTTGTCGGTTCTTCGCGAGATATGGCCAGCCCACTGCCACATCAACTTTTTTTTTTTTTATTGTAATTCACAAAACTGATATACAATCACACATGCAATAAATATAAAGTAATTGATTTACATACATAAGATTGATATCTACTAGATGTGAATCCAGCATGCACACTTTAGGTAGGCTTTATATATAATTACAAATAAAAGTATCTTAAAATTAAATAAAAGAGGAATAAAAAAATTAAAAAATTGAAGGAAACACAAAGAGTACACGTATATCATTAAGTAATTATGTTTCTGAGTTTAGTTCTTACTGAGGCTACGGAACCAGCAAATATATCTATTTCACTGCGAATGGAGTTGGCAAGAGAAAGCATGCGGCATAAAGGTGAAAAGTGACCGATATTAGTTCGACCATGAGGTAGAATGAACGTCCTTCGGTTAATTAAGCGGCTGCTGCTACGTGGGACACTAAACTGCACTTTTTGTAAAAGCTTGCTAATTCTTTGAGCTATGTCGGTGACTTTGGTTCTCTGTCGGATGTAGTCTTACCATGGGGTATCGTGTGGCTCAGGAACTGGGTTGTGGAGGTCAGATAGGCAGTCGCTCCATGTAAAATACTGGTATTCATTTGTATTCGGTTAGATTAGAACTCTACTACTACTAGCTACTCCAACCTATGTAGTTGGCAAAGAGCGAGGCAGATGATGATGATCCATCTATTTTCATATTTTCAACTATGTGATATGTGTCACCCGTCGGTCGGCATATCATTTTGTTTATTAACTACAGGTATAATGAAGTTCAATAGCTTTAAAAGTACCACCCACGCTAAAAGTAGTGCTGTTAGTTCACCACGTGATTATCACCAATGGTGCCCGTAAATTATGGGAATACAACGTCGTGTCGACTGCCAAATTTGTGGCCTTTTGAAGATAGACATGTGTGGACATTCCCGTTGTGTGTTGGAGGTGAAAATTTTTGTGAGATTTTTGCTGTGGCCAGTGATCTAACTTGTGATGTAACGAAAGCTATTCTCTTTTATCGTTAACCGGTGCTGCAATATTTCTGCTGGTCTTACAGCATGATTAAAATCAATTAATTTTTATTAGGTATTTCAGTAAAATTGATACTAATATACTATGAGTTGTGTTACTTGAATAAATAATTGAATTATTATTATTCTTGACGGAGTCGTCGAAGTGAAACTGCAAGCTTGATCTCCGCGAAAGCGGGAGTTTTGGTGCTGGCACAGGAGGCATTTTTTGTTATAAATAAAAATAAAAAAAATCTTATGGCTGTGAATCAGCACGTTTTGAACATCAAAAATTACTTAAGTCGGGGACTGTCTTATGTCTGTGTGTTGTGGACAGACGGACAGCGCAGACTTAGTAATAGGGTCCCGTTGGCACCCTTGCTTCTACGCCATTATCTTTGATGGTCCTTACAAACTTTAAAAGCCTGAAGCAAATGCACGAGTTACTATAAAAAAAAAACTCATAGCAGTATCAGTGTGCTTATAATATTTGAGGAGTTCCCTCGATTTCTCCAGGATCCCATCATCAGACCCTGACTTAGTGACAATGAAACCAACTTGAGAGCGTACCCTTTTAAACAGAGAATTTCCCAAGTCGGTTCGCAATAGGCGGAGAAATCAGTAAATATAAAAAAGAAAAAAAAACAGACACACACACAGTGTAACATATAACCTCTTCCTTTTCTGAAGCTGCTTAAAAAGTAATCGTATAACTAGTTCTCAGCACATCCACGTTAAGCCAACACTCTGAAATTGGCCTAAAAAAAAGCAAAGCTCTAAAACAAACAGATCTCGGCACCAGGCCCCAGGCAGCCGGAATTTAATCATACTTATTATCCAGTTATGACAAGCAACACCGTCATATATAGCGGGTTCACTAAACAACCGTTCTTCTTTTGTTTGAAGAAAGCAAATCGTCTTGCATCCACAAATTCTGCATCACACAAAGGTTGACTGGTAGAAAATGGCCTATGGCATTAAGTACGCCTCTACATTTGTGTGCTTAAAGAATTAAATAAATAAATTAATAAACCTCAGGTCCAGTTGAAAACCAGCGTCAAACACAGCGTCTGATGTTTTTGCTGAACTGTAAGTATTTGGCGCAGCCGTAAGGCAATTTTTTTTTCCATCTGGTTAAGCAGAAATTAAATTCTCGAGCAGAAAGAGGTGTTAGTTCTGTAATTTCAGCGTAATTTTTAGCAAAAGAATCGAAACCTTTATTAATTACTTTTAGAATTTCCTACGAATATAAAATATTTGCAACAAAAAAAAAGATCGTACAAACGAAAGAATTACCAACGAAAATAAGTAAAAACATTTAATGTCACAATCTACTTGATAAACGTCATAAACACCCAATCAAAATAATAAAATAATACGTCAACAGCCAATTAACAAGCATAGAGCATTACCACAACTGACCGTCAAACAAGTTAAACCCACTTAAACTTTAAACCAAGCAACAGAATCCCATCCCAATTTTTGAACAATCTGTATCTCAAGTCATGAAATAATTTATAACGTACACTCGCCCTGTATAATTAGGTCTGGTCAGACGGTTGATTGCTTATTATATTGATGTTTCAATTTTATACCCATTTTTATGGTCATCGACCAACTGTGGGGGGTGGCCACCCATACCGTTGTTCAAACCCTTCACTCTAGTGATCATACCAATAAGACTATCTTCGTCTACTTAAGCTCTGACGGATTCAGGATTTTCCGTCTCGTTCTTACTAGCTTATAGTGTATTCTGTCTCTCTCTTGTGATTATAGCGAGTAAAGAAAGTTAACTCTGGTCACGAAGTTATAAGATGTTTAGTAACTATGTGATGATTTTCGATTTTTAGTTTTAGGACGTTTCCATATTAGTTTCCGTTTGTAAATTCTTCCTTTTGTTTTTTTTTTATGACATCACCTGCTTGTATGCTGTATTTTATCGTCTATCGTAATCAAAGCTTTATAAGACGTCGGACTTTTTGCTAACAATTTGGCAATTAACAATGGAAGTTTCGATGCAAAAACAAAGTTTCTTAAAACCGGATAAACTCACATTATTGAGGTCAATTAACCCCTTCGAAGGCATTTGAAGATGCCGTTGACAAATTCGTTTGGGAAACATTTTCTGATGAATTTGTCCGACATTAATACGCGGCTCAGTTGGAATTTTGAACGTTGTTTTTGGTTTATTTTTGGTTCTAAATCGAGTGGAATCGATGTCGCGACTATCTCGGTACTTTGATCTCGTTTAGACTCGTGCGCACCTCAAAGTTTGGTTTGATTTCCGTTAGAAGTTTGCTTTCACATTAATTTTCAAGTAAAACTTATTTTGCACAAATTATTATTTCGTGTTTTGTTTTTCTTCTTTGTATATTCCAATATTAAGACATTAAGTCAGAGAAGTTGTGTGAAAATAGGCTGTCATGGTATGGACACGTGATGCGAAGGAATGAGGATCATGTTGTGAGGAAAGTTTTGAGTATGAATGTAGAGGGTTGCAAGAGTAGAGGGAGACCTAGGAAACGATGGATGGATTGTGTGAAAGTTGATATGGCTAAGAAGGAAGTGACTTCTGAGATGACGAGAAATAGAGATGTATGGAAGAAGAAGACATGCTGTGCCGACCCCAAATGAAATTGGGATAAGGGCAAGAGGATGATGTATATTCCAATATTTAAGTATGAATGATAGTTATTAAATTTGTCCGTTGGTCCAGTGGTCGGAAGGTCCTAGGTTCCGATTACCAGGTCATGCAAAGGGTTATTGGGTTTTTCCCAACTGGAATTTCTCAGTAGCAGCCCGGAGTCTGGATTTGTGGTTGATAACAAAAGGCTCGCCAACGGTATGGGACTTAAACATAACTGGTGAAATGTGGGTGTGCTATAGATATACCTACCCTTATTTTAACTAATTTTATTTTCCTGGTTGAAATGTTTAGGTATACGTGCATGTCGACCATCTCGGACACTAATCTGCATGGTCCTCACATCATCTAACCAAGATAATGTCTGGACTTTAAAAAAGACTGATTTCTGAGTTTCTTTTAGTGTTTCTTTTAAGATATATATACAGATAGCGAAACACCAACCGATGTTTCTTCTTGTTGATGTGTTTAAACCTATTTACAGTAATAAATATCATTTATCGTTTATCATTTAGCAGTGGCGTGACGTCCCGAAAAACTCATCAGACTATAATGTCTGATAACACCAAAACTACTCAATTTTATTTTCGAAACGCCGAACAGAGGGATTTTATTAGATGCAGCGTCTAAATCGAACAATCCCTAAAAGGCAATTAGCTTTGATTACGGCCCACGTAATTGGATTTCATTAAGAGTATAAAAAGAGATACGAAAAAGTATAAAAATAAAAAAAAATCCGGACTGCCGACAGAAGTGGAAACTTGAACCTTTGGAATGAGTCTGTTTTTGGCACGCGTCCCCTTAGCATGTCGGTGACGCGAGCCTATAAGTTTGGCCCCTGCCAAAAATCTGAAAAAGTTTTCTCTTTAAAAATTGATCATCACTTCATGTACTGAATGCTTTAGCATTTTTGGTTAGAGTATTAGGTTTTGACTCCTGGTTTTGTCTTAAAATTGTTATGTTGCTAGATAGATTTCTTGGTTATTTTAACGATACTTGGTACACGGTAAGAATTTTTAATAGCATCCCTGAGTCTCAACGGCACACCGTTTGATGGCAATAGGCTCACCCCCTATATACAGGTGTGTCTACGTTTTTCGTACAGCACGCGCATGACCACCATAGATACGGGCTTTGTCGACGGAAAAATAGACAACATGACAGATTGCTGAAAGATTTCTTCCGTTCCAAGCATGGCGATGTTTAAACTGAAGAGAAGAAAGTTTTCTATTCTCTTCAGTCTGGCGAGCCGTGCTCTTGTAGAAGAGACTTCAAGTTGGAAAGAAAGTACGTTGTGTATTCTTGGTAGAATAGATATAGAATTGGTTATGCTACGCGTGCTGCTCTCCTTTCGCATGTCTACTGGGAGGAATTTCTATTTCAACAAGCAGTACCTTTGTGCTCTTCTCCATTTTTGAATAAATAAAATTGAATTATCTGTTTGTACCGTACATTTAAGTACAGGTATGTCAACTGTATATCAAAAAAATGTGTCTCTTTTGTTTTGGCTAATCTACAAAATGGCTGTGTCGATTTTGATGAGTTTTTTACTGACAGATAGTTAATGTTATAAGGATTAACTTAAGTTATTTTTATTTTAGAAAAATAATAAGGGGTCCACACAAGAAACTTGGAAAATTTCATGGGTTTTACCCATGAATATTCTTAAATTACACTCAGGAGAAGTCGTGTACAACAGCTAGTTAATAAATAAACTCGTAACCTAACTAAATTAAAGTAGTCCTAAAAAAACTTTGAGCACCAAAAGGCGCGCGGCGACTGGAAAACGTCGGCGGCGCCTGAGCATCTCTTATAAATCACGTCCCGCCATCTTGTAGATTACCCGATTAACTAGTCAACTGTTAAAAACATAGATTCTTTATGTTCCACTACTATTACATTCACGCTCACTGACTTTAGTAGGAGGCTGAAAAAAGTAACCAAACTTTTTTGACATTTAAACTTTTTTGTTTTAAAAAAAGGTGTGGGTTTTTTTTCTTAATTTGGAGGCACAGGTGAAGTTAGGTTAGCTGTCATGTTTTTTTCTTGAAGTATCATGACGTGATATCATGTGGCCACTTATTGGAAGTGATAGGTTTGTAATATTATCTGAGGGAGGTTTGGTTGGACGCAGCATAAATTGAAATGTGATCGACTTCCCTCGAAACATTTTTTTCTCTTGTAACCTATTACGTTTTGCTGTTCTTTTTAATATGGTGCCTGTACTAAATTGAATTGGCTACGGTTGCTTCTTTTCTGTATTTTTTATTTATACGACCCCAACTTTTAATTAACTAGGTAGATGGTCTGCTGTCAAAATAAATACAAAAAATAATGAAGACAGTCAAAACGATTCAATACTGTTGAAAACGATACTACAAGGATTACTTTCATTAGGATTACCTTTTTTTTTTATTTGACAGTGGCTATGATTAAGCTAGGTATGGATAGAGGCCAGCACATTTTAGCTACCCCAATTTTTCAAAAGTCAAATTTCCTTGATAGTTTTCCAACTTTATCAGGAAAATATAAGGTTTATGTTCAATTGTGAAAATTTTAAAGTTTGGCTAGCTTGATATGCTGGCGTCTGTATAATTAATAACTTAATTACTTGACGACCTGATAGTCTGATGTTCTTTTATTTACATACTTAGTAGGTAAGTATCATGATTTCCATCAAATTTGGTAAAATAATAAAGAATGTTACAAAAAAATTGAGTAGGTACCTACCTACAGGAAATATTCCGCCTTTAAGATCTCGTCCAACCATTTTCAAGCATTCAGTCAAGACATATCTGAATAAAATAAAAATAAAACAAAAAACGCCTTTTATTTCATGCTACCAACAATTTTATTAATATATTAATATAATCTAGAATTTTCTTTTCAAATTGTTTAAATACAATATTAGATCAATAATATCATTAAAATAAATATATTAAAAAATAATCGTTTAAAAAAATGTTAACAAAATTGATTGAATATATGAGAATTTTGATCAAATAGTGCAATTAATTTATTTCAATTAGTTTAAGTAGATTGCGTAATGTAAAATAAATAAAATAACAAAAAATTGTAAGATTGGAAATGATTAAACATCTATTCAAATAGCATGCATGCACCTCTCACATGGTCAGTGGAGGACTTACCTACCTACATAAAATTCCAACATGGATTCCGTCTACAATATCGACGCACGCGCATTCTATTCACACAAGTCCCGACTGTTTGTTAGTTAATTGATGCTGTCAACTAGTAATTGACCCCATCGCTTCCTATTTAACGGACCACCCATGTATCCACATGCTCCTCATCATAAGCGGTACTGACCGGTTTTACAATTGACGTTTATAGTTCATAACATAACAGCACGCCTGTATTCTCTGAAGGGTTGGGCAGAGGTGCAACTAAACAATCATGGTAGGTGGAATCATGGAAGGTGCGTAATTATCACCGAAGTACCGTTTCGTATGCCGAATCGGTCAGTATAACATTTCCCATAGTGTATGTAACTGGCACGGATCTTGAGCGCTGACCTTGAGTTATGCAGTATTTTTTTAAGGAAGTTATTATCCGCGAACTTCCCACTACTGCATCTGCAATTGTAAGACCGAGTCGCAAAATAGCAGTGTCTATATTAATATCACGACTGAATTCCCCGAACGGTTGGGCAGAGGTGCAACTAAACTAACACCCACATTTCCAGTCAGTTATGTTTACTGCCCATGTAATAGGGGACGAGCTTACTGCCATCAACGAACACAAATCCGGACTTCTGAACATCATTTTGCTTGACCTGGGAATCGAACCCTGGATCTCAGTTGTCGCGCTGTGAACCATTAGACCAACAGGCAGTCGTTGATAGTTCAGTTTTAATACTTAGTTCCTTCTGCATTTTATTGTTTTATTAATTTCAAAATGGACTTGCTTTTTGACCTGCTTATTCAGGCATGTATTAACTATAAGTCTAGGATTCCTTTACCGATGTCAGTGATCTAAAATTAACTTGAAAGAAAGTATGTATGAATTGAAAAAGACACATTGTTACTGACCCGGTTTCGAAGCCACTACCTCATGGAAGACATCGACGCTCATAACTGGTACCATGAGTTTAGTACATGATTCTAGACCCCATAGTATTTAAAATTTTCGTCGGTTTTGTGTGTGTGTTCATGTGTTTTTTACTCAAAACAGTGGGTACTAACCAATCTCGTGCACAGGCGTCAAGCTCGTCAAGATTACGTAAATACAAAATCAAAATCACAATAAACTTATTCAAATTAGGAACGTCAAAGCGTTTACATAAGACAGTCCCCCAAAACGACCACCCTTCACCACTTCTTAGTGTTTTTGATGGGAAGAAGTGGCGGAACAAACACCCCAGCAACATGACTGTCTGATTAGTTTGAAGAACTTGAATTAATACAATATAAGTAAAAATATATATATATAAATCATTAAATTAAATAACACCACATGTGAGCTAGGACACACCGATATGCTAAAAATAAAAACTAATAGTATCAACAAAATGGACAATTAACTCAAGCAAAGCCTGCCAAACTATAATAAATTAGAGTTTAAAAAAACAAAAAAAACACGCTTTTATGAAAATCCAACTAAAAAATAGAAAATAAAATTTAATAAATTTGGATTAAGAAAAGTGTAAATTAGAAAAAAATGTATATTAATGGAAAAAAGCGTGGGGTGCATAGTGTTAATATTGAAGAATACACGCCGATACATGGAGCCCGCTGTGAATGACAGTAACCATGGAAAAATAGAAAATGTTTATAACTATTGACACTATGCACCCCACGCTTTTTTCCATTAATATACATTATTTTCTAATTTACACTTTTCTTAATCCAAATTTATTAAATTTTATTTTCAATTTTTTTGTTGGATTTTCTATAAAAGCGTGTTTTTTTAGTTTTTTTAAACTATAATTTATTTTTCAATTTTTAGTTGAATTTTTTATAAAAGCGTGATTTTTTTCCGAATTATTGCATTGTCAGCGGTCTTTGACAGGTGTGCAAAATTTGAATGAAATCTGACCGTTTAAAGTGGGTCAAAATAGCGTCCAAAGGAGTCGGTTACAAACATACATACATACATACATACATACAGGTGAAACTAATATAAAGCGTGTAAAAATAAAAATAACCCCAGGTTTAAAGGGCGTGCCCGCTGACATGTGCAGTGCTGGATTTTATCGTTAGGGCTGTGGCTAAAGTTACTAATCATAAACTAGTGATAAACTAGGACCATCGAATACAATAAACAGTTAATTGTTATAACAATAACAAAACCATGGCCAGCAAGACGACCAACATCAGACATGTTAAACTGAAGAGTAAGGCCCGGCGCGGGCGCCCACTATCGGTGGGCATCGGTGCGGCTCGGTACAGCTCGGGCGCCTTACGGCGGCGTTTACGGGCGGATTCGGGCGGTTTCGGGCGGCTGAGAGGTGCGTCGAGCGACTTCGGGCTGCCTCCGCAGCCGTAAGCATGGCTAAGGACGCCGAGGCTATCTTCAGGTAGCTCGGGTGGCATTTTCGAGGCAGATCTAAGTCCCAATCCACCATTATACACACACAACTGTTTTCACGTAACGTAACGACTGCTCTGCGATGTTTCTGCCGTCCGAACTATTCTGAGGCTACCCAAAATCAGCTATGGCGTCCTTAGGTGTGCTTACGACTGCCGAGGCAGCTCTCAGGCGCCCGAAGCCGCCCGAAATCGCCCGAAGTCGCACGAAGCCGCCCGAGCTGTACCGAGCCGCACCGATGCCCACCGATAGGCGATAGTGGGCGCCGGGCCTAAGGCAGAGGTGTACCTATGTATGTATACACACATTTCTATAGCACATTATAAAAAAGTCATAATTGCCTTTCCTGTTTGTATTAAATATACAGTTTTACATGTTTCATAAGAAGTTGTGTGAAGAAAAATATATATTCCGTAATTGGTCATTAATGAATTTCACAGTGCTTACCAATAAATTAGTTGTCACAAAAACTCTATTGCACATGAATTAACGCCACACGTCGATTAGTTTTATAGTGGCAAAAAAGGGGATTAAATTACCCGTTATTTGTTCTATTCACGTACAGACGCCAGCACGTCAAGCTACCCCTATCTGTCAAATTTCTTTGATGGTTTTTCAACTTTATTTGAAAAGAATAAGGCTTATGTTCAATTGGGAACATTTGGCAAATTGGGGTAACTGGATGTGCCGACAGTACATCCAGCTACCGACGGCAAATAGAAATGTATGGAAGAAAAAGACATGCTGCGCCGTCTGTCCGGTGCATATAAGGATAGCAGATAAGAATATTATTAAGTGTCAAAATAGTATTTTCCTAATGCTGGGACTTCACGTCGTGGTGCGTTCGGTGTTCGCGTTTGTTTTCGTACATAACACACTACCACATAATACACTGGCTACACATCGTTCATGAACAGCGAATATGCCGAACATTTACGAATATTTTTACTACAGCATCGAACGCAAATATGGACGTGTTGACTGCAGCAGCGGCTTATTATTTCCTAATGTGGACGGCAAACGAACACATTCGGCATATTCGCAATCCTTTTATATGTTGCAATAAACCGACAAGCATGCGGATACGTGCCGTGTTCGTGTATTCGCGTATTCGTCTTCGTTCGTGAGAATATGCAAATATAGACGAATAGATCCACCTCACACCGTCGTATTTGGGCGGATAAGACAAATACGCGAACACGCTTGGCGATGTGAAGTGCCGGCATTAAACTTCCTTATATCTTCACTATGTTTTTAGTCGATGCATTTATACTCCCAACTATGCTTGTAGGAAAGCTTTAAGTAGTACAACCAAAAGAATGAACCCGTGTCCGTCCCTTTCTTGTTTTATAAGAGAAAAGAAGATGGAGATAGCTTTAGTTTTGAACTAGGCAGTCGACCCCATAGTCTAATTAAACAGTCATAAGGATTGCCTACAGGAATTAAAACTGAAAACTTTGTTTTAATTGTCAGTGTAGGGCAACACGTCACAATAGTATATCTGAAACGCGAACCGATTACTTTTGCCTCCATCAATAAACGCTCAACACTGCTGAGGAACTTCTCACTTCAAAAAAACGAAAGAACATACATGAACTCACGACTTTTTCCCATGGAAGGCAGAAACTAAAAAAACGCCACCTTCTACAATCCTCTTGCTTATATTCTTTTTGCTTCGTTACAGTTCATAAATCTGGTAATACACGCACGCCGGTTGCTAGTACTACGCACATGACCTTTTTGAAGAACATCACTAATAAGGTCAGTGTATGTCCTTCAAAGGCGTCCTTTCACGGCGTTTCCGCTTACATCTGCCTCACAAATACCTTTTGTTAGTTGTCTTCTTCTTCCTTTCAACGTGATCAAGCCATCTATAAACCTAAAGAATCATTGGCCTAGTCTTTTGCCAACTGTGTTGGAGTCAGCTTCCAGTCTAATCGGATGCAGTTGAGTTACTGGACAACACGATACCCAGTAAGATGCTAGTCAGACTTTCGGTTAGTTACGGGTCCTTACGGGTAGTTAGGAAACTACCCGTAACGACAGTCAAAGATCTATAAATGACAGCCAGGACCAACGGCTTAACGTGCTCAACAAGGAGCCTCGATATGCAATGAACGGTCAATCCTCCACAGACTGACCTCGGCAAGCGTAGCTTAATCTTCAATCGACGCTTGTGGCTGTTTCTAAACCTAAAGAATCACAAGCTGCTCAAGCCTAAAGAATCACAAGCTCCTCAAACCTAAAGAATCACAAGCTCCTCAAGCCTAAAGAATCACAAGCTCCTCAAACCTAAAGAATCACAAGCTGCTCAAGCCTAAAGAATCACAAGCTCCTCAAGCCTAAAGAATCATAAGCTCCTCAAACCTAAAAAATCACAAGCTCATCAAACCTAAAGAATCACAAGCTGCTCAAGCCTAAAGAATCACAAGCTCCTCAAACCTAAAGAATCACAAGCTGCTCAAGCCTAAGGAATCATAAGCTCCTCAAACCTAAAAAATCACAAGCTCATCAAACCTAAAGAATCACAAGCTGCTCAAGCCTAAAGAATCACAAGCTCCTCAAACCTAAAGAATCACAAGCTGCTCAAGCCTAAAGAATCACAAGCTCCTCAAACCTAAAGAATCACAAGCTGCTCAAGCCTAAAGAATCACAAGCTCCTCAAGCCTAAAGAATCACAAGCTCCTCAAACCTAAAAAATCACAAGCTCTTCAAACCTTAAGAATCACAAGCTCATCAAAGCTAAAGAATGATACGAAAAAAATATCACAAACAAAGACACGATAAAAATCAATATTGCCATTGCTGTGATGGAACGTAACGAGGCTCGCCGCGACACAGCTGGCCATTCTCGCACTAGTTAAAAGAGTCAACTTGTACACCATATCATTACAGTGGACAGTCTAACGTGTGATTATGTACACCCCGGTTGGACAGTCGATCAGCGTGAGAAAGCACACACGCTTGGAACGAGGATATTAGATTATGTGGAAGAGGCAAGGTAGTGGTGAACAGAACGACCCTGAAGGTAATGTTATACTTTGTGGAACGAGAAAAGAACATTTTTAATTGCGGGTTATAAACTTTCTTCATTCTTTTTCTTTTTTAATAACGTTGCTCTAAACTAGGAATTTATCCTGTGTCGTGGGAGTGAATGTTCATGATTAAAGTTGATTTATAGGAAATCTGCTGAAAACCAGCTCAATTGGAGAATCATAGATGAATTTGCCATAGAGTGATAAGTGCTGCTCCACAAACAACGATGGAAAACTTAATATCGTGTCCAGTGTCTCCTGTTATCTGCACGTCACAGGAGCTGACGGACGCCACTAAAATCTGTGTCTACCCAATGGTCCCTATGGTCGACCCCTGTATAGTGGGTGCGTTTATATACATTTAAACTCACATACAAAAACAGCCAGACCCGAAACAACTACCTGCAGGCCATACAAATATTTGTTCTGTGCGGGAATCGAACTCACGACACGCAGCGCAGCAGTCGATCGCTCAGCCACTGTGCCAACTATGAAAACTATAGGTATATATTTAAAAGAACCATAAAACTAAATATATATAAATTCAAACATGTCTAAAGTTTTTCTTGTAAAAATTCTATCATAGAAACAACAATATTTTAATTAAAAACACAATCTAATCCCGTATTTACAGTGGAAAGCGACCCAACGTGGGTATATAGCTACAATCTCATTTGAGATCGTAAAGCAATCAATGTACTACGGAGAACACAATCCTGGTAATGTAACGCCAGGATTCCGAGACTGCTCCTTAGCAATGCGGACTGTCAAAAGCCAATGTCGGCTCTCCCTCGAGTGTCCGAACCACTCGGCCCCGGCCTCCCCTTCTTGCCACCCCACTGACCGTTGCTAAAGAAAATTTACCATGGTTCTGCTATCGAGAAGTTAGTGAGATGGATTAAGATATGTGATGACCTATATGGCGCAGTGGGCGAAGGTCCGCCTGTGACGCAGGAGGTTGCGGGTTCGATTCCCGCCTTAACACAAATGTTTGTACGATCTACAAAAATTTGTTCCAGGTGTTCTGGGTATTTGCTATGTATAATAATAAATGTCTATCTATGTTATGTATTGTATTAAGTATATCAGTCATCTAGTACCCATAACACAAGCTCTGCTTAGCTTGGGGGTAGATGATGCTGTGTGGATTGTCCAGCATTATTTTTTGTTTTTATTTTTTTTTTTTTAAACGTTGCCCCACACTTATTTTACATTCACATTTATTTTATTTATGTATTGATATTTCTTTCTTTCTTTTTGGACGGAACGGTTGGCGCAGTGGCTGAGCGATTGGCTGCTGCGCTGAGTGTCGCAGGTTTGGTCCAAGGAACAAATATTAGTATGGCCCTCAGGTAGCTGTTTCGGGTCTGGCTGTTTGTGTATGTGACTTGAAAGGTTTGTAAACACACCCACGATACAGGGTATAATACACACTTATTTCAGAATAATCCCCACGTTTATTTGTACCTAACAACCAACAAATAAAAAAATAATGCCAAAAGAAAATAATGAAAGAATGAAGAAGAAAGACAAGGAAAAAAGAAGAATCAAAGAATGAATGAATGAATTCTTAATGAAGAATGTAATATGCCTTAGAGATCTATATCGGATCATAACTTTCCTGCACTTTTTACAAAAGTAAGGTATAAAGAAGCCCGTTTAAAAACAAAGCAATCGCTGATGGATGTCATATAAAAACTAATTAATTTAAACTGAAGAATAAGTTTTTAATGGCGACGTCTTGTAGAAAGGAAACATTAAATTTTAAGTATCCTTGATACTGCAATAAAATAACTTTTAATTTGAATACGTACCCAGTAAGTGGTCATCGTTTGTGATACGCCGACAGAAATTAAAAAGCCTGAGATGAGATATTGACACAAATATGCAAAAGAAGGTTATTTTAAGGCTTGTAGACATCTTAGTCTACGTGAACGCGTTTTTGTGAAGGGAAAAAATATCCCTTCGACTGCAGTACAATCCAGGATATGTGATATATGGAAGTTATTATCATCATCTGCCTAGACTTTTCCCAACTATGTTGGGGTCGGCTTCCAGTCTAACCAGATGTAGCTGACTACAAGTATTTTACATGGAGCGACTCTCTATCTGACCTCCACAACCCAGTAACTGGGCAACACGATACCTTACCTTGATAACACTAGTAGTCAGACTTTCGGGCTTCCGACTACCCGTAATGACTGTCAAAGATCTACAAATGACAGCCAGGACCAACGGCTTAACGTCCTCTCCGAGGCACGGAGTCGACTCGATATGTAATGAACGGTCACCCATACACGGACTGACCTCAGCAAGCGACGCTTTACCTTAGATCGCTCCGTGTGGCTGTTTTTAATTAACCACGAGCTCCTCCACTTTTATTTTTGCTGTCTACTTTTCTTCTATGGAAAATAATTGTCGAATATGAGAACCAATAGTAACGCCTCCGACCGGACATCCAAAGGTGTCATGGAGACGACTCGCTCGCACAAGGTGGCCTCTAATATAGCCCAATATAGCCTAATATAGCCCCTCAACCCCCGATTGCCCTTAAGTGCTAACCCAACTTGAGGCGAAGAGCCCGAAATTAGCACTTGAAATTCACGAGCCTACAATATGAAATTCTTTGTGTGCCTGTATTTTCGGGTCATATTTCTCGATTGTACATGCTCTAGTTATTTTTGTAGATGGTTCTCTATAGGCCCTTTGTTTGATATTGTCTCGTTTGGTCATGGGTCGATCGCAGATTGGGCTAACCTTATTGAGGTCAGTTCCTGGATGGATGACCATCCCTTTTATGCCGAGACCACTCCGTGCTTCAGAAAATACGTTAAGCTATTGGTCTCGGTTATCAATAAAGCTCTTTGATAGTCGTTACAGGTAGTAAGAAGCGCGAAAGCCTGATAGAAAGTTTTACCCAGTTACTGGGTTGTGGCGGCTAGATATGCAGACGCTCCATGACCGGAAGGTCGGAAAGAGGCTACTAGAGGTACACCTCTAACTGAACCTTCGAACATATAGGCGTGTTGTTTGCTACTAGGTAAGCATATTGGTATAAAAAAGCGATCATTCTTTATAAAATCTCACTTGAACATTAGAAAAGTCACAACACAATCCCAAAACTTGTCGTTCCACTGAATTTTTGCATTTCTATAAAACCCTAGACTTTCCCTTAACAATAAATCTCTTGACCATAAACTCTTAACCATACATCACTGAACTAGGAACAAAAAATCCTTATTATTTGAATAAAACCAAGGCATCGATTTCCCTACAGGTATTAATCGTATCAATTCCCATCAAGGACTCAATTAAAGTGCCACTAACCACTTATTAGTCACCCCATAGTTTCCCCCCACTTCCCCACTAAACCAACATGGCGTCGCGATTGTCACCTAACCTCAAACAACGATACTGTAACCTGATTTTTAAGCAATTTTGAACCTTATCAGAAAAGAAAAAGAAGCGAGCTTGAGCGCATTAGAAATTTTGCACAGCACCTGAAGTCTTATTCTTCAAACTAGCATGCCATATTACCCCGTTCTACGCTAGAATCTTGTCAAAGTAAATAGCACTTTAGTTGCGTGATTTTAAAGTTGTTTTCACTTACTTATAACATTTGATTGTTAGTTTTGTTGTTATAAGTACGTGGTGGAGGCGTGACATTATCACCCCAAAAGATTGTGGAATTATACATGAAGGGTTGGGGTAAGTGTATTTTTAAGAATGACAGGGTGTTTTATTATTTATACAGAAGTGACCTGCTGGCCAGTTTGAAGACGAAGCTAGCTTAAATTATACGGCTTAACGTTGGAGTTTGGGGTAATTTTTTGTCAAAACTTGAGCCGGATTCTCGATGTTCGATTAATTTTGAAGTGGACGTGTTTAAACTGTGTGTGTTATTGTGTAGGCTAATAGTATTTGAAGGCTTACACAGACAGGTGCAACGCGACAAAGCGACATCACTTTTTTGAAAGAAATAGGTCAATTTCTTTGTAAAGGCGTTGTCGCTGTCGTGTAGTTCGAGCGAATGTCTGCAAAAGCTCTATGACCTAAGTCACGTTATGACATAAAACAGCATCTATTTGCAAATACCTATTTTGTATGAAAATGGGTACGCATTTGAAATGAGAATTGGTGCGTAAGCAAAATGATCAGATTTATTTAGTAACATTTTTTGGCGAAATGTGGGTGGGACACAACAGATGAGTACCTTTACTTCTGCTTTACCCTTCGGGGCGTACCGTCGTGTATTAAATGACATCACCTTTTTATTTTGTTGCCGAGGCGAAATATCCTCATGGATGTCCTCCGCCCTGTGGTGGGCAGAAGGGTCTGTCAGACTCTTACTGACTAAAAACCACCCCGGTGTTCCATCTCACGAACGTACGAACACGGGAACGTACGATCCTTCCACAACCCCGGGCAGACGACATCACCTACTGCAACTAATCAGCTGTCATCATCCTCTTGCCCTTATCCCTTATCTTATCTATTCTGTAAAAACCTGCTGACGAAAACTAAGGTGTAGTGACATACCTAGGTAATTGATAATATTATGTTTAATTACTTCTGTCATCATTATCATTATTTTTTTCTTTGTTTTCGATATTAAACTATTGTCATTGTGTACCTGAGTCTCTGCTAAATTAATGTTATTTCATTCTTTCTTTTTTCTAAACCTCTTCTTTACTTTGAACGTTAACGAACTTTAGTTTTCACCGTTATTCTGAAGTTTTAGCTAAACGTATGAATACTGTTATATCTTATCAAAATACATGTAGTGTTTGCGTGCCAGAGTAACAAACACAGAACTCGTCACAAACTGTAACATTTTTAATACCTTTTGTTAGAATTGTGTAGGATTAACCGCTTATTCGCGCTGTCAGAGTATAAATACGCTAAAAAAATCGGTTACTGGTAAAAATCGTTAAATAGGCAAGTATTTTACTTTATAAGGCTAATGCGTAGCGGTTACTCGCGAAATTCAAATACTCTTAGGTTTTTTGCATTTTGCAACTCAGTATCTATTAGGTAATATGACATTGAAATAGTTTTTTGTGAATATCACAAACCTATCTACATTTTTAGAAATACAATCATTAAAATTACCATAACAATTCTTAATTTTCATTCAATTTCAAATGCACAACATGAACTTATATATTAGTAAAATGATTTCCAATACTTTGTGAAATACATTTTAAATACCTTCACTTGTTAATATTTTTTCGATAACAAACAAGCAAAAACTGCTGAAACAAAAAGTCGCAGGCTGCCACTACGCATTCACCTTAGCACAGCTTGAATAGATTCTTGAATTAAACTGTTATTTTGTAGAAATTGCCATTTTTTTTAATGGTTGATAGTATTACAAAACTAGAATAAATCAAGTGAACACTACGAATCAATTATTTGCCCATGCGCAAATGGTGAACGAATTTTCTCAATTAGTCACAGTGATCATTCCAAATTTGAACGGACCAATACGAATCGATTGCCGTTAATCGCTGACCAATCAGCAGCGGGCGGCTGATCAAACGACGCGTGCGTTCTGACGATCAATGATTGTGTTAATTATTGTGTACTTTATTTTAACCGTTGGTGTATGTATGTTTGGGTCATTCAGTACATGGTTACCGGTTTGAAGACCACCCCATAGTTAGCCATGGGTGTTCTCTAGATGGTGAAAGAGTTATGCCATGAACGAACATTGAACATGACTTTTATAGGCATTCACCTGCTGTGCATACCTACCTTTGCTTTATAATGACGTCATTCTACAGGCTTTGTGTCTTTATAAATAGGTTATGGTACGAGGTGACAGATGGTACAGAGGAACTCGTAGCTGAATCAAAGGTTAAGATACGCTTGCCGATCGGTTTGTGGATGGGTGACCGTTAGTAACATATCCAGACTCCTCCGTGCTCGGAAAGAACGTTAAGCCGTTGGTCCCTGCTGTCATATGTAGATCTTTGACAGTTGTTACGGGTCGTCAGAAGCCCGAAAGCCTGATAACCAGTCTTACCAAGGGGTATCGTGTCAGATAGGCAGTCGTTCCATGTAGAATACTGGTAGCATCCGATTAGACTGGAAGCCGACCCCAACATAGTTGGGAAAAGGGTTGGCATATGATGATGATGGTACTGGATGCCTAAGCTGGGTTTTGTTTAGGGTACTTTTTATTAAATATCTCATATATAAGTCATCCAATCATGTATGTTTTTTACTAACATTGAGTTTCTTTTCATTTTTATAACTTTTGACCTGCACGCGTAGAATGACTATTTTTATATATAAAATAGAATAGATTTGCCTACTATTAATATAGTAGGCAAATCTATTCTTATCCTTTTCTCAGTGGAAATCTTTCTATAGCTGCTGTGTCCTTGAAGAGCTATTAATACTTTTTATATCTGGAAGAACTTTGACTTCTAAAACACAGGCTTGTGGCTCTGTTATACAATATTTCATGAATCGTTGTGTTCTTATGTTTGTATTTCTATGTTTATAAACAAACATTTAACATCCTTTTGTGACTAATGGCCTAACTCTGTTCTGTCTTCTGCTTGATATGGAGGGAAGTGGAAGTTATGAATTTTTCTAACTCCTCCGCTGTTCTTTTCTGATTAATTTCGTTGCGGGATCCAAGACCATGAAGCTTGCCGAGTACCGGAGTAACGATTCAACTCGTTACTCCGGTACTCTTCGAGCTTCATTGTTTCGACGCTGTTCTGGTCGTCGCCACTGTTGATTCTGGTTTTCAGGAGTTGCAGTGGTTTGGGAGTAGTGTGGCGGGCTTGTCCCAACAAAAAAAAAACAAACATTTATTTAATATTTAAACTGTCATTTTTTCTTTTGTTTCAGTTTGTATGGTGGTCGTTACTTACGGATCGAGAGCTACATCAAATGCATATATTAATTAGTACGAGTCGAGAAAATTTAGTGCACCGTTAGTACTACGCGCACGGATGAGTATGAGATTTGTTATACTTACTTACTTAGTTAAAGTTTAAAAGGAAAAGGAGTGTGGAATGTTAGAACGATCGAATTGCAACCACTGGGCTTGTCCTATTTATAATATTAATATCCTGTAATCCTCTCTGGCAGCATGAAAAAGTTCAACTAAACTTACTTAAAAAAAATCGTCTGGTAACATGAATGGTCGGTCACAAGCAACAGTCCTTATATTAGCTAGTTTTCTCCATAATATTAGCGTGTTTTTATTACCGCTTTTGGCCCTTTTAAGTCTACAACATCGACTGCCCCACACGTTAACCCCATCACGCAAAAAACACACGCTCAGTAAAACGCACCTCCACATTCGTTATATAAAATATGAATAACAAAGGGTACGATTTAGCGTGGGTTCCGTAGCGACAAAATAAAATAAAAACAGAATGTAACCACGACTGCGAACCACCTATAATAAGCCTATTGTTTTATACAAATACAATATTGCGTTTATAAATCGGATAAGCCTATGTAACTGAGAATGGCGTAGAGTCGATGTTGGTGTTTTAGATTTTTGGAAGACTTTTTCTTTTGCAAGTAGCAAAAAGGAAAAATCGCAAAGTGGGTGTGCCTAGACACATAAATAGTCTAAAAATATCCACATCGCGACCGAAAATGATCTACTCAAGTAGGTACTAAGTCATGTGAATAAAATGCTATTAAGAAAACCTGAAAAAAATTACTACATAAATAAACAATTACAAAACAATTTTAATAAACAAAGCTTACATAGTATACAATAGTACTAGAATGATAAATAAACCATAATTACTAACTACTTAACTATAATTTTTTTTCAACAATTGTATCCTATTATATAATTACTATTTTTTTTTTTTTAAACGTTGCCCCACACTAGGAATTTCTCCTGTATCGTGGGTGCGTTTACAAACATTTAAACTCACATACACAAACAACCAGACCCGAAACAACTACCTGTAGGCCATTAAACATTCAAGAAATGAATTATATTATGCAACCTTCTAATAGATACTTATACTTATAACGTATTTAACTCTAATCTTATTAGTTATTAATAAATACTTTTATAGCTAAAATATACTACTACTATAAAATATACTATCTTAATAATTAAGTGCTACTTCCACTGAGACTTGTCTCGTTTCTGTGAGAGGGATTGGGCACTAAAAACTGGCGGGTGTTATTTTTACTGTTACTATTTGGAATAATAATAACAATAACTAGCTTGTTATATAGTTAAACAGTTAGCTTGGGTCAAACCCCCCACTTCGGGCCGAGCACTATTTTATACATATTTTTTCAAAAAACTTTTCGTAATTTTTGTAACATAAAACTTTTCAGTAGAATATAACAACAGAAACTAACGTCAAGATAATTATCTGGATATGACATTATATTTATGTGAAAAGAAGTCACGTGACATCTCTAAAGCTAATGTAAAAAATAAAAATAAAAACTGAAAAATTGTCTTCACAGACGACTCCACAGCGCTCCTGACCACATATTGGGCAATAAGAGGATCGTCCGCGTCGGCGAGCGTGGCGCCAGTAGCCTCCATTTGTATTTATTTATTTATACCTCGTCTGACCTTATTTATGTATTAATTCATTTTTGTACACAGACCCACAGCTTTCGCCGTGTAGTTTAGATGTAAAATAATTTATGTCGATAGTGTGTGGTCAGATGAGCGCAAGACTTGAGACTTTAAAAGTACGCTAATTTGACTCAAAAGATGTTTAAATTTATATGGAGTTATATCTCTCAATATGTTCAGTAACCTGCAAATGAGCACATTTTTTTTTGTAAACAACCACTTATTTATAAATATGTTACTATCTAACCAGGAATGACCGTTACAATTTTATTTTTAGAACACGTTATATTCGAAAATCAAATACTATTTGACTGTAATTGTTTAAAACCTTCTTCGTAACCGGAAACTTGAAATCACAAACACACATTTAAAGCCATTTCAAACAAGGCCGGCCCACGTTTCTTATCCTACCTTATTTTTATATTCGCATGACGTGCACAGTCGTAATTCGCGCAAGTACAGAACGCCACGTCTCGCCGAGTCGATTCGCGATCGCGTCGCGATACGCATGTGTGGCCCCACACTAATTGACCGTATCGCTGCGATGCCGATGTGTTCTCGGTATTTGTGCATAAATGTGGCATGACCCTTATAGTTTGTACGGACAGAGCCTAATTTCAATTTCTATATGAATATGAAAGGATGGAAAGCGCAATTATTTTTACAAGCTTTTTTTCAAGCGTTTTTCTATTTAAAACAGGTTCAGAACTGATCTATATCTAACAGCTTTAGAATTGATCCATATCTGACCACTTCAGAACTTGAAATAATAAAATTATCTTGGGAATTTATTCAACAAAATCTCACTTACGGGCTGTAGTTACTGATAATAAAATAGAAACGTATGAGGGTAATTAATTTAAAGTCAAGAGTCTAAAAAATCTAAAGAAAGACGTAACAATATTCCAATTTTTCGATTTGCAGACCTATACAAGGTGGATTTGAAATGTCTAAAAACATTCGGTCAGTTGACTAACAAATCATCAAATCAAAAAATCAGGCGATGGTTTCTTAAAGCGATTGCAGGGTTGGAACCATAGTAAAAGTGGTTCATACTGATGAGTACAGAAGCCAGCATACCAAGCTATTCCAAACTGTTAAATTTTGAACATGACCCTTGTTCTTTTGTAATAAAGCTGAAAAACTATTAAAGACTCTTGACAGACTGGGGTAACCTGATGTGCTGACTTCTGTACCTAAAAAGGCCCCTTGAAAGGTTTTCACATACTTCACCTATCAGAAGCAGAGGATGCAATTTGTTTCTCTAACAATTTGGCTATCAACACGACTAAGATACATCTACGCAGGCTAGTTTAAAAAGAAAGGCAGTGTATACTCGTTCTGCCTATAATTGATTAGAGGACCTCACTCGCACCGTATGACATTGCATTCCATTCTCTCAGATGAAGTGGTACAAGGGATAGAAGACTGACTGCGATCTGTGATGCCTTAGCGAAAGACTCTTCTGCCTGACTACGGCCATGCCTTACTCTTTGGCCTCTAAGACGCAATTAACCCTATAAAAATTAGTCCAGCAGTATTGGTTTCAACAGTCTATTTGCATTTAATATTGTAGATTGAATAAAGGCCGATTTCAATATGGTATCTCAATCTCAATCCAGAGTTCGATCTTTGTTTGTGCCCAATCAATGGACGAGTTTGCAAACCTTAAGGGGGAGAATCAGAAGCAGCAGCTGAAGATCTTGGATTTAAATTGGGATAGAGACACTTTCTTGGTTAAGCTCTGACTGAGGGGACTTTAGTTCAGAGGGTCTTATTTAGAGAGCATTTGATTGAATGGTTACAAATCTCTTGTCATTTGATTGGCAGTTGTTTTTTGCTTTATCAATCACTGCTGACAGCGCTTGTTTTTCATAATTCAAATTCGTTCTATTTTTGAATTGAAAATATTTTTACTAAAATTTGTGCAACAACACAATCCTGATACCATGAAAATAGAGCTGTTCCTTAGATCTTGGCAGGTTAGGCGAGAATTTAGGGTTAGTTTCGCAGTAAAAGTTGTGCAGATATCCAGTTATTTCAAATAATCCTCGTATAATTACCCGTTTTACATAACGGAACCACATTAACAGTTAACATAATCCAGCAAAACCTCTTTAATCTCCTTGCGCTTATCCCTTACGTCTACGAAGCTGCGCCGGCGCAGGTCGGTGCACGGCGCGCGCGGTGACGCGTGGCGTTTGATCTGCCGACAAAGACGCCGCTCGTGGGACCACGTGGCGATGCTGGCTGTACCAAGAACGAGGGTAAGTAGAACTTGAAGTTCCGTGAGTATGTAGTCTGTGACAAGAGATACCTATTGTTAATAGGTGCGTCTAGACAGGGCGAGGTATGGTCCTTAGATTGGTTCAAATGCCATTTGACGTCATTAAAATAAAAAACTCGGAGAATTGCGAATCTGACTCGTGCACCAAGGGTTCCCTATAAACGTATGGTTTTAAATGATATATTACACAGGTAATGTTAATCATTGCCTATAGAAGTTCAGAAACTATGATAGATTCGAACATTACTCTGACGAAAAGATAAGTAAAATGAAGGACAAACTTAATTTAGTAGTTGAAAAATTGTTCTTCCACACATCCACATACCACACACACGTCACATCCAATAGGGATGTGTCCTGGGTAAAAATATACGATTAAGAAGTCTATTTGGGCCGTCAGTTAGATTACCAAAAAATATTGGACACGTATTCTTTGTTTACTCAAATTAATAAAAAGTGACAAAGATACAGCACATCAAACTTCTGGAGAAGGGGTTTGTGACGTCACTTTTTGGTAAAAACTGCTACACGGAGTGACGTCACGCGAAATTTTAACGCACCATATCGTCGTCATTTTAGTTTGTCGTGACAAAAGAAAAAATACGTGTCCAGTCATTTTGAGTAATCCAACTATCGGACAAACAGAGTTTTGATAGACAGGCGGAAGAACAACGAAGTGTCTCTAGAAGGGTTCCGATTTTTCCTTTTGAGGTAAGGAACTCTAAAAACATTTGCGGTGTACGCTCAGCACTATCTGGACCCGCCTGAAGAATTATGCTCGTGATGTGTGTTCGTGCGAATGTGTAATTATTTTTAAGAACCTTTATTTGGGGTCAGCGCAGCATATCTTCTTCTTCCATACATCTCTATTTGCCGTCATCCCAAAAGCCACCTCCTTTCTAGCCATATCATCTTTCACACAATCCATCCATCTTTTATTTGGTCTCCCTTTACTCTTGTAACCCTCCACATTCACACGCTACTTACAACCTGTAGGAGGTAATATTTTCCAAGACCATGTTTCTGAGTTTTTATCATTTCAAGCTCAACGGGTAACTCATTCAACTTATGAAAAATTGTTCGAGGAAGCTGTTAGTTGCTCTAACACCATAAAAAGCACTCGTTTCTTATTTACTGACCAAGTGATCATTATGTTGGGACCAAAGGGATGTAAGTAATAAATATATACAATGTTTTACGTTAATGTTTGTGCGTTTACCTTAAATGGAGAGTGAGATTCCTAGGTGAATAGTACGGTAAATTGTTAAGGCTTCCTCAATTGCGAGTGGCTATCATCTTTAATTTTAGAAAAAAACAGTCAAATGTCGACGCCAATGCGTCGTCTGTTCAGCCTTTTTCCAACTATTTAAAATCATCTCGATTCACTGATATTAATGGGTCCTAATTGATGAGCTGTGTTACATTTGATTCCAATACTAGGTATGGGAAAAAAGCTGAGTGCAGTATGTGAATGTTGCGTGGTTGCTCAGCCGGTAGCGCCAGCCGTATGCAGTCGGGTGGTCCTCAGGCACGCGGCACCCCGCTGCGCCATCCCGCCACTCCTGCATCTGCTATAACGTAACTCATACGCTGTCACCGGTTATCAAGAAATCGGAAGTATTTACCAAATTATCTTTGAACAGACGCCAGCACATCAAGCTGTCAAATATTCCCAATAGGGTAGTGTCCTTAAAAATTCTGTTTGCGCCAAAAGTTGGATTACTCAAAAAAACTGGACACGTATTTTTTCTTTTGTCATGTAAACCAAAAATGACGACGATATAGTGCGTTGTAATTGCGCGTGACGTCACGCCGTGCTACAGTTTTAACGTAACAGTAACGTTACAAACCCCTTCTCCTGAACTTTGACGTGCACATTGTGACGATTGAGATTTTTGACGACCTATGTAGTGCAGCGGGCGAAAGTCCGCCTGCGATGCAGGAGGCTGCGGGTTTAATTCCCGCCTTGGGACAAATGTTTGTACTATGTATAATAAAAAAAATCTATCTATGTAATGTATTATAATCAAGTATATCAGTCATCTAGTTTTATTGTCACTTTTTATTGATTTGAGTAAGCAAAAAATACGTGTCCAATATTTTTTGGTTATATTACTGACGGACTAAATAGTCTTAATATAATTTTACCTAGGACCACATTCCTCTTGAACATGAACCTCATTCTTTTGTTATAAAGTTGAAAAACCATTAAAGAATTTTGATAGAAGGGGGTAGCTTGATGTGCTGGCCTCTGTAACCACACTTAGTCTGATACTTTTGAGTATATATTTGGGATCGGCGAAGCATGTTTTTTTCTTCCATATACCTATTGGCCCTCATCTCAGTGGTCACCTCCCTAGCTATATCATCTTTCACACAATCTATTCATCGTTTCTTTGGTGTTCTGTTACTCTTATGAACAGCCACATTCATGCTCAATTTTTTTCTCACAGAATATTCTTCCGCATAACATGCCCATACCAGTTGGTCCATAAGACTTTAGTGAGTGCTATTGATACATCTAAAGTAAGTACCAGCATATTAATGTCCCACTGCAGGGCAAAGGCCTCTTCTTATACATAGAAGGCATGAGCATTAACCACCACGCTTGCTCAAGACGGGTTGGCGATTTCAGACTTATATTAATTATATAAGTCCAGGTTTCCTCACGATGTTTTCCTTCACCGATGTCAGTGATGTCCAAGATAAACTTAGAAAGTACATATGAATTGAAAAAGTCACATTGGTACTTGCCCAGGTTTGAACCCACAACCTCGTGCACAAGAGGCGAGGCCTTAACCACTGGGCCATCATGACATTTGATACATCTATACAATATATAATAAAATTGCAAAACGCCGATTTCTGTACATTATAGATATTGAAGAAAAAGAAATATGGGTGGTCTTTTTAGAGCAACATAATCAAAAACAATGGGATCCTGCAGTTTTGCGAAACTTATTTTGACCTAATTTCATTGTCCAAACAAATTTTAGCTAACTTTTATTATGCTAATGAAATACCTATTTGGAATGGTTTTAGTACTTACGCACATTTTCATATGTTCCTGCTGATCCGCAATTACTCGAACGATGAAAATATCCCCAAGCTTCACAAGTAAAAAAGACAAATAAATACTTGTACATATTATATCATACAATGCCCATATTATGTGTATGGTAGATTGTTTCAAACAAATACTTCTACAATAACACATTATATCATCCAATGCCGTCATATTATGTATGTGGTAGATTGTTTGCCTGTTTAAGTACTTAGGTAGTTATTGAACCTGATGAAATAAAAGACAGAAGTGATTTTTGAGCAGGTTACTGTAGCAGACACTAACATATTTTCCTTACGAAACTACAAAACGCCACTAACACCGCCTTAAAAAAAATTCAAACGACAAATAACTAAAATTTCTAAAGTCTTTGGTTGTTTTGTTTAATTCATTTATTACCATCGACTAATGTTGACGTTTTCGGTTGGTAAACTTCTCGCAAGAAACTCTTGCTAGGGCTTCTTGTAGTCATTTGGTAGTTTTACCTGGAAAATTTTCCGGATGTTTTGAAAATAGGTTATTTTAGTCTTAAAGTACACTGCGGCGCTCGTACGCTGAAACTATTGATTTTACGAAGAAAGTTAATAGAACATAAATGGCGGGAATTTTTTTCTTAGTTAATTTTGTATATGAATGCTTCCATCGTACAATGAGTCAGAAAGGATATATCGTCAATAAACTGCTTGTAGACGCCATTTTTCCAATATGGCGGCGAGAGCGGCAAAGATACGAGGCGGCAAAGTTGAAATTCGTAAAGAACCCATCCAAATCTATAAAAAAAGTTTTCCGGCAGTTTTGAAAATGGTTACCCATTTTCAAAACTGAAAACTGAAAACTTTCTAGGTAACCTCCTATTTTTTAACCAAATGACTGAACTATACAGTATTGAGGAAATAAATCACGCAAAGTAAAGTGCCAGTGGTTCGTTTACAACCATGACCTATCATGCGTTACCAATGCGCCACCACTGCTAAGTTTATTAGAAAATAGAGAGAGAAGTATACAATGGAATGTAATTAATTAAATATTTCCATAAACTGCCGGCGCCCTAATTAATTAACAGCATACAACCTGACATTGTGACCTCCATGCTTGATCTTCAGCAAATTGAATCGTGGTCTCACTAAAAAAAAATACACCGCGGAACGTTGGCGCCGCGCCGACGCGCTGCGATATTCTTTATTTAAATGTCTGCCGTTCTTTTGAGGTTAACTTTTTTTTCTTTTTTTTTTCAAAAGAATGTTCTCGTGTGCTTATGTTATTTCTTGCTGTTTCGACATTTTGTCAACTCATATTCGATTGTTTTATTTATGCTTTCGATACATTTTATAGACTTGCTGTATTAACTTTTAACTATGTTAAAATTTTGTATGTACTATATAAATTGGGGTGGATTCCAAATTCCCAGTCTCAAACTATCTCCATACAAATTTCATACATATCGGTTAAGCGGAGAAAGTGTAAAAAGGTCACAGACAAACAGTGTTACTTTTACATTTATAATTTAATATAGGATATACAAGTACATATATGGATACTTAATATTTTCTAAAAGAAAACGTTGTTAGGTGTAAAGTTATTTTTATATTTGTAAAATAGTAGTTTACAATTTAAGGTTGGCGCAGTGGCTAAGCGATCGGCTTCAGCGCCGCGTGTCGTGGGTCCGATTCCCTCACGGAACAAATATTTGTATGGTCCACAGGTAGTTGTTCCGGGTCTAGCTGTTTGTGTAAGTATGTGATTTTAAATGCTTGTAAGCGACACAGGAGATATTCCTAGTAGTCGTTTTAATATTTATGTTTTGTTATCTATTTGATTTATTATTTTCAACTATTGCCTTTTCCTTATTTCTATGGTTGCAAACATCATGACTTCCACCTGATCCAATGAGATGTTTAATGATAGACGAGAACTATTTACTACATCCGCGTAGATTTTGTACTTTTCCCTTCGAACTTGAACATCCCCTCCTCCAAAATTACGCTGTAAAGGGGATGGCCCCTTTACAGCGTAATTTTGAAAATAATAATAGCCGATAATAATAGTACTCAGGGATAATGTAGCTTTCTAAATGAAATAAAAAAAAGAAAATTGGATCATTAGTTCCGAAGATTACCCCCTACATACAAACTTACAAGCAAATTTTACCTCTTCAAATATTAGTGTATATATAGATAAATAGACATAGCATCAGTTCTAAACTCGAAGAGTTAGGCCTCTGCCTAATTCTTCGAATTCAAAACTGATGCTATAATGGGCTTATAAGCACCTCTGAGCTTACAAGCACATTATCACTAACTGGGCACAAATCCAGAGTTCAAGCTGCTAATTTGAAATTCCAGAAGAGAAAAACCGGGAGTCGAAGATCTCATGCTCAGCATTAGCGCTTCCTACCGGTGCAGTGGTAGTAACGTTTTAGTTTTTATTTATATGCACTTAATTTTGTATCTAGTACTGGCGACACTTCAAAGGAACAAATAATTTTATTTGCTGATAATGTATACGTAGGTATACATATAACTTGATTACATAATATTTGTTGATTAATATTGTTCATGTGGGGGTGAGAAGGGTGGTGGTGGGTTAATAGGTGTGAATTAGATCTATATATTCCAACAACTATTATTTATTATTTAATAGAAATATTATGTTCATAAAAAGAAAAAAAAGAAGTCAAGCAGGAGACAGAACAGACCTAGGCCAATAGGCACAAAGGGACGTTTACAACTGAGTTAGGCCCAGTTGCCTAGCACCACGGTTTAAAATTAACTCTGATATTAATGGGTCCTAAATGATGAGCTGTTGCATTTGATTCCAATAGTAGGTATGTCAAAAACGCTTGAACGCACGGAAATTTGATCGAGTTTCTACAAGGTCCGTATAGTAAACCACTCCGGATGCAACGTGCACACTGTCTAACATGATATTTTGATCATTTTGCCAAAGAGTACCGTAAAAAGGGGTTAGATTGATTAATTTTGAAAAGAATTCCCATGTATCTTTTAAAGTTTTTAAATAAAAAGTCGGAAAAAATAAAACGGTTGAGGACTCTTTAAATCATAACTAAATAACGATATTTTAATAAAACAATATTAATAGTTCCATGGAAAAATAAATTAAAATTATTAATTAAATCGATATTGAAAATGGGGCTGCTTTGATAACACATAATTATTTAATTGCCGTTCAAAGTCACCCCTATCTAGAATGCGTTTTCGACCTAAATTCAGGGTTTCAAATTTTTTGTGTTTCATCTACTTAGAACTAACTCTAATAACTAACGCATTGGAAAAATATAGCCTAACGACTAGAATTTCGAATAGACTAATGAATGATCGTGTGCGTTCCCTTTAACGGGTGAATTGGAGACAAAAATTCATTTCTGAACAATTATCAAAGTCGCCCCAGTTCGCAAAGTAACCCCGTTTTACCGGCACTCTCCCATAAGACATGATGAGCTGATTGAATGAATGATTATAACTATGACTATTTGCAAATACAAGATTCAAGTAGTGAAGTTCCGTGTGTTCTTCAAAACACGGATTTCTTTTGATAATTTTGTCATCTGGCTACCTGAGTTCAATTGCCGGTAAATCCCAAAAAAAATCTTTGACATTTTACTCTTGAACAAGCAGAGTATTAAGAAACGTTTAAAACGTAATTGGTTCACTGCCAAAAGTATGCATTGTACTTTACATTTT
The DNA here is from genome assembly GCA_905147745.2 of Phlogophora meticulosa. Classification (NCBI taxonomy): domain Eukaryota; kingdom Metazoa; phylum Arthropoda; class Insecta; order Lepidoptera; family Noctuidae; genus Phlogophora; species Phlogophora meticulosa. The sequence goes on along the minus strand of LR990537.1, from coordinate 12,162,258 downwards.
TTTCTTTACGGATTATGTCAATCCAATATAGGAATATAATGCAGCAGCACTATTGAAATCTTGTGCGCAAGTTTCTGCGCCGCTGGCCAATGTGTCATGAGATTTGCGTCATTGTAATTTGGTTGCTCAGGTAGCGTTAAAATGGCGGACGCAGGATTTAAATAAAATTGCCATTTGAACGTTTAAGGGATTAAAATAATGTGTACTCATGTATTAAACTTACATTTGTTTTTTTTCTCTGAATTCAGGTAGTATCGGTAAACCTATACTAGCAAAACGATGCTAGTTCAGTACAAGCGCCATGCATGCTAACATGCAAAAGAGAAAATAAATAAAATCAAATAATTAATGCTGGACATCAATCCACACAGCATCATCTAGCCCCAAGCTAAGCAAAGCTTGTGTTATGGGTACTAAGTGACTGATATACTTAATACAATACATTACATAGATAGATATTTTTTATTATACATACCAATCAACCCAGAACACCCGGAACAAATTTTTGTAGATCGCACAAACATTTGTTCCAAGGAGGGAATCGAGCCCGTAACTCCTGAAAAAAAACAAATTATTTTATGGAAAAAAGATAGTACCACTTACTTTTGTAAGTATAACGATAACTTCAAGTACATTTTTTACTAGCTCCCACAGGTAAATAACGGATCCTGTCAATTGCGTGCTCGTAGTTAATTTGGAAAGTTTAAGGAACTAAATTTGGCAAAAATTCTACATAATTGCTTTAGCTTGGTGCCTATAGGAACATTTTACTGTAAAGGCGGGTGTACAATGTTAGTCTCTGATTTTTTTAATTTATTGGTGGTTTTTGACGACCGATGTGGTGCAGCGGGCGAAGGTCCGCCTGCGACGCAGGAGGGTTGCGGGTTCGATTCCCGCCCTGGGACAAATGTTTGTACGATCTACTAAGATTTTTCCCGGACTGTTCTAGGTATATGCTATGTAGAATAAAAAATATCTATCTATGTAATGTGTTGTATTAAGTATATCAGTCATCTAGTACCCATAACACGAGCTGTGATTAGCTTGGGGCTAGATGATGCCGTGTGGATTGTCCAGCATGTTTCTTTTTGCTGGGGAGTTCGTTGGACCACTTCTTTTTCCCGGCAATAACACTGTGTATTGTGGGCGAGCATTTTGTTGGGATTGTGTTATGTACTTTTTAAACATGTAACATGAAATTTTGTATTTTTCTAACTCCTCCCCTGTTCTTTTCTGATTAATTTAGTTGCGGGATCCAAGACAGTTGAATCGTTTCTCCGGGACTCGTTGAGATGTCTCGATGCTTTTCTGGTGGTCGCCACTGTTGATTCTGGTTTTCAGGAGTTGCAGTAGTTTGGGAATGAAAACATGAAAGAAATGACGATTCTTCGCCTAATTTGCCAAGCCATTTCTTAACTTAACACTCCACATGTCTCAGATCAAAGGACAATCAAAGGCTATTAGTGTACACCATCTCTTCAGAATCGAATCGGTAACAAAATAGACGTATCTTTACTAACTACCAAAATGTCAAGTCGATCTGTTCCGAGTCGGTACTTCAGATAACATTCAAAAAAATATCCAGCCGGCAACTTTCGAGAGATTAATTCGTCATTTCAAAGGAAACTAGTTTGTCGAAATGGCACTGCGATGTCGAAAAACAATTGGGAAGCCCAATAGGGATGTGTCCTAGGTAAAACTATATTAAGTCTATTTAGTCTAAAAAATATTGGACACGTAATTTTTGCTCACTCAAATCAATGAAAAGAGACAGAGATACAGTACATCAAAGTTCAGGAGAAGGGGCTTGTGACGTCACTGTTACGTTAAAAGTGTAGAACGGCGTGACGTCACGCGCAATTTCAACGCACTATATCGTCGTAATTTTTGGTTTACGTGACAAAAGAAAAAATACGTGTCCAGTATTTTAGGACCAATCAGAATTTGTGTAGACCGACCTTTAGTTGTTTAGTTTAGTCGCCATGTAAGTTGTAATTTTAGTTGTTTGTTTCAAACAGCTGTTTTAAAATATTTTTCTGTGTACAGAGGCAAGCACATCAAGCTACCCCAAACCACGGTAATATTATAATACAGTATTCCAACTTCATACAAACGGACGAAACGCGAGCTATACCTAAGCGCCATGATCCCGCGTTGCGCTCGGGGCGCAGACAGTCACGGCTGTACCGCAGTGTCGAACGACGCAGTGACGGTGTGTTATTTTTTTAACAATAACCGCGCGATTTTTTCTCTAAAAATCTGTTAATATGACGAGTAGGAAATATTGTGCTGTTTTTGGTTGTATGAATTCGTCAATAACGCATCCAGATATAAGTTTTTTTTAATTACCAGGAAAGTCTGAAAGGTAAGACTATCAAATAATTTTATTTACTAGTAGGTAGGTACATAATGTGTGTCTTTTGAATGGATAAGATAAGACCCCTTTTATCTTACAAAAAAAAGGTGTTTGGATTAATAAATAAAGCGAATAGAGTAACGGAAAGTTATTGAGACGAGTGAAATAGGTAGTCACATGCGGTTCTGAATGAATCATGATACGGTAGGTACCTACGTACTTACGGTTGTGTTAAAACTTCGGTGCATGTGTGTTTTGTTAGTTTGCATAATTCAAAGCAAAGACGTGGGATATATTATTATTAATAATATTTGTTTATTATGTGTGTGTATGAATATGCACGAGGTTATTGGTTCAAACCTGGGCAAGTACCAATGTGACTTTTTCAATTCATATGGGCTTTCTAAGTTTATCTTGGATATCACTGAAATCGGTGAAGATAAAACAGCGTGAGGAAACCTGGACTTATGGTTAATATAAGTCTGAAATCGCGAACCCATCTTAAGTAAACGTGGTGATTATGCCTGCGCCTTCTCTGTATGAGAAGAGGCCTTTGCCCTGCAGTGGGACAGTAACAGGCTGGTATAATTTACTTAGTACCAAGTTGTACTTGCCTGTACCTTACCGGAGTCCTACTAAAATGAAACAACTTTGTGAAAAAACTTACACTGCTTACATGTTACGATTTCCACAACATCTCGGTCAAAAAGCACTAAATTATCTTACAAAATATAACCTACATAAAAAATTATCTAAACTATAAAGCTAAGTGTACATCTGACGTCATCCGAGGCCGCCGTATCCCGTATCCCCCTGTCTTTAACACGGTCTCTTGCCCACAGGAGTCTGTGGGAAATTATCCGGAAAATAGCCGAGATACGCACCCCGCGTAGGTGTAATAATACCCCCTTCTACCCGGCTTTTACGCCCGCCCATGGAAGCTGTGTTGTATTAAAGTCCGGGCTTGCTAGTGTGTGCTGGGCTTTATGTCCGTTGTTGTTTTGTTTTTGTGTAATGGTTTTTTTAGAACACGTGTTGTACTATTAATAATATTGGTTTGGTGCCTTTAGTTGGTATATTAATAATCTGAAGGACGTACCTACTTAGTGCTCTGATTTTTTTTTTGTTTTTTTATTCTTGTTATGTGAATAAGTTTTATAGATGTAGTTTCTGGCAAACTGTTTAACCTTTATATTTTCACAAATTGAAAAAATTAGGAAACTCCGGGAACGTCCTAGAAAGACATTCGTCACACTGACCTTATTGGTGGTGTTGTTCCAAAAGATTAGGTGCGCAGTTTTCTTAACCAGCGTGATGATGTATGAATGGGAACGATGCAAAAGGGGTACTATGTAAGGATCGTAGCTGGTGGTGTTCTGTGGTGTCTGCTTACCCCCATGGGAATAAAGCGTGGGTTTATGTATGTATGTAAATTAAGATTTAACAGAGAAGTAGGAAGACAATATTTTGTTTCATATTTAGAACCTTCATACTTCGATGTGGGTAGGTATATTAATATTACCAATATGAAAAACAAACTATCAACAAATTTCCTAGATTTTTGTCTGATATGACTCCCAGACAGACCTTCAGGCGATATCTTGAGGCAACCGGGAAGCTGTGAGGGTGAGAAGAGGTGAGGGGGTCGGGGGCTCACAGAGAAGGCTGTACCTCCTATAGATAATTCCTCGCCGTTAGTTTGGGAGGATGATAACACGTTAAGCAAAAGTGGATTAGGAGAGATAAGGGATGGAGGTTTGGGAGTTGGTTATTTGTACTTAGAGCATCACGTGATGAATATTTGAGGGTACATTAGGGATGTTGACAAATTTTCGGAACTGCTTTTATTTTATTGATAGAAAACACACTCACACACAAAATACACACACACATACAATATCTAAACAAACAAATAAAATTGAAGTGTCCGTTTGTAATTTTAAAATAACATCTTTTTATTAAATGCACATCGTAGTTAGACGCAGTAGCAATACCCAAAAATCTTTTTCTCAAAGCGTTTGTCTGGCTATCTGTTTGTTTGTGCTGATCTCTGAAACAGTTATTACAAGGTACTCCTTATAACATTAGCTATCTGCCGTCAAAATTTATAATCAGGAAAAACGTAGGAATTAGAAAAAGCCGACTAACAATTTCAGCGGGGGGGGGGGGGGGGGGGTGTCCAGAATCATGTACTGATCTCAAAGTATCAGTCTGTGTGTCGATGTCCTTGAGGACACTGCGCACGTAACAAACGTAAAATTGTGATCACAACACACCATTCAAAATCAATTCCAAATCTCAAAACGATCACTCCCGATCACACGCAAAATTCTTCTACAGTAAATAAGTAGCTACATAGGAACTGAAGTCAAGCTACATCTCTGCTTACCTCCTCGGATGAATGATACGGCTCCAAAGGTCGCAGGCGCGGCAACACGGTCCCAATAACTTGACCACCCTCGAGACGGACAAAGAAACCATATCTTTAGTGCACAGAGTAATGTTGACACAGAAGCGACACGAGAATTTAATGGAAATATTGTTTATTTGACGAATGCGAAAAGAACTGTCTGCCTAGCACAAATGTTTGACATAAACGTCATTTCGAACTATTTTAAAATTTTGAATGAGAATTTCCAATTATAAAGTTTTTAAGTTTAGAATATTAATTTATTTTTAATATTTTTTTCATATCTATGGGCTGCTACTATTTTTTTATGTTTGCGTCATAATATGTAAACCTAAATGCTACAGTTTAGTTTTATTTTTTCTTTCTTCGTTTTATTTAGTTAGATTTTAAAATTGTTCTTATTGACGTGACGGTAACGTCAAACATTCTTACTAGGCACACTGGAGCGTCAACTGAGATAAACAAATTGTTTTGTACTAGAAAAATATAGTAATTCCTAGTGTGGACCAACGTTCTTTTTTTTTCAAAAATAGAAGTAAATGGCTTGAGTGAGAGAGAGCAGACGTAAGTGCAGAGGCGTGCACTTAATATAAACTATAGGTAAGAGATATAGATATAATGACAACTTAACTTACGCAAGGACCACCACAACCGCAGATAAACAAAAAAAAATAGACTTAAAGGCAAATTCATACTTTTTTCGGCAGCCACTGACAGAAATTAGCAGAAGTGGACCACTCTTGCTTTTAGCACCACCTTAACGACGTAATATAATTGCCAATACTCGGGAATCTCTAAAATGATCTCGAGCTCAATCTCGAAAATCTCTACAGGATGTAAACAATGCACCTCAACGACGGATAAGTCTTCTACTTAGCACTTATGACAGCTTGTCTTAAAGGCGCACAATTCACACCTGACATCACTACAGTATAGCAAACAGCACAGTCTAGTCAGTACGTACAAAACGGCGAATTTTCCGCTTCTCACTCGCGTACCTATCTATGATATGCACACACACACACACACACAAGGGGGGGAGCTGGGGGGTCGGCGCTGACCCGTGGCGCCGCCTCAGATTGTTACGGCCAAAGAAACACTCCCTGCGAATAAAGAAGTGGAGTAGTCAAGAAATGGTAAGAATTTTAATAAAAGAGATTTTTACAGATGACTTCTAAATCTATCGAGTCGTGCAAAAATTGGACTCAGTAAAAGAAAGTTCTTGAGTACTCAACTTATTACTAAGCAAGATTAATCTGATAGAAAAAGGTATATAAAAATCAATCACCTTCTAGTTTGGAAGTTCTTGTTAAGTTCAAAGAAGACGGCATCTCTAACCATTTCAATTCAACACCTGAGATATTAGAAAACATAGTCACAAAACCGACTCCTCCCCGCCTTTGTTCACACAGTTCACATTCAAAAGGATCACGAGTTTCTTGCGCCCCACGCCACTTTCATACCATATCTTATTTTATATTTTTATTTATCCAGCCTGTATTTTTACAGCCTCGAGTAGACTGGCCGTTTTATTTAGAACCAAACTCGCCTCTTTCGGTCACATCAGCGTTTCTGAATGACATGGGATCTGGTTTCTGTAATGACCAACATCAGCTATTTGTGTCTCTGCTTTATGATTTCTTTCTTATAGTTATTGTGGTAGATAAAAAAGTCGGTTTATTTCGTGTGCGATTCCATTTATTGTGTACTAGAATTTGAGATCTGGCGTCGCATGATATTTGTGACAAGAAAATTGGATGGACACCTTCTTTTTGCAATAAAAAAAGATTATAATATTTTGGACGTTCCAGAAAAGATATAACGTATAGATTGGGTAAGATCACCAGCCCAAACTGTCCTAGCTGGGCAAAGGTCTCCGTCCATTCCTTCCGTCGGTCGCGATTCAGCGCTACCTCTTTCCTATTCTTAAGGAAGACATCCAGGTGTCCCCGCCATCTCCTTTGTGGTCTGCCGCAGCCTCGTGTTGCTGTTGCAGGGCACCAATTCTGCGTTCTACAGGCCCATAGCTCGTTCGGCATGCGACAGAAAAGTTCTGCCCAGTCCCATTTAAGTTGGGCAGCCTTTTGAGCACAGTCGAGTGTGGTATTTCGAACACCTTCTGTTGGTTTAACACCTAAGTAACTGCGCTCCATAGCACATTGGCAAACATTGGGTAAGATGCAACTAAAATAACTTAACTTAGAGTAACCGTTAAAAGTCATGATTTCATGAAATAATCGTCATTTAAGTGGATAATTTTAACTTAGTGAGTTGGATTGTTATTGTTGTTGTTGCTGATGTTGTTAATGCGGTAAAAACATATTTTTAGCAGTCACATAACTGCTTTGTTATAAAACTACTTAAATTCTAATAAGCTAGTAGCAAAAAACGTAACAATAAGATTTAATTTATATTTCGTGATTCTACCTACCCCTTACTTTTACCATTTAAAATTTTGAATCGTTACCTATTATTTTGTATAGTGATTACGTGAAGCTACTCGTAGCTAAATAAATACAGCTGCACAGGTAGATCGAAGGCTAAGCTATGCTTGCCAAGGTCAGTCTGTGAATGGGTGACCGTTCATTACATATCGAGACTCCTCCGTGCCTTCGAAAGTCCATTTCTGTGGGTTTTGTAAAAAGGGGCTTAGTCCAGGACAAGATTGGTAAGCTTCCAGGTTTAGGAACGATGTTGCTTACCGCCGCCGCCGTAGGAGTTGGTCGGTCGAAATCATCACGTAAGGAAAAAGCGTTATGCACCCTCCATGTGATTTTCTACCTTTCTCTCTGGCTCTTTCTATTTTAATAAATACGAGTGTTTAAGTGCGTGCAAGTATCGAGCATCGTAGATAACTTAACTCATTCCTGACTGCAGTGCTCCGACCGTACACATATTTTTTTTGCTTGCTTGTAGATCTTATCATAATCTGTTTCCATCCGGAGCCTTCTTTTCTACAGTATCCTAAAAACTATTGAAAAAGTTGAAAGCTTAACACTTACACCCCCCTGAACGCAATGAGTTAAGTTATATCAATCTTAAACCTCGAAATTTGTATGGTCAAAGTTAAGTTAACACCACTCCCTGAAAACGAGACACAATAGAAAATTTATTTTTTGTCAGTCACTTGGAGTATTAGGTGTTAAAACTGGTTGTTACGTTGTGACCGTACAAAGTAGAACAACCAAAAATAACCAACTACATTGTTTTTGAGAAAACTCCTGAAAAACTTAACCCCAATCGCGAAAACAAAGACCTGAAACACGTCCCATGATTTATTACTGTACTAAGAATGTGGTTTATCGAAAATTCCCGATACAATAGGGTAGGGAGGCAAGCAGAGGCGCTGGTAGCGGCGCCTGCAGCCGCGCCCGAGATAAGCGCGGCGACGCCCGTCCTATGAAATTATAGCACCCCTCAGGGTGGCTCGCGGTGAAGTTCAGCAGCTGAGGAAATATCTTTCAGATTAGATGGTATTTTCTCAGTGGTACATAAGTCGTTCTAAATATATATCGAATGCTTATTAAATGATTTATTATTTATTTATTCAAATTTCACCAGTTACGTTGATGTCCCATGTAATATTGTATGGAGAGACACGAATAATAGTGTCAATAACAATAGGCCCAACCCTTTCGGAGCATAAACAGGCCTGCGTGGTAATGGCATTGTACAGAGGCCAACCTACCCACGTAAGTTACCCCAATATGTAAAATTTATTTGATAGTTTTTCAACTTTAAAAGATATACTAATAATATACGAATAATACGGGTCTTGTTCAATTAGAAAAATCTGACAGAATGGGATATCTAGATGTGCTGGCGTCTGGACAATATTCATTGCGTTATTGATCAGACGTATTGTTGAAGCATTTGAAGCAATGGATTCAAGAGAAAATCATGTAGAAAGGTTTTTACGTAATTTGGGTGCTAATCCTAGTAATTAAAGCGATATCTACACAATTAACACCATAAATGTCAGGTGAACGACAAACAATACATTGTCTATTGTGTCTCGTTGTCTGGCAGTTAAGGTGATACAAATTTAAGAAACAAAGTACACAATATCAACTCCCTACTGAGTATCATAACCTTATTAATATAGAGGCCAGCACATCCAGCTACTCAAATGTCTCAAATTTCTTTGATAGGCTTTCAAAAGAGTTAGGTTCATGTTCAATTGGGAAAATCTGACAGTTTGGGGCAGCTTGATGTGCTGGCGTCTGTACTTACAGTTCACCTTTTTATATGTTTCTTTTTCCTTCTGTAATGACAGTTGCTTACTCACCAAAATAAAGAGATATGTAATATCTAATACCTGAAACAATATCTAAGTTGGCCTTATATTGACCAAATTATCGCCATTCAACGTGGCAAAGCTGCCTTTTGGGCACATTTCCTTTTGACAGCGATGCGGATGATTCTTTCTCATTTTTCATCTTTTCACGTACATAGTATTTTTTTAAGTAAAGTAATATCTAAGTATATTATTCTGCTCTTTCACTTCACTGCCAACTTAGAGAGGGTGTTGGGGTCGAGCTCTCCTCCGGGCCATTTGTCAGTGACAGGACGTCGCACGGAGGCAAGGAAAGGAGGAGGGAGCAGGAGGACACCCCCCACACCCCACACCCCCAGATTCCTCCGTTTGCGGCTTCTGCACGCGACTGTACGCGAACGTGTTAGCCTTAAATTACAGTAAATGGCTTAAATTAAACTGGATGTTCGGTCTATTATAAATGGGGTGGCCTCTGTTACTTGAAGCTGTTAAGTTTTTAAGTGAAATAATTGTGCTTTTGTAAATTTGGAATACTTTTTTTTTCTTTGTCCTGTGGTGTATAATCGTAGAACGTCTTTATTTTAAATTAGGTACTGTAAGAATCTAATGTTCTCGAGATACCTGGCTAGGAAGGTAAGGCGTAAGTATTTCTACTTTGAACTGAAGAAATAATAATTTACTTACATCTAACCCGATTGGATTTTTAATAAAAGTAGTAATTTATTCACTTTTTAGTTAAAACTCTCTTTGGGTTAGATAGGAATGATATTTTTCTCATGATTAAGAAAAGTTCAAAGTAAAAGTTGCATCCGAAAGATACGCAAACATCAGGAAAAATCCGTCCAAATTCATGTGAACTTAAAGTAAGAAAATAATACACCTTTATTTATTTTTGGCACCCCGTTTTGCTCTCAAAAAGAGGTTATTTTACACAATTTAAGGTGTGAAGAGGATACGAAAGACTATCTCACTCTACCTTGACTAAGGGTTAGGGCTGGCGCTGGTACGCAAAAAGGTTCCCTTTTGCATACCACCTTTACAGTATCTCATCATCATCTGCCTAGCCTTTTCCCAACCAAGTTGGTCGGCTTCCAGTCTATTCGGATGCAGCTGAATACCAGTATTTAACATGGAGCGACTGCCTATCTGACCTCCACAGCCCGGGTACTGGGCAACACAATAACCCTTGGTAAGACTGGTTGTCAGACTTTCGGCCATCTGACTACCCGTAACGACTGTCAAAGATCTACAAATGGTCACATGACTTGAGTGAGGTGCTATTTCCATGTTATTCTTTTCATCTTCAGTTTAGTGTGGTTCTTTATTCTGGTAAGAACATGTCCACTCCGTTATGTCACTTTTAATTAAAACATCACTCATATTTATCAACCTGCATATTTATCAACCTGCATATTTATCAATATTTGTCCACGGAAGAATAGACAACATGACAGATTGTTGAAAGATTTCAACCATCCTAAGCATGGCGACGTTAAAACTGAAGAGAAGGTTTTCTCTTCTCCACTGTCTGCGGGGCGCATCGTAGGAGAGATGTCAACTTGGAAGGAAAGAACGTTGTCTATTCTTAGTGGAATAGACAACGGAAATAGAATAATAAATTGAATCGGTCATACTACGTGTGCACGGAAATGAGTTTGAGTATGATGTAAAATAAATTTAATAAGTTTAGCTGTACAGTTTTTTTTTCTTATCTCTTTATCATGGAGGTTTTATTCATACGGATATGGATGATCGAACTTGCCATTTTACCTTATTACGTTTTACTTATTAAAACATACCTAATGTAACTAGGTAGGTATGGGCCACACTATTCCCAAACCACTGCAACTCTTGAAAACCAGTATCAACAGTGGTAAACCAGTAAACCAGAAAACCAGTAAAGCGCCGAGACAATGAAGCCCGACGGAGAAACGATTCAACTGTCTTGGATTCCGCAACGAAATTAATCAGAAAAGAACAGCGGAGGAGTTAGATAAACACATTATTACCACTTCTAGGTAACTAGATATTTTCATGCTACCTAAAAAAACGGTGATGCAGAAACAGTGCGCATCCTTGGTCCGTAGGGTACGGGGCAGCGCCAACAGCATCTTAGCTATGGTAGCCAGCAGGCTTGATGGTAAGGTTGTGAACCACTGCTGCAAGGTATCGGCTGGGCCTGTCACCTTGCAGCAATGATGACACAACATATTTCCGATATTTCTGTGATTTCTGTGTTTTTGTCTTTGTAAGTGTATTACTAACATAGTTTGTAAGTCCATTATTACTAACACTATGAGTCTTGTTGCTCGAAATAAATTATTTATTATCTATTATTATTAATAGCTATCGCCAAATGAGGGTTGACCAGAAGGTTTTGAATTACCCCAACGGCCAAAATGTTAAAATTAATATCCCTAAACTATGATTCCACTTCATTCTTATTCTTAAAACACTCCATTCCATAAGCCCAGGGAAGTTTCTTACGACAGTAAAACATCTTTCAAATAAAAATCAATACTTACATACAAACTAATATTTCCCTGTATCCAGTTACCACAATATGTCGGGTAAAACTTTTAAAAGCAGGTACTTAAACGGGCTATTAACTAAATCCATTTAAACTCGTGGCCTACTTAAATATAACTTAGTCACTCTGTGGCATAGGTAAGTAGGTAGACTACACAGCTTATGACGTAAGCTAGGTAAACAAGAACTTATCAGAATCAGATTTTTGCTACTAGCACTTCGGCCCGCGACTTTGTCCGCGTAGATTTTGTTCTTTGACCTTCGAACTTTAACCACCCCTGCACCTCATCTAAAGCGTAGTTTTGAAAATAATAATAGCGTATACGCAATCAGGAATAATGTAGCTATCTAGCAGTGAAAAAAATGGCTCATTAGTTCCGGGGATTACCCCCTTCATTCAAACTTACAAACAAAGTTTACCTCTTTATATTATTAGTACACAGATAGAGATACATTATAGAGATCGACTTCAGTCTGCCTTACGGCGTGCAAGTTCTTCCACATAAATTAATGTATTAATACTTACAAACAAAATAATGGCAACAGAACAGCTATTAAATTGAAGTCAATTAACACTTTAACTGTCCGACAACGATACACAATAGAAAATGTATTGTTTGTCGGTCACCTCACGTTTAAGGTGTTCAACATATTATAGTCAGGAACGTAAGTCTTTCATGTAATATTTACATTCAATTATAACAATCAAAATCTGGATGAAATCATATCATTTACAAAGTCTTTCACTGACATTTGATTAAAACTAGTGCCTTAGATTTAATAAAAATGTTTACAGGAGAATCCTTCATACCATGAAGTATTTTATTATAAATGACCGGTCCCAATATCATTATATTTATCATCATCATCATCATCAACCTCCTGCCCTTATCCCAATTTATTTGGGGTTGGCGCAACATGTCTTCTTCTTCTATACATCTGTATTTGCCGTCATCTCAAAAGTCACCTGCATTCTAGCCATATCATCTTTCACACAATCCATCTTCTCTTTGGTCTACTCTTGTAACCCTCCACATTCATACTCAAAACTTTCCTCACAACACTCAGAAAAAAAAGAAAGAAAAGGCAAGCACATCAAGCTATCTCGAAATGTCAAATTTTCCCAATTGAACATGAAATTTATTATTTTGTAAATTCTAAATAAAACAATATTTTGTGCAAGTTGAAAAACTATCAAAGAAATGTGAAAGATTGGGTTAGCTTGATGTGCTGGCCTGTTCTTTCTTGTTCTTCCTTTTTTTTCTGAGTGTTGTGACTGACGCGACCTGCCACGGGCGACATATCTCTTCTTCTTCTAAATTATTATTCTTTTTATGAACTTTAGTGGTTATATCCATAGAGAACCAAAATTCTACCAGCCTGTATGCAGGTCTGTTATAACACTAAACCTCTGCAATATCTACCCCACGTTAAGTATGGACATTGTGTACTTACAAGCAAGATGTTCTGACAACTCACTTGTAAGTCCACCGATGACAGGATAGCCTGCAACTTGTAGATCAATCAAACCCAAACTCAGTTACTATTCAGCCACTTGCCCCTTACAATGAAACACCCCAAATAGAGAACATCACTTAACCCACACGCTAGTGTTGTATTTTGTATTGTACGAAATTACTTACACAAGAAAGTACCCACTTCCCTTCGGTGTATTCAAACTACGTCGTTATTTCGCCTACTCTGTCCACCTAATATTGACGTTCGCGCGCCTTCCGCATTTCTAACAATTTGCGTACTAGTATCACTCTATTACAAGCTACTACGGTCGGTTTTCCGATACACAACCTCAGGATTAACGTTGCAAGAGAACGAATTCAATTTGCTTTAGTCTTGCACTTTGTTACGTTGCTTTAAGGTCGTTATTCCCGTATTTGACTTCAGATCGTAAACAGATAATCTTGCGAGAAAGGAAATTAGATTTGCAGATGTACTGACCCTTGTTGCCGTGGATTAAGGATGTTTTTTCCTTGTGTCGTGTGCTGAGGTAAGTTAGAAAATGTTCCAGTACTATTCTATACGTAGATAGGATCGGTGTATATCTGCAAGTGTCAACTGGCTAATGTATGGGTATAGGGACCAGTGATTGTTCATTTATTCTTGTTTTGATTTAGAAATAGATGTCTGTACTTAGAAAGTTGCGGGTTCTAGGAAAAGGAACTCGACTTTTGTGTTGGTACGAGTATATTGGCCATTTCAGGATGATATTCCTGAGTAAACTTATCTTTGAAAATTATTTTTGGTGGCCGTCACGGGACCAATTAATTACTTATAGAGACTTCGTTTGTATATTATATTTACCTACGATCTATAAAATATAAGATGGTTCTTTGTGCCTGGGGAAATCGATGATATAACCTCAAATATTTCCCTATCACAGTCGTTACAATTTTAAAAGAGACAAAAAATAACTCAACTTTTCACCTTTCTTTCTTCAAAACCAAACCATAAAACTCCTGAAGAATTGCACCGCATAGAATTCCACAAAAATAATAGTACTATCCCAAATTCCAAGACGCATGTGTAACTCACTGGCCAGTTGGGGGATAAAGGGCCATCACAAAGGATCCCCATCCCCCTAAGGGTGGGGGTTCCCCGGGGGATCAATTTCAGCGGGTGCCTGTACTGTAATCGCCTTAGTAGACTTTAGTGTCGTAATGTGGCCTGGCCGTACCCGTAGGCTTAGCTTTGTGTGTGAGTAGAGAATGCATGTGTGTGTGGGACCAACTGGGTGTGTATTTTCACGCGAATTATGAGTCTTTGTTTGGTTGCGTTACGTTTTTGTTTTGAGAATTTGTGGTCGGGCCTTACTATTATCGGAGGGGCTCGTGGCCAAGTCATCATAGCCAAACGGGTCGTTCTTCAACCCTTGCCGAGGTCGTTCGATGGATGGGTAACCGTTTATTACACATCGAGACTCCTCCGAGCCTCGGAAAAGTGTTGGTCCCGTTTGTCATTTTTAGATGTCAGTCATTACGTAACTGGGTTGTGGAGGTCAGACAGTCGCTCCATGTAAATAGTGGTGTTCATCTGAGTGCAGTTAGACTGGAAGCCGACTCCAACATAGCTGGAAATAGGCAGTAAGATGATGCAGTGCTGATGAAGTGCAAGGCAGTTCAAGGTATTTAGGAAGGCAACTTTACTTAAAGGTAGCTTTCTCGTCCTATTAATTTATGATGATAGCACCCTCTTAACAATGGGACAGGGAATGTCGTGGTTCCATGTAAGTACATGGTCAAGCATGGGGGAGGATTTGGCAATGACGTCACCTCCGGCATACAGGTTTAGCAGAGCGCACTTATTCTAGCGATGACCTACAAACGGCTATCGTCTAGCCTTCTCTACACATTGCGTTGGCCCAACATGCGCCAATATTGGCCACAGACGATCGATAAGTTAACGATAAGTTTACGCAAATAGAATGTGTGCTCATATATAGTGTGTATAATCGTTTAAGTAAACTGTGGCATACATTGGCTCACGATTAGGAATGGGCTTGCTCCACTCGCTCATCTTGTGGGAGAGCTCACTTCACTCGCTCATCACTTAAATGTACTCTTACCTTGATGTCTCCATGACCACCTTCCATAAGTCGGAAAAGAATAAGTTTTGCGTGATTTAGCACCGATTGCTTAGGTTTTTCTTTTTTTTTTTAAATAAAAATAAACAACTGTAGAATAAAACGTAAGAATTTTTGTTTACTTTTTAAGTAAAAAAAAAACAACTTCAGAATGAAAAGTAAGAATTAGGAAAAATCCGACGAAAAATTTCATCGCTAGAATTTCGTATGAGGTTGTGCGTCAATCTCACTTCCACCCTGTAGGTACTTATAAGTACTTAACTAAAACTCAAATAACAAAAAATAGTTTCAGCCCTAGAAAGAAAACATGAACAACAAAATTAAAATTATAAATAGTCGCGTACATTCACAGAAGCCGCGACCGGCCACCGCGATAAATCTCGGTCGCACATATCGTGGTCCGAATCCGTCGCGTCGTCGTGTCGTGTGGTGTCGTGTCGCTCGCGTTACGCGGAACACTCCAAATGCATCACGCCATCTTGATTAGTAGGGCTGGCAGAGATTATGGAGATAGAAGACGTACGGCACGGTTGGTGTAGTAGCTGAGCGATTGGCTGCTGCGGTGAAATTTTAATTTTTGTATGCAGAGAATTGTTCCGGGTCTGACTGTTTGTTGTTATATATGGGTTAAAATGTTTCTAACTCACTCTCACTCACTTCACTTATCATTTCTTTGAGAGATTTTTACATAATAGACTGACAGGAGAAATTCTTAGTGTCGGGCAACATTTCATTATCTGCTAACCTTTTCCCTAACTATGTTGGGGTCGGCTTCCAGTCTAACCGGATGCAGCTGAATACCAGTACCTACTTTACATGGAGCGACTGCTTATCTGACCTCCACAACCCAGTGTAGTGGGCAACACGATACCCCTTGGTAAGACTGGTTGTCAGACTTGCTGGCTTCTGACTACCCATAACGACTGCCAAAGATCTGCAAATGACAGCCGGGACCAACGGCTTAACGTGCTTTCTGAGGCGCGGAGGAGTCTCGATATGTTACAAACGGTGGGGCAATGTTTCTTTTTTTAATCAAGCGAGAAACAGGAACAAAAGATAGTGACAATACCCTGCTCAGAATCATTTATGGAAAAATTCTTTCCCGGCACGAAGATTTGGTCTGCACCTTAATTACGGTACACGATATTAATGGCAATACCTATCACTTGACAGGTCAACAATAACAGTAGATAGGTACGAGTACCTTCATTTTGTTTTGGGGTTTTTAAGCTATTGTAATTTGGTCACAGTGTTATTTGGTTACTTAGCTTTTTTAATTAAATAATTTTACTGTAAAGTCACAGGTGCAAAAGACCCATAACTGCTTACTTTTTTATAGACCGCAAATTATTTGATAAACTCATGACTAAGTATTTGTGGGTTTCAGAATCATGATTTCTTTGCTAATAGAATTCTTAACTATTATTTGGAACACAATGATTAAAGTACGTACTTAGTAGTACGAGATCGATATATCTTTGTTGTCTTCTTTCCAAGTAGGAACTTTTACCATTTTATACAAAATCCTTCGTAGGTAATTCCATGCATTTAGAAGAATTTCAAAAGCTTGGGTCACGAAACATTAAAAAGTTAAAAAAACATTACTTAATTATTATTTTTTTAAATATTTATTATTTAAGGCAATTTAAAATACTGTGACCAATTACCACGAGTAAAAGTACCTGTGACCAATTTACCTACATTTATGACGATAACACCATGTTTAAAACCCACCAATAACTACTTAGGTACTATTGTGAAAATGAGATTTGTTCTTTATCTATGCCTCAGTGGTGGCACTGATAATTATCAGTGCCACCACTGAGGCATGGACCATGCACCACGGAAGCTAGTTTACAATAATTATAATTATTGTAAACTAGCTTCCGCCCGCGGCTTTGCTGATAAAAAGTAGCCTATATCCTTCCTCGGGATGCTAATTATCTCTCTGCCAAATTTTATCGAAATCCGTTCAGTGGTTTTGCCGTGAAAGACGGACAAACAGACACACACACTTTCCCATCGATAATTTTAGTATGGATGTGATAACCTTTAAGACACCCACCTACATGCTCCCGTTTCGCAAATAACGCGTTACGATACAGGAGTTATCTATATAACTCCTGTATACCTGTTATATCGTTCTAACACATAAACCGTGTTGCGATACGGGGCGATGCCGTGCGTCACCATGCGGAACTGGCCTATTCGCTAGACTGATTCACTGCGACCGTTGTAAGTCATGGAAAGGAGACGCCATTAATTCAAAATCATCTTATAGTATTCCATATTCAAATCCATATTTCCAATTGGTGTTAGTACCTACCAACCAAACAAAATTCAACTTTATGTGACTGTCAAATTAAGTTGATTTCACAATGAGTAGTTCTTATTTAGGACTGAAACGGTCATGAAAATTGTTTTAAGTTGGGGTGAAAGTGAACTAATGAGATGCTGTAGGAGTGTCAGTCAACCGTCTACTCCTTACCCAAAAATACAGGAAAGAAGTAAGCAATATGTAAGCGTCCAAGCACTAAGGGTCCAATAATGGGTTATTGAGTTTAGTATAGATTCGGTATCTAGAATAGTCTATAAATAGTAAGGTTTGAAAAAATATTCAAAAACTGGCACAATTTTTTTTAGACATTTGAAGTTAAAAATCTGACAAAGCTTGATTTGAGAATGTACTATATGAAATTGTAGATAATTGAGCATTTATTGGTAATCAATCGTCAAATCAAATCGCGAAATGCAATTTCTACACCCAACTTTACAAAAATTCTTTTAACTCGGAAAATACATGCCGGGAACTGGACCCTTTTTACTTGGATGCCCACCTATTATTTAATCTCTGATTAAAATTCGCACTGGGTTAGTCACTAACCATGTTTTCTTCACAGTTAAAAGTTAAACAAAAACATCAGTAGGTAAATCATGTAAAAATTAGGAAAGTTGGAAAATGACGTCGAAAACTTTCAACACTGGGGGGTCCAGAATTGTGTCCTGAAGTTAGTTTGTAATAAGTATTTCACGGGTCGCGATTCCGTTACTTTAATACGGTTGGTAATTAATTTAGACACCAACGGCATGGCACGGTTTGCGCAGTGGCTGAGCGATCGACTGCTGCGCCGCGTGTCGTGGGTTAGGTTCCCGCATGGAACAACGATTACTTATGGGCTATATGTAGCTGTTCCGGGTGTGGCTGTTTGTGTATGTAACTTTAAATGTTTGTAACCCACGACACATGAGAAATTTCTAGTGTGGGGCAACGTGAAAAAAAAACATACCTATGTACGCTGATGGTGAGATACCAGGAGAGCTCCTCAACATTTAACGTCCCTGTAACGGAATTAGATATATTTTGCTAAAAGTGATGAGCTGTATACATTGGCTATTGTTTCTTAGATAAGTAAATTACAAACTGGCCCACTGAAGAGCGAGAGTTAAAAAACTTAAAAAAATACACCAAGTACCTAAGTAAAAGTAATAAGTATCTTTTATCTATCAAGTAGGTAGTTATTATACACCTTTTAGAATTTTTTGGAGCCTGTTGAATTTTCTTATTATTTATTTGTTTTCTGAGGCACGGAGGAGTTCGATATATCACGAACGGTCACCCATCCGCAGACTGACCTCGGCAAGCGTAGCTTAACCTTCGATAGACCCGTGCGGCTGTTCTTATTTAGCCACGAGCTCCTCTTAGTTCATGAAATTTATTCGTAACTTTAATTATTTTAATAAAAGTAGCTGTACGATTACCTAACGTTTGTGCGGAACCCTCGATCCGCGAGTCAGGCTCGCACTTGTACGGTTATTTCTTTCTCTCTCTGAGTTATCTTTTAGCCACAGTTCAGTAGTACGTTAACTACAGATATAAATAAGAACACAAGTATATTTGTACAGTTTTTATCTGTTCGACAGTTATCTTTGGTAATCAAGCTAGCGAATGGTGTGAAGGGACTGTCCACCAATCAGAGCCCTGCATGGCGACCCTTAACGCCGGAGGCGCGAAACTCGACACCTTTTTAGAATGCACTAAAATAATGTAACATGAACACACGTTTCTTTATTTCAAATTGGACTTTAGTCGCAACAAAATAAAGTTGATATTAGTCTGCGTAAGAAGGTGTGAAAATTGACGCCTATAGCCACACTGCAATCAGCGATATTGTTGTACTTTATGCCAAGGGAACAAGGGCTATTTTCGAAAGTCTGTTTCCAACATATTGTTTAAGGAATAGTTGCGTTGTGTATGATATTGGACCATGTGTTGTTCGCAGAAGATTTGTTTTGGTTTGCACTTGTAGGTGTTAAATTTAACACCTAGAGTGTTATTTGTCGATTCAACGACAGATTCCTATTGGTCGGCTCGGGACATTTGGACCGCGATAGATAATCCGACACGTAGTTTTTGTATGGTAGGCTGCACGTCAGAGGTAATAAAACCAGTGTAAGCTGGCCTCTTATTCAATTTAAACTGCGTACTCCGCTAGCTCTGAGTCAAAGTGTAATCACGGACTGGCCGCGAATGATATAACTCTTATCATAACTACTAAGGTATAGACAGTTCAAGCAACTGCTTAGGTACAGTCACGATCATAAATACAGTACACTTACCCAAGAGTCAAAACCGATTTGATTCTGAAGTATTTGTTGGAAACTATAGGGTTCTAACTAAGGACGCACATAATGTGTTAAGAGGTGTATTTTTTTTTAATAAAAACTAAAATGTATTCAAAAGACAAAGATTCTTGCCGTATCTTCATCTACTTATAATCAACAGAATTACCTAATGGCTACTAACAAAAAAAAAACAATATTAAGGAAATTTAAAAATCGAATAAACTCAGAGTGCCAACATTGACAAAATTTGACAGTTTAACATGTGCTGGCATTTCTAACAGTCTCTACAGCTCGGGCTTCTGCCGGAAAGTCTAACAATCATTCTCACCCACTCGTATTACCCAGTAACTGGGTTGTGGTTGAGGTCAGTTAGGCAGACTCCCCACGAGAATTATAGACCTGCACTGTTTTATTGTCCATCTCATTGTATCTTTGTAATGAGGTGCACACCACACCTTCCAAATTTTATCCATTTAGGTACTAAGTACGCCAAGGATACAGGTGAAGTTTTTTTATTTTTATTGCTTGAATTTGAAACTATATTTGCAATTACGCCTTACAAAATTATTAAAAAGACTGAGAAATCACAATAAATAACTTAAACAACACTTTTATGACTTTTAAGTTATTTTTAGTATTATAAGTTACTCGAAAAGTACTTATTAAATGAAACATCATCGCGGGCAGTCCGATGTACGAGTCAATAATCGAATACTTATCCATCATTGTATTCGATTACTGCTCGGTATTCGATATAGTTACATTGCACCTGTATTTTATGTACCTACCTTTATTTCAATTTTACCTACCGCTGCTCAACGTGGGTGTTTCCTGTTAAAATAATGAACCGAATGAGCTAAACGAACGTCAATTGATGAAAGCTGTCATTTAAGATTTGAATTAAAAAATAGAACCCCATCCTATTTAAAAATCCTATATTGTCCCACTGCTTGGCAAAGGCCTCCTCCATAGCCTTCAAGTCCTCTCTCTGTGCGGTTTCCTACGGCCAATCTTTTGCAAACGCATCTAAATCGACACGTCAGCGTTTTCTAGGCCTCCCTCGGCGAAGACGCCCGTCTTCTGACACCCACTGCGTGACGACTCTGGCCCACCTGTCCTGACGCATTCTACAGACATGGCCCGCCCAATCTCACTTCAACCCTGCAGTTGTATGGCCCACATCAGCGATTCCAGTTTTTGTTAATTCTGTCGCTGAGCTTAATACCCAATACGCTACGCTCCATCGCCCTTTGGCAATCCTAGGCAGGCAAATTTTAGGTAGTCGAGTGCTACTGCTGTCATCGTGTTTAATATCAGTCCTGGAAAATTAAGTGACCTAACAATGAGTTTGGTTTACCTACTCTATTCTGAGTGGCTTTTTTCTTTTTTCAAGTAATTTTGTGCCAGTGTTTTTTCTTTCTCTACTCATAATATGCATCCGTCTAGAACAGACGGTAACCACCTCGATGTGTACACATTCTTTTTATTTAAATAAAGAATGTGATTGTCCGTAGTGTTGTGCGTCTGTCGCGTAAATAATGTAGCGCGGTCGGAACGCGCCACTCGCTGCGGTCTAGGCGCCGCGACTGGAACAGAGTTGTGGAGTCGCTATTTTTACAAGAAAAATTCTGATAGACGGCAGACGTATGAGATTTTTATACTTTTTGCTAAAAGTTTTTATAAATAAGCATGCTGCAGGCGCAGTTTGAATCGAGATCATTAAGCACGCCGTTGACGGTCTTTGACCTAATCGATGATTCAAAACTCGTTGTTTAACGCACAATCTTTTCAACTACTTTAAAATCTCTCCGTTTCTGTAACCCTCATAATTGACACGAAAGAATAAGAATATAAGAACGGTCACCTTAAAAAAACATTGATCATTTTCGGTTTTGGTCGTATTCAACTTAAACTGTCAACAGTCTGCACGAGTAATTATAACGACATCGTAGTTATAGGCTGATTGTAGCTACACATGAATTCACTCAATTTATTTATATAAGAAACAGCTCTACGCATTCTGTACTCTCGCGGCTTGGGTGGCGCCGGCCGCTATAAAATTCGGACAGCGGCGCGGAATCCCACAGATTCCAACTTAATATTAATTGTCGATCGACTAACCTCAACACTCCCCCCTCCCTAGCACCATTAGGCAATGACGCACAGAAAACCCACACCGTAATAATGCTTAGCAAAATCGATGCAGGATAATAGTACAGAGACCAGCACATCAAGCTACCCCAATGTGTCAAATTTCTTTCCGTTTTTCAACTTTATTACAAAACAATAAAGTTCATATTTAATTGGAAAATTTTAGGTATGAAAAAAAAAGTTGTGTTTGAAGTGTGAGTTCACACGCGGTAGAAGTAAAACTTTTTATTCTAGTTAATTTGTAAGAGAATGACACACCGCGTAGGTGGTAAACAGAGAGAGAAAAACATTTATAGTTGTCTCTTTTACATTTCATACAATCCAAGTCACACCCCAAAAATAGTTACACTTCAAAAATGAGAATATGGATATGTCCTAGGTAAAAATATATGAAGTCTATTTAGTCCGTCAGTAAGATTGCCAAAAAATATTGGACACGTATTGTTTGTTTACTCAAATCAATAAAACAATGATATCACATCAAAGTTCAGGAGAAGGGGCTTGTGACGTCACTGTTACGTTAAAAGTGTAGCGTGACGTCACGTGCAATTTCAACGCACTATATCGTCGTCATTTTTGGTTTACGTGACAAGAGAAAAAATACGTGATCAGTATTTTTGAGTAATTCAACTTTTGGACCAATCAGAATTTTCAAGGACACTACCCTATTGTATGAAGTTCACCTTCTGCAATTGGTAGTTTACTGTGCAGTCGTTTCCTCCCTTCCTCCTACACCAGACATGAGAAAAACGTTAACGAATTTTGGATTCTTATTTTAAAGATATGACAGATATTTTTTTTAAGGTTGGCTGTATAGATTTGTATCGCGCATTTTTGATCTGCCGATGTCGGTAGATTCTTTGGAAATATTAATAATTATGTTATCTGGTTGTTGAATTAATCTAAATTGTAGGTTCTCAAATATCAATAGGTTTCTATTTTTGAATAGTGCAAAGTTGCTTCGTTATACTCGGGTCGAATTTTAGTGAGTAAGTATAGCACTGGCAATGTTAGTACAGAAGTAAGTTCGAAGTTCAAAAATACAACAGCTGACACGATATTTCTTTCACTTTCAAGTCTCGGACAACTACAATACGTAATTTTAAGTAAGTAAGTACCTATGTAATGATACAGGAAAAACAACCATTTATTTTACGATACCATTCATCGTAATTTTTACATACGCATAAGAAACCGTTACTCTTAGCCACCGCAAGTGGTCACCACTAGCAATCTTACCAATAATTTACGGTGTTTTAAATATGGAACGGAACGACTTTTTTTTCAATGGTAGCACAAAGGACTTTAAGTAGACGGTAATGTTATTTGATTTGAAGTTGCCTACCGTTACGGTGGAACTGGTGATTTTTGTGGGATCAGGGTTGTCAAAGGATTTTTTTTTTTATAAAATGCCATTTCGACGTCATTTTCAAATTTTTGCTTTGTATACCGATTAAGAACCGTACGGTTAAACTTTAAATTGTTTGATTTTTGTCTTTGAAAGAACCCGAAATCGCAAACTTCTTGTAGACAATGCTATCACAAACGCAAGTCACATTAAATCATAGACGATCAGAAAAGTATAGTTGGAGTTAATATTTTTTGAAAGGATATGTTTGTATTTCATAGAAAAACTTATTACTAACAAAGTTAGTTCTACAGCTACAACCGAAAATATTCCACATCTCAAAAACTATTAGCTTAAGTAAAAAAGTCTCTTGAGAAAAACAAAATCTCTATGTTGCTCATAAACTCATTATTTGCAACTTTTCATGATGTTAGTACAATAAAGAGTATTATATTCTACGATTATTATATTCTTGTAATTATGAAATCCTAGAATACCCTAGGTAAACGATTACGTGGTACTGGATGATGTGGAGGGTCACTCCTAATATATTTTAATCTAATTTCACTAAACCATCACTCAGCGATAGGTTCTTAATAAAATAGACAATACACTAATATTCTAAATTCCATTGATATCGTATCAATACTGCACGGGTAAGGCTATAAGTACAGAACGGACAGGCGGACACACAGACAGACATAGAGAACAGAACGAAATTATAAGGGTTTCGTTTTTGTCATTTGGCTTTCAACTTTTGGGTAGCAACCCTAAGTAGCATCTCCTTAGCCCCTTCTGGCCGCAAAATTATAGTAAAATCGTATAATTAGGGATGCGGCCGTAATTTCCACTTGCGGTCACCGCTTCCTTCCCTATTGTTCGCTTAAAAAACATTCGATGCAGACAGGATGCATCGAGTACTCGCATTTTAATCGATTTCATATGTTTTGACAGTTGCGGTTTTCAAGCGATTTTTTCGATGAGAAACGGTTTTTTTTTGTGTGACTATAGTGGGTGGGAATTGATATTCTTTTGTTTTTATTTTTTGTATATTGTTGAAACCTGCGCTTGTGTTCCCCGAAGGAATAGGCAGAGGTGTACCTATAGTACATCCATATGTCACCAGTTTAAGTCTTTTGTAATAGGAGACAAGCCTATTGCCATCAACCGTGTACGAATCCAGACTTCGGGCAGCTACTGAGAAATGCCTGACGGAATAATCCAATATTGAACCAATCCAAATTGATGGAGCTCAATACCAGTATTATACGTGGGGCAACTGCCTATCTGATCTCCATAGCCAAGGTACTGGGCAACACGATACTCCTTCAAGGCAAGACATAGTCAGGCTTCTGGCTACCCGTAACGACAGTAAAAAATCTACAAATTTTAGTATAATACGTTAGCAAAACTACTACAAACCCCTTAAATGTACAGTCGTGAACCCATCAAAATATCCCAAACTGTAAAATTTTCCCAATTGAACATTAACCTTATTCTAATAAAAGATAACTATCATATTGACAGATTGGGGTACCTTAATGTGTTGGCCTCTGTACATCAAAAACACGTGCCGTTGCTTATTCATACAACAATAAGCATCCACAACGACAGTAATAATAGCAAAAAAATAATTGACGCTCTAACTAAAACAGACAACATCCTTTACAAAAAAGAAATTGCTCAGTTAATAGTTAAGGATAATAAAAAGTCGGTGCGTAGGTACCATCAATTGCTTAAAGACCATAACTAATGGAATATGTTACCGACTTGTAATTACCCATGTTTAATGTCAAACAGTTATACGCCATATCTGGCGGAGTTCACTTTCACGTTGGCAACATTGTCTTGTGTTTGAATTAAGAAAGGGCGAAATGGTAATTTTTGTTTGTAAGTAATGAGAGAGTTCTTGAAGTTTTTATTCCACTTTTGTTACTAAATGTTTTATCAAGCACCATGGATAATAACATCATACCTAATACGTATTATATATAAGTATATGAGGTGTATCTATTCACACACAGAGATTTTATAGGTCATTGTACTGCTGAGTACGAATAACTTTCACTACGGAACCAATTCTGAAAGATGAAAAAATCTACTGTTCACTTCTTTACTAAGATACAGCAGATTATTTTTGCTACCCGAATTGTACAACAGCTGGGTTAAGGACCCCCCATTCCTTCTATCGACTGTGATTCTGCGCTACCTCTTTCCGATGCATACGAAAGAGTGTAAAAGAAGAATATTGTCCGTACCAATTTGGTCTATTGTGTTGTATTGTTTGCCGGGCCGATATCCGCAACTCCACAACCCTGCTCTTATTTTGCGTAACGGGTGGGACAATACCTGGGGGGCCTAGACTTAAATCAAAATCAAAATTCATTTATTCGAATTAGGCTGAAAATCAGCACTTTTTGAACGTCAAAACGTTTACAAAAGTCAGTCCCCCAAAATGCCCACCCTTCACCACTTCCTAGTGTTTTTGCTGGGAAGAAGAAGTGGTGGAACAAACTCCCCAGTGGACTAAATCCTTTTTCTGGAAGCGTTAATGCCGGGAAAATAAATTGTATTGAATTGACTATTAGCTTTGGGGATAGCACGTGACTGCTTCCACATGACATGTAATGTCATTGCCCATATATTTTGACGTTAGCGGTTAGCGTTTTACACTACAGCAAAGATTTTTGTCTAGGCCTGCTGAGATGGCAGATCTAAGTGTAGCATTGTGGTTGAAGAAGAAAGTTCATCATAGGACTTGATTGGACTGAGATGATCATTGTAACCTGTTTGTGTTAGATGTTTGTATCAATATAGGTTTGGCAACAAATACATTGATACATTTTCACAATATCCTCGTTTCGAGTGTAAGTATTCTCGTTTATAGGTGAGTGTTAGTTATGGTGCAAAATTAATGATTAGATATTCATTAGTAAGTGTACTAATAATGTAGTTCTAAATACTTAATAAAGAAATTTAACAGAAATAAATATATCTTCAATACAATTCAATTTACACTGTGTATCAAATCATACCTTCTACTTTAATTCATACCTTTTTGCTGTCAACCAACTTTCCTCTCAGCCAACAATCTCGTAAGAGTACTTCTTCTTTTTTGTTAGAAAACCACATGTTGTTTTTTTCAAACGCCATGTTTGTAAGACATTCGATATATCGACGCCGCGCCGACCAAATGTGTAACGTAACACTGCTGATATACCGAAGCCGAATATCTACATGTAATCCGCTGCTTATGTTACTTGTGTTTTAAATCGCTTTTTGCATATGGCTGTGTTATGTGGGATGAATGTTTGATTGAGCATCGTTTTTGGTGTGACACAAAATGATATGTCATTTAGTGTCCACAGGTAAATTATCTCGGCGTGGCGGTTAACGGTCTTGCTTTAGAACGACTAGGTTTTAAGTTAAAATAATCATTTCTACGTTTTGTGGGTACCAGTACTAGTACCACCCTATTACTGTCCACTGTAGGGCAAAGGCCTCTTCTCATACAGAGAAGGCACGAGCGTTAATCACCACGCTTACTCAAGACGGGTTGGCGATTTCAGACTTATATTAATTATATAAGTCCAGGTTTCCTCACGATGTTTTCCTTCACCGATGTCAGTGATGTCCAAGATAAACTTAGAAAGTTTTGTGGGTATTGAACTTGAATTCAGTATAATACAGTCAACTACTTCATATCTATTTCTATGGACTTATGGTCTGAAATAAATGTTATTATTATTATTATTATTATTATATCTACTGTAGAATCCAAGAGCATAGTATATACGTACAGTGAACACATAATACATAACAAGCTCAATGACTATTCGATTGCTTTTGTCATTTCGAAAACAAAAATCAGACAATACACACGTATTGAGTGACGACAGATGTTAAATTCGATTTTCGAAATCTGTGTTGCTAACGGAAAAAAAAGGTAATAATAGGGTGGAAAAAGGAGCATGTTTAAATCGTTATTAATTCGATATTTACGTATGTCGTTGACAAGCCACAATGATACGTTGGTTTATGTAAATAAGGGTGATTTGTGGGTTAGTAATGTCATTTATTATCGGTTCGTCGAAAAGTAGAGTCCTGTTATTATGTTTTTTTTACGAAAATTTCGTAACCTACATATTTGTGTGGTTTATTTTTAACATAAATATGACGAGTGCTATGTGTGTTATTCTCAGAATCAAACAGCTTCTGAATTTATATTTTCGATTACCAACTTAAATGGTATTCTTTTTGATAATTAATCCATCTGTTCATCGAAAACACTGTTTCCCTTAGCTGTAAAGTGTGTAAAAAAGTGTTTTTGTTTTCTTTTTTTTTCTGTGTACAGAAGGCCGCACGTCAGTTGTAACTAAACCAGCTAGTCTCTTATTCTATTGGAACTCTAGGACGCTAGGCCAACTTAAGGTAAAAGTGTTAAGATTGTCGTGCAGCCTACTGTACCTACTAATAGGCTAATGCAACAACTTGAAAGCGTGCGTGTGCGAGTAGGTATTTCAAAATATATTTATTACCCACTGAATTTGGGAAAATGTGACGAGATAAAACGCTATTGTATCTTAGAAAAAATATAAACCAACCCACTGAAATGCGAGAAATAAAATCGAATTACAACAAAATTCAAAAGTCTAACAAAAATAACGCTGAAAGGTGTAAAATAACTTTAATTTCGGGAGTCGGTGGCCAAAAATGAATCAAACATAACAAGCAAAGTCACAGACTTCTGGAAATAAAGTACTCAATCTGTAATTGTTCGTGTACATACATAAGTAGTTCCTGACAGATCTATATTTCACTAGCCAGTCATTTAAAAAAAAAACCTTGTACACACGCCTCCTTGTGTACAAGATTAAATATTTTTAGTTTTCTTTCAAGAAAACTGTGTCAATCTAAAGACAAGTAATTTGCCTATCCAATTCCTAAGTAAGAAGAAGTTTAGCTTGAGCCTTTCACTACCACAAACCATAATAAAAAAACAAATTCCTAAAATAAAACCTACAGTTCTTGCTTCTCACAAATGATTTTCAAACGCCTATCTGTTTCAATGGCGGTTGGCGCGTTTCCGCTGGGTTGCCACAGTGAAGTGTCAAATTACCCCTAATTATCTGCCATCGAGGGACCGGAACGCCGGCTGCCATCGACAATTGAATTATTTTTTTTAGAATTACGCATAAATACAGTGTGTAATGGAATCTGATGAATGCCTTGTTTTTTTTTTAATGTCTATTAAGTTTCATGGTGAACCTATTTGCATATTTTTTGTGTTTATTATTTTATGGTGTTTCCTGTAAAGATTTCTCTCTTTTTATGTTTTATAAGGTTCTTAAGATAGACGATAAGTCGGAATGCAACAATTTAAAAGTACTTATGTGTTTACGTTTTCATACTGGTATTTTTTGGTTTAATGTCCCATACATATATACCTACATACATACATACATACACACATGCCATTTCTGCCTGGATGCTTGTATTTATGCAGTTTTGTAGGCTTAGATATGCTTTATCTTATTTCTTTATGCTTTGATTAGATTCACACGTGAACTCTGCCTTTTTCCCATGGGGATAAGCACAAACTACAAAACGCCACATGCTACGATCCTTACATACTTGCAAGATGTATGAGGAGTTGCTTATTTTACGTTTATACATCAGTATGCCCAGCAAGAAAAGTTAAGCAACGCTTAGCGAGGTCAGTCCGTGAATGGGTGGCCTTCCATTCCACATCGAGTACTCGCCTTGGAAAGCTAGATCTTTGACAGTCTTTACGGGTAGATAGCTAGATAGATCTGCCTAGCCTTTTCGCAACTATGTTGGAGTCGGCTTCCAGTCTAACCGAATGCAGCTGATTACTCGTATTTTACATGGAGTGACTGCCTATCTGACCTCCACAACCCAGTCAAGTACTGGGCCACACGATACTCCTTGGTAAGACTGGTTGTCAGACTTCCGGGCTTCTGACTACCCGTACGGCTTAACGTGCTTTCCGAGGCACGGAGCAGTCTCGATATATTACGAATGGTCACCCATCCACAGACTGACCTCGACAAGCGTAGCTATAGCTACTAATTAGATATCTAAAATAATATTGCTAGAAATAAAGTATAAGTCAAATTAATCGAATGATTCACATTGGTACAATTTATTGACAGCACTGATCTTGACCGCTGACCTTGAGTTCCTCAAGATCCGTGCTGAATTAGTATAATATACCTACTTAATTTTTAAGTTTATCTTGAACATCACTGACATCGGTGAAGGAAAACATCGTAAGAAAACCTGGATTGAAATTAATACTTATAAGTCTGAAATCGCCAATCCGCCTCGAGCAAAGCGTAGTGATTAATGCTTGTGCCTTCTCTATATGAGAAGAGACCTTTGCCGTGCAGTGGGACAGTAACAGGCTGGTATTATTTATTATTAATTAAGCTATTATACTGTAAAATTTTATTAAAACCCGTTCATAAGTTTATGCGTCAAAGAGTGACAAATATACCAACATGCATCCTCATAATATTCCACATTTATTAACACCTTAACTGCCAGACAACAAGACACAGTAGAAAATGTATTGTTTGTCGTTCACCTGGCGTTTACAGAATCAAAATAGAATTCCCACGAGGAAGTGAGCATTGGGCTATGGGATCTGTAATGTCTATAGATAGGTACTACCTCATTATTATGCAGCATCATCATTACCGCATTATCGTGTAGGTACCTTTCTTAAATCACTAAAAAGAGTCACTCTTTACTTAGATACACCTATAAGTACTTATGAAATACCTATGAAGTAAATAAGTATAGGATGTTAAATCTCGTACAGTATGATCCAAATGACCAGATACTTAGGTACATATTATCATTAATATCCATACATTTGATCATAGTTAAGAAGCAATGCGTTTTTATGCGATTTTATGTGCTGAAATAGTTTTTTTACAAAGTTAACCCCAGTGCACGTATCAATTATAGGTAAAACATTATTTTTTTAAACTGAAACCAAATCACATGACAAGACCTCCCTATTCCTAAAATCGATAAAAACTGAAAAAAATACAAAAAAAATGGCACATGAAAATTTATTCAGCCATCAAACGTAGATATAAAATAAATAATCCACGATATTAACGATAACAATACACTGTGCAGGCGCACCGCACAGTGATCTATAGATCATTTTAGCTCGATCCCTATTAGCTTGGATCGAAAACGCCCCGCCTACATGGAAGCCCACTGACCATTAATTGGGTACAAAAATCGATGTAGGAACGCCCATAATACGGCCGTCTCCCTCTCCCGTTCGGAAGAACGTATGTCTGTCTCCGTCTGGCGGGTGTCGTCAAGCGCTCGGCTTGTTCGTTTTCGTCGCAAGCGCAGCTCAGACGTCACAATGCCGGGCTCCTACAGAAAAATAGTATGTTTGTATTCTTTTATTTTTACATACGACGCCGCCCGTCGCCGCGTGCTATATTTGTGTAGAATAGAGAACTTTTTTTTACTTTTAAAATGTCTAATTTGAAAGTAAGTTGGCATCTTAGGACGCGCCGAAAGATCTTTTTAAGAATGAAACTTGAGTTTTTTGTTTTATGTCCTGATGAAGTTGACAGTGTTGTGGAATTTTGATCGGAGAGATTCAGAAATGTGCAAAAAATTGCATGCGATACATAGAGTTATGTATTGGACGGATGTGGACCGAGGAGGCGGCGACTTTGGATATACTTAATTAGTCTATAAGAAGCTAAAGTGAAATGGATACGTTATTGTATTAATTTTTATGTGCATACCTTAGATATACATCGGTTTTAAGAGCTACACTTCAGGGTAGGTAGAGGTATCTTTTACGTAGAATTAAAACTAAGTTTCTACCTGGTATTATTTTGTCTTTTATTACCTAAGAAATATCGATTTAGTAATGATGAAAATAAGAAAGATCTTATCTTAGAATTAACTAATTATAACTTGTAATGTACTCAAATAGTTGTCGATTTCAATACTTTAAAAAAATCAAAACTTCGCGCCACTCTCCGCTAGATGGCGCTGTTAGCCATTTCCAACTGAGACATTATTTAATTAGTTGGTTATTTGTGTTACCGTTTCGCGTTCAATACGTCTTTAATTTATTCCTCACATTGTATACAAATGTGTTTCGTAAAAACTAGTATTTACAAAAGGGGCGTTCAGAGAAATTGCTAGCGTTAATTGGGGACGCAATTATTTGTAGGTGCCCACTTAAATTAATGATGTACCAATCTAGATCAGCTTGAATTTAATTTTACCTAATTCATCCGCTTGTGGCAATATGAGCTGATAGTATCGTTGTATTTTGGTTTAAAATAAACCCACACAATTAGGTACAGAGGCCAGCACATCAAGCTATCCCAATCTGTCAATTAACTTTGATGCTTTTTCCACTTTATTTCAAACTAAGTTTACCCGCGATTTTTTCCGTGTGGAATTTAACATAACATGGGTTCTCATTTTGTTAAAGAAGTTGTTAAGTTACTCCTAAGTTAGTCATAATAACATTATCTATCTTCCAGTGTCAGTACCGTCAAAATCACTTAAGTGGTTTTGGAGATCAGCTCAAACAAAAAAACAACAATGCAAAAATTAAAAAATATATTTATTGGAATTACTACCGTGACATGGATTTAGTAAAAAGCCGTTATTTTAACATTGCAAACAGACACAAGAATTTTATTTATTTGTTTAAAATAATATGGTTAATGTTTAATTGGGATTTGACAGTTTGGGATAGCTTGATGTGCTGGAGTGTGTACCTTTTTCTAGTTTATGTTCTCCATTACAAACAAACATACCTACAAACAATCATATCTTAGTTGAGATGACATACACAGCCTCTCAATTAGTAGGTACCTAACTGATTGGTCTCCATTACCCGTAGAGGAGCAAGGCATTCAAAAAAATACTTTCAACTCGCGACTTCGCGGCATTCCTAGGCAGAGATAGTGGGGTAAGCTGGACTCCTGTGATGAAGACTGGTTTTAGAAACCTCTAGACAAAGAGACGTGGAAAGACGGTAATAAGGGAGGACTTTTCCCAGCAGTGGGATAATCAATAATAATAATGGCTGGTAGTTTTTCAAAAATGTTCTTGGTTAATAAATGATTATTATTGTAGTGGTGGAAAGAAGAGCCGCACGGGTCGGTCGAGGTCAGTCTGCGGATGGGTGACCGTTCATTACGTTATCGAGACTCCTCCGTGCCTCAGAAAGCACCTAGCAGAGCTGTTGGTCACAGCTGTGATTTGTAGATCTTTGACAGTCGATACGGGTAGACAGAAGCCCGAAAGTCTGAGCACCAGTCTTTGTCTTTAACTGGGTTGTGGAGGTCAGATAGACAGTCGCTCCATGTAAAATACTGGTATTCAGCTGCATCCGGTTAGACTGGAAGCCGACCTCAACATAGTTGGGAAAAGGCTAGGCAGATGTTGGTGCAGTGTTAGGAAGAATGCCAAGCACGAGATTTTGGGTTCGATTCCTAAGTCGTCAAATTGTGATTAAGATCTTCTATCTGTAACAACCCAGAGCCTGAATTGCGCGTAGCCGATGCCAATAGGCTCGCCCCCTATTACATGGGACTCAAACATAACTGCCAAAAAGTAGGTAGGTATAATACTATTAATACACCTCTGTCTATTGCTTTGAGGAATACAGGCGAGATGTTATGTAAATAATAATAATAATAAATTTGACACACATAACATAGAACATACCTACATTAAAACAGATATACAGGACAAGTTTTAATTTTCTTTATTTTATATTGAAGGCATCTGTGTCTGAACTAGATAAAAAAATATCTGTATCTCAGACATCAGCGCTCTTCCTTGTGATGAACATTGCATTACACGCTTAATTAGACATAGATATTAAGAAAGAAAGAAAGAAATATTTATTTGTCAGAATATAGTACAATAGATGTTAACGTTATAATATTAAGTTTCTTATATTCTACCATTTCTGGTGTAGGTACAAATTTTTGATCTTAAATAACTAATCTCTTAAGTAACTAATTATGCTTATACAATAGAATTATACACTTCTTATACATTATACATTTCTGTCATCTAGGAATTCTTTTGTTGAATAATAACATTTGCTTGTTAGGAATTCAAACAATTTTCTTTTAAATTTGTTGAAGTCAAGGCTCTTCAGGCAGTTTGGCAGCTTATTTTAATAACAGGAGGTATATAATATAGGAGGTATATATATAAATAACCTGCTATAGATTACTATAGCAGGTTATATATATATAACACTCCACACTCCATTTTGGTTAATTTTGTTTTAAACTTTCTTTTTTTTCTTGTGTAATGATACACAAGAAAAAAAAGAAAGTTTAAAACAAAATTAACCAAAATGGAGTGTGGAGTGTTATATATATATAACCTGCTATAGTAATCTATAGCAGGTTATTTACATCTATTATTATCTGTTATTTTCATCTGGCTATCTCTAGTAATCTAAAGATAGCCAGTTCTTGTTATCGACCATAGTAAGATCTGTAAGTCCCTTTATAGGCTCAGAAATACACCTGAACGATAATTAGGTACTTTTTTTCATGACTTATAATTACATCTAGGCCTCATAAATTAATTATTGCTATGATAAGTAAAAATCAATAAAAGAAAAAAGTAGTTTCTTGTACTCGATGATAAGGCTTATTAAGACAGAGATAAATGGACTACCTACTTAATTAATTAAGTTAGACAAGAAAGGAGATATTTAAATTGTTGAATTAAAAATCGAAAAATTACTCTTCAAAAAATAACATTCCTTTCATTCATTCACAAAAACATTCCTTCTTTACGAATCACATAATTGACGACCGATGTGGCGCGGTGGGCGAAGGTCCGCCTGCGAGGCAGGAGGTTGCGGGTTCGATTCCCGCCCTGGAACAAATGTTTGTACGATCTACAAATATTTGTTTCGGGTGTTCTGGGTATTTACTATGTATAATAAAAAATATCTATTTATGTAATGTATTGTATTAAGTAGGTATATCAGTCATCTAGTACCCATAACACAAGCTCTGCTTAGCTTGGGGCGAGATGATGCTGTGTGGATTGTCCAGCATTATTTATTTATTTAGTCTTAAAAAAATAACATTCCTTTCATTCATTCTCAAAAACATTCGTTCTTTACGAATCACATAACATCACGCCTGTATTCCCGAAGGGCTGGGCAGGGGTGGAACTTAACACCCGCACATCGCCAGTTATGTTTTAGTATATTTCCATCAACCGGGCACAAATCTAGACTCAGGGCTGATAATGAGAAAATTCCTAGGTATTGGAAAAACTCAATATCACTTTCCCCGACCTAGGAATTGAACCCAGGACCTCACGCTCTGCGGTCGTACTTGTGACCACTAGACCAACGAAGCAGTTCTTTACGAATCAATGAAGTCACAAACAAAGTATAATCTTACTTCTTCACGCTGAAACGACTGAGCAGATTTTGATGAAATTTAACTCATGAAGGTAACTCATACCCTGGATTGGCACATAGGTTACTTTGTATCACGAGACAGTAAAGTATTGTCGTGGGATGCAAACGGCGTCTCATGTTGATTTTTTGGACCTCAGGTACGCCAAGTGACGCAGCTAGTAAATCTAACTTGTGGATCGTTCACCTCTACCCAAATCCTCCGGGAAACAGGCACACCAATGCAAATAAAAACTCACTATGTTGAATATTTCAGCCAATAACTGAAATTATATTCTCTTTCAATACACATAGCACAGACAATTTTGACTTATTATTACCTACCAA
This sequence comes from Phlogophora meticulosa, assembly GCA_905147745.2. Taxonomy (NCBI): domain Eukaryota; kingdom Metazoa; phylum Arthropoda; class Insecta; order Lepidoptera; family Noctuidae; genus Phlogophora; species Phlogophora meticulosa. Next base: position 12,127,146 of record LR990537.1, on the reverse strand, counting down.
TGTTATTTTATTATATGATTACTAGCTGACCCAGCAAACGTTGTTTTGCCATATAAAATGTTTGGGGTGGACCACCCTTATCATAGGGGTATGAAAAATAGATGTTGGCCGATTCTCAGACCTGCCCGAAATGCACACAAAATTTCATAAGAATCGGTCAAGCCGTTTCGGAGGAGTATGGGAACGAACATTGTGACACGAGAATTTTATATATAAGATTATTGTTATTTGTTTTAATGTAATTTTTTATCTTATTTAATTTGTGAATGGAAATGATGACCAATTAATTGTTTTTGCCCTGTCCTATGTTAAATCGTGACATTAACTTATTTAATTAACAAATGATGGATACCTGTTAAACATGTTAAAATAAATAAATATTGCTGGACAATCCACACAGCATCATCTAGCCCCAAGCTAAGCAGATCTTGTGTTATGGGTACTAGATGACTGATATACTTAATACAATACATTACATAGGTGTATATTTTTTTAGTATACATAGCAAATACCCAGAACACCCGAAAAAAATATTTTTAGATCGTATTAACATTTGTCCCAGGGCGGGAATCGAACCCACAGCCTCCTACGACGCAGTCGGATCTTCGCCCGCCGCGCCACATCGGTCGTCAAAATAGTTTTGGTTTGTTTGTTATTGTGACACTTAAAAATGTTTATATTGCTGTGCGCTAGCAGGGTTCTTGTATGAAACCGATATGTATTTTGTAACAACTTGTAAACTAAATGATGATTATGATAATGATTAAAAGTGTTCTTTTTTAAATAGTTATTTCTTATATAGTGTTCAAGATTTTCTCATATTCACCGGTCAGAGTTTGAGCCACTACCAAGCAGTTACTCCAAGCACGTATTACATACTAACCTTACATAAAAATACCTTTACCAACGTCTTCACATGTAAAATCACACGTCATAATATAGGTACCTAGGTTTTACGCACATGCGGAGCCCTACAGGGCTCTTTAAGACCTCCCTCAGGGCTCAAGAGGCTCTCGGGTTCACAGGATCACCGGTGCGTGCCACAGATCTCTCTAAGGCACACGGGAGCACTTTTGTATAGTCGGTGGCTCTATGCCTTTATTAGACAGTCTCTTTTGAGTCGTTAAGAGTTTTATAGTCTGTGGTGCTGTAGTTGAAGTGTCTATAATTTGATTTTTTTTTCCCGGTTTCATCTATTTTTACCACTAGGCGATATTAAATTTACCTGAGGTCCATGCTGCACTGTTGTTTTACTATTCCACAGTGATACAATTTTTAAGGAAGTGAGTTAGTAAAAATGGGTTTTCAGAGATAATACCTCCCTTTAATACTTATAAGTAATTTTATGTTAGGTAAACCAAAATTAATGATGAACTTTTGCCCGCGACTGCCGCGTAAATGTCGGTTATCGTGGATGCAGACGAAGCCGCAAATTAAAAAGTACCAAATTGTGTCAAAGTCGGTTTAGTATTTTAGCCGTAAAAGGGTAACAGACAGGCAGATAGACAGACAGACAGAGTTACTATCACAATTATTATATTGGGATGGATTTATGAAATCAGTCGTTTTACCGTTTATGAATAGTCTGATTTATCGCTGACAAAGTGAGCGGAGATTCAATAAAATACGAGACCAATCCATTACTAGTTTAGTTACCACTGACGGTCGGCCTGCCTCACTTCATCATCTGCCTAGCCTTTTCCCAAATACCTACATATTTTGGGGACGGCTTCCAGTCTAACCGTATGCAGCTGAATACCAGTATTTTACATGGAGTTACTTTTTTATTTGGGACAAGCCCGCCACACTATTCCGGAACCACTGCAACTCTTGAAAACCAGAATCAACAGTGGCGACCACCAGATAAGCGTTGAGACAATGAAGCCCGACGAGTCCCGTAGAAACGATACAACTGTCTTGGATCCCGCAACGAAATTAATCGGAAAATAACAGCGGAGGTGTTAGAAACATGGAGCGACTACCTATCTAGGTCAGATAGGTAGTCGCTCCATGTTTCTAACTCCATGTTTCTAACCGCAAACCAGTTACTGGGTAGCACAATACCCTCTGGTAATACTGGTATTCAGACTTTCGGGCTTCTGACTGCCCGAACGACTGTCGAAGATGTAGTCATGTTCTTAAGTATATCTTGCCAATTGCTTAAGTTCGAATATCCATTTGCAATAAAACATTTGGCCACAGGTTCAAAAATAATGATACAGAATTAAAATCATACGGTTTAAAAGGGACCTCAAAGAGAAACTTCACCCACTATTTGAATGTAAACACAACACAAGAGCCGCTTCATAAAAAACATGATTTGTTTCATCAATAAAACCGAATTCAGTACCAAAACGGACTGACACCAAATATATACCAGGGTCCAGTATACCAACTTCACCCCACCTTTCGATACAAGCAAATTTGACTTTTGTCCCTTACAGAATAGAATCTACAATGAATGCAAAGATAAGTTTGCTTTTAACGGCCACCCACGCCGTGCAAAAATGCACCATAATAAAAATTATTCGCCTTAATTTAAATGGCTATGTAAATGGGATTTAAGGTAACTTAGTAGAGATGGTAGCTATTTATTTATAGGACAAAAGATTAATTTATTGGTCTGTGATTAATTACTAAGATACGGTGCAACACGGTCAAAAAGGACAAACCTTCTTTTGTTAGGTACCTACGCAGACCTGCAGTCAAGTCAAGCTTCTTTTTTTTCGGGTGATTTATTGTTTATCTTATTAGGTCATCATCTGCCTAGCCTTCCCCACTACGTTGAGGTCGTCTTCCAGTCTAACCAGATGCAGCTGAATACCAGTTCTTTAGCTGGAGCGACTGTCTATCTGACCTCCATGACCCAGTAACTGGGCAACGAGATACCCCTTGGTAAGACTGGTAGTAAGACTTTCGGGCTTCTGACTACCCGTAACGACTGTCAAAGTTCTCCAAATGACAGCCGCTTTCAACGGTCTCACGTGCTTTCTGAGGCACGGAGGAGTCTCGATATATATTACGAACGGTCACCCATTGACAGACTGACCTCGACAAGCGTAGATTACCTAACCGTTGATCAATCCGTACGGCTTCTTTAATTTAGCCACGACCTCCTCTTAAATATTAAAGAAAATTAATGAGGACACACATCAATTACAGTTGGAATTTTGTCACTTGTTATCACCCAAAATAGGGATATATGAAAACCACTAATTACCTCTCTTTTTGCCTGTATGACCAGATGTAAGGAGGAGCAAAGAGACTATGTGAGGATAGTAGCTGGTTGCGTAGTATCTTTTAAAGGGGTGAAAGTACATAGATACTCATGATTATAATCAACTTTTAGTGTGGAACCAACCTTGAAATATAAAAAAAAAACAGCTAAGTACTTAATACAAAATGCGCTGCCAAAACCCGAAGAAAATATATGAAGCAGTTCACATATTTTATGATATTCCAGATTTTTTTTTTTAAATTTTAAACATGTTTATTTTTTTTCCACAAATTACAATGTTGACTAAAGAACTTAAAAATGGTAAAAATATAATTTGATGTTTGACTATGTTCATTTGTGGGAGACTGGTGCCTATACTAAGGCGGGACTTGAATTTCAGGACACCATTGCATGGAAAAATATCATGAAACATTATTGGAATACATTATCAGTGCTTAACTAAGGTTACATTTTTATGGGAACAGAAGAAAAATAAACCTAAAAATTTGTATGAAGTGTAGTGGAGTTAAAGGTAATGTGGGTGAGGGTGTGTATATGTGTGTTATGGTGAGTGTGCGTGAGTGTTGCGAGGGTGAGAGGATAGGTATGTGAGTGGGTTCAAGTCTGCGATGAATGTTTGAAAAATATGGTAAGTTCTTAATAATCGTGATCGTTTTCACCCCCTATACGGGTATTAGGCCTGTATCTCACTAGGAGACCATGACTGAGCTGTCAAAAATTGAATGGTTGGTTGCGCAACCAATCGGATACCAGGTGAGGTACCCTCCATAGAGCTGCATACATTTTGTTGGTAGAGCGACTGGTTGCGCCGACACTAGCGTCCTAGTGAGATATAGGCCTTAGTGTTTAACAAATAACCCTTTTTTGTTTTTTAAGGATGGGATGGATTATCCGTTCTTGATGGAACGGGAGCGCGTGTCAGACTTATACCGACTAAAACCCATCCGTTTTCCGTCCTTGCCCTTTACGTTCCGGGGTCACGGTAACTCTTTCAAACATCCCGCAACCCTGGCAGGCTTCGGGCCCCTAGTGGGCCCCGTCAACAATTGTTTGTTGACGGGGCCCACTAGGGGCTCGAAGCCCATTACATTACTTAGTACAGGGTTGTCCCTGTACTAAGTAATGTATCGGTGTTGAACACTTCTAATTCTCATGATATGATTGGAAAAGCCAATAAAACTCGTCCATGCGAACATACCTTCACGCTACTAGATAAGATCATTATGCCAATAATTGTTGCTGTAATTAAGTTGCTTCATGGTGTATGCTCGAGAATTACGAGCTGTGAATAATCGATATGGCTGCACCCTTTCTAATGGCTCGACCATTCCATGGTGTTGGCTCGAAGTCACTGGGTATGTCGATTTTAATATGGCCTGTAACTATGCTGTATTAATCATGGGTGGCCAACAGGAATAGCTCGATAGATAAGGCGTTGAATTGTTAAGCTCGTGATATGCACTGCTTGTATGTATTGACGTGAACTCATTTGACGTTCTAAGTATATAGTAAGTCACTAGTGACCTAACTATTGAATAGTTAGGTCGTATTGTATTCTAGATCGTAATCAGACAACTCATATATACCTACATAATTATCATAGTTAATAGATAGACATGTGCATTCAATTTATTCCTTCATTGCTTTAATGACTGGTGACAAATTAATTTCTTGTTTCAGTTGTAGAAACGTATTGTAAACAGTTCGTATTTATTCAATTCTGTTTCCCATTTGTCGTTGTTACATTCTTTGTTAACTAGACAAAACGATGGTCTCATTCATTTAACCTCGAGCTGGCCTAGAGTATTCATACATAAACTCACGCTTTTTACACAGGTGGTGTCGGCAGAAGAAGCCTACATACTCCTTTTGCTTCGTTTACGTTCATACATACTGGCCATACACGAGGCCACACACGTTACGAGTACTACGGACCTGACCTTTTTGAAGAACATCACCAATAAGGTCAGTGCATGTCCCGGCATTTCAGCTTACATATGCCTTATAAATACATTATAGATATTGTATAAAAACCAATGGTCTTTATTGGAACAATAGAAGCTAAAACAAAATAAAGATGCTTAATTCTAAATTACTCGCGTACGAAGTCACGGGCAAGAGCCAGTCTATAGCAAGTACTAGTATAGATTGCTAGTACTCATTTACTTTAGTTCTAAGTACTAACGATTTACCTACCTTATGAATTATCAATAAACGAGACATGGACTTTTACTGTCCATTAATCAATATCGTGGCTACAGCCAATTACGAGTAGATTGTGGGAAGCCATACCAGGCGTCAACATCGGCTTTATGGAAAGTTGCCTAATTGAACTGGTGGGTAAATATTAATAACAGCCGCACGCCTCCCGGGTCGATTGAAGGTTAAGCTGTGCTTGCCGAGGTCTGTCCGTGGATGGGTGACCATCCATTGCATCCAACGTGCCTCGGAAAGCCCGTTATGCAGTTGGTTCCAGCTCTTATTCATGAATGTTTGACAAGTAACGACTGTGACTGGAAATAGCAAAAATTTTGACAACCAGTCTTACTTTATTAAGTCTGGTTGTCAGAATTTCTGGCTTATCGTATCGTGTTACCCAGTAACTGTGTTGTGGAGGTCAGATAGGCCGTCTTCGTTTGTATAACACTGGTTTGTATAAGGCTGGAAGCCGAAAGCCCCAATACATACCTATAGTTGGGAAAAAGTAAGGCAGATGATGACCTACATAAGTTTACACCCTGAACATTTAACAGAATAAATAGGGTGACCCAATGATCGCCGCAATGGCATAAAACCCTTACTTCTTTGACAGTCGTTATTGGTAGTCAGAAGCCCGATAGTCTGACAACCAGTCTTACTAAGGGGTATCATGTTGCCGGGTAAGTAACTGGGTTGTGGAGGTCAGATACGCAGTCGCTCCATGTATTATACTGGTATTCAGCTGCATCCACTTAAACTGGAAGCCAGCCCCGACATATTCGGGAAAAGGCTAGGCAGATGATGATATTAACAGACTCTAGCTCATCAAGCAGGTCCAGTTGTAAACCAGCGTCAGGCCGTGGTTGTCTGGCATTTTTGCTGAACTGGACCTTTTTAGCGCAGCCGTAAGGCACATACTTAATAATATATGTATACTTACTCGTATATTTATTTTTAATGTATTTCTTGTTACTCATTTTTTGTTTATTTTTAATGTTTAATTTTTTTGTTTTCTATGTTTAGTATTTTGTCTTTGTGTGCCTGAGCCTGTGCTGAATAAATGTTTTTTCTTTCTTTCAAGCTATACCAAATTTTCCCAATTGAACATGAAACTTATTCTATTATAATAAAGTTTAAAAAAATCAAAGAAATTTGACACATTGGGATAGCTTGATGTGCTGGCCTGAATACATTCATAAATCCTTTTTCTTTAGAATAAATAAGTCTTTTTTCCATAAAGATAGACTTTAGACAGAACTTCAAAGTCATATTTTCCCTTAGCTTTAGAAAAAAAACTATCGATGAAGGTAAATAAATAACAAAGTTGTTTCAATCTGTGCCAGCAGCGCCTGCCAACTGTCGTAAACCCATACTTATTGTTTTAGTCGACTGTAGGTCTGGAGGCACTATAGATACTCCATGGAACACACTTCCATGGAACAATCCAGTTCAAAATTTGGACCGAATACTTCTTCAACCCCGTTGATCGATTTCTGACACTAATGAACGTGTTAAAACAAAAAATAAACAAACAAAAGTGACTTGCCTGGTAAGTGCTACAAATGAATTTGTTGATGCTAGTGTTACCATAAATAAGGAAGCTCACCCCATCATCGACTTTGTCTCTATCACCTCTGACATAGACTGGAGTCAAGAGCAAACCCAACACAAACAAAAAAATTAGCAGCCCGGTAAACCTATGTACTTATGTCACAATTTTTTTTCCAGATTATTAAAACAGAACTCCTTATTAATACCAAAATTAACATAAAACAAACACTACCCATCGGGGACACAGGCGTGATATCATTTCCGTATCATCTCGAACTCTCCTCTAATTCTTTTCTTTTCAATTCTTATTTACTACGAAAATTCTTCTTGTAATTAGCCAAAAAATACATTACATATTATTTCGTTATTACTAACCCGAACTGTCCCACAGCTGGGCAAAAGCCCCTCCATTCCTACCATCGCGATTACGCGTCACCTCTTCCCAATTCTTATGGAAGACATCCAGCACATCCAAACTATTTTTTTTTTTTAATTTTCGTAGGTCTGCTTCTGATATATACATCTTCATCTAGGGTTAAGTTACTATAAATAGGTAAGCTCACTCCATAGTCGACTTTATCTCTGTCACCTCTGACCTAGGCTAGAGTCAAGAGCAAAAACATATCAAACAAAAAAAATTGCTGCCCGGTAAACCTATGAATTTATGTCACAAATTCTTTCCAGATAATTAAAACAGAATTCGTAATTAATACCAAAATTAACATAAAACAAACACTACCTACGTTACTGCTTGGGTCTTTTTAAACAAAACAAAATACAAATAAATCCATAATGCTAACCTACCTAAATTCATAAACCCCAGAACACAAGAGAGGAGGATAATAAGAAATATTCAAATCAGCCGGTGGATTGTCGAGGAAGATATTTATTCAATAACAAGTGCTTGGGAACCGCGATCACACCGCGGTAAAACGTAATAAATCTATGTAAATGTAATGAGATTGATCCACGTTTAGTGGCAATGGTTCCGTAGGTGTCCTACTCAGGGAAAATTCTTTTTCTAATGCCCGTTTCACTTTTATTTTGATGCTTGTACCTGTTATGTCAAGTTAAGCAAAAATAATGTAAAATTTTGCACGCCAGTAAGTTAGATCAAGGAGTGCTATATAATGTAATACTAACACTACTGTATACCCTTGATCAGAAAATTAATGATTTATTATTATTATTTATTAGTATTACTAGATACGCGACATCAAAATATTTTTGCACTGTTACGAAGTGCAAAAAATGCGCTTTAATTTCTTTTAAGCATTAGGTACAGAGGCCAGCACATCAAGCTACCCCAATCTGTCAAATTTCTGTGAACATTTTTCAAATTTATTACAAAAGAATAACGTTCATGTTCAATTGGGAAAATTTGACAGTTTGGGACAGATTGACGTGCTGCCGTCTGTATATTTAGGTGACATTAGCAAACTAACTATTACCTCATTGACGAAAATAGTTGTCCTTAAAGGTCCAGTTATTTACAGGGTAAATTCAAATCACTATTTCTTAGAAAAAGATTATGTCCGTAGCAGTAGGCTGATATTGCCTGATTTCAAATACTGAATAAAACTGGTCCTATACACATGTAAATATATGGAGGATTTCAATACAGGCTTATGCTACATTGTATTATCTACCACATGTTAAGCGATGCAGAAAGGTCCAATGTACCTGTTTATTACTTTTGTATAACTAAAAACATCCTACATCTAATACTAGAAATATTCAACACATCCAAATAAATCCCCTCTCAGATTTAATTCAATTCTGCAAACAATCTCACAACCGAGGAACCCTAATCATCTAGAACCATGTCAAACTTACCCGCCAAATTTGCTAATCGTTGTCCTAAAGATTTTCAAACATTTTGCGCTGCGACAAGGTTGTATGAACCCCGGGAGGGGTTCAATAAGTGTTCGTTGAGGGTATTCGATAATTTCATTATAAGATTTGAGGTGAGGGGTCGGCGTCTTTACATTCAAGATGATAAATTGTGGGGATTTGAAACAGGACTTATTATTAAGATGGTCTGAAGTGTTGGCAGGAGTTCGGCTTGGAAGTCTGATAAGAAATAAATCAAATAAAGTAAAAAATAATACTGTACAATCCACACAGCATCATCTAGCCCCAAGCTAAGCAGAGCTTGTGTTATGGGTACTACTTGTGTTATGGGTTGACTGATATAGTTAATAAATAGATAGATATTTTTTATTATACATAGCAAATAGGTACCTAGAACACCTGGAACAAATATGTGAAGATCGTACAAACATTTGTCCCAGGGCGGGAATCAAACCCGCAACCTCCCGCATCGCAAGCGGACCTTCGCCCGCCGCACCACATTGGTCGTAAAAAAATAAATTCAAGAAAATAGAAGTATGGAAGTAGGTATAGGTAGATACAGAGGCCAGCATATCAAGCTACCCCAATCTGCCAAATTTATTTGATAGTTTTTCAACTTTATAACAAAGGACGAAGGTTCATGTTCAATTAGGACAATTTGAAAGTTTGGGATGGCTTGATGTGTCTTTACTTACAACGGTTAAAATTATTAAAAAATAAAACTGTCTCACAGTCCATCCAACGATTTTATTTGCTCACAACATGATGATATGGCTAGAAAGGATGTGAGACTATTGAGATGATAGCAATTAGAGTATGGAATAAAAAACAGTTGCGCTGACCCCAAATAGACTGAGATACGGGGGATGATATTGATACTGGCAGGTACTGGGATTTCGCGATCTGTTTTTCCTTTTATTTTTTAGACCTTGTAAAACATCTTCACATCGTGTTTTTTACCTAGAACTATGCCCCCGTCATAACAAAAAGCGTGAGCCACCAATCTATTTGGATTGGACTGCAATTAATTTTATTGTTCGTTACGTTTACTACTAAATGACTCAATTATATTCCATTTTGATGGGAATCATCAACGTTTTGGGCACGCGATCTCCATGCTTTTAATCGATTGGTTCGCCCATTATTATTTTGCTTCCTCGATTCTCGATTCAAAAATGGAATGGTTACGTCACTAAAATTGATTGGAGCACTAAATAAGAAGGTATATTCAAAATATTTCCTTTTTTATGGCAATATTATGTCTGTGTGTGTGTTTAGTATTGTGCCGTTGTGTGCAAAGGCATAGGCCCATATATTTACATAAAATAGGTACAAATGCTTAAGTACCTAATGTAAGGTTGTATGCTAAAGGAAACCTTATTGCAAACTTTTTGGCTAGATTCAAACACTATGAAAAATAGAACAAAAATTTAAATAAAGAACGTGATTTTGTTTAGTTCCTTAGTGCGTGGCAGTTTTGTTTGGGATGCGCTAATGTCAAGACGTAAATAAATATGTATAAATAGACAGTGCTCTATCAATGGAAGCTGATATAACTCTTCCTGATACATAATAATACAAAAGTAATAAGAGTTATAATAACAGAATAAGTTGATGTGTATAATTAATAAAAAGTTACAGGAAATAAATAGGGCTTCAATTAAAATTAAAATGAATTATAGCTTTTGACGGTGCTAGCTAAGTCTTGGCGGTTAGCTAAGTTTCTGGGCTGAGATAACTTAACCTTCTTAGCATATAGATTGCCAACGAAACGGTAAAAAGATTTTACTACCCAAAGCCTTGTGTTAATCATCTATAATAACAATTAAGAAACACGATGTAATTAGCTAAAACTGCTTTATAAAAACTATGATTACCAAGATCGCGGTGCCAAGGGAATTGGATATTTTCCACGAGAGTCCTCCAAATAATTGACCTCAATGCAAAACAAATAATCGCTTTGCAATGATTAAATGCCAATTTGTATGCATGCACAGTATTTCTAGGTAAGTTCACTAATTTATAATTAGTAGGGCAGTAATTGATATTGCGTGTTGGAGTTGCAGGCCAGTTGCTGAGGGAGCCGTGTTAGGTAATGTATGGTAGTTCCTGTAATTTTTTACAAAGAGATTTTTGCGTAAACAGCAATTTTGTCCATTGCCCATTGTTCTTACAGACGTACGTACTGAATTTGACAGGGAAACCTAAATTGACGACTTCCATGGATAGGGAAAAAGTACAGAATGCCTTCTGACGAGTCCCATGGATAGGAAAAAGTACAGAAAGCCACCTGACAACTCTCATGGGTACGGAAAAAGTACAGAATGCCATCTGCGATCCTTCCATATCATTTCTACATACTCTTACGTCGTTTACGTTCATACATCAGTGTGTCTAGCACGAATGCTTGACGATTTAATATCCTTAATACAGCTATATCGTAGCATTTAGGTGTAAATTTATGCGGCACAGCAAAATAAATTTAGTAACACCCATAGATATGAAGAAAGTCTTAATAATAAATTTAAATGAAGTATATTGGAATGTAATATTTTCAAATTTAAAATCGTTCGAATTGACGGACGGTTCGTTTACGTCAAGCGTCACACTGTTCATTCACGTATGCCGGTTGCGAGTGCCTAAGTCTACGCACCTGACCTGTCGGAGGAACGCATTTGTGGCGTTCCTCTAAACGTTTCGTACTTCCTACTAAACTTGCTGAATTCGATGCCATCAAAATTGTCGTCGTTTTTATGTTCTAAAACTCTGCCTACCTTAAATAAAGTAATAGTAAGTGTCAAAGTTGCTCAGTTACATTATATCTAAACTCCAAATTCGAAATTTAAAACCAACACTAAAGTACAAAAATAAAGTTAAGAATTTTGTTTATTGCTACTCGCCAAGAGATGGCGCTGTGCACAGTTTTGTTACATCGTAAAATATTTCACACACTGCTGAAGTTTTTATTTCGTAAATATATTACCCAAAAAAGTTTCTAATATTATTAATATGAATAAATACTGTTACACAAATACCCTTCACTAAAGATGAAAGTGTAAAGGAAGGAAAAAAATGGTAGGTAAGTATTATCAGGTACCTACTACTTGTATTATTTCCAATAAGCCGCCTACGAAGCAGCTCAAACAGTCTCCTGATGGTATTGTCCGAGCGGTGGGACCTGTCCCTGTTTCAGAGGTGGATGCAGCTTCATATTAGCGCTTCTTCTCGTATTGTTTGACCGTATTGTTTTTGACGGTGTGTATTAATTATTGTGTTTCTTCTAAGTTGGTATGTTAATATGTATTACATTTAATTTAATTATATCTATGACATTTTGTGTAAATATGGACAATCTCTGAAATAAATTAATTAATTAGTACCACACTGATTTAAAAAAGATTTTCACGAAACACATCCCTGGATAAAAAAACACCTGTAAGAATCGGTATCCCCTTCGCAATATCTACCCAAAGGAACTGCACTATGTATCATCGTTAGGTCTGCTAATTAGGTATATCCTCATATTCCTACTTACAGGGTGGAAGGGACATCAACGCACAACCTGATACCATGAGTACATGCTTCTGGAAATCTGGACCCCACAGCGTCGATATTTTCGTAATTTCTACACTGATCTCTAATGTTAAAAAAAACTGTAAAGAAACATTATTTCTACCTAACCCAATGACAATATTAAAGAGACAGAAATATTACCTAATTTTTTTATTGAAAATCTCATTGAGATGGATATTTTTTTTATTAAAAAAAAATGATTATCTCATGTTTTTTACAATTTAAGTAAAAAAGCACCCGTAAAAATGAGGAAAACGTCGATGAAAAATATCAACGGTGTCGGGTACTTATGGTAGTATGTGCGTTAATATCCCTTGCACCCTGTTTATCTGCTAGCCGTATCAACTAACAATGTAATGCTAAGTAACTGCGATAAAAACGTGTACTCAGGTACACATACCACCACCTACCCACTGCCCAGCTGCGCAATATCCCACGTACTTATATAAAAAACTTAAATGTCTCAGTATCGTCCTCGAACTAGACAAACGAGTACTTACTTACTTATTGCTATTCAAAAAAAATAGTTTTTGTCTGTGGGAAGAAGAGTTGTTGAAAGAAACTGCCGTCATTTTAATAAAGAATGTGTTGATTATCGATCATTTATCTTTTCAATTGCAATTTATTTAGTGGCGTACCTCAATAGCCGTTGTTCAGGAATGATTTTTGATGTAAAAGCACTTAGTACTTCGTACATTAAGTTTCTTCGCTGCGTACAACACATAATCAAATGCGTTTGTCCCACTTTCCCGCCGATTCGGGTAAGTTAGTGTCCGCATTACCCTTCTTAATAAAAGGTTTCTAAAAAAACTACACGAATTAAAACGTTTTATTAACATTAGAGTAAACTGTGTATTTTTTTCGACTATATTTTTCGTAAGGATGCTATTCATAAAATATTGCGTAGGCAAAAGTTGTCCCATAGGACTCTACTTCCTCATCAGTCAGAGTCGTACTTGACAATAGCCACCACAACACACACAGCTTATTACGGACATGACACAGCTTATTACTCGGTTACTGGAGATTTTGTGCAAAACCAGTCGGGTGCATATACCTACTTAAACTTTCATCTCCTATAATTCAACCCTTTTACGAAATTAGTTTTCAAAATTGTGAAAAAACTCTTGTGAAAAAAGTCATATTTCTTGGCCTGTTCAGACTGTACGTACTTATGTTGTATATCAGTGAATTTAAGAGTTTAGTAAGTAGATTAGCTGTGCCCTGCAATTTGCCTCAAAAATTGGGCTAAAATCACAGACAAATGTTTTTTTCGAAATCCGACTGTTGGTTCCAGAGATAAGCGGGCTCAAACAAAAATACAAACAAACTCTTGAGCCTTATTATTTATTTTATTTTAGAGAAATCTTACAGACTAATAACAACAATACATGCCTCCTTAGCATACGTGGATAGGGATGGTGGCTAATAAGAAGCTTCCACGTGTAGGTACTTCAGCTTCCTAAAGTTCTTTTTTTCATCTAAGTAATAAGAAAAAAAAAGAAGTCGGTACGATATATAAAGGATTGAGTAGAGCCTAGCCTTTTCCCAATTATGTTGGGGTCGCCTTCCAGTCTCAGCATTATTTTACATGGAGCTACTTTCTACGTGACCTCCACAACCCACTAACTGGGCAACACGACACCCCTTGGTAAGACTAGTTGTCAGACTTTCGCACTCCTCCAACGTGCTTACCGACGCACGGAGGAGTCTCGAAATGTTACGAACGGGCACCCATCCACACACTGACCTCGAAAAGCGTAGCTTAACCTTCGATCACCTCTTGCGGCTGTTTTTTATTTAGCCACGACCTCCTCAAAAAGGATTGAGTAGATACAAACAAAAAATAATATGTAGGTAGATCATAATAATTAATATTACACTTATTAGTTTACTTAAGTAGATGATTGTAAAGAGGAGATGAATTAAAAATAATAAACGTCAGAAAGTTGCGTGCACGCCTCACTGTCGCTCGCCCGACAACGCTGAGCAGAAAGTGTGCAATGTGTTTGATAACTAATTAGCTTTATATAGGTATATCTTTTACGTGTAATTTCTTAAGACAGTTTCTCGCCTCCACTTTAATACTTTTTAATGCGATCATAACCATAAATATCACGCCTATATTCCCCGAAGGGTTGGGCAGAGATGCACCTATTGTAACACCCACATTTCGTCAATTATGTTGAAGTCCCATGCAATAGGGGCGAACCTATTGCCATCAACCGGGCACAAACCAGGCGGTTTAATGCGATCGTGGTAGGTACTTAATATAAATAATATAATAAGCTGATATGATATATCAGCCTGTATTAATTTGAAAGGGACACATGCGCTCACATGTCATGATGGCCCAGTGGTTTAGGCCTCGCCTCTTGTGCACGAGGTTGTGGGTTCAAACCTGGGCAAGTACCAATGTGAGTTTTTCAATTAATATGTACTTTCTAAGTTTATCTTGGACATCACTGACATCGGTGAAGGAAAACATCGTGAGGAAACCTGAACTTATATAATTAATATAAGTCTGAAATCGCCAACCCGTCTTGAGCAAGCGTGGTGATTAATGCTCATCCCTTCTCTGTACGAGAAGAGGTCTTTGTCCTGCAGTGGGACCGTAATAGGCTGGTACTTTACTTTACTTTTTGTTTAAACATGTGCTCTATCAAATGATCACTTAGTAACCAGGTGGCTAGTCTTCACTTAGCTCATTGTCATTTGTCATCAATTTCATAGGCAAGTTGAAGTTCCATAAAAAAACCCACGCCACATTTTTGTTTATAAGTAGATATATTATTAAGTAGGTATTTATAATCCACAGGCATGTGCGTCTTCACGGTTGCTTCAGGCACGTTGGGGATTTTAGACGTACCTATAGGTAGGTATAAGTAAGTACCTAAATCCAGATTTCCATCCGTTCTCCTTCACCGATGTCGTAGTCTAAGATAAACTTATGAGTTGATTGCGGGTAAGTTATGTAAAAGTACGTATCTATGTAACAAAATTTTCTGTTTCATCATTACCTAATAGTTAGATAATACCTAAATTTCTAAGTAGATATGATGCTAGTCAAAAACAAGTTGGTCAAAAGGTCATCTCAGACACTGCATCTACATCTGCATGGTCCTTAATGTAAAAAATGTCTGGACTTTGAGAGACTCTCTGAGTTATATTTCTGTTTCTTCTCAGAGTAGTTAGGTAAAAAACATGGACCTTATTTACCTAGTTTTATTTTATTTTAAGACGTCTTTGATATTTAATACCCATTTATACTTAGATATGTAAGTATTTCATTTATCATTTAACAAAGTCATTGATACGGCAATGAATAAGGCGTACCTAAGCAGATACCTTAGTACTACCCATTTAAGTATACGAACGAACTATTCAACTTACCCACATCATTAAAGAAATGCTGTACCTAAGTAAGTCCTAGTAGTAAGTACCTAAATCAATCATACCTACCAATTACACACCAATACCAATTTTTTTATTAATTCGTAAGTAGGTAGGTACCTACTAACGGCCTAAAAACCACAGCAAGAAATTGGTTAATTTCATATGCTATATAATTTTATAACTACTCAAGCATATACCTACTGGTAAATAGTAAGGTACCTACTTACCTACGTGATCTTTTTAAAAAGATCTTATTATACCACCACCATTTTAAACTTTACTTAAGCACGCTTAAGTTAGGTTCCTACCTACTACCTTAGCAGCAACTTTTAACTTTGACGTGCAAGTATTAACCCACTAGCTGGTACCTACTTATACTAAAATAAGGACATAAGGTAATGTCCTCATTTTAATATAAGTAGGTACCTAAACTAATGTGTATCTATAGTAGACCTCCATTGGTAGCGATTATAAAGTAGGCGTTTGTATCTTATCAAACTATGATTCACGATCATTTCAATTTCAAAAACATTTTCATAAGTACGAGTAGTTTCCCCCGTTTGTAAATGAAGCGAAAATAAATGTTAAATCTTGAGAAAAGCACCAACCGTGAACGAAAAAAGTGGCGACAAAATTATATTTAGTAGTGTTAATTCAACACGAAATAATGTCCATTATTAATATGAAGAATACGAGTGAGAAATACTGCAACATGTCTGCATTATTTTTAAATAATAAATAAACGCTTCACACGCTGTTAACGAACAAACGAATCGGTGTTAAAATGAAAAGGAATCTCAGCTTAGCACGAAAGTTGTTGCTGATAATGTACAAGGCAAGTAAGTAATTGAATTCTGTTCGCAATTCGTTGGTTCGCAGCGGTTGTGGACGAGTGGCAAATGTTCGACTTGGCAAGCGGATAAAGAAAAGAGTAGAAGATCATAATTATTGAGGCAGAATGAAAGAGTTACCTACAGTAATATAAGACTTTAACTCTAATATATCTAAGTATCTCCAGTGGAGAAAACTTGTGCAAAAGTTGGACGCGATAATTTGTATCGCATAAAATGTAACATCCAGAAAGTAGTAAGTCCTACTTTGAGTGGATCCAAACAAACTTAAATGAGTTGTTCAGTGTTCTAGACACAGCACAACAGACGGCGGCTAACAAAAGTTTAGCTCCGAGTGGAGTAGTGTCGCGACCAGGCCGCGGTCGCCGCGGTGGCCGCCAGCCGCATCTCTAGCGCGCCGCACAAAAGATACGCCGTAACGAGCTCAATTGATGAACCAACGGAAACGTGTCCAATTAGAAGGAGGCGGCGGGCGCGGGCGCGGGCGCGGGCGCGATGTCTGGCGGCGAGCTGGTGTCCCCCGCGCGCCGCATTAACCAGATTAGCGGAGCGGAGCGCGCGCGAGGTGTGGCGGCGGCGGACACCTCGCCCGCGACCAAAAAACAACGCGGCGCCGCGGAGCCCCGCCCGGCGCGGGGGCGCGCGGGGAAACACGCGCGATTGGGCGGCGCGCGCGGGAGGGGTGTCGCGCGCGGCGCCGCCGGCGGCCAGTCGTTTGACGCCTGCCGCGCGAGCGGGTGTCGCCACGGGAAGAGCGAGTGTCACACGAGCCGCCGGTCGGCGCGTTATGGACGTTGCATGAGCGGGCGCGAGCGCGACCGCTGGAGCCGACGGGCACGCCGGTCGTGGAGCGCGCACCGTGGGTCCCGGGCGGCGCGGGCATGCGCTTCGAGGGCGCGGAGCGGCGCGACGCCGTCGCCTTCCACCCGCTGCTGGCGCCGCGGCCGAGCGACTTCTCGGTGTCAGCGCTGCTGACGGCGGGCGCACTGCCGCCGCCTCCGTACCTGCCAGCCGCACTCGCCGCTGCCGCCGCACTGTCCGCGCCTTGTCCGCTGCTCAAGCCGCCGCCACTGCCGTACGCACCGTTGCCGCCAGACGACGACGGTGTCGTCGACGACCCCAAGGTCACGCTTGAAGGCAAGGACCTGTGGGAGAAGTTCCACAAGCTGGGCACCGAGATGGTGATCACCAAAAGTGGCAGGTCAGTACGGCCCCGCGCCGCATTTCGTCGCTTGCTACCGACGCCTGTGATCGTGTCTTTCAAACCGCGGACGTGCCAGTGTTGTGTGTGATATGAACCGCCAAACGTACCGATAGCACCTGCACTGACCGGTAAGTGAGCAGACGAGCAGGGCCCGTAGATAACCTAGTTGCAACCCACCGACTCGCTCCGTGCGCCACTCGGCAGTCACATGGAGTTGTTTACAAAAACAATTACAAGTTAGGCCTTTTTGAACCTCCGCTTGTACTAAAATCTGTTACATTTTACGTATAGGCGAGCTATAATTAATGAGGTACGCATAGTAGAGTGAAATCAAATATCAAAATAATGAGAACGAAATCCAGTCAAGTTTAGCGTAAGTTATTTTAGTAATTGTGGCTTACCAGTCACGCTATTACGTCACATTGTTCAAATAATTGCCACCAGAGTCTACGATAAATTTCATACGTACTTAACTAATTAGATTTTTACTAGTCTTATTGAAAAACCACTCTATTTTATAGCTATGTGCGGAGACGCTTATTTATAATGTTTATTTGTTTAAAAATAAGTAAACTAAGTTGGTTAGACTCTACAGTAGTATGATTCATTATTCTTACATTTACATATTTCTTGAGTTGTCTTGTACAAGTATTGCTAATTACATTTCGCGATCACGTAGGGTGAAGATCTCGGCATACCGCATAGGCGTATTTTTTCGCCAAAAACTAGCATCCGTCGGGACGTGTTGTCGCATTAATTACTCTGCAAGGCTCGAAACCGTTGTTTTGTTCTGTTTCCTAATTTATTCGTAGGTTTTGAGTGCGAAAAATCTCGGAATACCGTAGTTGAAATAGCAAGACTAGAAGTTATCTTGTAATTGTTATATGTTGAAGTAGTTATTGAATGATCGGAAAATAAGCAAAGAGCAGTACGTAAATGCGAATTCACACCGCTGCCGTTGTTCAAAGACAGAAAGTAGGTTCCTAGTTTTTAATATTGAAAAACAAAGTAGTTTTTATTCATTTGCATAAGTAGGTTCTGATGAGCCACATCAACTACAACCTACAATATCTAAAAAAAATAAAATGCTGGGAAGAATCATGACTTGAAGTACTGTGCAGTGCAATTTTTTTATTTACATAATTATGATTCACAATAATGTTTGTCTGATTAATGTTTGCATAAATTGCACATGGCAGGTTATTCTGAGATTAATAAAGAATTAAACATATCATCCTCTTGCCCTTATCCCAATTTCATTTGGGGTCGGCGCAGCATGTCTTCTTCTTCCATACATCTCTATTTCCCGTCATCTCAGAAGTCACCTCCTTCTTAGCCATATCAACTTTCACACAATCCATCCATCGTTTCCTGGGTCTCCCTCTACTCTTGTAACCCTCTACATTCATACTCAAAACTTTCCTCACAACATGATCCTCATTCCTTCGCATCACGTGTCCATACCATGATAGCCGATTTCCACACAACTTCTCTGTCACAGGCGCCACTTTCAGACTTCCTCTTATATACGCATTTCTTATTCTATCCATTCGCGTAACACCACACATCCCCCTTAGCATTCTCATCTCAGCTGCATGCAACTGCCTTTCATTCATTCCTTTTGTGGCCCAACACTCTGATCCATACAGGACAGCAGGTCTAATCATTGTCTTATAGATCTTCCCTTTAAGTTTAAGGGGAACGTGGGAATCGCAGGTTGTTCCCGTTACCTGCCGCCACTTCATCCACCCTGTGTTTATTCTGTGCTTGACAGTCCGATCTATTCCTCCGTCACTTTGCACTAATGAACCGAGATACCGAAAGTCGGAGCAGATCGGAAGGAGCACGCCATCAAGCGCAATGGCTTCAGGGCTGGCGAGACCGCCGAAATCGCAGAACATATACTCTGTCTTGGTTCTGCTGATTTTCAAGCCTACACTCTCCAGCTTCTGTTGCCATTTCTCCAATCTACCCTGGATCTCAGGTCCATCTTCACTGACAAGGACAATGTCGTCGGCAAATAGCATGCACCAGGGTGCCTCTTCCTGTATTTCCGACGTCAGTGCGTCCATTATTAACAGGAAGAGGTAAGGGCTTAAGGCCGACCCTTGGTGCAATCCTACAGCCACACTGAACTTGTCAGTGTTTCCAGCAGACGACCGGACATAGGTACTAGATCGACTGTACATCGCACGAATCAACTCAACATACTTCCCAGGCACACCTTTCTCCTTCAAGGCCCACCACAACACTTCCCGAGGCACCCTATCATACGCTTTTTCTAGGTCAATGAACACCATATGCAAGTTTTTATGTGCACATCTATACTTCTCGCACAACTGGCGGAGTGCAAAGGTGGCGTCCATTGTTCCTCTACCTGGCATAAACCCGAACTGATTTTGGGAAATCTCACTCTCTTCTCGTAATCTTTTCTCTATCACCTTCTCCCATACTTTCATACTATGCGACAGGAGCTTTATCCCTCGATAGTTGTTGCAGTCCTGTACATCCCCTTTATTCTTGAAGATGGGCACTAGTGAACTATTGCACCACTCTTGTGGGATCACTTCCTCATGCAACAACTTATTGAAGAATAAAGTCAGCCACGTAAATCCATCTTCTTTAAGTTCCTTCCATACTTCTACTGGTATATCATCTGGGCCCATGGCCTTTCCATTTTTCATATTTCTTACTGCTTGCCTCACTTCATCCATGCTAACTTGTCTTACCAAACCCTCATTTACTGGTGCCTCACGTACCATACCATTCCATTCATTCTCCTCATTCATAAGCTTATCAAAATAAACCTTCCATCGCTCTTTTATTTCATCATCATTGCACAGAACCTTACCTACATCATCTTTCATACATTTGATATGAGTAATATCTCTTGTCCTTTTTTCCCTTGCTTTCGTAATCCGATAGAGCTCCTTCTGGCCTCTAGGGCTATCCAGTGAGTCATACAACTTCTCCTGTGCCTGGGCCCTAGCAACTGCTACCGCCTTTTTTGCTTTTCTCTTCCATTCCTTGTAAATTGTATTCTTTTCTTCTTTCAAACCATCGTTCCCATTTTCCACACCCTGCCATTCTTTAAACGCAACTTTTTTCTCTTTAAGTAACTTTTGCACTTCATCATTCCACCACCATGTATCCTTATCTATCATACCTTTCCCTTTCGATTCTCCAAATTTATCTTTTGCTACTCTTCTTATACAATCTGCCATCTCATTCCAGCATTCGTTCACAGACTTCCCTTCCATATCTTTCATTTCAATCATTTTGTCCACTACTTGGTTCTTGAACAATCTGCCGCACTCCTCATTTTCTATCATACGCCATTTGGTTTTTGGTGGGGGTCGTTCTTTGTTATGTCTGATGGGGACACGTACTTTAGCCTCCACCATCACCAACCTGTGTTGCGAGACTAATGCTTCGCCTGGCAGCACTTTACAGTTTTTGACACAAATCAAACTATTCCTCTTTACTAGGAAGTAGTCGATTTGTGTCGCGTGGTGGCCACTTTTATATGTAATAAGATGATCGTCTTTCTTTTTAAACCACGTATTTATTATTGCCAGGTCGAATGCAGTAGCAGCTTGCAGTAGTGCCTCGCCATCACTGTTACGGTTTCCATACCCCCAACCACCATGCACTCTCTCATACCCATTCTTCAATTTTCCAACGTGCCCGTTAAAGTCACCCCCTACATACACTTCATCACTGTCTTGCACATCTCTCATCACACAGTCAAAGTCCTCCCAAAATTTATCTTTTATACTATCCTCACATCCAGACTGGGGTGCATATACGCTCACTACCTTTAGTACTACACCTTCCAGAATCACTTTGACAACTATCACTCTATCACTCACTCTATTTACATCTACTACACATTCTTTCAGCTTGCTGTCCAAAACGATACCTACACCATTTCGCTTGCCATCGCTGCCACAATAGAAAAACTTATATCCTTCTCCAATCTCTCTAGCTTTCGCCCCCTTCCACTTAGTTTCTAAGAATTAAACATGCGTATTATTAATAATGCATATTTTATCATCTGTCACAATATTAATATTGCCATGATTAAAGTTTCTGACAGTCCTAAATGAGTGAAAATGAGTTTTGAGACATTATACATATTTTCGTGTGCATTCCGAAGTTTTAATTAGGATCCCGAAACTTTTGTTTTATTTAATTTAATTTTGGTAAGTCTGAAAGCTGCCAGTAGTAAGTAGGTAGGTACGTACGTTTAAGTTAAATTCGGTAAGTAAGCTCCCGCTAGCAGAGTTGAAGTTCGTTTATTCTAGAGGGATTTCTGACTTTATAAACGATATCGTTTCATTGCTTAATGCTGTACGTAACCATAAAGATCAGTTAACTTGTTTTATGAAACCATTATAGTTTTTTAATACGGAATAAAATCAGCCAGTAGCCTACAAAAATAGGAAAACCGAAATTTAACCGCGCATGTAGTGTCGTGTTCAGTAAGAATTATAGCCCGACTATTTACAATATGTACGGTGCGTGAAAACTTTATGGGGTACTAGGTACCTCTCCATTTCGTACCTAACATGTAATAAAATAATGTGACGCACGCACATCACTACTGACAAATTTATTTGACATAAACAAAAACGCGACACGCAAAAATGTGTGTTATCCAACACTACAAGTGAAACGTGGGAAAAAAAACTACTAAATGCATCTATTTGCCTGTTGGCCATCCAATCTTTGTATAATAAAGTAGGTAATCCGAAACGAATTCTCACACGGTTGAAAGCTACTTAATAATAACTTACCTACATTTATTGACATTTCAACTCGGGTAAGTTAAACCCGTAAGTAGGTAAGCGTTGGTAATTTTGAAATTAATGAAGTTAGAAAATGTACGAAATAGTTAGCATATTCTCTATATAAATATTATTTGTTTCTTTTTTTATTGTCTATTCCTCCCTGTGTATTTTAAGATTGTTTTTGTCATCTGGATTAGGTAGGTATTCTAGTTTAAACACAACCTTCATATCTAGATAATTATCGGCACAGACCGACACCTTCTTGCTTACGCGATAGGTATATACAGAAAAACTTTTTTGTTAATAATTAATTTTATAATAAACACAACATTGTGTTTTTTACTACTAATAAAACCTACCTACCAGAATTTAAGACCTTACTACTAAATTCTCAATAACTTTAAATCTGTTTGTTTCAAATAAATAAGTTTCCAGACTATTAACTTATTTCTTTAGTAAATTGTTGAACTTAGTAAGACAACTAAGTAAGAAAGAGAAGCTGCAAAAATGCACAAAGATTTAAGCGGTTGGTGTTCTCACTCAAACTTTATTATTTTCAACAAAAACTTGTAGAGAAAAACTATTTTCTTTTGTCTGCAAAAATTATCGTTGTTAGTTTAGTTTCTAAGTGAGGGTTTTAATTCTACCAGTAATAAGGTAGGTACAAGATTAGATTAACAACTTCACTTCTTCAGAAATGGTCTAAATGGGTCCTTACTTACCTACCTAAATATTGTCAAAATAATAGATACGCTTTGGTTAAAAATAATACGCGTTGCGAAAAATAAATACGCATTGATAAAAACCTTTCATTGTAAACGGAACAAAAACCAAAATCAATAACAGAAATGCGTATTGCATTTAATAACTTAACCGCAAATAAGTAAGTAAGTGTTGTAGAGCTCCGAATCCGTGAAAACGTTTTATTTTTTAAATATCGAAAATAAAGTTCCCATTTTAAATATTTAAATTCTTGCTTAGAAGTGTAAGGTCAACCAAGTTCAAGTTTAATGAAGTAGGTAGAAGAATATTATTATTTTTTATGTCTTATTTCATTCATAATATCTGTACTAAACGCAGCATGTTTTTTTAATGACCTTTTTTACTATATCAGCTGATTTATCAATGAATTAAAAAAAAGGCGCCGATATATTGTAGACGCTACAAATATTCAAATAATATCAGAGCAAAAAAACATCAAGAATTCGACAGAGTTTTCTGTATTTTCTCCGTACTACGATTAATCCAATTGCAAGTCCATCCTTTAAGTATCTATGCGTGAAGATAAAATAAATCGAGAAATAACAGTTGATGTATCAATGAAATTAAAAAAGGCGCCGAAATATTGTGGACGCTTCAAATATTTAAATAACTAATAAGCAAACAAACTGCAAGAATTTCAACAGAGTTTTCTGAATCTTCTTCGTACTACAATTAACCTAACCTGCAAGTTCGTCTTTGCACTCTTTATGCATAAACAAAATAAATCGAGAAATCACAGCTGCCTACTCTATCAAATTATTTAAAGTTACTCAAACCAATTGAGCATTCACATGAATATAATATCCTCTAAAAACATCATTAACCAACTAATAAAAATAGTTTTTTCTAAATACCTACGGAAGCAGAGCGGCAACGTCTCAAAAACACCGTACAAGTTTTCCAAATACGATTTCTATAAAGTGTACAAATAGACCAAAATAAAAAAAGATCAAAAACACGAAAAAATTAAGTTCACTCGAACGGAACTCAACGATTCACGAGAAGAAAAAGAAAAAGGAGGAGCAAGAAAGGGTAACACTCGAAAAACATCAAAGGCAATACGTTTGCGGAAAGTCTGCGAAAGTGGTAAAAGTCTGGTGTAAAGTGATGGACATTTTTGTCGGAGGCGCCACCCTCAGAACCTTTGAAAGAAGTGCCCAAAAACTTTTGCCCGCAAATTTCTGTACTAGAACAGATGTATTTTTCGTTTTATCATTTTGTTTGGCGACCAACTTTTTGAAAATTCTGTTGTAAGGTTTCCTCTGTGCCGCTTGATCAAAAACCTCTGTGTTGCCACCTTTCTGGTGCCCGGAGGTGTTAAAACTGAATCCCTTTAACTTCTATTCATTAAACTCCAGTTAGGAAATAAATTTAATTGAACATAAAGTTTCGTTTGCGGAAATTTCTGTTGTTTACTTAAAATATAACCTATCTTTAGCTATGGCTTTGTACCTAAGTAGTGAATATTTATTGTACTTAGGCATATCTGTGATCGCTATTTACCCCTCGTAACTCCTCAGGCGCCCGCGGAAGATCTTTAAAGAACTTATTCCTAAGCTTAAAGAAATAGATTTAAGTTTTAACAATATCATCATCCTCCTGCCGTTATCCCAATTACATAATTTGGTCTCAGCGCAACATGTCTGCTTCGTAATACATCTTGATCAGCCGTCATCTCAATTTTTTTCCCTTACTTGAAATATATCATCATTCCCTAAATATATTATATCCTTTATTTGGTGTTCCCCTACTCTTCTGACCATCTCTGGTCTTTACCTTCACCCTCCGAAAAAGATATAGGTACCCTTAACTAAATATCTGCCTCGAAATCATCATGCCTCATAATCGCTCTCGAAACACTAGTAGCTGTCCTACCCAGGTCCGACGTGCTCGCTGCTCATGCGCATATAATTACTACAGACACATAAAGTAGCGTGACATGGTGTGCAATGTCATTATGAGCTGGCTGTCATGTTTTAAAATGACAGTTCATAGACAAATATTTGATTAGATGACATGCAAACTTTTTTGTGCTTCGGGTTTTGATAATTATGACCTCCTTGCTCGGATAGAAACTTTTTTGTTTTTTAGTTGCTAAATAGGTACCTGGTTTCGGGAAGTTTATAGTTTTAATCGAATCCAATGAAAAGATGAAACAAGTTCTGTTTTAAATCTTATTTTATTAAAAGTTTCTTCCTCTTTGGTCTGGTGGTTGCAAGCGATACTGCTGAGCAAGAGGTCCTGGGTTCGATTCCCAGGTCGAGTAAAGTGTTATTGGGTTTTTCTATCGAAAATTTCTCAGTATCAGTAGTAATGTAGATTTCTGCCAGTTTAATAGCAATAGGCAAGCTAGCCTTCTATTACATGGAACTTCAACACAACTGATGAAATATAAGTGTATTACCATGTGGTTACAACTCTGCTTACCCCTTCGGGGAATACAGGCGTAATGTTGTGTTTTAATAAAAGACGTTTATTTTTACCTTATGCAATTGAAAAATTGATAGATCGATCTCTATAATTATGTAGGCTTAAGACACAACTTGCGGACAAAATAATTTAATAGACAAGGACCTAATAAATTAATGTAAAACTAACAATTTATCCATAAATTGATCTTAACATTCCGAACACGGCCCGTTCATAATAACTTAATCACTGCGCAGGATTCGAAAAATATTGCTTAACCTATCATTATACTAACTACGCTGTCTTATCCTTACTATGAACAGTATTTATATTAAAGGCAATAGTTTTGTCAGTGCTTTTGTTAATACAAAACGGGCATCGATGCTGTGACGTTTTAAATTTTCTATTCATCCGTTAGATTGACGTTGAGAATTGTCTGTTATAAACAACTAGCTGTCCCGGTGAACTTCATACCGCCTCAAACGTTCATTTAAACCGCCATCTGTAAGAAATGTTTGGAACTTATTATACCTAAGAAAACATTTAATTTGCAATAAAAAAAATTATTAAGGTCAATAATCGAAATAAAAACTATCCTATCTTTTACGTTTGACCAAAACACACACTGTGCAACATTTTATTGAAATCGGTTCAGTAGTTTAGGAGTCCATAGCGGACAAACAACTTGACACGTAATTTATATATATTAAAGATTTCTAAATCTCATCCCATACAAATAAATTGTACCTGGGTACAGTAGGCCGCACGTCTGTTTAAAAAACCAGTATGAGCTGGTCTCGCACCTATTACGGAAGACCAGCTGAAAGTCAAAGTGGTACTTTTTAAATTATTTTTCTTTCGCTTTTTCTTGATCTGTAAATGTTACTGGTTACCAATAAACACTAATATAAATTTATTTTTTATTAAACAAAATAAACGACACACATTCCTTTTTTCAAAATTCAAATGAATTCCTTTGCATAAACGATAGAGTTGTTACTCAAAACTGCATAATTTTATTGACTCTGTAAAATAATTGATAGTATGTATGATTAGTTTGTCATTGGAACACTACACACTTTTTAAAGTGGTCTTTAATTTGCCTACGACATTTATTAAAGTATAGTGGTTATACTCGCGTAATTCTATAGGCAACCTATGATAATATTTATTACAGTTAGTAAATAATAAGGTGCAGATTGCACCAAATCTTCCTTTGACGTATTCTTATCTAATAGACTTGTTCGCATGTTATGAGTACATAGAGCATAAAATATTAGTGAAGATAGACAAATTGCATCAGCTGTTTATTAACACAATATATCAGCGGACATGAAGTATTATTTTGCCCCGTATTTGTCAGATTCAACAAAACCGGTGAAGAGCGTCGCGGTCTCGCCCGATGTTGAATATTTGAACGTTTTCAAATTGAAATTCTATCATTATAGATTAAAAGGCAAATACCAAATCATGGTATAACTTAATATTCCTATTACAAGGAAATATTTCAGATTTGTATAAAAAGTCAAATTTTAGTTCTTTACCTAACCTAAGATGACATTAAAATTTAAAATTTTAAGTAAGTAGGTACTGCCATTTAACGTGGCAATGCTGCCAACCTTCTGGGCACTTTTCCCGTTGACAGTGATGAGGATGAATTTTTCGATGCCCTGTGATTACTTAATTTATTTTATTATTTCATATATTAATAGTAGTAAGTAGGTACTTACTTACTTGATGCCTAATATAAGTTATGTTCGGACTTTAAAAGAGACAATAATCTCCTAGTTTCTCTCGGCATTGCTTCCCAGGGATCAGTCAATATTAAAATGCCGGCGCACATTTAGTTTAAAAAAATGAAGCGTCTGGAAAAGATCCACTTACATATCAATTTTTTTTTTGACGACCGATGTGGCGCAGCGGGCGAAGGTCCGCTTGCAACGCAGGAGGTTGCGGGTTCGATTCCCGCCTTGAGACAAATGTTTGTACGATCTACAAAGATTTGTTCCAGGTGTTCTGGGTGTTTGCTATGTATAATAAACAATATCTATCTATGTAATGTATTGTATTAAGTATATCAGTCCTCTAGTACCCATAACACAAGCTCTGCTTAGCTTGGGGCTAGATGATGCTGTGTGGATTGTCCAGCAATATTTATTATTATTATTTATTAATTATTTTTCCCGTTTTTCATCACTTTGGTTCTTAAACTACCTAGAACAAAGATTACCTACGATAAGAAGAGAATTACGAAAAACCTTTTATGTAAAAAAAAACTACTGACCACAAAAAAAAACAAAAAAGCCTAAAATAACTTTAATTTCGGTACTCAGTGGCTTTGTTTGATTACGATTGATTCGTTGAAATTATAGTTATTTTACACTTTATTGTATTTTTTTAAGTCGTTTAATAATATAACACAACCGTACTTAGAGACTTACAAAATATTCATGTCTACTGCGTTCTATTCACGTAAAATATTACCTAGTAAAGTCACATAAAATATTAGTTCACTCGCATAAAATATTAGTTCACTCACTAAAAATATTCACACTCACATAAAAACATTCGTGTTTGTCTGCAGACATCTATTATTAACACTGCACAACCGATGCAAGCGATCAAATAAAATGGCGACATCGACATGTCAATTATACAAATAATATTGACCGGCAATTTATTGTGGTCGGCGAGAGATTTATTAATTGGAGACCATCCCGGGATGTTTATTTTAGTAATTGTGCAGGTCCTTTGCAGGTCACATAGGCGCCAGCAGTTAATACTTATCACGTGTTTATATTGATAACTTATACAAGGTAGAAGGGAATCATTATTAGATAGCAGGGTTGGCGCATTGGCTGAGCGATTGACATTCACAACGAAAGAAAATTTACTATGGTTCTGCTATCGAGAAGTTAGTGAGATGAATTTAGATATTCTTTTTAGCGTATCAACGGCAATAAAAATTCGGCCGGCACGGTTGGCGCAGTGGCTGAGCGATTGGCTGCTGCGCCGCTTGTCGTTGGTTCGACTCCCGCACGGAACAAATATTTCCATGGCCTACAGGTAGTTGTTCCGGGCCTGGATGTTCGTGTATGTGACTATCAAAAAATAAAGTAATCAAAAATATCATGATTACTATCTAACCCAATGAATTCAATTAAGAAGTAAACAATTCACTTCTTTCATTACCAATATCATTGGTAAAGATAGGAATTTTTATAAATTACAGTTTACGTTAAAACAAAACATAAAAAAAATACATAAAAAATAGGCAAAGCCAATGAAAAATTTCAACGCTGGGGCATCCAGAATCATGTACCTACTGAACCCATGGTATCACTTTGTGCCGCGATGTCCTTTCCAACCTGTAAGTACCAGCCCATTACTGTCCCACTGCAGGGCAAAGGCCTCTTCTCATACAGAGAAGGCACGAGCATTAATCACCACGCTTGCTCAAGACGAGTTGGCGATTTCAGACTTATATTAATTATATAAGTCCAGGTTTCCTCACGATGTTTTCCTTCACCGATGTCAGTGATATCCAAGATAAACTTAGAAAGTACTATGAATTGAAAAAGTCACATTGGTACTTGCCCAGGTTTGAACCCACAACCTCGTGCAAATACGTTAATTACCAATGGCAGAGGTGTTCTTGCAGTAGGTTAGTTTTGACGACACGGTTGGCGCAGTGGTTGAGCCATCGGCTGCTGCGCCGCGTGTTGTGGGTTCGATCCCCGCACGGAACAAAAATTTGTATGACCTACAGGTAATTGTTCCAGGTCTGGCTGTTTGTGTATGTGAGTTTAAATGTTTGTAAACGCACCCACGATACAGGAGAAATTCCTAGTGTGGGGCAACGTTTTTTTAAGAAAGGTACACCCACATCCTCTTTATAAATATGTCTCATCATAGTAACTATAACCCATGGGAAGTTGCAAGGTAACCCCATCACATGTATTGTTATAACTTACCGGAGCTGCCTCAATTTTGTGCTGTAGAGGAATTTCATGAGAAACAATAACATCTTTTTTTTTTGCCAGTTATCTTTAAGTCCCATGTAAAAGGCCGAGCCTATTGCCGTGCAGACTCTGGGCTGCTACTAATAAGATCCAAATGAAAAAACCTAATAGCACTTTGCCCGACCTGGTCATCGAACACAAGATCTTAAGTTCAGCGGTAGTGCTTGCGACCACAAGACCAACGAGGCAGGAATCATAGGTATCCCTGTTTTATAACAGACATTTAATATTTATTGAAATATTTTTTCTTATTCGTCGTATGGTTGCTTATATCTAAGTGGTGGTCATTATGTTTTGAATTAATTTTAATCATCACTTAATTTCTTTATCTCAAGCTCGGCCATTAGCCTCAGCACTATATCTGGGTTTTGGATAGTTATTTGATTACGCAAAACCGACAGTAGGTCTAATTATTTCAGTTCATTCACTTTGGGCGAAATGTGAATGTAAGACTTAAAAAATTCAAGCATAAATCCAAGCTGATACTACTGATTATTCACTAAAGAATACACTCAATACACTGGTTTCAAAGAGCAAAGAAATAAAAAGCATTTAGGCACACAATACTTACTAAATTAATCAAATGTAAAAAAAAAACAATAAAAACCAGTAGATTGAATATTCTCAATAATATCTGTATAACATATGTATATAGAAGAAATAGGTACTAATATTAACGTACCACAGATGAAAAACGAGGCCTAAACGTCATATTATTCTGTTTTACTTGGTTTGAAGTTTTAGTGCAAAGGTCCCTCTAGCGGGAGAATTAAATAAAACTTACTGTCTATAATTTTCAGAACAAATGGAAACCTTTTTCCACTATCCATTCCAATTTTAAATTTTATTTTTCACCCTCTAACATGCAATATACAAATGCAACCGATTCCGAGGAATGCTGTCCCTTTCTATTACGCGTTATTGGTATGAGAGTGAGTGAGATAATTGCATAACAAGTGACTTTAATAAACTTACGATAGTCTTTGATGTTAAAAGTCTAGTGCAACTAATTATCTCCCTAGTAGGGACTATAGTGGCCATGTTTGAGAGTTTAGTAGGACAATCCAAAAATACAACTTAGCCTAAGTCATGAGTCGTTTATTCATTCCTTAATCATAGATAAATTTAAGAATGGTATAGTATGGTAATAAATAGAGCTCCATGTTATGACAGAGGGCGTACAAATGTTTTTAAAAGTTTAATAAAAAAAACAAAATGTCTTAAATATGTAGCCTTTACTTAGTTTTTTTCTTCTCCAGGTAATTAATAATCATCATAAGTTTATATTATATTATTATATCATATCTACCTATGTCTACTTTTTGACTGACTTTTTTAATGTTACATATTTACAAACGATCTTTTGTACATGATCAGCTGTAACTTTTCCAAAAATGTCTAAAGTAAAATAAAATAAATCCTAATCAATACATTTGTTCATCAAATAAATTATTATTTGTAGTATTTTATGTTTGAAGTACTTTATTGGTGACATTGATCACAGTCATTTATTTAGGCTCATACAACAATACGAAGCAAGGCAAAGCGCTGCTCCCCTAACTAGATCACGGAATAATCTGTATTTAGAAAAGACAAACCCAAGTACACACGTTGGTCTAGTGGTCCCAAGCGCGACTGCTGAGCGTGAGCATCCAGGGTTCGATTCCCAGGTCGGTCAAAGTGTTATTGAGTTTTTTCAATAGGAATTTTCTCATTAGCAGCGCGCCGTCTGGTTTTTGCCCGGATGATGGCAATAGGCTCGCCTTTGATTACATGGTACTTAAACATAACTGGCGAAATGTGGCTGTTACTATAGGTGCACCTCTGCCATACCGTTCGGGGAATACAAGCGTTATGTTATACTAATTTAATCACGAATAATTTAAATGGTTTTCAACCTACATTATTTATGAGAAGGTATACGCGTTTTAAGAAGCTAACAACTAACGTAATATCTATACCTGGTAGGTATTCTCTAAACGGTTGCATAGCGGTGTTTAGTACAGCCTATTTCACCAGCAATGTTTTAATAAAAGCATCTTTAAACAACAACTAAAACATACAACACCCACTCAGAACTATTTAAAATTCACATCTGGTCTCGCATCTTTATCCCTACACGTCACAAGTGACATGGCCACCGTACACTAATCCAGACTGGCTGGACTACAAATGGTCAGACAAGACAACATATTCAACGTTAGACAGCTGGCAATAGCTATTAAAATTCTATCTGCCTTGGTTACTACCTAACTTAGGTCTAAATACTATAATATGGTTACTTAGTGTGCAAGCCATGTTTGTATTTTGTACCTAGGCCGCAGTTAAAAACTCATTGGTGGATTTAAAAAATCATTTATTTCTTTATGTACAGAAGAAGGTTAAGCTACGCTTGCTGAGGTCAGTTTGTGGATGGGTGACCGTTGATTACATATCGAGAGTTCTCCGTGCCTCGGAAAGCACGGTAAACTGCTGGTCCCAACTGACATTTGTAGATCTTTGATGGTTGTTACGGGTAGTCAGAAGCCCCAAAGTCAGACAACCAGTTTTACCAAAGGGTCTGCCCAGTAACTGGGTTGTTGAGGTCATATAGGCAGTCGCTCCGTGTAAAATACTGGTATTCAGCTGCATCCGGTTAGACTGGAATCCGACCCCAACATAGTTGGGACAAGGCTAGGCAGATGATGATATCATTTTTCTAACACTTTACATGACAGTGTACGGTCATTATTTTAATTTTATTTAAAACTAGATAGTACCATCGCGGCTCTATTCCCCGAAGGGGTAGCCAGAGGTTCAGATACTCGTACATATGCATTATAGTACACCCACATTTCACCAGTTAAGTTAAAGTCCCATGTAATAGGGGGTGAGCCTATTGCCAACAGCTGGGCACAACTCTGTGCTGGCTGTGTGTGTAGATATCCTAGCTGACTGATCCCTAAGAAGAAATGATGAAACAAACTCTAGAAATGCTTTTTAAAGAAGGAGACATAGCAGCTCTGAGTAGACCTGTCCCGCCAGACAGCATGCATGCCTTCGTGTAGCTCAACCCTATTTCGGGCAGCTCAACGAACGTCCATTTGTATTGTATTGTGTAACGGGCCGATATCCACAACTCCACTCCTCTGGGCGTACTTTACGTAACGGATGAGACAGTACCTTATTCGATCCACCCCAGCTCCTCAAGTAAGTCCAGCAGCGACCTGACGTTGCTGGCGATCTCTCGTAGAGTAACTGGGTTACCGGAGTATTTTGCCCTATATGCAGTGACCTCTGGGCAGTAGAGGAGCACGTGGATTGCCGTTTCGTCTTCCTCCGTGCAGGCTCTGTATAGAGGGCTGTTAACAACGACCGTCCATTAGCAGACATTCTGGATTTGTGACCGGTTGGTTGTAATAGGCTTGCCAGCTAAATAGAACTTGATCAAACAGCTGGTAAAGTGTGGGAACATTTACTTATACACCAGGTAAACCGCCCCTGTCTACTCCTGCATGTCGGTATGTTAATTTTATTCTCGTGCCCGCATCTAGGCTGAGATAAACTAGTTCCTGGTTTTTAGCTCGGTTTGTACTTATCAGACTGTCTTTAGTGTCATTTTGCTCATTTAACTCCCACAAGAAAACGCTGAAAAAAATGTTTGAATTTATGTAAGACCGCTTGAGTGACCCGCGGGGGGTGCGTCGGCTCAGATCGACTTCTTGGTACATTAAAGACAAGTTGTTGCCGACATCCCCTGCCAGCAGTGATCCGTATGTAAATGTCGATTTGCTATATTGTATACCTCCCTAAACCAGCGCTTCTTTGGCTCCATGCAGTTTACGCTTAGGCTTAGTGGATTGAGAAAAGAATGGGAGGTATGATAGAAGTTTGGAAACCGCTGCACTAGACTGAACACAAATTATACCACAGTCATCACGGATCAGCAAAATAACACAAACAGCAGTCACAGAAGTGGCAATTTATTAAACTATGTGTACCAAACCAACCGCTTATTACAGAGACACAAAATACACCGTGTTAATTACACCACATTATCACATCACGCTGGCTGTGTCACGCGATTATGTACTTTGGGTGTAGGTTTTAAACTGGACTCGTCATTGATTACTTTGGGTAGATGTCTTTTTGTATTTTGTTTGGAAAATTTTGATTTGGCACTACCAGTTAAATATTTTTTTGCATTTGATTGCGCGATTCCCGGGGAAGTTAATATAATTTTTTAAATCACGTTACGACACTTACGGGCGGGTGCAACCGCAGGGCGCTGCTAGTTTATTATTAAATCACTAATCAGCTGTATCGTCCACTACCCAGTGAGACATAAGTAATTCGGACACGGGCGCCATCTTGTGGGCGCGCCGCGTAACTCGATATGTAAACAAAACGATAATGTCTACGGCTTATCACGAATCCGGCTGATATCGTAATTAGTTGAGTAGGAAGGGGACGGCTTGGAAGACAAGTAAAATATATAAAACCCTAGTGGTATGTCACATATTTTGCAATAACACCATACGTAGGAAGATACTGGAGGTCGCGGCTAAATAAAAACTGTCGCAAGGGTTGATCGAAGGTTAAGCTACGCTTGCCGAGGTCAAGCTGGGAATGGGTGACCGTTTGTATCATAGCGAGACTACTCCTCCTCCGCCATTGGTCCCGACTATCATTTGTAGATATTTAGACAGTCGTTACGGTTAGTTAGTAGCCAAGAGTATCGTGTTAAGTTTTAAAGAGAGAGAGTTGAAGTAGAGTTTTAAAGCTTGATTTGATTTTTTTGGAAAAACAGTTTTGATTTATTTTTGACAGATTCTCTCATTGTCTATGACTCAATGAAATCAAGCAAAACCCGCGCCAATCAGTTTTCTCCTTCATTGTATCGCTGCTTTTAACCATAGTCCATAACAATTACAATTATAACCGTCTTCCACAATACAACGGGTGGGTAAGCAGCTGTCATTTGGTTTTTCTCACATTCGCAGCGCACGGAACATCGACGACGCGACGGTGTACAATCACGTGCAAAAGTATGTGAACAGTTAGTGTAGTTTTCGAGCTTCATTGACTCGACGCTTTTCTTTAGATCGCTACTATTGATTCTGGGCTCCAGGAGCTGCAGTGGATTGGGAATAGTATCGCGGTATTGTCTCAAACAATAGTGAAATTCAAATAACGATTCTTCTTCTCAAGTTTTATTGAAATTAGACAATCTTGTGCACATAGTATTTTCACCGGCGTAAATGATAAATGATATTAACATCTGTTAATAGGTATTGACAGACACTTTTACACGTCAACAAGTCAAATATTTATTAAACCAGGTTGATGCTTCCCTATAAGACTACTCTGAGAAGGAACACCGAAAGAAACTCAGAGATCACAGTCTCTTCTAAAGTCCAGACATTATCTTGGTCAGATCATGTGAGGACCATGCAGTGTCTGAGGTGGTCTTTAAGGAAAGAACCACAAAGATACGAGTGGACCTTGTCAGTGAGTGCAAGCATTGATACCTTTGTTACTTGAATGACAGTTCATCATTCGCTTTTGTATTTTCCGCGTGTGTAACTATGTTCGCACGTGACTGGGCAGTTATTTGTAGGATTCACGCAACGAATGCTTTAGGGACGTCGAAAAGTTTAAAAAGTATCGATATTTAAAAAAAATATCCAAATATCGCTTCCGATGGGTTTCAAAAACCCATATCGATATTTGTTTGGACAAACCTAACACCTATGTACTTACATTCTCAGCCTCTGTAAATATAAATACGTATGCAGATAAATCGTTTTGTTTTTGAAGCATCGTATTTTTTATAAATTTTCGTATACTCGTTATTTTTTAATCGACATATCGAATGAAAAAATATCGATACAAGTACTTATCGATTAGTTTTTTAAGCCTAGAACGCTTGCTTGGTAGCGATATCTAAACATGATGAGTGATGCCTAATTAATTGTTCCGAGACACGCCACACCTGTTTTTATTGACTAGGCTGTGTTCACACTGGCGCGGTGCGACGCGAGAACACTGGCTTGAGTACCTACGCTGGGAATCGGAACACGACGCGGGCCGACTCACTCAGCTGTCTACAGTACGCGAGGTATTACGTTTTTTGCACCTAACCTTGCCATAGACATCACGGCTTTGTACCCCGAAGGTCTAATCAGAAGTGTTCTGCAATACATAGGTGTATTCCTAAATCAGCCCATTTTTTTTCTTTTTTCTAAATCAGCAGTACTTAACATTTTAATCGCCATATCGCGCCAATGTGTAACCGCCATAAGGCTTTCACGGCGAGGCGCGACCACCAGCGTTGCTTACAACATTCCCTAGCACTGCCGGCCAAATATAGTAAGCCACCGTTTTTACTTCGAATCCAGTATTTAGAACCCGAGCTGGGCTGATTTCTTTTGTAAAAGTGTAGGGCAGACTGGTTTAATTACGCTCTAAATTGTGGCTGAGGTGTTGAATGGGTATTTAGTTTAAAGTGTTATTAGTTTTAGGTGAAGAAGTTGGAAAATGGTTCTTATCGTTTAAAAAACCAGGGGTATTTTTTCATTAGTTTTAGTTCTGAAACAAAGCAATAACCCTCTTATTTAATAAACGCCGCGTAAAGTTATGAAGAAACGACAAACTTGCGAAATGAACAGACGCTAGCACATCGAGCTATTCCAAACTATCAAATTGAATATAAAATAATTTATTTTGTAATAAAGCTGAAAAACTGTCAAAAAAAATTGATGGATAGGGATAGCTTGATGTGCTGGTGTCTGTACGGTAAATATAGAGATTATTTATATTGGATGTCACTTTACTCCTCCATTTATTAATAAAGGGGTAAGAGTTGATTTCTCCAACGGCGATATTCAGGAATCTGTCTAGGAATTTATTAGCTTTTAGACAGGATCCTAATACACAAACTGTCAAAGGATAATTCTATTATAAGAGCATGGCAATAGGCTCACCTACTATTATATAGGACTTAAACAAATCTGGCGAAATTTGGTGTAGTATATATATAGTTACAACTCTGCCTAACCCTTAGGAGAATAGAAGCGTGATGTAATTAAAAAATACTAAACAAATATAGTAATTAGTCCCACTTTTGTAAATGTTTATTTTAATAAACATAGGTACAAAAACCCATAGTTACTAAAATTATCAATAATCACATAAGTATTACATTAACCCTACACTCGACAACGCCATTAAACTAATGCCCTGCAAAAAAAACCTGTCACTGCGACCAACAACGAGTAACAATATAATAACCATTTAAAGTGATAGTATGTTGTACTTTCAACTGTAATTCTATTTGCAGACAACACGCGAGCAGAATAAATCAATTACGATAACCGTTCGACATTGTACGGGTTACGTTTTATTGAAAATACTCTGCAATTGCGGTTTAGGGTTAACGAGACTCTGTATGTCAAAAAAACCGTTGTGATTTTTTGAACAGAGAACTATTTTTTTTTGTTCACTACCAGTATTTTTTTTTAAGTTAAACGTATCCGTCTAAAATCCCCGATGCAGCCACGCTCCATTGGTGAAAAAAAAATCTTCAAAGCCCAAAATTTGTAAATGCTACCTAGCTTCGTAAACGCAAGTTCCGTACAAGGGGAATAGGTAAGTAGCCGCGACGCGTTTGCGGGGACAGCGACGCCTTCAGGCGCCGTTGTCAAATATTTAAAAAGAAAAAGGTTGAATGAAGTGCTTCTTTGCTTGTTTTTATTTCTGCGTTTAAAATTTTGATTTGCGCGCTATTCAACTGTCATTTCAATTGGTAAATTTGAATTAGAACAATATGCATGGGAGAAGCAAAATGCATATTATTGACAATGATACAAGACCAGTCACATAATTCTGTATGATGATATCATATGGACCACAAGTGTTAGATACACAATAGGTAATTCTAATCAAATCAATTCATATTTAACGGCTTTATTTTCTAATCAGCAACGGCGTGTAAAATTGTACCAGCACCAACACATGTATGATTTCCAACGATACACCAATGAAAAAAACAGTAGAAAACTCACTGTTATGCAATGAAAACGCGTTTCTGCGTAATATTCATAAAACCGTTTGTAGTGAGAACCTGTCTTACTAATAATTGCTGTCAATATTCATTAGTGCTGGCAACACCGTCGTTTATGTAGTGCTAAAGTGGGAACTTTTTACACTTAACGCTCCGTGTGGCAACATTGTTTTGTGTTGTTTTATTTTCTATCTTATCGCCTTTACGGGATTTTACACGTAAATTAGTTCCGGTAAAAAGTACTGGTAGCACTGTTCAAATTTTTTAGATAGCGTGTAAAAATCCTGGCCAGTGAAAAAAAATAATTTAAAAAATGAAGGTGTGAATGTTTCCTTTACTTATCGTATATTTAAAAGTAGAATGCGCGGTTTATCCGAGCGCTCGTGTAATTTTAAGTAAGGGTAAAATAAATTAATAGCCTCTTATCAAAGTTACGCATACTATTTAACTTTATAGGCTGTTGTTAGCCTATCTTAGGCTCGTTATAACGCATAGATAATAGCAATTTGTTAGTCTATCACCCACTGGTGACAATTTAATCAATTTCTTTTAACGTTTTCTCGTAATTATCTGTAATTTAATAATAAGTTAAGTACGACGATTAGTGATGCAAATTGATACCTGAATGCCTTTTATAATTGTGCTTGACAAAATGACGTATCACCACAGAATGAATAATAGTTGGTACTAACGGTACGTTCACACGGAGACATGATTTCCAGAATCTTATTTTCATCGGATCTGGAAAAACCGAATGTTGTATTCACACAGCACATCTTGCATTGCCGTATCAGACGGCCTCATATCGGGATCTCGTGTGAACACATCATCCGGTTTTTATTAGCAAGAGTGCGCACAGTTCCTCATTGATTTGGAAGCGATGGACGTGAACAGTCTTGCTATAATATACTGGTATTATCGCCGTCAGCGTCGTAGAAAAAGATTGTGGTTAAACCCAATAGTACAAAGACGATCAACAGTTGGTGCCTTTACAACTCTTATGCAGCAATTAAGAAATGATCCACAAAAATTTTTTAACTACTTTAGAATGACTATACCCACATTTGATAATCTTTTGAAAAAAGTGGAAAAAGATTTGACAAAGCGTGATACAAACATGAGGAAAAGCATTAAACCAGAAGAAAAATTAGCAATATGTATAAGGTAAGACTGAAATACTGATTTTTATTATTAATTAAATTATTTATTAAAAATATGATTAAGAAATGATAGAATATCGCTTGGTAGGTACACAGTTTCCTAACTACATATCATGAAAGTCTGGGAAATCAGAAGCATTCGATTGAATACTTTGAGAATCGGTAATTGGTGATGCTTGGTACTGCGATGTAAAATAGCCTTGTGATTGTGACACATTTGGTTGATAGTTGTATGTTGATGAGTGTGCAGGAGACCATTCATTTCGGTTCTTTATATTTTGTAATAAATTTAACACGCCTGATTGAAATTCTAATGTTTGATTATCGTTTAGCGTTGCCAATGATGGAAGTAGACTTTTAAAGAAAAACAAATTACGGTCTTCTTTCATTTCTTCTTTCTTCTTGCATTCCATTTGATAATCTATAAACTCACTCATCTTCTTATCAAACACGTTTAAATTCTGCCTCGATGGTCTGTTTTTTTGTCTTTTCGAACCACCTACTACGACATTTTCATTATTAGTTTCTTGTTGACTTTCTTTTGTAGCATCTTGATTATTTGTATCTTCTTCACACAATAAATTGTCCTGAGCCATAGCACTGTCACGGGTAACATCTGATGTAACTGTTATAGCGGTTGTACTATCGTCTGCTAGGTTTGGTGTGGCAATAGTCGCACTATCATGGGTGTCAGCTGGCGTCACAATTTTTTTTAAGAACAGCAATTGACGATGATAGACGTAGTCTCTCGTACATGTCGCAGACGATCCTGATTTTTTTGATTTCTTTTTCTCATTAATACTCCTCATCCAGCTGTCTCTAATATTACTCCACTTCTTTACGATCAATTTAGCTGAAACATATAATTAAATTTAATTGCAGATATATGGCTTCTGGCTGTTCATACAAGGATTTACATTACGCCTACCGAGTCGGAGTGTCTACGATCAGTAACATTATTAAGGAAGTAACGAATGCTGTTTGGAACAACTTGCATGGGGAGTTTATGACATTACCCAACACAGTATCTGACTGGGAATATATCGCCAATGGATTTAATACTAGAGCGAACTTTCCCCATTGCATTGGTGCAGTGGACGGTAAGCATATTAGAGTAAAAAAGCCAAACAACAGTGGTTCCATGTTTATGAATTACAAAGATTTCTTTTCCATCGTATTATTAGCAGTGGTTGATTCATATTATAAATTTACATTCATCAGTGTGGGCTCGTATGGAAAAGAATGCGACTCGACGATATTCAAGGAGTGTTCTTTTTGGAAAAAACTAATAGATGGTGATTTGCATTTGCCGGCAGCATGTCCACTGACAAACGATTCCGATTTATCGATTCCGTTTGTAGTAATAGGTGATGAAGGTTTTGGCTTGCATCAACATTTGATGAGACCTTACGGCGGAAACCATTTGGATAGAAACAAAAGAATATATAACTACAGATTAACCAGAGCTAGACGCTATGTTGAGTGCGCCTTTGGAATTTTAGCTAATAAGTGGCGAATATTTCATCGTCCACTGGATGTAGATACCAGCACAGCAATTTCAATTGTAAAGGCTTGCACTGTACTTCATAATTTTATAATAGATATGGAAGGTGTACAGTCGAACATAGAAACAACAAGCAATGTATCAGCAATGGTTAACGTGTTCAGTGATGCACGCAATGAACAAAATAGTACACGAGGTGGACGATGTGCTAATGTTATACGAACTGAATTCACAAATTATTTTATTTCTACAGCAGGAGCTGTGCCTTGGCAAGACGAATCAATCTAACGTTAATTTTGTAACGCACTGCTATTTTAATTTATGTACAAATATTTCACCTGTTTATTTTAAAAAATTACAACTTAAGTACTTACCATAATCCTGCCTTTTTTTCTCCTCCATTTCTTCAAAATCTTCCTTCAAAATTAAACATATTTCTCGCCAGCCAGCAGTCCTCAAGTTTTTATCTTTGTATATTTCAAGAGTTTTGTCCCATATAACTGGCCGATTTTGGACAAGAGAAATTAAAAGTTCAACGTCTATATTTTTCGTCGTCATAGCGAGAGAATAACGAGCGGTCAGTTGAAGCGGGCGAAAATGACTGGCGAGCGTACATGCGGTGTGTCCCTCCCCGCCCACCCCTCCCCCGCTTGTGCGACACGACGACTGGACACGACGGTGTATTCGGTTTCAAGATCCGGCAAATAACCGAATCTACCCCCGCGTGTATCGTATGAACGCGTGAATTGAATGCGCTATACCACTGCACCGGATCTGATATTTTGCAGTATTGCCGGATCGGTTTGTAGTCGCTAAATCGGGTGTCAACTTCAGCAAGATTCGGTTTTTTTGTCGTGTCTTGAAACCGAATGCATGTGTGAACTCATTCATTGAAATACTGTTGCTACTAAACCGAATCCTGCAAAAAACAGATTCGGTAGAGAAACACTCGACGCCGTGTGAACGTACCGTTACGTGTATGACTAAATCCTTACCTACTTACTTAAAAAAATATGTATTAGGCCTTTTTTCAGTAAACAAGTAATATTTCGCCAAATATCGTGTTATCCTAAGCAAACTAGACCAAAAATGTAACCAAAAAACCTAAGCATAGAGTAAATAAACAATCTATCCATTATAGTCTGTGGTAACGTGGTCTCGTCAGTGGGACCTTTTTATTTCTGTTCTAGACGTGCCCTGGTTCTGGTTCTTACCTACTTTTGTAAAATATAAAAGTAAGTATTATTAGGGTTCCATATCAAAATGGCAATTCGTTTATAGAGCCTACTCTTGATCTCGATCTCACCTAATGGTAAGCAGATTAAGTCTACGATAGAACGAAGATGCCTCTTGACTCTTCTCTTGCTAATTAATCTAATAATTATATTTTTCCAATTAATACCTACTAGTGGTAGTCTCCTTTGTCTTCTGACAGAAAATCTTATTGATGTCTCTTCTCTACATCTCCATCTCTCCAGGATGATTGCGTGTCACATTCTTAATCACAATGCCATTCATTTTGACAAATCAACATATGAAATAATGAAATCTGGACAATTAATATAAGACTGAGAGATTTCAATCTCTAACCCGCCTTGAGCAAGCGTGTTGATTAATACTCGTGCCTTCTCCGTATAAGAAGAGGCCTTTGCCTTGCCGTGGGGCAATAATAGGCTGGTATGATTCGAAGCAGTGGATTATAAATATCCTTCAAAATCTTTCTGATTGTGATAGAAAGTGTATTACGAAACTGAGGAGAAGGTTCGTTCACGGAACTTTAACTTGTCCATGATATTGATGACAATGATTGAAGTGTCGGAAGACCATAGACAACCTATTACTATTTGATAGAGCCCACTTGTCCCTTTCCAATTAAT
The DNA here is from genome assembly GCA_905147745.2 of Phlogophora meticulosa. Taxonomy (NCBI): domain Eukaryota; kingdom Metazoa; phylum Arthropoda; class Insecta; order Lepidoptera; family Noctuidae; genus Phlogophora; species Phlogophora meticulosa. Next base: position 12,084,709 of record LR990537.1, on the reverse strand, counting down.
ACAGGATACTCTCACTTTCAGGTGGGACGGGATATCTAAGAATCAATTACATTTAATATGATTATTCGCATTTAAATTCCCCGCTGGCACAGATAAGTGAAACGGCCAAGTTTCTGCCCCACGCCCGGACCCTGTAGAGGGTCCAGGCTGCAACGATTTTGCGGGACATTCCAGTAACCGTTCCAAATTTTAGGCCACACTTGGTGCATTATTTCTAATGTTTTCTCCACGCTGATAAATATTATTTATTTATTAAAAACAAAGTATACAAAAATGAACTCTTATAAACTATGACCCACAAAACCGTTTTTACGGTTTGTCTTAGGGCAAAAAACAGTCTTAAAAATATGTTTTGTTAGTGCTTACACTAAATTTGAAAAGAAACAAATAAAAAATACAAGATAGGTACGATTCATAAAAAAGAATTATTTCTGTGTTTTTTTTATACACGTCGAATTAGTAATTTTTTTGACTAGTGAGGTCGTTGTTTCCCTATCCAACTACTCTGTGAACAAACACCAAAACAAACTCTGAGCTCACAGTCTCTCAAAGTTCAGCTAGGATTTAACATATCCAAACTTTCTGACATGTTGTGTCAAGATTTTCTTGAACCTCATGGGTGCAGGAATACATTAACGTTTAAGGAAAACAATTGCTGATTCATTTCTGCTCTTCTTATTTCGTTTTCAGAACGTAATGAAAATAATCCTGAAATTTTCTGCCAAGAATATTAAAAGAACGCGCCTCCGTGCCTAAAAGCACGTTAAGCCGTCAGTCCCGGCTGTCATTTGTTGATCTTTGACAGCCGTTACGGGTAGTCAGAAGTCCGAAAGTCTGGCAAACAGTCTATCCAAGGGGTATCGTGTTGCTCAGTCACTGGGTTGTGGAGGTCAGATGGGCCGTCACCAAAATAGTTGGGAAAATGCTAGGAAGATGATGAATGTTAAAAAAACATTTATTATTAACAAATTGGTCCGAAGCTAGTCAATTCAACAGCAGTCAATTGTAACAGCGATTTATTTAGAATCTGAATCAGAAGTGAAAAGTTATTTAGCCACACTAAGCGACTTTTACTATTATGCTAATATGTCGTATTAAAAACACAGTTATTCCAATGGCTTAAATTTTCACTTCTGTCGGCAGTCTATTTTGTTGCTTGTCCATTTTTTCTCTTACACGTGGTCCCTCTACACGCCGGAGAAAGAACCCTAACCGCGATTAGGGGACGCGCTGATACCAAGCCTCTTCTCTTAATTACAGCCTCGGAAATACCTACTTTAATAGATATTTAACTCACAAGTCGCAACCGTTATTTGACGGTAATCTCTTGGTGATAAACGTTTACGAATAGTTTTGGTATTTGTGAATTTGAAACTTAGTGGTTCAGCTTTTGTATTATGAAAATACTTATATACCTTGGGGCCGAAACAAAATCTCTTTTCTATAAGCTTTAACCGTAAGATCATATTGTATGGAGTTGACATTAGCTTTAGAGATGTCACAGGATTCCTTACCGCATGTAATATCATTGCCATACATTTTGACGTACCTAATTTATCTTAAATTGTAATCAGTTTTAAGTAATGACGATAACTATTAGCCATTTCAATTTTGATTAAGTTAGTAAGTAGGTAAGTACCTATCCGCTTCCCAAAACATTTTTCGCTTTTCCTCTCAAGTTAAAATCGCATTGCTAAGATCAGTTACCGAGCCCCAAACTCCTTGCTGCAACTAGAATAACGCGCTTTAACAAAAGACAAAAAAAAACACACTCAAGAAAAACTTACAAAGTCGCCGCCAGGCATCGAAGACCGAGGCATTTGAGACAAGACACGAGGTCTTAAGGATCTCGTCCCTTAATTACACTTCTTACTAACATATCACTTACTTTTAACTCGTGGCTCCCAAGAACAGAGTTCCTAACTTATTTGTAACTTTGTTGTGGTTACGGATTTTAAAGCTACGTCACACCAAAAGGAGTGGGCTAGCGATGCAGGTTGGGTGACGATAGCCTGACACTTTTCTTTTCTTTATTGCAAGAACAACAGAGCGCATCTCTGGCACGAAATATGTAAGAATAGGGTAGAGTCCTTAAAAAATCTGATTGGTCCGAAAGTTGGATTACTCAAAAATACTGGACACGTATTTTTTCTTTTGTCACATAAACCAAAAATGACGACGGTGTAGTGCGTTGAAATTGCGCGTCACAAGCCTCTTCTCCTGAACTTTGATGTGCTATATCATTGTCACTTTTATTGAATTAAGTAAGCAAAAAATACGTGTCCAATATTTTTTGGTAATCTGACTGACGGACTAAATAGACTTAGACTTTTTACCTAGGACACATCCCTATTAAGTGTAGACGTGGTAAATACTTAATTCAAACGCATTTCTAACGTTACTAAGTTTACTGACCACGTTTCTTCTCATTACAGTATATGTAAAGCTACAAATAAATTGAATTTCAAAATTACAGCTCACTATGTGGTACGGCCTTCGTAATTGTTTCTTTAGTAAAAACTGTTCATAATGATAAATAACGTTGTTGGTTACTGAGATACCTCATTAGCACTAAAAAGCGTGTTAATATTACTTGTAGATTTATTTATATGTTACATGACATGACAAACGCCTGTCAGCTAATGGCTGTCTAATCTCTTCTAAATATTAGTGTTTATCCTACATAAGTACCATAGACAAACTTATAATTATCCAAGAAGGTTCGGATACCCACAGTAACTACTAAGCCTTTAAGATATGTAAGTTCAACTAAACAAAGCTTGTACAGAAGCCAGCAAGAAACAAGACCCCAATCTGTAAAATTTATTTAATAGTCTTACAATTTCTTTCCAAAAGAATACGGTTCAGAAAATTTTGACAGTTTGGGATAGCTTGATGTGTTGGCGTCTGTACATCTCAACGCACGTGTGGTCCCAAGTTCATAGTTCTTTAACATTACAAACGTTTACAAACTAAAACATCGATTCTGACGCTGCCAGCGCAAAGAGCGGTGTAAAACTATTTTTTATGTGGCAATACTGGTAGATTACTTAATTTCAGAGTTGGCAGTAAAATAAGTTCAGTTGCTTCTAAATATAATAATTACTTTTTTTCACCTTTAATGTGTGTGTGATGAAATTAACCAAAGGATGTACTGTTGGCAAAAACTGGGATTTGATTGGTTATGTACAGACGGCATTTTTGTCAGATATATATTTTTCGGGTTTATAGGACATATAGACATATATCGGGTATATAGACACATATTTAATGCCCCTTTGAGGCGAGAGACGTTTTAAAAATTGATAAAATACCTACTTACGAGTATCATCATCCTCCTGCCCTTATCCCAATTTATTTGGGGTTGGCGCATTGTTTCTTCTTCTTCCAAACATCTCTATTTGCTGTCATCTCAAAACTCACCTCCTCCCTATCCTATGCTAGAATCTCAGCCTATGTTTCTTTGGTCTTCCTCTACTCTTGTAACCCTCCATATTCAGACTCAAAACTAAACTTTCCTCACACCATGATCCTCATTCCTTCGCAAAAGCTTGCACTGACTGGACATGTCCACTCTTATACGTGTGGTTCTTGCCTTAAAAGACCATCTCAGACACTAATCTGCATGGTCCTCACATGATCTGACTAAGATAATGTGTGGACTTGAAAAGGGACTGTGACCTCCTCCACGTCTGTGACTGTGAGTTTGTTTCGGTATTTCTTCTCAGATTAGTCTTGTAGGGGAGACACCGACCTAATCTAATTTATTTATCCCTTTTTATGACATGTAAAAGTGTTTATTTTTTTAACCTATTAACACAGAAATAAATATAATTTCATGTCATTTCTTCACATGCCTGTTTACTACATACATACTTAAAAGTATGCTTATTACAAAAAAAATACTACTATTTACTAACTTTACTATTTGTTTAAACAGCGTCTAACTGTGTGTACTTCCGACTGTACCAAGTTACTGGTAACTTTTAAAGATTCAAATTTGCTATTACTATGCTTTTGAGCAGACACATGTACAACATTTCAGTTAATAAGTAAGGTTTAAAACGCCGCCATGGAAGTCATGTTGTTTTATCTAGTTGAAATCATAGTCTTTACACAATAGTTCATCCTTTAAACGTTTAACAGGACCAGAAAAATATATTTTCTTTTGACATTTCTCATTAAAGATTCATTAAATAAAAACCAGCCTATAGACAAAGCGAGTAGTTCAAGTCCCATGTTATTACGAGCGATTGGGGAGAGCCTATTACCATGAACCGGGAAAAAAACAATACTCTGCTGTTACTGACAAATTCCAGCTGGCAAACCCAATCCGGCAATCGAACCCAGAACCTCATGCTCAGCAGTAGTGATTGAGACCACTAGACCATCGAGACAGTCAATTTCTTTTTCGTCTGTTATGAAGGGTCAAACTCGCGTGTCAATAAACATCTGAAGATGAAAAGGTTATTTTTATTACGTAGGTACATACGGCTACATACCAAGCTATACATTTCCAGTGTAAGCTGAGCTCTTATTGTTCGGAAATCTTATACAACGCGAGATATGTAGGACGTTGATATGTAGCTGTGTGTACCGTGAGTCAAATTGTTCGCCAATCGCCTTTAATTTAATGTTATTTATTGTGTAAATGGATTTATCATCGCTCCCCTTGCGAAATGTTCAATGCATATAACCTTGTGGGGGTCAATGACTTGATGTAGAGTTTGTGACTCAATTTGTACAGAGGCCAGCACATCAAGCCGCCCAATCTGTCAAATTCCTTTGATAGTTATTCAACTTTGTTTCAAAAGGATAAAGTTCATGTTTAATTGGGAAAATTTGACAGTTTGGGATAGCTTGATGTTCTGGCGTCTGTACTCGCAATCCGAATGGCTCTTTTTTACTTTGGATGTTTGTCTACCTATCTCTTCGGGGTATAGAGGAATGATATTATGTTGTGATGGCGAAACCACATAGTGCAGTTTATTTCATTATTATAATTAAATCTGATTTTTTACATTAACTTTTCTGAACAACAAAATGTTGGCTTTATAAAGTAAAAAAAAAAACAGAAAAACTACTACTTTAACATACCTACGCGTAACGGCTATTTCTTGTACGTTTTTAACAATTCCCACTAAATCCTACTTAATACGATGAAAGTTTTTTAGGATGTAGATCAGTATGGATGTTTATGAATATTTCACGCAAAAACTACTGAACAGATTCTGATGAAACTTTACAGAACTCTAGCTTATACCTCAGAATAACACATAAGTAGGCTATGATTTTTAAAGATAAATACGCAGACGAAGTCGCTTAGAAAACTCCTGAAAAAACATAGAATAATATTTTTTGCGCGCACCCACCAGCTACAAAACATTATTGAAAGTTTTTTCAGGAGTATTCTAACATAGAGAACCAAATAAACAAATGTAAAAAAAGTTATTCCCTATATACTTAATACGAAAATAAAAATTCATGGTCCTCTTTAGTTTTTGCCCAGAATCTCCTGTTTTGGTACCATAGTTAAAAACATTAAGTTTTATTACTATCGTTAAGACTTGACTGGTTTATTTGATCTGTTAGTATTGACACAGTACAAAATGTTCAGAAGGATCATTTGTTACAAGAAACCTGCATAGTATAATGAAAGAAGTTTATTTGATAGCGTTTGCTGCTGGACTGTTCGGTAAAGTCTGTGGTTTTTTCGCCATTTGATAGCGTTTGCTGCTGGACTGTTCGGTAAAGTCTGTGGTTTTTTCGCCATTTTTGGCTTTCCTAGCTGAAGTCTTTATTTGTTACTTTAGCCATACTAACAAGGTGATTTATTGTCTGTTTGTAAAGCAGAAGGTAAAGCCAAGGAAAGGGTTTGAAGGACTGCTTTAGACGACAGAAAAAACAGCTAACTAGTACTTCGCCCGCGATTTCTTCCTTTTCCCTTCAAACTTTAACATCCCCTCCAGCCCCTTCATAGCGTAGTTTTTAAAGTATCAATAGCCTATAGCACTCAAGAATAATGTAGCTTTGTAACAGTGAAACACTTTTAAAAATTAGATCCGGAGAAACTCCTACATACAAACTTATAAACAAATTTTAGCTTTTTACAAATATATAAATGACGTGTCACGTTGTTTGTCCGCTATGAACTCTTAAACTACTGAACCGATTTAACAATATGTTGCACACAGTGTGTGTTTTAGTCAAACTTAAAAGATAGGATAGTTTTATTTTGATTATTGACCTCAATATTTTTTTTATTGCAAATTAAATGTATTCCTATAATAAGTTCCATACATTTCTAACAGATGGCAGTGTAACTTAACTTTTGAGGCCGTACGAAGTTCGCCTTTAGATTATAGAAGATTATAGATGATAAAACTGTAGTTTCATCAAAATCAAATTATAAAAATAAAGAGAAATATGCATAAAAAATGTTGAGCTTCAAATTTGCACTAATTTTGAGGGTCAAAAATTACATAACACAATCCCTCGAAACGCCTGCCCTTCACCACTAGTGTTTTCATCATCACTATCATCCTCGTACTATTGATTTAATTGGCTTCATTCTGATTCTTTAACAATTAGTAATGCTATATGTTATCTTCTATAGAAGTGGAACTTCGGCTGTTTGCCTGTTTAGTGGCACTTACTTTATTATACTTGAATACCTCTTCAACCCGCGGCGCCGCCTGCCTTTGCTATTTAGACAAATGATTATTAGTTATAATTAGGAAGTTGAATCATTTAATTTAAATCATTGTGTAGCACTACTAGGGTCCATTAAAGGTTTATAACATAGGTCTCTACTTAATTATTTCTTGCATTTGACACATAAGATTTTGACACTAAGATGTCAGTTTGGACATTTGTTTTTTATTTGTTTAACAACATCATCTAAATATTTATAAAGCAGATGTATGTTAGTGCAATCACCGAGAGAGGGCGCTTTAAAAATACAAACGGTGACCTAATTGGTGATATTCATCAGAAAGGTCAGGTGTATGTAGGTATGCCCGGATGTATGGACGTAAACGAAGAAAAAGGAGTATGTGATGATCGTAGCAGGTGACTTTCTGTCTACCTGCATGGGAAAAAGGCGTAGGATTATGTATGTGATTATCATACAACGATAAAGTATATCCTTGATTACAAGTTTGACTCAAAGGAACTCTTATTTGTTTCTCCGAGGGTATTGCTAGTCGCCATTATACTTATGTTATTGACACACTTTTTTCACTACCTGAAATCCTATAAGCAGTCTTTTACGGGCAGCGTTGAAACAGGTCCTGGATTACCAATTAAAGCCTTATGCACCCTGGAAATCTTCTTAAAAAGATACCAATTATTGACATCAAATCTTTTTTTTCCACAATCTTTTAATTACAGGTCCCTACAATAGTGGAAATTCTGGTATTCTTTTAAATTGCGTCTCGTGTCGTTGCGATTCTGTCACCATTACTCAAGCAGCCATTGATTGACGAGCCCCTTTAGTTTTACGAGAAGACTAATTAGCCACAAGGATCTATAAATGTTTTGTGCTAATGGAATCGGCACTTAAATAAAATATTTTATTTTTCTTTGGCTTGGATACAGTCGGATATATGACTCGTTTTGTAGTTCACAATGTACTAGATTGTTATAGTATAAAATCTTCATGTGACCAGAGGGCTGGACTTTTTTTTTGGCCAAAGAATCAGCATTGTCATTCTACATGGCAATGCTGCCAGCCTTTTGGATACTTTTCTCGTTGACAGCGATGCGTATGAACTTTTCGATGCCCTGTGATTCTTTTTTTTATTTCCCTTCATGTAAGTAAGTACGTAATTAGTATATTAAAGTTTTATTGCTTTATTGATTAAGTCGATTTCTTAGTATTAGTACTAGAAATTAGTATTTTACCTGTAGAGAATATTACACTAGATAGTACTTAATTAAATACTTGTGTTTTCTTTAGACACGTCTAGATCAAGTGCGGGCTCAAGCCCACACTGCCCACTGTTGCAAATATGAATATTTGCAACAGTTATCATTTTAGCTGCGACTTTATCTAATCTAAGTTTTAGAAGCTTATTCTGCGTAGCTTAATTTAGTCCAAATATAAATCCAAGGGACTCTAAATCTTATATGTGAACCCAAACTCTGTAAGTAGGTACGTAGGTACATTTCTTAAATATCTACCCTCCTCTCAAAAATCACACTGCCAAATTACCCGACAATGCCTAAAAAAAGTGTAAAGGAGAAGGGAGTTAAGTTGTTCGTTTCCGACGGAGTTCGGAACAGAGGGTGGCCGAAATTTGGCCACTTACGCCGAAGGGTGACGATTGACTCTTTTAGACCTCTTTTTAAATGTCCTCAACAATTGACGGCTTAGGGCTGAACATTATCGTTTTGGGAACTTTATGATGTAGCATGTTGAATAGGTAAAGAAAAACATAAACTTTAAAAGTAGTTGAAACAACTAATAAAAGACATCCAAATATGTTAGAACTGTTGTAAGACACTGCCCGCGCAACCCCTGAAGATTGCGGCCAATTCAAACTTGACCAGTTTCAGAATACAATCACTCTTTCTACTAAAATAAAAACCTCGATATCTCGACGATATGCCGCTATGACCCTTGGGAACTCATATAAATATATCAATGGGGCTCTTTTTACCCTATCTCTCGACCTGGGGTCACAAGAATGAAGTCCTTTCATGATCCGCGAAGAGGAATCTTTGTATCCCTAATCAGTTGAGATAATACCACTTAAAGTGCCATTAAGTAGCATGATTTATTTTATAGATAACGATTGAGTCACAGAACGAATATAATATTTTATCTGTGGTCGTAGTTTTGATGTTTATAGTCTGTGGTGAACTTTGCTCTATGGCCGTTAAGGTATGAAGAGATGGTTGTCTTTGGAACTTGGGAAGTTGGGTGTTTTCTTCAGTTAATAACAACATAATTATTATGATGGGTGTAGCCGTATAAAGGGGCTAACAACGGAAACATAATAACCTCACGGGTCGATCTTAGGTTAAGCTACGCTTGCCAATGTCGGTCCGTGGATGGGTGACCATTATATAAGTTTATTGTAAGGTACACGTAGTTAGAAGCCTGAAAGTCTGATAACTAGTCTTATCATGGTGTTCCGTGGGCTGTAGAGGTGAGATAGGATAAGCAATTGCTCCATGTAAAACATTTAGGTGCATCCGGTTAAGACTGGAAACTGATTCCAACTACTTTTGTCCCGTACCGTCTTCTTCGATGATTATGAGATAATACACTCATGTGTATTATCTCATAATCATCGAAGAAGACGGTTTATTATAAAAAATCCCACAGCTTTGGCTGCTGGAAAGATACATCTAAAAAGATCTGTCAATTTGCTTAGATGTGTAGTGTTAGACTTAATACTGAGTTAGCGCTTTGTGAAAAACAATACAGAAGCTAGTACCTACTTATACTCGTAGCGTTTCTAATATTTTGATCTCCTTTCTTCAACTTGGACATCATAACTCACTTATAAATAGGACTATTTACAAGTTAATTATTATTTCAAATGGTTCATAAAGTTGAAATTACCCAGAATTAACCTCATCACACACACACACACATACGTAGTGTGTGGTCGTTTTAAACATAGGTATGTTTGTCTTATTAACGTTTCTCAGAAACAAAGCAAAGGTCTGATATTAATTAAGTGTTGTTTTATAGTTTTATGACGTGGACCGACAGACGACATTGTAAATTAGGATTTATTTGTTTATTACCGTTAAATTGTATTTTCGGCTCATTTATCAATAACTTTGTTTTTATTTTCTGATTAGTTGTTTGAAGGAAATCTTATTTTCATAAAGGATGTATTAAATCTTAACTGAGATTGACTTACACTTACCAATTTTTAGATGACGATTTTGGAGGCGACGTGTCTATAGTTTTAGGAACTAATCTACTCCATGTAAAATACTGGTATTCAGCTGAATTCGGTAACACTTCAAATTCAAATTAATTTATTGTAGAACATTGGTAAAGTAAGATGTTACAGTATAGTTATAAGTATAGGTCTGCTATATCTCGCCATTGAGGCATTCAAAATTCATAATACGTTACAGATCAAACAATTAAACACTAAGTAATTTCAAATACAGCATTAGTAACATTGCCATTTTTTAAATATACAATTATTTGAGAAATTGTGATTTGTTATTATTATTTACAAATTATTAATTATTATAATATATATATACACTGGAAGCCGACCCAAGCATAGCTTGACATGAAGTTGAAACGTTGCTAAATTTGTGGACAGACCTCTATGCCAAGTCTCCTGCTTACTCCCCAACGGTAAAGTCCATGAACTTAAGCAGGTCTGGTTCAAATAAACATCTGTACGGTACCTAACCACAGATTCAACCGAGTGTGACACACGTGAGCTGACTGACGATTGGGGCAAATAGCTCAGGGTGGCGTGGGTGACGCAATATGTAACTACAGAAGTACCTGAGGCATCTGGGAGCATGGCGAATCTGAGAAGATTATGTGTGATTTGAGACGAATCCATTTTGGTTTGATAGAGTTCACTTTCTCAGGGTATTTCAGGTGTTAATAACTATCCAGTAGTGAAGCAGACAATCTGTGTGGCTCTTTCTTCAAAAGACCATCTCAGACACTAATCTGCATGGTCCTCACATGATCTGACCAGGCTAATGTCTGGACTTTAAAAGAGATCTCCAAATTTGTTTCAGTGTTTCTTCTCAGAGTAGTCCAGTAGGGAAACGCCGAGCTAATCTAATTAATTATTCCATTTCATTACATTTTAAACTTATCTACGAAAATAATTTCAACGTTTCACAAGCATTTAGCGTTCCGTATAATTTTGTAGAGTAAGCTCTAAGACTGAGTAGACTTTATACGAGAATACATACTGATTTTGCCACCGCTGTCGGCCCACATCTTCCCAATACCTTTCAAACTTTACAGAGTCCAATTGTAATAGCAGTAATTGCGTCTCATCAATTGGGACTACTTGTTCTATTTTTGGATACGGAGATTATCAATTTTGCTTCAATTAATTAAACTCATGTTTTGTATCTTGTACCCACTGACTCAGTGTAGTATTCAGAATTCCGATTCTGTCGTATACTTATCGGCAACTAAAACTATTGATTTCATAAAAAATAAGCACAAATTTAAACCAAATTTCATCATCATCATAGCTAAATACTTCGGCTTCCAGTCTAACATCCAGTTGTGCTAAATTCCATTATTTTACGTGGAACAACTACATATCTGTCGACCACAACCCAGTTACTCTTACTGGCCGTCAGACATTCAGGCTTCTCACTACCCGTAAATGTAAATTATCATCAGTTAATCTGACCGACATTAGATCTGTACAATTACACACGAATCTAGGATGATCTTCATCATCAAAAACCAAAAATGACACTTTGAAACACTAGTCATAATTTATCACGGTCGCCATCACCAACTTCTCATCTATCAGTCACAGACACACCAGACAACTAGTCTCCGAGAACTAATAACAATTGCTAATAACCACGGAGGCCAAATAAACCAACTTATCATACAGTCTGACCACGTAAATCCGCGAATCGGGCGATGTACAAAATAACCGGGTGAGATGGACGAGGCGTCGATTGAGAGACATTAGGTATTCGTGATGAGAATTTGTTTAGTACAATTGTGCCGACCCGGATGTGCCTTGTCGTGAAGATGTATGGCGTTTTGTTGATGCTAATAAATTGTAAGAAGTAATGTTGAGCTTAAAAAAAGGTACCGGTATCTGTCACTGGTTGAGTAATGGAGATAAAACTGTTAGATAAACATTGGTGCTACATCTGAAATAGGTTGAATGACTAAATAATAAATATTGTAACAGCGTAAGAACATAGGTCCCAATACCGACCCTTGTGGCAGTCAAAGATTCAAGCTTCAAAAAAATAACGTAGCTCGATAAAAAAGTTCCTTCGTGACAAATAAATAGTTAGCAGTAAGTCCCCTATAACATTAGAACTAACCAATGTTGCTATTGGCTGAAAACACCCCCTTGCCTATCCGAAAAAAGAATCAACTATAGAACTCAAAAGCTTACGAGCATACTTTTCATATTTTTTAACACAATCAAATAAATTAAAAACTTAACCATGCGCCCTTATAAGCGGTGCATATTAAGTAGCATAAAAAAGCATATAAAAAAACGGAAAGACAACTCGATGCAAATGTAGCACATTTGAAATGCATATTATGAGTTTTTATTGTGAGAAAAAAAGGTTTTTTCAGCCTATTTAGAAGTAAATTTATGTTTGTATGAATACCTATTTTGCTTGACCGTATCTAGGAAACGGGTAGTCTGATTTCGATGCGGTAGGTAGTTGTGTTACGAGGGTTTGTATTAGACATTTTAATGGAGTTTTTTTTTGTAGATCCGGGAACAAAAAAACTTAGTACCCGTATAGTACCCGTAGTATTTACGGATTTAATTAAATGCGATATTAAGTATCGATATTCAAAGTTAAATCAGGTGCAATTCAATGACAGATGAGATACTGCTCCTGAATTACACCAATAAAACTGAACGCATCAGCACATTTAAACCGAATGCAAGAGATGTCAGTGTCAATATTCATCAACACTGATGTCAGCACTTAAACCCAGTTTAGAATTTCACCAATGAATCAGAGCGCGTTATGATTCATTGGCGAAATTCGCCCTCCGGTGTATTTATGTCAAACTGGACAGAATTAACATTATGAGGATAACAATAGGGATGTGTCCTAGGTAAAAATAGGTATAATAAGTCCATTTAGTCCGTCAGTAAGATTACCAAAAAATATTGGACACATATTTTTTGCTTCCTCAAATCAATAAAAAGTGTCAATGATATAGCACATCATAGTTCAGGAAAAGGAGCTTGTGACGTCACTGTTACATTAAAAGTGCAGTACGTTGTGACGTCACGCGCAATTTCAACGCACTATATCGTCGCCATTTTTGGTTTACTTGACAAAAGATAAAATACGTGTCTAGTAGTTTTGAGTAATCTAACTTTCGGACCAATCAGAATTTTTAAGGACACTACCCTATTGCAAGATCTTCAGTATTGTGGATTTGATTGTGTATAAGTAGATTTTAATAACACTACTCTTAATGGTATTTTATTTTGGGAAAGACAAAAACAGCAATTGTGACGATCAAACCTCCACAAAACTTCATTGCAACAAATCATTGACATCGCGTGCATATAACCTGCAAATAATATATGATCGGCACCAAATTGTAAGTGCCAATTCGTTGCTCGATGCCACTTTTAAAGTTGAAGACTTTATTTCATTGACTTTTATGTCGTGCACATATTTTTTAAAGGTTATACCCATTATGACCTTCTGTCACTGAAGGTTTTTATGACAGTTTCTTTGGACGATTACGAGGGGGCTTATGGCTAAATACTAACAGCCGTACGAGTCGTTCGAAGGTTATGTTACGCTTGCCGAGGTCGGTCCATGGATGACCATCTATTACATACCAAAAGTCCTCCGTGCTTCGAAAAGTACGTTAAGCAGTTGATTCCGGCTGTCATTCGTAGATCTTTGACGGTGTTTACGGGTATTCTGTCCCCTGGTCTTACTAAAGGGCGACGTGTTAACCATTAATTGGGTGGAATTCTGACAGACAGCTTCATGTAAAATACTGGTATACATCTGCATCCGGTAATACTGCAACAACTGCAATGCAAGCAAATGATGACTTTTGTTTCTTCGTATTAAAGAACTGTATGCAACGCATCGTAAAATATCTGCAGAGGCCTTATTGAAAGTAAAAGAAAAATGTAACATATAATATGTGAACTTAGAGTAGGTACAAGTTCCTTATTTGTGGCAAAACAAAGCCGTAAAATTCATAACAGATCCTCAAGAATTTGTTAATAAATATTAAGGTAAGCAGTTGGTCAAGAATATTATTGTTGATCTTTTTATGACATGACGTCACCACGTATCCACCACTGACGTTCTGCCTACCGCTATACCATCCTCGCGCCATAGACCACTCCGAAGTAGTAACTAAACCAAGATAAGGTGGCCTCTTATTATATCGAGACCCGTACCGGCCAGCTCAAGGTCTAAATGTTATCACTGAAGAGCGGCATACTGTAAAGTCGAACCATTAAGATTAGCACAAATAAATAAATTAGGCGCAGTCATCACCCAGATATTGCTAATTTTCCATCCTCACCTCATGACATCCGTGACAAGACTGCATTAGTATCTTTTTACGTATTTTTCTCATACACTACCTGGTCTATTGGTATTCAGGTCTATCACCCCAGTTTCCCATCTTCAAGGATTACCCAGAACGAACGGAGATTTTAAGAAACGGAACCGCGACTAAAAATTAGCAGTAACTCAAGGATTTCTAGAAAAAACAAAAGCAGAATGATTTAATTGTGTTTTTTTTTCGGCGTATTTATTGTCTGTGGTAAAGTCTATTCGGAATACATAATAGGTGATGATTTGAATAGTTACATTGAGTATAAGCCGTATTTGGGTAACGCGTCGTGTTTTACTATTTTTGGATATGGCAATACAAGGCCTTTGTTGACCTAATCAAAATGTTGGAGTATTCTTCATACATTCCTTTCATTGGCTTATTTGTAACGAGTTTACCAAGTGACTGTGACTGCTTAGGGTGCACCGGACGATTAAGACGATTTTCGGTAACACTCATGGATGCGCTTTTCTACCCGAATCCATACTTACTTAAAATATTTTAAATGCAGAAATAAATCTGTCTGTGTGTTACCTTTTCACAGCAACGTATTAATAGCGGAACGGAATAGGATATAATTTGGCACATAGGATACTTTTTTATTCAGATAGTACTTACGTTCCCGTTGTATAAAGGCCAATTTCCTCGCAGGCGAAGCCTCGGGCAAGGGCTAGTTCACCATAAAACCCGTAGAAAGTCCTCAGGCTCAGATGCGTAAATGACACAGGCTATGCAAAAACTTACGTACGATGCAACTCGCACTCCTCCAAAATCTGGTCTCGTTAAACGCCAGTCTCCGAGAGGCGCGTATTTGTTCTCAAAGCTAATTTTCCGCGTTCGGCGCGCTACAAAAAGTCACGGCGACTGTAACTCATAAGTTTATGTCGCGCCGCGTTCTTTCTCAGTTCGATCCTCACTATCTGGACCATATAGGTGGTTCTAAAAGTGAGATGGCATTTAAATTTAATTAGCAAAAGTTTTACTTGCAGAAGTTTCTTATAAAGTTTCTGTGGCCTTAAGAAAAGTAGGTAATTAACTGTAAAACTTTAAGGATAGTAAAATTATGGTTTTGTTTCCTTATAAATAATATTCCTTGAACAGTATTTTTTATTCACATCCAATTCACGTGAATATACGAGTAACAGAAAATCACTCCTTAATGTTACAGTATTTTCACCATTATTGTCTTGCCTTTCTTTCATGCATCTGTTTCCTTTTAAGTATTTCGCTCTCGCATGCATTATTATTGAACCCCAAACAACATCAGCCTGTAGTCGCGCCGGGCTGGATGGCGCCGTCGAAAATTCTCTGACAGTCCCGATCCCGCGATACGGTCCCTACATGTATTGTGTATAACAAATGGGAGACATCCAAAATAAAGCATATAGAACGGGAGCGTTTACATTCGGCCCTGAATTCGGCTCCACGTGGACACATTCCCGACATTTCGTCGTAAGCAAGCCGCCATCTTACCTTTTTTTTCTTTTTTTCAGTTGTGGCTCGCGCGACGGTTTTTTGTTTTTTTTATTTTGCGCTAATTCCGTGGAACTAGGATACTTTTTTTTGCGCGTTCGGAAATCAATTTCATAATGACACGTAGCGACTCAATGGCGATTAAAAGCTCTTTCTGTCTACACTATAGCGATCGATCCATTGACTATAAGAATAATAGGAGAGAGCAGTGTCATTTACATATTTAACCTATGAATTTACGTTTATTTTGGTTTATCAATTAACAGATTTGTACGTTTGAGTTGTTGATAAATTTGAAAAAATACTCGGTAATGTCTTAAGCGATGTTTTTATACTTGGTAGGGATTTGAACGCCGCATTGCCAGCGACTTTAAATCGCTTTCAATAATTCACGTCCACATACCGTTTTATAATCGCCAGCACGTTTACACGCTACGTGTGGACCTAGCCTTATTTTTGCAATTATGATTGAATAGTTAAGTATGTGATTATAGTAACGTAAAATTTGTCGATAATTTTAGTCTTCAATTGTTATGTCCTTCAAAATTATATTTAGAATTTTGTAGTTAGGTACGTAGTTTCTCACACGCATACACTGTGGGAATTTTAATTCAAATAAGACGAGTAGACAACAGTTACATGAATGTGCTACATACATTACATAACAATTTGGACAAAGTATTCACCTGGTAAACGAATACAATTCCGTTTCAACCGAGTCACCGTCTCCACGGCCATAACGTAAAACTATAGACATCTAATTTGCCTTTTTAACATATTCACAAATCACAGAGTAGTCTAATAATGTCAAGATGTCCCATAAGACTTGGTACATGTGTCAAATTTGTAAGCCGGTCACGTCGTCCCTTGGTTCTCACCATCCGTTTTATAAGTAAACCAATCACGTAAGTAGATCGTAGAATGTGTGAGTTTGGCTAATTGGCTACTTCTAATTAATTGACAGATAATCGTTACGTTCTTATGTTAGTGTTGTGCGTGATCTTGTTTAGTTGATTCGATTCGAAAGTTTGTCGATTGTTTGATTTAGTTTGTTACTTAGCTACGTGTTTTGTTTTGAGTACTTTTTTTAATTCAATATTATGATTGGGGTCTTTGGAAGAACAAGCGAGTTTAGTTAGCTTTATATTGATTTATCTTTCCAGTAGATTCATATTATTTTCTTTAATGCTCATCTTTAAAAGTGAACTTAAGCAATGGCTGTTCCATTGTTTTAACAGAAGGCACGTCTTATCACTGATCATTAAGCTTATCAGCATCATTACTTCAAAAACAAATAACCATAATATTATCCTAAAATGTTATCACAACTAACTAATAGATACCATAAACCAAATCGTTCTGAAGGGACGATTATGGCGTTTCAAGAATATCATTACTCATCTGTTATCAGGGGATCTAACCAAAACGCCTTCGCGACAGTGCGACATGACATCGACATCTTTTTGTCGCTGCGTCTAATCGTCACTTGTCGAGACGCGGATCAAAAGTCCCGCATTTTGTTTCAGTCGAGTTTTTGTCGACACAAAAAATCGGTGACGCGTTATTATTGATGTTTTGAAATCGGGATCTTGTTTGATTGCATGTTTTTTGGTGGCTTGTTCAGTATTATCACGGCTGTCGGTTTGAGTGTAAGCAGTTATTTAATCAGGCGTGAGAAATTGATTATGACATTCGGGGTGAATTGTAAGATGATTTCGTTTCGAAGATTAATTTGTCATAACGGTTACTTTTGCAATAACTCAACTCTCCTTTTTACCATTGGGAACAGTAACTTACTCTAAGTAAAGCACGCGAACGAACTTACAGAGGAAACACAATAAAATAAAAAATAAGAAATGCTTAATTTGAAATGCCCCCTCATCGTGAAAAAAATATACTAAGAACCGTCTCACCAACCTTGGGCCATCCATCGCCAACAGCCAACTGACCAACATTCAACGCAGGTGCAAATGTTTTTGTGCTGGCCACTCCGTCCGGTGCGTTGTACGCCGCTCATATTAATTAACTCCTTGTAATTAACAGCCTTAATTTCGCTGCAATTTCCGAGTACGTATAGTGTGAGTTGCATTTAAGGGGATTGAGTTAAAATTGCGTTTTTGTATGGTCTATGTCTGTGGTATTTGTGATAGTTAGAAGTAGGTCGAATTCCTGTTTTTTTTTATCGAAAAAGGAAAACGATAGATCTTAGGATATAGCCTCATTCATTTTTTATTATTCATATTTATGTTTGAGTATAATAAGCTCTTAAACTGAAAGAAATAAGTAACCGTTTTCTGAGTAACAAAACCTTTTTAGTATTTTACCCAACCGATAAAACCTGCGACAACAATCAACACATCAGTTCACATCACTATTACTCGATCACCAATAGTACCAACTTCCCGAACTTAACCTTTTCGACCAAAGTAACAGTTACTACTGGAATTTAAACTCCCAAAATGAGATAGGGAATCAAGTTAAGGCTCATTATTAGATACATGTTTAAGTAACGTGCCGGCCCACCCCGGCATGGCGCCGTACAGAACTTACAAGCTTTTATCTCCCATCTTGGAGTCATGGAGTCGAATCGTTGTAGTTTTTTTTTAAGCGAAAGAAAGGTGAATGTTTTGTTCGAATTTTAAAAAAACGTGAACTATTTTTAAATTCTACATTTTTAATAAAGTTTTTTTCATTGAATTAATTCTCATTCAGATATGCACGGCAGAGTTTGGCCAAGTTTCGTTTTAGATATGTTTAGGTTATTTTTTTTTTAATTGACATAATTTTACAGCTGTTTAAAAAGTCAAATAGATGGCATGAAAATTAATCATGGTTTAAAGAAAAAGAAACTAGTCAACTCCACACCTCTCGTTTGGTCATCAAAGCTACCGTCGGGCTCTCGGATAAGGGAAACGAGATGACAACGCTTTTGTTAACCATTATTTTAACGTTTTTTATCCACGACTTACGCCGACATTTTGTCTTAAATCACGTGGCCATCAAACGTCTTTTAATATCTTCAATACGAAGCCATTGAATGTATGGGGAGCTTGTGTTTACTTTAAAACAATTCAGGCCCTGATTTTATGGATTTTTGTAAATTTCATTCGGTAAAATTAAGGGGAGGAATTAATGAAAAGACTTTTCAAACTTTGTGCGATTGCTTAACCTTGACTACGTTATTGAAACATGATGAAGGTTTAGGAATTTAAATAAACATCTGTCTTAATCTTTTCTGTAGTTTATCTGTGTTTAACTCTAAGTTTTGGGTCCTGCTATCATTATTATCATATCTTATCAACATTTTAATACACAACATCACGCTTGTATTCCCTGAAGGGTTAGGCAGGAATGTACTACCTATATTATACCCACATTCGGTTGGTCTGGAAAACGACTCTTACATAATTAGGAAAAGGCACGCATATGATGAACGTATTATCTCATAATCATCGCAGACGACTAAGTGTATTATAATACCTTAAGCTTTCAACGTTAACTTTTAAAAGCAGAGGTGTTATTTCTATATCATTAATAAACAACGTAACAATCAAAAACATTAATAATTTTCATCAGCAGTTGCCTCGCAGTGTAAGTAACGTATGTTCAGCTTATAAATTCCTTAATTATTTTTTATTAATTAGTCAGATGGTGTTCGGTAGCGGAATTCGGCTTATCTTTATAGTCGATCGAGGTACTACGTTAGATGTAGGATGTGCCCCACATGACGTTGTGTGTGTTGTTATAGTGTAGCTAGAAGCGACAAAGAGCGAAGTATTTAAGTTTGGAAAGTAACAGTAGTTTAAAGTTAAATAGAAATATTCCAATCAAAATTTTGTTCTATTTTAATTTTAAACATACCTACACGTTACGTCTTGGACTAAAGACCTTATAAAATAATTTCGATGAAATTCTTAATCAAAGGATTTTGACGTATGAGCATGTACGTAAATAAATGGATGTCATTTCTTTTCCCAAATCTTTTCCATTCCGTTTAAATCGACGGCCCAACCCACATTGTTATAATTACTATTCACAATATAAATAGCCAAAGAATTTTAATTTGGTCACAAACTTTTATAACAACATTTAAAATATTGTTTAATGCCATTAACGCGTTAGAACTTGGCTCTACACCTTGTATGTTAATAATTTGGCGCCATTTTCTTTTACAACAGCTGTTTAAATTTAGAATAATGAGTAGTTTTTGCGCCGTGTTTTACTTCTGTAAATTGTGATCAACTATGGCCATAAATATCGGGAATAAGTGATTATATTTGTATATAAAAAAAGCTCTTGTTAAGTTTTTATACGAATGGCAATTTGTCTGTGATCTTATAAGGGAATTTCTTAGTGCTAAATGTAAAATGCAATGTAACTTGGCTTTTTTTTGTCTTGATATAAGTTCTCAATTGAGTGATAAATATTGTAAGTGGTTAGACTGATCGGAAGTCAATACAAATTAAATAGAAAAACATTGCACATAAAAAATGAGTACAATTATCTTATTTTGGCGCCTTGAAGTTTGTTGATGTTTGTTCGAATTAAAGAGTTTCCTGTTTGTTTGTAACCAACAAATTAAAACGACAGAAATAATGACTCGACACCTGCGTAATAGATGAATTAAAAACTATATATATTTCCATAGATATTTTACGAAGTGTAAGGGACAGCGACATGATTCCGTACCCTTCCGCGTGGAAATTTGTCGTTGGTCGATGGAGAAAAAACTTTTTTTTAAACTGGCATATGGCATTTAAATCATCCAGTTAAAAAAAAGTGTTTTTTGAAATAAAAATATTAAATATTGATTTATTTCATACATTTAATAATATTTTACGTATTCCCACGGGTTGGTTAGGTCGTGGGAATGCGTTAAATCTCATTATTTTTTGGTACTGCAATAAATTACTTTGATTTATTTAAGTAAAGTCTTATATTGCAGTCAAGGTTATGTACCATGATCAGGTACTAGATATTGTTTGACCTTTTTCAACAAATTAAGCAATATTATAGACTCGAATGTACATAAAAAATACTTCTTGAATAAAATTTACGGGAAACAAGATTGTTAGAGGTTGTATTACATTTATAGAGGTTCAAAGTAAACTAGAGTACAGAGGCCAGTACATCAAGCTACCCTAATCCGTCAAATGTCTTTGATAGTTTTTCAATTTTATAAAAAATAAGGTTAATTTTCAATTGGGACAATTTGACAGTTTGGGATACCTTGATGTGCTGGCCTCTGTACCTATTACACACAAACAACGTGCTCTGCGAATGTCAAATGTGACATCCGTGGGGCATGCGCAGTGCGTGAGAGTACTCATAGAGCAGTCCATGAGCGCAGATGTGTCAGTCTGCTAAGTGAGTGTAAAACATTGCCTACGTATAACATAGTTAAGTAAATAACATAGATAATGGTATCATAAATATTTCCTAGACTTTTTTTTTAATAACACACAACCTAATACTGAGATGCAAATCGCAAAAAACCTTAGAAAAATAAATTTCACACGCTGCCACTACGCATTCACCTTATTTAAGTCCTGGTTCGAAACATTTTGCGCAATAATTCAATTTACAAAATCAACATCTGCCTAGCCTTTTCCCAACCAGGTCGGTTTCCAGTCTAAGAGGACGCAGCTGAATATCAGTATTTTTCATGGAGCAACTGTCCGACCAACTGACTGACAAAATAATGACAATGTTACTGGAATGACTGCCACGATGGTCTGGTGGTCGCAAGCATTACTGCTGAGTTCCTCGGTCGAGCAAAGTCTTATTCCTCGGAGTCTAGATTGGTGCTCAGTTGATAGCAATAAACTCGCCCTCTATTACATGGGACTTAAACATTATTTGGTTAAATATGGGTGTACTATAGGTACACTTCTGCCTAACCCTTCATGGATTTCAGGCTTGATGTTATATTATGTAACTGGAACACCGTTCAAGAAACTGAAGTATTTCTAGAAAACCCCGAATACCAATGTCAGTTACTAAAACTGATATTTGGAAACACTATCTTCCGCCAAAATTTGTTGGAATCTTCTATCTTCTTCCCTAGCCTGAAATATCTTACGAAATACGAAAATTCCTTGTCAGTTTTGGTGTCAATAGGCGCCATTGATTTAGTTATACGTGTGTAGGTATAGTGTGCGGCGTCGCTTCGTTGCAAGATAAGGTGGAGTGACCGGCTGGTGGCACCGTAAGCTGTCAAGTAGGGGTTTAAACTAGGATTTAGGAGTTTTAGAGTGAACGAACGCTTTTGTTGCAATAGGTGAAGATTTTGGTCCTGCGGTATTTAGCTTCGGTTTTAGTTTACCTTCAGTCCTGGGAAATTATATAACAATTGACTTAGAAGCATAAATGGCTTGGCTTAACTCTTGACTCAGTGTGGTCCCTGCGATTCCAGTGGACCTAGGATAAAAACATGACATTACGCCTGTTTTCCCAAAAGGATTGTGCAGAGGTGCTACCCACATTTTTTTACATTAACCGGGCACAAATCCAGATTCCTGCTAGTGACAAAAATCTTATTGGAAAATTTCAATTACACTTTGCCTGACTTCGGAATCATACCCAAAACCTCAAACTCAGCAGTCGCGATTGGGATCACTAGACCAAAGAGGTAGTCCTAGTTTTTAGAACGACTCCAATAAAACTTTACTGCTTACAAATTGAATTAAATCTAGCAAAATTAATTAATCTTTCTTCATAAACATGCGAAACAGTAGACTTACTCGTTAACCGTCAGTTAACCGTAGTTAAGACGGTGCAGCCCGCCATACTCGAACGAAGCCGCAAGAATGCGTCAATGTGCAGAGCACACCCCCCACAACCCTGCACTTTAAAAAAAAAAGCGAAAATTTTCACTACTACACCAATTATCGCGCTCCGTAATTGAAAGAGGGATTTTTAATTAATCACCTTATAAAGGCGCCGTTTTGACATGTGTCAAAAATGATAAATTTATGGTCGCGTCGTATTTTTTTTTAATCGACCCGTACTTAAACTGTAATGGATTACGTTTTAGTTAATACTTTTTTGTAACAAGTTGTTTAATTGCACTTTTGTTTTACCTAATTGATATGTTAGCACGTAACAACTGAACTTATTTGTTAATGATGAACATGATAAAAAATTAAAGTCAGTACAGTATGCCGCATTTGGCAACCAGTATAAGCGGACCCCTTATTCTATTGAAACTCCGTACTGCGCTAGGCCAGCTCAAGGTCAAGTGCTATCTCTGACGCGACGTGTGGTTGACTGTAGCGACGCCAGCACATGAAGCTACTCCAAACTGTCAGATTTTCCCAATTGAACATGAACCTTATTTCTATTGGTTTAAAGTTGAAAAACTATCAGAGAAATTTGACGCATTGGGGTAGCTTGATGTGCTGGCCTCTGTACTTGCCAGCTGTCATGTTGAGCTTAATATGGTCAATTTCAGGGCTGCACTTTAAGTTCTGCCATCGTAACATGACATCGGTAATTTGGTTCTAAGAAAAATAGCACAAAAAATAGAAAAGTACTGAAATAGAACTACGGGCAAGTATACTTGCCAGCACGTAGTCAGATAATGCGATGATCAATGATCGGTTCCTCTCGGTATGTAATAGATGGCCACCCACCCACGGACCGACCTCGGCAAGCGTAACTTAACCTTCGTCGTCATTATTTAGCCGCAAGCCATATTTACGAACCAACCCTAGGAATGAAATGTCTTTCCACATCATTGCTCTGCTCAGTCAGACAGTGACGCTGCACTGGAAGTGACGTCATGAGGGTGGGGTGCTCAATTAAGTCAAACTTGTGTCTAGTATCTTTCTACGCTATAAAAGTGGAGTAATGCTATGCCGAAGTTAATCCTCGGAATGATATCGTTTAAGGTAAATTGAAGATAAAGATATTAAGACAAAATACTCATACCATGGAAAATCCTACGAATGACTGACATCATGTAGAAAAAAAAGAGTAAAAAGAAAAGAAGAAAGAAGGAATAGTGTGGCGGGCTTATCCTATTAAAGAATAAAGACATCATGTCCAGTACACATCATCAAAACAAACGGGAAAGTTCGAGTCTGTCTCGCATTCGTAGGATTCTGTACCATTTCGAGCAAAACGTGCCGAAAATATCACGATACTTGTATAAAGGGTTGTGCTTTTTATCACTCTGTGAAAATTTCAACTGCCTAATATATAGAAATAGGGCCCACTGACAGTCAGTCGAACGGGCGGACAGCGTAGGCTTAATAATAGAGTCCCGTTAAGTCTATTTGGGTGCGGGACCCTAAAAGCACACGAAACTACAAACCAAAATGGAAAACTTACCACACAAATTCCGCATAAAATCGAATTACTTAAGTACCAGTCAATCATTGACTAATAAATAGCCCCTTTCTTCAGTTATCTATAAAAGATAAAATTCTCAGCATAGGAGGGGTCTCTTTGAAGTGTGAACGAGCTACTGTTTGACGTCTGATTGACAATCGCTATAATTTTGCACCGTTCAATGTTGTGACTGGCTTTGTAATGATAGCCTTGGCGTATCAACGCTGGTTCTTAAAGGGAATGCGTCAGGGCAGGCCTCGAAATTCAAATTTTCCCTTGGATTTTTTTTCAATTTGCAACTCAGTGTCTATATTTTATTTAAGCGGTCGGCATTTTATTTAAGCTCTCGGTGGAGTATTGGGGGTCTCAATAGTCAGTCTCTAGGTCCAAATTGGCTTTAATAAAGTAGGGTTCAGCGCTCAAGATGAATGCCAATGGCAACTGTATTAGGTTATTATTAAACTGTATTTATTTCAAGTGGTATTTATTGATGATTAAAATCATTATTACGACTTTTTATTTAAGTTCAAATAACCCCAATGAATGAATATTTCATGTAATCATGCCTTCTGTGGATTATTCTATTTGAGATACTTGGAATGGTGATTTTAATGATTGTATTTGGGGAAATTTACATTTGTTACGATCGCGAATAATTTCATTATTACCATACAAACCTAAGGAAACTTGAATTTCAAGGCTACCCAGGCGCATCCCCCTTAAGTATAGAAAAGGGAGCTGTTTTTAGAATTTATGAGTTGGCAATGCATGATTGTATGTAATAGTCGGTCATTATAGTGTCGCAAGTATAATTCCTTGGGTAACAATGACCTGCTGGAATCCTTACTCTTTCTTTTATTGAAAATATTCATACTGAACAGCTGATAACTATGTTGCATTTTCATTTTAGCTTCTAACAAATACAGGGTGTTAGACTGGAGGACATAGTTGTACTTACTCATAAAAATTAATATTTTCGACGGCTTTTATTTTTATTTTGGTGCTTACTATTCCTAAACCATTGCAACTACTGAAAGTCAGAATGCACAGTGACAATCACCAAAAAAGCGTTGTGTCAATAATGCTCAAGGAGTCAGTTTAATATTATAAGCAGAGGAGTTAGTTTAATTCGTATTCGGCGAGATGGATGTCGCTACAATTTACTTTAACAAACGGATACGTAATTTTTCTTCTACTGCCATAAACTGACGCCTTTTTCCCATGGAGTTCGGCAGAAACTTCAGAACGCCATCCGCTACGATCCTTAAATTCATACTCATTTTGCTTCGTTCACGTGCATACATACATGTACGCCGGTTGCGAGTACTACACATCTGACCATTCTGAAGAACATCACCATCTACTAATTATAATGCGGCAAAATCAGGTGAAACCAAACTCACAAATAACAAAACCATTCCTTCCATTCTTTCTCAAATCAGTGTAGTAACGCGTTCAATCAAATCACAAACCACAGATTACACCCAGTTTCAGTTACGAATATCATCGCTAAATTTATATGACAAATTGTAAGGCGCGTAAATTGCTGCGATTGCTTGAATTAATTATCAACGGCCAATCGAAATATGAATTTTGACACGTCGTTAATTTTCGTTCCAGAAACTGTGTCTTAGTCCACTACTTAGGACTCGTATTAGGTTACGCGCGGTTACAAGCGACAACGTTTGTATTGAGTTACAACTTATAACTTTATAACTAGCTGCTTTTATTATGAAGATATGTTTGGTTAACGGCTTCTTAGACATTAATTAATTGGTCATATTCGATCATACGTTTAGTTATTTTAGTCCAACAAACAGTAAATTGAGATGCGTATTCTTAGCGGAAAACGAACTTTCGGTAGCTTAAATTACGACTAATCAGACACATATATTACAAAACAAAAATAAATAAATAAACCTAACGAAAATAGAGCGAAATACTTAACGAAACATAATTGGCGAAATGTTGGTGTCTATAGGTACGCCTCTGCTTAAAACTTCATTGATTATAGGTGTGATTTTATGTTTTATAGCGAAACAACAACACGCCTATATTCCCCAAAGGGCTAGTCAGAGATGTACCTCTAAGACACGTACATTTCGCCAGTTATATTTCAGTCCCATGTAACAGGGGGCGAGGCCCCTAAACAAAAAACACGTTAGCATTAACTCTTGCCTTTTACCAGAAGCCAGCAGTAAGTAAAAGTAGAACATACATGGGCATCATATTACCTCAATAAGACAGAGTGGAAGGCACCATGATCCTGAAACCATGATTTCAGTAGATGATTCTGAACTTCGTCAAGTTTTTCTTATTCCTACCATTTTTTCTGATCTTATTTGACTTTAAACCAGATAGAAAAACCCAATAACACTTTGTCCGGGCCAGGACAGCAGTACCATTATTAGTAAACCATAAACCTACCCTTAAAAAGTCAAAACACGTCCTCTACCACTTGGACAATAAACTAAAGACATCAAACATACGTACTACAGTATTAAAAAAATAAAACATGTGATCAAACAGCTGATAATCGACGTATATTCTCGTCAACACGTCAAAGAAACCATAAATTATATTTTTATTGACAGACTTGTTCCCATAAATAAAACCTGTCTAGTTGATGTCGCTGCGTTAGTTTGAAATATAAAATATTGCAAAAAATATCTAATTAATTAACGTACCGATTGATTCCGATTGTAATTTGATTAGCTTAGGTATAAACATTTGATTAGAAGGAGAAACTGATGTTAATCGCTTGTTTATAAGGTTGTAATTACTAACTACTGATAGGTTATGTTCTTGGGCGAGTTAATTATTCAAATTTGAACCTTATGCTGTTGTTATAAAAGTCACGCGACGGGTCATATCGTACAAACATCTTGAGTTCATGAGACATGTGTCACAAAATTATATTGGATACCAACATCATCTGCCTAGTCTTTCCCAATTATGTTGGGTTCAACTCCTAGTCTAACCGGATGCGGCTGAATACCAGTATTTTACACGGAGGGACGGCCCAGTGAGGCAGTCGCTGCATGTGAAATACTTACTGGTATTCAGTTCACTGGGTTACACGATACTTTTGGTAGTAGTTAAGCATAATATGTAATAGTGAAGTTTTTGGCTTGAAATAAATAAATGCACTATTACGTCCTTTATTGTTTTAACATACATATAAAATATTTAACAATGTAGAAAATAGTAGCTAACTGGCATCGGGAACAGGGTTCAAGCTACCGGTCTAGTTAGGGCTCCAGAGACAGGAACCTCCTCACAATGTGAGCCGTATCGAAGAGTTCTGCCTTTGAATCAGGCCCTTAATCCAACCGCCCTGCAAGAGCCCTTCGAGGCTTTTAGCCATCAGGCCAGTGGCCGTAACGACAATTGGCACAATGTTTATTATTATGACTACTTACGTAAATAGATAAATGGCTTCCAAATAACTCGAGGTCGAGTAACAGTACACCAAACTAAAACACCAATTACTTGTAAATAACAAAAAGAAAATACCGTAAGCGGATGTACTGACACGGGATTTCAAAATTCACTCAGTGTTCAAAATCAGATGCTAAAAGATAGCCGATTAAACGGTGAAAACATTCCCCTCTCCATCTTCATTAGTACGAAGGAAAGAGATGGGGATGCTATGAGCGTTGTTACAAAATCTGTATTCAAAACACATGTTTGCAAGGCACGACATCTATCAGGCTAAGAAATATTGCAGTGTTTATCACGTAAAGTCTATAAATAAGAGGCTAATGAGCTGACCAGCCTCTGGTTATCCTTGTTCGATAAGCTTTGCGCTTCCTGGATGCACATTTGATGATGATGTCAACTTTGCTAGTGGACGATCACAATGAGGTGTGCTATCGCGTTGTCGACATAATGATTGTGATGCAATTCATCTCACGTCACGCTATTCAGAGTTAGAGATTATCGATTCAAAAGTGAGGGTGACTTAGAAGAACTGCCTATTTTATTACTTTTAACAATCGTCTCTAGTGTTCTTAACTCGGCTTTATCAGGTTCATATCACACAACACACAAAATAAGCCCTGGTAAGGCAAAGGTAGCAAGCGACATCGATTAAAACTACGTAGATGTAAGATATTTGTATGATTTATTTTCAGAAAACTCTCTTTCTAAAATTGTCACCACCCCTCGAATATGTTATACAGCAAAACTTCCAATTTGCAGACAAATGTTCCCACAAATGAAGTTCCGCGTCTCAGGACTAGATGCGAAGGCCAAATACATCCTTCTACTGGACATCGTCGCCGCTGACGACTACAGATATAAGTTCCACAACAGGTAGACCCACATTCATTGCCTGCTGGAAAACATCACCATCCTCGTCTTCACGTGTCTGCTTCTCAATGTACATCGGCCGAGAATTTGGCGTCAGACTGACGCCAGATTGTCGGCTTCACGTTTATAGATATCACCGTTGATTGGAGATGCTCATTCCATTTTAACAGCGTTCCGTTACACGCTTGTTTTCATTTAGCTTGTGATTCTCCCCACGCAATGCACTAGTTCCCATCACGAAACGATTCCGATGCGTTTGTTAATTGCGCCCAGACAATTTGTACGAAACACGCTTAATTTAAGGGCAACGACATCGCACGACAACTGGACACCGCCAGGATCCGGCGATTAAGGATTCAACTCGCATCCAATGGGTAATATCATTAAAATATCTTTGTCTCAAACGCCGCAGCGGTAATGTAAAAAGCCGGGCCGACACCAGAGGTGAGAAATACCGACGCGACTCGTACTGTTCTCCCAAATTAACCAAAATTGGAGCTGAACTCGCGGCGACAATCGCCTTGGGAGATCTCGGAGACAAAAAACACAACGAGTCTTCCGGGTGTTGTGAACATCCCTCAGAGCTGCATCTGAAATCGATAATCATCGTATTTGATCGTACATTGTTTGATTCCCGATGACAAGCCGCGATAAGGTTCGTTCCTCCGCTTTGCGTTCGATCCACGTCGGGTATCAAACGGCCGCAGGTTTGGCAACATCGAGATGCGGCCGATAAACTTCGATTTAATATCCGTTAATTAATACGACCCGAGCATTCCGGTCCAAAATGCGACTGTGAGTCAGCCGTAAACCGATACAGACGCCGACAAAGGCGGCCGCCTAGCGCCGTTAATATGGTAATTAATTATTACAAATCTTTCGTACATAAATTACTTACCAATTACGAGATGGGATTCTAAACGAGATCCAGACGGTTTTTTCTTGGACGCTTGTATCATTGAAGTATTCGTGTAAGTTGGTGTAACACGGCATTTTATCACGTGCTTTGGTCACGATTTCGCGACAGTGCAAAACCGCACAATGGACGCGCACCTCGCCATTTTTGGTCGTTCGTGGCGGAAACATGGGCTTTT
Source organism: Phlogophora meticulosa (assembly GCA_905147745.2). Lineage (NCBI taxonomy): Eukaryota > Metazoa > Arthropoda > Insecta > Lepidoptera > Noctuidae > Phlogophora > Phlogophora meticulosa. The sequence goes on along the minus strand of LR990537.1, from coordinate 12,055,216 downwards.
TGTGTGTCGCAAATGCTTTATAACACCTCGTCGTGTCTCACTGATTAGACGAAAAACTACGCGAAACGGGAGCGCTTTAACGGATAATCCAGTTGCCAATAGTGTGTCGGTCACTAGTTAAGATGGGCGACATAAAATGAATAAAACGTTATTCACACGGCGTAAGATCACAAGCTAAACACGCGTTTCTTAGTACATGAACGTAATAAAAAGTGAAACTAGTCCAACAACATGTCTCACAATCGACGTGATGTCAAATCGTTGTCGCAAAAGAACAAGTCCCAACCCATGTTTTTCTCTCGATTGCTTGCAGACGTATGTTTCCTGCCTACAAACTCCGCGTTTCTGGTCTTGATAAAAAAGCAAAATACATTTTGCTAATGGACATCGTAGCTGCCGACGATTGCAGATACAAATTCCACAACAGGTATAAATAAAGAGATGGAATTAAATTAAAATAAGAAAATCGTAGATGACGGGGCCAAGATAGTTGATCTTATTTTAATGTAATTCGTTGACATAAATGAGAGGCAAGAAGCATGCGTATTGTTGCAATTATGATATGTGATATTGGAGATCTGCGTCCAAAACATTAGAACCCGGGACAAGACATCAACAATTTTACTGCATTGTATGCATTCATTTCTTTTTCGAGTTACATTTTGCGACGAGATTCCATCGTTGGGGATTCAAGTCCATTTTCTTTTGACATGACACATTTCGGTATGAGTAATCGTTGCACGCAGATCTTTCATTCACATTGTTTCCTATGCACTGTTGTCTGTAGAACTGAATAGCTAATTTATCTTACTTACAGCATGTTTTTCACGATCATTAGTTTAGTATCTTAGTGCATGTCTACCGCTTCAAAAACGAGGACATAGATTGCTTCAATAAAATTCATTATCTCGCCAAATTCGAAATTGATTTCTTAAAGCCAATAATCAATCAATAAAAACAATGTTGTTACCAAGTTTTCTCACTAATGAACTATTAAAAAAATCATGTCAATCGGTCAAGACTTTCTTACAATTATGGGAAGAATGTTGTTGATTGATTTAATTGGTTTATTAAGTCAATTAGAAGGTATTCTGTGTTCTTGACTTTGTTCGTTTGTTTTCGGAGTCGGTGGATGGTGGCCGGGAAGGCGGATCCAGAGATGCCGAAGAGGATGTACATCCACCCAGACTCGCCTTCGACGGGCGAGCAGTGGATGCAGAAAGTGGTATCCTTCCACAAACTCAAATTGACGAACAACATTAGTGACAAGCACGGTTTCGTGAGTACCGACTTCTTTTTTAGCTGCGGAATTGTGAAGCAAAGGAGCTGGACCAATTTACTTAAGCACGTTTTTAATTTTATCTCCGTTCCTGGGTTCGACTCCTAGGACCAATATGGAGGGTTAAAAGATTTTCTTTTAAGAACAGGTGAAGCCCATCTGAGCCATCGTAGCGTGCTGGTACCTTATATAACGTCCGTTTAAAATGGCTGCGATGAAATATCATTAAAAATGTAGATCTTTTTGGACACAATTTGCTCTGGTGTCAGCTTTTTATACCAGATCAAGGTTCCAATACTAATTTAATAAACAACATTTTAAATATTTTTTAAACCAAAAGCGTATCTTAAGCTCACCTATTCAGCTCCTTTACCAAACCTTCACGGTTCCAAAGCCCACGATACTTTCCACTTCATGCTCCTTTTGATCACGAATGAACAATTACACACAAAAATTGTTAACGACAATAGCATAATGCCGCATCCGAAAAGTAGCAGTCTGCTTCTTTTTTGTAACTTTTTTCAACAAAAACTTTATAATGTGGGTGATATTATAATTAAAGCGAGGTTGGGCAGGACCCCTGGAGTTGTCTGCGGGGTCCCTTTGTGTCTGTTACGGTTATTACTGATATTTACATTGGGTGCACATCATCTTCCCTTAGTTCAATAGATTATCGCCATGTTAAGCGCACTTCAGATGTTTAAAGTTTTTTTTTTATAGCGTGTTGATAGGGAGTTTTATGTTTCTGTGACAGGTTTTAATTTTGGATCATTTTGATGTTATTTATGTGTTATGAGTTGCGGATGTGCTGAAATTTTGTCGGTTTTTATGTTTTTACGATTGACTCACAAATTTATTGATATCAAACTGCATTGATTTGAACAAAATATGAGAAGGGGCGAACCTGTCATATTATTTTGACCAGAACATTGGCGCCAAAATGAACCATCTGTCAAAATTTGAACTTCAGGAGAACTGTCAGTCAGTTTAATTAGATCTCAGTCCTACTCATTTCCTTTCAAAAAAGGAACCACCCGGAATCCGATAAGGGAATCAAGAAAAGTTTTGCGCAGTATATTTTCAAAAAACGAAAGGACGCTACTGTAAAGTAAAAGGCGGGATCTTTTAGTAACTTACACTTGACCGTTTACACGACCGCGATCCAATCATAGATAACACAATTGTTTTTTTAATTCGCTCGATGGGCGCTTGGTTTTTTTGTTCAATTTTTTTTTCATCTGGATGTCAGGCCTTTTGTCTTTGACGAGGGGCGAAGGTAATTGAAATAACGACGGTCGCGGAGAGGTATGCGTAGAATTTTGACAACAGCTGACTACTTCGACGCGGGTGATGTATATTTTCGTATTTTTCATCTGTCGCTTATGAATGTGTTGCATTTAAAGTTCTGTGGTTGTTGAAGGTGTGTGAAATTAATTTAAAAAAAACTTAACAGCAAATTTCTCTGAATTATAATTGGATACGTAGTGCAATGCCTTGCGAGTAGAATTTTGGCATTGTAAAATATTGTTCCTGCGTGAAAACAGTTAAAAATAATTTTCCTAAATGTTGGAATGGGGTTTTAAGATACTTAGATAATGATTTCGAATTAACATAAAACGGACTCTTTAATTAAAAGGCGTTCCTATTGTTTTCTATCACCAAAAATCGGTCGTGTAGAGAAAAAAAAACGGTAAAACAGCTTGACAAGATAGATGACGTGTTTTGTTTTTAAAGTTTTTTGTCCCCCGCTCTGACGAACATGCCGATTTTCGGACGACCATCGATATTTCATACCGATATTATCGAAACAATCGTTAGTAACGATTAATTTGAAATATTAGGCTGTTTAAGTTGTGGGCTGTGGTTTAAAAAAATATTCGGACTACCTGGGAACGTTTATGGTGAGGTCTTGATTTTTGAAGTCAAAACTTCTTTGGCTGCGTTGAGCGATTTTTAGTCGGGTCAAAACTTATGGTTTCGCGTCACTGACATGCTAATGTGACGTGTTGCGCCAGACCGGCGACGCGCTGCGCGCTTTTCTTTTCGATTCTGTAGGCAGTCTGTCTGTTTGTTTGAGGTAATCTTCGAAACGATTTTGACTTGAGACTTTCACTGACAGATAACTAATGTTACAAAGAGTAGTTAACTAAACTTTACGTCAGAAAAGAAATAGGTAGGGCACAAATAAAAAAACAACCCATTAGATTTTGTTAAGTTCCATGCGGATAAAGTCCCGGGCGACAGCTTGTAAATGTATAAAAAGCAAAAATTTTGTATTCTCGCGTTTGTTTGAAATGGAAAAAAGTTACTTACCGATTTCAAAAATACTGTCGCCTATGGAAACCTACAGTATTAGCCAGTAGCATAGGAATTTTTAAAACTACCCAACTACCAAAAGGGGGTGAAGGGATCGTTAAAGTTTGTAGATAAAAGGACAAAGTCGCGGGCAAGTGCTTGTTAGGTATAAAAGCAATATCCATAAATACATAATTAGAGAGGTCCTTTGCATATTTATGTGCGGACTTGGACAATAAAATAACAGGGCGTAACTCTATAATATAGGCTTCGTAATAACGTTTGATAACTTAATAATTTTCAATTATCTATGAATTGTATGTCGAGTAAGTAATTGGTCTACCTAGTAGTCATTTTGTTAAGTGATCGGCGCCTACAGGGAACTTGTTTTCTTAAAAAAATCGGTATGAAAGCTTGTGGTAACCCTGACATCGTAAACTCTATTTTTACAAGACTGCTCAATGGGAGTGTTATGTTTTTCGTTTCAGAACAGATTTTCATGACATAAAACGTACCTATGCAATTATAGGGTTATTTGTAAAATATTAACAACCTTTCAAGGGGTTAAAGTACCTGCGGGTGACGAGCACTGGGCAGCTCGCCGTCCGATTAGAGACCAGGCCCGAGTCAACGGCAAAGGAGACGTATCAGAAGAATTGTCGGGGTCCTATAGGGGGCTGAAGCCTGCCGGGGTTGCGGGATGTTCGAAAGAGTTACCGTGAACGTGAAGGGCAAGAACGGAACACGGGTGGGTTTTAGTCAGTAAAAGTCCGACACGCCCTCCCGTTCTACCCAGAACGGGAGAAGTCATTGGATGATTTCCCATCCTTAAAAAAAGGGGTGAAAGTACTGATGATCATAGACAACTTTTACTATGAGACCTACCCTGGAATATCAAAGAAAAAATCAGCAGTTTCATACAAAATTTCATATTTATCAGATGAAAATGTATGAAAACAGCTAAATTTTTGTTAATAATTCAAGTTTATTTAGTTATTTACTTAGAGTTCACCCACAGCATATACATGTACATACAAATAGTAAATCACACGGTAATATTCTAATATATTATATGCCAATTGCAGGTTAACACCACATTGACGCCAGAATACCGCTTAGTTTAGTTGCTAACTGAAGTCTAGGTGTACACTTCATAAAAAATTAAGTTACGAAAAAAAATTAAAAAAAAAACAAAACATAGAAAGACTAAAAACAGAGAGCATAAGATTAGATAGCAATTTTGAGCTCTTCGTAAAATTTATTGATAATCATGAGTACCTACTTGCACGCCCTGAAAAGTTGTGAGTGTTTTACAAAAAAAACCCTATAAATGCATACATACGTTTGATTTCATCAAAATCTGTTAGGAAGTTTTGACGTGAAAGAGTAAGGAGAGAGAGAGACAAAACGTTACCTCAAAAGAATGTTACTCATAAGCTTAACCCATTAGCAGATTCACGAACTAATTAAGCAGGTACCTAATCTACCTACCATTTGACAGATCGTATCTCTAGCCGCCAATAAAAATTTAAAAACAAACGCTTGGGACCTCTGTCGTGAATCAAGCGGTGGATATATTGACGGCAATCGCGGTTATTTACAACACCCTTAATTTTATGGGCGACGCAGGCAATGCGGCCTAAGTAAGCCGACGGAATTGGGTACTGGCGATTTGTTCACGAATATTAAGTTTTAGTTTTTCTTTAATTTAGTGATTTAGTAATGTTACTAAAACATGTGAAAAGTTGGGTAGTTTTTACACAATTTGTGAAAAAAAAATTGGCGGGATAACTTCTTGGTAAATTCAGACAGCTCCTGTCATAGAGATGTATTGTGAATGAATGGATTCAATAGATTAAATACCAGTCTTATGAAGGGGTATCGTAATGCACAGTAACTGGGTAGACTTCAGACAGGCAGTCGCTTCATGTAAAACGCTGGTATTCAGCTGCATTGGGCTAGACTGGAGCCGACCTCATCATAGTTGGGAAAAGGCTAGACAGATGATGATGAGTAAATTGAATAGAAAACAAGTTTAAAGTCTCTTCCTAGGAGATAGTAGAACATACTCAGAACTATAATACCGAAAGCAAATTATTCAATCGTCATTATTACCTTCAGATCAAGGGTTGCCAAACGCTGGTTGTCAGTTAAACCTTTACCTCCTGTTCACGGAGAGTTTTTTTTAATTATTATTACTCACAAAGAATAGAAAAGATACAGATAAATATTTAAATGTTTGAGTGCGTATATGTATATTATTTGTGACATAAAATCGCGCCGCGCCTCGTCCTATGTGCCAAAGCCCTTACATTCAGCGGCACTTTTATTGCGATGCTAAAAACCGAGATTGGCGTGGCGACTTTTAGACCTAAAAGTCGCAAAAAGCGTTTAATCATATTATTGTCGATGCCTTTTATCAATCATTGTGGTTTAATGTGTACCCCATTAATTATAGGTATAAATATTTCAATCGTAAAGGGTCTTATTAATGATTTAGTGGTACAATATAAGTAGCTTTTTTCTTTGTGGTCACATTAATTTGGTTTCAAAGTGGTTGATGAGTAAATAAAATTAAATCTACCTACACCTTGCATGAATTGGCACGTTACATGGTCTGACTGACCTGTAAACCATTTACATGATCATGGGTTTTACTTGACTCTACTTTTGTAATTCAGCTTTCAATCAGTCTAGATTTCTAGAGACAAAGACTATCTCCAATTAATGCTAGCTACATAAAACTGGGAGCAGATTAGAAAGTGTTCTCACTGTGAAATTATCTCATCTTTTTCTTCCACTTATCTATTTCTATCATGACGGGTTAATACCACTCAAAAAGACAGCCCATCATTGCTAATAACATCAAAACATCTTGATTCTACTACAAAAGAAACACAAGTATCAAGTCTATTCAATCCCGCTAATCTCTCGGGGTCTATTCTCAAAAGTTTTTGCGAAAAACATCTTGAGCATTGAGGTTACTTTTAAAACTGAACTGAGGTAGCTTTAATACGTTGATGTGGGGGTATTAATTGTCTATGGCTTAAGGTTTTCGTGCGTAAAATTCTTTTCAAGTAGCGCTTTGTTCGACTGCACATCTGTATCGTGAAAAAAGTTTGGCGATAGAGTTTTGGCTATCGGGTAAAACTCGATTTTGATGTTCAGCTGAGTAAAAGATAATAATTGATGTTGAATTTAAGTATGTAAGTATTTGATTGTGTAGGTAAAATCGTGCAATTTCTAACGTCGTAGAAAAATAAACAAAAAACAAATTTAAAACTCACCCTACTTTTGACCTTCGTAAACGAGCTTAAATATGAATTCAAATCACGTAAAACCATTACATAACTCAAGACTCTATAACATTTCCTGTAAACTCTTTCCAAACAAGCTACTTAAACAATGGGTCAATTACAAACAAAAAAAATAATCGAACAACTTTAAGGTTTCTTTTTGTTTAACTTTTCTACTATTTTCTGTAACTTACGCAAGCAAACTTTACGTTCATATAAACGGGAATATATACAAATAGGGCTACAAAGGCCGGGCCGTTGCTCGTTCGAGCAGGGAAGGGCCATATGCTCCGTAATTTATATACAGTTATTGATCAAAAGGTGATGTCCTTTGGCAGCCATTCAGGCGATATGCACAGCCCCACCGAATTGTTCTCTATTAAGGGCGATAAAATCTTGCGAAGGGGCTATCGTCTTAACGGTTCGATAGTGTTCCACTGGATTAATTATCGAGCGATACGGTTTGCGGTTTTGAGAATAGAGGTATCTTGGAACAATTACTTGTTTTCTGTAAGGATGAGGTGAATATGCGTGTGATGTTTGTTGATATTATTGCGGTATTTGTGCAAATCATTGGACAAGAAACCTAACGTAGATACTAAGTGATAAAAGGGGTTGAGGACAAAACAGAAGAACTTTCAAAATCGACGAATCTACTAAAACAATTGAAATATGTTAAATATGTCGTTGTATTTTTGTTCCAAAGCCAATCTGATCATCTATCTTCATCAAAGGATTTTTTTTTTTTTTTTTTATAAAAAACGTTGCCCCACACTAGGAATTTCTCCTGTATCGTGGGTGCGTTTACAAACATTTAAACTCACATACACAAACAGCCAGACCCGGAACAACTACCTGTAGGCCATACAAATATTTGTTCCGTGTGGGGATCGAACCCACAACACGCGGCGCAGCAGCCGATGGCTCAACCACCGCGCCAACCGTATCGTCAAAATTCCAAAGCGGATGTTTTTTTCACAAGACACGAAATTCTAAAAAAATATCAAGACATTTTAATCCAAGTAGCGCAAACTTCGACCCTTTCTTCAAAACTAATTCGCCATTATCTAAAAACCCTTCATTGAGGTACAATGGTACTACCCAGAGTTACATTTTTAACCATACAAAGTATTTTGTCATGTGAACACTGTAATCCTTTGCAAAAACCCGGTTTTCGGTACACCTTGATTACCTACCGCGCTGGCGCCAGTTCGGTTTTCAAATAATTTTAAGTTGATTAAAAATCATAAAAGTTGATACTGGTCAGTGATAAAACGGCGCTTTCGGATTTCAAGTTGATTGGACGCTTATTTTTTGTTTTTTAAGTTACTTATAGTTGTTTACCGATAAGGTTTTTTTGAAGATTTTTCTTGTAATTATTATCATTAATATTTAAACAGTATTATTTAATCTAATTACAATATAAAACTAACTAGATATATTTTTCTTTTAAATTGAGGTTTTCCAGATAGAGAATTATCAACTTGGTCAAGGGTTTAAAAAAAATGTTTTCAATGGTTATTTCATTTTCTTTTGTATTAGCTAGTAGCTGGCCTATATTTATAAGTCATGGTCCTATTTCGTAGTCGTACTATAAAAAAATCTACGTAGGGTAAGTAAATAGTTCGGTGTCGGATTATCCACTGAGATGACGGTTGATATAAAGAAAGAAAGAAAGAGAACGAAAAAAATTCTATTTGCCACAGAATATTCAACTTAGTACTAGGAACTTCTAATGATAGTGTTAGATGTATGGATGAAGAAGATGAGCTTCATCGACCCGCAATCCCAAATTGGTAAGGGTAAAAAATCGAGTGTCGTAGGATATTAAACTTTATTTCAGTAGAATTCCTCATGAGGTCCTGGTTTCGATATCCAGCTCGGACAAAGTGGTATAAGGTTTTTCCATCTGGAAATATTCAGTAGCAGCCCGGAGTCCGGATATGTGCCCGGTTGATGGCAAATGGCTCGCCCCTGTCACATGAGACTGGGACTTTAACATAACTGGCAAAAGATGTAGGTACTATAGGTATCACAGGCGTGATATTTTGTAGTTGGGTGGAATTTTAACTCGACTCTGAATACCGACCAATTGACAGTAGACAATGCCTTTCATAGCAAATATATTACCTACCATACCATCCAACTCTCATTGCCCCATCACTTACTGACATATCAAACAGTTTCTTGTTGACACGCACAGATAAGAAATAGTAACGATATAGCATTACTAGTAGTCCATTTGTCATCTGACCCAAGCTGGGGTCATACGCGCCGGTGTACACACAGCCGTTTTTCAAACGTTAGTGTGACTGTGTACACACTTCCTTATGTTTTACTACTTGTTCGGGCTTGTAGGGTTGACAAAGATTATTGTTTTGATATACTTACATATATCCTCGAGGTGATCACATTTTAATGTGAATCTGTGAAGGCGTAAATGGATCAGTTAGAGGTAAGATAGTACTGTAAATATTATATTTTTATAGTCTTTTTGTGAAATGAGCACATATTGTAGTGGTACTCTGTTATAAGAGTATCTAGAGGAAGATTAAAGAAAAGATTGTGTGAAAGATGACCTGATAGATTAGATAGAGACTTTTGAGATGTCGGTAAATAGAGTTGTATGGAAGAAGAAAACATGCTGCGCCGACCCCAAATAAGTTGGGATAAGGGCAGGAGGATTACGATGATGACATATATCCTCGAGAAGAAGGCTTAGTTAATTCTTAGTTAGGTCCCTACTAAAGTTACAATATTTATATTTCACAATATTATATAAAAGACACACTTACTAAAAAGTAACAGCTATTTGATTAAACATTTGACGAGTTCAGTAAAATATTTGGTGCATCAGCAGCTGAGATACCTGTATTTGGGCATGTTATATTTAGATTTATATGAAATAACTAACACTTCGTCCGCGTGAATTTCGTACTTTTGCTTTCGAACTTTAACACCCCTTATAAAGCATAGTTTAAAAGTAAAATATAGCCTATACCACTCACTGATAATGTAGCTTTACGGAGGTGAAGGAATTTTTAAAATCGGTTCATTAGTTTTAAAGTTTATCCACTACAAACAAACAAATATTTCCTCTTTATAATATTACTTTAGATAAGTTATAGTCAATCAGTTTAGTTATTTTAGCTAAAATGTAATGAAAGAAGATTGTAATGTAGTATTTCAAATTAACTTTTCCTTTGTCGGTATCATCATTGATACCACAGTCCATTTCAATACAGTATACCAATAGCCTTGCGGCGAGATTGTCAAGGCTAATGTCTCGAGCTACGTTTTAAACCTGTCAATGTCAAAGACGATGAACCACTGCGGGTAATAAATAGTTACTCCGTGTTGATTCACCAAGCGGGTTTCAATACCGCTCTAAATTACCCGTCGCAGCTTATTCCATACATGGTTATGGCTTTAGCACTAATCGTAACTTTGCAACTCGTCAGAGTTCAAAGGTGTAATTAGAATTTACTTATGAATGCGACGGAAAGAGGACAGATTTAAAGAGTCTTGTTGTAACCTGTTTCTGTTATATAGCTGCAATTTGTATTAAGCTTTGCGAGAACATAAACAATATAGACTTACGACTATATACGTAGGTACATAAACGTATGCCATTTTCCCATGGGGTGGGCAAAAACTACAGAACGCCACGTGTTACGTCCCTTACATAATCATTTTGCTTCCTTTACGTTAATACATCTGGTCTGAGATGTCAGAATGTCTTAGAATATAGTATTTTACTCAGTTCTGTACCATGTACCGTCCATTATTGGGTATCATCCATTTTCTCAACTCTTTTAATATCTCGTGCTTCGTACTGGGCCTACTGAGATTCATAGACTATGGCTATGGTGTTACAGTCTTGAATTTGTATGACTTTCTTCCCCTTTCTTCAGGTTATCTGACTTCGACAATAAATAATATTTAAAACCAGATTGTCACCATCGTACATTTTCTTAAAGTTTCAGAAAATGCATCTCCAAATAACTTTTGTTTTTCTCGTGTGACAACCCTCAATAGTTCTCGTCTCGGATTAGGGCTTCGGTGACGTAATCGATAGGCTAGTGCCGTAATCCGGGCGGGACTCGCTGCGGTCGTATCTATACGTGTACAAGTGTGGACAGCACTCGTTTAAAAAACAATAACCTGATTGTTTCCGCGTGTCTATGGTTCGCGGAGATTTTCACGGGCATGTAGGAAGGTAGATCTGTGTTACAATTTTCCTTTTCAATGTCATGTGGTATGGAGTTACTTGTGGTTAATAGTGAAAGTGTAAGCAAGGAATATTACCTACAATATGTAGGTGAGTTAATAATATTAATGTATTAATTAATGATTAAATAGTTTGTGAGGTATTACGAAAAACATAAATTAAAAAAAATGTGAATCTTGTCTGTAAAAATTAAGATTCAGGCCAAAAAAACTGTGAAGCATAGATATTAACCTGACCCGATCCTGGTAACAATTTTACCGTAGCCTAGCGTACGGAATTCAAAAGGATATGAAGCCAGCCAGAAGCCCGAAAGCCTGACACCAGTCTTACCAAAGGGTATCGTGTTATCCAGTAACTGGGTCGTGGAGGTCAGACAGGCAGTCGCTCCATGTAAAATACTGGTATTCAGCTGCATTCGGTTAGACTGGAAGCCGACCCCAACATAGTTGGGAAAAGGCTAGGCAGATGATGATGAAGCCAGCTTATACTGGTTTTGTTGCCACTTAAGTGCCACCTATCTATTCAACACTTACTGTAGAGTACTTATAACAGCCTCCAATTGGCCGGATTACCATCACCGATTCCATAAAAAAAATAACAAAAGATTTTTAACAGTTTTCCAATGATACGGTAAATTGATATTTCACAATATTTATTTTGAAGGCTCTGTTTAATAAAAAAGGGTAAAAATAAAATCTGTGTTAGTGCATGTGCAGTTCCCACAACACGTGATACTTTGCAAATGTTTGCGCGCCCGAGTTGGATCAAATATTTGTCTTGGATCAAGTTGGGATCAAATACATTGATTTGGCACTTCACTAGCAATGCCACTACTATTGTAACTTGTTTATGAATGAAGGAGCTTCTACTATGAAATAACAAAGGCATATCTGGTAAATTAGGTTGTTTAGTGAAAAAAGAAAATGGTGGTATCAAAAAGGTATTTGAAAACAAGTCTATACCGTGAAACCATAACCACCAAAAAAATTACTGGTTATTCTCAGTAGCAGCCCGGAGTCTGGATTTGTGCCCGGTTGATGGCAATAGGCTCGCCCCCTATTACATGGGGCGATTAAAACATAACTGGCGGAACGGGGGTGGTAGACATAGGTGTGACAGGTGCATCTCTTGAAGAATACGAATGTGATGCTGCGAGTTTAGTATTCAATTAAGTATTGCATTACTAATAGAAAACCATTTCATTCCCGTCAAAATCACACAATTTTGTCCGATATAATGTTTTTTTTCGGGGAGCTCGTGGCTCAATAAAAACAGCCGCTCGGGTTGATCGATGGTTATTTTACGCTTGCCGGTCAGTCTGTGGATGGGTGACCATTCGTAACAAGGGGTATCGTTTTGCCCAGTAACTAGGTTGTGAAGGTCATATAGGCAGTCGCTCCATATAAAATACTGGTATTCAGCTGCATCCGGTTAGACTGGAAGCCGACTCCAACATAGTTGGGAAAAGGCTAGGCAAACTCTGTAGTCTCCGCTTACTCACTTTCGAGAATCGAGAACCCATCGTAAACATAGCTAATCTATTTGCTGGCCAGTATTGACCATGCTCCCTCGCAACATGTAAAAAGTGTCAAATGTTGTGCACCTCTGTTTTGTCCAAACATTCGCTGCAAATATTTGCCCTTCGCACTTGATGGATTCTGATCCATAGGGGACAAGATTCCTGATCGAATCGATAGGAATGGGGAATTGAGATTTGTGGGGATATTAGAAGTGTATTGCCTAGTTGGGTTATAACGATAAGCTAGGGCCCCCTATTGGGCTTTTTCATTCGGAACTTCTCAATAGCAGCCCCGAGTCAGGATGTGTGCCCGGTTGAGTCCTAGAGACTGAACCTAATGCCATCAACCGGGCAAACATACAGCACAATACAAACATTATAAACATAACTCAAAAATACCTACCTTGACTTGATCCAGATCTCGACTTGTTTAAAATCCCAAAAAATCAAAGGTTGGTCGTAACTAACACGCAACTTAAAAAAAAACAGAGTAGAACACACATTATATCAAATCAAAATACAATTTAAAGCAACAACAAAAACTCATACATACCACACATTTTTCTCTGAACAATTACTGTCGCCGATGCTGTCCCGACAATATTTCTCCTTAAAAACATTCGTTGCGAAAATCGTAACACAATTCGCATCCGGAATCGCAATGTCTTGTACCAGAGTGTCGGACAAAGATACTAACAATTTTTATTGGCGGCATCAGAGGTATTGAAAACAAATAAATAATTCAACAAAGCTGAAAGGGAATGCTGACGTATCGCGTGAGGGCTGTGCGTGTCGACGCGCCGGCAGCCATTTTGTAACCCAAAAATTGGCGGGAAAATTGAGAAAACGACACTTCTATGTACCACAAAGTCTAATAAACTCACACGTAATTTATGCAAACGACCAAACGCCCCGGATTGCCGCGGAAGCATTAAAAAATAAAACAACGGAATTATTCGGAATTATTCTCTGAAATATTCGAAATGATTCTCGGAGCGAAGTTCGTAATAAGGAGATTTTATTGCGGGACCCAAAGTTTTCAGTTTGATGTGTCTATTAAATTCTTTGCGGTTATGGGGTAGGATATATTTCGGAGCTACTGTCGGATTCTTTAAGTTTTCGGCGTGAGAATAGTTGAGGAAAAGTTTTATAGATAAAATTCGTTGGGTATGACTGTGTGAAACTGTCACAGGTATTATGACCTCATTTTCAGATTTAAAAACCATACATTTTGAATTAGGAATAAGGAACTTAGATTAGTACCTAACCACTTACACTTAATAAACTCCTACCTTACTTAGTTAAGTTCCACTAAAATACCAATCGAAACAATTTGTTTTAGAATTCAAATTGAAACAAACAAATCATTCTCTAAGGCAACCTACATACCAGCCGTAAATGTTTACATACCAATCGAGGCAATCGCTTTCCCTACAAATTCATTGAAACATTCTTACGCTCACACCTCAGCAGTAAATATAAGGCCAAATAAGAAAACCGCAAAACTTAGAAACACTCAAAGTTCACTTTTATTTTACGTTTAGTGCCTATAAAAACGTCAGTGAGAACATACTTCCTAAAATTCGAGGTTCACAACTCATGGAAAAGTAGCAGCGTGTGACAATAAAATGTCCAATACAAGTGGCATTAGACTGAAACCTCGAAGATGGCTCGGAAGCACGCATCCACGCCATATCACCAGGCTAAAAAGAACTGCCCCACCTCAAAGTCTCCATTTCTAAGTTCCCGTAAGTTTCCCAGATGTTTCGCCACGTACAGGCCAACACATTCTGGTCATAATTTGACTGCCGGTGTCTATATGTGGGCGAAAGGGAGGCCAAATCACCTATTATTAAGGGGGGTGCCAAACTAACGGCTTCACGTGTTGTTCCTTTTTATGTGTTCCGTTTGAACAGCACGCTTGATGGTGTAATTTAGGTGTAAAATTGTATACAGTTTATATAGTATAAGTGGATATTTTCGAGGTGGAATAATGACGGAAATGGTCCTAAGATAGAAGCCTATTAAACATTGTGAAATGTTGTAAAGTTTATGACTTAAGTTAACTAGTCACAATTAAGTAACGTTATTATTACGAACATGGAATTAGGAACACATTTTTATAATTCCAAACACGTTAGAATCTAGAAAATCATTTGATGGAGTAATAAAACGATTAAACATTAGTTGATTACTTTAAAGACAGACTTTAAAAGGAGTAGCGTAATATAACGAGGTAATAAATCCCAAAAATGCCACAAATACCACAAGGAACTTTAAATATTTATTTCATATATTTTTTAAGCCCAAAGCAAACATCGAAGAAGGTAAATCCGACGTAAATGTAGATACGTGTCACGTACAGAATATGTTTTCCGTCATGTTCCGACATAAATATTGTAACGAAGCTACCACAGGGGACCTCACGGAGAGCCGACAGGGAAATGATACAGAAACTAGGCATGCCTCTCGAATATTCCAAAACATTCTGGAATCCTATGAATTTTGTAACATCTGAAAGTAGTTTCGGCGATTTGGACGAGGTATGTAAAGATCATTGGTAGAAACTCCCTACGAAATGCTTGTTTGGGAATTGGAGCAAATCCAAGATGGCCGTCATCCCGAGAGTCGGTAGACTTAAAATTTCTGTTTTAGGCCTCATGCAAGCCAGCCATGACAGTTATTTGTTACTGCGACTTTGAGATACTGGTGTGACCTATTCAAGATAAAATATCGTACTAACTGAAATTTTGTAAACTTCTCTAAGTATAAAAAGCATCTAATTATATTAATCTGCTGCGCTTGGTCTCTGTTATGTCATCTATTTCTTATATAATTTATACTTAGCGCCTAACGATCCTTGTTACTTCTTTTTTCTCATTAACTTGATCGTGATTTACCAAATACAACTCAACTCTACTTGAAAATATATGACACAAAGAATGCCCATTAGTTTTGCTCAAATTTACATAGAAAAACTGTAAAAATGTCGCATTTGACACACGTAGCTCGTCATTTGACGGCCATGACACAGCCCATATGTCACATCGACATCGGACGCGATTCGTCGATGGTACCAAGGTCATATTTTAATGATACTCATTAATTAAAGAGAAATGCCATAGAATTTGTAAGCTTTGTCGTTTATTTACCTAAATGTTTGTTGGAGAAAATAATGATGTCATTTAGGAAAATATTGGAGGCATTTTCAGCAGATACTTATTTTGCTTACTGTGGGTCATCAATTAGATAACCGAGACTGAGACATTTTTTTATAATAATTGTGCTGTATGCTATGTAATTAAGATAGTTCAGTCCACTTATGCGTAACTTTAATCTCTTACAGTACCATCGTTCTTAATTACCGCAGAACGTTATTGCAAATAATTTCTATAGACACATTTTCCATGCAACAAGAAAAAAAGACAATCGGAAGGCATCTAAAACAAAATGCATTCAAATCTAGAACAAGATTTGCATTTAGTGTAAAAAAATCAGAGCAAAAATATAAAATAAACCCGTGACACGGTTGAAAACTGTTTGTTAAAAACACGTAGCTTATGAAATTCGAACTCGCGATCCGGTAATACCATAAATACGATTGAAAAGCTTTCATGTCATGCTCATGATATCGGTAACCACCGAACAAATGTTCGGTCTTTTTTTTAAATCGTTGACACTTCATGTGAATATTATGTCACTGTTGCTTTTTTAATTTCAATGTTTAAATCCGATTGTGTGAGCTTTTGTTTTTCGTTAGTAGGAATGATATAGGGATGTGTCCTAGGTAAAAATATATTAACTCTATTTAGTCCGCAGTAAGATTACCAAAAAAAGTATTGGACACGTATTTCTTGCTTACAATAAATAGTGACAATGATGTAACACATCAAAGTTAGGAGACGTTAAAAGTGTAGCACGGCGTGACGTCACGCGCAATTCCAACGCACTATATCGTCGTAATTTTTGGTTTACGTGACAAAAGAAAAAATACGTGTCTAGTATTTTTGAGAAATCCAACTTTCGGACCAAACAGAATTTTTAAGGAATTTTCACTAAGAATAATGGTCGTACCTACTGTCACTTTTTTAGTATCACTTTTCTAAGGCTTATAAAATGCCAATAATTAGCAACAGCAATAAAATCGTCTATGTCAATCAATCATCGCCACATACCTCTTTACATTTTCCCAAGCCACCTTTCTTTTCTACTTCCAGCTATTCAGCTACACTTCCGAGCAAAAATATTTACCCACTCACCCAGAAAATCTTTCTTCACAAAATGTTGCATTACCAGCCCCAATAAGTGTCCCTACAGTTTGGTAACAGCGACTCTGTTATTGCCTGTCGCCGTGTGAGGAATTGAGGAATGTCTGGTTGTTTCAACCTTTCTATTACACTGGGTGGCACTCACACCTGTCCCTTGAATCGTGAAAACGTCAATTTTACATTTTCCGCATTCTCTAGTCGCAAGTGTATTTGATATTCACTCTTATTCTTGGTTAGGGTTGTCAAATTGAGTTTTGTGTTAAACAAAAGCCTTCAAACTACTCAAATATTTTCCGCATAATAATATGATAAGAAATAGAGGTGAAAAGCAAAAATGTTTCTTTCGTAAGATGTTACAATGGTGATAAATGCCTTTTATTTATGTGAATAGGTTTAAATAAACATTTTTACACGTGAACAAAATGTTACCCTATTCATATTCTTCCCATGGAAGTCTCTAACTCTTTCACTCAAAATCTACTGAACGGATTTTGATGAAACCTCAGAATAACACAGGCTATAATAATTCATAAAGATACATAGTATACGCAGATGAATTGATTTTCCTTTCTTAAAAAATATCATTTGTAATATCAGCGAAGCCATTAACCCATAAATTGAAAAAAAAAATACTACAGAGGCCAGCACATCAAGCTACCGAAATCTGTCAAATTTCTTTAAAGTTTTTAACTTTGTTCCCAAAAAATAAGGTTTATATTCAATGGGGAAAGTTTTACAGTTCGGGATAGCTTGATGAAATATGAAAGATGCTTCTAAAATATGACATGACCTGTCAACCCTACACAGAAAAGTGGCGCGAACGTCAAAAAGAAAATACTTTGTCGCGCGACTCGCGTCATAATAAGACAGAGCGCGAATATTTCGGATATTTCTACTATTCTCTTTTCAAAAAAAAATATACGATTTATATCAAATTTACCATTGAGTTTTTATGTGCATTGTTTTTATCACCGAAGGCCAATTGTGACGGCTGTGTAGCTCTTAAAGTAATAATTATGTAAGTTTTCATGGTGTACAATAAAGAGTATAGAGTATATAGTAAAGACACTAGTGTTTGCTCCACCTTCAATCTCCCGCCATTAGCGGTTACTAACAGTGACAGTTACCTGACAACTTGTGTGAGTTATACAGTGTTTACATATCTATTAAACAAATACACAACACTACATCTATTATATAAATAAAATTGAAATGTCTGTTTGCAATATTAAAATACCAGCTTTTTAAGTTATAAACCAAATTGTTTGGTTGTCAATTTGGGTTAATCTCCGAAACCGCTGGACCGATTTTGACGATACTTTCACTGGCATTTAGCTAACGTTATAAGGACGTAACTAAGCAAGTATTCAAAAATAAATTGGACCGAAAAGGTGCTGTAAGGCCATAACGCCTGTCCTCAAACAAAATAAATAGTTTGCAGCAGTCTACCCCACACTAAGTATACCTAATCTAAAAAGGCTCTTAACACGCTTTACTCTAATCACCTCATCAATGCGTGTCTAAAACCTTGACGCTTCCAAATTGATCGTCACATTTGGGCGGTCCTAGGGCGGCGCCCAAACGACGAGCCGTGGGCGGGAGATGGATTGCGGTCGACAGGTCGTTCGCTCATCTGCTAGGTCACCTTTTTATAACAATTCGCTGTTGAAACTGAAAGATAAATAGGTTTCACTTGAATTATTCAACGAGATTTGTTTTTTAGCTTGCTTAGTTGTGGCTTAGGTAGGCCGAAACTAACTAACTATACCTAAAAATTTGGAAAAAAAATGTGTGTCCAACTGTTAAATATTAACATTATCTTAAAAAATATGCCAACATTTTAAAAGCTAAAATGAGTGATAAAAATCCTTGTTTAATTGCTTGAACTATTTGAACGAATTCTGCATATATTCAAGCAACATTAAATTCCAATAATATTCAAAATTCCAACTGCAATGTGCAGCACAAGAATGTACTAAAAACAGTATCTCTATAAATTTAATCAACAATAAAATTTATTTTTATATTTACTTCCAAAAAATATGTCTCACACTGCACCTGGTTTTAAAAAAAAAGAAGAAAAATGTTAACGAATTCTGGTGTCTTTACTCCATTACCAATCAATATGCATCAACTATCAACATTATCACCGAACTTATCGGCAAAGACCGGTAGCTCCTTAATCCCTTTAAGATAACCGATAAACCGTACCGAAGCATAAAACTCGAGTGACATTCCATGTACCTACATACACCATAAAGTGATCAAAGTATTGATTTCAATGATGGCGGCTCTTTGGTGGTCTGACGTCATCACATAATTCTTATTTTGAATTTTGATATTTCAATTTAAATGCCGATGAGTTTCGATATTTGAATCCGATGTTGTTTGTATGTGGTTTGTTTGAAAATGGAATGCATTTGTTTTTAGGTTCGAGAGTAATCAATGTAATGAAACCGTTTTAGTCTGGTGTTATTCGTTTTCATATTGGAATATACAATAAATTTTGATCTCACTATTGTTGTGATTCAATATTTACTTACCAGAAAGTTTATCCTACCTTTAGAAGATAGAAGCTCTGAAGACATGAAATTTAAACATTCTAGTTTAACTATTTTAGATTTGTTTCTTAATCTTTTTAATAGAAGAAATTCGAAATAACACAAAATCCTAAATATAAAGTCACCAATTAGTTCTAATTGGACTACCCGTCACTAGTTTTAAATTACAAACGAAATAATTCGACAAAAACCCAAAACACCTCCACATTAAGTGATACCAATCGGCAAACAAATTAAACTTCACTTTTGGGAAGCATCCTAAAAATTTCCTTAAGCGCTACCGTCACACTTAAATTCAGCAACCCAACAAATTATTTAACACCCCTAAACCACGGACATAAAGTTCAAATTCAAATGAGAAATGTATGAGACAGCTGTAAAGGTAAATTGGTTTTTCTTGAGTGTGGGTGTAAATGTACAGATAGTTGAAAAAAACAAAAGTAGGTGTGTTTGTGTGGGTGAATGAGCTTCAACCGTTGATAAGGCTCAATAAAAAGTTGGATTTAAACACGTTATCGGCGTATCGGCGGCCTATTGGTGGTCGGTCGTGTCGGAAAACGAAATAAATAGAGACGCATTTTCACGCAATTTTTTTAAAGGAAGTATGTTTACATCGTTTTACCTACGTACCCATGAAAACATAACGATTCTTCTGTGTCAATAAAACCTCTTTTCAATCGGCTTATATAATGTTTTGCACCAGTGTCGTGTCACGGTTGTTCCACTATGGCTGTAAGTTTTCTTCACATCTCTTTGTTTACCTAAATAACCTGAGATCAAAAGACAAATATACTTCCTAACTTATGGGCTGAACTGTATCTATGAGTTTAATCACATCTCGATTGTCTTCCATCTCTTTCTTGTTCAGTTGGAAGTTAAGATGGTAACTTCAGTTAAGTATGTTTCGTTTATCTACAACAATATTTAGGCCAATATCTATTCAAATGGACGCATATATTCATTAAGCATTCGCTAATTTATCAAAAAAAAATCAGTTTCACCTCTCAAAATCGTCATTTACAAACCCACACCATTGATGAAATTCATAACAAAAATCTTTAAGCAAATAAAAATAAAAAATAATCATAAGTAAACATTTATTTTTCCTATTTTTTTTTTAATATATTATTTCTCTCTGTAACGCACTAACATAGATTTTTTGCACCTAACTCACTAACATAATGCGGATCAAACAACCTAATTTTTAACAAAACACACCGCTCCACTTAAGAATAAAACGTCCTGTGCTACCAAAAACTTAATCTAAAGTACACTTGACCACCTTAGTCCTATCTCACCCATTATGAGCAATAAAAGGAGGCTGGCTATCTTGCTCGCTACCGCGGCCAGATGAAAGGTGGTCGATACCGCTAAAATCGTCATTTGTTTTGTCACCAGCGGCTAATGTCGCACGATGTAGATGCGGTAGGTAGGCTGCGTTGAGTAATCTTGAGAGAGATTTGTGTTGGGAGTGAAGGTATAGGAAAATAGACCTTATTATAATGTGATAAACCTTACCCTATTATATGGGACTTGAAAGCGTAACTGGTGAAATGTGGGTGTAGTTTAGGTACATATCTGCCTAAGCCTTCGAGGAATACAGACCCATGTAATAGGGAGCGAGTCTGTTGCCATCAACCGGGCACAGATTCTGACCCTGGAGCTGCTTCTACCAGTGCACCAGTAGTTTTAGTATATGAGCGTGTACCTATATATCTTCGCCAAAATTCGTTTCGACAAACTTGTTATGTGGTACAAAATGAGCCATAGAACATTGCCATGGAACAAAGTGCCTCGGCAAATATCATTAACATAAATACATGCTCATTTAATGCCACTAAAGATTTCACTCATTAGGTTGGTACAGTCGAGCATAAACAATAGCATAGAGTCGTCCACCATTCTGCCATTGTCTAGTATGTTCTGGTGTTTAGGTGTATCAATATGTTACCTTTTGGAACGAAATGTTATCCATTAAAAATCAAAATCGAATTACCTACAAGTGTTAAAACTATAAATCTACTTAAGTATATAAATGTTACCAGCTGAATAAATTTATATTTAATAATATATACTATTTAAAAACAGTTTTAGAAACTTACTATCTAACTGACACATTGGTATTCTAATAAAATTACACTTTGAAGTTTTATCACGTTGTGACATTCCACCTTAAGGTGGTAAGATAGTACTGAAGTGGACTATATGTACAGAGGCCAGCACATCAAGCTACCCCTATGTGTCAGATTACTTTGGTAGTTTTTCAATTTTATCGTAACAGAATCAAGGTTCATGTTCAATTCGGAAAATCTGACACATTGGGGTAGCTTGATGTGCTAGCCTCTGTACAAACACTGCAAAAATCATATAATTTCAAGCAAAAATTTGAGCACGATAGCGTTGTTCAATTTTGTTGCCAAGATTTGTTGAATTGTGTTAGTTACATTAAAATATTAATATTGTATTCGGTTCATACTGTAAAGATAGAGTGCGTAAGTTTAAAAAAAAAAGAATTATTTATGCTCATGACTGTACTTATTAACTCACCGAGTACGTATTAATTATTTACTGTTAGTGTGTTAGTAACTCGTGTACACACACTTTACACCACTTGACATTATATAAGCTGAGTGTTCACTATAGGTTTTTAGAGAAATTGCTTCCTCGTTTTATTTTAAATTCGGTAGAAGTACCTACCTATATCTGAAAACTGTCATTCATAGATTTTTGACAGTTGTTACGGGTAGTCAGAAGCCGAAAAGTCTGACAAATCTTACCTAGGGGTATCGTAATACCCAGTGATTGGGTTGTAGACGTCGCACATTAACCCCCGTCACCACCCTGCCGAGAGAAAATATCTCTTGAAGTTCCCAGTAGAGAAAGCAAATGCATCGGATTGCTATGGATTTACACGTCATTCATTTCGTACCAAAAATAAATTGTTTAATCATCTAGAGTTTACAACCAGGGCTTACAAGCCTAAAACTTTTATCTATGAAAACATGTCAACATTTATTTAACATACAACCGGTCCCATGGACGAGGGTACCTGGTCGTAATGCTAATTGCCTTCTCCTAATGAGCGCGACTTAGCTTAAGAATGGCGGACTTCATAATAGGCGTAACGCTATACTAGCGCTGGACAGCGGATTCGGTCCGCTCCGTACAAAATCTCTTCGTCTAGGCCAAGAGTTCTTAAACTTTTAAGACATCGGAACTTTCAACTTTTGTTTTGTGGAACCCCATATCAAATGATTACAAATCAAAGACACTGTAATTTAAATACGAACAAAAACTTTTATAAGAAATATTTACTTGTTCACGCGCCATTTTCATCAATTTTGATTAGAGATCAGGCACAACGCACGACAATGCTTATATTTCTAAATTCAAACTTATGTTTGTGTTCCAAAAAAACTTAAGCAACTCAAATGCCAAAGGAACAAGAGATAATAATCACCAAGTACGTGTTCTTTTTTCAAAAAAGGTACAGATTATAACGGTGTCGGTCATCGAGGCGCGAATTTTGGTAGCCGTTTGACGGTATCCATATTCAATCCAAAAAACTTTTATCTATACACAAAAAATGTGTAAACTGATTTTGTTATCTCACATATTTTTAAACATTTGTGAAGCTTATGGTTTTGCGTCACCGACATGCTAATGTGACGTATTACGCCAGACTGACAGTTATTAAAAACTATGCTTTTAACGACCACTCTTAATTCAGGTCCTACACCGGAGTTCCTAGTTAGATTTTATTTGCAAGCTAAACGTACTGTGACACCAGTCTCCCCGCTAGATTTCTACATTTCTCCTTTTGCTGCCTTCTCTGGTGATCTATAAATAATAAATCCAGATCGTCACGCCAGCGCTTTTGAGGCCTACTTCGATGACAGCTAAAGAAATATGACTGAAATGATCACGCACGGTAAATAATGGTTTGCTGTGACGTAAGTATGTACTTACTTTATCCACTTAGTATGTACTAGGTTGTTTCCTTAGTTACATGGCGCATGTTGTGGAACAGTTCCGGAGTCTATACTTATTCCTAAGTCATGTCAATCTGTCATTTTGTCCATTCAAATTGAAAATCGAACCCGTTAGTAATATGTCTAGTGTAATAATTTGTCCTAACTTTGACAGTTCATACACAAAATTAGCCCTTTCCCTTCCTAAATGAGACTAGACACAATTCACAAAACTGGTACATACCGCGGCGTTCATAAAGCGACTGAAACCTGACCGAACATTGTGCAATAATTGAATCGCATAATAACTGCGAAAATAAATTCGCATGAGGCGATACAGCCCATAAAGGAGTCTTTATACTTAACAAATCGGCCTCCTTGAGCTTCGGCCTCCTTTGAGCGCAAACACGCCGAAAGACCGAACGAATGAAGGAGAGAACGAATGAACGAGCAGTTTTATTTGTCGTTACTCAGTTATCGCCAATGAGTTGGACGCAGATGTGCAATTAGTCTGGTTTCAGAGAGGTGTAAGATGGCGGCTCCTTGGATGTTAACGTGGGGTCACATAAAATGGTACTTAGTCGGTGTAATGATTATTTATTGTAGTATTTGGGGGGTTTAATATATAAACGTTCATTTTTCGATTGATTTTATTATCATTTTTATTATAAGCAAGCTGGAATTGTAATTCAATCAAGGCCAGCAAAATAAGAGCACGTTCATTAAAAATTAAATAAGAAAGCCATTACTAACTTCGCTTTACTCACGGTTGACTATAACGAGGATGTTAATACTTCGTAAGCATATTCTCTAAGGATTCATAAAATTAAACCTTTAAAATTCTAGTTGAAATATACACCTCTTTCTTATATCTTTTTGATCAATATCAACAACTCTTAGTCATAAAAGCTGTCGCGTCTGACATTAATCCCACTTAATCTTTGAAATGAATATACTTATAATAATAAACTCAATGAGAAGCTGTCGTCATTTAGCGTGCGCTTGCGGCTTTTATTTCAACGACCTTTGTCACTGAGGTTCGATACGATACAGTTCCGAGAGATAGTTGCTATATGCGTAATACGGTAGTTTTGAAATCATTGACATAACCGAGAAAATACTTCTTCTCATTTCTTTTATTGACCCATTTAAACAATTGACTGAAGATATTCGAAGTTTAATTTTCATTGTCATAGATATTGGCGCCGATTCCCTTGATCAGAATTAAAATTAGAATAGACTCTAGAATAGGACGGAAACAGACCCTGACAAGGACTAAGTAAGTTAGACAATCATATAAAACAAAAAACTTTTAGAAAAATAACAACAATAAAAATAAATAAATTCAGAGGATTAGAAAAGTTTTGCTCTTCCTTGTTAAAGAGCAAATATGGAAATAGCCTAAATTAAGTTTAATTTTTAAACAAAGGAATATGCGTCACTTACTTATCTGTTAATATGTAAGATAGGAAGGTAATTATGGGTGGCCGTTTAAGAACTATCAATACTAGAAATCAAAGATATACTTATGGAATAATTACATTCAAGGCGTTTATGTAAAACTAAAATTATAGTAATCATCTCTCATCAGAAGTCAGATCTGTTACATTTTCCATGTTACCAGTTTTCCATAGCTACGCCCTTATATAAACTCTAGTCATTAACGTTAACATACAAGTTAATACCTATTTGAACGTCACCTTTTACATTTTTTATTCTTTGATAGTAATCGTATCGCCCGCATGTTCGATTCGCGGGGATCTTGAGACCCGCATAATTGTCTATACAACATGCAAAAAGTGTGTATGATTAAAAAAAGGTTCATAAAAATTAAATGCTAGAGTGCACATACACGATAAATGGGAAACAGCTTTAAATGGTGATCGTTTGTAGCTTTTAATTATTGGACTTAGCAAAAAGGGCTTATAACTTAATAC
This sequence comes from Phlogophora meticulosa, assembly GCA_905147745.2. Lineage (NCBI taxonomy): Eukaryota > Metazoa > Arthropoda > Insecta > Lepidoptera > Noctuidae > Phlogophora > Phlogophora meticulosa. The sequence goes on along the minus strand of LR990537.1, from coordinate 12,029,859 downwards.
ATAATAACCACCACACGGGTCGATCGATGGTTGAGTTACGCCTGCCGACGTAAGTCACTAGATGGGTGACCATATCAAGAATTCAAGACCCCTCAAATCGTTGGCCCCGGCTGTCATTTGTACATCTTTGACAGTTCCAAAAAGGTATTCAGAAGCCCAAAAATCTGACAACTAGTCCAACCAAGGGACTAGTTGTCAGATTCTACTCAATCTTACTACTCAGTAATTGTCTTGTGAAGGTCAGATAGGCAGTCGCTCCATGTAAAATACTGGTATTTAGCTGCATCTGGTTAGACTGGAAGCCAACCCCAACATAGTTAGGAAAAGGCTATACAGATGATAATAGTGGACTTTAGACGTGCTACTTTTACTTCGCGACTTCTTAAATACTATCGTGCGTTTACCAAAAACTGCCAAAAAACAACGAAATTGCTTTCCGCCAATTCTGTTAGCAGAATGTCTGCTAAGTTCCGACGTACAAGTTTTTTACCTGATCCTCCTTCGTGTGTCTAATAGCTAGTACTATTTAGCATTCATTTGGTGCAACACAATTTCGGATAATAATGGAGTTATATTTTTCCTCCTCTTGACCTCTTGGGTTTGCATAACCTCTTTGTCCTTATTAAAGTCATCACCCGTCATTTTCCTCATTGAGCGTGATGGTCACAGAGCACGGAGACTAGAGGCGGCACTTTACATATTTAAAGCGTGTTACTTCGCTATCTGACTTAGGTACTAGCACGGATCTTGAGCTTTGACCATGAGTTGAGCAGAAGTCGATTTTAGCTACTACTGCGTCGAGTGCTCAAATTCCAAACACTGTTGCTTATACAAATCACTTTCTACCAAAAGAGGAATAACTATTATAAACTCACGCTATTTTCTCATGGCCGTGAGCAGAAACTACAGATAGCCACCTGCTACGATACTTACTCGTACATACTGCTTTTGCTTCGTTCCTTTTATTCGTTTAACTTTAGCATCTTATATTTTTCGAAACACCTCCCTTCTTCTTTGCACCAAAAACACTGACTACAGTTGTTACAATCCTCCTTAGTCCAACATAGTTACCGAAAAGAAGTCACCATCTCAATTAGGTACTACCGTAAAATGTGCAAGCCGAGCACTACTGTCCACATCTGAATATTTTACGGTCACGGGACCCGGACCACCAGACTCGAACCTTTATCTATTTAATTGCCAGACTTTAAACACGTTTTGTATTTAATTGAGGCGCTTCCGAGTCGGCTTTACGAGATTAGGCCGAAACACGGGTTAGTAAGGCCGACTGATAAATCTGTTCGCTCATGGGAAAGTTGATTAGAGTGGCCCGTCTGTTTCTTTTTTTTGTGTGAAGGTTAGTCTTTGATTTATGTTGTCTTTGGGTTGTAAAAGTTTGTTTGGGGTTTTCATGTTTTTTGAGGTGATGCATTACCGCTGTTATATTTTCTGTGTATGTCTTAAAAAGTACAATTTTTAATTAAAAGGAAATCTACTATTTTTATATTCTATTCATGGTTATTTTCTTGATTATCATCAAGTTTTTTTTTACTTATCCGTTCTTGTACCAATGACTTTCCTTAGGCCAATATCTCCAGCAGTATTTTAAATCCATAATGCAAAAACACACCGAAATATTAAACAGCCCTTTTCATCCCTAAACCCCAAGAGACACCAACCAATATCCCTTCATGCTATTACACCACTTCATCCATTTAATAATACTAACACGAATATTATTATTAATAATGTGTCGGCCATTACTGCCGTGAAGTAATGACGTAAGCCTGTTTCAACTAATCCGTTGCATCTATTGTGTAACCACCCTTAGTTCGTCACCCTAGTTTTTAAACCACTTTTTTTACAGCTGTCAAAATAGTTTTAAGACTCTTATTCTCAGGGATTAAAGTTGAGGTTTGAACATAAGTTGAGGTATTTGACGGTAAATTGGTAATATGTTAGGGTCATAGACGAATCGTGTTTTCGAATGATTTTTTTTTAATGTCATTTTTTTGTGTTACGGAATATGTCAGATAAGCACGGAGTTTGAATAAGATATAAAGAGAGTATCAAGTAAAGAGCTCGTGTTTGCCTCGTTGGTCTAGTGGTCGGTACTGCTGAGGACGAGGTCCTGGGTTCGACTCCCAGGTCGGACAAAGTGTTATTGGGGTTTTCCATCTGGTGATTTTCAGTAGCAGCCGGAGTCTGGATTTATGTTCGGTTGATGGCAATAGGCTCGTTCCCTATAACAGAGGACTTAAACATAACTGGCGAGATGTGGGTATACATTGTAGATCTCTGTCTAGCCCTCCGAGAGATACAGGCGCATGCCATACAAGGCACAACTAACCATTACAATGCTTAGAAAAAAATATCTGTGCTGCCTTTCGGATTGATTATCCTATCAATAAACCTTAATGAGCAGCGTGGAGGAAAGACATCAGACATTCCAAGAAACTGAACAATACTTAAGTATTGTGAATGCTTACAACGTTCTTTCCTTTCCTAATCAAACTTAAGTTACAATGAAGTCGAAGAGAGCACCGATCAAGCTCACACCTTGCTTACTTGAACACCATAAGGTCCTTGACTTAAGACACATAATAGCAAAGCCACGAGGACCTCGACAGTTGCGACATCTATTACTCTATTGACACGAGGGTGACAATCATATTACCGCTGCGTTCTGATTGGTCGCCGGCTCTGACGTCACGGGCCGTCCGGTCACGCCTACCCACGCTCGAATTACCGGATTAGAATGTCCGGCACTGTCCGATACTTGGCCGTTGATAGGATATTGCCGATTGGCCGGCTCGGTACCAACAATCGATTCTTAGAACAATTTGCATACTCGATTATTGTTACTCGTACCTAATCACTGCAGTATAAAATGTTGTAGAAATTGACATTTTAACAACGAGTACGGAAAAGATGTCTGAATAAGTTAGTAGTTTCAGGCTTTTTTGTAGGAAATTGTTAAATATTTCTTTGAAAGCACAGGCAACCTTTTTAAGTAATTCTGACGGTATAAACTCACCCATAGCAAAAAAAAGAAAAAAGAAAAAACGGAACATTTTCTAAGAAAGATACTCTAAAGACTTCGCAACGCGTTTGTAACCCATCCTATTAACACGTTGAACGCCAAATGACCGACAAACAATACATTTTCTATTGTGTCTCGTGGTTTGGCAGTTAAGGTGTTACAACTATATCCAATTGAATAATTCGATTCATCTTGATTCGATTAAGTACCTACCCATAATCTTAAAACAAGTCTCAACTGATTTGAGAATCCGGCTTCCGTCGGATCGCACCCATTCAAGATATTAACGCATGCGCTTGGCCCTTGTCGATGTTATTTTCAAAGGGACTCCTGACCTGGACCTACGTCATCAGTATTGTAAGACCTCATTGCTTACAGGCTGGTAGAACTTATCTGTTCTATGGTTTAAAAAATTGAAGTAACATTCGAACATTCCAGTTCCAATGTGAATGGGATTGTTCCATGCCCTTGACACAGGACCTGTTCTAAATTTGAACATTACGAATCTCACTTGAGTGTTTTAAACCATAGAGCAGAAAAGTTCTACCAGCCTGTAAACAATGAGGTCTTACAGTATTATCCACTAGTAACACAAAACTGACCGTGTCCTCAGTGTAAAGACTAAGTTAAACTTCTTACAGGCACAATAAAAACATCAATCCCACCAGACGAATGAGGAAGAACTTAAACGGTAGCCCATTGGCACCCTTTAATAACAATTTTTCTCTCAATACAATCGACGAAATGAAGTTCTAATAGAGATGAATTTAAAGAATCCGCATTTTCATCATCATCCGTTTGAACAAGCAACAATCCAGATTCTGATCCGTCAACTTACAACCACAAACTATCTCTACAACATTGTCATCTTTTTTGTCATTCTCAGAACCTTGGTCGAAGTATTCGACGAACAATCTAGACTGAAAAAAGTCCTGGCTAGAATACTGTTCGCATTCCGAGCCTCGGTTTGGGCTACAGTGGCCGCGTAATTGCGCCTGCTCTGGCGCCGTCTCGTGTCTTGATCCTTTTTTGACCCCGAGGCCCTTAAGTCTTTTTTTTAATCTCCTTTTTGTTCCCCGTTTGTTGGTTTTGGAAATTAGCATGTCTTATTAACATAACTGTCTGATAAGAGATTGGTGTTTTAACAGCTTGGGAATCAGGAGTTGGGGCTTTCGTTCATGATTCTTATAGGATTTGTGACAGGATTTAGATTTTGAGGGATTTTAATTTTCATGTCCCTACCTCACCCTTTGCATTAAGCCATTTTCTGTATTTGTATTGATCCAGCAAATACTCTTTACTGCCTAAACATAAAATAACATGTACAAAACCACCAATTTGGCCATGCCATTCACCAAACCAAGAACCACCCATAAATCAACCGTCCAGTTAAAGTTTTAAACCAACAGATAAAATATGCGTCTGCGTCGGTCACCGAATCGGTAATATTGTTAACAAGGAGTAAAATAACTACAGAGAGGAAACCAAAACGAGAATTATGCATCATCTCGGGAATTTCTCAATAAGAGGTGTACGCGTGGGGCCGAGCACGCCCCGCGGCGCGCCACCGGCGCCTGCGCGGCCGTCCCGCTCGCGCATGCCCGCGCCCCCCGCGCCCCCGGAGCCGCGCGGGTGGCGGCGCGCGCGCCCTCCCCGCTAACCCACCTTTAAATACAGACCTCGCAACCTATATCATTAATCTATTACCTACCTCATATCGTGCGCTCGTGTATGTGAAGTCAAAAAAAGAATTCTTTTTTTTTTCAATAGAATTCGTTGTCGGCCGCGGTGAAAGGTAACGATGGTATGAGAACGATATTCGGTTTTATGGCGCTTAATTAGCGTTGATCTTTCGCTCTGTCGGCGTCTCGTCGCGGCGGAGGGCTGCCTTATAAGTCTACGCTTCGCCTTTATTGGCCAATATCTTCAGACTGGATCGTAGATACTTCAGCTAGATGTCATGCTGGGTTCGTGAGTGGTTTAAAAAAGGTCTATCATTACTTGCGAATAATGTGAGTCCTTTAGTTGACTTTGTTGTGACCTGATGTTATGGGTGTCGTGGTGGCGCCCTGGGCGTCCGGTGCGCCTGCGCAGGCTCCATTCATATTTCGTACAACTGCCCACTAATTACACCTTACGGAGCTCTTGCGATCGTTGGCTGATTAAGTTCTTGACGTACTTCATGTTTTTTGTTTAAAATACGTTTTTGGTTATTGCTGTCGTTTGTCAACTATATGTCGAAGGCTTTATTGAGTTCCTTTGCCCCAGTATTTTTTCTTAATCCGGTATTTAAACCGAGAACTAAAATTTACATACGTACCAGTAGCAGTTTTTTCTGCCAACTAACATCTAATGAGGCATAATTGGATCAAAGGAAAATAGCCTTATAGAAACTTCACCAAGAAAAAATCTCAATTGATTGCGCTCGTCTAGGGCAGCCTGCATCATCTGAGGCCTGCAATTTCCTATAAACACAGCTCAGCACACAGTAAATTAAATTCTGATGTCGTGGTATTAAGCTGTAAACAGTGTTTACTCACAATTACAAGATGCTGGGGATCTCGACACCGGCGCTGTGGTTGTTGATAATCCACTGGCGGACATACTATGTGTTGCTACTAAGATGTTACGAAGCGATTCGTGATTATGAAATGGTTGTTGATACCTACTGGTTCTTTATTTATTTATGAATACTTTAAGCACACAAATGTACAGAGGCGGACTTAATGTCATAGGCATTTGATTTTCTACCACTCAAAGATTACCTACAGATATACATAGGTATACACAAATAAACATACAGTTTATGGGAAAGCAACAATTAGTTTTCTAATATGTTTGTGTTCAGTACTGTATTTATATACAGGCAGGACGATAGTGGAATTGACAGAAGCTCTTATTAAAAAGATTTCAAAGGAGGTTCTGGCAAAAGACTTAAATACAAATTCCTTTTTCGATATTTCCTGCAATTCTAGGCCCTTTGGCTTGAACAGTTATGGGACAAAAGAGGACTTGATGTTCAGATAGTCTCAAAGAATATATGCTTGTCATATTCTAGTGAATTTAAGACACAAGAGATGGTATGATTGATTCCTTGAATGGGTTGTAAATTCTTTGCCCGTTTTATCTTTTTTAGACCAATAATCCGTGCTAGATTTTATTCTTAAAATTTCATTTGTTTAACTAACAATATTTATATAGTATCGAAATGTCGTACTCTAAAAACTATGATAATACAATAGAAAACATACAAAATTCTGAAATTCAACTCACAGAGGTTAAAAAAAAGAAAAGAGTATTACGTAACAAATGAATTATTTTAAATAGTTGAAACAATTCTACTGTTATACCTACTATGTGTGAAATAAAATTATATTTTAAGTAGAATCAAAAAAGTGTCAAGAATAAAACTATAAGTCAATTTAATTCTAAATTCAATATTCATTAAATTTCATTTGTCTCGATTATCAGCTGTCCCCCATCTTTAATTTAAAATACCAAAGACAATTTCTTGACAAACCTCAAGCAAAACTAGCTCGGAATCATGACGATAGTTCTCCAAAGTCTCAAAAATAATCTCTGCCCCTAAAGGCTTGAAATAAAAAGGTGCAATTACGACCGTGTAAAATATTATAATTTATTCAAGATTACTTATTTGTTATTTTATACCGAGAATCCAGAAATTTCGGTACTTTTCGGATATATGTAGATAGGGAACATGTTAATCTTAGTTTTCGGATATCAGCTGCGAAAGATCCCATCGTTCTGTGGCCTGAGGCTACGGAGTAACGTGTTGCTTATAATAACACTGCTATCAATCTCTTATAAGGGTTTATTTTTCAGTAAATAGAGAGGTGCGCGTGATTAGGATCTTTGGATGGTTTTAAAATGGCTGCCTAAAGTACGAAACGGGTGCTGCACTAGTTCTGAAAATAACATACATAGGTACTGGCTGGAACGATTAGTCAACCTGACAGATTTTTGGCGCGTTTTGCAGTTGTTTCGATTTTGTTTTCTTAGCCTTCATTGTGTAAAGAGGCAAGCTTTTGAATCAGAATACTTTTTTGAATATGTTTTTACTGTCTGTGCATGGCCTGTACACTCCAAAATCAATTGGAATATTGAAAAGTCCCCTAGAAGTACCATAGCTTGTAAAACATTAATTCCGATTCATAATAAAAATTATATCTAAGTAGTAAATACCTACTTAAAACGACTTTAGGAAATGCAGTAGGTACAGTTAGCTACGCGTCACCTGCTTAGTTGCAGTATAAGCTGGCCTCACATTCTATTGAACCTCCGTTCTACGCTAGACCAGCTCAAGGTCAAAGTGCTACGAAAGACTTGCGACCTTGTCTAGAAAACCTATAGCGCTATACATTAATTATTATTACCAGTAAAATTAACTGGTAGGCAACAACTAAAGAAATTACACCTGTTAAGTAACATACACCGAACATAAAATAAAACATCCGATAAGTACCTATATTTTAAACAAACAAAAAAACTTGAAAGCGACCAAGTCCACACACAATAATGACAGCTGTATCAAGAACGAGATAAATATCTATAAATGCGTTATAAGTCTCTTATAAATACTTTATAAGTCTTATAAGTTACTTCGCATAATGACCGCCCACTCGCACAGACCAGTTATTGTGATTTAGATGCTACACACAAGTACTTAAGCTTCTTTTTGTTAAATTTTATGATGAAATTAAATTAGTTTGGGGAAGAGTCTCATTGTTTGACAAGTTTTATAAAGTTAATCGGCATCTTTTTAGATCTCCTTTGTCAATCCACCTGAATGGTCAATTTATAAATAGAATTTTCTTTTCCTTAGAAAGCTGTGGCAAAAAAAAAGATGAAAGAAAAAGAAGACATTCAAATATTATATAAATATGGGTATTCGAAATAGAGAATGTATCAATTATGTAATAAAATAATAATTTTCTTTTAATAATCAGCAATTAACACTGGCTGCAATTACATGTTTTATAACAATAGTATAAACTATGACATAATCCACAGACACAAAAAAAAAGGAAAAATATCACATCCATATCCGGCGAAACCGATCAAAATTCAAAAAACGTTCACAAAAATTGTAAACGTAAATCAGAAAACGACGTCGAGGTTCCTTCCACCATAATTAAAGTAATTTAGCACTCTCTGTCTCGAACCTGCTCTGTCCAATGTTTGTTTTGCAGGCGAGAACTGACCATAACCTATTATTACCATCTCGTTATACTTTTTAACGTCCAGAAGTGGCCAACGTTTGGTTTACTAAGAAATAATATTGTAAGTTTGGCGTTTCATTTCCAAGTGTTTAGTAATTTCGTGCACGATATTTGTTTGAGATTTTGTTTTGAATATTTTCTTGACAGTTTGATACGCCTTGGTGGCTACTAGTTTTAGATTTCTTTTTATTTTATTAAAACTAACAGCCACCCGACATCCCTTGTACATGTATAATAAACAAATAAAATAAACTTTACAATATCCGTTCAGTAGTTTTTCCGTGAAAGAGTAACACACATCCACACAAACTTACGTAATATTAGTAGCAGTTCTTTTTGTCGTTTTTTTTGTAAATTACTCTTCAAGATAAGGTTGAATTTATAAAAAAAAAACTAGACACTACGACGTAATGCCTTACCAATAACTAAATGATCTCACAATTTATTTCGCCCGTCACACTCAACCACAAGTTTGTTACCTCCTCCACCAACATTAAGTTCCATCGCCGGCGGCGCGGGCGCAACCAGTAAAAACGTGTTGTTATTATTAATAATCTTGTTCATTGAGAACACTCGAGCGTGCTTGTTAAGCTATGAAGAACTTCTAAGAAGTGTAGGTACCTATGAGACCCTCCACGATGACACGCCTTAGGCATATTGGTTTCTTTTGGTGTTTTTGGCCTAGGCTTGACTGGGTTCGACCTATATTCTAGCTTGTTAGCAAAGCTACCTTTTTGGTCAGTGTCTGACAGGACGTGGTCAGTTCTGTCATTTATCCAGTTGCATCGATTGTTGATTGTTTCAATAATGGACGCGGTTTTTTGAAAGCCCTTTGCTACTTATAAGTCTGTTGAATATTTGAACGACCGTTCTCATCAATTTGAGAACAGGTTCAAACAAGTATCTGTCATACATTGTCATCTTATTATCTAATTGTATAATTTTCAGAACTAAAAAAAATATTTAGTACCGATGGGCGATTAACAGACAATTCAATGTGATATCACCCATAACCCTGCTTACTCCCTTAGAAATGGAGTGGAAACCCTGTCAGGCGATAAGAGCCTTTATTCTGAACGAACTAAAGTACGTTTTTTCTCCTTCGTAGGAGCTCATCTATTGCCAAAGTCAACGGATGTTGTCAAAGTTGCTGTGGCCCAACGCGGGCCCTAGTGCGCCCAGAGAACCCCACTCAGACCATTTGGTTAGTAGACATTTTTTGTTTTATTAAAAAGAATAATATTTTCTCCGAAAAGGTTTGCATACGCTGACTATAACAGTGACATAACTAAAAAGGTTTCGATCTCCAGGCTTTACATAATATATGAAAAGTTTTAAACCATTAGAAAAAAATACAATCCGTCATTATTTTCTGCTGATTTCTACTAGTTCCTCTCCTCAGATTTTTAAGACGTTAATAGGTTTTCCACGTTTCATTTCAAAATACGAGGGTTATGATAGAGCTCGAGTTAAAATAATGTTTTTAAATGCCTCTGACAAGCGATGACGTATGAAGTCATTGTCCAATCACATTTAAGATAAATGGTCAATTTCTTACACGCACGGGTATTACTGAACGAACAAAATTCGAAATATGAAAAACTTCGTATATTTTCCGTTTATCTTTTTTTTTGTTTTAAACATATTTCTTACTCGTCTTCAAATGGTAGAAGTGAAATATTGGCATCAGTAACTTAGATATTATTTAAATGATTTCATATTTATGTTAAGATAATGTTCTTTGTAGGATATGGGAGATAGTAAAAACCTTAAATATCATAAGTATCATCTGCCTTCACTTCAAGATGCAGAAGGTACAATAGAGAGGTTCTGCAATAAAGCATCAATTAAAATAAACTGGTTATAGCTATACTGAGCGTCTGGCTTGAAAAGCTTACAATTCAGGCTTCGGCCTTAGTTTTTATAATTTTTTTTTACTAAATTTAATGTCCCGGCGAACTTCGTATCGCCTAAAAAGTTAAGCACTGCCATCTGTTAGAAATGTATGGAACTTATTATAAGACAACATTTAATTTGCAATAAAAAAAAATATTGAGGTCAATAATCCAAATAAAAACTGTCCTATCTTTTAAGTTTGACCAAAACACACACGTGCAAAATTTTATTAAAATCGGTTCAGTAGTTTAGGAGTCCATAGCGGGCAAACAAGGTGACACGTAATTTATATACATACATATATAAGCCAACAGAAGCCATTTCAGAAATTTTAAAATCGCCTGTTGGAAATCTAAATTAAATAGAAACTATGGCAGTTTTAAACGAATATTTATCGAATCTGTGTACTCCCCAAAACCCAGGTTGCCAGTATCTGAAAAAAAAAACGCCTCATCTCAAACCCTTTATTACTGTTCTCATAACTGTTCCTTAAACCCCTTTCACTAAAATTCACAGAATCACCCGCGTGACGATCATGTATGTTTTCCCGTCTAAAACATATTACGGGAAACGAAACCGTGTAAAAGGCCCAAAAAGGGTCTAAAGCACCCTCCATAAATAATAGAATCATTAACATCTGCTGTTATGACCGGATCATCAATTTTTTGCCTCGAAAATACTTATCCGTTACTCAAATAGCTTTGGGCGTTCCTAGACCATACCTATATTTTGACGGTTGCTTTTTTAATTTTCGAATAGTGATCAGGGAGTTTCCATTTTTAAAAGTACTTTAGTTTATTTTATTTATTTTCGTCTTATATCTCATTCGGCATCATTTCAATGTCAAATGTGATTTGATTAGCTGATCCTCGGTTCGGTTAACTAGTCCAGAGGCAGCTCACATCAAGTTTAAGATTTATTTTTATTTTAGAACAAATTTAACTATAGACAGATAAGAATTTTTCAAAAAAAGATTTCGACTTTTGTTACTAAAAGTCACCTCTAGTAAGTGTTGTAACCCAAAAAAAAACACTAAAATAATTACCAGACTATAACGTAATAATCATTCATACAAAATCTTCCATACATCGTACACCTACGGCTATGAGCATTTAAGGGTAATTTTCGCCACAGAAATTGTTATTAATGTTAGTGATCGCATACCTTAACTGTGTTTGTAGGAGGACCATACATGTTGTCTATTATAGACTTTTTTGTCTTACACTACAGCCTGTGAGGTCCTTATATGGACTAGTGCATACGCGTGACTATGTCTGTCCTACTATTTCTTTATATAACTGTTAGCGGAGACCATTTGTCATGTAAGTTGTGTGTTTATTGATCAGATAGATTCTAGGAGATATCGTTCTTAAGGGAGATGCCCTAGGGTAACCCGTGAAATTATTAGTTGTGTGTTATTCAAATTAGCCGATTAAATAACTTAATTAATTAATTATCATTTAATGCAATCGTGAAATTTGCCAATTCTAAGTTAGGAGGTTGTAATGGTATAGGTACTTCAATAAATGGATTCAAATCCGGGAAAATGTAACTGTCACTTGCTTTTTGTCTCTAATAAATTAAAAAAAAGTCTTTTCGAATTGCGATTGGTTCACGTCAAACATTAGTGCCAGCAACACAGGGTATTAGGATAATAGTCTAGTAGCTACTACAGGATGACATTTAAGAGCATCCACTAGCATTTCCTTACAAGTCGCTTTTATGAGTAAAACTACATTAACTTATTATTTTTATTTACAATTATGGGAGCATATCCATTACTTGGCTGTTCACACATTCTTATGATTCTTCAACTAGTGCTGTAATTAAAAAAAAAAACTTGCAGTCTTTGGTGCGTTGGTCTTGTAGTCTTGTTATTAAATAGAGTATTGTACATTCTTTATGAAGCTAATATATTTTTATTACCTGTAACATTACATTCAGTTTGTTGGATTTATTGATTTAGCTGTCTTAGTTAAAAATGGCGTTAAAAATCGTGAGAAATAATAATTTCTATGAAATAAATATTTCTTTTTTAAGAAGCGACGGCTAAATTTTTTTGTGAAATGTGAATGTGACACATAGATATTTAAGTAATTTTCAAATGGATCGTGTTAGTTAGATTTTAACTGTCCCAGTAGAAATTTTTTTGTTATAACTCATCTCTATCAAGAAATAGTCATAGACTGCCAAAAAAATGGTTTCCGTACCAAGGGACCGGAATAAATCATTACATCCCGATGCCATAATTCAATATGGTCACTCTACGGGCCGGAGGCGCCAACGATCATCACACCAAGGTGTCTGCAGCCTAATTATATGGACGCGTACTCTTCAACCAACACAAATATTTGTTAAACCAACATCTATCAAAGAAAATAGAACTTTATCGGAATAGAAATAGAGTTCCAACTCTCTTGTTACGATGGAACCTCGTTAAAGATACAGCCAAAAAAAACATTGGCCCCAAAATTGGCGTAAAAACTTAGTTAATTATGAAATGATTAGGGGTTAGTTCCCAAAACTAACAGGCGTTTGTTATAGATTAGATAATAAATAGTTATACTGTCGTTAGTTGTTTGTTTTTGTGAATGACATGTGTTTGTGAAGCTCGTAATTGGGTGTATAATGGTGGAAGTGCATGGTGCTCTTTTTTTTAAATTGAGGTGATTAAGTGGCAAAGGAAATTATTTCTGTCAGCTGTGACCTCTATGGTGAACTTCGGTAACTAGAAATTTGATCGAGTTAAAAGTTGGTACTTGTGTGTTGAAAGAAAGAAAGAAAAAACATTAATTCAGCGCTGGCTCACGCACAGAAACACAGAAAATAGAAAACATAAACAAAAAATTAAGCTTAACAGAAGTAATAAAAGATAAATACAAAAAAATATGACGTATTTCTAACGCTGGTTTTCAACTGTACCTGCTGAGGTTGGTCTTCGTGATACCACACGGCTATGTAACAATGTTACTTTTAGGGTTCCATACCTTGACGACCGTTGTGGCGCGGCAGGCGAAGGTCCGCCTGCGACGCAAGAGGTTGCGGGTTCGATTCCCGCCTTGGGACAAATGTTTGTACGATCTACAAATATTTGTTACGGGTGTTCTGGGTATTTCCTATGTATAATAAAATATCTATCTATGTAATGTATTGTATTAAGTATATCAGTCATCTAGTACCCATAACACAAGCTCTGCTTAGCTGGGGGCTAGATGATGCTGTGTGGATTGTCCAGCAATATTTATTTATTTATTTATTATTATTTATACCCCAAAAGGTAAAAAATGAACCCTCATAAGATCACTCTCTTCTCACTCCGTCCGTCTGTCCGTGTGTCACCCCTGTTTCTTTTATCAATTCATATGTACTACTTGCAAAGTTGATCTTAGCCATCAATTACGGCATTGGTGTAGGAAAATATCATCAGGAAACCTGAACCTAATTAATATAACTCCGATATCGCCAACCCGCCTTGAGCAAGCGTGGTGATAATGCTCGGGCCTTCTCTGTATGAGAAGAGGCCTTTATTCTGGTGTGGGTCAATCACAGGCTGGTTTCATTTATGTATTTATTTATTTTATTTTGTTATAAGGTTTCTCACAACTTTATAATTTTCACATTGCAAACTTACTTCATAGCGTCTCAACACTTACAGAAAAGCACAGCATGCACATAATCAATCAAAAAGTTGTAAATAGTTCGAAAAACAAAAATAAAAAAGAAACTATTGAAAGTTAAACTACGCTTGCCGAGGTCAGTCTGTGGATTGGGGATCGTACGTAAGATATCGAGACTCCTCCGTGCCCTCAGAAAGGACGTTAAGCCATTGGTCCCGGTTGTCATTTGTATTACTTTGACTGTCAGAAGCCCGAAAGCTTGAGAACCAGTAAAGGGGTATCGTGTTGCACAGTAACTGGGTTGTGGACGTCAGATAGGCAGTCGCTCCATATAAAATACTGGTATTCAGCTGCATCTGGTTAGACTAGAAGCCGACCCCAATATAGTTGGGAAAAGGTAAGGCTACCAATCACCTAGTCAAAATACCTTTTGACCAAACAACTAACCACGTACCAATTCTTATCATTCCCTACAATTTCAAAACCAGATTCTCACTTGTTTTTCCTCCCCTTCCAACAAAATATAAAAGAAGAGTATTTAGAACGTCAGGGGTTATATTTTCGTGGAACACCGTATCGGTTAAAGACTTACGATCAATCACAGAGCCAATCAATTAAGGGTGGGTTTGCGCTACCCTCGCCTAGGGTTAGCAAATTACAGGTTTGAGACAGTCGTGTCTTTGTAAAGGTTTGCGGTTTAAATGGGGGTAAGCGAAGGATATAGCTATTAATGTTTCGTCAAATTATTTAATAATTATTTAATTCCAAATTACACACATTACTTATAGAATTGTTGAGTAAATAAACATTTCTTGCTAAAATTAACAAGAATTGATGGTAAATTTCTTCGAAATTAAAGTCACCTATTTCCATAAGTTAAATCTTACCTTGGGTGCCAGAGTTCATCGAAAGCACTCTTTCGTTTAGTTGTTACTCTGGATTGTGTTTAGATAAATGTTTTTGTACAACTGAAGTGACTAAAAAATCTTTTTTTTTGTTACTTTTTCCACTGGCGTCTATTTTAATTTAAAAATGTCTTTGACATACCTCGGTAGTTTGGGGTCCGGGTTCTTTCGAAAGCGTACGAGGGGCCAAAAGCAACTCGCGGACACTGATTAGACACGTTAAATGGAACGAGGTATCAATCGACGATTATGCCCTTAGTATTATGATGATCACTGGCTTATTATAATTCATTTCTGTTTACAGAGGGCCTTGACAAAGTGATATTATATCGACGATCACGGTTGTCAAAAACTCCAAAATGGACGTTTGACAGTCGAATGTCACTTTCGATGATTCCATTCACCTTTCGCTTCTGTAGATGCTCAAGTAGCGGTCTTGAACTCTCAATTTTACTTGATTACATTTATCTCGTAGAAAATACTCGTACCTTAGGCCACAGTCTTCATAGATTTTATTAGACCCGTAATCCCACACATACACACATCATCACGCGCATATTAGTCCACCTAATGAGCGCAATAAATAGAGCCCTGTCTTCAGCTTGCCGCATACAGCATCTGCCTACAGTCTTTCGCAGATCGTCATCCGTAATAAACCCGTAAATAAACCCGTAATCCCAAATCGAAACAATTCCCACGATTTTTAAAATCTTGTGTTTTGAACCACCCAACTTTTTTCAAGCCGTTTTTTTCCCAGATCTATCAACCCTAGCCCCCGTTATATCGCGGTAGCTGACCCATGGGATTAGCTATGGATCCCGTCGATGTAAGCGTGTCAGCTACCATAACCTAGCCATCGTTATGTAGAGTATCGGTTGCCATTTATTTTATATGGCAATAAAAAGTTTTATGCTTTATGTCGTATAACCTTTCTGTATGAAGTTGTATGAATTTTGAATTAATGCGTTTTTATATTAAATGATTTTACTTTTACTTACTTTTTAGATATTTCAAGATTTCAGTTTGTAGTGGATACTATATTAACAATTGACGACACGGTTCGCGCAGTTTTTGAGCCATCGGCTGCTGCGCCGCGTGCTGTGGGTTCGATCCCCGCACGGAACAAATATTTGTATGACCTACAGGTAATTGTTCCGGGTCTGGCTGTTTGTGTATGTGAGTTTAAATGTTTGTAAACGCACCCACGATACAGGAGAAATCCCTAGAGCGGGGCAACAGCAAAAAAAAAATTACAAAACTATGATCCTACCACTAAATCCACGTTCTTTCATAATTATATTTTAAATGCTGAAGATATATTTCTCTCGAAGATAATATGTCATCCTCAGATATTCTTGATTCATAGCATGTTATGCCTATTTATTTAAGGAAATATTGCATCGATCGGTATATTTTATTCACCATTCCTTTGCCTTACTTAACATTCATCATCATCATCTGCCTAGCCTTTTCCCAACTATGTTGGGGTCGGCTACCAGTCTTACCGGATGCAGCTGAATACCAGTATTTTACATGGAGCTACTGCCTATCTGACCTCCACAACCCAGTTACTGGGCTGTTGCCCAGTACCAAGGGGTATCGTGTTCGATACCCCTTGGTTAGACTGGTTGACAAACTTTCGGGCTTCTGACTACGCATAACGATTGTCAAAGATCTACAAATGACAGCTTTCAAATGCTTTCGGAGGCACGGAGGAGACTCGATATGCTACGAACGGTCACCCATCCAGAGACTGACCTCGGCAAGCGTAGTTTAACCTTCGATCAACCCGTGCGGCTGTCTTTATTTAGCCACGAGCTCCGCTGCCTTACTTAACATTGTTTAACGATATATATTTTCGTTATTTAAAGAGCGACCGAGCGTACAATGAACTGTCGCATATTACGAAAAAATTACGTCTCTATTGATTTATACCTTAGTAATTAATTGATTAACCACAAAAGATAATAAAAGATGGGGAAGTGAGATTAAAATACGAATTTTCATAATTATTAATTTTGATACAAATAGCAAATATGTTTAACAGTCAAATACCAATCTTTCCACAGAAAAAATAAGGTTTATTCTTGTAGAAATGAAGGGTTTTTGTAACGATGCGCACACGCATCGGTCGACATAGTTGTGCGTTTTGGAGGGCAGGTGGCGCCTCGCCATTGATCATATAATTTTATGAGCCCCGAACTCATTTATTATAGTTATAAATATAAAGAAGGTTCGTTTGTTTTGTTTAACTATTGAATTAGGCTTTGTATTCTGAACGACGCCAGGGTGTATCAATTTGTTTCTTTTTTATGTTATTGGGAGTATTTTATTCAGTTATAAATAAACTTCAGTGCATTAGCTACAGACGACTGACCGTCAATGACTGGCCAAGCACAGTACGGAGTTTCAATGGAATGCGAGGCCACCTTATACTGGTTTTGTTATAGCTGACATGCGACCTAGTACTTGGGATGACTTTGGATCCTAACGTAATATGTTTACAAGGGGCCTCCACGTTGTACAGATAGGTACGTTCGACTGTGAGACGTGGAACAGTCCACATTTCATATGCCGCTACCGGATAGTCTTCTAACCCCATTACACAATTAACTACAACAAAACAGAAGCCTCACTTGGATTCTCCAGATCATCATCCTCCTGCCCTTATCCCAATTTACTTGGGCTTGGCGCAGCATGACTTCTTTTTCCTTACATTTCTATTTGACGTCATCTCAAAAGTCACCTATCTAGCAGGTCATCTTTCACACAATCTTTTCTTTTATCTTCCTCTAGATACTCTTATAACAGAGTACCACTACAATATGTGCTCATTTCACAAAAAGACTAAAAGATAATATTTACCGTACTATCTTACCTCTAACTGATCCATTTACGCCTTCACAGATTCACATTAAAATGTGGAACAAACGCACGGCGCCTGTCATTATTCTACACATCAAACTATCCCGCCACCAGTATAACATAGTCCATCTTTTCATCCGCTGTGTTTAAAACGGCAGCTCTTATAAAAATAGTCCTTTATCCCATCACCATAACAGGTAGAGCTCCCTTGTTTTACCCTATCCGTAAAATGACATCTCTTGTCAAAATGGTCGGGTGTAGTGATTTTATACTTGAGAAAGGAAGCTTTTATAGTTTTATGTGTAGTGTTATGAGTATCTAGATATGTTTAATGAACGGTGTATTACTAACAGTACCTTTTACGGTCACAATTTTCTGGATAGTGCATATGGAAATGACTTAATGTGTCATGCTTCCCGTGTTCTTGTCTTTTTATTATCATTGCTTGGCTGCTTGTTACTTTCATTCTTTCTGTGTTTAGGTTTTAAATCATTTGTTGATGTAGTTTACTTACTTACTTTGTTTTTTGCCATAGCTGGTTAAAGATTTGTATCAAAAGATGAGTTAGTAGTGTAAAAAGGGGTGCCTTTTCCACTAGCTGATTCCTGTCACTTATAGTAATTGGTCTTAAAGGTTAAAGATCGTACCTTTGGGAGTCGTTCCGCGGCCATTGCAAGTCACAAAGACCACATAGTTTGCTTTCGCACGAGTTTGCGGTTAACAATATTAATTTAATCACGTTTCATTTGAAATATTTCTTCCTTTAAAAAGCTTTAAACTATCAGCTTAACTTCAATCTCTGTTCAGCTTTTTAGCTGGAATGCCGTGAATATACAGCTCTACCATTTAGCCCGAGTGTACACAAATACAGATTACATTCGCCGTTAAAGGGTTTGTACACACCAATGTTTGCGCGCCGGCCTGGTCAAACGTTAACACTTGTGCCTACCTTTAAATCCCGGGTACTTTATATACCTAGTTTTAATATTGCTACTGCTGCAGATTTTGGTTCTGTCCTTTGTTAGCTTACTGGTTATTTCGGAAGAGTTTACTTTAGCATACTTATGTATTGAATGATTAAATACAAAGCTGCAATCATTTTACCTCAATTCTTTTACTCTGGGCTCCTTAACTAGTCTTTTGCATTATGACAATGCAATCACAAGACTTTTTCGAGTTGTACCATTTACTTTGTCAAATGCATTATTGCTTATTCCATTAATGACTTTTTATAAATTACATTTCAAGTCTCAAACATCGTTAACAGCTTCTTGAACCTCGTAACTACTACTCCTTATGTCCTCACCAGCTCTCGAATCACCGTATGTAAGGACCAGTTTCCACACTTCAGAATCGAAGTGAAACTAGCACTTGTGACAACTCCAGGCTGTCAACATCCGACAGTTATCGGACACCTGTCCAAACTTCTTGCTATCAATCCTCATGTCAGGAGATATCAGGTGTCTTTGAAAAAACAAAGGTATTTAAAGGAACCGTCCATAGATCAAATGTTTGCGTAGCGAGCATAGAGGTTTTAGTTTTGTAGACTACTTGTGGCTTCCTGTTGTTATTGGTCCGTGTTGTTATGTTAAAAGTGAAGCAACTACTTAAGCCAGTTTTAAGTAGTGACGCCTTTAAACCTTAGGTAATTAAAGTTAGGTGCCCTTTTGATCTCATGGTTGCAAGGACTACTGAGCCTCCGTCCTGCGTTCCTTGGTGGTGTAACACCCACGTGCCTTGGAAAACATGTAAAGCCGTTGGTCCTGCACCTGATCTCCGGTTTTGTCAAATACCGGTCCATAGGACTATTACAATAAAGAATGACTTAAATAAAACAGCATTATAAGTAACAAGTCTATTCCAATTACCAATATTCGTCCTTACGACTTTAGAAATGTAAAAATTTACAGTCAAAATAAACCAGTAAAAGCAATATTCTATTTCTATACTGCACAGAACTGCGCTAACCATTGGCTACAAATAAAATAATTAGATTATAATTACTAGTATACCATCTGCCATATACAAGTTAACAACCTCAGTACATAATCGTTTATTTATCGAGATACATATGTAAGTGGCTGATACCTCGTAAGAATCGTAACGCCGTGAGCGCGCGCATTTCTTAATGATATGCATCAGTGGTACACTTACGAGTAAGTACGGTTTGCAAGTTAAGTGGTGTGTCTCTGCAAACATCTTTAGGGTCATGCGTGACTTCAGTCATTGTTTCGTTTTCATTATTATCATCAGCGTTCTTCTTAAGTTTGCTGGTATCGGCTTCCAGTCTATCAAGATCTGTCTTGTTAACTGAATTCTTCAAGGATGTCGTTAGTTGATCTTGATAGGTGCCTACGTTCTGGCGAACTGAAGATAGTCGTATATCATATGGTACTTGGCAAGAACAGCGTGTAAATTTTGTGAAAAGTGTACGTAATACTGTGTGTGCCGTATTTGCTAGATGCGTTTTTCTAATAAAGAGATCAATTTATGAGTCGTTTATACATGCAAGCTATACGGAGAAATATTATTATCATCATGTTTAGTTCTAACTACATCAGAAACACCTGCCTATGTTCGCGAAACTCAAAACTATCCAGTATTTGCTGTTACTTTTAATAAATTGTGCATTTGACTGCAGTTTCGCCGTTTACTGCTTCAAAATAATTAGTTTTCCATATTTTTAGTTCAACTCTCTACTTAATCAAGAACTAAATAGCCAGTACGGTGAGTACAGTAAGTGGTTGACTGTACGTCTCGGGCGGCACCTGTGTCGGCGTGGATGAAAGCGGCGTCGCTTTGTGGCGAGCCGGCAAATATTTATTTTAATTTAGTGGCCGCCCGCCGATCGCTCGTTAATCGCTAATGGATGCTCCCGCGCATGTGCGATTGTTCTGTGGTGTGCATCCAAGGATTGGGTGAGAGATTTTTTGAAAAAAATGCTTGGTTATGAATTTTTAGGGGAAATTAAATTAATAGAGTATTTTTTAAAGATTTATTTTCTAGTTTACTTTATAACTTAGGCACGGATTATTAAGCTTCTGGTTGAGGTCCTGGTCATCAATAGAACCTCTTTACATTACTACTTCTTACGTCCTAACTGCCTGTTTAGAAAATTGTTTTTTTTTTCCTTTTACGATTTTGAGAGAGAGATCCGTACAGCTAACTAACGTCAGGGTTTGGTTTTTCTCAACAAGTGGCATAATACAAACAATCTGGCTCGCCAGGACCTACCAAAAGAATTACCACTCCACCCAAGTCATCAAAAGATTACTGTTAACAGTGCACCTCTTCGCAAGGCTACCGTAGATAAAATAGATAAACACTCGTGTTAAGATATCGGTAATGGATGTGCTCTTGCGCAGGATTGTTTAGCTGATGATTAGAAGGCTTAGTTTTAGTACTTAGGAATTAATTGTACGTGAAGCTAAGGTTAACCTAAGATAGTCGTATACTTGGTGCTAGATCTTAGAAATGCAATTGGCACTTATGTGATAAAACGTATATTGTGGCCATCTTTTAAAATCTATAGGCACTTAATTTAAATAGTTTATTAAACAAACTAACATACTTTTATACAATTTAAGAATTTAAACATAAAAATGTATATAATAACAGAATCTGAATAGGCAGTCGCTTCATGTGATATACTAGTCCTATTCAGCTGCATCCAGTTAGACTTGAAGCCGGGTCCCACGTAGTTAGGAAAAGTAGATGTTGAATAGATTCTGGATAGGAGAGGATAACCTAAGAGAGAGAGGCATTTGATTGCTTTTTGTTTTTGAAAGAAGTGCAATTAATTGCGTTACATTGTGGCTAAGGCACAAATCACGTC
The DNA here is from genome assembly GCA_905147745.2 of Phlogophora meticulosa. Taxonomy (NCBI): domain Eukaryota; kingdom Metazoa; phylum Arthropoda; class Insecta; order Lepidoptera; family Noctuidae; genus Phlogophora; species Phlogophora meticulosa. The sequence goes on along the minus strand of LR990537.1, from coordinate 12,008,458 downwards.
ACGCTTTGTCTGTTGGATGCGAATCCTGATTTCTTTTTGTAATTTCTCGGCAACGCGTGATCGGCTCACGTTTAAAACTTTCGTTCGAGGCCGAAACTGGTCCAGCTATCCAGTAGACAATCATAATCCCAAATAAGTACCGTCATACTCCAATAACTAAAAATCGATATACCACCTTGGAAACTCTAAAATCACAAACAATAACGCGGCAAGCGACTGCCGCATTTGATCCAATATTTGTCAATGCTTTTTGTGGTAAAAAGGGGCATTAGTGAACCCCTTCTGTTGACTCAATGCTAAGACGGTTTGCTTGTCAATTGTTGGCCACAAATATTGGTGGTCGGCTCCTCTGTAGTAATCCGTCGTTTGTTTTAACTTAAGCTTCGAGAAGTATGTGGCTACTTTCACGCGTTGAAGTGAGATATGTGGTTTAATTGAGATGGTGGGGATTTTAAAGGGTTTTCTTTGTTTCTGAGTAAGTGGGTACTGATTATATGCCTGTCTTTTGATGGGAGTCCTGTTCTGCAAATACAAGTGGTCCAATAATGACACCTTGAAGTAACCCGATAAAATATGAAAGTTTTAAAGTGTTAGATTTATTCAGAAATTTACAGGAATTCTTTGTTTGTTCACGAATAATTTGCTATCGGTTGTAAGTATTGTCTCTGGATACAAGTCTCCAGTACAAAATGTAGAAAACTTTTTATTAGTTCTGGCTTCGTACCGTTGGTGCATGTAGCCAATGTTGAGTCTGGTTTCTTTAGTTTGAAAGAAACAATGTAATTATGTACGGAAATGAAAACCTAACCTGTAAAAAAAAAAAAAAAAGTATGTAGGTATAACGCTATTTATGGAAGTATTTAAGAAGACAAGAAAACTAAACATTTATTGTTGTTATTTATGGCTTATCAATATAGGATTGATTTTGTTGGGTTTTCAGCATTTGATGACCATTTTGGTAGAAACATGAAATTTTGTAACAGAGATCTAGGCATAAAGTTTTAGTTAAGTTAACCAGGATATTTAAACGAACATTAAGCCACAATTTAAAATCTTCAAGACGCTACTCTATAACTATCTAACTGATTCAGTTACTTCAAAGAATAGTAAGTGAAAGATGGAAGGATTCCATTTTAAATAAGTATGTAAGTTGGTGTATATTTTTAATTAGATACTGTTTTGGTCACATTTGTGAATGGCAGTTGAAAATCATATAAGTACCGAACTTAAACATGAAGATGCAGCATTCGCATCCAATCGATACTGCATACTTTGCCGAAATCCCGTCTTTGCCTCATCGAATTCCGAACATTTGCAATAAAAAAGTTTCTATACACTCGAATCACGTTTCGATAGCGTTCTGCGAATTAAAATTACAAAAAGCGAGACCGAGACGGCAGTCGCGTTCCGTACGTGGGAGAGAGTAAATGCATCGTCGCATCCACGCCCCTGCAGGAATAAAATTCAAAATAAGATTTCAAAGGAAGTAAAAGGAAAAACAAACAAGGCTCGGGTTTCTAGTAGGTTAGAACGAGACGGAGCCATGTTTGCACGCTCCCTCGACGATTGGTTAGTTGATATGAGTTATGGCGCGTATGCTTGCCGCGCGAATTAGCCATTTGGCGCGAATGTGTGGGGCGACGGGCGGCAATTCGCCTAGAATGCGAAATGCGTTCTATATTAATTAATTCTATTTTGTTGGGATAGGTCGCCGTCTTCTCTAAAGTCTTAAAATAAAATTATCCCTCGTTTTCTTCTGAAAAAAAAACAAAGTCTTCGAATTAATAGACGAATCCAATCAGATACATTAAAATACATTTTAATAATGTAATCTATTTAAAATGATAATCTAATAAGTAAACAAAATTCCATTCACTACAAAACTAAGTAAAAGATGACATTTTTAAAAGAAGTTGTGAACATGCAGCGCCATCTCTTAGCGAATAGCGCCACTACAGAACATGAAAAATGTATGAGATGAACATTTTATTCCGCTTTAAAACTAACATAAACTAAGTTTGTAATATCTAGAAAAAAGTACTTCATAAGTAACAAGATGAATTTTATTATAAAATTAACACCCACGTCAATGTATATCTCATTTATAAGTAGGTAGTAGGTACTTAGGTATATCTAAAATATGAATAAAGTATCAAAATCTATCTAGGTACTGTCAATCTATTCCAATCCCCTAAGATGAATTACTTATTTTAAAATCCGTGAAACCATTCACCGATTCTTAACAAGATACCGAATTTATGGTTTCCAGAAAATCGTAAAACCCGTTTGAAGTTTCGGTTTTTTAAATAAAATTACGTTATCAATAGTTGCGCCATAGACAGTTCATCAAAGAACGATCAACAAAATTATTGTTTATGATCTGTGAGCGTGGCGAAGCGATTGTAACGGCCGGACTAGTGGCGCCACCCCGCGCTTGTTACTTTGAACTATTAGTTAAGGATTCTGGTTTTATTTTATGTCGATACGATGTAATTAAATTAATCAAGAAATGGCTGGAATCGAAGCGCATATTTATGTCGTTATTGTGCTTACTTACGTACTTTAGTAATCTAAAAGCACTATAAACTAGATCTACTAAAGAAGAGTAGATTGCTTAACAGGTTTAAATGTAGACCTGAACATAGTAACTTTTACAGCGAGAGTTGAACTGAAAACGATGAAAATAGTTCAAACAAATTCAATAATCGATTGATCTGTAAAAAAGCACTTCAAAATTCGAACAATTAACCAGATGTCGTCACATCCTAGAGAGGGGCAATTACTTTTAATCGATACTCGATGCATCACCGGCGCCGGACCACCGCGCCATTGATTTACATATAAATTTGTTGTCCAACCGTAAAATAAAGAAATTGGACGGACCAATAAGAGCCCGGTAATTAAAGACGACGTAAGGAACAACTATAATTTTATTTTAATGTTATCGTTTTCGGGCTGAATGCAGTCGTTCGTTAGCGTAAGAGAAAAAAAAGATTGTCTTTATGGTGTCGTTTGTTCCTGATGAGATGATCAGCGCGTCAAAATAGATATTTTAAACATTTATTTTAATGGCGCTGTAAATTTTGATGGAATAATTCGTTAAGACAAAAGATTTCTTTGTCATCTTGCGTTATGTGAAACGATTTATCTTGCTGGTGTGTTACGTTCTTATTGGAGATGGTTATGACGCCACATTTCTTAAACTTGTCTTCGAAACTTGTCTTCTGCAACAAAATGTTGCGCCAATAAGTACTCCAGTCGATATTATTGTTTATTGCCGGTTTTATTATTGGTAGATTGGTCCGCGCTACTTTAAAATCCTTTGAATAAGTATTTTATGTAAAGATCTCGTTACACGAACGAGGTCTAAGATGGTCTGGGCATAGAGCTTAACAAACCACCAATCTGAATGGTACTTTGAACGTGAACACCATCGTAAGATGTAGGCGGTATCATCTTCAAAAAAATCTTATTTAGGGGGTTTTCTGGGCGACTTGCTCACAAAAAAAAAACAGTTTTTGTTTTTTTACTAAAACTAATATGTGGTGTGAAAGCGTCGACCTAAGGGTGCTGAAAGTCAATCTCTCGCTCTACCTTGATAAAGGGTTAGGAGCGGCGCTTATCACCATGCTTGCTTAAGGCGGGTTGGCGATTAGAAGTCCAGGTTTCCTAACGATGTTTTCCTTCACCGATGTCAGTGATGTCTAAGTTGAACTTAACAAATACATTCTGTCTTCATTAATATTATTAATCCACAAAGGAAGTGGTTCAATCATAGCGACAGTAAACAGAAATCTGAGTATGAGCGGATGTTGTCATAATCAATTGGTCAAATCTAATGAGAGCAATTGAATTTAATGGGTCGGCGCAAACTTGTAGGGGACTACAATTAGTCAATGTTAACTGTTTTATACTTAATAAACAAGTGAGCTAAGTTAGTGTGGGAAAGTAGTAAATTGGTTTATACCAATGGGTTTCACGACATAAAAATGTTCGTTCATGAGATAAATTATTTAAAAATATTGGACACGTATTTTTACATTTTTTACGTACATTCTAAGATCTTAGATCTGAAGATTACGTCGATACGATATGTTAATGGATGGCACCTTCTTGCTTAGTTTCCAAGAACGAAAGAAGACGACCTAATTCCGTAAAATGCTTAAAACAGCATTGCCTTTCATTTTGATAATTCAGCAATATTCTGTCGGAACAGGCAATTTTTCCAAATTTACCAATTGACTATCAATACCTATCCTTCTTTCTTTGTTTTTCTTTATTTATTTTTTTGTTTTTTCTATTTTTGTTACTACACTTACGTTGCAGATCTACTATTTAGGAACTGGTAAATTGCCTATTTTTGATAAAATAAATGACCAATTGCTTTTCTTTACCTAACACTTACTAACGATTCGCGGACATCTGCCTGCCTAGCCTTTTTCCAACTATGTCGGGGTCGGCTTCCGGTCTATCCGAATGCAGCCGAATACCAGTATTTTATATGCAGCGATTGCCTATTTGATCTGCACCACAACCCAGTTACTGGGCAACAGGATACGCCTTGGTAAGACTGGTTGTCAGACTTTCGGGCTTATGAAAACCTGTAACGACAATCAAAGATCCACAAATGACAGCGGGGAGTCTTGATATGTTACGAACGGTCACCCATGCACAGACTGACAACGGCAAACGTAGATCTACGATCTAGATAGTAAACCTTCGATCAACCCGATCGGCTATTTTTTTAGTCACTGACACAGTCTAAAAAAACCAGTATACCAACAACAAACGAATCACTTTAATGACCACATCTCCACATAAATCACAACCACATCTCAGATCATGGGAATAAGCTAGCCAGCTCACCAAAAAGCGTCATACATTGTCATGAATATTGATACATCCATCGTACTGGCCGCTACAGAGCTCCCATTGAATACCAATGCGAGTTTTGCATACAAACACAATTTTTACAATACAACCTAGGACACAATGGTCGCATATCTAGATGCTATGCGAACGTAATATGAAATGTGCTGGTTAAAATATGAGTTGTATTTACTTAGTTTAACTGTGTGGTAGGAAGCTTGGAATGTATGTAAAGTATAAAGATATGGTGTAGACTAGCTACGCCCCGGGGTTTCACCTTAGAGCTTTAACTTGGTATTAAATAACCTTTAACTTCTTCAAGAAACGTGCTAAAATAATTTTTCAAATACTACTGGCAGTTGCAGAGATTAACGCGTTAAAACACACAAACAAACAAACAATCTTGCTCTTTAACTTTATTATATTATACTCGTACAAGTATAGATTATTATTACGGTACGCATATATTCATTCGTTCGTTCGTGTTCTTGAATAATATCTACTTTTTCAGAAAAAAATCTGGACTAAGAAGGGGTACGACCTAACTATGCATCTTTTATGATCGCCTAAAGTCCTATAGTCCTTTAATAATGAAATATGACTTCGAAAATAAACACACTTCTTTTTATCGAACACTAGTACTGCGCCCGCGACTACGGCCGCGTGGATTTTGTACTTTTTCCTTCCTTTAAAGCGAGGTTTAGTAGAAAATAATTGCCTATATTACTCAACAATAATATAGCTTTCTCACAGTGAAAAGATTCTTAGAATTGGATCAGTTCCGGAGGATTACCCCTACATACAAACTTACAAACAAATTTTACCTCTTTATAGTATAAGTAGTACAGAAGTATAGATATTTAAGAAAATTACACGATAAATGACCCTCCTGACCCCAGTATCACATTAACCCGAGTCATATAAAAATCATAAGGGTTACGTGACCACAGCACAGTTAGGGAGACAGTTTGACCACGCTACTGTGGCACAGTACAGTACGACAGTGGTGCGTAGTAATTTAACGGCCGGGGTCGCGCGACCTGTCATTACGTTGTGACAGGGCTGTCACGAATCGAGCTTTAAACGTCAGTTGGGTGGAAAATGGTGTACGGTTCAGCTTACAAATGTATTTCTGGATCAAATTTTAGTAGATGTGACTTGAATTCGTTTTCCTCTACAACTTTACACCAGGTGACCGACAAAAAATCTGTTGTGTCTCGTTGTCTGGCAGTTAAAATGTTATGGATATTTTCATGGTACAGCACGTCAGTGATGACACAGAAAGCTGGCCTAGCATAGTAGATTCAGAATTTCAATAGTAGACCAACTTAAACTGTTTTTTTTTTCCACTGTTGTGCGTCACAATGTATAGTTGCCGGCATTTAACTTGAGCTCTCGGCGGGATTGTGGATTCTGTGCACCTCGTATTTTCTCAGGCGTAAGGTCCAAAATCGCTTTATGTAATTAAGTACCAGAGAATGTTATCTACAATTTGCACTAAAGCGAATAACGTACAGTGACTACAGCCTGACTACAATCTTAGGTCTCCGACTACCGAATAAGCTAATAACAATTTAATTGATCATTGAGAAAGTAAACATTTATCAGGTCACCATCAATTTTTCCTACCAACTGCCAGCCCTAGCTGTTAACTAATATTTTAACACATAATTGGCAGGCGGAGCCGTGTGTTAACATGTGTCTCTGAGTTCACGACGCCTATCAAACCTATCTAATATTAAACGAAGGCGTGTCTGTCTGTCACGATCTTGTCAACTTGCAAGTATTTGTAAATTGGAGAAAAGTTGTAGGTAGTGGATTCGGTAAATTATAATGGTTCGTAGCACAGTTCGGTAAGGCCCGACACCATCTTGCCCGATGCCATCTTGCCCGCCACCATCTTGCCCGATACCATCTTCCCCGACACCATCTTGCCCGACACCATCTTGCCCGACACCATCTTGCCCGATACCATCTTGCCCGACACCATCTTGCCCGACACCATCTTGCCCGATACCATCTTGCCCGCCACCATCTTGCCCGACACCATCTTGCCCGACACCATCTTGCCCGACAACATCTTGCCCGATATCGCCTTGCTCACAGCTTAAATTATTTACCGGCGCGTAAGCTGCCCTCCTATAATGGGTCATGCTGAAACGAGAGAGAAGGATCAAGTCCCTGCTCCTAGCTCGTTCGGGCCAATTTTGCATTCACAATAAAAAGAAACAAATTGAAACTGGCTGGAAGAAGTGTATCAACATTTTAGCTCCATTTAAAAAGGGACGTCTTTAAAAAATCGAATGTCACAATATCGATGCATTGAAACTTACCTACCATGTCATCAAAATGGGGTAGGCTTTTTCCTAGAAAGCTGATTTCCACGCAGGCTAATCCGCAGACATAATACTTACCTAACTATCTAGATAATCATGCACATTAATGACCTATTATGTTATACCCGATCTAATAGCAAGCGACAACGCGAGTCACAACTAGTCATAATAATTATATTATTACGAACGCGTGCCAATTCCCATCGATCACACTATTATTGTTGCAATTTAAGGGTAATTTCCCTTGAACGCGATCATGGTAAAAGATCGCGATGTGTTCATGTATCATTCATAGGTGCAGACTATAATGATACTTAATGACACGGGGGTGAAAGCGTCAGTGGAATTTTAAAGATAGGTCATTAAATTATTATTGTAATAGGTTAGTGATAGCAGAACCGAGTTGTCAGCCATTTTATTTTGAGCTTCGTTATTTTTCACGTACCTGCTTCTACGTACAAAATAAAAAATGTTGTGTTTTTTATTTGTCTTATCGGCAAAATATAACGAACTTCCATAAAAAATTTCAACCGCTATTAACCCCTTTAGGAGATGTGTTTTATAAATCCTACTTTAGTAAAAAAATTCAAGCTCCTAAACCCCGTGGGTTATGCTGTCCGTTGTTTGTTAGTAAGAAAATAAATAAATTTAATATTTTATGTAAATAATTTTACCTTAAACGCCAGTACAAACAATACATTTTCTATTGTGTCTCGTTTTCTGGCAGTTAAGGTGTTAAGTTTCCCTAATGAACAAAGAGTAAAAAGTAAACGGAGTACTAATGCAAGTTTTCATTAAAATTTGTCGCGATGCTCAGTTGTTACAAAGTATGGATTCAAACACATTTTGACGACCGATGTGGCGCGGCGGGCGAAGGTCCGCCTGCGACGCAAGAGGTTGCGGGTTCCATTCCCGCCTTGGGACAAATGTTTGTACGATCTACAAATATTTGTTCCGGGTGTTCTGGGTATTTCCTATGTATAATAAAAATATCTATATATGTAATGTATTGTATTAAGTATATCAGTCATCTAGTACCCATAACACAAGCTCTGCTTACTGGGGCTAGATGATGCTGTGTGGATTGTCCAGCAATATTTATTTATTTATTTAAACACGCTGATGTCTTTGGATTCAAATGATACAATAATTTGTTGTCTATGGAACGAAAAGGTCAATCGCTATATTCCCCCTCAATTTGCTTCGTGGTTTATTAGAATACAGTGCTGCATAGACCCTTGTCAATCGGTTGGCTAGTAACATAATCGTAAATTACCAGTATTGTAGACTGTTGGAATATGTTAGAAAATTCGCTTGTTTATATGCCTCCTGCGTGTGAGGAGAATGGCGATAAATACACGGCTGTCATGTTTTACATATAGATTATTGGTTTAGCATTAGAAGCTAATCGTTCGAATACTAACGTAAATGATGTAATAGAATCGATGTTTATGAACATGAGAATGCTGTTTTCGAATGCAACTGTTACTTGTATTAGATAATACCTAAGTATCGTAGAGGTTTAATATTATAACAGACCTTATTGCATAGATACTGGCCGGTTGAACTTTGGTTCTCTATGGTTTGAAACACTTAAGATAGAAAAAGAATAAGTATGTCGCCCGTGTGGAAGATTCTGGTTGCTTAATAAAATGAACTACTTAATAAATGCCTTAAAAGTCAGCGAAGCCCTTTCATTTGTAATAAATAAAGAACGCAGTCTACAGTATTTTTGAAGCAAGAGCTGTCAAAATGTTATACTACATTACTATTTCATACAATTCTACGAGTACTAAATTCATTTGAGAGCTACTTTAATGTTGCATAACTTTTCTTTGTATTTTGTTGTAGGTAATGCCTATTGATATTTATACAGATAAAACATTAACATAACATCACACCTGCATTTCCAGAAGGGTCAGGCACAGATGTATCTTTAGTACACCCACATTTCGCCAGATACGATAGTAGTAGCCCGGAGTTTGGATTTGTGCCCGGTGGACGGTTATTGGCTCGCCCCCTTTTACATGGGACTGAATAGCGAAATGTGGGTGTACTATTAAGACAGTTCTTCGTGATTTTAAAGGTTCCTAATACCAATTGGACCCCCAACTACCAACCAAGCTCGCACTTGAGCCTTGCGAGCACTTTCCTAAGCTGTTTGAAGTGTGTTACACAGACGATCCTGAACTCGATGCACAAGTACCAGCCCAGGTTCCACCTGGTGAGGGCCAACGACATCTTGAAGCTGCCCTACTCCACCTTCAGGACCTACGTCTTCAAGGAAACGGAGTTCATCGCGGTTACCGCGTACCAGAATGAGAAGGTAAGCTTTTTTATCTCTTTAACACGTTTAATGCCAGGTGACTGACAAACAATACATTTTCTATTGTGTCTCGTTGTCTAGCATTTAAGATGCTAAGTTATTTTTTGTAGAGAAAAGTCACACAGATAAATCTCTGTGCATCACCAATTCTGACTATTATTTAGATGCAGTTTTTCGCTACTTTCCCTTAACATTACCATGCGGTTTCATTTTATAACATAACTACCGGCCTCCCGCGGTTAATATTGACATTTATCAAATGCGCGAACTGTCAAACGCGCGAATTTAAAATTGTCGTTAAGTTTTCTGTAATTTTCCAATTTTCTGTGTAACTGTCTTAATTTTCCTTACCGTAAGAACCCGCAAGAACCTTACAAAATATTCTATATATAAAACATGAAAAAACGAAATTGTCAAAGTCGTTCTCGAGTTACGGCGTGACCAAGGGAAACAGGGATTTATACTAATAGATTATAAGGAACAGAATTCCATGACTAAAAGTACGACTGGTTAACATCTCGGCGTTCTCATATGACAATCACGCTTCCTGACTTTCTGAATCATTTGTCTATAGAACTTGAGTTACCCTGTAAGTATCTAAAGGAAATCAACTGGATTGATACTTCAACGACATTAAAATTTTACAACCGTTTTCATTACTTCCCGTATTAGTAATCACAAGTAAATGGAATAGTTTTATGACAATCATATATAATTGTATTATGTGCAATCACGATGCAGGTAGGTAATACTGATCTCGGGTTTCAAAACTTAATTGTACTTACATAAAAATAATTATCAGTAATATGGAAATGCGAGTAGGTAGTACAGAGATATATAGGTACCTACTAAAGAGAAGTTTATCAGCTTATGAACAGCTTCACACAACAATAAGCATAAAAATCTTATAAACTTGTACTTAAAAACAGATGTGTAATTCTTTAATTGTCCGCAGATAACACAACTGAAGATTGACAACAATCCGTTCGCGAAAGGCTTCCGGGACACGGGAGCCGGCAAACGAGAGAAGAAGTAAGTACCTAACCCTTGGAACTAATTGGAACTCCCCCACAACACGGTAGCAAGTCAGTGGAGGAACACAGACGCATATCACGTCAATAACCAATTACAAATGAAAAATATGAAACGACTGCGGAGTTCAGCCAATGACAGTTGTTTTTTTTTTCAGTATTACGAATACTATTTAAAATTAGAATGTGATTGTGGTAACTCCATTTACTTCTACTCCATGCCACCGTCAATGCTTTCCATTTTCAAAATCAATCAAAGACAACGCAGCCAGCCTAACAAATACGTTTATAAAAAGATCTCATTACTTAACGAGACCAGAATAAAAATAAACGATCAAAACTATCACTTAATAGCCCCTTTTCTATATTTTAACACTTAATTGCTTAATTTATTGCCTTGTAAACCGAACGAAGTAAAAAAATATCTATTAATATAAAACTTCACTTGGTAGGTGGGCTTCAAAAAGACAAATGGCGGCGCAAACTGGCGACTGACTATTTAAGTAAAGTTAAAAGCTAACTAAATTAGCGTGGTATCTGTGAATCTTCAGAATTAATTAGGACAGAGCGTCGTTTCCGAGTCCCGAGCCGTTGAAAATTCAAATTAAACCAATCGGGCGCCTCCTTATTCGTGTTCGGGGTTTAAACACGGTGGGTAACGCTCGAAATGGTGGAGTCATTCGACTTGGCGCTTTTTTCTAGCGTCTTTGGCGTGCAAGGGAGAAAATTGGATTTCCGCGATAAAATCAGCTTTAGTTTTTTTTTTCTTCGCCGTATAATTTGCTCGGCTGTGGGGATAGGTTGCCGTTCCGCTACCTTATTTGAAATTCGAACAAGAGCTCAATTAGCGGGTGATACCCATCTGTTATGGCGCGCATCGTTAGTTAGGATTAGGATAGCGTTTTGTTAAATGCAATTGAGGTGTAGTGGTAACTAGTTTTAAACTTTTTAAATGTTAATTGAGTTAAAAGATAGTGTTAACGAACAAATGTAAGTTCTTAAACGAAAAAGTGCATATATTAAAATGAAAAAGAGGTCGAAGGTAATGGGTATTAACTTAATTAGCAGCTTCTCAAGTAGGTCTGTAGAGCAATATAAAGCATTCAGTGAAATGTTTGTGAACTTAAAAAGGAATTATTACACATTTATGGACAACCTCTAAATTACCAAACACCACCAATATCCACTATACATCCAAGCCGCTAAATAACATGAACCGACCACGTCCGGTAGCGGAAGCGATCCTAAATGCGCTTATACAACGTATTGCCGGACGATAGCCGGACGGCGGCCGCGCCGGACGCTGCGGACGAATCTTCACAAAATGGCGGCCGGAAGCGCGGGAAACGTGAGCGTTTTGACAAACGCCGCGCTCGGAAAAGCCGGCACCGGGCCACGGACACATGCCGCATAACACATCCGGCTGTAGGGCTGCCAGCGTTAAATAATTTATATTGTTGTTTAGTTAAAGTAATGAGATCGTGGGTAGAGTGAGAAAAAAGGTTGGTTTAGTGAAAGGGCTTCCGGATTTTGTGGAGAAATAAACTGATTTAGGGAATCATAAGTAACGTTAAGTTTAAGCTAACGTGAATGACGTTTGCATATCATTTTGGATGAACAAAACAACGTAGAACAAAATGTTAGCTTCTGTGAAAATTTGTATTTAAAACCTTTTTGCAGTTACCATAAATTTCTCTGCAACATCTATTATTTCTAATACCACACAGTAATATACGATATACGTACCTAGAGATTGCATAAAGCAACTAGCGTAGAAGTAAGTCGTTCGTTGCTCAATTATTATTAGTACCCATCTTTTCAAACTACAACGAGATAAATATTATGTTCGTTCTGCTGCTTGTACATGTGTTTACAGCCGAAAAGGAAAAGGATGCAGAAGCTTCGGGTGTATTTCTGGTGTTAAAAAGAAAAAGTGCTTATATAGGCTTTAAAAGAAATACACGGTAATTCCATTAGAGGATACAAAATGTGTACACACATAATATCACGCCTGTAATCCCTGAAGGGCTTGGGAGAGGTGCACCTATAGTAACACCCACATGTAATGTGTAAGAAGTGTACATGTTGTATTTGAATATGTATTTCTATCACCGAGCTTTACGAAGTAGGCCGAATGACACGTGACAATTCACAAATCGCTGATTTGAAAACGAAAATATGGCCTTTTACTACCTCTGCCGGTTACTGCCTCCTAGCTTCTCTTAAACCCAGCAACCCTGTCAATAATTAGCAATCTTAACAGCATCAATACAAAAGCCCGGCTTCGTCTAATCCTTCCAAAGACCACTAAGAATAGTTTTCTGTTAACTCTTAAAAAGATTTGAGACTGCTAGAGTCCCACAGCCTTTACCTACCACTGCCAGTTACTGCCTCCTCACTTCTCTTAAAGCCAGCAACCCTTCGTCTTCAATTAATATCATCAATACAATTTACCTACCACTGCCGGTTACTGCCTCCTAGCTTTCCGTTAAGCCAGCAACCCTATCTACAGTTAGTATCATTAATACAGAAGCCCGGCTTCGTCTAATCCCCCCAAAGACCACTAAGAATAGATTTCTGTTAACTCTTAAACAGATTTGAGACTACGAAAGTACCACAGCCTTTACCTAGCAGTAACTAGCAGAGGTTAGTTACTGCCTCCTCACTTCTCCTAAAGCCAGCAACCCTTCGTCTACAATTAGTATCGTCAATACATAAGCCAGGCTTCGTCAAATCCCTTCAAAGATCACTATGAATAGTTTTCTGTCAACTCTTAACACCTTAAACGCTAAATGACCGAGAAACAATACATTTTCTATTGTGTCTCGTTGCCTGGCAGTTAGGTGTTGTAGCACTATAGTATTCTGTTAACTCTTAAACAGGTTTGAGACTCCCAGAATCCCACAGCTTTAAGCACAACCCTATCTCATTCCTCCGTGTATCAGCCGGGTATGCGGGGCCTATACCTAAGGTATCGCACAAGGCCCTTTGATATCGCCCACCGTAGTGAGAATGCCCTTTTATGTCGCAGGCTGCTAATTAAGATGGGTCGTTTGGGTTTGGGGACATTTTGGAGGCTCAAAAGTGTGGGTGATGTAATTATTTTAACTATATTTAAAAGGCCTTGAATAAAGGAACCTAAATAATACATTGCCACGTCTGTATTCTTTGACGGGTTAGAAAAAGTACCTATAGTACTCCCAAATTTCGCCAGTTATGTTTAATCAAGCTTCCATCAACCGGGGCCAAGTCCAAGCTCCAGCTGCTACCGAGAAATTCTCAATATCACTTTGCCCGACCTGATCTAGGGAACCGAAACCTTCACGCTCAGCAGTATCGTCTGCAACCATTAGTCCAACGAGGCAGTCAAAAACTATCTACACTAGCACATTAACTAACTACCTAATATTCTTTAATTCATTGGGCCTACACGAACCTATTTCTATCAAGTCAAGCCTGAATAAAGTTAATAAGGTTTATATACAAATAAGTGCAAAAAAAAGCAATACAGTTTAGTATAAACGTCACCGAAACTAAATTGAGTCTCAAGATTGATTTCAGGATTTATTTAACACCTTAACAGCCAGAAAACGAGACGAGACACAATAGAAAATGTATTGTTTGTCGGTCACCTGGCGTTTAACATGCCATATATTATTACTATAAAAAGTCCTAAAATCCTTCATAATGACGCACAGTATTCATAAACCCTTTTTTATTTATTTTAATTATGGGAAATCATCCAATTACTTTTCCTGTTCTGGGTGGAAAGGAGGGCGTGTCAGGCTTTTACTGACTAAAACCCATCCGTGTTCCGTTCTTGCCCTTTACGTTCCAGGGCCACTCTTTCGAACATCTTGCAACCCTGCTTCGCCCCCCTCAATGCTGCTGACACATCTCCTTGAGGCGCGTATGGAATACGAAAAATTCTTATAGCTGGGCATTCCCTTCCAACGCTTATCTTCAAAGATTATTCAAGTCTTAAACTTTTGTAGCTAAATTCGTAATAGTAGCAGAGAATAACCACAAATTGATCTAGCTTTTCATATCCATAATAACAAGATCCTAGGTCTATAAGGGCTAATTTTTATAAGCAACAAAAGATTCCAAGCAGCTTATGATCCCTACTTAGTCTTCTCCGCGCCTGTCTAGCTCTCTAGCCGTTCTAAGTATAACATTGTACAAAAAAACAGAAGGAACAAAACACCTACTCAATATCCAGTCCTTGTCTTCACAAAAATAGCTTGTGGCGCCCCCTTGCGGCTTCCGAACTAACCGCGACGCTTTAAGGGATAAAAATTTGCCAAAATTACAAGGCAGGACCACCCCTGTGTCGCAAGTTTACATTGTAACGTGGACACCCTATGCGAACGGTTAAGTCAGGGATGTCAAAAATTTGATTGACATTTCACTTGGTGTAAGAGATTCTAGTTGGCATATTTTTAACTAAATTACTTATGTCATTTTTACCTTACCTCTTTTGTCATGACGAGGTACATTGTTGTAGCCAGGTATTCGTTTAAAGAATAAATTATACTATAACGTAAAGAGCTGCGATATGTTAGGTAACCCAACCATTCATAAGAACAGGATATGTAAGAATATTCAACTTGACTAAACCTGTCTTCTATTTCAGGTTAGCAAAAACTTTTAACATGTTTTACTTTCTGGTAAAACATATTCAAACAATAAACTCGCTAGACAGCACCAACCCTACGCACCAAGGGGTGGCACAAATTAAATTCTATCAGTCGACAATGAGACGAGTTAATAAAACGAATTCACCGCGGAACCCCGAAACCCAAGATGGGACCGTATTTAGGGATCAGTAAAACAATGCAAATGATAAAGAGTTGTTTGTTCAGCGGGCGACAGAAGGCAAATAATTGCTTTCGCTTTTTGTCCTTTTTGGGGTGAGCTAAACGTTTGGGACGAATCTTTTTATCCTTTTTGGTACAGTTTAAAAATATTGTACGCATTTAACGCGGTAAGGGGAATTGATATGTTGTACTGAACCCTTCTGTGTTAGAATTTGAAAAATTGTTGTTCGTACGTGTTGTTGTGTTGAGCATTTAAAAAAGTTATGAATTAGTTTTTATTTTTGCTGTCGTAATATACAATTTCAGTCTTTTATAAAAGTGTCTAGAAATAAATGATCGTCAATTGATATCTATATTAATAAAAGTGTTGGATACACTTCTTATTGTCAAAACCCTTTGGTAATACTTAAATGTAATGAACAATTAAGTACCTATTTAGGTTTTGACAATCAACGTCCACTTTTCGCGGCTTTTCCAAAATTGCTTCCCATTTGACCAGCACGGCCACCTTTACGAAAACTATTAGCTAACACCGTCGTAATGGCGTCGCGACGGTGTCTCAAATTTCACCATCATTAGAAGATGATTAACCTTTGCGCGGCGGTCGGGGGTCGATGCGACCCATTGCCTCAAATGTCAATTGTTTCACACCCCACGTTCCAAAGACATTTTGGATGATTTAAATTTTGTTTAGTTTTCCTTGTGGAGTTTAGTTTAAGGAAATGTTAAGAATACGTCCAGAGGATGTTTTGGGAATAATATTAGAATCAAGAGGTCGGTCTTAATTAAAGTTTTCTTTTTTTATTTATTTAACATAATGATTTTTGTGGCATCTCTTGTCGATTGTGATAACTTACGATTTGAAGTCCGATTTCGAGAATTAAGATTTGAAACTTCACTTCAAGACCTAGTAAAGATTAAAATACAATCTGATATTAAAAAATAAAACGCACATCTAAATAAGTCTTTGATTCTGGGCAATATAAAAATACATAAACCTGGTTCTTAAGTGACCGTTTCTTCAATATGGGGTTAATATTGATCGTCCCATATAATTGGTAGTACAAATAAGTAAATAACACGAGTAGTCTGTCCGTGTACCGCAGGCAGGCGATGTTGACGGCGCGCTCGGACAACCGGGATGACGACGATGAACGGCCGCTCGACGTGGGCGGGCCATCCAGTCCGCCCCCACCGGCGACGTCCACACAGCACAACACTAGCTGTAAGTATATACTGAATGTCTTATAGGCTGGCAGTAAACCTCCGGAATGATGAGCAGATAAAACTGAAACCAGAACGTTGGGAAGTGCATAGTATTTCTTATACATCTCACAGACCTTGATGGTTTTTTCTGGTACTAAATGATTTAGGTCAATCTGATAGCGGTTGGCGGTTGAAGTGCGTTGAATCTTCGGGATCATTCATCAGCTGAGCATTCCGGATGTTTACACCCGGCTTTATTTGCAGGACTTACGGCTGACTCACAAAAGCTTTAATGTCTTGCTGTCTGTCACTGTAAGGTGTATTGTGGTGACAGAAAAACTATTAAGTTAAGTGTAGGTTGTTAGTTTGAGAGTGTACTTTTTTTCTGATAAGTTTTATCAACTAAAATGTCATGTTAGTGTATGCAAGATGTAATTGAAATAACTAAAATCTTTACTAAAACTACTTTTACTATAGACATATAAAATTACAATAAAATGCCGTTCAGTACATTTTAAATGGTCGCATAACTTGACAAATTATAAAGAACAGCTGATTCTTTTGCATCAATCGCGATGTTTTCGGTCTCTTGTGTAAAAGTTCTTTATATGCATAAATAAATAAAAATAAATAAAATAAATAATGCTGGACAATCCACACAGCATCATCTAGCCCCAAGCTAAGCAGAGCTTGTGTTATGGGTACTAGATGACTGATATACTTAATACAATACATTACATAGATAGATATTTTTATTATACATAGCAAATACCCAGAGCACCCGGAACAAATATAAAAACATTGTGATTTTGGGCGCCATATGCCATGCTAACAACTGATTTGACAACAAGAATAACCTGACTTTACTTTAAGCAGTCAGTTAACCCAAGAATCTAAATTATAGCTTCATTGTGTACATATTACAGGCAAACTATTTGTTAATATTATAGGCCGTAATTTATGTAACGAGATTGGTGACGGGTGACTTCCGGACGCGGACGGTTACAGGGTTGTATAGTTTGATTGATTCGTTGAGTGATTCAGTTCATTCGTATTGCGTCGTGTAATGTCGATAATGATATTGTTCTAATTTCATATTGCTTGTTGTTAGCATACAATTACGCAGTCTCAAAGTTGTGACAGGATGAATATAATGAAGATTTTTGCCCACAATTTAATGCAATTCACAGCATTTATCGCATGGAAAAAGGGTTCAAGGAACTGTCATCTGCAAGATGCGCACGCTGTTCCTTAGTTTTAAAGTACCCTTCTCTTGCAGCCTGGTTCAGTTCGAGCGGAGGTGGTGGAGACTCGGGCGCGGAGGAGGGCATCGAGGCGGGTTCTGACTCGTCATGCTCAGCGGGGCGAGCACCCTCTCCTCCCGCGGGCCCCTCGCGGCCCTCGCCCGCCCCCGACGTGTCCCTGGGCCCCCCGGTGCAGCCGCCGCTGCTGCCGTACCTGTACCCGCCGTCGCTGTACCCGCCGCCGTTCTTCCCACCGCATCAGATGCCACCCGGGCTACTGTTCAACCTCCACCCCCTACTGCAACAGTACTCGCTGCCGCCGCCGCCAGCGCCGCCAGGCCCGCACGGCACGGCGCTGAGCAAGGCGCACCGGTTCGCGCCGTACGCGCTGCCGGGGCTCGGCTCGGCCTTCGAGCAGGTCGCGCCGCGCGCGCGCTCGCTGAGCTCGTCGCCGGCGCGGCCGCGGGCCGGCTCGCCGGTGGCGCGCGCGGCGTCGGCCGACCCGCCGCCCGACGCGCCCAGCTCCACCACGCCGGCCACGCCGCCCGCCTCGGACCTGAAGAGTATTGAGCGCATGGTGAACGGCCTGGACGTGGAGACCACGGACTGATCGCGACCTAGTACTGTACATACCGTGTATTTATATGGTGGGCCCCGGCCGACGTTTTGTATCGTTCCTATTTTGTTTTTTCTTTCGAGTTCTATTCGGGTCGATATTCGTATACTGATTGTACATAGTTAAGCTTACATTAGGATTCACGATGTAAGGTTCTATGGACGGACGATGTCGCAACCTGACTGCAACATTTACTTCAAAATTTTAGGTTTTCCTAGTAATAATTAAAATCCTATTGTTTACAACATTAATTCATTTTGAGATCTTGAAAATCTACAGATTTTTTATTCAGAATTAGTGTGCTTGACGTAAACATCCCATTTCAAGCATAATTTTATTATATGCTTGCCTATGCCGCAGTCACTTTGCTCCTTTACACAAATCCCTTAATTCCTAAATTGTCTGTCTGACCTTGCGACACCGCCCGTCGAACTTAGCAACCCACACGTTAGCAACACATAGCAACACTGCAATAGCCATAGTTTTAAATTAATACTCTAATTTCGACTGCCCACGGATTGTAGATGTGATGTTTGAAAAAAAAAGTAGTATGACTTTTAAGGGTAAGTAACGTCAAAAATTATAGGAGTTTGGATGAAAAAATAAGAAAAAATAAATGAAAAACCCTGAATGCTAGAAAAATGAATGATTACTTAATGACTTCAATATTACTTGGTTTTAATGTTAAACTTCTTTTAAAACTATAAAATACAACCTAAAACAACCTAAGTACATACGGTGTCTTCTTTTATATAGGTAATTGCATCGCGTTATGTCTCAGCGATTTTCTAGTGACTTCTAGAAATATAAGATTATGGTCATTACCTATGCTTCAAAACCGAAGCGTTAATTAATGACCTCTGGCCATCAAACGGCTAAGTAAAATATTTTATTTTTATTTATCAGACTTTCAAAATAAGATTTTTTTTATATTTTATTATTTTATTTTATTTTATTTTTCGGTTCTTCCGATTTTTATTTTACTGTGGAAAGGAATACTTATTTTACTCTACGATTGTGATTGGCCGTTTTTTAATGACGTCACGACTACAAACCGTAACGTCGAAAGATTAATTTCATTTCCCACTTTAAATAATTAAAATATAATTAATAATATCGCTTTATTTTGTAAATACATTTTGTAAGGTATATTTACGTGTTTAACTAATAAATAGACATATTTTGAAAATATGTTTTGTCAATTGTGCTGTGAGATGGCACGAGTCCGATTGCTGCTTTCGTAAAATAAAAATAGAACCTATGCACATCCATTTTTACTGCAAAAGAAAAAATCAGAAAATATACGTATCGCTCCGGTAGAATGTTTTGCTGAACTCATAAATAAAATAAAACAGTCAACATCTAAAGTTTTTAGCACAATAGACAATAGAATAACAAGTAAATTACTTTCACTAGCACCCAATATAATGATAATAATTAACCATTTCCCTTTGAGACTTGGCAAATATTTTTTTTACTTGCTAATCTGTAAAAAAAAGATAGATACATAGAAAGCAACAATTGGACGCGCGCAAAAATAAACGATTGATAAAAATCTAACTGTAAGTTAAAGTTTGTAATATATAGTTAATAAATATTGTAGTTAAAAATACAAAATATATAATTATAATAATTATAAAATGAATATAATTTTCCATGGAATTTCATTAAACTTAAGCAGGATAGAAACGTTCGATAAGTTATAGAAACTACTGTTTTAGTACATATTGACCTATTATTTTTTTGTGCAATACATATAATATTCAGCTAAACAAAGATTCCTGGGAGTTTATCAAAATTCCTATTTGAGTATATCTAACTGCAACATTTTTAACTAGAGGAAAATACGTCAACTTATGTGGCTTTTTCATATTACTATAAAAATGTCCAATGTCGGACTATAACAAGACGCTGTAACAATCGCCGCAAATAGACGTATTGACAATTAATCACCAATCACCAAGCTTGGCGAAAAGTGTGGGGATCATAGGTCACTATGTTCTAAAGCCATAAAAAACTGTTTATTTTCTTTTTATATCTATTTATACTTACAAATTACAATTGTCATGGTAACCAGTGATTTGATTGCAATAAAGAATTGTTCTTTTGCCATTTTTCTACAAAAAAAGTAAGCTTTGTGAAATGGAAGGAGACTGCAATTTTGCAACAGTTGTAATTAAAAATTATTCATTAAAATATATAGATAAATCTATTGACAAAATGAGAATTGTTTTCTTTCGACATACTTCTACCTTCATCCTGTTTTAGATCCTGCCTACCTAGCTCAACTTTTATTTATGAATAAAAAATAAAATAATATTTTTTTATGAATAAAAATAAAATCATTATTTTTCATGAATAAAAAATAAAAAAAATATTTATTTAAAAAGAAATTAATTAATTATAAACGAGTGATGGATGGTTTTATTCTAGATTTAGTAGGTATTAGGACTCTATCATACTACATACACATTACTGTGACTTCAATTTATTTATTTAATGAGGATCTCTAACAAAGTATATAAGTACACATATCATGACATACCTACATTATGGTGAACGAAAAAGTATTACGGAGGTGTATTCTTTCACTCGCAGAAGACCACAGCATGCACAACAGAGCTTACAAGTAAGTAATAATACAATTATTTATACAGTTTGAAAAGATAAAGCAGAAAATATACCTACATATATTAATATTATATTTGAATTATGCCAGTATTATATTATTTTTATTCTGTCTTAGAATACCGTGAAACAGGATGGATACTTGGGTAGAACTCGCGAGAGAAATAGAAAAACAATATTTTAATATCATACGTTTTCTGTGGTTAAGTATTCCAGTAGGTAATTCCTAATAATGTAATTGTAAAAATAAAAATGATAATTCTTTTTCTAAAATAAAAGTAACCTAAGTTACTCTTTATCACATCAGCTATCTGTCACGTAGGTGCCTATATTTTGTTTTTAATTCACTTTCCATAAGCTTAGCCAAATAGAAATGAATATTTTTCATTACCTTTGACTCGACAAATATGTACTTAGACCCATTTAGTACTTAGAAACATTACGGGAACCGTTACATAAGATCGGAGACCCATATTCATCCCGGTTCCTACTTTAAGTCTGCCATCCTCTCTGAACCCCTACATTTGAACATTAAAAGGTGTGGTAATACTAAGATTACAATATAAACTAAAACCCTAATATTGTGCATTCGCAAACGTATTATACCATTGTGTCCTGCTCTTGACATTAACACCATTTAGATCTAACGAAAGTACATTAAACTTGACCTTAGCTACATTATAATTAAGCACCCACCAGCCTTAAAAGTGGAACCTTGATATTTCCGATACAAATCCAAATAGAACTAAATCTCCATCGTCTTCGCAACATGAATGGGCATCAAACCCGCTACCAATCTCGCTCGTTAATCAGAGCAACGCTGACACTGTCCTTACGGTCTTATCCTAAGTACATCTGTAGAACGTTTCGCGCTGCACCTAAGCTCGCCTGCTCGCCCAGCCATCATAAAACTAGTTTAGCATACAAAGCTACTAAGTGGGCGAATAACACGGCGACGATCTGATAGCAAGCGACCAATTACGTACGTGACACCTCGGAGATGCCATCGTGCTAGTGTTGGTACTCGGTGCCCAATTACTGTTGTGTTATTTAGTAATTGTTGGTGAAAAAATGCTGTTTATGGTGCATACAGTAAAGATGTTAGATTCTGGACGTTTTTATTGTTGCTGATTGTGTGAAGGTGCTTTATGGGACGAGTTGGGTATTTTGGTTTTTACTTTCTGTCTTTGGTGGGTGAGGCAAAAGCGTGTAAAAGGTAACTTCAATTTGTGGGGTCTGTCGAGATTTTTGGTCTATATAAGTTTTAATATTTAGTTTATAGAACAAAAAACACTGAATTTAAAACAAAAAATGCCTGGTCTGTGACATACCCAACAGTGCACAGTTTTTGCATTAAAAATAATTTCTCCTTTCCTGTAAATCGTGGGTGCCTGTAAATACGATCAGAATCACACTTATATTATAATGCGAAAGTTTATCGGTAGGTACGGTGTGTGTTTGTTACTCGTTCACTCTGAAAAGGCTGAACAGATTTACCTACATGAAATTTGTTATGAAGGCAGCTCATACCCTGGATTAGAGCAAAAAAAAATAGGCAATTTCGAATCATCTCAAATTGATTTTTTAACCTTGACTTGCAGCTAGTATTAATTAAAACAAGACTCAGGTTTTGGTTTACGTTTAAAAACCGTAAAAAAATACGCGGCAATGCGATTCTCGAACTCATTTGTTTGGTTTTGGTTAACAGCCTTATTACAGGCCCTTTAAATGGTAAATTAGCACAATAACTGACATCTCAAAAGATCTATGGAAAATCACTAACTAACTCATCTTAAAATTTCGCTCGCGAACCCGGCTCCACACATTTATGACAACTGAATGTGTTCTCAGTAGACTACATAGAACGCAGCATCCGACGCGTGATGATCGTGTAGATAAGGCCTTATCGCGCGCACGTTGCGTTGGTGCGACTCGCGAGGTGCTCCGCGGGTGTGTGAGCCTTAGTTTTAGTGTAAAGGCTTGTGTAGATTGTGGAGATTTTATAAGCGGTAATGGACCTAAGGATCCAGCGAGGGAGAGGTTGTGAGTTCTTGATGACCTTTTCCTCTCTAGTGAGTATTATACAGTGGACCTAAAAGATTGTCTTAGTAAAAAAAAATGAGTTATCCTTAGACAATCCCGCCACTCTATGCCCAACCACTACGTCATCTCCTTAAAGTCAGATTTAACAGTATCGGCCACCAGATCATGCGTCGATAATGAAGGTCGACGAGGCCCGAAGAAACGAATTAACTGTCTTGGATCCCGCCATTACTAAAAAACGGCAGAGAAGTTGCAAAGACATGACTTAATGTTTATAGGCTATTAGGTCACAGACTATATGAACCTAAGAAGTCTGGTTACAGCGAGTGCACTACAGTAACTTGACAGATGGAAGTACAGAAGCCAGCACATAAAGCTACCCCAATCTGTCTTACTTCTTTGATAGTTTTTCAACATCATTACTAAAGAGTAAGGTGTGGAAATCGGTTGTCATGGTATGGGCATGTGATGCGAAGGAATGAGGACCATGTTGTGAGGAAAGTTTTGACTTTGAATGTGCAGGGTTACAAGAGTAGAGGGAGACCAAAGAAAAGATGGATTGGTTGTGTGAAAGATGATATGGCTAGAAAAGAGATGTACGGAAGAAGAATACATTCTGCGTCGACGCCAAGTAAATTGGGATAAGGGCAGGAGGATGATGATACTAGAGAATAAGGTTCATGTTTAGTTGGGAAAGTTTGACAGTCTCGGATAGCTTGATGTGCTGGCGTCAAAACAATTGGTACTGAGACTCACCATAGTTCAAATGCACGCTTGTTCGACACTCTGAAGCTGAAGATCTACATCATCCTAGAGAAGACTTAACATTTGTATAACTGATGACCGCGAACGCTCAGATTGTCTATAATTCGATTCGCTTATCGCTACGGTATGAATCCCCCGATTAGTTGTAGCTATAAAACTAGGAAACCTTTCTATCTGCACGCACCTTTACCTACATCAACCGCAAAGGTTTTATATCACGAGTAAATGGCAAACTCACCAGCTCCATCACTATGATCTGTGAGGTCAGAACAAGTACGGGATCAGTGGCAGATGATGGACAGCTAGTACTTAAGATACATACAGGTTCAAGTTGACTTCATACTTGTAAATAGTTTCCGGTTGGTGTTAGGTTCGTGAGATGGATGATTTTTCAACACGTTGAACCCCAAATGACCGATGAATAATACAATTTCTATTGTGTATCGTTGTTTTGCAGGTTGAGGTGTTAACATGACACTAGATACGCCTTTGTTCTCTGACAGGTCAGAAAGCGGTGTAGCTTACCCACATGTCGCTAGTTATGGTGCAAGTCCCATGGGGGGCAAGCCTTCTTCCATTATCACTATCATCATTACCATCATCATCCTCCTACCACTATCCCAGTTTAATTGGGGTCGACGCAGCATTTTTTCTTCCATATATTTGTATTTGCTGTCATCTAAATAATCATTTTCTTTTTAGTCAAATCATCTTGCACATGTATGAACGTAGATGAAGCTAATGAAGGACTTAAGAATCTATAGATCGTATCAATTGGCGTTCTATAGTTTCTGCCTACCCCCATGGGAAAAAGGAGTGAGTTTATGTATGTATGTATCTTTTACTAAATCCACCCATCGTCTCTTTTCTAATCTTAATATCACCCACATTTAAACTGTCGTAATCTTGAGTCCGGGCTTCTATCGGGGATCGACTTAGGACTTCACTAGTTCAGAGGCTTCTGTCTCGATTCCTATCGACGAAAAATATAGAATAAACAACTTAGGTAATAACAATGACACATTATTACTGATACAGGTTAGGAAAAAGCAACCCCAGGATGACCTTTTCCTCTCTAGTAAGTAGTATAAGTGGACTAAGTTATTGTCTTGGTATAAAAAACATTAAACAAGCACAACAGACAGCTGGGCGTTTTTGATAATCTAGATAGACGTGGCAGGAATGCAAAATATGACGCTCATTTGTAATTCTTTCGATGTACCAACATAAATTGCGATAAAACCACGTTTATGCTACACATACCACTTACTATCTAAGGACCGAT
This sequence comes from Phlogophora meticulosa, assembly GCA_905147745.2. Taxonomy (NCBI): domain Eukaryota; kingdom Metazoa; phylum Arthropoda; class Insecta; order Lepidoptera; family Noctuidae; genus Phlogophora; species Phlogophora meticulosa. The sequence continues at coordinate 11,983,289 of LR990537.1, read as the reverse complement.
CGCGCAAAACTTTGAACCATTTGTTCGTTGTGATGTTAAAATAACATCACACCTGTATTACCTGCAGGTTTAGGCAGAGGTAAACATAACATAGCAACACCCACATTTCGCTAGTTATGAAGTCCCATGACATAGTCGCGTAATAGCGAGCGTACTGCCATCAACCGGGAAATTCCAAGGGCAATCCCAATAACACTCTGTCCGACCCAGGAGTCGCGCCCAGGACCACGTGCTCAGCTGCACTGCTTGCCACCGATAGACCAACATGGTAATCAGTTGCGGTGATAGTATGTCACTTATAAAAGTAAGAAGTCAACCGTGATTATTATTATCTTCCATGACATTGTCCTGGCTAGGCTCGCCCGAGGAGTTCCACTATCATACCTTCTACCAAACTGCATGGCTGTCCTGGATTCCGACAGCCCATATTAAGCATATTAGTAATTTACTGATCAATAAGTTACTCCTGCATTCTTTAAAAAGGATATTTGATTTTTTTATCTGTGAACAAAGTGAAGCCTTTTATAATACTATAAACTATGCAGCTCCTTGGCTATGGTTGATCCAAACCATTTAAAATATCTACTCTATTTAGTTCATTTTCTCCAAATTCTTCACCCAACACTTAATTTATTTAAAAGCCCAAACTAACCCTTTTCTTAACTCAGATGTCAATTATAAATTCGGCGTGAAGAAGTATTTTCGGTATTTCAATTCTTGGCGCGAAAATAAATCGAAAAAATCTCCTAACAAGCTAGAGAGGCCATTATAATTAACTGCTAAGGGTTATTTGGTAGTGTTGTCTCCCTCTTTTGTGTGGAGGAGGTGTATTTTTGTCTCGGTCTCGCTTTGGAAGTGGCGACACAAATCACCTGGAACAATGAGAAGACAGTTGGCTGCTGGGTCAAGGATTTTAAGTTGTGGATAATCATACGGAATAGAACAAATAAAAAAATATTAATGGAGGTAGAAAACTTAGCTGCCTGTCAGTAGCTGGAGGAGTTTTAAAGTCAGGAATTCTTATAAAGACTCAACAAGTAAGTGAGTACCTAATAAGTAATAACAAACTTGAATGAATTTGCAGAGCCTTCAAAACTTACGATTCTTCATTTTATGCTGGCCTAGCGAAACATCGCAGTTTCTTTGGAATGTTTTCCTTTACAAAATCATCATCATGTGCCCAGCCTTTTCACAACTATGTTGGAATCGGCTCCCAGTCTAATCGGATGCAGCTGAATACCAGTATTTTACACGGAGCGACTGCCTATCTGACCTCCACATCCCAGTTACTGGGCAACATGATATTCCTTGGTAAGACTGGCTGTCAGACTTTCGGGCTTCTGACTACCCGTAACGACTGTCAAAAATGTACAAATGACAGCCGAGACGAAAGACTTAACGTATTTTCCGAGGCCCGGAGGAGTCTCGATATGTTACGAACGGTCACCCATCCGCAGACTGACCTCGGGAAGCGTTAGTTTAACCTCCGATCGAACCGTGCGGCTGTTTTAATTTAGCCACGGAGCATTTCCTGTACCAAGTAAATTGCAGTAAATTAAATGGGCTCTTAAAATAAGTTAGGAGAAAGTTTTTTTCGATTTCGTCACCACGCGTCTGTCCCATAGATCTCCGAATTACTTGAGTACTTAACCCACCTCCAAAATTGCCGCATATTCACAATTATTTTGAAGGCAGTTTAAGGTGATTTATTAAGAAAAGCACAGGATGTCGTGCCCCACAAGACTTTAAACTCCATTTAAGGATATAAATTGATAGCAGAATGAAGACTTGGAGTTATTTATGCGTAATTATTCATGATTTTGGTCGGACAAGATTCACTTATGGGGATAACATGGCCTGGCTTGAGTTAACTTGAGAAGTTACTTGTACATCTACATAAATCGATTAACGTCTTGCTACATAGGTATCGAGCAAAGCCCAAGGGCGTGCTATGGGATATTTTTTCTACAATTCATTAATACGATGATGTACATTATTATAACTATAGGTATGTAGGTTAAGTAAGAACAAAGTGTATGTCAAAACTAATGAACAGAAATAAATATCATATATCAATTTTTTTACATATATTTTTTTCTATGATGCACATAGGTACTTGCTCTTAGAATAACATCCAAAAGTCCAAACTGAACGTTCATATTAAATTGGGAAAATTTGCCATTTTAGGATAGCTTGATGTGCTGGCTGTACATACAATTTATATTTATTATATTTGTAAATTACTTGGAACAGGCGATTACCGCCCTACACGCGGACAAAAGTTAGTATGGTAATGGGGAAGCTGGACTTCTGCACCGTATCGGGATTGCTCCCAATAAAAGGCCTCCGCTGATTAATATAATATGTTTATTAGGAATCGGTCTTTACATAAGCACCTTGTACAGAACAATCCGTCTACCCTTGACAAAAGGCCCGTTCTATATTAAAAAAAATCGAATATTGCTTGACAGTTTTAAGCCAGAGAGAACTGATGTTCTACCAGCCTATATTCAATAAGTTCTGCTATTGTATACGACCTTTACAGAAGGTACTTGCTTACTAAATATTTTTTTTGCTTTGAGGCAAATTTCTCAATCTAAAAATAGCCATTATCCTCTTGAGTTTTTATATAATTTTCCACCATAACTGTGTACCTACGCATTTTCTTAGTGGAAAAACAACATCTCAATTAGGTTTGACGCAACTTCTATTCATAATTCTATTCCATCTGGCATCATGCTGTAGGTAGTCTTGATGTCACGGTCACGCCTTTCCACTACTTACTGATAATAATTTTCTGTGTTTTTATTTTGTCATCACTAACATAATTTAAGCAAAATGTTTACTTACGCTATCATTAGAAATACCTAGTACCTACTAATTTTTGTTTTTTGCTGTTAAGATGTTGTTTAATAAATTACCTATATAAACAATTATACTTCTTATTTTGTATACGTATAAAGATGAACTTAGAATGCATAGTTAACGGCACGGATTCAATTTAAGTATAAAATGGCTATGCGCGAATTTAACCCCTCCACCGCGTCCAGCGTTCAAGATCCGAGCCGGTGCTTGAAGATATAAATTGAAAAAGTCGCATTGGCACTTGCTATGATTCCAAATACGTGTCTTAAATATTATTTTTTTATCTGAATGACGGACAAAAAATCCTTTTTTTTCATCCAGGCATCATCCCTATTCCTGAGGAAGGTTAGTTATAGGCATCTTTAACATCACGCTACTACTTTTGAGAGTGGGTGTTACCTGATTATTGTTTTTTTTCATTCGAAATTGGATGTTATTGTGAATCTAGCTGTGCCCCGTACCTACATCTAGAAACACAATCAAATCCCATTTAAGCAACAGCACGTTTTGATTCCTTATCCACGTTTTGTCGACTCCTAAGAATACCTTTCTGGTCGCGATATCCGCCGCTCACCGGCTCAGCAATTAATCGCCACACTTCAAATGCCAGCAGCCTCTGTTTACCGCCGTACCCACACAGTCAACCAAGCCGCATTATTTACATAGTTTTAAATAGTACCTAGAATTAATTCGCCCTAGTTTGGTTGTACAGTAACAAGATTTAGTTACTTCTAGACTGTTGTCAATCAAATCGACCTTAGCTTGTTTGAGATAAATAAAAAAAATTGACGTACGTAACAAACGTAAAACAATAAATACGAGTTTAAAATTATATCTAAAATAATTATTAATCGTTAAAAGTAACATTGTTACACGTCAATTTTTTTTTATTTATCTCAAACTAGCTAAGGTCGATTCGATTAAACCAAAATCTTCTATAAATACCACACTTGAGCGCTGGACGCAGTAGTTGGGGTAAGTTCTCGCATAGGCGCTTTGGCCTACATCGACTACTGCGCAACTCAAGGTCAGTGCCCAAGATCCGTGCCGGTAACTTTACCATGGCTGTGCAAAAAGTTTGTCGGTTTGTGTGTGTGATACGTTTGTTATTTCTTCAGGATGAATCGGCTGAACACATTTTGACGAAATTTGTTTTGAAGGTAGCTCATACCTTGGATTAACACAGGCTACTTTTATATCCCAAATCAAGTATGTAATCCTGTGGGAATTTCGAATCGTCCCATATTGATTTTTTATATTATAAATGGGAAAGTGTGTATGTCTGTTTGTCCGTCTTTCACGGCAAACCGGAGCGACATATTGACGTGATATTTTAAGTGGAGATAGTTGAAGGGATGGAAAGTGACATAGGCTACTTTTTGTCTCTTTCTAACCCCCCACTTCGAAACGCGAGCGAAGCCACGGGAAAAAGCTAGTCTATCATTAAGAAAAGTCCATTCGTGACAAATACCTGAAACCTAGAGAAAATTACAAGATAATAAAAATACAAAAGACATACTTAATAGAAGAAGACCACTTTTAAATGCTTGTTAAACAATTATTAAATTATATCTAATTATGTCAGTTATCGCAATATCTAAGAAGAGTACCTACCTAGTCAGCATCAACAAAGTAAGCAAAGTTTTTATCGTCTTGATATTATCAGCGCGGTTATAATTGTTCTTAGTATTTTCCGTCGTCACGATCAAGTAGAAATATCTCGTAACAACACTCGTCTAACTACAAAAAATCTTCACGGCGTACAACAGTGAGAAGTGTCTCAGGTAGAACGGTTGGTACAGTCAGCACGTCAGTGGTAACGAGACCAGTATAAACAGGCCTATGGTTGTATTGATGTTCCGTACCAGACTAGGCCAGCTCGAGGTCAGAGAGGTTCCTTTGACGTGCTGCTGTAGTCACTTTCAAATATTTTTGATGAAAAGTTGGGTTTTAAGAAGTAACAAGAACAGGGTAGGGATAACTTTCTAATCTATGTAGACCTGGAAGTAGAAACTGTATACTTAGGTACCAGTCGTAACTAGTAGTCAGAAACCTGAAAGTCTGACAACCAGCCGTACGTAGCCGTAGTTGTACTAATTTGAGCCTATTTTGGTATAGGTAGTGGTTTTTACTCTAAGTAAATACGTCCTTCACTTATAATTAAAATAATCTGATTAATATTGAATTGAATTGATTAAATTAAATTTGACGGCACGGTTGGCGCAGTGGCTGATTAATTGACTGCTGCGCTGCGTGTCGTGGGTTCGATTCCCACACGGAACAAATATTTGTATGGCCTACAGGTAATTGTTCCGGGTCTGGCTGTTTGTGTTTGTGAGTTTGAATGTTTGTAAACGCACCCACGATACAGGAGAAATTCCTAGTTCCTATTTCGTTTTTTTACTAAATAAAAAAAACAAATCAAAATATTATGTTAACCTAAAACATATTGTCAGAAAACTATTAAGTATAAAATAGGACCTAACCACGGTAATATTATAATAATATTACCGTGACCTAACTGTGGAGATTCTTGCCAATTCTTTTCCACACGAAACCACCTTTTGCAACTAGAATAATTTTTGGTAATTTATTTTAATTTTAAATGTGACGTCCAAAAGTGCCTTTTTAAAGGTGTAATTGAACATTATTTGACTTTAACTTTACCCAGGGGTATCGTGTTAACCAGTTGTGGAGGTCAGATAGTTTTGACAACATGGTTGGCGTAGTGGCTGAGCAATCGACTGCTGCACCGCGTGCCGTGGGTTCGATTCCCGCACGGAACAAATATGTGTATGGCCTACGGGTAGTTGATCTGGGTCTGGCTGTTTAAGACAAAAAAAGGCAGTTGCTCCATGTAAAATTCTGGTATTCAGCTGCATCGGGTTAGACTGGAAGCCGACCCAACTATAGTTGAACAAGGCCCGACAGATAATTAATTAAGCAGAAACAGTATCAAAACCTAAGTGTACCTAAATCAATTAGTTCGATAACAATGTATACCAATTTGCAAGTTAAATGATGTAACTATGAGAATACAATTAAATCAATTACAGACTGCCCGATTACCGTCCATAGATTGATTGTCGTTTATAATGGATTGTGGGAATGGCTTCATATGCCGTCATTACGGTGGTTACAAGCAATAACCCGTGGTTAGGGCTGATCGCCACGCCTTTAGACTTCTTTGTGACTTGATTATGAAGTAAAAAGTGGTTAAAGAAAAATTCCATGGGGTTCTGTATTTTTTCTACGTGTTGGTGAGTTGTACACTGTGCAGCAAGAGCCCCGATTTTTTACAAACTGAATATTTTACAAGCAGGAAGATGCTGTTTAACTAATTTATAACATCTTTTGCGTACTAATTATGTTTAAATATGTCCTCATCTGACAAGTTTACCTTTTGAAAGGGCAACTAGAGTCTATTCTTTTTAGTTCTTGTACTTTGAACATTCAAATATATGTACATACTTAATACAATATATTACATAGATACATATTTTTTATTATACATAGCAAATACCCAGAACACTCGGAACAAATCTTTGTAGATCGTACAAACATCTGTCCCAGGGCGGGAATTAAACTCGCAACCTCCTGCCTCCTGCGGACCAGCCGCGCCTCATCGGTCGTCAATTCATACATGCCCTATATTGGTAATTCTCTATTAATACCTTTTAAGAAATTATATGATCTAACTTCAGCATCTGTTAGCAACAAAGCTCTTCAATCCATTCCAAGACATCCACTGATCCAACCAAAAAGCAACAAATCACCAAAAACAAGCGAGACAAAAACCTAACGTCATTTAGTCGATAAGAAACATCGATTGTAGTATCGATACCTGTAAAAAAGGGGGGAATGTAATCGATTAAGCTAACAAAAGTAGCCCATCGTATATATCAGGGGGATACTCGTATTTTAGGGCTTTTTCTGTCAAGTACCCGAGCGCTCCAATTGTGCTGCCTTGAAAAAAATGACAGTTTAAAGGCGAGTGTACACGGACGAAGGTAAGGCGGTGTCAGGTGTGGTTAGATGTGAGCTGACTTTTGTAAAGGAGAAGTGTAGTTTTGTGTTATCATATATAAATTAAAGTAATAAAATAGTAAATAATTGGAATGGGATGTACACACACACACATACATATTTGGTTTTCAAATATTTTTGTTTGATTGTTTTTTACTTGCCTTTCGCTCTTTCGCTTGCCACTGTAGATGTACAGACATACAAGGAACATAACCTCATTTTTTTAAGTTGAAAAACCATCATAGAGATTTGATTAGCTTGATGTGCTATCACCTAAATAACAGGTTCACCGATTAAGTTTAAGAAAAATAGGGTGATCCCGATGAAATTCACTCTTAAACGAAACCTTATCTCCCGAAAAATTGTGTGCAAAAATCCTGCTCACGTTCGGCTCACATCGACTCCTAAGGTCCCTCTCATGTACACAATCCCTTACAAAATGTCGGTCCTTTCCCGAATGGCGTTACGGACAAAAACTGATGAATTTGGCGACATTTCGCTGAGGGCGCCACTGGTAACGAATGTTTGCCGACGATCGTCGTGTGCCAGGGCGGCGGTTTTTGCCATTCTAAGGAAAATTTATTAAAGAGTTGATGTGTTATTTTGTATTAGTTTGTTAACTGTGTTCCTGGGGTTGTTAATTTTCAGATCTTCGACAGATTGCTGTAAAGGTCCGGAGATAATAATGGGTGCTGCACTCACCAGCCGCCTAGCCGTGGTGTTCAAAGCCGTAATATTCGTACTTTAGCTGTCTGTACTTTAAAAGAGACGTGAACTCTGAGTTTGTTTCTACTTAGAGTGGTCAGGTAAGGAAACAACGACCTAATCTAATTCAATCTGATCATTTTATGACATGTAAAAGTGTTTTTAAAACCTGTTTGCAGAAATAAAAAACGATTCATTTCATATAATCATGAATGTACTCTCTAAACGTTTATAGCTTATATCAACAAGATTTGAGGTGATATTTTATATGCACAAAAACCATAATATGTTCTAACATTGAGGAAAGTGCAAATGGAAGTTATGTTTTTTCTAGTTCTTTCACTGTTCTTCTCTGATTAATTTCGTTGTGGAGTCCAAGACAGTCGGATCGTGTTTCCGTATATCATCGAGCTTCATTGTCTCGACGCTTTTCTGGCGGCCGCTACTGTTGATTCTGGCTTATGCAGTGGTTGGGAATAGTGTGGCAGGCTTGTCCACTCAACGTATTTAAGAACATGACTATGTTCTTAAATACGTTGAGTGGACAAGCCGTTAAATATTCGAGAACGACGGTAATGACTATTACCGTCGTTCTCGAATGTTTAACGGCTTGGCAATTATTTCACTACAATTTCATAAGCAGTCAAAAGAACCTTCTGAATCTTATTATCTAGCCACTTTTTTCAACATTCACTAAAAAGGAATGTACGAAATGTCAGGACCCATATGACATTTCGCATAGCTTAAGAAATACCAATACCCACAATATACCCATTAATTTTATTCCAACTCATCTCGTATTCAAAATTCCAACACAAACCACATTACACAGGTTTTCTGTTAAAATTAGATGTTATACTCGTACTCAAACTATGTCGTCACGTTCCCGTGTCGTGACGCGTTGCCCGCGCGAACTCACGACAAGCCGTCTAGTTCACGTAAACTGTCTTACGTGAGATTTTATACCGATAGTGTATTTGTGTATCTTGCGCAATCGCGGCTATGTACGGATGGGTGTTGTGACATTTTGGGAGTGACAATTTGAAATTTCAAGATGGCGCCTGGGAACATGTCACAATGAGCTGTCAAAATTTAAGTCTTTTGAAGAATTGCTTACTATTGATGACTTTTCTGCAGGCAAACTCTCAAATCCAAATGATTTCATAAAACAGGATAGAAAAGTTAGGTATATTGGTCTTGGTTGCTTGTAGTTCCCATGAGACTGTATTTAGCCCTAGATATTTGGGTTTTGTTGATTATACCTGTCTGACATGTGACCTAGCCTGACGCAGTTAACCACCTTGTGCTTTTCTCTCCTATGTAATATGTTGCACTGACGGCTCAGAATGCATATTGATGATATTACCACACTTGAACAAGATGGATCGCTGATCATCGGTTGTTATTACTTGTATGTTATGGCTTGACGTGTAAGTAATGCAACTTACTCATTCCGGATGCACTTAACTCCATCATTGCTCCAACCTATCATCCCACAAATCAATCCGGACTAATTTGCCAGGACACCTCTTATAACCAGTCCAATTGCCTGTTTTACATCAGCGAAACATCTTCAAAATTCGTGTTTTAAATAGCAAAAAAACCTTCTCATTGTCTGCCAAACGACCGATACAAAGCAATAATTTATGACATCCTATTTTTTTGGCCACAATTGTCTCGTGGCCTGGACGTTGCATACATAACCAGGATACTGAGAAATTAATCGCCCTGCAATTTAGATAGACGTCCTGTTTAGTTCGCATGAGTACGGCTGACATGCATTATGGATGCAGTTTTTGAGAATAATCGGAGTCATAGTAAGCCAGTAAATAATAATATTAGTCTTTAATTATCTCCTCTGCTCCACTGCCCCAAATAAAATCAGACACACGTTTTTTCACATAATAAAAAATATTTTTTTAGAATGAAGACGCCATGGCGGGATCAGCTGAATTCCTTTGATACAGACGATTCCCAAATAGCCCCCAAGACAGAGAAAAGTGGAAAGAGAGTGACGTTTGCCCTGCAATAGTAGAATCCAGGCTTGTGACATAACATACCATAGTTAAGACACTCGTATTTTAATCTTAGCTAATAAACGGCTAATTAGTGGTAGTAATACCTCTAAACCAACACACCACACAACTCACTCGCAACTCGCTCAAAACCATTAAATAAGCTAGCAAGTAGTGAGTCACTCAGACCATTTCCAAACCTAGGAAGTGTTCGAAACTTAGGTTTTGAATTGATCAATTTGTCTTGTTTAAGCATTTTATTAGGGTTTTGAAATCATTGGAACGTCGAAAATATCAATAATTTCATAGAATAACACCTTAAACATAAATGACCGACAAACAATACATTTTCTATTGTGACTCGTTGTTTGGCAGTTAAGGTGTTAGTATGCACAAAGGCATAGTATAGTAATAACGACATATGTGACATTTTCCACAAGATTCTGAAAGTGGAATTAAACATGTTATTTATAATTATTTATTGTATTGCTACGTATCAAATGGTTGTATCATTTCCTTATGTTAACACAAGAACTTACCGAAGGCACTTCAATTTATAATTTTGTACTATTTGAGAAAATTTGGGTTGTGTAAAGTACAGACTTAGGCATACTAGCACTGGAGATGGTCTGCTCAGTCATCATCTGCCTAGGCTTTTCCCTACTATGTTGGGATCGGCTTCCAGCCTACTCGAATGCAGCTGAATACTAGTATTTTACATAGAGAGACTGCCTATCTGTCCTCCACAACCCAGTTACTGGACAACACGATACCCTTTGGAAAGACTGGTAAGATGGTCTGGTTGTTTGAATTCCCCAGAAGATGAACGAAAAAAAATTGATTAGGTCTGCCTACTCTTGTGGTGTCAGTGTTCTTAATCCATGGCTTCCTCCTGCTTATTTTGAAGAAATAAATTTGTTCTACCGATTATCTAAACTAATCAAACTTTCTATAAAATTATCATTCCCCAGTGATTTCCTACACTTTCGCTATTACAGTGCAAAATAACACCAAGATCATCCAAGACGTGCGCCCGCGACGGGTGGCCCGATCTATTTCCGACAAATCCCGAGAACTGCCGAGCTCCCCCGAGCTACTGCAAGATTACCTGCCGCGATACACATAATTGATGGGGCTTACGACCCCGATGTGTGTCTCTTAGCATGTTAATACACGTTTACATTTATCTTAATCACCGATTTTAGTGATGATGCTGATTGGTGACGGGTGAGTGATCAAATGGTAAAGCTTGTATCTTTATTTTGTACCGTAAAACGGGGTGAATAGAAACGCAGGGGTAAATAGTAACAAACCTTAAAGTGAATTTTCGCGTTAGTTTAACATTATTTGATACTACGAGGGCTCTTTATTCTTTAACAATTGAAATGAATCATTTCGACACCTTGTCAGCTATAAATATTAATATTGACTCAATGTTTCAATCTCATTCAAAGTTTTGTTTCACTTCACCCCATTTTACCGGTATGTGTTGCCTAGAAATGAGGATCATGTTGTGAGTAAACTGTTTACGATAAATGTGTAGGGTTACAAGAGTAGAGGAAGACCAACATGACCTTCATAAGTTTTTTTACTGTTTCTAGAAAGCTGTCTCAAATTCTAGTTTGTTACAATAGAGTAATTTTTGTTTTAGTGTCAGTATTGATTTTTTTCACCCATTTCAAATCTGGGTAAGTAAAAATTTTACTTTTTCGAATTCTTATGTATTCATTTATTTTTGTGTGGTGTGTTGTGCAATTTTTATGCTGGCAACACTGACGGCCCGACGTCAAAAATGATCGTGATAGAATGAAATTGTAATATTAATATTTTTCGTGAAGTAATAATGATAAATATGCTTAAATTCATATATTTTGTAATAAGGGTCTGTGTTTGTTAATTGTTTTGCTGCAAGATCAATGAAGAAATCAATAAACTAATACGAGATGTCATCCAACGGACGGATTTGAACTCACGAGCAAGCCCGGGGAGTACAAGTATGTTCTTTAATTTTAAATCCGTAAATATTCAATAATAGCAATCAAATGTTTCTTTTTTTAGCCTTATAACCTCCAATAAGTTACCTACTAACAACGTACTAAGTAGTACGAAGCAATTCAAAAACCGAACGCCGAACTCAAACTTGCAAATCGAGCGTGCAACTGATTACGAAAACCCCGTAAGTTCGTATTTGCAACCGAAACTCTCACGTTCGGAAATTTCAATAAAATTGGAACGGCTGGACAGAGACGCGTGACAATTTTATCGTCTGCGTCGCCTTCCCAAGCCGTCAGTTTGCCGCCAAAAAACAAAGCAAAACAGTGACAATTGGTGCATATCCTCGACGAATTATCCCCGTTCGGCGCCTTTGTCCAATTGAAACCTTTATTTTACCATTTTTGCCGTTTTTCCATTCTCATTTGGTTATTTATCTTTTCTTTTTAGGAGTGGACAATGAGCTGCGCCGCTCATTATATCCTCGCGAGTTAGCACGCGAAGCTATACTAAATCTCCGCTGGAATTCTAGCGAATTACCTGAGTTACTTGGCCCGTTTTTTCCATGTGATTGATTTGAGTAAAAATTACTTTTGCTTTTTTCGAAGACACAGTTGCTGACGTCGGCGTTGGCTTTCGATTTGTTTTTTTTTTCTGGTGCCGAATGACGGATTGAGTTTTTAAAGCAAGGATTGATTTTGCGTTGAAATGTAGACGTGATACGCTTTAGTGGCTTGTATTGTGTTTACTTCTTCGTAGCCATTAATCAAGTCGTTCTTTATCAGTGTATCATCGTTGGGAGCCCAATTTTTGGTTTCGTTTCTGATCCGACTGCCTCTTTAGTCTAGTGGTCGTGTGTGCTACTGTTAAGTATGAGGTCTTGGGTTGGAATATCGTGCCGGGCAAAGAGTTATTTAGTTTTGCATCTGGAATTTCTCTGTAGCAGCACGGAGTCTGGGTTCATGGTCGCTTAATGGTCTGTTATAACATTAAACCTCTACAGTATCTACGTAAGTTGCTATTCTTACTAACTAGACAGGCCGGGTCAAATTGTTGGATCCTTATTAATAATTGGGATCTCCTATGTCCGTATAGCAATCCGACCTTCGAAATAACACAAGATTGGGCAATTTGATGAAGTTGCAGTCGGAAATTAGACTCGGGAACTTTAAAGATAAGACGATTTTATTTGATACTAGCCGCCACCCGCGACTCCGTTTGCGTATCTTTATAAATATATATATATATATCCGTGCCTATGTTTTATTATGCCTGTGTTTTATTCTGAAGTATAAGCTATGCTACTGTAAAGTGTGCTACTGTAAAATGGTCATGATGGCCCAGTGGTTTTGGTCTCGCCTCTTGTGCACCAGGTTGTGGGTTCAAACCTGGACAAGTACCAATGTTAGTTTTTCAATTCATATGTACTTTCTAAGTTTATCTTGGACATCACAGACATCGGTGAAGGAAAACATCGTGAGGAAACCTGGAAAACTTATAATTAATATAATTCTGAAATCGCTTACCCGTCTTGAGCAAGCTTGGTGATTAATGCTCATGCCTACTCTGTATGAGAAGAGGCCTTTGCCCTGCAGTGGGACAGTAATATTTTGCGTGAAAGAGTAACAAACATCCATACAGCCTCACAAACTTTGACATTTGTAAAGTCTTTTTTTTTAATGAGTAGGTATCACCTCGGACCTGGATTACCCATAGATGTTGAACTGGCCAAGTATAGTACAGCGGTCCAATAGAATAAGATGCCAGCCTACACTGGTTTAGTTTACACAGACGTGTGGCCTACCGAACCAGCCAGCACTAAAGAAATCAAATTCCGAATCAAGACAACAATAAATCACTTCTATAATTCCCAAAAATAATTTCATTTTACGAGCAACCGATTCAGTGTCTATGCCACCCTCATGGTTGACCACAATACCCCGTGACGAATCTCCACCATCAAATAAAACCAGCGGTTTATATTCGACACCAGCGCCACAATAAATGTCCAAATATTTGTTACTGAGCATTTGGCGAATTCAAATACACCCGTGACTAAACGCCCTTATATTCCCCTGAGATCGGTCAAGTATCTCGCACAAAGAAAAACCAACCTTAAGCCACCTTTGCTCCGGTTTATTTTACCCTAGCAGCTGTTGTGAAGGTTGATTTTCATGCTGAAAGTGACCATTCCAATTTCAAACTTACCTTTTCTAATAACGAGACATAATTTTGAGTAACAACGTCTCCTAGACTATAAAAGTTTTATCCAAGGGAAATTCAACTTTCGTATTTTAGTATAGAGTTTAAAATCGCTTGACAATGCTATTTGGTGAATCTTTAAGATAGAATTCGTAACGGCTAATATTGCACGGCGATATTGGCCAGGAGATAGTAGGAGGATAAGATTTATTCGCCATGGGACCTTCATGGTGGTTTTCATATCAAAATTAAAAATCTCTTTGGGGGAGCAAAGAATTTGGGGAAAAAGTATTTTTATTATTGCTTGTTATTGCTATTGACACTATGTTTAATTAAACGGGAGATGGGGAGAACTAATTGGAGAATATTTGCAGTTATGATAACAACACGTCTAGAACATCGACGATAGTTTGCCGATGCTACCACTACTTTCTCAGTTACAAAGTTTTGCGTAATTTTTATTTATTTAGAAAGATCCTTTACAATATCACATTATATTTGCTTCAGGAGATGTATATTTAATTTACACCGAAATAATCTTTCACCACATTCTCTAAGTTGCATTTTCATGAAAGTAAAACCTCCTTAGTACTCTACTTTTATTCAGTAAGAACATTTAAGAGAATAAAAGAGTCCAGTGTGCCTAGCATGACAGTTAGACGTTACCGCAAATGTCGGATGATTTTAAAATTGGAACTACGACTATCCTGCACTTACCTTTATATTTTTTAGTTATGATGCAAACACTGATAATATCACCTATCTAAGATATGAATAAAGACTTAAAAAGACGAACAACAAAACGAATATTTTAAATTTTGAAATCGTTCGAATTGACGTTAAGTAAATCAAGCATTCGTGCTAGACACAATATTCATGTTTAACCAATTGCAATGTACCCAACATTGGTTCAAACCCCAGTAACACGTACCAACATTGGCATCAATCCTGTCCGCGGTCACACCGCTGATGAACCACAGGGTGCGGCCACACCGTCACGGATGGCGCCGCGCGACAATGCGACAATTTTCACGCGCCACCGCGCGACGCGTAATGACGCACGGAACACGGTGGAACACTTTGCGTATTGTCGATGGCATTAAAAGATACCAATCATTCAATTGTGCAGGCGATCGATACACTTATAAAGGTTGAATGGTGTATTCAGTGGCCACTGATGAGCTTAAAGTAAATCAGTTTGTTTCTGAACAAGGAACGATGTATTTATACCCGCTTCCAACAACACTTGGTGAAGCCTAAATATGATTGGACTGATGAATATTTAACTTTTAAAAAACAAGATCAGGCAAAAAAAAGACTATAAGCACTATTTAAACGTCAAAAAATCACAGTCAGTCTCCCAAAACGCCCGGCTTTCACCACTTCCTAGCGTTTTTGCTAGGAAGAGGAAGTGGAACTCTTCAGCAACACATCTGTATAATAACTTAACTTGATCACTTGAATCTATACAAAATATTACAAAAAATGGCGCTGAAAATCCAACAGGGCCTTTTTATTTTGGTGTTGCATAGTGCTTGTGGCAATGGATATTTAGCTGTGCAGTAGTAAACATTTGACTGTATGTTTGTTTTCGAATATTGAGCGTTTGGCTTTAATATTACTCTGCAAAGTATGTAAACATAGTGTGCGTTGTATCTGTGCAGAATAAACAGCTTTTCTTTCTTTATTTTCTATTATACGTAATGTTTGTTTTCACGGTAGTGCTTAGAAGGTGACGACCATATGGCTAATGACAGCGATAGCATGCAGTGGGGCAAACAGTTTTATATTAGAATTCAAATACCGATGGTGCTTTTATAAAAATCTATGTAAAAGTATAATTTATAAATATTACAATTTTAGTTCTTCTTTAAGGGCTGGCGTGAATTTGGAAGACGTAAGTTTGTCTCGAAAGTGAAGTGATACATCTCTGAATTGCTCCTAGATACAGCATGTTTTACCTAGCTGAACGGATTAACTGGAATACCACCCATGTTGTGACTTGACAAACCAACCCAATATGAAAAAAAATTGTGACAATGACTGTTTACTTCACACAATTCAAAACCATTTCACAATGGACGAAACAGTATGTTTATAATCAAATCTATCAACCTATACTTATCAAAATTAGTCTGCTTTGTGCCCCATGGCTTGCCTCACCGGAAAACTAAACAATAGCCACACTAGCAACAAACAGACCTATAATTCCCTAAAATTAAGTAATAAACACTCATTTCCTAAAGAAGTGGCCTTATGACGTCACGGGAGACCGACGAAACACTTAGGTAGCGACTGGTAGCGGAACGCAGGAAACGCGCGATATTTATTAGCGCTTGATTTATGCATCGTCGATATAAGGCGCGGTCGCGATGTGATGCGCTCCGCGCCGGTTTTGTGGACACACATTGCTTTTTGGCTGGAGTTGGCATTTTTTTGATGATATTTTTGTTTGTCAATGTTTATTGTTTTTAATAAATAAGTTTTTACGATAGAACTGGGAGGGGGTATTTTTTTTGGAGAGGAGCACTTATCTTAATAAAAACAGCAGCACAGATTGATTGAACGTTAAGCTGGGATTGCCGAGGTCAGCCTGGATGGGTCACCGTTAATTACATATCAAGACCTATGCCTTTCATTTGTACATTTCGAAACGAGGATCACGATAGTTCTTGGCAAGACTGGTTGTCAGACTTTCTGGTTTCTGACTACCCTTTACGACTCTCAAAGATCTACAAATGACAGTCGGTTTGCTTGCAACACAAAAGACTTTTAGAAAAAGGACTTGTTATTTCTTTTATATATGTATGTATTTTCTTCCTTCACAAAACTACCCGAAAATAATTTCGTCAGATTTTTTCTATCTACACGTCCCGTCCGTGTGTCGCGGCCGTTTTCACGCGCCGCTGCGACTATTAATATTCAAATTGGCGCGATATGTCGCCGCCCGCGCTGTGTGAACCCGCTTTAAATTTATATTGTACTGGTACGCTTCGATGTCAGGCTCGCTCTATCCGATGGGGACTTTATTGTCATCGACGGGCTCTCAGTGGTAGTCAGAAGCCCGAAAATCTGACAACCAGTCTTACCAAGGGGTATTGTGTTGCCCAGTAAAATTGTGGAGGTCAGATAGGCAGTCGCTCCATGTAAAATACTGGTATTCAGCTGCATCCTGTTAGACTGGTAGCCGGCCCCAACATAGTTGGGAAAAGGCCAGGCAGATGATGATGAGCTCTCAGTAGGCCGAATATTTTTTCTGTAATATTTTTGGGACCATGTTAAGCTACTCTTGCTGAGGCCAGTGTATGAATGGGTGACCGTTCATTACATATCAAGCTCCTCCGTGCCTCTCAAAGCACTTTAAGCCTAACAGTCCCGGCTGTCATTTAGATCTTTGACAGTTGTTATGGGACAAGCTTGTTCCATCACCTTTGTGTCAATGTTCTACATCAGACTGTGAATACGAACAATCTGCTCATCATATCTCATGGGAGTGTACTCTTTGGTAAAATAATCGCAACATAATGTTAGATAGTGTGCACGTTGTATCCGGATTTGTTTACTATCCGGTCCTTGTTGAAACTCGATCAAATTTCCGTGCGTTCAAGCGTCTTTGCCATACCTACTATTGGAATCAAAAGTAACATAATTTAGGACCCATTAATATCAGTGTTAATTGTTAAACCGTGGTGCTAGGCAACTGGGCCTAACCAAGTTGTAAACGTCGCTTTGTGCCTATTGGCATAGCTCTGTTCTGTCTCCTGCTTGATACGGAGGGAAGTGGAAGTTATGTATTTTTCTAACTCCTCCGCTGTTCTTTTCTTATTAATTTCGTTGCGGGACCCAAGACAGTTGAATCGTTTCTCCAGGACTCGTCGGGCTTCATTGTCTCGACGCTTTTCTGGTGGTCGCCACTGTTGATTCTGGTTTTCAGGAGTTGCAGTGGTTTGGGAATTTGTTGGAAAAAAACGTTGTTACGGGAAAGACAGTTTCGTCAACCTATTAATCTCCTCATATACAATTTGTCCGTTACCTGCCAGTTCTGTGTGTCGCGACAGTTTTCACGCATCGCTGCTGCTATTTATTATTCAAATTGGTGCGATCTATCGCCATCGGCTACCGGTGTGAACCGGCCATAATAATTTATTTGAATCGTGCTGTATTTGTATTTATATTCAAACTAGCGGTTTTGGCGTTTATTTTGATAACCATGAATGTTGTTTCGTTGCTGCTTTATATTATGTAGATGATGTGATACCTATGTAATAGCCGTATAACTGTGTCTGATCAATAGACTTATACACACCAAAATAAAATAAATAAATAAATAAAATAAATAATGCTGGACAATCCACACAGCATCATCTAGCCCCAAGCTAAGCAGAGCTTGTGTTATGGGTACTAGATGACTGATATACTTGATACAATACATTACATAGATAGATATTTTTTATTATACATAGCAACCCAGAACACCCGGAACAAATATTTGTAGATCGTACAAACATTTTTCCCAAGGCGGGAATCGAACCCGCAACCTCCTGCGTCGCAGGCGGACCTTCGCCCGCCGCGCCACATCGATCGTCAAAAAGAGAATGATGATGATGATGATGTCATCTAGCCTCGATTGCATTCAATGGCTTTCTAGGGTGTTTGTTGCTCTTTCATGTGCTCTCATGTGGTTAGCGTATCCAACTTTGGCCGTGAAACCCCGAGCACAGAGCGGATATGTCAGAACACCAAAATATAACGTAGGTAGAACTGTTTACTACGAGTAGGTACTTATGTAAGTACTCGTAGTAAAAAGTTCTAAACAATCAGATCCAGCCTGTCCCTTGCTGTCCTCTTCAGCGACGTCCTAAGCCGAGGTTCGTACCCCGCAGGGGGTGCCCTTAGCGATAGTCGCTTAGCTTATAAGTTTGTATGCCTGGCTGGAGGCCTTAATTTTAATTAAGCACCCCACAGGAAAGTTCGGTTGAGCAGTAAATATCCCTGAAGGATAAACTGCGAGATGCCCATTCCAAAAAAAAAAAAAAAAGTTCTACCTTCATCATTTGTGTGATGACGGAAAATAGACATTTATGGGAGAAGAGGAGGGCATGCTGTGCTAAGCCCAAATTAATTGTGGTAAGGGCAGGATGATGATGAAGAACGACGATGGTGTTGACATCATCACCTCTTTGCAGACGTATTGGTGATGTTCTGTTGTTCTCCGAACTCGGCTTTTCTCTCTGCCGTGTGTCTAGGTCGCCTATCAGACAAGAGGGTGCTGCTGCATTAACTCTTGGTATACCCATTTTCATTTTCTTTAGATCCTCTTCTATCTCTTCTCTATCTTTTGGATCATGTTTCTTTTTTTTACACTAGGGCCATAGGGTCCGTGTGCTCATCTTAACGTGACCTTTTTGTGTCCAAAGAATCAGAATTGCCTTGAACTTGACAGTGCTGCCAGGTTTTTGGACACTTTTCCCGTAGCCAGTGATGCGGATAATTTTTTTGATGCCCTATGATTCTTGTCTTTTCTTTTTTACGTTAGTTTATATAAGTATTGTTTTAACTTATAATATATTTTATTGATACGAATGAAAAATTTTCTTAATGTTCTTTGAAGATCAATAAATAATACTCAACACAGACAGATCATAAAACACACATTTTGATATTTATATTGTTTATATCTTTGTGTAAAACTAATAAGTACCGATGACCGTCATTATTTCCACGAGCAGTTCCCATATCTTACAGGTGACAGGCAGCTGATGCACCCGTTGGTTTTTCATGACCATATACATCGGAATATATTCTATAAAGTATGATATTATTGTAATAGAAAGTTATCTCTTGTAATATGATTACTATTTGAAGGATCCGTGTAATAAAGGTTACAATGAAAATTCACAGAGTTCGCCCTCATTTGATGATTCAACATGATTCTACAATTGATGTTTTTAGCCTTTTTTTGATACGATGTGGAAAATCTTCATGGATGTCCTCCGCCCTGGGGGGGGGGGCGAAGGGGTCTGTCAGAGTCTTACTGACTAAAAACCACCCCGTTGTTCCCTCTAACACCTACGCCGGAGGTCGCGGGATCATACGATCCTTCCGCAACTCCCGGCTGTGCCGGCAAGTCTCTGCAGGCCTCCTCAGGTCGAGGGGGGAGTGAGGTGCTTGACTCACCCCGTGACGTCTAAGAGGGGCGCGCGTGGAACACTTCGCGCCGACACCTCGGGTCCTGATGGCTATTGTTAGGCTGCGTCATCCCACTGCTGGGCAAAGGCCCCCTGACCTCCAGTCCTTTCGATTTCCAGCTCGTCCCGCCATCTTCTATGAGGTCAACCGCGACGCCTTTGGGTCTGTTTTTTGGTCGAGAAAAACTGACATTTGACATTGACGGCTAAAGAAGTTAGTACTTCAATAATAAATAATTTCATACGCATTCCTAACAGAACAACCTCTTACTTTTGAACTCGGCTAACACTAGTGTGGCGTCCACACTCAAAAGTAACCGATACGTATCGATAACCCCAAATCGTTTTACCACCGCGTTTCATTCGGCGTCCGACACACACTCACAATTCAATGGTAAACGCGTATGTTTTTGTGCATTCTCATTTAACGCTAACCGACAGCCAGCACGAGAGTACGCTTTATAACCTATAATTGTACACTATTTATTGGTATGTATAGAACAGGGGAATCTGTGGAGTCGGTATAACGTTGTTCTGTTTTGAAACTATGCTTTTCTTTGCTGCAAACTCGTTTTTTGAGAGTATTGTTTGACCGTGTGCCCGATGGTTTTCGTAGGACGTGAATTTCTCAAAACCGGTGGAGCAACCAATTTACTAATGAACAGAAGCTTAAGAATCAACACCCACAAATGAGGAACTTCCAAAGTAATTTCAAAAATCCTTAGTTCTCATTTTGCTATACATAATAAGCTCTTGTATATAATTTCATGTTTCTAGACTCGGTAGTATGGACTGTGCGATGTCTGTCAGTGGATTTAAAGATGTTATTTTTGTTTTTGCAGTTGGACATCTTATTTTATTTTATTTATTTATTTGTAAAATCTCCTTTACAGCTATCATTACAGGTTTTTTTAGGATTACCTAATGCGATAGAGTGGCCTTAAAATGAACTTATTATCTAACATTAAAAACAATAATTAGAAAAAAAAGAAACAATAGTTGAAATAAAAAATAAAAAGAAATAACAACTTATAGCCTATACTTTAATCTACTCCGTAACATAAAATAAACAATAGCATTTTTGCGAATTCACTCAAATGGCATGTAAGTACATCGATCTTAAGATGAAGCTCGTTAATAACCCGAACTGCGCGGGTCAATGGTGTTTTGGGGAGAAGGTTATTCTTGGTAACCGGCACCGGCATCTTAGGCTAATGATAATAGACTTACCCCCAAGGCCACAAATGGCTAAACGTCGGTACAATACATCCCTGCCTATTCCTCCGGGGAATACAGGTGTGAATTTATATCCCAATATGCCAGCTGTAATGATAGCACAGTTAGCAAAAGCCGCGAATGGTTCACAAAAACTAAGATAATGTTGAAATACTACATGCTTTGAGTATGAGCATTGCTCTTTGGACAAGTATAACCATTTAACTGTGACGCGAAGCGCCTGCTTACCTGAACAGGTGTAGACTTCGGCATTAATTTAAGTATTTATATCCATTCGTACAAATAACTAAAATTGTACTTTCCTAGAGTAATGTTGGAAAAAAACAATTTTAAAATTTTTCGTCTCTCCGTCTATTTTTTTCAGACAATTTCTGAAGCGGGTTAGCCGATTTTTACGGGGTTTTTACTGGCAGACACCTGATATTATAAGGAGTAACTAAGGCTAGTTTAAGTATCGGGAAAACAAAAATTGTTTATTCCGCGTGGACAAAGCCGCGGGTTCTAGTAGAGAATGTGTTGAGCCTATGTCACACCGTAGTGTGTAGTTTAGATATACCGACAACCAAATGAGCCGTGTGTGTGATTGGAAGAAAGAAAGATTTAAAAATTTAACGGAAAATTGGACAAGCTTTTACATTGAAGGTAATTAAAAATAAAACTAATATGTACAGATGCCAGCACATCAAACTACCCCAATATGTCAAATTTCTTTGATAGGTTTTCAACTTTATAACAAAAGGATAAGGTTCATATTAAATTGGGAGAATTTGACAGTTTGGGGTAGCTTGATGTACATGAAAAGAAAAAAGAACAGAGCATTATAAGGCATCAAAAAATTCCCCAAGTGCCCCAAAGCCTGGCAGCATTGCCACGTTGAATGGCATTGTTTATTCTCTGACCAAAAAAAGTCAGCCCTCTAGTCACGTGTAGAGTCGACCAAACACTTCGCGATGTCTGGAAAAACTAGATGGGCATCAATCACATCGAAATTTAACAAAAAGCTTGTGAAAACTATAAATCACAGCCTCTCTACAACATCTCCCATTCGCAATAATAAACGCTGAATGTAGATTATTTGATGCAAAACCATGTGAAAATGTCAGCTCAAACGATTGATTGCGAAGTAATTTGCCATGTTGGCGCAATGAATAATTGAATTTACACAGAAATTGTATTTAACACATCATTATCGTGTTCACAAAAAAGATGGGTAGGGCTACGCGTTACCAGGTTTGTGGTATCGCGGTAAACTGCACTTTTGTCCAAGTATGGTATCGTGCCACTTTCTACGTGGCTTCTTGGAATATGACGTGTTGTAAGGAGTGTGAGTTCTAGATGGATATCGGAAAAGGGTTTGTAAGCCTCTGGAACTATCTGGATCACGTGTTTTTCTCGCCTATGTGGGAAAATTTGAATTTAGAAGTCATTTCTTCCGCTTTTGTCTATCATGTTGGCGAAATATCGTCATCAATCTCCTGCCCTTAGGCAACGATACTAATTTATTTAAGATCGGTATAGCATAATTGTATCTTCTTCTTCCGAATATTAGTACGCATATCTCAGTAGCTATTTTATAATGTATGGCCAACCATTATTTTATTTATACTTTTTAATTTAGAACTATTAATAAAGGACGTACAATTTTCAATTGTCAATTTTAGGCATAATTTCTTAATAAGGTTAGTACTAGTACCCTACTTACTAACAGCGTGAATTTAAGTATACGTGAAGACAAAAACAGCGATGCAATTTTCATAATAACATTTATTAAATGGCAACCCTACCGCTCTCACACACGTATCGAATGTAATACACAGATTTTGATTAATTCACTGAGAACGCGCGAGAGGGCGCTGTTAATCTAGCTAATGATATTGAGCTCTGTCACGCCATCGCCTTACTTATATGGCTCTTATCTACTTTCATTAAATAGACGCCTATAGGCGCTTGGGTGGGCAGAACGAGTACTTGCAGTAGCATCGGTATAAAGAATGTATCACACGATAGCTATGTTATTCTGGGAACACACGCAGTCTGCACAGCAGATTCGCTAGTGATTTTTAAATCTCAGGTTACCACAAAGATTTTGACAGCCCGCTTCTTTTGCTGCCGATGTTGTGTTGGCCCTCCTCATCATGCACGAGATTGTGGGTGGAAATCCAGGTAAGTACCAAATGGCATTCCTAATTCACATGTATTGTCTAAGATCTTATCTTTGGCATCACAATTTTCATCCTGCAATTAGGAATTTCTTTTGCTTAAGATGCGAAACACGCAATGAATGTCGTAGAAAGTTAGTTCTCATCGGTTACGCACTACTCTGCAGGACTCTATGATTAATATTATTTATACTCCTTATTACCAAGGTCCAAACACAAAAGGACCCCTCCAACCACAACTTCCGTTGATAAGCGATGAAGTAATTACAACCCAGACACCCTGGACTCATGCAATCAGGCACCGTGAAGACACACCTCTGTGCGAAACCGTCACACAGCGTGAGTGTCAGGATTGTCACGCAAAAGGAATACTGGTTTCAAGATTTGAAATGAAATCATCTGCCTATAACCTATGTATTCCCAACTATGTTGGGGTCGGCTTCCAATCTAAGATGCAGCTGAATACCAGTATTACATGGAGCGACCGCCCATCGGATCTCCACAACCTGGTTACTGGGAAATGTTGATACAAGTACTGGATGGATCTGTCACCAGACTAAATTTAATAGCGACCAATATTTACACGCAGTAAAAGCGACATCCTTAGCTAATATCCCGTGTTCTCAACAATTTACCGTCGCCTGCTAAATTGCAACCTGTCACCACTGACAGGATAACGACATCGTGCATTGTCACTGCTAAAATCAAGGACATGGGATTTTGCAGGACTTCAAGAGCTTCTCTTTTTACGGTTTGAACTCGTAAATTGCTTAATTTGCGCGTCCTGGTTATTAAAGATGGCGGAAAGTCATGTGCGACTGCCTTGTTGAGTTGTTGGTCTACTGTTTGCAAGCGTTACTGCTGACCTTGGGGTCTTGGTCGATTCCAAGGTCAGGCAAGGAGTTTTGGCCTTTTTTCATCTGGAATTTCTCTGGAAAAGGCTAGGGCTCTGTTATGTGGGACTGTTCACCGTCCTGGGAATACAGCCGTGATGTTATGAAAAGTCATATAATAATAATAAATAATAAATAAATAAATATTGCTGGACAATCCACACAGCATCATCTAGCCCCAAGCTAAGTAGAGCTTGTATTATGGGTACTAGATGACTGATATACTTAATACAGTACATTACATAGATAGATATTTTTATTATATATATAGAAAATACCCAGAACACCCGGAATAAATATTTGTAGATCGTACAAACATTTGTCCCAAGGCGGGAATCGAACCCGCAACCTCTTGCGTCGCAGGCGGACCTTCACCCGCCGCGCCATATCGTTCTTTAATGACATTTAAATCAGTTGCTAGTTCCAAAACAGAGGAGCTCTCCTTTCGACAAGTTGAGAAGACAGTCATGGAGACCGTTACCCAAGCTGTTATATTTTTTAGCTTTATGTGCTGGCGTCTGTACTTAGATAGGTACCGCATCCAGGAAACAGGCCAGTCGCTAACATACAGTTCTGACTTCTGACTCCAGCTGATCCGCAAAGTCAAATCTCTAGCTAGGTTAGTGAGAAAGGTTTATTACAATCGAGCTTTGACCTTTTCCCAACTATGTCGGGGTCGGCTTCCAGTCTAACCGGATGCAATTGTAAACCAGTATGTTACATGGAGTGACTGCCTATCTGACCTCCACAGTCCAGTAACTGGGTAACACGACAGTCGACACCCCTTGGTCACACTTTGGGACTTCCGACTATCCGCAAAAACTATCGAAGATCTACAAATTGCAGCCGAGACCAACGGCAGGACCGGCACGGAGGTGTCTCGATATGTTACAAACGGTCACCCTTCCACAGACAGACCTCGGCTACCTAACTAGCTAAACCTTCGATCAATCGAAATTTGACGACCGATGTGGCGCGGTGGGCGAAGGTCCGCCTGCGACGCAAGAGGTTGCGGGTTCGATTCCCGCCTTGGGACAAATGTTTGTACGATCTACAAATATTTGTTCCGGGTGTTCTGGGTATTTCCTATGTATAATAAAAAATATCTATCTATGTAATGTATTGTATTAAGTATATCAGTCATCTAGTACCCATAACACAAGCTCTGCTTAGCTTGGGGCTAGATGATGCTGTGTGGATTGTCCAGCAATATTTATTTATTATTTTATTTAATCCGTGCGGCTGTTTTTATTTAGCCACGAGCTCCTCTTAGATACTGTTTTGTTTAAAACAGAATGCTAGACTACCATCAACTGTTTTGTCCCCGAATGTGTAAAGCACATACCTACTTATATAAAGGTAAAAGTACTCCCCGCTTTTTCTTTCTCGCAGATAACAGGCCTCATACACAACACATAATTCTTATTTCCTAATTTAAATGACATTAGTTTGCCTTCCAATATAAAAATAGGGATGTTCCGTGTCTTATATCGTAATTTTATTCATGCCTTCCTCGAATAATATTACACAATCAGCTTCCATATGCTATAGACCATTAAATTCTCTGTAATGTCACAAAACACATAGTTTATATTGTGTTTTGTTAACATACAGGCTGGACTGCTATCTAGATAATTGCGTTACGCCTTTCAATTAAGACTGTAGCAGATTTTTATCAAATCATTATTATAGTTATGGTCATCCTGTGTGTCAATGGTCGTTTACACAGTGGCCAGACATGGCACAAGTTCTTCTAAATCGTCAACATCGTCTCTAAGGAAAATCATGCTCACATTGACAGATATTGGAGCTGAATATTCCGTGCCTCGGAAAGCACGTTAAGCCGTTGGTCCCGGCTGTCATTTGTAGATCTTTGACAGTCATTAGGGGTAGTCAGAAGCCCGAAAGTCTGACAACCATGTCTTACCAAAGGGTATCGTGTTGCCCAGTAACTTGGTTGTGGAGGTCAGATAGGCAGTCGCTCCATGTAAAATACTGGTATTCAGCTGTATCCGGTTAGATTGGTAGCCGGCGTCAATATAGTTGGGAAAAGGCTAGGAAGATGATGATGATAGAGCTGAATATAGTGTTGATGATAAATTAGATGCTATAAAGCTTAATAAATATGGTAAAGACCAGTAGATAAATGCGGTTAGTTTTTAAGTAAATACTTCTTTAGCCGCGATGAGCGATTTTTAGTAGTGGTAAAACTTAAGGATTTGTTTCACCGACATGCTAATGTGATATGTTGCGCTACTAGACTGCCAGTTATTTCAAAGTTTAAAGTTTTTGTCCGCAGTACCTATACTATGACTGCCCATTTTTTTCCATCAGAAAGTTCTAAGTAGAATTTCTGTACTCTCCTTAATTACTTCTGTCAGTAGTTACGCCTTACCACCCACTCCATTAACCACAGATTTACATTCTTATTTTGAAAATTCAAAATCGATCGACACGTGAACACGTCAACCGTTCCGGATGACCGCATAGTGCGGGGTGACGTAAAAATATAGCCACCTCGTCACCCCAACTCGATACACTCGTGGGAATCGATTACGAATCGATACGAGTTGTAAATCGTATAATGATTATCGATATGCCGATAAAAGGTCGTTTAAATCGTGTTGTGTCACTCTGAAATGGGATTTAAGGACAGTATATTGGGTATCCGATATCTGCTTGAGGAATCTGTAATGGCTTTGGTTAACAAAAGCTTATTTGGCGGATTAATTTGGCTGACCTCTGGTAATCGAATGAAGTGACTAATACCTAATTCCACAGACCCAAAATTATCGTATTTAAACCACTATCGACTCGTGGATTCTGCATATAAACCCTTTTATCTACACCATTGGAAAACCGAACTGACTTATTTGAGTTTACCATAACCCCCTGTCTTAACATAGAATAGAATAGAATATTCATTAATTGGCTCTAAATGGCGGTATTTACAAAAAGGTGGTTACAATAATATTAAAGAATCCTTGTACATTCTACCATTTTGGCATACAAACATACACGACTAAAATTTATCAGTTAGAAAATCCTATACTGAAACCTTCCGATACGTTGACATGAGAGTTTGAATTCCACACGTAAAGAAAAAATGGCTTCTAAATCTGGAAACCTGCGCAACAGAAGCCTAGCTAATGGCATCGTATCAAAGATACTAAAATACAATTTATTGACGCAAGCAATTGACGTAATTTAAACGAAATTAAACAACTTTATGCAAACATTTGCCTACTGCCCGAGTTTGAGGAAGTATTACCCACCTAATGGCTCAAATATAGAATTCCTTGTTACCCAATCACCCCTCGATACACTAGGATACGAGTCTCTTAAAGGATTACATAATAAAAATTATAATGTTACGTACGTCAGAGGTTCCATCGAGGGGAAGTGTACAAGAGGAAAATGCTGTAAACGTTTTGTAAAGTTGGGAATAGATTTATTTTTCTGAGAACAATTTAAGAAACTGTTACATTTGGTACGAAGGGCAGTGGCGCATGACGTAGCGTGGGTTTCAGCCGCCCGACCGAACGCAGAATACGCCGCCCGTTTATTTAGAAATAAATAAAGCTTCCTTTTAAATTTCGAAGCAATACCGTGAGAGAGAGAGAAACTGGAATGACCAATTCAATCTAAATACCAACTTTTATCTACGTTGCCCTTTACAGCATTTTCCAAGAGAGACTTTAGCAAAATGATTTAGGATGAAACAGCAATCGAAGCGAGCTCAAAAATATGTAGAATTGTCAGCTTTTTGATTGACCATTCGTAGTATGAATGGTTAAATTAACTTTTTACTTTTAATTTATTAATATTATGTGTGGTGTTACGCGAATGGATAGAATAAGAAATGAGTACCTATGTAACAGGAAGTGTGAAAGTGGCGCATGTAACCGAGAAGTTCTGAGGAACTTGGTTGTCATTGTATGGGCATGTGATGCTAAGGAATGAGGACCATGTTGTGGGGAAAAATTTGATTGTGGTGGGTGGGTTACAAGAGTAGGAGACAAAATAAAAGATGGATCGATGATGTGAAAGATGATATGGCTAGAAATGAGGTAACTTTTGAGATGACGGCAAATACGAGTAGATATGTATGGAAGATGAAGACATGCTACGCCGACTCCAAATAAATTGGGATAAGGCAGGATGAGAATGATTATGATGATGATCTTTAAATTATGTACAATATGTACGTACGTCCTCTGTGGCAAATAAACAGTTTTCTCTATTTTCTTTCCTTTTTTTTCTTTTGTCATTTTTCTTTCTTTTGCTTTCGCTTAAACTTTCCCAAAAAACCGAAACAATTTACGCATTCATAATCCCTACGTTTGACAGATGACCGGACTCCATCATCCTACATGATTACGTGGCGTGTTCCAAACTGCCGAAATCTACCGTGAAGCTATCACGAGGCCTCGTGGTGGTATCAAAGGTCATCACAGTAGAGAGGGCAGCATTTAAAACAATGATAACATCGACCCGGAGCGACAGACGCTGAGCTACCGAATCAATATTGGGGCTCAAACGGTTGTGGGATGTATGTTTGTGGAGCTGTTGATACCGAAACGTGTTTTATCGGTAAAGGTAAATGTTTACTTGTGTAGAGGTTAAATGCTATAACAGACCTTCTTGCATACAGGCTGGTAGAACCTAGGTTCTCTATGGTTTCAATTATTCAAGTAAGAGGAACAATAGTTTAGAAGATGGGATATATCGGCCATCTCAGGGAAGTTTCTCGATTGTAATGAAATGAAGTATTTTAGGAAATGCTATAAAAGATGCGAATGAATGCCTTGTTTTTATAATAGTTAAATATCCCTCTCTACACTTTTAACTGTACATAGACATTTACAGGTCTTCAGTAAGTCGACTCTAAAATAAAATAAAATATTTTTGTATTTTTTTTTATATTGTTTTTCTCGCCAACAGATTCTGTAAAGAAAAAACTTTGACTTGGTAATCATAAAAGCGAAACTATAGGTACACCTCCCCCCTTCCCTTATCTTTCAGGGAACACAGGAGTAATATTATGTTACAATTTATTTTCTGACTCAAGATCTGGCTAGGCAGGAGGTAAACTCTGAAATTATCAATACGACTGAATGACGCGTTACATCAACCACTTTTGTAAAAAAGGAAGAAGGATTCTGAGACTTAGAAAATGTTGAAAGACCGTTCAATATTTTGCTGTCGACAGCAAGGCTGTTGGGCAAATTAATCTGACTGACAATTACGTCAATGCCATTAAATTGGACGAGCGGTCATATGTTTTGCAATTGACTAGTTGCTCATGATTACTGATTGGCCGTAAGCCTAGCGTATCATCATAGTCTTACATCAGCCTGAACTCAGCTATACGAGTCATCATCTGTCTAACTTTTACCAACTGTCTTGGGGTCAGCTTCCTGTCCGGATGCAGTTGAATACCGGTATTGTTATTAATATGCTTAGCTTAACCCTCTCTCAGCCAATCCGGATGTTAAATGTCTTTTTTTTTTTTTAAACGTTGCCCCACACTAGGAATTTCTCCTGTATCGTGAGTGCGTTTACAAACATTTAAACTCACATACACGAACAGCCAGACCCGGAAAAACTACCTGTAGGCCATACAAATAATTGTTCCGTGTGGGAATCGGCCACTGCGCCAATCATGCCGTCAAAATGTTACAACAAACACCTCCATCGGATCTTAAGAGGTTTCTAATTTTGAATGAGACAGCATCAATACGGTATCATCATCTCTATAGGGTCCTGTCCGAGATTCAAAGCCCCTATAAGAAATCGGTCCGTCTCAAGAGATAAATATGTAATCTTAATATAATTGCGTCTGTACAAACCGGGTCGGTCAAACACGACCCTCGTTCATTTCCCGCCCTTATTGACTCTTTCGGTTGGCTGGGTCGTGGCCGCGACACTAACAGTGTTGCTACATACACTGATGGATTGCTAGTGAGAAAAATGTTTTTATATGTTAAAATGTTTTTGTGAAATATAAGGTTTGTTTTGTTAAAGTTACATAAACAAGTTTCTACTTATTCCGTGCTCATTCATGCACATTTCTGCAGAAGCGTATACGTATAGGCTTGTATTGTAATTATTAGAAATGTTAGAAATAAGCAAATACCCAACAACAGCCTAGTCGGTTCTGGATATAAGTAGGCCAGCATCTCTGGAATATCATAATAGGCCTTCAGATTTGAGAGGCATCGACGATATGAGAGAAAATAGAATAGAATATATGTATTCTTAAACATGAGTATACATCAAGTGATATGTGGAAGGTCTTAAAATAACAGGTAGATAGATCTACCTAGATGTTTTACCATTAATGTCTTTCAAAAAACATATTTTTGGTTTAGAATTAACCATAGAAAAATGACCATAACAAACCATGAAATTAATAACTAGGAGAAATAAAATAACAGGCATGAGGAATGCCGGCAGAAGTGATAACTAACTAAAACTATAGAATAACTGTCAGTCTGACGCAAAACGTCAGATTATGTCACTGATGCGACCCCAAAAGTTTTGCAGCTACTAAAAATCGCTCAACGCGGCTAATAAAGTTTTTATTCATTAATGCATTACTGTAGGAGCTAAAACTATTTTCTTTTTGGAATAGTTTCCAATACGATACCTACCAATATAATACTTCTTCCTTTTCCTTACCATGTTAAAGATCATTGTATCATTTTTAATCTCACTACATTAAAATTGCCCCACAATATCAGTTGAAATAGCAACCATTAACTGGCAACACAAGCGACAAATTCGCGAGACGAACGCGTCGTATGTTTGCGTGTGAGTCTGTGAGTGATGGAGCGACGCGTGCAGTCGGCGGAGCGGACATGGTTCTTTAATTGTCTCCATGTTTTGGTGGTAGATAGACTTCGAATTGATAGCGGATTTGCAATGATGCTGATTTTCGTCGCAGCATCCAACACAGTTGAATCGTATCTCCGGGACTCGTCGAGCTTCATAATAGGGTAGTGTCCTTAAAAAATCTGATTGGTCCGAAAGTTGGATTACTCAAAAATATTGGACACGTATTTTTTCTTTAGTCACGTAAACCAAAAATGACGACGGTATAGTGCGTTGAAATTGCGCGTGACGTCACGCCTTGCTACACTTTTAACATAACAGTGACGTCATAAGCCCTTTTCCAGAACTTTGATGTGCTATATCATTGTCACTTTTTATTGAATTAAGTAAGCAAAAAATACGTGTCCAATATTTTTTGGTTATCTTACTGACGGACTAAATAGACTTAATATATTTTTACCTAGGACACATCCCTATTATGACACATGGTTATGTTATTTCAGTTAAAATTATAATGAACACAAACAATTAAATAATGTCAGACAAGTAGTCTGCAACGCGAGGACTTGACAAAGGGTTTAAAATATTATCGCAGTCGATGCTCACCACTTCATTCACAGTGCTTCGACAACAGCAAGGATATCGATATAGTTTGGCCACCGATCACAATACAATATCACTTGCTGCACTGATGAGGACCCTTACCGATGACAGCTCAATACTTAAACAAACAAATAAACAGAAATTCATACTGTACCATTCTTCAAGATAGTCTCAGCAGACGCTGAAGAGAATGACCAAAAACAAAAGACAGTCGAATTGTTAATCCGAATGTGAGGGAACGTTTACAAATGTGTAGATTGTGTACGTGACAAGCAGTAGTGATAAAGTGTCGGCAGTGGATCTGGCGATGCGAAGTCCTCCTTGTAATTGAGAGCCCCCTGTTTTGTGCGCGATTGTTATCTATCGAATTGAAATGGGGAGACAATGGCTGAATCTCGTGTTAAAAGTTGGTGATGCTTTAAGATGCAATAATAGATACTGCAGTTTTAGCTACGCTACACTACTTGAGGACAACTTAATAAAATAGACTAAGATGCAACGTGACCTGAAACGGTTTTTTCTTGATCAACTTCCAAGGACGTATAGTTACTCCAGCATGAACATCATAGAAACGCGTTCTGTCGACGGAAGAATAGCAAACGTGGCAGATTTTTTAAAGATTTTTACCGTCATAATCATGGTGATGTTAAAACTAAAGTGAAGAAAGTTTTCTATTCTCTACAGCCTACGGCCCCATGCTCGGGCAGAAGAGATGTCAAGTTGGAAATATAAAACGTTATCTATTTGTGGTAGAACAGACATATAATTGGTCATACCACGCGTGCAGACGTGGTAAAAGAAGCTAACCAAGGAGCTTTTAAAACAGTTTCAACAAAAGATTAAAATATGTAAGAAGGAAGTTTCATACTCAAATTTAGCACGTCACTTTCTGGAGACACCTCAAAGGAAAAAAAATTGCAACATATGTAAAAAATTATAAATAGTACCCACTTACAAAGCAAGCGCCCCGGTGACATGTGTTAACCGATGCAATAATTCCAAATTTGTGTCACTACTGAAATATGACTTCCCAAGTTCCAATTTAATATAAAATCGACAGCTACGAAACGGAAAGGCATTAGTATCAAAATCGCATTACTCGTCGACCGTCGGAAACTTGCTCATAAAATATTTCACGACTGGTTTATCTTGCCCTCTATTGTTGTAAAAAAATGCCCCCTTATTCGGCGATTGTGTTCTGTTTCGTAGGGGAGCGGGGGCTCGAGTTTTGCTGGTGGCAGACGGTCAGTGCTCAATTGATATTAATGACAACACTCCACCTGGTCACTGGATCTATCCACTCGGCTTACATGCAACTTAATTGAGTCGTTTTTCTAAAACATTTCGCCTGACTCTTGCAAATGTCATGTTCCTGTATAAATTCATTGTCGATTTCTAAAGGTTGCTCTTTCTGTTACGTAATTTGTTTCGTATATTTATTGGATTCTAAGTTTTTATGCGACGTGTTTATGGTGGTTTTATTTAAAATAATCTATTGTCATAGTTGATACTTGGACGATAAAGTAAAATAAGGAATTGCTAACCAAAATGTTAAGGCTGAATATCCGTCATAGATTAATTATCTGTACCGTTAATTTCACATGGTGTTTTTCTAAGTCTGACACTATATAAAATTTATTGCTCTTCGTTTATAGCTAGCTAACTATAAAACATCTATCACTTATATAAGTACGAAATACATTGCAAAATATAACACTTTACCATCGACAATTTCAAATAACAATCATAAATAAATAAACATTTTTTTCTTCCACACATGAATACATGTAACATTCGTGTTTCTTCTTTTTTTTAAATTATCTAGCAAAAAACCGTTGTATCATGTAAACAGTAGCTTACAAGGTGCTACATATAGTGATTACTAGTATTATTACTGTAATGGGGTGTTAACTTGCAATAGACAGCTGATCCCCGCCCGTAGTACAAGTTAATCAATTTATAAGTAGCACTTTCTGATAGCTCAATGGCTATACTTTATCGCTTGATTTCTTTTTCTTGTCAGTCGTTATTGACTGGAACTAACACCATCGGAGTGTTCATAGGCACGGGCTCTCCTCGTACTATATTTGCTCTCTCCTTCACCTTTTCAAATTTAGCCTGAGAATAGTAACATCATCTGCAGAATTTCACGATCTTGTATTTTGTGGAGTGGTTATACCTAATAATAATTGTAAGTAAGTAATCTTAAACAATATTATTAAAAGGTATTTTGTTCGTTTGCTTGTAGGAGGTAATTGGAGGTACCGATACGACGAATATGACGGTAACAAAAAATCTCTCACTGACAGAAAGTTAAACTATCGCTAAGTGTCGTACCATAATCAAAATCTGGTTTGTATGCCGAATATATAAAAACTGTTTCTGTGCCTTATGAGCGAAGCCACGGTTAAAAGCTAGTTAAATTTCTTTGATAGTTTTTCAACTTTATTACGAAAGAAGAAAGTCCTATATAAGTAGTAAAATGTTGTATTGGGAAAATTTGACAGTTTTCGATAGCTATCAAGCCATCGAAAACTGCTTTGCAATGTGCTGGCGTCTGTACCTATCCTTACAAAAGACAAGATAGATCACACGTTTTAACTGAGGTCGGGCTAAACATACAACATTCCATTATCACCCCCGGCTTGATCCCTTTTATTAGCTAAGTGGCGCGCACGCATGATTTCCGTGACTGCGCGCCATAACGACACTCGGTATGTGACGGACGCTGTCATTGTCACGGACATGACACTAG
This sequence comes from Phlogophora meticulosa, assembly GCA_905147745.2. NCBI lineage: Eukaryota > Metazoa > Arthropoda > Insecta > Lepidoptera > Noctuidae > Phlogophora > Phlogophora meticulosa. The sequence goes on along the minus strand of LR990537.1, from coordinate 11,948,813 downwards.
ATAGAGGTACGGTGACCACGTTGTACATGGTCTCGGTATCAACTAGCTACAGCTGAGATTGTACGGTGTCAAGACAAATACAACAAATGTAGGCATACATACTCACACACACACACACACTCGAAAAAATCTTTTGCTTTTTTTTTGACAGCACTGTTGGCGCAGTGACTGAGCGTTTGGCTGCTGCGCTGTGTACCGAGGCCAGCACATCAAGTTACCCCAATCTGTCAAATTTCTTTCATAGTTTTTCAACTTTATTTAAAAGGATAATGTTCATGATGAACTGGGAAAATTTGACATTTTGGGATGATTTGATGTGCTGGCATTAGATGATTTGATGTGCTGGCATTAGGCATAATAGCTGATGCGTTTGCCTTATTTAAAAAGAAAACAAAAAGTCCGCGTCGCTGACAGACACAGCTCGTTAAATAGTACATGTAGTCTGTACATGAACTCGGCATTGACTGGCTACAACAGAGATTGCACGGAGTCCGAGACAATTAAAAAAAAATGTAACTTTTTTTGACGGTACTGTTGGGCCAGTGGATAAGCAATTGGCTACTGCACTGAGTGTCACGGGGTCTATTCCCACAGGATACAAAAATGAGGTATGTGTTTGTGTATGTGGTTTCAATTTTTTATCCAATAGTTCCAAATTATCCCACCGTCCACTATATTCACCCTTCACTTTTTGAATCCGTATCCCATACCCACCTTACGGTCACCGTGACATTGTTTGGCGCCTCTCAACCCATTAAACCACCATGCATTGTCCCATGCAATTGTATTGAATAATACGGTGGGCCACACAAATCCCATTCGTTTAATGTCCGAATTCTATTCGATTATCGAATAATTTATATCGATACGTTAGTGCATTGTTTGTTGTTACTTCGGTGGATTTAAACTGTCGTTTTCGTACAATAGGTGGGTGGGAGTGTCTAACAAAGACTAGTAAATGGTGCTCTATTTTCCTTGTCAATTACTGACGCCATAAAAGCACCTAAAATTGTATAGTAATTGGGTTAGGGCATGTTATGTGATCGTACTTTAAGAGTAAAAACATTGATGTCCGTTGGAAACAGAACACTAGCTGTAGAGTAATTAAGACTGGTAACACTTAAACTTCTACTGGTTTTTAGTTCTTATTAATAGTGTAATTGTGATACAACTATATTTAACGACGGTCTAGTTAAATTATTTTATTTATTTATGAAAACTTTGTGCACTTAATGCGGCGGACTTAATCTACCTTAGAGAGATGCAGAGTCAGAACATGGATATAGTTTACATACTGCAGAATATTTATTAGTAGGAAATAGAATGCGTGCCCCTAATAATGCTGGACAATCCACACAGCATCATCAAGACCCAAGCTAAGCAGAGCTTGTGTTATGGGTACAAGATGACTGATATACTTAATACACTACATTACATAGATAGATATTTTTGAATCGAACCCGCAACCTCCTGCGTCGCAGGTGGACCTTCGCCCGCCGCGCCCCATAGGTCGTCCTAAGTATAGCAAACGTGTACTGGGTACCCCACAAACAAACAAGAAAAAAAAAAACAAACAAATAAGGTAATCATTCACCTCCGTAACTAACGACAAAGACAAAAAAAAACTTTCTGAACTTAACTAATAGAGCAATAAACGACACATGATGAACTTTCGTAACTAACTGATAATTCTGGAGTTAGATCAACTGAAATTGTTATTGTATAGTTCGCGTGCCACACACGTAATGGCGGTGTGATTATCTGCCGGTAGGGGGCAGTGGGGTGCAAGTTTATATCGTTAAGATATCGAATAAAATTGTTGATTATTCGAATATTAATTTGAATTTGGAATCGAAATCAATGGTCATCTTATCCTACTATTGTACTTATATTACAAATGTGAAAATTAGTTTATAATTTATAAAGATACATAAGCAGACGTAGGCGTAGGTGGCTGCTAATTTCAATAAATGACTGGCCTTAACTGCCGGACTGCCTCATTGGTCTATGGTTCCATAATGTCCTACCATAGTATTGTGTATTAAGTCGGACCATCTATAGTCCTGGGTGTTTAAGGAGTATTTATTAGGAAACTCTTAGGAGTCTGGATTTTTTAAACGTTACCGAACTACGATAGGCACAAACCATAATTGTTTTTTTTTCTAATTCGATACGACACAGACGTTCAAATCGGCCAGTGCCAACCCTATGCTAAAGATTCACCCAAAAATTACACCAATCACTCAAAGAAAAAAAAAACTTGGTGAAAAATGAAAAATTCCGTGTCACTATTTAACGAGCTGTGTCTGTCAGCGACGCGGACTTTTTGTTTTCTTTTTAAATAAGGCAAACGCATCAGCTATTATGCCTAATGCGAGGGGCGACAGTTCGTGCACGAAACTATGGCTTTTTGACAGTTGTTCTTTAACTGGTGCGTAGCAAAATCGGCTAGAATAAGTAAACTTTTTTTTTAAACAGTGTCTATGATCATGATTAGGAACTTAATTGCTTTGAAGTAACTTTAATGAGGAGCTTTTCATACAGTGCCACGCAGATTGAAAGTCATAGATAAATATTTGGCATTTCTTTCTCCTTTTACCCTAGGTAGGTAAGAAAAAAAAATAGGTAGATAGCACAGGCTCAGGCACTCAAAACTAAATATAAAGATTTAAAGAACTTGTCATTTTGCTATTCCGCATTAAATAATGATGTCATTAAGACATTTCAAATACTTTAAACACTATAGTACAGACGCCAGCACATCAATCGTCCCCAATGTGTCAAAATTTACTAATTGAACATGAACCTTATAGTAGGTACTATATTATTATATACTTTTGTAATAAAGTTGAAAATTTATCAAAGAAATTTGGCATATTGGGGTAGTTTGATGTGATGGCCTCTGTACCTACTACACCTGAAATGAAGATCAAGAACGATAAAGTTGGTATTACTTAAAAATCAAAAAGACACTAGATACCTTCTACTCCCATTTACAATATCTTAGTTAAACGCGGATGAAGTCGTCCCAAAAGTCGTGAATTAAAATCTAAACCGCGACAGATTTAACATATTTTTTTAAACACATTGCACGTAGGTACCTACTTATAATAACGGACACACTCTCTATGTCGTCACGCAAAAATATTTTTTCTATATGACATGTATTTTTCACACAGTAGCGCTTCAAATTCAGTGATTTACAAAACCTGACGAGCATTTAATTGGTAAGTATATCTTATTACAATTAGTAATTGTCAACAGCCACTCGTACCTACATTAGTTATAAAATTACAACCGATCAATAAAACAATTGACGTACCCCTCATTAATTTTATTTAGCCATAAATTAACGATTGTTATAATGCTAATAGGGTATCCAAATTAAGCGTATTCAATTTAAAAAAGCTATTGTTTTTAATTAATCATCTGACGATATCTTCATGTTTAATAATTTCTCGTTCTTTATTAGGTACGTGAAGTAAAAAAACAGATTAGTGTTAAGTAGCAAGATAATCATCGGCGTCGTGCAAGCGTTGGTACCTATGTCGCCACTATGTCTACTTAGCCATTATAGAACAACGATCCCCAATAATATCGCCATTAGCCAGTTGTTTTAACCCCTACCGAACTGCTATTAAAATTATAAAACGCCATCACGATTACAAGTCAACAGTGTCACTATTATGTCGTAAAAATGGCCGTTTTTTGAAACCAATGAACTGTAAACTATTGAGCGTGTGATGGGGTGACCAAATGAAGATAATTGTAAATAAGTGCAATAAAAAGTATGTTATCTATTCCGATTGGTATCACCGACCTACAGGGTCGTGGGCAGGTGCAAACACTTATACCATAAATATGTCGAGGTACAACATATTTCGAGCCTCGAGTAACATAACTACATTATATTAGCACTACTAGGAACTGTAGTTGCTAGTGTTGCTACATTCTAAGCTCGATACCAGTTTTTGTTGTTGCTTTTCCCGCGCTTACAGAGACTCGTTGCGGGCAGGCTGTTAAATCTTTTGAATACTTCCCTAGTGAGAACATAGACAAAAACTCTGTGATTGCTGTTTAAAATCACACTGCACAATTTAGAGGGGAATTATGTTGTATTATTTTGTATTTAGCTGAGTGTGTAATGACGAACTTTGCACATTGTATCAAAATGTACTAATTACGAGATTTTACCTGTTACCGTGTGGCGTTTGACAAGAGTATGTTTCCTCTGGTGATCAAGGGATTAGTCTGATTGGAGATTTAAGGGTAGTTACAATAACGGGGACACAAAAAAAATAGTTTCAAGCAACGCAGCCTGACGTGTAACTGTCGATAAGCACTTATTGCTTAAATTCATCATTCAGACACCCGTTTTAAAATAAATCAGAGAAAACCAAAATTGATACTCGTAGTTTTTGTCTTTTTTTAGAAACATTACCGCCATAACCCAAAATGACAGATGTGTATTTTCTTAAAATGTCACCTGCATCACTAGAGGAGCGAAACGCGACAAATTACTAATGTTCGGTCAAGCTTAACGATTATTGCTAGCGACGTGTGTCGCGAACAGAAATGCGTGTAAGAGGGGAGACTTGTTAGTAGCTGGACAGGGCAACTATACAAGGGAATATTAAAAATGTATGGGTAATGGGTATCACTTGCGCATGATACCATAAGGGGTAAATGGGGCTTCCTAAGTGGATTTAATGAATAAGGACATTACGAGTGTTGACAAACGTTAGCGCTAGATTGATACAAAAAGTCACCCTTTTGGAGTGCGAATAGTGAGTAACGTAAACTCGCAGAAATCAATATTTCCTAAGAAAGACGTTAATACCTACATGCTAGTTAAGCAAGAAGAAACCACAAAAGCTTGTCAGATTTTAATGTTCCTATTTTTCACTCATAAGAACATCCTGATATTTGGTAAAAAGCATCAAGTATTGCAAATTATACAGCTTGCAAAATGACAATCAATTCGCACAGCCCGAACAACACGTTCAGAATCCACAATGTGTATTCTTTCTTCAAAAACCGTCCGTGACAAAGAATCAACTGATTACTAGTGCGGTGCGTGTGCCTAACAACAAAGAAATTAGTCGAGTTCACGGTACAGTAGCGGTCGGACTAGGGGTAGCCGATTTAGTCGATTTATAACGCACGGCCGCTCAAACTGAATCGAGTGATTGGTGATGTCAATGCGGACGAACGCGGTCACACGCAGTCGGTGCGGCGGGTGGGCAAACCCCGTATCTTTATTTGTAAAGAAATAAAAATTTAAATTAACGTTTAGTAACATCTGTAACAATTTTAAGGTGCATCACCCATCGTCAACTCAGGGACTTATGATTTACTTTTGTTTCAGAAGTCCCTTCAAATCGAGTTTTAGATACTGACACTTATAGACCATAGATTTTAGTCGATAGGGTTTCTTGTATCATCTACCATTGTTATTAACAGGAGCTAGGTTTGCAAGCAGTATCGATGTCAAGAATTCGGCCAAAGTCAGTTGAAAAACGACTTTTGGTACAAATACGTAAGTTATGTTATAAACAAGAGCGTTTAATAATATGTAATGTAATGTTTTGCACTTCCGCAGCTGTTTACTTACACATCTATATATTTAACCATTTCCCTACCTAGGAGAATGGTTAAATATATAGATGTGTAAGTGGATGATTCCATAATAACCAAGGTTATCTAGGTATATAACCTTGGTTATTATGGAATCATCCACAGTAACAAACAAATAGTATGTTACGACTTACTGATCTAACAAAAGTGTCAAACACAACTCTATAATGTTATTTTATCAGTTTTATTGCACTATCAATTCCCCATATACTTGAGCTTAACGATCAAATTAACTAAGTCCACATTATTGTCCGCCAAATGTCATAAAACGTATACAAATACGTAGTCGCATGTTTACTTTAAGATATCAATCTTGACAGCCCATTGGCCGTCGAATGCGCGCTAACCCCCACAGATAATGTTAGGAAGTATAAATGAGTTCGATACAGAAAGTTTTGCCATCAAATTAAGTAAAAATAACACTGTAGATTTCATGCTGGCTCATCAACCCTTATCTCAAGGTAGTAAAGTAAATTTTCGTGTGTGTAAATGAGCATTATATTTGGTGGTTGTATCGGGTGGAGCGACATACGCTGATAAAAGTGCGCCTCGATAGGAAGCGCAATAAAGCATGTCAATAATTGGTAGGGATGCGCCACTGTTTGGTTGCCAAACTTGAACATGTTTCTAATACTACTTATCTGATGACTTTGAGAATGTATTTCTTGGCCAACTGATGAACTGCAGAACTATTGGTACCGACACCTTCGATTCAGGGCTCAAACTTAGGTAAAAAAATAGGTATCTGCAATAAACAGAAAATTGAAAGATACTTTTTGAAAACAATCCTTCAATATAATATTTCTGTTCATTTTGCACTCACATAACTACTATTTCATAACCTAAGTAAGCCCGTTCGGTTCCAAATTAAAACAAAGAACGAGCCCTTTTCATTTATTACAAAATCGTAATTTGTGGTGAATTCAGCACTGTATTATTTTCTATTCGATTTTTCTCTCGGACTTCGTTCCTACATTTTTATTTTAGCTCTTAGTCTACGATATTAATATATTGATATGAAAGACCATCTCTTGATAACGGCTCGACCCATTCTGCTGATTTTATTTGTTATTTTCGTAATTATCAAAATAACTATTTTGATAATTACGAACAACAACTTTTTTTTTATCCAAAATAAAATTGGGAAATTTAGATTGTACGAGTATTTATGTATCAATATCACAAAAAAAAAATTGCACCCGTGCGAAGCCAAGGTGGGTCACTAGTTAATAATAAAAGCAAAAAAAAATACAACTCAGAAGTATCCCAATACGAACACGTCGCAAAGACAAGGGGAGTAGTCTGCGTCTTCACTCTGTAATTTATGACGTTTACCAATTTGTAGCAGTCGTATTAAAACGGACGTAAACTGTTGAATGGCCCGAAAAATAGGGTGGCATGGCATCCCTTGCATAGTTTAATGTAACATTGTTTATGCGTTTATTATTTTATTGCTCTGGTGATTTACGTATTTATCTGAAAGAGCACTCTTGACAGGTTATCAGAAGAAATAAAAGTGTGAAAAAACAAATTGACAGTCGCGGCGTACTGCCGACAGAACTGAAAACCTTAGCATGTCGGTGACGTGACCTATAAGTTTTGGCCCTACCAAAACTCACTCAAAGCAGCTTAAAAAATGTTAACTTCAGTAAAAAAATCGACTAAAATAATTGACATTGAGAGATGTCAGACGAATAAACAACACCTCTTGGCCATAAGAATAGACGAATGAGTTTTGTTTAATTTGTAATTTGGCTATGATGAAAAACTTATTTTTCTTCGTACGACGAATAGGTATGTACTTAGTCGGTTTATATATTTTAACTAGCTACTACCACCAGTTATCACCAGTTTATTAACTGTATTAACTACTTAATTTATACGAAAATTTTGCTAAGATTTTTCAGAGAATAGGTGTCTTTAGATCATTAAAGCACGTTGTAGCTTCAAAAATAAACTAACAATTTAACGAACTTCACCTCTAACTACTTCCGTATTCTATAAGTATTAACAAAGTCCTCTAATTATACTTAATTATGGAAAATAGTTTATAATGATGTTCATATAGGAACTAATAGGCATGCGAATGACTCAGTCAACCACATCTAATAGTTTTATCACTTAATTTTAATTACAAAACCACCTAATTAACTGTAATTATAAATACGACGATTACAGAATAAAAATTGAAGAATATAAACATCACGCCTATATTCCCAGAAGGGCAAGGCAGAGGTGTACCTACCTTAAGCACACCCACATTGCACCAGTTTTGTTTTTAAGCCCATACACAACATAAAAACACACAAACAATAACAATACACATACTTTATTTGGTAAGTAATAATATCAGTCTTCTATTCTCTCGTAAAACGATACAATCATACAGTAAAAAAATGGAAAGTCCTGGTTTAAATATTAAGCCAATCGACAGGGTAGCAGGAGATACTATTTGGCGAGTATAGACGCCAGGAAATCAAGCTGGCAATTTTTTCCAATTGAACATGAACCTTATATTTATGTGATAAAGTTGAAAGTCATATCAAAGAAAGGTGATAGACTGGGGGCCGAATACTAGAAAAGCTCTAATAACTATATTTCTTTATTTTACTTATTTGATGTTGGAGCAACAGTATAAAAACATACTCTGTGCAAATTTCAACTGTCTACCTAAATATTACGGTTCATGAGATACAGCTCGCTGACAGACGGACGGACGGACAGCGGAGGCTTACTAATATGGTCCCGTTGGCCCTCTTTGGCAACGGAATCCTAAAAAAACAAATGACGTATCGCGCCATATTCACTAATTGCATTGCCTAAACAGCGTAGTGTCGGGTTATAAACCAAATTATAACGCCCCATAACCTCTGTGACAACTCACTCGTGTAATGGCGCCAAAATTTTGGCGGGAGTTCACCGATGGCAACAGCAACACTCCATACAGCCAGACGTTTTGACTAATACCGAGAGCGTTAATGGTGGGTGAACAATAAAATACATTTATGCATTTTTATTAATGTCTCGACAGCTACCTATCTGTAGCAGTAGGTACGAATAAAATGTTTCAATATTCGTAATAGCAAATAATATGATCGCAATGAAGACTGGGAAATTTTACATACCTAATATTCAATATAAGCTTGTTGATGTTGATTAAAGTAGCGTTTGCTCTGACATGACCAGTCATAATAACTTACTTGATACCACAGTACAGGTGGTTCGTGCTCTATGCTCACAGTCTATGCTTGATACAATACACTAATTAGGCCATATGGCTACATAATATTTTAAAATGCTACGTATGAGCGTATTTAAGTAATCATAAAAGGACACCGCTGCTAATGTAAGTATTATTACAAGTATATTGTATATTTCCCAGTCTAAAACACCATAAAATACGTAAAGCTTTGTAAATATACAAACATTGTTGAAAACTATTCCATGTTTTTGAAGTTAATGTCATTACATGTTCCTGAAATATAAAGCGATAGACAGACGCAAGTCGCACTCTAAGGGGGTTAAGGGGGGTTTTGTACCATTTCGGTACATACTGTCTTACTCTAATAGTGCAAATGACATTTTATTTCGTACTAGTAACGAAATAAAACAATGTTTCTTTTGAGATTCTTCTCCTTCCCGGCCCGTTCAACTTTTCATCTGTACTTTTCTTGTTTACGGGTGAACAAAAAGTTTTTAACTTAATAACCGGCCGCCAAAAACTGCAGACCATAAATTACATAATATTGATGTAAAAAAGCATTCTGTCAAGAACCTTTCATCTCATCACGACTTCAAAGTTTCATCAAAAAAAATTAATGTATTAAAAAGATAAAAAATACCAAAAAAAACAAGAAAATGTGCTGGATAGGTTGGGCAATGGCATTTTCTTTGCTTTCATACATTTTCATGGTACCACAGGTACAAAAAGCGTGATATGAACCTATGTATGATTGTATTTCTACCACTATTTGTACAACGTGGAGAAAGTTAATAAAAATATGAAGCAAAGAACCAATGTCATAAGATATACGATCTATGATATGGAAGAATTTGTATTGTAAGTTACAAGCGATAAATTATTATTTTATGTGATGGTCATCATCGGTTGCAGTTGAATATCGATACTCCTTGGGAAGACTGGTTGTCAGGCTTAAGGTCTTCTAACAACTCGTAACAAACGAATGTCAAAGATCTTTAAATGATGACCAGGTCCGACGAATTATTTCCGAAGCACGGACGGGTCTCGATACATCACTAATTGAACTTGGCGTTGCTTAACCACAAAGAATGACCACTTTTGCTTGATATTAATAATTGAAATAAAATAGTCTTGAATATTGAAAAAGCGAAACGGACAGTGCCAGTTTACCTTGCGGTTCAAGGTCAGATCAAATGGTACAGGATTAAATTGTGTTATGGAGTTAGCGGGCGAAACTTCACAGACAAACGTGAGGGGTATCTTTCTTGCGGTCCTGTACCTCAAACAAAAAAATGGAACCCTTATATTATCACTTAGTTTCATTTTATGGCTTTAAATACCTATCGATACCTCACGTCTTCGAAATTAGTCCTGCTAATTTAATTTAACCCTGTTTAATTATACCAGTTTATAAAGCCGAAGGGCATACTAACCTTAATGGTGATGTTCTTCAGAAAGGTCAGGTGCGTAGTATTTGCTACGTTCGTGTATGAACAGATGTATGTACCTAGGTATGCAAGATCATAGCAGGTATTTTTCTGTCTGCCCCAATGGGAAAAAGTATAGTGTTTGAGCATGTATACGGATGTAGTTTATGCTAAGGAAATTGGGAAAAAAAATCTCAATACGCTACCAACTGAACTACTAACACATCATAATTTCTGTTATAGAACTTATCTCAACTCACAACTATAAAACTCTGATGAAAGCTGCTGAAATCTAGGAGATTGTGACTGCTGTGAGGAACCAGAAAATTTAATATGCTAAAGAATGCATGGAAATGGAGAACTGCGACTTTCCTACATGCTAAATAAATATAAGTACAAAGTAATGAGGAGAGCCTCACTAAACTAGAAAGCTATTGAAAATGACGTTGTGCCGTACATACCAACAAAATAAAAAAATAAAATGGAGTTTGTCAGTGTTTGAAAATTGTTTTTAATTTTTTTGTAAACTAACTGCCGATTTCTATCCCAATCCAAAGATCGATCTTTATTTATTTATATTTTTTTGAAACATTGCCCCATACTAGGAATTTCTCCTGTATTGTGGGTTCGTTTACAAACTCTCAAAACACAAATTCACATACACAAACAGCCAGACCATACAAATATTTGTTCCGTGCGGCAGTCGAACCCACGACATTCGGTGCAGCATTCAATCACCCAGCCACTGCGCCAAGCGTACCTTATGACGGATTTCCAGTTTTAGGGGGCGGATTTTGATTTGGATTGAGATACGTTATTGATTGATTCCTGTTAAAATTTCTGGATTGTGTTTCATCATATTCTACTTATATTCTTCTCTATTTCCTGTGATCTCAATAGTAACCTTCTTCCTAACCATATCATCTTTCACACAATCCATACATCGTTTCTTTGATCTTCCTCTAACCTTTGTATTTGTGACAAGAAATACGTTTATTTATTTTTCTTACCGCTTCTTGCTATTCTGACACTGAATATTTGAAATTATATACGAAGGCAGGCATACCATTGGAATCCCGAACAATTCATAAAATGAATGACATTTTTTATTTACTCTTTCACACTCTGTTATTCAAAGGGCGATTTCAACAACGGCCATTTATGCCCCATATGCGCCTGCGACGCAGGAGGTTGCGGGTACGATTCCCGCCTTGGGACAAATGTTTGTGCGATCTACAAAGATTTGTTCCGGGTGTAGGTAATGTATTTAGTAAGTATATCAGTCATCTAGTACCCATAACACAAGCTCTGCTTAGCTTGGGGCTAGATGATGCTGTGTAATCCAGACAGCCGTCCAGTATTATTTATAATAATAATATAATAATAAATTCTTTATTTCAGACCAAAGATCCATACAAATGTGTTAGTAATTTCTTATCCTAATATTAGTAGAAAACAGTTATTAATATTTATCAAATATTGACATGGACATCAGGACGCACATATCTACTTGCCCAGTGTCTAATAAACGGCCACTCAGTTTTGTCTGCCAGTGTAGCTAGTATACTGTTATTATTTATTTATAATTTATATTGATAGCGCCTAGTAATAGATGACTTTTGTATTATTCTGGCAACCATAATATTCTTTCTTCGTTAGCAAAGTATTAACGAGTAGGTGTGTGATAAGTTTTTGAGCATTCATGGTTTATTGAAAAGCTTACTAGTGAATTAAGCGCTTCATTGCATAAATCGAGACTCCTCCGTGCTTCGGAAAGCACGTTAGGCCGCCCAGCCGTTGGCCCCGGCTGTCATGTGTAGATCTTTGACAGTCGTTACGAGTAGTCAGAAGCCAGAAAGTCTTACAACCAGACTTACCTGAGACTGAGAGTATCCTGTTGCCCAGTAACAGGGTTATGGAGGTCAGATAGGCAGTCGCTCCATGTGAAATAATGATATTCAGCTGCATCCGGATAGACTGGAAGCCGACCCCAACATAGTTGGGAATAGGCTTAGCAAATGATTTTTCCTAAAAAGAGTCATTAATTATGTTTAGTGATTATTAATTTTGATTAAATGAAGGCTGATTGAATTAAAAAATTTAAAAAATAAGCCTAAAAAAATGAGTATACCTTTATTTTTTTTAAGTTCAGCGTAAGTATATAGAACAAAACAAAATGTCAAGTTCATAATCTGAAGATTTGGCCGGAACCGGGAACGCAATATTTATGTTTTATTTCTTTTCGTTACCTATATTTTGTCTCTTTTTAACTCCTATTTATGTTTCAACTGTTGCAATGTAAATATTGAAACGCAACTGATGACAGTGACATTTCTGACATTGAGCCTCAGCTGTTTATTTTGCAAGTTCTAACGTGTGTTTTTCTTTTAATTACTGTTTGTGAGTAAATATTTAGGGATTTATGAATGCTGGTGATATATATAATATATCGATATCCATAGATCAACATCAAGTTAAAGACTTAAAATCATAAAACTATTAGCTGAATGTTATCTTACAGTGAGCAAGTAAAGCGCGGGAAGTGACTTTTAGTGATAAGTGGTTATTATAGACGGTATTTATAGCCAGTGGCTGTACAAATGGAGATATCTGACGATGACGACAGTTTCAGCGGCCCTGGTGGCTCCAAAACTGAAACAAACGCCGCCATGGATGATGTAGTTGCAATAAGTAGTGATGAAGAATTTAACAATGTGCCGACCGAATCTGCTATACTATCCGACGATGAAGAGATTCCAGAAGTGATTATGAAGAAAAATAAAGCGATAAAGGCATTATTTCCTTCAAAAAATAAGCAGGGAAGTGTGAAAAAGAACCAGACTAAGAAAGTTCCTGTGAAAGCCTTGTTTCCTCAAAAATCAAATGTAAATGTTACTGTAACTAAGCCTACGAAGATGAGACCGCCCATAGAGCCACCAAAAGAAGTTTTTAAAAGGATGATTGAAGGTGTTAATGTGATGCTGCCTGTAAATCCTTATGGCAGCCAAGTGGCATTGATGTCCAAGGTGATTATTATTTACAAAATTCAATTCAAAAACATTTAAAAACTTATTCACTAACCCATAGACAGACAAGACAAGAATTTCTTGAATGTTCTGTCCTTGTCCTTGCTAGAACCTCTTTACTCTTAAACCCAGCTAAATACTCTATTGGAATAACCTACATATCCTATCACTGTTGATATTATATAAACCTACTTGGAATAACAACCTTTAATCAACAGCTACACAATTAATAATGTTGCTTGTTATGAATCTAATGGAAGCAACAATAATTATCTTCTTTCATACCCGGGTTGTATGTAACACCTCCTAAACCGGAGTCTCCAGCTACAATACTGTTAAGATATATGCATGAACCTACTTCAAAACACACATGAATTTTACTATTTATAGATAATAAGCGGTATCAAGAAGAGTGAGAACTGCATACTAGAGAGTCCGACAGGGTCAGGGAAGACACTTGCTTTACTCTGCGGAGCCCTGGCTTGGCAACAGCACGAGCAACGTAAGTCCTATTTTAGCTGTTTCTTAGCTATAGCTGCTTCTAAACATTACTGTTTTGGATTCAAATGTATTGGTGCTACACTACCGGAAAAATGGCATCTGTCCTGTAGGAATATGGTTGATATTGCATTGGTGAAGCCCTTAGTAACTACTCTTCTTGTATCTATGGATCTGCTTGGTGGAATATTACCATTTAGCCAATAAGTTAACATTTTATTACATAGTAAGCTCAGCTGCGCTTTAAAGATCCTGGAACCACAGAGTTAGGTTTCTATTATTTATTTTAAATTTTGGCATTGAGTTTTTTTTATTAATGCACAGAAGCCACTTTGGTAGTTATTAATAGAAACTTTAAATATGTGACTACATATAGATAAGCTTGTATATGTACATAAACTTAAAATAATTAATCTGCTTCAAATAAAAATGACGTAATTCAAACTCGTTTTGATAAGGGGCCGTCCATTAATCACGTGATGCTCGAAAGGGGGGAAGAGGGTTTGGCAAAAATTACAAAATATCACAAGGGGGTAGGTTGTAGTAAGATATCATATATTATGATATTTATTTTTTCTTCAAAATTTAAGTTTTTTGGTACCTAGGTACTATAAAATACATGTGATTTTCTATGTGTGGGGGGTGGGGGATCTTAAACCTCACCACGGTGATATCAAGGAGAGGCGGCGTTAAAAAAACATCACGTGATTAATGGAAGGCTCCAGAGTAATGACAGTAGACTTTAGAGTAGGATAGTCTATGTCCTTATGACGTCACTTAACGATAATTGCACTGCGCTTTGCGGTGGCGCAGCGCGACGAATTAATGACTCACTTGTATCCAAAATGTAGTGAGTAAGAGATTAGTAATATCGACACGTCCAGACAAGGAAATTTACATTTTAAATATAATACTGGCTAACCAGGCCACGCTTCCCGGGCTTTTCGGCTCAGTCTTTTGTTTTTCAAATTATTTTATCGAAACCTCGTAGAACGCTAGCAATGTCTCGTTTCCGTAGGAATTTCGTAGTAAAAAGTATACATATGTGAACACTCGTCGCTTAATAAATAACGCTGTGTACAAATTTCAACTGAATCCATCTACTGCTTTTAGAGTTTTGCGGACACAAACATACGAAAGCTTTTACACAAAAATAAAGAAGAAAAGAGGTTTTTTCCAGAAGAATATTATTCTTCTGTCTAAATAAACAGACTACATATTATATAGTCTATCATGCGTTATGACAATCCACACAGCATCATCTAGCCCCAAGCTAGAAAAAGCTTGTGTTATGAGTACAAGATGACTGATATACTTAATACAATACATTACCAAGATATTTATTTTTATACATAGCTAATACCCAGAACACCCGGAACAAATCTTTGTAGATCGTACAAACATTTGTCCCAGGGTGGGAATCGAACCCGCAACCTCCTGCGTCGCCGGCGGACCTTCGCCCGCCGCGCCACACTGATGGCCAACTTGCGTAATATACCTAAGTAAAATGGCAAATCCCAATTTCTTTGTTCAGAAACTGAGCTTGATAATAGCTATTTCCATCTTTTTTAATTTATCTTACGAAACAGGAAAGGTTTGGGCAAAAGCTGTAATTTTTGTTAAAATAAAGCTTTCATACAAACATCGTTTTAATCGCGCCGGCCAAAAACATAGCGAAAGTCAACGTAAAAACTAAAGTAAAAAAAGTAGAAACTTGACAGCATATAATGTCACCTAAAACACTGAAAGCATGAAAAAAAACTGGTGTGCCGTAAATAAAGTAACCAACTTACACTTGCTGGTAATTTAATTTATGCGCCACCATAGTGCAATTTTACGGTGTTTTAGATGATACTAGCTTCCGCCCGCGGCTTCGCCCGCTTGGTTTGTTATTAAAAAAAAGTATGTGTCCTTTCCCGGGGTGCAATCCATCTTTCTGCCAGAGATCAGATTTTATCGAAATCCGTTCAGTAGTTTAGGCGTGAAAGACTGACAAACAGACACACACTCTTTCCCATTTATAATATTATATTAGTATAGAAGTATGGATTACTTCTGTCAACTTACTCACATCAAATTAAAAGTCGTACTTTAGTTCACATAACTTTAATCGTACTTAATTTCTTTTCTTCTAATTTGTTATGTCACCGTCAGTCTCCAGCCTTTACGAGTGATGTAATGTCAGTAAATTAGAGAGTAAGATAGTGTCCTTAAAATTTCTCATTGGTCCGAAAGTTGGATTACTCAAAAATACTGTACACGTATTTTTTCTTCTGTCATGTAAACTAAAAATGACGACGATATGGTGCGTTGAAATTGCGCGTGACGTCACGCCGTGCTACACTTTTAACGTAACAGTGACGTCACAAGCGCCTTTTCCAGAACTTTGATATGCTATGTATATCATTGTCACTTTTTATGTATTTGAGTAAGCAAAAAATACGTGTCCAATATTTTTTGATAATCTTACTGACGGACTAAATAAACTTAATATATTTTTACCTAGGACAGATCCCTATTGACATCATATCTTATTTTAGTTTAGTTTTTGCACAAGGGAATCGGCGCTTCGAGCAGACGAATTTTTCAAACATATGAAGCAATTAGATATCGTTCAAAATCCTTCAGATTGTGATAGAAAGTGTGTTACGCCATTGGGCGCAGTTCGTGCATTTTTTTTAAAGAGTCGATAATTTCCTTCGCCTTTCGAGAAAGCATTACCAAGCAGGATTGACTCAACCCAGAATTCAGCAGACCTAAGGCACTCGTCAATGCAAATGCGCTAGTAGATATACCCTTAAAAGTTTACCAACAGTAATTTATTCAAACAATACTGCCCTCCGAACAAATATTGCCTTAGAACCCGTAAAAAGCGACAATTGATCACAAGTGTTTGCGTGCATCCAAGGCTTGTAGGCCGTAGCTTACAAATAAATCATAGGCTGACTGTCGCACGACAAAATCGTACAGCCTAACACGAAAATTGCGCTTCACCAATATCGAATGCATTTGTTGCATGCGATCGCGTTCCGAAGGATAGAGACGTTGCTGCTATTTTAAGACGTTAAATATTTTTTGAATTAGGAACGAAAACATTTCTTTTTAATTTTCTGTAGATCGTTGATTTGTATTATGTGCGGCCATTCACACTTGTCTTTTATTCAGCCAGTGTTAAAATCCCAACTGATACGTTCTGCTTGTAGTGACCACAATCCAAGATGGATGATTCGTAATAGGTGGTTGTTATTAACACACAACAGGTAGGTACGATTTCCTAACATCAGGCCTACAAACTTCTACGATTCTCCCAAATCATTTCAATCCACATTCACATACAAATCACCCAAACTAATGCTAAAATATTCACGAACGAACCTTCACCAAACGATCGGGCACGTCATTGTGATGCAGTTTTACACCGAAACTTGTACACACTCGAACTTTACCGCTACACCGAAATATTTCGTCACGGAAGTGGGCAAAATTTGAAATTCGAAGAGTTACATCATCGGAACTCTTTGGACAAAATTCTCAATTGAGGATTTCGACATGGCATTCGAGGGGTCCCGGAGTTTAATTGCGTAATACAGAAGTAATATCTACCTTCAATTTATGTAGTCCTAGTACCTGTGGGGTGACTTATTGTTCTGAAAGTTTCCATTGCGAAATTTTGAGGGTGAACTTTGTTTTAAAAAGAAATAAGGAAATATTAATTCAAACAGGGCAAAATTAGTAGGAATTAAGAACGATTGGAAAGCATTACGTAATTTCCTTGTTGGCTTTCGTAATCATACGATTTCTTAGTTCCCCACAGAAATTTCTGTATTGTTCCTTTGTAAAGACATGACCTTTCCAATATTCGTGGTTAGCCTGTTTGGTAACACCTACTTGGTTATTTGGCTTCAATCAAGTCCCTGTTCACAATGACGCCATTAGCGTTTTACAAATGAATATAAAATGCAAACAAGATTTCAATGCTTAACAGTTAAGTGACTAATTGCTTAGCATTACAATATTTAATTAATACATGCTTACATTAAAATAAAGGTGGTACAAAACGGTCACATTTTTTCCCATAATTACATTCCCTTGAAAACTGCGCTGTGGGACTATTGTCGATTTCTATGGGCAATTTTATTTCTTATTCCATACAGGTATCAATTTATTGCTGTTTCATACGTAATGGCTTATTAAGTGGGCTCGATAATTTCGCACCAGTCATGTCAACATGTTTTTTTGTCATGGACAACAGAGATGTTATCTATGAAATGTGTTGCCATTATAATCGCGATTAAATTCAATATGTCTAATGATCATTATACGCCGACAGACCTATTTTTGGCCAAGCTGCGTTTTTTTTTGCATTGCAAGTTTGTCTCCAATATTTATTTTTAAAAGTTAATTAGTAAGTTAAGGAACGTAGAAACGGCAACTATTTATATTGCCTTTTTTATCAAATGAGTGGTCCGATGTAATAATGGGATATTTTGTTTTGAATTATCTGCCATTCCAATTGCGTAACTCCCCGTATACACAACTAGCACATTTTAGAGTAAAAAACCGTGTCATCAGAAAAAGTTGTGATAGGAATGGCGATGATATCATATAAATTTTGTGATAATTAGGCGGATCATGTTTTCTTCTTCTATCAACCGGCATTTCAATATGCACCTCCTTTCTAGCCAATAGTTAGTATCTTCATAATAAAATTGGAACGTGGAACGCTGTTATGCCATAATAAAGAAAATTAAAGTAATTCCAACCGCGGAAAAAAAATGTGTTTAAAATTCGAAACAATTCGGTTGACATTTTAAAACGCCCCAGACGTTTGGTGAGAATCGTCGACCGCCAAGCATATGGTTTTGGCGGGCGAGAGTCTCTACTAGCATTTTTGGTCACGAAAATTTCGCGCCCAATTTTCTTCGTGTCAGAGTTTTTGACGGCTCAATCGCGGCTGCCTCCGTCTGGGCACCCAACACGGAAGTCTGAGGGAAACTTTTGACAGCTCCGTGAATTCGGCAACCGGCTGCATTATGACAACATGAACACAATGACTTATGCCATCGTGCTTTGTTTTTTCTGTCTTATATTTTAATGGCTTTAGAGTTTGTTAGTCATCAATCACGCCGATGTTTGCGGTATCAACGAATTTGCAGTATATCCCTCCACCCCTATCGCATTTAGTCCACGACACCTAAAAAGCTATCTTAATCCAGAACGCATCAATTACCCGCGCGTCCCGAAACCGCGCGCGACGTGACACGCCGCCGCCCCTAGACATGTCTTTGAATTTCGTTTCTCCCTTCTCGGTACTCTCCCTTTACTTTTTCCCGCAGTTTTTTTCGTTCCGCGTAGCTGGCAACCCTTTTGCTAAATTGAATTAGAATTCTGAATCTACGACGCGTTGGCTCCGAACCGTTGTCACACGAACGAACTAAATCCAACTGGTTCGTAAAGATATGAGAAATATGTTTTGTGTTATAACGCTGGAACTGGTACAATTTTCTCTAGGACTTTATTCTTGAATTGATTACTATGTCAGACGCTACAAATATTTATGCGAATATGAATACATTGTACACCATATTTTCCACTCTCAACGCAACCTTTTATGCCGGTGTTAACATAAACATACTCGTATATGACGTAATCAAAGCTTTATGGCAGCGAATATGTGATTACATCGAATAAAATCCAGCCGGAGCTATCCGCTGGATGCTCAATATGGCAGGTATATTTTTGCTTAATCTCGATCTTAATGTGTGCTGAGGACGTCGGTAGAGCTCGCTCTATTCCGGCACACCTCTCCCGGTGCCGCCGCGTGCATAAATCGGCCTCCGCAGTTGCTTACTCTCAATCTTAATGTCAATTAGCCTAATTTGCATCGCCAGGGCCGCACAGGACCGGTGGGAAACCAGCCGTCGCGTCGAGGACACGACGTGGAATAAAAATGTTGTACCTTAACATATTTTGTTCATAATATTGTTACTTTATTGTTTTATGCGCAACTTGGTAATGGTAATGTGGGTGTGGTGCGTGTGGTGTGTGCAGTGTGGGCGCGTGGGCCAGCCCTGCGCTCGCCGTCGGGTTTATCAATCCAGCATCGGTTACCTCCCGCGTCGCGTTAATTCCCAGCAAGGGTTGCCGCCGATGTCGTCTCGTCGTAAACTTTATTTACGACGCCGCCGGCCGATTATTGCCACGACGTCGCTCTTCGCCGGTTCATTTGCATAGAAATTTATACGCGGTGGTTGATTCCCTCCGTTCGTACGTTTCCGGGTGTTCGATAGCTGGGGTGTCTCGTAGGCCTTCAGGATTGGTATATTGATCGGTACGATTATTGCAGTGTATGGTAGTGAGTATCAAGTGCCAATTACGTTGTGGAGTGCCTAGTAACCTAGATTGAAAGCTTTATTTTTTGTTATCTAGTACTTTTTGTTATATGAGAGATTGATCGAATGAATACTCTGATGGCGCTTGGCACATTTCTGTGACCGATTTTCGAAAAAGTAAACTTGATTCTATCTTTTTTCGCTCTCATTCTATTTCAACAGTAGCGCTACCTATGGACCTAGCGGGTGACCACAATTTTGATTATTTACTGAACTGTGTTTATTGGGAGTCATTGTTTTGTAGTATCCAATATAATATACAAGGACGAAAATATGGAAAAGATATTTACAATGATCAGGTAATAGGATCCCAAGCAATTATCACAAACGTAAAGCTATCAGATCTTCATCAGCCCTGTAAATTGCTAAGTCTTTAGTTATTGAATCACGGGAAGTTTTATCAACTAATTTGCTTTGCCCGACTTTTACTCATTATTATGCGGTCTTATGCGTATAAAAATAGCACTCAAAGATTAAGTAGCAGTAAAGATTTGCATTAAGCATTTGGCAGATTCATTTCATCAAACTGTTTCTAACCTTCAACCCCTCATCAACAATTTAAATAAGTCATCGGTGGCAAATAGAAAAGGGTAATTCTTTGAACTTAAGATGATCACATGAATAATAATAGAAGACTTGTAAACAGAAAAAAAAGAAAAGGAAGTAGTGTCAAAAGTTGACCTCATCTGCTAAGGAAAAATTTAAGACGTGACAATGCAAAAGCGTCTCACATAGACTAGGCTTTAAAACCCAGTAACAAGTAACAACACATTCAGAAACCCTTATTTCCCTTTGTCCTGCACAGACAAAAAAAAACTAGTTTTCTCTCATAATGCTATGTAAACATATGGGGCTGAAACATTCCATTACAGCCGAGTCGGTGTCGGCCCGTATGCTAATGGTAGATGTCGAAACACAGCGGTTTTTCCAACCCGAACCATATCATGTCCTGACGATAAATACGGCTTATGGGCGATGCGAAGAGTTGTGGTCCATCGAATGAGAAGTACTTTGATTAGAGATAATTGGATGGTTTTGATTAGAAGACTGTACGAGCAGATATTGAATGATAGATCGATCTGATTGCTCAGATTAAAAAGTGTATATTATTATGAAGATTCATTCCAAATAGATTGGGATAGTGGCAGGTGGATGGTGTTGATGATGATGATGGACATTACTGTACTATACAATTATACATCTATAAACTATTGCTTTATATAACGGTGTACTATAATGTAATTTGCCATTTAAATCAAGACCTAGACGTTGTGGCGAATCAATAGGTTATCCATATAATATTAACGCTGTTCCGTAGAAATATTACCGTAAGAACTATTAGGGGCTAAACTGAGTAACTTAACGGAAAGCGATCCGAGAATTCAAGTGTACGCTCTTGAAGTACTTTACGGTGTATTCTGGCACTTGAGAGTGTAAACAATCATAGTGATAATAGGGGTAGGTATAGACAGAGATAGTTTAGAAACTGCTTAAAGCGTATTGAAATGAAACGTTTTACCCATAATCTGGAGGTAGATCTTCTAGCAAAAGTCAGAACTCTTTGCGAATCAATCATAAACGGTTTTGTCGATTCGCAAAATAAATAAATAAATAAATATTGCTGGACAAAATAGTTAAAATAGTTGGTCGAAATAGTTTTTTTTTAACGTTTTTTTTTAATTCCTAATGTGGGACTAGGAATTTCTTCTGTGTCGTGGGTGCGTTTACAAACATTTAAAGACACATACACAAACAGCCAGACCCGGAACAACTACCTGTAGGCCATATAAATATTTGTTCCGTGCGGGAATCGATCCCATGACACGCGGTTCGGCAGTCGATCGCTCAGCCACTGCGCCAACCGTTCCGTCATGCCCGATGCAATAGAACATATTAAATATCTGCAATGCTGTCTGATGAAACGCCAAAACGAAATGTGTATCTGAAGACAATGTCAAGCCACTAATATTATAAACTAGCACTTCGCCCTCGACTTCGTCCGTGTGGTTTTCTTACTTTTCTCTTCGAACTAATTATAACCTATAGCACTCAGGAATTATGTAGATTTCCGACAGCGAAATCATTTTTAGAATTGGGTCATTATTTCCGGAGATTACCCCCTACATACAAACTTAAAAATTAAAAACAAAGATAAGAAGGTTTTAGTGGCAAGAAGTAAATACATAGATAAATAAAAAAAATGTGTGCGTGTACTAGCGTACACTCGTAAGAAGTGAAACTTCTTTATGACTTTATTTTTCAAAAAATAATTTACTATATGCAACTTTACAGAAATTGGTTAAATACTAATACGTGACACTCGTACGTACTCACACAATGACAATTGCACGACACCACCTAGTGGTCAAAGTTATCACTACAGAAAGCAAAGATGGCGCGTAACGGAAAAATGTGACGCGTAACGAAAAAATGTTACACTAAATTTTTTTCCAACCCCGATAAAGAAGTTTCACTTCAAAAACAGCCAGAAAAAGAAGAAATAGTCTAGTTAAAACACCGCACCAGTATCAGTCGTATCGTCCTCCCATAGTTTTATCGCGCGGAAGTCGCTCCGTGCCGTGACAATAAAAGGGGTAGGCAAATTTTGAATATTTAAACATGCATTTACTTTGTGAACCGTAAAATAAAAATACAAATCCTTCGATTACAGGACGATGGTAACGTTCGATAGTATTTTACGTAGCTTCCGTTATAAATTTCCCTGCCTTCCCTTCGCCGTCTCCATTGAATTTATCGATAGCTGTAAACGTTATCTTTGAAGCTTGATCTTTATCTATGTTAGTGTATTTAAAAATATGTCTCGAGGATGAAACTTGCTTCGAATAAGTTCTCAGACGCTTTCAAAACCCTTTGTGTCGTTCATTGTAAGTTTAGTTGTCGTTCATTGAAAATGTAAGGCTTCTATTTTGGGAAATCAAAAAGATTTGATGTTTTGTGTTACTTTATTCATAACATGGATAGGATCTCAGACTACAGAAGATGCTGGATGATGTAATCTACTTTTGTGGGGAACTCTTAATCGATTTTAAATTCGTTTTCATTATGAGTAGGGATGATATGTGGAATTGCGAACTTGACATCATCTATTTTCTGCTTTTGTAATAATGAAGAGCTAATACTTGCTGCTATCGCAGAAAATATTTTTTTCCCTATGTTTTTGCATAGAAAGATCTAAAATTATCGGTATGAAAAAAAATTAAAGCAGTTTTAGCTAACATCTTATTCTATTGTTGGAAAAGATAACATCAAATTTACATTATTGTCGTCAAGATAATCGCGTGTCGCTCTGATTACTCAAATCCCGATTATGTAATGTGAAAAACGAACGTTAAATGTGTTCTAAATCCACCATTTTTTGGTATCGTAAACAGACAGTGTCGCGTGATTGTGTAGAACCAATTTTTACAGTATAATACTGATTTTATTGTTGAGAGACGCTAATTTAAAATTGGTTTTATGATTTGCTTCAAACAGCTACCTTGATATGAGATTTGTGTCATCGGAGATATAGCTTTTGAAGATCCAACACAGCTATTTTGATGACATATTGGATTTGATTTAAGAGCAGCATCAAGTGCATATCACGATGAATCCTTTGCTTATTTCCAGATCATTGTACAAATCGGATTGGGTCTGATGTTAATTTTCTTTCTCTTTCTTCTCTATCTATCTCCACCTCTTTCGTTTCTTTTCACATAATCCGAGATATAAACATCACCTTTCATCCCTTTCTTACACAGCAACGTGTTTTCCAAGAACATCCTATTATATTTATATTCCGTGTAAATACGAAACACAAATGAAATCGGTATAAATCTGCGTGTTTGATGGCAATGAGGACATTAAACTAGATATGAATGAGAGCGCCATAACTCGTAGTAATCGGGCAGTGTTCCATAATGTACTATGCGTTGTGTTTGCATAAGTAATGCTTAGTGCCTCTTTACAGAGTCTTTCTGCTGGGCTGTGTTAGGATTGACACTGTTTTATGGTTATGTATGTGCTTATATTAGCATCGGAGACACTTTGAGAGGATTTGAAATCTCATCTCGTCGGTTACTAGGTACTAATATGCTGTATATACGATGATTAACTTTATTAAGCGATATATTTGAAATTTGCAGACTTCACGCTCCAATTGCAATAGTGTGAATTAAATATTTTGTCTTGTATTTTAGACACCTTCACTCTTCACACTTATGCTATACACATTCCTTTTCGTATAACTTTCAGGCAGCAGACCACAGATTTCTATGTCAAGTATTTTTAAAACGTACAATCAAGACAGTTCCTTATTATCTTCAGGTTTGCCTCTAATCAAAGAAACTATTGTTTGTCATCATCGATCTAACTTCTCCATATACATAGTTCATCCCTTCCGTAACCACAGTTGCTAACTATAAGTACATCACCATTAACAAATAGAACATCCCTTATATCTTTTGTTTCATAAAAAACTGCCGCTCATTATTTAGTTTCCGAGCTCTTACGTTTATTCGTTTACAAGTCATTAAAATTACGTTACGTTCATACGCGATGGTTTCGTGAGCGCCGGCGCTTACGCCACTAATCTCTCATTTCAACGGAGCTATTTGTTATTTTTTTTAGGGACCGCCTAGGCATGTGAGACCTTATTTTTTTTAGGTCTGTCGACTGTATTAATATGAAGTTAATACGTTCGCGTGGTTGTTCTACTACGATGGTTTAAGGGTAAAAACGTTTCAACATGTTTCGGACATGACATGATACTCATTTGGTAGGAATTTATCTTCTTGTCTGCTATTTCTTTTCAACAGCATACGTCCTGTCTACCTCCTCTTCATTGCTTTACGGCTTAACGGCTTATGTGCTCTTTCAGTGCATACGTGACAGCCATTTTATTGTAAGCTCCTTTACCAATTAGAACAGTGTTTTCCCTCCCAGTCTCTTACAAAACAGCATCTGTCAAATTGACAGGCCTGTGCAGTCATTCAATATTTGTTTCATTTCTAATTCTACAGTTACTCCGTTTTGCTCTGTCTACATCCCCAACGGTGAGTTTGTAACATCTATACTGTCGCTTTGAGTAAAATTATAGTGTAGCTAAAAAACTAAAGTAATCATGATTCATACCGTTGATATAGCTCACGGAACCCAACCACCGTTAAAAGGACACCCGTTGTCATTTTTTTTAAGGTTTTCCTTTCTCGAATAGCATTCGGAATGGTAATTTTACAGTTTTGAGCACGTCAATCTATTAATGTGATGGGCGCTTGGCATTATTCGTTTCGTGACTTCAGTTTAAACGTTTCGTTAGGGAATTAAGGTGTGTGTACACTGGGCGACGAAAATGGGCATAGTTATGTAAGCGTCGTCAATATCATTTGCAAGTTCAGTGTACTCCTGGCCTGGCAATGATACCCTGGCGAACAAGACATGCTTATTACAGCTAATATATCCGTCAAGATAGGCGGCTTGGATGCTTGAGGCGGTTGACGGGCAAAACCATTCATTATGAGTGCAAGATAGCACCAATTTGCTGGCACAGCACGGTGACTTTATTATTCTCCTTTTATAGTTTTTATTACTTTTCGCCGCATTACTCACATTTAGTTGAGTTCCTTAATCCTATGCATCCCCTCAATTAGACCTCGGGTCCCAATCATTTAACCGCTGTGTAAAGATGTCAACGCAAATGCTGCAGGCAGATGCTGGATGCGGCAACCTGAAGACAGGGCGCTTTGGCACTCATTAGGAGAGGGCTATGTCCAGCAGTGGACTAGTATAGCCTGGTGATGATGATGATGATGATGGGATGCCGTAGGTCTATGATTGTCAGTCGGTGGCTCGGAAGATCTCGCACCCCCGACTGGTTCTAACGAGCCCTATCTTCAAGTGCAGGCGATTCCTCGACCACACATCCTTTTTTAATGCAATGATCAAGAAATCGGTTGCCCGTATCTCGGGCAAGTTGCCTAAATTACCAAGTGAACACACAGCTTTAGCAGTCAGCCCCTTTTTTCTTTAAATTGTCCTCCCGCAACTAGTTAATGTAAATTCAGGTTGTTCTGCGGAATCATTATTGATAGGTGATTTATTTTCGGGGTGACTTTTATAGTTTTTAGCGTTTGATAACATCGAAACTAACTATTTTCGGTATATTTGAAATAGGTATCTCGTACTGTGATTTGACGGGGTTTTGAGTTATTTGGTGAAGGGGTTTATACAAGCTTTTCGTGAGTATTTTTGGTAAAGGTTATTTTACGATTGTCTTGAAGCTTTGACACTAAGTGAAAATACTTGGTAAGTAAATAATTAAGTGTTTCATTAATGAAATCTTATAGATAATACGAAGCTGATAAATATCTTCTTATTGGCTCTAAAATAGTTTTTATTAGTCTAAAGATATGTTTTAAAAAGTATTCCAGCATATTGTAATATAATTAATGTGATTGCTTTCTTCAAACCTCATTTAATAATTTCTTCCGTAAATTGAAACTGCCAGCGCCACCTAGTGGGTAGTAGCGGAACTGAACAATGTTTGACGCTTGAATAACTTGCCGACGGAACGGACATGAGATGAAATATCTCCTCTTTTTGTATTAAATACAAACTTATACTCTGAATATTATGATTTTATATAATTGTGAATATTTGAATTCGCTACTTTCAAACAAAGTTTAAGCTGAACTGAAAGTGTAGATTATACAATAAGCGATTGAACATCACGAATAGGAGGAAATAATCTCTTATTTTTTTGTTATTTTGTGTTATCTTCACACCCAATTTATCGTACTTACGTACTTATTGTACTTACTCGTGGATTTAAGAATGGTTACATTGGGTAGTTAACGATTCATTTTTTTTTCCATTTCTTTTTTGCTTAAAACTATTTCTTCCGTATGGATTGAGGAGCCATGAGGCCGAGAGTATATCTACTACCAATATATAGTACTAAATTAAACAAATAGGAAATAGTATTTCAAAAATATCCATCGGCTATTTTTCGAGTTCTAAGATGGCGTCTCAATTCGGTCGTTTGAATTTGAAATTATATTATATTAATTTCTATAAGTAAGTAAATCTTTTCCAGATACGTTTATTCGTCAATACATGAAAAATTAAATGGCGCCGGCATTTCCAAATCGAATGATCCCTGAAATGAAATACTGAAAAGAATCTCAGACGTCATGGTCTCTCCTAAAGTTAAAACCTCATATTACATCAAGATATTATGTGAGTCTAACAATGCAGGGCAAAGCCTGGAAACGGCTGAAAAAAGAACTACAGCAGCTTTGAGATGACCTGAGGGCCTAGACAAAATCCCTTTTCTGTAAGCGTTAGCGCTACCGGAACGTTCAAATAGGGATGTGTCCTAGTCCTAAAATTATATTAAGTCTCTTTAGTCCGTCAGTAAGATTAGCAAAAAGTATTGGACATGTATTTTTTGCTTAAAAAATCAATAAAAAGTGACAATGATATAGCACATCAAAGTTCAGGAGAAAGGGCTTGTGACGTCACTGGTACGTTAAAAGTGTAGCACGGCGTGGCGTCACGCGCAATTTCAACGCACTATATCGTCGTCATTTTTCGTTTACGTCATATTTGTCGCAACAAAAGATAAAATACGTGTCTAGTATTTTTGAGTAAGTATTCCAACTTTCACCAGAATCAGACCAATCAGTTTTTTTAAGGACACTACCCTATTGTATGGACGGAGATGACACGTGACTCGTTTCCACATTTTAATGTCATTGTGACGTAAGCGTCTGGCGTTTTTACTACAGAAAAGTTTCTTGTCCAGGCCTGCTGTCCCGATAGTCGGCTTCCACGTATCAGCCATCATGTAGCTCAACCCTATTCTAGGGAGGGAACGTCCCGCCAATATAAACCCTAATCCTTGTAACTTTTTAAGGGTTTTTGCTACAGAATCCACGCTTATATAGTATTCGCGTTTAAACATCAAAATCACTCAAAATCAAACACGGATCCCTCAGTCCATACGGGCACTAATCAAAAGCTTGGTTACAAATAAGCTTTAAATCTTTCAAACACTACAAAGAAAATGTTAACGTTACTTTTAATTCTGCCAAATACTTTATTTTTCCCTATTTAAATATTACTACATATATTATGTTATTTTTTGTAAAAAAAAGTTAGCAACCATAACTGTTCCTAATATGTTTTCAAGAATAAGGGGTAGTATTCGTGCACAATCATTACATTTACATTGTGTATTTTGTCCATTGTTTCTTAAGCCATATGTCAATTTGTGATCGCGTTGACAATTGTCTGCACATTCATGTCTGTCTGTCAATAAAATTTTAAAAAGAAAAAAAAAATTGCCACAAAGAACATACGTGCCCGGTTGACGGCAATAAGCTCACCCCCTGTTACGTGGAACTTAACATAACTTGCAAAATGTGGGTGTACTATAGATACACCTCTGCCTAACCCTTTGGGGAATACAGACGTGATATTATGTTAGGACATACGTGCATATTGTAAGAACAACAAAACTTAACACAAGGAATTTCTAATGATAATGTTAGTAAATATTTTGCTTAAATTACGTTAATTTAGACAAAACACAATTTAAAGGAAACACAGATAATAGTCTGCTAAAACTTCTGTTTACTTAATCTCTGTCATAATCATAGATGGGATTAGGTATAAGAGGCAAAAGCAGTAACCACTTGATCCGTCCTGATTTAATAAGATTTACATAGGACCAAAAATGAAACCCTGCAAGAACACCTTACTGAGCTGAAGTTTTCTCCAACCTTGATAGTGAACCTTTTAAGGAATAATTACGGAATGCGACTTGAACAACATTATTGAAATGGCGGGTACCATTCTAATATCCTGGTTCGAGTGTTTAAAACCCACTCTAAATAGAAAAGGCTGGCCAAGAGCGAGTCGGGATCGCGCAATATGAGTTCCGACCAAACTACGAGTACACTGTTGTGCCGTAATTACCGTAACTATAGCGCGTAATTAATAGACCCGCCCCTCCTCCTAAGTTTTCCATCAAAAGCCATAGTGTCAAGGAAAAAAATACTACTCTGATTCAGATAAAGAACGTTATTTCTTCGATGAATATTAATAGTATATGTATAGGAAAAAGGCTTTCGTAAATAGATACCTTTTATGGTTTTTAAGCTACTATTATACCGTCACAAACTGCTATATAGTTCTCTTGTAAAATGCGGCTCAATATTTAATATCTCTTTTAATTTGTACGGTTTCCTAGGAGATAAGGGTAAGGACGCTAAAGTACGGAAACTTCAGTGGGCAAGTCCGACTCGCTTTATGTCGATTTTTAGGCAGACTTTAAATACCGGAACCTTTATAAGATTACTTTTATCCGTCTGTTACGAAGGTTTTTCTCGAGATCTGTGCAATGAATTTGAATTTCGGCAGAATGTTAGGTATCCATGATTGGCACACAGTTCACTAGCCAAATATCAAAAAAAATACCTGAGAATAAACAAGTTTTAATAAATGTTATCGTGTTTAATATCATTTAAAAGTGCTTTTGCTACGGACACTAAAAATATAGTTATAATATTTTAAGAATCGGTAGAAAAGTTATTTGGTTGGTGGTATGGAACCCCAACCACGTAGCCTATCAACGTTTTCCAAATGTATACAAAGAACGTAAAACAAAAGTTTTTTTGGTATTGTTTCGATGTTGGTTTCAGCGAACGATCTTCGAAAAATTAGTAGGTAAGTCCAAGAGAATTCTTAGATTGACTTATTCTCTTTTAAAATAATAATTATACTAGAAATCATTTACACGACTGAAGATAAGACATATAGGTATGACTGAAAGGCCTAGGATTGAACTGCTCCAATTTTTACACAATCTATGTTGATATTAAAAAAAAAAACTTTTTTTATAATTTTTTACACATTGACATTTACTAAATGAATATTATCTTTGTTAAGTTTAATATTATTATTGACATGGATATTTACTTTTAAAGTATTATATTATTATTTTCATTATTGAATGTGAGGACTATATGGATTTTCGTCAGGCATTTTGAGTACTTTATGCGGATTTTCTTCCTTTCTCTTCTATGCTTCGTCGAATCGCTGAGCTCTACGATTATTGACAAATGCTTGCACAGGCTCGACAAGTCCTCTGAGTTTGTTTTGGTGTTTCTCAAAAAAAATGTTTTTGAATGTTCGACGCGTTAGAATATTTGTTAAAACCTATTTACAGAAATAAGTATCATTATTATAATTTCCCCTTTTGTGCAAGTCTCATTAAAGATTAATATACTTAATAATAGAACTTCACCTCACATCTCAAAACTTGTTTTACTGCCATCTTTCGCCACCACCTCGAACTAACTCAAGAGGTCTCACACAATCCTTTTAACAACGCCATCTATACAAACTTGGGTATACTATCTCGCCTCATGCGTAGCTACCCTTGAACTGCAGGATACCCGAGGAAGCATAAATAATGGAGAGCAAAAAGGGGCGCTTGCAAAACGATGTTGCGAGGGTGAACGTGGATAATTGAGTTTTTGGTATTGATGCCAAACAGTAAAGATTATGAAAAAAAATACAACAAAACAATGGAGCAAGATTTTGTTTCACAGATACAATATATTCTGATCAATATGGATTTGTTCTTCAAATCATAATTCAGCCAATAAAAGAAGTTACATTTCTCAACCAGTTTGTAAAGCCGGGTCATGTTGTTGATTAATTTTTAACCGACTTCAAAAAAGGAGGAGGTTCTCATTTGACTGAATGTTTTATTTGTATGTTACGCGATTTCTTCGCCATACATATTTTATCTGAATCTTATATATTAATAATATCAGTTTTTTTTATCTAAATTTTTAATTTGAGTTTTTATCCCAATGGAATTAATAATATCAGTTAAACTCAGTAACTACGTAGTAAGTACGTGTGGAGAATAAAACGAAAAAAGTAAAAATACAAAAATTACTAAGTACCGATTTTAAAAATCTAAAAGTTCTATAGTAAGTAGTTTTGGAAGTATGTGGCTTTGGTTGTTTTGTTTAATTTATTTTTTGCCACAGACTTCTGAAACTATTCTTGTTTTACACCTTGTATGTATGTAGTGTATTTTTTGTGAAGCATCTTGTAGTTTTTTGTAAAAATTCAGTAAGTATTTTTTTAATGTTTAAGTACCTACTTACATCAATCAAATATATATTCTAAAAATGTATGCAGTATAATCACCTCAACTGCCATTACCGTTATCTGGATTAGTGTAGTTTATTGTTTCGTGCGTCCCATTGTGTAACATTTTAAATCTACTCTTTGTCATCTGCAACGCAAATAAAAACTCAAATTATTACTTCTATTTCAGTTCAACATTGGTTTCAATAATAACACGCACCCCTTTAGAGAGAAAAGATCCTTTGTTGTCACACAATTGGCAATTTGGCATATCAATGGCGCCATCCCATGTATTAATTACAAAGCGCACCGACAACCCTGCTTAGCGTCGCTTTCAAGTACGTACACCCCTGGCAAACGGACAAATCTGCCACGCTAATATGAACTTAAAACTCCAGCACCAAGGTCCAGACTTGAATAGCATTCGTAAACGAATTAACATGTAAAAGGCCTACATCATTAGTACGATTTGTCATTCTATGCTCCAGTTGTTAGAATTCATTTTGGGTTGACCAAACTAAATCGCTAGGGGTGTGAATTAAGATATTATAAAAGGGACAAAAGGGGGGAATGTGACACGAAAAGCGCTTAGTGTCAACCTCATATGTCTTTGAAGTTTCATGTAAAATAGAGTGGGTAGCGTGTGGGCTATTTATTTAGTACAAACGTTGGGGCGTTGTCGCATGGAGTGACGTCACGTGTACAATGACATTTAGCTGTGGGATTGTATAAATAAGCCCCTTTGTAGTGCTGGGAAAAGATGGGCGTACGTGGATTTGTTGTGCAATATTCTCGAGAGGATTAAGTATGGAATTATTGGAACCGTTATTAATGGAAAACAGTCTTGCCCTAACATTAAAAGACTACTTTGAATAACGCTAAGGTTAGCAAAAATTTTAATATGCGGTGCCAATGAGTATGAATTTTTGGGAGAGAACTTATTTTCTTCATAAATTTACCGATGGCTCCTCGAACTGTCGAATAATAAAACACCATCATGCCTGTATTCCCCGAAGAGTTAATCAAGGGTGTACCTAAAGTGAACCTACTTTTCGCCGGATATGTCGAACATATTGCCAGAACACTAAGAAACTTTAAAAAAAAACGCAATAACACTTTGTCCGACTTTAGGATCGAACCAAATACCGCCTGCTCAGTAGTAGCACCACCAACCACTAAACTAGGCAGTCACTCTCAAATCTAAATCTACAAAATATAACATATTAGCTACGTCCCGCGGTGTAACCCTCGTTTAAAATTGACATTCACCAAACGCGCGAAGTTAAAATAGTCGTTGAGTTCTCTTAAATATCCTAATGTTCCGCGCAACATTCTTAATTTTTTTGTTTCATAAGAACCTTTTCCTTATTACAACAAACACAAAAAAAAAAGATTTAGCGAAATTGGTCCAGCCGTTCCCGTGTGATGCCGTGACCAAGGGAAATAGGGATTCATCTACACTAATATTATAAAGAGGTCAAATTTGTATGTAAGTTTGAATGTGGGGGGTAACTAATGATCCAATTCCAAACGGTTTTCACTGTTAGAAAGCTACATTATTGCTGAGTGCTATAGGCTATAAATTATATTTACATGATGCATATTAGCCAAGCCATTTCAATGTTAGTCCAGCAAGTCGGAAATAAATACCTCCAAAA
This sequence comes from Phlogophora meticulosa, assembly GCA_905147745.2. Lineage (NCBI taxonomy): Eukaryota > Metazoa > Arthropoda > Insecta > Lepidoptera > Noctuidae > Phlogophora > Phlogophora meticulosa. The sequence continues at coordinate 11,915,804 of LR990537.1, read as the reverse complement.
ACAGAATTATTTGCATCCGCTGCTTTAATAGTTGTCTAAAATGGACCGCACTCTTTATTTCAAGGCAGGGTAGTCACGCATAGTATTGCAGGTACTTAAAAAAAAACTAAGTTGTGTAACACAACTTAATTTTTTGGAAGTACCTGCAATCAGAAATCAATAACGGTAGTTAAAACTTATTATATTTTATGCAACTTATTTAGTTATTATGCTGAATGTAAATTTCTTTATGAGAATAAAATTTCTTTAACCCGAAATGGAAAACAATGTATGGAAATCTGGTCCGTCTTAAATAGTTCTACAAAAAAATCCGCGATACCATATAGCTATTTTATCTTTTTCATAGATTTTTATGTTTTAAAAAAGCTTTTTCCGGCATACTTACATTGGGATGAATATTAAAACAACAAAGTATCAATCCTTATTCATATATTTTTTATAACAAGGACATAATGGAGATAAGATTTGCCCTTCAAAGCATGTCAATTGGCCATACAGTTTAGGAGAAAACTTAAAACGATTAAAGAGCATAATTACTTTCGTTCGCGCATAGAACATGGGTTGCGAACGTGTCCACTTAGCCTTAACTATAGTTGGCGTTATGGACATCATTTTCGCGGATTGATGACGCTCTCGATATATTATCATTCCCCTTTTGTCAAGGTGATGAAAAGTTCTGAATAGCGTTGCGGTCCCATTATATTAATTTGTGTTATACGGTTAAGAGTTATCAGTATATCAGTCTTTTAATTTCCATTGGGAATTTTACATTTATGTAGCCGCACGGATCAATGAAAGGTAAATGATACGATATAATGATATAAATGATACGCGTAGCGAGGTCAGTCTGTGGATGGGTGACTGTTCGTTACATATCGAGACGCCTCCGTGCCTCGGAAAGCACTTTAAGCCGTTGGTCCCGGCTGTCATTTTTAGATCTTTGAAGTAGTTACGAGAAGCCCGAAAGTATGACAACCAGTCTTACCAAGGGGTATCGTTTTGCCCAGTAACTGGGTTGTGGAGGTCAGGTTATCAATATCCATTTAAAATACTGGTATTCAGCTGCAACCGGTTAGACTGGAAAAGGATTGGGAAATGGCTAGGCATATGAGTCGTTCGAATTAATTCGTTGTTAAAACTTTGTTCTCCTTCTTTTCGTAAATTCGTAATTCAGTCTGTTGTATGTAGGTACCTATTGTTGTTTATAAATAATCTCAAGTATTCACCCAAGTTGGAATAAAAATCGAGTTGTTCTAAAGTAATTTAAAATATAAAAAATAAAACGAAAATGAAATGGTCTCTTTGGTCTGTTGTGTCTTTCTATATATATGGTAAAAAGTTAAAATTGTTGTATGTGGTTCTATTAAATTTATTCGGTTGCATTATAATAAAGAGGAAAGATTTCATTGTATGTTTGCTGTGGATAAAGTGAGATGCGAATGCTAAGGGGGATGTGTGGTGTTACGCGAATGGATAGAATAAGAAATGAGTATATAAGAGGAAATCTGAAAGTGGCGCCTGTGACAGAGAAATAATGTGGAAATCGGCTGTCATGGTATGGATACGTGATGCGAAGGAATGAGGATCATGTTGTGAGGAAAGTTTTGAGTATGAATGTAGAGGGTTGCAAGAATAGAGGGAGACCTAGGAAACGATGGATGGATTGTGTGAAAGATGATATGGCTAAGAAAGAGGTGACTTCTGAGATGATGGCAAATAGAGATGTAAAATAGAATAGAAATGTGAAATAGAAGAAGACATGCTGCGCCGACCCCAAATAAATTGGGATATGGGCAAGAGAATGATGATGATGCTATAAACTCAAAAACTATTTTAAGAACCTACAAGCTACATTATCTAAGCTAAATTATCAGCGAGTAACATAGACTATAATTTATTTTCAAAACTACACTTTAAAGGTGGTGAAGGTGATGTTAAAGTACCAGGGGAAAAGTACGAAATCCACGCGGACAAAGTCGCGAGCGAAGTGCTAGTTTTTAAATATATAGATGCGTTAAAAAACTATTATTTTAATCCGCAACTTCTGCATCGCTTTTACCGATCAAGTTTACCAATACGAATGTCAAAAGGATTATACGTACATGCAGGATCTGTGCCCCGTTCCACTAAGCCTGTTGTAAAGCTTGCAACACATCGTCACTTTGATTAAACCGACGGATATGTTTTATCGCTATCAGTTGGAATCGGCAGCTCGTTCTGTGATTCACTTTTAAGCTGGTGCAATATGCAGGAACGTCGGTGCTGCATTTAGAAAATATACTGTATTTAAAAGTAGTACAACTTTTTTATTAAAAAGTTGTACTAATTTTGGTGAAATAAATATTAGATACTATTACTATTTTAGAAAAACTTCTACAAATACGGTACCGACGTTCAACGTTTCGTAAATATTATTAATTTTGGTGAAATAAATATTAAATAAAATAGCACTAAATCTTCTTAATCTATATTAGATTAAGAAGAGTTTGTACTATTTTATTTGTAGGTATAGACAAATAAATAAAATATAAGTAAAGTTAAAATAACAGCTTTTAACTATATGCAAATGAAAGTACCTGTGTACATACGGCAGTAATACTAAAAAAAAAACAATTTAAAAATGTTTGTCTGCCTGTTTGGCTTCTCAGGCCAATCTTCTAAACAGCCGAACTGTTTTTAACCGGACTCGCTGATAGCTAATGTTCTAAGGAGTAACATAGACCTTAATTTTAGATAAAGAATTAGGGTTCCGTTAAAAAATAAAATACCATGTTTTATTATACACAGCACGCTACGCTACGGGCATAGTTAGTAGTAAATATAGGCAAGTATCTAAAACAACATGTAAGCATCTGTAGCCGAGCTAGGACAGATCCTGTATCTCAGCATACAAAAATACAAATACAAGCACCAATACTTTTACTAAGCCAAAGATTGACACGATCAGATGAACTTTGTCATGCAAAACAAAAACAAAAATAATAACTGATCATCATTATCTGCCTAGCCTTTCCCTAACTATGTTGGGGTCGGCTTCTAGCCCAACCGGATGCAGCTGAATACCAGTATTTTAATTGGAGCGCCTGCCTATCTTACCTTCACAACCCAGTTACTGGGCAACACGATATAGATATATAAACTGATATCATAATTAAACAAAACTGTACATTGTAGGTGTGGGTATGTGTTGAATGTAGGTTTTGTGTTTAGAGTAGTGTGTGTGTTATGAATGAGTGCATCATACCGAAGTGTTTCATCATCATCATAATCCTCTTGCCCTTATCCCAATTTATTTGGGGTCGGCGCAGCATGTCTTCTTCTTCCATACATCTCTATTTCCCGTCATCTCAGAAGTCACCTCCTTCTTACCCATATCATCTCTCACACAATCCATCCGTCGTTTCCTGGGTCTCCCTCTACTCTTGTAACCCTCTACATTCATACTCAAAACTTTCCTCACAACATGATCCTCATTCCTTCGCATCACGTGTCCATACCATCATACCGAAGTGTTTATCATCCCTTAATTCACTATTCTGAATAAGTTCTCCGTTTACTCATAAGTAAGGGTAAGCAGTTTCAATACTCTTAAAGTTACAGGAAACACATACATAGCAGTCAAAGTTACAGCGGCTAAACTTACCCCTCTTTTTCGTCGGGGGTTAAAAATGAGATTTGTTTAAAGTACTATATTAGATGTTTATTTGCCATATAAGCGGTATCTAGTTCATTGCAGCATTTGGAAATATATCGTGTACCTACCGATTCCAACATGACTATTTATGGGAGCCCAACAGGAGATAGTAATATTTGGGCGTTTTTTTAAAAGCAATTAAAGCGTTTGGCGCCGGACTGCTGCAGCACCGGTTCGGTGCGGGTGTCGTACTGCGCGGAAGGCAATTTGTCTTACACGGCTGACGGTTTAAGAGTACCGCGAACGCACGACGGTAGAACAGTCAGACATCACGTAAAAACGATCGCCCAGTAGCGCCCAGTAGTCTTGCTGCAGGATAACACAAGCAGCATTACTATCTTGCGACAGCAGTACGGCACCAAACGTCAAAATTGAAAGAGACCTTTTATGATTCAAAACTATAAAGATTTCAAGATTCTGAATTCCAAGCCTGAATAAATAATAAACATTAGAGAAGGATAACTAAGACAAGTCTAAAACCATAAAGGATTAAGTACTGCTGATAAAGTGATAGACACCAGACCAATTACCAAAGTAAGACCATATCAACGTCGACAACACAAAAATACGTTTTCATTCTCTAAATAAGCTCTACAAAGTACAAAGACTACCTACCTCCTACTTAGACTTACTACTACCCCAGCTCTTCATATACCAGCATTTCAAAATACCCCAAGTGGCAGTGAAGTGTTCGGTTAAAGAGCACAGGAAATTGATTCGCTCTACACGTCACTCTCAGGGGGGACAGAGGACTTGCAAGGACGTTGAGTGATGCATGGGACTTGAGCTTATGTGATTTGTTATATAAGGGAGAAGTAGGTATATGGTGGTGGGAAGAGTATAATGGTTTCTAAGATTGGCTGTTCTTTGTTCAAACGATTAATGGCAACACGATCATCGGCAGAAAGTCGGAATTTCAACTGACTTTTTATGTCACAAAAACCGTTGTTAAGACATTATCGTCTGAACGTGTTGTCCTGGCTTCTAATAATATACTTGGACATGAGAATGAAATGGTGCAATAACTTATAATCGGTCAGAATTAAGATGAATTCCTCCTGAAATTATGTAACATTGTCGAATCCAAGTTATGTATATTGTGGTGAGAAAAGAAAAAAGTGTTTTTATTTATTTCCTTTATTCTTTTCTATATACATATATAAATTATATTTTTAAATATTTCAATATAATACAAATAAAATACATTTAAAACTATAAAAAATAGTACCCCACCGCCATCGGAACAGGGTCCAAGCTACCGGTGGTCAGGGCTCTTGAGAGAGGAACCTCCTAACTATGCGTTCCGTGTCCGCGTGCTTTCTGGATCAAAACCTTGATCCAACTGCCCAACGAGAGCCTCTTTAGGTGTTGATCGAGGCTCTTGGCTATTATTCCATTGGCCGTCACGACTATCGGCACAATGACTGCTGTATTCACATCCCACATGTCGACAACCTCGCGAGCCAGATCAAGATACTTCATCTGTTTTTCTTTCTAAACCTTCACGAGGTTCTCGTCATGTGGAACCGTAATAACAACAATCATTGTGCGACATTTATTATTATTATTAATTCGAAAGCGCCATACCTAATATATTTTAGCCTTACATCTAACGCAGCTAAAGTGAGTGAGATAACAGAATTCACTAAGCAAATATTGTAATTTGCGGAATTCAAAACTTGAAATACTAAGAAATATTTAGTATTCAGACCTCCGGCTATTAAATGCCTCGAGGGTACAGCGTAGCCTGGAGGTGGTTAACTGCTTAATTAAGCTACAAAATATGTTCATGAAGCGGACATTTCATAGTTGTACTACTAATAAATCATCTAAAAACAATAGGGATGTGTCCTAGGTAAAAATATATTAAGTCTATTTAATTCGTCAGCAAGATTACCAAAAAAATATTAGACACGTATTTTTTGCTTACTTAATTCATTAAAAAGTGACAATGAGCTCATCAAAATTCAGGAGAAGGGGCTGCGCAATTTCAACGCTATATAACTATACCGTCGTCATTTTTGCTTTACGTGACAAGAGAAAAAATACGTGTCCAGTATTTTTGAGTAATCCAACTTTCGGACCAATCAGATTTTTTAAGGACACTACCCTATTATAAGAGAGAGACTGATGACTGAGAGAGAGATTATAAGAGACTACAAACATACATACATAAATTCACGCCATTTTCCCATGGAGGTAGGCAGAAACTACAGAACGCCACCTGCTGCGATCCTTGCATACTCCTTTTGCTTCGTTTAACTTCCTTTTGACCCATTATTATTTACCAATAAGAGAAACTAAATGCTGGTTTGCATAAAGCCAAACATAAAGCAAAGCAGACATGCATTTGCAAATCGTTTTTATGTATTTTTAGGGCCCTTAGTGTATAACAGGTCAACAAGCTACATAACGTGTAACAAAAAATGTAGTGTGTTGATTACAGAATAATTAAAAGCTCTCAATTACATGGACACAGAAAAACTTCTAGAAATATTAGCATTATAGAAATTGTAATTTGTACGTGTACACTTTAGAACACTTACATAGGGTAGTTTTTCTTTATTACCTTCCTTTATTATATATATATTTGATGTTTAAATGCTTTGTCTATTGTTGACAACATTATTTATGTGTATCCTAGTTATACTTAAAATAAATTTACTTCCCTAACTCTATAGCGTTTTCAACACAAGTTTCAATAAACCTAGTTCGGGCAGGTCGCCACTTTCAATTTTATTATTAATTGGTAATTCCTTAAACATGTAATTAATATATCTTAGTTTAAGTTTTTCTCTGAATAAATATTAATATTACGTTCATACATCTGGTCATACACACATGCCGGTTGCCAGCACTACGCACTTGACTTTTTCGAGAACATCACCTATAAAGTCAATGTACATTAAGAGACTATTCCAATCATAAACATCTATCGCAAAACCCGAATCTTTGATCGAGACACGCGAACACTAATACGACAGCATATAGGTACCGCTCTTTATAAAGCACTAAGCTAACGAACTACTAGAATTGATATGACCATCTACCGAAAACCACCACTCGAATCACGAAAATAACGGAACAAATGACACAAAGCTTCACTGAACCCACATAAGCTACATTATACATACGCGCATGCCTCTCACATTAGAAGGATTGCCTCCTAACAAATACTGAATTGTCAGTATTGTCACAAAAGCCGTCGCCAACAATGGCTGTTCGACTTCAAGTTGTTTTTTTTCAGATGTAATAAAGTTTAATCCGAAAATCCCCGCAGGCAAGTGGATGTTGTAGGCCAATTATTTGTGGGTAAGACGCTCCTTCAACGGTGCCGTTGTGTAGGGAGGAATGGAGACGCTATTGTGGGTAAAACTTTGGTTTGAGTCGGTTTATTTTTTTCCGTATTTTGATAACGGATGGTTGGCTTAAAATTACGTCATCGGGATGTCAAGTTTTCCACTGGTCATGTAGCTGAAGCTAAAAGCGGCAACCAAAATAATCTTTCTGGTCATTCATCATAGTTTATGTAGACAAAAAAACTTCAAAAGTAGCTTAAGTATTATCCTCATTAGCGCTAAGGTATTGAGCTGTATAATTTATGTTAGACAAGCTCCCAGAGTGCCACTATTCTCTGACCAAAAATTACTTTTGCAGAGGTCGACTCTATTCGTCTCAAATCACAGTAGATCAGCTCGCAAGACAACAAAAATGTCTTCTTGCTGTCTCAACAATTCCTACGTTCAATAGCTCATTCATTGTTATCGCGACTGCACGATTAAACGCGGTGCGACAAAAAAATCGCAAATGATATCCGCACAAGTTCTAGTGTTACTTAAGATAAATCTTATTGTGGCAATCATAGTTGCATTACAAGGCAAATATACTTCTTCAGACTGTTCCACCTCTATTACTACGGTTTAGAGTGCATTTTTGTTCGCTTTGAGTGTAAAATATTATCGTATTGCGTTTGTGATCGTTGTCACAGATAGTATTTTGACATTTTCATCCCATTTTGTTGCATTGTCACCGCTGCAGGCTAATCGTCTGAAACGATGCGACAATGCATTTCATTGTCGATTCAATGTTTTTGTTGTGTAATACGTTTAGAGCGTATCAGTTCCATAAACGAGGTGTTTTTTTTACCCGTATTCGCTTTTGCACACTTTTTGGGGTTTTAGATTCTTGAATTTTATTTCTGCTAAATTTAAATCGTCCACTCTAAAAAGCGCAATTATTACAATAATTGCCCTTTTTAGAGTGGACGATTTCAATTTAGTGATTGAGTGGATTGATTTTTCCTTTGAGTATTAAATCTGCATGTATGCTAATATTTAAACAATGATTCTTGATTATACCTAATTGGTGCTAGAATTTTAAACATCCTATAGAAACGAAGTCCTCTGTCAGGTAACGTAACGTCACTTATAACAAGCTTTATAAACTACTGGTCCCTTTTTTTATCAGCCTGTCCCAATGCTGGATAAAGACCTCCCGCTTGTCCTTCCAAGTACTCCCCGGCCCACCTCGTGCCAGCCTTCATAGTATGCGTCCAGGTCGTCTAGCCACCTTTTTCTGGGCTGACCTCGGCGGCGCCGTCCGTCTTCGGACACCCATTGTGTGGAGACTTGCCCAACGGTCACAGTGCATCTTACCTATATATGTATACATACCTTTCAAAGGTAAAATATGACCATAAAATGTGCAGTCTAAATCCATGCAGGTGCAGCTTCAATTCAATCCCATACCAAAACTCAGAGTAAACACAAAACGCTTGTACAACAAATAATTACAGCAATAACCCAATGAAAAGGCGCCAAAGCCAACAATGGACTCCGTTGAAAATATCCTTATCCTTGAAATAAGATTTAATAACGTTTTGTTGGAACCCAATGCTCTTTTAGCAAACCTCTTTGTCGAACCTATTTGTGCCAGCATCCAGCTTACGCTGACCTCCTTCGATTCTCGTCTGTGCTTAAGACTTGTGTTCGAAAGAGGTGTAGTGGTATTGTTTATGAGTTCAAGTTGTGCTGGTACTATTTCAACAGCATCTTCCGTTTGATAAGTTGTTTTTTGTTATTAAAAATCTTTGAACACAATTGCGCTGGATTCGGGTGCTGCTGATTGTATTGTTGTGTTGGTACAACTGATCTGTTTCAATTGTTGTTGCTCATGGGGGCACAAAAACTTATAATCACTGACGGGTTGAGCGTTACCGGCCCTACTTAAGCCTGCGTTTTTGAATTTCGTTAGGGGTGTTTAAAGTCTACATTTTAAAACTTTTATTGAATTCTGATACTGTAAATGTCTAATGTAAATACATTATGATTAAACATGTCGTTGTTCAGTTTGAACGAAAGAAGCTAAAACTTACTGCAGTAGGATTTATTATTCCTCAAATTAAATCAAACACACATCATCATAACATCATGTCATAGTACACCCAATTCATTATTTAAGATTAAGCGTTTTTCTCATGTAATAGGTATATGCATATGAAAGGCAAGCTTACTGCTTCCAACCGGGGACAAATACAGATTCTACAAAAAAATTCCAGATGAAAAAATCTAAAAACACTGTATCTGACCCGAGAATCAAACGCACGTCCTCATGCACAACAATAGCGCTTGCGACCACTAGACCAACAAAGCAGTCAAATAAAATCATTATAATGTTAAAAGAAAAGTTAAATAGTTCGACCAAATTACTTTACTAAGATCATTTTACTTGACGTTATCCGAATGGATGTAGATCAGCCTTATGTACTCGTAGTTACTTATCTCAAAATTCTATCTAAATACAAGTCTCAAATGTCTTAAACATCAACAGGCACATAACTAGTTTTGCCATTACTGGTATTTATTCAGGGTGGCCGGGGGTTGCGGTCGGGTCAGATGGCCCAAGGCATCAATATTGTCCCTGTGTTCAAACGTGCCACCCTTGTAGGCGGACAGTCTATATCCACCCTTATGGAACATGCGAATGTAGAGATGTAGGATTAAAATTGTTTTCTCTGGTGAGTGGTGACTTTACGTTGTGATAAAGATCAACTGAGAGAACAAGCTTTTACAAACTAGGAGTTTTGGCGGGAAGGAGATGTGATTGTTCTACATTTGAATTCAACTAGAATAGGCTAGAAGTGAAAGGTCGCTGTCAAAAAAAAAGAAACCGTTTAATTGAATGAGTGAATGATTTATTTGCCAGAATATTGGTAGACAAGCACTTCGTCCGCGTAGATTTTGTATTTTTACTTTATAATTCTCTCCAATTCTCCCTACATTTCCCCTCTTTTAAGCGTTAGTTTTGAAAATAATAATAGCACTCAGGAATAATGTAGCTTTATAACAGTGAACATTTTTAGAATTGGATCATGAGTTCCGGAGATTACCCCTACACACAAACTTGCAAACATATTTGACCTCTTTATAATATTAGTATATGATGATGATGATAAAGTGCAGGGTTCACTATTAAACTTACTCATGACAACAGTCTTGTAATCACTGAAGGGTTATTCAGAGGTGTGCCTATAGTACACCAACATTTTGTTATGGTGAAGTCCCATGTGATTGGGGGCGAGCCTATTGCCATCTTACATCATGCAAAAAAGGAATCAAATAAAATTACAGATAATTTAATTACCGTGCGTTTTACCCACTATTAGGCCGGTGACAGAGAAAAAATCTCTATTTTTTTTCCAAGTAAAGACATAGTATTGCTATAGTTATGTAACACATGATTACCTTGTACCCCAATGTGTCAAGTTTGTATGATAGATTTTCAACTTTATTACAAAAGTATAAGGTTCATGTTCAATTTGTAAAATTTGACACAATTAGCATGATGTGCTGGCCTCTGTACTGAAATGATCTAACATGTACTGTAGTGTCTGTTAAGTCAATCCAAAATCTCTATAATTGGCCCTCAATTGATCGCTTAACCGTTTTCACAGTAACTTCGCTTGTCTGACCAAACCCGGAAGTATACATGGGATCACCGGAAGGATCACACAGCTCTTCCCCTTTAGGAGTCCATACCATACTGCTATACACTTCCGCCGAAATGTGGTTAGGCAGGCCAAGTTATCTAAACCTGCATTTAATCCTTCAATCTTCTGTTACCTTGTTACCTGACTCTCTGATTATGTGGGGTATGTGCTCTCGTCATGTAACCCTCAATCGCATGAATTTTTGAGAGGACTCGTCTCGTTGTGCGAGAGACGTCATGTACATGCGGTAGAAGAGACATCGACTCAAAACTGGGGTCCAGAATCATGTATTGAGCTCATGGTGTTCAGCACTGTTTTTTAGTTTAGTTTTCCTAACTGTTATGTTTTTTATGATGTTTTTTTAACTTAATAACGACATTGGGTTAGATAGAAATCATGATTTCTTTACAGTTAAAGTCCAGCATCATGTACTGACGTCTTGGTATCAGGTTGTGCGTGTGTCCCTTCCGCCCTGTATTTTATGGCTTGGAGATAATTCCACCAATGAAATCGAACATGATCAGCACTAATCTAACCGCGTTTAAAGGCTGTCTCAATATGCGTCAACAATGACGAACGTAGCATGTCTTGAACGTAGTTTTCTTAAGATATCTTGATAGTGTTTAGTTTTATTGGTGAAAATCGCTCTTAATCTTGGACAAAGCGAAATGAAATCGTGACACTAAAAAGGTATACGAGTTGCTATAAAAAATACCCAAATCGCTATAGGTGTACCTACAGTATTTGAAGAGTTCCCTCGATTTCTCCTGGATGCCATCATCAGATGCTAATTTGGTGACAGTGGGACCACCTCAATAGTTACCCTATCAAACAGAAAAAATAATAATATCGACTCGCAATTGGCGGAGAAATTGGTTAACATCCAGTCGAACATAGAACATCAAAAAAAAAACCCATCAAACATAGACCCTCCTCCTTTTTTGAAGTCGGTTAAATCCCTTCCAAGAATAATGGTTAAAATAAAATCTACGTCTATTTGATTTGTGACGTCAGATTGATTGACTCGATTTAGTTCTCAAGTCAACCCATGCTGCTGTTATGGTTTAGCCACGAGCCACCTAGCTTTGGTAAAAGTAGCCGTAAATAGAACCATTACGATGGTCTCGAGTACTGGTTCCATTACAAGCTTACTTGGAACTTTAACAAGCTCTTCAAAGTTTGACGCGAAATCCTGATAACTAAGTTCTCAATAGGTAGGATTAAGGTTAATGTCAAGATTAGTGTTTAGAATACGGATTCGAACAAAACTTGAAATAGTTAGTATTAAGAGTCGTGGTTAGGTTGCAGAGTGTCGGAATTTTCTAAGTTTGCTATCATTACCAATATCGGACTAGACTTCTTACATGTATGTTGGGGTGAGTTTCTAAGTTTTGGTTAAAGCAAAAAGTCGGTAAGTACTTGAAGAAACACTGTCAAGTTACCAACTCTATCATACATCGCACTTGACCACACACAGAGTCATCATTGTTTTACGATTCTGCAAACCCTACTCTAAAGCGAAAAACAGTGGAAATCAAAAAAACCCGAAACCACGTAAACCGTAACGATTTGATCGAGTCTCGTCATCGCCATACATCGCCATAAAACCAAAATAAAGTACAACGGAGTACAACGTCCAAATTAGGCGCGAAATCGCTCACGAGGGCTCGCAAAAACCTCGTTAGAGCCGCCATGTTTGTTCGGCGACAGTAAGGGGCGCACCCTCTATGTACACAATCACCACACAACACTGTCCTGTAGGACGGACCTTTGACACCAAACCAACCTTTATACATACTGCGTAAAGCTCAAAGTCCCATATGTCGTTTCATCTAAACGCAACTTGCTGTGGCTAAGGGTGTATGTGCCGGGCCAGGGTGTGGGTAACACCCTTGTCGCGTTGTGCGACGGAATAGCTCGTATGTGAAATGGATATGCAATGCGATACTGAAAGTGATATCCACGGAGGTGATACGAGAGAACGAAATTATATTTTTGGCTTTACTTTTTAGCTTTTTCATGGTTCCGGTGTCCAAAAATGGTTCGTTTTTGGAAATCGAAATCACCTTAAAAATTGTGACAGACAACCGCCTAATAACTTCGAAGAAAAATCCTAAAAGTATTTCTAAAAATATCCTCTACCAACCTATCTTTTACCAACTAGGTTTGGGGCAGGCTTCAAGTCAAGCTGGATGCAGCTGAATACCAGTATTTTACTTTGAGCGACTGCCTATCTAATCACAACCCACTGGATAACACGATACCCCTTGGTCAGACTGTTTGACTTTCGCGCTCTATCTAACGACTATCAAAGATTTACAAATGCTATTCAACGGCTTATCGTGCTTTCCGAGGCACGAATTGGTCTCGATAGCCAACGCATGACCACCCATCCACGAACCGACTGCGACAAACGTAGCTTTACTTTCAATTGCCCCCTGCGGCCGTTATTAAACAGCCACAAGCCGGGGTCTACTATGAAGACTATATTTTCCTTAAGTATTCGTTCCTTAACATAAATAATCGGAAATACACACATCAAAAAGTCTAGGGATTAAGGGATTTTTTTTAAATATTTTATTTATTGTTTCCTCTTTTGACCGAAATTCAATACCCATTCCATTTTCAAATGACGACAATTACGAATAGTTAATAAAAAAAACTGATTTCCAGTAACTAGTAAAAACATGCTTGATCCCGAGACATTTTTGATGTGTATACAGGAACATATTAAGTTTGGCCCCGGGGTGTATGGTAACTGGTTATGAATATTATAGGCCTCTACAAACTCCACATATATTTCCGTAACAGACTCGATTTGCATGTTAAAGTAAGTGAATGCGCACGTGTCTTACCTATGATATTTATCGAACTACTCCGGCAATCTTATTCATTTCTTTTTTTTAAGAACGCATTTTCAAAAAACAACTTTTTGGCTTTCAAGATAAATGAACTCTTGTGTTTAACTTATGAATTCTTTATTTAAGATAAGTGTGACCACATATTTTCTGCTGGTAACGAAATGTATAAGTAAGAATGTATAGGGTTTAAAAGGCCCTATCACAAAACCGTCATCTACACTAAAATAAGTAAATTCTATACAAATAATTGCTGAAAATTCTATTAAATTGTTTGTTTGATAATCGCTGTTTACGAGCAATGTATCGCACGCAAAATGCAACGGTACCGAAATCGTTGGGGTATTTAAAGTTAAGTTCAAACAAACAACATAAAAACAAAAATAAACATTTAAAAAACGATAAAAAAATAGATTTAGACATTTAGTATTAATAATGCTAAATACAGGTAGGTCACAGGTACAACAGGTTTTTATTTTATTTATTTAAGGAAAAACAAACAGTAGCACAATAAGATATATCAACATACATATTATCTGAAATATACATTTTGAACAATTATGCTACCCACTACGTTCTCCACGGATTACATATAAAAAGTTTACAGCAATGATGAGAATTACACGTGACTTGACTTGAGCTTCGTTGATCGCGTTTTTACACCCGTCATATAAGTTTAACGCAAAATTAGTACTCGTCCATTTTCTAAGCTGCTGCAACCAAAACTAAGGTTTCACATCATTAATTCTATTCTTAAATCTATAAAACTTAGCTATCTAGTGACGGTAGGTAAACGACAGGTATTTCAATATCTGAAGGTACCCAAAAACCAGCGTGTTAGCATGCAATAACGAAAAAACTCCGCAAAAGAATGAAATACTTGTGCCGGGCGGCTGTAGTCATCATCGGGGCTCGTATCGATTGCGATTAGACCCTCTGCCACCCTCACTTTGTAAGGTTGACGCACACAGCGAGGGTATAACGCTTCAAGTGGACCACGAAAGGGAACAACCACCAGAATCAGAATCAGAATTATTTATTTTTTAAACATCACAACAAGGTATCAACATTAAGGATCTTATAAATAGTGTAGGTTCTTGCTATGTTTTGTCGTTACTGACATACAAATAACAACGTAAACGGGACAATTAAAATTACAAATACATATCGATGAAGGAAAACAACCTGGACTTATATAATTAATAAGTCTGAAGTCGCCAACCCGTCTTGAGCAAGCGTGGTGATTAATGCTCGTGCCTTCTCTGTATGAGAAGAGGCCTTTGCCCTGCAGTGGGACACTAATAGGCTGGTACTACTACTATAAATAGTAAAGGTTCTTGCTATGTTTTGTCGTTACTGGCATACAAATTACAGCGTAAACAGCCAATTAAAATTACTTAAAAAAATAACAGATCAGAAAGTAATAAGTAAAGCTTTTCTGCATATAATATCCATTCAGATTTGTTGCAGTTGTAATGATTATCATTTCAAGTACCTAGGTACAGAGGCCATAAAATTAATCTGTCAAATTTCTATGATAGTTTTTCAACATTATTACAAAAGTGTAAGGTTCATGTTCAATTGCGAAATTTTACAGTTTGGGATAGCTGATGTGCTGGCACAGGTATTTAAAAAAAACTTGGTGTTAGGTAGAACGATAGACATACCTTAAGGCAGTGTAGTACTCATTTAAATTAAAACTTAGACTATTGGACAAACCCTGAAATCGCAGGAAATAAATGCAAAAAGCTGCATATGGAGCAGCTGATTTATTTTATTATGTTTGGATATCTACGGCTGAATGCAAAATAAATGTTTTCATGGGTTAAATACAACGTACGTACCCACGTACCTTCAATTAATGTTTCACCTAACACCACGCAAACACTAACTGGAATCATACCCAACGAAGCAGTCTATCTTTCTATCAATTCAAAATTTAGCGATCTGGATGCTCTGATATTATACGGCTAAGTCTTCATCATCCTCCTGCCCTTATCCCAATTTATTTGGCTTCGGCGCAACATGTTTTATTCTTCCATACATCTCTACTCGCCGTCGTCTCAATAGTCACCTATTTTCTAGCCATATCATCATATTAGACTGCTAAGTAGAACTATTTATTCTAATTAAGTAGTTATACTTAACCGACGCAACGGTTAAGATCAACGCACCACGTCGAGCGTTTCTCCGTGCAACTGCGAGTTCATCCTTACTTTGAGAGGACGAATTAATTCCAGCAATTAATGGAGGGCTTAGGGTCGAAGTGATCCTCCCCTGTTCGCAAAATTCAATTATTGATGCCCCCGTCTCTGCGGGGGTGCCTGAATAAGCCAGGGTTAAAATGTAGCTGATCGGACGAAATCACGTAGTTTAAGGGAAAAGTAAATGGTGTCGGGGGAATATTATTAAAATTCTTAACGTATTTTATTTATTATGTATAAGAAGTTATGAATTGTATTCGAAGGCTGCGAAGAATTTGGTGTTGGTATAAATATTTAGTTAAAACTCAGGATTCAAGTCTAATGTAAGACTTTGTTAACTATGCTCTTTATTAATACTTATAGACACACAGACAGATATCACACGGGCACACACACGCATAGACAGATATTAAAAGCAATCAAAAGTTTTAGTAATCCAAAATATGAATAAATGTAAAATTACACAGAGTAGAAGAGACATCAACGCACAATCTGACTGAGTGCAGGTTAGCGTTTGAGGTGCTTTTTTGTGAAATCTGATTGGACCTGACAATTTACTTCACGCATTTGTTAGTAATCATTTAGCTCAACTCAAAACTGAAGGGTGATCATCGAAACAACAACGACTTGAACGTGACTCATCATCATCATACTGCCCACATCCCAATTTATTTGGGGACGGCGCAGCATGTCTTCTTCCATACATCTCGATTTGCCTTATATGACTAACGTTTAACGACTTGAACGTGACTGTAGATATTAAAACATTCGTGGCAGCTAACACTGTGATCATTTTTACACCAATTACCTACATAAGATTGTTAAGGAAAAATACTCACGGAACCAAGGACCATATCGTCGCGTTACTGCGAAAAGTTCGGGAATGCAATTTTGTTCATTTTTGTTTTGTTACAAATTTGGAACGAAATTGTCGGGACGCACGCCCACTATTTTCACACAAAAAGAGTTTCGTAACCTATAATACTATCTATGATGGTTAATGATAACCTCGTTATAACTCGCGAGTGTGAATAAGCTGTGCCAATAAAATTTCACAGGTCGCAGATGTATCTACCTCCCGAGAAGTTACTTCTTTCACACGTACGAGGTTATCACTCTAAGGCGATATACAGAAAATATAAGTGGCTGACGCCTGACTACACGTACCAAATACTTATACATCTTTGCGTGCTTCCCCTTTCCCACTTTTTCTACCCTTGATTATTTGCTGAGCTACGGCCGAGATGGCGGGAAGCTCATTAATTCCGCAACACGTACGCAGATCGGAAAAATATACCTTATGTATTTTATGTTACTTAATGTTACACTTTTTTTACTACGTTCTTCAAAAAGGTCAGGTAGTTAGTACTCGCAACCGGCGTGAGTGTATGACCAGATATATGAACGTAAACGAAGCAAAAGGAGTATGTAAGGATCGTAGCGGGTGGCGTTCTGTAGTTTCTGCCACCATGGGCTAATGAATTTATGTATTCTTAATGTTGGCACTATGAAGCGATTTTTTATATATTAATACACACTGCTTGATAAATTCATCAAGACAGCTGTTAGCAAATTTGCCAACTTTTGGAGAACTTCTCATCCGGAAAACGTCAAAACATTCCATATCTCGTCCGTGGGCAACAGTGAGTGATCTAGTAAAAGAATATAAGGAAGATCGTAACAAGAACGCCTACACAACATCATGTAGCTACCTACCTACCCACCTATAAATAATAATTCCAAAGCCCTCTAATAAGACTGCGCTATTTATAGTTATAAGTACCAAGCTACAGTATCTAATGTATTCTCTTTGCGTGATATCATTACTAAATACGAAGATGGATAAAATGTTGTTTTTTACCTGTGAACGTAAAACCAGGTCAGATGTATGAGTGCAGACCATTTTTTTTTGTAAAGTTACACACAAGGTTAAGTTACACTTACCTAGGTCGGGCTGTGGATGGGTTACCATCCATAAAAATACCGAGACCCCTCTTTGCCACGGAATCACTTTAAGCCGTTGGTACCGGCAGCCATTTGTAGATCTTTGACAGTCGTTACGGGTAGTCAGAAGCTTTAAAGTCTGACAACCAGTCTCACCAAGGGGTATCGTGTTGCCCAGTAACTGGGCTGTACAGGTCAGATAGGCAGTCGCTCCATGTACTGGTTTTCAACTGCGTTCGTAGTTAGACTGGAATACGACTCCAACGCAGTTGAGAAAGGTTTTCAAAGACTGCGTCATTGTAGCTAAACTATGTTTTTGGGAAGACTTCAGCTATACCAGTATTTTTTCCATTTAGTTCCACTTGAATGGGGATACTAAGCAATATCTCCACTCAAGCTTTGATAAGTGGGTCTCTCTCTTTATCGTAGTAAGCAGTCTGTATGTTTAAATGATCTAGATACCTACTACCTTTTTTCCCAATTTTCTTTTCGTCGCCTATAACCAGCAAGAAGCTGCGACAAACATTCTACACCACCGTGTCAACGACACCCTAACCCGCCACATTTTAAAATTGCCCACTTCGTGGACCCTACTCCATCCGACATTCAGACTTCACTTAAATTACGATCTGGACAAATATAAAAAACAAAATTTCACAAAATCAAACCCCGAAAAACTATTTAACAACGAATCCAAAACTCTTCGCGCCAATTAAACGGATAACAGTATTCCGTTGAATCGGACACTCGTGAAGTATCTAGGTAAAATCTCTCCAG
Source organism: Phlogophora meticulosa (assembly GCA_905147745.2). Lineage (NCBI taxonomy): Eukaryota > Metazoa > Arthropoda > Insecta > Lepidoptera > Noctuidae > Phlogophora > Phlogophora meticulosa. Next base: position 11,897,339 of record LR990537.1, on the reverse strand, counting down.
TTATATTTGAAACACTAGTTCGCGTATAACAAGAGAAGTAAGGCAGAGTACAGAACGGCGAGCGACAGAGTCGAGCACGCTAATTGCCACTTGAGCGCCAATTACGGGACGATACGCCGACGATGCGGTGAGGTCTTGGGTTTTGAGTTGCCTGTAGAAAATAATGAAGGTAAATGGGAGGTGTGGTAGGAAATATTATTTAGTAGTAGGTTTGTTTTTTTCATGTATTGATGATATTGTTATTGTAGGATATGTAGACAGGTTGTGCTATCTCTGGGTGTTCGGACATTACCTTGAACTTGAAATGTAATAATAATAATAATATACTTTATTAATTCAGACCGTGGTGTCCATTTTGTTATTAACAATTAGTGTTATAAATGCTTAAAAAACTGTCAACACAAACAAAATAAAAACATTATCTTGACATGCTCAATCACTGATGATGTAATGATATTGAAGAATAATATAAGTTCTTAAGTCTTATCTCAAAAGTTAATACTATAAAACCCTTATAAAATTTCGAAACAAACATACCTTTATCAACAAAAACATTACATAAACGACCCCAGTAAATAAGGCACGCGTAATTCTTGTACTAAGTCCTGCAGCTAAGTTCAAGAGTCCTGAATGAAGAGCGAGCGATGTGAAACACTCAGCCTGGTGCGGATTACCGAGCGTGGAGCGAGCCACTTTTCACCGTACGACTTGACAAAAGATGTCGTTATGTCGAGCGTTCCTACCGTGTGCACGCAGCCTGCCACTTGAGTTTCCTCTTAAAAAAAACTTGGCGTATATGCGTCTAATACTGCATTTGGTATGTGTAATTCTTTTTATGTTTTATTTTGTAGACTTATGTGCAGTTGCTTGGAGTGTCGTCGAGTTCTCTGATCCAATGTTTGCTCGTTTAAATTGTTGATGCCTTGGTACTCCTATAAGGAATGTACCGAAAATAACAGAGGATTGTACGGAAAATTTTGTTGAACATTTCAGACTACAAATATTAACATTTTGCTGGTATTTACCGGTAAATTACGAGGTATTATCAGTTAGTTATCACGTTGATGAGGGAGAAAAAAGTATTTCCTGTACCTCGATAAATATAAATGGTACAACTTTAGATTATACTGGTTGTCATATTTTTGCTGTTCGGTTAAGTTTTCTTAAAACATACTTTTCCGTTTTTCTTTACCCACAACATCGAACTACCCGCTATCATGAAACAAAACCATACTCATATGAATCTTTGTAGGTACTAAGTACTCACCAACCTCCCCTAGATTGCAAGTACACATGCTTAGGTAAATAGGTATTTGTATGCCAGTAATGTATCTAGGTATACTTTTATGTAAGCCCTACCACTGAATTGTTCTGTTCGCCTGGTACCTATTGTGTGTTTCTGTGAAAAACAAGGTAGTTGTTTTTGTTTTGTTCTGCAGCGTAATTTATTTCTGTTGCTTTTGGTATTCAACTTCTTAAGTGTATATTAGATATTACCGACATCGGTGAGCGAAAACGTCGTGGGGTAACTAAAATCCTAGACATAATATTTCTGTAACCGCGCCATCGGAAAGATCAAATTGTATGGAGTTATTAGCTTTAGAGATATCACGTGACTCCTTTCCACATTAAATATTTTGACGTTAGCGTCAGACGTTTGACGCTACAGATTTTTTTTTGGCTAGGCCTGCAGAATGAATACCCATAAGTACCTAAGTCAGATATCGCTAACACGCTTAAGCAATCTTGATGATTAATGTCTGTGCCTTCTCTGTATAAGAAGAGGCCGTCGCCCTGCAGTTAGACAATGAGAGGCCGTGGTTTGGATTATGACAAAAGATACTTTTATCTCGGGAGTAATCATCGAACAAGACACGAGCGAAGCCGCTGATAAAACTATACCAAATAAGAAAATCAACCCTACTTGGCGGCAAAATTACAGCAACCAGTTAAATTAAATCAATATTGAATTTGATTTGATTTTAATTTATCGCAGTTTTGCATAGCATTACGACGCCTCACGCGATGGCTGAAGAGCATTCAGCGCCAATGCCACGGTTTTCATTATTACCTATTTTACTTATGAACTACAGTTTTATCAACTTTCGCAATCCCTGTTTCAAATTGTGACTTTTATCTGTCAGAGGCACGCTGTCAGTCAGATGTTAGTACGGTTCAAATTGGCAAAAGAAAGCATAGTAAAGATGTTGGTTTTGTATTTCTTACTACCAACATATCTTTTGTCCTTCTTTATCAAGTCTATCCAAAGGTTGTCTGTAATTGATCGCTTTTAGCTATAAGACCGCACGTTTTTTTTTTTTTTTTTCTTAGACGGGCCGATTTCCGCAACTCCACGACGTAGCGCGTATTTTGCGTAAAGAAAGAAGAAAAAAGATAAAAAAAGAAAAAAAAGACCGCACGTTGTAACACCCTAAGTAGCTTAAAGCCTTTTTTGCAAGCTTTCACGGGGTATTCTATTCTTGATTTAGGCAAAAAGTACCCCATCGGACATTGTTCGTTCACAAAAATGTGACCTTTCAACCAAATAAAACAAATAAGTATTTACGTTGAAATCCGCAACTTTAAATGATGGCAAGCTTAACTCAATGACTGGAAAGTGGAAACACAGCTCAATTAACACGCGCTCAACGACCAGAAAATCCCAAAACACATCTGGCAAAACAGTCCAAATTCATAACACAACACCGCTCCAACAAATTTCAACGGCACACAACAAATCAAAATCATAAACAAAATTATACGGATCGTTCATGAATAATAGATGGAGCGACGTCCCCTGCGTAGGTATCATTACTAGCCTCTTGTGCGTAATTAATCGCGAGGCTGGTCATGACGAGCCTGCTTTATTAAATTTTAGCGCTTACCACCCTCCCACCCCGCCACCCCTACGGAATGAATAGACCCATCACTTTTACTATTCACAGCGGACGGTGGATTAGCGAGATGAATTTCCTGATTCTCGTGGGGGTAGGCACGAATTGTGTGTAGTATCTATCAACCCTCCTTTACTATTGATGGGGATTTGCTCCGATTGCGTCGCGATTATTCAGCGATTATTTGGCCTGAGACTTTTGTAAAGCTTTAAATATGACGTAACGAAAGAAAGAAAGAAAAAATGTACATTTGCCACAGAGGACGTGCAAGCTAAAAGTATTACGACAAAAATAAACTGAAACAAACGGTAATCCTAGTGATGGTGTTAGTAAAAGAAAAATGCTTAAATTATGTTAGTAAAGACAAATCACAATCTAAAAGTATAACACAGACAATAGTGTTGTGTCCTGGGTAAAAATATGTTAAGTCCGTCAGTAAGATTACCAAAAAATATTGGACACGTTTTTTATTGCTTACTCAAATCAATAAAAAGTGACAATAATATCAAAGTTCAGGAGAAGGGGCTTGTGACGTCACTGTTACATTAAAAATGTAGCACGGCGTGACGTCACGCGCAATTTCAACGCACTATATCGTCGTCATTTTTGGTTTACGTGACAAAAGAAAAAATACGTGTCCAGTATTTTTGAGTAATCCAACTTTCGGACCAATCAGAATTTTTAAGGACACTACCCTATTGTCGGCAATTGCAAGTCGTGACTGTGGCAAGAGGGATACTACTCAGCATGATGCTGTGCCACGGAAGGCCCAGAGCACTGCGCTGGTTTTTTTGGGTCCCCTTAATTCTGTGACGTTCGAAAATCAAGTTGGAAGGGATATGACTAAATTGGGGTAGAATAACAACATGCCTGTATTCCCGAACGGTTAAGCAGACGTACTAAAGTAGACTCACGTTTCGCCAGTTATTATTACGTCCCATGTAATAGGAGCGAGCCTATTGCCATCAGCCGGACACAAATCGAGACCACGGGCTACTATCTGCCAATTCAATGACGTATCTCAATCCAAATCGGTGGTTACAGATTTCAAACTCGACTATTGATTGGTTACTAACAAAAATCGATCTTCGAATTTCTTAATCTCTTTAGAACGTTATTGAGATCGGCAGTAAGACAGTACTGAGAAATCACAGATCAGAACCCACTTGACCAACGTCAATTCAATATGTCGTAAACACTTAATTAAATGGTAGTTGGTGCCTGTTATTATTTTTAACTTGATCAGTGTTACCAGCTTTAATAATTCACTGTTTTGCCATGCTTGTGAGTGTTCTGGTTAGTGACAAAATGCCGAGCTTAAATCACCCAGCGCGTCATAATTGGATTAAGCATTACTTACCTGCGTAATGTCGAAATTAATTTGCATTTTGTCGTGAATTTTATTGCCTGCAATAAGCTTATAGCAGTGATCAAATAATGCCTGAACAGCTCATTAATGAAAGTGGAATTCTACACTTTAATTGATGAACTTTTCCTCTTACAACCTTAGCCTACCCTTATCTTAGTTCTAGAGTCCGCATCACCTACGTTGCCTACATTTAGCTAAGTGTACCTACACATACACAAGTATTTCATCGAAAATAAGTAACAAAAAAACAAATGCAATCACAAAAACAAATTCAATCTGCCATATGCAGTGTTCCTTTGAACATTTGACATCTCAATTTGCGATGCTAATCAAATGTTAATACTAATGGGCAATTCAGATTCCCATTAGGGTTCCAATTCCCGCCCTTTATACATAGCTTGGTATATAAACGCGGCCGCCCGACACATACACGCCCGAGGGTGTAATATTTTTCACCCCAACAAAAACATACCACGGTTTTAGCTGGAAGCGAAAGTTTCACCCTTTGTCCGATCACAATGTGCCTTATATTTTTTTTAATAAACCGGCTCGGTAAAGCACCGAATCGATGGCCCCCGGCGAATACGTCGGATCACACAGTTAATTATTGACACATCCGTTTTTTATTCTGTGCCCCGGCTCAAAGCGCCATTGTGGTCGTCTAATATTATTCCTTTTGTGTAGCACGCTACTGAAACTGGCTATTTCCTTACCTTTGTACTGTGTTACGTTTTGGGTGAGCCCATGGCCTTTTGTTCGTACTGATTTATTGTTCTAAAATTACTGGTTATCAATTTTCTTGGGGTACTGTATTGGACGTCAGACGGTTTCAAATATGGCGTTATTTGACGTTTATTTAAGACATTTTTGGTATTCGGTTTGGTATTTGTTTTGTGATCAAAGACACGAACGATGAGTATCGGAAATTATAAATGTCAGGATTTGAAATTAATGGTGCTGATTTTGATGCGACATTGTCTTTGTCTCCGGACAATTGTTAATTAAAAATTAAGTAAACTTTATGAAACATTTCGAGAACTTACGAAAAGCCTATAAGCCGAAACTGAAAGACAGATTATAAAACTCGTGCCATAATTTTGCCAAAAATACTTCTCAATAAGGTCATATTTGTCATGTGTGTGTACCACGCATATTATTTGTTTATGGGTAGACGAAACAAAATTACTGTTTGCACAAACAAAGCTATTCAACTGCCTCATACATAGGAATCTTGTTCGTGAAGAATTACTATTTGAAGAAATGATAAGACATACCTATACTTATGTTGTTTTTATATAAAAACCGATTGCTATCATCGTCATGCTTCTACTCTTGTCCCATGTTATTTGGGATTGGCGCGTTTTTGTCTTCAATCACGATATACATCCACCTCATTCTTCACACAATCCATCTATCTCTTGGTCTTCCTCTCCATCCAAGTTTATATGCATCTATTTATTTAAACGACGTCAAAGAATGAAGAAGGTTCTCAATTTGTCTGTGACTAGAATTGATATGAAACAAAACCAAAGACGCTGACTTCCGAAACTAAAGTTATTGTGTATATATATACTCTCTGTACTGTTTGTTTTTGGAAGCTGGTTGGGTTTTTATAGTTACATATACTTCAGCTCGCTCATCACATGTAGCCCATACCAAGACAAACGATTCCCTTCCAAGTTTGAAAACAAGATCGTAACCAATCACTTCTCTGAAACTTACGTTTCTTATTGTTACCGTAAAAGGAAAAGTAATAGTTGAAATAAATTTGGTTGTCTTTGTAGAATCTCATGACTCTTTGAGAAATCGTTTTATTTGCTTTATTTGTTTAAGTACTAAGGTGTGACAGATGATATGGCTAGAAAGAAAGGAGTTGGTTATAGAGATGACGGCAAGTAAAGATGTATGGATGAAGATGACTTGATGCGTCGGCCCCAAATAAATCGGTACCAGGGCAGGAGGATGATGGTAATTTAAGTAGTAACCAATGGCAATGGAATGGCAGAAACCATTTCACCGAGTGTGTTCACCATTTCTCCCCTTCTGAGCTCAAAAGACCAAACACCCAAAGCTCAAACAACTTTTAATCGGCTATCCTTTCACCAGGCGATGAATAATTGAATATTGAATAATTTTTGTGGTAATGAAATACAGAGCGGCGCTTACCGGCGACGTCACTACCTACCCCGATCTAGATAAAGGGTTGGATCACGCTCGACACGAAAGTAACGGATATGATCGGTTTCCGATAACGTGTAGTCAGCACGGAAACTTTGCCTCTTAAAAAAATGCCACCACCAAATAAAAATCGGTTCAAATATTTTATGGGGTTTTAAAGAGTTCTCGTACAAATCGATGTACGGCACACGCATTTTTAAAGGCTGTAAAGTAGTAAGCGTGACGTGCTTTATTTTTACGAGTTCTATCGATTTGAATTCGAATGTTTGATTCGAATTTCAAAAGTGACTGTATGTTGGTTTTGGTTTCCGTGTCAGTATCTATGGTTTATTTAAAGAAAAGAAGTTCGACGTCTGATATTGCGTGACTTTTGACACGATCATTTATTTAATGTTTTTCTCAGTAAGCTATTTTCTATATTTAATTAATGACTGGTGAAATGCTTTATTAGTGCTTATAATTGCAGTAAATCATAATATTATACCTAACTATTTTTATAACCTATTTCGAATATGCAATTTTGATATAAACACCATTAAAAGTTTAATGTATTTGCGATCAATTGCACTTACCTTGGAAATGGAGCAGTCGAGATTTATTGTTACCCAGGATATAACTAAATAAACCATATTACCATTGTTGCCAATAAAACCGGTAACACGGCGTATATTTATAATATCACCGAGTACGTAAAGTTGACACTCCAACAATTCTAAAAGTGTCGTATGAAATCTTATTTATTGAAGTCAAAATAACCAGCTTTAAAATAGGCCTACCTATACATTGCGTTTAGTTCTCTTAAAATCGACTACTGCTCAACTCAAGGTCAGCGCTCAAGATCCATGCCAGTAACTATAACTATATGGGAAGATTCTAAAATTGCCTTCAAAAATGCAGTAAGTATTTATACGATAAAACCCAACATTATTGTCGTAGTGCCTTAACTAACAAAACAAGCGTAAAGATAAACAGCTTAAATCCTCAGCGGCGAACACAAAGACCAGTGTAGGGTTACTAGACTACGGTGCAACTCAAGGTCAGCGCTCAAGATCCATGCCAGTAACTATACATGTATGGGAAGATTCTAAAATTGCCTTCAATTAAGTATATTAGCGATAGAACCCAACATTATTGTCGTAGTGCCTTAACTAACAAAACAATCGTAAAGATAAACAGCTTAAATCCTCAGCGGCGAACTCAAAGACCAGTGTAGATTTGCTAGAAAACTGTGCAACTCAAGGTCAGCGCTCAAGATCCATGCCAATAACTATACATATCTGGGAAGATTCTAAAATTGCCTTCAATTAAGTATATTAGCGATAAAACTCAACATTATTGTCGTAGTGCCTTAACTAACAACACAAGCGTAAAGATAAACAGCTTAAATCCTCAGCGGCGAACTCAAAGACCAGTGTATGGATAAGGTCTTTTCACAAACATGAAAGCGTGTGAGGTAGAAGCGGCGGCGGCGTAACGCGATCCTCATACAAATCGGCACCGACCGCAAAGCTTTGTCTTAGCCGCACATCGCCGCCAATCATATCACCACTTATTGAACAATTGAATCCTCCTTTATGGTCCTTTGAGTCGGCCAAATTTTAGAATTTTATAAAGGTTAAGAGCGTGTATGGATTTAATGATGATTGTAAGTTAGTTATGCAGGCTAACGAAGATAGAGCTTTTATTATGAATATAGTTATGCAACTTAGATCTTTTTTTTTTTTTAAGATAACGTTGCCCCACACTAGGAATTTCTCCTGTGTCGTGGGTGCGTTTACAAACATTCAAACTCACATACACAAACAGCCAGACCCGGAACAACTACCTGTAGGCCATACAAATATTTGTTCCGTGCGGGAATCGAACCCACGACACGCGGCGCAGCAGTCGATCGCTCAGCCACTGCGCCAACCGTGCCGTCAAAATCTCTAAGTCTTATCTAAAAGTCTTATCTATAAGCCTATATGTTGTAGATTTTAAGCCATGAACCCTAGATTTAGAGGTGTCTTAAATTAATTCAGAAAATGTCGTAATATCAGATAGCTAACCATAATAAATGGATTTAAATTCGTATTGGGTCACAACAGCAGCTCTGTCATAGATAATTATCGAATTAAAAGTAAAAAAGGAAACTTTTGTAGCTATCAACGTTTTCCTTTGTAATGCCTGTGTTCTGTCTATGTTGTTATGTCTATGTTCCAAATAAAATATTTTTACTTTACTTTACTTTATTCCATTTGTAGGTCGGCGCAGCATCATGTCTTCTTCTTCCATAGATCTCTGTTTGCCGTCATCTCAACCTCCTTTTAGCCATATCCATCTCGCACAAAATCTATCTACCTGTCTATTGGTTCACTATGTCATGTTCCTAATTGTGTAATATTTGTAAGGCACTTACTATGCCACGACACAGAGAAAGAGTATCTCTGTGTCAAAGCACAGTGTGGTTTAAGTAAAGCCCATGTATTAAACTGTGTGCACAAATAAACACATTTTACTTTTGAATGTATAGAAGAGGAGATCGTGGCTAAATAAAAACAGCCGCACGGGCAGATCGAAGGTTAAGCTACGCTTGCCGAGGTCAGTCTGTGGATGGGTGACCGTTCGTAACATATCGAGACTCCTCCGTGCCTCGGAAAGCACGTTAAGCCGTTGGTCCCGGCTGTCAATTGTAGATCTTTGACAGTCGTTACGGGTCGTCAGAAGCCTGAAAGTCTGACACTAGTCTTTACCAAAGGGTATCGTGTTACCCAGTAACTGGGTTGTGGAGGTCAGACAGGCAGTTGCTCCATGTAAAACACTGGTATTCAGATGCATCCGGTAAGACTGGAAGCCAGACCCCAACGTAGGTGAGAAAAGGCTAGGCAGATCATGACTTTTGAATGTATAGATGTTCCCAAAAACACCGTTCCAGTAATAGTTTTAACAGTTTGCAGCTTTATTTGAGCTGTAGGTTTTTACGCTCTTCAAATTATTTTCGCTTTGAAAATATCCGGAGTACATTCACACCATATCGGCTGCGGCTGATGCCGATAGAATTTAAAAGGTATGTAAATATTTCGCATGGTTCGCGAACAGATTAATGAAGAGTCAGGAAATTGTTTTACTTTCAAATACGAATCTCTAAAAGGTGGAGTTAATTAGCAGTAGACATGAATGATGTATCGATTTTGAATATTGATTTATTATTAAGTTACTTGATGTTGGTAAGTGTGTCAAAAGATGCAAGATTGTTATTGCAAGTTAGCCTTAGTTTTGTGGATTAGATCTTAAGAAATTGTTATAGATACCGATGATGCAAGATTATTGTTACAAGTTGACAAATCAATGGATTAATAACGAATTGTGTGTATAGACGCCAGCACATCAAGATATCCCAAACTGTCAAATTTTCCCAATTGAATATGAAACTTATGTCAATTGAAATAAAATTCAAAAACCATCAAAGAAATTTCACAGATAGGGAGCTTGATGTGCTGGCCTCTGTACCGATGAAGGTAGCATAATCAGTGATGACTAAACTATTTAAATAAAATTGATTGAACAAACCATATATATTGATTTATGGTATGGAATAATTTAGCAGCTAAGTTTTTTTTTATGTCTGATTGGTTCACGTAACTTTGCACAGTAGATTAATATTTTCTGGTTATTAGACTTACTGGATTGAAACTTGTAACTAGGATTGTTTTTTTTTTAACACCTTAACTGTCAAACAACGAGGCACAATAGAAAATGGATTGTTTGTCGGTCATTTGGAGTTCAACGTGTTCAATTGCCAATAGTTTTCATTGGTCTTGTAAGCTCATAGTAGTTGTCTTGGATCTTAATCATAACTACAATACAATTTGTACATTAAGGCACCAAGTCCTAATCTCAAATGTTCATATTATAATGCTTATACATCACATCAGTACATAAAAATATGAAATACATACCATACATAAACTCACTCCTTTTTCCCACGGAAAAAAAAAGCAGAAAAGAAAGAGAGAAGATGAAAAGCAGCAACCACCACCAAGCAGAAACCACGATCTTTACATACTCCTTTCGCTTCGCTCACATTCATTCATTTATTGGCGATGTTCTTCAAAAAGGTCTGGTACGTAGTACTCGCAACCGGCGTGCGTGTATGAAATATAGCTTAACGAAATAATTTTATTTAAATAATAAAATATATACATAATAAATAACCACAAATTACTTACACATTACATCACATCATCAGGCTATACTAGTCTACTGCTGGACATAGCCCTCTCCTAATAAGCGCCATAGCGCCTTGTCTTCAGCTTGCCACGTTACTTACACGAGTTACAAATTACTCTCTACTCTTTTGGCAAGCTGTACAATTCCCGAAAGCATATTTTAGCTATAGATAACCAAACCAGAATCAAGCGTGTATCACTGAAAATGATGTAATACATCATTTTCAGTGATTTATGGGGTCACCCATGTTATTCAGCTCAGGCATACATATATAGCCTCATTTATGTGTCCTCCTTGTGTATGTTTATAGTTAAAACAGCAAGTCATTCGTCATTCCATGTCCATGTGACTTATCGTAAAAACATTTTACGATCACCGATTTCCGTGTTAGTCCAAAAACAAACAAATATGGATGCCATTTCTGGTTGTCCTTGCGAAATTGTATGGGTTATGAAATGAAATAACCATTGTTGGATTCCTATATGGGATTTAGTGCAGGTTGTTATGTATTTGAGGAGAAAATTTCGTTAATCTCCACAGATGTTCATGGCCGGTTCAGGTGCGTATGCGTCGTCTCTCCATGGACGGTGGTCCACCTTCCATCTAGCACCGCTTACTCTATCACCTGTGCGCTTTATCATCTTTCTGCGTCAGTGAGCTGAGTTCGCGTAGCTGAATATTGGACCAAACCAATGTGAACTTTCTGTCATTTGCTTAAGATATCAGCCTAGCAGCTAGTTTGTTCCTCCTGTTATGTCTGTTGTTACAATTTGCAGACGTAAAGGTAATAATCGCTTCCCCAATTCGGAAATTAAATTGGAAATCACAGTGTGTTATTTATTTACAGAATTGTTTGTCTTGGACGTAGATGATTTAGCTCAGTTTTGTTCTTGTTATTTGATGTCTACACAAGCATATTAATCTGACAGCGCCTAGGTCGTTTGAATTGGCCTCAAACGTCATGTTTTCAAGAAAGAATAGACAGTACAATTTGAACTTAGATAACTGTACTAATATTTTCTATGATTATCCTTCGGTAAACATATTTGCTACGTTTTATCACCACACAACCTAATACTGAGCTGCAAAATAAATAAATACGCAAATATAAAATTTTCATCTCTCTCGCTGTCCTTGACATAAAATACTATCTTCTTAAAACCGTGTATCTCTCTTTCATCCTCCTGCTCTTCCATACCCAGAAGATCACCCAATGCTATCTCAGCCTTATATCAGCCTCAGACAACCATGGCAACCTTTTTATAACCTCCGTGCCCTAATATGGGCTGCCACAAGGCACTATTTTAGGCACGAAGCCCGATCCGCCCGATAGCCCGAAGATACTTAATTTAACTAAAAAAGCAAAGTACTTTTTGCGTTCAAAAGTAACGATTCGCGGTCGTTTCCTTGTACTAGAATAACTTCTAATTTACGAGCAGACGTATTTATTTCACAAGCGCTTTTGGAAACATTTCTAAGCGTCGTCATTAGCATGAAACGGTAAAACGATACCTAAAAGATTGCTTGTTGGTTGGTACTCGCATAGAATAGCTATTATTTCCAAATGTTTCGTTAAAATGTCTTTGTAACGGCAGCAAAAAAAGGATCGCAACGTACTTTCTCAAATTGAAACGACGTAGCCGACCGTTGTGTTCGGCAACTTTTCATGCCTAGTCAGACCCTAATGGAAATGACAAGTCTAATGTAACAAGTAACAACTGAAAACATCCCGTTGGACGGATGTAACAAAGCATTCATTTTCTGATGGCGGTAATCTCGCCGAAGGGCGGCATTGTTCGTCATTCTCTCTACGGGCCTATATTTTTTTTCGTATTTTCTTTTCGAAAAGAATAAAAATTGTGAACAGTATTGTCGCGGCGGAGGCTCGCGCCGTGATCGCGCAAAAAGGAGCCCTGGATGACAACGAAATGACGGGAGCGTCCGCGGGTGGCCCCCTCCCCCCTCTTGTAAAAATGTCGCCGAGGGAGGGGCGGCGTGCCTACGACAAGACGGCATTTTTACACACCACCGCCGAACCGGCAGATCGTATACACCGATTTGGGATCAACAGAAATTGAACCGTGCCACGTAGAGCGAGACCTTAGAACAGCTTGGTGACACGCTACTTGACTTTTTAAAACACGAGCCGTGTTTGTGATAAATCGATAAGTATATACGCTACACGCCAGCGGCAGAGGGTACAAATTGCACGGATTTTACAGTTCTTTGTGTTGACACGCCAGGGGTGGGGTGTTTAGTGGTTTCCGACCGATGTTTTTGGAAATATGAAATTTTCGGCTTTAATTATCATACGACGTTTTGGTTCGGATGGCTGTTGAGGACCCTTATCCCTTTTTGCTTTACAAATTTCGGATGCCTGCCTACATTTTCGTGGACGGAATTCGTAGCGTCTACGCTTTTATTTGTTTGATTTTAGAACTAGGAGAGATTTTACTAACTGCGGACGGAATTCTTAGCGTCTACGTTGTTTTTACTAAGAAATGAGCGTCAATGCATTGGAGTTCTTCTCATCAGAGAAATTGAGTATACCTACTCGTTTATCACCACATTGATTGCATAATACTACGGTGCCAACTTCACCTGAACCAAGTTTTCGAATTTTGAAAGTAACAGTTACACCATCCACTTACATAAACATGACTAAATATCAAGCCTGTATTCCCCAGGGGGTTATACAGAGTGTGTACAAACGCAACCAAAAACCAAAAAAACCAAGCTTATCCTAAACTGTATAATTTTCCCAATTGTACATGAATCTTATTCTTTCGTAATAAAGTTGAAAACTATCAAAGATCTTTGGCAGATTGGGGTAGTTTGATGTGCTGGCCTGTACCTATAGGTAGTAGAGCCACATTTCGGCAGTTATGTTTAAACCCCATGTAACGGAATCCCATGTCCGGCCTATTGCCATCAGCCAAGCATAGATCCAGACTCCGGGCCGCTACTGAGAAGGTCCAGATGGAAACACACAATAACACTTCTCCCTAGAATGGAGCTCTCCTGGGTGCCCTCTTTGGTCCCTTATGTTCAGCTACTGCTGCTACTGCGCTTGCGACCATAAAGCTGAAGAATTTGTTTGTTTCTCTATTCGTACTAATCTCTGGCAGTCATATTTGAAAAAATATTTTTGCTTTAGGCAGCTCAATTCTTGAGGAAGTCTATAAGCTATTTTTTTTTTTTAATATCTCGTTACGATCGTTAGGAACGGGTGAAACCATGTAGCACAGCTATTTGGTTAATATAACCCGAGATCATACTACTACAAGTGGTATTAAAAGGGGTCTAATTGTTTTGTCCGTCTCAGTATTGTTAAAGGGGGTGCGTTAGGGTTGCTTAAGTAACAACTCTCTGAATTTCAATTACCAGATTTAATGACTATTTCATGAAATCATGAGATTTGAAGCCGATTCGGAATTAAAGAGTTGTATAGACGATGTTAATGGGTATTATTCAACAAATAAGTACATGTAACACGTTAGTGTGTGTACACTATAGTTACGCCTCTGCCTAACCCTTGGGGGATTACAATCGTGATGTTACGTTATGTAAATAGTCATAATACATATTTGTCACCTTACATTTTTATTACTACAGTAGGCTGTATGTCTACTGTGAATTGCAAATAACTGCGGGCGAAGGTCCGCCTGCGACGCAAGAGGTTGCGGGTTCTATTCCCGCCTTGGCACAAATATTTGTACGATCTACAAACATTTGTTCCGGGTATTTGCTATGTATGATAAAAAATATCTATGTAATTAATTGTATTAAGTATATCAGTCATCTAGTGCCCATAACACAAGCTCTGCTTAGCTTGGGGCTAGATGATGCTGTGTGGATTGTCCAGCATTATTTATTTATTATGTTTTTAAATTTCGCGAGCTGCCCTGGCGCTTTCACCTTGATATAGAGACATACTTTATTCTAAGGGATCAGAAGCGGTTAATATTAAAATAAACAAAGCACTAATCAACTTAGGAAGTTTTTTTCCTTAAAAATGCTTGTACTTAACAAGAATATTAAATAACACAAGTAGATATACACCAAAGACCACTGAAACGCCCGTCACGTGGCGTGTTCAAAAACCAAAAAAGAAGAATTATGATGTTTTAACCATTCCGTTTTATTTACACCCTTCCCGTCGTCGATCCGATTAGCTGGGTACTTAGGAGTATTATATAAGAATATTATATATAACTGATCAATGCACATAAAATCAACACTACCACTTTCTCCAGCAAGGCAATTATCATCATCAATCATCAAAAATAACCAAAGTACGGGCAATCTTTGACAATTTGTCTTCTTACAAAACCTTTGTCTTTGTTACAGAGCGATTAGGTCAACTCCAAGTGCAGCATTACTTTACTCAGTATCCTGAGCTGAAGCAGGAAGGAGTCGCAGAGTACATCGGCAGTCCTGTCCATCAGAAGACTGATGTTACACCTGAGAAACTGTTCAGCAAGAATAACTTCGGTAAGTTCATGATTATCAGTCAGCCGAAATACATCAACAACGGCAAGTTTAATGTATTTGGGAGATTTAATCCTAGGACTAGCTAAATTATGTGGATATCGGCTGTCATGGTATGGACACGTGATGCGAAGGAATGAGGATAATGTTGTGAGGAAAGTTTTGAGTATGAATGTAGAGGGTTACAAAAGTAGAGGGAGACCTAGGAAACGATGGATGGATTGTGTGATAGATGATATGGGCTAAGAAAGAGGTGACTTCTGAGATGATGGCAAATAGAGATGTATGGAAGAAGAAGACATGCTGCACCGACCCCAAATATAAGGGCAGGAGAATGATTATGAATCTTAGGACTAGCTACTGAAAAAGGCCAGTTAACCCTTTCGCTGCCCACTTCAAAAATACGATTTAACTTGTATCATAATGTTTGGCAAATTACATAATGCGTAGGTATATGGTAGGGGGTGATGGTCATGTTCACATCTCATATATAGCTTTTTACATGTACAACTCGGGAAGCGAGTTCTGCGACATGAAGAAACTCTTTTTCGACCCGGGAGCCGGGTGCTGGGCACTAAAAGTGTTAAGGTGAATGACGGTCTAGCTGTTTGTGTATGTGAGTTTGAATGTTTGTAAACGCACCCACGATACGGGAGAAATTCTTAACATGGGGCAACGTTTTTTTTAAAGAAAATAAGAGAAATGCGTAGTGGCAGTCAATTCAATTTTTTGAAAAGTCTTTTGCAATTTGCAGCATAAGGTTGTATGTTATTATAAAAGTCATTCGCCACCGTAACAAATGTGTATTTCACGAAGTATTCATAATCTAAATAACTATACCACCCTTTTGAGTTCAAATTGTGCGATCGAATGACTATTTCATGAAATGAAGATGTTTGGGCATAATTCTAATTTAGTTGTAATGGTTTTTTGGATTATGTTTTAAGAAATGTATGTTTGTGACGGCCGCGAATAACTTTTCCAATAATTCTATCTAATACTGAGCTGAAAATTGACAAAAACCTAAGAAAATTTGAATTTCCGGGCTACCCTAGGCATAGCATTAAGAATGGAAATGCAGACAGGAGACTTTTTATCTTTGTTTCTGTGGTCAGCCACGCAATGACTGTCAGAGTGGAGCGGGTATGTATAACCGTCAATGGCTCCCGGCTACCTACAATAGGGTTGTGTCCTGGGTAAAAATATAATAAGTCTATTTGGTCCGTCAGTTAGATTACCAAAAAATATTAGATACATATTTAAGGAGAGCTTCACGAGCACGCTTCCGAATTTAATTTATTCCAAAAGTCTTCTTAACTATTTCTTTTTGTTCAGTAGCTGTGCCCCGCAGTTTCGCCCGCTCCTAAAGGTCTTAGCGTGATGTTGTATTGTATTGTTAGACGGGCCGATTTCCGCAACTCCACGATTCAGCGTGTATTTTGCGTAAAGAGTATAGCGTGATGTTAAATACCTTTCTCATAAGTCGGGCTGTCAAATGCTAACAGATTTTTTTCAAATCTAACTCCCAAAAGGGTTCCGTACACAAAGGGTATAACGGGACCCTATTACTTAGACACCGCTGTCCGTCTGACACCAGGCTATATCTCATGAACCGTGATAGTAAGAAATTTTCACAGAAGATGTATTTCTGTTGCCGCTATAACATCAAATTAGACAGAATCAATCACTAAAAACAGAATAAAATAAATATTTAAGGGGGCTCCCATACAACAAACGTGCTTTTTTTGGCGTTTTTATTCATAATGATACGTAACCCTTCGTGCGCGGGTCCGACTCGCAGTTGGCCGGTTTTATTTTCTGTTTTGAAGTACGGAACTCTAAAAACAAACTCTTTAGCTTTATTATACTTATTAGTACAGATAATATTTACGTCGTGAAATCTGTGGCTTATAAGGCATGATAATTAAAACGCCACTGACGGCGCGGCGTCTCAAGAGAAACAGCAAAAGAAAAATGAAAGAGTAATTAAATATGATTTTGTACTCTTTAAAAGTCCAACGTCCATTCTTCGTATCAAAAGATCAATATCGCACCTGATGACGATTAAATTCATTGAAGAATTACTTCTCGTATCGCACTCGTGCACGTACGAACGCATCCGCGAATGCATGAGGCACGCGCGTGCGCAAGCAAGCACGCAGACATAGTCTCACGTATGACACAGGACTGCTAATGAAAAACGGAGTTCGGTAAAACACTGGCGGTCATTTACTTTAGGGTTACGTCGAAATAAAAACTAAATTAAACAGGAATGGGAAACTACAAAATATAAAGAAAATCGTTTCAAATGGAACCAAAACGAATACTGTTTCATTTAAAAGAGGGTAAGGTGTCAATTTGTGTTCAGAATAGAGTACCTATAAATGTAAATTGCGGAATACTTAAACAAAAAAAAATTGACACAAAGAAAAAAAAAATTCACTTTCAATTGAATCCTTGACTCCTACGCTAGGTGTTACAAGAGTCAGTGTCCTCACCCATCCTCTTGCCCTTATCCCAATTTCATTTGGGGTCGGCGCAGCATGTCTTCTTCTTCCATACATCTCTATTTCCCGTCGTCTCAGAAGTCACCTCCTTCTGAGCCATATCAAGTTTCACACAATCCATCCATCGTTTCCTGGGTCCCTCTACTCTTGTAACCCTCTACATTCATACTCAAAACTTTCCTCACAACATGATCCTCATTCCTTCGCATCACGTGTCCATACCATGACAGCCGATTTCACACAACTTCTCTGTCACAGGCGCCACTTTCAGACTTCCTCTTATATACTCATTTCTTATTCTATCCATTCGCGTAACACCACACATCCCCCTTAGCATTCTCATCTCAGCTTCATGCAACTGCCTTTCATTCATTCCTTTTGTGGCCCAACATTCTGATCCATACAAGACAGCAGGTCTAATCATTGTCTTATAGATCTTCCCTTTAAGTTTAAGGGGAACGTGGGAATCCTGTGTCCTCACCCGTTATGGTACTAATATTACAACATATGCATCAAAAATAATAAAATATAAGAATAAAAATCATTAAAAATATTTTATACGTGCTCTTGTGTGCTGTGTCCGTGTGTTCGTGTAACTGTGTGACCTAAATAAAGGGATCTATTATCTAAAAAGACAACGCCTTAGTATAACTCTACAGATATCACTGACTAAACACACTACATGCTTTTAGTGTGTTTAGAGAGAGAGATGTACTCTATACTTGATTTACTTACATGTAGCAACATATAAGTAAATCAAGTATAGAGTACATCTTGACAGACATTTATTAAATTTAAGCGTTAAAATCGCAACTTTATAATTATTTTACAGCACATTTTACATGCATCACCAGCCATACACACACGTGTAAGTTGAACTTTTCCCAAAAAAAAAAACAACGCAATCGTATGCGCAAGAGCATCGTCATTCCGCCCGAATGCGTTTCCATATTCAAATTATCAGATCTGTCGATCAAGGCGCGAACAAAACGCCTTTATGCTTGTAAAATTAAACGTATTAAAACTTATTACAAATGTTCGGCTTTTGTTAGAAGTGTGCATCTGTCTGTCTGTCCGTTGCTCGATTGTGTAGAAGTGGGGTTATGTTTCGTGATTTTTTTGTGAGATGTTATCTACCACAGAATAACGGTAGATCGTTTGTCTGGATATTAATTGTTGTAGTCTGCGATTGTGAATGGAAAGAAGATGGGAGTTTTACTGTTTTTTTTTTATCTGTAGTTAGCAAAAATTTAGCATTCCATATATTATATAGATGAGCTCGTGGGTGGCTAAACAAAAACAGCCACACGGGTTGATCGAAGGTTAAGCTACACTTGTCAAGGTCAGTCTGTAGATGGGTGACTGTTCGTAACATATCCAGACTCATCCGTGCCTCGGAAAGCATGCTAAGCCGCTGGTCCCGGTTGTCATTTGTAGATCTTTGCCAGTCGTTACGGGTAGTCAGAAAACCGAAAGTCTAACAACCAGTCTTGCCAAGAGGTATCGTGTTGCCCAGTAAACGGGTTGTGGAGGTCAGATAGGCAGTCGTTCCATGTAAAACATTGGTATTCAGCTGCAACCGGTAAGACTGGAAGCTGACCCCAAAATAGTTGGGAAAAGGCTAGGCCGATGATGATTTTTTATATAGATGGTGTTACAAAGTAGAAGATCAGTAGGGACCCTGTCGGGCACAGCAGAATTAGGAGAGAGGAAGAGGGCTAAGTAGCAATTCAATCGGTTACAAGCATCATCACCATCAGCTGTCCAGCCTTTTCCTAACTATGGGATCGCAAGCATTTGCCAATCTTTACTTAATATACCAAATAACGCTTGAAGAGTTTGTTTGTATTTGTTTGGAACTTAGTCTGTGTCAGATTTGAAAAATATGTTTGCATTAAATTTAATAACCTAATTGTTGAGCAAGGTTATCAGCTATTTAGCATCACGCGAGTCCTGCCCTTAGAAATTGGTGAAACCGCGGGGCACATCTAGTATTTTAATATTCCTACTGTTTTTATAACCCCACACGTTTCTTAGTTAGACAAATCAAAAACTTTAATGCATTCTGTACCGACTCTGCAAATTTATCATCATCAATTAAAAACTTTTAAAAACAGACATAAAATTGCCTTGCTTAGTTCTAGTACATTTCTCATTATTTTAAACTCGTGCAGTTGATGTCAACAATTTGTTAAATTATTTGACTGTTTAGCTTTTAAAAGGTTAAAGCAAATAGTAGCTCAAAACTTGAAAACAAATTTTACTTTCGTGTTCATAGCGAGCTTAGCAACATCGATTACTAGTTGCGCCGCGCGTTGTTACCCGCGGTTTAAATAAATTCAATATAAGATGACTTGAAATTCTACTACCACTTTATTTTTTCGGGATAAAAAGTAGCCTGTAGGCAAGTGCCATTCATCATCAGAATTTGATATCACATACATCAGCAGGCTATATTAGTCCACTACTGGACTCTCCTAATAAGCGCCATAGCGCCCTGTCTTCAGCTTGCCACTTCCAGCATCGTCCTGCAGTCTTTACCAGATCGTCATCCTATTTATATATATATATCATCATCAGAATCTGATATATTTAGAACAAAAGCGATTCGTCTTATATATTATGTGGTGCGCTCGCCGTTGACGTTTTCTAGAATGATCCCTCGTTCAACATGGCCGCGCTGACCATCGCCTCGACGCTCCGCCAGACTGTCAGCAGTCAAATCTCGTTCCGACCTCTTTATCTATGCGCCGTCAAGCCTCTATGTTAATCCATGGTATGAGCTGCCTTCACAACAAATTTCATCCAAATCCGTTCAATCGTTTCAGCGTGATGGAGCAACAATCTTACCCACTCACATACCGACAAACTTTTGCATTTAGAACAATAGTGTGACTGGTAAGTGCAGGCGGGAATACAGATAATATTTCATTTCAAATTGCAGTTCCATCCTATGCTAAACTGAATCGTCAAAACTTGTTTTGTAAAAAAGTTAGAAATGCATGTTTATCAAAGATATTTCTAATTTTAAAACTGTTACAATTAGTATTCGAGCGACTCAAAAGTATCGAACCCAAGACCTCTTCAAGGTCTTTAGTTCGATTCCCAGGTCAGGTTATGTGTTATGGCGCTTTTTCATCTGGAATTTGTCAGTGGCTGTCCAGAGTCTGGATTTGTCACCGGTTGATGGCATAAGACTCGCCTTGACTTAAACATAACTGGCGAGAAATATGAGTGTAACATAGTTACCTCTGCCTAACCACTCGAGGAATACAGACTTGATGTTAGGTATGTCTTAATGCAGTTGTGGCCTACGAATACGATTATCTATGGAAGTCAAAATCATTCGGGTTCGATTCCCACCTTGGTTCAAATATTTACACGATCTTAGTACTAAGATTTGTTTTATGTGTTCTGGGTATTTGCTATGAGTAATAAAAAATATCTATCTATGTAATGTATCGTATTAAGTATTTCAGTCATCTAGTACCTATAACATAAGCTCTGCTTAGCTTGGGGCTAGATGATGCTGTGTGGATTGTCCAGCATTATTTATTTATTACTCAGATGTACACAACCGTGTTCTTGAGTGGAGACCGCGACTTGGCAAACGTAGTGTAGGACGCCCTCTGACCAGGTGGGATGACGATCTGCGAAAGACTGCAGGCAGATGCTGGATGCGGCAAGCTGAAGACAGGGCGCTATGGCACTCATTAGGAGAGGGCTATGTCCAGCAGTGGACTAGTATAGCCTGATGATGATGATGATGACACAACCCGAAAGGGCGGTTAATTGCGAGAACAAATCCTTATTAAGGAAACCCTTCAGTCGTGTCTGAACAAAGCATGGAGCATAACAATAATTTTAATTTCAAAAGACTTACAACGACATTGTCTCAATTAACTGGGCAATTTCTTCTTAAAAGAAAGTTTCAGTACCTACAATTAAAGGTCAAGCTTCTGTTTAAAGGCTTCCCTTAATAATAACTTTGCGACGAGTAGCGCCACAGTCGCGGCAAGAAAACCTTGTAATTGTGTTCCAATGTTGATAAGCGCTTTATTTTAATACTCGTACTTCGCCATTTAATACTTCTCCCGCGACTTGGTCCTCGTGGATTTCGTACTTTTCCTTTCAAACTTTTACATCCCTTCCACCCCCTATAAAGCGTAGTTTTGAAAATAATAATAGCACTCAGGAATAATGTAGCTTTCTAACAGTGTTTTTTTTTTTTAATTGGATCATTAGTTCCGGAGATTACCCCCTACATACAAACTAACAAACGAGTCCTCTTTATAATAATAGTACCTACTAGTAATAGTTTAGAAGTTTCTCATTCTTGCTTCTGCCACAAACTGCATCAGACAGACAGGCTTGAAAAGAAATCTTTTTGCAATAGTAAGTATCCAGCTAAATAATAACAGCCAAGCAGATTATGAGTTGTTTTTTGCAATTGGGTCTTTTGATATTTAAAACATGACAAAAGGGTTTATTTTTATTGATTTGGCTCTTACGGCTTTTCTGCCTATTTCAGTTCTCCTACCCTGACCGGTTATTTTAAGCTTTTAATTTTTCCCGACAAAAATTGAGTAGAGAAGTAAAAGTCGCTGAGCGTCGCCGTCGCGTCTCGGTAACTAAGGAAAGCTCGCACGTTAACTTTTACTGGGCCTTACTCTTGCAACAAATTTTAATTCCCATCTAAAGCCAATTCCAATGTTAATTTTGCAGACACGTGATTATATTATTTGGCGAAATACACAGCTGTCAAAATATACTCAAGAGAGAGAGAGAGCGTTTAGCGTGCGCCAAACCCGATCCCGATTCTGACGCTAGCATCGAACTCAAAGTGTGAAACGTCTAGATTCCAATGTCGATTAATCGGAATTACCGATTAATCGACATTGGAATCTAGACGTTTATATTATATTATAATTTATTTAAAATCAAGAGTAAGCGCGCTGATCCTGTTGAAATGTATAAATGTACTCTTTACATCCCCGAATGACTCCGTACTCCATAAGCATCTGCCATACAAACAGTTATGCATAATTAATTTATGTTCACATCAATTTTAAATCACTTCACATCTGTGTGTTCGTTAAAACGGCGAAATGCCTGTGTGTGAGTGTGAAGCGTCGTCCAATCGTCACCTCGCGCGTGAATTGTAGGCGTGGCTTCACACCCTGGCTCGAGGTTCCATGCGATCGATTTTATTTGAGACACGGCTGTGAAAAAATATGTTTGTGTGTGTGGTCTTTGCTGTATAGGATACGGATACATTGCAGAAGTATAAGTTAAGTGTAACTTACGTTTTTCAGTAGTTTATTTGATTTGTGGAAGCTCAGATTTATTTTTTGGGTTTCGTACCTCTAAAGGAAAAATCGGAACCTTTATATGATCACTTCGCTGTCCGTCGGCCTGTATGACTGTCAGTCAAGACACTTTTTTTATCTTCACGGATTTTATAAGGTTGAACTAAGTAGTGAGGAAAACTAAAGAAAATAGTGAAGAAATCTTAGTCGAATAATGTAATAACTATAACGGCAAAAACAGGCACACATAAAGCATTGTCATCATCAGGCAGCAATGTATACCTGATGATGACAAGGCTTTTTATGTTGGTTTATTTATTGGGACCTTTTACTCAGGGATAATGAGACCAAACAACAGTACCTACTTAAGTAAGGACAAACAGCATGGTCAAAATGTTCGAAACAGCTGTTTTTATTTCTATATTTTTCTGAGCTCGATCCCTAGTAAAAGTTGTTGACATTACCCCTCCTGTAAGTTTACCAAAGAATGAAAAGTCTCTGCGAAGTTTTTAAACTTCGCACGCAGTTTCAGCTAAGGATTTATTTCGTCCTCAGCTTGCGGGAACCACACTCGCCATAGTACTTTTCCTTTCTATTCTTACTGACATTAAATTATCCGTCGGACAAGCGTAGTTTTGTGTACACTGCCTACTTATGTTTGATCTGAAGGCCAATTCCTGTAATTAAAAACGTTCCAAGTCTAGTCGTACTCTCATCTCAGCGACATTTAATTTAAAAAATGTAGGCGATTTAGGGCACATCTTTGTCAGATAAAGACTGAAATGACAATGAGAACCTTCTTCTAAAAACAGGAACTGTCCCTCTGAGAAATAACTACTTACATACACTAGAAGGACATACTTCTGACCTTATTGGTGATGTTCTTCAAAAAGATCAGGTGCGTAGTACTCGCAACCGGCGTGCGTGTATTACCAGACGTATGAACGTGAGCTCAGCCAAAGGAGTATGTAAGGATCGTAGCGGGCGGCGTTCTGTGGTTTCTGCCTACCCCCATGGGAAAAAAGCCTGACTACATCTTCCTTATTACTTTGTCATTTTTGTCAGTTTCGTTAAGATTCCAGAATAAAACTACAGTAACCAGTTATTTAATCGTAAAAATAACGTGTTATGTTTCACTGCGCGTGCTTCAATTAAAACACTGGTTTACGAGCCAACCGGTCTGCCATAGATAAAACAGATGTCTCAGTCCACAGAACATTAATATCCTCTAGGACCGCACGGGTGGATGAGTTTCCACAGACTATATTCATTGAATCGGTAACTGTTTATAACATATTATGCTAGAAATAGCTCAACTTTGTAGAACGTCGTCTTTATACACATGCCTCTGAGACATAACATCATCACGCCTGTAATACCTGAATGGGATAGGCAGAGGTGTACCTTATAGTACACCCCCATTTCGCCAGTTTTAATGCTATGTAGGTATTAGGGGATGAACCTATTAGCTTACTAGATGCTTTAGAGAAATTCCAGAAAATAAAACCTACTAGAACTTTTCTGGACCCTGGAATCGTGCCCAAACCTTTATGATCAGCAATAGTGCTGGCGACCACTGGGCCAAACTCGCCAGTTATGGTGTGTCCTGTGAGACCTTTTTCTACCGCTTTATATTTTTTTAATTTGTTAATACAGTATCTATGTTTTTAAGTATGTTCAATTCCCATTACACATCATGTGTATTGCAACTGGCAACTGCCCAGCTCTTCAGATTTCTTTTTCCTTTGTTCTATGTTCGATCTATTGGCAAGTCTGTTCCGTTGCCTGTTACCATATTGCGAAGTAAGGGGAGCCCCACGTTTCATTTGCAGAACTGTTTGCGCGTAAGTAGGTACCGTTCGTAAATCCAGATATCTATTTACAATTTCTCCTTTGCGTATGGCATATGTTTTTTTGTTGACAGTATGGAACATAAAAGCAGTAACGAGTATTTTCAATAAAATTGGAACTACTTTTGATTACTGACTTGTCAGAAGGTAGTTTTGTTTTGTTTTTGCATAAAAATGAAAATCATTTTTGCCTGATTGTTGTCAGTGTTCAAAGGTCTTAAAAAAGTACTTATAACAAAGTATAAGGACTTGGCTTATATGATGTGAAACATCACTGAAACTCTTTATCTTGAGTCTTGCGAAATAAACCTTAGGCAAGTTTTGAACAAAAAAGTTCTTGCACGATTTCTTTTTGATTAATATGCTATCAGCCCCTAGTCTTCCTAACGCAAGGCCCAATCCTCTCACAGAAAAGGACCAAGCATCAATACCGAGCAATAAACGATTGCCCAAAATAATCGAACCAACTCAGCAGCCACTTACGCCATCATAAAAACCCTAAACCCCATCATATCACAGTCAGCATATCGCCCCTCACGGTTTGCAAACAAAAAAAGTGAAATCGTGACATTTCCCTTCTACATTTAGGCACCTAAACCGTTTGCAAACAGCATTGAGACCGGAACGCGAGTAAATGAACGAGGGGGGGCGGAGGGGGGTCCTAAACAAAAGGTGCGAGCCCCCTGCCCACCACCACATCGACCCGGGCCGAAGGGTGGTGTGTACGGTGACCATGGTGAGGGAGATATTTCGGAAAGATACCAGGACTTTTAGCTAAATAAAAGATCTCGTGGCTAAATAAAAAACAGCCGCACGGTTCGATGGAAGGTAAAGCTACGCTTGCCGAGGTCAGTCTGTGGATAGGTGACCGTTCGTAACATATCGAGACTCCTACGTGCCTCGAAAAGCACGTTAAACCGTTGGTCCCGGATGGCATATGTAGATGGTTGCTTGTCGTTACGGTTAGTGAGAAGCCCGAAATCTGACAGTTTTACCAAGGGGTATCGTGTTGCCCAGAAACTGGGTTGTGGAGGTCAGATAGGCAATCGATCTGTTAAATACTGGTATTCAGCTACATCCAGTTAGACTGGAAGCCGACCCCGACATAGTTGGGAAAAGGTTACAATATTCACGTTTAGATACCGACGACCAAACACTCCAGTTGCTATACTAACACGACAAACTTCCCTTATAACTTAAAGGGGAATGATTTTTCTCGTTTTTCGGTGTGAGGTGTCGTTGGATAGGTCGTTCAAAATAAGTGCGGGTGTGTATGCTTAAAATACAAATTTATTTTTGCATTCGATAAAATCCATTGATGAAAAAACTTATCAAGTGATTTTAAAAAGTAACCTGTAATCATGGCCGAGTATTAAATTTAATAATGTTCCCGTCAAAAGAAAACAATCCGTGTGCTACCTTGGTCTAGTCTTAGAAATGAACTTTTCCTTTGTTGATCACATAAAAACAGTAGGTGAAACAGCTAAGAACTTCTATGCCTTGACGAGAATATCAAAAGCTACTTGGGGTCTATCATCAAAACTATTTATGGAGTGACTTACCTTGGCTGCATGTGCTATAGGGCACCTGTTCGGGCCGATAGGGCCACCATAGGGGCGGTACGTCGTAAATTGCTTCAAAGCCAGCGCTTGGCTTCGATATTTTATGCAAAGCGGTTAGTGCTCAAGCCCTACCGGTTCTTGCAGGTGTAGTCCCAGTCGACCTTGAGGTGCAGCGACGTGCTGCAATGTACTACTTCTGGAGCGGCTGGAGGTAGATCACTGTGTTACCCAATACCTCACAGGCTATGGCAACTTCAAAAGTAAATTATTTTCTTTCAAGCTTGTTCCATCACCTTTGTGTCAATGTTCTACATCAGACTGCGAATACGAACAATCTGCTCATCATGTCTTATGGGAGTGTAAGACTGATCGCAATATAATTTTAGATAGTGTGCTCGTTGCATTCGGAGTTGTTTACTATACGGTCCTTGTAGAAACTCGACCAAATTTCCGTGCGTTCAAGTATTTTTGCCAAACCTACTATTGGAATCAAATGTAAGAGCTCATCTTTTAAGACCCCTTAATATCAGTGTTAATTTTAAACTGTGGTGCTAGGCAACTGGGCGTAACCCAGTTGTAAACGTCCCTTTGTGCCTATTGGCCTAGCTCTGTTCTGTCTCCTGCTTGAAATGGAGGGAATAGAAATTATGTATTTTTCTAACTCCTTCGCTGTTCTTTTCTGATTAATTTCGTTGCGGGATCCAAGAGACTTGTATCGTTGCTCCTGGACTCGTCGGGCTTCATTGTCTCGACGCTTTTCTGGTGGTCGCTACTGTTCATTCTGGTTTTCAGGAGTTGCTGTGGTTCGAATATTTTCATGGTGGGTATGTCCCAATACAGTGGTGGAAGAAGACCCAAGAAACGATGAATTGATTGTGTGAAAGATGATATGTCTAGAAAGGAGGTAACTATTGAAATTATGACAAAAAGAGATGTATGGAAGCAGAAGTCATGCTGCGCCGACACCTTTAATTGGGATAAGGGCAGGAAGATGCTTATCAGTAATGAGAAATACTTTTCCAATTAATATCAATTAAACCCCGCGTACAGCAAAAGTTTTAGTAGTTCTTTTGAAATTCGGTTGATGGCGATATAAATGATACCCGGAGATGGCCAACGAAATACTTTAGGGGGTCCAGAATTATATACTGAACCCACGTGTATAAGGTTGTGCGCTGTTGTCCCTTCCACCCTTTATATTGCCATCAACCCAATCGCCAAAAATAATATAACTTGGAAATATTGTCAGAAAACCCTGTTAGGATCTGAAATAGCATTAACACAGTGAGCAGGCCTCGTTCTTCTTTTTTACACCATGAAGTCTGTCTGAAGTACGGCAATTTACTGACCAAAAAGTGGCAGTACTAAAATTTTAGGAAAAATAAAGACTAGCCCAACATTCCAGATCTCTCTGTATCTCTCTCTGTCTCTCTCTCTCTCTCTGTCTCTCTCTGTCTTTCTCTCTCTCTCTCTCTCTCTCTCTCTCTCTCTCTCTCTCTCTCTCTCTAAGATATGGCACTATTTCGCTCATTCAATTCAGTTCTAACCTGCCCAATCGTACAGATAAGTATTAAAAACTCCAGATCACTTGTTTGGTCCCCCACGGTGTCATAGTTAACTATGCAACGTGCGTGGTTTTTTATTCGAGAAACTAATGGTTTAAGTTACAATTTTATGAATTGTAACTTGAAAGTTGCGGCTTCAAAATATTGCATTTTTGGCATCATTATAAGCATCGTCTAAGGTAGCGGTCGGCAAACTTCGACCCAGGATCAGTACTAGTGTGACCCTCGACATAGCAAGCAATTTTGTTACTTACACAATAAATAAAAACAAAGTAATCTTTCTTTTCGGACAGTAATTTCAATGTACGATATTTCGTCTCGTGGCTCAACATAATATCCGATGAAAAAATGTGCGGCCCGCAGTGATTTATCAAGCCTTTATTTATTTTTAATAAGTTTTTTTGCGCAAAAAATAATGTTTAATCAACATTCCAAATTCACTTTTGTCCATTTGTGCGAAAATGCGTTCAATTGTTTTTATTTAATGGCTGTCAAAAAAAAAACTAACCGGCGGTACTGGCTGAAAATATAAATATAGTCCCTCAAAAGAGTTGTGAACAAGGAGGTTACAAGCAATTTGCAATAATTTTGTTCCAAAATAGATTTTTACCAGACTTTACTCTCCGCCCTCGTAGGTATGTCACATGATAGGACATGTGGCCCTTAACCAGAAAAGTATGACGACCGCTACTCTAAGATATGTAATGAAAGTAGACAAATATATCGGTATCGGTACCAAGATAAACCAGAAAAATTCTAAAAACCGAACGCATATGGACCCTACGTCCGGGGTGGTTGTGCTTTTTCGCGGCGCGTGTCACTTCGGAGGGTCGGGCGCGGCCGCCGACACTGCGGGCGTCGGGATCCCGCGTCCGGGCGCCGTCGCCATGGCAACGACACCGCGACACCACACCCACCCTCGCCCACCCCCAGCCAAGCGAAAATAACCTCTAGCACAACAACATACGTACCATTGCTCACTTATATACCACAGACATATAAAGCGGGTGGGATAGGTACATAAGAAGGCACGGTCAGGCGATGTAAATAACGCGAGATAACTTCGAGAGGGTCTAATGGAATAGGGAATCGTGTTTTGGAAAGTGCCCCGGAGAGAATGTTCTGGGTTGTTAACTCACGATAAGGGCCGCCATCCATGTTAAGTGAAAGTCGATATGGGATTAACTTGGCCAAATTTGATTACACAGACGTTTCAGTTCGTAGTTGATGAGTTGACGGGGTCGCGCTTTAAAATATTTAGTTCGGCCGGTATTTCGGTTTATTTAACGGAACGGTTATTGGATTGTATCGTGTTATTTTATCTACTCTTGGGGATTCGTAGTCTATTAAAATCTGATACCTACATCGTTTTCTTCTGATCACGTTTTGATAAGTACCTTAATTGCATGACATATTCCAAAATGACTTTGCACAAAATTATCAAAATACCTACCTCAAATAAAATACGGGCAACACACTAGTTACCAGTATTGTTATTTGCATTAGACTCTCTTGAAGGTATCAAATAAAGCTTGCACAACGAACCAATTGTTAATAAATCGAGGAAGAGCGAGGTTTATCCCATCACAAGTATCTTCGGATTACTTTCTGGGAATCCCCGGCAACTTAATTGTATATATTTTAGATAATAAACACATTTTTTTTTAACTTAACATCTTCGACATCGGCTCAGTTGCCAAAAAGAAGAAAAAAAATCGAATGTTTTTGAGTAAACTTAATAGAATGCCAAGCTTACCATAACTACACTTATGAGAAAAAATATAGAATCATCCACGTGTCTTCCGACTTTTTGCCACCATAGAACCAATTGAGTTAAAAAAAACAAATTGGTATCATATTGTACGGCATTCAATAGTCTTCTAAATCACTTAGATTTCAGTTATAACCTCAATTGATTCTATACGGAAAATACATTGAAAAAAGCTGGGGTGATTCCATATTTTAAATTGTAAGTATAGACTGTGGGATACATTTAATATTTAAGATTTTCTAGCACGCGGACTTGGAACATGTAATGAACATACGATGTATAATTCCACATTGTATAATTCCCCCTTTTTTTAAGGGATTTGTCGCCAATGTTGATATTGCCCTAATTCCTTCTCGATATTGTTGAACTTAACAATACTTGTTGCTGCCTTTGCCAATGAACACGTGAACACGTAATGGACCCAGTGCGATAATGATATAGACACATTTGCACTGTTATTACCATAAATGTTGCTCCACAGAGGAAAACAAGTAATAATTCCTTTTTAAATATTTTCTGAGACATTTTCCCTTTGCACGTAAATAGCAAGGCTGCTTAGATATAATAATTAATTGGATTTAAATATGGCTCCCACTTACTGAGGCCCTGCAAGGTATAAGTACATTATTTAGTGAGTTTTTGAATGGCTTCCTACGCTTAACATTAAAAATAATATACCTTGTTTTTATTCTAAAGACACCTCATTCTTCTTTGTTCAAATAAACCCAGAAAGCTATGACGTCAGAGGGCTTATACCTGCTGATTTTAAACTCATTGGCATTCTTTCAGGGGGTGTAGGTGTTTAATGAGGAACATTTACATAGGGACCAAGTCTATATCGACAATGAACTAACAATCTCCTCCTAACTACCCTTTTTTGGATTTTATTTTTAATGCCAATCGACGTAAAGTGCTATTTCGCATGCACTGGCAAAACCTCCTAATACGATATTTAACTATTGATCTCATTAAACACTAATACATTCCGGAATACTACCAACTGCCGAATAAAAAAAATAGATGTTCTTTTCATCTCCTGTAAAGTGGCAATTATTTAGATAGAAGATATTGCTAGTTCGTCGTCGATATGCGCCCTTAAGTCCGTGTGAAATAAAAAGTGTTTTATGTTTATCTTAATTATATTACTTAAAAATAACATTGATAATTAAAATATTCGTGAACTACCGGACGTACCTACATACAAAAGGTGTAATTGAAAGAACAGTAGAACTCTTAAGGCTGCGCTAGCCGACGCGACGGCTAAAACTCGTGAGCGCGAGAAGCACGATAATACGAGCTGACTTTTAATTCATTGGCATTCTTTCAAGGGGATAAAGTAATTACTTATTAATGTTACAAGTTTTACTATTAAATTAAAAAAAAAAATTGGTTATTTCAGGACTATTCCATACATTGTTAATTTAAAAATAAGATGAACTAATACAAAATTTAAAAAAATACTATTATCTAATTCTAAATTTGGGTTTGGATCCAAAGTGATCAATATGCAGCCTGGTCCATTACCACACTATTGGGCAATCTAGATCTAGATCCATCCTCCATGCAAACAGGTGAAGGTAGTTGTTGGAACTGCCTCGGATACGGCGCATCAGGGACGCAACTCTCTTGCGAATTATTGCCGCAAAACCATTAAGCGCTCGTAAACATACCTGATGCAACAGTCAACACTGAAATATGGAAACAGTAACACCTGACAGGTCCATTTATGTAACTAGTTATTTAAACTTCAATGATTAAACTATGCCTGTGTGAATTTTACTTACAAAGTTCTATACTCCTGCTGTTATTTACTTACAAAGTTGCTTTGAAAAACGGATATTTCGAGGCCCATAACTTTCAAATTATTTTTAGCATCGATGACGACGATACAAATCGATATCGTGCATTACTTTAGAAGTATGATGTCAAATAGTAGAGGCACCCCACAGCGTTTGTATGGAAAGAATGAGGACTAGCGCAGCCTTATCTGCTTATTGTTTTTATCATTATGGGCAACCATTATAAGAGACCAACACAGAAATCGCAAAAATAAAACAGTTTCTTCATAGTTAGATTAATATACGCATAACTTGATAAAATGTAGAGAACATCAACATTCTTTTTTACGATATTGTATGGCTCCTTCAGAGATTTCCAGATACATATTTCAATTGCTCTTTGTATTGGTATCACCACTCGTAGGCTCCTGAACGGATTGGTCGGCTCCGTTACTTGGTAATTGTTCTACAACGTAATGTCTTTTCACTATTTTGTCCAATCCTTCGGCTGTAGTCGTCTGAAACATACAAACATTGCTTATGAATAATAATAGGTACAAGCCTGTTACTGTGCCATTGCAGGTCCAAAACCTCTTCTTACACAGAGAAGGCACGTCAGACTTATATTACTTGTAAGTCCAGGTTTCCTCACCTGGTTTTTCTATACCGTTTTCTAAGATGTATAAGATAAACTTAGAAAGTGAATTTGAATAAAATTGAAAAAGTTACATTGGTAGTTGTCCGAATTTTAATCTACGTTGTGCGTGAGAGAGGCAAGATCTTAACGCGATACCATAAAAATTGCTTTTATTTTAACTAAAGGTATACGATACCTATCTAATGACGATAAACAAAAAAAGAACTATATTCATCATTTCGACTAGAAACAGCTAATTACCGGTTCAACAGCCCCTAGTAGGATATTTACATGAAATGATGTGTTTGAATTTTTTTTTAGTTTTATCGTCATTTATGATTGCCAACGAATGTTATGGCATCATCACAAGAAAAAAATCTCATCATGCATATTCAATTACAGCTAACCACAGCTTGATACTCATCACATTTGGGTCATCATCATCTGGCTAGCTTTTTCCCAACTATGTTGGAGTCGGCTTCCATTCTAACCGGACGCAGCTGAATATCAGTATTTTACGTGCAGCGACTGCCTATCTGACCTCCACAGCCACAGGGCAACTTGTTACCCGTTGGTTGTCAGACTTTGGGGCTTCGAACTACCCATAACGACTGAGGCACTAAAGCGTGTCGATATGTTATGAACGGTCACCCATCCACAGACTGACCTCGTTCAGTGTAGCTTAACTTCCGAACGAACGTGCGGCTGTTTTTATTTAGCCCCGAGCTCCTCAAACCTATTTGTTTAGCCAACTTATTTAATTTGACCCTGTATTTTTACTGTTTTTTTTTAAAGTACTTTCGTGCACTTAATGCGCCTGGGCACATAAAATAGAGTCTCTATAATACGAGTTTAATCGGATCATAGTTATTATTCTTTGCCACGACAGACACCAATTGGTAAAGAAATAAGGTATATTATTGCTTACCGCAGTCATCTTATCAGCATAAAATTCTCGGATGTGTTGAGATATCTTCCCATTTTCGTCTGTCTGTATGTGTATCATTATATTATCCACTATAGTTATCACCGCCTTCACCTGTAAGTAAAACATTCCGTTATCAAATGGCGCAGTTCTCATTAATTACGATCTTACCCAAATATATTTTCACTTAAAAAATAATTCATTCACTTCTTCATTAAAAATCTCATCGGGTTAGGTCGAAATTATTTTTTACAGTTAAAACCTTAAAAGCCAGGTGACCAACAAACAATACATGTTCTACTGTGTCTCGTTTTCTGGCAGTTCATCATCATCATCCTCCTGCCCATATCCCAATTTATTTGGGGTCGGCGCAGCATGTTTTCTTCTTTCATACATCTCTACTTGCTGTCATCTCAATAGTCCCTCTTTTCTAGCCATATCATCTTTCACGCAA
The DNA here is from genome assembly GCA_905147745.2 of Phlogophora meticulosa. Classification (NCBI taxonomy): domain Eukaryota; kingdom Metazoa; phylum Arthropoda; class Insecta; order Lepidoptera; family Noctuidae; genus Phlogophora; species Phlogophora meticulosa. Next base: position 11,863,840 of record LR990537.1, on the reverse strand, counting down.
TCCATCCATCTTTTCTTTGGTCTACCTCTACTCTTGTAACCCTCCACATTCAAACTCAAAACTTTCCTCACAACGTGGTCCTCATTCCTTTGCATTACATGCCCATATCATGACAACCGATTTCCACACAACTTCTCGGTCACAGGCACCACTTTCAGACTTCCTCTTACATACTCATTTCTTATTCTATCCATTCGCGTACCACACAGCATTCTCATCTCAGCTGCATGTAACTGCCTTTCATTCATCTAGACGACCGATGTGGCGCGGCGGGCGAAGGTCCGCCTGCGACGCAAGAGGTCGCGGGTTCGATTCCCGCCTTGGGACAAATGTTTGTACGATCTACAAATATTTGTTCCGGGTGTTCTGGGTATTTCCTATGTATAATAAAAATATCTATCTATGTAATGTATTGTATTAAGTATATCAGTCATCTAGTACCCATAACACAAGCTCTGCTTAGCTTGGGGCTAGATGATGCTGTGTGGATTGTCCAGCATTATTTATTTATTTATTTATTATTATCCCTTTTGCGGCCCAACATTCTGATCCATACAAGACAGCAGGTCTCACCATTGTTTTGTAAATCTTCCCCTTAAGTCTCGTTTTCTGGCAGTAAAGGTGTTAAAAAGGAAATAGCCGACGGAAAATTGTCCCTTCCACCCTGTAAGTATGCCTAATTTAGTCTAAGTGGTTGTAACTATCAAGCATGAGGTCTTAGATGTCACAGACAGGGCAAAGTGCTATTAGGCGTTGTCGTCTGGATTTTATTATTATTCAGCCTGGATTCAGTACCTATTTGTGTGCCCGGTTGATGGAAATAGGCTATGTTTTAAGTCTCATATAATAGGGGACAACCCTATTATATGAGACTTAAAACATAGCTGTTGAAATGTGGGTATACTTGTACATCTCTGCCTTACCCTTCGTTAGATACAAGCGTGATGTTATGTTATGATGTGCCATTCCATGCCATCAGCAGTAGCGCTTGCGACCATAAAGCTGAAAGGTTTGTTTCTTTCGCATCTCTGGCACAATCGGATTTCAAAAAATGACTTTTCATTTGACAGCTTAAATACACTACCCTTAGTGTCCTTAAAAAATCTGATTAGTCCGAAAGTTGGATTACTCAAAAATACTGGACACGTATTTCTTCTTTTGTCACGTAAACCAAAAATGACGACGATATAGTGCGTTAAAATTGCGCGTGAAGTCACGCCGTGCTACACTTTCAGCGTAACAGTGATATAACAAGCCCATTCTCCTGAACTTTGATGTTCTATATCATTGTCACTTTTTATTGATTTGAGTAAGCAAAAATACGTGTCCAATATTTTTTGGTAATTTTACTGACGGACTAAATAGACATATATTTTTACCTAGGACACATCCCTATTCTTGACAATTCTTGAGGAAGGTTAGCTATTTAACATCTTGCTACGATCGTTAGGAGCGGGTGAAACCGTGGAGCACAGCTAGTTGTTTAATATAACCCGAGATCATACTACTACAAGTGGTAGTAGTATGATCTCGGGACGGACAAAACGGTTAGACCCCTTTTAGGGTCTAACCGTATTGTCCGTCTCGGTATTGGTAAGGGGGATGCGTACGAAACAACTCTCTAAGTTTAAATTACCCGATTTAATGGTGAATGTGTGTGTGTACATGTGTACGTGTGTAATGTGGGTGTACTTTGTACATCTCTGCCTAACCCTTAGGAAGATATACGCGTGATGCTATGTTATGATGTGCTATTTAGTTACATGGCCCATCTTTACACTACAACGCTTAGAAAAGATTATTCGTGGTGACTTTCGGATTGATTATTCAAACAATTTGTTTTTTAAACGTTGCCCCACATTAGGAATTTCTCCTGCGTGAGGGTGCATTTACAAACATTAAAATACACATAAACAGCCAGACTCGGAACAACTACCTGTAGGCCATACAAATATTTGTTCAGTGCGGGAATCGATTCCTCTACACACAGCCCAGCAGTCAATCGCCCAGCCACTGCGCCAACCGTCCCGTCAATGCCGTCAAAAACGATTGACAAATGCCACTGACGATATGTTGAGTGATGCTATGTTGAAATACTTATATAGTTTTTATTTAATAGTCAAGTCACTACCTTCGTTCCATCAGCTTTCAATTCCTCGAACTCCTCCCCCGATGTAAAAGTGATGGTCGTGTTGGCCATTGATGATAGAAACTGGTACGTATACGTCCCATCATCGTTGCGGGTTAAGATCTGCGTTTGACTCAGCTTCAAGGCCACTTTACGAGGGAAATATCCCACTCCTGGAAAGACGAGACATTTATGTTGGTTGTTTCAAAATGTTACGAGTTAAGTACTGCCTTTACACTTCTGTCTTTCTATCAGGGAAGGGTCTCGTGAAAGTAGAAAGTGAGTTGATATGAAACAGAGTTAGATATAGATTCCACAATTGTACGTCTATTGCTTTGAGGGGCTCATGGATCGACCATTGGCATTGCCACTCCGTGGATACGTAACTATCCATTGCAAACTGAGACCCCTCCGTGGCTTGGTAAGCACCTGAAACCTTTGGTCCCGGTTGTCATTTATAGATCTTTGACAGTCCTTACAGACAGTTCGAAGCCCGAAAGTCTGACAACTAGTCTAGCCAATGGGTATCGTTTTTTAGATGACTCATCTCACGAAGGCGGGTTAGCCTTCATTGTGTGCGTCTGTTGCATGTGCTTCTACAATGTTTCCACGTGCTTAAACTCGGGAGCGCTCAACATTGGCCGAGCCGCCTTCACGCACACAAAAACAATGTGTACGTGCATCTAAAATCCTACACACACATTCAGAAGCAGCTAACCTACGTGAATACCTATATCAAGTAAATTGGTTGTAGAGCTCAGATAAGCGGTCTCTTCATGTAAAGTATTGGTATTCAGCTGCATCCAATAAAACTGGACTGCCCTCAACATAATGTGTAAGAGGCTAAGCTGATGATGATGTGTATTTCCGATGCTCTGCAAGCACTGGGCTTAAGTACTGCAAGTATGGTTACCAGGACCTGCGCTCTTATTTTGTCTCACATTCAATAAGACACTCTATTACATTAATTACCATTGATGAGATATAATGACAACTATCATAGAGCATTGTTATCTATAATAATATACTTAAGTACTTACCTCTGTATAACAAAGGACAGTGTATTATTATAGATAAGGCGTTGGGTTTTATGCTGATCAGGTAAGTACTTTAACTAGACTGTTTTGAATTTAAATTGGCAATGAGCAATAACGTTGTCTTGAGGATGCCAGGGCATACAATTTTATGAGCTAAGCGATAACAAGCTAAGGTAATCCCCTGTGGGAAACAGACCTCGTCTTAGTGCGTCGCTGGAGGGAAGGAACATGGAACATACTGGACAAATGTAAAGCTACAGGCTCGGCGGCTCTGGTCGGTGCGGTTTGGCTCGAGCAAAGGTTGGAGTTGATATGGACGGTGTCCTCGCCGCGGGCCTCAGCGGTTAGGATGAAAGGCCGGCGAAACGATACTAGTAGCCCTTCTAGGAGAGCGTAAAAGAGGGCCAAAGAGGGCCGTCATCAGTTGTTTAAAACTGATCATTAAAGTTGCTCTTTTAATATCCAGACGAAACAGCACTAAAGAGTTAATTCGCCCTAAAAAACAGACCGTAACTCCAAAATACCTTCATAGTCAACAAATACTTATTTATCTGAAAAATAACGGAATTTTCGTCACAGCAACAGTAAGTAAAGTTAGTTAACTTAACATTCAGAGTTTACGGCCATCCTTCTAATTGGAGAGGCACCAGATGATATTTACTTTCATATAGCACTCACCAATAAAAATCAAATATTCTTCGAAGTTCTCGGAGTCCACTAAAACATATCTTTTGCCCAAAAACTCGTCCATTTCGGACGCAATACAAACACGTATGATGCGCGGAACACCGTTATCAGTCGCCGATAACTTATCATACACTAGGTACTGAGTAAATATCGTCGCTCGGTGCACGGCGCAACATAAAGACTTAGAATCCGGTAGTATTTATGCGTTTCCTTTTTTACAACTGATTTTTTTTGGAAAGGAACCGGTATTTACTTTCAAAAATGTTGCTTGTAAATAAATGAAGAAGCATGAAACTAGTTTATTTAGTTTGTACATAGAAGATTTGCAGCTAAAACAAACAACAAATAAAAATATAATCAACTGCAATCCATTAAAAAATCTTTGCGTTTTGTGATAGAGTAGAGTTCTTTAGTTATCTATATAGAGTGGAACCTGATACCATGAGTTCAGTATATGACCTCCTATCGTTGAAATCGTTCGTCAGTTTTTTCTAATTTTTAAGTAAAAAAACGTAAAAATTAGGACAAGCCGACTCCAAATTTCAGCCGATTTGGTTGTGTATATTTTTGCCCTCGTAATTGTCAGGACAAGTTTTACGAACGGTTTTCTTTGTAAATAATGGCGAAATTTGGACGGCATATTTTTATGACAATCGAAATCATTCGTCAGCTTTTTCAAATTTTTAAGTAAAAAAAAAACGTAAAAATTAGGACAAGCCGACGGAAAAATTTCAACCGATTTGGCTGTTTATATTTTTGACCTCGTAATTGTCAGGACATTAAGGTTTACGAACGGTTTTCTTTATAAAAAAAAGGTGAAATTTGGATGGTATATTTTTATGACAATCTCACAAAGACAATGTTTAACCCCGCGCTAACGCAAAGCCGGGGCGAGTCGCAATTCCTAATAAAATTTAAATAACGAATGAAACTGATTTCTATCACACTATTTTAAAATTTCATTTTGTGTCGTCTCATTGAGTTTTCGTCCAATAAAACACACTTGAAGAAGTCGTAAAAATTATGTTTGGTGTATTTTCATCCATATGCCATGAGTAATTGTTTGCCTGATTCTGTGCTAAATAAATGTTTGTTTTTTTTTATTTTCTTTCTTTTAAAATATTCAAGTATAATCGCCATGCGAGGTGCGAGGTGCACTTCTTATAGGATTTTAACATCAGAAAACCAGTGGCCAACAATTTATGGTTGGAGTATGCGTGTGAAGATCCTACACAAAGCCTCCTCAGATGCTACTATAACTTGTAAAACTAACTAACTTAAACTAACTAAATTAACTTAAAACTAAACTAAAAACAGAAAAAAAGTATACAAATAGCCACAAAAGACATATGTGCTGGCACATGTCATAAACTTAGTATTAGTAATTTGCAATAATAACATTTTTACTTATATTATGTTAGTGAAGAAAAAAAACAAAAACTAAACGAACACAGAAAATTGTCGACAGTTGTTAAAGAAAGAAAAGAAAGAAGAGTTGTCGTAAACCATTGCGACTGCAGCTTCACTATGTCTGTCGCCAATCGCATCGTGTGCGGCGGCACTTACAGGAAAGAATGACGTTGTAATTTCGTTATCAAGATACTGAAATATTATAATATTACTTTGATCTTGATATATAAGTGTTTCTCTGTTTAGCACGACAGTTGGATTTCCATTGATAACGTAAATAAGATTATGTGAGGACCGTAGCTGGCGGCGTTCTGTACTGTCTGCCTACCCCTATGGGAAAAGGCTTCATCTTATACCTTTAAACGAGTAATTCTTGTAAATATACATGTATGTAGTTAGACCTAAATAAATTGTATGGAAAAAGTAGTGACTATTTCATAAGAGTTCGAATCGATAATATCGTTGATCTTTGATAAGTATCAAGATAAGTCTAATACCTTTGAACGAGCAATTTTTTAATATAATCTGAATCTCGGAAACGGCTCCATCGATTTTCATGAAATTTATTTTTCGGGGTTTCGTCGGCGATAATTCGATCTAGCTAAGTTTCATATCTAGAAAATGTCTTTTTATCCAAGCGAAGCTCGGTCATCCAGGTACTTTTATTTATACGCGTAATGAGTAATACCTGTGTACTAGCAGAACTCAGGTCCATCCCTATAAAAGATGAGATAAAAGTACAACTTATGTTAAAAACTATCTTTAATGATCTAATCTTCTTCTAAAAAAATCTCGTGTCACGGTGTTTGTAATTAAACTGCTCCCAAATGGCTCGACCGATTTTCGTGAAATTTTGTGTGCATATCGGTTAGGCCTGCGAATCGGACAACATCTGTTTTTCATCCCCCTAAATGATAAGGGTGGTCCACCCCCAGCATTCTTTTTATTTTATGTTTTTTTTTGGCATAATAAAATATTGGCATAACATAATATAAATGACAAAGGTTGCCGGTTCAGCTAGTATAAATATAATATTGTGTACCAGATTCTTATTCCGGAATTAAATAATAGTCCTTAGATATCTCCTTGATCGTTATTACTTGGGTAATGAAGGCGTTAATTTTATTTTACGGACGTATTTGTTATTTATTTCACGTTTAATACCTTAAGTTAATAGCGCCCTTGTCTATGCGTTTTCATGGTCATTTCAACCCGCGTGAAATATTGACGTAACTTAGTAATCGTGTTCGGTATCTTTTCTTTTGATAAAGTTCAACACGACTTATTTGATGTTCAGCACGCGTAGCATGACCAATTCCATATCTATTCTACCAAGAATACACAACGTTCTTTCTTTCCAATTTGACACTCTTACCCCAGCCCAACAGTAGACAATTGAAAACGTTCTTTTCTTCAGTTTAAACATCGCCATGCTTAGGACAGTAGAAATCTATCAACAATCTGTCATATTGTCTATGCCTTCGTCGACAAAACCCGATTCTATAGTAGTTATGCTTCGCTTACTGGATGAAGATTATATACAAACTTAATTGCAAGTGTTGTTTTACAGGTGAGAAAAGCATCTATCACAAACCTGAACAGAATGGCGAATGCAGTTCGACTAGCAATCGTCAGGAGAAGACTCCGTATAGGGAGAACTCAGAAGAAGGTATGTAGAAATAGTTATGGATATTCATTAATTAACTAATCTCTAAGAGCCGATATTTCTCTTGGATTCCCCAGCCTACCTCAATGCACAACTGCTTTGTACTACAGGTCATCTATGCTTATATATATTTTTTTGATATTTCAACTTTAAGGGGGAAATATTAGAACTTTGTATGAAAATCTCATTAAAAACATATTTGTTTCATCACAAAACCGGAACGTGTCGCTTGTTTTCTAATAGGAATCAAATCGAAAGTACCTAATTAGAACCAGAGTGAAAGAGAGAGAGTGTGTTTCTTATCCGAATCAAGTTTTGAAAAGAAGTCCTAGTTTCCCTGGGTCACGCCATAACTTGAGAATGACTTTACCGATTTCTTTCATCTCTTTTTTTTCAAGTTTTCTAATACTTTGTAGGTTCTTACGGAAAGATAAATTAAGACAATTGTGCAGAAAATTTCTGAAAACTTATCGACCATTTTGTATTCGCGTTTGAAGAAAGTGAATTTTAGCCACAGGTAACATCGCGGGGCTCAGGTAGTCTTGCATTGAATAACATCTCCATCACATTCACCATTCTCATACCCTTTAGCGAGTCAGCTCTACAATGCCCGCGCATAAAATAATAAAAGTAATCCCTTCGTATAACAATTACTTAGCAAATCGTAACAGATGTAACTTTAACACAAGCTTTTTCGCCCCTTCATATTGAAGTGGTCTGCTGACGCAGGGGGGCTCGAATCTCGATATTTTCATCTGTCATTCTGCCTGACGCAATAACGGTAATGGCGTCGCGACGCCATAATGGACGCCGCCATCTTAGAATGAATAGGTTTGAAATTAATCGTTATGCTTTCGTTGGATTGTTATCTTTTTATTGTTTGTTTGCTAAGTCTTATTGCCCTGGAGATCCAATATTGAAATACTGTAAGATAGACCTTAATAACCCTCCTTTTGAGTTCAACCGCTGTTGGGTAAATACATTTTAGGTAGATACTGTTAAACATTTTCAGCTAAATTTCAACCCTTAATTAATTTCGTGGAAAAAAGGCATCCCCCTTTTCTAAAATGTCACCTACAAAATACATACAGTTAGTCAAGAAAACCCATAGTTGATAAATTGCGTGATAACTACTTACTTATTTGACGACAACCGACGATTTCCCTATCCTACCAATTGATATGTAAATTTTAAACCTACTAATCTAAAATTTCTCCGCGTAACATAACACATAACATCACGCCTGTATCCTCGAAAGAAAAGGTAGAAGTATACCTTTAGTACATTTCGCCAGTTATATTCTAAGGCCAATTTAAAACAGGGCCAGCATATTGCGATCAACCAGACACAAATCCAGACTCCAAGCTTAGACTTACAAATTCTCCTAGTTCATAACTACAATCTAGTTGATTATCCAGACATTATTAGCTATTAATGAGCCTCGTCTCGGCATCTGTAATACTATTCCGGAAATGTCCTAGCTATCACATAACTCCACGATCCGTCTGCCTTTGTATTGAATTGCATTCTAAATGTACATTACATGCTGAGATTACGCCACGCCATGTGACGTTAGTTAAAATATCAGTGCTTAGGATTTGTGAAGAGTTTGCTTTCTGCAAATCCCGTGCGTGGGCGGAAGAATTGAGCACACTAACTAATACACTTGATAATGTCCTCTGAAATTAAAAGCTACTAATTTCTACCTTCCATATTTCGAGCCTTAAGTATGTGTCATCGTTAAATCACGAATTTTGAGTCCCAAAATATCACTGACTTCGGCCTAGACGTCTCAATCCATAAAACAAAATAACCTGATGTCAACATCAATCCTCTCGCGACACTACCCAAGGCTGATGTTATTTCATACATTCTTTTTCCTCTCAAAGTGCTAGCTTACAAGACAATGTTCAACATTGCTGCTTAACAATAAAACGTTCAGCATTCCTTTCATACAGTAAGTGGAACAGAAAGACTTTCTAGCTTTAAACTAGTAATCCTACCTATTCCACATTCCTTATTTCCCGTGACATGGCGTAAGCTAAGCATGCAATAGATTTAGCTCCGTAGAAACAATGAGAATAGTCTAGCTAGGCGATGTCTAATGAACGCTGAGTATAAACGTACTCAGGTACGATCCCTCACGTAGAGACGTCATGAGAAATAGTTACTTATCTCGTCGTTATATGGTTAATAGAACTTGGAGGTGTGTGAATATATATTATTTAAGTAGTAATCATTACACTCGACCTACTTCCTTTAGATTATATAGTTATTGTACACTTTGAATGTCCAGATTCCACATACTATAATGTAGACTCTCTTGCCCTAATTATGATACAACTTCACTTACAGATACTTAAGTTCGTTTTATCACTGATTATGGGATAGTTTAGTTTGTTTTTGGCTTTTGGAAGTATCCTAGTAAAATAATGGAGCTTGTGCGTTTCACAAGCATATTAATAGAAGACTATTAAAGATCTAGGAATAGGCAAATTACAAATAGATCAGACCTAAGCACAATGGAATAGAAATAAAAATCTATGAGACATGTGTACTACGACACGGTTGGCGCAGTAGTTAAGCGATTGGCGGTTGCGCTGCGTGTCGCGGGTTCAATCCCCGCACGGAACAAATATTTGTATGGCCTACAGTTAGTTGTTCCGGGTCTGGCTGTTTGTGTATGTGAGTTTAAATGTTTGTAAATGCACCCACGATACAGGATAAATTCCTAGTGTGGGGCAACGTTATAAAAGAAAAAAATAATATCGCGAAACGAAACTGTGAACGTGAAGCTGGGAAGAATTGCTGAAACGTACTTAGGGTCATGGTCTCTCTTATGTAGCCTGCATGCAGTAGTATGTGTATTATGTGAGTCTAGCGATGGCAGGGTAAAGTATAATAAGACTGCTGAAGGAAGAGCCATTGCAGCTTGAATTGACCTGTCCCGACAGACGGCATGCATAGATCAGTCATCAGCAGAGGTCGGAATTAGGTAGAGCTATTTATGTACTTGCATCGAAATGTTGATATTAATATGGATCTTCCCGGGATTTTCCGGGATTTATAATACAATCCCGTGTGGCCAACAATATTACAAATAAATAATAATAAAAACCTGAGACATAGATAAGACATTCGGACATCCGATGTAGGATGGTTTAAATTGTGTAAAAGTAAATAACTTTTTTATTTAATAAATCACGGGATTTTTCTGGTCTTTATAATTAATCCCGGGATTTGAGGCATATCCACTTTATTCTTTCGCTGTATGAAATTAGTGTAAGTACATAAATGACTCTACCTAATTCTGACCTCTGGTCATTTGTCATCCTCTCAAATGGTTTTGACTGGTTCTTGCAAAACTAAGCACCTTTATTAATGTAATATATATTCTGTCCTATCTTAGTTTCTTTGTATCTCTTCAGCATCTCCAAGCAAGAATCAGGTGACGATCCACAAGAGGCCCCGGCTGGGTTCCGCAGAAAATGAAGACAACAGTAAAATGACGCTCCCCCGTACTCCTGAAAAGACTGTCAAGGCTGAAAAACCTGAAACTCCGGAAAGCGTGAGGTAAGAAATAATTTTCTTTTTTGAAACTTGTAAATATAGGGTGTTAGTTAGACCGAGGGACATAATTTAAAGGCGTGTAGTACTCAACAACTTTGACAATGGTACAATCCCTAAAATCACGAAAAAATAATCAGCTACTCCATCCATTTATGTTGGCATAACTTAACAAAATGTGAGAAACAGCTATTTATTTTTCGCGATTTCAATGTAGATCCCATAGTCAAATTGGTTCGTTTTGATAACTACTAGCTTCCCTTAAAGTATGTCCCTCGTTCGGCCTAACACCCTTTATAAGGAGTTCTCATTTTGAAGTTTTAAGGTTTATGCTTCTGTGTTCGCTAACCTAAGAATCATCCTAGGCATTTTGAGAAAATTTTGCTATGCGATGTCGAATGACCATTAGCCTTGTAGAAATTGGCATTCATCTCTAAAATATCTTATGAACAGTAACACCATAGGTTTAAAAGATTATACGGAGTGATTTTTTACCTGTACAAGACAGGACGACTCTTATGCGTTGTATTATGCGTGTATGGTCGACTATTATCTGTTAGAAGAATGTATTTTGCTTGTCGAGAAACGCAAAGTTTAGAGCAAGAAGTGAAATATCGCAGTTATTCTCGTGGTGCGCAGCGAGCACGTTTTCCTAAGTTGCATATTTAGGGATTCACGCTACTATAACTTGTCCAAATCTCCATAAAACATACCAGAACATCAGAACTACATCATGATTTGCAATTATAGCCTTTATAGTGTGTATTTCTACTGGGCTAAAAACGGTAACGTAACGTTTTATGTATGTGCACATGAAAAAAATGAGAAAATTCATCATGTTGGTGCTGGGTTGCATGCCTGTGTTTTGTTATTTTGTTATTACTTTAGTTAGAAATAAACAATTTGTTTGGAAAAAGGAGCCCTTAAAAGAATTAAGTCAAAAGCGTTTCATTTGAACACTTTTTACTTAATCAAAGTTCTGGGCCTTAAGTACTTGTACCTATGTTTAGTAGTGAGTAATTTATATCAACGTAAATTTAGCTTGAGCCTTACGAGGCTATATTATGTAGCTGATGCATGTTTTTGTTGTTTGCACCTTGCGTTTGTTATTGTTTTGTGTACAGACGCCAGCACATCAAGCCACCCCAAAATCTCAGTTTTTCCCAATGGAACATGAACCTAATTATTTGGAAATAAAGTTGAAGTCCTATCAAAGAAATTTGACACATTGGGGTGCTGGCCTCTATACCTTGTCGCTCTGTAGAAACTTAGAAAATTAGACTGTTTGAATGCCTGACGGTGAGGTAGCCACGGTGGTTGGTTCCAGAAACCTATACGGCCTGGTAGAGAACCTACGAGTCTGCACATCAATGCTTGTTGATTGCAGTCTCCCCACCATTTACTACGGCGCGCGCACTCATACGCAGCTGAAGCAGGTCATCAAGGAGTTTAAGAGGACCTCGTACTGTGGGCTGGCGAAGATGACCCTTCTGTCTAGCCGGGACAAGAGCTGTATAAAAGAGTTTGATAAGAATCTTTGGAGCTCTCGAAATGATATGTGTAGAGCTTGTGTTAAGGTGAGTTTGATTGAAGAAGTTGACGTATTTTCTTTTTACTTTTCTGTGGGTTTATAAGAGCACTTGGGGAGTGAATATAAGCATCTTTTATTATGGGATCAACACTTAAAGTGCCTACTTTGATAGTCATAACATCTGTTTTTGTTCGCAATTTCTAGGTTGATCCAATAGGAATATAAATCTTTTATTTGCCAATAATCTAGGTATACAGATATGATCGTTATTTATACTTAAACACTTACACAGTACTAAAACTTGTCTACAATAATATTAAAAGTATCCTTGTATACGGCACAAGCTAACAGTAGCTAAATAAAATAAATTAAAAAACTATTACTTAGTAAATGTTATTATAGCGGAAATGAATATTTAAATGGCAAATTTATACAACTCGCAAAATAATATAAAATAATAAAAATAAGTACTAATTTATAATGTCATAAATAATAATTGGTAATGTAATAAATAATAATGTATAATGTAATAAATCTTTAGTAAAATTGTTCTTCGAATAAGTTAATTTATAAGTAGAATAAGTACTGTATTTGCTGTGCCCAGCAGGGTCCACGATTGTGTCCAATATTTTCACCTACCACCTAATCCTTTACATTGTGGCATGCAATAAATATTTGAGTATTGAGCTAAGGATTTGAAATAAATAAATGAATTATTATTATAATTTTACCCTTTACAGCCTCTGAAGAAAAGCGAGAACAAGGAGAACTCTAACTGCATATACTATGATAACCGGACAGCCCTGAACCACGGCTGCATGCCGGCCGCCTTCGACCTGGAGGACCTGGTGGAGATAGGCCTGGAGAAGGAGGCCTGTCCATTCTATGGTGCCCGGGCCATGGCCAAGACCGCGCATATTGTGTTCTGTCCTTATAATTATTTGATCGATCCTAGTATTAGGAGTAATGTGAGTATTCTTTATTTTTATGTTCCACAGGTGGCAGAACGTTGTATATTGTACTAAGAGCAGACAACGTTCTTTCTTTCCTTTATTCGAAGGTCCGCCTGCGACGCAAGAGGTTGCGGGTTCGATTCCCGCCTTGGGACAAATGTTTGTACGATCTGCAAATATTTGTTCCGAGTGTTCTGGGTATTTCCTATGTATAATATAAAATATCTATCTATATAATGTATAGTATTAAGTATATCAGTCATCTAGTACCCATAACACAAGCTCTGCTTAGCTTGGGGCTAGATGATGCTGTGTGGATTGTGCAGCAATATTTATATTTTTTTTATTTCCAACTTGACATCTCTTCTACCCGAGCACGGGGCGCCCCTTAGACTGTAGAGAATAGAAAACTTTCTTCTCTTCAGTTTTAACATCACCATGCTAAGGACGGCAGATATCTTTCAAATATCTGTCATGATGTCTATTCTTCCGTCGACAAAACCTGTTTCTATGGTGGGCATGCGTCAAAAATATAGCTCTCTCAACTTCTGTTAAGATTGCCATTTCAGGAAAAATAACTTTAATTGTAGTTGTAGTTGGCTAAGTGTTGCCAGTTTAATTATGAGTGTACTAAATTTCTAGTTCAGAATACAGTAATAATATCAAATTGATATATTAAATAAGTTATCAGTTTATAATCTTTTGATGGTTATGATAATAACACATCAATACTTCCTACTGAGTGCTTCGTTGCTCTAGTGGTGGCAAGGGCTACTGCTGAGCATGAGGTCCTGGATTCGATTCCCAGGTTAGGCAAATTGTTATTTAGTTTTTACCATCTGGAATTCTCCAGTAACAGCCCGGAGTCTGGATTTGTGCCCGATCAGTGGCAATACTCTCGCCTCTTATTTCATGGGACTTAAACGTAATTGGCGAAATGTGGGTGTACTATACGTAGGTACATCTCTGCCTAACCCTTCGGGGAATACAGGCGTAATATTATGTTTGTATTCCTATATAATTATGTGTGTAAAATAAAACTTATAAAGTTGATTTACCTATATGTTAATTACTAAAATTATAAATATATATTCATGTTGTTCCAACTTATCAGAGAGATGTGTTACTGGGGAGTTTGCTGCGCCACTTCTTCTTCCCAAAAAAAACACTAGGAAGTGGTGAAGGGCAAAGGTTTTAGAGGACTGTCTTATGTCTTTTTTGTCGATCAAAATATGCTGATTCCCAACCTTTTTTGAATTAAAGCTCGTGGCTAAATAAGAACAGCCGCACGGGTTGATCGAACGTTAAGCTATGCTTAAGCCTTGGTCAGTCTGTGGATGGGTGTCCTGTTGTGTTGGATAGTAACGGACTATGGACGTAACATATTGAAACTCCGCCTTTAAGCTTTAGTACCGGATGTCATTTGTAGATCTTTCACATTCTTTACGGGTAGTTAGAAGCCTGAAAGTCTGACAACCAATCTTACCCAGTGGCATCGTGTCGCCTAGTAACTTGGTTGTAGAAGTTAGATAGGGAGTCGCTCCATGTAAAACACTGGTATTCACCTGCATCTGGTTAGACTGGAAGCCGACCCCAACATATGCAGTTTGGAAAAGGCCAGGCAGATGATGAATTTTAATTTTGATTATGAGTTTGGAGTGTTTTCCATTTTCAGCTGTCGATCGAGCTGCAGGGCGCCGTAGTGATAGTAGATGAAGCTCACAACATTGAAGGTATCTGTCGAGATGTCGCTTCCATCACCATCACCAAACATCAGATACAAACTTCTATCAAGGTAAGCATTCTCATATTTATTTACTATAGATAATGCCTCGCACATTAATCAAATATTGTATCCATATTATATTTTGTTTTACACGTCTGAGTTGATTAAAATTATTATGTTTATAAATCGTGGCTTGATTTTTTTTTTACAATTAATCAATACCTTTTTTAATGTAACAACTTCAACCAAAAAGTGTCAAAAGACATCCCCGACATAAGCTACTGAATTTGAGATAAAAATCCGATTGAAATTAAATAATACCGATTATTAAAGTTGTATGATGAATTATGATTTTTATCTACCGTTTTTTACGTATCTGAACTCCAGCCGTTTGAGCTAGCTTGATTAATTTTCGATAAGTATAAAATCATTACGAGTATGCTCACGAGCCATCACTTTAAATTGGAACCAGCTGGTTGCCATCCTGATATTCAGAGTGATCGCATTCCAAAGGAAAACCGCCTTATTTTTATTTTTAAATATTTAATAATGTTCTTCATTAATAATGCCCAAAAAAAAACGAATGAGACTGACAATCACCGCCATGTTCGCTTGTACATTCGTGAATTTACTTTTTATCTCAACAATAAGGCGTAATTTTATCAGGCCCTTGAAATATCTTCTATTTATTTATACTTATCAATACAAATATGGTTTATATTGATTAAATAAGTTCAGCCTGTCCATCTACTATCATTTTAACATACACATAACTCTTAAATTATGT
Source organism: Phlogophora meticulosa (assembly GCA_905147745.2). NCBI lineage: Eukaryota > Metazoa > Arthropoda > Insecta > Lepidoptera > Noctuidae > Phlogophora > Phlogophora meticulosa. The sequence goes on along the minus strand of LR990537.1, from coordinate 11,848,348 downwards.
TTACTGATTAACAGGAACTGGAGAACGTGTCCAGCTACCGGCTTGCGAACCAAGACGTGGAGTTTTACATTGACGCCCTACTGAAAACTCTCAAAACTTGGGAATACTGGTAAAATTATTGTATATACATATATTCAGCTGCATCTGGTTAGACTGGAAGCCGGCCCCAACATAGTTGGGAAGAGGCTAGGCAGATGATTATACAAACATACATAATCCCTCTCCTCGACTCCTCTCTCCACCGCCTCGTTGGTCTAGTGGTCCCAAACGCGACTGCCGAACGTGCGGTCCTGAGTTCGATTCCCAGGTCGGGCAAAGAGTAGTGTTATTGAGTTTATCCAATAGGAATTTTCTTATTAGCAGCCCGGAGTCTAGATTTGTTCCCGGTTGATGGCAAAAGGCTCGCCTCCTATTACATAGGACTGAAATATAACTGGTGAAATGTGGGTTTAACTAAAGGTGCACCACTGCCCAAACTCTTGGGGAATAAAGGCGTGTACATATATAAACTCACCTTTGTCCCGTGGGGGTGGGCAGAAACTATAGAACGCCACCAACTACGATCCATACATACTCCTTTTGCTTCGTTGACGTTCATACATCTAGTCATACACGCACGCCGGTTGCAGTACTACACACCTGACCTTTTTAAAGATCATCACCGATAAGGTCAGTGTATGTTATTCTATGGCGTCCCCTCCCGGAGTTTCCGTTTACATCTACCTTATAAATACCTTTTGATAACCGTCTTTCATTCATCCTCTCAACGTGACCAAAACATCTGAGTATACTCTTTTCATTTTTTTGTCACCACATATACATTTTAACTTACCGTGCCTCGGAAAGCACGTTAAGCCGTTGGTCCCGGTTGTCATTTGTAGATCTTTGACAGTCGTTACGGGTAGTCAAAGCCCTAAAAGTCTGACAACCAATCTTACCAAGGAGTATCGTGTTGCCCAGTAACTGGGTTGTGGAGGGCAGATAGGCAGTCGCTCCATGTAAAATACTGGTATTCAGCTGCATCCAGTGAGACTGGAAGCCGACCCCAACACAGTTGGGAAAAGGCTAGGCAGATGATGATATACATTTTAACTTATTCTAATTTATTAAATTTTAATTGGTATAATTTACTAATGGCAGAGATGTCCCGCATAGTACAGTTAGCCAGTCGCATGTAATAGCTAGCGAGCCTATTGTCATCAACCAGGCTTCTACATAGAAATACCAGATGGGTATAACCAATCACTTTGCCTGAGCCGAGAATTGAAGCCAATTCATCATGCTCAGCAGTAACACTTCGGACCACTAGAGCAACGAGGCAGTGTCATCGAAGTTTCAACATCATTTCAATATAATTTCATATTCTCATTTTATTTATTTAAAAAACGTTGCCCAACACTAGGAATTTCTCCTGTATCAATATCAAAATTCATTTATTCAAATTAGGCTGAGAATCAGCAATTTTTGAACGTCTCGTTTACAAAAGACAGTCCCCAACACTAGGAATTTCTCCTGTATCAAAATCAAAATTCATTTATTCAAATTAGGCTGAGAATCAGCAATTTTTGAACATCTCGTTTACAAAAGACAGTCCCCAACACTAGGAATTTCTCCTGTATCAAAATCAAAATTCATTTATTCAAATTAGGCTGAGAATCAGCAATTTTTGAACATCTCGTTTACAAAAGACAGTCCCCAACACTAGGAATTTCTCCTGTATCAAAATCAAAATTCATTTATTCAAATTAGGCTGAGAATCAGCAATTATTGAACGTCTCGTTTACAAAAGACAGTCCCCCAAAACGCCCACCCTTCACCGTATAATATCGTGGGTGTGACTAAAACATTTAAACTCACATACACAAACAGCCAGACTCGGAACAACTACTTACAAGTATTTGTTCATTGTATATCATTTCAATACCCTGGCACTATTGTTTGGTCAGGTTCGAGAATCAGATGCCCCTAGTGAACCAGCAGCCGGTGAACAACAACGAAGCAGTGCTGAAGTGGCAAACGGAACATTTTGTGAAAACGCTCAGTAATCACAATATTGGCCCCCAGCAGTATGGCGGTAAGTATTCATGTTTGATCTATCTATGTCCAACAGTGGCCTTTTTATTTGGGACAAACCCGCCACACTGTTCCCAACCACTGCAACCCCTGAAAACCAGAATCAACAGTGACAACCACCAGAAAAACGTCGAGGCAATGAAGCCCGACGAGTCTCGGAGAAACGATTCAACTGTCTTGGATCCCGCACGAAATTAATCAGAAAAGAACAGCGGAGGAGTTAGAAAAATACATATTTTCCACTTTCCTCCATACCAAGCTAGAAACAGAACAGAGGTGGGCCAATAGGCACTAACTTAGTGCCTATTGGCCTAGCTCTGAAAATATACTACATAAATAGACGACCGAAGTGGCGCAGCGGGCGAAGGTCCGCGATGCAGGAGGTTGCGGGTTCGATTCCCGCACTGGGACAAATTTTTGTCCGATCTACAAAGATTTTTTCCGGGAGTTCTGGGTATTTGCTATGTATAATAAAAATATATATCTATGTAATGTATTGTATTAAGTATATCAGCCATGTAGTACCCATAACACTAGCTCTTCTTAGCTTGGGGCTAGATGATGCTGTGTGGATTGTCAAGCATTATTTATATTATTTATACTATGATGAAATATAATACAAAAAATAAATATATTTCTTCCAGATTTCCAACGCAACGCTAGTAACTTCTGCCGTCGTCTCCGAGAAGACCCGCGCACTCTGTACGGAGTCACACAATCCACCGGCACACTGCTTGAGGAAATGGAAATGGTGTTAGGTAAGTTATATACATTTGTCGACCCCGATACCCTCGATTGCAGTGGCGGACTAAGCCCGTCAGAGGCCCTGGGCGGCAAAGCTGAATGAGGCCCCCCAAATGTAGTTTTACAAGCTTTTTATTCATTTCACATTTGTATGTACTGTTTATGTTTATTTCGTTAATATCTGGCAAGTGAAATTAATTTCAAAGTACCCGCTACAAAGACGGGAGTTCCCCCAGGGTATTGTAAGGGTTCAGCAAAGTTAAAAGAATACCGCGTATAAAGTCTAGATGGCTGTAGTGTTCTGATCTTGATGAAATTATGTAGGTTAGGTACTTAGCACATTTTTAAAGTCTTGTTTAGGATTTGATCAGGGGAATGTGGAGGCATTTGGGGGCCCCCCAATACCAGAGACCCGGGGCGGGCCGCCCCTTCCGCCCCCCCTGTTAGTCCGCCACTGCTCGATTGTCTTTATATTATTAGTAAGCAGCACTAAACAAGTGAAAAAATGTTATATTACTCTAAAGGTTACCTATTCCGCTCTGACTGCAAATATATGGACGACTTCAAGCCGGCTCTCATAAGAAACGTCGCGGGGAAAACTAACTCACTGTCAAGCAACACAGGATGGAGAACTTCAATATTTAATGAGGTAATTGAACACCCTGTGTATCAGAACTCGTGGCTGTATAAAAACTGCTGCACTGGTCGACTGAAGGTTAAGCCACGCTTGCCGAGGTCAGTCCGTGGATGGGTGACCGTCCATTATGTAACCAGGCCCCTCCGTGTCTCTTAAATTAAGTTATGCCGATGGTCCCGGCTGTCATTTGTAGATCTTTGGCAGTCCTTACAGGTAGTCAGAAGCGCGAAAGTCTGACAACTAGTCTTACCAAGGGGTATCGTGTTGCCCAGTCACTGGGTTGTGGCTGTCAGATAGACAATCGCTCTATGTAAAATACTGGTATCCAACAGCATCCGGTTAGACTGGAAACCGACCCCAACATAGTTGGGAAAACTCAATTTGAACAAGCAAGGTAATAGCATTAATCACCTAATGCTAGTACCTTCTCTGAATGAGAAGAGCCCTTCACTTTTGGTAACAAGTAACAGGGTAGTGTTGTTATTTTTTTATTTTTTAGCAACTCAAAATAATATACTGAATTTGATTTGATTTCTTGTTCTATTTCATTGTTGATCCTGTAGTGAAAGTTTTTCATAAGTTTGAATACAATGACCCCTTGATTAGTTTTCAATCTTTGCAATTACAGCTTATAAAACACATTATAATAATGCTGGACAATCCACACAGCATCATCTAGCCCCAAGCTAAGCAGAGCTTGTGTTATGGGTACTAGATGACTGATATACTTAATACAAAACATTACATAGATAGATATTTTTTATTATGCATAGCAAATACCCAGAACTAGTTTAATTTGTTAGATTAAGTATAATTAAAATATTATAAATCGAATTAAATTATGATAATTCATAAAACTAATTAAATTACTTTTTTCTTTTTTTTTGCTGCAAAGGATAAGAATGGCGTAAGTACCTAAGTGTTGAATAAATTTTCTTCACAACATTAGCTTCACACATTTAACCTGAAGAAACTTGGAAATGGGAATTAGATAAGAGTATCAAAAGAAGTCTCGGATGAACTATGTAGAGGCCAGCACATCAAGCTATCCCCAACTGACCCCAACTGTTTTTTTTTGACGTTCAAAAAGTGCTGATTCTCAGCCTAATTTGAATAAATAAATTTTGATTTTGACAAATTTTCCCAATTAAACATGAATCTGATTCCCTTTTTCATTTACAGGATAAAATATTGATACATAAAAAAAAAACACAGGGCATCGAAAAATTCATCCGCATCACTGTCAACGGGAAAAGTAGCCCAGAGGGCTGGCAGAATTTCCACGTTGAATGGCAAGACCTTGGTCTCTTGTAGTAATGTTGAAAAACTATCAAAGAATTTTGTGAGATTGGGATAGCTTGATGTGCTGGCCTCTACATAGTTCATCCGAGACTTCTTTTGATACTCTTATCATATTCCCATTCCCATGTCTCTTCACGATACCTGTGGGAAGCTAATGTTGTGAAGAAAATTTATTAATTTAAAATGAGCTGATATAAAATATATGTACAAAAGGTAAGGTTCTGTAAATGATTCCAGATATTTGGCAATGTAATATCCCCTAAGTATCTATATTGGTGTCTATTTCCAGACTCAATCACTTGTCTATAAACATTCATATTTTAATTCCAGTGGGTATCAAAGGAGACCTTGACCCTCTCCCTGATGTGTATGAACCCCGCCATCGTGATGGAAGGCCTGCACCCAGCTCGCTGCATCGCGCTGGCCTCGGGGACCCTCACCCCGCTGGTGAGCCTGCACTCCGAGCTGGCCACCAGCTTCCCGCATCGTGTGTCGCCCAACCACGTCATACCCTCGGACAGGGTAAGTCAATGATAAGTTATACGCATGACGTAAAGTTAGAGAATTTCGTCGGCGTTATCTTAGATTTCGATTTTGACCCCCTAATCGTTATAGGCGACCTCGGTAACCAAGAAAATGACACCCATAACGAACAATTATTAAAGTTTGTTGAGGCACTCTTGGATTTAGATTTTGACCTCCTTTTCGTTTTTAGCGACCCTGAAAACTAAGAAAATGACACCCATGACGAAAAGTTATTAAAGTTTGTTGAGGCCATCTTGGATTTCGATTTTGACCTCCTTTTCGTTTTTAGCGACCCTGAAAACTAAGAAAATGACACCCATGACGAAAAGTTATTAAAGTTTGCTGAGGCCATCTTGGATTTCGATTTTGATTATATATGCGACCCTGAAAACCAAGAAAATGACAGCCATTACTAAAAGTTAGCAAACTTCGTCGAGGCGTTTTTAGGGCTTGGACATGGGGCATGAGACGCAACGGTCGCCCTGTGACGGCACGAGATGTGCCTATAAATGTTTAACATCATAGCGTAAAACTTAGAAAATTAGGAATAGCCAAAGAAAAATTTCAACTCCAGTGGGTCCAGAATCATGTACTGATCTCATGTTATCAGTTTAGATCTTCCAACGTTTATGTCCCCGCAGGTGTGGATCGGCTCGCTGCTGGGCGACGCGGCGGGCGCGCTGCGCTACAACGCGGCGGGCGTGGCCTCCCCGCGCGCGCGGCGTGCGCTGGGCGCGGCCGTGCTGCGCGTGTGCGCCCACGCCCCGCACGGCGTGCTGTGCTTCTTGCCCTCCTACTCGCTGCTGGACAGGCTGGTGAAAGAGTAAGTGCACTATAACAGGGTGGAACGGACATCGACACACAAACTGACACCATAACCATCTTAGGTCACGATTCTGGACCCCTGGTCTTAAAAAAATTCATCGGCTTTTCCCATTTTCCTATTTTTTTTAACTGAAATATCTTACTGGGTTAGTCACTGATCATGGAATCACTGACTAACCCATTAAGATTTTTAATCATTAAAAACCACATCGGGCTCGATAGGAATCGTGATTTTTATAATTTAAAGTAAATAAAACATAAAAACGTAAAAATTTGGAAAATGTCGACAATAAGCTCTAACCATGGAGTCCAGAATCATATACTGATCCTATGGTATTAGGGGATGTCCATTCCATTGTGAATACGGGATGACTTTGCATTTATTAACAATTTTTCCAGAGGGACTTTCACCCACCAACCCCCTCATCAACATGAACATTGAATACTTAAATACGGAACATAAGCATGTTGCCACACGTTCCTTGCACACAAAAACATGTTACTGAAACAATGTTATGAAACAGTGTTTCCCGAATTTAATTTTAATTCACAATATTTCTGGGAGTAAGAGTACTCCTAAATATGAACCATTTTACTACAGGATCAACTTTAAAATATGAAAAAAGATCCAGCAATACATTTATGTTGTATAACTCGACAAAAAATAGTGAACAACTAATTTATTTTCACGATTTCAAGGTTTGTCTCTTAAAAAAAATTCCACCCCCTAAAAGATTGCCGATTAATTTAAAGTCACAATGTATATTATATTAGCCATCACACAGTCTACTGAGACATAGTATGGGTATTCACGTGATCATGCTTAATGCTACAGTTGGCAAGAAACAGGCGTATGGGACGAGATGACCCGACTGAAGAACGTGTTCTGTGAGAGGAGGCAGGGCCGAGACCATGACGAGACCATGGATGTGAGTACTGAAGCTTTTAACTATAGTACATTTGCGTTAAGCATGCAGTGAGTCTACATTGTCCGCCGGCCTAGCCACGCCCCCTAACCAATCAAATCTTTTCAAAATACAAAGTCAATTTGACAATGACAGTTGCAGGCATTGCTTCGAACGCAACGGTTGTGTCCTGTCATTTGTGTTAGCTGATTTAAATAAAAAAAAAAATGAATACATCTCCAATTCGTAAAAATAAAGGGGTTCGATAATTCATAATGGGGAAAGAAAAGTAATTTACAATGTTACAAGAAGAAAATATCATGTGGAATTTAGATGACGTCATGGAACTCGCTGCAAATACTTTTGTTATAATTACTAACGAGGGTGATAGTGATTAAGATATGATTTTAATGATTTAATTTAAATTTTAAACTTTTAAGTGTATTTTTATAAATTCATTGAACTTAATCTTTTAAAATGTAATTTGTTTGAATTAAACACCACTGTGAATACACCTTTATCTTGCAGTTGCACTGATGACGCACTGCATTTTTAACGCGAACGAACTATAGATATTCCATCAACCTCTGACATACATGCATGTACAAGGTTGTACGCCGGACATGTTTTAAGGATTTTTAGTATTCATGCGAACGAACAACTGTAGCGACACCTATCGCGCCACATATGAACTAAATCTGACGTGTCCTACATCGCGATATTAAAGTTATCCGAGCGATTGAACATATATACGAGAACTCGACAACAACCGTCGGCAGTAGCCCACCAGGCACAACACCCGTCTGGTCAGAGGATCCTCCCTTTTCAATCGTGGATGAGGAACTTTACAACCTAATCCTCATACCCCCAAACAGTTTTGATTATGGGGTGAGCCCTAAAATTGTGAGAAAACATCAGCTACTCCATACATACATAAACTCATGCCTTTTCCCATGGGCGTAGGCAGTAACTACAGAACGCCACCTGCTACGATCCATTCATACTTCTTTTGTACTTCTTCGTTTACGTTCATCCATCTAGTCAAACACGCGCGCATACACGTTTGCGAGTACTACGCACCTGACCTTTTTGAAGAACATCACCAATAAGGTCAGTGTAAGTATATCCTTCTATGGCGCCCCCTAGGCGTTTACATCTAAATTTGCTAGTCATCTTTCATTCACCCTCTCAACTTAACAAAACCATCTGAGCATACTCTTTTCATCTGTTTTGATTAGAGCAGTTTCAGGATCGGTTCTATGGAAATAGTTCTTAACTTTCATGAGTACTATTCGGTTTGCGTTCTACTTACCATCCTGTAAATACACTGAAAGCGGCTCGAGTTTTTTCGTCAAACAAACGTCTTTTTTCGTTATGTGAGAGTTGTTTCGATTTGAATGATTATACTTCGATAAATATATATTTGTTACGGTCACGAATAACAACGTGAGCGACTCCGGCGCATCCCCTTAAGCATTTTAATGGTTCTTAAATATGCTTTTTCCAGGAATTCTACCAGACAGTAGGTACTGAGAAAGGCGCATTATTATTCGCGATCTACCGCGGCAAGGTGTCTGAAGGTATGGACTTCAAAGATCACCAGGCGAGAGCTGTAATATGTGTAAATATATTTCTATTTTTTATTTTTATTCTTCTATCCTCACCATTTATTTATTTTCAATGGGTTGATCTACGCGATAACTGACACATGCGTGTACTGACTGGACAGATCACAGGTACACTTAAATTAAATAAATAATGCTGGACAATCCACACAGCATCAAGCCTCAAGCTAAGCAGAGCTTGTGTTATAGGTACTAGATGACTGATATACTTAATACGATACATATATTTATAGATTATTATACATAGCAAATACCCAGAACACCCGGAACAAATCTTTGTAGATCATAAAAATTGTCCCAAGGCGGGAATCAAACTTCTCTCATCAAGAGTCCGTTTGTCCGTCTGTCTGTCAGCGTGCTGTATGTCATCAACCGTTATGAGTAGACAGTTGAAATTTTCACAGTGTGTATTTCCGCTATTACAACAAAAATAAAAAATACTTTATAACAGTCAGACTGACGCAACACGGCACTTTAGCATGTCGGTGACGCGAACCCGCAGGTTTGGCCCCTACCAGAAATTGCTCAACGCAGCTAAAATATCTCAAAATCTGACGTGTACAAATGTTATTTCTTACCAATTAATAATAAACATTATTAAAATTTGTCATGGAATTGGATAATGCTCTGGCCACCTTTATAATCTAGTTAATACCAGCCTGTTACTGACAGTAACAGACCTGGGACAGTAATGCAAAGTACAGTTATGCTCGTACCTTCTCTGTATGAGAATAGGCCTTTGCCTATTCTCATACAGAGAAGGTACGTGCATTAATCACCACGCTTGCTCAGGACGGGTTTTAACCAAGGAATTTTTATACCAAAGAAAAAAGATAAATAAGTCTGTGAAGGAAAACATTGTGAGGAAACCTGGAATTATAATTAATGTAAGTCTCAAATCGTCAACCCGCTTTGAGCAAGCGTGGTGATTAATGATCGTGCCTTCTCTGTTTGAGAAGTTAACGTCCTTTATATACATATACATGTGAAATATTCCATCTATTTGGCCGCTAGTCTGCCAGTGTATTTTTAAAGTAAAATTCTTAAAAGAAATATATGTTCTGTTAAGGTGGGTGTACCATACCCGAACACATACGACACGGCCGTCAGTGCGAAGATGGAGTACAACAACAAGTACATGAAGGAGAGGAGCTTGCTCAACGGGAGCGAGTGGCTGAGAGTGCAAGCTTATAGGTTGGTACTATGAAGTATACATATTGTAATTACTACTACATATTGTAATAGGGATGTATCCTAGGTAAAAATATATTAAGTCTATTTAGTCCGTCAGTAAGATTACCAAAAAATATTGGACACGTATTTTTTGCTTACTTAATTCAATAAAAAGTGACTATGATATAGCACATCAAAGTTCAGGAGAAGGGGCTTGTGACGTCACGCCGTGCTACACTTTTAACGAAAAGTGTAGCACGGCGTGACGTCGCGCGCAATTTCAACGCACTATATCGTCGTCATTATTGGTTTACGTGACAAAAGAAAAAATACGTGACCAGTAATTGAGTAATCCAACTTTCGGACCAATCAGATTTTTAAAGGAAACTACGCTATTACTACCACGAAGGATCCAGTATGCATATTTATTATTTAGTATGCACACTGGATCCTTCGTAGTCGTCCATAAATATCCCGATTCGTGTTTTTTTTCCGAACCACCGATCATCATCCTCATCCTAATTTATTTGTTGTCGGCGCAGCATGTCGTCTTCTTCTATAAATTTCTATTTGCCGTCATCTAAAAAGTCACCTCCTTCCTAGCCATATCATTTTTCACACAATCCATCCATCTTTTCCTTGGTTTCCCTGTACTTTTGTAACCCTCCACATTCCAGTCAAAACTTCCTCGCAACATGATCCTTATTTTAACTTTGTAGTTAGCCCTGGCTGGGGGCCTTCTTGTAAGGTCACCACAGGATCGCCCGGTTAAGCAGTAAACAGCCTTCTAGTGCTGAACTGCGAGTGGACCTACCTATTTATTATATTATATTTATTATAATAAATCATCTCAAAGTGGCGCCTGTGACTGAGAAGTTGTGTAGAAATCAGTTGTCATTGTATGGGCATGTGATGCGGAGGAATGAGGATCATGCTGTGACAAAAGTTGAATGTGGAGTTTGGGTTACAAGAGACCAACGAAACGATGGTCGGAGGTGACTACTAAGATAACGGCAAATAGATGTTTTTTTTTTTAATAAAAACGTTGCCCCACACTAGGAAGTTCTCGTGTGTCGTGGGTGCGTTTACAAGCATTTAAAGTCACATACACAGTCGCAGACCCGGAACAATTACCTGTAGGCCATACAAATATTTGTTCCGTGTGGGAATCGAATCCACGACACGCAGCGCAGCAGTCGAGCGCTCAGCCACTGCGCCAACCGTGTCGTCAAGGATCGTATAAGAAGTGTATGGAAGAAGACTACATGCTGCGCCGACCCCAAATAAATTGGGACAAAAGCAGGAGGATGATGATGATATGCTTCCTCCGCAGGGCGCTGAACCAGGCGGTGGGGCGCTGCGTGCGGCACCGCGCGGACTGGGGCGCCGTGCTGCTGGTGGACGCTCGCTACCAGCAGGACTACTTCACCGAACACCTGTCCAGATGGGTCAACGGATTTGTAAGTGTTCAATACTGGTATTCAGCTGCATCCGGTTAGACTGGAAGCCAACACAAACCAAGTTAGTAAAAAGCTAGGCAGATGATAATGTATGCGGCCTGAGCGGACCAGATAAATGTGACGATCGCCGACTTAGATGTTCTCACTGGCCTCCGGCAAAGCCCAAAAGGAAAGTGTAGCAGCGATGTGGGTAATGACGGAATAAAACACGAGTAGTGGTATAGACATAGGAGCGTGTATTTTGAACACATACAGCGAGCTTAAGTAGAAAATCTCAGGGCTGAAGTAGTGGAGGTACGATGTAAGCGTCGCGCGTTTGTCCAATAAGTACGAGCCTACCTAGGACTCGGTAAGTACCAAAAAGAAACGAGACAGATGCGCGCGCGAGCGAGATAGCACTAACGTAAATATAACGCGTTCGCGGAGCGCGCGGTCTTCATTTCTATGCGATGCGTGGCTTGAGAATGATGTAGCGATGCGTACCTAACAAAAGCAATGATTTTCTAAGATGTTTTCTCGTATCCCACAGCTGGGCAACAACAACCATACGTACGAGAGCCTGGTGAGCAGTCCCAACGGCCTCGCGGCGTTCATGCAGCGAATGAAGATCGTGCAAGAAGAGGAAGAGATGAAGAATGCGTAGCGGTAACTAATGTTAAGACTGATGTGTACTTCTTAGGTCTTGTTGAACCTTTTGACCGCCAGAGCATAAAGTCACGCGCGTGCCCTCCACGCCAAGCCTTTTTAACAAAAACGTTTAATTTCTTCTTTGTCATCATGAATTTATCAATAACCGTAGTGTATTTTAATTTGTTTCATGCAATTTTATACGCACGGGAGTTTCAACTTTTAAGATATATAAATAAACACAAAAGTAATTATTTAATCGTTTCTTTCGTGTTATATTTAGGAGTACAACGCATTTTTTTGTCACGTACTAGCGTCGTTAGCGTACAGGGCATGCGTTCGCTTGTCATGCATTCGTGACGATGGCGGCCTAAAGTTTATGGAGGAGAGTCGAAAAAAGAAACTCAGACATGGCGTTGTATGAGAGCCTTACTATCGTCAGTCGCGCCGTGAGACACTCCATGTACGTACCCGAGACCTCAGGGCTGATTTTTCCAACGCCAGATATCTTGCGAGGAATAATTTTTAATTTTCGACATCTTTTCCACACGCAAACTGTCAAACATCAATTATTGTACTACACGGATAAGACATACGAAATATCTGACTTGAAAAATTCAGCCCAAATACTCACAAAATTACTGTAATCAACTTGAGTATTTAATTATTACGGATAATATACAAACACAATTGAGATGAAGTTGAAAAAGGTCCGTTTGTAAATTGAAAACTATCGTAATATAATTTTGTTAAGAACTATATAATACTAGATGAAGTATTTTTTTTTTCTGTATCCTATTTAGTTAAGTATTCAAGTACATACATCCTCCATACCTACATACGTAAAACTCACGCCTCTTTCCCGATGGGGTCGACAAAAACTATAGAACGCCACCAGCTACGATCCTTACATACTCCTTTTGCTTCGTTTACGTTCATATATCAAGTAAAAGATATCATTAGTCAACATTTTGTTACCGTGTTTGTTTTGAGTCCAAGCGACTAATAAAGAACTCGAATGGGTCTATCAAACGCGACTATCTTAGTTAACATACACTTGGATGGTTTTAATACTCATAAAAGTGTGTATTGCATTGTCGTGTTGCCCAGTAACTGGGTTGTGGAGGTCAGATAGGCAGTCGCTCCATGTAAAATACTGGTATTCAGCTGCATCCAGTTAGACTGGAAGCCGACCCAACATAGTTGAGAAAAGGCTAAGCAGATGATGAAAAGTGTATATTGTGTGTTAAAACAACGAATTTGTTTAATTGCGTTGCTTTGTTTTAAATAGCTGTGCCCCTCGGTTTCACGCGCTCCTTAGATCGTAACACGATATTAAATTGCCTATAACTTCCTCAAAGATTGGGCTATCAAATGCTAAAATATTTTGTCTAATCCAACTGGTAGGTAGTTCCAAGGGTTAAAAGAGCTATTTTCGAAGCTGTTTGGAATAAGAATCTCTTGAAACGCGTTAAAAAAAAACAAACATACTCTTCGGCTTTATTATATTAGTATATAGATTTGTAATAAAACTGTGGCATACTATGTATATTATATTGCATCGTCACGAGCATAATCCTTACACTTAAGAAAAAATCAAAATTAATTTTATCGTGATATAATAATTGCATGCCCGATGAGCTGTGGGCTAAAATAACCACTTTCTGGAGCCCTGACAGAGCCAGAAGGCGTAGTGGCAGACCTCGTAAGGATGGCAGGACAAGCTGGACAAAACCAACGACCAGTGGCCCATATTAGCTCTCGATCGAAACAACTGACGATCTGACGACCGATGTGGCGCGGCGGGCGATGGTCCGCCTGCGACGCAGCAGGTTGCGGGTTCGATTCCCGCCCTGGGACAAATTTTTGTACGATCTAAAAATATTTGTTTCTGGTGTTCTGGGTATTTGCTATGTATAATAAAAATATCTATCTATGTAATGTATCGATTTAAGTATATCAGCCATCTAGTACCCATAACACAAGCTCTGCTTAGCTCGGAGCTAGATAATGCTGTGTGGATTGTCCAGCATTATTTATTATTTATTTATAACTGGAAGTCAGGGGGGGAGGCCTTTGCCCAGCAGTGGGATGACGCAGGCTAACAGTATCAGTATAGTAACTGCAGTTTTGAGAATAGATTTTTTATAATATGAATTTCAAAAATACTATGTTGGTAAGACTATAAATGTAATCTTGCATACTTGTAGCATGGTTTTGCTCGTGACTGTACACACACTGTATTACGTAGAATAATGTACTGCAGATACTGTATTATCCATATACTTTTGTCTAGTATGAGACTAGCTCATGTAATGGTGAAAAGATAATCCAGTCAAGAAAAGTTTAAGGTTGCGTTTTCACTGAGGTGGCGCTCAGCATGAATGATTAACCAATTAAAATGTGTAATCTGACGGCGCGGAGATTTCGAGCTTTGTGATTGGTTCACTCCATCAAGCTCCGCCTCAGTGAAAACGCAGCCTTATGTTGGCACGGGGTAACCACTCAAAGAATGTTTTTGCACTATCTAAAACTGATACTCAAGTCCCCATAAAGTTTCTTTAAATTTTTAACTTTAATCCAATAGAAATAAAGTTCTAAATACAATACTCATTTTAAACAGGAGTTAACTTTAACTTGTCAAATTTGTATTAAGAACAGTCGAGATAAGGTTCAAAATTGAAAAACGGTTTGAGAGGATTAAGTTTGAACCAAAGTTTGAACTCGCTTTGTAAGTTCAGAAACTGTGTTTGTTAGTTATTAAAAACATTATTGTATTATGCATTTATATAGGTTGTTGCTCAAAATTTTAAAACACGCATATCTTATGTTTGATCTGTCTTTAAAAACGGTGCCTTATATTTAAGTATTTTGATCGTATTTACGTAATACAAGTAATATAATCGTGTAATGTGATTTTTATATAAATAAAAAAGTTTTTTGTTCTAAATAAGCGTTTTAACTTATTTTACGTTTAATTTTAATATCACAGTTAGTGGTTTTCGCTGGAAGATCCCTTTCCTTTTGAGTTAGAGATGGCTCCGGTTTGCAAACGCTGAAACAATTGGATATAAATCATTATCTTGAATGTATTATTGGCCCAGTAGGCTGTATCCTTGCCTCATGCACTATGTTAGGTTATGAGTCAATGTGAATTTTCCAATTCATATGTACTTTCCAAGTTTATCTTTGACATTACTGATATCTTGTGGATATCTGGACTTATGATTAATATAAGTCTGAAATCGCCAACGCACCTTACGCAAGCGTGGTGATTAACCTTTTGGACGACATTGTCAGTACATGACAAGCCAACGCGGCAATAAATATGATAATAGAGTTCAAAATGTCAATAAGAATGTCTTACTACTTGGTGCAGTCGACGGCCCGCGTGTGTCGCTTCAGATGGCTCGCTTGAAGGAAGGCTCTCTTGCAAACATCGCAGGCATACGGCCGCTCGCCAGTGTGGTACCTCAAAATAACACAAAATATTAAGTTGTGAGAGTGCTTGTGCACGCACACATGCAAGGCGTCAACTCTACACATAAACTCATACGGCACGGCGCGTGAAGCGACGCACGCGCACTTGGTAAAACAGTCTGTTGGCGACACCGGTCGTTATAGTTCATGTGTGTCAATTCTTTACCGCATTAATTTTTCACTATTGCAAAGTCATTTAACCTAATCATTAAATTATTGTACTTGGAGTTTTCATCAACATTATGTTCCTTCGCTGACAGCCTTCCCAGAGTTCTACAAAGTACTAGCTCTACCCACGGCTTTGCCCCCGTGGCCTATCACACATACTTGCGAAACTAGTAAATGCGTGTCTGTATGTTCTTAGTTCGAAACTATACAACGGATTTTGGTACGGTTTGAGATTTATTACTTCGGGAAGGTTTATGTGTATGTTACTTCATTTAAACAGCACAGAAATCGTAGTTGTGACATGTCGTCACATCAGGAGATTTCACCCGTGCGTGAAGCACGGGCGGGTAGCTAGTATGTTATAAATATTATAGCATATTAGCTAGTTAGTTAGGTATATACCTAACATTAAATAACTCACCTCTTGTGAACGGCGAGGTCTGATTTCTTGAAGAAGCTCTTGCGACAATCCTTATAGTCGCACGCATGCGGCGTCAGTCCGTCATGGTCGCGTTCAAAATGGTCTTTCAGCTGGAAATAACATTATTTGCCGTTATAATCTACTCGTGCTTAATTTCATATAAACTAACAAAACACGTGTCGAATGCGACCTTGAGTACGATTCCCATGTCGAGCAGTAATCTAGATACAATGCGCGCAGCCAAAGATGAGACCTGTCAGAGGCTAGTAGAAGGGATTTTGCGCAGGTACAGTCGCGCTCAAAATAGTTAAATAAAATAATGAGTTCGGATTAAAAAAATCCGTTTTATTGTCGGGAGTTCCTTATTTGTCACGTGAAAATTGTTGATACAGCGTTTTATCACCCTTTTATCAAAATCGTCCACGTCGGTTACTGGGTTTGGTCTCGGTCGTTTTTTTCCAGGAGTGCGAAACACTGACAGCAAATCGGAGCTATTCGCTTCCTTAACAATTCTCTTCACCGTGATAAGCGATGTTTGAGTGGCAGCAGCAGTACGTTTTTGTACCGCTTTCAAATTTCCGACGCCTTCCTCCGCTTCCTTCGCCATAAACTTGTAAACGTCATACACCATCTTCCTACTTTGCCTATTCAAAGTTTTGCCTCGGGGCATAGTAAATAACAAAAACAATAACAATAAGAACGATAAAAAATAACTATAGGTAACAAAAAGCACAATAACTATAACAAACAATAACGAACACTAGTATCAACTTTTGTACTCGTCAGTATTTCGGACCACAGCGGCGTGTGCGCGGGCAGCGGGAAACGTCAGACGACTCATACGCATGCGCATTCGCGATACCTCGTCCCGCACGCTCCTGCCTCACCGCGCAATGGTCTAGTCCCTCCCCGCTTGCCTCGCTTACCGCCAAAATGCTCTACGAACTGTTTACTGCGCAGGTATGACCACGTGATCCGTCAAGTCTCATCTTTGGCTGCGCGTATTGTACCCCATCTTCACAATTGGACTACATCCAACTTTATTCACATGTAGCGACATCTATCTCGCCACGCACGAACTAAATCTGACGTATCCTACATCGCGATATTAAAGTTATCCAAGCGATTGAACATATATACATGAGCCCGGCAACAACCGTCGGACAGTAGCCCACCAGACAACACCCGTCTGATCGGAAGGTCCTCCCTTGTGTTTAGTGGATGAGGAACTTTACACCCTGTTCCTCATACCCTCAAACACAAAACATTACAAGACTTCCAGGAGTCTCATCACAGTATAGAATGCATAAAAACAACATCACGCCTGTAATCCCCGAAGGGTTAGGCAGAGGCGTATCTCACCATACAAAAGTAGAGGAAGACCAAAGAAAAGATGGATGGATTGTGTGAAAAATGGCTAGAAAAGAGATGACTTTTGAGTAGACGGCAAATAGAGATGTGTGGAAGAAGAAGACATGCTGCACCGACCCTAAATAAATTGGGATAAGGGCAGAAGGAGGATGGTGATCATGATGATGATGATGATGACGATAATGATTGTTCTCACCATCCACGCGAACTTGAAGTTCCGGCCGCATATCTGACAGCTGTGCTCCGGCTGGATGTAGGGCGTGTGGTGGCTGCGCGTGTGCTTGTTGAGCGTGGAGCGGTAGCTGAAGCGCTCGCCGCACACCTTGCACTTGTGGGCGCGGAGCGACGGCTCGTGGGTCGCTGCCAAACATTAACAATACATGAAAAAAAGAATAGTACAAAAGACTCGCATAGCGGTCCACGGCCAAGCTTCGGTTAGTGTGATAAAGATGACATTCTGCGGTGGAAGTTTGGGTGCAATTTGTACTGTTTTAGAAGTAAGGTCCAAAATCGCGTAAACTAATTGAGGATCAGAAAATCTTTATAATAATGATGTGTTCTTTAGATAGGTTACGTGCTAATCACGTAACTTTTACTAATATTGACATAAAGTTAAAATTAAAACGATAAGACTTTTTTATGGTTTCGATGGGTTTTTAAAACCACTCCTTTCTTAAATCCAGTAAAAAATTGAGCCGAAACCCCGAAAATGTAAGCTTAAATCGAAGTATATACTGGTGTGACATTACTACTGCTAATAGTAATAATACAATAAGTCAGCCAATGGATTAATAGCCAAGAGTCTCGACCGAACACCTAAGGAAGCTCTCGTTAGACAGCTGGATCAAAGGATTGATTCAGAAAGCATTTCTTCTGGACACAGCACGTATTGCACCCTGTTACAGATACCGGTGAGCTACATTTTTTTTAATGTTATTAGGCTTTCTTTTATATTTAAATAATTAAAAATAGAATTAGTAAGTTAAATTAATAAATGAGAATAATCCAAAACATCTACAACTTACCTATATGAGATCTATAATTGTCTTTCTTATTGAACACCTTATTGCATGTCCTACAAACATACAACACCCTCTTCCTGGGCTTTCTCTTCTTATGCTTTGTCTTATCTTCCTCAGCCATCAAACTCACTGGCGAAGCACTCATAGGCTGCTCCGTATTTAACACCATAGGCCTGTTGGTTAGTCGCTCATCTAGTGGCTCATCTTGCGGCTCCGTCGATAAAGGTTTATCAAACTTCACATACAGTTCTATATTAGCTAGGCTTACAGTCTCCTGCTTAATCTCAGGTATAATCTGCTCCTTATTCTTATCATTAACTAATTCTACTCCTATATTCAACATATCTGTCAGCTGCTCTGCATCTATTTCGCTATTCAGACTTATTATAAATGTATCGTCGTCCTCTGTAGAGATGTATTGGACACTATTTTCGCCGATGAGTTGGTTCAAATTTGCAGCTAGATTCGTGCTAGCTTCTAAATCGACATCACTTTCAAATATCGTAGCACATTCGTTAACAGATACATGAGTATGATTGTCTGTTTCGTTAGTTTTTTCAGGCGGATTCAAAATTTCAGCAGGGTTAAGTAGCTCATCGGGTAAGTACTCAGCTTTGACATGAAACAAAGTGTTCATGATATCCTGATCCATACTTTTGTTTCCATCGGTGAAGTCGAATAGAATTTCAGCATTTTTATCTGTATTGTAATCCATGTCGTTCGTGTTTGTGTTGAACATGTGACTAGGTTGAATACTGTCGAAGTCTATATCATTATAGAATAATTCTCCATCTAAAATGTGCAGTTGATTCATTTCTTTCAATAGTTCTATTTGCATTAGATTTTCTGGATTATTGTCGATGTCGTTAGGGTTGTAGACGTTAAGTATTTCGTTTTGCGTCGACATGGTCATGTAGTCGTCCTCGGCGGATAGAATGTCGTCGACGATATTGTCTACGATGCGGTTGGTGTCGTTCAGATGGCTTTTATCTTCTTTTTCGGGTTCGGGCGGTTTTGGGTTTTGCGGTACGCCCCCCGTATTGGTGTGTTGCCTGGCGGAAAATGGCAAAATTTATCTAAGATGCCTTCAGGTCTAGACCAAAAAGCTTTTCTGTAGCGTAAAACACCAGACGCTAACGTCAAATTGTATGGCAATGACATTACACGTGTATAGGAGTCACGTGACATCTCTAAAGCTACTCTCAACTCTATACAAATTGACCTTTCCGTTGGCGTTAACGCTCCCAGAAAAGGGATTTTGTCTAAGCCCCCTGTAACCTAAATTAAAGAAGCTTATTAATGTATTACGAGATGAATCTAGGCGTACCGTACGCCCCGAGTCTTAACAGATGTAGTATGACAGCTTCCGAATTAACGTAAAGAAATAATAGCACTATTTTGACTGCTCCATATTCCATACATTACACTATGTAGGTGGTAAGTTTACAAAGCAAAGATAAACTAGTCCCATACCTGGCACAGTGCTCCAACAAGGCACTCTTATTCTGAAAGCTATTGCCGCACACCCGGCAGTGGTTCTTACGAGTGGTCTTGTCCACTGGCTCGCTGGAGCACTTGATGAGTGGGCAGTTCTGTGCGTGACGCTTCATCGAAGCCAGCTGAGGAACGAGAGGTGGAATAGTGTAATATTTAATTCTATACTCTTCATATGAAGTTGATATTGTGAACAAATGGAACGTACTCACAATAGGCCTGTATTTTAAGAAAGAAATATTAGTCACATGCAATGATTTCTAAAGGAGTCACATGTGACATGAGAAATATGTAGTTTTACATAGTTGGTTTAGTTCAAAACGGTTAAATCTATTGAGTTTTCTTCAAGACCAGGTGAGGTCCAGGGTTCGATTCTCGGGGCAAGCAAGTGTTATTAGTTTTATCCACCTGGAAGTTAAATACGTGCCTGGTTGATGGCAATAGGCTCGCCCTGAATTCTATGACAACTGACGAAATGTACTATTGGTACTATGGTTACATCGCTGCCTAACCCTTCAGTGAATACAGGCGAGATGTTCATGTCTATTTTCTTATCTTAAATCTTCACATAAATACATTGTATCGCCCACCATGAGCAGATTCAGTCTTCCATGTTCTTTTTTTTATACTTACTTGTTTAAACCTGTTCCCGCACCCCTCACAACAGTAAGGTTTGTCTCCACTGTGACGCAGCATGTGGCGCTTCAGATTAGACTTGTCCTTGAAACGCATATCGCATTCAGGGCAGGCATGCTTCTTTACATCTGGAGAGAGAACGAAATTTGATTATTCTGATGATGACCGAAGGGCCAAGCCATATGCCATAAGAAAACCATTAGAAAAGACTCCCCAATAAATACTGAAATGTATTTTATGTTAACATACCACTATGAATGCTTTTATGTTTCTCCAAGTCTGAAGCTTTGGTGAAAGACTTCTCACATTGATCACACTTGTGGGGCCTGCAAATTACGAACTTTGTTACATGTATGTGCTTGTTGCTTTAATAAAGACCCTATTGCAGTACCCTACGTGGTATTGGCAATTCTAGCTTTTCTTCAAAATTTATAATGCACAGAGCTATGCCTTTACAATTTTTGTACCATATAGACCTCAGAGCCTGCCAAGTGCTTTTGGAAAGTTGGTGTCAGACTGAGATCAACAATCATTTCGTAAAGGTGATGATGGCACAACATTTCTCTTTAACTATTCAAAGCTATGATGAAGAAGTCCATATCCAGTAAGCATGCTCAGTCAAATTTGTGAATTTTTACATGTGATACACAAACAATACATTTTCTATTGTTTCTCGTTTTCTGGCAGTTAATGTGTTAAGAAAGGTTGTGTTTCTAAAAATACTGTTGTTATCTCATACTTGTAGTTTAAATGCTTAGCAAACAGGTGCTGCTGTAGTTTCCACAGAGCCTCAAAAGCCATACTGCACTGGAGACACTTCCACTCCCTCTCTAGAGGCTTGTGGGTAAGTCCATGCTTCATCAGCTGCTGCTTGGTGGAAAACTTCTGATCAGGACATTGATCTGAAATATAATGTAATGGTTGGTTTAGGAACATATGTATATTTATTTATTTTTTAGTTGCCCCAACATTAGGAATTTCTCCTGTGTTGTGGGTGTGTTTAAAAACATTCAAACTCACATACACAAAAAGCCAGACCCAGAACAACTACCTGTAGAGCATTCAAATATTTTTTCTGTGTGGGAATCGAACCAACAACACACAGCACAGTCCATTCGCTCAGCCACTGCCCTAACGGTAAGAGTATGAATGTGGAGAGTTGCAAGGGTAAAAAACCAAAGAAATAATATATGGTTTTTGTGAAGCAGAAGACAAACTTACTTATCACTAATGTACTTTCCTCTTTAATTACTTTTTATACCATTTAAATAACATTTTGACACCTCTTTTTTTCTTTTTATTTCAACAAGTGCAGTGAAAATCAATTTGTGAGATCTTGTAAGTTAAGATAAAGAGTAAATGTTAAGATTAAGTTAATACTCGACAGTCGTAATTTGGCTTTATGTTTTCCTAAATAAAATATATATAAAAAGTGGAAAATTAAAATAAGTTTATTTATATTAGTTCAAACATGTTTAATTAGCATGCATACAAAACAAATGTACTTAAACAAGTGCTGTTATGATTTGTAGCAAACTTTTGTTGAAATTGAAGCCTTTATCAAAAGCCATGGGTAACTAAACAAAAGACCACTTACCACAAACCCACAGGTTATCCTTAGAATGGACTCTCAAATGCCCATAATACTTCTTGGCATTATCAAATCGCTTCTTACAGATCTCGCAGTGCAAGGTAGTAGGCCCGTTCAAGTCGGGCTCCTCCAGTGGTTCGTCTCCGGACAGAAACTGGGCCAAGACATCGTCAGGACCCAACAAAGCCCCATGGGATGGTAAAGTCGCGTGCAACTCATCGTAAGCACACTCCTGCGGCTTGATCCTTGACAAAAAGTCTGAAGTCTCCGAATCCACGAACTGAAATAAAGTTTTTTAAGGTTTTTTGTAAAGAAGAAGTTTATCGATTGTAAACAGCTGCTGCCATGTCATATTTCAGGTAAATAAAACTTACTGGGAGACTAAAAAATGGTAAATTCGAATCCATTTTCGATATGCATGTGATAGATGGAGCGAACTGGTAAATATTATGATGGAATTATTAAGAAATACACGAATAAACACTCAATATATTTGTCATGGTTTCCTGCCATACTGTAGTACTGTACTTTTCGTTTGACTTTGACGTCTTTTTTTAATTTCCGTTGTGATAGTACTAATTAGTCTGTGGCTAGTGATGCTCTGTGGTCGTAGCCAATTGTTGGACGTTAAGTTAACCATAGACACAGGTTCTGCCCCACCCACAGGTGCGTTTTTATCAGTTGAATATATCCTGCGATAACTGCGAAGCGTTATTGAGATATCTGTTTTCAGTATATTTTGTATTATGCACTGCTGCAATAACAACCGCGCAACAGAAATAGGATCCCTCGATATTCCAATTTCAGTTCTAGAAAATATTGCCTCAGGACGCATACAATTTAAAACATCAGCATTTTTAACTTTAGTACTAATATTATCTCAATAATTTGGTTTATTGGTCCCGCAGTGTAACAATTGGACGATTAAAATGCAGATGTGGGGCAAGGAATCGGGACGGATATCACAATAACGCAATCGATGTTGTCAACGACACCATTTCAGTTGTTTCTGCCCAAATCCTTTATGGAGGATGCTCCTCGGCAATGCGTGCTACTTACTATGTTTTTATTGTATGTAATGGATCCGGATAAGGTTGCTAATTTCTTGTTATTGAAAAATATGTCAAATACAATAATGAAAATTATTTAAAGAATTTAACTTTTAGTTTCAAATTACGATTAATGACCATTTTTTATGAAAATGTAGTCACAAATATGTATACTACCACATACGAACTCAACCTAAACTGACGTAGACTACATAGGTAGCAAATTCAAAATTATCCATGCGACACGGTGCGATATAAAATTTATACAGAATCCAGAAAATAAGTGTCGGGCATTAGCCTGCAGGCATCCACTCTGTACTATGGAGGATGAGGAACTTCTCAACGAGCCAGATGTTATTGAACCTTTTGAGTCGGAGACAGTGCGGTACGATTATAAAAAAATCCAATAGTATTTCAAATTGATCATCTCTGACCCCAACCCCCTAGACATTTTGCGACTTTGTCTGTAATGCACTGACACTGACAATCTATTTAGTCTGTGCTGTCAATTCGTTTTTGTTTTTGAAATATATGTCAAACACCAGCTGATTCAGAAATAGTAACGAAAATTTAAAATTTTGGTATGTATTTTTAATTATCACGTATGTACTAGCTTAAACTTAATAAGAGAAAGTTAATTGTATAATTCAACCATGCTATGCTTTATCATACCAATGTATTATTTGGGTTGAAGTTTAGATGTATAAACATATTTGTTTCTAAACATTTTCAGCCAAAAAGTATAGCTGTGTTGTACCTTGAACCTAAAGATAGTGTTATAAATATGATGATTACATACATGCAACCATAGTGAATACTTTATCTCTGATAAGAACTTTGTTGGTGAGTACAAATAAACTCCCAACTGTTTGGAAAAGTATCATCTTACTTAGCAACAGTACTTATCTAGTTGATAGAATAGATTGCAAATCCTTTTTAAACTCTAGGTACACAAAACGGTATAGTTAACAAATCTGTACTTATGGTAGTTCATTTTTTTAATTTTTTAAGTAAGTATTATTTAAATAGGATGTTTTTTGGTTAAAAATAAGTAATTTTCTAGTAAATTAAAATTATCAAATAAAAAGAAGTAAATACCACACGACGGCAGCGCAGTGGCTAAACGATTGACTGCGGCACCACGTGCCGTGGGTTCGATTACCGCACGGAACAAATATTATGTATGGCCTATAGGTAGTTGTTCTGGGTCTGGCTGTTTGTGTTTGTGAGTTTAAACCTAGCCTTTTCACACCTTTATCAGGGTTGGCTCCCAGTCTAATCGGATGGATTAAATAAAAAAAAATTTGTTAATAGTTATTGATTGGTAATAAACTTAACAGGACTTATTTAACACTTTCAGTGCCCAGCTCCCCGGTCGAAAAATAATTTGTTTGTGTACCCACAACTTGTCTCCAAAGTCGTTCATGTAAGTAGCTATAAGTGACATGTGACCATACACAGCACCCGTCTACGGCCTACTATATACATACGCGTTAAGTAAATTGCCAATCAGTTTATGGAATACAAGTAAAAATGAAATTTTGAAACTGGGCAGGGATAATATTGCCATTCTTTTGTGGGTATTCAAATATACTATATATAGATAGTAAGACTCTTTTCATATGGATTTACTAAAATCACACTGTCTACTGGTATCAGAGGACCTATGACATCCTGTAGCACTGCCTTCCTTGATCAAATCTGTAGCTTGGTTACTACTCTTACTACATATGTTGGGAGTTGAGTCACTGCCAATTTCCAGCCCTTGGTATATGCATTGAAAGTTGGACCATAAGCAATTAGGTATAATAATTGTGTATTAACATTTGGACCCCCAACTATTGGTATACATACATTAATATTTGGACTACTAACCATTGGTATATGTATTGACAGTTGGACCACAAGCAATTGGAATATGCATTAACATTTGGATTTGGACCATTAAATATTCATTTGGCTGTTGAAAACACTACTCTTATAATATCTAATAGATTTTTTGTCTAAAAGTATAGTACATACCAATTGCTTTTTTAATCCATAATATTCACTTTTGGTTTTCTATTTGTTTGTAGATACAAAATATGTGCATCCTATTTATGTACAATGGCACCCATGATGCCAAGAGTGACTACAGTTTAGTTCTGGTATCCAACAGGGATGAATTCTATAATCGGCCCACACTAAACATGGGTCCATGGAAGGAAGATCCTAACGTCATTGGAGGTGTTACGCATTTTATAATACGATCATAAAATCATCACGGACACGTTAAAATCATCATGCCAATTTCATCTCACGAGTAACAAGTACGTTAATATAATTAGGATCATGTTGAAAATTTTATAACTTATGTCTACTTTTCTATCTAAGTGCATGTTTCATCATACATACTCGTATCGTCCTTGTATTGTTTTGTTTGACGGGCCGATATCTGCGACTCTGCGCGTCTTTTGCGTAACGGGTGGAACAACACCTTGTTCGATTCACCCGTTCCTCGAGAAAACCAGCAGCGATCTGACGAATATATATCGTCACCTTAGAGTAAAAACCTCTTTTAAGCAAAAGAGGTAACTTTTCAAGAGGAAGAAATATCTGCGACTTGGAAAATTTTATTACCACAGCTAATGAGGTCCTCATTAACCATCATAGATAGCATTACAGGTTACTAAACTTTTTATGTGTGAAAACAACGCCCTAGCGTGCGTCCCGAGGTTTTCTTTCCAAATTTGTAATGAAACAAAATTGCGTTCCCGAGCTTTTCACACTCTAAGGCGAAGATATAAATATACAGTACCTGGCCGTGAATATAGAGTTCTAGCACTTGCATGGACCCCAAAAATTAAGGTTGTTGTCGATTTGTCCAGCCATGATCTAAGTAGTTTTTAGAGCCAATAGGGCTCTAAAAAACATAGAATGGACCATTGGACCCAAAGGAGTGTTCAATATTTTACGCGCTCCGTTTTGCTAAGAATCATCGCGCATCACACATCCCCCGTGTGTGTGTGCGTGCAAGTCGTCCACTAGCTTAAAACTGTTCAGCTTAGAGCACTATGGCCTGGTAAAATACCAAGCATTTTAGCCACTCCCATCGGCGAGTTGGTCTTCTTAACGGCATGCGCTGATTTAAGCTCGATATTTATGCCCTTGTACATAATAATGTTAAACTAACCCTCATCATGGACCTCATCTTCTAACCGCCTCATCTCGCTTGTTATTATGGGCTGAGTTTATGTAGATAAACTGCTAATCGGGTAACTCATAATATTCTATTGGAATTTCCACTAACATTCCATATTTTAGTTACGGTATCAGATACTTAGGTGTTTTCAGTTAAAATCATCAAAAGTAATCGTGTCTGATTGAAGGTCGTGACCTAGAAGCCACTGAAGGAGGGACTTGGCTGGCCGTGGCGCCCACCCGTAACAAACTAGGTGTTCTGTTAAACTTGGCAGGAACCAAAACCAAGAATCCTGCAGCCAAGAGTAAGTAACCATTCACTGTCAAAGCACCTTATCTTTAACTTTTTACCTTGTACTTAACATACAATCACGCCTGTATTCCCCCAAGGGTATAGGCAGAGGTTTTTTTTCTCCCCCTCTCTACTGCTTAACCGAACTTTCCTGTGGGGACTAATTTAATCCTATTTTTTTTTTATGTTGTTATGCCCGACACAGCCCACAATGCTCCAAAACTATTGTATGTAGAACTTACCTCCTAAGTTCACATTGTGGAATGCCATAAACGTATTGAGTTTTGAGACTTATTAGAAATTTAGGCCTCAAGCCAGGGCGAAAAACTTAAAAGCTAAGCGTCCAATCGCTAAGGGGTGCCCTTAGCGATTGGACGCTTAGCTTTTAAGTTTTTCGCCCTGCGGGTTACTAGCCTCGGCTTAGGACGTCGCTGGGAGAGGACAGCAAGGGACGGGCTGGATCTAATAGAATAGGCAGAGGTGCACCACCAACACCCATATCTCGCCAGTTATGTTTGTGTCCCATTTAATAGGGGGCGACCGGCGAGCCTATTGCTATTAACCAGGCACACATCCAGACTCCAGGCTACTGAGGAGGAAATTCCTATTGGAAAAACTCAATAACACTTTGTCCAAGTATAAATCCAAATATGTCCAATAATCTCAGCAGTCGCGCTTTGTACCACTAGACCAACGAGGCAGTCGAGCAGTATCGAGGCAGTTCTTTTTTTGTTTCGTTATAAATACATACTTTTCTGAGTCTTCCATCAATCGGATCATATGCTTTTATTCACTAGAGTTAATGGTGCTGGTTACTCTCGATTATTGTAGGTATCCAACCAAGGTTTAAAATGTCTCTTCAGCCGCTATCTTCTGGTAAAGCAATGGCTTTCATTCGATTTGCAGGTAGAGGAAGAATAGTAGCAGACTACGTTAAGAGCGAGAAACCCGTTAAAGCGTACATTCAACAAATAAGGAACTACGCTACGGACTGCAATGATTTTGTTTTTGTGTCAACAGAATTCAGGTAAATTTCCATTTTTCTGTGAGGACTAAAGACTCGGGTCTAGGGGGCTTCCAAATCTCTATAACTCCATTTTTTATTAAATCTCAAGCAAGGATAAAAAGGCCCTGTGAGTATACAAACTAAACTAAGCGTAGGTAGGTAGTCTGTCTAAATTAAAACTATGCCACAAAATTAATGTTCTGTTTTAGGAGGATCTATAACATGACCTGTAGCTCCTATCTGTGGTTAGTATTGAGCATACTATGTACTATAGTACATCATCTGCCTAGCCTTTCCCTTTTCTATCTAACCGGGAATGCAGCTGAATACTATTTAATAAAATAAATCTAAATAACATCTAAGTATATTATTTGAATTGTAAATAATGTATAAGTACCTACTACATCAATTTCTAAAAAGACTAAGAGGTCTCAATTGGTTTTGGTGCCTGCGGCCTCTGATGAGCTTGGTGGTTGACCAAGACTTACGGAGGCCTTGTGACTGTACAGTGAGCTACTTTATTTAACGGGCGGTCGAAAGTAAGAGAACCACCACCTAAAATTGATCCCAGAATTCATGATCCAGTTAAATTGGAAGCTTTACCCAATATAGTAGGGCCTAGTAAAAGCAGGGCATAGTAGGACCTTGCAGATATAAAAAAAGCCCATAATTGTTGTTTCAGGAGCGCTGGCCCAACAATAACATCATATAGTAACGCGACTGAACAGCTGACCGCCCACAAGGAAGCCTTCCTCGGGTTCGGAAATAGCTTGCCAGACCAGCCTCTCAAGAAAGTGGACGCGGGAAAAAATAAACTTATGCAAATTCTTAACACATTCAACAAAGTGTGCATGCAAGAAGAGCTTCTTGAAAAATTAATTGAACTGCTGAAATCGGATGAGAGGTATCGTCGTCCGTTTCATCATCATCCTAGCCTTTGGGAAAACCCAATGGTGGTCCCATTTTGGGGTCGGATTCCAGCCTAACCGAATGCAGCTGAATGCCAGTATTTTACATGGATCGTCTTCCTATCTGATATGACCTCCACAACCCAGTTACTGGGCAACACGATACCCCTTGGCAAGACTGGTTGTCAGACTTTCAGTCTTCTGACTACCCGTCACGACAGTCAAAGATCTAAAAATGACAGCCGGGACCAACGGCTTAAAGTACTTTCTGAGGCACGGAGGAGTCTCTGTATGTTACGAGCGGTCAACCATCACAAACTGACCTCGGCAAGCGTAGCTTAACCGTCGATCAACCCGTGTTGCTGTTTTCATTTAGCCACGAGCTCCTCCGTCCGTTTCTCATCTTCAAATGGTTCCCGATTTCCTCACTGACCCATATTTACTTGATTGAATTGAATAAAAATATTTTCAGACATCTACCGGATCACCAGTTGGAAACTAAGCGTCCTAATCTGTATAAGGAATTGAGCTCTATATATGTGTGCATACCCAAAGGAAATTACGGAACCAGGTATGTATGTTATTCTTGTATGCCTATAGGAACACTGAAGGGTTTTGTTATATAGATCGAGATGTGTCATAGATGGCTAGGAAGGTGGTTTTTGAGATGACGGCAAATAGAGATGTATGGAAGAAGATATGCTGCATGTTACGCCCACCCCAAATAAATTGGAATAAGGGCAGGAGGATCGTCAGTTCGAGATCTGTATCAAAGCCCAGCCAATCTCACAGAGATGATGCTTGGGTATATTATAGGTTCATTATAAGATCCTGCCAGACGACCACACAGGACTGTGAATGAGTTATGAGTACCAATGTAGATAATTAGGGCCTTATTTCATTACGACACCATGGTGGCGCAACCATGGTTGAACTGTCAAATTTTTTATGGTTGGTTGGTCAATCGATAGGATACCAGGTGAGGTACCTTCTATAGAGCTGCATGCATTTGGTTGGTACCGCCGCCACTGGTATCCTAATGATGTTGATGTAATCATCGGGTATTTAAACTTGATTATAATATTTATTCTTCCAGAACCCACACCATTGTGCTGGTAACCAAAACTGGACATATGAAGGTAATAGAGATCACGCAGGACGCCCCAATCGATCCAATGACCCCCAAATGGACCACAACTGAATTTGAATTTGATATGGAACTGAAGTGAAGTGAAACAAATGTATTTTTGAGAATTATTTGAAATTAATAGAAATGAAAACGAAAACAGTCTGTTGATCATGAAGTTTTTATTGATATAATATTTTATATAAAGCTTTACTAAAGTCCACAGTTGAGATATATACAACACACACTAAATCAAAGATGGAAAATCATTGAGTAGACAAGCCAAATGCATAACTTAAAATAAGGATGGTTTCTCCCACTTTGATGGTATTCTTGCTGGTGTTTCAGTGTTTAAGTACCTTTCAATTTTAGCAAAATCAGGCACAGCAAAAGGAGCATCTTGCTCTAGAGCACAGGCTAAAAACTTAGGTACATTCAACATTGTGCCTGAAACTAGAAGAGGGAATTTATGCTCTTTATTTTCAACATATGTAAACATTAACCTTTTACTGATGAAGTCTCCACTCAAAGACACATTAGCCACTTGTACGTAATCTTGTAAGGATGTTGAATACATCTCTACAGAAAGCCTTAGTGATTCCCACATTGATAATTTATCAGCAGAAATTAAGCTCAAGCGAAAATGGTATCCAAGTTTAGTGTATGCAATTTTCAAGGTCTCTGTTAGTTCATCAAGGAACTTATCTTGGTCCCCCTCGGTTTTAGTAGCTCCAAAGATTTCGACAACAGATGATTGGCTGGCATGGAAGAGACTATGTTCTTCAGATGATGCTGGTGTGTACTGCCTGCCAATTGTGTAGTACTTCAGAGGCAAGACTTTAGGATACAACACATTTTTAGCATGGTATGCAAGAAAGGAGCACAGGGAGCCTCCACCGGTGAGGTGCAAGCGGCTGTCTATGTTCACTTTAGAATCATCAGTATGATGTAAAATGAAGCTTGTGTCAGGATTAGTGTGATCTTTACCGCTGCCTTCAATAATCAAACTTTTGACAAAATCTGGGTTTGAGAACTGAACAAACTTTTTATCTTTCATTATCTTGCTAAAGAAAAATTTTGCCCCAAGTTCAAACATTGCACCTTTACCAATCAGGTAGTAATTTTCATTGCTTTTGAAGTCAAGCATATTCATTTTTTTGCCGATGTTAAGATGGTGTTTATTCCTCTTTGGCTGCGAAAGATGTGTGTATAGAATTTCATTTGTTTTATCTGGAGTACGAGAATGTAAACTGTTTGGTAGTTTCAAGGCCTCCACCATAGCTGCTTCTTCTGCTGACCATAGAGGAACTTTTAATTTCTTAATATTTTCCTTAATGAGATCACTTTGCATTTTCAGTTTTTTTGTTGCATCACTGTCTGGTTCATTTTTAATTAACATTCCGAGTTCTCTTGATATTTTATCTTTTTGTTTAGTATATTCTGCTTTCTTGCCATTGAGGTCTTCATACACTCGCCAAAGGTTTTCTACCTTGGCCAGGTCAAAATCAGCTTTCCTTTTTTGCAGTTCTTTTAGCAAATGTTCTTTTTTCTGTATTCTTTCCGGGAAATCAACATGAGGAGTTATGTAAACAAAATGTTCAGTTGCTTTAGCACCACTTACAAATAGAGCAGAATGTCTTGTTGGCAGGATTTTGCAATCCCTTATCTTTATGATGTTAGTAAACCCTTTACGAAACATTTTCATTTACTTTCTTCTTTTTACTTGGACTTATATCTTCTATAATAGCATCACCATCTGCATCAGTGATTTCCGTGTTCTGGGTGACAATTTTTCTTTTACTGGCCTGTTTGAAGTTACCGTGGCCTGCTGCGCGTTCAGACTCTTCGATGCTGTACGGCTCTAGTTCAAGTGCCTTCAACCTTCTTTTGTGGACTTTTGTTTTGAAGTGTTCGTTTAGTGACTGGTCATTGATAAAATATCTAGCACAATGTAAACAGTAGTGCTGCGCTGCGCCAGGCAGGTCCAAATCCACACTTTGGTTCAATAACTTGTCGGAGTTCCCTGAAAACAAAACATTTTAGTTACTAACACTGTCTCTAATTGATAGTTAAACACGGCTGCTTCCAATCTAATACACGTTTACACGTAAGGCGACGATCGTGGAATCATTTTGCAATAAGAGAAGCCCTCAGGATAAAATCAATAATACGCTTCAATGTTTTTGAGCGACCTACCTCGACACAAAATTTTAACCTCAAAATCAGACACATACCATGTGACGGATTCCCATTCGTAAACAAAACGTACCTTCTTTTATGTCATCATCTATTTGGTCAAGATCCTTCTTCCGATTCCTCACTCTCCACCTTTTCTTCAGATGTGTGTCGCCGTGGTGATACTTTTTCCGTTTGTATGTCATTTCAGTGACAAAATATCAATACTTAAATGTACTTGTGTGAATGAAAATTGCGTCTGTGCACACAACTTCACACATGTGATTGTGAAATGTCAGTGTCAAATTAAATTAGAGACTGTCACATTCAATGACCGAATGAGTGTGAAGTTTTTAATACCGTAGTTTTTGGTTTATGTGGAATTTGGATGCGTTCGCAGTTCACACATTTTACAAAGCACGTAGACGCCACGGCCGCGGCACGGCGGCAGCTGTTCGAAAGGGCATTGTCAACATTTCATTGGAACAAGAATATACAAACCAAATGTGTTGCCGTTTTCTCTCACCACGACACATGATTGTGCATGGAGTAAGTCCCAGGGCCCCCAGACATTTTTAAAGGACTTAATCTGAGAAATTGAGTAGTATGGTGTATACCGGTAACGGTGGGTAACTGCCAATTCACCGGTATTAAGTAAGTGAAAATAAGACTATCTTCACTTTAATTCTAGTGGTTGATTTTTATATAATTTTGTAAAACATTATTACCAAATAATGTTAAACACTACCAGATACTTCCTGCCGGCCATAACTTCCGCTAGACGCTTCAAACCTCCCAAAAAATAAATTAACTTTACTTAAATCCTAACACTTGATTTTTTTCAATATTAGTTAACTACAATTGGACTTGGACTATTCTATAACTATGATATGTGATAAAAATCGTTAGGGCCAAGGCCAAACATGGAGGTTGTTTTCAAAGACACAAAAAAATATCTGCCGTTAAAATATCGGTCTGAATCGATTTTGAGAACTCTTTCACTAACGTTATTTAAATACTTTCAGATGAGGTTTCCATTATTATTTGAATTATATCGATTAGGATTACCTACATAAACGGCCAAGTGCGAGTCGCATCACGCACAGGAAAGGGTTCCGTAGTCGTGATGCATTTACGTATGAATGGTATTGATTGTATCGATTGCAAAAATCAGTTTCCATACCATTTCTCAAACTATGAAAAACAAAGTTATTCCTAGTTATAACTTCAGAAAAGCATAGACATTAAGTCACCTCACAGCTTAATATTTCGCGAACGGATACTGGAGTCTAAAAATTGTTTTCAAACACCAAATTATTGTACGACCTATCCAGCGATACCCCACGCCACGAGAGTCATAGACGAGAAAAATCATTTCCTTGCTAAGTGTAGATGATCTACCCTAAGAAAGTATTTTTCAAGATTTCATTTGTTGGCGTGATCAATATATATGTATACCCATGCCAAATTAAAGCTTCTAGTACTAATAGTATCAGGGCTAAAGCGGGGACAGGACATGGCGAAACTATAATATTTCCTTGTTTATAACATCGTCTGCAGCCTTTTCCTAACCATTTCGGGGTCAGCTTCCAGTCTAACCGGATGCAGCTGCATAACAGTATTTTACATGGAGCGACTGCCTATCAGACCTCCACAATCCTGTTACTAGGCAACACGACACCCCTTGGTAAGACTGTTGTCAGGCTTTCGGGCTTTACTTGTTTACTACGATACCCTAAAATAGGCTTGGTTTCAGAATAGGGCTTTTGTCTTATGTGCTATAAGGACAGGAAGATAAAAATCAAATTCAGTTTCATTTATTCATATAATATAATCTTACAATAATAAAATTCAGGGAAACAGTATCATACATGAATAAATACAATGCTAATAATAAACAATGAACTCTCTTTCTGTATTTTAATTTAATAAAATTTGTTTTAATACGAAAGAAAGTGAAAACGAACTTTAACAATGTTATTACCGATAAGAGACCATATCGATCGTAGATTGTTAATGATAGGAATGATTTGAATGAATCATTTAACATCAATGATTTTTTTTTATTTGCAACTCGCAACCATAAAGTTGTAACAAAAATGTCGGGCACCGCTCGTTACATAAAATTATTCTCTACAAATGATAAGTGTGTAAAGATGTGTGGCCGGTGCCTGTCGCCGGTTACATGACTTATCTATCTAGTGAAGGCATCAATCATGTCTCAACGACAACGTAAAGTGAAGCGTCACGCGTGTACTCAAAACTCGCACGTTCAAACATTACACAAAATAACTTCGTACCACTAATTCCGCCTAAACTATACCTAAATGTATCTAGAAAATATTTCATTTACCGTAGAGTTACTCGGAGACCGGTCTCTATAATATTTAATTTCCACTGGCGCATTTGAATCAAAATCATTATATACATATAACAATATTATTATATTTTGATGATAGAATATCTTGTTACAATTATTGTAAAATTGTTTTAACTTTTAAATAAAATTTTAACCAAATTATTGCACGACAAATAACTGGGTTGGGTTAAACATAATCTGTTCAGTCGACATGCATATATTCAATTACTCACATTCTTTTGCAAACAAAACGAATGTGATATCATAATTATTGATTAACAACATAACTATAAAAAAATAGTGATAGAGATTTTATACTAATTGCTAATTTCAAAGGTAATTTGTCGAATATTAATTTTAATAATTTGAATAATCTGGTGTCGTCGTATTCCACTATGTACATAATATACGTATATTATATTACATGTCGTATGCACCTAGTGGCATGATACCTATAGACGTCTGAATGTCACACCCAATATATATATATTTTTCTACATACTTGCAAGGATGACTGGAGAGTCCAGCCATCACGACGTTGGGTCCAACATTTCCCGTTTGGGTGTGATACTTGGACGTTTCTAAGCACCTTTTGACACACTACTCTTGGTCGCTCTAATTCAGTGACAACAGCAACTATTCCCAAAAGTATTTTACAATATTACTTATCTAATTTTAGATACACATAGGGATGTAACGAGTAAAGCGTATCAACAGTTACATAGACGACAGACGTTTCTTTGATAAAGACGATGAAAATAAAAGAAATGTCTTTACAAAATGTTACTAGCTAATGGATGATAGAAATTCTTGCATCAAAAATATAATAAATAATAAGACATCTAGCCTGCAACTCGTTACAACCCTACACAATAGGTACATGATTGCTGAACATTTAATATTCGATTATTAATCGCATTAACATATTAATGTTTAAGTGACCGCTCTAAACAAAGTTAATATTATTCGTAAGCGGTAATTTCCATGATATCTATATAACTCTCATACACGATTAAAAAATAAAGCACTTTGTTGTAATGAGAGCTATTTAGCAATCAAATATATTAATATAATTTGTACAGGCTAACAATATTTTATTTGACGTATCGGCCCGACGGCTTAGCTACGCGCAACTTTTTTATTAATTTATACTCTATGCACTTCCGACCGTCTGTCGTAATACTTTTTTTTACAGGGGACGCAAAGGAAACACTATAACGTTAGGCCTCGGCGTATTGAAAAATAACCCGCACTTTGAGTAGAAAACTTAGGCTAGTTCATAAGTCCTACGCGAAGCCGGCAGGGGGCGGTCGCGAGCGCATAGAGCTGCGTCACCGACACGGGCCGCACCTCACACGCGGGCAAGCACGACTAGCGGACTACTCGCGATGGACAAATGAAGTGATAATTCGCATGTTTCTTTTTGTTATCACCCCATGCGGAGGTCGTCTGATGAAGGAACCGTCTGTCATTCGACTATTCATCGTCGCGTCAAACGATTCAGTTCTGACTGTTTAATTGGTAAGTATTGTAGCACGTTTAAGTCATGTTATCACTCCATCTGCACATCTTTACGTGTTGCTAGTAGAGTCGTAGCTCAGTCCCTTGCGTGCGGTCTGGTGTGCGGCGGCTCAGTAGCGTGAGAGCCCCCAGGCCTACATGCCGTACCCGTGGTAGGGCGCGGGCGACGGTGCCTGCGCCGCGTACGCGTACGGGGACGCCTGCGCGGCCACTCCCGCGTACGGCATCGAGGGACCTGTGGACGAAGGAAAAAGTTTTAGGAAATGATAACCGTAATGGAGTAATAACAAAACAACTAGCGATAGTCTAAAAAAATAAATTACCGTTGGGTAGCGCAGTACGTCATACTGTGCGAGTGGTTACTAGTGTGCGGACAGTAAAAACTTTGGTAAACAAATATATAAACATTAGAAAATACAACCTTCTCTGAAGTTCAGCAAAAAGTTGGTCTATAGTCACAAATGTCTGCACACAAAGATAACCTGCTCTTTTCATTATATTTAAACAAGGATACTATATTTGGGATTCTTTTTATTGGTGCAAAGAAGTGTAAAAAAGCCTGTGCACAATAGGATAGGAAATTATAAAAGAAGTTTTAGTTTACCGGGAGAGGACATACCAGCAGTGAGCATGAGCTGCGGCTCCATGATCATGGCTGGCTTGGCTTCGTGCTCTGCGCTCTCCGTGCTGCGCTTAGCGTCAGCTTCTTCTAGTTTTTCTACCTTTGTTGTTAATTCGCGGACGGTCTGGAAAATAAGAATATAGTTTGGGGGTAAAAGAAGGAAATAATCAATGGAATTATGTCTGATATTTAAACTACATATATACCTTATCCTAAAATAGCATATTTTATAAGAAGCTGAAATATGTGGTGAATATTCGATCGTATCACTGAAAATGAAGTATCTTATGATTTAATAAGTGAATATTTACCTGAATAAGGAAGGGCATGGCGAAGTCCATGATATTATGTCTCCACGCGAGTTCGATGACGACGTCAGGTTTCAGCAGATCGTAACACTAGAACAATAATCATTACTATTATTATATTTGTTTTCTAATACTATCCATAAACGTAGGTACCGATCGAACTCTACAATAAAGAAATTAAAATTCAACAAGTCATCTGTTGAGCAAAATAAACAAAGTGATTTATTTTGCTCAACAGATAATGCATGTGGTTTAATAGTTCATGTTACTAAAAAAGTTCGCTGCGATAAATTCACCACCAAAAGAAAGCTCTTCATTCGTTCGTTGAACGAAATGCGTGTCAGAGGGGATTGGAGTTTGCGCAGAGGGTTACTTCCCCCTCCACTCTCGTGTAACGTTAATACACGGACATCACAGTCGGGTTGTCAGACAGCGCTGCGGGCTCGGCCGCGGTGCCAAGCTCGTTGCACTGTCTGATAATAATGAAAACAAAAACTGGGGAAGTGGGAGTCGGACTCACGCACCGACGCGACGGTTCATTACCTCAGATGACACCCCCAATATATATTTCCCCTTTTTTAAGTGAGATAATTTGTGTTCTTTTGAAGTGAAAACTTCTTTAGCGTCGTTGTGTTTTGAAAGTTTATGAAACGAAAAAGAGACAGACACATAAATTCATAAGATTGAACGTGGGAGAAAATGAGATAGGAAGCATTGTACAGTGTTTCTTATGTCGTGGATATTTTATAAAATAATTATCAAACTTTGTATCACTATGATCATTACTAAAACCTACAATTATCCTCTTCCCAAAATATTACATTTGTCTCATTATTTTGAAGCCAAAATTTTTGAAGGATTCTCTTCTACTCTTCTTTCCAAGTGTGAATTGCACACGTTTTTTTTTTGTTTGTTGTTTTATTAAACAAGTGGGACATATTTATTCTATTTTTATATTAAATTATTTATTTAGAATAACAATATTTACTAAGACTATGTTAAGGGCGCTGTACGATTTTTGCGTAAAATGTATAAAAAGAAGTACAGTGAGCTCGGAATACTCGTTACTTTCACGGTCGATTGTGGAAAGAGAAATTTTGCGATAGGACGAGGAAGCATTGTTGTATACGAGTGCGTGTCCGTTCTGTCCCCTGTTCAACAAACCAGTGTATATAAACATCTAACGGTCGTTTCACTCCTGCAGTGTCCTCCATCAACCCGCATACCAAACCAACTGTTTACCTGGTACAAACACGCAGAGAAGCACTCGTAGTTGTCCCGCTCCAGGAACCAGTTGAGCAGTTCCTCGGCCACGTCTGCGGAGCGCGACTCGGACGCGTACTCCATGGCGTCGGCGTACAGCGCGTCCTTCTTGCACAGCTCCACGCTCTGCTTCCATCTGTTGTTGCCTGGGTGACACACAATATACTTTTGTTACTGGCTTACTAATGCGCGGACCTTTTCTAGGTACAGACAGTAAATAGGTGGTATTATTTTTGTTAATATATGATGAGAGGCTTGACTTCGAAACGTGTATAAATGTAATGTAACTATCACAAAGATTGGTGGTAGTTCTGGCAATCGAAATCGTAGTGAGATTAGGACAGTTAATATTTATTGTGGTATTTGTATAAACTTTAATCTTAGTGTGCAATCTCGTTAAGTCTAGTTCCCATTGAGTTGACCAATAAGATGTTTTACATTTTTATAGTAACATTTATGTAAAAATAAATATGTTTTACCTTTGTATAAGTAAGCGGCGATCCTTCTGAACTCGGTGAGTTCGTGTTTCTCTAACTGCTGCGCGAGCGCGATCGTGTCGAAGTTGTCGAACGCGTCTATCGATGTTCGTAGTCCCTGTAACACACAAGGGATTCATTAGTCACGTGAACCACGCGAATGCATAAAAAAAACGTCTTTTTGCAGCAGGTAATTTTCGAAGTTATTGAACGGTTCATCGATTAGAAAGGCTAGTCGTTCAGGGGAGTTCCTGAAGAATTCTCAGGCCCTACACGCTGGACTGATTCGTGACTACAATTTGACCTGATGCCTTTGTGGACATCTGGTATAAAGACATTATGGAGCGAATTGCTTGAGAAACGAATCGCAGCCTATTCGTTCAAGCTTTAGACCGTAGAATTCACCAGCTGCAGTTGATCAGCCTTACATCATATAACGTGTTTATATGACCCACATACCTGGTAATCCTCCTCATCAATAAGCAAGGAGTTGAGGGCCTCATTAACAGCCTTGTTGTTCAAGCTCTGCACGGAGCGCAGATAGGCCTTCACCAGCTGCAGGTGTCCAGCTTTCGTGAAGAACGTCACGGCGCGCGTGTGGTCCATGCGGGGCGCTAGCACGAGGAGTAGGTCGTTGAGAAGCAGGGGTTTGAAGTCTAGGTAGAACTGGATGGCTTTGTAGTAGAGTTCCATATTGGCGACCTGCGGAAGTGGTAAATGTTTATAGTTGGTTTCTTCGACATGTATCGTGGGTGCGATTACACACACAATAGCCAGACCCGGAACAGAAGGCCATACAAATTTGTGTTACGTGCGGGAATCGAACCCACAACACGTATCGTGCTGTTTGATTGAGTAGTTGACGTTTGAGGGTGCCTTCGCACGTCGCAACGACGTGTTTATAGAGAAACTAAGGTCGCGTTGTAGTTACGTGACATTTTATAGTGGCTGTCACAGAGCACGTAATAGCAGCGTCGGTAGCGTCTACAACCGGCAGTCCTATTAAAATTCGTAGCACCGAAAGCGCGTTAAGAGCACAACTTCTGTCACTGACCGCGTTGATAGCCGTCAGGTTGTACACTTTATTGGAGCCTTAGTGCGTGTGATACCCCTGGTTTGTATGCAGAGTGTTGACAATGCTGCGTCTAGCAACGGCTGCCCA
Organism: Phlogophora meticulosa; assembly: GCA_905147745.2. Taxonomy (NCBI): domain Eukaryota; kingdom Metazoa; phylum Arthropoda; class Insecta; order Lepidoptera; family Noctuidae; genus Phlogophora; species Phlogophora meticulosa. The sequence goes on along the minus strand of LR990537.1, from coordinate 11,808,822 downwards.
GGCCAAAATCGGCTATTTGGTCTGTGGATTATTAGAAAAAAGTGTTACCTTAGTGACGATGTCCTTGAAGTGTCCCTCGCGCCAGGCCTCGGTGGGGTGTTGCATCATGGTCAGGGCAGCGTTGTCGTACTCTTCGTATTTATCGTACAGGAATACCAACTCCGACCAAAGGTGGGCTTGTTCGGCGGCGCGTAGGACCTGAAAGACGGTTACAGAATTATTGTAAGTGGTAAAATATATTTTTAAAAGCTTCATTCATTAGTGAATTGCCGTCATTTGTCGTAAAGTCCAATAACTTAAATGATTGATTTTGTTTGTGCTATTATGAACTCGTTAGACTATGGCAGACTTGCTTGCTAGCTCAAAAGCAGTACAGCCAGTTTACCACTTCATAAGTATACTCGCAGGTGTTGGCTATGGAAATAGCTACTGAGCAGTGGCATCAAATAAGTCCAAAGTACAACAACTTCGGCAATCGGCACTTCGGAATCAGCAAGCTCAATTCGACACCATCATGCGATCTTGCAATATGAATAAATAGAATATCTCACCTTAGGAATATTAACGCGTGACCAGAACAGTTCGAGATGCTCCCTCATCTTGGCGGGCTTGTACTTGGAGTACAGGATGGCCAGCTCGGTGAACATGCCCATGTGCGCGCGCTCCAGGCCCAGCGCCGCCTCCAGCAGGCTGATGAGCTCGTCGAAGTGACCGCGGTCCTGGGGTCAGACGAAACGTGTGTTGTTATAGAAGCAAAATAAGGATCAGCACGGCTTCTATCTATCTTATTATAAATGTCGAAAATGAGTGATACTGTGGAGTTGGTTGCGCCATTTCTTTTTCCCGGCAAAAACAATAAAAAGTAGTGAAAGGTAGACGTTTTAACGGACTGTCTTATATAAAATTGTTGACGTTTAAAAAGTGCTTTTTGCTAATTGCTAATACAAGAAAAAAAGGCTGAGAGAAATCTCTCAGCCTTTTTTTCTCTTTCTCAGCCTGATTTGAATAAATTAATTTTGTTTATATTGTAAGACCCATATCGTAGTCAATTTAATTCAAGTAAAACTACAATTCTGTTAGAGATAGGAGTGGCTTTACAAATCCCACTAAGAATATAGCCGTAATTAATATCTAGTGATATGGAAAAATAAGTGGTAAAAATGTCTTCGACTCAAGGAACTTGCTTTCTTTTTTTGGGATACAGTTCAGAGGTCTGCTATCGGTGTGTTTCCTCACCTGGTAGTAATTAATAAGGTCTTCCAGCTCGTCGGCGTGCACAACGATGTGTAGTCCGCACATCTGCGCGAGACGGAACTCTCCGGCGTCCACGCACGCGAAGCAAACCTCCTTCCACGTACGCGTAGAGTTGGCTTTGCGAGCGCTGTCGACGGCACCTGAGGATAATAAACATGATTAATATGAAATCAGTAATCTGAAAAAGTCTCACAGACATCTTGCTAGTTGTGAAGTGCTGAAACATGTCACTTATCAATTTTGATAGTGGTTTTTGTAAATATGTATATGTGTTTAGGGATTTGAAACTGGAACAGTCAACGGCTCGTAGCAGTAGGACCGTTTTTCGTACACCAAGTGTTACTTATGAGACCTTCAGACATAGTACAGTAAAATATATACGTAAAGCTCACCCTGGAACTCCTTCAAGTACACAAGCGTGATCGCCAAGCGGGCGAAATTGCTGACGTTGTTGTACAGCAGCTTGGCCGCGTTGTACATCTTGTCGTCGAAGCATCGGTCGCCAATCTTCTGTATGTCGGCGTGGTTGGGGCCCGATATAAACTCTTCCAGGTCGGCGAGGCGGCCGGTGCGAGCGTACGCGTAGATGAGCTCCGATTCTATGTAGGACTCGCGTGCCTTCTTGCGGGCCATCTGTTGGGGAACAGTTGCTAATATTAGGATTATGTTTTGTGAAAATAATTACAGTTTTAGCCAAGGGCGGTGATACACTGAGAACATATAGCCACAAATGCCAATGATTTCTTTAAGATGTGCCGGCACAGTGGTCATCCTGCCAATGCTGTGGCAGGAAGATATCTAGATGTTCTATGGTACATTTACTACTTCTTGTTCCAGTTTCAAATTTGACCTCCTTATCAGTTTTTATTGAATGGTGTACCATCTTAGAAATTATCTCTACTAGTAGAGATTCGTACGGTGGCTAGTTAGTAGTCTATGGATGTATGTAGTCGAGGATCGAGTTATTTAGCGTGAAATTAAAAGGATCCAGAAGACTTGGTATAGGCCGATAATAATGATATTATTATAAAAACGTATCTCCATACCTGCAAGTACCGCACGAGGTCATCCCAAGACTCCCGCATAGTAGCTGTAGCGACGACGTCCATGTACGCCGAGGGATCATCGGCCTTGATGTAAGAGTCGATGGCTTCCTTGACCAGCCCTTGTTGGAGCTGTGCCTTAGCGAGTTGTGACCACACGCCCGGCTCGTTGCAGCGCTCGGCGAATTCGTAGGCGCGTTCTAGGTCTTTTACTTGTTCGATTAACACCTGCAAATGATAATTACAGAATTATTGTTACAGAATACTAAAATACGTTGGGAGCCATTTATTGGATAAGTTTTGACAAATGATTTTGACAAACGAAGATACAGTACGCCCATGCGCCCTTTCCCCAACCGCCTTGTAACGAGAATGTACATCTAAGTAAATTCTCGCCACATCTTTGTTATATTCTTTCTTTCTTTGTTGTAACTGACATTGGTTGTGGAAAATCGACGTGGACTTCATTAATATGAGAAGAGGCTCTGTGGGAATAATTATTTTAAACAGTGCCATAAAGTCCTTTAGCTTTTATGTCTCTTTATAAGAAGAAGCTGTGTGAAATAACAGCAGCTTGTATGTATATTCAGACCTGGATAGCAGAAGTATTGACGTCAAACTTCTTGAAAATGGCGAAGGCCTCCTCATAGAGTTCGTTGTTGATGGCAATGTTAGCGATGTCGGGAGCGTCGTAGTTGTCCAGACGGTTGATGTACTCCATCACGCGGCTGCGGTCCGCCTTAATTGCTGTAAGAATAACGTGCAATGTTGAGTGGCAACGAAATAAACAGATGACGTGGCAGTTTCAAAAATATAAGGCATCAATGTAAATGATGGATGCAAGAAATTCTCTTTCCCAAATATTTTTTATAATCACTCACTTCAAATATATTTCTGAAAAATTTCATTCCATTCAACAAGACTTTACACTTTTTTTGACAGGTCTGCCGATGCAAAACGTTCATACATAATTATGCGAAGTATGTCCATTTAAATATTTTTACCAAAACTATTCCAGATTACTTCTTATAATGTAACTATATCTCACCAGTAAGTATAAGCAAGTTCTGCAGGTTCCTGTGGTCTGAGAACACAGAGTTGTCGAGCACTATCTTCTCTAACAGCTCAATCAGCTCGTTGGGTAGGTCGGCCGTCATGAACGCCTTCACTGTGACGGAGATGTCTTCGGGATCTTGGGTTTCTGAGAGAGCGGTTTGGACGACCTGGAATTGATATAACGTGGATTTGTTAATATTGCTGAAAAAAATGAGTTGTTTGTCTTCTTTCACTGTTTTTTTTTAATTGTTTTATCAGATACCTACGAAATTAAATTATAACAGTGTATTTCTAGTACTGTATTGTCCAAAAACATCACAAAGAGAAGTATTTACGCCGTGTTCCTAAAAGACTGAACACATTCAAAAGCATGGTAGTGATGAACATAGAAATCAACATGTCATCAGAAAACTGTTTGAGAAAATCGTTTCTTCTATTAACGATAAAAACAATATAAGAAGTGCTGCTTTGCTCCTTGCTGGGACCACAAATAGAGTGCGGATTTGATACAACTTATAGTTTTTGATAGGTCTCTGGTATTCCTTACCTGGTCAATAAGTTGTCTCTTGAAGGGATTAGCTTCAGCCAGCACTTCGAGCCACAGGTCGGCGTCCCGGCGCCGCACGAGGTATCGCGCCTGCGTCTTGAACAGCGAGTTGTCGTTGCAGACCGCTATCAGCTCGCGGTCGCACTGGCCGCGCTCGTACGCCACGCACGCGAGGTGCGGGTCGCGCTTCTCGCAGTACCGACCTACTACCCGGGAATCGTACCTAAAATAATGGAATAACTATAATTTTGGACTAATTCATAAACAAGATAAAAAGAGAATAATATGAGGCCAATAATAAATAAATAAACCTCTTCTCTAATCTGTTTATATGTGTGTACATTACACTGTTGTGAAATATTTGTTTGTTTGTATGTTTGTTCATAATAGATAAACACAAAACCTACTGAATCGATTTTAAAAATTCTTACACCTATATATGTTGGGGGCCTGGGGCTGTTACTAATCTGTATGTCTTACCATTGGTTCTCCTTGAGGAATCTCTCAGGGTTGTTGTTAGAATCAATGTAAATCTTAGCGAGAGCGTTGTGTGTGGCGGGCTCAGTGCTGCCCTCGTGCACGCGTGTCTCCAGCCATGGGAGAAGCAGCTTCAACCTGGAAAAAGAGTAAAAGATTAGTGCTACGTCATTCATCTATTCAACATCCTTTCTCATAATATTATAAATGTGAAAGAAACTCTGTCTGGTATCTTTGTACGCCTCAACCACTCAACCAACTATTATCAGATAGGGAATGTGGTACCTGGAGAAGGACTTGGGCTTTTCATTAAGGATATTTGTATTAAAAAAATATGAAATGCAAAATACAGAAGAAGTCGCGGGCATCAACTAGTCCCTAAGATAAGTAAGTATTTATTTCTCAGACAATATAAGGTACATTTAGCAGGAGGGGTTTAGTATTAGAATATTTCTTGCCTATTGCTGCAATCCTGCAAGGCGAATTGAATGGGCGCTATTGAAACTACGAACCACTTTGGCATGGAATTTCAACATTACCAAAAAAAAACAAGGATTTTCTACACGCATTAGTTTGTATGACGGTTTATTTCAATATACTTTCTCGAACACATTTGTATGGAAAGGAGTCTTACCTATTCCTCTTCTCAACCTCGGCGACCAGTTCATCGGTGGAGAACTGTCCTCGAACCACTAAGATGAGGTTCTTAATGATGTCCTCTGTGCAGTCCACGTCTAACAAACCTCCGACTACAACAGGCAGACGGGATGGGTTCACCTGGTGGGAAGACAAAACTGTTATTATTATAATCCTTATTTGTTAGTTAGCCTATGTTCGCACGGGTAATTTTTTACTTAGAACTGGCCCGACGTTCAGCAAAAACTCAACGGAAACGAGAAGTATCATCGTTTGCGTCGGTTTTAATTTCAAATCTTTTAATTTTAATTGATTGACCGCCCTGATCGTCAGCAGACTTCTCATATCTAGCTCATTTCTTAGTTAAAGGCACTGGTACGGATCTTGAGCGTTGGAAGCAGTAGTGGGAGTAACTTAAGTGCTCAAGATACGTGACCATCTGACTACATGATCTTTCACAAATTTTGAAATGGTTGTTTGTATTAAGAATTTGTTAAAGATCAAATCAAATGTAAAAAAACAGGCATCTCTCCACCCGTTACAGGCGACATGTAGAAACAGATATAAAGATAAACCCACCTTCTGCACATAGATCTCGATGTACTTCTGCAGACTGTTCCTGTAGAGATACAGCACGAGGTCGTGCACGAAGTCGAACCGGTCGCACACGATGATGAGAGGCAGCTGGTCGGGCAGCTTGGCCTCCTTGAGGAAGTTCTTCACACGCTCTGCGTTGTAGCAGTTTGACTCGCGGCAGATGCGTTCCACTTCCTTGATTTGACCGGTTTTGCAGGCCGCCTGGGGAGAAAGATGGGTTAGTAAATATAATTACACAGCTGAAGAGGATTTTTATCTGTGGTGTTTGTTGAGCGGCTTCTTTATCCCATCGTCGCATAGATTAAGAAGCGGTAAAGGGTAGGCCTTTAGCCGTAGGGTTTTCGTGTGTAATACTTGACTTTATCTACAGCATAATTTACAAGTATTTTGTAGGTATATTAACACGTTGAACGCCAAATGACCGACAAACAATACATTTCCTATTGTGTCTCGTTGTTTGGCAGTAAGGTGTTAAAAAAAGTTATAAATAACGCATTTCTTCCATTACAAACATTTATCAGTACTAGTAGTCGCTCAGTAGTCGATACCCGACCTCTCTTTCTCAATACAAACTTTAACTAAGCTAAATATCACACTCCTCTGAGCGCGCAATGTTCATAAAAAGAGATACGATGTTATCGCTTCATTTATTCATCTAATAATAACTGCAGACTAAATTAGTAACTTTTGACATGTTATTTGATTAATCTAGACAAAATAAAAATGTATTTCAATCTACAAAACTCTTAATAAAATTATAAACCCACCTGAATATATTTGAAGTGTACTTCCGGATCCTGGCTAAAGTTGACAATCGAGCCCAAGAAATAGAACAATCCCTCATAAGTCTTGAAGCTCTCAAACAGTTCTATCAAAGACTTGGTTGTGAGTTGTTCATGGTACTTCGTTGCTATTTGCACGCAAATCTGTAGGTTCTGTCTGATGTTGGCTTGAAGCATAGCCTTCAGGCATTCGAGGGAGTCTTCGACTGAGAGGCTTCCGAAGTAGGTGACTAGCCAATCAGCGGGTAAGAGGTGAGTGTGAACCTATAAGAGAGATGTTTTAGGTTAGTTTCATAATAAATGGTTCTGTATGTTTCACTGTATGCAGCTATAGACAGATGGTTGTCAAGATATTAGGACCTTTTTCGAGCCTCGCTAATACTGACTATTAATATCATAGTTTTTTGTTTTTTTTTCGTTCAAGTATTGGTTTGCTAGTCCTTTGTTATCAGTCGAATGTAGTTCAAAATAGGGACCATAATATGACTACATACCACAGCCCGCTTAATATCGTAGAGGTCGGTATAATGCTCCAGTGCTCGCTGCAGCAGGCCAGCCTTCTCGCAGAGCTGCGCAACGTGCGCGCGGTCGTAGTGAGTAAACATCGCGTTGCCAAGGATTGCGTCCGCGACTTGAGGGGCTGACATTAGGTTCATTTCCAACAATCTGCAGAGAAAAGATCACTTGTAGTAAATCATATGTGTCAAGAAATATTATTTCTTCGACTTCTCGTGACTAAATAATAACAGCCACACGGGTTGATAGAAGGCTACGCTTGTCGAGGTCGGTCCGTGGATGGGAGACCATCCATCCACCAACGCTATCCACGAAGCTTTGGTCACGGCTGTCATTTGTTATTTGTCATTTGTTTGCTCTTTGACATTTGTTACGGACAGTCAGAAGCCTGTAAGTCTGACAACCAGTCTTACCAAGTTTGTGTTTTCCAGCCGCTCCATGTATAATATTGGGATTCAGCTGCATCCAGTTAGATTAGGAAAGCAAGCCCCAACAAGTGGGGAAAAAGCTAGGTAGATGATGACTCCTTGTGTATTCTGGTTGTATTCACAGCAGATAAAAAACTGAAGAGTCAATCATTCAGAATAATTTCTCAAAACAGCTGCTTTGCATAATGTTTATTGAGGCTTCAAAAATTGCCAATGCGTTTGACAGATCACTCTTCAATCAAAATAACACACAATTATTTAGGATTAACAATTCTCACCCACTCCTGGTGTAATTTCAACAACACCACAAGCATTCAGATGGATTTGGCTGCTTATTTTCATAGTTTTATTTACTACAACCACGGCTAGATGTCCTCACCTGGTCTGCAGCGGTCCTTCCTCTGGGCGGTTGTTCTTGAGCGCGTCCAACAAGAAGGCAGTACACTGCTGCACCATATTCTGTTCCATGAAGACATCCACGATCTGGTTGATGTCAGCCAATGGTGGTTCTTCGGCAACCAACATGCCCGCGAAGCCAGCGCCTTGTTCAGGGTTTGTACGCATTACGGAACGTAGGAGGTAGATATAGTCGGGGGTGTAGCCAACCTAGAAAAGTAGAAAATGGTATGTCAATGTTGCCAAAGGTACTTAGACCAATAGTCGCAATCATAAATTAGTTATGCTATTAATAAAAGAAGGTATGAAACCTCACCTTCTTAGCATAAAGCACAATCTTCTGGAACTGGCCGGTCTCAGCGAAGCACTGTATGACCTTGCTTGCCACATTAGCGCGAAGGTACACCGACAGGGCGAGGGTCGGATCCACCTGCTTCACCAGGTCTCCAAGCTCTTCAGAGCATTCTAGTTTCTCTTCCTTCAGCCATTTTTCTAGGAGTTGCTTGCGACCTGTTGAGGGCAAAACAGTTACGATACGTTTGTTCAAAGAATACATTTATTTCCGACTTGCATGGTAATAGTTTTAACCAATTATAAACATGGTGACTTTTAACTCACTGGCAAATCCTTCAGGGGGTTGAAGGAACTCATGAATATAGAAAGATGTGATACTGATAACTCAACAAGACTTTGGAAGAAGTTCCCGATATATTTTGGAAAGAGTTGTGACATTAGTCCTGGTTAGGTAGTCAGAGACTTGATGGTAGTGCTGAATGGTCTGCTACGTATCATACCTTGCAGCAACACAGGCCGGCACAGCTCCAGGGACTCGAACTTGTTGAGTTGCGCCTGGTCGAGCAGTATACCGAAGTACTGCAGCAGCGGGGATGTTTGTCCAGGTTGAGTGGGCACTTGTTGGAACCGCTGGATGGTCTGAGGTGTGCGGAGGATGCCACGAGGCGCCATTGCTGCTACCTGGTAGACAAATGGAGGTTTTAGTATGTATTCAAATGACTTCATTCGCAGCTAATGGAACCTGCCAAAAAGGCTAGTTAGTATCCTTGAACCTTATCGAGCAGTGCGGCAATCACTATTCTGTCACGAGCTAAATAAAAACAGGCGTATGGGTTAGTCGAAGGTTAAGCTACGGTAGCAGAGATCAGTCTATGGATGGGTGATAGTTCGTACCATATCGAGACTTCTCCGTGCCTCGGAAAGCACGTTAAGGTGTTGGTTCCGGCTATCATTTGTAGATGGGCCCTATTTATTACGATTAGTCCCTGCAGTCGTTACGGGTAGTCGGAAGCCCAAAAGTCTGACAGCCAGTCTTACCAAAGAGAAAAGGCTAGGCAGATGATGACGCATTCAGATAGAATATGCCATTTGTGGTTTTGGTATAAACAAAAGCCCCTAAAAGTCACTCATGGTGAAAAATTCATACCCCATATTTATAGTACGCGTGTTCTCTGACGCGGAACCGATGGCCGGTGTCGCAATGGACAGGTGGCGGTGGTGACGTCATCCTATCGATCAGATCGTGAAGCGTTGCGTAACAGTGGGGTATGTTTGCTGTGCAAGGTGTTTAGCGTGAATGATCTTACTTTTTCGTGTTTGTTTATTACAATGGTCTGAATAATAAAACTTTTATGATATAGAATGTCTGTTTTGATAAGTTTATCATGGACATTACTTGTATCGGTGAAGGAAAACATCGTAAGGAAACCTGAACTTGTTATTAATAAGAGACTGAAATCGCCAACCCGTTTTGTGTAAGCGAGGTGATTAATGCATCTACTTCTCTGTATGAGAAGATGTATTTGCCCTACAGTGGGACAGGTATTATAATTACGCATACATAGAATGAAAAACCCCCCATTACATGGGACTTAAAAAAAAATCATAACTGATGAAATGTGGGTGTATTGTATGTCCACCTCTGCCAACCCAACTAGGAATACAAGCGTGATATTACGTTATGTAAAATGAAAAACATTAAAAAAGTAGTATTTTTCGTAACAGCATAGTCAGTATTTACCTTATATTTAATTCTTCGTAATGAATTTTATTCCTGCCCCGTATCAAAAGAGGTATATGTTAGTGTATATAGTATGCTTATAGTGGTACATATTACCCTCTACTTCACGATGGGCAGGTGCTGGTGACGCCATAGCTTCGATCGCACCGCCCACAGCCGTTGGGGTACTATTTATTTTATTAGTCATCGTATGTCTAGGATGTATTTACGTAGTATGAATGAACGATTACCTTTTGTTTAATGTTGAGCTATGATGGTAGGTATTGTTTTTTTTTTGTTGTGGCTTGTTTCTGAATATGTAGGTACCATATCCAGTAGTTATGAATGCGAAAGTATCTTTCTTTTGTTTTTTACCCTTTCACGACTAAACGGCTCATGGCAACGTAACAAAATTTGGCTAGGAGATAGATTATAACCTAGGGAAGGACATAAGATACTTGTTAATCCGTGACTTTGTCTACATCAGCGATAACTGACATTCACGCGGACGAAGTCGCTGGCAAAAGCTAAAAAACCAGCCTGCAGCGGCTCTATAATTCGTATCTATTATGTCGTCATCGTCTACCTCGATTATTCTTTAACTATGTTGGTGTCGGCTTCTCGCCAAACCGAATACAGCTACACACCGCACTACACCTTATATTCTGCTACATTTTACATGGAGCGACTACCTGTCTGACCTCCATAACCCAGTTACTGGGTAGCAATAATATGAATGCGTATAATTTAAGAACAGTAATCTCTAAGTTCTTGCACTTAAAATGGTATGCCAATGCTTTGAAATATCATATGGTAAGCTGTTTGGTTTGGCTGTTGTTTGGAACAAAAATGTGTTAGCCTACAGGTAGTTGGTCTGACTGTTTGTGTATGTGAGTTTGACTGTTTGAAAACGCACCCACGATACAGAATAAATTCCTAGTGTGAGGCAAAGTTAAAAAAAAAAACGGCAGAGCCCTATTATTTTTGGCAATGATCTAACCGGGACCCGTAGAAGTCCAGACTCTACAGTACATACCTTAGCGGCCTCTCCATACTGTCCATTAGTAAACAGCATGTTGAACTTCCTGACGAACAGCTCCTCAGCTCCGGCGAGGTTGTTGCGAACAGCTAATCTCAGCGCCAGTTCTGGGTTCTGAAGGACTGTGTTGATGTATGGGACTATCGAGTCTTCTTCCACGGTCACTGACAGGACCTGGCCTTTGCGGTTTACGCCTAAAAAGAAAATAAAAAAACGTCATTATCGTCTACCTAGCTGATTTTTTATTTCACAATTAAACAAGGGATTTTCTATATAGTAAGACTTAAATAGTCTAATCTATGATCTAATGATTCTATGTGTTTGACATATTGATTATTTTCAGACAAATACCCTATTTCAGGCGGTTGGCACACTGCACCGCATCACGCAGCGGGGTGCGTGGCGACGAACGACGAACACTGCGCGTGAATGCGTTTTCTGTGTGTTGGACTACGCGTGTTTTCTGTACAAACACAGATACTTGCGAACAACGTAAGAACACGCACTCCCGCGCTACGCTGCGTGACGCGGAGCAGTGTGCCAGTCGCCTATAGCATAATTCTAGATTAAACCGATTTTAATGTTTCTTTTTTTGTATGTGTTTAAGTGGATCCCTGGGGTGGTTCACATTCACAATTATTGGACCTGGTAGGTGGCACTCTTCGGTCAGGAGAAACACTATAGGGTCCGCCAGTTGCATATAAATTAATATAATATTTGTCGCCTATTATCGGTACTAATGAAAGCAGCATGACGCCTTCAGTACCTTGTTATACAAGACACGACATTTTATTTAGCAAGTCAATGTTTGTTAAGGTGGCAAAATGTAAAGTATGTTTGTAAATGCATTTTTACTGTATCTCATCTGCCTGGCCTTTCCCCATCTATGTTGGAGTAGGCTTATAAACATTATATGCAGTTGTATATATATGTGTGTAGTATATATTAAACATTGTATTCAGTTATACTACTGAATACAATGTTTTATACGGAGCGATTGCCTATTTGAAGGGACTTGTAGCTAAATAATTAATAACTGCAGTACGAGACCGATGCTTGTGGCCATTAATTTCATATTGAAACCCTTATTCACTCACACAACCCCTATAAAAATACACTATATTGAATTTTGATAGCGACACTTCGTATTTTAAATTGTGCAAAACGCATTCCACAAAAAAAACCGGCCAAGTGCGAGAAGGACACGTGCACGAAGGTTTCCGTACCATTCCCATCCTGTTTTACCCTATGGGGACGGACCTCTAAAAAAACATGATTCTGCCACACATTGTGGAGTAATATTGGCGTGTGTCATGCAAACCGTCCCAGCTAGTATTATCTAACCGCTAGACATTTTCCATCGTTAATGAGTAATTATCGGAAAACATGCGTCGATGACTCATTGAGCACACATTTATTTATAAATAAACATAAATAAAACATCATTGACATGTACATGTTGTCGTTTTGATATGATATTATCCTAGACGACAGACGTTGGAACATGTTCTGATAACCTACTGGCTTTCAACCTTAATTGAAATGGTTTTACTAACACTTGACAAAACATAATTGGCGAAATGTGGGTGTTTTATAAATACACCTCTGCCTAATCCTTCGGGGAATGCACGCGTGATGTTATGTTATGAAATATTTGACAACTTAACAAAAATGACATTCATATACACAACAAATCTATACTCCATTTAAACAACCTGCTTATCATCAAAATAACACTATATCAATTAATAATCGTTAAAATTTGATTAATTATGCCACAGCAAATTGAGTCTTAATCGACGCGACGCCTACATATTAACAAATAACACGCTAGTCTGTTACGATTAGAACAACAATGTGATAGCAACAACATTCCAGTAATATCTCTAATATTTAAAATACTCGTGTCACGGTGTTTGTAATTAAACTCCTCCGAAATGGCTCGACCGATTTTCGTGAAATTTTGTGTGCATATCGGTTAGGTCTGCGAATCGGAGCACATCTATTATTCATCCCCCTAAATGTTAAGGGTGGTCCACCCCTTAATTAAGTTTTTTTATGTTTTAGACGAAAAAAAAATGTTTTAATTTTATTATGATTTGGCATTGAAAAATACATGCAACTTCAAATTTCCGCCCTTCTATCACCAACCTATATGGCAAAACAAGATTTGCTGGGTCATCTAGTTATCTATATATCTTATCGGAATGGAACTAATGACATCGTCGTGTCACTCTGGTTTCCCCAAGGACAGTAAGGGTCATTACATTCGCTTCGTGAATTGCCAGTAATGTTATATCATGGGACAGCCCTTTGATTTCGGCAAACAGAATTAATCTGTGGCCTGTGTCCCAATTACAGGAACTACTTGGGTTAATGTAAACTAATATTATAAAGAAGCTTTATTTGTTTGTGTCTGTTTGTAATGTATAAACTCTAAAACTACTTAACCGATTTTAAAAAGTTTTCACCTGTTGAAAGCTACATAACAAATACTTTATTTTATTTAGAAAACTAGACTTTTAATGGGGTGGAGGGGTTGTGAAAGATCGAATGGAAAAGAACGAAGTCCAGGAGGACGAAGTCGCATGAGAAGTGCCTAGTCCTTAACAAATAAATATTGCTGGACAATCCACACAGCTTCATCTAGCCCCAAGCTAAGCAGAGCTTGTGTTATGGGTACTAGATGACTGATATACTTAATACAATACATTACATAGATAGATATTTTTATTATACATAGGAAATACCCAGAACACCCGGAACAAATATTTGTAGATCGTACAAACATTTGTCCCAAGGCGGGAATCGAACCCGCAACCTCTTGCGTCGCAGGCGGACCTTCGCCCGCCGCGCCACAACGGTCGAAAATTTAACTTAAAATTTAAATTAAACTTAATAAAAGCGTTGCAGGGTTTGCGTATTTGCTCATGCATAAATACTCCGTATGCGCGGCCTGGTTATCATCACATAACTATTATATCTTAGTGCATGAGTTAAGCAGAGCACAGGATAGTCAGGATCAAATACATTCTACAGAAAACCGCCCTAATATTGAATGAACGAAGCTAAGAAGGGCACGAGGTGGTGACATTTGTGTGTTCAATGAGATTTGACGGCACGGTTGGATCAGTGGCTGAGTGGTTGCTGAGCTGCGTGTCGTGGGTTCCATTCCCGTACGGAACAAATATTTGTATGGCCTACGGGTAGTTGTTTTACTGGCTGTTTGTGTTATGTGAGTTTAAATTTATACGATACAGGATAAATATTTAGGGTGTGGTAACTTTATTTTTGAAGAAAAAAAAGCAAGGATGAAAAAAAGACAAGTTCAGATATAAAAACAGAATACTCACCAATAATCCCGCCAGTGGTTTCGTGGGGCGCCGTAACGAAGATCGTGTCCGACGAGATCCGGTTCATATAGATACAGGTGCCGGTTTCAATGTCATACATATGAATGTAGCCGTATTTGGTGATCAGGTAGATGACGTCATACTTGGGGGAGACTTGCATGGCGACCGGGAAATCGTTCTGCGCTTCAGCGGGGAAAAATACATCGACTGCTTTCTTGAGGAATGGCTGGTTACCTGCTGGGGTTTGGCCGACCTCTGTGTGAAGAGAAAATTGAGTTAATTTTGTGAATTAGGGATCTGTGGGGCTGGACCATTGCTTGTATTTTTGGTCGCTGATAGTTTTAATAATACGATATCTATAATTTGTATGCGAAGCCTGCCTAGGAATTAGAAATATTAAAGATAAAAAAGAATTGAAATGAAGCGTCTTCTGCATTTTCATTCATATGTGTGTAATAGACATTTGTAGGTCAAGGCATTCGCCAGCATATATTTATTCATTCAATATATTTCTAGTCTTATGGTAATGTCTGCTACGATCAGAATTACATCATAACTTGATGTCATTGATTTCCGACTTTTAAATACTAAGTTGCTTCTGTTAACGTGTCAGCCAACCTCAATAATTAAAATGATTATTTTAATTTATTATTGTTATCTTCCAAACCTTACTGGCCAGCATGTTAGAATAGGATAGTGTTGTTAAAAAATCTGTTTGGTCCGATAGTTGGATTACTCAAAAATACTGGACATGCATTTCTTCACCAACATTGACGACGATATAGTGCGTTGAAATTACGCGTGACGTCACGCCTTGTTATGTAGAAGTGACGTCACAAGCTCCACCTACTGAACTTTGATGTGCTATATCATTGTCACTTTTTATAGATTTGAGTAAGCAAAAAATACGTACCCAATACTTTTTGGTAATCCAACTGACGGACCAAATAGACTTATTATATTTTTACCTAGGACACTTCCCTATTCAATGGAATTTGCTTCTAACACCATTTCAACTCAAGCAGACGGATAAATGTTTTTTTTTCTCACCAATAATGTGCAGTTTCCCTCCCTGGGCAGTTCTGACGGCGAAGCAGAAGAGGGTTGAAGGTTCCGCATTGCCCTCAGCCTTGAAGGTCGCGAAGGAGGCCGCATGGCCCTCGATGGGTTGTGAGCACTTGCGCTCTACCGAATAGAGCTGCATCGCGCCAACTACGCGGTTCTGCTGCGCTGAGATACCTGAAACGGACAGAGAGATATGGTTAGAATGAGGAGCAAGCTAGATGAAAAAGTCGCACCATAAGGGTTCCGTTTTAACCACTTTGAAAATGGAATACATAATGTATTTTCTATGACGGTACCAAGCGGATCAAACCGGCAGAGGGAGTCAGACTCGCCCAGCGAGAATGTTCATTTTTTTATAATTAAAAAAATATCAGGCATGTTTATGTAGATTCCATAATACGCAAAAAAAAAATATTCAACTTACCAACTAGCAGCAGCCACTGTTGTTTCGGATCGGTCCTATAGTTAATGATCTGACAGTCAGCAAGCGACGAATGCCTATCAAACATTTTGACAGGCGTCGAGTCTCCTTCCATGGACCAGTGGTACACCGACATCTTGGTCACCAACGCGAGGGTATTTAAAGATATCCACTTCCAGAACACAATGTCTTCAGTCATTGTGTGAGCTTTCATCTTTGATTTCATCTCGATGTTGAAGATTTGCAGGGTCTTTTGAGCTGCTGGCAATTTTAAAGGATTTTCTATAGTTTTAATCTTTCATAGAGCTGTTAAGGGTGTAAATTGTGTGTGATGAGTTAATGGTAATGAGTGTGAGTTGATTATAAATATAAGGTCCGAACCTAAGTTAGTTTGCACTAAAGTGCACGAACATAATCGCCATTTTTTTTATATTGTACGTAACTTGATAATTAATTTAATACATTTTATAAAAGGAAGAAGAATATGAATCAAGTCCAAAATGATTCGACACTGTTTTTTGTTTTATTTCTAAAAGTACGTGTGTTTTCTGACCTAAAAGATAGCACCATTTAATTTGATTACAGCACAAAGAAGCCAAAAATATGCGTTTTAACCTTTTGAACGCCAGAGCACAAAAGTACGCGCGTGCCCTCCACGCCAAGCCTTTTGAATAAAAATGTTTAATTTCTTCTTTTGTTATCATTAACTTATCAATATCCATGGTGGATTTTAATTTGTTTCACGCAATTAAATAAGCCCGGGAGCTTCATTTTTAAGATTTATAAATAAACACACACATAAGTAACGATTTAATTGTTTATTTCCTGTTATAGTACTTACACACCGCATTTTAGTCACATATTTGTGAGGTTGGCGTACAGGGCATGCGTTCGCTTGTCATGTATTCAGTGTGTGTCAATGGCATTCAAAGGGCTAAGGTTGTAAACCCAGTTGTTTCTTTAACACTTTTAGTGCCCAGCACCCGGCTCCCGGGTCGAAAAAGAGTTTGTTTCTTGTCCCAGAACTCGCTTCTTGTCCCAGAACTCGCTTCCGAGTCGTACATGTAAAAAGCTATAGACGATATGTGAACATGCCCATCACCCCCTACCATGTACCTAAGCATTATGTAATTTTGAGCATGTCCTCGAGCTCGGAGCTCTGGTTGGGAAATTCTGGAACTTATAACCCTAAGTCTTAGTGAACGTAAACATTCTAATAGATGTCAGATCAACCATCCAAGTGCGAGTCAGACTCGCACACGAAGAGTGTCATCGTACATAATTTAAAAAAAGAACACGTTTTTTGTATGGGGGTCCCCCTTTAATCATATATATTTCTATTTTAATTATTTCTTACAGCGGCAATAGATACACACTGTGTAAACTTCAACTGTTTACCTATTACGGTTTATGAGATACAAGCCCGCTGACAGACACACGGACGAACAGCGAAAGCTAAGTAATAGGATTCGCACACTACGGACTCACACTCTCGCAATCTTTTGGTACGAAACCCTAAAAACTTATCTCACTTAGTAAGATTAGGTTCATTGACTTAAGTTACTAGATCCTGCATTTACTTAAGTGTGACGACTACAATTAGCGTTAGCATCTAAACAGAGCTGTGGGGACTTGGGAGTATTATCAGAGGCACTGACCTACATTCATTAGTACCCATTAGATTGTTTCAGGTGGCACTGTAGTACTTAGGTAGGCGGTAAGTATTAGAGAATAACGGCAACGCGAGATCACGCCTCTAATCCCGGAAGGTTTAGACAGAAGTGTACTGATAAAGGGTGGTCCAACCATAACCAAAAAAAAACAGAATACTATCTTAATTTCTTGTTATTGTGATATTAAGATCTATGACAATTATGTGTGAAACAATATCGGCCAAATGCTAGCCACGGCTTCGGTGGCATACCTATTTCCGATGGGTCCATAGTTTCAATGACGCTGAGGCATAAGTGAGGTTCAATGTGCCGAATTATCTCATCCTTTAGCTCTTCTTTCACCAGTTAGGTTTTAAGCCCCACATAATCGAGGGTGAGCCTATCTCTATCACTTTTAGTTACATATTAGCAACAGATTAACTTTCTGTAAGATTTAGAAGACGAACAAATGTGTTGAGTTGCAGGGTAAAAGGAAGTACTTTCCTATGTAGTCTCATTGAAATGCAAGAAAAAACCAGAAGAATCTGTTATTGATGACAAAAACCTACACACTAGTATTTTCCCCTTACAGATCAATTTCCCAAGTGTTTCACATCCAAGCGGCAATGTACCACCTACGTGTCAAGTGCGAGAGTGCTGACATGGGTGGGCGTGCAATATACGATCACCTGAGGTAGTAAGCTCTCAAAAGCCTTAGAGTGTTGGTAACGATATTTTTTCTTCTAACATCTGTCATATATTTTAGTACGTATAAAAGGCATTTCTACTTTCTTTTCAATGTGAAACTCTATTGCGTAATGCGTTCTCGACTCCCTTACCGACCGACCGACCGAACGAACGTCTGACTGACTGACGTCATACTACTACTACTAACAACAACTTATAAATATTTTTTTTATAGTAGCCTATACTGTCCCACTGCTGGGCAAAGGTCCTTCCAAGTATTCTTTCCCGCGCCACTTCGTTCTAGCCAAGAAAGATGTGGCAGAGACCTGGACGTTTATAATTTTACTCTCTTCATGTAAGTAAACTAAAAAAATATTTCAATAACCAACAATTTCGAAGTTTCACACTTCCCGGGCGTGTCTTCTTCTAGACTTATAATTAATATAACTCTGAAATCACCAATCCGCCTTGATCAAGCGTGGTGATCAATGCCCATGCCTTCTATGTACGAGAAGAAGATTTTGCACTGCATTTTGTACAATAATAAGCTCGTATTATTATTAAAATCTTATGACATGTATGTTTAGTAAAGGCATTTCCAAGTGTATGATATAAGAATGGCTTATTCTTTGTGTCGGTTTGGATATTAAGTAGTCTCTTGAATCTTCAAATAGTTTTTAGTAGTATTTAGATGTTCTACTCGCGACATTGAAAATGATTATCAAAGGGCCTTGCGTTATCTGATAAAAGTGATGTGAGTAATAAAATAAGTGACTAATAGTTCCAAGGTTATTAAAAAATAATAATAATCGGCTTCATTTATAGTCATTGTTATCGATTATGACTGACTGGTTCGTTGATCTAGTGGTCAGAAGCGCTACTGCAGAACATGAGTTCCTAAGGTTGATTCTCGGGTTGGGCAGTGTTATTGGGTTTTTCCATCTGGAATTTTGTAATATCAACCCGGTGTTCCCCCCCATTACATTGAACTTAACATACCTGACGAAATGCGGGTCTATAATAGGTACACACTCTGCCTTACCCTTCGGGGAATACAGGCGAAATAAAAAAATAAAAAAAATACAGGCCAAATGTTATGCGTGATACTGTAAAGATTAAAAAAAAAAACTGACAGTCAATATTATTTTTGAAAGACTAAGCAACAGTACATCACTTGCAAATAACGAGTAAGTCCGCGTAACGTCTTTACCTTCAACAAACGATACTAAAATTGTATGCATACAAAGTGGAGCTAGGCGTCAGATAAAAGTATTTGTCGCTCAGACTCGTAATACGGTCGTTAAGTACAAGTCGATTCGGTCACTTCATGAGTCACGGACGCGTCTACTTGCCCCTACCAAGTTACACGGCGCAATATTATCTCACGATCCTTTCTCCACTGTGCCAGACGAGCGTAAAGAAGATTAATAGCAATAGGACCAGTTTATTAAAATGTGCGCAGAATACCCGAACGAGTGCTCGTTCAGCCGCATCCAATTCGAGGGTGAAGTCTGTTTTTAAAATGGGATATGGAATTTAGTAGTTGCCCAGCAAAGGGTTACAAAACAGGATTGGCTATGTTCCAGTCATACATATATTTCACTGAGTTTCATGTGTGTGTTAAAACCGCATCGAGGTTTTTTTTTATACTCTAGCGAATCCAGTCTTAGTACTCTTCAAATGTTACATAAGCAATTTCCTAAATGGCTAGACGTAGTATTTACGTCGCCAGATCATTACAATGAACATGGTAAGACATTGATTTTTGTATTAACCATCGATTTTTTATGCGTTTCATAGTAAATGAAATTCTCCGTAAAAAAAAACTGGTGTTTACAATCTCGCTAGTTTCATTATAAACTTACGGAATTCGCAATAATCCGGTTGTAAATCAACGTCTCAGAGTGCCGTTTCATAGTTCCCGTCGGCTGGGAACTATAAAACGGCAAATGAACTTGTTATCAAGTAATTTATGGGCCTTCTGTACGTATCGGTTAAACGGCATGATGGTTGCAGTTTGACATTAAACGCTCCAGATAATATCGTGTTACGGGGTCTGAGCGAGTAAATTGTGCACGCAAGTTCCGTATGGCGTTTACGTAATCCAAAGACAATCGAGTTGTTGTTACGCTTTGTAGCGGAAATTAATTCAAAATACGAATGAGAAAAAAAATGTTGAAACGAAAAGGTTTTGAGTGTATGAAACAGTTTAAAAATGCGGAAAGAGGGTAGTAGCGGTTCGCTCGATAAGGGAGGCAGCAAACAGAATACTGTATAGCAATTTGGGAGATCCCTATGTCCAGCAAATAAGTACTGGTACTTATATAGCTGGCTATAGGAACGTGATGTGTGGCAAATAGGAGAAGCCATAATATGCTGCAGAGGACTATAAAGAAAAGTAATGAAAATTTATAATTCTGAATTTAAACGGTTTAAGAAAAACTTAGATAGAACAAAAAATAAATAGGGTATTGTACGTGTTACGATTGCCTGAGCTACTGGGTGCAACCAGAAAATTATGCGATTAAGAAAGGAATAAAGGCCTAGTTACAACTTGAATCTGTATCGCTATAAACCCGATAAGAAGTCGTTAACGTAAATGTACGATTTTCTGTTAAGATTTTCTTCTGCATCTGCCCAGCCTTTACTCAAATAGGTTGGGTTCGGCTTGTAGTCCAACCGTATGCAACTGAATACCAGTATTTTTCATGGAGTGACTGTCTATCTGACCTCCACAACCAAGTTACTGTGTAATACTATCACCCCTAAATAAGACTGGTTTTCACATAATTCGCATTCTGATTACGCATAACAGTTGCTAGAGATCTTCAAACGATAGTCATGGAATATGCCAGTTTCAATGGTCTCTTTATGAGATGGACCAATCCAAGAAATTACCTCGGCAAGAGTAGTTAATTTTAAATCGATCGGTTCGTCTGTTAATTAAGCTACGAGCTCCAAATATTAGTTCTATTATTTCGTAGATCGGTAAATATTTTGTGTTTTGATGAGGAAAAGACCAGTGTGACCCATCAAAGGATGGTTTTCCTTGTAAAGATCGACAAAATGTTAGTTTAAGGGGATTACGTCTTTCAGCATCTACCGTGAAAGTAAATTTGGTGCAAAGTAATAAAGTAAAACCACAGAGAGACGCTGTGCCATGTCATCTTCCAGAAAAGATAATCCTTTGGAATAATATAAATCTTAAGGGCATCTTAAAGTTCCTTGGTACAGGTCCTATAGCAACAGCACACAGTTTATCCTAACAAAATACTGGCTGGTTACTCATGATAATTTATGAGAATAATTTCCATAAACCAATATTGGTATACTCAACTGTTACGTTTTAAATATCAAAATCGAATTTCAATACTACCAACAAAGCAATATCTAAACTTACTTAATCACTTTTAGTAAGAAAATGATACAATAAGTACCCAAAAATAAATCTGAACTAGTTCACCATACAAATTCTATAGCTGTCAAAAGGTCAACAACCTCCATTGATTGATTAAAGGTCGTGGGAATATATTTAATATGCGTGCTGTGTTGTTAGATATAGCTGATAGAAGTAGGTACGATATAAGGAGCGATTTCTTTGTTTTACGGCAGGTTTACTCATTTCGTTCATAATTCTAATTTGGAACTAACAGAGTAAGTTTTGAAATTTGAGAATTGAAATAAATTGTATGATTTGTTCTTTTGTAAACTTTAAAACTTGTTTGGTCATTGTAGAAGCGTTGAATAAGAGTTCTAGGGCATGTCATAACTCAATCATTATTAAAGAAAGCAGTATACCTACTGGATATCCATAGACAACAAATTAAGGTCGCGACAAGACTGGTAAGGCGACGATGACACAAACAAAATCCGAACGCCGCATTAGCAATGAGGTCAGAACAATAAGCCAAAAGGGTATAATGGTGCCTTGCCAATGGGAACACAGCCTGCAGAAATGCACTGTTCTGAATTTGAACGTGACACTATGACGTCATACAGGGTTCTTTATCGACTGGCCTATATTTTATCAAGACTTAGTGTCTCCGTTCCAATTCTAGGTTTCTATCTTCGTTATTTCAAGAGAGATGTCATGTGTCGGGTAGCGTATTATTTCATTTTGGAAGTAGTAGGGCATTGTCTTCTACTTGTGACTGCATTTTTTGCGATTTGACATTAATCGTCAGTAAATACCAGAACTGAGTAAACAACGAAAAAATTCACCGTAGAAAAAAGATGACGACGTGCTGACACGCAAAGCCATTTTGCACGTTATTTTAAGAGCAACCAAAGACTTTTTGGAAACAAAACGTAATTTAATAGACACTTTCACTTTTGAATGCTACCTCATTCAAGGTATAGGCTGTATGTCTCGCGATTGTTTGCCAAACGTTTAAGAGACCAATCGAACTTCGAACGGAAGTCAAGGCTGATGACGCAATAACAATTATCACTTCAGAAAATCCGTTACGTAAGAGCCCTTAAGATGGTTTAATATGAGACCTCAGGGTGTTTCAACTTTATATAAAGGTATTCCGGATTAGGGGCCCATTTTAAATAAAATCAAGCTTTATTCTGAGTGTTCATTGGATTTATTTTTATGCAGATTTGATAAAGGATCTAGTTTTATGTAAATTTTCCGGGTGTAACCCTTATGCCCTTATATAGGTTCCAACAACAAACCCGCCAAGATAAGGGGATAGTCAAATGGGTTTATGCTTTCAATGAAAACATACCTAACAGCGTGTCAGAGAGAATCGCCCACGCTTATCACAATTATTTTGTTTCTAAGAAATTCTGACTGCTCGCTACCGCTATCATTTCATATACTAAGTACCAGATAAAACGGGCCTCAAGACGCATTTTATTACAGTGTCTTTATTCAACTTGAGTAGAACGATACAAGTCAATGCTCACGCCTCGAACTGAACCGTAGCCTCAGAGGCAGTAGAGCGGTAAGGCGCGATTGTTAGTGCCAACCTATCTCCACTTTGACCTTTCAACCTTATTGGACGGACAAGATGCTGTAGGCACTACTGTTACATACGCCACTACTTGCACATCTGAACATCTTGTATTGCAAGTAAATGTAGTTAAGATTGTTTTTTACTGGATGGAGGCCTAAATTTATTAAGTCATCTCCACAGGAAACCAGTAGACAACCTCCTAGATTGAACTGAGAGATGCCCATAAATTAAAGAAAAAAGAAAGATGTTTTTATATTAGAATGCGTGTGTAGGCGTTATAGACGAGATCGAAAGAGGCGTCTGTCATAGTCATTAATGTAGGAGGCTTCTTTCTATTTATATTCAGGATTATGTCTGTAATGTTTATGCCTCGAACTAAACCGTGATAACTGAGTCAGTGGAGTGGTAATACGAGCTGGGAATTGCCACCGACTAGCTTCCACTCTGACCTTTAAACTTAGTGACATATTGGTAGAGATGCTGTACCATTGCTATGTACGTCATCACTTGCCCGTCACGTAATCACAAAATACGTCGTGGCTTTTACAAAGTCTCGGTACAAAGCGGTTGTTTGAAATTTCGACATCGTCCAGACGAAAATAGCGTCTAACCTTTTCCTTATTGAAGAGGGGAAGTTAAACGACTTCTTAGTAGGTATGAGAAACTCGGGAGCGACACAAAAATAAGGTCATTACGTGCTTAAAAGGCTTTTATACTTTAACCGACACATAAAAGTGAGACCACATCATCTATCTCATAATACAAGTGCAACGACTCCCAACTTTATAAAATTATACATATAATGTTATTGTCACTTCCGTTTGCCGTGGTGTTTAGTGCCAAGAATACAAAAGCCGTATACATACAAGCATGTGAGTCATTGCCAGAACAGCGCCGACCGCAATGGTCGCCTCTATGCGTGATGCAATCAATAAATGAAAACGGCGCAGTACTTTAAATATCTGCGTGAAATGGAATGATCTAAATTATTTAAAATTTTAAATATGGAACGAATTCAGACGCTTTCGTACGGAAAAGGCGGTTCGAGTTTTTTTTTTCTGTTGAATGTATCTTGGATAATATTATATAACCCACTAAATATGAATGAAACATATTTCTAGAGAAGCTCGGGCAGTAATAATAGGCTGTAGGGTTACTTTTTTTGGGTAACAATTATGGCAGAATGCCCAAGGTTAGTGCCGTAACAGGGATCCTAAGTTCACACTCTGGAACCGAAGTTGTGCGTCCATGACATGGTTCATACATTTAACATTGATATACTCTTCCACCAACGTGCCAGTTGACCCA
The DNA here is from genome assembly GCA_905147745.2 of Phlogophora meticulosa. NCBI lineage: Eukaryota > Metazoa > Arthropoda > Insecta > Lepidoptera > Noctuidae > Phlogophora > Phlogophora meticulosa. Next base: position 11,784,587 of record LR990537.1, on the reverse strand, counting down.
CTTGGTATACTCACCTTTTCAATATTTAATAGGAATGCCTTGGTATTGACCAACGGACATTACTGTTGACTCATTAATTACAAAATTCAATAATTTTTTCGAGTGCTTCCCTTATTATGAAGACAGCATAACGAGAGTAAGGTTGGCGTTTGAAAAATAGCTAGCAATATAAAATAGCCGTGACAAAATACACCGACAGTAAGACAAAAACCAGCTGTCCGGAAAAAATGAACTTCTGCATCTTCCTAGACGTTTCCCTACTGTGTTGGGGTTGGCTTCCAGTTTAGCCGGATACAGCTGAATACCAGTATTTTACATGGAGCGACTGACCTCCACAACCCAGTTACTTTCAGTTGTCACTTTCAGGCACCCGTAAAGACTGTGAAAGATCTACAAATGACAGCCGGGACCAACGGCTTAACGTGCTTTCCGAGGCACGAAGGAGTCGCGATTTGCAATGAACGGTCACCCATACACAGACTGACCTCGGCAAGCGTAGCTTAACCTACGATCTACCCGTGCGGCTGTTTTTAATTAGCCACGAGCTCCTCCTCAAAAAATAATTTGTGTAAGTAATATATTTCTTATGATTTATTTTACCTCTACTGAATAAACACGTCCAAAAGCACTGTTTATTATTTTGCCAACGGTACTGATAAAAACAATAGATTTTTGTGTACAACCGAAATAGATTCCATTCAAATTCTGTTTAATTACGACTATACGTTTATTTGTGTGATTTGACTTTTCGCTTTTGCTGTAAGCCAATAGGATTGTCTGTACAAACAAATGACGTGATCAGATGGTGATAATTTGACACCGAAAACGTTATCTTTAATTAGGTACTGGCTGAATACAATGTGTGAGAATATCGCAATAAAGTATACTTAAAAAAAAGATACATGTATACAGCCACACACAACTTTCAAACATTAATATAATTTAAAATCACCCTTTCAATTCTGTCTTAACTACAAAGATATAACTCGCACACAATATTGGCAGTGTGGTACAAAGATGAATAATTTTGTCTGTATACCAAACTCTTTGTCAACAGTACATATGCGTTCTTTTTTCTTTGTCTTAACGTTTCCAAAAATACGGAAGACCACGACGCACATTCGTCCGTTGCGGTCAGTAAACGACGCAGCGTAGAAAGCGATAGTATTTATTTATAAACTGCATTATGAACTATTAATAGTTTTACAGTCTAGACAGAGAACAATAATTAAAGCCATCTCCTTCCATCACACTATCGTAAATATGCTATGGATCGCGTTATGTATTTTAATTCAGTCAGATACTAGTTATATATGTTATATATCCATATTATGCAGAACTTTCCTTCTAGAGATCCCAATTATATACTCCGGCGACTTTTAGGGCTTCGACGAATATGTGCGGCGATGTGTGTGATCAATATATTCGTCAAAAGTTCTCTACATTTCACGACCGATGTGGCGCGGCGGGCGAAGGTCCGCCTGCGACGCAAGAGGTTGCGGGTTCGATTCCCGCCTTGGGACAAATGTTTGTACGATCTACAAATATTTGTTCCGGGTGTTCTGGGTATTTGATATGTATAATAAAAAATATTTATCTATGTAATGTGTTGTATTAAGTATATCAGTCATGTAGTACCCATAACACAAGCTCTGCTTAGCTTGGGGCTAGATGATGCTGTGTGGATTGTCCAGCATTATTTATTTGTTTCTTGTGTTATCATCATGACAATTGGCCGGCTTGTGTGGGTTACTCGTCGATATTTAATACTAGCTTTTGCCCGCGACTTCGTAGGCGTCGAAAAAAGAATAAAATATGAAATGTCTATTTTTATTTTTGCAGATATTTTAAGTTACATCATTATAACATCATACATCGTTGACAACTGCGTTCAATTCCATGCAGTAGTTTTTGTGTGACGCGTGTGTATACAGACAGACAAAAATCCTAAAAACTTGTTTTGGCTCTGTTGCTCTAATAAAGACCTATTAGATATTATTTTTTCTTCAAAAATGTATAATATACAGTCAAAGGCCTGTTACAATATTATTATATGTATAGATGGCAATGTTCTTAAAAGGGCCATGATCACGACGTGAACTGCAAATTGACGATACAATCGTGACGCTGGAAATTTGACCCTGCTTAATAGCATTTATCATCATCTTCATCTGCTTAATATAGCTTAAGTACTTAGGGCACTTTTTCCGCAATTACTTATCCGGCTAATAAACTAATTTGAAAAATTAGTACCGAGTACAGAATTAAGCAATTTATGTTGCCCGCGTCATCACCTGCCAAGCCTTTTCCCAATTACGTAGGGGTCGGCTTTCCGTCTAACCGGATGAAACTGAACCCCAGTATTTCACTCGACGGCGACTGCCTATCTGACCTCCATGACCCAGTTACTGGGTAACACGATAGCTTTGGTCAGATGCGTTATCAAACTTTCAGGCTTTTAATCGCAATAGTAAACTTGATAGAAACAAAAATGCAAGCATATTTTGAGAAGAATGATGTTTTAAATTTCTTAGGTCGAGTTTATAAGTTTCATGGTCTTGGCTAGCTTGTTACCGCAGCAGCCTAATCTTCGACACACATCTCCCTTAACACCCATTAAACAATAGGGGCGTGTCTATTCTTGGATACATCCATTGAACACAATAATTACAACAAGTATAAGGACCTCTTGGCTAAATAAAAACAGGCGCACGGGTTGATCGAAGGTTAAGCTACGCTTGCCGAGGTCAGTCTGTGGATGGGTGACGATTCGAAATACATCGAGACTCCTCCCTGCCTCGGAAAGCAAGTTAAGCCGTTGGTCCCGGCTGTCATTTGTAGACCTTTGACAGTCGTTACGGATGGTCAGAATCCCGAGTCTGGCAACCAGTCTTACCAAGGGGTATCGTGTTGCCCAGTAACTGGATTGTGGTGGTCAGATAGGCAGTCGCTCCAAGTAAAATACTGGTATTCAGCTGCATCCGGTTAGACTGGAAGCTGAACCCAACATAGTAGGGAAAAGGCTAGGCAGATGATGATGGAATTATATCAAGTACTATTAACACTTTCGCTGCCCAGTTAAAAAATACGATTTAACTTGTATGTCACACTGTTTGGCAAATAACAATGTGTTGGTACATGGTAGGGGGTGATGGGCATGTTCACATCTCATCTATAGCTTTTTACATGTAAGACTCGGGAAGCGAGTTCTGGGTACATGAATAAACTCTTTTTCGATCCGGGAGCCGGGTGCTGGGCACTAAAAGTGTTAAAGAGTTAATAAAGCTCCCAAATTAAAATCACCCATCAATATTCATGAGAAGTCGACAGTCCCTTACAGAGTCGGGTAAATGCCGTTTATAGTGACGTGTACTGATAGGCGTTACATTCGTTGTGATATCGGACGTACTAAAAGAGGGGCGGTTCTCTTAATGATGTTGTTATGTGCAGTTCAAAGCACTTGGTAAGTATATGCGAGGATTTTATTACAAAAAAAAATGTATATTATTAACAAAAAAACATGTTTACATTTATTTTTTTGTTGTATTCTTATCTTAGTATTCGTATTTTCCCAAGTGTTATTATTTATTGTGTAAAAGTTGTTCCTTTTTTGCCTTATTTTCAAATTGATACTCAATAAAAACGTTTTCACAGAGATTAGAATAGAATGGGCGTATTGACCGAGAAAAGATGGTACTAAATTAGGACATAAAAACTATAGTAGCTTCTATTACGAGAATATCAAGGCTGTTAATACATTACAAAGATTCTGTCATACAACTGGTTTCTTAGGATCCATTTTCAATCTAGGGAGATCATTTTTGGTATAAAATATGGTAGCATGGAACCATTAACTGGCATGATTAAGAGATTTGTAGACACAAACTGATACCATGAGTGCAGTACATGATTTCAGCTTTTTCCTTATTTTTACGTTTTTTTCTGTTTCATTATAATTTAAGTGGGTTAGGTAGAAATCATGGGGTAGTCACAAGCCAGAAAGTCTGACAACCAGTCTTACCAAGGGGTTTCATGTACCCAGAAACTTGGTTATGGAGTTTTGATAGGTTGCTCCATGCAGATGTATTCACCTGCATCTGGTTAAAGTGAAAACTAACCCACAATTAGAAATAGGCTAGACAGATGGTGGTTCCATGGCTAAGACAGGTGTTATGCAAGAGAGTGTTGTATTGCTCATAGAACACATTTTTGTATAAAACAACTTTTATATCTTACAAACTAGTAATGAAATAATGTCTGATAATGCTGAGATGCTGAGCATGATCAATAAACTAAAACTAGCATACCTTCAACCCCTGCCTTCCCCTTCAGAGCAATAACCTTGCTGGCTGGATTCATGATGGCAGAGTCTGCACTGATTGGCCGACGGATGGGATTGGTGGGGTCAGCCATGTCGATGATGACCACCTCCGCGGTCTCACCAACCTTCTCGCGGACACAGATGAATTTGTCCGACTCCATTGTGAGTGTGTTGAAGGAAATGGAGGCTGGATTGATGCCCACATTTGTGAGCTGCAAAGAGGATTGAATCATATTAGAATTATGGTATTAAAACTAAATTGCATAGATACAACAGTATGGTGGACCTAACCCTCACTTTAAGAAAGCTATAATTTAACCTTTATTTTGCCTTTATAGTCAACCTCATTATTAATTAACTGCTAACCGACATTAAGAAATCTAGTATTAGTACTCCTAGCATTTGTAACTTTGCATATTTCTGCATGCAATCAAACCTTATTAAAAAAATATGAATGAATTGGGTAATTTTGTTCACACAAGAACAATATATATGCTCCAATAATAAATAATTTGATTTGCATACTTAGTCATAGTATGTAGATTTAATATATGCTTTTCATGCATATTCATAACTGGGGATTCCTCTATCTCTCAAGTACTGTGGCGCCCCAAACATGACTCTATTTGTATTTGAATATGGTTTAATTTTATTCAAAAGATCTCAATGTTTCAAGCTATATGGCAGTGGAGAAGAAAGCTGACAGTCTTCAACTATTGATTTCTTAAAGGATTTTTTATTTTGTTTTTCCTTAGCCTATAGCAAATAAAGAAAGAAAAAAAATTAAGGAACTAACATTAGAAAATGTTATGGATAATTTCTCATTAGATTCTTATGTTAATTGTGTTGTAAAAACATATTTTTTTTAAAGAACCTATTGCCCAATAGTATGACAGAGCATTTTAAAGACACAAAAGTTAAATGCTTAAGATTTTCATAGAAGTAGGCAAGATAAGAGATGTTATGCCTCAAAAGGATTCCTATTAGTTATCAGTAAAATACTCAAACTACAAAATACAAAGTTTAAATGTCTGGTCTATAATTTGTGAAGTTCAATGTTTTCTGCATCACCTAAAGCTAATCTAGTCCTTTGACTTGTATGATAATAAGATAAGAAAATGTTTCTTTTTTTTTCAAAGTCATTAATATGACTAACTGTGTATTATTACTTTCATTTTAAAAGAAGTTATTGGACTTATTGTTTGATGGTTTTTATTATCAATTGTTATAAGTACTCAGCTGTGGTGACTAATTACAGATTAAAGCTGACAATGTTTGCTTTAGTCCAACAAATCCATAAAAAACATTTTTTTTCTTGATGTTCAAGTCTTACTAGGTTTCCTTTGATCAGATTCTAATTGGATTAACATTTGTTATGATATTCGTGTCATGTATGTTACCAAATAACAGCAGAGTTACTCTCAGCCTTAATTTTACAAGGACAAGGCATAATTTCCACTTAAATTCTGTTAATGTAGGTAAATCGTGACATAGTAATCCTACTAAACTGTATAACTTTGACCTGAATGAACGAAATGTTGGCATTGACTCCCGGACCATATGATCCAAAGGGAATGTGGAACAAATCAATACCGGCCGCTAGTCCCGCGGGCTCGGCGCCACGGCGGATAGGGGGTGGCAACTGTCACTGCGATAATTGCGCAATGCCATTATAACCGCCACATAACCACCGCACCATACAAAGAAACGCACCATATACACCCCGACACATCCCCCTGACCTAAACTGATAGATTGCTTCCTCAAAGGAAACGCTATCGGCAAATCCAATAAACTGATGGGCGTACTCACCTGTAAATGCTCCTGAAAACGTATTGGTAATATTTGCGCCATCGTTGCGTATCCCCACGCCCTAAATTAAACGAACCGGACAACAAGCGACCCTTTGAATTCACCAGCTCTGAAAAAATTTCACAAATCAATTCACTGCTGTATCATCCGAAAACACTTTTGACAATCAACATGGCGTTCATGATCGTAAAGAAAATGACAACGGCCGAAACGCGATAAATTTAATTAACAAGAGGAAAGTGTGAATCCCGAATTTACTCACATTTTTTTAAATACTACATTAAGATAAAATGAGGGTTAATAAGTTTTGCTATTTCGTAGAAATATGACGAACAATCTACACCCGCGGCTGCCACATATACAAATGAATGAAATGGCAGATAATGTATGAAAAAGAAAGCATGAGCTTTGCGTTTTTTGGCTGCGTTCCTATTTAGGGTTACTATAGAAAACCTTCTTTCTGATTTCATTCATAACTTCGAGTAGAAATCAATATAATAATGTTGTGTTAATTTATCAAATATTTAACAGCTTGTGATAACTTGATTCAGTTTCTATTCTTTATGTGTAGTTTCTGATTTATTTATAACAGACCAGCTATTTTAGAATTCAGTGCTATTGTCTAAAAAGTAAAAGTAGGATGTAAATCCTATAATAATCCACTCTCAATTTTTATTTTAATGTATGATTTGTTTTATATCAAAGTTTTTACGTACCTTAAATTTAGTATAAATAATTTATATGGTAACAGTCATAAAATGAATAATAGGAATGTTCAACAAAGGGAGGAAGGAGGCTTAGAAAATTTAAAAATTATTTGAATGGTTACACAAATACTTTTTCCTCCGTTTTTCTCCAAATAATCAGAGAAAGGAGATAATTTACAGTGAAATAGTTTGAATAGCTGTCCTACAAAATCAAATTTAGTATCTGTTAGCTTACGTATTCCATGGAGACAAAAAGATATAATATTATTTTAAGCATAGCTTTTCTATTCTTTCATTTACTCGTAAATAGATTGTATCAAGCTTTCTCGCTTTCTACCACCGCAGAAGACTAAAAATTGAAACAGTCTATAAGTCTGTCTGTTTCTATTTGGCCATTTGACAAAGGTGTCAAATCACAACAAAGGTTGACTTGAAATGTTTTGAGTGTGGATTGCATGATTTGCATTTATTTTTCGATCAGACATATTATAATCAAAAATCAGTTAAAATGGTAAATTTAGTCAGCAGATGAAATCGTGGAATGAATACTATTAATAATTTGCTTAATGTACACCTTTACAGTTTCAGTTCGGGTTCAACATGTTTCATGAAATCAGCAGGCCCTTTAACATGACCTACAAGTGCTATTCTGTCTCTATGTTGCCTGGAAATGAGAGACAGGATGTGGAAAGAGGAGGAAAAAGTAAGATCTTTCTCTGTATACCTCAAAAGTGACGGGTATATAGGGAGAAACTATACTCCATAACATATTACTTAGTCCATACACAGACCTTGGGAAGCAATCAGTTGTCAATAAGTAGGGGGGACCCATCCCCTGACACTGAATTTTAATAAGAAATCATTGCTTGTTCGTTGAATAAGTGTAAATAAAGGAATAGTCTCTGATCATTTGATGACTGGACAAAAATGTAGATGTGATAAAAAAATACGCATTGAAGTCGTTTTCTGGGTAACAACCACTCAAGCCTACATAAAATCACCAATATCATCACAAGAACAGCCTCTAGTTATACAGAGAAAAAACAAAAGTAAAACAAGTATTTTTACTAACATCAAATCGAAAGCCTAATGTTGTAGCCAGGTACAAAGATGCCATTGGCAAAAATAATCTACTTTTGAAAAGAGTTCTGCCATAAACAAACACACAACACAAACTTAATTATTATGTTGTCATCATTTTGATAACTTCAATCAAAACAGCAACATGTTTTTTTTTCAGTCATAATGCCACCATCGGCATTGGAACAGCTGACAAGGCTGAATATTGAGTACCCAATGATATTCAAGTTGACAAATAAAAAAACAAAAAGAATCACGCATTGTGGTGTGTTGGAGTTTGTGGCTGATGAAGGCAGAGTTTATTTGCCACATTGGGTAATGTATTAATTAATTCAATTCAATTATTTATTTTACTAACCACAGAGCATGGAATTGCTGCATCTAAGGGACTAGTGACCTGACCCCATTACTATAGACATGTTACGCAAAATATGCACAGAGTATTTTGTTCTGGGTATTTACTATGTATCATAAAGAATATCTAGCTATGTAATGTATTGTATTAAGTATATCAGTCATCTAGTACCCATAACACAAGCTCTGCTTAGCTTGGCGCTAAATGATACTGTGTGGATTGTCCTGCATTATTTATTTATTTTTTCGTGGATGTTGGATTGTCAAACAATACAATACTATAGGCATAGCGCTTAACTGAGTTGGTTCCTGAGGTAGTGAAGTGGTGCAGGAGGGGTAACATACGATATTACAGTAATGTTTCACTATGATCATGATGAATATTATAGAAAATATCTGTTACAATATCAAGACCTGGTGTCTGGCTCAAAAATCATCACAATAACAATACTTACTGATGTGCGATATGAGTGTTTGTGTCTGCTGATCACATTCTTTCTTGGTAATTGGTGGCCCAGTGGTGTGCACTCCATACAAGCAATTAAGCACTGCATACCCTGTGATACATATGTACATACATACACACCCCTCTAAATGATAAATAATTATAATTAAAAAAACATGGTAATTTAGCCTAGGTACTTGCTTGTTGTACAAGCTGGTATGTTTTTTTTGTTTGTGCCATTTTTTTTATTATGTTGTCCCTGTCTGTAATATCTGTGAACGCCACTGTGCTGGATCATATTATGTGTGTGACAAGTTAAAGTTACAAAAAATTATGTATATGGATATTATAACTTCACTTAAAAATCTATCATGTATTGGCTAATGATCACAATGTCGAATGGCAATGCTGTCATTCTTTTGGGCACTTTTCCCGTTGACAGCAATGCAGGTGAAGTTTTTGATGCCGTATCCTATTTTTTTCTCTTTTATGTATTCAACCAGTCCCGTTTCTCAGAAGACACTTAATGGTTTGTCCAATAAAACATGTTAATCTTTTTAGATGATGACCAACTTAGTGGTGGAGGAAGGAGCACTACTTCAAATAGAGAGTGTGTCTCTGCCAGTTGCCACATTCTCCAAGTTCCAGCCTTTATCTGAAGACTTTCTAGATATATCAAATCCTAAAGCAGGTAGGTCAATGTAGTTTTGATACTTTGTAATACCAAATTCTTTTAAATTATGTATGACCAGTATTTTGGGCAGTCTTGTGTAGGAATGTTGTCAATGTTATTGAAATTGACTCCGATATATTTCAAAAATTATCGTTTGTATTTGATAAACCTAATAGGTAAATCATATGTTCTCAGCTTCTGTAAACAGTAAATGCGTATACGCAAAATTTCAGTATTTTTTGCGGAGAATTCCGGTCTGTATAATTTTTTACGATAGGCATACAAAATAAATTGTTGTGTTTTAAAAGTATCGTTTATGAGACGTTTTCGACACTTGTTTTTTGTAAATCTTGTAAAGAAAAAAGTAAATTATGAAAAATATAGTGCGTACTTTTAACTATTTGTAAGGTCGAAGGTCTAATCATCGTGTACTCAGTATCTTATACAGCATATCTGACAACAAATTCTGATCTTATGTCACCGCTCAAATTACTGAATCTGTTTCCACCACTTCTGTGATCTGTAAACACTTCTACCTTTGCTAAGAATTGGAGTTCAACTTATACTGGGTCGCTAGGTGTAACGCGCGTTGATGTCTTTTCTATGAAAGACATAAACGCGCGCTACAGCACCTTCACCTTGACTCTTTCCTAAAACAAATACTTTTTACACTATCTCTTTTGCACTTCAATTATTAGTAATGTTCTAATAAAATCTGTTATCGATAAAGCATAAAACTAATATATCAAAAATAGAAAGCTCAGAGTTTTTTTATAATGAAGACTGGCACAAAATATTTTATCACTTACTTCTAGCGAGTTTTTATTCGACCTCAGTAATCCCGACCTCTTTTTCGATTTTAGACATAATACATTTAAAGATATACAGTTTAAAAGTAGCACGGGATTACTTTAAGGTTTTTTACGAAATAAAAACCGAATTTAAGAAACATATTTTCTACAATATTAATTCTTTCTTAACGAGACATTACACTGTCGGTGGCCACACTGAAGACGCACGTTAACTTGCTGGTCCAACCCTGTTTACTCCAACTCATATTAAAATGGAGCGACTGCCTATCTGACCTCCACAACCCAGCGACTGGGCAACACAGCACTCCTTGGTAAGACTGGTTGTCAGACTTTCGGGCTTCTGACTACCCATAACGACTGTTAAAGATTTACAAATAACAGCCGGGACCAACCGCTTAACGTGCTATCCGAAGCACGGAAGAGTCTCGATATGTTATAAACGGTCACCCATCCACAGACTGACCTCTTCAAGCGTAGCTTAGCTCCATTATGTTCTTAATTTTTTTTTCTTCTCTAACTACTCTTTCTGTTTCAGTGTTAGAGAACTGTTTACGTAACTTCTCCTGCCTGACCAATGGCGACGTGATCGCCATCAAGTACAACTCCAAGGTCTATGAGTTGTGCGTGCTGGAGACCAAGCCAGGGAACGCTGTCATCATTATAGAGTGTGATATGAATGTAAGTAAAAGATCCTCGTCAAAGATTAAAATTCATTAATGGAAATATGTATTCATGGTTGGCGTAGTGGCTGGGCGATTGGCTGTAGCGCGGTGTGTCGCGGATTCGCACCCCGCACGGGACAAATATTTGTATGACCTATGGGTAGTTGTTCTGGGTCTGGCTGTTTGTGTATGTGAGTTTGAATGTTTGTAAACGCACCAACGATACGGGAGAAATTCCAAGAGAAGGGCAGGGATTTCTTAAAAAAAAAAATGGCTCGGAATAAGCACTTGTTGGACGTCAAAAATTACAGACTCTCCCAATACGCCTACCCTTTACCACTTCCTAGTATTTTTACGGATCAAAAGCCTAATTCAATAAGCGATATGTTTTGGATACGTCTCGCATCGTTTGGAGGTTTCTCTCTCTGCGGATCCCTGGTAGCTTGTACCCTATTCAAACATTATAAAATATAATTTGCAAGTAAGTATATATACCTACATCGAATTACAAACACCCTTCTTTACTTAATAATAATTACAAATGAGTATTGTTTATATAATTAGTTATTTTTTGTTACATAATTGGTATTACTGAGTTTCTATTATATTTTTATTTTAGTACACTTATTTCCTCGTGCCCTGACAGGGTTCATAATTGATGTTAGCTCTAAATCTTTAGTGTACCTGTATTGTGGAACGCCAGATGTAAGGGGAAACGCCGGGAGGCGACGCCATTTTAAAAGAACGGCACCAATAAGGCCATACACTGACCTTATTTTGACAACCGATGTGGCGTGGCGGGCGAAGGTCTGCCTGCGGCGCAAGAGTTTACGGGTTCGATTCCCGCCTTGGGAGAAATGTACGATCTACTAAGATTTGATCCGGGTGTTCTGGGCGTTTGTGTGTTTGGATGTTTTGTATTAAATATATCAGTCATCTAGTACCCATAACAAAAGCTCTGCTTATTAGCTCTGCTTATTAGCTCTGCTTATTGCTCGGCTAGATGATGCTGTGTGGATAATCCAGCATTTTTTATTTATTTATTGGTGATGGAAAAAGGTCGGATGCGTAGTGCTCGCAACAGGCGTGCTTGTATGAACGTATACTAAGCAAAAGGAGTATATAAGGATCGTAGCATGTGGCGTTCTGTATTTTCCTATGTATGTAAATAAATAAATATGATATATGAGACAATTCTCTCAATCTTGCAATGTCTTCCAATCCAACAGGTAGAGTTCGCCCCGCCTGTAGGCTACAAGGAGATAGAGCGCGTACCCCGCGACGAAAGTGGCGCTTCTACCGGTATGGACGAGGACCCGTCGAACATGATGCCGGAACCCAGCGGCTTCATCGCTTTCAGCGGAGAAGGGAACCGGCTGGACGGGAAGAAGAAGAAGCTGGTCAGTGAGAGCGAGTCTGAGCCATCCTCGTCGCAGTCCAGACAGGTTGGTAGATTGAAATATATGCATAAATTGTCCACTATCAAATTATAATTGAAATTTATTAGTGTAGGGTTTTACAAACACTTTTACACGTCAAACTAACAATTTTTTTTTTTAATATAGTGAGGTCGGTGTTTCCCTACTCATCTGCCTAGCTTTTTCCAAACGATGTTGGGGTTGGCTTCCAACCGGATGCAGCTGAATACCAGTATTTCACATGGAGCGATTGCCAATTTACCTTTTTTGGATTTTTTATGGTGGCGGCAGTTTCAAATTGTTGACAATCGTTTTTCTTGGTTGATTTCGGAAACTGTTTTGCCATAAGTCTGGCAAAAGTGCCACAGTATGAATTAATCAATGATTTTATTTGCCAGAATATATGTCGTATGACATTGTTATCATAACAGTTTATTTTTTAATTTGAATTTTCAGCCATGCGATTATTTAAGTTGGGTAAAAAAGAAAGTAGTGTTTAATCGCCACATCATTTCGGGTAGGTCGCTAAATTCCATTTTTTTTTCTTTTTTTTGCAATGTGCTCCTCAGTATTCAGTTACAGGGTAATAAATAAATAAATAGGTATTTTAAGTTGTATTGATGATTGTACTTAGTTCAGTATACCTATGTATGTTTGTACAAGTCGCAAATATTTTATCAAAAACAGCTGGTCTGCAATATTTTAATTGGTTTTACTTTGGCACGGTTGGCGCAGTGGCTGATCGATTGACTGCTGCGCCGCGTGTCGTGGGTTCGATTTCCGCACGGAACAAATATTTGTATGGCCTACAGGTAGTTGTTCCGGGTCTGGCTGTTTGTGTATGTGAGTTTGTGTGTTTGTAAACGCACCCACGAGACAGGAGAAATTCCTAGTGTGGGGCAACGTTTTTTTAATAAAAAAACTATCATCATGCACATTCAATGTTGATGCGATATTGTTATTTTCGTGAAAGGTGCCTTAATCTGATGAAATTCCAACAGAATTGCATTTCATTGACAAGATAATAGTACTTAACGTCAATCCACATGTTACTAGTTACGATATAACGAAAGAAAAAGTGAGGCGCTGACATGATTGGTTATATTACCATAAATGCGCACGCGTTGCGCAAAGCAATGTGTAAGCAGTCTAGTTGGTTAGATTTCTTCATCACGCTTGTATATCTTGGAACGGGTAAACAGAAGGCTATAAAAATCTGCTATCGAAAGTGATCAGGCTTCTGAGGCACGGATGAGTCTCGTATATGTAATGAATGGTCAAAAATAGTATCGTATCGATATTGTTGTGCTGTATAATACTTGCTATCATCATTATCATCCTTCTTTGTTTACAGCTTAGTCTGAACTGATAGTAACAACATATCTGCAGTGCGTAATCAAAACAAGGGTTACATCAGCGTTTATGTGTATATTCACAGCACCTTTACGTGTGGCTGTTTTTATTTAGCCACAAATTCCACTGTTGACTAATAACCAGAGGTCGGAATTAGGTAGAGTTATTTATGTACTTACACTGATTTCATACAGCAAAAGAATAAAGTGGATATACCTCAAATCCCGGGATTAATTATAAAGACCAGAAAAATACCGTGTTTTATTAAATAAAAAAAATATTTACTTGTACACCATCTGACAGCTGATGTCCGAATGTCTTATCTATCTCTGAGATTTTTATTATTATTTATTAGTAATATTGTTGGCCACACGGGATTTTATTATAAATACCGGGAAATCCCGGGAAGATCCATATTAATATCAATATTTCGATGCAAGTACATAAATACATACCGACAATACCGACCTCTGCTAATAACTATTTGTTAATGAAACCTCCTTTCTTTCTAGCCCTACGTCCGAGGCATCCCAGACTACGACTACGTCATAGGGACACTGAAGTTCATCAGGAACTCCCGGCCTCCCAGCGCGAAGGAGGATTCACCCACGGAACCCTTCTCCGCATTCAAGGGCGAGGGGTTCACGCTAAGAACTACCAAGTCCAAGAACTGAGTATAGTAGATAAATGTTAGATTTTTTACTCGTAATGTTGCCTGTAGATGGAGCAGTTTTATTTTGTGATGTGGTAACTTTTAAAATGTTTATTTGTAATAAGATACTTAACTAAACAGAGAGTCACTTGTTTCTTCATTCGAGGAATTTAATTGTGCTTACAGTTGTTTCTTTAAATAATTATTAACATACTTGCTTTTCCAATTCATTGGCAGAATGGTCGTCATCGGATTTGCTTGCCATATTAACAAATAGAATATAATAGAGTCACGCCTTTGTATTTTTTTTGTACTGGACCATACCTTCTATACTTTCTGTTTAAGGAGATATTAAAGGTCAAAATGCATTTTTTTTCACTTTACAATAGTTTTAACTGGAAAAAAAACGTTATTTGCATTAAAATAGGATGCTCTCGCCCGTTTTCTCAACACTACGCGACACATGAATATTTTTGCTCTTTTGCACAATACATGAACAAGAAGAGCATTAACAACGCCCTTCTATTAAGACATTACCATTTAGGTATCGCCTAGTGTTTGTGAAGACGGGAAAATGTCTATCAAAAAATATTATTTGTTTAGGTGATAAGTAATTTCAGTTATCATACAAGATAAGATACAACTGCTTCATCTACAGAACAGCGAAAAAAAAAGATACCTAGAGCGTTTTATAATGTGATTGTCAAATTAGTGTGTATGGGAGCTTGACATTCGAATATAACTTAGTGGAATACATGGGCGCCGGGAAGGGGGGTGGGGGGAGGAGCAAGGTGGTTCGGCACCCCCTGTCTTCACACAAAATAGCCTGACACTCTTGGACCCTTAAACCCAACCAGCTTGCATTTCCATGGTAATGATTAGGTCCTAAAACATCAAAATTAGAGATCAGTCACAGTCAGGAAAAATTCCAAGCATGGGGCATCGCTTCGTTAAAAAAAAAGTGAGTTAACTAGGTATTGGACGTCGTTCAATATTTTTTTATTGAGTTCTCATTTTGCGTACCAAGGTAATTAGACAAGTAATAGGAAAATAGCACATCCTCGCTTAGCGCCTCAGTAACCGCGTGCGTCTTAGACCCAGTTTCTGGTGATAATTTCTTTCCGGTAATCGGGTGTGTGTATTGTTCAAAAAATTTGGAAAATCCAAAAGTGCACGTCTCAACGCTCATTTTATGACAAAAATGACTTGATTGAATTAGACGGTAATTTTCAATAGGCCATTACTCAGAATGATACTGAAGCGGATGAAAAAAAAAATGACTCAAAAAGTGAAGTTTTTTGGGCGATATCGTGACCACACACATCATCCGAACATACAGACAACCCGACGTCCACTGAAATAGTTTTTCAAAACGGTTTTTTATTTACTATCTAGCAAAAATAGTGTTTTTTAAAAGTATCTACTGTCATAAAAAAGTGTTATTGTTGATATTTGTCAACTCATTTAATACTCAAAGTCCAAAAGGATCGGATAAAAGCAATTTAAGCCGAGATAATTGCTTGACCTTGAGAGAGTGAGAGTAAAGCACAACTCAACGCTTCGCGTTGAGACGTGCAATAGTTAGGAATAAAGTCAGGACTAACAAATATGTAATCAACTTGGTAGGCTACTTACAAAAGCCACTAAATTACTCCAGCTAGATTATGACAAAATAAATGTCGCTTTAAACTCCATTGATGGCAATAGACTCGCCCCCTATTACATGGGACTTAAACATAACTGGCTAAATGTGGGTGTACTTCAGCCTACCCCTTTGAGGATGACAGGCGCGATGATATGTTATTTAGAAGTCTGTACAAACAGCAAAACGAATATATGTTTATCATACCGATGGTGTAATTTCCCTGCAAATGATAACTAATACACAACATTGCATTGCGATGCAGTCAGGCCGAACGCACGCACTGAATTGAAACTACATACACTGCAGTGGCGAAGCGTCCATACAACTCGATTCTTATCGGCTTACCTTGGTACGTTCCGGATAGCAAATCTGCACAAATACTTGCACAGACTGTACTTCAGTAGTTTCTACTAATGTCAAATAATAGGGATGTGTCCTAGGTAAAATATATTAAGGGCCGGTTTTTCAATTGCCAGTTAACTTTTATCCGATGAATAAGTTTGTCATTTTGACAGTTTTTGTATAGACAATCTGTCAAAACGTCACATTTATTCATCGGATAAAAGTTAACTGGCAATTGAAAAACCGGCCCTTAGTCTATTTAGTCCGTCAGTAAGATTACCAAAGAATATTGGACATGTATGTTTTGCTTACTCAAATCAATAAAAAGTGACAATGATATAGCACATCAAAGTTCAGGAGAAGGGGCTTGTTACGTTGAAACTTTAGCACTGCGTGACTTCATCGCACTATATTGTCGTCATTTTTGGTTTACGTGACAAAAGAAAAAAAACAGGTCCAGTATTTTTGAATAATCCAACTTTCGGACCGATCCGAATTTTCAAGGACACCACCCTTTTTAGATAGAAAGATATAATACAGCTTTTTTGTTTAAAATTTTTGTCATACTAACGATGCCACAAGTGTGACACGGAATAGTAATTAAATGGAGGGCTCGAATTCGTCTTATACGCCACAGAGCATTTATACGCTCAGGCCGCTGCGAAAGAAGGCATTGTCGACACTTTCCATACAAAACAAACTCGTCACAGTTTACTCGCACTATGATGTAGACTAACTGACTTTGAATGGCGTCCATGACAGAAGTTGTTCGTCATTAGTACAGACGCTGCCGGCGACGCAGCGATTCTGTGCTTTGTATACACACTTATTCTTCAATGTATTCCAATATGGAGTAAGTAATTATTCGAACTTTGAATGTCAAGCTGTAGAATGCATGAAATGATTGCTTCATTTGTTTGTTTTCCAACAATAGTTAGTAAATATTATATTCTAGTATTGACGCTAGTGTTATTTGCGCTCTGTGATTCTCTAGCTATGAAATATCTTTATAGTGTCATCCATTAACCATCGGGACGGGGGGAGGGGGGATACGTGGTTAATGGATGACACTTTATGACACATAGTGTGATTGCCAAAACATGTTTTGTGAAAGGTGATTTGGCACTTGGCCTCTGTGTACATATAGATGTTTTCATTGATTCTATGGTCCTCTTTTCAAATAAACACTAGATATTGTCTGTCAATCAAATTAGGTGTCTGTATAAGGCTGTTGGACCCCGCATCTAGTTCAGGGAGCCTTAATTGTGTGATTTAAGTAGCTTTTATTGCGGTGAAAAGCTATCAAACCGTAGATAGAGGAATTCATAGCTTCTGATTTATAATAAATTCGATATTATAGTTTGATCCACCTTTGTGTTAACTTTACGAGCTGTGTTCCGACGGTCTGCTTAATTCCATTTTCGAATTTGAACTTTTTTTTTCTTCTTTTTAGTTAATGTAAGAGCCACTATAAATTCAAATGTGTATTATTGTTTCATCTAAAATTATTTGTTATATCAATAAATATAGTTAAGTGATATTATTTAAATAAAGATCCTATTAAAATCTACTGGTTTTGTTCATATTTCTAACTCAAGATATATTTTAAGATTTCACGCGACTTCACTAACCACATTGATGAAGTTCTTCAGTGAGGCCAGGTGCTTAGTGCTTGCAACCAGCCTGCATGTACCAGATGTATGCACGTAAACGAAGCAAAAAGAGCAGGTACATGGGTACCTGCTGTAAGGATCGTAGCAGGTGGCTTTGTGTAATTTCTGCCTACCACTATAGGAAAAAGGCGTGAGGTTATGCAGGTATGTAATGGGTGTAGGTCATATCTGTCCTCATCATGAGGCAGGATTTAGTCACCACGCGCTTGCAGACGCCTGTGCAATACCCACGTGTTTATGTGTCGAAACAGCACTACACTAGGACTTTATGAAAAACAGAAAAAGTTTTCTCCGAACTAGAGTATTAGGTAAATTTACAGTTGGCATAAAATAATTTCAAATGTCCTCTCAACTCTATCTGAAATATAGGTATAGAAACAACAATCGAAGCTTGTCTCATAAGATTGCAACTGCCCTTAAAAGTATCACACTGCATAAATATAAAGTCTAGGATATCGCTATCCTAAAAGATAAATTGAAAATCGTCATGGTATCAACCGGCGGCACCGTGTCATGAGCGTGCCGTATTCGTGAACCTTAGGTTTCAATGACAGTTGACGGTAAAGAGATCCTTTAGATAGGTGACAGTCGTGAAGCTAACATACCGCAGCAGTTACTGTTGAATAGCTAGAAGAACAGCTCGATGAGCATCTTTCTCGGTAAAGCCATTGACTTATATAGTAAAAGCCGGCTAAATTAGAAAAATAGTACCAGTTCTTAACTATGGGTACCATAAGAGTCGAGTAAGTGGAGTACACTGGACCATGACCATAGTTTACTATAAAGACCCAGACTATAGAGGTTTGCTTGCTAAATATTCACATAACGTAAAACATGGTGTGGACATAATTACTAAGTTTTTAATTAAATAATAATCAAGTCAAAATTATTAAAAATAGTTTATTAAAATGTATAATACAATCAATCATTTACAAGTCAAAAAAAAATGTTTTAAATGCCTTTAAGTTTTTGGAATACTTTTATTTTATATTACACTATAACTTATTAATAAAAATGAATGTTTATAATATTAAGGTGTTCTCTCACTGGGAGCACTCGCCTGTAGTGTCACATTTCAGATTCAAGCCTTATCAACCGAATTGACAATACTTCCTGACTGATGAGCATTTGCTTGTGATGTAACAATTCAAATTCGATTTTACGCGTATTTGAATTAGTTGTTGATGTCAGACAAAGATCCATGTTACAAGTTTTATAACATTTGTACGTACTGTATTATTATAGGTTGTGCTCTGTGAGGCTGCCTGTCTACTGGAGCGGAGAAACGAAGAAATATTAACCAATAATCCCTGTTCACTGGAGGGATGCATAGATTTTATGCAATCTTATTGGTTAAAATTTCATTGTTTCTCCGCTACGCCGCCTCACTCGCTCCAGTGGACAGGCAGCCCTTATACTCGGTTTTCCTCACTCACCAATGTAATATTAATAATGTTACATTCCAGGCAATGCTCCCTGTGAATGAACACCTTTAAGCTATCATAATTCTGATATCTTTACATACTTAACACAATACTGCTTATAAATTAAAAAACATAATCTTTTATAAACGCAGAAGTATAATAATCAGGCAGATAGTTAAAAATATTGGATAATTGTTCATGATTATATTGGTTTGCTATTTTAAACTTAACTAAGGATCAGTGTGGACACAGCTGCTAATAGCTCAAATAGTTTTTACTGATAAAATTGATAACAAGCTGAATATAAAAAAAATCCATATAGCATGAAATGTTTTTCACGTGCAGATTCCAGCACATTAAGCTATCGTCCCTAACTTGGATTTTTTTCCAATTGGACCTTCATGTTTGTATAATCACCGGCAAATAAGATGGCAAAAGTCGTTAGATGCGCACAAGTCGTTTTTTAGGTCTCTTTGGTGGTCAAGCGGGACGCGGGGTATGAGGTAGCGTCGATCCGAGCGCGCGATTGGTGCATCAGTCGACCCTTGCCTCCCGCACCGCGCCTTCGTCCCGTTCGCTCCCGATTACATTTCAGTGCACGAAAATTGAACCCTTTGTTTTTGTTGTGTTAAACTTAAGTGTTGTTATTGTTTTTAAATTTAGGATAGAGTTCCTGAAAAGGCATAGCATACGAGGAAAGTATGCTCAAACCAGAGTTATACAAATTAATAAAATTGGAAAAAGAACAATTTAAAACATACAGCATTGACCAAACACTTGCAGAACACAACCATGGTGTTCTGCGATTGCGACTTTCAATATGATGCCAAGGGTAGTTTTATTAACGGATAGTGACGACGACTAGTTAATTTTTTTTATATAAACTTTTTGAATTTTAAATGCACGTTATTTATAACTCCTAATAAACTTGAATTCCTCTCCCTTCTTTAACTTTGTTCTATACAGACATGATTAAATATAAATGATAGCAATAACAATAGAATAATGACGATCAATAAAAGTTACCACTTTTTTGTGCCACTAAGTGTACGATGCGCGAACTTACCCCCACTACGCCAAAATCTTGCCATCTTATTTGCCGGTGACTATAGTTTACATGTCTAAGTTTAAATTACTTTCTCATTTGTAAATGGTACATGTGACTGAAGCCAATCTGTACGTCATACGAAAATAGCTATTATATTTTAAACCATATTTGAGTTTTCATTTAGTTTATTTTCATTTTTAAACAACAAAAACTGCGTGCCATTTGCAGTTGTATCTACTCTGACTGTAATATGCAGGCAATACCGTATATACAGGTTAGTTTATGGTACAAGTTAGGACTCTTTTAATAGGGACTGTATTAATTAATATCTACAAACGTATATAATATAACAGTCATAAGGAAAATTACACTAAGTTCACCATCATTATAGCACTAAATAATATTACTTTACGCTTCTATTAGTCATACCTATGCAGGAAGATTTTAAATTTAGAATCTCTTCAAGAACTCCTCTGAGCAGATCCTGGCGCGCGCGTTCACGGCCAGTTTCATTTCACTAATTTCCTTATCAATTTCCTCCATGAAGTATATCACGAAATCAACCAGTTTATGCTTAAACATTTGCTCGGTGTGGAAATTCGTTATTAAGAAACTGATATGATATCCGTCCACCGGTTTCCGCCTCAGTACGATAAAGTTTTCTGCTCTCATCATCATGAATCGCATGAACTTTTTGCACAGAATCTTTTCGATCTCGTCCGCCTGCTTAATCATAATGCTCACTCTAATAGAGTTTATGGACGACTCGATCAACACTTTCTCGTTTGCATTACGAGAAATCACAACTGGATTCAGTAGGAGCTCTTTGCTTGTTCTAACCTCGACCTCCGGTTTGTTGTATCGCTCCACTACTTGCGACGAAAAATGCTCTAAGCACATCGCCGCAGTTAGCGTATGGCGCACCGCTGTTAAATATGGCTTTAACGTTGCCGACATTATATCGAAATTTTATTAAAATTGAGATTATCCGTACCACACCTAGAGCGTTTGACACTTTATTTGACAGGTAAGACTACGTTCCTTGATTTGACAGTTATTTGATTACTCATACAAAATAATCGCGGACTGTCGCGAATGCACACATCACAAAAAAGGTGCGTCACATTTACATGAAATGTTGCCACAATTAGAACTTACTAAGAACGAATGGAGTTTCTATTCCTAATTTATTTTAATAACAATAAGATGGTTGCGCAGCTAGGCGATCATTTAGCAACATCACAACACCTCATCCAGCAATGTTGATCAAATTTTCCATGGGTATTTTTACCCTAGTTTCAAATGGTTTGTATGTAAATGACCAACACCGTGGTTTGGGAAGCCAGTGATACCTTTAAATCCACGCTTTTCTCAATGGTAGACCCATTTCTTATCGTCGCTTTTGAAGTTGCTTACATCTTTAGCGTTTGTTAACAACAGTAATTATTACAGTTTATTGATTGTAAGTAATAGTAATAAAACAACAGTCGTGTGATCACAATGACCAGTTCTTCGTTTTTACCCCGTGTTTCATAAAATATGTGCATTTGATACGAAAAATCCAGATTAATAGAAAAACTATTTGTGAAATTTAGTTTTATTGTAACATTAATAGTGTGTTCGTCTTATGGTGAAGATTTAAAAGAAAGTCAATCACTTTAAATCACATATAATACAAACGTAGGTTAGTATTTTAATAAGACAGAGCTGTGATTTAAAGTGATGACTTTCTTTTAAATATTCATGATAAGATGAACGTTGAAAATTGGCTTGCATTTGTTAACGGAAATTGGTAATAATACTGTGTTTTTCCTGAATGAATAAATTACGGTTTCCCAAGGTTTTCAATAACCATAAACCCGGATAACAATTTTCCTTTGTCATTTTTTTTTCAACTGGCAATTAAAAACAATGATGGCGACCGATTGTAAAGTGATGGAGCTGTAACGTTAACGGCATGAGTTTTATTAACATTTCCGTAGTTAAAGTTGTAATAAATACATTTTTAACATTAATAGTGAACATATGACCAATTAGTGTAATATTTATAACTATCTGAAACCATGGCGCGAGAGTTTGACCACCTTTTCAAACTGCTGATTATCGGTGACAGTGGTGAGTGGGCGAGGCCTGTGCTTGTGATGTTATAACTTCACAGCCGAAATTTAGGTCTGTGCAGCGTAGTCAACGCTATAATGTTGATATGTTTTAGGTGTGGGTAAAAGCTGTCTTCTCCTGCGATTCGCCGACAATACATTCTCCGGTAGTTACATTACTACGATAGGGGTCGATTTCAAAATAAGGACTTTAGAAATAAACGGTGAGCGAGTGAAGCTACAGATATGGGATACGGCGGGCCAGGAGAGGTTCAGGACGATTACCAGCACATACTACAGGGGCACGCACGGCGTCATCGTGGTGTACGATGTCACGAATGGAGAGTCCTTCGCCAACGTCAAGAGGTGGCTGCATGAGATCGAACAGAATTGTGATGTTGTTAATAAAGTCTTAGGTGAGTGGAATGCTAACTAAGAACACAACTTACAACCAATACTAACTATTAACTTCCTAATTACCTCTGTACCTACACCATCATTGTATCTTGGAAGTTGGATACAAAAGTAATTAAGGTCTAATGACGTTAATTTCAAATAGTGATGTGTAATAAATTGATGAAACAGCCACATTATTGCTATTTCTTAACTGTGCTGTGCATTTTGGACTGTAACATTGTCCAAATATTTAACAACAACAAAAAGAATCCTCTGTCACAGTCTAATTATTGTAGCCAGACAGTTAATTTCTTTTAGTTTATCATTACATAACAAACAGCTTTCTAAAGGCTCTATAAAGCTGACCATGCTATAAAAAAAACATGTTCCTAATTTAATCTTGTTTGAAATCTATAATTTTTACTAATCTATGGCTCATGTTGAGGTTACATATAATGTGTTAAAAAAAATTGGTAATTCAACCAGCTAAAATGATTCATATTATGGGTTATTTTATTTCATAGTACCTATTAACAATGTTATAAGTACCTACAGAATTTTGTTATTACTCTTCCTCTTGTATTATTCTTTATAAAGCACAGTTTTATCATGATATTGTATATTAAACTACATTTGAAATGTTGCTGATGACTAAAACCTAATCCAATGAAGGGTAAAGATCTAGTTATACAGAGAAGGAACAATGCAAAGATGAATATGTATAAAAAACATCCATACTCATGTATAAATAGCGAATGAAAATCCTTCCTTCCCATCCCTAAAACACTTTGTGATGCTATTTTGAGTTTACAGTCAGAGCTTGTATCTCAGCATCAGTGACTAATCTATTATGATCACAGTGTAAATTTAAGATACCACAGAGCTTAGAATTGCCACACTGGCAGCAACTTAAATATGCCATTACTAATCATATCTGTGTCTGCCCATGTTGGAGCTGTCACAGTTATAGTCAAAATTATTATTACAGGCCACCATTTTCTATTAATTATCCATTAAATTGTGATAGTCACAGACATGCTTGGTTTATATGGAGAATATTGACACTGCCCTCTTTAGCAGCAGCTGCTAAGGTGCCCCCATGCTCTATGATTACTTCTAATTTAATGAATGATTGGTACTGAACATTGTAGGAATGTGAAACAGATTAAAAAAAGGAAGTCTTTACTTCCTGTATGGATGTATGGCAGTTGTTATCTCTAAAAATGCTGTATTAATATTGATGATGATGATATAAATCTTATAGTTTCATGAATATTACCATTTTCTTTTTTTATGTCAAAACAAATAATGATGTTAATATTTTTCAGTTGGTAACAAGAATGATTGTCCATCAAGAAAAGTTGTAGTGACAGAAGACGCACAGAGGTTCGCCAATCAGATGAACATACCACTCTTTGAGACAAGTGCAAAGGAGAACATTAATGTAGAGGAAATGTTTCTCACTATCACTAAAATGGTAAATATAAACCCATTTTTTATTTTATCCTTTTTGGCAACTGAGCCGATTCCGTCTATTCTGCTAGTGTCAAGTATTGATGGCAACGCAAAGAGGTGAGGCTTCGAACTTTGCATTATGTAATAGATAAAATGAAGATAAAAAATAGTTATAAATTACATTTTTATTTCATTGTCATTTAAAAATGTTGACAAGACTTGCACAAGTTTAGGGGAAAAATTAGTCAAGAGGAAATGGAAGTTTTTAGGATGCTTAACCCACTTATTTACCCTCTCACTTCTTTGCCCTTGTTTTGTTTGAGATAATCAATTATCCCATGGAAACATGGTACTGGGATAAAAAGTGTCCTATAACCTAGTCCTATCCAAATGTGTTCAGGTGTATTGCATGAAAGTGTGAAAAAACAATCACTTTTGTATTTATAATATTAAGAATAGATCTGTAATTTAAACACTGGTTTTCATTTACTAAATACAATAGGATTAAATAAATATAAAACTGCCTGGAGCGATACTAGTAAATAGAGAAGGAAATTGTGGTCAAAAATTAAAGTGAAGTTGACTATTGATTCTCACTTCCATAACAATCATACTCATCATCCTGCCCTCATCTCTATTTGCCGTCATCTCAAGAGTCACCTCTTTTCTAGCCATATCATCTTTCACATTTTCTTTGGTCTCCCTCTACTCTTGTTACCCAGCACATTCATACTCAAAACTTTCCTCACAACATGGTCCTCATCACATGCCCATACCATAATAACCGATTTCCACACAACTTTTCGGTCACAGGCGCCACTTCCTCTTACATACTCATTTTTTATGATATCCATTCGCGTAACACCACACATCCATCTCAGCTGCATGTAAGTGCCTTTCATTCATCCCTATAACAATCATACTTTACAGCCAATAAACTAACTGCTTTAGTTTATATCAGTTTCCGCCCCCAACAACGAGCTTATAAATCGTCAGTAAATTTATCATCTTGCCCAAAATTAGTCTTTTTTGGGTAGAATATAAAGTAGAACCTAAGAACCAAATTAGACAAACAAAAGATTTTTGTCGTATATGTACGACTCAGGCGGAATGGACACGAAAGTATTGGTTGGATAGATCTAGATAGACTTGGGTTGCTAATGGGTTATTATAGATTCACTAGAGGTGGTAAATAATTGTGAGAGGAAATATTCAATGGTTATGCTACATGTTGAGATTGGGTTATACATACATAAACTCAAGCCTTTTCCCCATGGGGATAAGCAGAAACCACAGAACGCCAGCCGCTACTATCCTTAATTATCTTTCGCTTCGCTCTACATCCAACCATTGTATATTTAGGTTTTTTTTTATTAGAATAATAAATATTCAATGGTTGATAACCATAGTCATAAATACGGTTATCTACCATCAGCTTATATTAACAATAATTTCAATGAAAACCAACAAATGCTGCTAAACATGCATTTCGTCTTCTAGAGGACTAATGTAGGCACAGTATTCAGTAAAGAAATTAGTTAAGTCCCAGTTTCTGGCTCGAAAATTATCGCTCAATGAATAAAATAAATTAATAAGTCAAACGCGCGTTAAATGCTGTGATTGGTAGAATGAATCATCCACAGCCCATCGCATCAATTGATGTGAGTTTAATTTGAAACGTGTCGATATAATTTCGTCACAAAAACCGTGTCTAAGTAATTCACAATATTTCACTAATACCAAGTTGGAAACTTACACCAACACTTCAGACTGATATAATACTTAAGCTCATTATTATTGCCTCGGGATTTATGAGTCACTTTTGTGTAGTCTGTACTGCTTCCTTTAATGTTTAACCAATTTAGGTAAAGGAAGGACATGATTGGTGATTATTTTGTCATGAATCTGATTACTATTTATATAAACTGTTTTGGTTTTAATGCACCTCACTTACTTGCTCCTACATACCTTAGATGTGCCCTTGTAATAAGCCTAACAGTAATCGCATAATTGTGATGTGTAACATCTGACATCTCACCTTGGTAATAAAAGCAACATTAACATTATATCCTGAAAAAAATTACTCAGGTATTATTTGAAAGTTTTCGTAACTGCGCACGCTCATTGGTCAAATCAAATAGTGCGCGGTTCCTATGCTTCCTGTTACACATTTCCGCCCCTTTTCACGTAATCACTCCCACAGATTGCAGGAAAGCGAGAGGAAAGATGTTACACATCAAAAATCTCAATTATCCTTCATTGATTTGGCTAAATATATACATAGTTTTGTATTTTATGCCTAGCCTATGTTATGACCCAGAATCTGTCCCCTATTACATGGGACTTAATGGCAAAATGTGGGTACACACACACACACAGCTACACCTCTGCATAACCCTTCGGGTATACAAGCGTGACGTTATATACGTGTCCTACTTCTAGGCAAGATTCCTCCCATTCCCTTCTCATTCCTTAGTTATTATTTTACTTACTCTGTTCTTTCGGCCTTCATAGGAAACAGGCATGACTTTATGTATGTATGTATGTATCTATGGTCATCTGACCAAAGACTGTTACTGACGACACGGTTGGCGCAGTGGCTGGACGATCCACTGCAGCGCCGAGTGTCGTGGGTTCGATTCCCGCACGGAACAAATACATGTATGGCCTACAGGTAATTGTTCCGGGTCTGGCTGTTTGTGTATGTGACTTTAAATGTTTGTCAACGCACCCACGACTCGGAGAAATTCCTAGTGTGGGGCAACGTTCTTTGAAAAGAAAAAGAAAAAAAAAAACAGACGTAAAAGTTTTTGCTTTAACCCACTGCCTTACAGCATCTAGTTTTATTATAAACTAATAAAGTATTCCTAAATTCCAGGTACTAAGATCAAAGCTCGAAATGAAGGAGAGGCAAAACGTAACAAAAGACACGGTACACCTAAAGAATAATATCAAGACCAAAAAGAAATGTTGCTAGTGGTATATGCACCGGCTTGTGCCACGGACTATGTTCTCAATGCTCAAATATGGAGAGATTCGTTGTACGACCTAGCAGGTTATCATCACCGGTTAAACACACGCTTCTGAATTGTAACAAGGTGAAGATTTACTTGATACACTACTGTTTGATATAAGAAGGAATGTGAAGGGCCGCAGACCATAGACTATGGCGCCTTCCAATTACAAGATTATTGTGTAATTTTACATGATATCAATCTAAGTAAGTCCAACAGCCCCCATTTTGTGATGAGATGTACAAAAAGGTTGCCGAAAAGTAATCTATCAGATTAACCCTTGGATTTCTTATCAAAGGATTTGATTGACTGTTGTTGTTTTCTCATTGTGTTAAATTCGTTTGTCTATGGACCTCTTTTCATTCAAATTATGCACTTTTTTATGTTCTCTTACTAATAAATGGTGCTAATTTAATATTGATATTAATACTACAGTTTTTCAAAGGTTTGTAATGACAATACTTCTGAGTAACATGCATTTTGTTTGTTGTTATGAGTACATAGTATCTTAATTGAATAGTTAATTGTCAAATTGCTAAATAAGTGTTAGATATTAAAAGCAGTGCTCACCCAAGCAGAATGACAGAATATTTTGTATTTTGAAATAGAAACTGACCAAAATATTATTAGGTAATTGTGTAGTCCACCCAAATATTTGATAATTTGTTAGAAACTTGCTAGGTTGAACAATCTCACGAGCATGTACATACTATGGATTTATTTACTCCAAAAATTATTAGAATATAACGAATGCCTAGTTAATGAATGAGTGTAATCTAATTATCAAAATTTATGTGATGGTTCGACGAATGTTAGCATAAGGAAGTATACCATTAATATTATTTTTTATTAAATGATAATCATAATTACGAACGTTTAGTGGGTCATTGAACGCTTTTAACGGCCGTGATTCACGTATACAACATTGTAGAAGGTGTGATGAAGTCGGAAACTTCTAGAAATGGCTACACACGGCAATGGTATTAAATATTACTTTTTTTTTTGTTGTAGTTTTGTAGCTAGATGAGCAGTGTCTATGGCATTGCGTGATTCCATTTCTGTGGCCCTGTGTGGCCAAATGTTTGGCGTTAATAATAATACTCACGCGTCAAAGTTACAAGGAGCAATGTTGGTGCCAACATTTTGTAAAGGGATATCCAACAATGTCACAAGACAGCCAAGTAACGAACGTTGGTAGATCAGGATTTTATAAAAAGAACTTGGACCATTTATGGCTAGATTTTGCAAAGACGTTGATGTCGGAATTCATGGCAGACTTAGATCAAGAAATTGCCGAAAAAACACATGATTAAATAAACACAAAAGTATTATTTCTTATGAAAGATTGTCGCCACCTTGTAAGCGCATATTCTGATAAAGCTGACCAACCTTTATCGTATACCAGGGGTGTGCAAATTACGACCCGCGGGCCTAGTGTACCCAAGGCCCTGGGGAATGTTTCGGCGTTCGTTATTTAAAATGGGATAAAGGGCCGCGTCTCTTTCCTGCCTTGTACCTGCCTCCACCATGAAAAATTTTAGCTTTTTTTGCGCTTATAAATGCAACATAAAGAAATGCATTATTTTTTTAATTCTGGCCCCTTAAAAATTTTAGACGTTTTTCTGTGTCCTGCCAAGACCCGTTGGCACACCCCTGGTATACACGTTAAATCCAGTGTATTTTTCAGTGAGATAGTTATATATTTTTTTATTTTGATGTTGGCAATGTGCTTACAGTATTCTGTATTGAAATTCCAAATTGTTTGTTAATGCTCTAAGAGATATATTTTATTTACAATTAATACAAAATAATCTCTGGGTACACATATAATTAGATCAGCGTAACATGTAAATTAATTCAGATGGTCGCAATTGATGTACTGAGGGACCTCGCTCACTACCTGGTCGTAGCCGCAATCTTCGACCAAGGTGCTTTAGGGTACTCACACTTAATCAGCTCTATTCAGCTTTTGTCCATAGAAAACTCCAGTTTTCTATGATATGCGCGTGCGCACAGCTTAACGGATGCGTTCGTGTCTCGATACAAAACTGTGGTTTTCTATGGACATAAGCTGAATAAGTGTGAGTTAGTTCCCTTAGTTCGCAAGTTTGGCCGCTACTTGTCTGACGGTCGGTGAAGTGACTTTTGGTCGTTGCGGCCAAGTGCGTGATGCGCATGCGGTTCCTATTGTTACCTAGTCTGAGTGTCCACTGGTTGTGGTCGCGGCTGCGTACTGCGCAGTGCGCGAGTTCCCTCAAATTCAAAAGCGCATTTGTAACCCGCCTGTTTTTGACAGTGACTGGTTCCTATATAGGGCTAATCACAATAACATCAAAGGTCCAATTGAGTGCGTCAGTTGTAACTCTATCTGTATTAATATAATTCCTAAGTGTTGCTTTGTACAATTTGTGTTAAATTATAAGATTTGGCTAACAATACAGCTTCATGACTATACTAAACGCCAAGACACGTGGCAGTCGTGCTCATAAAACGTGCGAGTAAGACTGAGAATATTTGGTACGGTATTTCTAAAAAACTACTGAGTAATGTGTCATCTCGCTCCCACGTTTTATGACCTCGGCTGCCACAGACATTGGCGCATATTATAGTAAGTTATCCCTAAACTATCTATACATATCAGAATGTTAGATGTTACAGCTAGGGAATGGATTGGTAATAAGTTACAATAATTACGTTTAAAGTTTAGTACACAATGTGTAAGACAATAGTTAGAACCTAAACACAGGAACAATATTGAAAAGTCCAATATAAACTAGCAAAGAAACTCTAAGTTTAAAAAATGACCGTTACAGCATAAGGGTATGTTTACATTATTTCGTTCCATTAGAACGGCGCGCTTTCGGCGAGCATTCAATAATACAGGTTGGAAAGGAGATCGGCGCACATCCTGATACAATGAGTTCATTACATGATTCTGGGGTCCGGAGTGAAAATTTTTCGTCATCGTTTCCTATTTTTTATGTATTTATTACTTGTAAATTGAAAATAATGATGCTAAATTCAGAATGTATAAACCCAACTAGATTTTTAGTTAAAAAGTAAATCAAACACTCTCATTGGGTTATATGGAAATACTAATTTTGTACAATTAATTTTAGAAAAATCTTTGGAGTAAGGAAAGCCGACGAAAAATTTCAACGCTGAGGTCCATGTACTGAACTCTTGGTTTCAGGATGTTCCTGTAGATGTCGATATCTCTTCCGCCCTGTATATACTGACCCTTTTACGTCCATATATCTGTTGTATTTAAAGGACATAGTACGAAGTATTTTTGCAATGGTGTAACCTAGTTTATGGTTACAGTAATCACAGTTTTGTATACACGTTCAATTTCTCGAGTACGCCCGTGTTGTTTCAATTATTGGCAGTCACATAACTTTGAAGAATTTTTATAAATCACCTGTGCCCCTAGGTTTAATTCCATGATAATTTTTTAATCAAATTGCAGACCACTAATATCAATTGTGTTCTTGATTTGTGCATGAAGATAGTTCACAAAAACTACTTCATTGTTTCTTTCTCCTCTTTTATTTATGTTTCGAATAAAACAAGTATAAATTTTAATAATTACCCATTTATTTTTAAAATACGCTGAAAATGTACCGCTTCCTAAAGATGTGTCGGATTTTTAAAATAAATATTAAGGAATGTCTTCCCCGTATCTTATGAACATTGTTTTCGACACATTTTTATAAGCCTATGTATCGCAAACATAGTTTTAACTTTGGACTGAACTTTATTTTACTGCAGTATCTTATGGCATTTTATTACTTTAAGATTTTACAGTATGAAACCTGCGCTAATTTTAATATTTGTGGCTGCCAAGCAGAAGTAGCTTAATCCACAATAGGAAGGCACGTGTTCCAACTGCAGTCCTTGTCAGGAAACACAAGCAATTCGTTACCTTATTAATTATAAAAAGGTTTCGAATTGAAATAAAGTTACTGTGTAGGTCATGCTACTTTTGCCCCCAAAAATGCTGAAAGTCTGGCTCGATTTTGTCGGTTTGATCAATAGTATCGATCGAAAAAATCAAACAAGTCTACAGTGGCCTTAAGTCTGATCTGTCTGGACTCCAAAACATAATTAAAGTGTGGAAAACTAAAAGGAAACGGTTTGCTGACAATCATTCCGTACACAACGTTTGTACAATAATTTATGGCGGTTTTGTTTAATGCGTGATGTGTAACACGCCATTACTCATTTATTATTTATGAAAAGTATTGTTCATGAGTCATCATTTTGTTTTAATACATAGTTGTAAATATATCCCCTATTTTCATCATAATAATTAAGTGTTTTATTATCCTTAATATAACGTACCTTACTAAATTTGGTAATGCCAAAGCGCGTAGCAATAGTAGGAAGGAAATCGACAAAATGAAAGGATAACCTAGTGAGGAAAGCCATCACGGGGGGATTCAAACAACTCACTCCCCCCCTCGACCTGAGGAGGCCGGCACTAGCTGGGGGTTGCGGAAGGATCGTACGTTCCCGCGACCCCCGGCGTAGGTGTGAGATGGAACACCGGGGTGGTTTTTATTCAGTAAGTCTGACAGACCCCTTCGCCCCCCAGGGCGGAGGACAACCATGAAGATTTTCCACTTCGAATAAAAAAAAAGTGAGGCAAGCCATAAGTTGCAACCGCGGCAGCACGACAAGCCAGATACATCAGTAGCCATTGGCAATGTGAACCAAACAAGATGGATGCCATAGATTTAAGTTTGGAATCCACCAATGCCACTCGAAAAACATGTTCCGACTACCTGCAGCCACTTTTATGAGACACGTGTGACGTGTCCACGCTTAATAAATAAATAAATAAATAACGGACGCAGAAGGGCGGCTCAAGGCCATGTCCGCGACATGTGATGGACAGTTTGCACGGTTTAATAAATTATATAGCATCCAGCAAGTCGCGGCTACTGAATGTCCTGAGTATGTACGGGTCTAGGTTGACTTGTGGTCGTCGGTATCAATACACCCATGGTTTTAAACGCTGCCACTAGAATGCGTTCGTGTCGACCAATGAGTATTAGTGTGTGCGACCTTGCTATTACTAGCTAGAGCATTGGTTCCCAACCCGTGGGCCGCAAGAGCTTGAATATGGTCCGCAAAAAAATAAAATTATTATATAATACTAGCTCTGTCCCTGCGAACTTCGTACCGCCTCAAAAGTCAAGTTACAGTGCCATCTGTTAGAGATGTAACTTATTATAGGAAAACATT
Organism: Phlogophora meticulosa; assembly: GCA_905147745.2. Taxonomy (NCBI): domain Eukaryota; kingdom Metazoa; phylum Arthropoda; class Insecta; order Lepidoptera; family Noctuidae; genus Phlogophora; species Phlogophora meticulosa. Next base: position 11,751,956 of record LR990537.1, on the reverse strand, counting down.
TAATTTGCAATAAAAAAAATCTGAGGTCAATAATCGAAATAAAAACTGTCCTATCTTTTAAGTTGGATCAAACTGCACACGGTGTGCAAATTTAATTTAAAATCGGTTAAGTAGTTTAGGAGTCCATCGCGGAGAAACAACGTGACACGTGATTTATATATAGATATAATTATCGGCATGTAACTTGGCAAGAGTCGTTAGATGCGCACAAGTCGTTTTTTAGGTCTCTTTGGTAGTCAAGCGGGACGCGGGGTATGAGGTAGCGTCAATCCGAGCGCGCGATTGGTGCAACAGTCGACAGTTGCCTCCCGAACTCCCGATTACACTTGCGTGCACGAAAATTGTACCCTTTGTTTTTGTTGTGTTTATGTTAAAGAGTTATTGTTATTGTTTTTAAATTTAGTTTTTGTTACGAGTTGATATTATTGTTGTTGTTTTAAATTAAAAAATTAAGGCAAAAAAAGGGATGCCTTTTTTCGCATACTTTCCTCGTATGCATATTATTTATAACTCCCAATAAACTTTACGAATTCCACTCCCTTCTTCAACTTTCTTGTAATCAAATATTATTAAATATAAATGATGGCAATAACCATAAAATAATGACGATCAATAAAAGTCACCACTTTTTTGTTCCACTAAGTGCACGATGCGCAAACTTACCCCCACTACGCCAAAACCTTGAAAACTTACGTGCCAGTGACTATATTAAGATTTAACCCCAAAAACGCACACAAATTTCATTTTCTTGTTAGAAATTATGTGTTTTCTGTTACAATAGTACTCTTAATGCATGTTACTGTTGAATAAAACATGTTTTTAGATTTACACATTTTATTTTTCTTAAACCTTTGGTCCCCGTCAACAACAAAGAAATCAAAATGGTATATGGCCTGAAAAAGGTTGGGAATCACTGAGCTAGAGCAAAGAGGTAGTAAACAACATAAAACACTGGCCAGTTGGAAAGTTTGACTTTAGCTTTCTTTGACATATATGTTACTCTTTCCTTTGTTAATGTCGAGTGTTGCTGAAATAGTTACCTGCGTAGGCTAGTACCGCTAAATATTTGTGTTAAACATAAGGAAGAATAATTATTGAGTCTGGTAGTTATGTGTCAGTACTACGAGCAGCCGGCTGGTGTAAGCAGCACCAGGTACTGGTACAGGTACAGGTGTTCTACCTGTCTACGTTTGCATCATGGTGAATAGGATGTACCTACCTATAGCTCTGTTTCTACTTGATTCACTACCTACCATTCCTCCTGCTTCGGTGGCCATCACTCACGGGAAGCAAGAAATATATCATACTTATATTTCAGCCCATAACAGCCCTAGAAATATCACCCATTCCTTAGAAATATGACCTATTCCTTAAAATATCACCTATTCGCTCCGCCCCTAAAATGACTATGACTTAAATTCACCTATTCCCTAGAAATATTGCCTATTCATTTCTATCGAATGTAAAAAAAATAGTAGTCAGTGTTTTTACTTATGGATGGAGGATTTCTGTCGACTCGAGATTCAGAGGTACCTAACCGATGCGAAATTAAATTATCAATACAGTAATTTAGGTTTACGTGTTGGTTCTTTTTGCAGTTCTAGAAAGGTGTCAAGTCAGTTTGGGTCAATTCGTTGAAGATCTCGTGGTCGTACTTGCTATAAGTCTTCTAAAATGCATAGGTACCACAATTCCTCTGAAAAGGGTTATTCTTTTATCTATGTAGCCTTTATTGTCCCACTTTAAGATAAACACCCGCCTTAGCCACGGTAATATTATAATACAGTATTGTAACTCGGCCGGCATGTCAGAAATAAATGCCTACAGCCGCGCGGTTCGTAAACATGCGTTAGGGCTGCCCGTCTCCAGCATTTTAATTACATTTGCCTACTTTCTGTTTCTATTTAGTTTTGTGATTGTAAATATCCTTTTTATATAAATAAATGAAATACTTTGAATATTGAATAGGAAGTGTTCAATAAAAATGCGTGTTGTTTTTTGATTGGTAGGTTTAATTAAAAAAACAAGTTTTTGTTTGAAAAACAAATCGGGTTTATAAATTTGCTACCGAATATTTGCACCTCGACTGAGTCGTACGAAATGCTTTATTGTTAAATTTTAAAGTATAATCAATCCGCATTCTTATATAAAGCTTAATTAAAAACACAGATCAGATAATAAACAAATATTATTAATAATAAAATATCACGTCTTTACTTTGAATTATGCAAACACATGCACCGAAGTTTTAACACAAGCGTAAGTAGGTAGGTACCTACCGTATCATGATTCATTCAGAACCGCATATAACTACCTATTTCACTCGTCTCAATAACTTTCCTTTACTCTATTCGCTTTATTTATTAATCCAAACACCTTTGTTTACGTGAGATAAAAGGAAATACTTATCCATTCAAAAGACACACATTATGTACCTACCTACTAGTAAGTAAAATTATTTTATAGTCTTACCTTTCAGAGTTTACAAGTAATTTAAAAAAACTTATGTCTGGATGCGTTATTTACGAATTCATACAACCAAAAACAGCACAATATTTCCTACTTGTCATATTGACTGATTTTTAGAGAAAAAATCGCGCGGTTATTGTTAAAAAAACAACACACCGTCCGTTCGACACTGCGGTACAGCCGTGACTGTCTGCGCCCCGAGCGCAACCCAGGATTGAGGCGCTTAGGTATAGCTCGCGTTTCGTCCGTTTGTATGAAGTTGGAATACTGTATTACAATATTACCGTGCCTTAGCTTCCTTGGTTCGTCTAATCTCAATAAAATAACAAATGATTGACAAATTCCTATTTTCGTACATTATCCACTGAATTGCTTCGGTTATTTTAATTTGTCTCTGGTTAACGTAAGCCAAAACGCTGGTGACTAAACATTAAAATAGTTTGACAAGGTCAGCATCCTAAAGACGAAAACATTTTAGTCTGTGGTCCGTTCCTAGACAAAGTTCGACGAGGAAAGCGATTTTCTTGAATTTGTATCCACAATGTCTGCGTGGTCTACGATTAATCGTACTGTGTTCAAGCGAACCTCCACCTTCTTCCTAGCGGGAGCGGTAGGCACTTTCTTCTTCGAAAGGACCTTCGATGTCGCCTCAGTAGGCCTTTTCGAGAGCATAAACAAGGGAGTGAGTAATGTTATGTAATTTTCTTAGCTTAAATTCTAGCTTGAAATTGGGTGGTTTTCTTTTTATAACGAGCTAAAGACTCATTTATTTTTATAATGAACTACCAAGAGTTCAATTGATGTTAATTGGATGTAGAATAAAAGTTATTTTTTAAATAACCACACAAATCAACATTTGGCAAGGTCCTTCGACTAGGTTTAGCTTTTCTTTCTACCACTGCAGTTGCCTGCTGTAATTTAGTTTCCGTAAAGCCTATGAAATGAAATTGTCTTTGCCAGTATTTATTTTAAATGGGAACATGAACAGCTTATTACACATTTTACATTCAATTAGTAAAGTCACAGGACTATTACACACCGACTATAGCTTATGAACTTACTGTGTCTCTAACCAGTTAATTCTTTTTAATTCATCATCAACAAAATCCTGCTTGATTTCCATACAATTTTTACAGCTGAAGAGTGTATTTTTGTATCTGAAGAGAGGTCTACTTGCAATGCCTAACTCACTATTATTTAAGTGCTTTTTGATACCTTGTGGTTTTGCACCTCAGAGGTCTCTCAACCCTAGATTTTATCATAACTAATAAACTAATTGATTTAGAAATGGCTTCCTAAGAACCAATCCTTTTGAAAAATGATATTAGGATGATCCAAACCTTTAAGTGTACCAGTATTATGTGGATACCCATAACCCACTGCAAAGGCCTCCTAATACCAATATTTTTTTTTTGCATTCAGTACTGCAAATGGAAAATTTTCTTTTTTGTTTTCAATTCTCTAACATTCCATTCCCTTTGTGAATTATAGATGAGATTTATACTTATATTTAGCCTGTTTTAATTGTGAATAAATATTTATTATTAAAAAAAATTGATTGTAATCAATCAAATAAGTGGTTATGTACACTTATAAATTACAAATTAACAATTCAAAACATGTATATTATTATAATTAATCATTTTCTTGTCTCCTGTAAACTGATTCATTTTCGTAATGCCGTTTTTATGATATGCGAATTAGAACTAGCTTGTTCTTACTCCATGAGATGACACCCATCTGACAGTAGGTATATGGAGATTTGAGCAGAAAATTAAAAACAGACTTATTCATTGGCAGCCATGTTATTAACTCAAATTATTCTTCCTTTCAGAAACTATGGAAGGACATCAAACACAAGTACGAGCAATAAGCAATGAAACAACAGATCCATTAAGATGATTTAATTTATTAGTTAATTTGTTAATTATTCTTGATTAAAGATAATATGTCAAGTTATAAATGTTTCTTATTTTACATCAATCATAAAGAGAGTATAGTAATGACTAGATAATAACATTGAATAAATATTTGAATAAACTACATTAACTCTTAAATATTAACAATCTTCTCATAAACTTGCTAGAGAATAAACTCGCTAGAACAATAATAAAATAGGTAGTAATTATTTTTAACACACATACATATCACTTGCACTTTTCCAAATCAACCTATTTTTTAAATCATATGATTGTCTATAAGTATGCGTTACATTGGGGAAATAAATAAAATATATCTCAGTCTACACAATAAGAGCGCCAACCAAACTGCATTATTAGACTGCACTAAGTCCAAATTGGAGGAATAAAAAGAATGTTAAAAATACTGCAGGATGCCTATACAACTAAAGCATGGATACCAAATATTTTGAGCCAAAATAAAAACCTTGTAAGAGTTCCTTAGTACGAGGTTTACTTTAGGTTCATTGGTACGAGGCATTATGAGGGAAATCAAACCCAGTTTTAGCGATATATTTATATTAAAAACTATTTGGCTCGTGCACGACTTTTCAGACTCCCTGACATTTGACATTGTCACATTGCACTTGACAGTGACACCACTGTATATAGGCCACTACAAACCCAATATAGCAATCTTTTCTAAACACTTGACACTGGCAGAAGTGATTAATTGCAGAAGGCATTTAACTATTTAAAAACGTGAAATAAGTATGTAATTCTATCACAGAAAGGGAATAAAGCCTCAGTCAGGACCTGATAATGTAGCAAATGAGATGATAAAAATAACACTACCAGATGCTCTCTTGACGCTGCTTGACACTAACAAACTTATTTATCCGCATTTTTGACATCAAGCATATGGACCAGAGAATATAAGCCAGTGGCGGTCCGAGAGTTCCGTCAAAATCGGTCCAGCCTTTTCGGAGATTACCTCAAACAAGCAGACAGACAAAAAAGAGTATTTAGGTATAACTGCTGCGTTTAAACTTTCATATGCAAATAGTTAAAAGCTGTTATTTGGACATTACAAATAGACACGTCAATTTAATTTATTTGTATAGATATTTTTCACCCGATCACCAAAGAGTACATGTACACTGTAACAGATCATCGCAAAGTATAGAAGTCGTAGAATATGCAAAAACCTACATTTAATTGAGTAACTTATCTCGATGGAAGATCAAATTCCAGAAAAAGGGCATGGCCATCTTTAAAATATAAAAAATGTCCTTCATAGGTCAAAGGAAATTTCAACACTAGCATAATACCAATACTGACCTTATGGTAGCAAGACTAGGGTTACCACAGACAATCATCAATCAATAGCTTGTCTTGTCGAAGAAGCAAAGATGTTTTACTGAAGAGAAAAAGGAATAATGGCTCATTTTATATTTCTTCTAAAGAGCACGGAATAGAAAGAAGTGGGGGAAAAAATGGCTATAAGCAGGGCACATGCTGTGACAGAGTGGACTCCCGAATGCAATTAGTAGATGAAGACAGGTGGACTGCTAGAAGACGGTTTCGTGTCTCAAGGACAAACTATTTTACTGTTTTGTATTTTTAGTCAAAATTGAGTACTTATTTAAATGCACTAATATATTGTTGATTTAATCATTGACGTGACAGGCATAAATTGGAAACTAAATATATTGTTAATAAAATATCTAACAGCACTATTTTGGTAGGTATTGGTTTGGATAGGTCAGCCACAAAAGAGATGTTGCAAAAAAATGCCATTATTCCTTTGGAATTTAACAACATGACAACATATATACTCACATTATTATTATTACTACACATTTAAACATCAATTGCTGAAATCAGTAGTTATTTTTTTTAGATACTTACATAATATTATCTAAAAGATATACTTTTAAAAGATTTTACTGGCTGAGACATGGCCTAAAAAACAGTTTTCTAAACTGTGTATCCCTTACAGTGGCGGACTAACAGGGGGGCGGAAGTGGCGGCCCGCCCCGGGCCTCCGGTCTTGGGGGGCCCCAAATGCCTCCGCATTCCCCTGATCAAATCCTAAACAAGACTTTAAAAATGTGCTAAGTACCTAACCTACATAATTTAATTTAGATCAAAACACTACAGCCATCTAGACTTTTTACGCGGTACTAATATTCTTTTAACTTTGCTGAACCCGTCCATCTAAAAACTACACTACATAGAAATGTGAATTGAATAAAAAGCTTGTAAAACTACATTTTTTTAAAAGCTTGGGGCCTCATTCAGCTTTGCCGCCCCGGGCCTCTGACGGGCTTAGTCCGCCACTGCTCCCTTACACTTTCCTTATCAACAATCAGTCTCCGCTTCCTTACTCACATGTGCACTTTCTAGCGGAGTAACTCAATTAGGACTTCCCGCACCTATTCCGAAAATACTCGGGGTCATCTGTGAGTGTATCAGCTGACGACGACGAGGGCAATGACCGCGGCAGCACGGGGAGGGGCGAGTCGAAGTGAGGCTCCTCGGCGAGAGCCCAAATGATGTCAACCAAGAGCGGCTGGGCCAAGTTCTTGATGGCATCTTGTCTCGCGACCTGCGAAATGTATCCCTGTGTAATTGTAGACGGTTATTATTTGAGAAGTGTTATATGGCTTCAAGTGCTTATTACCAACGGTAAAACTTTACCGAGAAGGGTCAGACAGACTCTCAGAGACACGGGCGGCGTTTAGACTAAAGAAAGCGAAGCATGCACGGAAATCTTTTCTCTCTGTCTGTCTTTAGTGAAAACGCCGTCCGCGTCTCAATGCCAACTGGACTCTTTAGTGTGTGAGCGGCTTGCAAGTTGCTATCTATATGACATTGCCTACTCATAGACATCCGATCGTTCAAAACGACTGTATTATCTAGATGTAGATATAGTCGTTAATATTCTGCTTGATGAATCTCCTAATCAGCTTGGTTTCATTGGCCAACTAACTTAACTTAATAGTACAAGCAGTACTTACGAGTCCAAAGTGGTGCACGATCATTTTGAGCGCATACTCCTTGATGTCCGTCGCGTGCATGCGGTCCGCTGCTTGCAGTATCGCTAGAACATTCTCCGGGGACACGTTGCTCTGCAAGTTGTGCTTGCAGAATACTTGCAGGCGGTTGTTTGTGAACCCTGAGGGTATTGTGAAAAGTACATGACGTTATGTCAAAATTATTTTTTTGAAGTGAAACTTCTTTAGGCACGCTCGACTTGGGGAGTAAGCTGGTGAATGCGTGACGGGAGCGTTACGAAAAGTGTGATCGGGCGAGGCGAACGGAAACGGAACGGCTTCATGACTCTAATAATAATTTACTAAATTTACCAAATGTATATAGTACATGTATATATTATACATATACTAGCTGACCATTGCCATTTTAAGCCAAAAAAATTAAAAACAATATTTAGGGGTGGTCACCCTTATCCCTTAGGGGGATGAAAAATAGATGTTGGCTGATTCTCAGATCTACCCGATATGCACACAAAATTTCATACAAATCGGTTAAGTCGTTTCGGAGGAGTATGGTAACTAACATTGTGACACGAGAATTTTATATATAAGACTAGCTGCCCCAGCAAACGTTGTTTTGCCATATAAAATGTTTGGGGGTGCACCACCCTTAAAATTTAGGGGGATGAAAAATAGATGTTGGCCGATTCTCAGACCTACCCGATGTTCACACAAAATTTCATACAAATCGGTCCAGCCGTTTCGGAGGAGTATGGGAATGAACATTGTGACACGAGAATTTTATATAAAAGATAAACATATACAACATTTATATCTTAATATATATATTTCTTGTGTGCGTGTGTATGTGACTGAACTCCTAAACGACTGGACCAATTTTGATGAAATTTTTTTTGTGTGTTCGTGGAGATTCGAGAATGGTTTAGATTCACAATTGGACCCGGTAGGTGGCGCTGTACGGGCAGGACGAAGTCTGATCGGTCCGCTAGTATATATATATAAATAAAACATACACATGGAGCTAAAGAAGTTTCACTTCAGTTGTGTGGTCTAAAGCACACTCATTTTTTTTATACAGTAGGTATAGCTGTAGTAACATCCTGCAATTTTTTTACATGAATATACTATTTACTGGCTTTGCCCCGTGGTTTCATCTGCTCCTAGAGGTCTGAAAAATTGGGCTATCAAATGCAAGGAATATTTTCTAATACGATTGGTAGTTCCAGTGTTCAGACAAACACGTCAGCTTCATTTTATTAGTAGGTATAGAGATGTAAGATATTATGTAAGAATCTGACCGTAATATATCGGCGCCTGGAACAGATACAGCGAGTCCTCAGTGGGCATGTTGGTGTCGCCGTAGTAGATGTAGCGGAGTAAGGAGTCGAACGCTTCCTCTGACGGCACCGTGTCGCAGATTTGTATCTGTTGAACAACCAATATGGTGAATTATGTACAGAAATTATATTGTTACAGCATAGAATTGATGAGATATTTAATAAAAGTAAAAAAATAATGTAACTACAATTGTTCTGCCGCAGTTGAACTCTTGCGTATAAATAAAAAGTGGCTAAAAGCTTTGTAAACGAATAGAAACTGTTTATTATGGCAAGTATGAAGTAGGGTTACTATTAGAATCACTTTCACCCGTCATTTATACAAATTAGCTGGAGTCGGTATTTTCTAAAACAATTTCGAAAAAAAATCATGAAAGGACCTTCATCCACACGAGTATTTTGAGGAAATTTCTAGAAACAATGTGGGTAAGCCGAACAACTAGCACAAATCACGCTATGGTTCAAATCTTCGAGCGTACAGTACGCTCACTTTCCTTTTGTTTAGTATAACGAATGCGTCACTCACATTAACAATATTGTCCTGCGGCGAGAAGGAGCGGAACATGGCCTCGAAGTAGGCAGCCCGCGCCGCCAGCACGGAGCGGTGCGCGGGCCGGCACGCCGAGCCCACGCGCAGCCACACGTCCGCCAGCTCCGCGCCGCCGCTGGCCAGCACGCACATGTCCTGCTCTAGCGTCGTGCCTGCACTCTCACCTTTTTTTTATTAACAGGGTAACAGTTTCTCGATCGTCTTCTCAAAATCGTAATTTACATTCTACAGACACCAAACTTTTGATTCAATAAAAATACCAAAACATCTATGGCTAAAAATAAATGAAACGACCGAATTTAATACATCTGAGCATCACATCGCACACTTTAGACACACTAAATCGTATCAGTCAGTTTTTTGTTGAGATCGGTAGAACTTAGCTGAAGATATTTCTAACAACATTATTTTCTAAGTAACTTGGAAGATCAAAGTTATTAATAATATCTTCAGCTAGGGTTTTAAAAATCTGAACAAAAAAACTGAGCAGAAGTAATGTATGTACCAGCCTATTACTGTCCCACTGCAGGGCAAAGGCCTCTTCTCATACAGAGAAGGCATGGCATTAATCACCACGCTTGCTCAAGGCGGGTTGGCGATTTCAGACTTATATCAATTAGTCCAGGTTTCCTCACGATGTTTTCTCCTTCACCGATGTCAGTGATGTCCAAGATAAACTTAGAAAGTACATATGAATTGAAAAACTCACATTGGTACTTGCCCAGGTTTGAACCCACAACCTCGTGCACAAGAGGCGAGGCCTAAACCACTTGGCCATCATGACACTTGAGCAGAAGTATTCCTCTATAACACATTCTTGGACCTCCTCGCTTGTACTACTTGACTCTGACCATGGGAAATGGATGACATTCTGATGAGTCTTCATTCTATGAGTCTACTTGGTTGGAATCTACTAAATTCCTAAAACTGTCTAAGGACTTTGTTCATGCATTAATAAGTGAGTGATGTTTAACTATGTTATAGACCACAAAAAGCCTTTGATACCGTTTCAGTCCCTACCCTCCTGACCAGGCTTGAAAATATAGGTATAAGCGGATTGGCTCTCTTATTTTTTGGAAACTATTTCCGAGACTGAAAGAAGCCGGTTAAAATTAATAACCTGGTAGGTAACGAAGAAGAAAATATAATTTACGGAGTCCCACAGGGAAGTGTACTCGGGCCAACGCTCTTCCTGTTGTGTATACTAAGACTTAGGTAATATTCGTAACAGTTGGGGGCGGATCATCTCCTGTGAGAATGATACGGTAATTGTCTATCTGGGAAGTCATAGGCTGCCACGAAAGCTGCCGCCAAACAAAGACTGGCTGAAGTAGCTAACTTTAGTTTAACAATACATGCACATAAAGCTGTTCATTACATTTTTGTATCCTTTAAAAATTGTAATAATTACTTTTAGTTGTGTGGTATTAACATAGATATGATTTTTTTTTTTAAACTTTGTTTTCCCAACGAAATAATAACAAAATCAATTACAAAGAAAACAAAATGGATCACGAACGGGATAAGGAAATGTAGTAAAAAGAAACGGCACTTGCTATGGCAATATAGAACAAACCCTTCCCTAAAGAATAAACAATCGTTTAAGACCTATTCTGCAAGGTTTAAAAGAGTTATAACGTTAACACAAGCATCACGAAATAACTACTTCATTAAAACGTCTAAAAATAAATCTAAAGCAGCATGGACCTTAATTAATAATTGTAAAACCTGCTTCCCTAAAGAACCAATAACACAAATTCAAACAGGGACACAGAAAATCACGAACCCTTTAAATATAGCTCAGGCTTTTAACAATTTTTATATTAATCAAGTTATCGAACCAAAAAATAAAACTATACCAGAAATTAACTTACGCTTAAATACTTCAAACTCTTTGTTTATGGAGCCGACCATACCTCAAGACATAATTAATCATATTACCTCACTTCGAAATACAAAAAGTGTTGGTTATGACGGAGTATGCACTAAAGTTATCAAAGAAGTGCCTCATTACATAGCTCCACACCTCAGTCACTTAATTAATATGAGTATTTCTAGCGGAATCTTCCCTGAGAAATTAAAAACGTCAATAATTGTACCATTGCACAAAAAAAAATGATAGACAAACTATGTCAAATTATAGGCCTGTTGCTTTAATACCCGTATTTTCTAAAATATTTGAGAAAGTCATTTATAAGCCCTTGTACAGCTACCTTGAGAAATGTAACATATTGGGTTAACGAACAAAAGGGATTTCGTAAGCAGAAGACGATCAATATGGCTATATATGACTTGCTTCTCCCTATTGTGTCAAATATAGATAACAGAAATCCTGTGTGTGCGATATATATGGATCTAACTAAAGCTTTTGATTATGTGGATTATCCTATACTAATACATAAACTTGAAAAATATGGTATCAGGGGAAATATACTTGACCTCATTCGATCTTACTTAACAGACAAAAAGCAATTTGTAGAAATCACACAAATATCCTTAAATAGTAGTTACGAGAAAAAATATCGTTCCGAAAGCGAGAAAATTAAATACGGCGTTCCTCAAGGTAGCGTGCTAGGACCCCCCCTTTTCCTCCTCTACATAAATGACCTTCCGAGGCAAATAAAACACCCTATGGTACTATTCGCCGATGATAGCACCGTAATCATAAAATGTGATGATCCCAATACGTATGAAAATGAAATAAACATGACATTGAATAGAATTATAACATGGTTTCACAACAATAATCTAATTATAAACTTAGAAAAGACTAAAATTATGCATTTTTATCAGAGAATACCAAATACAATCCATGACATTAGCTATTTAGGCACAAAAATAGAATCAACTACTGCTACTAAATTTCTTGGAATTAATATAGACAACAATTTGACTTGGAGACCCCAGACAGACGAAATATGTAAAAAACTTAGTAAATTTACCTATGCTCTCTATAAATTATCGAAAATAGTGAGCCTAGAATCCGTACTAACAGCCTATCACGGCTATGTTGCATCAACACTCAGATATGGTGTAATATACTGGGGCAATTCAGTTGATAGAGAACGCTTATTTAGAGCCCAAAAAAGATGTGTCAGAGCTATGTGTGGCCTTAAAAGCACAGACAGTTGCCAACCGTACTTTATACGCCTAAAAATACTTACCTTGCCATCGCTGTACATATACGAAACAAATGTGTTCGTCAAATCTAACATTTCACTATATAAAATAGCTTCTAAAAGTTACTACAGAAAGTTGCGCGATAGAAATAAGTTGGAACTCGAAGTGACCTATGGCAAAACTGCACTAATGAATAAAAGTACCTTCTGTATGGCAATGATAATAATAAATGCTATTACTCACTACAAGAATATTTGGACGATAATTCTATAATTTCTGCTTCAGAAAATTGTACATCACCTCATCTATTTTGAATCTTATTGACATCAGCATTAATATTAAGACATGTAACCTAATATATTTGACATTTATTGAAATCGATTATATTCTCTATTTATACTGATTAATCTATTCGACATCTTTATTGAAATTGATTATATTCTTTATTTATATGCATGTACCTATCTATTAATTGATTTTATTACCAATGTGACATAATTTTATATTATTCTACCACTTAATGATAATTATTTTAAAAGTTAAATTGTTGTTCGAAATAAAGACAATGTAATTAAATATATTTGTACGCCTCTGGGCAAAACATAGAGGACCTATCTGTAACACCACTATTATAATTTGACCTATGTTTACAAATAAAGCATTCTGATTCTGAAAAAAAAAAAAAAAAAAAGACACCAAAGGAAGAACAGGGCAGCCTCAACACAATACAATGGCGCCACTCACCGATGATTTCTTCATCGAACTCCTGCACAACCGCGCTGGTCTGTTTGGGCGGCGGCTGCTGTCGTCTCCTGATCACCTCCACCATCAGACACTGCTCCACCTTCTCGAACTCCTTCGACATCACTATCGTAGTGAAGTTGTAGTCTTTTACTACGTATCTGGAGACAAAAAGTAAAAGGATGGAATGTGAGTACGAATCAAAACTGTTAATCAGTACGCGCTGGAGTCGTCTACTAACTTCCACCTGAGCAGGTTTTCCCTGGTTCGACCAACTTGTGTCCAGAGACTGTTAAGAGTCTTCCAGGTTACCCAAGGGAACTCATGACTAGGAGGGAGATGTTGAGCAGGTGGATCGAATGGGATGGGTAGGGAAGCACTATCTTCGAATAGCTTTAGTCTCTCTTTACTTTCACTTTTTGACCACTATCTTAACTGATATAACCGAGGATAGGGTCGAAAATGGAGCACACTCGCCTCTTTACTCAAAACATCATCATCCTTGAAATGTCCTAAAGGCCAGGTATCAGGGATTAGCACCAGAAACATCCTGTGGTGTTGGCAAGATTCGGCCTTTATTACATGGGACTTGAACATGACTGGCGAAATGTGGGTGTTCTAAAGGAACCTCTGCCTGACCTTTCGAGGAATAAAGGTGTGATGATATGTATCACGTGATCACGTCCTGTGGCCCGGCACCGGTCTATCAGGATGTTTCGAGCGTAATACCAACGGAACGGCTCCGACGTGACAAGACGTGAGACGGGAACTACGCTTCAGATTTCATGTAAATAAGAAAGCCAGCCACCAGTGCGCCAGTTACCTCAAGCAGTACTCCTTGATGCAGGTGAGGTTGGCGTGATGCGCGGCGTGCAGTGCCTGCAGCACGTTTTCATAGCACAGGTTGGCCTGCAGGAAGCGCGCGCACAGGCCGCGCAGGCGCGGGATGTTCAGCCGCAGCGCCAGCCGCAGCACCTCCATCACCAGCAGCACCGTGGCCGGGGACGCGGGGTCTTCGTCTGTGGGAGACAACAAGAAGTGAAAGAAAAGAAAAACAATCAAATTTGGAGCATACCAGTTTTTACTGGTATACTACAATTTTTTTTTTATTGTTATTTGCCCATTATGGAGGTTGTATTCACATGTAATCATCATTATGTTTTTTCTATGTTTAGTTTTGTTGTTGTGTGCCTGAACCAGTGCTGAATAAATGATTTTTCTTTCTTCTTTCTTTTCACATCGACACACAAACTGAAACCGAGTTCAGTAGATTATTCTCGACGATTAAACTTTATATTTCGGCATTAAGACTTTACGTTTCAACGGTTGTTTAAAAAAAAAAAAAACAATCAAATTTAATTGTTTTTTTTTATTATTTGCCCATTATGGAGGTTGTATCACATGTAATCTATGCAAATTATTACCGTTAAAAAGATACAGCCATGAGGCATCATCATGAGTTCAGTACACGATTCTGGTCACCCAGGTCCGAGCGTTGAAATTATTCGTCGACTTTTCTACCATTTTTTTCTGATTTCTTCTTACTTTAAACTTTAAAATTAATGAGAAATTAATAATTTGTATGTAACCTCAATGAGGTTTTTAATTCGATACTAATTAATTACTTCTTTTAATTAAAATCACATTTTATTAGTTAAAAGTAAAAATAGGCGTCGTCAGTCTGGCGCAACACCGTCACTAAAGCATGTCGGTGACGCGAAATCATGAGTTGTACCGTACCCCGTACCAAGCATCTCTCATCGCGGAAGAAACAAACGTTGAAACGTAAAGTCTTAATGCCGAAAAATAAAGTTTAATCGTCGAGAATAATCTACTGAACTCGGTTTCAGTTTGTGTGTCGATGTGAAAAGAAAGAAGAAAGAAAAATCATTTATTCAGCACAGGTTCAGGCACACAACAACAATACTAAACATAGAAAAACATAAAAAACGAGTAAAAAGAAATACATTAAAAACATATACGACGGCGCTTTAATATTTGAATTGGTTTTAATTCAATTTCATAGATGTCGCTGTTAGATTAAGAGTGTCGTGAACATGATTTATCTGTGTCTGCTACATCACACCCAAAGACACGACACTCTGACACAACACCGAGCGCTAGTGGGCAGTGAGGCGACGAGAGACAGTCAGGAGGATTCGAGAAGCCGTCGGGTTCGCACAGGCGTGCTACGCGTTCGGTGGAGTGTCTTAATCTTACATGCTATTTGGTTATTTTGTTTGAATAGTGTTTAGTGCCTCTATTTTCATCGCCCGACAATCCACGCCTACCGACAAAAGTAGTAAATAAGATAATGGATTTAAGTAATACCGCTTTTGAGGGCCAAGTTCCTACATATATATAAGTATGTGCCTTCAGCTGCGCTAAAAGGGTCAGTTCAGCAAAAAAATGCCAGACAACTAGTGCCTGACGCTGGTTTTCAACTGCACCTGAGATTGTGAGATGTCACGGACGTAAAACAGTGATGACATTTCACAGATGTCATTATTCTGTATAGTTGATCACGTTACCTTTATCTATGGGGTCAATCCTGTCGGTGTATATGTAGTTGACCACCATGTTGAAGGACTCGGGCGTGGCTTCGGGCAGCAACACGCACAGCTGTGGCGGCGTCTTGTATGAGCATCCTCCTGACAATTCCTCTTCGCCAGCTGTTATGCGTTTTGCTAATTCATCCCGAGCTTCCCTGTGAAAGAAAGGATGTTAATGTTGTTGACTTGAAAAGAAGTGAAGGTTTGTGTCACAGAGCTGGGGGAACGCTCGATAGCCGCTGCTAGAGACAGCATTGTCAATAGCTTACATACAAACTTTGATTGTATGGAAGTCATTGACAGTGAGAGTGTCTTTGAGTAATACCGATTACCTGTAGAAACTGACGGTCGATTCTAATTATTCTTATTTAAATAAATAATAAATAAATATTGCTGGACAATCCACACAGCATCATCTAGCCCCAAGGTAAGCAGAGCTTGTGTTATGGGTACTAGATGACTGATATACTTAATACAATACATTACATTACATTATTTCTAATAATAAAACATTCTTTTGGGGGTCGTGGTGTCCAAAATACAGGATTCGACTGACTTTAGGCACCATCGGTCTTTATTTGTGGAAAAAAAATAGAAATAGTTTTATTTTATGTAAAATTTCTTCCTGCCTGCAATCATTTTTATTTAACTCAGTATTTATTCTACAAGATTTGTAAATATTTATATATTAAAATTTAGCTTCCGAATGTTTGTGCCCACAAAACTCATAAAGTAGTCGATGGATTGACAAGATTTTTTTACACAACTTTTCATTTGAATAGAAGAGTGTTTGTGTGTACTTTTAGTCCGAAGTTCCCACGGAAACGAAAATTATCAAGCGATCAAAAGACGAAATTAGAAATCGTACCTAAACAGGTACTTTACTGTGATTGTTATTTCGAATTGAATTATTTTATAGGCTATATAATGTCTAAGTAATAACAGCCGCACACATCGATATTCAGAGTAAAGCAACGCTAGCTGAAGTCAGCCTGTAGATGGGTGACCATTTATGTTACATCGAGACCACTCCGTGCTTCGAAAAAAGCACTAAGCCATTGGTTCCGTCTGGCATTAGTAGATCTTTGACAGTCGTTACGGGTAGTCAGAAGCCCGATAGTCTGACGACCACTCTTACCAAGGGGTTTCGTATTGCCTAGTAACTGGGTTGTGGAGGTCAGATAGGCAGTCGCTCCATGTAAAACTTGTACTCAGCTCCATTCGGTGAGATTGGAAGCTGACTCCAACATAGTTGGGAAAAGGCTAGGTAGATTATGAAGGTTCTTTTCATATTATTACGAAGACTTACTTAATCTTAGCTCGCAGGTACTGCGACCTGGCGGCTAGTATGGCCTGGTGAGCCAGTATCGACGTCTTCTCAGGCCCCACTAGTATCTGTATGTCGCAGAACTGATGAGACTTCAGAATGCGGCCGAAGTCATCTTGTAGAGTGCAGCGTGGGTAGTTCGATAACTGTTGGGAGGCAACGTTGTGTTTTATACTACTGTAGACAAGAATACATACATAAACTCACGCCTTTTTCCATGGGGGTAGGCAGAAACTACGAAACGCCACCTGCTACGATCCATACATACTCGTTTGGTTTTGTTTACTGACAAAAAATACTATAATTGAGTTTCTGCATATTTTTCGAGGTTGCTCAGTCAAAATTATGCTCATACTCCTCGTGCCGGCTATTTCGTTCTATTGATCCAAGATTCGGATTCCGTCCTGTAGTTCCAGTATACAAATAGTGCGGATAGTCACCTGAAACCGGAACAGCTCTCCGCTCCTGACGTTATTGTCCACCGTCCCTCCGAAGATGTACAGCGCGTCGCCCACCACCGCACCCGCGTGGAACAGCCGACCTGATGGGATCTGGGAGTCTGCGGCGGGCTGGACTACTGACCTGAGGGCAGAATATAAATTTAAGGGCCCGGTTCACCACCGTGGATCAGTTCAAATTTAACTGTTCTTTTTTCTTAGTACCGGAGTGTTCTAGCTGACACGTGACAATAATTTGATTAATATATTCCGTTTTTTTCTATGTTTTCATTGAAGATGTTAAAGGGATGGACTTTTGTAATTTTGAACGTTCAAAAAGTGGTGATTATCTGTAGGTTTGGAGCGCTAGTGTTGTGTTACCATATCTGCGTGTCCAGGTCGTAGCAGTGCAGGTCGTTGGGCAGCGTGTTGTCGGCGGCGCCGCCGAACACGAGCAGCGTGGGGCGGTGCACCACCATGACGTGGCCGTAGCGCCGCGCCGGCGCGCCGCCCGCGCTGCGCAGCAGGTGCTCCGTGCACACGCGACTCCAGCTGCGCACATTATTGGGTGTTCTGGGTATTTGTTATGTATAATAAAAAATATATATCTACTAGCGGACCGATCAGACTTCGTCCTGCCCGCACAGCGCCACCTACCGGGTCCAATTGTGAATCTAAACCATTCTCGAATCTCCACGAACACACACAAAAAATTTCATCAAAATTGGTCCAGTCGTTTAGGAGGAGTTCAGTCACATACACACGCACACAAGAAATATATATATTAAGATGTAATGTGTTGTATTAAGTATATCAGTCATCTATCACACACCCATAACACAAGCTCTGCTTAGCTTGGGGCTAGATGATGCTGTGTGGATTGTCCAGCATTATTTATTATTATTTATTTATTTATTATATGAACATGCATTTTTTCCTGTATCACGGGTGCGTTCATGCGTTTCGTTATGCAATATAATTTGCTTCTTTGAATTTATTGTAATCACAAATCGTAATTAATTATTTAAATCCTTTAGTAATGAAATAATACAATCATTTATATAGTTAATTTGTAGTTTAGTACGAGAAAGCTCCCTTTTGCATGTAAAAATTGTAATGAATTCTTTTTGTATGCCTATAATAGTCTGATCATAGCGCACATTAACCTAAAACATGTCCAACCACTATACCTATGTATCACAAATAAAATGTTTCTATTTTCATAAACATTTAAACTCACATCACAAACAGCCAGACTTGGAACAACTACTTTTAGGCCATACAAATTTTTGTTCCGTGCGGGAATCCAACCCGCGACAAGCAGCACACCAGCCAATTGCTCAGCCAATGGCGACAACTGTGCCGCCAAAAATCATACACGCTATGCGTATGCTCAATAATAAACTTCTAATTCCATTGCAACCAAGTTTTCTTCATTTTTTTTTTTTTTAACAAATGGCCTCTTTTTTGTACTTAGAATTAAAAACGTTAAAGTAGATTTTTTAACATGCTACCACATTCTTTGCTGGATTTACCTTTTAAAGCGTTTAAAACTAAAGTTAAATCAAGTCTTGTTCTAAAGCATATTATACGATCAAAGACTATTTAGAGGACAAGAATAGTTGGTCGCTTTGTTAAAAGCAGGACAATGTATTATGTATTTTCACTTTATTATTTAGCCTACTGACATGTTTAATAGTTCTCTATTTCTGTGTCTAATGTTTTTTTACTGTCTTTTTATTATATGTTATTGACATGATTCTCTCATTACATTGTGTGAATAAGTTGTATTGCATTATGTGGTGAACTAGCGACCAGGGCAATTTATTTTATTTTATCTGAGCAACCGACAGCAAGTTCGTCATGCTCACTTAGATATCACTGCTAGCGGTAGCGTCGGGTTCCCCCTTCCCTCAAATATGGCGAGGGGGGTAATGGCTGATTTTCGCGTTATACTCGTGAACGAGTGCTGCTTGTGGTGACTGGTCGTCTTAATGGCCATGGTTTTTGTCCTAAGACCATCGAAGTTAAGACAGTAATTTTTTAATTGTTACAATAACTAAATAGTTCACGATCACTAGCTTATGATTAGTGACCTCAGTCACTATAGATATAGGTATAATTGAAATTGAACGCAGGACAATGTTACTATGTTCTTTTACTGTTTAATAGTTCTTTATTTTTGTGTATGTTTCTTCTACTATCCTTATTTTTATGTTATTGACATGATCCTCTCATTACATTGTATGAATGAGTTGTATTGATATAATTCAGCATTGCACATGTCAGCGGGCACGCCCTTGGACTGCCTTGGAGGCTTTTTATGTATTCAGTTTAGCAGGCTTTGCTTGAGTTAATTGTCGATTTTGGTATATAAAACTTTTTATTTATTTATTTTGGCATATTGGTGTATCCGTCTGCAACGGCTCTTAGCTCTAAGGTTTTTGTTAACATCTTGTTTTACCTTGTGGATCGCAAATCTTATACTTTTAAACAAGCAATTCTTGTATATCTGTACCTACATATATATATAATCCGAATCTCGGAATCGGCTCTAACGATTTTCATGAAATTTAGTATGCAGAGGTTTCGGAGGCGATAAATCGATCTAGCTAGGTTTCATTTTTAATAAACGTTGTTTTATCCGAGCAAACCTCGGTCATCCAGGTACTGAATCATTAAATGAAACATTCTCAGCGAGTAACATAGGATATATTTTATTATCAATAATAGATGGAGTGGTTCTATATATCTGGTATATCATAAGAGGTGGAGTGGTTCTTAAAGTTCGGAGGGAAAAGTACGAAGGCCACGCGGACGTAGTCGCAGGCATAGCGCTAGTGAATAAATAAATACATCATGTACTTGTAAAGTCCATTCAAATCAAATTTTAAAGTAGTTCTTCATACAAGATCATAATTTTTGTTAAACTGATTTAAAAGAACTCGTTTCCATTTCACATTATTCTCGTTTTACTAACAAATGTAAACATCACGGATATTCAATTTAGAACGAAAATTGAACTCTACGCGTAAGCACTAAAGTTACTTTTCCGAAATCACAAAAACCTGGAAATTAGTTGTAGGTTCAGTGGACCCCCGGTAATCCGACGTTTTGCAGGTCAGTGTAGGACTATCGAATTTGTCCGATTATAGAGTTGTGTCTAAGACCCCCCCCCTATAGTCCGGAATTCTTCAAAAAAGAGTACCTTGTAATCCTACAAATTACAGATAAAAATTATAGTTTAAAAAAACTAAAAAAACACGCTTTCATAGAAAATCCAACTAAAAAATAGAAAATAAAAATTAATAAATTTGGATTAAGAAAAGTGTAAATAAGAAACAAATGTATTTTAATGGAAAAAAGCGTGGGGTGCATAGTGTTAATATTGAAGAATACACGCCGATACATGGAGCCCACTGTGAATGACAGTAACCATGGAAAAATTGAAAATGTTTATAGCTATTACAGTTTTTTAAACTATTTTTTTTTTCGAATTATTGCGTTGTCATCGGTCTTGGTCTTGACAGGTAAGCAAAATTTTGAATGAAATCTGATCATTTAAAGTGGGTCAAAATAGCGTCCAAAGGAGTCGGTTACAAACATACAGGTGAAGCTAATATAAAGCGTGTAAAAATGATAAGCATGCATTACCTATAGTAGCAAAGATTTTCCAAAACAATGCTTGTGTACCGTAAAACGGGGTAAATAGAAACGCAGGGGTGAGTAGAAACAAAACTTTGAAGGGTATTTTCGCGTAAGTTTAAGATTGTTTGTAACTACAAGGACACGATTTTATAAGGAATTGAAATGATTAATTTCAACAACTTGTCAGTAATTAATAATGTTGAATCAACGATTAAATCTCATTTAAAGTTTTGTTTCGATACACCTCGTTTTACTGTACCTAGGTACATTTAACAGTGATAGGCATATCGGATTCCATGGGGCGCCGGATTACCGGGGGTCCACTGTATTTACTTACGTATGAGTCTCGAAATCAAACTGGAACAACGCATTAGTGATCTTGGCTCCACTTTGTCCACTGAACACGAACATCTTGCCTCTCGCGACCGCCACGGGGAAGTTGCAGCAGGTCGGGGGGCATTGACCCTTCTGCTCTATGCACTCCCATTGGTGGTTCTCTCCCTGGGCGTAGAAAGGTATATTAATAATCAATAATACCAGCCTGTTACTGTCCCACTGCAGGGCAAAGGCCTCTTCTCATACAGAGAAGGCACGAGCATTAATTGATTGAGCATGTCAAGATAATGTTTTTATTTTGTTTGTGTTGATAGTTTTTAAGCATTACTAACACTAATTGTTACTAACAAAATAGACACCATGGTTTGAATTAATAAAGTATATTATTATTATTAATCACCACGCTTGCTCAAGACGGGTTGGCGATTTCAGACTTATATTCTTTTTTTTTTTCTTTCTTTTTCTATTTTTTAAAGCGTTGCCCTACACTAGGAATTTCTCCTGTATCGTGGGTGCGTTTACAAACATTCAAACTCACATACACAAACAGCCATACACATATTATATTATATTACACATATTAATTATAAGTCCAGGTTTCCTCACGATGTTTTCTTTCACCGATGTCAGTGATGTCCAAGATAAACTTAGAATGTACATATGAATTGAAAAAGTCACATTGGTACTCGCCCAGGTTTGAGCCCATAACCTCGTGCGCAAAAGGCGAGGCCTAAACCACTGGGCCATCAATAATGACTTTAGACTGGGTAGACAGGTAAGACCTGTTTATAAGGAGCAACCACTGCAGGTATTTTTAAATTACCAGGCGAAACTTCAAAGAAGTCATTGGTATCTAATAGCAATTTTAAACCAAAAAAATGGGATAAATCTAGCAGTGGAATACTTATATAATACATGAAGCGACTGCATCTGACCCTCACTATCCAGTTACTGGACAACACGATACCCCTTGGTAAGACTGGTTGTCAGACTTTCGGGCTTCTAACTACAAGTAACGACTGTCAAAGATCCACAAATGACAGCCGGGATCAACGGCTTAACGTACTTTCTGAGGCACGGAGGAGTCTGGATATGTAATGAACGGTCAACCCATCCACAGACTGACCTCGACAAGCGTAGCTGAACCATCGATCGACCTGTAGGGCTGCTTTTATATGGCCAAGAGCGCCTTATGTAATAGGTCCTTGAAAATTGCGTGCGAGAATCGAACCCACAACACGCGGCGCAGCAGTAAATCGCTCAGCCACTGCACCAACCGTGCCGAAAGATTTTGATGTCTTTGATGACATTGCCAGAGCTATCGGTTTAAAGTGTGGAAAGTGACCGTGTATAAGGTACGTACCAACAGATTAATGGTCCACATATCGTTGAGTCTTGCATTGCCGTCGTAACCAGCAAATATCCATAGTTTGTCATCGTATACTGCGGCGCCGTGTGCAGACCGAGGAACTGGCTCTCTGAAATACATCTCAAGTATTATACTCCAGCTATAGCACTTTGAAAACGATAAAGTGTGTTGATTGTATAATCATCAGCACGTAAGATGGCAAGATTTTGGCGTAGTGGGGGTAAGTTCGCGCATCGTACACTTAGTGGCACAAAAAAGTGGTAACTTTTATTGATCGTCATTATTCTATTGTTATTGCCATCATTTATATTTAATCATGTCTGTATAGAACAAAGTTAAAGAAGGGAGAGGAATTCAAGTTTATTAGGAGTTATAAATAACGTGCATTTAAAATTCAAAAAAGTTTATAAAAATAATAATATATAAACTAGTCGTCGTCACTATCCGTTAATAAAACTACCCCTGGCATCATATTGAAAATACCCCGTCTAATAGTTCTTTCTGACGGTTTAGTAGCTTCTGCAGTCCGATTTACCGTCTCTTTTTCTGATTGAGCTTCTTTCTCCATGAAACTACACATCGTATACCATTTTTCTGGCATGTCTCCGTAAAACGGTATTTGGTCCTGGCATAGTAATGAACTTAATACAAACTAAATTTTAAACAACAACACTAGCATCAACTCGTAACAAAAACTAAATTTAAAAACAATAACAACACTTAAGTTTAACACAACAAAAACAAAGGGTTCAATTTTCGTGCACTCAAGTGTAATCGGGAGCGAACGGGACGAAGGCGCGGTGCGGGAGGCAAGGGTCGACTGATGCACCAATCGCGCGCTCGGATCGACGCTACCTCATACCCCGCGTCCCGCTTGACCACCAAAGAGACCTAAAAAACGACTTGTGCGCATCTAACGACTTTTGCCATCTTACTTGCCGGTGACTATAACAAAAACATTGCTCATAAATAATTTAATTAGTTAATTATTAGTAATATAAAATTTAATTGACATATTGAAATTAATTTTAATATACGCAGCAATTTTTTCGTATTCGAACCACCGCATACCACCGTCAGGCGAATGGCCAATTGGAGAATGGCACGGCACGCTAAAAGCAGCACTGATGGCGAGAGCAGCCGCGACACGCTGGAGCGAGGAGCTACCTACAGTTCTCCTTGGACTACGTACTGCACTTCGCGAAAACACCTCCTTCAGCCCAGCCCAAATGACGTACGGTACGACGTAACGCATTCCGTCTGATTTTTTCGTGCTTACAACGCCGAATATTGAAGACGCCGAATTCGTTCGTCAGCTGACAGAAACAATGTCGTCACTGTCACCGGTGAGAAGAACACTCATCGAACGCGAACATATTCGTGTACAAGGACCTCGCAACATGTACCTACGCACGTGTTTCTGCGCAACGATAGCGTGCGCAGACCGCTCACACCACCTTACGACGGCCCGTACGAGATTCTACACCGCAGCGAAGATGGAAAGCAGTTCACATTGCAGTTACCTCTACGTACCGCCGTCGTGTCGACGGCGGTACGTAGACAATAGTCAATAGACAATAGACAAAAAAAAGACAATAGTCGTAGCAATGTGACAATGTAGTCGACAGATTGAAGCCGGCACACCTGTACAACGAAGACGAGACACAAACTTCAGCAACCTCACGCTTGCCGCCACCTGCTTCACGTCCGCCAACGCAAGATCAGCAAAACATGCCAGCCGCAGCACAAACATCAAGCGCACCGCCGAATCACACCTACGTGACAAGAGCCGGCCGCACGGTGAAACCGAACGTAAGCTTTACTTGAGGGGGAGTGATGTAGTGACACAGTACCTGTCACAGTTACCAATACCTCAGAACCAAAACAGTTGTAGTGACACAGTAACTGTCACAGTTACCAATACCTCAGAACCAAATACCACGTTTTAGACCGTGGTCTAAAACGTGACTGTTAACAAAACAAAACAGACGTGTCTGTTAAAGGAACAATCGCAGTGACACAGTACCTGTCACGGTTACCAATTACCACGTTAGACCATGTCTGTTAAAGAAACAATGAAGCAACGTTTCGATCTGTCAAGAAATAGGATAAACATGTATGCTAACAGAATCTTCACTTCGTCCATCGCAGCTGCGCAGATGGATCACGTCGCCTCGCGCAGCAGAGATCTTCACTTGCCGACGTTGTCCCGCGAAAAGGATCGCGCTCGGCGCGCGACTCGTATTTATCGATTCGCTGTGAAGTGTACTAAACCGCGCATGCGCGGTAAGCGGCCCGTCCAGTGCAGTGCTACCTTCACTAGTACCAATGTAAATATAAATAGGGAGTAATTACGGACAAAATTGCCTGGCTGAAGGCCTTAATGTTAATTAAGCCCCCGGGAAAGTTCGGTTAAGCAGTAGATATCCCTAAAGGATAAACTGCGAGATGCCCATTCAAAAAAAAAACGGACAAAATACAGGTTCAACAACATCAACGACTAACTACGTGTTTCATTTACGAGCCACTATCACTCCCTAACATATGTGCATGTTTATAACTCAAGAACCATTTAATTCATAGAATACGCGCAGAGTGGAGTTGCGGATATCGGCCCGTTTATTCTATACAATAAGTCATAGAATGTTTTCTGCCAAAGTCATGGGCAAGAGAAGAGCAGCTGCCCCCCCCCCCTCTCTGGAAATTTCCCCCTAAAAGTGTATGGACTTGCCTAATCAGTAATCAAAGAGCAAAAGGGGCCTTATGTGGTTATTTTTGAATAAACCGCGCAGTAGACACTGGCAAGTTGCACGATGCAATAGCCATAAAAAAAAACCACGCAGTGATCAAGCGCTACCGCCGCGGCCGTGGCGGCGATGGCGGTCGGCGGACGAACATTACCGAATCTAGCCGAGCGTGCGTATTCTTGACGGCAGGGAGTTGCGAGCGACCAGCATTTATTTTATTGCAAACTAGATTTCGCCCGCGGCATCGCTCGCGTTAAATTCGAGGTCCCCCCATTTTCGGAAAGACGGGGGTTAGAAACAGACAAAACTTAGCCTATGTCACTCTCCATCCCTTCAACTATCTCCAGTTAAAAAATCACGTTTATTCGTCGTTCCGTCCGACCGCCAAACAGACACACACTTTCCCATTTATAATATTAGTATGGATGTTATTGTTTTTAAGTCAAACGTAGGTAATTAAAAAAAAAATTAACCACCTATAAAGCAGAATCATTTGCGGCTGTTTGCCCCACACACTACACTACATATACCTAAATTTTAATGTAGATATAACTTATTTATATAAAAACTTATTTGATCTAAAAAATCTGGCTTGCCTTCTCCTAGGCCAGAAGCTGGGTACGCCCATGGCCAAAGTTTTACAATAAGTCCAAGAGTCCGGAACCTGGGTTCCAGGAGGCAAAGCTTACAGCTAGTTTTTTTTTTTTTTTTAATTTATTTATTTATCTCATAATTATATTAATATTACTTACTGTCCAGTAAACTTCCACTGTACCCACTGCGCGCTGGGGAACTTGTACTCGAACAGATCGTTCTTGTTGGTCAGGTTGGAGTTGGCTAGGATGTCGCCCGTGTATCCTCCGAACACGAACATGGAGGTACGATGTACCTGTAACAAGGAAATTGGGAGTTCCTAAAGTACTTGCCTTGGAAACACCGAAACAGCTTCTAGTACCTATTTTCTTTTTATTTTATTGTGCGACTTGTAGAAGTGTTACAATGACCTGTATGAATGATATGTACCTGATGTCCTGGCGTCTGTACGTTGCATAATGAACTCTATGTGAATGGTGTAACGTAGAAACCATGTACGCTTGTAGCTGTGGAAGTCTCGAGACTGCGCGAGAATTCTCCAAAAGACGCGCAACTTGTTTCTTTGACTCGTTTTTAATTTGTACGTTACATACAGACGTTATGAGAAACTTCTCCTTTTTGATATTGGTTAAATTAAAATACTCTTCCACACTTTCATTCCGTTCCCAGGCAATGGAAATTGAGCCTTACTAACCTACTAAAGTACAACAAGGGTAAGGGGAACTGAACTCACCACGGCGGAATGATGGTACCGAGGCGCGGGCGGGACTCCCATGCAACCAGTCTTGGTCCAAGACTTCTCCCTAATGTCGAATCTGATCAGATCGTTCAGCATCGACTTGCCGTTGTCACCACCGAATACATAGATGGCATCCTTGTATGCTACGGCTGTGTGTTTGCTGCGTCTGTATGATTATAAATGCGAAATTAAAAGTACAATAATATTATAAATTAAATGCGAAAGTTTGTTGGTATGTGTGTGTAGGTATGTTTTTTACTCTTTCACGCTGAAACGGCCGAACGGATTTGTATGAAATTTGTTATGAAGATAGGTTTTCATTTATACTATTTTTTTATCCAGTATCCAAGAAAAGTCCAGTGGGACTTTGGAATCGTCTGATGTTGACTTTTTAATTGCGGGTAACACCGCGAGGGGCAGCTAGTAAATAATGAAGAAGTTACAAATACGAGTTGACACTGAGCAAGACTGCACTTGACGTTCCTACATCCTACAGTTGAGCTATATCCTACAGTTTCGTATGTAAATAATTACGTCACTCGTTAAGGGGTTCAACAAACTGTGACATCATGTGGCGAGTACGACATAAGTATTGTGACGTCATATGCATAGAATCTAAAGTATTAGTGCTTCCGAGCACTAAGCAGTCAAACAGTAGCAGCCAGGCTGCAGCAGCCGAAATAATTAGCAAATTCTTGGTTGCCTGGTGTCTGAGCTCCAATGAGACTATATTTTGGATTGGCTGTCGTAGCCTGGCTGCTTAGTGCGCGTCTGCCCCGTAAACTTTAACATTATAGAGTAGAACATGGTTATCTACTACTGTTCTTGTCTGATTCAATTCATTGTGGGCTCAAAGATAGTTGAATAGTTTGTCCGAGACTCATCAGGCTTCATTGGCTCATTGCTTTTCTGGTGTTCACTGTTGATTCTGGTTTTCAGGAATTGCAGTGGTCTGGGAATAGTATGGTGGGTTTGTTATTAATCATCCATGAAATCCCTAAACTAGATTACTGACATACCTGGCACCAACAAACTCGTAGCATTCTGACATGCGTTTCCACTTGTGCACTGTCTCAAATGGTCCAAACTCCATCCTGAGGCTGATGTCTAACTCGCTTGGATTGCGGAGCTGCTCTGTTATCATTTTTCCTAAGTTCTGATTCATTTGGAGTGGTTGCTAAAAAAATATTTTTTTATCATTATGAAGTATGCAAATAAATATTTTTGTTAATCAGGTATATCCTACTGGGAAACAGCTAGGCATCTGCCTAGCTGTTTCCCAGTAGGATATACCTTGATGATTAAGGTGTATCCTACGGGTTATTTCGTAAATAGATTTGTATAAGTTTATTTTAATATTCTATCACTAAATTATTATAGATTATAGAATTATATTAGATTTTTTTTTACTTGTGCAGTAGTGTGCGTAAGGTTTTGTTAAATAAATAATTATAGCTAAGAAAATTCAGGCAAAAATAAATAACTTTGCATCTCTTTGTTTTCATTGTTTTGTTATAAATGGTCACATTTTTACTTGTACAGGTACAAATCCACCTGTTCTTTACATTGAACCAAAATGAAATAAACAAGAAGCCCAGAATTAGGTTGTATGTTTATTTATTTCAAGTAGGTGTCTTACCTGATTCACTTTCCTTGCAAAATTCTAGTAGAACTCTAACAGGCTCCACTTTAGAACAGGCAGCACTGAAATAACATATTCACGTACATTAAAAAACAAATGAACACATAATAAGTACTTGAGATAATAAACTGATTTATTATTTATTTATTTATTAAATAAAATTCAGCAACTACCTATCCCCAACTTGCTACAGTTGACAAATAGGAGAATCCGATTGATAAACCTCCGGGATTCTCATAAAATAAAAGCCAAGCGATCCGGAACTGCGTTAAAATAGGAAGAATTCTCAAAATAAACTAGCCGAACTGCCGAAAATAGGTCGCCGAAATATATCATGAAGTCATTGACTTTTTACACACCATAAACAGCTACCATTGTCGCTAGAGCTTCAATGTATGTTACGGCGTTCTCGAATAGTTATTATTACCTTAAACTGTTTTAACCCCGAGAATTAAATGCGGTAAGCGGAAGCCACCAGAATAACACACCCTTGTTTTAAAACTTCGAAAATCAATAAAACTATGTTGACATTTTTGACAGTGACTGTGAATGAATCAGTTTGGATGTTTGTTTGATTTGTAGGTAGTGAACGTAGGTATTGAATGATTAGTAACATTGAATGAAAAAAGTTTCATTGACACCCATCTTTTTCTAAAATGGCAATGTACCACCGTGACTTAATGTGGCAGAAGAAGCAGACTGAAGATTATAGGTGGCTTCCACCATGAAATTTTCAACAGAGTAGGTACCTAAACAATGTAAAAAATGTGATTACATAAGGGAGAACTTAGACGGTCAGTTTGTCATGATCCAGATTTTACATTGATCGTTTACTGCTAGATTTATGCAAAATCGTTACGTTTTAATGTTATTATTCGGATTAACCAGCAGATTTCCGAATCGGGCTGATGCAAGATTTGCTGTCCTATTTTAAGCCTGCATGAGCATAGCACAGGCCTATCTGTAACTAGTTCGAGTGATACTCTAGTATCACTACCACCGACTGATATATATATATATATATCAGTCGGTGTTAATAAATATTTACATATAATAAATTATTTTATAAAGCTACAATAAAAATAAAAAATAAACTACTTTTTGAACGTTTCAAACTGGGAAGATAGTAAGGTTTGAGGAAGGTTTCGAACGCTGCTTTGAAACACTGTCCATTTTGAATAGTTTTGCTATAGATAAAAAAAATTAAATCGAAAACCATTCACGACATTCACTCTTACTTCATTCAGTAACTGAATTTCACAGAGCTAGGAGTTTGTTTATAATAATTTACTGATTTAATTTGTTTGGAAACGAAAGTATTTAAAATAGAAATAATGTCGTCACCGGTAAGTGTTGTGTTGATATCTAGCATTAGAGTAGTTGGCCATTGTTTCCCCGTGGTTAGAAAATGTATTATAATTGTTTTTGTTCTTGTATGGGTAGATAGAAGAAAGCGTACGGCGCAACAGCGAAAGCGAAGGAGGTGAAGTGGAGACGCCTGAACATGACCCTCACTTTGATCCGATTGTGTCACTGCCCCTTGTGGATATCCACACCAACGAAGAGGAAGAGGAGGAACTCGTTAAAATACGCGCCAGGCTCTACAGATATGATACAGGGGACCATGAGTGGAAGGTAAGACAATGGAAGGCACTTCAACTGACGAATAACTTTTTTTTAAAGTACGTAACTGTGTATCAGTTGTTGTACAACACAAATATATTTTTAAGACAAAGCAAAGGAAGTTGATAAGGTGTAAGCATTGTGCCTATTGCAGGTTAGACCTGAGTCATAGATATTCTTGATCTATCAAATAGATAATTTTACTGGCATAAAGTTATATTTTGGGTATAGTTAAAAAATGGATCTCATTCCTTCACGGAGACTACTTAAATGATGTTAGAAGATTTGTTGCCATATTATTTATTTTTTTGTAGGAGCGAGGTACTGGTGATATTAAGCTGCTTCGCCACAAACTTAACAACACAGTTAGAGTGGTGATGAGACGCGATAAGACCCTTAAAGTATGTGCGAACCACTTCATTACACCGGATATCAGGATGAATGTGCACTGTGGTTCAGACAAAGCGTTCAATTGGTCCGTATTTGCCGATTTTGCTGATGAACAAATGAAACAAGAACTGCTGGCTATTAAGTTCGGAAATCCTCAGAGTAAGTTGAATTTCAAATTTGATTGTCTTTTCTTGCTGTAACAGTTTTGTTGTCTAAGTCACATACCTATGGAATTTAGAACAAATGTTTGTTAATATTAATGGTTTAACTCTTAAGTGCATACCTATAATTATTATTTAATGGAACTGGTGATTAAATTTTCATTAAACAAACTAATACTTTGTAAAATAAATTATATATAAAACTTTTCCTAAACAGATGCTGAGCTATGGAAAGCAAAATTTGCAGAAGCTCAAGAAATAGTCAGAACAAAGTGCAGTATCTACACGCAGGATCTATCTTCCGATGATGAGAGCAGCATCACACGTAGTGAGGACACGGATTCTCCTGAACCCAAGCGTAATGACAAAATCTCTGATAAAGATGCCAAAAATGTTGAAATTGAAGAAAAGGAATCTGATGGTGTAGTCTTAAAATTGAAGGAACTGAAAGTAGAAAGTCCAGAATAATTTCGTTTTAATTTTAAAGTTATAAGAGGCCAACATGTAATTTCTCTGTGTTGTCAGACAACTATATTTTAAATACATATAATGATGCATTTACAATATATCTATATTTTTTATTTTAATGGCTAGTGAGACTAATGGTATGTTTGGTTTATTATTTCAATTTCGTATTGAATTAATATGAGTATGTTACTGGCAAGTTTTCATACAAAACGGTTCAGGCTGGGTTGGAAATATTCTTTTGCTATGTAATGTTTTACATACCTACCAAATTATTTGATGTTTTCGTTTTTAAATGTAACTTCTTAAAAGCAGTCTTGGTTGTATTCCTGATCAATAATATTAATTGTTTTAACATGAACATACTTTTAAATGTTTGCATGCCTACTTAACAGTAGATTGTACAAGGATCGAAATTTCTGTATTTTAAATATGTACCTACAGTCTATGCAAACCAAAATCTTTTCTGCCTACAGTTTTCATAGAAATCTAGATTTTTAAGAACAACAGTTTCTTGTTTTCTTTTTTCAGCATTTTTAAATGGTTTCGCATAATTATAAATTACTGTTGGCAAATACTTTTAACAAATAAAAAATTGTAAATTTAGGCCTGAGCAATGAATGTTCGTTCGTCGAATGTAGGAATTGATATTCCATGGTAACTCGAATAAGTGTATAATAATAATTAATGTAAGATCATAATTTCGAGAGGAGCAATATTGCTTTAACCTAATTTCGCGTCATCAATATTGTCTGTGTGGTTGGGGCAGCTGTGGAGCTGCACTGGTAATCATCCAATCAAATACAATCGCTATCGTGATACGCGTTTCTGTAACCCTCATTGTGTGTTAGTCACTTATTTCCTGATGAGTGAATGCGCCTGGGCCGCATAAGATTGATTTAGTCTGAATTACTACAACGACTCTACCATTATGAGAATATTTCTACACAACCAAGGTTGTGGCGTAATTTTTTTTGCAGTATTGCTGTACTCGAAATCGTGATTAAATTTTACATGTTGTCATGATCGTATTACATATCAATTTAATTGTCTTAGTAGTCTGTCTAGTAAAAATATTCGGTTTTTTGTGTCGGGAGTATAGCTATCTTATTTACTACTGTTTGATAGTTTGTAAGGCTGGAAACAGGATTTTAATATGTAGAACATCATCAAGCTGTTTGGCGATGTAGGTGGAGAAAGAGGCTACATTGTTTTCTCTATGGTTTCCTTAAAAAACTAACTAAGCGAAATTGAGCTCATATAGAAGTGTCATTGTTTGCCAGTGTTACACAGTAGTGGTTACACTGCCTATCTAGAAGGGCTATTGATGGGCTAATGTTGAACTTAGCCAGTCTTGTTACAAAACAAGGTTTTATCTTCAACCCAGGTTTGAATAAACCACGGAGCCATTTAATTTTCGATCATTAAAATTCAAAACTTACAACTTAGTACCGGACTAAATTGTCATTTTTGTATAAAGAACGTGAGTTGCGTTCTTATTACAAAAACTGGCGAGATGGACGTGATGTTTTAAGCAATGTCGAATGAAAAACTTTGTATTGTAAAGGACCCATGGAGTTTTAATAAATATATCACTGTTAGGCGCATTTCTAGTGAGGTTTTGGTTCTCGTTGATACAATAAATGTTTTAATATGGAACCAGAGATTTCTGCGTAATTTTCGTAGACTCATTTTACGTCGAATGTGGCGCAACTCTAGTGACTACGGCGTGATACGGTCGTTCCATCCCAACTCTTAATTGATGTGTTAATGTAGTTAATGAATAACTTCAGGTTATATAAATATTCTGCATAGTAAAAGTTTATAAATGTAAATCAATTGAAATGTTTCAAGGAATTGATATGCTTTAAGTGTTTAAATAGATATTTAAAGATATAGAAGTTATTTGCATGGATGTTATTGTAGAATTTTCTATACTCTAGACACAAATTTTAAAATTATCTTATTTCATGATTGTTTATTTCGTCATAGGTTATGTGACGGTACACGGCCGTTTAATATGGCATGCGAGTTGCGAGATGGTAAAGTGCGAATTTGTAGAATGAGCGTAGTCTCTGACATCTAAGTAAGTCTCAAACTTGATAGGCTATATCAACGCCCGGGTACTGCAATAATTATATTTACGTGTATGGAAGCCATTTTGTCACAGCAATATAATATGCATGTTACATTCCAATTTTTTATTGCTTTGTAATAAAACATTGCGAAAACTTGATGTGACGGAACTGGCAGCTTCAATTTATATTTTAATATTATACATTTCAAAATCTGAATAGATGTATTCCATGAATGGTTGTTTTTTTATTGTTACAGAATACTTGTTTCCATGTAGGCTATACATTTAGGAGTAGCGAGCGCCATTGATGATTTAAGGACCTAGGTTTGAGTCGTGGAAATTCCCACTGTTCCCAAGTGAGGGCAGGTCCTATCGTCGCCTAGTGATATGAGCACTACAAATTCATATTCTTACAGATTGAAACGATCATTAAATACACCAAGCATCACTTGTTTATTCTTCTTTACAAAAATAGAGACTACAGTGGAGGTCGACCACAAATATGATGTCGATCGTCTGTTGCCCATTTTGCGTCTTTCGTTTCGATTGTCAAAATCTCTAGGTACCTACCGTATTACGTTTTTTTATTGTTTTTTTATTTGCGTTGCTTGAAAATATCACTTTTTAACCGTCCTCAGCTTCTCCCACTTTTCAACACTGCCAAAACAGAGCGGTATCTTCTGCAAAAGTAATGTTTCGTCCTTCATGGAGAGGTCTTTGATGAACACCAAGAAGAGAGTTGGACCTATAATTGTACCTTGCGATACACCAAAGTGCGCAGTTAACTCTTCACTTCGTCGTCGTTTATTCTGACTCTTTATTTTCTAATAATAGGATTTTCTATATTTAATTTAAAAAAAGAGTTCCGCTTATCATAATAGCTACCTCAATCCAACTTTTTACAATACATTTATTGCGATCACACTCACTCAATTTCGTATCAGTAACTTACTTATCTAATGACATATTTGGACTTTTGGAGTAACATATTTCGTAGTCAAATATTCTAAATAACATTGTTAAAGTCATCACGTAAACAATATATCAATATATGTACATTTATTTACACTTAATCCTATTACTATAGATTTGGTAAGTAGGTACCTCTATCTACTTCATACACAGGATTTAAGGCAATCCAAAGTCTCAACAATCACAAGTCTTCTTTAGCTATCGTGTCTTCGTTAAAATTTTGGAATGTCTGCAGAATATTGATTCGGGTTCCTAACTGTATCTTCTTCTTATCAGAGATTTTCCCGCCAAGTATCTTTTTCACTCGGTCAAGTTCGTGTTGAATAAAATCGTCGCCTTTCTCTAGAACCTTCTCCATCACCGTGCTGTAGATCTTTCTGGATGAGGACTTCTTCATATTCTTCAAGAGGTCTTCAGTCTTCGTCAGTATTCTCTTTCTGTCATCTCTCTTGCATCTCATGAACTGTATCGCGAGTTTATCGAATTCTTTGGAACAACCCGGCAAACTCAAATGTAAGCCACTATTATTCAGTACAAAACGTCGCAGCTCGTCAATTGTAAAACCTTTTGCACCGTCAAATTGTGTCGGTTCAGGTTTACCTTTAACGAACAGCTTAACCATAGGAAAGTTATTCTTGGTGGCTCCATACTTCATCGCGAGGGCCACGTTACTTTTATCAGCGTTATCTTTCACAAGGACTTCGGCGAATAACAGATCTTTCTCGTCTAGCGAATCCTTTGCGAAAGCCATAAATGTTTCGTGCTTGTAACCAAACGGGTATAAAATATCAAACTTAACAAGGCTTGCTTCAAATTTATTTGTTACTTTTTCAAAATTGAACTCGTCTAGCACAATGGATCCGGACGAGGCCGATGCTTGGCATGCAAAAGATACAAATAAAACTATGGTAAATAGTAATGAATGTCGCCATCGCCGCATGGCTATAGTTATTTAGTTTTATTCAATCTGGAGTGTTCTCTTTCACTACTGAAAAGTATAATGGATCGTGAATATAATATGTTATCGCTCGCAACACCATTTCATTGAAACACTCCAATTCAGTTTCTTTTTCAATTATCAATGTATTTACATTTTATGACAATGTAGATCAGCATGTGCTAGCACATCAAGCCACCCCTAACCGTCAGATTTTCCTAATTGAACATGAACCTTATTCTTTTGTAATAAAGTTGAAAAAGTATCAAAGAAATTTGACACATTAGGGAAGCTTGTTGTGCCGGCCTCTGAACCTACTGTTTGAGTTAACCAGAGAAATTCATCCCCTTAGTACCTACCTAGCATCATGGCGGGTTTCATAATCAAACATCATTAATTTTAATTAGGGTGAAAATCAGCACTACAATAACGTTAAAAATACATTACGTTGCATTAGTTTCGCAGCGGTGCGTGTCGCAGGTACGATTCAACCTATTCATACTATATCGGGGCATGTGAAATCAGTCTCTGTTTTAAACAAAACGAGGGAAAATTTTCTAAACAGATTTGTCCCACAAATATGTTACATTCAGTGGTATATATCTCACCGGATGTACGCTAACGGCATGGCCAGCTTCAGTATGATTTCAGTTATAGAAAAATATAATCTAATAATAAATAAGCAGTTGTTTTTCGTTTTATAATTCATTTATTGCAATCACACTCACAGTAGTGCATCAATAACTTAAATAAATGTCAAGTACATTATTTTGAATAATAACTTAATAAAATGTATTATTAGGATATGCTTATATTAGCAAGTGATTTGGGTTTCACAGTACATTAATTAATACATATTTAAGGCCCACTTGCGCAATGGCTTACTAAATAAAATGATTGTGGAAGTGACCCCAAATACCAGAGCGCCAAAAGTAATTCAGATTTGAACAAAGTTATGGCTTGTATCAACATCATTATCATCATTTCCGCCGAAAGACGGCAACTGCTAGACATAAGCTCCCTTAAATTTTGGGTGATTTCAGCCTACAGATGAGGCCCACTGTGAGCAACCACTTCACTGCCATAAGTCATCACTGTCAACACGCACTGGTCAAAGTGTTTCGTCTTGAGACACTGCGGTATGTGATACGAGAAGATATAGATAGATACGGCTTGGATGGTTAATCAATCTTCTTAAAGTTATACAACAGCAAGAAGACCCGAAGTTGCTCAAAATGAGCAGGGAAAACATAAGACTAGCACTAGGGATTCTAACAGGACACTGTGGAATAGACACCTGATAATTAAGAAGGTAAAGGAAGACGCCATATGTCCAGGATCTGGGGTAAC
Organism: Phlogophora meticulosa; assembly: GCA_905147745.2. Lineage (NCBI taxonomy): Eukaryota > Metazoa > Arthropoda > Insecta > Lepidoptera > Noctuidae > Phlogophora > Phlogophora meticulosa. The sequence continues at coordinate 11,715,455 of LR990537.1, read as the reverse complement.
CGATAAAACAAGTTTCTATCTGGTGGCAAAATATCCTATGTTTGCCAAGATGGGAAAATCTAGGAACAGACAAAGCAAATGTAGAATAAATTGCGGATATCTCTGTAGGGCAACTGATGGACTTCGTCTAGGCAACAGGAAGATGCGCAGCGACTCCGAATTGCTAGTTAAACTAAAGGGGGCCTTGGTGAAATAATGAATCAACTGAACTGACGACCGATGTGGCGCAGCGGGCGAAAGTCCGCCTGCGACGCAGGAGGTTGCGGGTTCGATTCCCGCCTTGGGACAAATGTCTGTACGATCTACAAAGATTTGTTCCAGGTGTTCTGGGTGTTTGCTATATATAATAAAAAGATATCTATCTATGTAATGTATTAAGTATATCAGTCATCTAGTACCCATAACACAAGCTCTGCTTAGCTTGGGGCTAGATGATGCTGTGTGGCCTGTCCAGCAATATTTGTTTATTATTATTTATTAACTACAGTAGAACTGATGGCACGCCATCCGCCGGCGGCTTCCCCGAAACTAGATAAGATGGTTAATCCATAATAATATGGTCTGTGTTTCATCAAAACACTTACACAGTCGTTTACATTGACATAACTAAAGTGACAACACATATCGCGTTAGAAACAACCCTGTGCTCCATAATACAAGTAGTGGATGTTGGAGTAAAAACAGTTAGGCTGAAGTGGGAGCGGGCTTGCCACGTCGCCCGAATGCACCCGGTGAGACGGATTAAGATCGTCACGCACTGGGTGCCGAGGGGGATTTCGCTATCGTGGTCAACTGCGGTGAACGACGCGGTGATGTGACGATCTGACAATGTTTGCGAGCCAAACATGGCCGAGAATTGCAGAACGCCGAAAGGTTTGGAGGAGATAAGGGGAGGCCCAGCAGGAGGCTTTAATGCCAATTTTAATAAAGGATTCCAAATTTAGGGATTTATCTTTGTTTGTAACCAATCACTGGCCGTGTTTGCCTTGGGAGGGCGAATCAGAAGCAGCAGTTTACGATTATGGATTGATATACGTTATTGAATTCATACATAATCACATATTTATTACAGCCATATTCATGCCAATATAAACATAGCCCTAATAAAAAAAAACAACAAAAAAAATAAAGTGATGTATAACAATCCTATTAAACCTGCATTACTAGACACACATAACAGTGCTTAACACTTATGGCAGGCCAACCGTAAAATCGATTTGGAACAGTAATTATTTGGAAAACCTGCTCAATTAAACTATAGATACAGCATCTGGAATGTTCTGAATTCAAAAGCAACAATTTATACAGAAATCATTTAGTAAATGAGCTTATATACAGTTTCTAATAATAGGTATTATTCTTTGATTACTCTTGGATATGCATGGTTGACATAAAAAAATGTGGCCGTATAAAAATAAGTGGAGCATTTTAAAGAGTTCATAAAATATTTGTTAATATAAGTAGTCTTATAGGTGGCTAGGCTATAAACAGTTCAATTTTAAGTACTTATGAAATAAGCTCAAATGGTATCAGAGAAATTCCTTTTAATAAAAATAAAGTTTGAATATGGAATGCAGAAAACCATATTTACATATTTTGAAACACATCAAATATCATATTAAAAACAGATTCTACCGGTTTGGAGCCACATTGAAAATCAAGAACAATTTCCTCCATAGTGATGAACTATCGTACAACATGTATTAGTGCCAAAAAAATGTATTGACCAATCACAGGTCTTCTTTAGTAACCTTTGCCTGCTTGTCTAAAAGCTGAAACGTCAGCAGAATATTGGTTCTGGTTCCCAGCTGTTTCTTTTTATCCTCAGACACTTTCCCGCTGAGTAACTTCTTCACTCTGTCAAGTTCAGATTGAACAAATTCATCACCTTTTTCTAGAACCTTCTCCATTATTGTTTTGTAGATTTTTCCCGAAGAGGCATCCTGAAAAAGAGTTTAAATGTTTTAGGTTGTGTGACAACTGTAAAGCATGACCATTTAAGTCATGAAAAATAAAAAAAGGTAAACTGCGAAGGTACGCCACGATGCCAACAGTACACTAGCTAGTAGTTAACAAATTAACACTACCTTGTCCATATTCTTCAGGAGGTCTTCAGTCTTCTTTAATAATTTCTTTCGCTCATCTTTCTTGCCTTTCATGAATTGTATGGCGAGTTTATCGAATTCCTTTACGCAGCCCGGCAAACTCAAATATAAACCACTGTTGTCTCGTACAAAACGGCGCAGTTCGTCACTCGTAAATCCTTTCGCGTCATCAAATGGTATGGGCTCAGATTTACCTTTGACGAATAGTTTAACCACAGGGAAGTTGTCCTTTGTGGCTCCATACTTCTTCGCGAGAGCCTCATTGTCTTTTTCACCGTAATCTTTCACACCGACTTCCGCAATCAAAAGATCTTCCACGTCTTTTGAATCCTTTGCGAGTCCCACGAAAGCTTCATGCTTGTCACCGTACGGAAACGCCACATCAAATTTGATAAGGCTTGCTACGAATTTATTTGTTATTTTATCAAAACTTAACTCATCTAATTCGACGGAGCCGGATGTGGTTGAAGCTTCGTAAGCAAAAGATACAACTAAAACAGTCGTAAATAGAAACGAATAACGCCGCATTGTTAGTTATTGAACAAGACTACAACCTGAAATGGCCTATGTTTCACTACTGGACGTATTTTACAAAATAAAAGCTAATAATGTAACACGGTGAACCACTTCAATATTCTTTTATTGACACATTCCATCCTGATTTGTTTTCTTTTTCATTTTACACTATTTATTTGCCCTGTTTGCTCTGGTAACTCCGATTTACGTTAAGGTGCATCCTTTTAAGCATTTCTAACTTATAATTATTTTAACGGAATAAAATTGACCGATTTTGTATTGGTAATAATTTGTTGATGCGTATATTATTATTTGTTTCGTATTTAGTTACTCAAAAATGTAACTCAATCAATTTAGGTGAATTAGCAAAACAATTGGATATTCTGAACGAAATGGATCGTAATGTTCTTTGACAGCTTTCCGTGTCAAACCGTGTGCAGTTGTGATTGGTTCAAACCTCAAAACAAATCGGCACCATTTGACTGAAGCTTGTTTTCAATTACATGTCCATCATCGATTTTTCAAATGACTTAAAACCGGTCAAGGTCATTTCGGACTATATGCAGAAAAGGGTTCCGTGATCCGCCTTAGGTCAAGATGAACTTTCACGGCTCACGCATTCAATGGTTCAGCATAATATTTTATTAATTTCGTTGAATAGGCTTTTAGAGAACTACTATCATAATTTTTCGTCAGCCGCTTTCGATTTTTGAAAAGCATAATTATCTCACAAACTGTAGGCATGTAGTCGGGGTGGCTCTGGTGGGTCGGGTATCTACAATGAAAAGGAGAATTCATAAAAACCCAACCACAACTGAGCTGTGACTAAAAAGTAATGGTCAATGGTTCAAAAGACAAACGTGTGACGGTGAAACATGGCCTATCTATCTTCAGATCACCAAAACCTAAAGTCTATACGCAAACATTCTGTCAGACTTTCAATAATATATCTACGTACTTTTATAATGTTTTATTGGTTCAATTTACGAGTTACAATAAAAAAGTAAATCATGTGATTGTATTTTACAACCGTTGAAAAATTTGTTTTTTATAGATTTCTTGTTTATTTTGTGAGCCACGTTCCTAGCCGACATAAAATAATGGAGGTTATGAGTTTAACGCATTGGCTTTGTTTAGTTGTATTATGTAATTTTGTGTCTTTGGAAGACCCTGAAACGGAAGAAGAAAGCGATGATATCTCTCATGAATATGGTTCGTACATTATACATTATGAAATAAATGACACAGACACCTGTCATTACATGTAGATAACGGGAATTATTAGGAAAATACGTGTTTGTTAATGACAAATTTAGTTTGACACGTCACCTAATTTTCGAAATATTACTTTCAGTAATACTGTCAGAAGAAACCAATACACCGGCTACGTTCAACTGGCAATCGGGAATCGTTCCGTTTTTCATTGAACCACATTATGGTGAGTGAGTTTCATCCTAATTTAGGGATCTACAAAACAATGACATTACTAGTAGTCGACAGGCGATAAGAGATCGTGTTTGATGTGTTTTTAAAAACATACTTTAACTCTCACACATAAAGTTCAGTTCGCGCTACAACTTAAAACATTTTTATTACTTTTTCAATAACAACAGTCATTTAGAAATCAATTGTAAATGCATGGTCATAAAGTTGACATTTGTTAAAGTGAAAATAACATTTAGTAAGGATTTAGCTACCGACTGATACCAGCAAGCAGTTGATAGGGTCATTGGGTTCATTAGGTACGGAAGCTGAAAAAAGAACGGTAATTATACGTCACACGATATCGGAATATCTACATTATTTCCGTTACTGTTTCCCAACTTGTTGTCAGTTTTAATGCATGGCCAATGTTGGGGCCAATGCTATTTTCTCGATCCGTACGTTGGACAAGTTGGGGTGTATGGAGCTGGTGTAATAAGAGCTTCCTTGGATTCCAAGTAGCCCACGTGTGCCAAAAATATGTAGCTTCGGAGACACCGGTGCACGCCCAGCGGACTATCAGTCCTCCTAAAGTGTATTATTCCAAAAAGTAAAACCGCCTCTTGCTTTGTTACCAGACGACATAATAGCAGATCGCATACGCGCAGCCATGCACACAATAGAGAGCTCTTCCTGCGTGGTCTTCAAGGAAATGGCAGAGAAGCCTCCGCCGGGGGAGTACGCCAGCTTCACTTGGCTTAGCATCGAGAACCCTGAAGGTGTCAGGGAATGTTCTCATTCGACTCTACGTGAAGCTGGAACTAATGTGGTCACAAAAGCTGTAAGACTTAAGATGCTTTGTTGCGCACTGTAATAATAATTATACCCTAGCACAAATTTCTTGCGAGAAATTAACCAACCGAAAATGGAGGTGCTGTTTTAATCTAAGGCCCTATTTACATTGCCATTATCAGTACGGTATTATATACGGTATTATTATAAAAGGTAGGGATCACACGTCAACATCCTACGGCTCATACGGCTAAAACAAATGCTGTATGAAACTGGCGTGTGATCCCAAACTAATATTGTAAAATATTGTAGTGAACATCGCAGTGTGAACGAGCAGTTAGTACAGAGGCCAGTACATCAAGCTACTCCTCCAATATGGCAAAATTCTTTAATAGTTTTTCAACTTTATAATAAAAGCATAAGGTGCGTTTTCAATTGGGAAAATTTGACATTTTTGGATGGATTGATGTGCTGGCGTCTATAGATATTGTTGACGTATTCGGTTTGTAAATTTCTGGCGTGAAATTTGTGCTAGGGTTACAGGAGTTTGATCTTTGGAGACGGCAGAGACCTCACTATGGATCACTCTGGATTAGGATCGAGACTTACTGAACTTAAGTCTTAGCTATTATAATGTGTAAGAGGTCAGACGGATGTAAAGGTAGAACAGAATAACTGATAATTTATGGTGCTCTGAAGGTTGTTACCGCATCGGCAATATTCCTGTTGCCGTATCCCGTAGCGGTATTTGCTAGTATAAAAAAGGAGGAACGATATCTGTCTACCTGGTTTCTCCGTTAGTATAAAAAGTAAGTTTGAAAGCGCTACCGATGAGCATGAGGTCTTGGGTTCGATTCCTGGGTTTTTCATCAGGAGTTTCTCCATACTACCCTTGGAGTCTAGATTTATGCCCGGTCGATGGCAAAAAGCCTTCCACCTATTTATTATATGGGACTTTGAACATAATAAGCGAAGTGTGCTGTGCGTGTATGTCTACACCTCTGCCTAATCCTTTGGGGAATACAAGCATGAAGTTATGATGATGATGATATTATGATACCGGTCGGGTTATCAGCCAAAAAAATATTGAAAAATCGACTGGTATTCCTTTCGAGTCCCTACAAGAGACCACGGGAAAGACAGACCTGCACCCCAATTCTGCAACACACTTGCGGTAACGATCCGAAGGATTCTGAAGGAAATTCCTTATCCATTGCTGCTTGAGTTCAAAAAATTATTTAGCTGAACACCGTAATGGCTAAATGAATATTGTCGTAGTGTATAAATGAAAGGCATTGACATTGCAAGTGCGATACGGAATGACTGCAGACTGCTGGATGAAATTCAGACATGAGGTGGTTTGACTTACCTGGCAAGCATGAGACAAAAGGGGGAAGGCACAAGGATGCCATGCTGATAATGAAAAATGACTAATCATTGTCAGGACCATTTTAAGTTTCTTTCCTAATCCTGTTCAGATTCTGATCCTGGGCTACGATTGCATGCAGCGGCGGGACGTACTGCATGCATTGCTGCATGCGTTAGGCTTCAGGGACGAAGTGACGCATCCACAGCGAGACATGTACATCAGGATTTCATGGGCGAATATTCAGCCTAGTGAGAAGTTTTATCCCATCATTAATACCTGACTGCCTTACTAGTCTAGTGGTTGCAAGCGCTGCTGCTGAGCATGAAGTTTCGGGTTCAATTCCCAGGTCGCGAAAGAGATATTAGGTTTATCATCTCTAGTTTCTCAGTAGCAGCCCGGAGTCTGGATTTTTACCCGGTGGATGGCAGTAGGCTTTCCCCCAATTACGTGGGACTTAAATATAACTGGAGAAATGCTGTCTAACCCTTCAGGGACTACATACAGGAGTGATGTTATGAATTCAGTATCATCAGTGCAATTTCTTTAAAAAAGGTAAAATAAAATACCGTGAGGCATGTCCTAGCCTAGAAGCCTAGAAGATAATATACCTATGTGTGAAAATATACCTTTTCCAATCCGCACCATACTGGGCTCGTGGGCTGGATAGCGGGCATCAATATATATAATAGACCGGATGTTCCCTATGAGAGAGCTCACTGGGAACACCCGGTCTGTTAAGTGTAAATCTCCCGGCGAAAAGTTAGGTGAACTGTTAAAATCCCTGATATGGGATGACAGCTCACTTCACCTACATTTCCATGGGGAGAATTCTACAGAATAGCACTACTTATTGATTCGATACTGACTGACAAAATACAAAACTTCATCCCCTATTTAGGGGTAAAATTTCCAAACGTCCTTCCTTAGTCGATGCCTGTACTGTATAAGGTACCTATATGCAAAAAATCAAGTGGAGCAGTTTGGGTTGTGCATTAATATATCACCCAGTTACCCAGAATAACTTTTAACAGATTTAAAATGCGTCATATTTGTGATCCGTGACATATTTTATAATAAGGCTGGAGCATTTACCTACATATTAAAAAATACTAACTATAACATTGTGAAGAAACGGAATATCTTTCTCTTCATCTGGGATCTGCCCAGTTACCAACATCATGTACTATCGCTCGATTATGCTTTTGTTTCTACCTTAGATTTTAAGAAAACTGAAACACTGAGTTGTCTAGAATGAGATCCATCCCTTCAGCTACATGGTCTCTACAAAACTAACCCTACAAAATTGTACGCCAGAGTACCGCTCCTTATACTGGATGCGGACGGGTGACGCACCTCACAAAATGGTGGAATATGACTCTATGAGTGTCATGCACTTCCACGATCGAGCCTACAGCGTCAACGGAGGAGCTACTATTGTGCCTGTGGTATGTAGCCTTTGCTCAAGGTAACCTGGACGATTGGAGAACTTGATAAAATTACTTCCTACCGCAGCATGTGTCTATGCTCTACCATACATCTCTCTTTGCCGTCATCTCGTTCACCTCCTTCCTAGCTGGGTCAACTTTCACTTCGTTTCTTCGGCCTCCCTCTACTCTTGTAACCCTTCACTTATTATTCTTATATTTATTACCGTGGGGATTTGAGAAACATTCGGAACTCAAGATATTATTGTCCATAGAATAGACCAACTTTGTAAAACGGTGTTAGTCTCTGTTGAATTCTTAGAAAAAAATACCTAAAAGTTAACTTGTAAGCAAAATGTAATGTGGTTGTTGGTTGTATTACCTATGGAGAAACATTGAAGTCCTCGATAAAGAAATTGGATCTAGAACTACTTACCTACTAGTTTCCAATTTATTGTGGATTTATGAAATCAATGTAGTCGACACTTCCTCAATAAAGTTTGATCCATATTTCGAAACTTAAGATATAACGTTAAGATTACTAAACAGTGTTGTAAATGCCGAAGTGAAGTAAGAAAATTTACAGTATTTACCTACTATACATTTTGTTCACACTTCAATTTCAATTCGGTTTCACTAACCAGCAATACAAATCCGGATAATTTTTGCAACGATATTTTGTTGACAATCTTACTTTTGACAGGTCTTATTGTAAATTGATAAATTTGAAGAAATTTGCTCTTGATATGATGGTTTAAAGTTGCTGCACGCCATGACGACATATTATTGGTTTAATGCTATGTACTTTATTATATGTATCTTCGTGTGATATTTATTTATGTACCCACACTCCATCCAACCCAAAATCCATCTCCTATTTTTTGGTCTATCCAAGAGTTGTCTGTAAGAGATGGCCCAGTGCGATAAAGCCGCCTCTAACACTCTGGGTTTATAAAAGTTTGACCTGTGTTTTGGTGTAAGTAATAAAGGATTTAATAAATAAATAGACGAAAAATGTCTCTACCGATCAAGTCAAGATTGATTTTTTTATATGCTCAATTACTACTTTTAATTTTTTCAGGTATCAGGACTGTTAATAGCCCCATCGGACAAGCTATCCCAACTTGACGTCATGAAACTCCGTCTAGCTTTTGGCCACGAGTGCAATAAACGTAAAGTTGGCAAATTGTTCCAGACGTGCCAGAACGTGCTTAAAGAGGATAATGAGCAATCTGAACAACCAGAAACAGAACTACAGTATAGCGATTCAGTTCACGATGACTAAGACCCGTATAGTTTGGAGTAACCTATCTGACTTGTCTATTCTGTAAAAATCGCTCCGCAAAAAGTTCCGTGATGTGTGTGTGAAGTGTAGTTTAGTATGGGATGGCAGCTTACTTATCGAGTAGCTCGTGGCCAAAAAAAAAAATAGCCGCACAGGTCACTCAAAGGTTATATGTGTGCTGTGACCTTAAGCCGTGTTCTTTCCGTTCACGCAAGGATGGTGGTTTTCTGAGAAAATAATAATCGCACAAAGTACTTTTTGATCGTCAAAATTTACATAAGAAAGTCCCCCAAAATGCCCACCCTTCACCACTTCCTAGTGTTTTTACTGGAAGAAGAAATGGCGCAATGAACTACCCAGCAACACGTCTGTCTGATAAGTTTGAAGAATCTTGAATCTACACAATGTAAGCTAAAAAATAAATCAACGGATAAATCAAGGAACGAAGCGCCTCTTACTTTGATATCTCACGTCACAGTTGACTTCCTCTAAATCTAAACGCGTTACAGATTTCTATCGCCAGAACTATATCATTTGCAGTGTTTGAAATGGGGTAATGATTTCGTCACCTCGTGGGGACGTACAGTGTATTCAAGTTGTTTTAGAGCAGGGAGGACGTATAGAATACGGACAGGCAAACATTCCACCGCGCCAGATAGGTTAGTGGGGCGTATGGTTCAAACTATTAGGGCAAGCTTGACTGATATATTATAAGATTTTAGTAGACAGCAATATGTTTGTTGATATTATACGTGTGTATTTGTTTGATTGAGATTACGTTTTTTTTCACCCTATTCTAAAGCATTCAAATCACGGAGATGTGGCAGGCTGGTATTTAGGTACTTTTATCAAAGTATAAAAGTGCTTAAATACACGAAAAAAAGCTTATTTATCAGTGTATAGGCTTATATAGTATGTGCTTTTGGCCTTTTTTTATTCAAGAAACCTTTCCCCACACTAGTAATTTCTCCTGAATTGTGAGTGCGTTTGCAAAACATTTTTACTCAAATACACAAATAGTCAGACCCGGAACAACTACCTGTAGGCCATACAAATATTTGTTCCGTGCGGTGATCGACGCGACACGCAGCGCAGCAGCCGATCGCTCAGCCACTGCGTCAACCGTCCCGTCCCCAAAAGTTATTCAACCGTCGTTTTTCAAAGCTCTCAATATTCACATAAGATCACGTGTATCCTATAAGTAAATTTATTCGGGCACAAATCCGGAGTCTGGCCTGCTACTAAAAGAATATAGATGGAAATACCTTACTTTACTTTGTTTTTTTACTTCTTCAAGTAATTAATAATCGTCATAAGATTATTCTGTCTGCTACCTATATAACTATATCTATGTCTACTTTTATACTAGTAATTGGCCTTTTTAATGATATTTACAAACAATCTATTGTACTTGATCAGCTGTAAGTTTTCCAAAAAAATCTAAAATAAATAAACACTTAGTCCGATCCCGAAATCGAATAATCCCCATGCTCAGCAGTAGAGCTTTACACCACTGGACCAACAAGGCTTTCAATATTGAACAATTGGTAATACTGTAGATGAGGCTCTTTGATTGTAAGCACACATACATACACCGTGTAGGGCATGATTGATTTTTTGAAATTACTTATTTTCTTTCGTATACTTCCTCCGACAAATAAATAAGTCATCATCATCATCTCCCTAGCATTTTCCCAACTATATCGGGGTGGCTACCAGTCTGACCGGATGCAGCTGAATACCAGTATTTTACATGGAGCGACTCCATGACATGACCTCCACAACCAAGTTACTGGGCAACGCGATACCCCTTGGTAACACTGGCTCTCAGACATTCTTACTTCCCGTAACGACTGTCAAAGATTTAGCAATCACAGTGAATAAGTATTGAGACATAATTGTAACACCTTGATTTAAAAGAAGGACAATGTAGCCATGAACGATACAGAAGCATTAAAAAAAAGAAGGTTTAGATAACACTAGTTCTTTTTTATAGCTTTCCAGTACATCATTGAGGGTCTGCCAGTTATTTTACTTTCATCGCGGATTCCTGTGGCTGTGTGACAAGTTCCTCTTGTCCTTGTTGTCTTTTGAACAGGCATTGTTTGAAGTACAGTAGATTAAGTTTCTGTACGTCTGTTGAACTCAGGCCCTGCCAGTGGCCCATCGCCCAGCCGTCGTTCTGTAATTTATATTATAGAATAGAATAGATTGTTATTTGCATAAATTGTAGATAGGTTATATTAAATAAATAAATAATAAATAATGCTGGACAATCCACACAGCATCATCTAGCCCCAAGCTAAGTAGAGTAAAGTAAGTTGTGTTATGGGTGCTAGATGACTGATATACTTAATACAATACATTACATAGATAGATATTTTTATTATACATAGCCATTACCCAGAACACCTGGAACAAATGTTTGTAGATCGTACAAACATTTGTCCCAAGGCGGGAATTGAACCCGCAAGCTCCTGCGTTGCAGGCGGACCTTCGCCCGCTGCGCCACATAGGTCCTCAAGTATGAAAGTTGTGATCCTTGTACTATACAATATGAAACAGTATAAACGCAATATCTTTTAAGGGGTTGTAGCGACATCTATCTCGCCACATACGAACTAAATCGATGTTTCCTACATCGCGGTATTAAAGTTATCCACGCGACTGAGTATATATAAACGAGCCCGACAACAATCGTCGGGCAGTTGCCCACCAGACACGACACCCGTCTGGTCGGAGGATCCTCCCTTTTCTATGGTGTATGAGGAACTTTACACCCTGTTCCTCATACCTCCAAAGGGTCATTGGACTCATCATTATCAACATATTTTAATGGGAACAACAAATAAATCGCAAAAAAATCGACTCCTCCATAGACACACCTGTTTTTTTTTCGAGATTTCACTAAAATTTCGGAGAAGTCTCATAATAAAAGTTGTTAATAGTGATGCGTAAAATGATACCTTAAAAGGTATTGCGTTTATTCTGTTACTCCTTGTATTAGTGTCGACAATTCTTTTCAGCAATGACCGGCAACATATGCCAGAGATTATCCGTGTCATCATCTGCCTTTTTTTTCCTAACTATGTTGGGGTTGGCTTCCAGCCTAACCGGATGCAGCTGAATAGCAGTATTTTACATGGAGCGACTGCCTATATGACCCTTAGTAAGGCTGGCTGTCAGACTTCTGGGCTTCTAACTACTCGTAACGACGGTCAAAGATCTACGAATGATACCTGAGGTGCACGGAGGGGTTTCGGTATGTAATGGATAGTCACCCATCTAAGGAATGACCGTAGCAAGCGTAGCTTATCCTTCGATTGAACGGTGCGACTGCTCTTATTTAGCCACAAGCAAACCAAAGGTGATGGGGATGGAACAAGGTACGAGTACACTTACCCATATGGGGTACATGATATTAGTTTTTCCATTCTTGATTTGTAGCCAGGGGTAGTGCATCACGCTCTGGTAGTCGTACGGGAAGCCCACAGACGCAGCCGGTGGCAGCTTATTTTTCATTTCTTGTTTGACGTCTGTTCAAATTAAGTGCTGTATGAAGAACTCTAGCGAATTTCACTTCAGCCGAAAAAAAAAATGTTTTCAGCCGTAATAATAATACCAGCCTGTAACTGTCCCACTGTAGGGCAAAGGCCTCTTCTCAAACATTGAAGGCATATGCATTAATCACCATGCGTGCCAATTACTAACTTTTGCCCGCGACTTTGTACGCGTGGAATTTGTAAGCAAGTCGGTATTCACCCAATCCAGTATTAAATTTTGGAGAAGCAGGTGATAATTAATTAAATACCAATAAAATGGAGCCTACTTTTAAGTTAAACCTGTCGAGCAATACATCGGTGGAAACTGCATTCAATTCCATGCAGTAGTTTTTGCATAATGCGTGAACAAACATATAGACAGGCCGACAAAAATAATATAGAAACTGTTGTTTCGACTTCTTCTAAAAAAGACACCCTTATTAGTTTTCTTCAATATCTCCATGTACAGACATCGGCCTGTTACAATATTATTATGTGTATAAATAAGTACTGGTTTCCTAGCGATGTGTTCCTTCACCGATGTCAGTAATATCTGAGATAAACTTAGAAATTACGTAAGTAATCCTGGTTCCCAACAGTTAGATCAAGGCCAAGGTAAACTCATCTTACTAGCCTTTTCCCAACTAAGTTGGGGTTGGCTTCCAGTCTAACCGGATGCAGCTGATTACCAGTATTTTACATGGAGCGACTATCTCTCTACTATCTGACCTCCACAATCCAGTTACTGGGCAACACGATACTCCTTGGTAACACTGAATGTCGGACTTTTGGGCTGCATTGCCAATGCCAAGTTAACTGCAGATGACATTTGCAAGTTGGATCCTCCGTACCATCCGTAAGTTGTTCCCAAACGATGTGCAGGTAGGAATCCCTGTCGTGCATATTGTGCTGGTGGTCCAAACCCAGCACATGCACGAACAGATGCAGCAGGTCGTTCACAGAGTTGAAGCAGTCCGTGTTGATCTTTACGACCTGGAAGTATCAATATATCCGGTGTGAAGGTAGAAATTATCTTATTTATGTCCACAAAATAAATAAATAATGCTGGACAATCCACACAGAATCATCTAGCCCCAAGCTAAGCAGAGCTTGTGTCATGGGTACTAGATGACGGATATACTTAATACAATACATAGATATGTTTTATTATACATAGTAAATACCCAGAACACCCGTAACAAATATTTGTAGATCGTACAAACATTTGTTCCAGGGCGGGAATCGAACCCGCAACCTCCAGCGTCGCAGGCGGACCTTCGCCCACCGCGCCACATCGGTCGTCGAAAATATTGTTTAAATCTTTTTTTAAAGAGTAAATGTGGAGTTTCTTGCCCATTCTTCTCCACACAAAACTACCTTTTGGTAGGGGCAACTAGAATCATCTTAGTATTTTATGTTCAGTTTAAAGTTGACGTTCAAAAGCGCCTTTTTAATAGTTTATTTGAAATAAATGATTTAACTTTTACTTTGAAGGAGTGAGCTGGTTCTTGTTAATTCATTCTACAGATGGCAAAAGTAGACTACACATAGAACAAATTGATTTTTTAGTTACAACGCTTGCTCGGTTGCGTGTTGGTGATTTGTTTTACACTGGAGCAACTAACATAAAATATGTAAGAATGTAAGGTAGGTTTAACTTTTAATAAGAGGGATATTATTAATGTAATATAGCTAAATATAACAGCCAAATTGCAGAATTTGCCGCATTTAATGGTGGTTCGCTGTTTTGAAAATGGAACGAATTTTGACTGGCGGATCAACTCTTCAGCTGAAATGTATAACAGTCGTATTGTGTAGCTAAGCTCGAGCGTGTTTTGTTACAGTTCTAACCATATTTTTTTTTAAATTATCCGTTTTGTAAAATCCTCATGGATGTCAGTGAGAGTCTGACAAATCCATCCGCCCTGGGGGGATGGGTCTGTCAGACTCTTACTGACTAAAAACCACCCTGGTGTCCAACCATCTCACATTTACGCCGGGGGGCGCGGGAACGTACGATACTTCCGCAACCCCCGGCTAGTTACAGTTCTAACCTAACCTGACCCATTAGATTGAGGTTTCAAAATGAAGTTACTGCGAATAAATTCGATGAAGTCCTCACCGGCCGCTTACGCAACACTACTAGTTTTGATACCGCGGCTCGCGTGGTTGGCCACAGTTCTAACCGGATCTAACCCATTTGATGTTGGTGTCAAAATTTAGTTACTGTGACCAAATCACGTCACGGTTGGCGCAGTGGATGAGCGATCAACTACTGTGTCCTGGGTTTGAATCCCGCACGGAACAATCATTTATATGGCCTACAGGTAGTTGTTCCGGGTCTGGCTGTTCTTGTATGTGACTTTAAATGTTTGTTAACGCACCTACAACACAGGAGTAATTCCTAGTGTCGGGCGAAGTTATTGTTGAAAAAAAAGAAAAAGAATTGTAATGATGATGCTGATCAGACGTAGAACCAAACTTTTCCATTTTTAAAACGGCTAGTTTCCACGTAATGCGGCGTATTCTAAAATTCGGCTTCGATATTCACGTATTTTTCATACTATTCTCATTTTTCATTTTAGTAAAAAATAGATTCTTAAAATTATGATGTTGTAATATGCCCCTAAAAGATGTTCTAATCTCAATATGATTAGCATTAGCCAGTCTACTGGTAGTGGGGCATACGAAGTATATGAGGGGTTACGTAAATTACATAGTTTCCATCAGGTCTCCCGGATTCTGGACAGCGGCAGCCTGGTTGTGGTGACCGGGTTAACACCAGGGCGCTGGTCGCGTGCCTCCTTTTTGGAGTGAGTGGAACAGCTCTCTTCCTCCGGAGGAGATACTGCTTGCCTGCTGAATTGTGGAAATTCTTGTCAAAAGGTTGGGCATGTAAGGCGAAAGAAAATAATATTGGCATATCTTCTTCTTATATATAAAATTCTCGCGTCACAATGTTAGTTACCATATTCCTCCGAAACGGCTGGACCGAATTGTATGAAATTTTGTGAGCATATACAGTAGGTCTGAGAATCGGCTACTATCTATTATTCATACCCCTATTTATTATTTATTCATTTATTATTTATTTAGCCAAACTTCGGGCTGTTACGGAAAATCCCAATAACATTTTGTCGGACCCGGGAACCCTACCCAGGACTTCACGCTCAGCCGTAGCGCATGCAGCCGCTAGACCAGTTATTCCCAAAGTTGTCCAGGAGGACCCCCGGGGGTCCGCGAAAGACTTGACGGGGGTTCATGTTGGCGTGAAAGATGGACGGGGGTTCACGTTGGCGAGAAAGAAGAATGGGGGTTCACAAGTTGTAAGTGGGAGTAAGTCCACGAATTTTCTTCTGGTTTCGATAGCAAAGAACAAAAATGTGAGCTTACCTTTTCCTATCCATGTCAATTAATAAATAACTCAAAATAAAATTCTATAATCACATCACTATTTTTCTTTTTGCCACCCTGAATTGAGGGTTGGTAGTCAGCCGCGATGCATTTATTTTTATTTATATATTACATTTTTTTTTTTAATTTGTCATTAAAATACATACAGCTCTAAATTTTCACCCTTCTACGATCAATCCCTATATATGGCAAAACAACGTTTGCCTGGTCAGCTAGTAATAATATAATATTGGTGACTGGTGAGTGGTGGTAATGGTGGTGTACTTACCTGTCAAACTATAGAATCTAAAGTTATCATCTAGCTAGAAAGTGAAATTAGTGTAAGAAGTAACGAAACCGCAGACTGAACCAGATGCTAAGTAATAAAAAACTACATCAGAATATTCAGAAAGTTTTAAAGAATGACATTGTTTTTCATAATTATTATTAATACCAGCCTGTCCCACTGCAGGGAAACCTCTTTTCATACAGAGCAGACACCAGGATTGCTTTAGGCGGGTTGGCGAATGCACATATTAATTAAAAGTTCAGGTTTTTTTCTTTTAACGATCTCAATGGGCTCTAAGATAAACTTAAAAAATACAGAGGCCAGCACATCAAGCTACCCCAATTTGTCAAATTTCATTGCTAGTTTTTCAACTTGATTACAAAAGGTTAATGTTCGATTGGGAAAGTTTTACAGTGTGGGATAGCCAGATGTTCTGGCGTCTGTACATATTATGAATTGTCATTTTTGGAAGAAACGTCAAAACTCAAAACTTGGTTAATATGGACAGAATATTAAATATAAAATAAATATTGCTGGACAATCCACACAGCATCATCTAGCCCCAAGCTAAGCAGAGCTTGTGTTATGGGTACTAGATGACTCATATACTTAATACAATACATTACATGGATAGATATTTTTTATTATACATAGGAAATACCCAGAATACCCGGAACAAATATTTGTAGATCGTACAAACATTTGTCCCAAGGCGGGAATCGAACCCGCAACCTCTTGCGTCGCAGGCGGACCTTCGCCTACCGCCCCACATCGGTCGTCAGAATATTAACCAATTGAAAACAGCTGTAATGTCAGAGACTAAAAAGATGCAGAAAGTAATTAAGTATACCTACCTAAGCTTCGTTACAATTTTTTATTAATTATAGGCTCTATACGCAAAAAAAACACTAAAGAACACAACGTAAAGACGTAATATAATCAAATAAAATGCTAACTTTCTTTTGATCGCGTGCAGCTCATCATAACGCTACGTTACATCAGATTGCACTTTGTTTCATAACTGTGTATTTCAGACATATACCCAGCTACATTTCAAACGCTTTCTGAGCTAGACAATCATCGTAGTGATTTTTTTTTAGTTAACTATTGAACATTTTAGTTGTAAATGATTTTGTTTTTAACGTAGCTAAATTTTTTAGACTTGTTTTTTTATGTTTATCACAATACTCCCTGTATATAGTCATCAAAATTCTAATATAGAGATTCTAGGGATTGAGAAAAGGATGATTCCTTATAAATTGTATCGGTAGGGACCTCAGTGAAATATGTAATGCCTGTTAGTGTCGAATTTAGCAAACTGCAATCGCCTTTTATGGTTAAGGAAGGGGAAAACAGAATAAGTTTATACGACGTTAATTTCTAGATTTAGATTTTGGTACTTAATATGTTAGGCCTCATAAGCCACATTGGGCCTGGCGATCTGTATCACATACGCCAATCTGACACAGATCGCCAGTCAAATTCTTAAACTATTTTTTTTTAAATTTGGTTCTTATAGATAAAGCGCCCATAATTTGCGAAATCAGGCATGAATTGCTCATTACTGATATAAAATGTAACTGCACATCTCTGACTAGTAATCATTGTCTATGACGCACTCTACCGCACTAGTGATGCAATGGAAAGTTGTGTTAAATGCATTGCATTGTGAATCTAAAGACGGTGCAAAATGAGCGTTGTGTACGCTGAAGTGCGATGAAAATGATATTTTACAAACATTGAACCACTTACTGGTAACATTGGCAGTCTTTCCATTATTGTCAATACTGGCATCATGGCCTTTGGAGTTTATACTGGTATCTTTTCCTTTGACGTCAGTATTGCTTACTTCTTCTTTGACACTACTGGTATCTTTCCCCTTCACATCCTTCCTGTCGGTTTTCTTAAGAGGATGCGTACGTTGAATATCCAATGACAAACGTATTTTTTCTTCATTTGATGTCGAGGAGTCCGGTATTACTTCCGTAGTTTCATTTTCTCCAGAACTTGTTAATATTATTATTCTATCCCTTTCATCGCTGCGGAATTCACGGCCTGATGATGAAGATTCATCTGGTGTCAGTGGCTCTGTATCGGTAGAGGTAAGGTCTCTGAATTCTACACACGTCTCTTTTTGTAAGTGAGATATGACTGCGTTTATGTTATCGATCTCTTCCGAAGCTGAAATGTATATACTAGTGTCAATTTACTTGAAGAGGTCACCATAAGCTTGGTTTGATCCACAAATAGTAGACGGGTTTTGATAACTCCTCTTTGACGACACGGTTGGCGCAGTGGCTGAGCCATCGGCTGCTGCGCCGCGTGTTGTGGGTTCGATCCCCGCACGGAACAAATATTTGTATGACCTACAGGTAATTGTTCCGGGTCTGGCTGTTTGTGAATGTGAGTTTAAATGTTTGTAAACGCACCCACGACACAGGAGAAATTCCTAGTGTGGGGCAAGCTTAAAAAAAAAAAAAAAGGTAGGTGAGCTTTCAGTGGATTGTGTAAAAATGTACTTTGTGCTTTAACCGTTGGTAACAACATATTACGTGATTCATGAACATATTGTGTGTGTTATATTTTATGTTAACTCTATAACCAACCTAGAATAATTTATACTCCTGTTGTTTATTATTATAACTATGAATTTTTTGTCCTATCTCTGAATCGCTCTAAGGTAGGTACACTGAAAATGCCTGAGGCATAAAGTTTGCCCTTACTAGTGCATAAGGTTTAAAAAATATTCACTAATATAGTAAAGAAAAAAAAAAAAATATAAATAATAAAATATAAATATTTCTGGACAATCCACACAGCATCATCTGGCCCCAAGCTAAGCAGAGCTTGTGTTATGGGTACTAGATGACTGATATATTTAATACAATACATTACATAAATAGATATGTTTTATTATACATAGCAAATACCCAGAACACCCGGAACATATATTTGTAGATCGTACAAACATTTGTCCCAAGGCGGGAATCGAACCCGCAACCTCTTGCGTCGCAGGCGGACCTTCACCCGCCGCGCCACATCGGTCGCCAAACCAATTCTGCATAGTCTGTTATTTTTTTTGTTTGGACGCACCTATCTCTGAAACTGCCAGTCAGATTGGGGAAAAAAAAGCATTTTTTATGCTTAGGCTATACGAGTATAACATCACACTACGACCCTTAGGAGCAGGTGGATGGATTGACTTACAGAACTCCATTTTATCCTTAAACATGTAATTAACCACTCCATAGGGCCAGAGTCTATCTTCGAAGTATTCTTCGATGTCAGACTGCGGCACACGTGTCAGAGTTGTGTCAGCTTTGACAACACTTGGACAAGTCTTCAGCAGGTATTCTCGATTGCGTTTGATGCACTCGTTGGAGTATAAAACGCCTATTTTTTCTACATCCATCTCGCTGAGGCCTTCGCGTTGACCGACTTTCACACCAGGCTGGGGAAGCACGAGTTGGTAATCAGTTTACTGCAATTAACATGTGTTGTACAGGGGTTGGCATAAGATTAGATTGAAAGTTTCAATCATGCACTATAAGGGCACTGTAAAACATAAAACTACATCACATGATTTAAAACTTTATGCTTGTGTCAACTCTATATCAGATTGTGAGGCTATCCAGAGAGACATAGATGCAGTCTTTAATTGGGGAGTTACTAATAAAATGGAGTTTAACTCCTCTAAGTGCTTTGTCATGACTTTTGGTCGAATGCGGTACCCAATTAACTTTGAATACAAAATAAATAAGACTACTATAACAAGATCACACACGATGAAAGACTTGGGTGTTGTATTCGACCAGAAGATGACATTCCATGACCACATCGCTACCGTTGCCAAAGAGTCCTTTAAAAGACTGGGATTTGTTCTCAGAAACTCGCGCGAATTTCGAAACGAGCATGTCATACGACTTTTATACAGTACGCTTGTCAGAAGTAAACTGGAGGCGAGCTCCTGCGTCTGGAACCCATGTGAGGCTTCTTATGCCCTTCTGCTCGAAAAGGTCCAAAAAGCGTTTCTAAGATTCCTTTATAAGTCTACTTTAGGATTTTATCCATATCTGTATCCAACAAAATTTCTCCTAGGCTGTCTAGGATATAATATGTTGGAAACTAGAAGAGCATATGACCAGCTGAACATTATGCTTAAAATATGTAGGGGGACAACAGATGCTCCTGATCTCCTCAGTGAGCTGGTTCGACTTTACGTTCCGTGTAACTATCTCCGCGGACGGAAGCACCGTCTGCTGGCTGTGCCGGCGAGCCGCACAGTGGCTCGGGCATCATCCCCTGTTCCTCGCATTCTATCTGCGCTCAATAGTATCATGGAAGCCAACCCGAACTGTGACCTATTTGCGGACGAAATTAAAATTGTAATGTGCGTTTGTCTAAGCTTTTGCGAAAGCAAGACAATCTGATTATTATATTATTATTATTTTTTTTTACTTTATTTCAATTGTTTTATATTCTTTTTTTATATGTATAGGTATATATTATATAAATTTGATATTATTTGTCAATCTGTAATGTTAGCGTAATTGGCTCATTAGACCCGTGTTAGCATATATAAATAAATAAATAAATCACAATTATTATCATGTGACATTTTACATTAAAATAATAATAATAATAATCTTTATTACACAAGAAAGAGGTTTACAAATGTGTGAAGTCCCTGACTCCTGTGCTAGGTTATAAACCTGTGTTACAGGAGACAGTGCCCTCTCCCAAAAGGAGATATTACAAAAACTTATGCAATAAGATTAACAAAAAATAAATAAAATAAAAACTATAGGAACAATAAAAAGAAAAAAAGATAAATTAAAAACGTTTAAAAGAAACCTGTAGTATGTGTGTGTGTGAGTGTGTGTGTGTGTGAGTGTGTGTGTGTGTGAGTGTGTGTGTGTGTGAGTGTGTGTGTGTGTGTGTGAGTATGTGTGTGTGTTATGTGTGTGTGTGTGAGAGAGTGTTTGTGAGAGAGAGTAGCAGCTGAGTGTGCATTGAATGATCAAGATGAGGAGGTTTATCAGTCAATCGCGGTTCATATATTAGCAATAATGTTACGAAATGGATACTATAATTTTCTCTGTTTCTTCATAGTTCAACAACAGTAGCCATGGCTTAAGGCGCTAAATAGAAAGCTTTTTGTTTATTTTGTTGTACATTTGGGAGCTTTGGGCATGATTGTGCCGTCGCGCAAGTGCAGTACGACACTGATAATAAATAAAAAATATTTGTATCGGATAGCCGTTGTTGATACAGGTTTGGCGAAAATTGATCGATGTATGGGTATTGTTTTGGGAATAAACATGTATCGATACACGAGATACCTATATCGATTCTTTTTGACACTTACGACAGGTTTGAAAACTCGCTGGACGCAGGCCGATACTTGGCAATCGGCATGAAGGATCGATGTCATCGAATGACCGTCAAGTTTCCTTGACGTTTCCGATAGTCAACTATCGGCCTGAAGGTATTGTTGTTAGTTGTCAATGGATGTCGACTGGTTTCATTAAACGTTGATCGACTGCATTGGACATCGAACGATTTACCTAACACTATACTGATCGACCAGCGTCAGATAGCACCTGTCTAGCTTTACTGTTAAAAATAACCTTTTGGCGCAGCAATGAGACACACCAATATTTTTTCTTTTTTTGTTAAGTTTTTATCGTGTGTGCTTCAACCTGTTGCCGGTAAATGTTTTTATTTCTTTCTTTCGATGGGCGGTCGTTTATCGATCGAGTTACGAACTAACTCACATCGATTTATCGAATCTGCACGCGTAGAAACCACCACCATAGAAACGGGTTTTGTCGAAGGAAGAATAGCCAACTTGACAGATTGTTTTAAGATTTCTTCCGTTCTAAGTATGGCGATGTTAAAAGTGAAGAGAAGAAAGTTTTCTATTCTCTACAGTATACGGAGCGCCCCGTACTCGAGTAGAAGTGACGTCAAGTTGGAAAGAAAGAACGTTGCCTATTCTTGATAGAATAGATATAGAACTGGTCATGTTACGCGTGCTGGAGATGATCAAATTCAATAAAACAAGAAAATTATGTTTACTTCAGTCAAAATGGTGACTTGGCCATTTCTGGAGAAGGCTCGTGGCGGGTAGTGCAGTACGCTGGCGTAGTCGTACGGAAGGCTCTCAACAATATGTTTATCGTGAACTTCGAAGTACTTCCGGTATCCTGTAAACGGTGATACGAACATTGTTGTTATTTAAATGATAAGTGAGGTTTGTTCAGTGTGTAAAGTTTTAGGTAGGTTTGTTAGGTAGTACCTACATTACAAAATAACACATGTACACTTAATTTGCAAATAAATCTTTGACTTTGACTTAAATACCCGTACATTTTAAAACAATGAAGTTTATTTGTTTTTTTATTTAAGCACGCTAATGTGTGCATTGTGGAACTTTTAAAGATGATTTTTGGATTCTGACCGTTGGCGCAGCGGCTGAGCGATCGACTGCTGCGCCGCGTTTCGTGGGTTCGATTCCCGCACGAGACAAATATTTTTATGGCTTACATGTATTTGTTCCGGGTCTAGCTGTTCGTGTATGTTAGTTTAAATGTTTGTAAATGCACCCACGATTTCGCACGCACAAAATTCCGTTGAGTGTGGTAACGTTTAACAAAAAAATAATGATAGCCAAATTCTTAAGGACGAATAAATGCTGTTTAACATCACGCTACAACCCAAAGGAGAAGGTAAAACCGCAGGTCACAGCTATTACACGTCAGTTTTTTCATTTGTTTTTTGAAACAAGACGAGTCGTGATCTAATTCGTATTACTGGTTATGTTGAAGTTATTTACCAAAGGAACTCTAGCCCTTGTTATTGATGGCTGACCTTCAGTTACAAAGCCTAAAATGGCTTTGGACCTCACCTGGTTTAATGTTGTCCCATAGGATGCTGATGTACTGGTCCCTGTCAGGACGCACGTGCTCATGCGAAAACCCTAGCACGTGCATAATCTCGTGGGCGATGTCACCGAGGCTCATGCAGTCGTAACCGAAGACTATCATCTGTGGCAGGAGCAGCGTGTAAAGACCTTGTCCAAGGGGAAAATTCGCCGTGACACATTTCACTCGAATTCATTGGTTAACGAGATTCTTAGGCGCCAATACATCGCGTCCGTAAGCTACTCGATATCAAAATACGCGCGTAAATCGCGTGCAGTTCATAAGACCTTGTCCAGAAAGGGCGAATTCGCCGCGAAACGTTTAGCGCGTAATCATTCGCGCGTAAGTGAGATACTAGGCACCAATACATCGCGCCCACAAGCATCGCGTAATTCGCGTGCACTACACCAGTCTCTCGACGCGCGCGTGATTCGCGCGTAATGCGCGCGAGTTGAGATACTAGGGACGCCATGTTGTGCCCAATTAACGCGCGATTGCACGTATCAAGGGGAATGGAGTGCCAAAATTTTGATATGGAATGCTGAAATGCTCGCGCGTTGGTACGCTCCTTCTGGACAAGCTCTCAGACTCTCGACTTGCGCTGGGTTGGCGCGTATTGCGCGCGATTCGAAATACTAGAGACTCCTTGTTGCGTCCAGTTGACGTGCAAAGTCCAGAGCGAGTGCATGTACCAAGGGAAATAGAAAGCCAATTTCTTTAAATTCGTATCCAAATGCTCGCGCGTTGGTACGCTTCTTCTGGACGCAATGGTCACGCATAATACGCACGAGAGAATCGCGGCGAATTCGCCCTTTCTGGACAAGCTCTAAGTTAGCATGGTGATGGGAAATGGAGAGTTACTACGTCACTTTTACAAACTCTAATAAGGACAAAATAATGAGGAATCAAACAGAAAACTGTACAGCTTGACTAGGTAACAAGATATAACCCAAAATGTGGTTAACAAATTTCTAAAAAACTATTACTAACGTTATTATTTAAAAAATACCGTCAATTATAATCGAATAGTGTCAATCGTTTTTATGCAGACTGATTTAATTAATTGACAATGCATATTTCAGGTGAAGTAATTAAAATCATGAGTACTTATCCCCCAGAAACATTGTCAATTAAAAATGAAAGTCAATCTGTACAAAATACAGACGCCAGCACATCCAGCTATACCAAACTGTAAAATTTTCTTAATTGAACATGAATCTTATTCTTTAGTCGTAAAGTTGAAAAACTATTAAATACATTTAACGGATTGGGGTACATTGATGCGCTGGCCTCTGTACGTCTTTGAAGTCGATTAAAAATTTAGGACAAAACAGTGAATTGTTGTTTTGGTAAAATTAATTATGATTATTTATTTATTTACTTAAATCTTACCTACAACTATCATTCACCCCCACCATCATCATCATCATCATCACCATCTGACTTACTTTGTTTTCATGCACACAGTACCTGAACCCCTTTAATTTCAGCCCTCTCATTGCTATGCACACACTGTCTGATGCCCGAAGGGTTGGTGATGTAAAGCCAGATGACGTTCCTCAAAGACTGCTCGTCCGTGGGCCTCTCCCGCAGGCGCTGCAGACGGATACATGTTGCCTTCTCGAAGTAGTCAAACGCTTTCATTATTATTTCTGATAGATGTGCGTCTAGAAGGATTTTTTAAGGATTAAGTATTTGTATTATCGATATAGTTACAGAGTGTTTCATACATAACACATAATACACACGGTTGGCGCAGTAGCTGAGCGATTGGCTGCTGCGCTGCGTATCGTGGGTTCAATTCCCGCACGGAACAAATATTTGTATGGCCTACAGGTAGTTGTTCCGGGTCTGGCTGTTGGTGTATGTGAGTTTAAATGTTTGTAAACGCACCCACGATACTGGAGAAATGAGTGTACTACGTAGAGTGGCTCAACGTTATTATATAAACAAAAAACAAACAACAATATCCCGCCTGTATTCCCAGAAGGGTTGAGCAGAGGTGTAGCAATAGCAACACCAACATTTCGCCTAGCCTATTGCCATCAACCGGGCACAAATCCAGACTCCGAGCTGCTAATGAGAAAACTCCTGTTGGAAAAACTTAATAACTTTGCCCGACCTGGGAATCGAACCCAGGACCTCACGCTGTGACCACTAGAACAACGAGCATATAATAAAAAAAAAATTGGTTGTCTGTAAAGTCGGTTTACGGACGATAGATTTACGTGATAACGTCATAATCATACATATATGTGTCACAAGCCAACGCTTAGGCCCCTCTATCGTTTGTTTTATCGTACCTCTCTATCGCTTGTTGCGCGCTCTCGCTTGCACAGGCTCAGGTGGAACGTTACGCGGAACGTTACTATTTTTCATGAGTGTTGCTGGTATTCATCAATGTATAAGACGTTATCACGTCAATAACGATCATGTAATAATACCAACCTGTTACTGTCCCACTGCAGGGCGAAGGCAGAAGAAAAGGCACGATCATTAAATCAATCAATTCGAGACTTGTATTAATTTTACTTAATACAAAAACAACCCAAGTATTTCTCTGACTTTTTTTTGTATAGAATAAAGTTTCCAATGATTTCAAATATTTATTATGCACCTACCATAAGTTTTAGAGTCAATAAAGTAAGGCACGATAGCATTGTGGAACCGGACAGGCTTAGACGTCATAGATTCCAAGTATTGGGGGGCCTCAGTACTTGTGGGCCCTTCAAGTATCATTGGTGCGAAGGGGAACCTTCTGCCCGTCTTGTTGACTGCAAACTAGAAACAAAAAGAGAAGTAAGAGTGCCAGTGGAAAGGTAGAGTGGAAATATTTATTTATTTATTTAATACTTTAAGCACACAAATGTACAGAGGCGGACTTAATGCCATAGGCATTTTGTACCAGTCAACCTTTGGGTGATGCAGAGACAAACACTGGCAGGTGCAATTTCTTAAAAGAAAGGGAACAGATAAAAAATAGATTATAAACTGCAAATATACAAATAAAAGAATATATACAAATAAACATAAAAACACGAAAAACAGTTAATGGGAAAACATTAGCGCTGTGACGAAACGCGCAGAGTTCTCTTACTCTTCCTCTCCATCAAGAGAAGGGAAAAGAAATATATATAGATTAGAAACTGTAAATATAATACCTACATAGACTATATACACAAATAAACATACATACACGACTATACATAAACAGTTATAAATACATAAAATATTACACCATCGTTCAGTAGCCCTTATCCCAAGTAATTTAGAATCGGTGCAGTAAGCTAGTGATCAGTGGATCGTGTTGGTTGTGCAATAAGTGCTATTATTTTAAGTTTATATTACTGTATAACATGTCATTGTGTACTGTTTTTTTCCCTAATAAATAAAATAAAATATTGTACTTCCTCCAGTGACAGAAAGACACATAAACTGATAGAATACCCTTTATTGCACACTACAGAGATGCCATCACTAATCAAATCCATGTCCACGCAAGTTGCGCTGAGCGCAAGTTCCACCTGTCACAGGCATTTAGAATTGTGACGGGCTGTCAGGTTTTAATATAGGTCGGCCATATTTGTATTGAAATTGTTGACTAATCATTCTTTAGCAGCGGCCTATGTGTCGTTGTTGTGTCTACACAATAATAACTATTAAGTTACATTCTAGACTATACAATGTAACTCCTAAAAGTAATTTTAGTTTCATTTATATTGTAACACTCTACAATCTAGACTCTAGGTTATAAAGAGAGTTCGCTTCTGGGCTATGGCCGCATTATAATATCAGTGTGTTATAATGGGCGGCCTTATTGCAAAAACGACTTCACAGACAAGGAATACCTCTTTCACTTCCATACTCTCTCATATTTATATTATATCTCTTTCTATCTATTTATCTTTTTTATCTATCTCTTTCTCTTTCCCTTAGGCGGGCTCGGAGGAGTGTAAGAGTACAGAAACTTAACACGGTTGATTTTCCTCCACTGGGCGACTACTACTTAGTTACATTAGAATAGACGTCAACTCAGTGTCACAAAGGTCTTGCAAGATGTACTCGTTGGTAGAAACGGCAAACATGTGTATGTTAATGAGTATTGATTTTATTTTTTCTGAGAAATCGACATCAGTCGACATGAGCCGTTAGAGACTACCTTAATTTTTATTCCAGCTCATTATTGGCACAACTCTACCTCTAACTTAAAATAAATCGGTCTTGTTCTAATTTAAAAGTAGAACTTGGACACAGATGATGATGATTAATCTGCCTAGCCTGTTCTCAGCTATGTTAGGGTCGGCTTCCAGTCTAACCGAATGCAGCTGAATAGCTGTATTTTAAATGGAGTGAGTGCCTAACCCTCACAACCCAGTTACTTGGCGACACAATGCGCCTTAGTAAGACTGGTTGTCAGAATTTCGGGATTCTGAGTACCCGTAACAACTGTCAAAGACCTACAAATGACAGCCGGGACTAACGGCTACACGTGTTTTCCGAGACACGGAGGAGTCTCGATATGTTACGAACGGTAACCCATTTACAGACTAACTTCGAAGCCGAGCTAAAACCTGCACACTGATTTTCTACAAAAAAATAGATTCTATGTGTATCAGAGCTCTATATTTGCCGTCATGTCAATGGACATCTCCTTTTTACCCATATTATTTTTCACAAAATCGTTACTTTAGTCTTCCTCTACTCTTTTCTACTCCTTATAAATGAATTGGGTAGATTATATTTACCGGTTTTGATGCTACCTATTTACCTGTACATAGACCACCTATTCAATATACCAAGGCTCTCTTTTTATCAGTATTTACTAATTGTACACTTACGGTATTGCCTTTAGCTTTGATCTGGGGCATATCCTTGCGCCTATAAGCGATCTTATGTCCTTTCTCAAGCAGGTCATCATATATTTTATCGACAATGGTTTCAACCCTTTCCTCATCTTCTACGTTTAAGGCTGGGTTCACATTATTCACTGCTCTTTTTGTCCTACGCGTCTTCTTCTTCAGCATTTCTTCTCTCTTCTCTTGTAGTTTTAATTCCTTCTTTCTTTTGTCATATTTATTGGAAGGAAGGGTTTCTGTTAGCATACTTGCCCTTAGTGCTTCTGAATGAAAGAGCTTACACATATCGCGGGTGTCCTGGCGTTTCCTCTCGATCAGTTTCTTGTCGACTGAAATTATAACGTTTATAATCATGAAGTATGGACTATTTAGTTGGTTGAGTGGTCGCAGATGCGTCGCTGGGGTGGCGTGGGGTGAAGTTTTAGATCATTAAATTGGGCAAAATATTGTTGAGTTATTTCATCAGGAATTGGTCTAGCATCCCGGAATCGGGGCTTGTGGCGACGTTGATGGCTATGAGTCGCTCCCTATTATATTGTGACAAAATGTGTATGTGCAGTAGTCTGTACGTCACTTTGGCCTTTCGTTGTTCGGGGTTTCAATAGTGTAAGAGGCCTACTTAGACTGTTTGTTCTTGCCACTGACGTGATGTGTACTGTACTAAACGCCTCTGCCTACTGCACTGCTAGCTAATAATGGCTTATTAACTTACTTTTTCGGACACTCAAGTCATCAGCGCTTTGTTTTGTATCACATGTTATTAAAATAAATTGAAGATTTAACAAGAAACATATTTTTAGCAATCGCAACATTCTTGTAAGAAACTTTAAGATTTATTGTTATTCTTATATCAATCAATTTACTTACAACTATAAAACTGTAATAGAAATTGAAATCATTTTATTTTTATTACTTAATATTTTGTTTTAATATTTTTATATTTACGCAATGCCTGCCTTACTCGAGTCTCCTAACAAAGTACCTTAAAAGGTACATACTCAAGGTTAAAATACTTTGCAATTCATTAAAAGGTGCAGGACCTCTGAACTGCGACCTCCATTGTATGAGACTAACAATAAGCCCCTTTCTCACTGGCTGAGTCGAACATGCGATTGGACGACGTAGGGAGCCAAGAACTATTACTCGATAGTTTTCGCCGGCCGGTGCAGCACTGGCCTCACCTGTCCGATGGATTCGCGAATTCGAATTTAGAAAGTTAACTTTTTATTCCGGTACAACTTTAACGAGGTTGGAGGTGTGGAGTCGAGTGCCAGTCGCTGTTTGTGTGTCAGTGAGAGACCACGTGTATCGCGCCGTGCCCGCGAAGTGAACGAACTTGTTTGTTGCCCTTGTTGTTGTTATTATTACCAAAAAAGGATTTATTAAAGTGAGTTTTTTTTCTTAACTATTAACATGTGCCATTCATGTTTATTTTAGCATTACGTCATTTGATAACGTGGAATCCGTGTGAATTTATTGCGGCGTCAACTTCTTTTTATTTGTTGACACGGCAGATTTTACGTTTTATGACAGCAAGTGATAGAAAACGTCTGATTAAATAATACCTGTGTACAGTTATGATTCCTGTTGATGATTTAATTGAGGGGCAATGGCGAGGTCTATAATAATTGACTCCGTGATCTGTGAACCACAGAGACTGTAATTACCTACCTACCTCTTTGGGTATACAACTGTCATTCACTATCCCGCCAAAAATGTGCATTCGGTTATAGTTCCTATTGCTATTACAAAAGAACTTGTTTCCTTAGTATATTAAATGTATTACAATACCACCTGTGCGTAGATGCAAGTTTTTGTGAATGCGTTTACGACAAGATTTGATCTCGTGTTACTAAGTCATTCAATGTGATAAACTTTCACTGGGCGTAAAGCCTTAGGTATTCACACGTGTCTAATCTTTAGTAGAGTGCTAGTTTGTACAGATACTGTACTAAATTATCTTTACAGGTATATTACGATTTAGCAGCATGTTCTAAGCAACAATGTAAATAATAAATTATTATTAGTAAGTAGAATATTTTATCCACGATTCGAATTTCTATTCTGTCATGCCTGTAATACTTTTTTATATATTTAAAGTAGAAAGAACGTTTAATAGGTAATTATGCACGAACAAGTAATTAATTCCGTTAGTTTCCAATTGTGTATTGTTATGTAATTCAATTATACGCTACTTTCAACGATTAGCTGCATGCTTATTAATATGTTTTTTTATTTAGCTATGTAATCATACACAAACGGCGGATGTTCAATAAACTTTTTCCATTTCAACTTATTAAATGGCAATTAATTAATTGACATCGCGAAACGTTTGGTCGACTCTTCACGTGACCAGAAGGCTGGCCTTTTTTTTGGCCATAGAATCAGCATTGCCATTTAACGTGGCAATGCTGCCAGCCTTCTGGGCACTTTTCCCGCTGACAGTGATGCGGATGAATTTTCCGATGCCCTGTGATTATTGATTTAATTTAATTTTTTCATGTATTACTAGTTTTATTCGTAGTAACTGCCGGAAACTAGTTTGATCATTGTTAAAGAAATAAAAAGTAAGTATCGAAATAGAGACTAATAAATATTTAATTTATCTATTTTCAAATTCAAATTTATTTATTTGTTACACATAGACTACACCTTCATGTATGAAGATGGTGTTAAAAATAAAAAGTATCACTATGGCCTACTTTGCAAGGCGTACAAATGATTGGTTTATAGGTGAAAATTATAGATAATTTAGAATGTAGGCTGCAACATTTTAGCCTTTAGGTACTTTCAGAACACCAGCCATGCTGAACTGCGGCTAAATTTGATTATAAATATTAGGGACGTAAGTAAAAGTATTCTAGGGAACATAGATTTAAAGAGAGAACACATGACATAACATCACGCCTGTATTCCTCAATGGGTTGGGCAGAGGTGCACCATACCATATAGAAAAAACAAGTCATTCAATTTTAGGCCCTACTCCTAATACCTGCTTTATTCCAAACTGTTTTATTCCAATCGAAGTTACCCCCGTAGAAGTCCGAAGAAATGAAAACTCCTTTCTTCGGACTTCTACGGGAATTTTTAATGGCTGACTCTGGACATGCGCACAAAAGTCTTTAGTGTCGCACGAGTCAACATTAAGAATTGTTATTATAATGCTTACCTACGATCTTGTTAATTTTATAGCCGAAATCATTTTTTTGATTAATCCAACCTCTTTTTCCTCAAAGTTATGAGAACTATCAAGGCTATATTAGCTTTCCCACACGACTAAGCTTGGACAATTATATTTAATACACGAACGCTGCGACCAAGTCTCTGGTTGCTTTAGGAGATTTTGTTTAACAAAGACTTAGAGAATTTAGAGTAGGTACTAACTATGCTATTGTTTGCATGATTTAATTGTATCTAACGTATCGTAAGGTATGTAATGCAAAAGTTTTGCTGGGTTTATTTTCTGGTTTGTTAAGAAATAATGATCTAAACCAAATGCCAAATTTTAACCTTTTCCTGAGATATGCTTTTTATTTTTACTTTGCATTATATTAGTCTATTATGCTGTTTATAAACACAGCGACCTTTTCTAGTCTCTGTTCTAAGATTTACCTGTGGGAATAACAACAGCTTCATCTCAATTTAGGACAAAATCAGCTATTACAAGAACTACACTTAAATTATATTTTTGACACAAGGATTTTTTTTATAAGTTTACGGACTTCATTACTTACTTAGTTAATTATATAGACAAAGGCATCTAATGTCATAGGCCACATGAATAATAACTTCGCACATCAAGTTACCCCAATGTGTCAAATTTGTTTGATACTTTTTCAACTTTATCGCAAAAGAAAAAGGGTTCATGTTCAATTGGCATTTTGGGGTAGGTAGATGTGCTAGTGTCTGTACCTTACATGTGGTTTTACATGATAAAATCCACTACTGCGATACTTTGAATATTATAAACTAGCACCATTAGTTACCCTGCATCACTGCCTTATTTTACGAACCAGAGCATTGGTGTAATCAGCATTGTTAATCCGATTACGACTTTTACCTGCTGATTGTTGTCTAAGAACAAGATTTACCGCTAACGCATCGCAGTTTACGGTAAACGCGCACGTAACGGTTACGCGACGATTACGCGGCGAGCGGTCACGCTACCCGCTAGGGTCGGCAGGAGAAATTGAGGAAAATATGTTGGTTTAAGAATTTAGTTGTGAGTTCGTGATTGCGCAATTGATGGAGGAATTTCGATAGTTTTTATTTTTCTTTAGTTTCGATAGTGTTTAATATTTTTCTTTCGGTATGACTTTTTTTGACCTTTTACTTAATCAACCGTTCGGTGTCGTAGCTCTATGGCCTCATTCTGATAGTTTATGATGTCTTAATTTCATATTGGTTTTATCATCAGCATTTACAACTGTTTCCCAACTTTGTTGCGGTCGGCTTTCAGTCTTACCTCACGCAGCTGAATAACAGTATTTTATATTCAACGGCACGGTTGGCGCAGTGGCTGAGTGTTCGGCTGCTGCGCTGCGTGTCATAGGTTCGAAACAGGAGAAATTTCTAGTGTGGGGCAACGTTTTACGAAAAACCAAAATATTAATGGACGATACGGTACTTTTCGGTAAGACTTTCGGGCTTCTGACTACTTGCAACGTGTTTTCAGAGATACGGATGTCTCGATTCGTTTCCACGGACTAACCTTGTGACTCTATATACCTATTTGACTATTATATACCTATGTGAAGGGAAGGGATGTTCGTCGATGTCCCTTCCACGGTCGACCGTTCATTCAGTCATCCTTCATTTTATAAAAGCTGCTTTGGACATAATGTGGGTCGCAGCTGCGTATGTATTACAGTTTTCTAAGAGCCTCTTATTTGGCCCGTGTTCCTCATAAATTTAAAAAACACTACCCCAGAGATTGCATTCATGGAAAAAAAAACTGCTTCAACTGTTTCTGTACGTACACCTACAATGTCATTCTGTTGGAAGCAAGTGATACAATTATATTGTTGAGGTGTACAAAAGCAATTATCCAGTAATCTGTCAGCTGTTATTACCCGTTATAAATTCACGGCACGTTGCTCCGTTAATACCGTAAGCGTAGGTGAAGATACATTGTCAGTGTTATTATAAGGTAAATAATCTCAGAATCTGACACGAGATCTTTTCACGTTCTGTTTTTCTCGTTGACTATAATTGCAGCATCTTCCTGCATTTTTTGGATTATTATTTTTAGTCCGTGTTGTCCCACTGCAGGCCTACCTTCCAAGTTTCCATTCATCTCTGTCTTGAATTAATTTGGACCAATCCTACCTGTACGCGTCAGACTCGTCCCACCAACTTCTCCTGTGTCTGCAACGATTTCGCTGAACGCTTTCTGCTCTTATCCACGGAATGATCTAAATTAATATTGTTGTCGTCTTCCCCATTACACGTTGTATTCAACCGAAAGATGTTCTCAGCTGGACATAGGGACTCCTCTCTAAGCGTGACAGCATTTAGGTCATGTGCTCTTGCGTCTTTCTCATAGCATGCCAACAACGGTAATCTTCCTATTCTATCGTCATTACCGCTTCTCTGTTACCAAGTAAATTTAGTTTCAAAAACCATATCAGTTTTGTACCAAGTTTGAATAAAATCTCCTCGGAATTGCAGATTGCGTTACAATACTAAGTGTGTCGGTTAGTCCATAGTGATGTTTTCCCATTGATGCAAATACATTTCCCATCGAGTATTTTCCCACACAATGTTAAGAAATTATGTGTAATCAGTTTATGTGTTTTAAAGCATGCCTTTGTTTAAAATTCGTCGAATTTTTTTGTGGAGTTATTCGTTCAGGGTGGTTTTCTAACATCCAGCTGCTAGGGTTAAAGTTGGCACATCAGAGATTTCAGCGTTGTCTTTGAAATTGCAACGCGCCTGCGATGCCTCTGCACGTGTTCATTAGGCGATGGTGACATTGATAAATTGCGACCTACCAACACATTGGAAGTAGCGTTTGTTAGACTTATAAATTATTTAAATAGTTAATCGTTATTTCCAATAGAATAGAATAGACATAGTTTGTAATGAATGTGAGTACAATAATCAGTTGTTGTTACATTTTATTGAAGGATACATTCTGCCTTATGGACACTCAGATTTAGGACAATTAGTTAAACAAACTTATTATTAGATGTAATCTTATCATCGAAGTAATGCTACTCTAAATAATTAAATGTGTCTACTAACAATGCTGTATGAAGTTTTAAACTTATTTAATGGTAAGTCTTTAATATTGTTCGCTATTTAATTTCCAATATTTACTTAAGTTGTTAACATACATACATCATCATCATAATCATCAGGCTATACTAGTCCACTGCTGGACATAGCCCTCTCCTAATGAGCGCCATAGCGCCCTGTCTTCAGCTTCCCGCATCCAGCATCTGCCTGCAGTCTTTCGCAGATCGTCATCCCACCTGGTCAGAGGGCGTCCTACACTACGTTTGCCGAGTCGCGGTCTCCACTCAAGAACACGTTTACCCCAGCGGTTGTCGGTTCTTCGCGAGAATTAAAAAGAATTAGCAAGCTGAAGTGGCAGTGGGCTGGCCATATCTCGCGAAGAACCGACATACATACAATACTTACCAATAAATAAAATCTATTTCCTTTTAAGTACTACTACTAAGTTTTAGTTGACTCTATGGGCACTTAGTTAACTGTGTAATGAACATTACTAATTAGTTATTTGTATAAATTGTTAATAGTGGAGCCGATTCCTTTATTCATGAACCAACACTTCGCCCGCGACTTCGTCCGCGTGGATATCGTATTTTTCCCTCCCAACTTTAACATGTCCTCCCCCCTTATTATTATATAGCACTCTTACTATATTAAATAATAATATCCTATAGCACTCAGGAATAATGTAGCTTTCTTACAATGAAAACAAAACAGAGTTGGAGCGGAACTAATGTTCCGGAGATTACCTCCTACATACTAACTTACAAACTAATTTTATCTCTTTATAATATTAGTAGTATACACTAAACTAAAATTTGAGAATTGACAGCTCTTGCTAACTTACTGTCCTAAAAAATGATGGAGACTGACGGGAAAGCACTTGGTACGTGAGGTCAAGAAGTGGATGTGCAAATAACGTTTGTGCGACTGTACTGCGACTCACCACAGTTCGAATGCACGTTTGTGCGACACTCAGAAGCTCGACATCATGCTAGTGGGACCTGAAGACTAACATTTGTATTCATGATCAAATGTGTATCTGATAACCTGTATAGCACAGCTGATCATTCTCTTACACTCTCGGTAAAGTTTCCAGATTTGATTCCGAAAAACATACGAAGAAACTCATGGAATAAACACTCGAAAATTAAAAAATATCGTTAAAAGTTCCTACAAAAAAATCGGTTGGCCTCGATAGCACAGCTAGTTACACTTTTTACAATAATACAACAACAACACACTTCTACTCTTCCCTCTCCTTCTTTCTTCTTCTTTTTCTACTTTTTCTACAATATTGGGAAGTTTTAGAGTGTTCATATCGTGAATATCTTCATGATTCCATGTATTTTTTTTAAGGTGATTATAGTTTATATTAGTTAACACCTAAGTTAGAGATATCAAATTAGTTGCTAAATGCCCAGGTACTATTTTTTATGGCAGCCTTAGGTCAACTAAAATAACCGGAATTAAGTTTATGAACGAGGGCATTTATAAATAAAATGTCGTTTGTTTCTACGTCATTGGCCTTCGACATTCAAAACTTGTTCACGAACGATTCAGCTTTAGGTTTCCATAAGAATGCGCCATGGTCAGACATTTGCTTCATTGAAAATTAACATCAAAACACATCGTAAAAAAAAACAAAAGTAAAAAAATATAAATTATAAATAATGCTGGACAATCCACACAGCATCATCAAGCCCCAAGCTAAGCAGAGCTTGTTTTATGGTTACTAGATGACTGATATACTTAATACAATACATTACATAGATATATATTTTTTATTATACATAGCAAATACCCAGAACACCCGGAACAAATCTTTGTAGATCGTACAAACATTTATCTCAAGACGGGAATCCAACCCGCAACCTCCTGCGTCGCAGGCGGACGTCAAAAAACCCAAAGGCTTGCTTATTTTTAGACGATTATTGGGGCTCTCTCAAACGGAATAAGAACGGAACCTTCACAGGATCACTGTTGTCCGACCGTCTGTTAAGGCCCTATTTTTCAGAAACGTGTACAGGTATCAAGTTCAAATTAATATCAAATAATAAAGACACATCGTCTGGTCCTGTGCTTCCCGTATCCAGCGGTTTCTCAAAAACGAAATCTTTAAAACGAGTTTCCTTGCGGATTTGCCAGCCCTGAGTTGATGTTTCCACATTCACCAGTTGCGTTAGGTCATTGACACTAGCGTGAGTATTGCAGAAAGCTGTAGGTCTAACGAATACATTGCCTATCACCTAGGCTAGGCTTCGTTTGTCACTGTCAAGGCTCAAAGGTCGTTAGACTCTTAGTTCACGTCTGTTGCCAACCTGTACGATTGTTTCATAGTTACTAGTGGCTTTATGGTCATTATTTGCACTAGTTTTTTTACTG
This sequence comes from Phlogophora meticulosa, assembly GCA_905147745.2. NCBI lineage: Eukaryota > Metazoa > Arthropoda > Insecta > Lepidoptera > Noctuidae > Phlogophora > Phlogophora meticulosa. Next base: position 11,678,914 of record LR990537.1, on the reverse strand, counting down.
TTTTAAAAATAAAAGAAGGTTGTCTACATCTTTTGTAAAATCTCATCATCTGCCTAGCCTTTTACCAACTATGATGGGGTCGGCTTCCTGTCTAACCGGATGCAGCTGATAACCAGTGTTTCACATGGAGCGACTGCCTATCTGACCTCCACAACCCAGTTACTGGGCAACACGATACCCCTTGGTAAGACTTGTTGTCAGACTTTCGGTTTTCTGACTACCCGTTACGACGATCAAAGATCTACAAATGACAGCCTGGACCAACAGCTTAACGTGCTTTCCGAGGCACAGAGGAGTCTCGATATGTTACGAACGGTCACCCATAGACAGACTGACCTCGGCAAGCGTAGCTTAACCTTTGATCAACCCGTGCGGCTGTTTTTATTTAGCCACGAGCTCCTTCTTTTGTAAAATTTGAACCGATTTAATGACTCTTTAACAGAATCTTATTGGTATCTTGATTGTTTATGTTATGTTAAGTTGAAATACTTTGACGCCTGAGTGTCCTTGTCGGCTTTTTTTTTGTTTTTTGTTTTTTTTTGTTTTTGTAAATATGTATATACCTAGTTAGTTTTATAGTATAATTGTATATATGTGAATAATTAAACAGAATAAGTAAAATAAAATAAAAAATTACATGTTATAATACTGTATTCAGTGTGAACAATTGTTGGTAAACCTTATTAAATAAATATGTTAAGTTGCAATTTATGTTCTTGCTACCCGGCTGCCCCAGATGGTCGGTAATATTTTTTGTGTATATGTTTATGACTTTATGTATGCCTTTTTTTCTAGCACGCTCTGTAGCCTCATTGGGTTTTTACCAAATGACATATATTAGGTCTTTACCTATGAAATTGCCGTTCTGCAGTACTGGCCATTTCAAATCAAAATATTTTTTGTTTGGCTAAGAATTCTAATTTCAAATTAATTTCATTTTAAAAACATGGATTTTTTTTTCCAAAAGTAGTCATTTGTTTATTGATTAGTGTTACATTTTCATCGCATTTAAATCTTTTTCGTCATCATGGATACGTTAAAAATTCGAGTAATTATGGAATATGAGTACCGTCGTGGCAGCAACGCGGCACAAGCGGCACGCAACATCAACGACGTTTACGGAGCTAACACTACAAACCAACGCACTACCTGTTATTGGTTTGCTCGCTTCCGTTCTGGAAATTTCGACCTGAAAAATGAACCTCGCGGTCGTCCGAAGACTTTGGTCGACAATGACGAATTAAAGGCGATTGTGGAAGCTGATGATACACAATCTACGGCTGAATTAGCAGCAGCTTTCGACGCTAGCGTCAAAACAATATTGGTCCATTTGCGTCAAATTGGCAAGGTAAAAAAGCTTGACAAATGGGTGCCCCACGAACTCAATGATCGCCAGCGCGAAGTACGCGTCGAGACGTGCCTTGCACTGCTCAACAGACACACAAATGAAGGAATTTTGAACCGCATTGTTACCTGCGATGAAAAATGGATTCTGTTTGATAACCGCAAGCGCTCAGCAAGTTGTTTGGATCCTGGTTCAGCACCTAAACAATGCCCTAAACGAAAACTTACCCCAAGAAAAGTGATGGTCACTGTTTGGTGGTCTAGCGCCGGTGTGATTCAACACAGCTTCTTACCAAACGGGGTGAGCATTACTGCAGATGTGTACTGTGAAGAATTGAACACAATGATGGAGAAGCTGGCACATCTCCAACCAGCATTGGTCAATCGCTCGTCTCCGCTGCTCCTGCACGACACCGCGCGACCTACTACTGCACAGCAGACGGTCTCCAAGTACGGTCTACAAGAACTGGGGTTGGAAGCTCTCCGTCATCCGCCCTACTCACCAGACCTTGCGCCTACAGACTACTACTTTTTCCAGAATTTGGATAACTTCTTGGCGGGAAAAAAAATCAATACCCGAGAGGCAGTACAAAATGCCTTTGAAGAATTTGTTGCCTCCCGTCCAGCTGATTTCTTTAAGAAGGGCATCAATAAACTGCCACTGCGTTGGCAAAGATGCATTGATTGCATGGGTGATTACTTCGATTAATACAAATAAAAAATACATGAAAAAAATTCATTTAAATTTTTTCATACAAAACGGCAATTTCATAGGTAAAGACCTATTATTTGACATTATGGCCTACAGGTAGATGTTTCGGGTATGACTGTTTGTGTTTCCGATTTTAAAATGTTTGTAAACACACCCACGATACAAGAGACATTCCTAGTGAGGGGTAACATTTTTGAAAAAAAGAAGAGTTAGATTTGTCTTGTTGATGACGTCTTGCGCTATACACAGAAGCACAAGACAGGCACACATACACCTCCATAAACATCGCCTGTCCGAAGATTTTTATGGATGTGTTTACTAAGAACTATGCTTGGCAACCTTCAAATTGCTATTGATGTCTGAAATCTACAAATCTCGCACCACAGGAACCTAACCCTTCTCTGCAGATTGCAGGAAATACATTCTTAGGCTGAACTTTCTTAATGCTTCCATTCTTGAGTCCTCTCTTTCTCTCATCTCCAAATGACAGCTAAAACAAATGGCCTAGAAAGTCTTCTGTGTCGAACTGTCGTTGCCTGAAGCCATATGATAGCTAAGTTTATGGATGCATGTTGTGTTTGACAGTAATAGTCGTGTAAAACTGTTTTCTCTGCCTTCGGCCATACTTTTCGCTATCTCTCACGACCTTACCGTCTGGAAACTTAGATAGAAACTCCTATTTTAGTGTTAGTAGGTATACCAGATTGATAAACGTTGTATTTTTAAAACAATTGACACATTCTTCATCATGGTGGAGTGGAATTCTCTGCCGGATTCTATGTTCCCGAATAACCTGGGGTCTGTAATTCGAGAGTCAAGGTCGGATGGGCAGTCGCTCCATGTAAAATACTGGTTCAGCTGCATCCGTTTAGACTGGAACCCGACCCCAACATAGTTGGGAAAAGGCTACGTAGATAATTAATAGTAGTAGTTTGGGTGTTGAATATTTTGTCTCTGGCGAAGTGTGAACGGGTTACTGACCACTTCACCGTTTGCCATCAGGTGAAATAGCGGTCAAACGCGAGCTTATGAATAATATTAAACATACCTCGACTTCATAACATTGCTTACGTAATATAGTTATTAGTTAATATATAATATATTACATAGGATTGATACATCTAAATAAGCATCTGATGCATGTTTATGATAGTTTTTACAATATACCGGACTTAGTTCTTCAAACGGTTTTTGTTTAGTCTTCAGCGGCGTACACATCAGTCAACAATATGATATTGTCTGCGTCTTTATGTAGTAGCAGTAAGGGCGATTTTCGTAGTGTGAGTGTTACTTCGATTGATAAAGGTACTCAGGTGATTTTTAGTTATTATCGACCTTATTACGAGTGTTTTTTTGAATGGTGGTAATCATAGGGTGTTCTGGGTATTTGCTATGTATAACAAAAAATATCTTTGTAATGTATTGTATTAAGTATATCAGTCATCTAGTACCCATAACACAAGCTCTGCTTAGCTTGGGGCTAGATGATGCTGTGTGGATTGTCCAGCATTATTTATTTATTAATAGATTTGATTATTATATATTTTTAATGAAGTTTATTTTTAATCTCAGGGCACGGTATCCAACTTAGTGGCTCAATCTACATTGCCGCTGAGCGGAATAGAAGTGACTTTAGAGAGAGAGACAGAGATAGACTAGGTATGATTTTGTAGCTGTGGAATACCAAAGAATGCGCGAGTTTTCTCCGAAAGACGCTCGACCTGTTTTTGGGCTCGTTTCTAGTTTGTACGTTAAACAATTGACAATTAAGTTTGTAATGCTTTGTAAAATCTCGTTTCAAAATTCGCTTCCATTCCATCTGCTGCATTGTAAATTGACCCTTAAACATTATATATGGATCATATGTTTAAAATTTTATAAGCAGATAATAAATACTAACTGAAAACAATATGTAACCCTTCGAGACATGTTTTCAATAGTTGAGACAAGTTATGGTATATTTCGAATTGCATTGGAAACTCGTATTTACATCCCATTCAAATCTTTATTCGGATGTAGGAGTTGATGAAAGAAAGAAAAGATGGATGGATTGTGTGAAAGATGATATGGCAAGAAAAGGGGTGACCCATGAGATGACGGCAAATAGAGATGTATGGAAGAAGAAAACATGCTGCGCCGACCACAAATAAATTGGGATAAGGGCAGGAGGATGATGATGATGATGATGTAGGAGTTGATGACTGAACTCTTGAATTTGAACAGTTACAAGTTTTTATTACGGTGGTAAGATAGTCCAAGACAGTCGGGTCCTATGGATCTGTAAAAAGTCACGGGTTAGACCGGTTAGCTTGACACCTGAGCAGCATCGCTCTGGCATAAAAGCGAGAAAGCATTGGGTGTATAAAGCTTGCCAATGAAGATTTTGACATGAACACAAAAGAACAACAGACCTGACCGCTCCAAATATTGATTTGAGTGAGACCTGGTTAAGATGTCAAATTGTTTTCATTGAATAGCAATTTGTCTCGAAAGGTAGGGTAAGAGTTGGAGGATTCCCGGGTAGTGCCAAGTGTTATTGGGTTTTTCCAACTTAGATTTCTCAGTAACAGCCCAGAGTCTGGAAATGTGCCCACTGCCCGGTTACTGGCAAGACGCTCGCCCCTTTTTCATGGGACTTGAACTGCCAAAATGTGGATGTACTTTAGGGATGTACTATACCTCTGTCTAAACCTTCGGAGATTACAGGCGTGGTGTAGGTACTTGTAGTAGCCATTAGTTTGGGTCAAGTAGAAATTATGTTTTTTCTAACTCTTTCGCCGTTCTTTTCTGTTTAATTTCGTTGCGGGACCCAAGACAGTTGAATCGTTTCTCCGGGACTCGTCGGGCTTCAGTGTCTCGACGCTTTTCTGGCGGCCGCCACTGTTGATTCTGGTTTTCTGGAGGCGCACTGGTTTGGGTATAGTGTGGTGGGCTGTCCCAATTTAAAAAGAAGCCTTAAGTTGTAGCTAGACAAAAAACAAAAGGCTGAAGTTATACTCGCATGTGCAAAGGACGGTATTTTTTTACCGTAATTTTGCACGCTAATCAGTTTTAATTACTTATACCGAGCTAAGGTAATTAACCGAAGTCCAAGATGCTGCACTTTATTAACTAGAGAAGTAACGTGGCATAAATGCTCTAGGTCAGGTCTAGTCATTAACTAATTATAAATTATCTGCGGAGCTGTGGAGGTGCCCTCCGGCGCGCGGCGGGTGGAACGTAGTGGAATGAACTACGTGGGGTTAGTCGGTATAAACTGTTGGCAAAAGCTACTCTTCATCTGTACACGGAAGGCAATCCTTCCGTGTAAAGATGGAAAACTCCAAAAACCAATGCTTTTGGAGTTTTCCACGTAAATTATTAAAATAAGTTTAACTCTTAAGAACAAAATGCGATTTCTAAAACAAAAGAGAGTAGCGACAAAGAGAGAAATAGGTACTTAGTTGAGGAGATTTTTTTAAAGTTACCATACTATCCAGTTGAATTTTCTAAATTCCAGCCAGTATCATCATCTGCCAGCCTTTTCCTACGTTGGGGTCGCCTTTCCAGTCTGATTGAATGTAGCTAAATACCAGTATTTTACAAAGGGCGGATGCCTATCTGCAACACTATAAGTACCCATTGGCTCCTCAAACCTTTATATCATACATTTGCTTATAATTAACTCATGTTCGTCCTTCTCCTTACATAATCCCATAGTTGCCATCTACTAGAAAATGTGTCGACTTGTTCAGTAAAGACCTATATACCTACATATTAAATCCTGTTGGAAACAACACATTGGTGGTAATTTTGTTGCGTTATAGTAAATATCCATGAGAGACCGACATAGTCCCAGTACCGGCTTTCCATGCGTCACTTTCTACGTTAGAAAGTGAATTTCAAACATTACGAGATTGTGTAAATAATGCCTTAATGGTAATCATAATTCGTACTATACAACGAATAAAAATACCGCACGTCATTATGATTTTATTAACTGGCAACATTGTAACATGACTTAACTTTTTTTTTGTTTAAATTTTTAATAAATTGACGATTATTTTTACAGCCAGTTTTATTTCAAAAGGAAGTTCTTAATTTAAATTTCTCTTCTAGAATGCTTACTATTTTTTTCTTGCGTTTTATCTAATTACCTAGTTCAAGAATGCTCCCAATTAACTCTCATGTGGATTACTCGTCGGTCAGTAAACTTTGTTAGTAACTAGATCCCTTGCGGCACTCCAAAGATAAAGTGTATTTAATATCTTTACACTTTAAGTAAAGTTACATTAAGCAGTAGATAGCTGAAGCACAATACGCTTTTTTAATTTAATGTTTTCTACGATATTCAACACTGGGGAGTTTGTTGCGTAATTTCGTCTCTCACTGGTGCGGTTGGAAGACAGTCTATTGTAATGTCTTGACGTTCAAAAAGTGTTGATTCTCAACCTAATTGGAAATAATGATTTCAGATTGGATTTTATGGCATGAATGCGAAAAAACCTCAACATGTACTTCCAATGTCAACCTCCTTATAAGGAAATATTCATATGTTTTATGCTCCATGTATTCTGCATTTAAAGTTTTGCGATAACGGCAGGCTCGAAATTCAAATTAAGCACGCTTGAAAAAATACAAAAATTCTTGTAACTTTTTCCTGCCAACCACAGGCGCACTTAGATACGATTGCATACAGCCAAATTTCACCTAATTAATTCTGCAATTAGTGAATTCCGTGATAGTTGTTACATCGCTTTCAGCACTGGTAAGCAGGTAGCCGTTCGACCTGATCACCTGACCACTCAATGCGATGCAATAACTAGTTCTGATTGCGTTTCTAACGTGTGGCCTATTTGTTTGAGCTGGATTCTTTGTATGTAACAAATAGTCGTGTTTTGTGTAGTTGTTTTAGAGGTTTACTCGTATTTGGTTAAGTAACCGGCTTCATATATTACGGTCTGCCTCAAGGTACTTACTTAGGACCGATTCTACTACCGAAGAAGTGACAACATTAGAAGCATCGACGTCACGGTTGGCGCAGTGGCTGAGCGGTTGACTGCTGCGCCGCGTGTCATGGGATCGATTCCCGCTCGGAACAATATGAATGATTACAGGTTGTTCCGGGTATTTGTGTTTGTGAGTTTGAATGTTTGTAAACGCACCCACGATACAGGAGGAATTATTACTGTGGGTAAACTTCCCGGCTTGGTAGTGGCTAGGTGGGTGGACGAAGAAGGTTGGTTATCGCAGTTGGTGCATTTATATGCACCAACTGCGATGACCAACCTTCTTCGTCGTCGTCCTCTTGACTATTTATCCAGTCAAGAGGACGCCATTCCTTATGGTTTGACGTCTATAGTAAACGCACAAGACAAAAACGACACGGATATGACTGTGTTTGGCTATAACCAACAATTTTTTTTGAGGTTAATCTGGGATTTACGTGTACAACAAAAAGATGTATTAATAAACAAAAAATAACACAAAGGTAATGAATCATGTACCCATCCATTACTATTAACATGAAGCATCATTTTCTTGTAGCATAAATATGCGAAGGTCGGGTTTCTATATTATAATGAGTTCCAACAACCATACGATGTGTTATTTGTTATGTAACTAATCGAGACATGCAATGAAGGAATATTTGAAGTTTTAGATTGATTAATGCTATTTGAATATCGCGAAGTGATTGAATTATTTTTGTTGCAGTAAGACAAGCGTTGATGAAAATCTTATAACAGTAATAATAAATAATGCTGGACAATCCACACAACATCATCTAGCCCCAAGTTAAGCAGAGCTTGTGTTATGGGTACTAGATAACTGATATACGTAATACAATACATTACATAGATAGATATTTTTATTATACATAGCAAATACCCAGAACACCCGGAACAAATCTTTGTAGATCGTACAAACATTTGTCCCAAGGCGAGAATCGAACCCGCAACCTCCTGCGTCGCAGGCGGGCATTTACCCGCTGCGCCACATAGGTCGTCAAAACAGTGTCGTTGAGATAGTGGCAAATAGAGATGTTTAAGTAAATAAAGGCATGCAGCGCCGACCCCGAGTAAATCGGGATAAGGGCAGGACGATGATGACAGGAAATGTACGTCTTTGAGACTCTTAACAAAATGTTCTTCCTCTTCTGCTTCTTGGGGTGAATTCGACCAAACTTTTGCACCTAGTTTAGTTCTATTAATAGTTTTCTTTTCCTTTTTTCATACAAATTTCTTCAAGTGGCACAACCAGTATTCCTACCACCAAATATAATTACATCTGACTTTCGTTGATGATTCAACGAAAGTCAGATATGTAGGTCTTTAAATGTGGTTTTACAACACATGTCTGTGGTTTATAATAGGATACTTTGTCAAACACAAAATAAGAACGTATGTGACGTCGACAACATAATTACTGCTTCCATGTTAAATTCAGCCAGCGTTTAGTTATACTGAAAGTCGACCCAAACATAGTTGAGGAAATGCTTGGAAAAACAGATTCTGATGCTCTATGAAAGCGCCAATAGATAATTGCATTGCGTAAAACCTACACACACTTATCGAAGGATAGATAATTATATATCTACTTGTGTACATAAATCTTAAAATCAGGAAAACACAATTATTATAATGATGATATACCACCGGTAATTAGAAGATATTGATTTATTCAAGTTTGATGATGACTATACTCGTTGGCTGCATGCACTATGTTTTATTGTTCTTATTTTGATACAAAAAAAACAGTAGTTCAGTCACTGATTTTATCTGCTTACAAGGAATAAAATCCTTTCGAATCCTTAATAAAATTATGCTTTGGAGTATTTTTTTTCTGTTGAAAGTATAGTTTTCAATAACTTCTGCGTTAGAGGTGCTTACCACCGCTTATTGTTCGATTTGGGCGTCATAATCACGATATTATTTATTTTGTTTTTGATGAAATGAAGAAAATGAACTACTACTATATGCAGTTGTAGACGTGTTTTGCCCTGTTATAGAAATTTTATCAGTGTAGTAAAGTAAGTTTAACTTAAATCCTTAGCAGTCGAAGGTTCAGATCATGCGGGGCATTTCTAGGGTACCGTACCTAAAAAGGTATAAAATTGGAACCCTTATAAGATCACTCTCTTGTCCGTCGGTCTGTCCGTGTGTCACCCCCGATTTCCTCAGGAACGGGTCGACCTTGCAAGTTGCAATTCATAACATATAGCCCTATTAGATATTTAAAAATCAAGGTCCTGAGTCAACACCATACAAAAGATATGGGCAAAGTATACCTTAATTTTCAACTTTTTTTATTTTTCGTAATTTTTCCTTTACTTGTTCTGTAAGACCTTGCTTATAACCAAAATTGACAATTCTAGGTCAACCAGGAATATAGGTTTTGAATCGAAAACCTATATGCTAGTTCCCGGAGATCTAGAATCACGAAATTTGGCAAAAAGGTCTTTACACAAATAGAGATAAGATTTCAAAAAATAAGAAGTTGAAAATTATGGGTAGGTATGGAACCCTCGGTGCACAAATTCGACTCGCACGTGACCGGTTTTTTTAATAAGGTTTCTCACGCAGTCTCAAAGGCCAAAAACCCAAGTTTTTTTAAGGTTTTTGAATGGTGCACTTGACCTGACTTTTTGTGGAATTATAATTGATTTGTTTTTAAGATTTCAGTCAGTCTTACTCATTTAATTTATAAGTAAGTACTTCCATATCCTTTAACAATGCCATGTTTTATATTTTTAACCTGTGATTGTCTTTATAACCGTGGGAAGGACAAGACCAATATGGGCATACAATTATAATTTCTGGTTTCTTCATTATTTGCGAAGTAGTTCGTTAACCTTGATGGAAATCAAAAAACAAGCAGAGACAGGTACAAATATCTGAAATTGTCGTGGTTTAAGAACTTGTTTCTTACCTTTAATAATTTATCATAATCATAATCATTAAAAATTTTGCGAATATGGGTACAAAAGAAAAGGTCTTAAACATACAATAGTGTCCATTAGCCATATCCTACCATAACGCATGCAAATTTGCAAATAATGTATTTACGCAATTAGAATTTAACAACAAAAGACAATATTTAAAATATCGTATGAAGTAACATTAAAGTATAATTTTATCCTGTAAATATTCAGTGTTTTAATGTTGTTTTTATTATATATTTATATCACTTATCTCCAGAAATGAATTCTAAGGAATTTCTCACTGGTATTGAAATTCAGACGTACAAAAGTTTGCTTTATGCTCAATAGATGGCGTTGTTAAGCTCCTCAAAATCGCGTCATGTTTAAGCTCACAATTAGGTATTACATAGGGTCGTATGTCGAACATAATCAATGGAGATAGTAATCGATAACATAGCCTGACGAGGACGAATTCCAAGAAGAGGGTTCAATATTGATAGCAATATTTTGATAATTTTTGTAGAGGGTTGACTATGAACTACTTTTACTAAGGAACCAACATTAAAATCGCGAAAAAATATCAACTTCCCTATACATTTATGAGCGTGTAACTCAGCAAAATTTACTAGACAGCAGAATTTTTTCTCGGGATCTCGAGGATGGTCCTATAGTAAAAAATGTTGATAATTATGAGTACAATTACCTCTTAAGAGGTATCGCGTTTATTCTGTTACATTTATAGTCCTTAAGATGAACTAACATACCATAGACAATGTCTGTTCACCTTGAAGGTCTGGGTAACGTGTGTAGACGTCTACATTCCATCAGTTCGTATTTATTTATCTTACTAGCTGTGCCCCGCGGTTTTATCTACTCCCAAGAGTCGTAGAGTATGTAATGACAGGCTTGAGATGGGCTTAGCCTTCCTCAAGAATAGGGCTGCCAATGCAAAAAACAACCGATTGAAAGTTACAGAGATTCGTTTGTTTGTCTGACAAACAAACTCTTCAGCTTTATTATCTTATATATAAAATTCTCGTGTCACAATGTTACTTACCATACTCCTCCGAAACGGCTTGACCGATGTTTATGAGATTTTATATGCATATTCAGTAGGTCTGAGAATCAGCTACTATCTATTTTTCATACCCCTAAGTGATAAGGGTGGTCCACCCCAAACATTTTCTATGGAAGAACAACGTTTGCTGGGCCAGCTAGTATTAGTATAGATTAACACCTAAACTGCCAGACAACAAGACACAATTGAAAATATATTGTCTGTCGGTCACCTGGCGTTTAAGGTGTTAAGGACCTTCTACCAATGGTATACATATACGTTTCTAAGTCTCTTTTTTTAAACGACTATTATGAATTGTTCCAGAAGCAAAGCGGCTGCGAGGATGTCAGCAACCAAATACCTGCACCCGTTCCTGCGCGGGCTGAAGCCACTGCCCGAGGGTCATGACGATGAGATACAGCAGATCAGGGAGTGGTGAGTACTGAAATAAACTTTAAAACTTTTACCTTGTTAATATTTGCCTTGTTGATCAAATGCGCTGCTTCCGAAAAAAAATGGTAGCTTTGCCCGCGATATCGTCCACGCTAAAGTCAAAATTTCATGGGTTTTCATTGTATTGCGCGGAACCCTAGTTCTTTTTATAAAATTAAAGTAGCCTACGTTACTCCGTAACACATCAGCTGTCTGCCAGTGAATGATGAAATTCCCGTCGAAATATGTCCGGCAGTTTCGGAGATTAACTCAAACAAACAGACACACAGACAGACAAAAATACTACGCTTTAACCCTTTAAAGTTTGACGACACGGATGGCGCGGTGGTTGAGCCATCGGCTGCTGCGCCGCGTGTTGTGGGTTCGATACCCACACGGAACAAATATTTGTATGGCCTACAGGTAGTTGTTCCGGTTCTGGCTGTTTGTGTATGTGAGTTTAAATGTTTGTAAACGCACCCACGATACAGGAGAAATTCCTAGTGTGGGGCAACGTTTTAAAAAAAAAAAAAGAAAAAAAAAAAAGAAAAGAAAAGTGTGCTAGTGCTATTCCGAAATAAAAGTTTGTAAATACACCCACGATACAAGAAAAAATCTAGTGTGGGGAAAAGTATAAAAATAATTAGTTAAATTATCATCGACAGGTGCAACTTTGCCTCTTACAAGATTTTTTAAACACCTGTCAGACCAGTTTTCGAGGTAAAACCTTCGACAAGGCCGAAGGGTGCTCACGTAATAACCTTACGTCATAAGCTTCCACTGTTATTTAAATACGTAATATCGATATGAAAGCGTGTTTTGTTTATTACCATTAGTACCGGTTCTGCATCATCTGATTCATGAGTATAAAAGAAACTCTGCAGGGTGGAAGGGACATCACCCCCCATGATACTAGTAGTAATAGTAGTAGTAGTAGTAGTAACAGCCTATTACTGTCCCACTGCAGGGCAAAGGCCTCTTCTCATATAGAGAAGGCACGAGTATTAATCACCACGCTTGCTCAAGGCTAGTTGGCGATTTCAGACTTATATTAATTATATAAGTCCAGGTTTCTAAGTTTAGGTACTTTCTAAGTTTATCTTGGACATCACTGACATCGGTGAAGGAAAAAATCGTGAGGAAACCATGATACTGTTGAGGTTTAATGTTATGGCGGACCTTATTGCATACAGGCTGGTAGAAAATTGGTTGTCTATGGTTACAACCACTCAAGTAAGTTTAGAAGAGATATATGTCGTCAGTGTCAGGGAAGATTCCTGTTTTGTAATGAAGTGAAGTAATAATAAATTCCTTAATTAATTCCTTAAATTTTATTCAGCAGAGCTCTATCTTTTATAATAATAAAAGAACCCGATCCTGGACATTTTTCATCGGCTTATCCTTATTTTTTGGTTACTACTACTACTTTATTTTAGCTCGTGGCTAAATAAATAGCTGCTCGAGTCAATTGTAGGTTAAGCTTCGCTTGCCGAGTTCAGTCTGTGGATGGGTGACCGTTCATTACATATCGCGACTCCTCCGTGCTTCGGAAAGCACGTTAAAACGTTGGTCCCGGCTGTCTTTTGTAGATCTTCTTGTAGAGACAGTTGTTACGGGTAGTCAGAAGCCCGTGAGTTTAACAAGTAGTCTTACTATGTTGCCCAGTTACTGGGTTGTGGTGGTCAGATAGGCAGTCGCTCAATGTAAAATACTGCTATTCATTTGCATCCGGTTAGACTGGGAGACGACCGCAACGGAGTTGGGAAAAGGCTAGGCACATGATGACTTTAAACTGTAGAATGTAACTTAACACCTGCACATAGAGCACTGAACTTTGTGCTACAACTTCTGACATCGTTTTTATGTCATTTCCAATACGAGTTATTGTGAAATCGACTTCAACAACACGAGCATAACGTTGATATTTGTTGAAACTAAAATAACAACAATTGGAAATATGGATTTAAATATAGAATTCTATGAAATTGATGTCTTCCCGCTATTAGTGTAACACTATTGTGAGGTGTACGTTGATTTTCAACGATCCGGTCATCGCATCTTGATACGTGATTTATGTCGCAATCAGCATCATAATCATCACAACCTTAGGCCTTCGGCCTTCGTAGCGTTCGTGGCTGCATTATTTCACGCAAAAACCTAAAAGAAAAAGAAACAGAAGTATTAGCTATGTCTCAATACCACACGCTGCTCATTTTGTGAATAGGGATTCTCACCATAACTTTCAGTCTCTACTATTTCAACCGACTTCAACGATTCCTGTTGTAATTTTTTCTTTAGCAAACCAAAAATAATGACTGTTATTGACTTCGCGATCTGAAAGTATGAAGCTTTATTTGTGATGTACCTACTTATCCTGTGCAGAATTATTTATTTTTCACATGCTTATACTTACTTAGCCCTAGTACTAGCCTATTACTGTCCCACTGCAGGGCAAAGGCCTCGTTTCATACAGAGAAGGCATGAGAATTAATCACCACGCTTGCTCAAGGCGGTTTGGCGATTTCAGACTTATATTAATTATATAAGTCCAGGTTTCCTCACGATGTTTTCCTTCACCGATGTCAGTGATGTCCAAGATAACTACAAAGTACATATGAATTGAAAAACTCATATTGGTACTTGCCCAGGTTTTAGCCCACAACCTCATGTACAAAAGGCGCGGCCTATACCACTGGGCCATCATGACACTTAGCCCTACAATAAATACAAATTTAAGAATATATTGACTAGTCCCTATTACATGGGACTAAACATAACTGGAGAAATGTGGGTTTCACTATAGGTGCACCTCTGCCCAACTCTTCGGGATGTAAAGTCGTGATGCTATGTTCATCATCTCCCAATTTTCAAAGCATTTGCAATACTTTTGAGCTGAAAACTCCAGTGTACATATAAATAGGTGTGTAAGTAAATAGCATAGCGTCCCACTCCGTGCAGGCTTTCAATAATATGGTAATGGCCGATAAGTCCTTTGTTCCCGGAATGTGGGTCGGATGCGGACTACCAACCTACATTCGTGTTCTGCGTAGTACGATGAGAATGTGACTTTGCTTGTGGTAAAGTTTTAAGATAGACTTTAGATGTAGCGCATAGAGGAAATTAATAAGTTTGATTTGCAGTACGGTTTTAGCTAGTATCCAATTTCTACCGTCATCATTATCTTTGACACTACTTCCATCCGTATCCATCTTTTTTAATTAAAAACTTCTTAGCCGCGTCAAGCAATTTTTGGTAGGTCACCCCTACCAAAAACTTATCGGTGTGCGTCACCAACATGCTATGGTGACGTGTTGCACCAGATTGACAGTTATTCATGACTGCCTAGTGCTTGCCACATGTCCCATTTTGTCGTTCGTCGTTCATTACCGCGTATGTTGAAGCGATCGTGGAGACCAACTCTAGATTGGACTTGTTTGCTGATGAATGGAAGACGATAAAGTTAGAATGTAACGAGGTAAAAAAGAACCACGTGGTCACGGTAAAAGCGTATGTAATAACCAAATAAGGACGTAATATATTTGTAAATAAGTTGTTAATAGAACAAAAAGTGTACCTAAACTCAAGTCCATTTCATTAATTTTGAGGAAAGTGGCAACGGAAGATCGTTTTTACAACACCAAAAACTATTATTTTGAACAAAAAAGTTAATACCATTTGAAGATAAAGAATCAATATTTATTTGGTAGTTATTAGTTTTATTTAATTTGGTAGTTTTGTCACAATATCGACCGAAAAATAGCATAATTTTGTCCGATTTGCAAACACGCCCTTAACAGAACTAAATATCATTTATACTAGTAATAGCTTCTACCAACTTGAACATTCAAGCAAATCTTCAACCAGCACATATACGTACATACAAATTCATATACATCAAGCAATCTGAACTAGTTCACCCCAGTTCACGTATTACGGAGTTACGTTACATTTTTTGCCGTACACCCGCCGGCGCCGCAAGAAATCGCGTGGTTAGTTAAAGGGAACGGAATGGTGAGCATGCAACCGCGTTCGCAATGCGATACCAATTGAAGCGTGCACTTTAATATGTGTTACGTATGTGCGTGCGCCGTAAATTTGGGTTATATCAGGATTTAGGACGTTGAACTTTAATTATTCAATAAATCTACTACGTACAAGAAAAAAAAGTATCACAGGGCATCGAAAAATTAATCCGCATCGCTGTCAACGGGAGAAGTGCCCAAAAGACCGCGTTGCCACGTTGAATGGAAATGCTTATTCTTTAACAAAGAAAGCCAGCAAGTCTAAATCGATTCTAGGACTTCGCGGACGCAGGTCTTTTCTCTCTGAAAGCGAGTGGGCCACAGTCCACCACGTAGGTATTACATTATCATAAGATCATCATCATCATCTACTCATTTCCCAACTATGTTGGGTCGGCTACCAATCTAACCGTATTCAGCCAAATACCAGTATTTTGCACAGAATTACTACTTTTTTTACCTCCACAGTTAGTGGGTAATACAGAGACACGTGTCCTCCGTGTTGAAATCAGTGTTAATGAAATAAATTACACGAAGTACAGTGCCTGCTTGAGTTAGATCTTCTATAAAACTACTCGTCAAAACGACTCGTTAATAAGCATCCTTTTGAATATAAGGTAATCCAATTATTAAGGACGATAAAAATCTCTATCGGCTATCAATTAAATGCACCAATCACAGCCCAGTTTTTGTCCTCAGAACTAGGAATCAAAATTGTATTCATCCAAATATCTTGTACATTTTATCGATCATTCATAAAACCACGAAAAGTATTCCCGGACCGTTTCACAGAGAAAAAAAGGAATGCAACAGCACTACTAAATAGCGTATTTGGCATAAACAGGGGTTTGAAGTAAATTTTGACGGTGTGCCAGACTATCGCATGAACTACATATATTTACTTCAGCATTTTCTGATACTCAAAGACAACGCTCTTTTGACGTTACTTCCCGATCTCGTTTCATTATGCTTGAGCTTTTGAGAAAGTTTAATTCTACTAGAGTTTTTGAGGATAGAGTTTCATTCTAGTAGATCTTTTGAGGAGAGAGTTTTTTCTACTAAAGTTTTTGAGGATAGAGTTTCATACTAGTAGAGTTTTTGAGGTTAGAGTTTAACTCTACTAGAGTTTTTGAGGCGAGAATTTCCTTCTACTACAGTTTTAGAGTTACACGAGTTAAACTTTCCGTCTTCAACTACGTTAGAAGGAGAGGAGGTGTTCCCGTTGCGAAAGTATTATTTATTTACATTACTTCAATATTATAACGGTTAAAAATCCATTTACAATAAGTAAAGATACAGTTTACACATACTCAATAGAACAACATCAAGATAAAATTAAGGTTAAAAAGAAAGTTTCCTCTTTTGTGAACAGTACCTACTTCTGACAGTAAGTAAAATATTCCTCCATTCATTTGCAAACTGATCGCTTGTTAGAGTAGATTGATGCTAAATTATGCTCTAGTACCCCTTCTATCGTAGGCGTTCGTATTCAAGAGATCTCTAAGGCTGCTGGGACCAAGAGAGGGGAATAAAGACATCCTTAATGCAACTTTTTTAGGACTGTGGCTCCGATTCCCTGGTTCACTACCTCAACTAAAATGGCAGAATTGACATCTCTTTGTGACAGCCAGCTCCAGAAAAAGCCGGTAATAGATAAGAACAACGGTGGAGATGTCAAATTAGTTTATGCTTTCAACTTCACCATAGTCTAATGCCGTGGCTAAACGGTCGCCAATTTTGCTATATGTAATGGTCACCCATCCACAGACCGACCTCGGCAAGCGTTGTTTAACCTTGCATGTCGATACTATCGTGTATGTTATGTGGCAGTTCACCCATCCAATGATATATTTGATAGTCTGCACGTTGAAACATGTTTTGGCAAAACCACTCTTACGGGAACCGTGAAGATAAATATTTGTGGTTTGAAAACATAGTAAATAAATTTGATAGGTAATATCTCACGGGGGTCGCTTGCCAAAAACAATCGAGACTCCCATAAAGTATGTACATATGAATGTACAGTTTACGTAGGCATGTACTGTTTGTATTTATTAAGACCTCTAAAATATTGGAGTTTAGTCTTTATTAGTGGTATTTCTTTCTTAGTTACTTTTAACGTTTGCATTAAGTACTTATGTGCCATTTCTTCAATTTACCAACGTTGCATCATTTTTTTACCCACTTAAGTTTGGGTCAGATTCCTGTTTATCCGGATGCAGCTAAATACCAGTATTTTACATGGAGTGAATGCCTATCTGACCATCACAGCCCTTTTACGTAACGCGATACCCCTTGGTAAGACTTGTTGTCAGACTTTTCGAGCTTTACATTATCTGCCTATCCTTTTTCAACAACTGAAATGTTAGGTTTGGCTTTCAGTCTAACCATACCAGTATTTTATGTGAAGCAACTGCTGCACTATCGATCGTCACTATCTACGTATGACCGCTGGGACCAATTGCTTAACGAGCATTCCAAGGCACGGAAGCTTCTCGTATGTAATGGTAACCCATCCGCGGACCGGCAATCGTAGCTTAACTTTCGATCCACCAGTATGACTTATTTGGCCACAAGCCCCTAAATTGTCTATCGTTATTGGATCTAGAAGGTCTGGAGTCTCTTCTGCCAGTCTCCAGTTTGGCATAATCCATACTGCAATATTTAGAACCTCATAAACATATTTAAAACTTGCAATAACGTCAGTGTTATCCACAAGACGATTTACATTACAAGTTTGATAGTACATAGAGCAATCAACTTGCAATCGAGTTCTAATAACTAGGCTGTACGGCCGCATGCCGTTGCCCTCGCCTTTTTTATGACAATGCGGTTACAAAATGGCGGCCCTATTTCACCTGTTTGCTGACAGTTCATGGTTACATCCATTGTTTAGGTACTCGAACATAGATATCCGTGAACCTACTCGGATTAAGTTTTGTTATAAATGCAACTTGGTATTTATGCAGCAGAGACAATATTTATTTTAAATTTAAGCTGAGTTTCAGTGAGTCAAGGCTCTCCCTTCGTTTTTAAACCAATAAATCTTCCTATAAGTAAACTTATGCTATCACCTATCTTCGTTAGGATTTTGTTGAGCACTAGTTTCTGGTCTAGTTTGAAATTCTATCGCTTTGTTAGTCTAGTCTAGACTAGGCATGTGAGGGTCTGGTACCTTATAGCACCAATGATACAAAGGCAACAAACAGCAGCGAATCATAAAAAATCTAGGTTTTATATCCCTTTCCTAGATTTAGAAAAAAATACAATTGTCGGATAACCGTAACAACGTCATGGGAAGAGTTTAATTTAAAACCATGCCATATATCTATGAAAATATTAACACCGATGAAGACTAAAGGCCTTACTTAAAATAACATCACACCATTATTCCCAGAAGGGTTGTGCAGAGGTGTACCGACAGTCCACCCGCATTTCACCAGTTATGTTTAAGTCCCATGTAATACGGGGTGAGCCTATTGCCATCAACCGGGCACACATCCAGACTCTAGGCTGCTAATGAGAAATTGGCAATGTTTTTTTTTTTTTTTTTTTTAAATGTTGCCCCACACTAGGAATTTCTCCTGTGTCGTGGGTGCGTTTACAAACATTCAAAGTCACATACACAAACATCCGGACCCGGAACAACTACCTGTTGGCCAAACAAATATTTGTTCCGTGCGGGAATCGAACCCACGACACGCAGCGCAGCAGTCAATCGCTCAGCCACTGCGCCAACCGTGTCGTCAAATGTAAAAATCCAATGTCACTTTGCTCGAGCCCGGAATTGAACCCTGGCCCTCATGCTTAGCAGTCGCATTTGCAACCACTAGACCAGGCATTGAAGGCCTTAATAAAAACTGCAACTTTATTTCAGCTGCGATGAATATAACAATATTTGCTGAATTCTTTAATATCGAGACCGTAGCATTGGTAGTTTCTGAAACAAGCAATAGTGACAGACAAACGAACGGACATGCAGAATATGTACCAACATTGCAAAAAAAGGACATTTGTGGTGTCATAAGGGTTTTCTTACAATTAAAAAAAAATTAAATTCATTTATTTCAGATTTCAAAAGATCCATATTCATATTAAAATTATAAAATCCATATTAATAATTATTGGTAAAATTAAATAGAAATAAATCAATAAAAATAGAAATAAAATAGTATCAATAAAATTAAAAATAAAATAATATAAAATAAAATTAACCACATTACATACAATAAAAAAATAAAAATAAAAAATAACAAACAGAATTGAAATCAAATAATAGGACAAACACATTAAGCACAGCTCGCAACATGTCTGCTACAGCATCGCCTGATATACGGGCAGTCAAGCCTCCCGGCAATTAAGGTATGGAAACCTTAAAATTAAGAAAGTAACGCAATCTTGCTTGAACGTTTTTTTCGTTTGACCCACACTTTCCGATCAAGCCAAAAATTGTCAAAGTCAAAGTCAAAGATTTATTTGCAGTAAAATATAGTTAGAAAAGATCTTAAAATCGTAGGTAATATTAGTAGCTTAACATATTTAATCATAATATATTGACATGCAAATTTTTGTTATAGTTACTCGTAGATACAATTACATTATTAATTGAATTTAAATTGAAATAATTCTTTTATATTATAGAAGGGATTCTCAATTAATCACCTACGTAAAGCCCTTGTATGGGTATTCAACGTTTTCCTTTACTATAACTCATAAAACCTCGTAAAATTCCAGGATGAAAAGCCAGCCACACCTGCCCCACATATCAGACGAGTACGTGATCCTGTTCCTGCACTCCAACTACTACAAAGTCACGGAGACGAAGGAGACCATCGAATGCTACTTCACCTTGAGGGCCAACACCCCGGATATCTTCACCAACCGCGACCCGCTCGCGCCCAAGAACAAGACCATCATGGATATCACGTAAGTTATCTTTCATCATCATAACTATGGTTATAAAAGGCTATGGGATTACTCACAGTTATTCAGCTCTATTCAGCTTATTTCCATAGAAAACAACAGTTACTTTGGACACCCGTGGGAGACCTATAAGTCCTATAACCATAAAAATAACACCATGCAATTGTATCGAAACAAATGTTGAGATACAGAGGGAAATGCAGAACAAAAACAAAAAAAAAACCCGGCCATATAGAGTCAGACTCGCACATAAAAGGTCCTGAACCATCGTACAAGAGTAGCGATAAAGCAAAGTTAAGTTCGAGCAAAAAACACCGAAAAAATCATGTGTATGAGGAGGTGTCATGTCATGATGGCCCAGCAGTTTAGGCCTCGCCTCTTGTGCACGAGTTTATGGGTTCAAACCTGGGCAAGTACCCATGTGACTTTTTAAATTCATATGTACTTTCTAAGTTTATCTTGGACATCACTGACATCGGTGAAGAAAAACATCGTGATGAAACCTGGACTTATAATTGATATAAGTCTGAAATCACCAACCTGTCTTGAGCAAGCGTGGTGATTAATGCTCGTGCCTTCTCTGTATGAGAAGAGGCCTTTGCCCTGTAGTGGGACAGTAACAGGCTGGTAGGTATGATGAGGTGTGTGGGGATAAACTAAAAACCTTTTAATTAAATATAGTTTGTTGTAATGGTAAACAGAACACACTCTGTGAAAATTTCACCTGTCTACCTATAACGGTTCATGAGATGACAGACAGACAGATAGACGGGCGGACAGCGGAGGCTTAGTAATAAGGCCCGGTGGCACCCTTCATGTATGGCGCCTAAAAAGGCTTATGGCATCACCGTCCACCATGTGGGATTAACCATCATGAAGAGAAACTCACTACACCTTCGATACCTATCTGATACGAATTGGATTTGCTTCGAACTTCCAACATACGAATCAAATGTTTCAAATTAACATTTAACTTGCACTTAATTCGATTCCTATTCGATCTAGAATCCTAAGATGGATAACTGGGAGTATGTAAACCAGTCCAGCAATATTTATATATTTATATACCTTAAGTGATTTTCAAAGAAAAACAATTGAATTTGCTCCGCGTTACACGTCATGTTAATTATAAAATAAAGTGTGAATTACGTAAGTAATCGCATTCGGTCTTTAGCACGGACAGAAAACGATTTCAACCGCGTCATCTGGCGACGTTCATAACTACAGTTTTGGCGCGCTTTTATAGTCTGCAATTAGGGCATGCATCTCGGTGTGGAGATGTCGTGCATCTAAACTTGTTTCGTATTATTCAACAAACGAAGTTTATCGATAATTGTTGTCTTTACACGAGACCCATGTTCCTGTCTTATTCCATCAGACTAAATCCTGAACATTCCACATAAGTAAATGGATCGAGTATAACAATGCAGGTCATACAATGTAATTGCCTGCGTCAATTAATACGATTAACATACAATACAGTACACGTTACCTGCTTTATTAATTGTTTTTTCACATGATTTTGTATACAAAGGTAATATTTGGAAACACTTGCCCATATTATATAGGTCAAAGTGGTTTAGTTAGCATATTTTTTGTCAACTAATTTGTTGATAGGTTGATTAATAATGAATGAGTATCGTAATATATGTTCAAGCGGAAATGTTATGAATGAGGACCATATTGTGCGGAAAGTTTTGAGTATGAATGTGCAGGGTTACAAGAGTAGAGGGAGACCAAAGAAAAGATGGATGGATGGTGTGAAAAATGATATGGCTAGAAAGGACCATATTGTGCGGAAAGTTTTGAGGTATGAATGTGCAGGGTTACAAGAGTAGAGGGAGACCAAAGAAAAGATGGATGGATTGTGTGAAAAATGATATGGCTAGAAAGGAGGTGACTCTTGAGATGACAGCAAATAGAGATGTATGGAAGAAGAAAAATGCTGCGCTGACCCCAAATGAAATTGGTATAAGGACATGAGGATGATAATAATGATGCTCAAGCGGAAATGTTACTTTAAAACTAGATTTGACTAGAAGTCTGTTGAATTTTATTCGTCGTTCTATGTATTGCGTGCTATTGATAGTTTTGTAAGCTGTCTCACCGTTAACTCCCAATGACAGATCTCTGTCGTCGCCGCGGCCTACTGTATCAAAACTTATTCACGCCTCATATCTGAGCTGGGAGCTTCAGTTCACTACAGGAAGTGTCAAGCATTCTTGTCAAGCTGGTATCTTGTTTGCGTATCTCTTCATTGAATCCTCTCTATTGAATAGTTTCGTTTGTCCCTTAGGAAGGTACAGAGTATGGTACGGGTACGCTTTATTCAAAGGTGTTCTATCATTGTCATTATGTATTTCGTGTGTATCATGCCTTGATAAACGAACAATGATATTTAATGTTTTCTTTGAAGCGTGTTCCAGTTTTTATAAATATGACACACATATTTTAGGTAATAAAACTAAATAAACTTTGGCAACTTTCATTTTAACAATCTGTCAAGTCATCATTTAAACGTAGATGCACAACTATATTTGACAACATCCCTGAGTCAAGTCAATTGGTATTTTCTTACCCCAAGAATAGGTACAATGAGAATATTTAACCTTTTGACCGCCACCGTCACGTATACATACATAACAAGCGAACGCATGCCCTGTACGCCAACGTCACTAATACGTGACAAAAATGCGGTGCACTTTAAGTACGAACACGAAATAAACAATTAAAATATAGCTTTTGTGTGTGTTTATTTATATATTTTTAAAGTAGATTACAAGAGATTTGTTGTGTACAATAGGCTGACTATAGTACACAACAAATCTCTTGTAACAAATTAAAATACACCACGGTTATTGATAAATGATGACAAAGATGAAATTTAACGTTTTTATTAAAAAGGCTTGTCGTGGAGGGCACGCTCAGGGCATGCTCTGGCGTTCAATAGGTTAAATGATTCTATATCCTCTTTTGTTTTTTCTAGGCACATGGTGGGGCTCCCACTTAAGACTACGGAGGGCTACCACGTCCTCCTCTACCGTCTATCTGAGTTCGACTACAGCAAGCTGAACTTTGCCGACGCGGTTCGAATGTTCTGCATGTTTAACGATGTCAAGTTGTCCGAAGACCGCTTGTCTGAAGGTTATATCGTCATCTTCGATATGAAGGGTTGCAGTCTTGGTCATTTGACCAGGGTGACGCTGCCTGCCCTGAGAGCTTTTATGCATTATATTCAGGTTGGTTTATTTTGTGAAACTATTTATTGTACTTATTTTCTTCAGAGTCAGGTAGCTGTTAAACTTGCAATGGTTCTTTAACGTGTTACGAACCAGGTTCTTTGAATTACCATTGCTGCTGAGAGATGTCATCTATCATTTAGAACCTTTCTCTACCGAATATAAATTATCAATGCGCTCGTCCATAATTGAGCCAGAAGCTAATAAAAAAAGAAAATACATGTTTGACTCTCTCTTCCAGAACGCCCACCCGTGTCGCCTAAAGAAGATCCACGTCGTACACACAGTGTCCTTCATCAACCAAGTCATGTGCCTCGTGAAGCCCCTGATCCACTCCAACCTCCTGAACCTTCTGAACTTCTCCTCCGAAGGACCTGAGTCTATTGTCGACAAGGAACTGCTGCCCGAAGACTTCGGAGGACCGCTCCCATCTGTGAAGCAACTCCACGAAGAACAAAGAAAAAACATGGAAGACAATTACAGAGAATGGCTAATCGAGACTGAAATCTTCAAAGCTGACGAGAAAAAGAGAATTAAGAAGCCGAGCAAAGGTATGTTCGCGAGCTTCACCAGTAGTTTCAAGAGTTTGGATATTGACTGATGGATTTTTTGTCCATGACGCGCTAGGGACCTGAGAGATTCGGTTTCGCGTTTGTGGGGTGCCGCGTTGCTTCTAGAATGTTCTGGATTATAGGAAATTTTATGTTTAAATAATATATTTTTGGAGCAACGAGGTGGCGTGCAGACGTTCTGTTCTTAGTATTCTTTATTATTTTAATCTTCGCGTTGAATAAAATTGTTTATTCAGGCTAGATAGCTGAATTGGAAAAAGTGTCGAATTTTATAACTGAGTATCTAATAAAACTGTGTATATGCATACACTGTTTGTTTTAGATTTTTGATCTATGAAGTATTAAAGAAAAGCGACATATGTAAATGTAAATTTTGCACCTTTGAAAATTGTAGTAAGTACATAGTAAATCTTAGTTAAAATATGGTTGTTATTTTTTTATTTTTGA
Source organism: Phlogophora meticulosa (assembly GCA_905147745.2). Taxonomy (NCBI): domain Eukaryota; kingdom Metazoa; phylum Arthropoda; class Insecta; order Lepidoptera; family Noctuidae; genus Phlogophora; species Phlogophora meticulosa. The sequence goes on along the minus strand of LR990537.1, from coordinate 11,654,266 downwards.
TATTTTTACACAGGTTGTGATTGTAAACTTGTATTATTTAATCGAATGAGTCTATTTTATCGAAATTGTCTGTATTTTAGAAGTAAAACTCCTTTTTATGCATAAGATTTATTTGTTTCATCTTTGTAGTGTTGTTCATAGGTAATATTTAATTATATTTTTTTCCATTGCTCAATATTCAGTTTATATATTTGGTCATGTAGTTTGGTTTTGAAATGTTATTTGAAATATCTAATTGTAAAAAAATACTCGGTATGGTTTAGGGTTCCCTTGTGATTGTGTACATAAAGTTTTTATACTCTTTTTAACACGTAGAACGTGACTTTTTATTAAAAGTTACCATATTTTTATAAACATTGCGTACGGTTAGACATTGCTTTGTACATAATTAGGCGTTTGTAATGGTTTTCTATGCTAAGTTTTAAACTACGCTTATGATACTTTTAAAATTCAAGAAGAAAATTTTGTATGATCTATTCTACTGTAGCAGTCTCGTCGATTTTTTCATTTTTATAATGTTGTATATTTAATAAAATGTATTACAATATTATGCTTAATGTAGCAAGCCAAATCGTTATATTTTAATAGGTATACGTATTGTAAATAGTCAAATAAATTTATTTTACTATCTATCTTGTTTGTTTGTATCTTGTTTATTCTAGATTGGTGCCCGATTGACGGCAATGGGCTCGTCCCCTATTACATGGGACTTAAACATCATTGTAGAAATGTGTGCTACTGTAGGTGCACCTCTACTCAACCCTTCAAGGAATAAAGGCGTGATGTTATATTTTTGTTTATTAGTATTTCAGATCATTTGTGAAGTTTTGCACGTACCTTAATTAGTCCTATAAAAAAGGCTCAGGTAATTTTAGTATCCAAAAGACTTATCTACTAAATTACTGTAATATTTCAATGAATGGAATTAATAATCTGATTTCCGGTAAACAATAGCCCCAAAACTGAAGAGCTCATTAATTATTATCATTTGATAAGCTTAGCCATAGCTGACACTCTATCAAAAACCGTAGACGATCAACAATATGAAATACTGGCCATCTATCAAAAATACTCTGTGGAATATCTTCAAAAGAATACTATCAATATTCTTATGCGCAAAGATATTCGAAGTTCAAAATAGTTCGAACACAGACACATTGCCGAGCCACTGGAGAGTTAAAAAGAGAAAAGAATCAGTTTTTGTGCATACCGATGACGAAATTAAAAGTGTATTTTTTATTGAACTTAATGAAAGTGTTAATTTTAGTAATAGTGAAAGGGGATGTGTAAGTAATGGCGGAGAAGATAGTGCAGTATTTAATAATAGTGATGTGACTGTAGACGATGATGAGACTGAAGCTGTGTGCGACGATGAAGATGGTAGCAGTTATTACAGTGATGCGGTAAGTACTGATGCTGGTAAAGTCGAAGAGATCAATTGTACAGCCACCAATGCTCAAAATAGGCAGTTCTGTAGTCTACAATAATAGGTCTTTACCTATGAAATTGCCGTTTTGTATGAAAAAATTTAAATGAATTTTTTTCATGTATTTTTTATTTGTATTAATCGAAGTAATCACCCATGCAATCAATGCATCTTTGCCAACGCAGTGGCAGTTTATTGATGCCCTTCTTAAAGAAATCAGCTGGACGGGAGGCAACAAATTCTTCAAAGGCATTTTGTACTGCCTCTCGGGTATTGAATTTTTTTCCCGCCAAGAAGTTATCCAAATTCTGGAAAAAGTAGTAGTCTGTAGGCGCAAGGTCTGGTGAGTAGGGCGGATGACGGAGAGCTTCCAACCCCAGTTCTTGCAACTTGGAGACCGTCTGCTGTGCAGTATGAGGTCGCGCGTTGTCGTGCAGGAGCAGCGGAGACGAGCGATTGACCAATGCTGGTTGGAGATGTGCCAGCTTCTCCATCATTGTGTTCAATTCTTCACAGTACACATCTGCAGTAATGCTCACCCCGTTTGGTAAGAAGCTGTGTTGAATCACACCGGCGCTAGACCACCAATCAGTGACCATCACTTTTCTTGGGGTAAGTTTTCGTTTAGGGCATTGTTTAGGTGCTGAACCAGGATCCAACCAACTTGCTGAGCGCTTGCGGTTATCAAACAGAATCCATTTTTCATCGCAGGTAACAATGCGGTTCAAAATTCCTTCATTTGTGTGTCTGTTGAGCAGTGCAAGGCACGTCTCGACGCGTACTTCGCGCTGGCGATCATTGAGTTCGTGGGGCACCCATTTGTCAAGCTTTTTTACCTTGCCAATTTGACGCAAATGGACCAATATTGTTTTGACGCTAACATCGAAAGCTGCTGCTAATTCAGCCGTAGATTGTGTATCATCAGCTTCCACAATCGCCTTTAATTCGTCATTGTCGACCAAAGTCTTCGGACGACCGCGAGGTTCATTTTTCAGGTCGAAATTTCCAGAACGGAAGCGAGCAAACCAATAACAGGTAGTGCGTTGGTTTGTAGTGTTAGCTCCGTAAACGTCGTTGATGTTGCGTGCCGCTTGTGCCGCGTTGCTGCCACGACGGTACTCATATTCCATAATTACTCGAATTTTTAACGTATCCATGATGACGAAAAAGATTTAAATGCGATGAAAATGTAACACTAATCAATAAACAAATGACTACTTTTGGAAAAAAAAATCCATGTTTTTAAAATAAAATTAATTTGAAATTAGAATTCTTAGCCAAACAAAAAATATTTTGATTTGAAATGGCCAGTACTGCAGAACGGCAATTTCATAGGTAAAGACCTAATATATCATGAGGAATAATATTAGACTTGCCTAACTTAACTTTTTAGCCGCCTGAGTTCATATCAGTTGCCGTGCCGTATAAATCATCAGTGCATTTATCATCATGCCCAAAATTATCTATTTTTGAGTAGAATGTAAATAAATAAATAAATAATGCTGGACAATCCACACAACATCATTTAGCCCCAAGCTAAGCAGAGCTTGTGTTATGGGTACTAGATGACTGATATACTTAATAAAATACATTACATAGATATATATTTTTTATTATACATAGCAAATACCCAGAACACCCGGAACAAACCTTTTGTAGATCGTACAAACATTTGTCCCAAGGCGGGAATCGAACCCGCAACCTCCTGCGTCGCAGGCGGACCTTCGCCCGCTGCGCCACATAGGTCGTCAAAGTAAAGTAGAAACTGACAATCAAATTTGACAAACAAAAGTTTTAGTATAAATACTACTTAGGCGGAATGGACACGAATATATTGGTTGGATGAATAAGATTGAGGAGTGAAGAAGAGGAGAACAAAGTTTTAACTACGAATTGAATTGAATGACTCATCTGCCTAGCCTTATCCCAATCATTTTCCAGTCTAACCGAATGCAGCTGAATACCGGTATTTTACATGAAGCGATTGTTTATCTGACCTCCACAACCCAGTTACTGGGCAAGAGGGCCACGGCTTCTGCCTGCCGTAACTACTTTGGATATGGATAAACACAAAAACTACTATAAGGACCTTCAAGCTTCATTATTTAAGCTACATTATCAGCGAGTAACATAGGTTATTTATTTTCAAAATTAAACTTAAAGGGGGTGATGTGGCTTAAGGGAGGTGATGTTAAAGTTCCAAGGGAAAAGTACGAAATCCACGCGGACGGAGTCGCGGGCGAAGTGCTAGTGGGTTAAATATTCGCGTGCACCTTGAACATAGTCTTGTTATATTTGTCTCTTCAGTGGAAGGATATGAAGGCATCAGAAGATTAAATGTGAGGTAAGGTTTGAGAGTAGGATTACGTTTAGCCGATTGATGAAACATTGGCACTAATTTGTCTGTAAGTTTATAACGGACAAATTAATATCTAGTAGTGTTTTTATCTATAAACACAGGTCTTTTTCCAACGGTAATAGGCATAAGCTACGAAATACCACCTGCAATGACGATATCATACTCCTTATGATTCGTTTACGTTCATCACACATCTGATCATATCATCGACGACCGATGTAGCGCGGCGGGCGAAGGTCCGCCTGTGACGCAGGAGGTTGCGGGTTCGATTCCCGCCCTGGGACGTTTGTACTATCTACAAATATTTGTTCCAAGTGTTATGGGTATTTGCTATGTATAATAAAATATATCTATCTATGCAATGTATTGTATTAAGTATATCAGTCACCTAGTACCCATAACACAAGCTCTGCTTGGCTTGGGGCTAGATGATGCTGTGTGGATTGTCCAGCATTATTTATTTATTTATACGCAAGCCGATTGCAAGTACTACGCACTTGATCTTTCTGAAGATTACCAATAACATCAGTGTATGTCCATCTAGGGTGTTTCCAAAACTAGTGTCTGTTTACTCGTACAAATAATGGAACAAAGATCCTCTCATTAATGAAATATGGTATTTATTTCTATAAATGGGTTTTACAAACACTTTTATATACGAAATCGTGTAAAATTTTGCTGTCAATATTATGTCATAACTTTGGATTGTACAGACGCCAAAACATCAAGCTACCCCAAACTGACAAATTCTCCCAATTGAATATGAACCTTACACTTTTGTAATAAAGTTGATAAATTATCATATAAATTTGACATATTGGAGTAGCTTGATGTGCTGGCCTCTGTACACTCATACTTGAGAACTATGAGGTATGAAGAGCACCTCATCACAGCGGATAACAATTATCAATTATTGAGATAAAATAGTCTGAAGAGACTACATACTAAGAATCTTAAAACTCATTCAGTTACATATTTACCGGTAAGAGGCGCCATCTATTGACAAGATAAGACTACTCTTGAGTAGACGTTGGAACAAGGTAAAACATGATTGGTCAAGACATAAGCAAATTTTTTTTTTTTAATTTGAAAATTAAGAGGATTTTTTTTTATAGAAAACAAAATGTGAAAAATGGAAATTCAAATGAGCTTTTATGAAAAATAAGAACGTGTGCAATTCACACGTGGTAGAAGTAAAACCTTCAAAAATTTCGGCTTCACGATAATCAGACGAATGTAATATTTGGGGAAGAGGATAATTGTAGGTTTTAGTAATGATCATATTGATACTTTATAAAATTTCCACGACATAACAAACACTTTATAATGCTTCCTATCTTATTTTCTCCCACCTTAAATCTTATGAATTTATGTGTCTGTCTCTTTTTACTGTCGCTTTTTCGTTTCATAAATTTTCAAATCACAACGATGCTAAAGAAGTTTTTACATAAAAAAAAACAAAAAGTCCTGTGCAGATGAATAATAATTTAAAAAAAGAACAGCTATGACAAACCGTTTTAGTTATAACCTTCATTCAGTGACAGGTACAACTATTTACTACGAAGCTTCCATTTATTTGTAAAGCGTGCAACGATTTCCCGAAACGCATTCAGAATACAATACACGAGAGCAATTTCTAGGAAGCCTGCACGTCACAACAGTTCTCGGTATCAGACCCAGGCGTCTGGCTATTTTAATTGGTCGGTGTCACAACCTTCATCCTCTATACCTATATGTAATAAATAGTAGAGTATGTTTGTACAACTCTCGTACAACCCAAACTACTACAGAGATAAACTTGAATTTTGGACAAAATTGTAGTTTTGGACGAAACACAAATACTAGGGGGTGATTTGCAACTCGGTATTAATATTTTTTTCCGACCACCTGCTCGATATTGTCAAATTATATTCATGCATATAAACATATTATATAACCAAAAGTAAGTTATTACAGCTCTATGGTCTAACCGGGTAATAATATTACCGGCTTGTCAATAATAAGTTTGAATTTGCAACCTCAGTAAAAAATTGTAAAAAACCTCTTAGGTAGATACTGAAAAGAACAAATTTGAAAAACGAATTGCATTTTAAAACTAATTTTAAAGAGTAGTTCTCTTTGCGGAAAAAGGTGTTTGTCTAGGCCTAGCTTGAATCCCTGTCTGCACTCAGGATTCAATATGGCGCCCGTGAAATAACACTGGTCTATCCCATTTTTTTTCGTAAATAAATTTCCAAACTTGATGAAAATGGTAATCCAGTTTTAAGGGCAAGATTTTACTCAGATAACCTTATAGTCGAATAATGGAAACGGTTTAGAAACTACACACATACTTATATATGTAGGTAAATAATTAAGAACGTAACAATACATTTCACAGACTATTTTTGAATAGATCCACTCGGTTCGGGTGTTGGAGATCGCATAGGAAAGTATGAAATCCACGCGAGCAAAGTCGCGGGCGATTTGCTAGTTACGTTATAGACAGTGTCCGAGTGACTGATAGCCAAATAATGAACTTGGTCGAGAAGGACTACTAAAGCCCAAAGCAGAAGGACCATTCGCTCTGACTTTCGGAAGCCATCTTGTGACGTAAGTTGACAATATTGGTAGTGACGTGACCATATAGCTACAGAACTGTATTTTTAAAAGGTCATGTAATACCTTTTTAATACAATCACTGGAAAAATAAATAACACAAACCCAACTATATAACAACAAAAGGAAGAAAGAACATCAGCATGATAATCACTAACAGTTTGACGAAGCCTTTACGACCAACGTGGAAACAACGACATCGAGAAAGAGAAATAACTGTTAACCATCTGGTGGCGTTTCCAAAGTGGGCCTGCTGAAGTAGTGCCTGTACAGGGAGTCGTCGGTGGAACGGTGAAGCGGCGGCGACGGCGGCGGCGCTCCATTGAGGCGGGCGGCGGCGCAAGTGCGGCGAGTGACGCGCGCCGCGCCTCGCGCACGCGCCCGACTATCGAGCGGCATGTGCCTCTCGCAGCCGGCCGACCGCTCCGCCCGACCGCTTCACACTTTTTTATTTTCCCACCGAACGTAACCACCGCTGTGACATCTCCATTTTCACACAAAAGCCCGCTCGAAACGCGAACGTGATCACAGCCCGCGTACGGCGGGCCTCATCGCCATCTCCAATTTCAAACCCGACCCCGTCGATACCAAAATGGCAGGACGAAGGGTCCGGGGCCGCGCGCGAGTCCGCCTCTGACCGAGCGGTGTTGTTCCTCAGCAGTGTCTCGTATTATAAATGTTACGCAAGTTGAGCTCGGAGTGGCCACGACGAGGTGCATCTGTTGTTACACGAACTAAGTCCCGTGCTGTGAACTGGAGTCCGTGTAACCCGCGCCACCACACCACTGCACTGTGAGTACCACTACACTAAATTACTACCTACTACATGCTGCACGAATTTGTAACGTAATCGTAGCAACAATGCTTGTAAAGCCAGTACTTGTTAATGGTAATCGCATTCGAGTTTCGCTTTTATCGATCGGATCGTTATCCGGAGCGAGTGGAAATTGTTTTTGTATTTCCTCTCCGTGTAAAGCGAGGTGGAATATTGCGGGTTAATGGGAAAGTAACGAGCTATGTGGTGTTGGAGCAGATATTGTAACATGGCGGTAGGCCGTCTGTCAACACCACACGGTCGCATGTGAGAGCATGTATTGATCAATCTCCTTATTGTTTTTGGAAGCTTTCTATATTTGATGAAGTTTGTAATATGAATGACCTTCTACTATCTAAGTTATACGAACCAATATTATCGATAGAATATTTGATAAGTCTGTGTAATTAAGAAACAGATTTATTAGTTACAATATCGACTGAGTAGCTAGGCTCTCGTTGGCGGATTATTTAACTTGTGAGTACCCTAAATACATTAGTAATAAGTACAAATTTACGTACAAAAATTATAGATTTTTTCGAACTTAGTCGTGTACTTAGTATTGTTAACTATTCTTTACTTGAGACGCTTCTAATGTAAGAGCAATCTATCTTTCTTATATTTTATTGTACTATTATACCACGCTTAGAAGAAACGAAATAAACTGTGCGAGTAACGGAAAATAAAAATAAAAAGCAATCTTAGATATGAACATTGCATCCAGCTATTAAGATAAAGCAGGTTTCTTTGAACCCACACTACACTCCATAGGTTATTGGTAAAGATGCTGAATGACTCCATAATGTCACACGAGAAAACCAATAATTCTAAGGACAAGTAAAAGATTTCTTAGATCTTGAAGCAAATCTAGGTATCTACAATAGTAACGCTTACTGAGATTCAGCATTTTAGCGTTGGACATAGGTCCCAGACATCCAGTCTCATTGGCTACGCATAGATGACTAAGTCTCAAACGGGGCCAATTATATGAATGCCTGAAGTTGTTTATTCAGCCTCCAGACTCTAGTCTAAGTTGGATCGGTAGTGGTTTCTGGTAAATACGGGATTGCCACGCCCCCACTGTAGTTGGCATCAGGCCGAATTCACACTTCCCGCGTCCCCGTTTTTATGCCCACATAGTTTTTGTACTGATTTTATATAAAAAGTAACCTAAATATGAGTTCGTAATGAAACTCGCGAGCTTGGCGTAAGTCCTCATCTTTCATGTACGTCCTTGAATGTAAGGATTAAAGATTATTGTTCTTATCTTTACGTTTGTTGGCTGTTGTTCAAAATGACTCATGCTTGATATTTCATCTCTTCCATCTCCTTCATATTGATAAGTTCATCGTATGAATCTAATAGGTTAAGCTAAAATGATCCCTAAGGTTGATTAGAAACTAGAAATAAAGATTCTAACTTCAATTTACATCTGTTAGATTACATACCAATCTCAAGTCAAATCTAGTTTAAAGCCATTCATGATAGAGTGTCAATCTACAGAAATAATAGACTAAAATCAGCAGAAAAACGTTGAATCGAATCGCTACCATGAAACACATCAGGATTTCCACGGAAAAAGTCGGGACGGTTTAAAGCTTCGTGGAAATGAGTCCATTCAAAAGTTGTTTCACCTGTACAAGAGTGAGACACAGATATATATACGATTCTATCTTCATGTACCACATTACCACCTAGTTTGGGCAAAGTGTCATATCTAGCGCTCGCCTCTATATCCAATAAGCGAAGTTGACTGCACTTTTACGTTCATCGCTCCGTTCTTATACTTACAAGGGCTTCCTCTTCATTGTTATAGAGCGATGGGTGTTGAATTTCAGCTATTGGGGTTATTATCGAAGATTGTTGCAGTTTAGTTTCTTAGATGGGCTGTTGATGGGACAGTCTTGGATGAAATTGAGGACAATTTTGACTGAAGAGAACTATAGATTGTCTAGCTATACATATACGACTGAACTCTTGCCTTCTCCTAGAAAACTACTTACAACAGAAGGAAATATAAAAAGTTATTTCTTCAAGCTTATCAGGGTGGCCACATAAAATCAGAATCAAAGAACAATATATAAAATAAAATCGGTCGTTGTACCCAGCTCCCTCCGAGTCAAATATTCAGCGGGCGGCACGCGACCCGGTCGCTTGCTTGCCGTGGAACGCGACTAAAATTGTGTCATATCCATAGTTGATTCGTGTTTTAGGCTTACGATTATGTTTTATGTAATAACAAAAAGATAAAACCTTTGCTTATTTTTTTATTTACGATTGAGGCTTTGGATATTCTAAATCGGGATTGGGCCAAAATTTAAGTCAAGTGCCTATTGGTGATAATACATTTTTGGTTTTCTGTAGGTTTTCAATAATTTTATTAGCATTCGTCAATACTAAGTCCGGTTTCTGGAAAGAAATATGACGTGTCAATATTGTCAACAGGCAATCACTTGACTCGTTAAATGTCTGTTGACAGTTAATTCAACCAATCACACTTTCAGAATTTGTTACATTAATTTTATTTGGTGGAAAATTTAGGTGTAGCTACAAATAAATCAAAAAGCCTCATTTGGACACAAACCAAGATTCTGCACTACCAACTTCCACACGACCATTCCATTCCAACTCAATTTAAATAAGCTTATTACCCCAAAATACTCAACGCACAAATACAGATATTACATCCAAATAACCTTTACATCATCCACAACACTTCTTTTGACAAGTTTCTTAAACCCCATTCAAATGTGCTTAACAATTTCTTATCCACAATCTTTTCCGTCTTTGAGCCGACAGTTAGCAAAAAAAGCGAGGATCATGATCCCCCCCGCCCCCGTGGCCATTAGCGACGTGGTACACGTCAGTAAATTGATGGATTGTCGCGAAGACATCTACAAGATATTTGCCACTGAATGCGGTTTGGAAACGGCTGTTACTACGAGAATTTCGATTCTTGGTTGAGATGAAATGTTGTGCGATTTGCGGTGAGTATTTCTTGTTTTCTCATTCATTCGTTGTATAAGCTTTTATAAGACATTTTTATATTAAAACATATTAAAATGTTAAAAATGCTAACAGTTCTATGTACCCGTAGTCAGGGCTCCAGAGAGAGGAACTTCCTAACAACGCGAGTCGAGTCCCGAAGTATTACTTTCTCTCTAGTTTTGATTGAAAAGGTAAAATAATATATGGTTCAAAGTAAAAAAACAAATCTACTAGCACCATTTTCACAATAAAACAACAAGAAGTGCATCTGCAACACGAGAATCAATATTGCAAAGAGCAGTTCATTTATAAACAACGCCAACAGAATTTCGCAGAAATTACTATAATTGAATTCTAGTAACTGACCTTGCAAGCACTGACCCCCAGACGTCGGGCCGGAAAATCAGATCATTTTCAACGCTGCATCCCGATTCCTAGAATCCGTTGAAATACGTTCATGTGTCAGGGGCACGCACAAAGCTAATTACTGTCGGGGATGATATTCTGTTTACTCTCACAGACACACGTGGCTGGAGTTTGAATTTAGAATCGGTGAGCGAATATTTGTGATTTGAATGTGTGGTTGGCCAGTTTGAGGTTTTATTGATTAGTGGTTAGGCTTTTATTTTGGGGGTGAATTGACTTTTAACGTTCTTGTTTTTAGGGTTTAGTAATGAAAGGGTAAAACGGAACCCTATTACTAAGACTCGGCTGTCCGTCTGTCTGTCTGTCCGACAGTCACCAGGCTGTATCTTATGAACAATGATATAAAGACAGTTGAAATTTTCACAAGTGATGTATTTTTACTATATATAAGTGATATAGTTTCGTTGCCGCTAAACAAGAAGTACTAAAACAGATTAAAATAAATATTGAAGAGCCCCCTTAAATTTTTATTTTATTCTGCCTATACATCTATAAAATCTACAAAAAAAACACGATTGTTGGTGTTTTTTTTGTAGTTTTTATAGATGTACGCAGCCCTTCGGGTGCGACCCCATCTCAAATCTGGCGGGTTTTTTAAATTTGCAGTTTTGTAAATAAACCTAGCAGTTTCCTGCTGTACAGACAGTTTCTTTTTTCCCCGCACCCGGCGTGCGCGCATGACCAGATGAATGAACGAAAACGAAGCAAAAGGAATTGTATGTACAAAACCAATAATAATACCAGCCTGTTACTATCCCACTGCAGGGCAAAGGCCTCTTATCATACAGAGAAGGCACGAGCATTAATCACCACGCTTGCTCAAGGCGGATTTTCGATTCCGGACTTAAATTGATTATAGGTCCAGGTGTCCTGAACTCCTGACAATGTTTTCTTTCATCGATGTCAGTGATGTCTGAGATAAACTTAGAAAGCCACAATAAGTCATGACATGATGCAGATGAACTTTTCATACGTGCAAGAATAACAGCTTCATTTTAAGACCAAAACCGAAGCAGAGAAAATGCGATGCAATTTATCTCTAAACCGTTCAAAAATCTTTTCTAAACGGTATCAGATCCAATACATTAGTAGTGCTCGTCACAGAATCTCTGAGTACCCACATCGAAGAAAACGACTACGTCTAGACATCTTGAATTACTCGTCCATACATTGACGACATTTTACTAAAATCTCACTCGTTCTCGGAGGTTGGGTTTAAAAAGTTTGCTCGTTGGCAGTCTAGGTATTTGTTTGTGCACAAATTTAAATTAAGAAGACGATTCGTTTTTTTTTCTTTTGGTGGGTAAAGAGTTTGTTCTTTTAAGTTTTTAAAGTTTTGAATAGTATGACTATGGAAGTATAATCGTTTCTTTAATCTTCTCCGATTAAAGAAACGATTAATATAGAAAGAGGGTGAGTACTGACTCATGATCAAGGAAGACATGGGCAGCAGGATGATTATTTGATCGTTCAGGAAGCTTCCTAGAGAGTACCTAATTACTCAGTAACAGGAGAAAATACAGTTTAGTAGAATATTCAGTTATAATTAAGCTCGAAAATATTAACATAATTACACTTAATAATTTTCTTTTCTTTTTATATTTAGCTCGATGCCCACTTACAGCACTTGTTACCTTTTTCAGGGATGGTAAGGGAATGTGCTAACTCGTTGAGATCGCCACGCAGATTAAGAGCTCTATCAACTGACGCAACACTTTTTATAAGCACCTCGTGACGGATGTGACGTCATGGCGCCAATTTAAATTCAATGATTTAAATGGAAAAGTAAATGACTAACAGACGCTCAAGATATTATGTGTTTCATAATCTTTTGCCAAATAGATGTATCTCTTTCTTTCTTTTCTATAAACAGGAAGGTACGTAAGTAGAAGACTGCGTCGTTGGTCTAAAATGGTTTGGATTTCTGGGTCGAGTAATGTTATATTGAGATTTTTCATTAGGGATTTCTCAGTAGCAGCCCGGAGTCTGGATGTATACCAGTACCAGTACCAGCCTATTACTGTCCCACTGCAGGGCAAAGACCTCTTCTCATACAGAGAAGGCACGAGCATTAATCACCACGCTTGCTCAAGACGGGTTGGCGATTTCAGACTTATATTAATTACATAAGTCCAGGTTTCCTCACGATGTTTTCGTTGACCGATGTCAATGATGTCCAAGATAAACTTAGAAAGTACATATGAATTGAAAAACTCACATTGGTACTTGCCCAGATTTGAACCCACAAACTCGTGCACAAGAGGCGAGGCCTAAACTACTGGGCCATCATGACATCATCTGGATGTGTGCTCACCCTCTATTACCCTGCGGTAAATACAGGAGTGATGTTATGTACGTAAGTATTCTATGTCGTTGGACTCGAAAAAGAAAAAACACTGGCCGGTAACATAAAGTATTCTTTTTTTTTTGCAACCTTTCATACAGTCTCTAATTACCCCTCACACCTCACACGTTACACTCCATTGCGGCATTTAAAAATGGAATAGTCTAGCAGCCGCCATACTTGTCCCATCGCAACTTGGCACGTACAAGTTCCGCCAAGCCGCCGAGCCGATGGGAAAATTACAAGTTATGGCCGTGGCGTGCCCGTTGAGTGCCACTTTGTCGTTTAGATTTGAAATGTTTTGTGCCAGTACGCGTTTAAAGTTTTAAAATTGTGTTTCGGAAAATCTGAACTGCAATAACATGTATCGGGTTGAGGGTTGTGTTAGGGGTGTCGAAAATGTTGAAAAAAGTATCGATATTGCGCTTGATATATTCCAAACTAAATATTGATGTATATAGATACTTTTTGGAAAAGTCTTAAAAGCTACAAGCGCTTTGTAAACAGCAATAAATGCGCATGATTTCTGTATTTTATCACGGAGAACTCTGAATTTTTTAAGCTTTGTGTTGTTAATTCAATCAACACAACTTTAATTAAAACTAAATTATATATAATTTAATTAACTTTTTAATTAAAAATATTATATGCTATTCCATAATGAATAACAATGAAAACCGCTATAACCTAATTTGATTTTTATTACATATCCAAACTAAATATAATCTTTTTCAAAAATTTGTTATGTCTTTGGTCAACTGGGTAATTATTACTGTAGTCTCTTATAGAATAATTTCTAATAATAGTTGAATTTGATGCTTCAGATGATGTACCATTTTTATGACGTAAATAATTTAGATATTCAAACCTCCAGAAAGTCGCAATAAAAATACTAATAGAAAAAATAAGGCCACATCGATCGGTGCCATTTTGGTGTTATTAATTGAATTGAACTGAACACACACGCCTATATCTACGAAGGGTTAGGCAGAGTAGTACCTTTCAGTACACCTACATTATTAACAACTCATACACATTTCATATCATCTCATCTTCATTTTGAACTGAACATCATTATTTATTAATGAGACGACCACCATTACCTCAAGGCCCTCCTAATTCTAATATTCAACAAAAACCACTAATAAGAAAATAACGCCAGTCTACAAATATCTTAATCACAGAGCTACAAAAACCCAGATCATTTCAAATAACACACCATATAAAAGAAATCTTATACCAATCATGACACACAATATTTTCAATGTTTTCTACGGTTAAAACAATGTTTATATTCCCGCAGGCGTTTGGCCTGCCCACCTCTAACCTTAGGGACATCAAACAATTTTTCCGCTAGGGTGGTCCTCGGATGATTGATACAGTAGGGGTAATAAACCCAAGCCTTTTGAGCACGTGCACTTTTTGATTTAATATTTATATAATGGTAGCTTTAGGTATAATTACTTTTGTTTAAGTAAATTCAATAAGGAGGCTATATATTTTTCACAGGATGGTAACTAAACTAAACTATGGCAAATAAAATGAACAAGAGCTCGGTTACTGAAAAACCCATATAAATTTTAAACGCTCTCAGTGCTTCCAGAAATCGAATACCATTTTTTTATGCAAAAAAATCCAGTAGCAGTGTGCTCAAGCTGTTGATGAGCCAAAGTTTTGGCTACTCAGCACACTGGTAAAAGAATTTGCACTTAATTATCTCCCTTAGCCACTGTACATTTCCTTAATTATAGGAACGAATTAGTAGATAAAGTTAATCTGAACACGGACTCCTCCATAGATCACAAGAATGAACCACAGACAATCACCACGTCTGGCGAAGTGCCAAGCGTGGGGATTCTGGCAATTTACACTGCGTGCTACGTTTACAGACCCCTTTTAGTTTATGGTATGATATTATCAGTGTATGGCTGTGTTCTCCTGTATATCTTTGTGATGTATACTTGGTTCACTACAGTTGGATCGGTTTGACAAATGTCAATATGGTCTGTTTAGGCTACCATGACTTTCAGGTCACATGCCAAATGCTTCTGCTTTGGCATGATTTAAAGCGAATATGGACTTCTCTAATTCTTCAAACTTTATAATCTGTGGTTTACACAACTACTAAGCGCACATTAAGACATTAAGCAAGCGATTCCGAAATAGGTTGAGTCAAATTATTCTAAAATATTTATAGTTGTGTACTTGTTTCTTAGGAATTAAACACTTTAAAACACGTTTCACAGTCGTTTTTAACCTCTTAGTTACCACGCACGCGTTTCAAGGTGCTCATACCATGAATATCTGATACCATGGCTTATGTATGTTTATAATTCTAGACCCCAGCTTTGAAATATTTTATCGAATTTTTCGTAATTTTTATGTTTTTTGTTAAGCAGTGAATGGTTTTTCTTTAAATAAGGATCTCATGGGGTTAGGTTAAATTAAATTAAATTAAAATAATTTATTTCAGATAATGATCCATATTAGTACAATAAAAAAAAACACTTCAGAATATAACAATAAAATAAAATAAAACAATTCAAAACGTACGTCAGGATAAAAATTTAAATTAAAACATTCCAAATTTAAATATGTCATAATTAAATTACAATAAAATAAAACCAATTCAAAATATAAAATGAGATAAAAAAAAATTTACTACAGACATTAAAATTAAATTAGGTTAGGTTATTTTGAGGTGTGAGTCGATGTTATTTGCCCAGCAGTGGGAAAACATGGGCTAGTTTATACAAATAATAAACCAAAAAAAAAAACAAAAATCTTACAGCTACTATAAAAGCAAATGCCCAATTTTTTAAACTTTTAATACCCATTCACTAGCCACCATAAATACGAAACTTTTTTAATCTGTGATCACCCTAACAATGAACTATGGTTTCAATAAAAACCATAGACTATTAAAACAACCTATTATAAAGGGAACAATAAAAAGCATCAGGCTATGGAATTACCCTGTATAAAGCTCGTGAGAGCAAGGGTAATGCCAGACCACGCGCCCAATTTCTCTGCCAAGGAGTCTGGGATTTCGAAGGGGGTGTTAGGGGGTAAGGGGGGAGTTGAATCAGGTCAGCGCACTTTGCCGTCTTATGGCGTAGGAGACAGGGCGGCGGCGACCAACGAATCTATAGCCTTAGGGCGGACTCACACAATGCGTAAGTACTTGGGGTATTACGTCTGTGGAAAACTACGTTGGATTTTTTGTCTGCCCGCTGGCAGGTTTTAGTTTTATAAACTTGCCTTTACTATTCAGCTTATAGAGATTTCACGTACAAGCAAATTTTCTACATTATATCTTCAATAGTGAACATTAAATTCATAATTTAGGCGAATTATTTGTAATGATTTCGGTGATGAGTAATTTATTTTATTTGTTTGGGTTTTTGCCTTAATTTTGCACACCATTCTTTTTTTTAATACACTACCTGGCAACCCACCAGTGGTTTTCAAAATAAATGATTGATGGTTTGATTTAAAGTTTGGGCTACTTTTGTGTCTTTAATTTTTTTTGGCATAAAATTACTGAACTTATCGGGTGTTCTTATAGATGTTGATAACAGATTTGACTATTTTAGGCTATCTTAGTATGTAGATCTAAATCTGCAATATTTGGCGCCGAATTAAATTGGTAGTCGAAAATAGTTGCATTCTTACAAGTTGGCCACTTTGCAACAACATAATATGTATCATAATATCATAATATAATCAGTCGATATCAGTCGACGTACCGTGTATCAATAAAAAACAATATGAAAAAATATATTAAACAGTCGGCAAGGACCGAGTCTAACTCGCTAAACGCGGGTACCGTAAGAAAAAATTACTTCTATTACTACTACTACTACGTTTCCTAACTTCGAAAACTTTTCATGTTCAGTTAAAACTCCGCATAGTTTGAACTTATCATAAAAAAAACGATTTTCACACATAAAAATGAAAGGAAATAAATGAAAATGATGAGAAAAAAATATTGTGAGAAAAGCTGAGCTTATAAATAGTATAAATCTAAAATCGCCAGCTTGAGTATGCGTGATGATCAATGCTCATGACTTCTCCGTAAGACAATTAGCCTTTGCCTAGTAGTAGTATATATAACGTACAAAGGCCAGCACATCAAGCTACCCTAATGTGTCAAACTTATTTGATAGGTTCTCAACTTTACTACGACAGAATAAGGTTCATGTTCAATTGAGAAAATGTGACAGTTTGGGGAAGCTTGATGTACTGGCGCCTGTACTATGGCTGATGTGAGAGATGCATAGAAATATTTTTATATCTCTTCTCTTCTCTCTCTCTCTCTACTACACTCCACTTGATATTGGCAAAAGTTTATTCACTTATCATGTAACTGCATTTTCACCAGCGTTGTTTATAATAAATTGTTCTAAAGTTCAAGTCGATAACATTAGTGCTTCCAAGCAGCTGTGGCGAACAGACCGGGTTCCTTCTAAACCTTCAGTACGAAACCCTAAAAAGCTTATCACTGTTAGCTGTAGATTGGAATAGGGTATACAATCTAAAGATAACGTACAGCAAAAAAGTCATAAACGTATGTAAATACCGTGGATGGACACATCGTTGCAGTGTAAACGCAAAGATAGTACTGAATTTAATTTCCTGTCGTTTTATTACCACCTGCTTTTGTAAGAGTACCATTACTTCCATCAATTTGCTTTGTTTAAAGTCTCTATTAAACATCTATAATGAACATATGATCACGCCGTTATCCCCGAAGGGTTAGGTAGAGGTACCGATATCACACCCACATTTCGCCAGTTATATTTAAGTCCCATGTAAAAGGCGAGCATATTTCCATCAACTGGGCACACATACAGACTCCAGACTGCTACTGAGCAATTCCAAATGGAAAAACCCAACAACACTGGCCGACCCGGTAATTGCACCCAGGACACATGCTCAGCAGTATCGCTCGAACCTTTTAACTTATTATTAATCTTCAGTAAGTAAAAACTTTAGTTACCGAATCGTACGATGCAGTTTTTTTTAATGAAATTTAGATTGTAAAGCTTTCGGAGCTAACGTATGTTTAGTAAAAATAATATAAAATAATAATAATAAATAGTAATTTATAATGTAATAAATAATAATGCATAATGTAATAAATAATATTTTGTAATGTAATAAATAATATTTTGTAATGTAATAAATAATAAAATATAATGTAAAAAATCTTTAATAAAATTATTCTTAGAATAAGTTATATTTTAAGTAGAATAAGTACTGTATTTGCTGTGCCTAACAGGGTCCACGATTGTGTGTAATGTTTTCACATACCACCTAATCATTTACATTGTGGAATGAAATAAATAATTGAGTATTGAGTAATAAATACACGGAACAGCAACCATTCTACAGATGCTCAGTGTAGTTTGGATCGGAACCCTAATTTTCCGAGCCCAAGTGGCGTTTTGTTTTTGTTTCTTGCTAAGATACTAAACGAGAAATAAGTATAATAACGACGATCGATGTGGCGCGACGGGCGAAGGTCCGCCTGCGACGCTAGAGGTAGCGGGTGCGATTCCCGCCCTGGAACAAATGTTTGTACGATCTACAAAGTTTTGTTCCGGGTGTTCTAGGTATTTGCTTTGTATAATAAAAAATGTCTATCTATGTAATGTATTGTATTACGTATATCAGTCATCTAGTACCCATAACACAAGCTCTGCTTAGCTTGAGGCTAGATGATGCTGTGTGAATTGACCTCTAGATACCTTTAAACAATTTTCATCTCTACCAGCATCTAGGTACTCCCAAATAAAACGTGTTTGACAGAATAGCATAAAGCCACCCACGGCTGTCCCTAACTTAATCTATCTTGCATAAACTCATCCGTCGAGACATGGCCGGGACCTATTCATTACACGACGACCTCTCAAGGTCAATAGAGGGGCTACTTACAGCCAAATATTTAGTAATTCATTCACCTAGTTCAACTACGGTATTTTCAAATAATCGATACGGCGGTGACCTTTTTTCGATAACGTTGGAATACATTTTTGATGTGACACCGGATTCTTAGTGTAAGTTTCAAGTTCTTCGGTTGTTTTAAATTAGTATTGCCAGTTAGCTGATGGTACCTAGTATAGTAGGCACTAGGCAGCGGATGGACGATTTCAGTTATAGTATTGAAGGAGCTTTTTCTCCACTAAAAGTCACCATCCTCTGCCTAGTCTTTTGTAAGATTTTAATAATGATAAAACTATAAATACATGAAAAGAAAAAAATAAAATAAAGAATCACAGGGCATCGAAAAATTCATTCGCGTTATAGTCAACGGAAAAAAGTGCCCAGAAGGCTGGCAGCATTGCCACATTGAATGGCAATGGTGATTCTTTGGCCAAAAAAAGGCCAGCCTTCTGATCACATGAAGAGTCGACCTAACGCTTCGCCCTACGACCACATACTTACATTTTCATATTTAAATACATTAACAAAAAAGAAAGAAAAATTCAATAAATTAACACGTGAATGCTTTTCCACGTTCTTCTATTAAATACCCGAAACAATTCTAAGCCCTAAAACTTCCCCTAAAAAGAAGCAATCCCCTAAGAACAGGGGAAAGTTCCCTAAGGTGGGGAACACAACAGTTGCAAAAGGTAAATGTGTCGGACACAGAAAAAGCAATTAAAAATAAATATCGCTGGTATGGTTTCGATAAACTGCCGCAGTCACGTGACTCGTTGTTAACTTAGCTCGCGACAAAATGACCCTATAACTAACAGGCACAGCCATCATAAATATCAATACGTCTTGTCATAAAATCGTGACACTTAAATAATACCCCTTGAACACCCATAACGATAGTTTTACACCCAGCACTATTTTATTATTTATAAACATGCCTGTGTTTCCCGAAGGGCCGGGCAGAAGCGCCCTCACAGGACAGGAGTTTAAAAAAACGTAACTGTTATGTTTTAAAGTCCCATGTAATAGGGGGCGAGCCTATTGCCATCATTGCACGAATCCAGACTCCGGGCTGTATATGAGAAAATTCCTATCGGAAAAACTTGATGATACTTTCCCAGGATCTCACGCTGAGCAGTCGCACTTGGACAACTAGACCATCAAGGCAGTCATTATTTATATAAGTATGAATATATTATTACGCCTATCACCACCGGTACATGTAGATGTGTCTATACACTCATATTTCACCAATTATTTTCAAGTTATAGGTGCGAGTAACTACCACAAGTGTAGAAAAGAGTTAGAAAACGTAGTGTTGTCTCTATCATTCATTCCTGTGTCAAAAGTTTGATGTCACATAAACACATTTGTCCCAAGCCTCACATGGATTTTTTTGTCTCACATGTCTTTTATGCCTCATGTGTCTAGTATTTTTCATGTTTCTAGTATGCCTCATGTGTCCAATCTGCCTTTAATGTTTCGTGCCTAATACGTGTCATGTTGTGTCATGTCGCCTCATATGTCTTATGATTCATATGCCTCATTTGCCCCATATGTCTCATGCCTCACCTGCCTCTTAAGTGATATTTATTTCTGTAAATAGATTTTTACAAATACTTTTACACGTCAAAAAGTAAAATATTTTTAAATATCTGATCACTCTGAGAAGAAACACCGAAAGAAGATAGATTGATCATGTGAGGACCATGCAGATTCTTATATCTCATATTGCACACGTCTCAACTGATTTTATATATTTCACGCCTCATGTGCCTCTTCTGGCTAATATCTTTCTTTATGACTCTTATGCCTTATCCGTCTCATATGTCTCACATACCCGGGTACTGCATTATACCTATATATCGATACGTAAAAGTGTTGTGATTAACGACTGCCCTCTCGACTATCGATACGTAGGTCGCCTTTATCGGGTGACGTCAGTAGCCGTGAAGGGCGAGCATCGCAATCGACTCGAATTTAACATAAAATCGATAAAATATACCTACACAGTTAACTTGATAAGGGTTTTCGATATAACGGCGATAGTCAATTATTCTTGGTGTCTGGGATTCGATAAATAGTTTTATGCCTTGTGGTTTTTGAATACTAATAAGACATACCTATTAGTATTGGTTTTATCCTTTAAGGGTTCGGTACTAAAAGGGAAAAAAGAATGTTGCGACTTCGTCTGTCTGTTTATCACAGCTGCTTATTTAAGAAACTGCTAATGTAAAATTTTGAATAGTTATGAGCAATACTTTTCCATGTTGCAAGAGTAGAAATTGAAAAATTACCGTTATTTGCCATTGCAATAAGAACCAAAAAGGGAGGTTGAAATGTCAAAGAGGGAGTCCACCATGTTGAATCATATGAACTCTTTGCACACTATACCGCCTTTTATTGTACTAACGATGAAGTAAAGTAAAAGTACCCTTCCCCACACTTATCTCCGAAGTTCGCAAAGCGACAAACTTGAAATCAATCTAGTTGACGAAGGTTTACAAATAAGAAAAATAAAACATAATTTTTTAGTTATTTTATATAGCAAAACCTTGTCAAATAATATTTATTTATCTAGCCTGAAGCACAGGTTCAACCTAGTTCAGGCAAATAAGAAATTGTGTTCTATTTTAATTGTTAAGAAACTTATTGTAAATGTGCCCTTTTTTTAAATAAACGATTATTATTATTATTTAATGCCATTGCGACCATGACAGGTCGCATAGAAAACAATGGTTACACAATAGAAATATATTTTTTTCATGAAGATACGCAACCTTCGGTATGGCGAGTCCGACTTGCCTTGCCAAAAGAAAAAACACTTATACCAACATAAAATCCTACTAAACGATCTAGGCAAACTTGACACAAATAAGTACCTATATTGACGACCAATGTGGCGCGGCGGGCGAAGGTCCGCTTGCGACGCAAGAGGTTGCGGGTTCCATTCCCGCCTTGGGACAAATGTTTGTACGATCTACAAATATTTGTTCCGGGTGTTCTGGGTATTTGCTATATATAATAAAAAATATCTATCTATGTAATGTATTGTATTAAGTATATCAGTCATCTAGTACCCATAACACAAGCTCTGCTTAGCTTGGGGCTAGGTGATGTTGTGTGGATTGTCCAGCAATATTTATTTATTTATTTATTTATTATATGACAAAGTTCACAGTGTAATAAAAACTGATCTAAGAAGTAAATAATTCGCCAAGAATAAACTAATATCACAAGGTTTATTCAGCAGTTAAGCCTTTTTTTGGCAAAAGCAACGCGCTATCAAACTCCGTAGCGGTCTTAAATGCCAAATTATGTTGAGCAGTGCATAATTACAGGCCTTTATTCACGTTAAGAAAGAGATAGAGATATAAATCTAATTGTAGTGAAAAAGAGAAAGAAAGTGCTTGAATTCACGTGCAGTTTATGATTCTACTGATAAATTGAGCTTTCGTGGCACTCGTAAACACTCCGCTACGAACATGCTACGAACAGCTACGGGCTACGAAGTTATGGGCTACGTGGCTACGTAGTATATTTAGGCTACGAAACATCTGTTACTTTAAAATTGCTGGTTTAAGAATCTGAGGTTCCCGATTTTTTCAATAGATGCGAGTTCTCATTTCTCACTGCACCCCAACTCCCGCTTTTCTTAAAATTTCACAGTATTTAAAAAGAAAAAATCCTGACCGCTGACAAAGTTTAAAAACAAAATGCATTCTGTTGTAGGTTTATCGCTCGAATTTTGTTTTCAAGCGAATCTTTATCTTTATTACATTGTATACAATATAGTCGCTTAGTGTGTCTGCCTGTGTAACCACTTAGTTCTTCTAAACTGCACAATGGATTATGCGAATTTCTCTTATTTAGAGAATATATTCGGTAAGATTTAATGTGTCAAATCATAATTTTTTAACTTTATTCCAAAACAAGGTTCATGTTCAATTGGGAAAATCTGACAGCTTCGGATTGATTGTTAGATGTGCTGGCGACAAATAAGACAAATAAGTTATTGCTGTTTTTATGTGTTACTGGGAAATATCCGGGGAAAAAAAATCATTATTAATAATATGAAATAGTACGACGAAAGAAAAGATGAAATTGAAATTTCTATTATTTGTTGAGATTTTTCTAGTCTAATGAAAAAATGATAAAGATGATTTGTCTAGTCTTTTTTATTTAAATTAGCACCGTATCATAGCCTACAATTTTTTAAATTCACACGGTTTTTAGAAGGAAAGCATAGAGCTAAAATAGATTACAAATGGGTTGCCCAATCAAACATGTTTCAAAAACATATCAGGATATAAACCAAGTGTAACTCATGTTTATGTACAACAATACTATCAAAAAGTCGTAAGCAGTTTACTGTTTCCTTTGCCCATAGAAAATGAGCTACGGCACAAGTATGGCGGGAGGCAGCGACACAGACGCGCTGGCGAGACGACTTCGGGACGCGGAGCGGGCGCGGGCAGACGCAGAGCGGGCGCATGCCGACGCGCTCGCTCAGCTCCGCGCAGCACAGCGATCGCCCATGGACCAGCACAACGTTGACCAACTGCAGTCCAGAGCGAGGGAGCTTGAGAAGAAGGTAACCATGACATGTCTCCGTCGCAATTTTTTTTTGTAGTCATATCTAAAACTTACAGACTTAAGATGGACGCAAGGGATCCCATTTCGTAGGGCTCGCTTATTAGGTGTCCTGTGCTTCTGTGCCCGATCGAAGAGTTCTACACGTTCAAAATCTAGTCTAAATCTCATACCAGCGACAACCATAAAAAATGTAGGTAAATTAGACGTATATTTGATACAATTCAAACCGAGATTGGAATGCGATCGTTCTTAAAAATACGGGAATTGGCCCCTGGTCAAAGTAGATTACCGCTTTATTTCTCGTGCTTACCTAAAGCCTGTATTTTTCGTAGGCCGCGTTAGAAACAGTACGATGCGAGGAGCTACAATTAGAACTATCAGCAGCGTTGCGCGCGCGCGGACAAGGTGGCGTCACCACGTGGTCGACGCAGTCAGCACAACCAGCCTCCGAGATCGAGCGGATCATGGCCAAGATCGAGCAGGACAACCGAATTCTCGCTGAGTTAGAGCATACGAGGTCCACCACACATGGTAATAAACTTGGCGTATCTTACTTATGTAAGGCAACGTTCTTATTTATCTTTACAATTACAAAAGGTTGACCATCAACTCATATTGAGTATGACGTAGTACACTCTGGTGGGAGTCAATCGATCTTGTTATCTCTTTGGACGGAACTTCTGCAGAAGGATTAATGAAAATGATAACAGAGTTGGGGAAAATAGAGATTGTAGTCATAGAGCCTGAATTGCAGAACGATAATGTTTTAGTAGTTTATGGTTTCCCAGGTATCCAATCAAGCGGATCCAACCAGGCGCTAGGGGACTACCACTCGCCGACGCCGTCGCCATTGCCCCACTCGTACACAACGGCGGGCCATGCCGCCATCTGCCAGAGCAGCACCATGCCCACGCTGTCCTCGCTGCATGCAACTGGACAGTTCACCGCCCCTTCCTCCAACTCCGTCGCCTATTCCATGAGCGCGCACAACCCTACCTCTTACTCTAACCCCGTGTCCGCCTACTCCAATGCGTACGGTCTCTCCAACACCCATCAAGTCACCTTTACTAACCCTGTCACCGCACCACTCGTCAACAACATTGGACAAATCTCCAGCACGCTAGCCGGACTGCAGACCAACCTGCAAAACCTTACCGGCAACGTGTCCGCTATGAACCTTGGCTCTGGCCTCGCTCCCGGCATGACGGGGACTATAGCGGGCTCCGGCCTCACCAGCTGTTTGAACAATCCGCAAAACAATATGTCTGGAGGACTATCCAATACGCTGGGAGGATTACAGTCGACCTTAACAAGTGGTTTAGGAAACGCCCTCTCGAACTTAACCGGAACGCAACTAGGAGGACTAAACACAAGTTTAGGCGGCACAAGCGCATACGGAACTGGGACAGGGACGTATACAAATCCTCTCCTCTCTGGCACACTCGGATCAAATCCTATGAATATAAAACTGAAACCTCTAGATGAAATAGACCTCGGACTCGGTAGATATGGGAACACGACGGGCGTGGGACGGGTGGCCACGCCTGTCACGCCACATCAACCCTCGTGGAATTTAGGATTAGATAGCCAATTCGGAACTGATAGACTAGGGGGCTTAGACTCGGGATTCAGCCACGATCGGAACCAACGAGCTATAGCGCGGATTATGCCTAGTACCGGCTTGGAAATGGAAGGTGAGTGAAATCCAATTTTCTTCGTGCTCTTTGTTAAAAGGAAAACGTTTTCAGCGGTGCACACATGTTTCAGTTGCGCGTAATGCTTCACATTTTATGAATGGTGCCTCTGACACAGTGGACATGTTGGACATTCCTGGAAAGGGTCGCTGTTGTGTGTACATCGCCCGGTATTCATACGACCCGCCTGAGTAAGTATAGTTTCGAACAGTAATGAAATGGGTTTTGTACTTTCGAGAAATCTGATCGTATCAA
Source organism: Phlogophora meticulosa (assembly GCA_905147745.2). Classification (NCBI taxonomy): domain Eukaryota; kingdom Metazoa; phylum Arthropoda; class Insecta; order Lepidoptera; family Noctuidae; genus Phlogophora; species Phlogophora meticulosa. The sequence continues at coordinate 11,628,820 of LR990537.1, read as the reverse complement.
TTTAAATAGTAATAATTTCAGGATTGAGACTGCAGAAGGTGAATTGGCAATAAGTTCTGGGGATTATTTGTTGGTGTGGGGTCCACCAGACCCCAACGCACCCATGCTTGATGCCGAACTATTGGACGGCCGCCGTGGACTCGTACCTGCTAATTTCGTTACAAGATTGATTGGAGACGATCTGTTAGAGTTCCATCAGGTGATAAATAGATTTATATTTTAGTACCTAATTTTGTTTTTAAATTAAGTTTTTCGAAATATTCAACAAATGTGAAAATGTTTGTCGAACATTCTATACTTTTAAATGAACAGGGTCTTAAAAGGTGTTCAAGTTTTTAATTCAGGATTTATCAAATACGCATTTTGCAGTATACTTTCTTTAACACTGATTGTAAATTAAAAGCCTTGAGTTAAAAACTAATAGGGATAATATAAAAAAAAATTGCGTATCAGCTCTGACGCGTGACTGGAGTTTACTCTTTAAGTGCGGTCGTCTGTTGGCACCAACATTGGCTTAGCCAACATGTAGTGGCACAAAACATAACGCTTTTGAGTTAATGCTTCAAGTATTAATTTCACTCCTCATAAAACTTCCATATCGGGGCTATATTTGTAAAATCGATTATTAAAGAGTAAACTCCAAAAAAAAAATCAACCGACGAGACCATCACCTTAATATCGGTTATTCTGTGTTATAAACTGCGAAAGTTATTAATATGATTCAAAAACCTTTACATACAAGGTCCCATTTTACCCTCAGGCGATCGTTTCGACATTGAGAGACGTTGACGAGGCTACCACAGCGATAAGCGAACTGTCGATTAGTCGCGATGTCGCTCGCCTTAGCGAAGTAGCAGAACTAAGTGAAGGACCAGAGGACGATGATAATGGTAAGCAAGCAGACATCAAACTCCTGTCATAGAATTGACACTACGCACGAAACGTAGATCAAACAGTACTTGACAATGTGATACTAGTAATGGTTTATATGAATATTTTTAATATTAGACATTTTATGAAGAGATTTAGAGAAAGTCTAGCTTAGAAGTTAAAAAACTTAGCGTTAAACACAGTAAATTTTTCGTCATTGAGTGAAGTTTTACATTTCGCATGCAACCCAAACGTAACGAGTACCTGGACTACCATACTAACATAGTAGTGTTATACAATCATGACGCTTAGCACAGTGATACAATCAGAACGCCACACAAACGACCTGTGACGGTTGTCGTAAACGATCATTTATAGAAATAGTTCTATAGTCGAACATTTGTCCTCCTCCGTTCCTCTCCCTGGACTTCGCTGCACGCTTCTACGCATTCTCACGCACTTCGCCTGCCTGGCTGGCCTCCTCGATATGCCCTCGGACCTCAACAGCCAAGCTGTTTTTCTCGTCGTTAGTGCCAGCGCCGCGGCAGCTCACCCTGGAGAGGCAGCTCAACAAGTCCGTGCTCATCGGCTGGACTGCTCCCGAAGGTGTGCAGCAAGCTAACATCGAGAGCTACCATGTTTACGTCGACGGAGTTCTCAAAACGACCGTCAAGGCCTCGGAACGCACACGGGCGCTAGTTGAAGGAGTCGACTCCAATCGGGTGAGTTAATTCGACTTTCGATTAGCTGCTTCTCTTTGTGTTTCTACAGTAGTCACTTATACATGTTACCAGTGAGCACAAATCCATATAGTTGTTCCTCGGTGTCATCGTTTGCTTTTAGATGTTAAACTTTTGTATTTTTATCTTAATAAGGTTTCCAAAAAGTTATGACAAATTTATTGTTATTTTTGTTCCTAAAGCCACATCGTATCAGCGTGCGTTCGGTGACAGTATCGCGTCGCACGTCAAGGGACGCCGCTTGCACAATGGTGATCGGTAGAGACACGGGCAACATGGGCCCGACCTGTGTCAGGGCCAGCGGGGTGACTTGCTCACAGGCCGTCATCTCTTGGCTACCAGCCAACTCGAACCACCAGCACGTCGTCTGTGTAAACAATGTTGAAGTAAGAACACTTTTTACAGGGGTATGACGTCATTAATCAATAGGATAGACTAGACATGCGTTCATTGATTACAGGTACGAACAGTGAAGCCAGGAGTTTATCGCCATACAATCACAGGATTATCACCTAGCACACAGTATCGGGTAACTGTAAGGGCTAAACACTTAAGAGCTGGTCCGCCACAACCTGGAATTCCTGTTCAAGAAGAAGCTCCCGGAGCTTACACTGACTTCAGGACTCTTCCTAAGGGACTACCAGATCCACCAAATGAAATCATGGTACGTGGAAAGTATAAAACCCAACAATCAGCATGACGTGAATTGAGCATGCTTTTTGGATCCAAACTTATACATCTTACACTCACATTCCTTGCTCGCTGATGTTATACTTAGTCAAGAATCAGAATAATAAAAATCACGATGTGGATAGTGGAAAATAAAAAGACTAATCATTTTGAACAATGCTTATCAAGGCAGTCATTATGAAGCGTTCCTAGCACGCACAAGGTAGCTTTTCCAATGCTCCACAATCGTGTTATAATACAGTATGAACTCACGAAGACCGACTGACACACCCCTATTCCTTTCAAATAATTCACAACCTCAAAGCACACAGCACGTCTCGAGGAAGTCGCGTCAATCGCAACCATAAATCCAGCTCCAGGAAAATTATTTGAACATATTCCAACGCTCACCTTGTTGTTAGCTTAGCGACCCCCATCTGTTATATCAGCTCCCCCCCTCAATGTGGCTTAGTTCATCGTTGGCCCACATGTAATAAAGTTGAAACCCAATTGGCTTGCCTCACTATTATTCGGCTGGATTGTTGGTGGTGATTGGTGCGGTGTCGCAGGTGGAAGCCGGACCTCAGGACGGGACTTTGCTGGTGACTTGGCAGCCAGTCCTGCGTCCACCCGCCTCGGGCCCGGTCACTGGGTACGCTGTGTACGCCGATGGCAAGAAGGTGACCGACGTGGATTCCCCAACCGGTGACCACGCTCTCATCGACATTGGCAAACTGATCGGCCTCAATCCTAAATGTGTCACCGTAAGTATGGCTGTATGGAGCTTGATTTGGCTATGTGAACGCTATGTTAGTATTATAAGATATGTGGTGACGTTTATCTAATTGGTAGAATTATATTTATGTCAATTGTTTAGGTTGACGATTTTTATCGCGATTCTTCTGTTATTATTTTCAGGTACGTACTAAGTCAAGGGACAGCCAGTCCAGTGACAGTGCGCCCACGCCGATTCCACCCGCGGTGCTGCGCGGTGTCGTGACCCGGATGCCGCGCGGTCCGGGCCAGGGTCCCAACCAGCCGGTGCCCGGCGGGTACAGGGGAGGGCCTGTACAGCGCCCTCAGCCTTACCAACATCACCAGCAAGTTGTGATAGAGCACGATGAGAATCTCTCCGATAAGGAGATTTTCCCATCATCTGTTAACCGCCACGACCCGCACGCTGCTCAGGTGACCAAACACTTCTAATTTATATTGTCTATTGTCCCTTTATAATGTTGGTAATAATATCTCGCTATGTCTGATATATTGGAGTCTTTGTCCCAACAAATTGGCTTTAACTAAAGATTTTAAATGACAAAATTTTACATTGATTGTTTTCTGTACTTTCACACATCTTATTGGAGTTTTATTTGCTACTCGAATTGGAATTTTGAAACTTTTGTTAAAATTAAATTTATATATGATAAATGTGTTGAACTAAATGTTGATCGGCATAGCACCTTGTCTATATTTGGTTTGCAAATCAATGTTGTACATTTGTGTGTAACGTCAAGTTTCATTTTGCCAGTTTATTTCGTTGAGAGGTTGATTCAGTATTTAATATGTGCTTTATATTTTTGATTTTATCTCTGATAATTTTCTTCGTCTGTGTCTTCTTAGCTATCATTATAACGATCAGTGTCATATGCTCTCTTCTTGCGAGACAAACTGGCTGTATAACAAATTGTAGCTATAATATCAATTACAATAAAAATGTATACATAGTTTAAACTTACTCCATTTATAAAAATACAAAAAGAGATACGAGTACACAGATTGTATTTTCTTATGTGCTTCTGTAATATGTTCGAGCTGTTCATTAGTTATATATGTAACGTGTATACAGACAGTTTGTCACGTGATATCGGTGTTGCAAACTGCACTCTTTATACTTTCTCCTGTGGTTCTGTCGCTGGCATCTTCTAAATGTCCAGTATTTAGTTCTCTGCCGACGGTTTCACGACACGACCACCGCGCCATCGACTATAGCTATGCACTCGGCTCGATCGTTCAAAATTAAATGCATACTGCTTGCGACTAGATCAGTAGTCTCTAGTGCTATTGGCCGATACCCAACAACGCACGACACCATACAGATACAACTTAGAACAGATAAAGAGCTTGTACTTTGTGACACAGACAAACCGCCCATGAGTTGTGATCATGCCACTTAGTCTAACCTTACCTCGCTCTCTCACATAACTGTTATACACCTTTCCATAGCCTACGAGTGGATTCGGCACAGGCCTCCTAAAGAGTATATTCGACAAAATAACCCCTTCGGTAAGGAATTTTAACACGTCTTTTCATATTTATCATTATTTATTTAATTCTGAAGTTTACACACGACTGATTTATTTAGCGTTCTATGAATTTTTATTTTAGTTTTGAGAGCGTTATTTTTTGTGTTATTAGTTATGTAAAATATTTTTTTGTTTATTATTTACTTTGAATTTTTATTAATACACAGTGTGCCCGTATATTATACAAATAGTGTCATAATACTATAATATTGTAGCCATATAATCAGCATATGAAGACAATATTTACTTTGAGTATGCTTTTATATATTATCTGAAAGTAGACAAAAATATGTAGAAAACAAGTATACTAGCTAAACGCATATATATTTATATAAAGAAAACTAGGTTTTTGGAATCAAACTTCTGTTTAGCAGTTGTACGATTTTGAAGATACATAGACAGTATAATATTACAATTAAATTATAGCTTAATTAGAAAGGGTTCGTTTTTGATACACTGCTAAAAAAGAAAACCACTCAATATATAACTTAGGAGTGGTGAAGTTATTTCGTTTAAGACGATTTTTTCATAACAGTTCACTACTCATAAACATGAAGGACATCACTCATAAATATGAACACATCATCCATCTATACAGATCGTAACAATACAAACGTGCGTAACAAACTAGGATCGAATCAGATAAAAGCCGATCGCTTCCACGGCATCACGGCAGTGAACTTCTATCTTTCCACTTCAGCTTTCCTGTACAGGCTTCACTTGCTCTAACGCCTGACAATTTATCATATGAAAAGTACTATATGACTCACTCTTCAAAAGCTTCTAATAAACCGCTTAGTAACCTTTCCGTGTAATATGTACCTACTTCTATTTGCTTTAAAACAGTAATCCAATTAGTTTCAAGAGAAAGTACCAACACAAAGAATGAAGCAAAATACCACGTCCAAAATATTGCGAGCACCATAGTCATCAATATCGCCCATATCAGCACGATCATGAACTCACTATATTTTGTGTCGTTATAAAGAACTGTGTATATGCTAAAATATTGAATGACCATGTGGTATTAGCAATCGGGGATACCGGCCATCGAAATCACTAAAGAGAGCGCGACGGAGCTGGGTAGCGAAGACGAGGAGGCGCCGCGCCGCCGCCCGCAGGTCTGGGATATCTCCTAGCTGTCATCGATGTGCTCTCCATGTGCTAGCACTATTCACTATGCTCTCTTTCTCTCAATTCTGTACGATCTCCCGATCACGAGTTTCTGAGTTTCACTTCTCGGTGTTCTGTGTTGTCATCTTCACTTACTGTACCGTCTTCGATGTTGCCCACACACGACTCTAGTCCGCCACACGTCACGCGACACCCGCACGCCCTACCGACGTCCGGCAGCTAGCCAGAGGAACTAGGCCCACAGAGCACTCGATACAGACGACACTGGAGCATGTTCGCGTGTTTGTATGATTGTTCCTGCATGCTGTCTTGGCTTCGACGCGTATCAATGCCGTACACTCACTCCTCTCACACACCTTCCACACTTCAATGTCTTATGTTATCAGTTAAGGTATTCAGTTTACGAGGGGACATCGGTTAATGATACGATTTTTCGTTATTGTTGAAGTTGAATTTAACTTTTTGTTTTGTTATACTTGTGACCAGCACATTTGGAACCGAGTGTTTATGATTATATCTGCTATGAATGATGTGGTTTCAAGTGTAACCGCTGCACGCTAGCTTTCCTTGTGCATGGGGGTTTACTAGAGCTACAACGGAATGTCTTGTTTTTCTTATCGTCCGAGAAGAAGGTAATATTTATATCGCTTTGAGACGCAACGCCAATGAGGATAATGGCTATGAGCTTGTTCGATTGCTATTGGCTTTGTTATGGAAAAATCTAACCTTATTAATGTGTTGGTTCGTACGGACGTCAGCAGCAACCGTCCCAACCAACGCAAGCGTCGCAGCAGCCTTCGGGTCAGCCGTACCCGAGTACACAACCCTACCATGGCACGCAGCAACCCCAATATCCACCAGCCGGCCAGTTCCCAAGTAACCCGGCGTACCCCGGGGCGGGCGGGACCAGCGCGGCGCAGCAATACCAGAACCCGCCCCCCCGGAACCACCACGAGCGCGGCCGCCCTCCTAACCCGCACCAGGCCGGACACCACAACGACCAGGTATACTTATTTGTCTATGATTTCATTTGAAGTTCTCTGCATAGTTTTAAATCTTTAGTCAGTTGATAGGTGGTTAAAATTTTACTGAAATTATAATGGCCAACTCCAATTAATCAACTTTAATTAATTAAACTAACAATTTATGGAACTCAAAGTACTCAAATTAACAAACATGTAATAATTAATTCCAAACCACTGCTTATTTCACTTACAGCAGCAGCAGCAGCAACAGCAACAACAACAACAGCAACAGCAGCAACAACAACAACAGCAACAAAACCAGCAGCTGCAAAACCAGCAAGGCAGCAGTATGCAATACACCGCACGCGGGGGCCAACCCCAGGGGCCCCGTGCACCCCAACCTGGCGGCAGGCACGCGCCAACCCACCCTCAGTCGAAGAGAAGCCGTTACTTTATCGCCCTATTTGACTATGACCCACAAACCATGAGCCCGAATCCTGACAGTTGTGATGAAGAACTGCCCTTTAGCGAAGGAGACACGGTCAAGGTTAGTGACGAATATTTTTTCTTAGAATATCTATTAAATATACTACTAAAGTTAATAATTCACTTTTTTCGTTAGTAGACTCATTGCTCAACCACGATTTCTTATAGTTTAAAGTAAAAGAAAATAAAAGAGAAAAGCGTTAAAATTTGGGATAGTCTAGGTACTACAAATGGGTCTAGCATCATGTACTATACTCACGGTATGAGGTTGTATCTCGATGTCTCTTACACCCTGTATTATATAGCTTACTATTGGGTGGCGATTTCTAGTAAAGAGTTATGTTTAGAACGTTTAGGGGCCTAGTGAGTGCCTTATGAACTCTTTCAAAGAGTTTGTTGAAGCTATAGTTAACGATATTGTATAGTTACCTAGATATTGTCTTTGACTCGTGTTGACTGCCTCGTTGGTCTAGTGGTCTGCAGAGCGTGAGCACCTGGGATCGATACCCAGGTCGGGAAAGTGTCATTGAGTTTTTCTAATAAGAATTTTCTCATTAACAGCCCGGAGTCCGGATTTGTACCCGGTTGATGGCAATATTCCCGCTTCCTGTTACATGGGACTTAAACATAACAACATGGCGAAATGTGGGTGCTTCTATAGGTGCACCCCTGCCCATCCCTTCGGGGAATACAGGCGTAATATTTTGTGTGTATGTTTATGCATATTGTCTTTGACTCGTGACTCGTACACAGCAGCAATGGAAAACTCATATCACCATACAATATCATTGTAAATCTTCAGGTTTACGGCGACAAAGACGGCGACGGCTTCTTTTGGGGCGAGTGCAGGGGCCGTCGCGGATATGTGCCCAATAACATGGTGATGGAAGTCTCGGAGCAAGAAGTCACGGGCCAGCTGAGTAAGCGAGACCGTTGGGCAGACGCTTACGCTAACCAGCCTGTACGACGCATGGTCGCACTGTACGACTATGACCCTCAGGAGCTCAGCCCCAATGTGGATGCTGATGTAAGTATCGCCTTCTTCTCTTCCATCTTTAATGGTTTTAAATTCATACTATGTTTACGAGTCCAATATTAAGCTTAGATGGGACTAAAGCAAACTGAAGCTATAATTCTCTTTCAAGAGATAATTGGGCTTGATGAACCTCCGTACTAGCCTGTGAGTTAGACCAATGTTGGATTACCTATACCTATGTCGCGGCTGAATGAGTGCTGCAAATAAAACTTATTCGACTCGTACTCTATTATCTTTGTACTAACCTTCATTGCTAGTATTCTTAATGTCGAATATAGCTTTAGATGTTTGTAAACTTACATAATATATTATCTGCTTAGTGCCTAAAGGTGCGTCCAGACTATATAACGTCACATGTTATATCACATGTTTTGTATATGTGCTAATTCTAAAACGTTATATAACTATGTTTTAACATAACATGTTATATAGTCTGGACGCACCTTAAGACAGCATTATGTGTTTTATATCTAAATGTCTTGATACGACATTTTTGTCCCTTAACTCTCAGTATAGTCTAGTTGTTCCGTTTGATTCTTATCTTGAACAGCCTTTAATCTTTCCCTATCTTGCATTATTGCGTAGTTGTACCCTTGCTTATACGAATCTACCTATATCTTTTTCATGTTCTTCTCCACTTTATCCTCTAATACTTACTATATCTTACTGTCAGCTCTAACATTTCTTTCACAATTGATTTTTTGTCACTCAGAAACTTTTCCAGGCTGAGCTGAGCTTCCAAACGGGTCAGATCATCCACGTATACGGAGACATGGATGACGATGGCTTCTACATGGCTGAAATCGAAGGCGCCCGTGGTCTTGTGCCTAGCAACTTCCTCGCTGATGCAAACGATCAGTACTCGGCACCACATAGTAGTCAAGGTGAGTGAAACTTGATAGCCTAGTATTGTAATAGTAGTAATGGAATTTAAGTAATTCATACGAAATGTTTCGTCGGTTTTCTCGATCGGATTACGGACTTCATCAGATACATAGCATATTTTGTGTTCATGGTTTTACAGTAGATTTTTAGATACACAAACTGTCAAGTTCAAAATACAGTCTCATGATTCGACTAAAGGAAGAATGGTCTAAGTAGAGCGATGTCACATGTGGACTCGATATTCGAGCATTGATGTTGGGTGCAGGGGTCGCGGGCATGTCGGCGGGCGCGCAGGGCGCGGGGCGGGGCGGCGCGGGGCGGGGGCGCGGCGTGCCCCTGCCCGGCCCGGGCTGCGGGCCCGGCACCAAGGGCCCGCCGCCGCCGCCGCGCGAGGGCGTGCCGCACCATCCGCAGCATGCGCAGCACCCGCAGCACGCGCAACACGCGCAGCATGCGCAGCACGCCGCGCAACAGGCCCAGCAGCGCAATCACCACCGCCGCGCAGGTACGGCACCCCCCCCTACCTCAGCTCCTCCACTTTTCTCCCTGAGCTGCCACCGCTGCTCTAGCCCTCGCTCCCTATTTTAATACTAAGCCGGGTCGGTCGGCTCGTCGATTACGGAAGAGCGATGCACACGCTTTAGACAAAACCCTGTTAGACTCACCTGTCAGTCACTACATGACACAATTTAACTAGTTTGTTTCGTCCGGTTTGTCAGATTCACTTTTATACTAAAGTATTAACTTCAAATTACCGTACACTGAAAGTAGTCATGATTAAATCGCTTTCAAAGAGATCGCCGAGCCGACCTCCCTTAGGTAAGTTCGGTGAAGACGCGTGTCTTCACCGTTCACCGAGAGCTTTGAGTGTTTCATGTTTGCACCTTGGACTTGCTATGTGACTACTGAAAGACGCTAGCTATTTCGCTCTGAAACCCTCTATCATCTTTCCTGTACACTTGCGATTGCGACGGGACTCGCTCTGCGAGTTTGTGTTTTAGATTTTCCATTCCGTTTTGCCTCATTGCCTCCTTCATAACTTGGTCTTTCTGAATTTTAAGATTCCTTTCAAAACTTGTTGATTGTGAGCTGATTTCAATAACGAAATCTAGACTCTAAACATCCTTTCCAATAAATCCTAGAGTAAGTCAAGTGTGTCAGAGATGGTAAAACGGAATGTATGAATGCGAGTCCGGTTGCAATCTACGGAGCACAAAGACTCTTGGTGTACACTTTGCTAATGAACACTCTATCTTGGATTACACAGTCACATACATCGTTCGAAGAGGTTCTGATTCCTTACAAAGACTTAGAAGTGTGTCCCTATTACAAAACCACACTACTCAAAGCCACGTCGTTACGACTCGAGGATACCTTATTTTATTTTCATCTATCCAACTCTCTTTCCTATGATTATGTTTTGTTTGTCACACGGTATACCCTGGCATATAGACACACAGCGGGTAGGCTGCTCGTACAAATACACGCAACATAATCTCGCTCAGAACCCACGGGGTGTTCGTGAGGTGTGATCCAAGATTCAAGTGGTTGTCTGTGGTCACTATATATGTTGTGTGTATTGTCTGTTTGCTAGATGCCTGCCCTCCTTCCTCTATGTTAGACCACAACACATGCGCCAGTAATCCAGAACAGGCGAATTCTCAGGTAAAAATACCGTTTGTAATCGACCCACAAGAATACTTTCAAATATACTATGCAACGATACTAGACGTTTTTTGTTCGACTGTCACTTCATTATCTTTAGATTTTATTATTTTCACTATTTCTTTTTCTTCATTTATTTCTTTATCTATATTTACCTTGCGTTTCATTACTACGCTCAGTGTACAGAGGGCTTCTGGTACCGTCGCCGCCTCGGTCACTCGTCCACTACCTTAGTGGACTGACGGTCATGATTACCATATTCTATTGTTTACACATCATTAGCTGCCATTGCATACTGGACCAGATCATACAGAGACTAGTACAGAACATACACTGGCGTACTTCACTCACATCAGATACCATAACCCATTCACCATGTTACAACAATCTCTGAGGCCTGTGAATGTGGAACTTTACTAAAAGATTGCGTTGGTGATGACGTCACGTTTGTGTAGCAACCTCCATGACGTATTACTTATGACGAGTCTGGTGCATCATTACGTAATCAAATAGTATGTTCTTCTTATTCAAGCTTTTTGTTGTAGTTTACCGAAGCATGATGAATGCATTGAATGAATGACCTACTCTAACAAAACTGAGCTTCAAATTTTCAATCCCGATGATAAATTTCTTCCAAAATTATATAAAATTGACCCCCAGTTGACTGAAATTCTCAGACATTTCTTTCTTAAATACCACCTGCTTTGTTTATGGCAATGCATGTTTTTTTATTGCACATTTTTATACTATATTGATGTGTGTACTATGGATATCTTTGTAAATAATAATGTTTTGTCTCAATATTGTATAGCATGATACACAGAGTGACTTAGGTATTGATGTAAGTGTATTTTATTTACTTATGTATATGTAAATATTTTAAGACACGCATAATGAGAACTAATATTCAAAATATAATATGATCTATCTTTTTATAATATGTAACGTTAATATAATATAATCTATTTGTTTTGACACAACCTTTGAGAAAGCTAGCCACCTGTCCCAGTCATAATACCGATTTGCTTGTTGCATTTAATTCACAATGTTGATGACGCTAATTGAATATGAATCTTAATTAACTGTTTTATCTGTTTTGGGAATTGTTTCGGAAATAATAATTGAACTTTGCAGAGACATGATATTAATATTGAAAATTCAGTTGGAAACGTTCCGAAAACAAGTAAGATGGTAAGTGTAGCCGACAGTGCAATATGTGACATGAGTTTGGCGAACAGGCGAGGGGGAGAGGCGCAGCGAGCGGGCAGGCAGCGAGCACGATCGCGCGCACGAGCGCTGGTAACGCCGGGAGCCCCCCGGTGCAGTCCCCGGGCGCCCCGCCCGCCGCGCCCGCGCCCGGCCCGCCCGCGCCCGCCTCCCCCGCGCGCCGCGCTGGCCCCGCCGTCGTGCCTGCACCCGGTGTGCAGCCACCGTCCGCGTCGACGCCCGCGCAGCAGCCGAACCTCATGCAGAAGTTCTCCGAGATGACCGCCCCCGGTGGGGACATCCTCAGCAAGGGCAAGGAGCTCATCTTCATGAAGTTCGGCCTGGGAGGGAAATAGTGGCGGAGGTGCGGGCGCGCGGGCGCGGGCTCGCGGCTGCTGTCGGCCGGCTGATGCTGCTGCGGCTGGCCGCGGAACTCGGCTCGGTTGTAGAATCAGTTCTCTTATAGGCCGCTGGACGCGCCGGTACTGGGGTACCGCACTTAGGAGAGGTTGTACATAGTAAAATTTCAATAAACGCACAGTCTAGTGATTATTCGAGTATTAGTGCTGTCTTAATAGCATCCACGGTTGGAGTTGAACAGCCGAACACCCGAACAGCCGGCTAGTCGTGTATTCCGATGCTTTCTATATCTTGGACTCGCGTCCATCTGTTAGGCTAGATTATGATATCGAGTGAATTGTTTACACATTATTGGATCTGCATTATTTACTATGTGTAGAAACAGTTCGTAAAGTTATTATATACCTAGTTATTACTACACAATCCCTATGGCATAGAATTGTTGTGATTTTCTACGTTACGTTTTTGATCGCTAGCTGTGAGTTACCTGAATGTATTCTAAATGAGTAGTTGAAACTTAAATGTTTATTTCACCATATTTCAATATAAGAAATAATACATTATTATTAATGTTAACAAAACAAATGTATAATAAGTATATAAAATTTCAAATAACTCGAGCAATATTGCAAGCAGTTTGCTGCTGCGACCGTCCCACTGACCAAAAGTTGAAGCAACGTTACCCGTTAAAGATGTTCTATAAAAGAAACTTTAACTATTCCTTATAATAATAATCTATTCATGATCAAAATATTACATCGTGAAATCGAATTTCCACTACCACCGTTGAGAACATCATCAAGCCATCTATATAGATAAGTCGTTTAACTATGTACTTAAAAAAACGCATATTATTAAATAAAAGTTATTTGTATATCTAAAATCCTGTTCATTAAGTTAAATAACTTATATTACAATACTATACGACAGTTGATTACTCGTAAATCTTGGGAAAATGTAAGTATTGGTGCCTACTGAGATTTGCCGATAACCGTTTGTAATATCCAAATATAAATCAATATACAGATGATAAAGATATTTTAAATAAGAGAATTTGTGTAAGCGCATTAAATTTATATGCTGGTTCTTTGATTATTCTCGAAATAATAATATTCTGTGATAGTAGACGTTATACCATCTTTATTATTCTTAATATAATACCTACCTACTTAACAGTACTACGTCATTTGTCACTTAAAATATCTGATGGATGTTGTTGTTGAACTACTTGTGTCATCTATAATATGAATGTATTTTGTTGTCCAAGCATTCTTCGCCAGCTTTTTCATTACGCAGGAGCAAAGGGTTCCAAGAAACTTAATTTTATTGATGAGTTAAATCATACGCTAAGCACGTGTTTTAAAATAATTTGAATTCTAAGTTATCCTTTGCTTATTTCATTTAAGAGAATTTCATACAATTTTGATATGGAGTTTTTAATAAAAACAATAAAATGAATGTGAATTAATTGTTATCGTAATATCTGTTGGTGTGGAAAGTGACGTATAACAGTCAAATGTTAGCGTCCCTTCCAGCTGACCAAAGACTGCTTGCATGAAATATTATTACTTTTAGAAAATATATAGAATTCGTTAAAATAACCTCATTGCGACACAAAAGTGTTAGATAAAGAAAATATTAACGAAACAATGGATGTTTCGTACTTTTGAATAACTATAAAAATATATTGAATAATTGATGAAAGCAACCGACCTAACCTGATATATCGTAGGTACCTACCTACGAGGACGCACTACATAGCGACGTTGAAGGATCGAAATATTTAATAAATGTTCTAAAGTTGTTGTTGTACATATTGATCGGTAAGGTCGCTTGGATTGTAGGCTACTTGGAGATTGCTCACTTCGTACAAGGGATTCTCTTTAAGTCCTTTATATTGCTTCGTATCTATCCAAACAAAGTTCTCGTTCTCGTGTATTTCAACCTTTTCACGTATAAATCCAGATTTAGCTTGCGATTCCTAGTGCTATTCACTCGTAAAAGTATTTAACCCCACAGTTTAGTCTACTACGATGTATAACTATGTATGTATATTGTCTGGTTGTACATAAACATGCGTGCGCCCGCGTTCCAATGATTTAGCTAAGCACTGCTACATATCTACATTATAATTATATGTATAACCTGTATTTGAAGTTTTCTATCATTAATAAAGAATATTCTAGTGTTATTTCCGACACCGCTCGAAGTTGTTCACTTGTTTATATATTGTTATAAATCTGTATTCATATCTTTTATCACATGTGTAACTAAATATATGGTTATTTATACCTATGAGATAATATAAATTATGTATATTAATCGTGCATTCATGTGTGCATAATTTAATATAAAGAGTTGTATATTACTTATATACTAATGAATTATGGCAAAATCTCTAACAATGTACCAATGAAATATGCTGGAAAATAAATAATACGAATGCCGCTTCTTTATTTATTGTATTTCTATAATACTCAACCTTAAACATATATATTTTAAGAAACTATTAATACATGAATAAAATACAGCATCACAGGGCATCGAAAAATTTATTCGCAAAACTGTCAACGAGTAACGTGCTCAGAAGGCTGGCAGCATTGCTGCGTTGAATGGAAATGCCTAATTCTTTGGCCAAAAAAAGGCCAGCAAGGTCACGTGAAGAATCGACCAAAAGTTTCGCGATGTCCCAAAAAACTAAATGGGCACACGGACCCCATGGGCCTAGTGTTTCAACCCCAAACGGCTCAAACATATAACTCCCAATTAGTTTGTTATATTTTCGGGGTGAATATAAGATTTTATGAAGTTCTAGGACATTTTTTTTTTCAATAGATTTACTACAATATATTTATTTATCATAAGTGATTGGGTACCTCATATACGTGACATCACACACATTGTAGGCCACACTTTATTTATTTTTTTGTTAACGGGGGGAATCCTTCAAAAGAGAATTATTTGTTCTGTGCGGGAATAGAACCCGCGACAAGCAACTCAGCAGCCAATAGCTAAGCTACTGCGCCGACTCTGCCGTAAAATAGCACAAAACAGCAATAAAGATTTATTTTCTTAAGAAAAAACGTTGCCCTATTCTAGAAATTTCTCCTGTATCGTGAGTGCAAATATTTACAAATATTTAAAAACATATACAAAAACGCCAGACCCGGAACAACTACCTGTGGGTCATACAAATATTTGTTACGTACGAGGATCGAACCCACAACACGCGGCGCCGCAGCCGATGGCTCAACCACTGCGCCAACCGTGTCGTCAAAGTCATAGAACACTACAAATATTGGGTCAGCAAGCTCTGGCGAAAACGGAAACTTTTTTTTTTAATTCCAAATTGCGGAGGAGTTGACCGTTGATCAATCAGCGCTGCTCTTATCACTACTCCAGCTGACGTTATACAATGTGATGGGGGTCCCCATCACATTGTATAACGTCATCATCATCTGCCCAGCCTATTCCCAACTATGTTGCGTTGTAACGGCTTCCAGTCTATTGAATGCAGCTGAATACCAGTATTTTACATGGAGCGACTGCATATCTGACCCAACCCAGTTACTGGGCGACACGATACCTTCTGTAACGTATGTATAACGATTTAAAAAAGTACTGGAATGATCTTAACCAGCTTTAATAATAATATAACCTTATAAACTGTAGGAAATTACCAGGAAATAAACTCTGCTAAGTACTTAGATACTACTATAGGTAGCTAAGTGCTTTTGTTCGCTCATTGTAATTGTAATCCTCAATTAAACTGGTTCCGAGTCATCGATTATCAGTTTGTCGGTACTTCCTTATACAAGTTTGATACATTTTTTTACAGTTTTCTTTAGTTCCGGATACGCACAAAAGTATGGCCGCCTTTGAAGGCTCGAAGGCGGCTAGGGTTGCCAGGTCGCCAAACCTAATAGCCGGACAGACCAGCCAGTTTGGCCGGACATTTGGGTAGAAAGACCCACAAAGGACACCCTGCATTATTAAGGATTTTGCCTCAGTATTAATAGGTACGACAATTTTTTTTTTTATAAATGTTCTTATGGTTTGTTGTACTAATAAAAACCAAATATCTGTCTTATCGTGTTGGGCAGTTGAGAAACATTGGTCTAAGTATGCTAAGCTTACTCTTACAAAAGCCGGTCAAGTCGGACACCGTTTATTTTGGCCGAACACCTTATCAAAAAGCCTACCTATGTCTAGCTTTATCCGGACGCCTAGCAACGGTAAAGGCGGCAATACTTAACTTTTGACGACATAGGCGACTATCACACTGCAACGCAACACGCTGCATACTGTGTGTCAACTGATCTGCATAAATGCGTGTGGATGCATTTTCTGTGTGTTGGGCTGTGCGTGTTTTCTATACAAACGGAGATACTCGCAAGCAACGTTAAAACACGTGTTCACGCGCTACGCTGCGTGGTAGTGTGACAATCGATGATAGACAACTATGTACCTACTGTTCAGAGGGGCAATTTCTGTTTTTTTAATCTGCCAGAAATACGTCTGATTTATCTACATTTTTGAAAAGTTTTTGACATTGATTTTCTATCTGTCTATTTTTCTCTATGGAAATGGTGACGATGTGGACAATTCTGTCAAAGTCAGATGAGATAATGGGAAAACGTGGTTGAAAAAAAGGTTAAAAAACAAAAATTTACACCGAATAAAAATATTTTCAAGACTAAAAATAATTGAATTGTGAAATAAATTGACTGTCGCTGAGATGAGATTGATCCTTTTATATTACGGGAATCCAACTTCAGTTCTGTAGGATACGTTCGTTTAGTACTAATGTGGCGACAAAGATGTCACTACACATTCTTTATTTCTCAGTTTTAAAAAGAACTCTTGTGAAAATTATCAGTAAAAATAAGAGTGAGAAAGTAAATGAGAGAAGGAAGTAACTCTTATGTTCATTCATTCACTGACAGTTTTGTGTGAACGAAAGGATTTTTTACAACATGGTTGGCGCAGTGGCTGAGCGATTGGCTGCTGAACAGCGTATCGCGGGTTCGATTCCCGCACGGAACAAATATTTGTATGGCCTACAGGTAGTTGTTCCTGGTGTGGCTGTTTATGTTTGTGAGTTTAAATGTTTGTAAACGCACTCACGATACAGGAGAAAATCATAGAGTGGGGCAACGATTAAAAAACAATTGATAAAGAAAGATACTCGTACACGTATGTGTTGCACGAGGGTCTACCCTTTATAGCAGAACTTTTTATGTCATAATATTAATTAGCATAACAGCGCATAGCATAAACTTCATTTCGCAGAAAATCGTTCGGCATACACTCATTTATAATACATTAAAAACGCATAATTTTGTAAGTCAGAATCATCTTTAGGCATAAATTTCATATCCATAATAATTAAAAAGTAGAACCATCATATTGCAGAAAGTTCACTGTCAGAATCGTCTTTTGGCATACATACATTTTACTTTGTATTGTATTACTTTGTATTACTTACTGAACTCAATTAAACAGTTGATTGTGAACATTTATGTGGTTCTTATTTACCTGTGAGAAGCATGCAAACATGCAAACAAGCTTACACCATGCATGCATCAAGCATGTAGCATGCAAATATGCAAAACAGCACACACCATGCATGTATGCATCAAGCATGTAGAATGCAAACATGCAAAAAAGCACACACCATGCATGCAGCATGCAAGCAAACATGCAGCATGCAAGCAAGCATGCAACATGCAGCAGGCATGGTTTCTGTCACGGCTCCGGCGCTGCGGGGCTCCGGCGGTCCCACGCAAGCTTCTCGTCGCAGATGGTTGTAACGCTCACCACAGCAGCTTCGGCTTGCTGGCCGGCTACGCCGGCCAGCCTCAGCCGGTGCGGCGCGCGTTAAAACCACCTGCTCCTCAGCCCGCGGGCCGCCTTGCCCCTCCGCACCTACGCGGGCTTAAATTACACTCTAGGGGTAGGGCAGACAAGACTACGTGCAGTCGGTTTTGCAGCGATTCGGTTCTGTCACTTCACTAACTTTTGTAGTACAACATAATTATTGACTTTTCAAGGCAATATTTTAATTTTAATTTAAGGTTAAGAATATGATTACATTTTATAGAAATGACAATAATTATGCCTACTAAAATTATTCCAAATGAAATTCTGCCATCTTCTTAATATGCCAAGTGAAATTATTCCAAATAATCGTCGCTCTAAATAAACGTTATGTGAAACGAAATTATGCGAAATTAAGCTTTGCCAAAAGTAATAATGCCAAATAAAATTCTGCCATCTTAAAAGTATGCCTTTGTAAATTCGGACGTATAAACATTCGGCCAAACAATAATTATATTAAATGATTTTTATGCCATATATACAATTCGTTTAAAGAAGATTATGCCAAGTGTGTTATGCCAAATAAATTTCGGAGCATCAAAATTCTGCCAGATAGAGGGAACCCGTTGCACGAAAACTTCCCAGAATTAAATCATAAAATGATGGTCAAAACCGCATCACAATTAACAATAATGCAGTTTACAAGAAGTAACCGATCACAACAAAATACAAAATTGTACTATTTATTAAAAGATATGACATTTAATATCACGCTTGTATTCTCTGAAGGGGTAGACGGGTGAGTAGTGTATATCCATATGTTTACTTAAGGCTGAGGTGCTCTTGGAAGTGAAGCGTAGGTACTTCGTTGTACGTATCACACAAGGCTTACATGAGTGCTTGTGTAGTACGGTAAGGATCCTATGCAGAACACACATGATTATGCTGGGGACCTATGGTATGCTGCATGATGTTGCTGGGGTGTTTGTTTCCCACTTCTTCTTCCCAGCAAAAACACTAGGAAGTGGCGAAGTGTGTGCGTTTTGGGGGACTGTCTTATGGTACATTTTGACGTTCAAAAAGTGTTTATTCTCAGCCTAATTTGAATTTGATTACCTTCAGGATGACGTAAATAAATAAAACGTATATCTTTTGTTTATTTATTGTTTTTCTGTAATAATTAACTACGAACATATACTAGTATGTACATCATAGGGTTCATGTCGTAGCTGTCATGAAAGTCTATGGGGCAATACAAATAACACTAGCAAATAAGGGTTAGATGAATTAATATAATAAAAATGTTAATACCGAAATGATAATGTGAATTCAGTCTGTTGTATCTTCATAACCATTTGTCAAGATTTCGTCTACATATAGTTGATATTTGATTATAATAGCCAATGGACTAAAGTCTCAGACATTCGAATATTGTGAAATGTAAAACATTAATGATTTTTCTTCGTCCTAAAGATATTAAGTAAGTGTATTGCTAACATAGTTTGTAAGTACATTGTTACTAACACTATTAGTCTTGCTGCTCAAAATAAATGATTGAAAAATAATATTTCAGTAGTTATAATGTAAATCGTGTTTCACTTGGGCACCAAACTATTATAAGCAAATACAACAAAACAACAAAACGAATTTATATTAATCTAACGATTCTAATCCTTATCTGCTTGTGTTACTCACGCTTATTAGACTTAAAAGAATGGTTTAATCATTTATTACTTAGGTTATATCTTCAGAAGTCTTGTACATCAAACCATTGGTAGATCTTGGCTCGTGACGTGTCATAAGAATACTCCACACACTTCGTTTTGAACCACCTGAATAAAATAATGCACAATGAGAAAAAGCAGTTAAATAAGTAGCTTTGGTATAGAGAAACTTCAGGTACAGAGGCCAGCACATCAAGCTACCCCAATGTGTCAAATTTCTTTGTTAGGATTTCAACTTTATTACCAAAGAATAAGGTTTATGTTCAATTGGGAAAATCTGACAGTTTGGGGTAGCTTGATGTGCTGGCGTCTGTACTTTCGATGCATCTTTGGGCTAATGGCAGCTAAAATACGACGTTTGTTTCGATGCAGTAAGTATTTTGGGGTATAAGGAACAGGGTGTAAAGTTCCTCATCCATCATTGAAAAGATAGGATCCTCCGTCCAGATGGGTGTTGTGTCTGGTGGGCTAGTGCTCGACGGTTGACGATTCTTGTATATTTGTTCAATCGATCGGATAACTTTAATATCGCGATGAAGGGTACGTCAGATTTTAGTTCGTATATGGCGAGATAGATGTCACTACAAGTTGACAGAACTAATGACACATAAAACACTGAAAAATAAACAAAGTACTGTACTATACTGTACTAGAATCTATTTTATAGGCTATTTATTAACGACGCCAGTTTTCTGTTCATATTTTAGTGTCAGTGACATTAGATCCTGTCAAGTTACTGCAGCTAATTTAAAGTCGTACTTTACACAAATATCTGATAAAAATAAATATCATACGTACCCTCCTTTCTTAATGCACTCGTCGACTGGATAATCTTCTCTGAAACATTTTGTTTGTAGCGTGTTAAAGTATATGGCTCCAATATATCTCGCCGTCTTTGTTTTGGCAGCTCCCAGGCAATCGTGAAATGTATTATCACAAGTACAACTCAATCTAGAAAAGAAATATTAGTGTGAGTACATTTGAATATAATAACAAAATAAAGCTATTTGTTTATCTGTGATAAAAGAAAAACCTCTCGTATCTGTACATCAACGCAGCCAACTAGGTCACGTTATGAGTAAAGCTTGACTTAGGCATAGCCCACTGGTAGGGGCAGTTGTTATTTTTAAATGTTCGTTTGTCTTTAGATAAAAATGTTGGCGCCCAACGCGAGCTACAGACACACAATTGGCGCCCAGCGTGAAAATTTTGTCTCCAATCAAACAACGAATGTGTTGCTACAGCCCAAACCTAAAAGTCTGCAATCATCATCTGCCTAGCCTGTTCCCAAATATGTTGGGGTCGGCTTCCAATCTAACCGGATACAGCTGAATGCCAGTATTTTAAATGTAGGGACTGCCTATCTGACCTCCACAACCCAGTTCCTGGGCGACACAATACCCCTCTGTAAGACTGGTTGTCAGATTTTCGGGCTTCCTACCCGTAACAACTGTCAAAAATCAACAAATGACTTTAATTTAAAGAAATTAATTAATAAAATACCTTGTATAAAAAGCTTCGTTCGTCAGATTGTTCTTGGTACCTCCTCCAGGTATCAAGTCGGGACAGTGGTCATGCTCCCTGCAACACATGTCCGCCTCCTTCTCTTCTCCCAAATCGTCGTAACTATCTGCCACGTTCCCAGCTCCGCACCATTTCGTTCCTAAAATTGTTTTTTTCTGTTAGGTACACATTTTTAATAACTATTCTTTAGATTGATGACCATTGTGGCGTGGCGGGCGAAGGTCCGCCTGCGACGCAAGAGGTTGCGGGTTCGATTCCCGCCTTGGGACAAATGTTTGTACGATCTACAAATATTTATTCCGGGTGTTCTGGGTATTTCTTATGTATAATAAAAATATCTATGTATGAAATGTATTGTATTAAGTATATCAGTCATCTAGTACCCATAACACAAGCTCTGCTTAGCTTGGGGCTAGATGATGCTGTGTGGATTGTCCAGCATTATATATTTATTATTTATTTATTTATTTATTTATTCTTTAGATTAATTTTGTCAGATGTCTCTTTCTGGCTCGATGACGGATCTAAACCAAAAAGGAATAGACCGGCTGAACTCAGGACCTAGAGTCTAGGTCCCAGAGTCGTTATAAAAGCAACACTATCTAGGACCTAGAGAGTGTAGCTTTTATTACAAGACATAATTGTGCTGTCTCGATAAAAACGTAATGAGCTCTATAAAGTTGTTATCAATTAAATGTAGGGTATTGACCTCAAAGATAAGTTAAGAATATTTATTACTCTTTATAGTACCCGTAACATCACGCCTGCAATCCCTGAGGGGTTCGACAGAGGAGTACATATAATGTTTATAGCTATAGAGTACATATATTTTTAGCTCATAACAATTTATAATATAAATCACAATTTTTAGCCTATTCGTCGAACTCAAAATGACCCATTCATAGACAATAGGTACAATTTGAATGAAAAACCGAAAATTTCTTAATAACATTTTAAATGGGTTTAGTTTATTGATATTTTATAGTTTTTTTTCGCATCAGGAATGACTCTTCAGTCGTGAATGGGTTTACAAATATGTAAAACTCACATACACGAACAGCCAGGCCCAGAACAACTACGAGTAGGCCATAAAATCATTGATTCCATAATAGTTTAAGCATTAGTGGGATTTTTAATTGAAAAGGTTGCAATTTGTTTGTTTGTTTGTTTGTTGGTTTTGTTCATTTTGCGGAACATATTCAAGCTGTTAGGGACCGCAGGTGGGGAACCAATGGTCTAGTAGAAAGATAAATAATATGCAGCAGTGACTAAGGACAGAAGAACCGACAACCACTGGGGTAAACGTGTTCTTGAGTGGAGACCGCGACTCGGCAAACGTAGTGTAGGACGGCCTCTGACCAGGTGGGATGACGAGCTGCGAAAGAATGCAGGCAAATGCTGGATGCGACAAGCTGAAGCTGGCGCTCATTTGGAGAGGGCCTTGTCCAGCAGTGGACTAGTATAGGCTGATGATGACTAAAGACAAACATAACTAAATAATGAATAGAATTAGAACCTACAACCTTAGCGAACCGATTGTTGTGTACTTAAAGTACATACATGTCTTATTTGGTAGATAAGGGCGATAAGATAGGAAAACGACCAATTTCACGGCACTCGCGTTATCGCGTCAGACACTTTGTAAATACATACATAAAAAACTCACGCCTATTTCACATGAGGGTAGGTAGAAAGTACAGAACGCCATCTGCAATCCTTACATTTTTCACATCGTCATCTCATTTTTACATCCTTACTTACTCCATTTGATATGTTTACAGTCATACACCTGCTCATACACGCACGCTGGTTGACAGTGCGCGCCAATAAGGTCAGTGTATCTGTCTTTCTAGGGCGTCCATTTCAGCGTTTCCACTCACATCTGCCTAATAGTACCTTATGTTACTCGCCTTACATTGATCTTCTCAACATGACCAAACCATCAAAACATACTCCTTTCAATTTTTGTCACCATGTCTTCCTTTAAACTACGTTATAATGTACAGCTATAAACATTATGGTCTTTGTAAGAAAGGCAGGCATAAATCATCCTTAACAGAACACAAACCCAGAAGTCACCGGGCTGCTATAATGAATAAATAAATAAAAAGCTTTTATTGTTTCTCATGAAATTGTTCTACAGCACAAAATCGAGGCAGCACCGGTAAGTTATAACAATACTTGTGATGGGGTTACCTCGCAACTTCCAATTACTTGCTATAGAAAATTTCCAAATGAATTCCCAAAAAATCTGCCTGACCTGGTAATCGAACCCACTGAACAGGCGCTCGCGACCACAAAGTAAAGATAAAAAAACTCATAAACAAACAAAAACGTCGCTTACCAGGAAATATTAAATTGATTCGTTTCTCGGCAGCCGATACATCATTGATCGAATCGATCTCGTCGTTAGAAGTAATCCCGTTAAACTCGTCCAACCCTTGGCTTAACATTTTAGTGTTTATGTCAGTAATCCAACAATAACAGGAGTCCATAGCGAGAGTCGCAAGGAAGAAATACAAAACCAACCTCGACATTTTCACGAAAAAAAAAAGTTAAAGAAAATAGTTGAAATACACTTTCGAAATAAAATACTAACGTATTTTATTTTAACTGTGAGATAATTACACAATGGTCCGCAATTGGGTAATGTCTGCGAGTGACATGTACTGAATAATACCAAGGAAGGATCTTTCATGTTTATATACCAAACGTTTTACCTTGCCAAGGCCGAGGTGCACTTGCGAGCGGAGCGTACTGTCGTGTGCGTAACACGCTATGCTCATACGTACGTACGTCTCTAGGTGTCCTTAGGAAAGGAATATCAGGAAAAAAAGATTTCAATAGGAAAAAGAAATACATTTTACTACAACAATTTACAATTACAATTTACTACCATAAATAATAAAAAACAATTGGAATCTCTCAAATTCTTCAAAATAATTTTAATTCCGATCTAAAGGCAATACGATTCCAATTTTAATTTTGCAGTCACGTTATTGTGTGTATAGTTTTAATACATTTACAACTTACAATATATGGACATACTTAGTCTGAATTAAATGTATTTTATTTTATTCTAATTGTATATTCAAAAATAGCTGCCAAAATAAACTCGAGGGTAGCGTTTTGCGAGCCAAGCCCGATCCCAGAGTTCCAACAGTACGAAACGTCCAAATTCCAATGTTGATCGATCGGAAATAAAATAAAGTTATGGTAACAAGAAAAGTAAATATAATAAAAAAATATTGTACCTTTTACTTACGTAACTTAATCATTCAAACACATTTCTTCGATACATCTTATCTTACAGTATTACTGGCCATTTTTCTCGATATTTCTAATTCATTTTTTTATAATTTAATTTTTTTTTCGAGTCTTAAAGAAGTCTCTTTTAGTGAGATGAGATTCCCTGATTAATTGACCATGCAAGCTTAAAAGGCTAACAATTTCTAATACTCTTGTAGTATGCATCTAAGAAAAATTAAAATTAAACATATTTTGTTCAGTTTATTTAAATTAGGCTGAAATCTTCAAACTTTTTTTTTTAAACCAACTTGTATTTATAAACCACACAAACAAATTATAGGTCAAGAAATTACATGAGCCAGTCCTCGAAAACGCCCGCCGTGAACCACTTCTGCTTTTGCCGGGAAGAAGTGGCGCAACAGACTACGAAGCAACACATCTGTCTGATAAGTTAGAAAAACTTCAATATAAGTACTAACGTTTGAAAACATATACCCTGTAATCAAGTGGTAACTAAAGTAATTAGTAGTGTTAGAATAAATTAGTTCTTAAGTGTATCAGCTGTTTGCGTAACGAAAGAATTTCTATGCAGTAGGGAGCTAGTCTACCGTAGTTTGAAGTTTTAGTAGAATTCGAGGCCACCTTATACTGGTTTACGTGCGATCTACCGTACGAGTTGTAAGTATTGTATTTTGATTTTGGCAAATCCAATCACGTTTACATACCCTCATGCTCAGTTGCCCTGATGACCTCGAAACCAAAAAAGCCAGTAGTAGTAAAATACCTACATGGACAATAAAAATCTTACTCTTGTCAAGCTCACGCTTATAATGAAGAAAAGAAATGGCACTTTCTATAGAAAGAGATGCCTATTCTATATTCAAATTCTGGTTGCCAATTTGATATTTAATCCATTTAACCAAATGCCACCTTTTTGGAGTTTCTAAATTAGTTTGAATTCAGAAAGACTTTTTCAATAATCCGCTATCGAAAAGTGAACTTTATTTACGGGTTTTAAAGTTATTTTTACGAAGAGTCGCATATTGTTTACTTGTTTGGAAATTTAATTAAGAACCCAGGAAATGTCTTTTATTCGTAGAGTAACTAGAGGTACTTAAGTGGTCATGTTCGCGTGCAGGTGGTTATCTATGGTACTTTTGTAACTTAAATGACACGGTTGACGACACGGTTGGCGCAGAGGCTGAGCGATTGCCTGCTGCGCTGCGTGTCGCGGGTTCGATCCCAGCACGCAACAAATATTTGTACGGCCTATAGGTAGTTGTTCCGGGTCTGGTTGTTTGCGTATGTGAGTGTAAATGTTTGTAACCGCACCCATGATACAGAAGAAACTCCTAGTGTGGGGCAACGTATTTTTCTAAACAAAAAAATAACAAAAAAACAATAAGCAAACATTGTTATCCTAAAATCGTTTACTTTTATTGTTTCATGTGTTTTTCGTTTCCCGGAAAATTCCTTTCCCATAGTTTCGAAGGAAAGATTGAATTGCCCTTTTTTATCTAATCACAGACGAATTATAATTACGACAAAACGTTCTTTTTCCGTGATGACAATAGTTAGTAGATCATTGAATTTTACGTATGTTTGTTCTTCCGTGTTATTAGTTTTCCGTATATCTTGATATATACATAATTCTTCTGTACGTGTGTATATCACTGAGCTCTCGTATAAGGTTGGACCGATTTTAATGTATTTTTCGCGTTTTTGAGTAGGAAAATTAAAAAAAAAAAACATTTGGACCCCATAGGCGACGATTAGGCCGAACAACGTCTGTTGGGTTTTTTATAACAACGCCAGTTTTTTTTATATTTTCAGTTAACAAACACCATGTTAAAGCACTGCAAATTACGAAATATAAGTATCTAACTTTTTGTTAGTTACCTTTTTGTTTTTGTTCCGAGGTGGAAAATCCTCATGGATGTCTTCAGACACTTTCTGACTAAAAACTTGCAATTGCACCTGCCACTGTTTGTCTCTGCATCACCCAAAGGTTGACTGGTAGAAAATGCCTATGGCATTAAGTCTGCCACTCTGCCTCTGTACATTTGGCTTAAAGTATTAAATAAATAAAATAAATAAATAAAAACCACCCCGGTGTTCCAGCTCACACCTGCGCCGGGGATCGCGGAGATGTACGATCCTTCCGCAACCCCCGGCTAGATACAATTTAAACCGAACCCAACCTAACCTGGGGATGTTATGCAAGCAAGCGAAACATACATACATGGAAGCATACAAGCAAACAAGCAGTGATTTCAGGGTTTAACCTAATATTTCCTATGAATTCAATGTGTGCTCCATTAGTTTACCACTTACACGGAAAGACACAGACAATGACGTATACGTAGGTAGTTATATCTTTTATTGTCAACAAACGAGATTAGTATCCGGCAGGAAGGCAGCTTACCCACTATAACATCGTACCTTGAAGGGATAGGTGAGTACACCCACACTTTACTAAGTACTTATGTTTTAGTTCCATTTAATGACAGAACCTAGTGCCTTGGCAGTAAGAAGCCCGAGAGTCTTACCAAGAGGGTGTTACCCAGTACCTGGGTTTTTGGACGTCAGATAACAGCAGTCGTTCCATGTGAAATATGTGGTATTCAGGTGTCAGGTGGCTAAGGTCAGACTGGAAGTCAGCCCCGAATTAATTGAGAAAAGGTTAGGCCGTTGATGTAATGGCGAGCCTATTTACAAATTAGTTAAGTTAAACTAACTATCTAACCCTGCTATGTTATGCGTGAGCTCGGTAGTAAAATTTTAAGAAATGTTTAAACATTTTCTGGAACGCTGCTGTAAGTGGTTTTATGAATTTTCAACAGCTATTCGCACCACTTGACTTTTAATCGGGACAAGCCAGCGACACTATTCCCAAACTACCGCAACGCTTGAAAGCCAGAATCAGATAGACATGATTGGCGCAGTGGCTGAGCGATCAGATGCTGCACCGCGTGTCGTAGGTTCGATACCCGCACGTAACAAATATTTGTATGGCCTATAGGCTATAGGTAGCTGTTCCGGGTCTGCCTGTTTGTGTATGTGACTTTAAATGTTTATAAACTCACCCACGACACAAAAGAAATTCCTATTATGGGGCAACGTTTTTTTTAAAGAAAGAAATCTCTCATAAGCAAATACTGAAAGGCAATTGTATAATCAAATAGTGAAATTCACTAAAAGAATTGTTAACGATGTCAAAAAGTTAAAATAATTATCTTCGGTTGCGGCGATACTCTAAAACATAGGTACTTGATCCCTAGACACTTTCGATGTGTGTATTACGTAAGTAACCCATTGTAATATCGATGAATCTGCCATAGTAGACGCCAGCACATCAAACTACCCCATACTGTCAAATTATCCCAATTGAAAACGAACCTTATTTCTTTTGCGATAAAGTTGAAAAATTATCAAATAAATTTGACACATTGGGGTAGCTTGCTGTTCTGGCCTCTGTACGTCGTAGTGCAAAGATGTTAATTTCTTGGCTGGATACCAAACTCTAGTTAACAGTGTATAGCAATTAATTCATTTGATTGTATGCACACTTAATATAAGTCTACTATCGTTTCCGCTTGCGGCAGGACCAAGGATAACAATTATAATGTGGTAAACCATATCCACATCAACTGCAGTGGTAAAATGTTTCATGTTCACAACTCCGGTCCTCAAGATACAGGCGCTGCCTAGTTTGGGGACCACCGTATAGACTGAATGAACGTCACTTACAGTTACAGATAAATATTAAGTTAAGGTTATTATAAGGCAACAATTGTAACAATAGTTCAATAAAGATTATTTTATTATTATTATTTTAATGAAGGAGTAACTCAAATAGGTCTGTTTCGCTAACATTTTCTTTTATTTTCACGGTGTTATTTCCCTTAATCTATAAAATTAGATTTTATTCGTCATAAAAACAGGTATTGATTGACTAAGAGTAAATGCCTATGAAAGTAATACGGTAGTTATACCTACCATTTTATTTTCTTTCTGTCGGTCTCGGCTTATCTCCGAAACGGCTCGACCGATATTAACGAGACTTCACTAGCAGATAGCTGATACTATAAAGAGTATCTATGTATATATTTTTTTTACTCGTATACTGATATTGATCAGTGTTAACGGTTTTTAATTTATTGTTATTTACTTAGGTAAGTACCTAATAACTAAGAAAGGCATACCTCAACCTTAGATTGACCAGTACGGCTGTTATTAAAGCACAAGCCCCTTGTGTTTTGTGAATTTAATTTTCTAAACTAATATTATAAACATCTTTCCAATTTGTTTGTTTGTACCTATGTTTGTTTGTAATGCATAAAATCATTAGCTACTGAGCTAAAACTATACTGATTTAAAAAAAAATCCTTCATCTTAGAAAGCTAATAACAGGGGGTATATTTTATTTTAATAAAATTGAGGGGATATTAAAGTTCGAAGGAGTCGCGGGTCGGCTAGTTCCCTGATAATGACGTATGTGGTGTGTCTAGACATGCGTGTTAAAATAAACAATCCACAAGCTCGTGAGATATCCTCCATTCCTCTCCTCTGATGACTGATGACGTAGCAAGGGTAAAATCCTTGGCAACTAATATGTCAATGACCTTCATAATATTTCCTATGACAAGGATGCATGATCTGTGCAAACTTTCCACATTATCAAGCAAGTATCACATGTTTTCCCAGTATGAATAAAATATCTTCGACCTTGTATATTCCTTACATGCTTGATTACTAATTGCTGTTAAGCTGGACTGTATATGGAGACAGCAATGACGAATAGAGTACCTACTTATAGAGTATTACAAACCAATTAGTAATAATGCGTAACTGCCTTAACCCCGTAACTGCCGGACGACGAGACACAATAGAAAATGTATTTTGTCGGTTCATCATCATCATCATCATCATCAGGCTATACTAGTCCACTGCTGGACATAGCCCTCTCCTAATGAGCCCCATAGCGCCCTGTCTTCAGCTTGCCGCATCCAGCATCTGCCTGCAGTCTTTCGCAGATCGTCATTCCACCTGGTCAGAGGGCGTCCTACACTACGTTTGTTTTTTTTGTCGGGTACCTGGCGTTTAAGGTGTTAATCAACGCGGATCAAATTTACAGCCAGTCCTTTACCTTCAGGTTTAACAGACTTGAAAATTGACGACGTGGTTGGCGCAGTGGCTGAGTGGTTGGCTGCTGCGCTGCGTGTCGTGGATTCGATTCCCGCAGTGAACAAATGTTTGTATGGCCTACAGGTAGTTGTTTCGGTTCTGGCTGTTTGTGTATGTGAGTTTGAAGTTTTAAATATCGATTACTATTAATTAATATTATAAAGCGGTTAAATTTGTTTGTAAGTTTATATGTAGGGGTAATCTCCGGAAGTAATAATCCAATTCTTAAACTGTTTTCACTGTTAGAAAACTACATTCCTGAGTGCTATAGGCTACTATTATTTGAAAAACTACGCTTTGAAGGCGGTGGGGATGTTAAAGTTTGAAGGGAACAGTACGAAATCGAAGTCGAAAGTTGAGCGATCGGCTACGTATACGTATCCAGGGGACGCAGACCTTAGTAGTACTTATAAATTTCAACATGGCATTATGTCTGCCGGTGTCCGAGATAAAGGATCCTAACGTCTGTTGACAGACTGATAAAAAGGTGATCCTGTAAGAGGATCGTTTTTTACAAGCTTTTATTTAGTTTCACCTGCCGCGTTGTCTGTTTTTACAGACGCCACATCCAGCTATCCCAAACCTGTCAAATTTTCCCAATTAAAAATTAACCTTATTCCTTTGTAAAAAACTATCAAAGTAATTTCACAGATTGGGGTAGCTTGACGTGCTGGCCTCTCTCTGTACCTAGTCAAATCTTGCAAGTTAAATTTAAGCCACTTCCTCTTGTCCTACGGAGTTGAAATTACACACGTTGATTCAGATAAAAGGGAAATAGGTTTTTATGGTAAGCATGACCTGATTACAGCGCCAGGATTGGCTCTGTAACGGTCAGAATCACAGACACGAAATTTAGTATCATGTATATGGGTTCGATTCCCGCCTTGGGACAAATGTTTGTACGATCTACAAAGATTTGTTCCAGGTGTTCTGGGTGTTTGCTATGTATAATAAAAAATATCTATCTATGTAATGTATTGTATTAAGTATGTCAGTCATCTAGTACCCATAACACAAGCTCTGCTTAGCTTGGGGCTAGATGATGCTGTGTGGATTGTCCAGCAATATTTATATTTATATCTTAATATATATATTTCTTGTGTGCGTGTGTATGTGACTGAACTCCTCCTAAACGACTGGACCAATTTTGATGAAATTTTTTGTGTGTGTTCGTGGAGATTCGAGAATGGTTTAGATTCACAATTGGACCCGGTAGGTGGCGCTGTGCGGGCAGGACGACGTCTGTTCGGTCCGCTAGTTTATTTATATTTAATTATTATAGTCCGTCTAAGTTGCTGTCTCATCATGAATAAAAAGACAAAACTATCGCCCCCCCCTCCCTAACACACAGATCAGCCACTCATACACCACTACTCACCCACAGATACACATTCACACAAAAACCTACTAACCATACTAACACTAATAAATGAAAATGTAAATCCCTGCACCTCCAGCTGTACAAGTACATAATCATAGAATGTAAGTATTACCCAAGGGGTGGAGACCTGGTGTCCTGAAATACAGTGCCTAAACTAGAAGTAGCACTGTATAATTATAGTACCTTATGTATTTTGCATTACCTACTCTGTAATGTACCTATATTGACGACCGATGTGGCGCGGCGGGCGAAGGTCCGCCTGCGACGCAAGAGGTTGCGGGTTCGATTCCCGCCTTGGGACAAATGTTTGTACGATCTACAAATATTTGTTCCGGGTGTTCTGGGTATCTTCTATGTATAATAAAAATATCTATCTATGTAATGTATTGTATTAAGTATATCAGTCATCTAATACCCATAACACAAGCTCTGCTTAGCTTGAGGCTAGATGATGCTGTGTGGATTGTCCAGCATTATTTATTTATTTATTTATTGTGGTGAGAAATAAACCATCATTATTATTAAAAAAAAAACTAATAAAAGCTTGTCTTGTATTGCACGTCTTGTGCTTTACTCTCACTCTCTCAAGGTCAAGCAATTATCTCGGCTTAAATTGCTTTTATCCGATCCTTTTGGACTTTGAGTATTAAATGAGTTGACAAATATCAACAATAACACTTTTTTATGACAGTAGATACTTTTAAAAAACACTATTTTTGCTAGATAGTAAATAAAAAACCGTTTTGAAAAACTATTTCAGTGGACGTCGGGTTGTCTGTATGTTCGGATGATGTATGTGGTCACGATATCGCCCAAAAAACTTCACTTTTTGAGTCATTTTTTTTTTCATCCGCTTCAGTATCATTTTGTGCCTATTGAAAATTACCGTCTAATTCAATCAAGTCATTTTTGTCATAAAATGAGCGTTGAGACGTGCACTTTTGGATTTTCCAAATTTTTACATCTTTTTTGAAATTGAGACTTTTCTTTTTGAAGCACGTAACCCTAAAATTACAATGATAAAGATTTTTTGTCTTCTTCTGTATGCCATCTGCGCTGACACCTAGTTAACTTATCATTGAATTCGTTAAATGTTTCCTGTAAGGATATTCCCCTACTATCGGGCTTCGGTTTTAGAACCCATTACCGCTAAGCATGACGGGAATTCAAATATAAGATAGTGTAATTTTATGTGGATAGTTGAAGCTATAAAAAATAAAGAAATTTACAATTAATACCTACTCTTTAGTACTTACAGAACCATTGAGAATAAACGGGTAAAATTGGTATTCGTTGATAGAGCCCCTCTTAAGTTCGTTGGGTTTTATTTGTTTTTTTTTTTATCTTTCAAATATATTAATTCTCGTGTCAATGTTTGTTACCAAACTCCTCCGAAACGTCTGAACCGATTTGTATGAAATTTTGTTTGCCTATCGGTTAGGTCTGACAATCGGCCAACATCTATTTTTCATTCCCCTAAATGATAAGGGTGGTCCACCCCAAACATTTTATATGGCAAAACAACGTTTGCCGGGTCAGCTAGTTAATTTTATATGTACCTACGTATATACATACTTATGTAGTATTTCTTCTTAAAGTTCTTTTTTATGGTTATTGTATCTTTTGTTAGCTTACTTTCAGAGTGAGTAATGGTTAGAATATGTTGCGATGGGACTGACATATCTTTGCAGATAGAAAATAGAAAATATTGGTATGATAAGAGTTGAACTGCCTAAGCTATAGAAGGTCAATTTAGGTACATAGTCTCAAGGATGCTGACCACACATTTTAACTAAGCCAGGAGAAATGAAAATTGTATTGACATATTATGTCATCCTCATCATCAGGTCATTGGCCCACCTTGTTGGCGGCCTTCCAACGCTACGCCTCCTTTCAACCTTTCGACATAAGTATCTATAAACAATTCCCGCCGATTCTCAAGTTGACAAGTTAAATCTAGACTACTTTCATCTTTTTCTCTCTTATTGAACAAGAAAGAGACGGAAATTTATAAGAGCTGTCAATTTTAGTTAAATTGAAACTTATAAACAAACATAGTTGACATTTCAAGAGCATCGACCAAAAACACGGTCAAGTTCACGTAAATTATTTTGACATCTCTCGTAGTATATAATTGTCGCGGTCCTTTTCCCGAGCCATCTGTCAGAAAGAGATGTTAAATCTCCAAGTTAAGTTTAGTTTGTTTTTACTACTTACAGTTTAGTTTAGTTACACTTACATAAACATGCAGTTCATTTTGTAATAGCTGGATTCTTATTTTCTACTCTTATGCATTCCTCAATTGGCCATCCGTTCTTTAAGCTATTTTGTCATTAAAAAGCGTATCTTACATAAAGACTCCAGCACATCAAGCTATCCCAAATTTTCCCATTGAACTTGAACCTTATTATTTTGTAAGAAAATAATTGAAAAATTATCAAAGAAATTTGACATATTGAGGTAAGTATAATCACCGGCAAATAAGATGGCAAAAGTCGTTAGATGCGCACAAGTCGTTTTTTAGGTCTCTTTGGTGGTCAAGCGGGACGCGGGGTATGAGGTAGCGTCGATCCGAGCGCGCGATTGGTGCATCAGTCGACCCTTGCCTCCCGCACCGCGCCTTCGTCCCGTTCGCTCCCGATTACATTTCAGTGCACGAAAATTGAACCCTTTGTTTTTGTTGTGTTAAACTTAAGTGTTGTTATTGTTTTTAAATTTAGGATAGAGTTCCTGAAAAGGCATAGCATACGAGGAAAGTATGCTCAAACCAGAGTTATACAAATTAATAAAATTGGAAAAAGAACAATTTAAAACATTGACCAAACACTTGCAGAACACAACCATAGTGTTCTGCGATTGCGACTTTCAATATGATGCCAAGGGTAGTTTTATTAACGGATAGTGACGACGACTAGTTTTTTTTTTTTTTTTATATAAACTTTTTTGAATTTTAAATGCACGTTATTTATAACTCCTAATAAACTTGAATTCCTCTCCCTTCTTTAACTTTGTTCTATACAGACATGATTAAATATAAATGATGGCAATAACAATAGAATAATGACGATCAATAAAAGTTACCACTTTTTTGTGCCACTAAGTGTACGATGCGCGAACTTACCCCCACTACGCCAAAATCTTGCCATCTTATTTGCCGGTGACTATAGTTTCGATTAATTGCATCACGGCAAAGGCTGCCAGTATCAGGTCAGCATTTATATCAGTACTACGTCATAATTCAAATTAAATAATGTAGGACCCCTATGTTTAATTCTTTTTTTATCAGCAGGTCATTAACGAATGTAACATCAATCTTAGTATTTTATCACAATCAAGGACTTATTTTTTTAACCTTTTTTTCGTTGTTGGTCTAGTGATCGCAAGTGCTACTGCTGAGCATATAGTCCTGGGTTCGATCAAGCAGAGTATTTTTAGTTTTTCCATCAGGAATTTCTCAGTAGCAGCCAGGAGATTAGCTTTGTGCACGGTTGATGGCAAACATAACTGGCGTAATGTGAGTTTTACAATAGATGCTACTCTGCCCAATCCTTTGGGGAATAAATACGGCGTGGTGTTGTTGTGTTATGGTAAAATATAGATCTACATAGAAATATTATAAACTAATGAGCATAAAATCGCGTTTGAATCTAACAAACATATTAGTCCCAAGTTCTCAACAAAGATTGAATGAGTCAGCATGACTTATTGCTCTCGCTACTCACTTCTCCTTTTCAGCAGAAAGTTAAAAACTCGAGAATTGGGGAACGCATAGTGCCGTACGTTGCAAGTGCTTTACAGCCACAAACCAATCAAGGCTATGCTGTGTTCTGACGATATCAAAGCTGAAGAGTAAAAGGATAGAGGGTTTTTTGCTATTTTTACCTTAGGTTTATACCGACAATGACTGCACAGTAATAATGTCATTAACGTTTTGGTATTGTTATAAATTATTTTTATAGTTACAGGGATAAAACTAAGTTAATATTTTTGGAAAAATCAGGAAAAGTTGCCTCGCGCTTAAGTCAGCTTGTTTTCTTCATGTTATGTTTCGGCGGCACCATCTGCACTCAGCTTTATGTAACACAATAACTGATCATCGTAATCGATTAGTTAATTGAGAATGTCACGATTTCAATTGACATAAATTATGTAGTGAGAGACATAATATTATCATTAATGTAGAGTTGAAGTTGAAGTTGACATAATATTACGTAGAGCAACCCTCTCCAAGATTACCAACCAACCGGACGGAATCGGAAAGTCAATTGTCAGAATTGTGTGTCAGACTGTCAGTGTCAAACACCGCAAGTTTGTTTACCTATACGTTACGATTTCTAATAATTACGCTATAATTTCGTTTATACCTTGACACACTAAAGTTTAATTATATTGCGAAATCGATTCCTAATATACACATAAACAAACCCATAAAATGGAGAACCTGAAAAACATTTGGAAACCGGAATGTAAGTTACTTAAATCTGTAAACATTTCAAACTAGGTATTTATAAACATTTTTGTGAAAATACTTTTAATTTTTCAGTATATCGAATACAATTGGAGGCTCCGAAGCCGAAACGTGTGGTGTGCGATAATTTGAATGATAGACCGGAGTTCTATGGGAGAGAATATCATGGTGTCATGAGTCACAAAGAAGCTACTTCAGTTCTTGAAAATGAACAAAACGGTGCCTTTTTAATAAGAAAAGGCAGCCAGGGTAACGACTTCTACACGTTAACTTTAAAGTAAGTAGTATTGTTTTTACAGTTTAGAAATAATCATCACTGAAAAGGAATGATGATTTAATTCAGCAATTTAAATCCTAACTTATTTACTTAATAATAACTTACTTTTAAATAAGTTTGTACTTTTTCGTTTTTTAAATCATTTCTTTGTTTCTTTATCTTAATCCCCATGAATCAACATAATAGAATGCAGAATAATTATGAATCAAAGTGCATCCTCAAAAAATTATATCATTGCTTAATTTAAGTGTACAGGAAAAAATAATATTAATTTTGTTCCATAATTATGAACAAGTTTAATAGCAGTTACGCTAATGTTAGCTTTATAATATTTTCACTGTCTTTATGCCCTGCAGCAATGTATAAAAATTAAAGATGGTCAGTCGGCTGGTCAGTCAACCTGCCTGAGACGGCAGATAAACTGAAGAGTCGGTTTGTTTTTGTATCAATGTGCTAATCACTGAAAGTACCAGTCAGATTAGAAAAATCTTTTTGCATTTGATAGCCCAATTCTTGAGGCTATATAACATCACGCTACGACCATCAGGAGCAAGTGAAACAGCGACTCTCTAATAAAACTATGTGATAATGTTTTTTTAAACATTTCAGATTTGATGATAAAATTCATCATTACAAACTATACTACGATGGCACACATTACATTGGTGCTAAACGTTACGACACTATCTACGACCTGGTTGCTGATGGTCTCATCACGTGTCATATGGAACTCAAAGCTCATCACATTGTTGAGATGATCAACTCTAGAGCAAGTTACCCGGAGAGTCCATATGTTACGCTGAACAAACGTAAACTTAATACATTGTCAAGAATGCAACAGTAAGTTTAAAACTAACTTTTAATATCATGATGACAATTTAATATGAGCAATGAGGAGATTGCAAAAAAAAGGTTGTTAGTTAAGTATCATTTTGAGGACCTTGTGGCTAAATAAAAACATCTCCATAGGTCGATCGAAGGTTTAGCTACTCTTGCCGAGGTCCGTGTGTGAATGGGTGACCATTCATTACTTATGCTGCCTCAGAAAACACGCTAAGCCGTTGGTCCGACTGTCATTCGTAGATCTATGACAATCGTTATGGGTAGTCAGAAGCCTGAAAGTCTGACAACCAGTCTTACCAAGAGGTATTGTGTTGCTCAGTAACTGGGTTGTGGAGGTCAGATAGGCAGTTGCTCCATATGAAATTATGGTACTGTGCCGCATCTAAAATCAACCCCTTTTGGGAAAAGGCTGGACAGATGACGATTCAATACCTCGAAATGTACTTGAAAGCTAATTTCCCACTTTAGTACAAAACTCTTATGCTTTACTTATTCATACTATGTTTATTCCAGAGCCTCAAACAACACAAGCCCCATAATAACAAAGACTGAAAACAAAAGCACAACTGAAGTAGATGGCATGAAGAAGCCTCCATTCGACCTCACACCGTCCATAGAGGACAATCCTTTAGTAATGAAGTATTCAAAGTCCCACAGTTTTAAAACACATACATTTAAGGGTCTGAACTGGTGTGAACTTTGTGCGAACTTCCTATGGGGGTTTACGGCACAAGGTGTCAAATGTGAAGGTATTCATATTGTTTTTATTTTGTGTTACATTGGTATTGCTGTCTCATTCGTCTAGTCGCAGCTAGCACTACTGCTGAGCATGAGATCTTGGGTTCAATTCCAGTGTCGAGCAAAGTGTTATTGGGTTTTCCAATTTTAGGTGAGACTTGTAAGCTGAGTGAAGGATGTGAATATGCACCCACCACTTCAAGTACGAGTATACAGGGTGTAAAAGAATAAACACAAGTACTGAAAGTAGTTTATTCATCATTGACTACTTGATTCAGTAGTCAATGATTTCAGTCATTTTTGATATCTTTTGTTCAAAAATAGTTTTGCCATAATAAATTAAATCTTATTTCAAGGCCATAAGGCTCAATTTTAAATGCATAAAGTAATGCTAGGGTCAACACGATTTTCTTAATACAAATAGGTAGCCAAAAAATAATAATAATCTGTTTGTTGTATTTAACTAAATACTCTAATTGGGGTGTATGCAGGTCTTGCGATAATTACGTTACATATTGTATTTTTCTTAGCGGAGATACCATGAATAATAATAGTAATGTGTTAGCTTTGCCATTAATAATCATTCACAATGGTATGAGGAAAATACCCCCACCACAACTAAAAATATTATTTCAATTGACTAAATATTATAATTCTAAAATAATATTTTCCCCTTAATTAAATATAGACCGAATATCTTAAAAGTTAATAAACCATTTTACACATAGTTAAAAGTAATTTTCCTGTCTGTATGTGAATGCTTAGTTTCCTAAACTGCACAATGGATTTTGATATGGTTTTCACCATCGTTTAGACTTTAGAGAATTTATTCAAGGATTTACATCCATATTAATATTGTAAATGTGAAAGTAGCTCTGTCTGTTACCTTTCACAGTTAATCCGCTGAAACGATTTATATGACACTTGGTGTGGTTTAGGCCTCGCCTCTTGTGCACGAGTTGTGGGTTCAAACCTGGGCAAGTACCAAAGAGAGTTTTTTAATTCATATGTACTTTCTAAGTTTATCTTGGACATCGGTGAAGGAAAACATCGTGAGGAAACCTGGACTTATATAATTAATATAAGTCTGAAATCGCCAACCCGTCTTGAGCAAGCGTGGTGATTAATGTTCGAGCCTTCTCTGTACGAGAAGAACTTCTCTGCCCTGCAGTGGGACAGTAATAGGCTGGTACTTGGTATGGAGATAGTTTAAGACCCTGTGACGTAGGCAGAGGCGTGCACAGAGATTTCAGAAAGGGTATGCAACAAAAGAAGACTTACCAGTTTCAGCTTGTTGTACCTACGGTAGGTACAACAAGGTAGTATAATCACCGGCAAATAAGATGGCAAAAGTCGTTAGATGCGCACAAGTCGTTTTTTAGGTCTCTTTGGTGGTCAAGCGGGACGCGGGGTATGAGGTAGCGTCGATCCGAGCGCGCGATTGGCGCATCAGTCGACCCTTGCCTCCCGCACCGCGCCTTCGTCCCGTTCGCTCCCGATTACATTTCAGTGCACGAAAATTGAACCCTTTGTTTTTGTTGTGTTAAACTTAAGTGTTGTTATTGTTTTTAAATTTAGGATAGAGTTCCTGAAAAGGCATAGCATACGAGGAAAGTATGCTCAAACCAGAGTTATACAAATTAATAAAATTGGAAAAAGAACAATTTAAAACATACAGCATTGACCAAACACTTGCAGAACACAACCATAGTGTTCTGCGATTGCGACTTTCAATATGATGCCAAGGGTAGTTTTATTAACGGATAGTGACGACGACTAGTTATTTTTTTTTTTTTATATAAACTTTGTTGAATTTTAAATGCACGTTATTTATAACTCCTAATAAACTTGAATTCCTCTCCCTTCTTTAACTTTGTTCTATACAGACATGATTAAATATAAATGATGGCAATAACAATAGAATAATGACGATCAATAAAAGTTACCACTTTTTTGTGCCACTAAGTGTATGATGCGCGAACTTACCCCCACTACGCCAAAATCTTGCCATCTTATTTGCCGGTGACTATACCTAGGGTAAATTACCATGTTTTATTATTTTTAATTATAGTTATTTATCATTTAGAGGGGCATGTAAACATATGTATGGGATCACAGGGTATGCAGTGCTTATTTGCATGTATGGAGTGCACACCACTGGACGTAGGATAGGGGTTTTTTAGGTGACTTCTTCGGTCAAGAAAAATAATAATTTTGCGAGCTGCCATTACGTATTAGGGACTGCTAACACTTATTCAGCTTATGTCCATAGAAAACAACGATTTTGTATGTAGACGCGTACGCATCCGTTCAGCTGATAGGACGCGTACGCATATCATACAAAACTGGTGTTTTCTATAGAGGAAAGCTGAATTGAACTGAATAAGTGTGAGTTGTCCATTAGCCTTAAGATGAGAGTGAAAGAGTGGACAACATGACACGGTTGGCGCAGTGGTTGAGCCATCGGCTGCTGCGCCGCGTGTTGTGGGTTCGATCCCCGCACGGAACAAATATTTGTATGACCTACGGGTAGTTGTTCCGGGTCTGGCTGTTTGTGTATGTGAGTTTAAATGTTTGTAAACGCACCCACGATACAGGAGAAATTCCTAGTGTGGGGCAAAGTTTAAAAAAAAAAAAACAAAGTAAATTACTATCTTCCCCTTCTTTCAGATTGTGGTTTCATAGCCCACTCCAAATGCTCAGAGCGAGTTCCCAACCACTGTGTGCCCGACCTGAAGAAACTCCGCGGTGTGTTCGGCATAGATCTAACGACGTTACTGAACGCACACTCCAGCACTCTGCCATTCGTGGTCAAAAAGTGTGTGAACGAAATAGAAGATAGGGGCATGGATTCTGAAGGAATATACAGGGTGTCGGGGTTTGCTGACGAGATTGAGGCTTTGAAACTGGCTTTTGACAGAGGTGAGGAGGGTTTCATAATTTTGCAGCCTTGCATACCTAAGCTGGATCTAAGGATTTTATTTTCTTTCGAACAAGCCACCGGCAGAACTGACATTAGCACACATTTGACATTAGCCTACATGGTAATCATATTATGATCTGACCATTACACTATCTCTTCTTCTTAGCGTATCGACGGTAGTCTATATAGACTCGGCCCAGAATTTAGCTACGAGCTTGGCTCCACCAGTAGCATCCATCAAACTCTGCACCGCGCAGGTTTCAGGGCACGCAGGACACGTTATCAGGTGTCCCGCCGTTTGTTAAGCAGCACACCTGCACACCAGCCAGGCTGTAGTCATCTATTAACTTTCACCTGAGCAGATAACATTTGAATGGGGATGTGTCCTAGGTAAAAATATATTAAGTCTATTTATTTAGTCCGTCAGTAAGATTACCAAAAATATTGGACACGTATTTTTTGCTTACTTAATTCAAAAGTGTAGCACGGCGTGACGTCACCCACAATTTCAACGCACTATACCGTCGTCATTTTTGGTTTACGTGACAAAAGAAAAAAATACGTGTCCAGTATTTTTGAGTAATCCAACTTTCGGACCAATCAGATTTTTTAAGGACACTACCCTATTGTATGAACTTTGAGAGACACCCGTGAGTTTGTTTTTGTGTTTCTTCTCGGATAGGAAAAAAGTTACGACATAAGGTATCATTATTCTATAATATTGCAGACGGTGAAGCAGCAGATCTTAGCGTTTACAGCAACATCAACGTGGTCGCTGGCACACTCAAGCTGTATCTCCGCCTTCTGCCGGTTCCACTCATCACTTATGAAGTACACCCGAAGCTGGTGGAAGCTATACGTGAGTATCATCTGCGTAGCCTTTTCCCAACTATGTTTAGGGTCATCTTCCAGTCTAAACGGATGCAGCTGAATACCAGTATTTTACATGGAGGGACTGCCTATCTGACTTCCATAACCCAGTGACTGGGCAACACCCTTTGGTAAGGCTGGTTGTCAGACTGTCGGGCTTCTGGCTATAAGCCGACCGCTTAACTGAGACGTTGCCTGCAGTAGGTGCGCGGTGCGGGGGGAATGCTCTCACGTGACGTGAGAGCTTAGTCATTGGCCCGCTGACAGGCGTCAACACACCTCCTGCACCCCGCAGCTACCGCAGGCGACGTCTCAGTTAAGCGGTCGGCCTATACCCGTAACGACTGTCAAAAATCTACTAATGGCCGCGACTAACAGCTTCTGGCGCACTGACAAATTACGTCAAAAAAATCTGACCCCCTTGTGACAAATATACT
Organism: Phlogophora meticulosa; assembly: GCA_905147745.2. Lineage (NCBI taxonomy): Eukaryota > Metazoa > Arthropoda > Insecta > Lepidoptera > Noctuidae > Phlogophora > Phlogophora meticulosa. The sequence goes on along the minus strand of LR990537.1, from coordinate 11,587,060 downwards.
GAAAATCCGTTGCGGTCGCGTACTGTTTTTGTGTTATAAAGTTTATTGCGCATCATATTTTCTCATTAAAAACAGAATTTAAATGAAGGAGCAGGCTTTATTTGTGACAGACACCATTTTCTATGATTTCTTCCTAGCTCTGAAGTTTATCACGTAGTGTCTTGAAATAAAGAAATCAGTCAGATAATAAAAAAGTATTAGACATATTTTTTTGCTGTATCATATATAAATAAATATATATTACATCAATTATATTAATTATAGCTCTGAAATAACATTATAAGACTACACGAAGCTAACTTCACAAACACAAAGATCTGCGGCGCATTCTGCACTTCCTGTTTTACCCATTCTTATAATATGATTAACTAAATTTCAGAGATGAAGACGCAAGCGCAACAAATATCATCACTACGGGAATGCCTGGACTCCCTGCCGCCGGCACACTTCAACTGTCTACAATATATGGTGCAGCATTTACATAGGTAGTGTGGGATGCTTCTTTATTTACTAGGATTTCATAATTTAATTTTTCTCAATAATACTGTCACGTTACTAGCTTTTGGAGCTGGCAATACTTATTAGTCGCCCAGTGTTACCAGCAGCTGCTTCATGATGACCTTGTTCTTTGTTGGAAGAATATATTTACTAACATATTCCTGTTTCGTGTCTCGTACTATTTGTACTATGTGTCATAGTGAATTTCACTGATTTAATTTTATTTTAAACAGACAAGCTGATAAACACACTGCAAATTTTGTTAATTCCAATGACATCTTGTGACGTGATCTCAAATAACGTCATAAGGGTGATTTTGATCAACATAGGTAGTAAAACAGCGCTGTGATTAGCAAGAAACGTTAGAAATATTTGAATTTCTCGCGTTAGATACATCTGAAAGTGAAACATACGGTCTGCTCCCTGCCATTTGCCCGCTAGATGGCGCTGAAGTCAACATTTATAGTGTTTAACATGTGTAATTGGAACACTCGTAGGAGTAGTAGGTAACAAAGAAAATAATGATCTTAACACTTATTTGTTGTACATTTATTCCACAGAGTGTCACAACTGGCAGACGTAAACAAGATGAGTGCTCATAACCTAAGCACAGTTTTCGCCCCCACCCTGGTGGCCACACCGCCAGCCATCACCGACCTGGCTTTTGAAATACGCGCCTTACAAGTACTAATCGAACATTGCCCTCAAATATACTACGGTAATAAGTGAATTGGTCTGAAAAACATCGTTGTTTTTGGTAATAGATGACATTGTGAATCTGAAAGGTTGTAAACATATACCTAAGTCCAATAATAATATATTACAATACATGCACGCGCGTCAATAATTTCAATTGTTTCAGTTACTGCCACGGATCTTGAGCGCTGACCTTTAAGTTGAGCAGTAATCGCTTTTGTATAAAGTGTATATGCGCTAACTTACCTCCCCCACTAATGCCTCCAGCATCCAAGATCCGTGCCGGTGCTTATACAAAGACGTAAGTTACATGAAGCGCTCATGGATTGGATTTAACTGACTAAAAAAAATATAGGAATTGTAGAGATTTTTGAGCATTAGTTTATTTACACACATTTATAAAGATGTAAGTAATTACCTAACATTTTTGCTTTTGCTTACTGTAACCCAAAAAGACATTATTATGACTGACTTTTATTTGTATAAGGGTCAGCGCACATTGAGCAGCAAAATGCTTAACCGGTTTTCCTGTTGAAATTGAACTTAATCACAACTGAAATAGAGTCTAAAATAGCGAATTATCTCTTGCATGCCATTTTTAAATCTATTTTAAGTCGTAATTTGGTTGATTATGCTGTGTGCGCTGACTATAACCTACTATACTTGTGCTACTGAAGTAGACTGATTTTTGTTTAAAGTAATAAGGTATTTACGTGTATTTTATTCATAACTACACTTTGCGTCATGTTAGTTTGCCGCTCTGAAACCAGACTGTCCGACGGACAGCATGTTACACTGCTGTTTAAGTATAGACCAGCTGTGCTCGCGACTTCGTCCGCGTGGATTTTAACAAAATTTCATGGGCTTTTTTTTGAGCGGTACCTAAATATGTTTCTCATATAAAAGTTGCCTATGTTACACATTAGAATATCAGGTATCTGCCAGTGAAAGCGCTATCAAAATCGGTCCAGCAATGCAGGATATTAGGTGCCTCGTATACACAAACAAAAAAAACATACATTTTAATGATTGTGTTTTGTTACTCGTATAACTACCGTATAAATGCATTTAGTGAAAAGCTCTTGACATTACAAAGAAACACTTACATTTTATTTATTTTATAGATATTGTAAACTGCGCAGTCATTTGCATCTACTTGAGAGCGGCAAACTTAGATGACACGAACTGTATCTACCTTTTTTGTTATTCTCATGTAAATCATATGTATAACAATTTAGTCAAGGTATATCTCGTTTGATGTGGAATCCCATGTTCAATTAAATAGTAAACATTTAAAAATTACTAAAAAATATCAAGCATTTACTTAGGCTAATAAACATATTATAATGAGGCACAAAAGTGCATGTACCGTAAAATGGGATTAATAGAAACGCAGGGGTGGACCGAAACTAAACTTTGAAGGGGATTCTTGCATTACTTTTAACATTTTTTGTTACTTCAAAGAGTCTTATTTTTTTTGAAGAATTGAAATTAAAAATTACATTTACAAATTAAAAAATGTATTTTTAGTAATAAATAATATTTAATCAATGTTCGAATCTCATATTAAGTTCCGTTTCGATTCACCGCGGCGTTTGAATTCACCCCGATTTACCGTAATTAAACTCATTGGAAATTATCTCACAAATTAGTTTGTAAGTTAGTATTATGTGCAATATATTATTTATCTGTATTCTGAAAATGTGATATTGGAACATCGGTCTTTCTAAAAGAATATCTTCTTTTCTACCATTCCAGGTTGTGTACCTACTTAATAATAAGTATTTTAACCAAATTACTATGTTATAAGAAATCATGACATTATTATGGAGGTCCTTAGAACTTATATTTTTTATTTGTGAATTATTCACAATTTTCTTTCGACTTAACATACAGGCTGTGGTAAAACAACTAGGTATTAAATGAAACCAATCAAAAGTTAAAAACTGAATTTGCCACAGCCTGTATAATGAATAAAAGAAAAATATTTTTAATCTTCAAGTTTTAAAATACTATACTTGCACCAAATTGCTAAAAAAATCTCGTGATCTTCACAATTGCTCTAAGGACCCCAGGTTTATGTAAACTTTTGTACGTTTGTATGTAACTATAGAATTTTATTCGCTTTATACATAAATAAAACAGACTAGATTTTCTATTCTTTTTCTTTTATTTACCAATAAATCACACTTTTTTCCGTTTCTTCTTGGGTTTGCCGCTATCACTGCTATCAGTGTCATTCTGTTGGAATTTCTTCAAGTCAGCACAAAAAAGTACCTGTAACCAGATAATTAAAACATTTGTGTTTCATAAATTGCGACATCTTAGAAGAGTAGAGAGAGACCAAAGAAAAGATGGATGGATTGTGTGAAAGATGATACTAGGATGATGATGGTTATGATGATGGAAGGCTAGAAAAGAGGTGATTATTGAGATGACGGTAAGTAGAAAACATGCTGCGCCGACCCCAAATAAATTGGGATAAGGGCAGGAGGATGAGGATGAAATTGTGGCATCTTTATGGCGCCTGTGGCAGAGAAGTTGTGTGGAAATCGGTTATCATGGTATGGACACGTGATGCGAAGGAATGAGGATCATGTTGTGAGAAAAGTTTTGAGTATGAATGTAGAGGGTTACAAGAGTAGAGGGAGACGTTTAAAAAAAAAAGAGAAACAGTAAAAAAAAGGGACATGGTAAAATAAACACAATTATCTTACGGTGTGAGCCCATCCTGCCATATCTCCATACAGCATTCTGAAATGATCCCCTATTTCTGTGTACATCTTTTCTGTGACATTCTTCTTGCCTCTTAAATGTGGGAGATAGTTCTGTGCAGCTATTTGATACACGTGGGTGTCTACGGGCAAGGCTTCTAGATGGTTGAGGGACATCAGGCAGATGCAATCTGCTACCTGAGAAAAATACAGTGTAAAAGTGAGAAAAAAACTAAAAAGAACAAAAATAGTGTGAAATCACACCACATAATTGATTGTTAGTGACGCAGAATGTGTTTTGATTTTGAGATATAACACTTAATGGTTACCTTCGGCCCAATGCCATGCAGTTTCATCAGCTCCAGCTTGGCATCTTTATACTTCATGTCTTGTAAGCTGTCAAACCATTTGTCTCCTCCCCACTCTACTATTTGAGCGGCAGACTTCTGTATGAACTTGGCTCTGTATCCGAAACCAAGGTTCCTGAGTTCCATTTCTACCTTGAATTGACAAAAACATAAGAAAACATATCTGGCAAAATGTGGGTATACTGTGAGGCATGGTTGTGCCCTGTCAAAGTGTGGTAAAAATATACATGGCCGGAGCTGTACTTGCGCACTTAGGGCTTCAGACTACCAAAACAGTTTAATTTCATTATTCTATTACAGACATCATAGGAAGCATCCTTTGAAGACTACAATTATTGGCCTATTATGACAGATAGATGATGTAGATTTCGTTTCACATTCAGTTCAACCTAACTTCGGCATTCGGCCGAAATTCTGTGTCGGTGTTGTCTGGCCTGAAGATACGCGTGGATTACGCGAGCTGCGAGCGGGGTGTAAGCACCAATAATTGTAAGTAAGCGCGTAAACACGATTCGACGTCTCACCCTCGAGAAAGTGCGGTAAAATACGGTTCAACCGATCTTTTAATTTTCACCGAATGATCGGCCGAAGTTCGTATTCAGTTACCACATCCCTAGAATAATTACATCTTATAACAGTTTATTATATTTAAGTTCTTACCCCTGATAAAGACAGTTTCTCGACCTCTGGGAATGCATAGAATGTTTCTCCTTCATATTCACATATTTTTTCACCATAATGAGTACACAGCTTTTCTACCATTGTAGATATCCTGTAACACAAACACATTTTCTCAGTTCATACATTATTATAACTCAACTCTAAAATATTTTAATGTTTTGAAAGATTTAGATGCTTTATAAAATAACAAAATTGCAAATTAAAATAATTTTACACATTAAACGCCATATGACCGATAAAATAAATTTTCTATTGTGTCTCATTGTTGGGTAGTTAAGGTGTTACAGACAGTCAGTTGAGTTTTAAAGTGAAACTTTTATTACATTGCCTCAAACTTTTTCGTCCATCTATTGCATGTCGCGTGACGGTCGGCCGCGGAGTACGGGTAAAGTGAAAGGCGCTCGACAGAGCAGGGTTGCCAGATGCCGAATTTTTTATCTCGTACTAGGACTGTCAAATATCTCGTACTTTCAATACAAAATCTCGTAAAAGTATAAATTTTTAAAATCTCAGGCCTTAATTTAGGTACACTATGCACTATAACTAGCTAGCCTGGGGTAGGAATCTTCTTTTAGTTTGGGACCACCAAATGAAAAACATTACTGTAAATGATTCATTTTTTTTAATAATAGTACCAAAATCTTCAAAAAAAAAAAAAAATATTAACTTAAGTAATAAATTTTGTAGGCACTTGCTACTAGTACATGATTTTAATTATGGTTATAATTGTTATTGATATGTAATGTCAGGGGTATTGGTAAAATCGTCTTCGTTTTTATTGTATAGTTTTTCAGCTGTCATTCTGGAATACATTTCTTGAGATGGTTCGAAATATATACAATTTCCTTTGCGATCTGGGCCTTTTGCACTTTCTGCAGCTAAAAGTGTACCATTTACTGTTTCTGTTATAAGACGATTTCTAAGGTCTGTTTTTATTAAATTGGTTTTGCTAAAAACCCGCTCACAATCTGCATTTGCATGAGGCAAAGACAGAACTGCGAGAGCAAAACTGGCTAATTCAGAGAAATGTTCATTTTTAAGTAACATTGCCCAGAATTCATCGGGTTCTTTTGTATCTTGAAGCTGTTCAGGGTAGCGAGCTTTTGCAATAGGTAATCTTCTCCACTGATCGTCTATCTCTTGTTTTTGGCTGTCATTAAAAGACGCACTTATGCGTGGCACGACTTCCATGAGGGGCATCAATGTTGGGACGAGATCTCTGAAATTGTTGGAGAGAGCTGATACAGGTCCTAGAGCTTGTAGTTTTGACAGCACAGGGTCTTCCATGTCGTAACGTTTTTTTATTTCTAAGGCACTAGTACTGAGGAAATTTCTGCAACTTGTGAAAAACAGTGCTTTTTTTGCGGGCTGCCTGACCACATCCGGATGTTTAAGCATTTCATAAACTTTAATGCCAAGATACATTACGGCGTCATTCAATTGAAATTGCTCATTTTTAGGATCTACTTCACTAATATTCTGCTGCATAACATATTCTCGTTGTAAGTAACGCAGAAGAATTTCTTGATATAAATCTCGAATTTTATCATACAACTTGTGAATAACGACTTTTTCATTCTGGAATTCCAAATTGAATTTGGTAAACAAAGGCAGTGACCAGTCTAGAAAACAAAAGTATAGCTTATGAAAAGGATCGCATAGCTTTTCTAAGATGAATATTGCTCGATTTTTCACCTCTGCTTTCACTTTGTGTATTGGGTTCGTAGTGAAATCAATAAAGAATAAGCGCAGTGCTTCCCATTGCTCCAAGATTCGTGAGACTACTGCTGTTAGAGACAGCCATCTTGTTTGAGATGGTTTCAATATTTTATGCGGCTCAACTTCAACAAATGATTGAAAATTGCGGAAATCAAACTGGCGTTTGTCACTATTTTTAAAGAAGTTATATATGTCACGAGCCAGTTGTTCTACAGATTCCGGAATTTCTTTACAAGCCTGACTTGCGCATAAGTGGGCTGAATGGCAAACACATTTTGAAATAACGATCCCTGGTAAGTCTCGCGACAAACGAGTTTTGACTGAATCATTATCGCCCATCATGACGTTACATCCGTCCGACCCGAAGCCAATCATATTTGTAAGTGGCACATTACGGCTGGTAAAAGAATCTATAAGCGCTCTGTATATATTTTCAGCATTCGCCGTAGGAATATCATTGGTGTCTGTATCCTTAAAAATCTTGTACAGTTCCCAAAATACGCTGCAGATTTTCTGAGCATCATAGTCAAAATAACGCACTACAACACAAGCTGTTTTGACTGTAGATACATCTGTAGTCTCATCAGTAAGCGCTGAAAACTTAGTTAATTTCAATTTATTCGCCAAATCAACTTTGTGCCCTTCCCCAATAGCATTTTTTACAATTGCTGTGATTTTAGTACGCTTCAATTGAATTTCTTGCACTAATTTAGAATCGGGAATAATTTCTTTTAACAAATCAGTCAAGTGGTCAGCCACAGAAAAAGCAATATTGTGTTCTGCAAAAAATGCAGCTAGTTTTATTTCAGCTCGATCCTTTTGTTTGTTTATTTGAGTTATGCCTGTCTTGAATCCAAATAAAGTCAACTTTTGGGATTGTAGACCCGATGAACCAGGTTTGTTTCTCAAATGTTTCTTTGATTCGGCATGTGATTTGAGATTTGTGATTTCAGCAACCAGAGAGCTTGATGGACAATATGCACACTTCGCTTTCTTGGGATTTTTAAGATCTGGCTGCAGCCAGTCTCGAAATATCGGATTCCTTGACCATTCATCGCGAAAAGTTTGCGAATGATGTTGAAAAATCGTGTTACCTGTTTTCTTTGCTGTCCATCCTCCCTTTTTTGTTATTTTTCTAGGTGGAGTGGATGAAGATTCACTGTCACTACTCATTATGTTAAATTAACCACTGAATAATTAAGGTGAAATTCTATAACGCGCTGGACCTTCAACCACTATACGCGTAAACTTCAATGTCAACTTAGTGTAATACATTTTGCGGGATTCCCCGATCAGCGACTAAAGATACATTTAGTGATGAGGTAATGAATCTAGTGATGTGCTTAGTCGAGTTTGTGGTATGGACATGTAAAGATTACATGTCCATCTTTAAATGTTTTTGGTTTGTATTAGAAACATTGTTAAAAATCTCGTAAAAAAGTGTACGAGTTTTTTTTATTCTCGTTTCTCGTACGCTAAATCTCGTAAAGGTACGAGATTTCTCGTACATCTGGCAACGCTGCGACAGAGCAGCCGAGGCCAATATGGCGGCGCCTGTGGTTGGCATCAGCTGACCGTGTAGTGTGTATACTATTACTCATTCATGCCAGTTGTCCACGCTATTTGCTTTCAGGTCTTTTTTCTTTAAAAAAAAAGTTGCCCCACTCTAGGAATTTCACCTGTTTCGTGGGTGCGTTTTTAGTAACGTTTCACTTATACCATGGTTTCAAATAACCACATTTTTTCTTTTTGCCATAAGATATAGAAGCAAAGAGTGTACAAAATATTGAAATGAAAATATTTCTATTTACCGTGATATATGATTATTCTGGCTGCAAATAAAAGAGAATAAATTCTCCACAAGTTCTTGACGTAACATTCTGATGCCATAAAACTGTTGGCAGGCCTTCCCGAACAGTTCATCTTTGTCCGACCATTTCTTATAATATTCCCCTAGGTTTAAATCTAGTCTAAAATAGTCTTCAAGTATTTTTTCAAAATCTACATCTTTGTTTTTACTTCTGCTGTTTGCATTTGATGTTTTTGGATTCTTGTGTAGGGATCCTATGACTTGGTATTGTAGATGATCATCATCTTCACGTAATTTCCAAACTGTTTTTGAGAAAACTCCAATCCATTCATTATTTTCTTTGTTGTGCGTCCACCTGAGGAAGATTATCAAATGTATTTATTTACATACATATTTAAACTCCGACCCACTGACTCATGCTTTCTTCCCATGGGGCAGAAACTACAGAACGCCAGCTGCTACAATCCTTCCATTTTACTTTTGCTTTGTTTATGTTCATACATCATGTCATACATGCACGCCAGTTGCGAGTTCTATGCTTCTGACCTTCCTCAAGAATGTCACAAAAAAGTCAGTGTATGTTCTCTACTCTAGGGTGCCCCCTCTCAGCGTTTCTGCTTACATCTGCCTTATAAAGACCTTTTGTTACTCGCCTTTAATTATCTTAATTACTTACTTACAAATCTACTTGTTGTGTTCTAGGGAATTTATATACATATTAATGTCTGCAGTTACAGGTGTTTACTGCGTCTCCAAGGTCCATCACGCATTATTTCATTTAACATTTAAGTACTGCGAAAAGTGCAAAGGTAGGTAGGAGATGGAAGACGTAATTTATTTTTATTTTATTTACTAAGGATTTCGTAAAAAATGTATACACAAGACGTGACACATAAATGGGTAACAACTTTAGGTATCTAGTACACCAACTACATACTTAAAGTTGTAAATTCAAAGCTGGATAATTATACAGATGACATTACTTTAATATTTAATAATAAATAACATTCATATTTACACAACAAGTACTAACCTAAAACTTTGGCCGCCAGATAACGTCCCCAACAACTGAAGCTCCCGAAAGTTTAATAACAGTTTATTCCAAGTCATCTTTAGTAGTCACTTATCTTATTCCTGGCAATTTCATGTATTACTTAGTTATTATAAATATTTACTTAGACGCAACTTTCCGTTAACCGGTCCAGACAGTTGACAGGCAAGCTGCGTGTGTTGCCAAACTTGCCAACTTCTACCAGGAGCAGCCAGTTAGAAGCTAGAAATTCGCAAAATATTGCTAGAAGCAGCTAAATACTACTTGGTAGGTTTAAAGTTAGTTTGTAGTGTTTGTGTATGTTTGTTTGTATAAACAGTTGGATCCTGATGTAATTATTATAAACCCGAAAAACAACGAGAGCAACCGAGAGTGCAATATCAAAAGCCAAGTGACAAGCAGCGGCACCTGTTTATAGTTTTGCATTTTTCTCCCTATTTCTATACGGATGGCGTCGCCCGGCGGTGAGCGGCCTGAAAACAGTACGTAGCGTGATGTTACTCCCTATCTTCTTTGAGAATTACGCTTTCAAATTGTCGCAAAAACATGTCTTCAAATCGAAAGGTAGTTCCAGAGGTAGCGCAGTCAAATAAAAGAACCGTCGAAATTATGTAAGTGACATTAGTAACACTTTTTGTGATGAATCTCTGATTTAACAATATATATTGGTATTTGTTAGGAAATTTCAAGTTCATAAGTCAGTGGGAAGTCAAAAAATCTTTTAACAAAATTTTGTAAAAACTGTTCCCTTTGGTGGCTTTTGATCTCTTCTTCCTTTGTTTTCCTATATTTTTCTATCTCTCTATATTTTTATCTACTCAACGAGCTCGAACAAAACCTCACTCGATGGGGTGAGTCAACATTTTATTTCGCGCCCTCTTTAGTTAAAAAGCCCCCTTAAAAAAATATGAAACTATTTTTTGTATGGCCCTGGGACAACAGGAAAATTAGAAGAATGTAGCTCCAACCGTTTGGTTCAGGCTTCAGGTTTATTATTTATAAAAAAAGTACAGATAATCTTATAAAAACACGAATTCGAACTTCCAAGCTACTGCAGAGTCAAAGTTTGTATTTTAAGCTCTATTGTTTTCTAACTCTGCTAGTTCTTAAGTTCTAAGTTAATAATAATAGTTTATTTTCTCCACAATATTATTCTTAATTGCTAGCCTTATTTTTACGGTGAAATATAGGAGGGGCAAAATATTGTGGGAGACTGGTGCCTAAACTAGGCTAAAGGCCTGTATTTCAGGTCACCGAGACTCCTCCATTTAAATTTAACAAATTATGTTATCTACGAACAGTATGCAATTAGGACATGTTTACATTTTTTAAAAGCTTGTTGATTATGGTTGTTTATTTTATTTTTAGTTAGTATAGTTAGTATCAAGGTGGGAGTTCACATAGGTTCAGTATAAGGTTGTATGTTATTAAAAAAGCCATTGTCGATTGTAATAACTGTGTATTTATTGAATGATTGTTCCAGTAAACCATGACATTTGAGCACAAAAATAATAATTCATACTGAGCTTTGAATTGCAAGAACCTTAAGAAAAAATGAATTTTGCGGGCTGCCACTACGCATTCACGTTAATGCGACTTTATACCACATGGAATCGTGTTCAATGACCTTTCTTGTATTGAGAACTGTAACATAGCTATTTTCTTACTACGTTATACTTCTTAATACAAAAAAAGTTTGAAATACAAATCGGGCTCGAAATTAGCCTTGAACTTATCTTTGGCGGTTAAGTTACGCGTGTATTAAGGGTTTTTACACGATGTAACTGGGCAGATCCCAGTTGAAGCGAAAGTTTTTCCGTTTCGTCACGATCTCACAGTTAGTCAATTATAATGTGTGGGTAAATCCCCCAGCCTTCTTATAATACATGTTTCGGAGCAGACGCACAACGCATTTTGTATCTGTTTGGAGGTGTATGTAAAATGGTGAATTGACTGACGAAAGTACTTGAAGTTTTGCATATGATTAGGTACAGAAGCTAGAACATCAATCTACCCCAAACCGTCAAATTTCGTTGATAGTTTTTCAACTTTATCCCGAAAGTCTGACAACCAGTCTTACCAAGGGGTATCGTGTTGCCCAGTAACTGGGCTGTGGAGGTCAGATAGGCAGTCGATGCATGTAAAATACTGGTATTCAGCTGCATCCGGTTAGACTGGAAGCCAACCCCAACATTGTTGGGAAGAGCCTAGGCAAATGATGAGTTTTTTCAACTTTCTTGCAAAAGAATAAGATGCATGTTCAATTGGGAAAATTTTACAGTTTGGCTGTTTGGGATAGTTCAATTTGCTGCCGTCTGTTTCTTATACAGTGCAGGTATCCACTAGGAAACGCTAGGAATTTTCATCCCTAAGGTGTAACATAGGAGATGAAAGTTTGTCTGAAAGTCCGTCTGTTTCGAAGTTAGTATCTTAAAATTTTGTGTTTAGGCTGTTGATTGAAGATTAATATACACGTGCCCCGTCGTTTTTGATAAATCATAAAATAAAATAATTGGATGAAATTTTGTATTTAGGTAAGTTGTTCATTCACTTAACTTTGTATTCAAGTTATAGGTAACACTTCGCCCGCGACTTCGTTCGCGTGGATTTTGAACATTTCCCTTCGAAACATCCCCTCCTTTAAAGCTTAGTTTCGAAAATAAAAAATTGCCTCTAGCAGTCATGAATAATGTACCTTACTAACACTGTTTTAGAATTATCCATTATCCAATATTATAACCTATAAACAAATTTTACCTCTTTATAATATGTATTAGTATAGATAATTGAATCGATATACAATCATTCAAATCAACAAGGTGTAACAGAATACAAACAACACTGAAATCTCGGCAAAATGTACTGAACAGCTGATTCTTGTAAAAATGTTGATAATCATGAGTGCAATGACCCCTTAAGAGGTATTGCCTTTATTTTGTTACACGTTGAAAACAAAAAAGAAATAGGTGCCTACTCTACGCGGACGAAATCGCGGACAAACGCTAGTTTAAGTTATAATATGAATATTTTAATCACACTTTTACATAAATATGCGCATAACTTTGAAGATGTTTTGCGAGACTACATAAAAATAATAGCAGCTATCGTTCGTTGTTTTTGATATTATCTTATATGAAGTAGTTCGCCCTCTTTTAATATTACTGTACGCTGTCCCACAGAACAAATAAAAAGCAAATTAGAGAATATAACTAAGTAATTAAATCTCTTAATTCATTTAATATACATGTGGATTATATTTTTAAATATTTGAGTTTAAAAAAAAGAATATATTAAAAAATTTAAACATATAAAAATAGTAGACCACCGATATCGGGAACAGGGTCAAAGCTACCGTTGGTTTGAGTTGCAGAGACAGGAACCTCCTCACAATACGAGCCGTATCGAGGAGTACTGCCTTCTGAATCAGGCTCTTGGTCCAAACGCCAATTGCGAGCGTCGCGAGATGGTCGTCGGAGCTTTTAGCCATTCTTTAAGTATTTTTCCATCTTTTGTGAAAAAAATATCCTTCTGCGTTTCAGAATTTGAGTCATGCAAAATTAAATATTTATAAATTAAATAAGTAATCTAAGTAATAATGACATCATCATCCTCCTGCCCTTATCCCAATTTATTTGGGGTCGGCGCAGCATGTTTTCTTCTTCCATACATCTCTACTTGCCGTCATCTCAAAAGTCACACGCCTCTTTTCTAGCCATATCATCTTTCACACAATCCATCCATCTTTTCTTCGGTCTCCCTCTACTCTTGTAAGCCTGCACATTCATACTCAAAACTTTCCTCACAACGTGGTCCTCATTCCTTCGCATTACATGCCCATACCATGACAACCGATTTCCACACAACTTCTCGGTCACAGGCACAACTTTCAGACTTCCTCTTACATACCCACTCATTTCTTATTCTCAGTTCAGCTAAGTAATAATGACATAATAAAGCTAAATAGTCAGTTTACTTTATTTTGTAATACAAGTTGTTTTATTTTAACTTATCTTCCAGTGTACGATTAAAAAAAAAAATTATTTGGATCTCCAACAAAGAATGTACACTGAATCATACCTCTTCATCACCTGCGTAGCCCTTTCCCAACTATGTTGGCGTCGATTTCCGGTCTAACCGGATGCACCCGAAAACCAGTATTTTACATGGAGCGACTGCCTATCTGACCTCCACAACCCAGTTACTGGGCAACACGACACCCCTTGGTAAGACTGGTTTATGCCACAGCTGTTTATTACTGAGACGGAAGGTGAACTATTGGATTCTTCAAAGTTAACAAATTAAATCCAGTTAGGTAGGTGTTTTGTTTCCATGTATAAATGTTACTGTAAAAGCTTGAACTACGGTCAATCTTAAGATCTACCAACTTTTAGTTGGTAGTAAGTGCCGCACTACTCTATGATAATCGTTATTTTTGAACTCTTACAATAAATCACTCAGTATATCTTAGGTTTGACCACAGAGACACGGTAAATGTTGAGAAATAGTGATGTATTTTTTTGGTTGGCATTTAAATGACAATGAACTACCAAATGATAAGAACAAATAATGAATAATAATTTAGACAACGTAGGTTTCGCAGAATATTGATTGTTCATTTAACTATTATGTATAAAAATCTTTTATTATTATCTTTTATTATTACTTACCTGCAGCTATTGACTTGTAACTATAATTTTTAATCAATAGTTAGGTTGTACTTGTTTTATACCCAAAACCAACATTTACTAATCAATATTTGTAAAACTTAGCACGTGCCAAACTCGTATGGCAAAATTAATAAATGTCATCTTATTTTATATCAAACCATACTTTTCCTAACTCACATTGGTAAAGCCTAAGATGTACCAATATTCGGGCTTGGGCAGTAACATATAGACTAGTTTTTAATTAAACTATGTAATTTATTATTATTATCCGTCTGCGGTCACGTTGTGTTTGGAGCACGGCCGACATTCTCTATGCCGCACAGTGACCGCTTGGCGCCAAACTGATATTACCAAAACGTGTTCCTATTTTCCTGTACAAAAGTAAAACAACGAAGACTATCAAGTTCGCAAACAGAATGACGTTCATAGAAAATAGTCCTTGTTTTTTGATACGTACTCAAATAATAAGTCTTGCTTGTAATGTTGGTACACCTCTGCCTAATCCTTCGAGGAATACAGGCGTGATGTTATATACCTATGTATTCAAACATTAAAGAAATGTATCGAGATTTATTGGATTCGGACGTAGGTACCTCGGAGCGGGATCGTGAGAGAGCCGATCCCGCTCGGAGAAGAAGGCGTCGAGGAGGCAACCGCCTTGATGCCTGAAATGCCGAGACCCCACCTGCATCATTTAACGCAGGCGGGATTCTGGGGTCGCGGGTGCTCAGAGTGGGGACTCTGGTCACCCACCGAATGACCTCAGGGAAGACGGTGGCGTAGTGATCACGTGTCGCCATGCACAGCGAGGTTCAGGGGAGACCTCTTAACCGTCTCCTCAGGGTTGTGCCCTAACAGGCGTTGCATAGAAGGGCTCCCGGAGTGGTCTCTTAAGAGGTAACGGGGCCCCTTCCATGTGCTGATGGTGATCACCGGAGTGGTTTTAGTGAGGTAAGAGTCACGCACTCCCTGGACTTTTCCCCAAAAGTCCGACCTCATTTTTATTTTTGTTAGGTATTTGGATTATAACACATTTGATGACAAATGAAAAAACCAAAGTATAGTATCCAGTTACCTTATCATTATACAGTTAAATATAAGTTGTCAAACAAGACAGGTAGGTATTATACAGGATGTTCGGCTTTTGACTGTTCAAACTTTTACTAAAACACAGGCTTGATGAATATTTCACCCCGGAAATAATTAAATATAAAAAAAAGATGTAGGTAAGTACTTTTTTGTTCAAAATGTAAGTGACAATATCGCGGTACTAACACGTCCTATCAAACTTTCGTTTCAAACAGCTGTTTTAAGGGTTCCGTACCCAAAGGGTAAAACGGGACCCTAATCCGCTGTCCATCCGTCTGTCTGTCTGTCCATCTGTCAACAGGCTGTATCTAATGAGCCGTGATAGTTTAGACAGTTGAAATTTTCATGAGAACAACAAATACAAAAACATAATAAAATAATATTTAAGTGGGGTTCGACTACAACGGCCGTTTTTATGGATAATGGGACGGAACCCTTCGTGCACGAGTCCAACTCGCACTTGGCCGGTTTTTTTGTGTCGTTCCCAGTGCGAAAGTTGTTCATGACCATTTTGAGTTGTGGTCGGTAGGTATAAGTTAGTACAGCCTGTATATACAGTAGTTGGTTTGACTTTTGCATGCTGAGCACGCGTTTAGTCTCATACACGCAGTATAATGAATAAGATAATTTTATAAAATTAAGCTTAATTTGAATGACTCCAGCCATCTTGACTTCTTGAGACAAAGCGACCTTGTCGAGTAAATGTTTTACTTGAAGACGAGTAAAAAAAATAACAATACTCAATCATAATTAATTGTATGAACCAAACGTGTTTTTTGTCATTTTGATTTTTACCTTTTTAAATATTTAAATCACGCAATGTATCCTCTGTGGTGAAATAAAACCAGTCTTATGATGTAACTGGTTATGACGTATGATTCGTGGTCACAAATTCAAAATTTGAACGCTTCGGTCCGGGTCAACGTGGGTTTCTTTAGCTCTGTAGGGAAACTGGCACAAAACAGAAAAGTATTTGAATATAGAATAGAACTTCCCGCCTCTGTTCAAGCTGTCATTTTTAAGAAAAAAAAAACTAATTAGGCTGAGAATCAGCACTATTTGAAAGTCAAAATTCATTCAAGACATTTCCCCAAGACGCCCACCCTTCATCACTTCTAAATCATTATTATAAATCATTAAATAAAATAAAATAATTTGCCACATATACACACCAATATGCAAAAAGAACCCAAAATTAACTCAAGCAAAGCCTTCCAAACTGAATAAATAATAAGCCTCCAGGTGTAAAGGGCGTGCCTACTGACACGTGCACTGCTGGAATAAATCCATAGGGCTGTGACTAAAGTTACTAATCATCAAGAAGTGTTGGGAAGTTCAAACGTATCTCCGTTATAAGACAAAGTTTACCTTCGACTGACTCGTTCGTCTAGTGGTCGGAGGCGCTACTACTGAGCATGAGGTTCTGAGTTGTTTCCTTGGGTCAAGCAAAGTACGTAGTACGGTTTTTCCATCGGGAAGTGCCCAGTAGCAGCCCGTGAAATGTGGAGACACTCTCTGCCTTACCCTGGGGAATATAGGTGTGATGTTTATATGAGTAAGTTGCCCAAAAGAGCTAAAAGAACACGTATTTACATTATTGACCAAACTTTAGTTAAGCGTTGAACCAATGGCGTACTTAATAAGCTTAAATACAATCAAGTAATAAATGAATTGTTATCGGATTATTTTTACTCTCTGAGTAATTGGGAGATGTCCAAGAAAACCACGCACGCAAGTGAGCTTTTTGTCTACCTATATTTTTAGTCAGCGTGGAATTTCAACATTAATCCTTAAGGTGAACGCGCTATAGTACCCGAGAAATTAAATTGTTCTTAAGTTTTTATTGCAAGTCGCAATAAAAACACCTCACTATTAATTTGCAAGGTAAAAAAAGTTATTCGCTTACTTACGAAACACCATCATTACCTGCATAGCCTTTTCCCAACTATGTTGGGTCGTATTCCAATCTAACCGGATGCAGCTGAATACCAGTGTTTTACACGAAGCGACTGCCTATCCGACTTCCACAAACCAGCTGGGCAACACGACATTCCTTGGTAAGACTGATTGTCAGATTTTTGGGCTTCTGACTACACTTAACGACGGTCAAAGATCTACAAATGACAGCCGGGACCAACGGCTTAACGTGCTTTCCGAGGCACCGATTACGAACGGTCACCCAACCACAGGCTGACCTCGGAGAGCGTAGGTTAACCTTCAATCAACCCGTACGGCTGTTTTTATTTAGCTACGAACTTAACTTACTTATGTAACAAATATGTATTTAAAGAAGTAGGTATAATAATTAATTTCATCAATACAACTCTCTAAGTTAGAATTGCCCTGAAATGTCATAATTCTTTTTGTCTCTGCATCACCCAAAGGTTGACTGGTAGAAAATGCCTATGGCATTAAGTCCGCCTTTGTACATTTGTGTGCTTAAAGTATTATATAAATAAATAAATTCTAATATAACTATAAAAATCGTCATTGGATCCGGTTTAGAATTTGGAGACTTGTGTTAATAATTCTAATGTTTGCGATTTTTTTTTTACGTTCGCTAATAACTTGGAAACCACTTAATCTGAGATCTTGCAATAAACTTAAAAAAAACTAAATGCGGGCTACCCTTGCGCATCCCCCTTAAGTAATTCCAACCTATACATAAGAAGTATCTTATTACTGACTAGCTGTGCTTCGCGATTTCACCTGCTCCTGAACATAAGAGCTGTTTTTTTTTCATACATTAGCGCGTTCAAAATTATTTTTTATTAATATTAGTATCTAGACAGATTAAGGTATTAAATATATAGGTAGGTCTAGATACAAATTATTGTAAAAGATCTGGTATTCAGGAAATAATATGTCTTTAGCTCCAACTGATTTGTAGGATTATCCTTCATTGTGTACACTCAACATAGATGAGTATAATAATGAAAGCAATCTAGAACACGGGCGCTCAACACGCAAACCCACCATCCAGTCCACTAAAGTAGTAGCTAGTTAAGTAAGTGAATACCCAATACTATGTATATTAATAAATACCATCTCTACTTTCTCTTTTTACTCCGTACCCGATACGTGCACCAGGTACACACTGTCCTCGACATACCACAACAGAATAAAAAGTTCAAAAGCCGACGGACCACAAGGAATATGCGAAATATCTGTTTTGTATGGCTCGCTCATCCATCTTGATGAAGCTTGTCGTGAGCCAGTCCTGAGCCAATCGGAGGCATGGAAACACGTCGCTAAGAACAAACATTTGAATCGCAAAATGCGAATCTTAACTCGAAATTTAAAAGTATGGATATGAAGTCAGTGTGTTTGTGTGTTTTAGTTTTAAGTTCACAATTTGTGTGTGGCCAGTACTCGAGTAGTCCTTGCCCTGGTGTTTTTGACTATGAGAATGATGGGAATCATGTGTATGGGAAAATTACTTTGCGGCCAGTGGCGCGAGTGTCTTCCTTAATATTAAGAGTTAATTTTACGGTTGCGACTCACCTACCGAATGTAAGTACTTATCCTATAGAGTTATGTTTATTATACAGATAAATAAACTAAACAGATATTCGTGTCTTGTTAGAGATTGCTAGCTTTCAATTGGTTATTTAATTTCGAGGTATAGATAATAAGTAGGAAAACCAATATTTTTTTGCACCTTCAAAGCTAAGTACTTTAACCTGTTCTATTAAAAAAGTTAATATAAAAAAGAAATACAAAAAAGTATAAGTACCTACTTAATTAAGTATTATTCTTAAGAAATAATCACATTTAATAAAATAGCGTCATTTTATGACTGAATATGACATTGCTCAAACGAATAGTTTTAAAATTATTTTCCTATCTTATTTTAATCACCAAAATCGGTTAGTGGGACAAAGTGTACATCAAAATGTTGAACATTCTACTTTGTCCCACCAGTAGGCCAACTTGGTGGGGGCGAGCGGAATAACTCACACAACAACTGAGTCATAGGCTAGGAGCCATAGGATATGTTTTGAGGCGAAATGAAATTGTCTTTAGTATTTAACTCGAAAAGTAGTCGTAGGACAGACTTGAAATTTGGATAGATCGTTGCATTTTGACCAAAGAGTGTTTATGCATACACTTCGTATCAAGAAGTTCGAATAGGAACGCAAAACCTAGAGCGCTTTGCGTGGTTTAAATAAATAAATTCGAAAAAACAAAACAAAAGACTGAACCACGGCGAATCGTGGCTAGATTCTAGCTAATAAGTTATAAATAATTCTGAAATCGCCAATACGCCTTGCGCAAGAGTGGTCGTCAATGCTCTGCCTCCTGTGTCTGAGAAAAGGCCTTTGCCCTGCAGTGGGACAGTAATAGGTTGGTATTATATTAGTAGTAGGTAAAAACTATATAAAAAAAAGTAGAAACATAACCTGATTGGCTGCTTAAATCAGGGTGTGCTGACGGAATGGTTTGATATACAAGTATTTGTGTTTTAAGAAATCTCATCATAGTCAGCTATTATGATTTAAAAAAACTTTTCAAATGATTTTTATGCGTATTTTTGGGAGTAAAATAACATTTCAAATCGTTTTACGAGACAATATTAACACAGTAAATACACAAGAACACCGACGAACACGTCGGTAGAAGCTACTAAATAAATATTTTACTTAGTTACGTGTACAGGAAAAGATTAAAGAAAATTCTTGTAAAGAGTACCTACCTACCTACACGCAAACTGCCGTCACTACTCGCAAGGTCTGCATTCACCACTGTGTTCTCTTAAAACAGCTGCATAGACACAAAATAACAAAACCTGATATGTCAGTAGGTAGTTGAGAGTTATGATCTATCAGTTTGTCCACACAAACACTTAGCTATACAGGTACCGATGCGTAGGCCACGGCTACGAATGGATACGTAGGTAAAACAGGAGTGGCTACGAAAGTCTAACTGCTTGCTACGAGTGCTACGAAACTCGAAACAAAAGGTACGGTAGTTTGTCTAGATAAAAAATGGCCGCTTTCGCTTGTCTTGATTCTCAGTTTGAAATTATGAACAACTAGTTTTTGCTCGCGTGAGGAAGTGGGGGGTTAGAAAGAGACAAAAAGTAACCTATGTCACTCTCCATCCCTTCAACTATCTCCACTTAAAAAAACACGTCAATTTGTCGCTCTGTTTTGTCGTGAAACACGGACAAACAGACACACACACTTTCCCATTTATAATATTAGTATGGATGAGAAGCGTTAAAATACACGCATCAAGTCCCCCTCCTCGACAGTCTTAGGCCTGTATCTCACAACCATAGTCGAGCTGACAAAAAATATGTGGCTGTCGTTGATGGATTGTTGTACAATCGGATACCAGTTGAGGTACCCTCCATAGAGCTGCATTCATTTTGTTGGTATCGTGACTGGTTACGCCGCCGCTGGTGTCCTAGTGAGATATAGGCCTAACAACAGCACTTAAATACTGTCATAGTTAAAAGGGTTTTGTCAGAAGTAGGTACTTAAAAGATTGTAAACAAAACATCTACTAAGTACATACTAGCGGAAATATCTGTGTAAATAATAACACTAAGCTACAAAATATCAGATAGTGGACATTTTCTAAAAGATGCAATGATAAACAAGTTTCTACGAGATGACGTGGACGTCGTATTTACCTAAAGGAATAAATAAATGTCAAGCTAAATTAATGCATATACATTTTTTATTATGTCCATGTATTTCGTAATATTATACAAATCGTATGGTTTTGTGTATAAAAAGAGATGATTTTTTCGTAAACTATTATTTTCAGAGTTTCGAATAACGATTAAATTCCTCCTGTTTTTGTAAATGACAAAACTGTTAAAAAATGAAATATAATAATAGGTCTTTACCTATGAAATTGCCGTTTTGTATGAAAAAATTTAAATGAATTTTTTTCATGTATTTTTTATTTGTATTAATCGAAGTAATCACCCATGCAATCAATGCATCTTTGCCAACGCAGTGGCAGTTTATTGATGCCCTTCTTAAAGAAATCAGTTGGACGGGAGGCAACAAATTATTCAAAGGCATTTTGTACTGCCTCTCGGGTATTGAATTTTTTTCCCGCCAAGAAGTTATCCAAATTCTGGAAAAAGTAGTAGTCTGTAGGCGCAAGGTCTGGTGAGTAGGGCGGATGACGGAGAGCTTCCAACCCCAGTTCTTGCAACTTGGAGACCGTCTGCTGTGCAGTATGAGGTCGCGCGTTGTCGTGCAGGAGCAGCGGAGACGAGCGATTGACCAATGCTGGTTGGAGATGTGCCAGCTTCTCCATCATTGTGTTCAATTCTTCACAGAACACATCTGCAGAAATGCTCACCCCGTTTGGTAAGAAGCTGTGTTGAATCACACCGGCGCTAGACCACCAAACAGTGACCATCACTTTTCTTGGGGTAAGTTTTCGTTTAGGGCATTGTTTAGGTGCTGAACCAGGATCTAACCAACTTGCTGAGCGCTTGCGGTTATCAAACAGAATCCATTTTTCATCGCAGGTAACAATGCGGTTCAAAATTCCTTCATTTGTGTGTCTGTTGAGCAGTGCAAGGCACGTCTCGACGCGTACTTCGCGCTGGCGATCATTGAGTTCGTGGGGCACCCATTTGTCAAGCTTTTTTACCTTGCCAATTTGACGCAAATGGACCAATATTGTTTTGACGCTAACGTCGAAAGCTGCTGCTAATTCAGCCGTAGATTGTGTATCATCAGCTTCCACAATCGCCTTTAATTCGTCATTGTCGACCAAAGTCTTCGGACGACCGCGAGGTTCATTTTTCAGGTCGAAATTTCCAGAACGGAAGCGAGCAAACCAATAACAGGTAGTGCGTTGGTTTGTAGTGTTAGCTCCGTAAACGTCGTTGATGTTGCGTGCCGCTTGTGCCGCGTTGCTGCCACAACGGTACTCATATTCCATAATTACTCGAATTTTTAACGTATCCATGATGACGAAAAAGATTTAAATGCGATGAAAATGTAACACTAATCAATAAACAAATGACTACTTTTGGAAAAAAAAAACCATGTTTTTAAAATAAAATTAATTTGAAATTAGAATTCTTAGCCAAACAAAAAATATTTTGATTTGAAATGGCCAGTACTGCAGAACGGCAATTTCATAGGTAAAGACCTAATATAAAATAAATAATCACAGGGCGTCGAAAAATTCATCCGCATCACTGTCAACGGGAAAAGTGCCCAGAAGGCTGGCAGCACTGCCACGTTGAATGGCAATGCTGATTCGTTGGCCAAATAAAAGATCAGCCCTTTAATGACGTCAAAAGTCGACCAAACGTTAGTTTTTTTATTAAGCAAGATAATTATTAAAATGTAACGGCTTTGTGACCTACGTTAATGTTAATAAGTGCACCCCCATAAAACCTTCTACGTTATCCAGTAATAAGACCCAGTTCCCTCTCCCGGGAGGAAATGCTAGTCATTCTTGTGCATTTTAACAAAAACATATCACATGAAATGGAAGTAATTTAAAAATGAAAATTGGTGATAACATAAAGTTTGTATTGGCGAGTGTGTGTGCGTGTAATGTGTGTGTGTGAGTTTAGTGCTTAAGAAAGGTGAGGCCTATGTCCAGTGAATGTCTTTTGGCTGAAATGTTTATGGTGATAGAGATTATATTTAAAATAATATAGCTCTTGTAACTATTTGCTGTCAAAGTTAAACTTGTAATAATTTGTGATCAATATTGTCGGCACGGTTGGCGCATTGGCTGAGCGATTGGCTGCTGCGCTTCGTGTCGTGGCTTCGATTCCCGCACGGTACAAATATTTGTATTGCCTACAGGTAGTTGTTCCGGGTGTGGTTGTTTGTGTATTTGAGTTTCAATGTTTGTAAACGCACCCACGATACAGGTGAAATTCCTAGTGTGGGGCAATGTTTAAAAATATATTAATTGTATATGAAAATGGTTGTACTACTAGGTACTGATTCTTATAAATAGTTACACTGTGATTAAGAGAAAAGGAATAGTTAATTATATAATAAAATAAGCTATATGATTATTACGACTAAAACATTTGGTTTTATCTTAGAAAATTTAATTTCCGTCTTTCACGCCTAAACCACTGAACGGATTTCGATAAATTTGGCAGAGAGATAGATTGCACTCCGGGAAAGGACATAGGCTTCTTTTTTATAAACAAACCACGCGGGCGCAGCCGCGGGCGGAAGCTAGTAATATTATAAATGAGAAACTTTACTCTGTTACGTTTTCACGGCTAATACTTAATCGATTTTGATGAAATTTGGTACAGACTAAGATTGAACCACAAGAAAAGATATAGACTACTTTTAATCCGCAACCTTTGTCTGCATCCGCGTTAACCGACAGTTACGCGTACGAAGTCGCTGGCAAAAACTAGTTACTAAATAAAAAACAATTGCTGTGTGTTTACTTCCAAAAAAATAAAAATGGCTGAACCGATATAGTTTGTGGGTTCCTGAATGGTTTAGATTCTCAATTGCAGGTGGTTCTGTTCGCACGAGGAAAACATCTGCAGAACAATTGAAAACGTCAAAAATCCATGTCATCTCGTGCCGTCTCAGCGAAATTTCTATTAATGTTATAAATTTGCCAAAAATGTAGGTAATTTAGAGGTATTTTTGACATATTGAGACTGAGATTAGAATACGAACGTTCTTAAAAATACGGGATTTGAAGCAATAATTCAGATAAAATAGGCCAGCTTAGAAATTCCTAAATCTAAATATGCAGCATCCCTGAAGCATATTGAATGATAAGTTCGATTTGTGTAATAATAATGTAGTGAGCGTTGCAATTCAATAACAAAAGTATAGCGATTAGAGACTCTTAATACTTCCACTCCCTAGGTACCAACCTTACCTAACCAAAAAAGGGTCAAATTCTGAAAAGAAGTATTCCCCAAGACTGCCTCATTAGCGTAGTTGTCGTAAATGCTACTGCTGAGCCTGATGATGGGAACCTGGGTTCGTTTCCCGGGTCGTTTGTTGGTACTTTCCATCTGTAATTTTGCTAAGTTGTAGCCGGGAGTCTGTATATGGGCCCGGTTGGTGACGATAGGCTCGCCTCTTATTACGTGGGATTTAAACATAAAAGGCGAAATGTGGCTGTTCTATAGATAAACCTCTGCCTAACCCTTCGGAGATTGCAGGCGTGATGCTATGGTATGTTAGTTCTTCTCAGATGCAGGGATATTTTATCATCGTCATCATCATCATCATCATTGACGACCGATGTGGCGCGGCGGGCGATGGTCCGCCTGCGACGCAAGAGGTTGCGGGTTCGATTCCCGCCTTGGGACAAATGTTTGTACGATCTACAAATATTTGTTCCGGGTGTTCTGAGTATTTGCTATGTATAATAAAAATATCTATCTATGTAATGTATTGTATTAAGTATATCAGTCATCTAGTACCCATAACACAAGCTCTGCTTAGCTTGGGGCTAGATGATGCTGTGTGGATTGTCCAGCAATATTTATTTATTATTTATTTATCTGCCTAGCCTTTTCCCAACTATATTGGGGTCGGCTTCCAGCCTAACTGTATGCTGCATTTTACACAGAGCGACTGCCTATCTGACCTCCACAACCCAGTTACTTTGTAAAATGATACCTCTTGGTAAGAGTGGTTGTCAGACTTTCAGGCTTCTGACTACCAGTAACGACTGTCAAAGATTTGCAAATGACAGCCGGGACCAACCGCTTAGCGTGCTTTCCGAGTCACGATGAATCTCGATATGTTACGAACGGTCACCCATGCCACACGTTTTTATTTAGCCACGAGCTTCTCTTTAATTTACTTAATTTACCTACTAAAAAAATATTGTTCCCTACAAGATTTTTTATGTAATACCCTACTATGTAATACTATGTAATATATAATAAAATGAAAAAGGTCCGTATGGCGTATTAATTATTTAATTGATACTTACAACTTAGTGCTACTTAACGTAAATTTAATGAAATTGGGTTGAAAGACTTAATAAAAACTTAACGGAACTAAGTACTGCTACTGATATCAATTTTTTGTTGATTTTTCTCATTCGGAAAATTTAAAAGTGCATGTTAAATATATAGACAGATACAGATGACATGCAACTCCATAGTTAATTGCATTCACTTGAGTTTCTTATTTATTAATCAAAAAGTAGTCTTTAGATTCTAAATCAATAAGATAAATTAATTCACTAACATTCAGGTCTTACGAAGAAGCATAGAGCAAATTGCCGGTTAGGCTGTATGCAGAGTTAATGATAAGATTAAGTCAGGTTAGTATGGGAAAATCAGTTATCATTCAAAGAAGTAAAAAAAATGTGCGATAGAATGGCTATAAAAGTCGTGGAAATAATTGAATGTACTTAGTTTTTTTTTTATTATAAGTAAATACAAGTTTTTTGGTCAAGTTTAATCCTAACATTATTTTTCGAAATAACCTTACCTACGTGTGACGTAAATCGACATGAACTGGAAAAAAGCACAATACTCGATAAACGTACCATTTTACAGTCGAAAAATCAGACGAGCGGCTATGACAAGATCATGTGACTAATGTGTAAACCGAGAATTGCCTTAATGGCCTAATATTTTCTAAAAAAAAACAAAAAACTTTTAGGTAGGTTTGACGTAGTAAGTTTATAGTAGGTAAAACGTTATTTAGCTGCTTGTTTCCTTGAAAACAATAATAAATAATAAACAGCCGATGAGAAATGACGTCAGAGAGCACCCGGAATCAAATTTGAAATTCGAATTAATATTCGCTCAGCGCTAATAAACCTACATCGTCATTAGTTGGAATGTGCAATTTTAATGTTTTCTTAAACAACTATAGAACTCTTTGTTTTACATACATACATACATAACTCATGCCTTTTTCCCATGGGGGTAGGCATAAACTACAGAACGCCACTCTTTGTTTTAAGATCATAAAAATACATTTAAGACCCTCACAACAAGCGAATGGACTTTTGATGTTTGTAAAACTATTATTTGCAACTTTCAAATTTAGCCCCCAAAATTAAGCCCCATCATCAAGAGGATTTTATATCATTTATATACATTGTACATCTAGATTTATAGCACATTAGGTAATTCTCTCCCAAGTTTGAATTTAATCAGTCCAATAGCTTCGGAGTAAAGCGGCTGACTGACTGACGGCTAGGCAGACAGAGACACGAGTGATCCTATACTTCCTTTTTATTCGGACGCACCTACCTACCTACGACCATGACCATATCTACTATCAGTACCGTAGAGCGCAGAGATACCTTGGGCCTCGGAGTGCTGGGGCGGCGATTCCACGGTCGGTGATCGGTACCCAGAAGCTGGCCAAGGCATGGCCATGGAAATCGTACCTTGTGCGTTACCCGACTTCTTCATAATAAGTTGGAGCTGGCTGGCTAGCCCAGTTCGTTCAGCTACTAGTTTTTGCAAAGTGGGCGCAACTTGGAAATACCAAGCGGCCGAAAAAATGCCTATTCTTTTACAGGAAAACGGCGCTCGTTACAGAAATTCATACAGTAACAATGGTGGGGAATATATATTTCTTTTTTGGCGAGGTGGAAACTCTGTCAAATTTTAAATTATTAGCACAACTTAAAAAAAAAATGGCCCATCCAGACGCACACAGATAAATGGTGTAATTATTTGACAGCGTCATTAAAATAATAAAACGGCGTATTATTAACGGAAGAATATTTTAAGAGCATTAGAACCCGTTTAGGAAGACGAGTGGACCTGTTCTTGGTACCAGTAGTATTTATGTATGGTTTTTTTTAAGTTTTGACTGTGTCGTAAATCTCTGACATTTACAATTAACATTAGGATTGTGGCCTTCGATTACTGTGACTATGGGCCTACGCAATTTTAGGGTTCCGTTCCTCAAATGGAAAAATCGGAACCCTTATGGGATCAGTTACTGTCTGTCAGTCCGTCAGTCAAGAAAAGGGTTGTCTCAGAGACGGGAAGAGGTATCCAGTTGATCTTAATATAAATCAGCTGCCTAGCCTTTTCCTTACTATGTTGGGCCGGCTTCCAGTTTAACCGGATGCAGATGAATAATAGTATTATACATGGAGCGACCACCTATCTGACCGCTACAATTCAGTCACTGGGCAACACGATACCCCCTTGGTAAGACTGGTTGTCAGACTTTCGGGGTTCTTACTACCCGTAACGACTGTAAAAGATCCACAAATGACGTGTTTTCCGAAGCACGTTAAGCCGTTGGTTCTTTGGAACTAAAAGAAAAGAGAGGTTGCGTAGTGGACGTTATAAAAGGTAACATATCATCACGTCGGGCAAATGACCTTGTACTATTACACAGACCTAGAACAAACCACGCAACAAAAAATATAAAATACGAAGGAGCCCAACTTTATAATTCCCTACCAAAAAATATTAAAGAAACCAAAACAACTTTACATTTTAAACAAATATTAAAAAAGCATATCTTCGACAGCCTCAACCTAATTAAATAAAATATTTTTTTTTTTTTTTTTTTTTTTTTAAAAAACGTTCGACCAAGGTCGAGCGCGTTCAAGTATCTGTTTTCGATGTACCCACTTACCCAGATTTATTAAAGTAGCAAATTAATATCTGTGCGACGTGCGCCCTGGACTTTTATAATTAATTTTAAGTAATAAAACATTGTTTCTCGACAAGTGATTATGTAAATCTTAGAGAAATAAATGATTGTGAACCGTATATATCAAAACCACGTCAGAGGACTACTTATACTACTTCTATGCTAATATTATCCTTCTGGGTAGGACGTAGGATAATTTTTAATCCGCGACTTTATTTGCATTCGCGATAACCGACATTCAGGCGAATGAAGTCACGAGCAAAAGCTACTATTATTATAAGTGCGACAGTTAGTGTAAGTATGTATGGATATTTGTGACTCGTTCACACAAAAACTTCTGAACGGATTTTGATGAAACTTTACTGTGTTGATACCTCATACTAGATATCTACATACGCAGAAGTGGGTACGCGGGTGGCTGCTAGTCTAAAATACTAATACATGGAGATGCTAATTGTGTCATATGAAGTCTGAAAATTCACATAAACCATTATCTGTGGAGGGGCCCGGGGGCTTATGTCGATCGTCACCATATCACGGTTGTGCATTTTCACATTAACAAAACATACATCAATATGATACATAATAAAATACGGTAAAGACCTAACGGCTCAAATCAAAGTGTACAGTATGACTAAGTGCTAATTCATACGATGCGCACACAACTCTTACAGACATACACAATGAAAGCCAACATTTAATGAGGTGTTAGCTCTATAACTACATTTTAGGAGTGAATAAACGCCTGTAAAATCTCGAATCATTTAGATTATAAATAACTTAACATTACGCCTGTATTCCCCGAAGGGTAGAGCAGTGGTGCACCTATACGTAAATCCACATTTCGCCAGTTATGTTTAAGTCCCATGTATTAGGGGCGAGCCTATTGCCATCAACTAGGCGCGGATCCAGACTCTAATGAGATGCTAAGCAGAGCTGCTAATGAGAAAGTTCCTATTGGAAAAACTGAATAATACTTTGCCGTAACTGGGAATTGAGTCCAGGACCTCACACTCAGCAGTCCCACTTGGGACCACTAGCTATAAATATAATATGTATCTATTTTGAACCGTGCGGATATCATGATCTCCCTAACTTTTTCCCAACTATGTTGGGGTCGGCTTCTAGTCTAACCTGATGCAGTTGTAGACCAGTTATTCGGTACTATCGGGGTATATCAACATACTCGTACTCTTTGGTAAGACTAGTGGTCAGACTTTCGGATTTCTGTTTGCCCGCATCGACTGCCAAAAGATCTACGAATGACCGCCGACCCAGTGCTTTCCGAGGTATGGAAGGCTCTCGGTAGGTACTAAAAGGAACCTTACAGGCATACGGGCTGGGAGGATATTCGTTCTTGCTGCTTCCAAACACTCAAGCGATTTTAGAATGGTGTACACTTAATCCCTAAATAAATGGCACGTTCTTAAGTGCCGTTTGTTTTGGCCCGAGCAGATTTGTTTTAGAGACGCACTAATGTAAAGACGTACGCTAAATAAATAGAATGAAATCGACAGAGCCCTTTCATTTAAAGGCTCTCGACAAAAATAAATATTATTTCATTAAATTAAGTCTGATAATTGAGTGGCCCCCTAAATCCGCGGACTAGGCGCGAAGTGACGGATTTCACCTGTCTCCGAATTCTTAATTAGGACGTGTCTCTCTGGCTCGTTTGGCGCAGTGGCTGAGCTATACGGAAATGGCTGCACGGAAAATATATTCGTATCCCCTACAATTAGTTGTTCCGGGTCTGGCTGTTTGTGTATGTGTAATTTAAATGTTTGTAAAGACACCCATGATACAGGAGCTATTCTTAGTGTGGGGCAAGGTTAAAAATAAATACTTACGCTGTTTTCCAACACTATTTTAAAAGCGGTGGTGATGGTGATTACACAAAGTTCAGCTCATGCCTGGTTTCGATCCCACGACCGCTGATGCCTGGTGCGCAGCGATGGTGATGATAATAATGTTGATAGCGAAATAGTTATTGTGTAATCTGCTATTCGTTACATAAAACAAATGGTTACTCACATCATGTCAATAAATCTGTCAACAGCTCGCGGACAGAAGGTACGTGATTTGAATATGAGATAATATTTTCTCATACCTAGTCAACTCATAAAAGGAGGTGTAATATCTATATGTGTTACTGTAAAAGCCCGAACTGCGGTAAACTTATTTTGATTAAATTTTATTTTTATTAAAAAATATTTAGATTTTTAGATTACTTTGGATTTTTTTTAAATTGAAATAACTATATTGGAGTACCTTATCGTGTTCTTAAGTGTATGGTTTATGGATTGAATTCTTAAATGTCTTATAATTAAACGTACATTATATTAATTGCATAACTAATGGATAAGTAATAACGATGTAGGAAGGGATCAAACAAACGCAATTATTCAAGATTAGGTACGTATCGTTCCCTCGGTAACGTTTAGGTTGCATTCAAAAATGAATTCCGTTCATTATCTTTTATCGATGCCATTAGTTTCGTTACACGCAAAAGTCACTGAACAAATTCGTTTATTTTTTTTAAATCTTTGTCTCGAAAAATTTCAACAGATCACAAAAAACAGTAAAAGGTGTAAATTTGTGGGTGGGCTTCAGTGGTTTCGTTTGATTCATTGTATGCTACCGACTTCCGAAACTAAAGTTATTTGACACCTTTCATTGTTTTTTTGGAGTCTGTTGAGTTCTGGATTCTGAATTCTGACGTTCTGATTCTGACTCTTGTGAGTTTTAAAACTTACCCACGACTTTTCCAAAAGATAATCTTCTTTAATAATTAAGTGTCATTGAATATCCTATTTCCTTAAATGTCATTTTATTTTTCTTTTCCAGAATTACGTAGGCCGCATAGATGCACATGACAGTGCCAATTTCCTTCAGAGGTATAACCGGGGGCAAGCCGTCAATTACCTGGTGCACTTCCCCGTGACGTCACCGCTGCCGAAACTGACAGCGCTGTCTGTCAATGGTGATATCATCTGCTATGGGCCTGGAGGTAAATATGCAATACCTTTCTTTTTTGCTAGAAGGGCTAGTGGGGTTACTGGTAACCCATGCTAAACGTAAAGAAAGCTAAATGCATTAAATTACGACAGTTCACGTTAGGCTGGTAACAAATAATGTACCGTACCTTTTGATAAAATGTTGGATGCTGGGAACACACTAAGAACACAAATAAACGGCCTATCTCAAGCGCTGCCTTAGAGCTCTGCCTCTAGATAGATACTGGATGGTCTACGCCGCGGTTTTAGCACGGATCTTTACTTATCGATCGAAATTAGATCAAATTACGGCCATTTTCAATAACGGTATCTCAATCAGAGATCTGAAACTGCTGCTTCTGATTCGCCCTCTCAAGGATACAGATTGCAAACTTGGCCAATGATTGGCTACAAACAAAGATACATTGGGATTGAGATATAATGTTATTGAAATCGTGATGTGATGTGAAAGAGTTTTTATTTTAGACAGAACTTCTTATTTGAAATTCGTCGAATTTTAACAAAAGATATCGTCATTTCAAATTAGATTGATATGATTATTTGAGGGCGCTGACCCCCATGACGGAAATTGCAAATTCTCTGGGGGCACTGACCCCCTACGACAATAGTAGGGGGTCAGTGCCCCCAGAGAATTTTGACCCCAAAACGTGTCATTTTCATATATGACACCGATAAAATGTTGATCGTAAAAAGAACCGTACTTGCACCACGGGCTTGTAACTGAGCGAGCGAGCTTAAGTGAGCAGGCATGCTTGAGTGAGCGTAGTAGATCCCTTGAGCAGATAATGTTATTGGGATTTATTTTATCGGAATAGCTAAGAATCTACTTGCATTTCTGAGGACTTAAATATGTAATGCCTGTCAAAACGTGGCTGTACAATGGGCCGCACGTCAGTGCTAACAAAACCAGTAGAAGCTGGTCTTGCATTCTATTGAAACTCTATACAACTCTGTGTAACTAAGTAAAGGTTAATAATATGAAGTGTTTTATTTATTTTTCTTGCCTAGATTTGCATTGTACTTAGTTTCGTTACAATTTTACTCAAGGAAAAGGTTAGTTAACCTAACCCTTCCCCTCCTTCTTCTTCTTTCTTTATTTTCTTCTTTTTTTCTCTTTTTGTTTATTATTATTCATTTAATTCAGACAATGGCCATATTATGTACTTACACAAAATTAAAATTAAATATAATATTACAACTAATATGCATTAAAATTACATACACAATGACACACACAATTAAATTAAATACACAATGTCATAAATACAATTAAAATTAAATACAAAATGTCATACATATAATTAATTAAATATAAATGAAATTATACACATTACAACAATACGGTCAAACAATACGAGGAGAAACGCTAGTATGAAGCTGCATCCACCTCTGCAACAGGGACAGGTCCCACCGCTCGGACAACGTTTCTTTTTATCTTAACCTTTTCCTTAATTTATCTCATTAAAATTATACAATTATTAATATATGAAGAAATAAAATAAAATAAATAATCATAGGGCATCAAAAAATTCATCCGCATCGTTGTCAACGGGAAAAGTGCCCAGAAGGCTGGCAGCATTGCCACGTTGAATGGCAATGCTGATTCTTTGGCCAAAGAAAAGGCCAGCCCTCTGGTCACGTGAAGAGTCGACCAAACGTTTCGCGATTTCTCGAAAAACTAAATGGGCACACAAACCTTTTCCTTGAGTATAACGAAATAGAAATACATACATAACAATGATTACTGAAACTAAACAAGTTTACAAGTAAAATGTCTGGACCTGTGCGAGGATAAAAAGGCTCCACGGGAATACGGACTTGATACCTAATCCTTACCACTTTCTACTTTCTTTCACAGATAAAAATACATAGGCACATAGCTACATTTACATTAAGCATCTCATATATCTCCGAGTGGCATACAATAATATCGTCGATGGGCTTGCCAAAACCTGTATGCGATTGTAGATTTTCTTGATTTTTATGTTATTTGATGATACTTCATTATTTGCAATTTAAAGCATAGTGTATTTTGCACGACTAAACTAAATCTGATATGTGCATGAAGAATACAAAAATGTTTTGGGCTTAAATGAGGTAACACTAAGATATCATTTTTTTCACAGTGTAAAAATAAGATAGGTAGGGTACTTGGCCAGCATTGTACACTTTTATATTTTTCTTTTTGCTCAT
Source organism: Phlogophora meticulosa (assembly GCA_905147745.2). Lineage (NCBI taxonomy): Eukaryota > Metazoa > Arthropoda > Insecta > Lepidoptera > Noctuidae > Phlogophora > Phlogophora meticulosa. The sequence goes on along the minus strand of LR990537.1, from coordinate 11,553,976 downwards.
TCGTTATTGGGGTGTTACTATAAGTCGTCATCATCTGCCTTGCCTTTTCCCAACTATGTTGGAGTCTGCTTCCAGTCTAACCGGATGCAGCTGAATACCAGCATTATACATGGAGCGACTGCCTATCTGACCTCCACAACCCAGTTAATGGGCAACACGATACCCCTTGATATACCGCTTGGGTGTTACTATAAGTGCACCACCATCAGTGGGATTACAGGAGTGATTATATGATATTAGTTATCAGACCAGTCAGTTTTTATCGCCTCCTGAAAAGTGAATAAAATCCACAGACAGGTTTTGGCAAGCGCACTGACGATATACTTAATATGTGTTAATGTGAATGTTAGCACTACCAGGGTCTTTTTTTTTTATTTTTCTTCTCATATTATTATTTTTTGGTCTGGCAGCCTTAGTATTCAGCAAAGACAATAAATTTTTACTATAGAGATAAAATATTGACTGTTTCTATGTTTGTACGGTTGTTTGTGACGGATAAACTCAAAAACTGTAGATCGGATTTCAAAAATTCTTTCACCTATAGAAAGCTCAGCGAATTTCATCAAAGATAATAATTACCTGCTTATATCTCGAGTGGCGTATTTCAGAAGTCTGTGTCCATATCGTCCTATAGGGAGCAGTTTGACTGAAAATCTCGTGGTGGCGCCACTCTTTGCCCTAGTTTCAAATGATGAAGGAGATAATTTGACTCCTCTGGTTTAAATTGAGCCAAAAGGGATGGCTATTTGATGAATGTGTTTTAAATTAATAATAATACCAGCCTGTTCCACTGCAGAGCAAACGCTGCTTCTCATACAGCGAAGGTACCAGAATTAACAAGCACGCTTGCTCAAGGCGATGGTGATTTCAGACTCATTTTAATTTTTAGACTCTATTTCCCCACGATGTCTTCTTACACTGATGTCAGTGCTGTACTGTAAAATAAATCTAATGAAAAAATGCACCAAGGGAATCTTGAAAATCGGCACATTCAGTATCTCTCATATAATACGAAAGCTGGAGCTTCAAAATTCATTTTCAACGTCATGTAATAAATAAACACAATTTATTTTACCAGATGCATCCAACACATATGTCACGACTTTAAGTCTGCAGCATACTTCGTTCCTACAAGGCGGCGCGGGCGGAGGTCCAGTATACAACGACTTTCAGCAAGCACAGACAAGGCCGCAGCAGCGACCACAGGCTAGGCCGCAACCTCGACCACAGCAGCAAACACCACAGGCAACGGTCAACCATGTCCATATCGGAGAGGACGACGCTACGGCGCTTATTTTTACTTTCAATAATATTGAGCCTACTGGTAAGATATTATATGAAGAGAGCAAGGTCATAACTCTCCTTTTAATCTTCAACCCAATATACATATTAACTAGTATCATTGAATATTTAATAATCTATGTATGTTTATATATAAATAAATCCCTATTTCCCTTGGTCAACGCATCACCCGTGAACGGCTGGACCAATTTCGCAAATTATTTTTTTGTTGTGCAAGGAGAAGGTTCTTATGAAAGAATAAACTTTGACGGCACGGTTGGCGCAGTGGCTGAGCGATCGGCTGCTGCGTCGCGTGTCGTGGGTTCGATTCCCGCACGGAACAAATATTTGTATGGCCTACATTTAGTTGTTCCGGGTCTGGCTGTTTGTGTATGTGACTATAAATGTTTGTAAACGCACCCACGATACAGGAGAAATTCCTAGAGTGGGGCAACGTTTTTTTAAAAAAAAAAAAAAAAAACTAAGAAAGTTGCGATTGCATTTGCATTCAAATTTAAGAAAACTTAACGAATATTCTAATATTGTACGTTTACAATTACATATTGGTTAAGATGCCAGTATTAGTTTTTTGCCCGTTCATTAAAAAATAGTAGACACGTATTTTTTTTTTTACGTAAACGAAAGTTGATGTCATTTCACATGACGACACGCGAAGTTATGTTAATATAAGTGAGATGCGTTTGATTTTAGTGAGTTTTTATAAATGAGATAACTAAAGATAAGCAAAAATATGCGTCTACTTTTTTATCATCTATCTGACACACTAAATATAATTTCTTTTCTCACCCGGCAGGCGGCAACATCCCTATTGCATAACCCAACACGTGTAGCATGACCACTATAGAAACGGGTTTTATCGACGGAAGAATAGACAACATGACAGGTTGTTGAAAGATTTCTACCGTCCTAAGCATGGCGATGTTAAAACTGAAGAGAAGAAAGTTTTCTGTTTTCTATTCTCTACAGTGTAAGGGGCGACCCGTGCTCGGATAGAAGAGATGTTAAGTTGGAAAGAAACAACGCTATTTATTCTTGGTAGAATAGTTATAGAATTGGTCATACTACGCGTGCTGTAACCCACTCACAATCCCGATGCTATTTTGTAAAGTCTATTTTCATTGCGTTATCTAAGCTGTACACCGTAGTACTAGTTTTTCAAAAATGAAGTTATGGACAGACCCCAATGTGTCAAATTTTACCAATTGAAGAACCTTGTAAAATTTAGTAATAAAGTTGAAAATCTATCAAAGAACATTGACACATTGGGGTAGCTTGATGTGCTGGCCTCTGTACTACAAATTTCCTTCAAAACCCTTCGTTTTGTGATAGACAGTGAAAGCAATTGGGCTGCTGATGATTAGTCAAACTAAGCAACTTAATTTATTTTCAGGGAACACATCGTACTACGTACTGAACACCTCGTATCCGCAATATACGCAATCAGCACAGCAGTACCAACCGCCGACGCAGCAAATAGTGCACTCAAGACCAGTCTACGAATTTGACGAAGCTACTTTCCAGGTCAATAATCAAGTACCTTTGAGACCAGCCACTCCAGCCTACACAGCACCAGTTACAAAGAAACCAGAACCTGAGCCTGCTCCAGTGACCAGGCCTACTCAAAATGAGTTTTATGAACCCGTCCAGCAGACTGCTACGTAAGGAAACAATATTTTAACATAATGTTTTAATCTGAAGTCTGCCAGGACATAAGCTGACTAATGCTCAACTTTTTTTTGTAACCTTCCTTTAGACTTTTCCTTTAAACACAATCTCGGGAGTTAAATGCAAAACGTTGAAAATAGGGAGGATTCTATGACTGGGATCGACTCCTCCGATTTACTTCATTTCTTGCGCCTGAACGTCAAACTATCTCTTTCCACATTTGAATAATATTGGCTCTGGATCTTTAGTATTCTCATCACATTCAGGCACAGCATCACCTACTCTACAAATTGTATAAATTATACAGTCGCCTGAAATAAAATCGTTCGATCACTTTTCAGTCCAAACCGTTCTCCAGAAGCAATGGTCGAGTGCGGCACAGTTTCAGGCGGCAATAATAGGATTCCCCTGATCTACAATGGCAATGCTTACGACCGGGGAGAATTACCTTGGCTTGTGGCCATCTACAGGAATGATCAAGCTTCTCTTCGATTTATCTGCGGAGGGACGCTCGTGTCGGATCGCCATATTGTTTCCGGTGAGTTCAAGTGTTCCTAACTTACTGTTACACTGTGCAAGATTCGCATTTTTCACATGGAAGGAATGCGGACGACGACTGGGTATAAAAAATCCGTCTCGTCAGATAATATAAAAAATATTAGACACGTATTTTTGCTTTATAATATTACTAAAAAATGACTTGGTTGGGGAGTCGGGGCTCGCTACGTCACTATTCAGTATAAAATCGTCATAGGCGTGACGTTATGCCACATTTATCATAAGGTAAGCAATACGTAAAAAAAGAAAAATATCGATAATACAAAAATAAATTCAGTCACCATCAATATTACGGCGCTATTAATCATGATTTGATTCCCAGCTGAATGCAAAAATGAATATGCAACTGTCTGTTTTGTTTGCAGCTGCACATTGCATGAGGATTCGTGCTACCCAGACTTCCATTAGAGATATAGTGATAAAAGTTGGTGTACACAACCTGAATGACTGGAGTGACGACATCACCGTCACCAGGACCCTTCAAGCTGCGATTATACACGAGGAGTATAATCCTACCACGCTTCAAAGTGAGTACATTAAGATGGCCCTCATTGAATAGCTCTCTATCATCACCATAATTATATAAGAAGATGGTAATGTCCACTCCTGAACATTGCCATATTTTAAAGGAAGTGAGCATAGACTACGACAATTGTTCTAATTAATGTTATCATAAACTAACTAAAACTAACTACCACCTACCACTGTTTGTCTCTGTATCACCCAAAGGTTGACTGGTAGAAAATGCCTATGGCATTAAGTCCGCCTCTGTACATTTGTGTGCAGTGCATTAAAGTATTAAATAAATATATACTTTGAGTTTGAAAAAATGGTAATTAATTCTGTGGAATGAATATTGGTCATAAATAGATACTTAAAATGCTTGTTACAGATGATATTCTGATGTTGACTCTGGACAAACGCGTCACATTCAACCAGTACATCCGCCCTGCTTGTCTGTGGGCTGGCAACACCGACCTCTCAGTGATCGTAGGTCAATCTGGAGTTGTAAGTACCTATCAAATTTAATCAAACATCATAAGTTGGTCAATAAAATGTTATATCGATAATAATTTACTTTGCTTTAGATTGTATAGATTTAAGTTCATCAAATTTATCAGACAGATGAGTTACTGGGGAATGTGTTGCGCCACTTCTTCTTACAAGCGAAAACACTAGGAAGTAGTGAAGGGCGTTTTGGGGGACTGTCTGATTGACAACCTAATTTGAATAAATGAACTTTGATTTTGATTTGATTGAACAAATTGGCCAAATAAGACAGTCATGAACATACACTACAATCCAGTCCTACTGATGATAATCATGTTAACTTTCGCAGGTGGCTGGCTGGGGAGACCAAGGTGTGGGGGGCCTAGGCAGCCAAGGCGAGCCCCACAAGGTGAACGTCCCTATAGTCAGCACCAATGACTGCAGGGCCAGCAAGTCTCTGTTCCACGAGCTAACCTTCGACACTACCATATGCGCTGGTATGTACAATGACTATTATATAATAAAACCATCCTGTCACTGTCCCACTGCAAGGCAAAAACCTCTTTTCTTTTAGAGTAGTCATCTTGCTTGCTCAAGGAGGGTTGGCGATGAAGAATTATCTATCTTATGATTAAGACTTTTACAACATATACTAAAAGTCCAGCCTCAAGAAGACCGCCTCTTGACCGCTAATAAAGTACTTATGAATCGAAAAACTCACATTCTACTTGCCCGGATTTACAGTCACAATCCCGATCATGAGAGGCCGGGGCTTCATTACTAGTCGTCATGTCTCAACATCTCTGGGGTATTACGACACGTCATCATCATCGTCCTGTCCTTTTCCCAATTTATTTGGGATCGGCGCAGAATGTCTTTTTCCATCTCTATTTGCCGTCATCTCAAAAGTCCTCCCCACCTCCTTTCTAGCCATATCAGCTTTCACATAATCCATTCATCTTTTCTTCAGTCTTCCTCTACTCTTGTAACCCTCCACATTCATGCTCAAACTGGTCTTCATTGTTTCACATCACATGCCCATACCATGACAACCTCTCGGTCACAGGCGCCACTTTTAGACTTCCTCGTACATAATCATTTCTTATTATTCTATCCATTCGCGTAACACCACACACCCTCCTTAGAATTCTCAATTCAGCTCGGAAACCCTAAAGTCTGACAACCATTCTTACCAAGGGGTATCGTGGTGCCCATTAACTGGATTGTGGAGGTCAGATATGCAGTCGCTACATGTAAAATACTGGTATTTAGTTGCCGACCCCGACATAGTTGGGAAAAAGCTATGCAGATAATGATTTTGTGTTGTGGATTCATTACTTGAGGCCTAATTAATAATAAGTGAAGCGTTGAAGGAAGAAATCGTGAGAAAACCTGGGACTTACACATAGTTAATATAAGTCTTAAACCGCCAACCCACCTTGAGCAAGCTTGGTGATTTATGCTCGTGCCTTATCAGTATGAGAAGAGGGATTTGCCCTGCACTGGGGCAGTAAGAGATAAGTATTATAACCTTTTAATTAAATAATATCACGTAGCAGTTAATATCTGCCTGTTTTGAGTGTTTGTAGCCTAAGATGATGTTTTTCTTTGACAGGTGATCGGAAAGGTTCGGGTCCATGCGTAGGAGATTCCGGAGGTGGCATGTACCTGCTTGTAGGCGGCAAGTGGACGGTCCGGGGCGTCGTCTCCGTGTCCCTCCGTGACAGCAACGGAGACGCCACCTGCAATCTCAACGAATATGTTGTGTTCACAGATACAGCGCAGTTCTTGCCGTGGATTAAAAAAGCAATGGCAGAGGTCTAATTATATTAAAACCTATAACTGTTTAGACTGGTACTGGATGCTGATACAGTACAGGAGTGCAGTACATGGGATAGTTAGCATAGTAGAATTTGGAACTGATAGAGTACTTTTTACTAAAGTAATGTGATGTACAGTCAATCGTACATCAGTGGTAACATTTGACATTGATAGCGCCTTTATTTCGTAACAGTAAAGGTGGTTTTTGTAGCGCTAGGGTTACTTCTGATGATCGTAGGAGATGGAAGATACTGAAACGATGGAGGTTGCCAAAATTTCGTCTCACCGCAGAGGTGGTCTTTTTATGAAAGCACTCTAACATAGTGATCCAAACCTTTTCTGCTAATATACCAGTAGACGAAGGATCTTATGTAAACTACTGCAGGCGAAATAAGTACCAGGGTTCAATAAATAATAATAATAAATAAAAGCAGGCTGTTACTGTCCCACTGCAGGGCAAAGACCGCTTCTCATACAGAGAACTTAAGGCGTGTTGACGATTTGAGACATAGAATAGGTAACGTAATTATATGGCCAGGTAGGACTCCTTACAATATTTTCCGTCACCGATGTCAGTGAAATCTAAGATAGACTTTCAGAGTACATATGAATTAAAAAAGTCTCATTGGTACTTGACCGGATTTGAACCCCCAATCTCGTGCATGACAGGCGAGGCCTTAACCACTGGGCCATTACGACATTCACACAATAAAAAGTGAAATTTGTCTATGTACTAAACTGTTGCGTTTTTATTGCTTTCTACTCATTAAATTATCCGTCCAAAGTCAGATCAAGTCGAGCTCAAATAAATAAATAAGCTCAAAGTAGTTATCGTATAGTATCATCTGCCTAGCCTTTTCCCAACTATGTTGGGGTCGGCTACCAGTCTAACCGGATGCAGCTGAAGTATTTTACATGGAGCGACTGCCTATCTGACCTCCACAACCCAGTTACTGGGCAACACGATACCCCTTGGTAAGACTGATTGTCAGACTTTCAGGTTTCTGGCTACCCGTAACGACTGTCAAAGATCTACAAATGACAACCGGGACCAACGGCTTAACGTGCTTTCCGAGGCACGGAGGACTCTCGATATGTTACGAACGGTCACCGATCCACAGACTGACCTCGGCAAGCGTAGCTTAACAAGCTCAAAGTAGTTACTAATAAGTACGATAAACAGTTATATTATAAACATCTAATTTTCCATAGTTCTAAGGGCTGATTTTTCAATAGTTCGCTGTTTTTTATCAAACTTCTACCTAAACAATAAATGTGACGATTTAAATGATTTCTACTCAAAAACTGTCAAACTGAGGTCAAATCGCCATTTCTATCTTCCAGAAATGAATTGGATGATTGAAAAATCGAACCTTTAGAGGGATTTCTATCCACACGAGTGCCTTGAACGACAAAGCGTTGATGAATCGTCGTCATATTTCATACAAATATCCAGGATTTGGTCCAACGACGTATTGAAATTACAGTTCTGCGTAACGCACTCGTGTGGTTTCGGTCTAAAGGCGGAGACTGTCTTGCAACGGTTGTTTGTAAGACGCGCAGAACGCTCGCTTTGAGCACATGGGTCAAGCGCGCTCCTTTTCCTGCAATCTTGTTACATATCGGCGATACACTAAATGTGGAGAACGCGGCCTCCGTAGAGGTTGTGTTCTTCATTAATGTTGTTTTTTTTTTTTGGAAGAAGAAGTATCAAATTAATATTAGACATAATTGCACAGAATTATTTATAAAGAAGTGCTCAACAAGGAATTCACAAATAAGCCGCCCGGTCGAGTGGTCGATCGGCGCTCGCATCGAGCGTCTTGGCTCGCTACCCTGGCCACTGTAACGCATTAAAAAAAAACTCGATACATTACAAACAAACGTTGCAAGTCAGACTCCGCCTTAAGGCTGCGCTAGTCGACGGGACGCTCAACCACGGTAATATTATCATACAGTATTGCAACTTCATACAAACGGACGAAACGCGAGCTATACCTACGCGCCTCGATCCTGGGTTGCGCTCGGGGTGAAGACAGTCACGGCTGTATCGCAGTGTCGAACGGACGGTGTGTTGTTTTTTTAACAATAACCGCACGATTTTTTCTCTAAAAATCAGTTAATATGACGAGTAAGAAATATTGTGCTGTTTTTGGTTGTATGAATTCGTTAATAACGCATCCAGGCATACGTTTTTTAAATTACCTGGAGACTCTGAAAGGTAAGACTATAAAATAATTTTACTTACTAGTAGGTAGGTACATAATGTGTGTCTTTTTAATGGATAAGTATTTTTTTATCTCACGAAAACAAAGGTGTTTGGATTAATAAATAAAGCGAATAGAGTAACGGAAAGTTATTGAAACGAGTGAAATAGGTAGTTATATGCGGTTCTGAATGAATCATGATACGGTAGGTATCTACCTACTTACGCTTGTGTTAAAACTTCGGTGCATGTGTGTTTTGTTAGTTTGCATAATGCTGGAGACGGGCAGCCCTAACGCATGTTTACGTACCGCGCGGCTGTAGGCATTTATTTCTGAAATGCGGCCGAGTTACAATACTGTATCATAATATTACCGTGACGGGACGCTCAACGGGTCGAATTCGTTTGTTCGTTTGTTGGTGCGGTTAATAAGCTGTCTCGACGAGTAAGCGAGACGCACGATAATGGCGCAGAAAAACGTAATGAAGAGACCTTGGAGTATGTAATGGTGGGGTGTTTGTAAATAAATACTAAATGTAATTTTAAAATGAGTTTACCTGACATCTTGAATAATTAATTAGACTTTGCCTTTACGAATTATGGTTTCAAGATCGCTTTATCGTTCTGTTATTTATATCCGACCAAATTTGCGTTCATTTAATTATGAAACACGTATATCACGACACTTTATATCCTTGAAATTACATTTTTTTTTAGCTTAGGTATACAGGCATGCCCAACGATAATAAAATCGTCGTCATGCTCAATTAAGGTAGTATGATGCCAACCAGTTGATCAACAATGCCGACTAGCGCATTCTAAGTCTACAATTAAATAAATAAATATCTAACTAGTTTAGTATGTAAATTTTAGTTAGGTACAAGTGATTGACAGTCAAAATGTGCATTTTTTAGTTTATTTTTAAAACAGAAATCTTGCCGCAATTTGAGTAATTTTGCCGCTCATTATACTTAAATAAAAAAAAATAATCTTGGTCCAAAATGTAAGTAATTATTCAAACGTATACATGTACAGATCAAGAGTATTTTGTATACAGTGAATAGGGACCACCAAAATATTGTATTCTGTTAATTCAAAACAGAAGGTAGATCTATGTTCTCTATAGAAAATAAGTATATTTTAATATCTGACTCGCCAATAAATAAATTATAATAGTTTCTCTTTTTATTTTTGTTTCATGCTTGTTACCTTTATAAGCCATAGGATTCAATCATATTAGGTAAGGGTGTCGTATATTGTATCAGTCTAATAGGTATGTATCTATACCGCAGCCGCATTTTTCATTTGTCTTCTTTTTTTTTGGGACAAGCCTACCACACTATTCCCAAACCACTGCAACTCCTGAAAACCAGAATCAACAGTGGCGACCACCAGAAAAGCGTCGAGACAATGAAGTCTAATGAGTCGCGGAGAAACAATTGGACTGTCTTGTCTTGATTTTTCATTAGTCTCTAAGAGAACGACGACCGATGTGGCGCGGCGGTCGAAGGTCCGCCTGCGACGCAGGAGGTTGCGGGTTCGGTTCCCGCCCTGGGACAAATGTTTGTACGATCTACATTTATTTGTTCCGGGTGTTCTGGGTATTTGCTATGTATAATAATAAATATCTATCTATGTTATGTATTGTATTAAGTACATCAGTCATCTAGTACCCATAACACAAGCCCTGCTTAGCTTGGGGCTAGATGATGCGGTGTGGATTGTCAAGCGTTATTTATTTTATTTTATTTATAACTTAGTATTTTATTTATAACTTTACTCGCTACCTCTTCCCGTCTCTCAGAAAAAGGGTCTTGATAGACGTCCGATGACAAAGTGAACCAAAGGTAACCTAGTGGTAAGGGTTCCGTTTTTTCATTTGAGCTACGGAACCCTAAAACTCCATAATCACGGTTAAATAAAAGGTTAAACCCAAATGCCAGATTTTTTATCAGTAACTACTAATACCGAGAACAAGTTAACTCATCTTCCTTGACGGGCTTCAGAGCTCAGAAATTATTCTTCCGTTAATAAATACGCCGATTAATTATTATTATGACACCATTTCAATAAAAAAAAAACAAATTTCAATTTTTATCCTCACATCAATAACACACCACACTATTTTCCTGTATAGCGCGGTACAAAGCATATGTATATTTTATACAAAACTTGGTACTTATAAGAAAATCTCTTTTGTCCTTCTACTTAATCCCAGATTCTGAAACACTCAAAAACAATTGACTTTTGACCTCAATTTAACATGGAGGCACCATGTGTAATACACAAAGAGAAAGCTGAATTAAGTACTAATTTTAATATGTATTTGGAAGATCAAAAATCAGCCTAGGGTAATTTAGTACGAAGCCGTCAGAGTATAGTACTCTACTACTACTAAGTAGTACAGTTAAATATTTTATTGGCAATAACCTAGGTGAGTCGAAAGTGCCTTTTCCTCCTACTTAACTCAAGATCATATGAATCACCCAAAAGCAACCGATTTTTGACCTCAAGTTAAAAGAATTGCTGGATGAAAATAACACACGAAGGTCTTAAACACAAATTATAACATACATTTGGAAAATCGAAAATCAGCCTAGGGTACTTCAGCAGAAAATGTATTTGAACTTCTTATTACTCTGCAAACAGGTTTAAGGCACATCACGTGAAATTCGTCTTTAGACCTTATGCTAAAACTAATTCTTATTATGCGCTTTTAAATGAATTTCCTACTTAGTTCTGTAAATTCATAGTGTTTTTAATTATTTTTGTGGTAATAAACGCAATCTCCTTTCTTTTTCTTCCACAATAAGGTAAACTCAGAAATTCACCGCCACTGTTATGGCGAAACACACATTGTCGCGCGCGCGCTGCGTGGTGCGTGGCGACGAACGTCGAACAATGCGCGTGAATGCGCTTTCTGTGTTGCACTACGCGTGTCTTCTATACAAACACAAACAACATAAGAATACGCACTCCCGCGCTACGCTCCGCGATGCGGTGTAGTGTGCCAGTCGCCTTACTGTATGAATTTACGTAGCTAGCGACGTTTTCCTCTAATATGAATAAGCCTTTTTTCTGTCATTTGGTATTTCCACGTTTCGCCCACCTTGGAAAGAACGAAGCTGAACGAAGCTGGGCAAGCTCCACCCACTTAATATGAAGAAGGCGGGTAACGCACAAGGCACGTTTTCCTTGGCCATACCGGAGGAGTCAATAAACTGTACTTTACGTTGCTCTCTGAGTTTCCGATCTGAGAAGATCCCCTGGTCGTAAAAAGTGTTATTGGGTTTATTGAATGGGAGAAATACTCAGAATCTGCACTTTGGATTTCCCAGGCCCAAAAAAATGCAGATGTACATATATAAATGCAGATATACAATACAGCAGTGGTAACAAATCCATCTTAATTAACTTGGCCTCGTTAAGCGAAATCAAGGCCTCGCGGTGTTACCAAACTAAACATATCCTACAGTGTCGACGGTTGAGACATGGGGACGTAATTTCCGAATTGGGAAGACTGCGGAATCAACTTAAAGGGAGAGTTGGTACATCTGTCACCTGAGCTGTATAATTCTAATTGATTCTTCTGTACTCATCGGTCTTTGTATGAATATGAACGAAACCCAGGTTGTGCTCATCGAAAACATTCTCCGGGGTTTGTTGGAAATGGTGGTGCTCACGAGTTTTCGAGCATACGTCTATATCGGACAATCTTTGCAGTTTGGTAAGAACAAGTTTAAAAGGTCTAGGCTAACTAACAGAAGGCGTTTAGAAAACTTTGTGAACTCTGAAATCGGAACCTGAAAAGACTAAGGTCTTAAATCAGTGAGTCCTACTTCTTATAACTTACCGGGTTGAGATGTGACATTAACGGTAAGGCTGGTTTATGGTTAGTTCATTTTGACGAGTAGGTACTTAATACACTCCCTTAAAGTTTATCCCTCATTCAACCTAAAACCTATTGGTAAACCTCCCGCTTTCACCAAAAACTGATTCTAGATAATAAAGTTATGATAAAGCTACCGCTACTTACCGGTTTTAAGTTTTTTTTTCAACTTTAATTTGAATATTAGAATATACTCAAAAACAACATATTCAAGTACCTACCTGACTAAGATAGGTTAGAGGTTAACCTACTAGTCAAGTCTCCATTAATTACTGTTTTCAGTACTTTCCCACTTTCTCTTTTGACCTTGAGCTGACTTGCCGAAACAGGGAATGCAATAAAATAGAAGGCCTGCTACTTGCGGTCTATCAAGCACCTACACAATTATCATCGGCTTAATATAACAAAATAATTGGCTGATAAGTCGACAGACCACAAAGGCCAAACAAAATATCTGTTTTGTACGGCTTAGGCGGTTACCACACTAGAACGCACACCGGAATGCAATGCAGGGATGCGGATTTAGCGTTGCTAGTAAGTACCCAATTTTGTATGAAAACGCTCGTGTAACACACTGACAAACGTGGCGTTCCGTCATCCTCATCAAATTAAGATACATATTTTAAGCAGCCACGGTCCACTGAACAAGCACCTATTTATCATAGGTGTAAACATGGTAGCCCTTTATGCAGAGGATGCATGGAGTCAGAAGAAACGCCGCAGCACGTGCTCACAGTATGCAGGAGCGTGGCTGATGAACGGACACTGATTCTCGAATCTGAAAGAAAGAAAGAAAAAACATTTATTCAGCACAGGCTCAGGCACACAACGACACTATACTAAACATAGAAAACAAAAAAAAAACAAAAAACGAGCAACAAGAAATACATTAATAATATATACGAGTAAGTATACATATATTATTAAGTATGTGCCTTACGGCTCCGCTAAAAGGGTCCAGAATCTCTCCCGGAAGCTTTGAACTGTCTGAAGAGGCTGCTAATGTTACGGGATGGCCTGGGCTGGTGAGAGTAAGAAACATAAACACGTACAATGGACCAATCAAGGGGCTAAGTGCGGAAACCGCCCAAGTAAACTAACACACAACGCATCCCCGTACGGAGTCGGCACGGAGTCGAACGCAGAGCGCAGCGAGATGAGTTCCAATGCGATATCAGCCTTATCCATCATAAATTCTTGAAAACAAAAAGCCAGTCATTAGCCGAACGGAGGCATGGAAGCACGTCAATAAGTCCAATTTTATTAATCGTAAAACTTATTAATCAAAAACGAGCCTGAACTCGAAAAAATCATGGATATGAAGTCCGTGTGTTTGAGTGTTATAGTTTTAAGTTTACAATTTGTATGTCGCCAGTGCTCGTGTTCCGCGTGCTCTAAAGTTTTTGGATTTGAGACTGATGATGACGGCGAAGTGTACGGGAAAATTGATGTGCGTTCGATTTCCGATGAGCCGGTGTCTTATTTAGAACTGAAAGTTCAATTCACGATAGCGGGTTCACTTCCTGTAAGTATTCAATTGGTATTTTGATATTTTTGGAATTAAAAGAGGTACCTACTAGATAGGAAAAAGCCGGACTAGTGCAAGTTGAACTCACGTGGAGATGGTTCCGTAGGTACAATGAATTTGTTATGGTTTTGAAACAAATTATTTCGAAACTGAATAATGATATTTGAGACTCTCACATCAACCAACCTTTTATACATTGGATGTTGTACGTAATGATCAGTACAGTTTGCTAAACTTTTTATCTGATTTTCTTATTTGCCGCCCTTGCAAGAGAATGAAGAGAAGAATGCAAGAGCGAATGATGCGAGCTCGAAAATTTGAGCACCCCACCTCACTTATGATATGTTGTCAAATAGGACTAACTTTGTCAAGTTATGCAAAAAAGAGAGAGCTAAAAATGAAGAATGTAAAGACGAGCGTACCAGTCTTGATCATTTTCGCACTACACAAAAAAACAAAAAACGGTTAGGCTTCTTCTGAATGTTTTAGAACATTTTCTTTCAAGCAGCCCCTTGCTACAAAGGAAGGAACCACGTTACATTCAGTTCGCGTCATGTAAGTTTTCCGCTCAGAAGTGGGAGCGAATGACTGTGCAGTTCAGCAGTTGTCAATATCTACAGGTAGAAAAACAGCAGGGTGCCATGCCGTGCGCATCGGTAAGTTCGGTTTTAAGCTGCCTGCCATTGAGCCTGTCGCTCTAAGGCTGCTTGTCCATTGTAGCCGAGCGAGGCTGCGGGGCGGAGAAAAGGAGAAATTTTAACCAATAGGATTGCATAAAATAAAGCTGAGATATGTTGTACCAAGGAGAATAAAAGTAAATAAAAATAATGACAACCAAAGAAATCTATTAAATGAAATTTATGTATCCTTGGTCCAGTCCGTTTTAATATATTGCATAACTGCATGGGGTGGAGCAACGAAATCTAGTTTTCTAGAGTTAGAACGTGCTCAAAGAGCGATACTTAAAGTGATGTACTTCAAAAAAAGAATATTCTCCACTGAAAAGCTTTACAAATTGTGCAATCTGCTGTCAGTGAGAAAATTGTACATCCTTCTTATCATCCTCAAAATGCACAAAGAGACTCCATATGATCCTAAAATACTAAAAAAGAGAAAGAAACATTGCATAGTAAACGTTCCCTCAACTAAAACTGAATTTGCCAGTAGACAATATAAAAAACGCTCCGCCTATTTATACAATACAATTAATAAATTAATATATATTTATGATAAAAAAAATATGAATGCAAAAAAAAGCTAACAACATGGCTACACAATTTAAATTATGATGACACAGAGTTACTTTTGCAACGTGTGACTTAATAATAAATAATATAGAGTCATGATATTCGCTTAGCTATTCACAAATATATTATGCGCTCAAAATCTCTCTCTCACACTTTCCCCCATACACATTCACTCACACACACACTCACTCACTCACTCACGCACACTCACAAAGACACACGCAGGTGCGCACACACGCTTATACAATTTATCGTTCCTTGTTTAATTTTGTTTTTCTTTTTTACTTTTTTCTTTTTTTTGTTATTTGCCTATTTATTTTGTATCACTATAATGTAAGGGAAGAGCGGAGCCTTCAACTACAGGCATTTCTATGCCTAAATGGAGACTCCTTGACATGCAATGTAACCCAAATTGATACGTAATAAACTTATTTTATTTATTTATTTTAAAATCCACGCTCTGCTCCAGTGGACAAGCATTATTGGTTAATATTTCTCCGTACTTTCACTACGTAGTCTCGCTTGGACACAATGACTCTTTAATGGACAGGCAGTCTTAGAGCGACAAACTTACGAGACGCGAACTATACCAACCTACATTCAAGCCGACTTTAAAAAATGAGGAAAATTAGTTTCTTAAATGTTTTTTTTTTATGTTTGAAGAGTATTTGATGGCAAACATGCAAACACCAGTAATGAATGAAACAATATATTTTTTTCCGTATTCTTTTAATGTACATATTTTTTTACATATTTTAACAAAAATAAAATAAAAAAATAACAATTTTTGATAAAATATGTATTAAAATAGTGCTCCGCCCGCAGCAAGGTGGTAAAACCCAAGCTTACGGTGGTTAGGGGTCCAGAGAGAGGAACCTCCTCACAATGCGTGCCGTGTCCATGACGACCGCCTTCTGCATCTGGCTCTTTACCCAACTGTTGTTGTTTAGCGAAAGTTGCTCCAGATGTTGGTCGAAACTTTTCGCTATCAAACCGTTGACTGATAAACAATATATCATTATTATGTTATGATACTAAGACAATTGTGAAAAACATAACCCCGTTGCTAAATAGAAACACCAATTTATTTTGGCGTAAATGAAAAGGCGAGCTTCTCAGAGACATGACGATGACCGCCCGGTCTCGAAGAAACTCGTTTTTGTTTTAAATATAGATATGTATTTTTCTAAAAAATAAATAAATATCCAACTAACATTTATTTAGCTATAAAGAAATATTAAAGTAAGTAATTAATGCGCATTTGAATTTATTACTGATCTCAGATCCGCGATCCCGACGTCGATTTATGGAAAATTCCGTCAAGACCTAAATTATGCAATGGTATATAATATTTTGGCGTTCTTTGTCTAAAGTAAGGAAATGCTGCTAACATGATCCAGCTAATAATCCTATGCCGTGTCAGATATGGCTGCAACTTTTTAATCGGAATAGATATTTTTATAATAATAGATAGTGTTCTGGGTATTTCCTATGTATAATAAAAAATATCTATATATGTAATTTATTGTATTAAGTATATCAGTCATCTAGTACCCATAACACAAGCTCTGCTTAGCTTGGGGCTAGATGATGCTGTGTGGATAGTCCAGCAATATTTATTTATTATTTATTTATTTATTTATTATATTCAAACTATTTATAACGAATCATAGATATTACCTCAAAATAAACTGCATTGGCTATCCACCGAATAAAGGTAATTTTGGGGTTTTATTTCATTTCTCTTCTTGGTAATATAATAACAAGCCTACAGCTGAAATCTGAATAGCCGAACTTAACACATTTGGTCACAGTAGGAAAATCAAGACAAAACTTAAGATACACTAAAGAAAGACTTATATTCAATATTGTAGTTTTTTATTTTGAGGTGGAATATATTTAAATATTACGTATTTGGTGAAACTTTTATATATTTTTAAAACTTAAAAATATATAAAAGTTTTCACCAAAAAATCTCGACATAACTGAACAGTAAACTTACCTTTTTATTTGTTTGGGACAAGCCCGCCTACCACTATTGCCAAACCGCTGCAACTCCTGAAAATCAGAATCAACACTGGCGACTACCAGAAAAGTAGAAAGAAGCTGTTCTTTTGACATTACAAAACAGACATTTCAATTTTATTTATTTGTATAGATGTAACTATTTTTTTTTGTTTTTTTTTTTTAGTTGAAATTTTAATACAGATGTTTTGCTTAATTCTAAACTCGCCAAACTTTTACGTTTGATGGCGAGAGGCGCTCTTCTACATCATAATTAACCACCTTACTTACTTAACTAATACTTTTAATATCTATAATATATATGTTATGCTATGTATATGTTATAATTATGTAATACTTCTCAGTAGTCCGGAGTTTGTAAGTTGGTGATGTAACCCCCGCCGCGCCTCGGAAAGCACGCAGAGCGCTGGTTCTTCACCTAATCTCATCCCGGTCGTGCCGGATTGCCGTCCTATCTGACAAAGAGAGTAAAGGAACAGAGAGTGCACCTGTGTTTGCGCACGCGCTTGTACACTATAATAAAAAAAGAAATTGTGCTAAAATAGGTACTTGGCAAACCTCAGTTAGGATTGGCCGCCGTAACCGTTGTTCGGTTGGGTGTTTATGTATTGTACTGTGGCTAGGAAATTAATGAAATATTAAATTTAAATGTCAAGCAGCGAAAATTAATAAGATGTAGTTAAACCAGCTTATATGTTAATAAAGTTTAGGACTTATGGTCGATAAATGACACAAATATGTAGATTTCTCTATAAACATAAAATTGCTTTTCTTGCCCGTCTGTTTATCCACATATGTATCGCCACATTAGTAGGACGACCGATGGGGCGCGGCGTGCGAAGGTCCGCCTGGAACGCACAAGGTCGCGGGTTCGATTCCCGCCTTGGGACAAATGTTTGTGCAATCTACAAAGATTTGTTCCGGGTGTTCTGGGTATTTGCTATGTATAATAAAAAATATCTATCTATGTAGTGTATTGTATTAAGTAGGTATATCAGTCATCTAGTACCCATAACACATGCTCTGCTTAGCTTGGGGCTAGATGATGCTGTGTGGATTGTCCTGCATTATTTAGTTATTATTTATTAGTAAATTACACTCTAGCGACTTTAGGGCGGATCAATCGTTGATTATGCCCGAATTCAATATACGGCATCATTTTATCAGATCGCAAGTTAGATAGTGTGCAGGTTGCATACGGAATAGTTTACTATACAGACCTTGCAGAAACTAGATTAAATTTTCTCGCGTTCAAGCGTTTTTGCTTAAGATATGTCCTATTGGAATAAAATGCAACAGCTCACAATCTAGGACCTAGTGTTAATTTTAATACGTGGTGCGAGGCTTAACCCAAACGGCCCTTTGTGCCTATTGACCTAGCTCTGTTCTGCTTGATATGGGGGGAAGTGGAAACTATGTAAATTTCTAACTCCTCCACTGTTCGTTTCTGATTAATTTCGTTGCGGGATTTAAGACAGTTGAATAATTTGTCCGGGACTTGTTGGGTTACGTTGTCTCAACGCTTTTCTGGTGGTCGCCACTGTTAATTCCGACTTTTAGGAGTTGCGGTGGTATAGGAATTGTGTGGCAGGTTTTTCCCACATGATTGGTTTTTTAAAACGTAATAATTTTCCAGAGTGATTATAGAGGCCATATTGAGACACTGGACAGCCTACAGCTGCTGGATATGTTTAACAAGAAGAAACTCGTCAGCTTTAAGCTTCACTTCCCCGTCATCTCACCACTGCCAATCATAACTGAGGTGGTTGTCAATGACGATGTCCTTTGCGAAGGTCCTAGAGGTAAATATGGCATGTTTCAAAGGAATCAAGTCCTCGTGATTCAAGACTTATTAAAATGCAGTGTTAAATATGAAAGTCATAGGTACTCGTAGTTCTATTTGACCAGTAGTTATCTTTTCGAAAGGAATCAAGTCTTGGAAATTGTTATTTAGTCGTTCTTACTTGTTTTCTAGGGAAAACCAAACCCGGCAAACGTACTACCATACGTCTCCGGCATTGGGCTAGGAGCTCCAGCGCGGCCAACAGACCAAAACCTGAGACGTCAACACATATAGTGACAGAGAGACCAACGGAGACGAGACCAGCGGTGACGAGACCAGCGGTGATGAGACCAGCGGCGACGACGCCTAGGCCAGTTACTACTAGGTATGAATTCGATATTTTACTTTTTAACAATTTTTACAACACTTCTTTAAGCGCACTGAGCACTATATTGTATTGGTATTGTATGAGACTGAGCCGTCACGCTCGGCTTTTTAACGCTCGTTTGGGCAAAAACGCCTTGATTAAGGGAGCTAGTATTTTGGCTTGTTTTTTTTTAATGATTTCCCAAAACTTACCCAACGATAAAAAATAAAAATAGCCATATCTTACAAAATGGTGAAGTTGTAAGTGTTTTAAAATTTATGCTGAAAAGAGACAACAGTGCTAGCTAGCATCTGACGTCACTTGACAGAAACTTCATAGTGACTTCGCACCATTCAGTACAAAGGCCGTTCTACAAGACAAGGATGGAAGAAAAACTTTTTGGCTGCTCCAAGTGCGTTCACGGCTTTGCTATTTTATAACAAAAAATTCTTCACTGACTCGTTGATTTATTCCAATGGCTAGCTGACCAGCGGCAGCGGGGGATTACGAGGGTCAAATACAAAAATAGGTAATAGCCAAGCGTGTTTCTACAAAACTGACGTATTCAGTTTGCCCTTGGTCGCATTGAAAACAAAAAAATAAAACCGGTCAAGTGCGTGTTAGACTAGGCTCGAGAAATTAGTGTCGTGACCACTTTTGACAGCGAAGGCGTCATTTGAAACTTTCCGCAAGAGGCTGAGGCGTTGGCGGCGTGTCTTAAAAAACCGGCCAATTGGCTGTTGGACCGCAGTAAAGGATTCCTAGACGCGATGAATATTTGCAAACGTTTCATAGTATTCCTTAAGAAACTAGATATGAAAAATGAAGTTACTGTTACTTTAAATGCGCTTAAACCACCAACTATTGACGTAAACGAAAAAGTCACTTAGATTCATTTGACATAATATGTTTTGAATAATGGAATCCAATATCCTACACGCTTTTGTGCATAAATGTGCTACCATGTCACAGTAGCCGTGCTCGTTCCGCAGTCTCAATCTTACATGTTACCTTAACTCTTACTGTATTTTGTGATGATGAGAATAAATGAAATGGGAGAACACACTTTCCGACACCACCTTGAAACAAATCGAAACATTTTCAGTCACTTTGAACCGTCACGGCGCCATACATGTTTACTTAAATTGAGGAGTGACCTATAAAGAAATATTTTAATGATATAATAAATGGACTTATTGAAATGCATGCGTGTGTACATTAACCGAACTTTAACAGTTCGGTTAATGTACACACGTATGAAGTGAAACTTTTATTTTGTGTGTGTTTATGCACACACATACACACTTTTAAAGTTTGTTTAAGCAGTACATATCCCTAAAGGATAAACTGCGAGATGCCCATTCCAAAAAAAAACACACACTTTTTTATTCTAATCACTTCTGACACATCCAGTGCACCTGAAAGTACTTCGAGCAGTTGCGGTGAAGTTGCTGGAGGCAACGGGAACCCGGTCCTCCTGATAGACAATGGCCATTATTACGAGAGGGGAGAAGTACCTTGGCTCGTGGCTATCTACAGGAGCGTTGAGAAAAATCTTCAGTTCATTTGCGGAGGGACGCTCGTGTCAGATCGTCACGTTGTTACCGGTGAGTTTACCTAAAACGCCAGGCCATAAGTATTATTTATTTTTTGAGGCAAGAGGAACAGGGTGTTAAGTTCCTCATCCACCATAGAAAAGTTAGGACCCTCCGACTAGACGAGTGTTGTGTCTGGTCTGCTGCCTGACGAATGCCTGACGGTTGTTGTCGGGCTCGTATATATGTATACATGCTCAGTCAGTTTAGTTCGTATGTGGCGAGATAGATGTCGCTACAAGTTCAAAGTATTCCAATTTCCAAGGTTGATAAAGCTATTTAATTTAGTATATAGGTGGTAGTATTGCTGAGCATTGAGTCCTGGGTTCGATTCCTAGGTGGGGCAAACGGGTTTTTTTTTCAGGATTTTTTTAAGTAGCAGTTAAGGACTTTTAAATAACTGGTGAAATGTGGGTTTATTTACTAAAGATACACCTCTGCCTGGCCCATCGGCGAATATAGGCGTGAAGTCATTTTATTTGGTAAAACGCCCTAAAGAGACAGTCTAATTTGTCTAAAGTTTTTATTTCTTTCTGTTTTCTACTATCGAAACGGAGAAGAAGGCATGATATAATATTTTGTATTTAAATGTCTTCAAAAACCTCTTAGTCAGCCATATTTTCTCTGTTTTATTTGCAGCTGCTCATTGCATGAGTCGTCGCGGTGTCGTGACTCCAACCAATGAAATCGTCGTAAAGATAGGTGTACATAAGCTGAACGACTGGGATGATGACGTAACCGTGACCAGGAGGGTTATGGTAGCAAACATATATGAGGAGTACGATTCTAACACGTTTCAAAGTGAGTATTTTGAATTGTTTTTCATAGCAATAGATACTTGTTCTCTTCATCATCAGGAGCTCGAGGCACACTCCACAAGTCTCTTACCCTCAGCCGAACGGGTCGGTCGAAGGTAACGCTACGCTTGCCAAGATCAGTATCTGGATGGGTGATGGGTTGAGACTCCTCCGTGCTAAGGAAAGCACGTTAAGCCGTTGATCCCGAATGTCATTTACACTACACATCTCTTGAAGTCGTTACGGGTAATCACAAGCCCGAAATTCTAACGACCAGTACCAAGGGGTATTGTGTTTTCCAGTAACTGGATTGTCCAGGTCAGATAGACAGCCGCTGCATGTAAAATACTGGTATTCAGCTGCATCCGGTAAGACTGGAAGCCGACCCCAACATAGTTGGGAATAGGCTAGGCAGATGATGATGAAGATTGACGAACATTGTTCATTGTCCGCGCTGTTTATTATGTTAGTTACTACCCATTATTAGTATTACGTTAGTTTTTTTTTATTTTGTTATAAAATGTCATTTTATACTATATTTCTTTATATATTTATACTATTTGTGTATTGGGCAACTGCAACGATAGCTGTATGTGTATAATTAAAAAAATAAAACTCGTTTCTGTGCGTTATGACGTCACGTCTCTCCAAATGGTTATTCATAATTATTTCCTTGTTTTAGATGACATCCTGGTACTCACACTGAACAGACGCGTCAGGTTCAATAAGTATACCCGCCCAGCTTGTTTGTGGGGCGGAGGCACTGAGCTCTCACGCATTGTGGGGGCTTCAGGAGTTGTAAGTACCTAATCTTAATTACATTCGTCATCAGAGGACTTTAAAAGAGTTAAAACTGTGTATAAATAGCCCAAGGGGTATGAAGGAGAGACGGTTTTTGAGCTTCTTTGCGTGATCTAATCCAAAATGACACAGCAGAAAAAAGGTAGTCACGACAGAACACGTATACTTTTTATCACAGCACAGATGATCGTTCGGGCTGAAATTTCTGGAGCTGCGACCGTGTGGAGCATGGTGAAGAGTGAAAGAAGCACAGGATTGGTTCTTTGACAATGCTTGAGCGAGACTAATGTCCATCAGTGCTGCATACAATTTTTTTTTTTTTGGTTTCGTTTATCACCCACGCGTTTTATTTTAACCTCTCCGCAGGTGGCTGGCTGGGGTAATCGATTCGAGGGGGACATAGACAGGGGAAATGAGCCCCAAATGGTGCGTCTCCCTATAGTCAGTACCAAGGAGTGCAGGGCCAGCAAGTCTGACTTCCACCAGCTTACCTACAACACTACATTATGTGCAGGTATGCATTCATTAGAAATAACTGAACAAGGGACAACGATGAAATATTCAGCCGTGGTTTGGAAACTACTAAAGGAGTTTTCGACTACAGGCCAACTGTAAAAATATAAGTGAAAAAATGTCACGATGGCCCAGTGGTTTAGGCTTCGCCTCTTGTGCACGAAGTTATGGGTTCAAACCTGGGCAAGTACCAATGTGAGTTATTCAATTCATATTTACTTTCTAATTTTATCTTGGACATCACTGACATCGGTGAAGGAAAACATCGTGAGGAAACCTGGATTTGTAATTAAAATAAGTCTGAAATCGCCAACCCGTCTTGAGCAAGCGTGATGATTAATGCTTGTGTCTTCTCTGTATGAGAAGAGGCCTTTGCCCAGCAGTGGTACAGTAATAGGCTGGTACTACTAGAGGACGCGGGTTAAAACAAATGACGCGGTCCTGCCGGCAGTATTGCGTTGTCGATTATGACTTCACTTACAGACTTACAGTGACTTGTGCATTTATACGAAACTAGCTGATGCCCGCGGCTTTGCCCGCGTGGATGTCGCTCATCGCGACCAAAAGTAATCATGAAATTTTCGACGACACATCCAACAAATATAATTTTATTTTTGACAATGTATACAAAATCTTGACAAATTACATACTAAAACTTTCCTTGAAAACCTCTCTATCCATTGGTTAAAACCGCATGAAAATCGGTGCAGTAGTTTTTGAGTTTATCGCGAATAGACTGACTGACGCGGCGGAGGACTTTGTTTTATAATATACTAGCTATCCCGGCGAACGTCGTACCGCCTCAAAAGTTAAGTTACATTGCCATCTGTTAGAAATGTATGGAACTTATTTTAGGAAAACATTTTCACAAAAAATATTGAGGTCAATAATTGAAATAAAAACTGTCCTATCTTTTATGTTTGACCAAAACACACAAAACAGCAAAATTTTATTAAAATCGGTCCAGTAGTTTTCGACAAGTAATTTATATATTAAGAAGATATGTATGTGATAATGTGGGCTGCAAGTAACTTGTGATATTTCACTTTAACAGGCGACCGAAATGGCGCGGGCCCTTGCAAGGGGGACTCCGGTGGCGGCCTCTTCCTGCTAGAAGACGGAAGGTGGAGACTCCGAGGCATAGTCTCCGTCTCCCTCCAAAGTGAGAATGGACCTATCTCCTGCAATCTCCACGAATACATAGTGTTTACAGATACAGCTCAGTACTTGCCGTGGATAAGAAATATTTTATCAATTGAATATTTCGATTAAAACTAAAGTTATACCGTTTTAATAACCGAATTTAAATGTACAGGCAACTAGTACATCAGTGATTGCATTTGCAATACGAAAACCGCCATAACGTAGGGGCGGACCCTACGTATCGATGAAAAAGGCGCTGTCAATGTCAAATTGTACTGATGTGCCTTTGACAATCAGTTCACGATTATTTATTAAGAAAAAGCTCAAGATCCGTGCCAGTACTCGCTCAAAGATTCGAAAGTTCTGCGACACCTCCAAACTCGGTGACGTACGCGCTGCGCTGTTCTGTAAATATCATAAAGATCCGTGCCGCCCCCGGGCCCCGCTACGAACAGGTGAAATCCACTGATGTGACGAATTGTGAAAACATCGAGATTTTTGTGCTTTAACTAAGTTATATAGTATATTTTGTAAACCGGGTATTTTTTATGTGTATATATATAATTATATATATCTCTCACTTTACTTCAATCTGTGGTGTGTCGTGAAAAGGGACGTAAATGAGTAACAGGAAGCCTGGAAAGCGCGTGCTATTTGATTTGACCAATAAGCGCGCACGGTTACGTAAAATAATTTCAAATAGTAACTGAGTATTTTTTCAGATTATAATGATATTGTTGCTTTTATTACCAAGGCGAGATATCGGCAGTTGTAAGATATTAGTAGATATTAGTAGATAGTAGTAGTACCAGCCTATTACTGTGCCACTGCAGGGCAAAGGCCTCTTCTCATACAGAGAAGGCACGAGCATTAATCACCACGCTTGCTCAAGGCAGGTTGGCGATTGCTCGTAATCTTTGACTTTCAATGTGTCTGGCAAGGTGTAAAAACCATTAAAACTGTCCGGCTATTGAGGTAACATCTTTTCATAGGTCCCCAAGTAACATATATAAAATTTAGCTTTTAC
Source organism: Phlogophora meticulosa (assembly GCA_905147745.2). NCBI lineage: Eukaryota > Metazoa > Arthropoda > Insecta > Lepidoptera > Noctuidae > Phlogophora > Phlogophora meticulosa. The sequence continues at coordinate 11,528,719 of LR990537.1, read as the reverse complement.
ACTGTAAGGAAAGTATAATTATAATTTATTAAAGTATTATAATTATAAAATTAAAGTTTAGGGGTGTCTGGCAGGGGGTAGCAACTGTCATAAGTGTCCGGCAATGGATGACGAGATTTCTTAAGTTATCCCTAATAAAATATAAACAAATTGAGCCTTACACTTTAACGAATTTAAGGTAGGTACTATTTTATACACCTTCACTACCTGTTACCTGCCCAAGTAACCACTACCCAAACTCTACAGTCCCTGGTCATTCTTACCTGTATAGGGGACACCCACAGAAGAACTTTCAGCTTTTACAAAATAACGAAGGTCTGGCCGTCGTGGGCTCTTAGGCTACTAGGACACATCCCTATTGCGAACAACTAGTCTACGTCCAAAAAGGTTCAACAGGCTGTTCACAATAGTATGTTGGAGCTGTAGAGTAAGTTGGGTATGGCAAAGGAGACTTGAAAGTAGTATGGAAAGAAGTGAGTTCGCGTTTTCAGTGTTGGTCCCATAGTAAAAGTCGTTTAAAGTTTAATATAGGGGATATAAAATATAGGAAGACCAAAGACACGTTGGATGGATTGTGTGTAGGAAGATATGGCTAGAAATAAGGTGACTATTGCGATGACGGCAAATAAAAATGTATCTTCTTTAAGTACTCTCGGTAAAGTAATCTCAGTAAAAAAAAATAAGATGAATAATTAAGTACAGAGGCGACCACATCAAGCTACCCCAATCCGTCAAATTTCTTTGATGATTTATCAACTTAATTACAAAGGCACAAGGTTCATGTTCAATTGGGAAAATTTGACATTTTGGGATAGGTTGATGTGCTGGCGTCTGTACTTGAAAAGTTTCTTAACGTGTAACGGCGATAAGAAGACATGCTGCGCCGTCCTCAGAGAAATGTAATGGGTGCAGGAGGATGATGATGAATAATAAGTAGGTACCCTAAAAGAGGTTCTAATTTATGGAAATTAAACCTTTTAGATGTTTTTTAGTAAATAAGTAGATTTTAATGTGACTTGCCAATATACTTTAATTAAATCAAATTTTGTATTTGATTTGAGAACCCAGAAAGTACTGTTAACAAGTACAATAAAAAGTTGTGCAGGTGAGGCTGCTGCAGGTGCAGAAAACCTCAAACGGCGAAAATACAACAATCTAACTGGAAGTTATATGTTTGAGCCGTTTGGGGTTGAAACACTAGGGCCATGGGGTCCGTGTGCCCATTTAGTTTTTCGAGAAATCGCAAAACGTTTGGTCGACTCTTCAAGTGACCAGAGGGCTGGCCTTTTTTTGGCCAAAGAATCAGCATTGCCATTCAACGTGGCAATGTTGCCAGCCTTCTGGGCACTTTTCCCGTTGACAACGATGCGGATGAATTTTTTGATGCCCTATGATTATTTATTTTATTTTATTTCTTCATATATTAACAATTGTATAATTTTAATAAAATAAACAAAAATAAAAAGTTACAAAATAAGTTCGCAGCAGCATATAGGACCTTTTATGTGGAAGGTTACAAATTATTTCTAACGCACCAAAATGTATAGGTAAGTAGTACTTTGTACCGACAAAAAAAAGTATGTAAGTACCTAAGTATCTACCTATTTTAGATATTTGATGGATGTAACTAGCTCTACCAAATAGTGGATGAATTAATGTAGGAAGAATAAAATAAATAAACTGACACATAAATAATCTTGCAGGTACTCAAGGTTTGTCTTTTGTATTGAATTATCCAGAATCATACTATCATAGAAGGCACACAGTAGCATATAATATTATGTAGAAGGTGCAGGCCCAGGAGTTAGATAATTTAGCACAGTCATGTACACAGTGGCGGACTAACAGGGGGGCGGAAGGGGCGGCCCGCCCCGGGCCTTCGGTCTTGGGGGGCCCCAAATGCCTCCGCATTTCCCTGATCAAAACCTAAACAAGACTTTAAAAATGTGCTAAGTACCTGACCTACATAATTTCATCAAGATCAAAACACTACAGCCATCTAGACTTTTCACGCGGTACTAATATTCTTTTAACTTTACTGAACCCGTCCAATACGCTGGGGGAATTCACGTTTTTGTAGTGGGTATTTTGAAATTAATTTCACTTGCCAGATATTAACGAAATAAACATAAACACTAGATACAAATGTGAACTGAATGAAAAGCTTTTAAAACTACATTTTTAAAGCTGGGGGGCCTCATTCAGCTTTGCCGCCCCGGGCCTCTGACGGGCTTAGTTCGCCACTGCATGTACACAAAGTTAGACACAAAATTAATAGGCACAGTCATGCATGCACACAAGCATAGTGAATTAAACAGTCAGTAGCGAAAAGACAAATAAAGTACGAGTATATTAACCGACCATCGGTATCGATCAACAATAAGATACTTTTTTCAAAATGGAAATTTAATGTAATATAATGCGTTACCATTGCGCCTCCAAGGTTTCTTAATTTTGTCTGATCTATTCAGTGTTGCAACCCTCTGATTTTAATTTTTCAAGGCAAAACTCCCTTCAATCTGACACAAAAATAAACCCTCTTATAAATTAAAATAGACATCAACTCAGGATCTTAGGATGGGATCCTAGAGAAAACGAGGGAACTCTTCAAATAAACGATTTGGGTATTTAATAAAATATTGCATTTCCCGATCTTACATGTAAAATTTGAAAGCTCATTGGCTTTTGTCTATTAAATAAATTACAAACAGACCCACTAGAAAAGCGAGAAATAAAGTTCAACTTCATACAAACGGACGAAACGCGAGCTATACCTACGCGCCTCGATCCCGAGTTGCGCTCGGGGCGCAGACAGTCACGGCTGTACCGCAGTGTCGAACGGACGGTGTGTTGTTTTTTTAACAATAACCGCGCGATTTTTTTTTTTTTTAATCAGTAAATATGACGAGTAGGAAATATTGTGCTGTTTTTGGTTGTATGAATTCCGTCAATAACGCATCCAGACATAAGTTTTTTTAAATTACCTGGAAACTCTGAAAGGTAAGACTATAAAATAATTTTACTTACTAGTAGGTAGGTACCTACATAATGTGTGTCTTTTTAATGGATAAGTATTTCCTTTTATCTCACGAAAACAAAGGTGTTTGGATTAATAAATAAAGCGAATAGAGTAACGGAAAGTTATTGAGACGAGTAAAATAGGTAGTAATATGCGGTTCTCAATGAATCATGATACGGTAGGTACCTACCTACTTACGCTTGTGTTAAAACTTCGGTGCATGTGTGTTTTGTTAGTTTGCATAATGCTGGAGACGGGCAGCCCTAACGCATGTTTACGTACCGCGCGGCTGTAGGCATTTATTTCTATCATGCGGCAGAGTTACAATACTCTCTGTAAGTACTCCTCCATTACATAATCCAGTATAAGTGCTGCAGTCATTGATATAATATAACAGTGCAAGATAATAATTATAAAAGAGCTCATTGCATTGCTTATTCTTAATGAAAATAATAAAACGACGAATAAAATGACGTAGAAGACAGGCACAAACGCAGATTCTTACACTAGTAAAAATCCGTGTTTATAGTTTGTTCTTTGTTTTTATTGTTTTCTTTTCTGCATTGGTTCGGTTATAACAATGAATCGTGAGGTTTCAAAAAATATTGTCTTTCCTGATCATCCTCCTGCCCTTATCCCAATTTATTTGGGGTCGGCGCAGCATGTTTTCTTCTTCCATACATCTCTATTTGCCGTCATCTCAAGGGTCACCTCTTTTCTTGCCATATCATCTTTCACACAATCCATCCATCTTTTCTTTGGTCTTCCTCTACTCATGTAACCCTGCACATTCATATTTAAAACTTTCCTCACAAAATGGTCATCTTTCCTTCATTCATACAAAACTTAAATAAAATACATACAAAACTTACATACAAAAATAAAATAAAAAAGACGAAATTTTATAATTTATTTATTGGCGAGCCTGATATTAAATATAATTTTACTTATTTCCTAAGATAGATCTTCAATCTCTTCTGAATAAAACAGAATACAATATTTTGGTGGTCCCTTTTCGCTGTATACAAATACTCTTGATCTGTACATAACGTGTACGTTTGAATAATTAGTTACGTATTTGATTTTGGACCAAGATTATTTTTTTATTTAAGTATAATGAGCGGCAACATTCTCTAGTTGCGGCAAGATTTCTGTGGTACAGACGCCAGCACATCAATCTACCCCAAACTGTCAGCTTTTCCCAATTGAACATGAATCTTATTGTTTTGATATAAAGTTAAAAACCCATCAAAGAAATTTGACACATTGGGTTAGCTTGATGTGCTGGCCTCTGTACCTACAAATAAACTAAAAATGCACATTTTGTCTGTCAATCACTTGTACTTAACTAACAGTTACATACATAGGTACAAAACTAGATATATTTATTTATTTGATCGTAGACTTTGTCTATTGAAAAATCAGCTCTTAGAAATAAGGATGATTAGGTATTGAAATGTAACATTTAAATACCTAATTCATAAAATAAATCTGTTTTTTATTCGAAATTATTTGGAATATTTACCTACGTACGGCATGGTACCTACTCTTGTTTAGAATTGGTCGAGCTCAAAGGAATTACGAACATTTATGTGAACTCGACCAATTTTAATTAAGGACGATTAATTTCACGGAAAAGATAAATAAGGTTAATTTAATAAGTAGAAAACCGTCATAAACGGACTAGTGACGGTGTAGTATGGTGCATTTTGTACAAGTTTGACATTTTTTATTCACGTGAACCGTAGAACTCATTTCTCTAACTGCAATTTTTGCAAGATCCTTGGCCCACTGATATAAAAGCAAAAAGAGTTTGGATTCTATTTATAGAGTACTTTTCAATAAAGTAGTACCATAGAGACGGTACTATGAATGGAACCGCCTCTGTAGTGCGACGGAGTGTTGCCAACCTCTATCGTTTTAGTATCTCAACCGCACGGGAGTGGAAACATAAAACCATCTTTACTGTTACATCCGCTTATTGTCACGGGATTACTTTAATAAAAGAACTCTATTAGTTCCAAATTCAACTTTGCCAACAATCTCATTTACTGAGGACACGATACTGCACTTTTGTACTGTATCAGTAACAAGTACCAGTTTAAACAATAATAAGTTTTAATAGAATTAGCTCTGTGCCATTGTATTTTTAATCCACGGCAAGAACTGCGCCGTATCTGTGAATACAACATATTCGTTGAGATTGCAAGTGGCATCCCCATTGTCTGCTCGGAGGGACACAGAGACCACGCCCCGGACCCTCCACTTGCCGTCTCTGTACAGGTACATGCCGCCGCCGGAATCTCCTATGCACGGACCTGACCCTTTCCTGTCACCTGTTAAAGAGAAATGTCATTTATAGCTTTATACTCTGAAAACAAGCAGTTATTTATTGTTCTTTTTTTATATTAATTACTATTTTCAGGCCTAAAGTTTTATAGATAAAATACTTAGGGCAATAAGATATACAAGCCCACGGACACTCATGAGCAGTAGTGATCCATTGGAAACGGACCCCACTTGGGTACTAGTCGTAAGTTTTGGTTTTAAAACTTTAAAACCGACCCAACATATTATATTACATGACATGGATAGGTGACAAATGATATTTATTTTGCAAATGTGTTAATATTAACAAGTTTGATCGTCAATTATTTTCCCATATAATATATATATTAGGTCTTTACCTATGAAATTGCCGTTCTGCAGTACTGGCCATTTCAAATCAAAATATTTTTTGTTTGGCTAAGAATTCTAATTTCAAATTAATTTTATTTTAAAAACATGGATTTTTTTTTCCAAAAGTAGTCATTTGTTTATTGATTAGTGTTACATTTTCATCGCATTTAAATCTTTTTCGTCATCATGGATACGTTAAAAATTCGAGTAATTATGGAATATGAGTACCGTCGTGGCAGCAACGCGGCACAAGCGGCACGCAACATCAACGACGTTTACGGAGCTAACACTACAAACCAACGCACTACCTGTTATTGGTTTGCTCGCTTCCGTTCTGGAAATTTCGACCTGAAAAATGAACCTCGCGGTCGTCCGAAGACTTTGGTCGACAATGACGAATTAAAGGCGATTGTGGAAGCTGATGATACACAATCTACGGCTGAATTAGCAGCAGCTTTCGACGTTAGCGTCAAAACAATATTGGTCCATTTGCGTCAAATTGGCAAGGTAAAAAAGCTTGACAAATGGGTGCCCCACGAACTCAATGATCGCCAGCGCGAAGTACGCGTCGAGACGTGCCTTGCACTGCTCAACAGACACACAAATGAAGGAATTTTGAACCGCATTGTTACCTGCGATGAAAAATGGATTCTGTTTGATAACCGCAAGCGCTCAGCAAGTTGGTTGGATCCTGGTTCAGCACCTAAACAATGCCCTAAACGAAAACTTACCCCAAGAAAAGTGATGGTCACTGTTTGGTGGTCTAGCGCCGGTGTGATTCAACACAGCTTCTTACCAAACGGGGTGAGCATTACTGCAGATGTGTACTGTGAAGAATTGAACACAATGATGGGGAAGCTGGCACATCTCCAACCAGCATTGGTCAATCGCTCGTCTCCGCTGCTCCTGCACGACAACGCGCGACCTCATACTGCACAGCAGACGGTCTCCAAGTTGCAAGAACTGGGGTTGGAAGCTCTCCGTCATCCGCCCTACTCACCAGACCTTGCGCCTACAGACTACTACTTTTTCCAGAATTTGGATAACTTCTTGGCGGGAAAAAAAATCAATACCCGAGAGGCAGTACAAAATGCCTTTGAAGAATTTGTTGCCTCCCGTCCAGCTGATTTCTTTAAGAAGGGCATCAATAAACTGCCACTGCGTTGGCAAAGATGCATTGATTGCATGGGTGATTACTTCGATTAATACAAATAAAAAATACATGAAAAAAATTCATTTAATTTTTTTCATACAAAACGGCAATTTCATAGGTAAAGACCTATTATATATAATTTAAACTAGATGGGGTCGGACACCTGATCAGACCATCGGAACTGATAAGATGCTTTGAAATAAACTCAGGTCTCTTAAATTGTATTGTACAATTAAATTGTAATGGTCAGATCAAATGAAGAGAAATGAGGTTAACGCCTGAGGTGGTATCTTGAGGAAAGCAACACACATATCTGAGTAGAGCTGTCTATCTAGACAGTGCACGCATGTGTCGTTACATATCTGCACGTGTCCTGATGGCTCCGTGGTGCTGCGTCGTAATAGCTCCGTGGTGTTATGTTATTAGAATGCAAGAAGTTGTGGGTTAAAACACTGACATCGGAGAAGGAAAACATTGATAAGTTGGAATCGCCAACCCGTCTTAAAGCAAGCCTGCTGATTAATTCTAGTGGCTTATCTGTATGGGAACAGGCATTTGCCCTGCAATAGGGACAGGAAGAGGGTGGTTAGTATATATATTAATTTGTTATACATACCAGCGCATAAGGTAGTGTCGAAGGTTAGCTCGTGGAACAGAGACTTGCTGGCCCTGCAGTCATTTGTGCTGACTATAGGGATGTTCACCTTGTGGGGCTCCCCTTGGCTGCCTATGCCCCCCACGCCTTGGTCTCCCCAGCCAGCAACCTGCGGAAATAATACATTGTAAATATCCATAGGTTTTGAGTTTAGTGTAGCGATACTTTCATTATCTGTTTCAAGTTTTAATTGTAGAATTTCCATGTTAGAAAGGCTCGTGGCTACGTGTTAATAGATGGTGTGCGGGTTACATTACCAACCATTGGATACTGAGACCCTCGGTGCCTCGTAAAGCACATAAAGCTGTTGGTAGCGGCTGTTATTAGTAGATATTTTGTCAGTCGTTACGAGTAGTCAAAAGTACGTATGGCAGCCAGTCCTACCATGGGGTATCGTATTATTACTTGACTGGGTTGTAGAAGTCTGATTAGCAGGTTTGCCCAAATAAAATATTGGTTGATATTCAGTTGCATACTGTTAGACTGGAAACTGACCCCAACAGGAAAGGTTTAGATTTCATTAGGTACTTACAGTCCCAGATAGTCCAACGATCAACGAGAGGTCGGGGTTGCCAGCCCACAGACAAGCAGGACGGATGTACTGGTTAAAATTGACGCGTTTGTTCAGTATAAGCATCATAATATCATCTGAAACAAGCAAATTAAGTATCTATTAATGACCAATATATTTAAAAAAAAAAAAAAAAAAAAAAACCTTTTTTAATCAGGGACCATTTTAATTACGTTTGCGCAATCTAGTTTGATTTTTCTTACTCCTTTTGTCCCACCATTACGGGGGGAGAAGAATAAACCGTGTCATTTTTTAAAATTAAAACATTAACGTATTCATAATTCTCTAGACTCAAAAGTGCACATTGCACCACGGAGCCCTAGGACTCCGCAAACCCTGCAGGCGCTGCGCGTAAATACTTGGAAGTTGTCCGGTCATGGGATGGTCTGCACTTTATGATAGGGCTCGCTAGTCACCTGTCAGGGGTGCGCCCAACTGTACGAGTATCACCCGGGCCCGCAACTCGTGATACTGGTACGAACCGTGAAGTTCTGGTGGTTCTGGTTCCGTGGAGTACGTACATGACCCTTCATTCTCTCCAGATGAAGGGAATCCACGAGGCCTTTTCCACGATAAAAAAGAAGGTCATCCACAGCCCGGCTTCGTAATATACTCACTTTGAAGAGTGGAAGGATTATACTGCTCGTGTATAGTTGCAGCAAGAAGACTCCTGGTGACGGTAATGTCGTCACTCCAGTCATTCAGATTGTGTACACCAACTTTTACAACTACGTCCTTGATGGAAGTCAGGGAGGCACGACGCTGCATGCAATGGGCAGCTGCAAAGGAAACAGACGGATGCATATTCATTCAGGGCTTGGCTTTCGCCTGAGAATCAGCACTCCTACAAAGTCGTGTTTGACGACACGGTTGGCGCAGTGGTTGAGCCATCGGCTGCTGCGCCGCGTGTTGTGGGTTCGATCCCCGCACAGAGCAAATATTTGTATGATCTACAGGTAATTGTTCCGGGTTTGGCTGTTTGTGTATGTGAGTTTAAATGTTTGTAAAGGCACCCACGATACAGGAGAAATTCCTAGTGTGGGGCAACGTATTTAAAAAAAAAAAGAAAAGGTAACAGTAACGTGGGTCCTTCCCAGTGAAAAAAAAAAAATTGTTACCATGTCCAATCCAATGTATCTAGTATGAAAGTTGTTTGTTGGGGTCTCAGAAACAGTAAGTTCTGAAAAGTTAAACTCACCGGAAATAATATGACGATCCGACACGAGCGTCCCTCCGCAGATAAATCGAAGAGAAGCCTGTTCAGTCTTGTAGATAGCCACAAGCCAAGGTAATTCTCCTCGGTCGTAAGCATTGCCGTTGTAGATCAGGGGAATCCTATTATTGCCGCCTGAAACTACACCGCACTCGACCACTTCTTCTGGACTGTTTGTGAAACGGTCTGGACTGGAAAGGGATAAGAGATTTTTTTATTTATTTTGTTGTGGCTAATGTATAATCAAGTCTAGGCATAATATAGATGAAGTAGGTAGTGCCTAATTGTAATGAGAACTCCAAAGATCCAGAGCTAAGCCTATTCATATGTGGTGATAGTTCTCACTATGATATTTTACCATTACACCAATCGAAATCTTATATAAAATTCCCGTGTCACAATGTTAGTTACCATACTCCTCCGAAACGGCTTGACTGATTTTTATGAAATTTTGTGTGCATGTTGGGTAGGTCTGAGAATCGGCCAACATCTATTTTTCATACCCCTAAGTGATGAGGGACATCTTATATGGCAAAACAACGTTTGCTGGGTCAGCTAGTATTATATATGAATATCATAAAAACGTCCATGTTCAAAAAGATCAAAAATATTGAAATACCTAGAAGTGTGCTGCTCAGGCCTGTAGTTATCAATTTGATATGGGCTAGTCTCTGGAGCTGGTCGGTTTGTCACAGGTTCTGCATAGACAGGAACAATAGGTCTCACAGGTCTTGGATTAGGGACCTGGTAAACAGGTTCGTCATATTCGTTTGGTCTTGAGTAGTCTATTTGCTGCGTCGGTGGCTGGTAATGATTTGTGTTGTTTACTGGGTAGTACGGTGAGTTGCCTGAAATAAATTAACCATCATCATTTATTTTGGGGTCGGCTTCCGGTCTAACCGGATGCAGATGAATTCCATTACGTGTAGCGACCAGTATTTACGAGGATAGACTGACATCCACAGCCCAGTTACAGGGTATCGGTTAATGGATGATCACTCAACTATGGACTAACCATGGGAAGCATTGCTTAACCTAGTAGATAAAATAAGTCTCCATGAATAACTATATCTGGTCCTGCCTTAACACGTTGAACCGGTTGAACGTCAAATGACCGACAAACAATACATTTTCTATTGTGTTTCGTTGTTTGGCAGTTAAGGTTTTAATGCTGCAAACTTTGCAGACTCTGTAGAGAACAAATAGCTTTAACCTTTTCACCGCCATCGTCGACAAAAAAATGCGGTGCACTCAAAGTACTATAACACGTAATAAACAATTAAATAATTACTTTTACGTGTTTTCGTTTATGTATCTTAAAAGTTGAAAATCCCGCTCGCATTTAATTGCATGAAAATAATTAAAACACACCACGGATATAAGATAGCGATGAGAGATAAGTTCATGATAACAAAGAAGAAATTAAACATTTTTATTAAAAAGGCTCGGCGTGGAGGACACGCGCGTGCGTTTATACTTTGGCGGTCAAAAGGTTAAATAGGTAGGGCCGGTCATCAAAGCCAAAGGTATGTCAGGATCGCAGTACGTAGTTTTATATATGGTTTGTCGATTGCCTTAGGAAAATGCGTGAGTTTAGCTACTTGTAATATTTTTTAAATGTCGCATAGTTATGCTGAGATTACAGATCTTTCATGACCGACTGTGCAGAGATTTCAGACAGGGTATGCACAAAAAAAAACAGCTTGTTGTACCTATGGTAGAAACGCAAGTACCTCGGCTAGATCATCCATGTTTTTTTCTAAATTATAGTTATTTATCATTTAGAGAGGCATGTCTGTATGTACATACGTATGTATGGGACCACAGGGTATGCAGTGCTTATTTGCATATGTGGAGTGCACGCTTCAATAATATATACCTACTTCAGAAACGGTTTCTTTATCTTCCTATATAATATTACTTATCTTACCGGTATTCCAAGCAGGCTCAATATTGTTATAGTTATAGTTATTTGGCGATGGGTCGTCTTCTACGTAGTGAATATGGTTCCCCGTTGGCTGTGGTCGCGGCTGTGGCCTGTTCTGCGGTTGGTGTTGGAAATTATTGTATATTGGAGCTCCGCCCGCGCCTTGTAAGAACGAAGTGTGCTGCAGACTTAAAGTCGTGACGTAGGTGTTGGGTAGGAGCCTATCTGAAAAAAATGTTCGTTAAATTGGTTGAATTTACTAGTTATAAATTACAGGCCTCCTGCATTTAGGAGCCTTTCTCCAACGGCTTCCTGAAACACTCCCGTGGCAGTTTATTTATAGTACTCTCAACGGGCATGCGTGTATGACCAGATGGAACGTTAACGAAGCAAAAGGAGTATGTAAGGATCGTAGCATGTGGCGATCTGTAGTTTCTGCCTACCCCCATGGGAAAAAAGCGTGAGTTTATGTATGTATATATTTCATATAAATTGGGATGTGTCCTAGGTAAAAATATATTAAGTCTATTTAGTCCGTCAGTAAGATTACCAAAAAATATTGTACACGTATTTTTTGCTTACTCAAATCAATAAAAAGTGATGATGATATAGCACATCAAAGTTCAGGAGAAGGGGCTTGTGACGTCACTGTTACGTTAAAAGTGTAGCACGGCGTGACGTCACGCGTAATTTCAGCGCACTATATCGTCGTCATTTGTGGTTTACGTGACAAAAGAAAAAATACGTGTCCAGTATTTTTGAGTTATCCAACTTTCGGACCAATCAGAATTTTTAAGGACACTACCCTATTGTATTTGACCTTACTAATCCTACGGCACTCGGGAATAGTGTAGTTTTCTATCGGGGAACAAATTTTCCTAATCTGGTATCCAGATTAAGAAAATTGGTTCCCTGATAAAAAAACTCCAAGGTGAGGATAGTAATAATTAATTCTTTAGACTTCAGAGATTAACGTTTACTAACCTCTAAAAAAGATACACTGTTCCTTCATTACGTAATATTAGTTTAGATAAAAGTTCATCATTTATTATACAGCGTCACTGTAAAACGTGGTAAAACCCACCGTCAATTTATGCTAGTAAGTCGGTAATCGACACATATGTAATATAATGATACTCAAGGTAAAACTGAGTACTGTGGCCATTTCACAAACTTTTTGTGCTGCAATTTTAAGCTTACAACCGATTTCTGCAATTAAATTATATACACGTCACAACTTAAAGGCTTGTGATGTGATGCGATTCGCTTTTGAAAATTCAGTCAACAATTTGTCACATTCATTTTGCGTTCATTTTTGATCCAAAAACTTAGTTTTAACTTGCCAATACGTAGTGGGTTTTCAGAAGTCAAGAAGTCAAATCATTTATTTCAATTAGACCATTTGAAAGGCACTTTTAAGCGTCAACATTACAATTAAAATAAAATACTAAAATTGTTATAGTTGCCCGTTCTAAAACGTGTGGAAAAAAATGCGCAAGAAACTCCACACTTGATCTTCATAATATTCGCTATAATTTAACTAACCACCAGTATACAACTACAGTTAAATTCAATATTTCTGACTGGGACATTATACCATTTCGATCATTAAAACAGATCACTCTGCTCGCTAGAATAGTTAGTAATAGGTGGGCTTTAAGTTTCTCTCGCATATCATTGAGATCAGTGAAGGAAAACATCGTGTGGAAGCCTAGACGTTAGTAATCTGATATCACCAATCCACCTTGAGTAAGATCCGCTGTGGGGTGGGAGGTGGTGGGTTCAAACCTGGGAAAGTACCAATGTGAGTTTTTCAATTCATATGTACTTTCTAAGTTTATCTTGGACATCACTGACATCGGTGAAGGAAAACATCGTGAGGAAACCTGGACTTATATAATTAGTATAAGTCTGAAATCGCCAACCCGTCTTGAGAAAGCGTGGTGATTAATGCTCATGCCTTCTCTGTATGAGAAGAAGCCTTTGCCCTTGCAGTGCTACAGTAATAGGCTGGTACTTTTACTTTTTTTAAGATCCTCTGTGATTGGTGGTTGTGCATTCTTTACATTAGCAGAGGCCTGTGCCTTGCAGTGAGACAGTAAAAGGCCGGTATTATTTCCTAATAGGCTATATATGTAAGTTCCAGAAAATTTTGCAACAGATTTATTTTTCCAATGAATGACCCAGGACTCCAGGATCAGTGTAATCTACGCTCAATGCTTTCGTTGCACTAGCGACCAATAATCGTGTACAGCGGTTTCTGGTATGGCAACTCACTCACAGATATGCGGTGACCACCTACCATCAGAAGTTACTACATTCTTCATTAAAAAAACAATTGCACAGGTATTTACCTCCAGGCCCATAGCAGATGGTATCACCATTGACGATCAGCGCTGTCAGTTTCGGCAGCGGTGACGTCACGGGGAAGTGCACCAGGTAAGTGATTACATTCCCCTGGTTATAACTCTGAAGGAGGTGGTTGCCGTCATTTGCATCTATGCGGCCTACATAATTCTGGAAAATAAACATAAAATAATATAAATTAAGGAAATATTATAATCAGCCTCAATATGGTAGGTTACCGTTACACGGAACAAATATTTGTTTGGCCTACGGGTAGTGGTTCCGAATCTGGCAGTTTGTGTAAGTGAGTTTAAATGTTTGTAAATGCACTCACGACACAGGAGAAATTCCTAGTGTGGGGCAAGGTTTTTAAAAGAAAAAAGAAAGTATTCCACATTTGAAAATACACTGAAGTATTATGAGCATTCGTAATTCAGCTTCAACTTAAATACTATTCATATGTCTTGTATACAACATGGAAATTTAATAATGTACCATCCTCTGCCTAGCCTTTTTCCAACTATGTTAGGGTCGCCTTCCAGTCTAACCGGATGCAGCAGTATTTTACATAGAGCGACGGTCTCTCTGACCTCCACAACCCAAGTCCGCAATACGGTACCCATTGGTTCGACTGGTGGTCAGACTTTCAGGCCACTGTCTACGACTATCAAAAATCTGCAAATGAGAGACGGGACCCGTTGGTCCGGTGGAAATCATCCATCCACGGATCGACCTAAGCCACTTGGCTTAACCTTCAATCGAACCTTGTGGCTGTTGTTATTAGCCATGAGCCCCACAGTGGTAACAATATAGACTGAACATTTCCGCACGGAACGATCAAGACTTTAGTGGCGTTTATTCACACCTAGGAGTAGTTCCAATGTGGTTATGATGCTTTTTAATGTAAGGATAATGCATCATGCACTTAGATATATAGCACCTAATTGAATATGTGATTTTATGTGTGTAGCTCTGTGACACTATACAATTGCAGTGTGCTTCTAGATGTTAAGTATAAACCTATTAAGTAATTAGCACTTGTATTTAACTTTTTTTTTTTTTTTAGTTTTTGTTCATCGGTACAAATTATGGCCTCAGCTACCTATAACATAATTATTTTATTTGTAACTATTTAATTTACAGTAATCTGTTTGATCGTTGGACCTCAAATTAGGTACCCCGCATTTACAATGTAGCTTCCAAAAATACTAACAAATAGGTTCTCTTCTGAAAATAACTATAACAACTTAAAGAACTTTATTAATGGGACAAAAATTCACTTTGCTCTACAAGTTATTGAGTTTTTGAATATTCGACTTAATTTACACTGATGTAAAGTTGGTATTTATGTAAGTGAAAACAACAGCAATGGAAATATGAAAAAGTAACCTGTTTTTTGGATACCTGAGTTGTGATGACAGTTAAAAATAATCGGCACCGTTGTGTAGACATAATATATTATATTGGTTAAAATGCAGGTTGTTGATAAGATAAGATATACCTACATATTTATTTGTCAAAAACCCGTGAAGGGTTTAGGAGTTGGAAAAAAAATATTTCAGTGTGTTTTGCCTTGAAGGGAGTAGAAATAATAAAGAAACGTTAAATAAAAAAAATGACAAAAGTACTACATCATTTAAATAGTCTGCAGCATTATAGTAGCATTTATTTGTTTAAAGTTTCTTCATGATTTTATGAAAATTATTAAATTTTCAAATCTTTGTATGCTTTCGGTACCTGAAACAATGGAACGTAACAAGTTGAACAAAATTGAGTCAATTAAAATTAGTTAAAAACCTTGAAAGGTTTATGATAGGGCACCCCCTGCGGGGTACGGGCCTCGGCTTAGGGCGTCGCTGGGAGAGGACAGCAAGGGCACAGGCAGGATCTAAACGATACTATTTAGAGACGAATTTAAGACTACAGGCTCAGCAGCACGGGCTGGCTCAAGCGAGGATCGGGGAGGGCTCTTAGTTCTTAAGTGGGCAAGCCAATTTATTAAGGTTTTCTTGACGAAAAACTGGTCTGCCGAATATATTTTAAATAGCTATAGCAAACTACCAATCCAACCGTATATTGTTCCATTGTCTGTGACTTATGTTTTTATGCATGACCGAGTTGAGATGACGATTGGCATGAATAAGGGGACGGCCCTCTTCCAACTAACGATATAGTGCTTTCGGAGACTTTCACTGCACTTATAATAAAAGTCAATTACAATAACTACTTTATGTCAGTATTACACATTTATAACCCGTTCGTCTCAAGGGCAGTTACGTTGTGTGACTTTTTGTAACGTCTAATGGAATAATAATTGCATGTTCTTAGTAAATAGTCTTCTAATTCACCTTTCTTTTCTTTCAGTTTCAAAGATAGTCCTTCATACTGCGTGATTCGTAATACGAATCGAGAAATCCTCCGATGAAGGTAAGTACAAATTAAATCGGCTCACATTTAGGTACATTTAAGACTTTGTATGGACCATATGTTATGCACGGCAAAAAAATGTTCTACTCTAGTACCTACATTTTATTTAGGTAAACAACATGTGTCTTTATCAAGGCTTTGATTAGTGAGTTTTGTCAGCTATTATCAGAGATCGCAACGCCATAAGTGAAGTATATTTACCTAAAATTCCAGGAATAAATAAATAATGATACTGAATTATAATAATGATATTGTAATACATCCTCTGAAATTCTGAAGTAATTATAGATAGCGTATATTTACCTTTATATTTAAGTTGCATCCGTTCAGGTGAAAGGAAGCGTACGCATATCATACAAAACTGGGGTTTTTATTGACGAAAGCTGAGCTGAATAAATGTAGTTGGTCCCTAAATAGTACTGAAACATGGTCGCTCACAAGTCACTATACATATACTACCCTATATAATATGTACATATACTCTTATTAAGTCACACTCATTGAGTCTCGAAAGGGGAATGTAGCTACTTTCTAACTTACCCTGCGTGATTGAATCAGAGATGAGATATGCAAAATAATTAATAATTGCCTAAGTTAGGCTGTGAAACTGAAGCGTGGGTAAACACTACCTATATTATTGGTTCGATTCCCGCCTTGGGACAAATGATAAGATTTTTCTGGATGTTCTGGGTATTTGCTATGTAAAATAATTAATATGTATCTATGTAATATATTGTATTAAGTATATCAGTCATCTAGTACTCATAACACAAGCTCTCCTAAGCTTGGGGCTAGATGATACTGTGTGGATTGTCCAGCATTATTATATTATATATTTATATTATTTATCTACATCATCAGCTTATAATATTCTCAATAGTCGTTTGTTTTCGGGTTTTTCAGATGTTGTTAGCTTAGCAAGGAATATCTAAACACTTTTTATTAGGATCTAAATGTTTCACACTACAGACTTAGTATGCCGCCATTGTCATGAATAATATGAAAAGCCGTATTATTAACGGAAGAATAATGTAAGTGTAAGCTTTAAAACCCGTTACCGTAACCCGTTTAGGAAAATGAATTAACCTGTTCTTGGCATCAGTTGTCAATGCAGGTTTTATTTTAAGTTTACAGTCGTACAAAAATCTGTGACATTAAAGAAAAAATTTGATCACGATACAAGTAAAGGGCGGGTTCAACATGAGGTTGTGGCCTTCGATTGCGGTAGGTAAGTATATGTATGCTGACCTACAGGGTCCGTACATATTTAGGATCCGTGAATACCAAAAAAAATTAAATCAAAGCAGTTACAATGCTATCTCAGTAAATTAGTATCACAAAGACATTACAAATTATCAAACAAAAATAACTTTTTGAAACTAGGTCGGTGTGAGAAGAAACTCCGAATAGGTACAACTCAGAGGTCACAGTCTCTTCTTAAGTCCATAAGTAATTATCTTGGTAAGATCATGTAATATGGATCATGCATATTACTGTCTGGGATGGTCTTTTGAGGAAGAAACGTTAATATATAGCAACATATTTATGAGCGGACCTGTCAGTAATGGTAGACCTCAACTCAGAACTAAGGTGCTGAACGACTCACCGAACAATAACAATAACTAAATAATTTTAATGTCCGTCGTCCTGACTGCCAGACCCTTTTTCTTAAGGACACTTAGAGGTTTTCTCGTGACTGTACGCCCTAAACACGATGTTTTTTTCTTTCAACTGCGAAGAAAAGTTTGTATGTGTAAGTATGTATTGAGAACCTCCTTTTAAGTCTGTTAAAAATTAACGTCGTTGTCATAGATTTTTAATTGCCAATTCTTGCCAAATTTGAGCGATGTCTGAACAAGTATTACGTATGTTTTTTAGAGACGCAAAGCCAAAGGATGCTAAGGAAAAAACAAAAAAAATAGGAATCTCCTTATCTGTATCGCCTTTACCTAATATCCAAAAAATGCGCATAAATTAACAAAGTTACCATAGTAATGCGTAAAACATCTTTTTTTAGGACCGTAGATCATGGGTTTTTTGTTAACCTTTTTGGATCCGTCCAACTTTAATTAAAAACAACAATCATTAACAAAAAGTCACTCTACGAGTCTCAACCGCAAGAATTTCAAAATTCGAATCAACGCCCAAATCTGACAACCAGCCAATACCGCCGTTTCAAACAATAAACAAATGAATAAAGTTCAAGACCAATCGTGATTTTAAGTCGATTAAAACAGGTTCAAAATTTACGAACAGAACACGATTTTCAAGACAAAGAAGACATTCCTTACACGTTTATATTTGGAAAGACAGACATACCTTTTCCGTCGTCAAACGCCTGACCTCCTGTCATTTCAAATAAGTAGATCAACGATCTTAGGACAAATTTCTTCAGAAAAAGCCATAATATTCCCTACATAATTATATACGTGCATTGAACTTTTAGCGCAAAATTTGAAAGGGAAATATTTAGCTGAAATTCTAAAAACTAAAATTCGCTAATTAATTTAATGATTATGCCATTTTTAAAACTAATAATCTCTCAATTTAAAGGTCAGGGTGTTTCCTGGCCTTAATTAAAATTGGTCGTAGTTACTAGGTAAGCTTGGCTATATCATAAGACGATGATAAGCAAGTTGTAAGACAAAAGAAGAAAGTTTGAATTTCCATCTTGGCACTTATGCCATAATGCTGCTAAATATTTTCCTCTTTCATTTTTAGAATTCACCAGTTTTCATTGCGTTATTTACACCGTCGAGCGGAAAAAATACAATGGATTGCAAGCAATGGTTTTTGTATTATTGTCAAATGAAAATGACCCTTTCATTTTGATTTATGATTGGGATTCTGATCAGTCACGCAATCGAAGATAACTTATTATTTTACACGCTACATGCGATGTAAGTAGAAACTTAATGGCATTTTATTTATTACTCTGACAGACTCCGTTTTGCAGTAGGTACAGAGGCCAGCACATCAAGCTACCCCAATGACGACCTATGTGGCGCGGTGGGCGAAGGTCTGCCTGCGACGCAAGAGGATGCGGGTTCGATTCCCGCCTTGGGACAAATGTTTGTACGATCTACAAAGATTTGTTCCAGGTGTTCTGGGTGTTTGCTATGTATAATAAAAAATATCTATCTATGTAATGTATTGTATTAAGTATATCAGTCATCTAGTACCCATAACACAAGCTCTGCTTAGCTTGGGGCTAGATGATGCTGTGTGGATTGTCCAGCATTATTTATTTATTATAATTATTGAGTCAAATTTCTTTGATAGATTATCAACTTTATAACATACGAATAAGGTTCATTTGCCATTGGGAGTTTGATAGTCTGTACCTACATATGAAGAGAAGGTTACAATTTTTTTTTCATTTATTTTGAATATTTTTTACTTTCCTATCAAAATCACCGGAGTTAAAATAAAAGAAAAAATGAATAATCAAAATTAAAATTATTGTCAGTGTGTCACAAACCGTTACTTTATCGAACAGAACCGACGTCATTGAACAATAAGTAAGTATGGGGAAACACACACTGCTTGATCATACTAACCAAAGAGCGTTAAAGGGAAAAAGTATTCATTTGTTCATTCAAGAAAAACGGAAACACAAAAAACTTATGGGGGGTGTTTATAAAAGCAACAGAAGCCAAAACATTGGTTTTTAGATTTCTTGTCGGCCTGTCTGTATGTTTGTACACGCACGTTTCACCGGTGTATTGCTTTTTACGTATTTAATTAATAAAAATAAAGTTAAGTACTTGATTCTAAATTCCTCGCATACGAAGTCGCTAGCAAAAGCTAGTTATGCTATAAAAATCTCCCCGTTAGAATGTAGGTGTAATTAAGGTGAAGTGATCTGTCATCCTATACTCATGTTAGGGAAATGGGGACGGACGGTCGACGGGACGGGGACGCTCATTTTGCGGGGAACTAACTTATCGCGGGGAGATTTTAGCAAATAGGCCTGTTGTACACCTAAGTGACTTGGTGTAAAAATAATTATGTATTTTTTTTTTTTTTTTTTTTTTTAAAAAAACGCTGTATAATGCTGGAAAACGAATTTTATTTCTTCGTGTACTAATCGCTGTTTACGGTGTTGTGCATTTTAGGTAATGCACGAAAAAAATGTGCCTATGAGTTCATCCAACGGTACAGGGGTCGCTACGGGGTTTGAAGCTAAGTGACACAACATTTAAAAACTTAATAACTTAAATAATGTTGGCGTTTGACGTTCAATACTTTAATATTAAGCCCCGAAGATTAATCCAACGTTCTTTTCTAGTATTGTTTAAAGATCATTGGGCATATCTGACCCGCTTTGTGAACAGTGGCGGACATTAATCAATATACTTTCAAACTAAGGGGAATAATATGACCTTTCACTGAATATAGTTATTTCATTAAAAACCAATGGAGAAAAATGTATAGATTAAAAAAAATAATTTCAAAGGATTTTATTCCATATCATTAAGACATAAAAAGAATTTCGATACTAGCTGCTAACGGCATAGTGTACGGATGAACCAATATTCAGAGGCATGTATATGCTAAGAGTACTCTGCTCGTGTATACACGGCCGCCGCACTGTAGGGAGCTGCGCCCATATCGCTAACATAGTGTATTATCTGTCTTATGCCAGACATCAGGAAGCAACAGACGCACCTGCTGCCTTTTTAAATGGTCTTATGATTGATTTGGCCCAAATTGAATTAAAATGATTTTAATGAACTAGCATTTTATTTAAATTCTGCATATCAGTTTATAACACTTGTTTTTTCGAGATTCCCGTGGCTCACATTAATGCGACTAATGCCATAGTAAATCAGAGCCCAAATCATTACACACTGCTATATTTCGTATGTGTCCGCCATAGGTATGATTTCCATACTAAGGTGCCCAATGATCTTTATAATAATTAAAGTCTGCCTGATTAGTCGAGTTGTCCCAAGCGCTACTGCCGAGTATAAAGTCCTGCGTTCGTTTCTCGGTTCAGGCATACTGTTTTTTTATCTGTAACTTCAGATTTACAGGTCGGAGTCTGGAATTGTGCCCGGTTTATGGCAATAGGCCAGGACTTAAACATAACTATCTAAATGTAAGGTGTGACATATACCTCTGCCTAAGCCTTCGTTGAATACAGTCGTGATGATATAATGATGTAACAAAACAGAATGTCTATTCTGTTACATCAACAAAACTCTCTTGCTGTCTAGCAAGACAGTTTTGTCTATTTCTGATGGTAATGATTTATAAACAGCACTTAAATATTCAAAATAAGGAACTCATATTTAAACAAAAACGTTTTTTTTTAAGATAACTTATATTATCCGTTACCAGAACTGTAGGTAATTCCCCTATAGAATACATACTACTTACCTACATAAGTTCGAAAAATAATGTACGACATAATATTTATTTATACTTTTTTGACAGCTCAACAAGTTCAAGGTTCCTTTGAAGGGCACAAAGCCTTAACTTCATAACTTATGTACCTGCAGTTAAACACTCGATCTTTGAAGTTTAACGGTGAGAGAAACAGGTTCCAGCGTCCAGCAAACATTTTACTTTTTACACTACGATAACTGAAGAAAGTTATGAGGAAAATTGTGCATTTAAACCAAGCGCGTGAATGTCTATTTCTATTTGTTTTTTTGCTTACAGTGTGCCGTCTTTGTTACTCCTTGCAAAATACTACACGTTCATAAATGCTTTTTGTTATGGCAACCTTCCAATATTTTCGTGTTACAAATATACATAATTATTTATTTTTGAAACTACAAGTATTTACATATATACAAATATGCCATACAACTAACTCTATACATATTTACAAAAACAAAATAAAATAAAAAAGCCGACCAAGACAATCAGGCGTCAAAGTACTCCTTCGCATCGCTGTCATCTGGAAACGTGCCCAATAGACTGGCGGTATTGCCACGTTGGATGGCAATTATTCGTGTTCTTTTTTCCAACTATGGTAACAAAAGAAGTCTGTTTTAGCCCTAGGGCTACTCATATCGACTGAGAATAACCATTAATGTGATGACAACAGAAGCGTTAGAATGAATATAATAAAACCTGCTTCGAAACTTGTTTCAAATAATTAAAACAAGGCATTTAAAATAGTACATTTTGCCCATAAATCTTCTTTTAAACGAAACAAACAAAAAACGGGTCGCGTCGTCCGTATAATGTACTGCAGGCCCCATGTTAGTGGTTGTTTCCACTAACATGGGGCCAGATTACACTGGTAATTTTGAACCAGTATAATCTGGCCTACTATTTCATTGAAAAGCTGTACTACGATGGGTGAATATCTAGGTTTAAGTGTTGCCATCAACTTGTGACGTTTAGTAGGTACATTCTGTCTGTCTGCACTGTTATTGCCGTTCGTCGATGCTAAGGGTGAGGTCCTGAGTTCGATTCCCTGGTCGCACTAAACTGTTATTGGGTTTTCTATTAGGAATTTCTCAGTAGTAAAACAGAGAGTGCACTTGTGTTTGCGCATACATGTGTGCATTATAATATCTCCTGCGTCGATGGCTAGTCGCTGAGATTGACAGCCAAAACAGAAATTCAGTCACCAGGACTTTTAATACTGTCATTGATAGTTTTATGATGTAAAATTTAAAAATAAAGGTACTCATACAGAGCATATATAATACAAGGTAAAACACCTTGTATAATACTCTAAAAAAGTTGAATTTTATTTAATTGGCAATATTTGACGGGTATTAAATTTTTTATCCCGTAATCGACGTTGTTTATATTCATTAAATGTTTTACTCCCTGAAAGATTGTCAATTGATTAAAAGTCACTATAGTTAAGTGGTAGTGAAATTGACAATAATGAATTAATACTTAATTTTTAGATTGCGAACTAGCCTACGAGTAGGTACAGAGCCATTAAGCTACACCAATCTCTCAAATTTCTTTGATTATTTTTCAACTTTATTTCAAAAGAATAAGGTTGATGTTCAATTGGCAAAATTTGACCGTTTGAGATAGCTTGATATACATTTTTTGCAAGTTCAAACAACAAAAATGTCACACACTCACATAAGGCTATGCTATTAAGTATTGAATAATAAAGAAATTACACAATATGCTATACCTACTTACTGTATAGCGAAATTCTATAGCGTAGTCTGAACTGCGCTTTACAGAATTCGGTTGAATGCTGTCCACTTACCGGTCCCGTGTTCGTCCTGATACCAGTAAAATCGTCAAATATTTGCGAATGACATCACAACTGACAGGTAGGGACTGACTGAAGTGTTATAAGTATCGATAAAATAATAAATTATATGGATATTTCGGAAATGTATTTGATTTATTCGATATTTTTTTATTTTTTTATTTGAAAATAAACGTTGCCCCACACTAGGAATTTCTCCTGTTTCGTGGGTGCGTTTACAAACATTTAAACTCACATACACAAACAGCCAGACTCGGAACAACTACCTGTAGGTCATACAAATATTTGTTCCGTGTGGGGATCGAACCCACAACACGCGGCGCAGCAGCCGATGGCTCAACCACCGCGCCAACCGTGTCGTCAAAATAAGTCGTAAGTCGTGATATAAGTGGGTGCTGTATTTTTGTTACGGATCTGACCACAAGTCTTTTGAGTCTTGGTCGATAGTTGTAAAAATATCGCTATTGATACGGTCTCGATACTCGTTATTTTGATATCGATACATCAAAATACCAATGCATATGTAAGTATTGCCAGAAATATCGATACGATACACCAAGATTTTATTGACATCCTACCGACGCTGCTCAGTCTGTTGTTTAATTGCTTTGTCGGGTAGTAAAATTATATATATAACAGAGAAAAAAATCGATTCTAAGAATGCTTCAAAATAAAATACTGTGGTGCAGCTATCAACTCCCAACTCAATAAACAATGAAGAACATTTATTCCAGACTATCATAAACGGCTGGAAATTATTTATACATTAAAAAGTTTAAGAAGTACGAAAAAATATGCACTGGTATGAGTGTGTGTCCATGCGTTTGTGTACTTACGTATGTGTGTGATGGTTGAGTAAATTTTTGTTTGAGGAACCGGTAGTCTCGCATGTCTGATTTTATTTGACCTTTTTGTGACTAGCAGTGTCATCGTACGTGCACTTTTTGTATTAAGTTCTGTGCGACTTTTTTCATCGATTTCCTCTTTCTGGGGAAATGAAACCGTCATAACTTTTTTGCAATAAGTCTTAGGCGAACGGCACACTGCACCGCATCACGCAGCGAGTCCGTACGTTATTTGCAAGTATCTGTGTTTGTATAGAAAACACGCGTAGTGCAACACACAGTAAACGCATTAACGCGCAGTGTTCGTCGTACGCAGCCACGCATCCCGCTGCGTGATGCGGTGCAGTGTGCCAATCACCTTAAGATTGTCTATTAAAAGTACCTTCATGAATGGAGGGAGGCTTTAATCTTGGACCAAAATAATTTAGTAATGAATCCTATACAAAGTTGATACCTACTTAAACGTAGACAATGCAAAGTTAAAAACATTGGGTCCTGTTTTGGAGATTTGCCAGCTAAGCCAGCCCGTTTTACCTATATTTAGGTAGCATAGACCACTTAACATAACACAGGAGCCTGTCTGACTAACCTCTGTATTCTCAGGATGAAATCCAGCGAAATTTCTCATGTTAGGCCCCACTCTTGTAGATAATATAGAAAGCTTATAAAAACTTTCTATAAGAGTGTGTTTTCTCAGTGTGTTTAAATATTTTTCAAACTTTTTGCAGCTTATTTTATACTTCCCTCCAAAAAGCACTTCTTTCATAAATTCAATGAAAAATGTTTGATCTGCTGCCTACTTACATAATTTCAATACCTTTAATTGGTCATTCAACAATATCCGTTGTTAGACACAGGCAAAGCAATGCCATACAACATGGCAATACCGCCAGTCTTTTGGGATCTTTACCAACTTTTGATTGACCTGTTACGCTTAGTTATTCGGGATATTAATTTATTTTTTTAATATGTGTACTTACTGTGCATATCTTTTATACTACTTAAATAATTAGACAATAATATCATAACGCCTGTATCCCAGAAGGATTTGGCAGAGGTACACTTATAGTAACACCCAGATTTCGCCAGTTCTGTAATCTGTTTAAGTCCCATGTAATAGTGGGCGAGCTTATTGCTTACGGGCACACATACAAACTCCAGATTTGTAATGAAAAAATCAATAAAAGGTACTTTTCCCGACCTGGGAATCCAAAACCAAGACCTCACGCTCAGCTGTCGCGCTTGGGACCACTAGACAAAATATTATTTACGTTGTCGAATACAAAAATATTTCTAACATGTTATAAAGCAATGATTTTTTTTTGTATCATCGTATAAGGAAAAGAATTATGAATGTGAGTGAATCACGCAATTGGTGCTGTTTTTTTTTTATTTAACTCGACATATGATGGAAGAAGATACGATGATTGTGGGTGCTTGTGGTGGTGTTGATTGTGTTTGGTTGTTTTTAGTTGTTTTTTTATTAGAACCAAATAATGTTTCGGCATTTTATTATAACTTAGATTCTATCTCGCAGTACCTGTAATAAATAGTAATAGCAGGTGACCACAAAATAAAATTAATAAATAAAAAAAATAAAAATTCATTTATTTTTCCACATTGATGTAACACAGTACAGAAAGTATAATAAATGGAGTGGACTGGAGCCTAAACTAGGGTAGCCCTGTATTTCAGGACTCCAGGTCTTCCGCCCGTTATAATTCTTTGGAGGTTGCAATGTAATCAATGTATATATGCGTGAGTGTGTGTGTGTTGTGCATGTGTTATGGTGTGTTTGTGTATGTGTTATGGTGTGTCTGTACGTGTGTGTGTTGTGTATGTGATGTGTGAGAGTGGTTGCTCGCGTCTGTTTATGAGAGACCACAAGACTCTTTTATTCGCTTTGCAACTTGTTATAATATAATATACTCTTAACTGTACACCATAGAAATATAATTCTTATATTATCTGCAACAATAGCTTTAAGAGCTACATAGGGTGCTACAATGAACGGCCTTATTGCTAAAAGCGATTCTTTAGATGAACCTTATATCATCATCATCCTCCTGCCCTTATCCCAATTTATTTGGGGTCGGCGCAGCATGTTTTCTTCTTCCATACATCTCTATTTGCCGTCATCTCAAGGGTCACCTCTTTTCTTGCCATATCATCTTTCACACAATCCATCCATCTTTTCTTTGGTCTTCCTCTACCCATGTAACCCTGCACATTCATACTCAAAACTTTCCTCACAACATGGTTCTCATTCCTTCGCATCACATGCCCATACCATGACAACCGATTTCCACACAACTTCTCGGTCACAGGCGCCACTTTCAGACTTCCTCTTACATACTCATTTCTTATTCTATCCATTCGCGTAACACCACACATCCCCCTCAGCATTCTCATCTCAGCTGCATGTAACTGCCTTTCATTCATGCCTTTTGCGGCCCAACATTCTGATCCATACAAGACAGCAGGTCTTACCATAGTTTTGTAAATCTTCCCCTTAAGTTTAAGGGGAATATGGGGGTCACAGGTTGTTCCCGTTACCTGCCGCCATTTCATCCACCCTATGTTAATTCGGTGCTTAACAGCCCGATCTATTTCTCCGTCACTTTGCACGAGTGAACCGAGATACCGAAAGTCGGAACAGACCGGGAGAAGCACGCTGTTAAGCGACACTGCTTCAGGACTGGAGAGACCGCCGAAATCACAGAACATATATTCAGTTTTGGTTCTGCTGATTTTCAAGCCTACACTCTCCAGCCTCTGTTGCCATTTCTCCAGTCTGCTCTGGATCTCAGGTCCATCTTCACCGACAAGAACAATGTCGTCGGCAAATAGCATGCACCAGGGTGCCTCTTCCTGTATGTCCGACGTCAGAGCGTCCATTATCAACAGGAAGAGGTAAGGGCTTAATGCCGACCCTTGGTGCAGTCCCACAGCCACACTGAACTTGTCGGTGTTGCCAGCAGACGACCGGACATACGTCCTAGACCGGCTGTACATTGCACGAATCAACTCCACATACTTGCCAGGCACACCTTTCTCTTTCACGGCCCACCACAACACCTCCCGGGGCACCCTATCATACGCTTTCTCCAGATCAATGAACACCATATGCAAGTTCTTATGTGCACGTCTGTATTTCTCACACAGCTGACGGAGTGCAAAGGTGGCGTCCATTGTTCCTCGACCTGGCATAAACCCAAATTGACTTGGGGTAATTTCACTCTCATCTCGCAATCTTTTCTCTATCACCTTCTCCCATACTTTCATACTATGTGACAGGAGCTTTATCCCTCGATAGTTATTGCAGTCCTGTACATCCCCTTTATTCTTGAAAATGGGCACTAGTGAACTATTGCACCAATCTTGTGGGATCACTTCCTCGTGCAACAACTTATTGAGGAATAATGTCAGCCACGTACATCCATCTTCTTTTAATACCTTCCATACTTCTACTGGTATATCATCTGGGCCCATAGCTTTTCCATTTTTCATACTTCTAACTGCATTCCTAACTTCATCCATGCTAATTTCTCTCACCAAACCCATATTTACCTGTGTCTCTTGAAGCATACCATTCCATTCATTCTCCTCGTTCATTAACCTATCAAAGTAAACCTTCCATCGCAGTTTTATTTCATCATCTTCACACAGAACCTTACCAGCATCATCATTAATACATTTAATATGCGTTATATCTTTTGCCCTTTTTTCCCTTGCTTTCGTAATCCGATAGAGTTCCTTCTGGCCCCTAGGGCTATCCAGTGAGTTATACAACTTCTCCTGTGCCTTAGCCCTAGCAACTGCTACCGCCTGTTTTGCTTTCCTCTTCCATTCTTTGTATATTATATTCTTTTCTTCTTTCAAACTATCGTTCCCGTTTCCTACACCCTGCCATTCTTTAAACGCAACTTTTTTCTGTTTTAGTAACTTTTGCACTTCTTCATTCCACCACCATGTATCCTTATCTATTATACCCTTCCCTTTCGATTCTCCGAATACGTCCTTTGCTACTCTTCTTATACAATCTGCCATCTCATTCCAACATTCGTTCACAGATTTTCCTTCCATATCCTTCATTTCAATCATTTTATCCACAACTTGATTTTTAAACAAACCTGCACACTCCTCATTTTCTAACATACACCATCTGGTTTTTGGTGGGGGCCGTTGTTTGTTATTTCTGGCTAACACACGTACTTTAACCTGCATAACTACCATGAACCTTATAGAGAAGGAGAAAAGACGACTGACCTTACCTTATTGGTATTTCTTCCAATCATGACAACATCATCGGACTTTTTTTTCTTTTTTTTTTTAAAACGTTGCCCCACACTAGGAATTTATCCTGTATCGTGGGCGCGTTTACAAACATTAAAACTCACATACACAAACAGCCAGACCCGGAACAATTACCTGTAGGTCATACAAATATTTGTTCCGTGCGGGGTTCGAACCCACAACACGCGGCGCAGCAGCCAATGGCTCAACCACTGCGCCAATCGTGTCGTCAAGTAGTCACTTAAAAAGCTTTTAATAATACCAGCGTGTTAGTGTTGCAACACTGCTGGGCAAAAGCGTCTTCTCACACAGAGAAGGCACGAGCATTATTAATCATGTTTTCTCAAGGCGGGTTTGCAATTTCAGATTTATTTTAATTGTAAGTCCAGGTTTCCTCGTGATTTTTTCCTTCACCGACGTCAGTGACGTCTAACATAAACTTTTAAACAAAAAAAAATATTGTCAGTGCGTCAGATCGTCGGATACCGTTACTTTACCATATTACTAAAAGCGAAGACGTCATTTAGGAATTTGGGGAAACACATTTCTTATTTTATAACAATGCGTAAAGGCAGGACAGTCATCATCATCTGCTTAGCCTTTTCCCAACTATGTTGGGGTCGGCTTCCAGTCTAACCGGATGAAGCTGAATACCAGTGTCTCTGTCACTATCTGACCTCCACAACCCAGTTAATGGGCAACACGATACCCCTTGGTAAGACTGGTTGTCAGACTTTCGGGTTTCTGACTACCCGTAACGACTGTTAAAGATCTACAAATGACAACCGGGACCAACGGCTTAACGTCCTTTCCGAGGCACGGAGGAGTCTCGATATGTTACGAATGGTCACCCATCCGCAAACTGACCTCGGCTAGCGTAGATTCAACCCGATCAACCCGAGCGGCTGTTTTTATTTAGCCACGAGTTCCTCTCTCTCGTAAAGGCAACAGTAACTTTAGTGTAAAAGTTTTAGTTATTTTGAAAGCGTAGTTTTATTGCCTACTTCTAACTTACTACTTTTAAAATACGCTTATTATATTATCCTAATCATTGAGGCAATCTAGCCTCAAATGACGACCGATGTGGCGCGGCGGGCGAAGGTCCGCCTGCGACGCAAGAGGTTGCGGGTTCGATTCCCGCCTTGGGACAAATGTTTGTACGATCTACAAATATTTGTTCCAGGTGTTCTGGGTATTTTCTATATATATAATAAAAATATCTATCTATGTAATGTACTGTATTAAGTATATCAGTCATCTAGTACCCATAACACAAGCTCTGCTTAGCTTGGGGCTAGATGATGCTGTGTGGATTGTCCAGCAATATTTATATTTATTTATTAAATCTAGCCCTCTTTTAAATATGAACACTGTATTTATTTATTATTCCGAACTTCCTTTTTCCGAGGCTTACACTTCAACATTTCGCCAGTAATATGTAAGTCTCATGTTATAGGGGTGAGCCTATTGGCTTCAACCAGGCTCGTATGCAGACTCGGCGCTACAGAGAAATTCCAGCTGGAAAAACTATGGTAACTCTACCCGATCCGGGAATCGAACGTAGGATCTCATGCTTAGCTATTACAAAAACATTATGTCGCTGAATATCGTTGGCATAGTGAGTAAAACAAATGTTATTGTTTCATATTGATTCTTTCATATTAATATTATTTCGAGCATTGTAATTCGGGGCCGTCCATTAATAACGTGATGTTTTTTAGCAACTTTTAAACCCCCGCCTCCCCTGTGGTGATACGTGGTGAGGTATTAGACTATGCTTCCCCCTATCCAAAATCGGATGTATTCTTAGGGTTCCGTTCCTTCAAAGGTAAAAAAAAGGAAGCCTCACTCTCTTGTTTTGGTAGTGTTTTAAAAAAAAACAGAACATTTTCTTAAAAGCTGGTTACTTATAGCGCATTCCAACGAAAATATGCAACACGTGATAACCCCCTTTAGCCCGTTTGTAGTGAGATATCACGTGTTGAATTTGTTTGTGATTAATGGACGATCCCATACTTGAGGTAAAAAATCTAGTAAGTAAATAGATACGTCATCAATTATAAATTTAAAACGTAGGCTTTTGTTTCCAAAACAGGATACAGGGTCATTTTGTCCAATTCTGTACAATTCTGAATATTCATTGCTTGCCAAATATTTCATTTAAGAACGATTCAACGGTAAAGTTGCGTAATTCTTTGAAACATCCGTGACGAATGTGACGATTGCATCGATTCGATGACGAATATGGACATATGTTTTGATGTAAAAGTTTCTTATGGAGTTTTGGACCTTCAAATTAAATAATACCGTAACAACCTTTATACCGTAAATGGCCTATATCTAATTAATTATTGTTCTTATTAGGTGCGTAACGAACTGAACACTATAGGACTAGCGAGGCTAGCATGTATTGTATAATATGTGTCCGAAGATATTTTGCGATACGGACTAGTGGCAAATTGTCGATCCTCTTCAACTAAAGACAACACATTTTTTTGAGATATTTATCTATCACAGTGGAAAAAACTATGATAAATAACATCAGTGTCTGTAAAAAGGTTTTTACAAACACTTTTACACATCCATAACTAAAATATTTGTTAACTTCGATGTTTGATCTGAGTACTCTAAGAAAAAAACACCAAAAGAATCGCGAAGTCACAGTCTTTTTTCAAAGTTCAGATATTATCTTGGTCAGATCATGATTGGACCATGCAGATAAGTGTCTGAGATAGTATTTGAGGAAAGGATGGTATTAAAATGAGTGGACCTGTTCAGTCAGTGCAAGTATTTGTCAGAAATTGTAGAACTCAATAGACGTGAATCTTGACAAAATAGACTTTATAGGACACATGAACAAAATGCTATTACTTATTTAAAAGATTTATTGTTATGGGTTAGAGACTGTCAGTAACAAAAGTCAATTAAAAAAACGCTTGAGTTTTTTTAATCTTATCAATCTTAATTATTTAATTAAAATTGAAACAGAAGTAAAGTTTAAACAATATTAATTGTTAGCTACTTATTAAATGAGCAGTTATTTAAATCAGTTTTTGTCATTCTTCATGATTATTATTTAAGTGTCAGTGTTAATGGTATTTTTGTTGCTGAGTGTACCGTTCAGGTCAGTGGCCGGGAAAGCGTTACTGAATGAACACGAAAGCTGTAACTGTTTTTCTGCTTGTTCTTGGTAAGGATACTTTCTTTCTTTCTTTTTTAAAACTCCCAACACTAGGAATTTCTCCTAGGTCGTGGGTGCGTTTACAAACATTCAAACTCAAAACCCAAAATATTTGTACCGTGCGGGAATCGAACCCACGACACGCGGGGCAGCAGTCAATCGCTCAGTCACTGCGCCAACCGTGCCGTCTAAATAAAAGCATTGAAAAAGGTTTCACCTGCATTAACTGGACTGTGTTAAAAAACAATGGTAAGACTAGCTCCGATAAGAGTCGAAAGAACGTCGTCAGTTGCTTCAATTAATCAAGATAAAAATTAGCCTTGAAAAATAAAATAGACGTCAATCAACAAAATATTCATAAATAAGGAAACTCAGATGTAAACGCTAAATTTTAGCGCTATTCTTAGATCGAACAAAAGTGTACATAAATGCACGTGCGTCATTTAAAAAAAAAAAATGTTTTTTAGCCAGATACGGCTTCGATATTTGGTAAGTATTTTGTTTCATCAAAATGCACTATACTGTATTACGTAGGTATTACTGAAGTCCATTTTATTTATGTTTGTACCTACTAAAGCGGGTAGGTACCTAGTTTTAAAGAGTGCATAAACAAATGCATAAATGTTATAGTCGTATGTAGTTTCCAAAAATTCAGTCATTACTTACTATAGTTGCAACTTCATAGTTGTGCTGAAGAGAACGTAGGCGACCTAAATTTTTCTAATTTCTTGTGTAGGAGGGGAAGTAGATCACAAAAAGTTCATTAAAGTTGATGTAGGATATGTATATTGTGCAGGGGCGACGGACTTGGGGACGTCTTCCAGTTAGACTGGAAGCCGACCCCAACATAGTTGGGAATAGGCTAGGCAGATGATGATTGACAGTACATATTGGCCCCTGATTTAGCTAGGCAACCCTTTTGCCATTTATGCAATGGGGTAGGTTGGTGTGCTGGCCTCTAACATATTTCCTTTGTCATCGTCCAATCACAGATCAGGATATATATTTCTGTAACCGTATCTTAGAGTAGGTATTACTCGTTTAACTTTATTAACACCTTTAGCGCCCAGCACCCGGCTCCCGGGTCGAAAAATACTTTGTTCATGTATCTAGAACTTGCTTCCCGAGTCGTACATGTAAAAAGCTATAGATGAGATGTGAACATGCCCATCAGGCCCTATCATGTACCTACGCATCATGTAATTTGCCAAACATTATGACATACAAGTTAAATCGTATTTTTGAAGTGCACAGCGAAAGGGTTAAAAGCACTATGTTGGATTTTCAACGCTCGGCTTAGCAGCGAGAGAAGAAAATCCAACAGTACAAAAACATTAGGCATTCATATAAGAACTGCGTCGTAAGTGAAATCAGGCATTATTTACTTTGCACCGAAAATAAACTGGTTGGGATATCTGCAGTCCTGCAGAAGCTGGGTTATAAGGAAACGTGATCATCTTATGTGATTACAATTAAGTTGCCACTTACCAATCTTTACTTAGGTCGATTATAAGAGTATCTTTTAAATGTGTTGCATATTTTTTTTTAATTCGGGGAGTGCTTCAATTTCTTTGGTTGGGATTACTTTTGTTTTTGTTTCAAAACGTCAACTCGTTTCGCGTACAAACAATACGAATATGGGTACGTACCAAACTATGTTGGTGCCTTATGAAGAAGGCCACTAAACCGCAACAAGGAAAATCATTTTGAATAATAAATATTAAAAAAAACTGACCTGTTTTTGTATAGGTATACACGTTGTTTGCAGCTTTTTAGAACATTCGGTAGACAATAATTAATTAAATAATGACAGGAGCCGTCAATTTTTTTGGTTGTGTTCAAATTACGTTATGTTCTTGCACTCGAGAGGCTCGGCACGGGGCAAAATAAAACAAACGGACGGGTCGCTCGAAGATTAAGGTACGTTTGGCGAGGACTGTCTGTGGATGGATGTCCATCCACTACAAATCGAGACCCCTCCGTGAGAAACTACTTATCTTGTGTACTTGCAAACGAAGGGCTCGTGGCTAAATAAAGACAGACCCAAGGGTCATTAAAGGCTAAGCTACGCTTGCCGAGGTCGGTCTGTGGATGGATGACATTTCGAAACATATCGAGACTCCTCCGTGTCTCGGAAAGCGATTTGATCTGTTGTAGATTTTCTTTGACAGTCGTTTTGTGTAGTAGAAGCCCGCGAGCCTGACAACCAGTCTTACCAAGAGGTATCGTGCTGCATTCTATAACATATCGAGACCTTTCCATGCCTCGAAAAGCACACTTCTCAGGACCTCAGCAGTAGCGCTTGAGGCCATTACACCAACGAAGCAGTCGATGCAGTCCCGTTAACATTAATCTACTTTTGGCCCATTAACACGGTTATCGCCGTACCCATATTACTTATAAAAGTATATAACTATGTTCTTTGTACAGGCAGCGAGCGAAGTATTAACACCATAAACTTAAGTTTTTTGACGACCAAACGAATACATTTAACTTTTTGCCGAAATAATAGGTCTTTACCTATGAAATTGCCGTTTTGTATGAAAAAATTTAAATGAATTTTTTTCATGTATTTTTTATTTGTATTAATCGAAGTAATCACCCATGCAATCAATGCATCTTTGCCAACGCAGTGGCAGTTTATTGATGCCCTTCTTAAAGAAATCAGCTGGACGGGAGGCAACAAATTCTTCAAAGGCATTTTGTACTGCCTCTCGGGTATTGAATTTTTTTCCCGCCAAGAAGTTATCCAAATTCTGGAAAAAGTAGTAGTCTGTAGGCGCAAGGTCTGGTGAGTAGGGCGGATGACGGAGAGCTTCCAACCCCAGTTCTTGCAACTTGGAGACCGTCTGCTGTGCAGTATGAGGTCGCGCGTTGTCATGCAGGAGCAGCGGAGACGAGCGATTGACCAATGCTGGTTGGAGATGTGCCAGCTTCTCCATCATTGTGTTCAATTCTTCACAGTACACATCTGCAGTAATGCTCACCACGTTTGGTAAGAAGCTGTGTTGAATCACACCGGCGCTAGACCACCAAACAGTGACCATCACTTTTCTTGGGGTAAGTTTTCGTTTAGGGCATTGTTTAGGTGCTGAACCAGGATCCAACCAACTTGCTGAGCGCTTGCGGTTATCAAACAGAATCCATTTTTCATCGCAGGTAACAATGCGGTTCAAAATTCCTTCATTTGTGTGTCTGTTGAGCAGTGCAAGGCACGTCTCGACGCGTACTTCGCGCTAGCGATCATTGAGTTCGTGGGGCACCCATTTGTCAAGCTTTTTTACCTTGCCAATTTGACGCAAATGGACCAATATTGTTTTGACGCTAACGTCGAAAGCTGCTGCTAATTCAGCCGTAGATTGTGTATCATCAGCTTCCACAATCGCCTTTAATTCGTCATTGTCGACCAAAGTCTTCGGACGACCGCGAGGTTCATTTTTCAGGTCGAAATTTCCAGAACGGAAGCGAGCAAACCAATAACAGGTAGTGCGTTGGTTTGTAGTGTTAGCTCCGTAAACGTCGTTGATGTTGCGTGCCGCTTGTGCCGCGTTGCTGCCACGACGGTACTCATATTCCATAATTACTCGAATTTTTAACGTATCCATGATGACGAAAAAGATTTAAATGCGATGAAAATGTAACACTAATCAATAAACAAATGACTACTTTTGGAAAAAAAATGCATGTTTTTAAAATAAAATTAATTTGAAATTAGAATTCTTAGCCAAACAAAAAATATTTTGATTTGAAATGGCCAGTACTGCAGAACGGCAATTTCATAGGTAAAGACCTAATATGTATATGACAGACATAAAAGAGCTAACCGCCACTTATTTACATAAGTCACATTGGATGATAAATGAGGATTTAGACACCACACCTACATCCATTAGAAGTCAGAGTGGCTATTGTTGCAAGGGATTAAGTAACGTTCGCAGAAAACACACCAGTAAACATCTGTGCTGACTTTTGGAGTGATTTATCTCCGAATAACATGTCCTAAGTTTAGTCTTGGACGAAAGAAAAGAGTAAATCCTACTGCACTAACAGCAGTTACTGAAAAATTTAAAGAAACATTCGAACAGTAAGTATAATAAGAAGCCCATAAGTGCACTTAAGTCTTTTACATTCGTAAATTATCGAAAGTAAAAATAAATATAAATAAATAATAAATATTCCTGGACAATCCACACAACATCACCTAGCCCCAAGCTAAGCAGAGCTTGTGTTATGGGTACTAGATGACTGATATACTTAATACAATACATTACATAGATAGATATTTTTTATTATATATAGCAAATACCCAGAACACCCGGAACAAATATTTGTAGATCGTACAAACATTTGTCCCAAGGCGGGAATCGAATCCGCAACCTCTTGCGTCGCAAGCGGACCTTCGCCCGCCGCGCCACATCGGTCGTCAAAAAGAAGAAAATGTACTTATTTCGACGTATTGGTTTATCTGAGAGTTGTCATGCTTTAGTCCACCCTCCCCCATGTTTTGTATTAGAAAGTAATAAAGAAAAGATATTATATTTAATGACTGATAAAATCTAATTTGAATGTGGGAAATTGACAATGGCCACTTAAGGTCGAGCGCCGCTTTTAGATCTAGAAATAATGAGCCTCACGTCATTATTGGACGATCCTAGACAGCGATGAGCCAAATCGTTTCTTTTAACACCTTAACTGCCAAACAACGACACACTAGAAAATTTATAGTTTGTCGGTCATTTGGCGTTCAACATTTTGTTGGCAATTATTATATATAATAATAAAATAATAATAAAAAGTATTTATTTCACAAAAACATAGCACTTTGCACTGTATACATTGTTTTAAATAATATTTACAATATGATGCAATAGTAGACTCTATCTTTTAAACTAGGACTAGCCTGTATCTTAAAAGATAGGGTTCAGCCAAGTGGATTCCGTTATTATTCACAACCAGAAATGAATTATGAACTTGTAAAATAATTTATAGCTTCTTATAAAAACTTATATTATGGTCGTTTAAAATTCCGGAAAATATTTCATTTAACACGCTTGATCCGTATGGGAGAGCTTAAAATTAATGTGGTAATAAATGTTTTGACCTTCCGTATTCAACAAACATAAAAACAACCTAGTAATTTTAGGAAAAAAAAATAAGCTTACTTACTTTAATCTTTTTAACAACTATGCAGTCATTTAGTTTCGCTACATGTTAGTTACATACGGTTTACGACTATCATGAACAATCTCAGGTCACCATATGCCTCCTCCCAACTATGTTGGGGTCGGCTTCCAGTCTAACCGTATGCAGCTGAATACCATTATTTTACATGGAGTGACTGCCTATCTGACCTCCACAATCAAGTTACTGGGCAACACGATACCCCGACTTTCGGGCTTTTAACTACAAGTAACGGCTGTCAAAGAGCCGTCGGCAGAAAGTCAGAGCTTAACGTTCTTTCCGAGGCTTGGAGGAGTCTCGATATATAATGAACGGTCTCCCATCCACAGACTGACGTCGGCAAGCGTATCTTAAGATTCGATCGACCCTTGAAGCTGTTTTATATAACCACGAGCTCCTCATGAACATGTCAGTAGGAAATCAATATTGTAAATGATATTTGTTTTATCATTTACAATTTTGATTTTCTTCCAATAAATCATAACAATTAGATGGTCACCTTAATTAGATCATAATCTGCATTAATAGTTGCGAACAGAGGAATCTAAGCTCTACAGAGGGTTCTTCTCTATTTCTTGGAGTCAATTCTGCTTAGGGGCCATTCATTAATTACCTACGTAAGGGTCTCCAGGGGGAGGGGGGTTGCCCTTATCTTGGGGGGAGTGGGAATAAATTCGTTGTTACTTAATATATTACCAATTTAAATTTATTATTAACCTAAATTATCTGCTATTAAATAGAAATCTTACTCGACCTCAGGTTCCTTTAAAAACTCCTAAATTCGATTGTTAAAATAGGCATACACTTCTTTATTTTTAACCGACTTCATGAAAAAGACTGCTCTTAATACGACTCGTATACGAGAATATATGTTTAAATGTTAGTTATCTCAAATCCCGAGCATTTCTCAACCAAATTGTTTGATTATTTTTTATTTAAAAGAGTATACTTTTAGTATGTTTCCATATTCATTTGGACAAGACTTTCCGATATAGTCAATGGAACTCCTCTCAACAGTACACGAATTGTAAAAGGGAATTATCGTATGAAAAATGAAATACAGTAGCTGGTTATTTTTAGTTAGGTTAGAATATTCACTTCATATGAAATGGTACACGAATTTGAGTAATCAGTAACACAAATACCGCGTAATTGTCAACATTAGTACTAAAACAGCAGCGCGCCGAATTTCTGAGGCCTGATTTTAGCGGGTCTGTTTACCGCTAGGTAAATAGTCTACACCGGTTTTCGATATTTCATCGATATAATCACGAGATGCAAGAAAGGAAGAAATCTTATGTCACATCATGGGATGGGGGAACGGAGTGAGACAAGAATTTGCTTTTTCGTTGAACGCGAGATGATTTCTAAACTGAAAAGCGGTGCGTGACCTCGACCTGCCGTTGTTTCTTTAATACTTTATACTTAATACCTGCTGTCTTGTATGGATCAGAATGTTGGGCCGCAAAAGGCATGAATGAAAGGCAGTTACATGCAACTGAGATGAGAATGCTGAGAGAGATGTGTGGTGTTACGCGAATGGATAGAATAAGAAATGAGTATATAAGAGGAAGTCTGAAAGTAGCGCCTGTGACCGAGAAGTTGTGTGGACATCGGTTGTCATGGTATGGGCATGTGAAGCGAAGGAATGAGGACCATGTTGTGAGGAAAGTTTTGAGTATGAATGTGCAGGGTTACAAGAGTAGAGGAAGACCAAAGAAAAGATGGATGGATTGTGTGAAAGATGATATGGCAAGAAAAGAGGTGACCCTTGAGATGACGGCAAATAGAGATGTATGGAAGAAGAAAACATGCTGCGCCGACCCCAAATAAATTGGGATAAGGGCAGGAGGATGATGATGATCGATATAGTGCCAAAAGGTATTGGTCCTAGGTAAAAATATAACAAGTCTATTTAGTACGTCAGTAACCTATTACCCAAAAATATTAGATACGTATTTTTTGCTTATATAAATCAATAAAAAGTGACATCAAAGTTCAGGAGAAGGGGCTTGTGACGTCACTTTTACGTAAAACGTGTAATACGGCGTGATGTCGCGCGAAATTTCAACGCACTATATCGTCGTCATTTTTGGTTTACGTGACAAAAGAAAAAATATGTGTCCAGTATTTTTGAGTAATCCAACTATCAGACGAACAGAATTTTTAAGGACTCTACCCTACTCCCCGAGTAGAATGGCTGTGCAACATCCGCACGGACAGCCCGTCAGGCAGACAGCCGGACAGAGTGAAATAATCCGTTTTTGTCATTTTACTACGGAGCCCTAAAACACGCATTCTAGATTACATCCTGTTATTCGGACACAGAATTAATTTGAATGAAATAATCAAAATCATTTCATTTGGGTTTTTATACAATCTGTAAGAATGTGACTTTATTATATAATCCATGTGAAGTCGTGTTCCATAAACTTCGGCGTAAATCCTGTCCCGATAGCAATAAATGTGATAAATAATATCAATCAAAACCGGACTTATGTCTAAAGAATTCAATAAAAACTTGATATACCGGTAACGACAACTTTTTTTTAAGAGTTTTTTTCGAAATGTTAAGATGTACAAGTTAAAGTACAGTAGCCGATAGATTTTCTCAATAGAACTTGGACCTTATTTCTATTGCGATAAAGTTGAAAAACTATCAAAGAAATCTGACACATTGGGGTAGCTTGATGTGGCCTCTGTACCTACCCTTTGAAAACCAAGGAAGTCGTGTTTTTCGGAGTTAGTTGCTTAGGTTTGTGCAGGTCAAATAAGAGTAGCTCCTTGTTAAATAAATCCGGTAAGTTTTCACTGCCGCTCAACCGGGCTACACCGGATTTGTAGATGTTCTAGCCCGGTTAAGCTAGAACCCAACCAAAACGTAGTTGTTAGTTAAAAAGAAGTAGTAGTAGTTAAATAGGCTACCCGAAACGTGACGACAGAAATGCAATCCTTAATTCTAAAAGTTTTGAAAAGTTCTGCAAATTATCAACATTATTATTTTTCATGTACCGAACACGCTCTACGGTGGGTCAACTGTTGTGTGCTTTCACAATTAGTTTTTTTGTTATATGAGTAGTACCTTTTATCTAAATCGATCGTCTTTTACATAGCTTAGGTTCGGGTTACAACTAATAGGGACCAAAAAAAAAATATTTTTTCGCTCGGGGAGATTAAATAAAAATAATGGCCACTTACTTTTTATTTTCTTTACGTAATCAAAATATTACGTCAATACATTGAGTTAAAATGTATCATGACGTCACGCGTTTGTAGATTTTATATCTGGATGTGACGTAGCGAGCCCCCACTTCCCACCTTTAATGCGTTTTATGTAAGTCATTTTCATTTAATTTACACTTTTCTTAATTAAAATTTATTCACATATATACAATTATACTATAAAACTAACTAGGTATATACATATTTACAAAAACAAAAAAAAAACAAAAAACAAAAAAAAAGCCGACAAGGACACTCAGGCGTCAAAGTATTCCTCCGCATCGCTGTCATCTGGAAACGTGCCCAAAAGACTGGCAGCATTGCCACGTTGGATGGCAATACTAATTCTTTGGGCAAAGAATGAGCCAGCCCTCTGGTCACGCGAAGTGTCGATCAGACGTCGAGAAATTTCTTTATAAAGATGACGTGCACTCGGACCCCATGACCCGAGCGTTTCAACCCCAAACGGCTCAAAACTGTAGTTACCAATAAGGTTACAGTATTTGCGCCGTTTGAGGGTCTCAGCACCCGCCGCGGCAGCGCCAGCACAGCCTGCCGTGCTTGAAACATGAGATGGCGCAAGGGTATCGACGCAGGTTGCGTCCCACACCAAAGGCCTACCCATCTTCCAAGGCAACAAAGTCATGCCGTCTGGTCTCTTACCATCGTCTCGTACCAAGCCGTTAGGTTCTAATACCGCTGGTACGCCGGCGGTACCAAGAGCTCGACGAATAATATCATTGATGCTGGCGTGCCGTGCTATGCGTCCTGCGCTCCTGTAACAGGACAGGCCATGGTGCCCGAAGCTGTCGACCGCTTCACCACAGTGACACCGATGCGGAGCAACACAAGGGGCACCCAAGCGAAGACAAGTAGCGAGCCGAAACGATGTGTCATCCAT
The DNA here is from genome assembly GCA_905147745.2 of Phlogophora meticulosa. Lineage (NCBI taxonomy): Eukaryota > Metazoa > Arthropoda > Insecta > Lepidoptera > Noctuidae > Phlogophora > Phlogophora meticulosa. Next base: position 11,487,896 of record LR990537.1, on the reverse strand, counting down.
CATAGTACCTATGGTGGCTGACGGGAGTGCCTGAAGCCAGAGGCCCGACTCCCATTCTCCCACGGCCAACAGACGGGCACGCTCAGCAGTACTAGGTGACGTGTTCAACAGAGAATTCCGTATGTACTGCAGAGCGGCACGTCCCATCGCGCCTGGGAAGACAGGTTGTCGGGCAAATCCGTATTGGGACAAGCCATTTTCCAGGTGTTCAACGCATCGGTCAAACACGGTACTTCAAAATCAACCAGTGAGAAAGCTAAAATATTCCTGGTTAATCTATCGGTACTATGGACCGAGGAGAGGAATGCCGGTAAACTTATACTGGAAATTTTGCGGACGCCGAGACCACCCAGGCGAATGGGAAGTGTGGCTTGCTGCCATGCTCGGTCGTCCAAGGCCACATTTAGGATCGAAGAAAGAGTGTTTCTAATAATTTGGTCTACTTTTTCTAAAAGTTGTGGATGCTTCCAAAGATGGGAAGAGCGTAGGCTATATGTAAATTTTGGTCCAAAACAACAGTATCGAATAAGTGTGAAAGCCGAATGTATGTTAATTTTGTAAAGTCTTTCCGAAACATCATTAAAATTTTGTATTTTCTCCTCAATAAAATTGGGAAAGGATTCGTCAAAAATTGGGGACCCCAGGAGGTGGAGAGAATTTTTCTCCATGATTTTGATTTTAGGTGCTACTGTGTTAAATTTTGCTATGATAGTCTGCCTGTCAGTGGCTTGGGGAAGATAAATTTCGCATTTCGAAAGATTAAGGTCTAGTCCAATGAAACTGAATTTTTCCTTTAAAAAAGCTAAATCAGTCAAAACTGTGTCCACATGACCTCCTAGGGTTCCGTCATCTAAATACCATACGTTGAATTTAGAATTTAGTTGTTGAATTATTGGATTTATTGCTAAACTAAAAATGACCGGCCCAAGAGGGTCACCCTGTTGACATCCAACAGCTGATTCTAAAATGTTGTCCTTGTAAAGTAATTTAGAAGGGTGCCTGTAGCATTGATAAAGAAAACTGTAAATTTTGGGTATTTCCTTTTGAACTTCTGTCAATAAGGTGTCCCTATTTACGGAATTAAAAGCATTATTTTCATTTATATTTAAAATATGGGTCTAATATTTTTTTATTATCTGACAGACGAACGAATAATACTGTCTTTTTTCTCATACAGGCGTCATGTTATTGAAAGGATGCAATTTTACCAAAATTCTACATAAACATTAATCATACATTCTTTCATCAAGAGTTCATTGTACAGAGAGAGCAAGTTTTGTTCAGTTCTGCTCGGTCTTACCTAGAGGACGGACGTGCCTCTCGCGATCGCGTGCTCTAGTTAGCAAAGTGCATACGCATCACAACTGTGTGGCCGATCCGTGCGTCATCAGTTCGCTCGGAGTGGTCGCGATGACCCAGATACTGTTTGTGTGAAACATGCTTAATCATCATATCATTTGTTAAGGGGAAGACATCTTTCACCGACATGGCTTCGCAAAAGCAGAAAATAACATTAACTACCAATTTGGAACATGAGCTGTTTAAGTACTACAGCGAAGAAAAAGCAAAGCGAGAAGAATAACAATGTCAAGTAATGGAGCTTAAAACCGAAATGGAAAAGCTACGAGAAATTTTGAAACACCAAACTGATCAAGATAAAAATAAGGCCACTGAAAAGCCCAACGAAGATATTTCACCTAAACCTATCGAATATGAGACGGATGAGGAGGAACTAGCCAGAGAAACGGAGTGGATTAGGATAGAAAATAAAAGAAAAAAACGTAAGTTGAACAGTACGCTGACTCCCCCCTCCCAAAATAAGGCTAATAATGAACAAGGGAACATAAATCCCAAAAAAACACCAAAGCCACCCCCAATAAATGTGCAGGGTGTTAAAGATTACCAGTCTTTCTATGACTCAATAGCCAGTACTAAGGGCGACACGTTCACCATAAAAATGATGAACGGGGATAGCGTCAAAATAAATGCAACAAATGAAGATGCCTATAGAGAGATTACGAAGCTACTAACTTCAAATAATTTACTTTGGCACACGTATGAAAACAAACAAACCAGACCGATAAGAGTGATGGCCAAAAAGCTTCATCATACATGCCAGCCAGAAAGAATTGTAGAGTACCTGAAAAACAAGGGCTACAAAATTGAAAATGCTGTAAGCAAATTGAGCTGGAGGAAAAAAGAACCACTCAACATGTTTATGTTGACATTTGAAAAAGATGAAGATATAAACAAAGTTTATGAAATCACTAATATTCTAGGGTGCAAAGTTGAAATCCACCCACTTAGAGCATCTAAGCTAGTTCCTCAGTGCAAAAGATGCCAAGCCTATGGACACACCCAAAAGTACTGTTCGAAAGAACCAAGGTGCGTCAAGTGCACGGGCAAACACCTCACAACAGACTGCGTGAAACCGGCACAAGATAAACCAAAATGTGTCCATTGTGGTGAGCCACATCCAGCTAACTATAGAGGGTGTATAGTAGCAAAGGAGATGCAAGTATTAAAAAGTAAATACACTAAGAAGCAAACTGTATCCCAACCAAAGAAGCATACCGAACCATCAGCTACCAAAGAAGCTAATGTAAAGATGGGAATGACCCACCAACCACCCAAGCCGTCCTCGTACTCTCAAGCAGTCAAAAATAATATGGAGACAAGTTCGGAGTCAAAACTCGACCAAATCTTAAGTCTAATGTCAACATTTGATGAACGGCTTAAAAAACTAGAAATGAGTGCCAAAAAAGCTCCAATTCATCTGCGAAAATGATTAATAACCTCAAGATCATGGCTTGGAATGCTAATGGACTGCTGCAACACCAACATGAGTTACAAGTAGTCCTAGATACAGAAAACGTAGATATATGCTTAATTTCCGAAACACACTTTACACGACAATCATTTGTTAAATTTCAAGGCTACAAGATATATCATGCCCTGCATCCTGATAACTCCGCGAGAGGAGGCAGCGCCGTCATAATAAGAGAAAACATACATCATTATGAACAGACCAAATGTGAAGATCAGGAAATGCAAGTGATCGGTGTAACTATTAAAATGAAAAGATATATGTACGACTCCGTTACTATAGCAGCTATATACATCCCCCCAAAACACGCACTAAAAAAAGAGCAATACAAGATAGTCTTAGCGCTACTTGGAAACAGATTTATATTAGGTGGAGACTTCAATGCCAAGAATACCTATTGGGGCTCCAGACTAACTACTACAAAAGGCAGAGAGCTACTAAGTGCCATACAAGAAACCAAATCAGAGGTCCTATCAACTGGAAAACCGACATATTGGCCAACAGACTCAAGAAAAATTCCAGACTTAATTGACTTTTTTATTTATAAAGGAATATCCTCTGACTTTATAAGTGCCGAAGAAGGATTTAATATGAACTCTGATCACTCACCAATAATTTTATACATTAGTGAATATGTCAAACAGAGAGAAGGCAATCCGTTTCTCGTGAACAAGTTCACAGACTGGGAATCCTTTAAAATAGACTTAGAAAATAAAATAGACTTAAATATATTCATAAATGATAAGCACCAACTTGATTTAGAACTAAGCAAATTTATTGTAGATATCCAACAAACTGCATGGGCTAATACACCCGAGAAAAGAAGAACTGTGAAGGTTAACACCTATCCAAAAGAAATAACAGATCTGATCAGAGAAAAAAGAACATTGAGAAAAAAGTGGCAGCGAAACAGGTTTCCCCATGATAAGACACTGTTAAATAGAATAACTAAACAAATTAGGAAGTCAATCAAGAAATTTCGGGACGAAAATTTAAATAGGCATCTTCATCAACTCACTAATGATCGATCGACTGATTATTCACTATGGAAAGCCACAAGGAACCAAAAACAACCTATTGCTCACATACCGCCAATAAAAGAGCTAAATGGACAATGGGCAATAAGTAATGAGCAAAAAGCATCAAGGTTTGCCCAACACTTGGAGGACACTTTTACACAAACCGAGAGCGCTAACCAAGATCTCCACTGGGAACAACTACTACAAGTAGACCAAGAGATAAAACTTGTAACACCAAAAGAAGTATTCAAAGAAATCAGAGATCACATCAGCCCAAAAAAATCCCCTGGTTATGACCTTATCACAGGGGAAATCCTAAAGAATCTACCAAGAAAAGCCTTGGTGAAACTTACTAAGATACTTAATGCTTATTTTAGACTAAAGCATGTTCCAGACCTATGGAAGGTTGCAGAAGTGATCATGATCCCCAAATCAGGGAAACCACCTCAAGATGCATCATCATACAGGCCTATCTCCTTGCTGCCAGTGATGTCAAAGCTTTTCGAGAAACTACTTCTAAAACGACTAAAACCAATTATAGAAAATAGCAACATAATACCAGAATATCAATTTGGATTCAGAGAAAAACATTCAACGATAGATCAGGTGCATAGAATTACAACAGTAATTGAAAAAGCTCTTGAAGATAAGAAAGTATGTACCACTGTATTTTTAGATGTAGCCCAGGCTTTTGACAAAGTCTGGCACAAGGGATTGATTTATAAACTAAGAACTATGTTGCCAAAACAGTTCTCAGATATATTAGAATCATATATAACTGGTAGAGTCTTTAGAGTAAGGCAAGAAAACGTCTATTCTGAACTAAAAGAAATAAAAGCTGGTGTACCACAAGGAAGTGTTCTAGGCCCGGTCCTGTACCTATTGTACACATGTGATATACCAGAACTAGAAAATGCAACTATCGCTACTTTTGCTGATGATACCGCAATAATGTCCACAGGATCAAGTCACAAGGAAGCTGTGGTAAAAGTACAAACAGCAATAAATCAATTCTATGATTGGACCAAAAAGTGGAAGATAAAGTTGAATGAAACAAAATCCATTCACATTGACTTCACTAACAAGAAATCGGAACACAACCCAGTATACATAAACAACAAAAGTATACCGTACGAAAACACTGCCAAATATCTTGGTATGACCCTAGACGCAAAGCTTCGCTGGAAAGCCCATGTCAAAAAGAAACGAGAAGAATTAGAAATTCGTTACAGAAGCATGAACTGGTTACTAGGAAAGCATTCCGCGTTGTCAGTTTCTAACAAAATCCAGATCTACAAATCAGTCCTTATGCCAGTATGGACCTATGGTATACAACTATGGGGTTGTGCCAAAGAAAGCAATGTAGAAATTATACAAAAATTCCAGAACAAAGTACTCAAGAACATCGTGAACGCGCCTTGGTATATACGAATTGACGACATCCATCGGGACCTGAATATAGAGTTCGTAAACAGCATAATCCAAAAATATGCAGAAGCTCATGAACATCGGCTTCATCATCATGTTAATGTTGAGGCCATCCAGCTCCTCGATAACACGGACATAGTAAGAAGGCTTAAAAGGACTAAACCTTTTGAGTTAGTGTAGTGTAATGTAGTGTAACATATCTGTGACTTTACCGCGAGTGTAATATACGAGTTATTTATATGGACACAAGAACAAAGTGACTTCACCTTAATAGACGCTAAGTAAACGCAATGGACGTGCTCTTAGATATACTTTTACTTTTAGCAAATTAAGTTAGATTAAAATTGCTTATTAGCCTTACTAGGCTAGATTGTAACAAAATAAACAAATTAAAAAAAAAAAAAAAAAAATTATATTTAAAATATGGGTCTAATATTTTTTTATTATCTGACAGACGAACGAATAATACTGTCTTTTTTCTCATACAGGCGTCATGTTATTGAAAGGATGCAATTTTACCAAAATTCTACATAAACATTAATCATACATTCTTTCATCAAGAGTTCATTGTACAGAGAGAGCAAGTTTTGTAGTTCATTGTATCACACATGCTTTTTATTTTTGAGTTACATTTTGCATAATACAAATTCTTTTTTTCCATTCTGAATTACTGACCAATCTCGACGGATACCTCTGGCATTCTGATCTGCAGTTTCCTTTATGATTGGTATTAATAAACTCTATTGTTAAGGTTATACTTACTTAGGTACTTAATTTACAAATCTCTCATCAATTATTTAGAATTAAATTCCTAATTGATTGAATGAATTAATCACTATAATAATAATAATCCAATTAATAACAGATTGTAGTTTATGGCCACATATATTTTCAACATTAATTTTTAAACTTTCCAAATGAGAAAAGTCTACTCAAAATGTAAATGAGTTGTACCGTTAATTTTATTACAAGATTTAACCGGATTTTATTAATTTTATGTTAAGCACCATGTCGTATCGATTAAAATATAATTGAATACCCAATAGAAACCTACTTGGATCTAACAATAAAAATGATATATTATGTGGGACTCCTCCTTGCCTCAGAAAGCACGTTTAGCCGTTGGTCTCGTCTGTCATTTGTAGATCTTTGACAGTCATTGCGAGTAGTCAGTAAACCGAAAGTCTGACAACCAGTCTTACCAAGGGGTAATCGTATTGCCCAGTAACTGGGTTGTGGAGGTCAGATAGGCAGTCGCTCCATGTAAAATACCGGTATTCAGCTGCATCCGGTTAGACTGGAGCTACTGGACTTCCCAACATAGTTAATAATTTTATAATTATAATAATAATTATTTATTTGATGGAGACTGGTGCCTAAACTAAGCCGGAGCCTGTGTAGAACATCCGGACCCCGACATGAAAGTTTTCAGTATGAAGTGCATAAATGAAGGGTGAAAGAGTGAGTGAACATTGTGACAGTGTATGTGTTGCGTGATGAGTATTATGTTTATGTGTAATGTGTGTGTGTGGTGAATGTTTGTTGTGTGTGATATGTATTATATACAACTTTTTGTTTATGGTAGTTACTTAATGTAATGACCACTATGCACTAACATGATAACAAATAGCTGCTGACTCGGACTGCTTTTTCAGAATTATAAATTCTTATTTGGTTAGGTTACGTTTAAGCATCTTACTTTCCTAGAAGTAAACAGTTGAAATCTTTATGTATATTTATTCAATTTTGTGTGAAGTGTACTGTGTAACGAAAAACACACTACATAACTTTGGGTTTATTAAATTACATAAATCGCACTTATTATTTAACATGCATGCGCCACATAATTTAACGCAGTGTTAAAGGTAACGAAAATCAGTAGTATATATAATATATAATGCTGGACAATCCACACAGCATCATCTAGCCCCAAGCTAAGCAGAGCTTGTGTTATGGGTACTAGATGACTGATATACTTAATACAATACATTACATAGATAGATATTTTTTACTATACATAGCAAATACCCACAACACCCGAAACAAATATTTGTAGATCGTACAAACATTTGTCCCAAGGCGGGAATCGAACCCGCAACCTCCTGCGTCGCAGGCGAACCCTCGCCCGCCGGGCCACATAGGTCGTCAGTTGGATAGTTTAATAGCTTTACTATGAATACAAATTATTACAAGCTATAATTTTACTCTGATAGCAAATAATTACTTTGTACCTAGTTTAGTGAAGTAGTTTTTATTATAGGCGCATCCTCTTTTCATATAATTACACGAATAATGCATGTAAAATATTTATTTTTCATGGTTAGGTATGGAGTTTCTTGGCCATCCCTATCTATATGAAACTACCTTATAGAAGGGGCAAGTAGAACTATTTAAAAACTTTTAAATTGTGCCTTTTAATTGTAATAAATTATTATTTGACTTACGATTTTTACATAAGACTGAGGTGGTGTATAACTTCACGTACACATACTTTGTCTTTGATTTTTGTGTATGCAAATGATACAGCTCTACTTCTTAGGCACACGAGTCTAGCATCAACATAATCGAGGAATGTCTTTTTGAATTTTAAGAATCAGAGGAACCCATAGCAAGTCAACTCACGTTACCTTTTTGCTCAGAATAGATGCTACATAATTGTCTACGGGTGGATCTGAACAGTTAAGGGGCTCGTGGTTAAGTAATTAACGTAGTAGTATGATCACAGTCATACAATAATAGTAAGAGACGGTCAGGGAGAAAGTCGCATGGAGGAACATAACGCTTTTTCTTTACATGACGATTCCTACTAGTCAACGTCTGAAAGATATCACACAAGAAGTATTTTTGTGTACGTCACGCAAAGTGGTAGAAATGAAAACTTGAAAAGTTTAACAATGATAATTCATAATAATTTATTATCGCTATCTCCACTTATTTATTGAGCAGAGTCGGTAGCAAACTCTGATGATTAGTCTTGAACTAAATTCGCGTTACATAGAACAGGATAGCGTCGAAGATTTCTCAGGGGCACACTTTTTACAGGTCACCCGGGGTTAGTTTTTAGTACTTAAGTATACTCAGTAAAAAAATGAAGATACTCTTTCACTTTTACAAATATTAGTTTAGGTAAAATAAACGTCTCTTTTCAATCATTAAACCATACGAGTAGCATAACCTCTTTTACGTAATAAATGGACATGATATTATTTGATTTTTTTTTGGACGACCGATGTGGCGCGGTGGGCGAAGGTCCGCCTGCAACGCAAGAGGTTGCGGGTTCGATTCCCGCCTCGAGACAAATGTTTGTACGATCTACAAATATTTGTTCCGGGTGTTCTGGGTATTTGCTATGTATAATAAAAAATATCTATCTATGTAATGTATTGTATTAAGTATATTAGTCATCTAGTACCCATAACACAAGCTCTGCTTAGCTTGGGGCTAGATGATGCTGTGTGGATTGTCCAGCTATATTTATTTATTTATTTATTTGCATTCATGTAGCTTGACATTTTAATAGATATTTTTCAGAACATCCACGTCATCTCTTAGAAACTTGTTTAAAATTGTGGTGATTTCTGTTGAATATTTTATGGCAGATAATATTTATTTTATACAGATATTTCTGCTAGTGTATATCTACCTGTTTCATAATCATTTTACTGACTTCAAAAAAAGGAGGTTTCTCAATTCGACCGTACATTATTTTTTTATGTGTGTTCGCGGATAACTTCGTCGTTTATGAACCGATTTCGATGGTTATTTTTTGTTTGATGTCTTTCTATAGAGGTGGTCCCATATAAATTTTATCAAAATCGGTTCAGTAGTTTGGTTTTCAAATCAAAATAGCTGGAAATATCTGTCCTCTAAGAGAACGAAATTTCAAATTTACTTTTTTTTAACCGTCAAACCAAAAAGCTAGAAATAAAAAACTTTCGACTAAAGTTATTTTAAACCTTTAGTGTTTTTTTGGAGTCTTTGAATTATTTTGTAAAAACTTGTTTTTCCCTACCTGATGGTCCCTTTTAATTACAACAGTATTGAATCGCTAAGACTACGAAGGAGAGAGGGAGAGATTACATGCGTGCACTTTCTCCCTTCATCGACCATCCTATAGTTTTCCGACCCAAAATTCAGTTGGTGTACTGGCAAGAGCGCTTGTAGTTTCTCTTTTCCCTTTTTTACGAATTTGCAACAAACGCTGTTTGTCTCTACATCATTCAAAGGTTGACTGGTAGAAAATGCCAATGGCAATAAAATAAATAAATAATGTCCGCCTATGTATATTTGTGTACTTAAAGCTCTCGGCTTCAAATTATTTATTCAAAACTTTATGTACTTAAAGTTATGAATAAATAATTTGAAGCCTAGAAACAGGATCGTGAACAAGACATTTTTTATTTTTTATTTAGTGTTTTTCTTTTTGTTGAACTCAACTTTCGTAACAGTTATAGCAAGTAGAACAGTGAGACTGTCGTAGCCTTTCCTATTTTGTAGCCATTCGTAGCCGTGATCTACGCAGGACATCGGTAACTCCAAAAATATTTAAGTCGACAAACATATTTTACCCCACTAATCGATTCTGATGGAAACATTATTTTAAGGCTGGTAGAATTTGAATTGAAGAATTATCAATCGAATTTAAAGTGGACGTTTCAGTCAAAAACTGGCATACAATTCAATTGGATTGAACTTTTATAATTGGTTGTATTTTATTATTATTATTATTCATTTATTTGTCAGATAACATGATCCAAAATGGTTAGTAACAATCGAGCTTAAAAACTATGTTAGTAGGCAACGAATTATGAAGTGTCTCCAATCCAAAAAAATCAATCGATTAAATTTAAAAAATTGCATCTTTTCCCACGGTTGAGTTAACTTGGTGGGGCAAAGTGAAATAGTCCGATTGTCTAGGTAAGCTTTCTATCAGAGAAAGAATTACATAAGGATCAGTACTCTCCTTCTACAAAGTAACAAATAAACAATTTTACCTACTTATAAAGATATAAGCTTCTAAGTTAATGTATTATCAATTACCTACACAATATTTTTGCAATTCATTTAAATAGTAAGTGGCCACGCGCCAGTTGGTCAAACTTTTTTAAATTAAGTATGTGTGTTATTAATATTTAGTTATTTTTTAAACAAATGAAATTTAATACCAATGTTTGTTCTATGTAATTATCTGTAGGTAAATAAAAAACAATACTAAGGTTAGGATAAGTACTTACATTAAATAGTTGAGCTGCAATCGTAAAATTAAGTCTTATGACTAAGGAAGACACTGGCGCCGCTGGCTGCAAAGTGATTTTTCCATACACATGATTCCCATCATCCTCAAAGTCAAAAACACCAGGGCAAGGACTACTCGAGTACTGGCCACACACAAATTGTGAACTTAAAACTAAAACACACAAACACACTGACTTCATATCCATACTTTTAAATTTCGAGTTAAGTTTCGCATTTTGCGATTTAAATGTTTGTTCTCAGCGACGTGTTTGCATGCCTCCGATTGGCGAAGGACTGGCATTATTATCAAGATGAATGAGCGAGCCATATAAAACAGATGTTTAGCATATTCCTTGTGGTCCGACGACTTTTGAACTTTTTTTTCAATGCCTAAATGTGGTAAAAAACCTCACTCTTTCAAGTAAATAAATAAAGTATTGGCCCTTTAAGCTTAATATAAGTTGTAATGTTTTGACCCCAGTGTCGTCTCTCATATCGGAGGACCTAAGTTAGTAATGGTTTGGATGTGTTGTTTTGATATTTACCTACGTTGCCTAAGCAGTATTTTATGTGTCGGGTCATTTAATTAGGGTTAAGTACCTTAAAAGGAAATACGAAACATAAAGGAACAGTTTGCTGTCCGTCTATCTCAAGACTCTTTTTTTCAGGACGCATGGAGGTATCAAAATAGGCAAGTCTAAGGTACTGTGGAGCTCTATAAAAAATCAAGCTACTAAGTAAACGCAATATAAAATGCGGGTATTAGTGCTTTGTTTAGTGTAATGTTTTGATACTCGTAAAGTAAATTAAAACCTAAAAGGCAGCTCAAATTAAAGCTGTTGAAATTTGGCAAGCAGCTAGGTCTCACAGCACAATTAAAGGGAAAAGTACCAAAATTGCAATTTTTTTGGTTTTATCACATAGACAATTAGTTTTTGTTTAGATGTTAATTATTTTCGTAGAACGCACCTGTCCGGTTTATTTTTAATTAACGTTTTATTTCATGATTTTTGACTTCATTTGTACATAAATGTTGCTAGTAGACACGCTACGATCAACACTATCACACAAATTCTTTCGCGGACGAGACACGAAATGTCTTACCGAAATCTGTAAACGGCTGAACAGATTTTCCTACTTCATAAGTCCGATCAAGTCATATTTCAAACCAATTAATCAAATCAAAATTGGTTTATCGGTTTTGGAGCTACGATGCCACATACGGATTCACAGATGCAAATGTCAAACTTATAACAAGAGAGGTATATACGTTTGACGTGTGTATTTGTGTGCGTGTGAATGCGACAGGAGTTAAAAAGTGAAAGTGGCGATGGTATTTACCTATAACCACACTTGTTTTTGCAATTCATTTTAAGATGGTCGACACAGGCTTAGCTTGACTGTGATCCGTGATCCAATGGCATATCCATACTTACTTACTTGCTAATATGCTTCATCATCATCATCATCTACCTAACCTTTTCCCAACAATGTTGGGGTCGGCTTCCAGCCTAACGGGTGCGGCTGGTTACCAGTATTTTACATGGAGCGACTGCCTATCTGACCTCCACAGCCCACTTACTGGGTAACGATACCCTTTGGTAAGAGTGGTTTTCAGACTTTCGGGCTTCTGACTACCCGTAACGACTGTCAAAGATCTACAAATGACAGCCGGGACGAACGGCTTAATGCAACTTTGCTAATATGCTTATAAATATTATAAATGTGAAATTAACTCTGTTTTTGCAGACACTAAGACAGAGTTTTTTTTCTTTATTCGCTTTCACGGCTAAACTACTGAACCGATTTTGAGGAAATTTGGTACAGACTAAGTTGATGATCGGCGATTACGTCTACCTCCGTGATTATCAATATTCACACGGATATAACCGCAATCAAAGCAATACCTCGGCAGCCGGCGCCGTGTGCAGGAATAAACACGTGGACAATTTTAACTTCAACCCCTTGGACTGCACGCGGTTTCTGCGCTGCAGTCCGTCTGATGGCAGCCTTAAGCAAAAAAATAATATATGTAGCGTCACCATATAATTTCATCATTCAAGTTTTATATCACCACAGCTCATGAATTGTGTGGTATTCATATGCAATCAACAAGTAGCAATCATAACAACACGAGACACGTAACGAATCAAACAATTCATTAAGTATATTGTCATACATAAACTTGTTTTCAAGAAAAGCATTTACACGACAAGGTCGCTTCGTCTGAGAAGTCGAGAATCGAGATACCTCACGCCATTGAACATTGCTTTACGTAGTGAAATTATGTTATTTGGAAAAACGGTGTGTTTGTGGCTTAATAGGCTCAGCATTGAAAAGTCTAAACTTGTGAAGGATTCATTGATTTTGACTTTTTGAGAGATACAAAATATAGATTAAGTAGGTAGTTTGTTTGTTTCATAAAACATAACATCGCACCTGTATTCCCCGAAGGGTCGGGCAGAGGTGTACCTATACACATTTACCATTTATTTATTAGTCCCATGTATACGAGAATGTCAAGCGTCATTTTGTTTCCCAACTTGAATTTGTTCATTATTTACTTACTTTTAAATAGGAAAATTGGAACACGTTTTGGAAATACCAGTTTTAAGCGCCAAACGGTCATGATTATAACAACTTAACTAAAGACGATTTAATAATAAAAATACCTACATAGTTTTAATGGAAACTAGTCAATAAACATGGACACAACCTGATTGGGACGCCATTTTAAATTTTCGGATTTTCCTATTTTCTATTTTATTTTTTTTTACCGTAAAAAAAAACTTGTTTTATATCTTAGCTTTTTAAAAGAAATGAAGTATGTAATTTTTAAATGTTATTAATCATCTCATTGGGTTCGATAGGAATGATTATTTTCTCATGATTGTTTATAGTTAAAAGTAAAAATAAATTAAAAATAAATAACATTAGAAATAAACGTAAAAAACAGGAAAAAGCCAACGAAAACTTCTACGCAGGAGGGTCCAGAAGCATGGTGAACTGTCAACTGAACTCATGGTAACAGGTTGTGCGTGGAGTTCAATTCCACCCTGTATACGTGGGAGCAAATCAGAGGCTCGTGATAATATGTTAACAGCCGCTCGGCTCGATCAGTTACCAAAGTCGGTCTGTATATACCGAGACACCTCAGTGCCTCGGAAAGCACGTTAAGCCTTTGGTCCCGGCTGACATTCATAGATCTTTCACAGTCGTTACGGTTACGGGTAGTCGGAAGCCCAAAAGTCCAAGGGGTGTCTTGTCCCTCAATTATAGGGTCCATGTTGTAGTTGTAGTTGTACCAGCCTATTACTGCCCCACTGCAGGGCAAAGGCCTCTTCTCATACAGAGAAGGCATGAGCATTAATCACCACGCTTGCTCAAGACGGGTTGGCGATTTCAGACTTTTATTAGTTATATAAGTCCAGGTTTCCTTACGATGTTTTCCTTCACCGATGTCAGTGATGTCCAAGATAAACTTAGATCGTACATATGAATTGAAAAACTCACCTTGGTACTTGCCCAGGTTTCAACCCACATCCTCGTGCACAAGAGGCGAGGCCTAAACCACTGGGCCATCATGACAATTCGGTCCATGCTCCAGGTAAAATACTGGTATTAAGGTGCATCCGGTATGCTAATTAGGTCTGGAAGCCGACTCCAACATAGGTAATTGGGAAAATTCTAGGCTGATGATTATGGTACATGGGAACCAAATACTTAACTGAAATTGTTATGTTATTTTTTTTAGCTGGAGCAGTACTAAGCAATTTTGTGAACTTTCTTTTTTGTTGATTTGATTCCATTCATCTTGAATTGAAGCTCAATAAACATATAATTTTGCCCACCAGACACAACAGCTGGTCGGAGGATCGTCCCTTTTCAATGGTGGATAAGCAACTTTACACCCTGTTCCTCATACACCCAAACTTCCAATATTATTACAGTAATCAATAATAAATAAATAAATAATGCTGGACAATCCACACAGCATCATCTAGCCCCAAGCTAAGCAGAGCTTGTGTTATGGATACTAGATGACTGATATACTTAATACAATACATTACATAGATAGATATTTTTATTATACATAGCAAATACCCAGATCACCCGGAACAAATATTTGTAGATCGTACAAACATTTGTCCCAATGCGGCAATCGAACCTGCAACCTCTTGCGTCGCAGGCGGACTTTCACCCGCTGCTCCACATAGGTCGTCAAAAAATGTATCATGATTAAACGTGAGCTTAATTAACCAACCAACAAACTTTAATTAACAGAGTTGTAACTATAGTACACCCACTCCTCTCATCATAGCCAATCCATCTGAGCATAATCTATTCAATTCTTGTCGCAACATCTTCTTTTAAACCACAACGTTGTTATATAACATCATTCCTCAATCTCTTATTGATAATAAAATAATGTCTACCTTATGTTTTATACACACACTTGATAAACATTGCATCCTTCTCGAGCAGTCGGGTGAAGAGTAGATAGGAAAAACATAAACAATGTCATCAGCAGCCAACGATCTCTATTATTATTTTTGACAAGTCACACAAAACATCTTCAAAGATATGCGCATATTTATGTGAGTGTGTGATTAAAATATTCATATATTAGATACAAAGTTACCGTTGTGTGTGTGATTCGAAACAAGTTTCCTAATAAGGCTGGGGGATTTACCTACAGTTTATTTTTTACCAACTGTGTGATTGTGAGCGAACGGATAAGCTTTCGCTAGAACTGGGTTCTGCCCATTTTGATGGAGTAAAAACCCTCATACAACCGTAACGTAACCGACTTATTACAATACGAGTTCTAACTTTACGTAACTTTAGTTGACGGCACGGTTGGCTCAGAGGCTGAGTGATCGGCTGCTGCGCTGCGTGTCGTGTGTTCGATTCCCGCTTGGAACAAATATTTGTATGGCCTACAGGTAGTTGTTCTGGGTCTGGCAGTTTGTGTATGTGAGTTTAAATGTTCGTTAACGCGCACCCATGACACAGGAGAAATGCCAAATGTGAGTCAACGTTTAAAAAAAACATAAAACTTTAGTTCATACCTAAACCTTCGAGCCCGCTTTTGTATTTTGATCTTTTTGTTACTGCGATAAAAGTCTTAATACAAGAACTGTCACTAAACCTGAGTAGGACTTTAGCGCAGTCAAAATAAAGTTCAAAATACAAAATCCTTTCGCCCGACCCGGGATCCAACCAATCCAGCAATAGTGCTTCCGACCAGTATATCAGAGAGCAGTTTAATTTAACGAAGATGTCTAATTCGACGAGATCGAGATTCTAAATCTATAATATAATTCGAAAATTTGACGATAAAATACCCATACTAATAATATGCTAATAATAAAATCCCTACAGAGCTTAAACAGCTAAATAGTAGATTGTTTAAAAGTAAATTGTTTGAATGGCTGAATGTCCATAATTTCTTCTCCCTCAAAACATTCCTTGAAAATAAATTATAATTTAATGAATGTATCATCATCATCATCATCAGGCTATACTAGTCCACTGCTGGACATAGCCCTCTCCTAATGAGCGCCATAGCGCCCTGTCTTCAGCTTTTCGCATCCAGCATCTGCCTGCAGTCTTTCGCAGATCGTCATCCCACCTGGTCAGAGGGCGTCCTACACTACGTTTGCCAAGAATGAATTTATATTACAACAAAATTTTGCATGCTATAGTTTTAATAGCTAAACATGTCGAACTGCTGTTTTAATTTTAAGACCTTTAAATACCATGTTTTGAAGTTAATAAAGATATTGACTATTGACTAAAATACGAGGCCGATTTTAGAAGTAGGCCTTTCCTTATATCATAGAATATGCTAAACAAACGGGTTGGTGACCGCAAAGGAAGTCCCCACAGTGACGTCTAAAGTTAAAATACCAGTCTCACCTTAACACATCACTAAACCTGTTGATTTAAATGTTTTAAAACTATACATACCTATTCTTGATTATTAATAATCAACGATCGGCTGATGTACAGACACAGCACATCAAGCTATCCCAAAATGTCAAATTCTCCCAATAGAATACCTTATTCTTTTGTAGTAAAGTTGAAAAACTATCAAAGAAATTTGACAGATTGGGATAGCACACAAGTGGGTAAAAGAACTCATTTAAATAAGTATTGTAAATGCTGGAAATTCCATAAATAGCGATCCTTTGTCTGAGAAATAGGGGAAACTATAGAAATAGAAATAGGTAGGTGTACTGTGAGTGTTAGTGTTACCACGGACGCGCAGCCTAAGCTCTAAGGTTGAGTTAAAAATATCTCAGAAAAACCACGACGGTAACTTTGAAAACAGATTTATTTACAAAACTTATGTTGTTTATATAATTGATTGCTTACTAAACTTAATTAAGCACTTACTAAAGTTATCTATTTGTTACACAAATTTCGTTCCGTGCGGGAATCGAACTAGCGAGACTCAGCGCAGCAACCTATCGCTCAGCCACTGCGCCAACCCTGCCTTTATTTTAATTGACCTACACAGTAATAAGTAATGTGTGGTCACGAAAATAAATGCGTGGTGTATTGAGAACATTCTCCTTTTATTTTCGCTGGCACAACTGATATGTGTTTGGCCTACGATCATTAAATCCCAGAGTCCCAACAAGTCTGTCCGATCCAAAGCCTGAGTTCTTGGAACTGAAGCCACCAGTGTACCCCTTGCAATTGAACAAAATCTCCCAGTATTTTAAAATACAGACGACCGCCGTCAGTAC
Organism: Phlogophora meticulosa; assembly: GCA_905147745.2. Lineage (NCBI taxonomy): Eukaryota > Metazoa > Arthropoda > Insecta > Lepidoptera > Noctuidae > Phlogophora > Phlogophora meticulosa. The sequence continues at coordinate 11,470,629 of LR990537.1, read as the reverse complement.
CTATGGCTAGAGTAAAAGTATTAAAAAAAACAGCTGCGTACGTATTCGTCCGATTTCGGACAGTCTACACGCATACGTCTAGTCGCACGCACACAAACACCGTGCCGAAGTCTGTCGAACTGAAACGACGTTAGACGATGCACGACTTTCAACGCCGGTCGGAGTGGGGGGTGTTAGGTTTATTTTCGTAACGGAATTTCTTGATTCGGTCGCCGTGATCAAAGCCCGCGATAAAAGCTATGCAATAGCTTAAAAGTACTTGTACCTACTGTGTTCCAATATAATGCTCAGCCAGCTAACACTAGTATAGTCGTCTTATGTACGGTACGCCGCACGTCAGTGGTAACGAAACCAGTGGCCTCGTTTTTCAGCTATCCCACGGGAAAAAAGGCGAGAGTTTTTGTATGTATTTTTTTTAAATTAAATCTGTTTAATCTGCCTCGCATTCTATAGAAATTCTATAGTGCTAGGTCAGCTCGAGGTCTAAGAGTTACCACTGACGTGCGGCCTACTGCACTTGTTAATGGCGATCGCGAAACATCTTTTTTAAACTATCTTTCAATCTATTTGGGACGTCAGTCTCATTTCGTTTCGAACGTTTTAAGCAGGAAGTTAGTAGTATTCATAACAAAAACAAAAGGAAAAAATTGTCTAGTCTTTTTAGGAAAGTTTTAACTACCGAAACGATGTAAGGGGCGCCTCAGGTTATTGTCTCAGTCACGACTTGTTAAACTTTGTTACCAACAACGAAATAATTTGTAATAAATCAATTTTTGATTTAGATTTTTTACATATCGAAGAGGAAGTTTACACTTACTGGCAAACCTGACCCTTCAAAAAGTCCCTTCCTTCGTTGAGGTGTTGCTAGCATGTAGCATGCTTTTTTCTCTCGGAGAAAACACGAGTTTAAGTCTAAAATCTTTAATCTTATTAAAATCCTTATTGTTACTGAACTACGATAGAAATTGCACAATGTAAATAGTATCAACATACAGGGGTCGTCCCCTTATCAAGTGATAATCTCCCCCTCCCCCAATTCAAAATGTTTATTTGGTATAAAGTAAAAAAAAACACCATGTTATCTTTACAGATGTAATCTTATTTCATTCTGAAAAATACTCGACGCGATTCTAGGTCACACGCCGCATCTCGGTTAAAAATCGCGCGTCCAACGAAAAAATTAACACACGTGATATCTCACTACACCCTGGACCCGCCTCACGTGATAAATAGTCGATTCTAGGGGATAAAATAAAATGATCGAATGTAGGTATTGTTCCATTTTTTCTGAAGCTTATCTATTCCCCTCAGAAAACTCCAAATTAATCTCTTGGACTTGGAAACTTGGAACTTTCTGTGTCCTAGAGATTTGCCATTTTTATAATATATCTAAAAGGGAATCGTACTGTAACCAAATTTTTCCAAGAGACTCACTCGCCTCATTCCTGCATTTATTGTAATATTTGCATATTTTCAGTTTAACGCCCAGCCCTTCAGTAGCCTCAAAAATGTTTTAATTTGTAATTCATTTTCCATACCATTAGCACTGTTGTTTAAAAATCGTGCAAAAGCCAAATCTTTTTCCATGTAAAATGACGAATTGTAGCCGTGTATGTAACTTCAGACGTTTCTTAAGTCCATAGTTTCATTATATTAGGTCTTTACCTATGAAATTGCCGTTCTGCAGTACTGGCCATTTCAAATCAAAATATTTTTTGTTTGGCTAAGAATTCTAATTTCAAATTAATTTTATTTTAAAAACATGGATTTTTTTTTCCAAAAGTAGTCATTTTTTTATTGATTAGTGTTACATTTTCATCGCATTTAAATCTTTTTCATCATGGATACGTTAAAAATTCGAGTAATTATGGAATATGAGTACCGTCGTGGCAGCAACGCGGCACAAGCGGCACGCAACATCAACGACGTTTACGGAGCTAACACTACAAACCAACGCACTACCTGTTATTGGTTTGCTCGCTTCCGTTCTGGAAATTTCGACCTGAAAAATGAACCTCGCGGTCGTCCGAAGACTTTGGTCGACAATGACGAATTAAAGGCGATTGTGGAAGCTGATGATACACAATCTACGGCTGAATTAGCAGCAGCTTTCGACGTTAGTGTCAAAACAATATTGGTCCATTTGCTTCAAATTGGCAAGGTAAAAAAGCTTGACAAATGGGTGCCCCACGAACTCAATGATCGCCAGCGCGAAGTACGCGTCGAGACGTGCCTTGCACTGCTCAACAGACACACAAATGAAGGAATTTTGAACCGCATTGTTACCTGCGATGAAAAATGGATTCTGTTTGATAACCGCAAGCGCTCAGCAAGTTGGTTGGATCCTGGTTCAGCACCTAAACAATGCCCTAAACGAAAACTTACCCCAAGAAAAGTGATGGTCACTGTTTGGTGGTCTAGCGCCGGTGTGATTCAACACAGCTTCTTACCAAACGGGGTGAGCATTACTGCAGATGTGTACTGTGAAGAATTGAACACAATGATGGAGAAGCTGGCACATCTCCAACCAGCATTGGTCAATCGCTCGTCTCCGCTGCTCCTGCACGACAACGCGCGACCTCATACTGCACAGCAGACGGTCTCCAAGTTGCAAGAACTGCGGTTGGAAGCTCTCCGTCATCCGCCCTACTCACCAGACCTTGCGCCTACAGACTACTACTTTTTCCAGAATTTGGATAACTTCTTGGCGGGAAAAAAATTCAATAGGTACCCGAGAGGCAGTACAAAATGCCTTTGAAGAATTTGTTGCCTCCCGTCCAGCTGATTTCTTTAAGAAGGGCATCAATAAACTGCCACTGCGTTGGCAAAGATGCATTGATTGCATGAGTGATTACTTCGATTAATACAAATAAAAAATACATGAAAAAAATTCATTTAAATTTTTTCATACAAAACGGCAATTTCATAGGTAAAGACCTATTATATAAGACAATAAAACTATTGAGACGCGTTTTCCATAGAGGAAGTCCCACAGCCGCAGACGCGGCGCTAATTGTGCGATCTAATGTTGCCAGCCACAATCGTTTTAGTTCCTAATGTGTTCGTTCCTAATTGTTATTTGACTTATGACAGTAACGTTATGCAGTGTCCAATGGAGTAACTGTATCAGTACAGTTACGAGATTATGGCCGAGTTTTTTAAACGACAATTACTGATCGCAAAAGTAATAAAACAGAATATCAAATGCGTGATTGGTTGAATGCATTTCCAACAGCCAATCACACCACTTTACTTTTACAAAACCGGGTGTAGGTAAGAATTAGTGAAACGACCAAAAAATGTAATACTACTTTCATACTAATTACTCTGATATAATATTTGTGATCCACGTCAAAAACTGCGCGGTATCTGTGTACACTATGTATTCGTTGAGATCGCAGACCCCGCCCTTGTCTTGATCTTGGGCCCTGAGAGACACGGAGACCAGACCCCGAAGTCTCCACTTGCCACCATCTAGTAAGTACAGGCCGGCACCGGAGTCACCAGCGCATGGGCCCACGCCGTTTCGGGATCCTGAAAAAGAGATACATGTCAAAAATGTCTACTTACATCATAACTTACGTCATAGTATAAAGAGGGGAAGTAGGTTATCTCCGGCCCAATCCGCGATATAATTGCCTACTGTCTTAGGGTTGTCACTTTTAGCTAAATTTTAATTCAGTACCTATAAATTGGCAAGGGTCGAGAAGTTGTATTTTTTACTTTTAATGTCTGGGTACAGGGTTTGTCAGACCTCACTAATGAATTGGTGACAGTACTATTGTACTGTCACAAATTCATTAGTTTAAAACCCGGCCCTTGCCAAAGATAACACATCTCTTATTAGTCAATAAAGTTCAACCATGGTTTTCCTATCAAATATAGAAATGTATTCAAGATACAGAGCAGCATTATTTATAATAAAATAAACCGAGCGGCGTAAAATAAGCCGTGACGCGCGAAACTCGTGCAGTGTTAGCCCCGACTGGCACAACTCGAAATGAGTCGAGATTTTGTTAAGCGTGCGTGCGGCGACGCATAGTTACTACGGCGCACACATACAAGCCGCGCGCAGTGCGTTTGTATGAAGATAACTTACTTCCCGCTCTTTATACTATGACTTTGTCCTATCTGCCCCGTTAACGGGACAGATGGGGAAAATTGTTTCTCTACCCGAATCCCCGGCGGGGCGCCAGCGTTTACTGGCGCAGTGTACCTACGGATGCAGTGAGAGATTGACTTGCGTCCGCGTCGCTCACAGCTCCGCGGGGTTTTAGGTGATGAAATCGCGGGACAAGCTTTTGCGCCTTACCTGCTTAAGTGTATGATGAGAACAACGGGGTGGTTTTTAGTCAATAAGAGTCAATCAGACCCCTTCGCCTTCGCCCAGGGCGGAGGACTACATCCATGAGAAATTTTGTCCTCGGAACAAAAAAAAATGGTGGTTGTTGGCTGCAAACCTAACTATTTCCTTATTCCTTAAATATTTTTGTAGGTAACGATACCATACGGCGTTTTATTTTTCTGTGCGGAACGCTCATTATTTTTCTTAAATAAAGGTAACCATAGTTAATCCTTTTCACATTAGCTACGAGTATTTGCCAGTGAAAGTCCCGTCGAAATCGATCCAGCCGTTTCGGAGATTACCTTAAACATACATACATACAGACATTTTTTTGTTATGTCCACCGTATAAACTTTAAATTATTGCAAAAAAGTGCTATTCGAGGACAGTGATCTCTGTCAACAGTGCTTCCTATGTACCGAGCTGTCTACGAACAATGTTTTCTATCAACAAAGGGTTTTCGGCGAAACGTGCTGTCTAGGAATAGAGATTTCTATTAGCTTTGCTTTCTGTGTGGAGTCATATCGTACAAGCGTATTTCTATCTTAGGTTCCACGCTCAATTTATGCATTTAGTAAAAAGCTGTTATTTGGACATTACAAACTGACACTTGAATTTTATTAATTAGTATAGATAGAAAGAGAGAGGTTAAGTATATCTACTGATCGAAAAGGAATGTCGGTGAATAAGATGGTTTGTTGGATGTTTGGCTAAATAAAAACAGTCGCACGGGTTGATCTAAGGTTAAGCTACGCTTGCCGAGGTCAGTCTGTGGATGGGTGACCATTTTTAACATGGTGAGAATCCTCCGTGCCTCGGAAATCACGTAAGCCGTTACGGGTAGTCAGAAACCCAAAGGGTATTTTTTTCCGCATTCACAATTCTTTTGAAGATAACTTTTTGTGACAGCCTTGATGTTTAGCAGATGCTAGATGTAATATGCTTGCTCTAAAATATCTGTTACCATCATCAATGACTAAGGTACCATCTAAAGCTCTTAATCTGGTCTAGGCGCCTGTAAATCAAACGTGTGTCGGAGCTCTCGCGTCATCACTCTCCCCCTCCCGCACCGCGTTTTCACCTCTGCTTCCGACTCAGTTAAACAGTAGGTCTGTAACTAATACTACTATTTACAGAAACTAAATGATCTGAATACACACCTGCACACAACGTTGTATTGGAGGTCAACTCTTCGAAGATGGGTTTGCTGGCCCTGCAGTAACTAGTGCTGACTATAGGAACGAGAACTCTTAGGGGCTCGCTATGAGAGCCTGTGATAAATTCGTTTCGTAAATTCCAGCCGGCCACCTGAGAAATGAATACATAACAGTGTTATAGTTTGATGTTTTAGACACATTTCCTTTATTTTTCTATATACATATAAATTATATTTTTAAATATTTCAGTATAAAAAAATAAAAAACATTTTAAAATATAAAAAATAGTAGCCCACCGGCATTGCGAACAGGGTCCAAGCTACCGGTGGTCAGGGCTCTTGAGAAAGGAACCTCCTAACGATACGTGCCGTTTCCAGGAGTACCGCTTTCTGGATCAAGCCCTTGATCCAGCTGCCTAACGAGAGCCTCCTTAGGTGTTGGTCGAGGCTCTTGGCTATTATACCATTGGCCGTCACAACTATCGGCACAATGACTGCTGTATTCACGTCCCACATGTCGACAACCTAGCGGGCCAGATCAAGATACTTCATTTGTTTCTGTTTCTCAGCCTTCACGAGGTTCTCGTTAGACACATTATTATTATGATTACTGCTTACTCGTAGCTTGATGTCTCGTGGCTAGATGCTGCTGTGTGGATTGTCCAGCATTATGCATTTATTTATTTATTATGTTACTGACGATGTAAATAACGATCTCTAAATCAGTACATTGGTTTCATAATTTACCTTTTATTAATAAACTAGCTGACCCAGCAAACGTTGTTTTGCCATATAAAATGTTTGGGGTGGACCACCCTTATCACTTAGGGGTATGAAAAATAGATGTTGTCCGATTCTCAGACTTACCCAATATGCACACAAAATTTCATAAAAATCAGTCAAGCTGTTTCGGAGGAGTATGGTAACTAACATTGTGACACGAGAATTTTACATTAATAGATATACTGAATGTACAATATTTCTGACTTCCCACCCAGTGGAAACCAATGTGTACTTGGGTATAACTCTTTACTCTAACGGTAAAAATGCTTAAATCTAAGTGGGGCCAAATTTACTTAAATTGTCATAGAGACAGCACTGAAGCCTATAAAATCCGTCGTTTGACTGGTGTAGAAACAGCGAAATATTGGTATATTTTAGTTAAGTCCTTAGTAAAGTGTCTTGGTATTTTGCTGTGTTAAAACGAGCTGACATTTAAGCTATGCTTGTGCTGCAGAAGCGATCCATTCCAGCAATACGAGTATTTAATGCAAGTTGCAGGCATTCACTGAGAGATAAATTTAAGGAAATAAATATAACTCAACATGGTTTAAAATTAAGAAAAAAAATGTTAACCAATGTATAATTAAATAATGTTGATCTACGTATAATCTGAACACAGCGACATTCATAGCCTAAATAATAGAAACGGAGATTTACTTATTGCGCCCACGACTTTAATTCAAAGTCTAAGTGTAAAGTATTGACTTCTAGAATAAACTTCCAAGCTAAGCCTCAATAAATTTAAGTTATTCATTTAACAAACGCTCTATAAAGTTAAAGATTACATGATTACAAAAAAAAAGCTTGGGATTCAATTAAGTAACTATTTTTCAATTTAAAATTGTATTTGCATTTTTGACATAATAGGGTAGTGTAAAAAATCTGATTGGTTCGAAAGTTGGATTACTCAAAAATACTGTACACGTATTTTTTCTTTTGTCACGTAAACCAAAAATGACGACGATATAGTGCGTTGAAATTGCGCGTGACGTCACGCCGTGCTACACTTTTCGTTAAAAGTGTAGCACGTCGTGACGTCACAAGCCCCTTCTCCTGAACTTTGATGTGCAATATCATTGTCACTTTATATTGAATTAAGTAAGCAAAAAATACGTGCCCAAATTTTTTTTTGGTAATCTTACAGACGTACTAAATAGACTTAATATATTTTTACCTAGGACACATCCCTATTATGTGAGATAAAGATTAATTGGTAAGAGAAAATTATGTTTCATGTAACACTTCATTTCACGTGTTAGCTGAAATACGTTCACTTCTAGGCCTCCTTGAGGCATCGCCGCAACGACCGAAACGAATGTGCTTCCCGCGACCGCCACCGTCACGGATCTACTTTTGTATAGTTCACGACTAGCGCGTATTTTGCGTAAAGATGGGTCTACTTTATACGAGACCTTATCATGCCATGACTTTCAGTATGTGGTTGCCACACAGAACATTTCGATTGCCCATTCTGCGAGCAAAGTGCCTACTACTGGATTCCATCACGCCGAGAAACTCTATACTTACCTCATCCAATTGCGCTGTTTAGTCAGGTTGAAGTCCTTCGGAGACCTTTGATATTCTCAAAGGGTGTCTGTAAATCGGTCTTGGATTAGATCTTAGATTACTTACAACTCCAGCAGCTCCCACTACGAGCGAGAGATCAGTGTCGCCGCTCCACAGACAAGCTGGTCGGATATAGGTGTTGAACTTGACAGGTTTGTTCAGTTTGAGCACGGCGATGTCAACTGATACAAGCAAATTATCAAGAATTAACATTTGGCGTCGCGTAGGTAGGTTCAGGGCAGCAAAATCTTGTCGTGTCATTATCTCGACAAACACCAATACCTTACTTTAGAGCCATCAAAAAATGCAAACTACAAATCAGTAATCGAAATTTTCACAACTTGTATGTTATGTTTGTCTTGATGTGGCATGGCTGAGAGGAACGTTGTGAAGAATCTGTATGGAGGTAAACTAGAGTTTTGGTAGATGAGATCGGAGAGGTTAATGTCGAAGACACAATGGATGCTGCATTAATTATGAGCAATACGGACATGCATGACATGAATTTAATATTAAGTACCTCATGTGTCAAGCGGAGAAATGATCTTTGAGATTAATTACTGGTCTCTGTTGTGATAGGTACTTGAAAAGATGGTTCTGTGATGGGTGTGTGGACCAATCTTTGGATTTTGAAGACGAGTTATAACCTCAACCGCAGTTACTATCGAATTGATAGTTTTAGAAATGGCTTTTAATTTACGCCGTATCGCTTCAATATCGTATTCGCGTCGTATAACCAAACAGGTGCCACGAAGCAGATACGTACAACCCTGGTAAGTAGCCCCGCAAATAGTTTACAACATTCGAGGAAGATAGGCATATAAGTTATTTTTAGCTCAGGTAAATACAATGGCATGCCTGTGCTTGTATAGAGCAAGCAAGCTGAAGCTTGGCATTGGCCGGCCGTTTTTATTGTGCGTTCTTGGTTATTGGCGTTATGTTTGGAATCACAACACAGCTGTTACCTCTAATAAGTACATGAACATTATAGGCAGTAGGATTTATGACCGTTGTGGTAGATTGACCTGATATTGACCGTGTGAATTGGCAAACATAGAAAACCTCGATTTGCGTTGAGAAAAACTGATGAGGATTGTGAAAATGCCATTTATTACACTTACCCATAAGCGTCTGTTCATTATGGTCCTCGTGTATATATATGGCCGCAATGTTCCTGGTGATGACACTGTCATCACTCCAGTCATCCAAATTGTGCATCCCAAGTCTCACCAAAACGTTGTGTGCGGTATTATTTTTAAGGTGAATACGATTGCGAATACAGGAGGCAACTGCAAACCAAAAAGAATTGGTCAATTGTAGTTAAAAAAGAGTTTTACGACTCAAAAGGGAAGAAACTGCCTGAAAATGGCCCGAAGGACTACCTGCCCTGTTCCAAATAAAAAGATAAATAGCCCTGTGACAGACGGACTAGAAACTTTTACATACCTACATACTTTTATTCTGATTGAACCGAGATGAGCGATGTAAAGATAAGATGAGGCGCTCTTCTGGGGAAAATGTTAACAATGTTCCAGCTATTTTGATTAATAACCAAACTACTGAACTGATTTCGATAAAAATAAACCGGGACCACCTCTTCAAAATGACCTACCAAACAAAAACAGAATCATCAAAATCAATCCATAACTGGCAGAATGATCGCGTAACAAACATGCTATAAAAACATACAGTTGATTTGGGTACCTCCTCCTTTTTTTAAATCGGTTAATTGACAAATGCGACCTTCACTTTTGCGATGTTAACTTCAGTTGCAGATGTTGATGACCTACTAGAACGAGGCAAATTTTCCTTCACATCTCGAACGCTTCTGAACGCTTTGTAACACTAATAAGAATGTGTCTTTGATAAAATCGATTCGTCGTAAGCCTTCTCTAACATTTTCAGTGACATTTTTTTTTAAACTGCTCCACACTTGGAATTTCTCCTGCTTCGTGAGTGTGTTTAAAAACATTCAAACTCACATACACAAACAGCCAGACCCGGAACAAATATCTGTAGGCCCTAAAAATATTTGTTCCGTGCGAGAACCGAACCCACGACACGCAACGCAGCAACCGGTCGTCATCTAAAAACAGCACTATATTTGATCTAAACAACAGATGTAACTCGAACTCTGCGCCAAAAAGAAAATAGTTGTACCAATCAAACAACGACAAAAAAAAATTGGAACCATAAAAAATCTTCTATTCCCGATACTTTTTTGACGAGTAGTGAAAATTATAAAACGGAAGGAATAATGAGATAAGGCCAGGCAGGAGGATGATGATGATTGCCTCGCGAGGACTGATGTTGTAAACATTTAAATATTTAGTCACCGGTAATAATGTGACGGTCCGACACGAGCGTGCCTGCGCAGTTATATCGAAAAGTCCTCTCCTTTTTATTATAAATAGCCACGAGCCAAGGTATGTCTCCTTTAGTGTAACCCATGCCCTTGAAGGAAAGGCCAACCACGCTGTTGCCATCGGAGACTACGCCGCACTCCGTTTCGAAAGTTGCTGGAATATTTGAATCCCCGTGTTCCGAACTAGAAAAGATAAAGAAGATTACGTTAATTTATGTTACCCCTTAGGGATGGAAATTCCTAGCGTTCCCTAGTGGATACCTGCACTGTATAAGGAACAGACGGCAGCACATCGAACTATCCCAAACTGCCAAATTTTCTCAATTGAACATGCACCTTATTCTTTTACAATAAAGTTGAAAAACTCATCATCCGCCTAGCCTTTTCCCTACTATGTTGGGGTCCGCATCCAGTCTAACCGGATGCAGCTGAATACCAGTGTTTTACATGAAGCGACTGCCTATCTGACCTCCACAACCCAGTTACTAGGCAACACGATACCCCTTGGTAAGACTGGTTGTCAGACTATCAAAGATCTACAAATGATAACCGGGACCAACGGCTTAACGTGCTTTCCGAGGCACGGAGGAGTCTCGATATGTTACGAATGGTCACCCATCCACAGACTGACCTAGGCAAGCGTAGCTTAACCTTCGATCAACCCGAGCAGCTGTTTTTATTTAGCCACGAACTACTCTAAAATATAATTATATGTTCCTATTATATGGGATCTCCAAATAAGCAATCAAGCAGATGGTCTTAAACATAATGTGACATGAAAATGAAGTAATCCAAAATGTATATATGTATAAATAAATAAATAAATAATGCTGGACAATCCACACAACATCATCTAGCCCCAAGCTAAGCAGAGCTTGTGTTATGGGTACTAGATGACTGATATACTTAATACAATACATTACATAGATAGATATTTTTATTATACATAGAAAATACCCAGAACACCCGGAACAAGCCTTTGTAGATCGTACAAACATTTGTCCCAAGGCGAGAATCGAACCCGCAACCTCCTGCGTCGCAGGCGGACCTTCGCCCGGTGCGCAACATAGGTCGTCAAACAAAAAAAAAAACTTGTGACGTCACTTCTACGAAAAAGTGTAACAGTGCAAAATTTCAACTCACTATATCGTCGTCATTTTTGGTGACAAATGAAAAATATGTGTCCAGTATTTTTGACTAACCCATCTATCAGACCAAGCAGATTTTTTAAAGATACTTAAGTACTCTATTAATGAAGTTAATCATTTCCATACGAAAATAGGGTACATACATATTTGAATTTCCGAATTTTTAGTTACGATGCAATAAATATTTAAATTTATCGATGTTTTGAACGTTGACATTTTATCTGTGGGTTATATGTTCGACATTCAAATATGTACCCAAAGGAAAGCTTGATATCACAATCCGTATCTCCGTAAACATACGACTCCGTATTACCAATGATCCCAACATTATACAAAATTGTAATGTTGGGAGCTCTAAAAGAACTTGATTACTCTTAGGTGAAACACATTGCCCCGTACTACGCTGCGGGGTGCGTGGCGACGAACGACGAACACTGCGCTTCAATGCGATTTCTGTGTGTTGCTTTACGCGTGTTTTCTATACGTTAGTACACGCACTCGCGCTGCGTGATGCGGTGCAGTGTGCCAACCGCCTTATGGATTCTAATACTAACCTAAATGCAGCATTGTAATTGTTGACTGGTCTCGGGTAATCTGTATAGCTAGGCTCGCTTTGTGCTGTTTGCACCGGCATCATATCTAGGTTAGTCCAAAGTTTTTGCCCCCAGAAATTTGAACCAGGCTGCCCCACATTAGTGGAGCTTATGTCAGGTCTGTCGTCAGTGATTTTCTGATGCGTGTCAGCATTGCAGATGACCTGCCCATTCAGGCTTATCGTCCGCAGTCTTGGGATTGTGTTTAGAGGGTTGTATTGGATAAAGAAGCGCGCTAACACGGGTTGCCCAGGGTGAATTTCCATGTCTTCGTTTTCAATTCTGAATTCTACGCCATCTAGTGTGGTCGCGTTTCCTATCCAGTTCTGAAAACCGAACAATCGCAAATTAGCAAATTGTAATCCCATAAATCCCTCTAAATCACAAAAAAAAATAAGTAAGTACCTATGTCAAGAATTTCGACTTGATAAAACAAACGTGATCTCACCCAAAGCTGCCCCAAGCTCAAAGCCTGGCTATCCAGCACGACGTTGAGCCACACCGAGTGTAGAAGGATGTTTGAGGACAAGGTGACGACTCCAGACCACCAGCCGGGCTCTGTACCGGGCGGGTCGTACAGGAATACGTCGGGACATGGCGATGTCAGCGTGGAGCTCTGGGTGCCTTGCTGGTATGAGGGTACTGTTAGCAACGCCAGGACCGTGCATAGGGCTGCGATCTGACGATACATTATGTTATGATACAATTCTCCTTGTATCGTCTATAAATCCGCTCGAAATTAAAGAAAACAAAATCTAACTATTTTTAATTAGTAGCACATTCAAATACGAAACATATGTATCTTTATTGTTACCATTGAGGATTTTCTTCTAGATGCTTTAAGAATTACCCATTGGAATTGATTTCACACTGAAAATATATTTGCGCCATTTTTTATTATGTAGGAAACTATGTGGATTTGACCGATTGGCGACGAACGCTATCCGCGCTGTATATGTTAAGACTGCTGTTCAAAAAACACCATTTTTAATTTTAATGTGAAAGGTCAAGCTTATAGGTATAAGAACGAGACGGGGATAATATCTCTTCTAACTTTAGTTGCGAGGACAACATGTTTGTTAAAGCCAAGCGATGACGTCACTAAGAATAATATGACGCCTGTATTTTCCGAAAGATTAGGTAGATTTTAGTAGATCGACGTTGTGCCAATTATATTAGTATCATTCCGGCCGTCGTCATTATTATCTTACTACGATAGCAGGTCACCAACGCGACGAACCCTTGCGCCAGTGATCTAAGGACAATTGTACAAAAACACAATATTGCAAAGAAGGAAATGAGATTCGAATGAGAGGAGTATGCACGTAAGGAGAAATAGATACTTCATGATATTTCATTATTTTTTGCTAGTAATGTAACGTCTAGTCATCTAGTTTATACTGAGTTTATGTAGAAGGTACAGCCACATATTAGCTAGTTATAAGAATAAGAATAATTTATTTATAAAAGTATTACAAAAATGTACATTTAAGTGCAGTAGTGTTATTTCTTAAACAATGGTATAATTAATGCATGTTATGTTTAAAGGTAAAGATACACATGCTTATCATTACGTAGAATAGACGTACGTCAGTGGCGGATTTACCAGCAGGCTGAGTGGGCTGCAGCCTGGGGCAGCAGATTTTAGGGGCGGCAAATTTGGGCCCAATTGTTTTTAATGTCTAAGGCGATTGGCACACTGGACGCACGGTGTTCGTAGTCGCGCACCCCGCTACGTGCGTACGGGCGTGTTCTTAAGTTGTTTGTAAGTATCTGTGTTTGTATAGAAAACACGCGTAGTACAACACACAGAAAACGCAATATTTCTTTAAAAAATCTTTTTTTTTTTTTTAATTAAATTCTTCTATTTATTTTATTTTTAGGTCTTACTTTACTTAATTTTCCACCTAAAGGGCTATAATGTCCCTTTTTACTAAAGTACAAATAAACTACGGAACCCTTAGTTTATTTGTACTTTTATAATATATGATGTGCGTGTCCAAAATAAATACAATTCTTTCATTACACCGGCACATATTGATCTATTATTGCTTAAAACGTGTGAAAAATTAAGTAAATTTAATGTTGGTTGAATTTGAATGTTTTTATAAAAAAAATCTTCACTACGCTCCAGTAGTGGAGAGCTTACTATTAATTATTAAATAGCATGCGTAGTTGGACTATATGCTCCGAGCATGCTTAAAACGAGTCTGCTATTCGCTAGCAAATGTTTACCGTTAAAGAGTATGCTCGTTTTGAGCATGGTAATAAGCAAGCTATTTTGTAGCGTGTCTATCTGTACCTTAAGTTCCAAACAGACTACAAAAGACGATTATAATAGTGGGGGCGATGTAAGTAAGGAGGGTCAGCAAGGTTTTAAAACAAAAGGCAGATTGGAATAAACATATTTCTTGTTTAGAAATTAAAACTTAGTTTGGTTTGTGATTCGTTGAAATTTCATTCGATAAACCGGGTGTAAGAATAAGTGAAACGATAAAATCATTTAATACTTATTTCTCTGATATAATATTTGTTATCCATGGCAAGAACTGTGCTGTATCTGTATACACGATATATTCGTTGAGATTGCAGGTCGAATCGCCATCAGCGGTGACGACCTTGAGAGACACGGAGACCAGACCCCGAAGTCTCCACTTGCCGCCATCTTTTAGGTACAGGCCGGCACCGGAGTCCCCCGAGCACGGGCCTACGCCATTTCGGGAGCCTGTCAAAGAGAAATGTCAATTATGAATAGGGATGTGTCCTAGGTAAAAATAAATTAAGTCTATTTAGTCCGTCAGTAAGATTACCAAAAAATATTGGACACGTATTTTTTGCTTACTTAATTCAATAAAAAGTGACAATGATATAGCACATCAAAGTTCAGGAGAAGGGGCTTGTGACGTCACGCCGTGCTACACTTTTGTGCTCTACAAAGTGTAGCACGGTGTGACGTCACGCCAACACACTATACCGTCGTCATTTTTGGTTTACATGACAAAAGAAAAAATACGTGTCCAATATTTTTGAGCAATCCAACTTTCGGACCGAACAGATTTTTTAAGGACACTACCCTATTACTTACACACTTACCGCTTAACAGAGTCGGCTTGAGTAACTACTACTGGAGCTAAGTAATATGTTTCTAATGATAGCCAATACTAAGTAATAGTGTAAATCAATAATTCGTGTTATCACAGCGGGCCCTATCAGAAAAACAACGCAGCAGTTTTTTGTTTTAAATATCGCAGCTTGTAGTGAGACAGGAGTTGTCTCGTCTTTGTTTCTTTAAGTAACTACTTACTTAATAAATTGCTATACCTAGTAATACATTAGGAGTGCAACGATCCATTCTTTCACATATATTTCTGATGTCACTCGAAGAAAGCTTTCACACTGAAGTGAGATTGGGCTGGACATATCTGCCACATGTCGGACGATCACTGGACCAAATGCACGAACCAATGGGTCCCTTTATATATTCTGTCAAACGACTTTGCAGTAGCCCCAGGTGGAGATAGCGGAATGAACTGGTCTATAAAGACTGGTCCCAAATAACTCAGGACGAAAAGGAGTGGAAAGAGAGTAGGGAGACCTTTATTCCGCAGTGTTAAAATCCAGTCAAGTAATTATAACAAAGGCAAGTAATAAGAATAATAATTATCCCATAGGACAGCTTGTGGCGAGCGGTTGGGCAGTAGTAACCCCACGGTACCGATCTTGCGGGAGAAGTCTTGTTCCTTATCTCCGGCTTGCTTCTATTGACCAGCCAGGGTGAGTTCTGACGAGAAACAGCTCAGAGCCACAGTTTTGAGGGGAGATTCGCAAGAGCAAACGTTATATCAGCTTCGTGTCTCAATTATGATGATGATGATGAGATGAGATGCCCGGAATATCGTGGACGGAGTACTGCACCAACGCATCTGAACTCAGCGTCTGGCGACGTTGGTCGGTATTAGTAAAGTTGCATATACTGCGGTGCTTTGGACATATATGGGGTGGTTGGTCGTACAGGAAAAGTGGAGGGAATCGTAACGCGCGGCCTAGGCGCTGGCACAGTAGGAATCAGCATATTCATAGGTCCACCAACAGGAAGAGATGTTGGCAGATTTTTCGAAAAGCTGTGTCTGCATCTACCTCCGACATGGACGCCTTGACGTGGACCCCTCGACGCCACGACTTGACCACGACCGTTCTGCTAAAAACGTATGACAGAGTACAAGAAGATGTTCAGCAGAGGTTCGATGTAAATTTCTTGCCTTACTATAATTATTAACGACTTAGGTCACATGTTTAGCTCTTTATCGAGGCTAGACGCCAGTAAATCGGACGCGAGACTCGAGATCTCTCGTGTCTCGTCATAACTCCCCTCCCGCACCACGCTGCTACCTAAGGTACCCAGTCAGACAGCAGGCCCGTAACTTTTACCACGTAAACACACATACCTGCACACAAGCTTGTATTAGAGGTCAAGATCTCGAAGACGCGATTGCTGGCCCTGCAGTAATTAGTGCTGACTATTGGGACGAGCACTTTATGGGGCTCGTAATGCGGGCGATTGACCTCTTCGCTTTGTAAACCCCAGCTGGCCACCTGAGAAATTAATACACTGTTATCGTTTGATGAACACAGACTGTTTTTTCTGATGATGTAAATAACTCTCGCAAAATAGTACATTGGTTAAGCGCTAAAACGAGAAATAGCCTAAACATTTAAAATTTCTTACACCTAACGTAAGGCAGTTCAAAACGTCTACTAGTCAATGAGGCAGAATTGGATCGAGTGGACACCATTGTATTCTTGGGTATTAACAATAACTCAAAGCTGCAGTAGGTCCATATAAAAATAAATTGTCAGAGCGACTAAGATCTGAAGCCTATAAAAACCGTCACTTGACTGCTGTAGAAACAGCTACATGTTATTCTATTTTTGTCATGTCTATAGTAAAATGTCGTATTACGTTTTGCTGTGAAAAATATCAATTCAGAGAGAGAGAGATTCAAGCTATGTTTGTGCTACAGAGGCGAGCCATTAGAGCAATATATAATTCTAAATTCCAGGCATTTAATAATCTCAGTTGTGTTCGAAAATGTATATGAAGACCTGATTTAAAATAGAATGTTCATAAATATTCTGAGCACACCGAAATAGATAGCATACTTAAATACTAAACACAAAGATTTACTCATTGAGCCCATGACTAGGTCTCTAAAAAAACAAAGCATGGGTTTCTACAAAATCAAAATTCATTTATTCAAATTAGGCTGAGAATCTAAGCCAGCATGGTGAACTTGCTGTCGGTTGCTCAGATAATATAAAATAAATTGCCTTGGTCGCTACTTCACCACATAATGCGATACAACTCATTCACACAAGGTAATGAGAGGATCATGTCAATAAAACAGGTACTCGTAACTTCCAAGCTATGTTATAAAACTGTGCTTTAATCAGTTTAAGTTATTGATTCAACAGAAGCTCTATGAAAACAGGAATAACATACTAAGTTAAAGATTACTTGATTACATTAAAACTTCATGTGAATTTGCCATTTTTTTTTATTTATATTGACTTAAATGACATTGTACAGAGAAAATTTCATGTCAATTTTAATTTTACGTGATTTTAGCCAATATACGTCCCCTTCTAGCTGCCGTCATTGGTCCACTTTGTTCGAGAGCTACTCATGGTTGGATGTGGATGACGGTAGATTTGCGTTTCTGCGTGTCATTACTTTGCTGACACTGCGAGGCCCGTCGCGATGATCGATGCCCCCCTCCCGACCCTTTGCTAGAGCCAGCCCGCGAAGCTGAGCCGGTTAATGATTAAAATGTCCCTAAATCATATATCTATTTGATCCAGCCTGTCCCTTGCTGTCCTCTTCAGCAACGTCCTAAGCCGAGGTTCGTACCCCGCAGGGGGTGCCCTTAGCGATCGGTCGCTTAGTTTTTAAGTTTTTACGCCTGGCTGGAGGCCTTAATTTTAATTAAGCCCCCCACAGGAAAGATCGGTTAAGCAGTAGATATCCCTAAAGGATAAACTGCGAGATGCGAACACACTAGGAATTTCTCCTGTATCGTGGGTGCGTTTACAAACATTTAAACTCACATAAACAAACAGCCAGACCCGGAACAACTACCTGTAGGCCATATAAATATTTGTTCCGTGTGGGGATCGAACCCACAACACGCGGCGCAGCAGCCGATGGCTCAACCACCGCGCCAACCGTGTCGTCAAAACATTGAAACAGACATTGAAACTGAATCAAAATTATTTTAGTTTTAGTAAGAAACATAAAGATAAAAGATTTTTGAATGCAGATAATAATACTCGAGGAATTGAATGTGCAATTTTGATTCAGGCAGAAATAAAAATCACAAAAAAAATGAATTTATTCGAAAACTCTTTTCTTTCTTCTTTTTCGTTTCCCCTCAATAATTCTTTTCTATTTTTTAATCTTGTTCAATATGGTATTGAGGTTTCCAACTATCCAGCGCGCGGTGTAGTTGCGTCTGAAGACCCTTCTTTTGGCAGCACCAATTTGAAAGGCATGATTTTAAATTACGAGTGTGTTGTGAACGCAATAATAGCAAGGACGGATATTTTATCCACTACGTAAGTTGTTACGATTCTACCCAACTTTTCGACACGGCAACGGAACACGGGTCGACACGGCAACGGAAACAAAGTTAAAAGATAGTTCTGTTACGACACAATAAGTATCGGCTTGTGTTGTAACGCTACTAGTAGTACTACGGAGACTCGTAAGTCGTAAGGGTGACTACGGATATGTAGAACTGGAATTAGATACTTACAACTCCAGCAAATCCCACTACGCGTGAGAGATCAGTGTCACCGCTCCACAGACAAGCTGGACGGATGTAGTCGTTGAACTGGACGGGTCTGTCCAGTGTGAGCATTGTGATGTCATCTGATACAAACAAATGATCAAAAATTAACATTTGGCGTCATGTCGGTGAGCGTAATGCAACAAAATCTTGTTTTCCCTTATCAAGCAACTATATTGACGCATAGTCATGTCTCACTTTAGTTGGATACATCAGACAATGCGACAACCAAACTACATATTCGGTAATCGATTTATTTACTCTTCAACTTATGTTATTTTTGTCTAAATGTCAAAATCTGTCACTTTAGTTCAGTTTTCCACTAACGATATATAAAGTGGTATCAGTAAATTAAGATTCGAACATCATTCCAGCTAATGTTCTGAATCTATCTAAGTTCCCCTAGCCAAATCTCTATGTTTTCTATGTCTAATATATTATGTTACTCTACCACAGACGCAGTCTCGCCATATAGAGAAACGCGTGTAACATTCGACAAGCCATGGAAAGGCCTATGCTTGGGGTGTTTGCGAGGCAACGAAAAAGTTATTTTTAGCTTCAACAGTATTTATAAGCCTGTCGTATTTCTTGCGTACTTCATCATCATCGATCGCTCAGCCACTGCGCCAACCATGACATCAATAACAATACAGGGTATTAGGCAGAACGAGGGACATACTTGAAGGGAAGCTAGTAGTCCAGTAACCAATTTCATTAAAGGATCGACACTGAAATAGTGAAAAAAAAATAGCTGTTTCTCACATTTTGTTAATTTATGCGAACATAAATGTATGAAGTAGCTGATTATTTTTTCGCGATGTTAGGGATTGTTTCATTATCAAAGTTGTTCATCTTCATGAGTACCACACGCCTTGAAAGTATGTCCCTCGTTCTACCTAACACCCTTTATAGTGACACCTTCAGACTGCTGCGACATGAATAGTAAGCAAAACAACAAAACATGAATAATAAGCAACAGAACGGCCGATAGGGTAATTTGTGCACCTGTTATTGACCGTGTGAAACGGCAAACGTAGGACTCGACTAAGGGTAGGTGGAACGAACATCTCAACGAGAAGCCTATGTCTAGCTCATCGTCTGCCTAGCCTTTTTTCCCAACTATGTTGGGGTCGGCTTCCAGTCTAACCGGATGCAGCTGAATACTAGTATTTTACATGAAGCGACTGCCTATCTGACCTCCACAACCCAGTTACTGGGCAACCCGATACCCATTGGTAAGACTGGTTGTCAGACTTTCAGGTTTCTGATTGCCCGTAACGACTGTCAAAGATCTACAAATGACAGCCGAGACGAACAGCTTGGCGTGCTATACGAGGCACGTAAGGCAAGCCTATGTCTAGTTGAGGACAGCCAAAGACTGGTGAGGATAGTAAATATGGCGACCATTGCTTTGAATGCAATATATTATACTCACTTCGATACGTGCGATTGTCATAGTCCTCATGTATAGATAAGACCGCAATGTTCCTGGTGATGGTGATGTCATCACTCCAGTCATCCAAGTTGTGCGCCCCAAGTCTTACTAAAATTGTTTCAGCAGAAATATTTTTAATGCTACGCCGATGCCGAACACAGGAAGCAACTAAAAACGAAAAAAAAAACTTGGTCAATACTAAGGTCATAGGTACATATGGAATGTACAACTCATTAAAAAAATAAATAAATATATCTATGGTGTCGCTGGTGAAACGCAGGAATATGCTGGATTTGGTTTTCCTTAAGAAATTAGTAACTTGGTCTCTGAAAGGTCCCGATGTGCTCAGTACGATCTTATTCCATGTGCCACGTAATCCGCCAAGAAGTTCTAATAGGAGACTTCTCTGCATGCCAAGATGTCATTCCAACTTAAGTCAATACTGTCCACTGTCTAGAATGTATGCTGCATACAAAAAGCACGAAGTCAACATTAACCCCTTTCACTCATCAGTACCTGCTCTGCCTAAAATCAAATATGTAGCATATGCACTTACGTAAAAAATATCAATAATGTAATCGAATCGAATCTAATGTAATGTAATATAAACTATGTTATTTAATTCACTGTAATCAGTTGTAGCTATAGCACTATTTTAGGGTTCGTTCGTATTACTAAGACTCTGCTGTCCGTCCGTCTGTCTGTCACTGACTATCTCATCTCATCGCGGTGACTACGGCGCGTGCGGTGTGGCCAGGTCTGTGTTCACCTTTAGGAAACTCCTCTTGGTCGGTAAGGTTACTTGCGACCAAATGTTTTCACAAAGACATATGGGTTTCAAGGTGAGGTTTCAACCTTGGATAGTAGAAACTCAAAAAAATCACTATGGTCGACTGTTACGATGTGTGGTGAAATATAATAACGAAAGAATAATGAGATAACGGCTAGGCGGGAGAATGATCATTACTGAGTCGGTAGTAGGTACTAATGTTTTGAACATTTAAACTCACCGGTAATAACGTGCCGATCCGATACGAGCGTGCCTACGCAGTTATACTGAAAATTTAACTCTTTTTTATCCGGTTCACCCGGCAGCTGCAGGAGGGATGTGTTTTTTATATAAACAGCCACAAGCCAAGGTATGTCTCCCCTTGTGTAAGCCATGCCTTTGTAGGACAGGCTGGCCACCTCGTTGTCGTCGGAGACTACGCCGCACTTAATCGTTTCGGTAGAGGCTGGCATGTTTGAATAACCGTGTTCTGAACTGGAAAAGGTAAAGAAGATTACGCTTATTTTACATTGGAAGAAGATTATACCACCGTTTTATGTGAGACTGGCTCTTCGCCCGTGTTTTGTTTGGATTTTGTACTTTTCCTTTCGAACTTTAACAGCTCGTTCGGTATAGGTTAAATAATTATTTCCATTTTATTTATGTATTTATTTATTTATTTAATACTTTAAGCACACAAATGTACAGAGGCGGACTTAATGCCATAGGCATTTTCTACCAGTCAACCTTTGGGTGATGCAGAGACAAACAGTGGCAGGTGCAATTTCTTAAAAGAAAAGTGAAAAAAAATATATATATTATTATAAACAATAAATATAATACCTACATAGAACATATACACAAATAAACATATACACAAACACATACATAAACAATAAGAACAATTAACATTTTACATTTTCAACTAACCTGTGCGCCCACATAACGTAGGTACTATAAAAGCCAAAGTTTATCTTCATAAAATTCTCTGGATAATAAAGTAACTTCCGCTCGTCTGCCTGATAAAAATGCTCAAAAAACACTTTTTTGGCTTTAAAAGAGATACATATTAAAAAATAGATTATTTATTATTATTATTATTATATCAATATTTAAGGCAAATCAAGAACTTTAGATTAATGCTAGATAGATTTTATATAACCTTGCTCATGAATTTGGCACAGAGTGGTAGTAACAGAGATAAGCACGTTCAATCAAACAAACTCTTCAGTTTTATTATATTAGTACATAGATTTACAGATAGCGTCAAACATAATATGGAAATCAAGTGACCGAAAATAAATGTACGAGTACATACACCATCAAAACAAATGCAAAGATAATTGTAATCTCATTGTGGCCAAAAATATGTTGCTATGAGGCTAAAGTTATGTAAAGATGGTGAAAAAAGAACCGTTGCCAATCATACATATGTGCATATTCTGTAGGTACAGAGGCCAGCACATCAAGCTACGCCAATGTGTGAAGTTTCTTTGATAGGTTTTCAACTTTCTTGAGGATTTCGAGAATTTGAGAAGCTCGTGGCTAAATAAAAACAGCCGCAGGGGTTGATCGAAGGTTAAGCTACGCTTGCCGAGGTCAGTCTGTGGATGGGTGACCATTCGTAACATATCGAGATTCCTCCGTGCCTCGGAAAGCACGTTAAGCCGTTGGTCCCGGCTGTTGTAGATCCTTAACAGTCGTTACGGGTAGTCAGAAGCCCGAAAGTCTGACAACCAGTCTTACCAAGGGGTATCGTGTTGCCCAGTAACTGGGTTGTGGAGGTCAGATAGGCAGTCGCTCCATGTAAAATACTGGTATTCAGCTGCATCCGGTTAGACTGGAAGCCGACCCCAACGTAGTTGGGAATAGGCTAGGCAGATGATGAGGTTTTCAACTTTATTACGAAAGAATATGTTCATGTTCAATGGGGAAAATCTGACAGTTTGGGATAGCTTGATGTGCTGGCGTCTGTACATAAAGCGAGGAGAAATTGCGAATACCAAGTTGTATTTCAAGAAAGCCGGTGTTTATACGTTTTCGTCGAAATCATGACATTGTAAGGGTTCTGTTTTGTATATCATGGTACAAAAGGCTGGGGTATGTAGATGTGTAACAACATATTAATTTGATCATTTTCATGGTACTCCATAGTCTACTAAAATATTTTTGCGTTGCAACTTTGAACTTAATTAAATATCTTGGTAACCAAACGCCTCTGTGTGGTCTTGTAAAACAAATATCGCAATGTTGGGAAGAAAATGGGACTACGCCGTATGTGATGACTAATTAGTTCCAAAAGAATTTGACTGCACTGGAATTCAATTACTTACAAATTGTAACTCTGACCTTAAATATCTCCGTAACGGATTACCGTTACGGAGGTTGTGGTTAGGTCCTCCATTTAGTACAAAAAGGTCGTGGTGTGATGACTAGATAGTTTCTTTATAATGGTACACTTAATGAATTCAAATACTTACTTATGTGCGGCAGTATCATTTTTGACTGTTTTCCCCGGCATCGTATCTAGGTTAGTCCAAAGTTTTTGCCCCCAGGAAGTTGAACCAGGCTGCCCCACATTAGTGTGGTTTTTTACGTCAAGTTTGCCGACAGTGGCATTCTGATGCGTGTCGGCATTGCAGATGACCTTGCCATTCAGTCTAATTGTCCGCAGTTTGGGAATTCTGTTTTTAGGGTTGTATTGGATAAAGAAGCGCGCAAACACGGGATGCCCGGGGTGAATTTTCATGTCTTCGTTATCAATTCTGAAGTCAACACCATCTTCTGTGGTTGCGTTCCCTATCCAGTTCTGAAAACCGAACAGTCACAAATAAGTAATCTGCTATTTATTAAATGACTGAATAATAAGTGATTATCTAAAGAATTTACACTTCATAAAAATAAATATATTCTAACCCAAATTTGCCCCAAGCTCAAAGCCTGGCTATCCAGCATGACGTTGAGCCACACCGAGTGTAGAAGGATGTCTGAGGACAAGGTGACGACTCCAGACCACCAGCCGGGCTCTGTACCGGGCGGGTCGTACAGGAACACGTCGGGACATGGCGATGTCAGCGTGGAGTCCTGGGTGCCTTGCTGGTATGAGGGTACTGTTAGCAACGCCAGGACCGTGCACAGGGCTGCGATCTGACGGTACATTATGATATGGAGCAATTCTCAAGTTGTCCATAAATACGCACTGAATTGAAATATTTCAAACTTCTAATACGATTTAATTTCTAGCACATTCGAACAAACACAAAACATCTTTTTATACATTCCATTGAGTTCTTCTGGATACTTCAAAAGTTATCATATCCCCATAGATTTTACACAAAAAATATATTTTACCATGAATTTTAACGATCGGCGACAAGCGCCATCCTCGCAAAGTTTTTAAGACTGTCAAAACACTTTATTATGAATTTGACTGTGCAAGGTCAATACTATAGCTCTAAGAAAAAGATAATGTTTGACAACTTGTTTGTAGCTTATAAATTCCACGCCATGACTACACGAGATTATAATATTTCCAGTAGTGAAATATAAAGTGTTGCCGTATCTAAAAACAGTAGTTAAATGTCGACACTTCGCGTGACCTGAGGGCTGGCTCATTCTTTGCCCAAAGACTTAGTATTGCCATCCAACGTGGCAATGCTGCCAGTCTTTTGGGCACGTTTCCAGATGACAGCGATGCGGAGGAATACTTTGACGCCTGAGTGTCCTGACACTTTTTTTGTTTTTTTTTTTGTTTTTGTAAATATGTATATAGTTAGTTTTATGGTATAATTGTATATATGTGAATATCTAATTTGTTTAATATTAGAAGTAGTCGATTTTAGTACAAACTGCCTAAGCGTGAATTTATAACCACTACTGCGTCCAGCGATTAAGATCCGTGCCGGTCGTCCTCTTTTTATGTTTTCGCGTGACGGAGGTTGTGTTTATAGGCATGTGTATGTATGTGTGTTCCATGGCACTCTAGAGATCAAAGGCGTGGGCCCATTTTGATAATTCTTATGTCAATATCGATTGATACACTCGCAGAATTAAGAGCCATCGGGCTCTTAATTCTGCGAGTGTCACTCAAGACATGAAAGTAGGTAATCTTAGTTCAATATGGCGGTACACAAGCTGTTTGGCGTTGAAGATCGGGGGCAGGCGACTTCGATTATACATTGTATTTACATGTGTTCAACAAAAATCTTTTAGTGTGTTTCTTTTTCTTACATTTTAAATTTACAGGAAATCTTTTGGTCGCCCGTTGGTTTTCGTTCGTCGGCGGTGTCGCCACCGTGCTGTCACTCCCGCATCGATGGATAGCCATCGATTCGTCGCTCCTTCCGCACTTGACCGATAAATGACGCTACTAGACCCAAAACAGATATTGTGAAAAAGAAATCAGACGAACTGCATTAAAAGGGGTATCATTGAATAGGTATTTTAAAATTATCTTTAGGTTTCTCTTATTCATTTCGAATGACCATTTAGAATCTTTAAATGATAAAAGTTGGTCACCAACCATTTTTAACCATTAAATGTTTACCATAGATACTACACTGAAGGAAACACACCTGTCCATGCCTGCTTCTGAGATTTATCTAGAGCTTTTGATGTTGTTGCATATGACAGGTTGTGGCAAAAGTTGTCGGATGTTACGGAACTACCTCCTGAGTACATAAGTCTCCTAAAGTATAACAACCAGAGCAGTTTTATGCGGTGGTCAGCGTTACTTTCGGTTGAGTATGGGTTGCAATGTGGTGGGCTAACCACGCCGTCTCTCTTCAACTTGTATATTGACCGTCTGATCCGTGAACTCAGTAGCGCAAGTGTGGGCTGTTCGATTGATGGTGTTTCTGACAACAACATCAGTTTCGCGGACGATATGGTGCTGGGGAGTCCATCGATCAGTGCCTTTCGAAAACTGATTTCGATCTGAGAGCGATATGTGGGGGCCCACAGCCTCACATATAACGTCATTAAAAGCAAGCTCATGTTGTTCAAGGCGGGATCTAAGGCTGCTGATATAAGGATGCTGCGCTGCAGTCTGTCTGATGGCAGCCTAAGGACTATGACACTGTCCCACAGGTCATGTTGAATGGGAGTGTCCTTAAAAGAGTCTCGCAATACAAGTATTTGGGGTCACCGAGACGCTTGTAGATGATCTTGATACAGATAGGAAGCGCAGAGCTTTGTCTGGTTGAGCTAATATGCTGGCCAGTAGGTTCGCGTGCAACGCGCTACGGAAGTAAAAGCTTCGTTATCCTCTCTAAATATAGTTAGATGGTTTTGCGGCGATTATTCGCAAGAGAGTTGCGTCCCTGATGCGCTGCAACCTAGGCAGTTCCAACTGCTACCGTCAGCTGTTTGCACGGAGGATGGATCTGGATCTAGCTTTAGACTTAGATGAAACATGTACCCAGTGTATTTTTAAGTAAGTTAGTAATTAAGTTTATTTTTATTTATTTCATTATATTTTTAATTTCACAATGACTAGTTCTGTTTTTTGTTTGGACCTATTTTTATTTATTTATTTATTTATTTATTTATTTGGCTCACCAACAATTGAGTACACTCAAACAATTATGGGTTACATTAAATCAAATCGGGTCAGGTGTATCAATCTCTTACAGGTAAGCACATCATGCACTACATATTGATTAAATGTATAATTTGATACACACAGAGCAATCGGGCTCCTCAGGCCAAATTAAAACTAAAAATTGAAATAAAACATTAAAATCACAGACAGAAACAAAGTTGAGGACGAAACAAAATTATTATCGAAAACCTAATTGAATTAAAATCATAATAAAATTAAAAGTTATACAAATTCAAAATAATTATTAAAAATTAAATATAACAAAATCAAAATAATCATTCAACAGAATCAAAATAAATTAAATTGCATCATAATTAAAAACCTAAAAAATAATTTACAACGTAATCGAACTAAATTCATATGGATATCATAAGAAAATTAAAATAAAATCATAACCAACATTTAAATCAGTCAGAAACATAATTAGAATGGAATTAAACATAATTATATTTAAAATAAAAACATAAATAATTTTTTACCTAAAAACATCCTTGAATTACAGTCATACAGGTATTATTATCAAACTAAATTGCAGACAGAATTAAAATCGAAATCATAAAAAGGATTAAAATACAAATTGAATATAAAGACAAACATGTAACCAAAACAAGTTCACAGAAAGATTTCACACATTATTTAATTAATTGTATAATACTTCTGAACTTATTAAGTGAGTCCGAGTGCACATCGACCAGATCACTGCAGTTGTTTAATAATTTGCACAGACGGGGTATAGGAGAGTTAGCACCTAGAACGGTTCTGCGCAAAGGAGGACGTAAAGGGGTTATAGGAGCTCGTGGATTTTTTGTAGGCACACGAAGTTTGAACCTGCTCAACAATTGCGGACAGTCAACTTGATATCGCAGAACCTTGAATAAAAATGTTGCATCTAATAAATCTCTTCCTTTTTGTAGGGATATCATTTTGAAATGCAGGAGTCTCTCTTTATACGACCGTTTCTTTTTAGCTATTCCGGAAGAATAAGCCAAGTGCCACAGAAAACGTTTTTGGACCCTTTCTAATCTGAGTGTGTGGGTGGCATAATGAGGTCGCCATACATTTTGCACCTGAAGAATAGAGTTATTGACGTCGTCATGATTTTGTGGCCGTCGGTCTATTTTAAAAACCAATTATGTGTTAGCTGCAATTAAGTTCATCTTCAGTTGCTTCTGGATCAAATTACTAATGTATTTTGGTATGTCTATGCACCCAGCCCTAATCCCTTTTGTAAAATAAAATTAAGTTACTTCTAACATCATGTATTGTATATATCTAGCTATCTGCCGGTGATGTTCCGTCAAAATCTGTCCAACCGTTACTGATACTATCCGGAAAAAACAGACAGACATACATTTTTTTACTACTGGTTTTTATAGGTATAACCATCGTTTATACTTTCATATGCTTTAGTAAAGAGCTGTTATTTACACATAACAAACGGACACTACAAATTTATTTATTGGTGTATTTTTTTATTAATTTTAAATAACTCTACGACCGCTTTTCTAGTTTTTTCCCACACTTCAAAGATAATGAATTGAAAAACATAGTAGTACCAGCCTATTACTGTCCCAATGGAGGGCAAAGGCCTCTTCTCATACGGAGAAGGCACGAGCATTAATCACCACGCTTGCTCAAGACGGGTTGGCGATTTCAGACTTATATTAATTATATAAGTCCAGGTTTCCTCACGTTGTTTTCCTTTACCGATGTCAGTGATGTCCAAGATAAACTTAGAAAGTACATATGAATTGAAAACTCACATTGGTACTTGCCCAGGTTTGAACCCACAACCTCGTGCACAAGAGGCGAGGCCTAAACCACTGGGCCATCATGACATTTATTAAAAAACATGTAAGTATATAAATATAAATATTGTGTTGATAGGTGTCTGCCGCATTGCTTTATTTGTTATACTTGGTATAGGTTTTAGTAAAGTAGTTTTTATTCTGACATCGTCCAAATCAAAATGAGTCCAGGTACCCACATCAATATTCTAAAAAAGCTATTTTAAAAGAGTACCTTTTTGAAGTGGCAACTAAAACCATTATTGTATTTTATTTTTATTTGTTTATTTGACATTCAAAAGTGACATTCTTAATGGTCTAATTAAAATAAATTATTTGTATTTTGACTCCATTAACCATTGTTTTATTAATGTTCCCCTTAAGTTTAAGGAGCTTTAGGCCTAGTGTATACAATTTAGCACTTTGGGTCACCGTTCACGTTGGGTATACCACCAACGGTAGCATTCCTAAACAATGAAGGCAGGCGGCCGATTGTAAACCCTTTTCCAGCATGGCCGGTGAAATCGCACTTGACTTGTGTTTGATTTGTTACTAACTGAAATTAACTGAATTTATGTAACTCCTCCGCTATTCTTTTCTGATAAATTTCGTCCGAGATCCAAGACAGTCGTAGCGCTAATCCGGGACTCGTCGGGCTTCATTTCTTTGACACTTTTCTGGTGCCACTGTTGATTGTGGTTTTCAGGAGTTGCAGTTGTTTGGGAAATAGTGGGCGAGCTTGTCCCAAAAACAAATTGAACTCTGAAAGTTGCGTTGAAGATGTCCTCGGAATCGGACCTTATGTTCACCCACTTGCACATATAGTACAGGCACTTGGTAGCTTTACCTAGAAAGTTTTCCAGGAGTTTTGAAAATTAGTCATTTTATAGATTTTGAAGTGCTCTTTTCGAATTTTAACTTTGCCACCGTATTTCGTATCTTTGCTGCTCGCGCAGCCTTATTAGAAAAATGGCGTCTAATTGCAGTTATTTGGCGATAACTCCTTTCTGCGCCCTTCTACGTCGAAAACATTCTCAAAATTAAAGTAAAGAAAATTTCCTACAACTTATGTTCTCACAAGTTTTTCCTGAAATCAATAGTTTCGTTTACACTAATATGTTAAGTAAAAGAGGCTATTTTCGTATATTTACGAAAATAACCTCCTTTTACGTTTTTGTTTTTATTTTCTTTTATTTAAAAACCGTAACGAAATGTGGGTGTTACTACAGGTGCAAAACAAGTTTGTACTTTGATGATACCATTTCTCAAAGAAACTAATAAAAACAATACCTTATCCCCTTCTTATCTGTGATTGTGTTCTAATAATAGATCGTCAAGGTCAAGTGAATCCCCCCCCCCCTCCGGCCAGCTAAAAATGATAGAGTTTCTGGATATGTCAAATAATTTACGGCAGTAGTATACATATAAAGAAAACTATCACAGCCTAGTCTATGACTCTGATACTATATTTGTTATCCACGCTAAGAACTGCGCTGTATCTGCGTACACGATATATTCGTCAAGATTGCAGTTCGACTCGTCATTATCGGTGTCTTTCCTAAGAGACACGGAGACCAGACCCCGAAGTCTCCACTTGCCGTCATGTAGTAGGTACAGGCCGGCACCGGAGTCACCAACGCATGGGCCCACGCCGTTTCGGGAACCTGAGAAAGAGAAATGTGAAAAAAATAATTACTTAAACTCTTAGTGTCTAAACACACTATGCCGAAATTACGTGACTGAAGTTCGGCGGCTGATTTTACGTTCCGACGTATTCGGCTGAAATGACACACCATAAGTGCCGACCTTACGAGGCAGAAATTCAGTTCCGCAACTTTGTGTGTGTATTCAGTGTCTCGAGTGCTGAAGCGCTGACAGAAGCGGAATGAACACTACGGGTGGACATGCGGGGCGCGGGAGGCTCCCCGCTGCTCCCTGCCCCCGGATCTTCGTCTGCAATCGAACCGAACTTCGGTCGCGTATAATGTGTGCTCACAGAATAAGTTGCCGTTGAACATACGCCCGACCGAAGTTAGGCTGTACGCTATGACGCGACGTTATTTCGGCAAAGTGTGTCGTCAGTAATTCAAATAGCATTGCAGGCGTAATTGTACTGAACTTCGGTCGCGTAATTTCGGCATAGTGTGTTTAGACACTTACTGCTTAATAGAGTCGACCTAAGTTAGTTGCGCGGTGCTGGAGACGTGACATAATTTTAATAAGAAGTTTCTGATGCGAATAACAAGTATCTACCTACTCAGTCCATTGTTTTATCTAGTAATTTGTCTACACAACAAATAAAATCGAAGTGTCTGTTTGCTATGTCAAAATAACATTATCCATAATATTATATGTTTGTATATTGTTCACTTTGTCTTTTAATTACGAAATGAAATAATGGTATTTTGATTCTATTTCAAGGTAACTTTAAGATTACCTAATGTGTTATTTTTAGAATTTTCCAAAATTGTTCCTAAGTAATAGAAAAAAATACTTATTTGTTTAGGCATTTCCCAAATATTACGGGATATCAATTTATTGTTTCTCCTATATATTGTATAAAAGTTTAAAAAAGTAGTCAACCCATCCATATATATATAAGTTTACCTTTTAATGATGTTTATTTATTATTTTTTCAGAGTAGTGTTCAAAATCTCTTCCAGTTTATTTTAAAACGAATGCCCATCATACGCACGTTCCTTTTTCGGAAAAAGGGTTTCAAATATTGGAACTTGCCATTATTATGTAAATTATTTGAGAAATCCCTTCAAGCCACATGCAAGAACTAGAACACTACTCTTATACTAACAAACAATAGTAAAGCAAATAGAAATTGAATAGAATCAAATTCTATTTGATTCTCTCACAAACCGCGATTCAAATTGTCCCAATGGAGTTGATTTCGCGCACGGCCCCTTATGTCAACTCGGAAAAGGTCCAGGTACCAGTACACCTAAATAAATAAATAAATAAATAATGAAGGACAATTGACACAGCATCATCTAGCCCCAAGCTAAGCCCAGCTTGTGTTATGGGTACTAGATGACTGATATACTTAATACAATACATTACATACATAGATTTTTTTTTATACATAAAAAATACCCTGAACACCCGGAACAAATCTTTGTGGATCGTACCTACAAACATTTGTCCCAGGGCGGGAATCGAACCCGCAACCTCTTGCGTCGCAGGCAGACCTTCGCCCGCTGCGCCACATAGGTCGTCATTAGCTAGTTAGGAATAAAATGATCCGTTCGACAACTATTACTGACTAGCACTTCGTCCGCGTGGATTTAGTACATTTCTTTTCGAACTTTAACATCCCCTCAACTCCTTTATAACGTAGTTTTTTAAATAAAATATAGCCTATGTTTCTCGCTGATGGAGTAGCTTTCTTTAGGTGAACGATTTTTGTTGCCAAGATTATCCATCAGCAACTTGCTCTACAGTTAGTCTACACATATTTGTTCCGGGTATTTCCTATGTATAATAAAAATATGATAGATATTTTTATTATACATACATATTATACAACGCAGGCACGGCATTTTTTGACAACCGAATCCCGGTTTAAAAAGTAAACCCCTTTAAATGTATCTCTTATTTTTGGGTAATAAATAAAAATCGCAAAGTGCCAGATTAGGACTGGAACGAGAATGACTCAGTAATTCCACATCTTCCATAGACAGATATTCGATTGCCCATCTAGAGTGAGCTGGAGTGTTGTCGTGGTGCAGGAGGATCCTGATCCTAGGGAGCTGCAGTAAATTTTCCAAGACAACTGGTAAACAATGACTAACACACCAATCATCATAAACCGGGTTTTTTATCCCCCAGCTCATTTGTTGCGAAGTGACCCGTCCATCTAAAGAATGAGGCAAATTTTTCCTTGACTTTTGCCCATCTTTATTTTTATTGCCCAATCATTGACGACCGATGTGGCGCAGCGGGCGAAGGTCCGCCTGCGACGCAAGAGGTTGCGGGTTCGATTCCCGCCTTGGGACAAATGTTTGTACGATCTACAAATATTTGTTCCGGTTGTTCTGGGTATTTGCTATATATAATAAAAATATCTATCTATGTTATGTATTGTATTAAGTATATCAGTCATCTAGTACCCATAACACAAGCTCTGCTTAGCTTGGGGCTAGATGATGCTGTGTGGATTGTCCGGCAATATTTATATTTATTTATAGTTCAGTTTTGTGGAATCGAAGGTGCTGTACGATAGGTATGGGCCCAGTGAGTCCCAAAAATGGCAGTATCACCTGATGAGAACCTTGTAAAAGCCGAGAATGATAAGCGATTCAAGTATATTGACTTGGATCGAGAGATATGCATCAGGCATCTTGACATATGCGATGTGGACTCGGTAATCGTAACTCGCCCAACACCTGAGGAGGTTTTTGAATTTGATCCTTTATTCATCATACATACTAAGATACTCATAACATTTTTAAATATTCCAATATAAAAAAAATATCGGTTAGTATCTGTGCGATAGAGAAGTTACGGAAAGTGTGGAGGAATCTCAAATTCGCAACATTACCGAAGGCACCAAAATCTACTCTATCTTTCGTACTCGTAGGAACATTTGTATTCCCCATGGTATAAAACGCGGCAGAAAAGGCAAAAGGGAAAGATAGATGCTGTAGAGATGAGATGGTTAAGGGAAGATGCTCAGGATATCGTATACGAGGTTCGAGTTCTCGCGTTTCGTCATCACTTCCCTCCCGCACCGCGCTGCTTCCTAAAGTACCGACTCAGTTAAACAGTAGGCCTGGAACTATTACTGCTTACAGATACCTGACGATATTAGCACGCACCTGCACATAAGGTTGTATCGGAGGTCAACGAAGCGAAGGCTAGATTGCTGCGAATGCAGTATTTAGTGCTGACTATAGGGACGAGCACTCTAAGGGGTTCGTTATGCGGGCTTTTGACCTCTTCACTTCGTAAACCCCAGCTGGCCACCTGAGAATTGAACACACTGTTATAGTTTGATGATTTTGACACAGGCAAGAGATTTACTGACGATGTAAATAAAGCTCTCTAAAATAGTACATTTGTTTAGCGTTAATAAAATAGTTTACTTTTCTACGAGGCGTAGACGAGATAGATAAATGTTTGAGATTTCTGACAACGCGTTGTCTCACCGGGAGCATCCATCTGTAATGGACGAGCCGAGCATTACAACGGTGAGTGAGCAGAACCGAGCTCTTCCTACCTACATGACGCTTCCAAACGTGCCGTTTAAACACAGGTCCTTCAGGGACCTTTGAAATTATTGTGAGGTTTTTTTTTTCAAAGAAAAACGTTTCCCCACACTAGGAATTTCTCCTGTATCATGGGTGTGTTTACAAACATTTAAACTCACATACACAAACAGCTAGATCCGGAACAACTACCTGTAGGCCATACAAATATTTCTTCCATGCGGGATTCGAACCCTCGACACGCGGCGCAGCAGCCGATGGCTGAACCACTGCGCCAACCGCGCCGTCTAAAAGGTTGACTGCAAATCGATCTTAGATTAGGTACTTACAACTCCAGTAGCTCCCACTACGCGTGAGAGATTAGTGTCGCCGCTCCACAGACAAGCTGGACGGATGTAGTCGTTGAACTTAACGGCTCTGTCCATTGTGAGCACAGCGATGTCATCTGATACAAGCAAAATATAAATAATTAACATTTGATGAGTGTAGTGCGACAAGATTGTGTCAAGCCACTATTTCATATCGAAATTACACACAAACTGATGAGCCATAGTCATGTCTCAGTCCTGCGCGTGACCTTATACAATGCGACGACAAAGCTACATATACGAAAATCGATTTTTTCACACTGCGATTTCATAAATTACGTATTGACGTCGATTTCACTGTGTAGTTCCAAACCTATTGCGAGGCGGACTTGTGTATCACCATCAGCACATGGAAGGGGCCGGCGACTCGTGATCACTATGCCGCCGTCTTCCCTAAGGTCATTCGTTGAGCGATCAGAGATCAGAGACAGATAGACACCTAGGAGCTTTAGATATCTTGGTCATAGCATGAATGTTATTTTTAGCTTAAGCAAGCTGAAATGGCTTTTGACATTGGCCGGCCGTATTTGTTGCGTACTTCGTCATTGTCATCACAATTTAGTGGCACTGTCAGACAGTTCTGATCTCTTATAAATACATGAGTGATAAGCAGTAGAACCGTTGACCGTTGGGGTGGATTGTGCACCTGAAATTATCTATCTAGTGAATCGGCAAGCGTAGAGACGAACTCGATTTAGGTCAGGTGGAACGAAAACCTAGACTTGCGAATGAAGATGCCTGTCTAGCTGTGGACTGCTTAAGGTTACTGGTTACTGATGATGGTGGTTATTGGAGGAGCATTGCTAGGAAAGCCATGTTTTATACTCACTTGAAAGGGTTTTCATAATAAAGTCTGAGTGTATGGATATAGTCGCAACGTTTCTGGTGATAATGTTGTCATCACTCCAGTTATCCAAATTGTGTATCCCAAGCCTCAGTAAAATGGCGCCGGGAGCTCTTAAACTTCTATAATGAACACAGTGGGCGACTGCAAATGAAAAATATAAATAAAATCATCACTTGGAGAAGCAGCACTCTTGATCAATAGTAAAAGCTCCTACCTATCCTATCCCAATTTTTTTTTCTTTTTTTAAAAACATTGCCCCACACTAGGAATTTCTCCTGTATCGTGGGTGCGTTTACAAACATTTAAACTCACATACACAAACGGCCAGACCCGGAAAAACTACCTGTGGGTCACACAAATATTTGTTCCGCGTGGGGATCGAACACACAACACGTGGCGCAGCAGCCGATGGCTCAACCACTGCGCCAAAATTAAAAGAAAACGTCGTGTGAAATGCAGACAGACGGATTTGTCTACTAGAACGCAAGCCACACGATGGCCGATGAATACAGTGTGTTTAATAACTGAGGGCGTTCCATTAAGAGATTTAAAAAAACACGAAAAAAAATACATAAAATTCGAAACATCCTGTTTAAAATATTAGCGCGAATTAGATCGCCGCACACGCAAGTGCTCGTGCAGTGTTCCTTATTATGTTTCAATTTAAAAAAAAAATAGTAATATTTTTTTAGCATGTATGGAAGCTATACTATTGTGGATTAACGGGAACGCCTTTTGTTAGTTAACATTCTGTATATATGTATATACGAGGTTCAAATTGAATATTACAAACAATTTAAAAAAATATATGAGGGTATCTGCTGATATGGCGATATGATTTTGACGACCGATGTGGCGCGGCGGGCGAAGGTCCGCCTGCGACGCAAGAGGTTGCGGGTTCGATTCCCGCCTTGGGACAAATGTTTGTACGATCTACAAATATTTGTTCCGGGTGTTCTGGGTATTTTCTATATATATAATAAAAATATCTATCTATGTAATGTACTGTATTAAGTATATCAGTCATCTAGTACCCATAACACAAGCTCTGCTTAGCTTGGGGCTAGATGATGCTGTGTGGATTGTCCAGCAATATTTATTTATTTATTTTTATTTTTCTAAATAGTGTCCGTGCCTTTCAAATCACCGTCCTGCCTTGGCACTGAGCCCACCCCTAGTTTGGGACTTTTCACGTGTTTACAAACGCAGCCGGCATTTTTTGACAACCGAATCCCGGTTTAATCTCGGTTTAAAAATTAAATCCCTTTAAATGTATCTCTTATTTTTGGGTAATAAATAAAAATCGCAAAGTGTAAGATTAGGGCTGGAAGGAGAATGACTCAGTAATTCCACATCTTCCATAGACAGATATTCGATTGCCCGTCTAGAGTGAGCTGGAGCGTTGTCGTGGTGCAGGAGGATCCTGATCCTAGGGAGCTGCAGTAAATTTTCCAAGACAACTGGTAAACAATGACTAACACACCAATCATCATAAACCGGGTTTTTTATCCCCTAGCTCATTTGTTACGAAGTGACCCGTCCATCTAAAGAATGAGGCAAATATTTCCTTGACTTTTGCCCATCTTTATTTTTATTGCCAATCATTGAATGAATATTGGGCTGGTGGTTTTTTGGTTACGGGCTCGTTAAAATACAATAAGTGATGGACATAATTATTAATATAATAGGAATAAAAAATAAATACTTCCCCTTAGCCAGGTCTGG
Source organism: Phlogophora meticulosa (assembly GCA_905147745.2). NCBI lineage: Eukaryota > Metazoa > Arthropoda > Insecta > Lepidoptera > Noctuidae > Phlogophora > Phlogophora meticulosa. Next base: position 11,434,076 of record LR990537.1, on the reverse strand, counting down.
GGTTCTGTACTTAGGTATTACTATAGGCGTATTGTACAAATTTATATCGTGCCTACCCAAACATGTCTAACAGAACTCCAGCTATAACGACTAGGCAGGAGAAAAATGATGAAGAAGTAGCGAATACTGATGTAGTACACGCTTAGGAGATTGGCATACTGCACCGCATCACGCAGCGTAGTTCGAGAGTGGTGGGTGTAGTTACGTTGTTTGTAAGTATCTGTGTTTGTATAGAAAACACGCGTAGTGCAACACACAGAAAACGCATTCACGCGCAGTGTTGGTTGTTCGTCGCCGCGCCCCGCTTCGTGCTGCAGCTCAGTGTGCCAATCGCCATAAACTCACCACTGACAATGTGACGATCCGACACGAGAGTGCCTGCGCAGAGATATCTAAAATTCATCGCGTCTTTGACATACATCGCCACAATCCAAGGTAAGTCTCCCTTCGTATAAGTGTAGCCCTCGTGTGATAGGCTGGCCACCTCGTTGTGCTCGGAGACCACGCCACACTCAATATTTTCGGATGCTGTTGGATTCTTTGAACCACCGTGTTCCGAACTGGAAAAGGCAAAGAAGATTATGTGAATTTAACATGAAAGAAGATTGCCTCCCTATTATATGGGATTACAAGATGGCGTCAAACCTAATAGCGGGGTTTATACGTACAGTTCGGTTTGCTGGAAAGACGTGCATCATTCCAAACTGTCGTTTCGGAACGAACTGCAGTTTGGTCTAGCATACGAGCGCTTACGCATCTGTCCACAGAAACTGCGGATGCGGTTTGGACTGCAGAGTTACGGATGCCCCGCTAATGTAACATGAAAACGGAGTGATCGGAGATATACTCGTACATACGCCATCGAAACAAATTTAAAAATTTGTAACTTATAACTTCTATGTACGCTGTATTTAGGCTGAAGTGTCAGAATATGTTATGTATACTCCTTTACTTTAGTAAGGTCAATACACTCTAAGTGGCTCTAATTTTGTTTTTGACTAGTACGCATCACTTCCTTTCCTTAAAAAAATAAATGCGTGGCATTTTGCGTTGACACGTTGGGCAGAGGCGCACCTATAGTAACACCCACATTTTTTCAGTTATGTTTTTAAGTCGCATGTGTATTGTATCCGAAACCAGACCACTTCATATAACCAATGATCCTCGGTCTTGTACAAAAAAAACTCAATGTTGGGAAGAAAATGTGATTACGCCGCATTTGATGAGTAATTTAAAAAAATGTGAATACGCATTGGAATTAAAATACTTACTTGAACGCAACATTATAATTGTTGACTGGTGTTTGCACCGGCATCATATCTAGGTTAGTCCAAAGTTTTTGCTCCCAGAAATTTGAACCAGGCTTCCCCACATTAGTGGAGCTTATGTCAGGTCTGCCGTCAGTGGCATTCTGATTCCTGTTAGCATTGCAAATGACCTTCCCATTCAGACTTATCGTCCGCAGTTTGGGAATTCTGGTTTGAGGGTTGTATTGGATAAAGAAACGCGCTAACACGGGTTGCCCAGGGTGAATTTCCATGTCTTCGTTATCAATTCTGAAGTCAACACCATCTTGTGTGGTCGCGTTTCCTATCGAGTTCTGAAATCCGAACAGTCGCAAATTAGCATATTTGAATGCAGTATTCATCAATAGACTGAAAAATAAGTAAGTAGGTACCTATTTAAAGAACTTCGACATGATAAAAACAATGATAATCTCACCCAAAGCTGCCCCAAGCTCAAAGCCTGGCTATCCAGCACGATGTTAAGCCACACCGAGTATAGAGTGATGTCTGAGGACAAGGTGACGACTCCAGACCACCAGCCGGGCTCTGTACCGGGCGGGTCGTACGTAAACACGTCGGGACATGGCGACGTCAGCTTGGAGCCTTGGGAGCCTTGCTGGTATGAGGGTACCGTTAGCAACGCCAGGACCGTGCATAGAGCTACGATCTGACGACACATTATGATTACGATATGAAGCAATTCTCAAGTTGTCTTCGCACCAAATTAAATTATTTCAAACTCCTAACACGTTTTAATTTCTCGCATATTCGAACTAACACGAAACATTATTTCATCAATTCTATTGAACTGAGAGGTTGTTATAAAAACAAACTAGTTTGGATTTTACACAAAAAAAATATTTTTACAATGAAATCACTATCCTGGATTTTACATTTGGCGACGCGCGCCATTCGCGCCGTAGCTTGTAAGACTGTCGAGAACATGATTATTTCTTTGAATGTGTACGGTCAAGTCTATAGCTACAAGAAGGAGATGAGGATAACATCTACATTTTTCAAGGACAACTTGTTCGTTTCGTATAAATTCCACGCGATGACGACACGAGATCATTATACTCGTATTTCTAGTAATGGAACAAGAAGTGTTGCCTTGTGATGGCATAGAAGAAACACAAACAAAGAACATGAACTTTATTCTTTTCTGATAAAGTTGGAAAACTATCAAATAAATTTGACTGATTAAAGGTACACCTTAATGTCCTGGCCCTTGTACCTATATTGAAAAACAAATATGTTATAAATAATAATAATATAATATGTTATGATATTTCATTGATTTTATTTGCTCATTTATAACATCGACTTCATCATCATCATCATTTCAGCCGAAAGACGTCCACTGCTGGACAAAGCACAACGCCTTCCGCATCCATGCCCTTCCCGCGACCTTCAACATTGACTTAGTGAATACAAAACACCCACATTTCGCCAGTTATAAGTCCCAGACAGACTCATATAGTGGTGTCGATTAGGGTCAGCAAGGGTTTAAAACAGGAGATGGATTGGAATAAATAGGATTTTGGTTAGAACTAGTACTGACGGAGATCCCAGCGTTATAATTTTTCGTAGGTTTACCCTGGCCGGGGATACGTTGGTGCGCCGATGTCCTTTTCACCTTGGTTGTAATAGCGATCTAGGATACGTTAGCTTAGTTCCTATGCGGCGGATAGATGTCGCTACAATTTAAAATGAAATGAATGTGGAAGATTTAAGAAATTACTTTGATTATGGGCTAAGATCCATGGAATCATGGTGGGTCTAATCTACAGGACAATATAAGAATAAAACTAGAATTTAGACAGTTAAAATTTGGTAAATCCAAAAGTGCACGCCTCATAATCTGATTTTTCACTTCTTCATATATTTTTTTAGTTTTTTAATAATTGTAATTAAACGACAAGGAAATTACCCAGAGATTTTCAATAGCAAACAAAGCGCTGCGATTATGAAGTTTAAAAAAAAAAAAATACTTCGATACATTATTTTTTACGTCGAGGTACGAGAGTGCCAGATCCATACGGACAGACATCCGGACGTCCTCGAACATTTTTGTATTTTTTTTTCTACAGCAAACAAAATAATTGTTTAAAAAAAAACAAATATGTTTAAACGAATATTTTTTCTTGATATATGTATGATAATATTATCCTATAAGTGCATTGTGAGAAAAATACAGTCATTTTTAGTTTCGAAAAGTCCTTGACTTTCATATATCGGGAGTAGAGCATCACCTCAACGCTTCGCTTATGAGGCGTGCAAAAGTGGTGGTTGTAAATGGTATTGCTAATTCATTACTTTCATGAAATGAGTTCTACAAACTGTAATTACTTTAACTCACACACTCAATATTTATTAAAAATTCAAGAAAGTAATCTATTCGTAAACATGTGAGCACAAACTGTACAGTGTATCTAAAAGATTTTAAAAATGACAGTTCTCGTTTTGCTCACATTATTTATTAATATGACTTTTTTCATATTTATGGGTGATATTCCGTGATACTGATATTGCCAGACACATGATTACATTATAGGATAGTTATATTTTCTATTCAATTTCGGTAACTTGTAGTTAGCCCTGGCTGGGGGCCTTCTTGTAAGGTCACCACAGGATCGACCGGTTAAGCAGTAAACAGCCTTATAGAGCTGAACTGCGAGTGGCCCTACCTAAAAAAAAAAAAAAACTAACCCTTTCATATTTATTATACGTTTAGGAGTATGTAAGGATCGCAGCAGATGATTTATCTATAGTTTCGACATACCCCCATCCGAAAAAAGGCGTGATTTTACGTATGTATGTACGAGTATGTTACGTTTACGTCAGACATTTGTGCTGCGGCCCCAGTTGTAGTGTCAGCTGTTTGTTTTTGGAGAACACCGTGATGATTACTATCATAGCGAGGCTTGGCGTAAAGTTTGACAACCGATGTGGCGCGGCGGGCGAAGGTCCGCCTGCGACGCAAGAGGTTGCGGGTTCGATTCCCGCCCTGGCACAAATGTTTGTACGATCTACAAATATTTGTTCCGGGTGTTCTGGGTATTTCATATGTATAATAAAAAATATCTATATATGTAATGTATTGTATTAAGTATATCAGTCATCTAGTACCCATAACACAAGCTCTGCTTAGCTTGGGGCTATATGATGCTGTGTGGATTTTCCAGCAATATTTATTTATTTATATTGAATCTATCAACAGCACGCCAAATTGTACTGATTTTGATTTTTTGAAAGAACGAAACGTAAGTTTACGCATACTTACCGTTCACTTTAATAGGTCAGTCCCTTCGTTTAGGTTATCAGCACTTAAGGATGCCTTTAGTCTATTGCTAAAAGTCACTGATAAATATTTTCACCACGTATTTTCGTAAGTATAATTGCCAACATTTTTGACCAATATTTATGAGTGTTCTACAGGAGCTCGTGGCTAAAGAAAATCAGCCGCACGGGTTGATCGAAGATTAAGCTACGCTTGCCCAGGTCAGTCTGTGGATGGGTGACCGTTCGTTACATATCGAGACTCCTCCGTGCCTCGGAAAGCACGTTAAGCCGTTGGTCCCAGTTGTCATTTGTAGATCTTTGACAGTCGTGACGGGTAGTCAAAGCCCTAATAGTCTGACAACCAATCTTACCAAGGAGTATCGTGTTGCCCAGTAACTGGGTTGTGGAGGTCAGATAGGCAGTCGCTCCATGTAAAATACTGGTATTCAGCTGCATCCGGTGAGACTGGAAGCCGACCCCAACACAGTTGGGAAAAGGCTAGGCAGATGATGATGTATAGACTACAGATATTATGTAATACCGATTGCTCCAATCTCAAAATCGAAAAAAATAATATCCATACTTGCTTCTAAGCACTAATATCTGGAACTGACAGCCGGATTTGAAGAATTGCAATATGTGCATATTTTTTCATTTGATAACCCAATTCGAAAGGAAATTTATAAGGCTGTTTTATGTCACGCAACGACCATTACGAGTGGGCAGAACCGTGGGGTACAGCTAGTTAGTAATAATATTTAACATAGTATAGTGTAGAAGAAATAAAATAAATATTCACATTTCACACCTCAATTAAATTATTTTAATCGTAGGGTACTTACTTTTATATTTATAATATAACTTTATGAACTTGGTCTTAGAACACAAATTATCTTATTTTTGACTGTTTAGTTTAGAATGAGTCAAAAAGTAAACTGTTTTTTGAGTATCACGAAATCATCGGAATTTTTGACGACGCACGAATTTTCGACGGCGCAGCGGGCGAAGGTCCGCCTGCAACGCAGGAGGTTGCGGGTTCGATTCCCGCCTTGGGACAAATGTTTGTACGATCTACAAATATTTGTTCCGGGTGTTCTGGGTATTTGCTATGTATAATAAAAAATATCTATCTATGTAATGTATTGTATTAAGTATATCAGTCATCTAGTACCCATAACACAAGCTCTGCTTAGCTTGGGGCTAGATGATGCTGTGTGGATTGTCTAGCATTATTTATTTATTTATTTAAATGCTAGTCTTTTCATGACAGTTACAGGCCTGCAGACGCGTGCATTTGTGCGACAGCATAGTGCCAAACTTCTTCGTTTTAGTAAAGATCTTTCTAAATTATCTGTAAAATGTATTAGTTATGCTTATTGCCGAGACTTCAATGATGACTCCAGCAGTTTCTAATTTCATACAACTTTGTTTACATTATCTTTATTGCTAGTGTGCACAATAGGGTAGTGTCCATAAAAATTCTGATTGGTCCGAAAGTTGAATTACTCAAAAGTACACGTATTTTTCTTTTGCCACGTAAACCAAAAATGACGACGATATAGTGTGTTGAATTTGCGTGTGTCGTCACGCCATGCTACACTTTTAACGTAACAGTGACGTCATAAGCCCCGTCTCCTGAACTTTGATGTGCTATATCATTGTCACTTTTTATTGATTTGAGTAAGCAAAAAATACGTGCACAATATTTTTGGTAGTCTTACAGACGGACTAAATAGAATTCATATATTTTTACCTAGGACTCATCCCTATTGCACTGAAACATTTATATTATTTTAATCGTAATATTTTTCTGATAAAATATTTCTAATCCACGGCAAGAATTGTGTTGTGTCTGTGAACACGACGTATTCGTTGAGATTGCAGGTGGAGCTTCCATCCTCACTTGGGACGGACACGGAGACTATGCCTCGGAGTCTCCACTTGCCGCCTTCTAGCAGGTAGAGGCCGCCACCGGAGTCCCCCGTGCAAGGGCCCGCGCCATTTCGATCACCTGTCAAAGTTAAATGTCAGATGTTATTTCTGGCCCACAGATTAATGAAGTGCATTGCAGCATATTAGGACTGCCAGCTTTTTTTTTACACGCTTTATATTAGCTTCACTTGTATGTTTGTAACCGACTCCTTTGGACGCTATTTTGACCCACTTTAAACGGTCAGATTTCATTCAAATTTTGCACACCTGTCAAAGACCGATGACAATTCAATAATTCGAAAAAAAAATATAGTTTAAAAAACTATTAAACAAGCTTTTATAAAAAAATCAACTAAAAAATGAAAAATAAATTATAGTTAAAAAAACTAAAAAAACGCGATTTTATAGGAAATCCAACTAAAAAATAGAAAATAAAATTTAATAAATTTGGATTAAGAAAAGTGTAAATTAGAAAAAAATGAATATTAATGGAAAAAAGCGTGGGGTGCATAGATTAATGGACATTTGCAGTAACACGTGCCACCCGATCGACCAAGTTTATTCCCTATTAAATCCACTTTGTTTCACCCAATTGCAATGGAAATAACCATATTTTTAATTTTTAGGGTTCCACACCTCAATAACAAAAAATGGAACCCCTATAGTATCAGTTCGTTGTCCGTTCTATCTATCTATCAAGACCCTTTTTCTCAAGAACGTGTAGAGGTATCAAGTTGATAGTAAATAAATAAAAATGAATAAATAATGTTGGACAATCCACACAGCATCATCTAGCCCCAAGCTAAGCAGAGCTTGTGTTATGGGTACTAGATGACTGATATACTTAATACAATACATTAAATAGATAGATTTTTTTTATTATACATAACAAATACCCAGAACACCCAGAACAAATATTTGTAGATCGTACAAACATTTGTCCCAAGGCGGGAATCGAACCCGCAACCTCCTGCGTGGCAGGCGGACCTTGGCCCGCTGCGCCACATCGGTCGTCGAATTAATAATATGAAATACGGAGGTCTGGGGTCCCTTAGTGCCGTCAACGCATTTAAACAATGACATATTTGACACCATTGACCTAGAACCATGAAATTTGTCAAGAAGTCTTGCAGCACAAATAAAGGAAAAAGTCCGAACATCGTTAAATTGTAGTTTTAAACGGTTTAAGACATTTTCCATAAAGGATACAATTCACTTGAACATGTGGAATATAAATTAATCTGGAAAATTCTCGGTGACGTATATCGATGTATGGGAGAACATTTTTTCAATTAAAAAGTTAAGATGGGCCTTCAATCCTACTTAACCAGGTCTTGGTATCAATTCGCATAATGGACGAACTATCTACGAGTTAGTACGGAACCCTCGATGCACGAGTCACACTCGCACTTGTCTGGTTTTTTTCGCATGCTACCTCTGTGAGTGAACAAGAATAAGTTTATTTTATCCTAAATTTCAAATGAATAGCATGAATTATTCCGGAAATAAACAGCTGTAACTGACAGACAGACAAAGTCGCACTTGGCTTTTTTTCAATTTCGGAAGGTATATAAGTATATAACCTTAAAAATAAACTCACGGGGACTTGTTTTAGTGTAATGTATAATCTAAATACACACCTGCACACAATGTAGTGTTGTAGGTAAGCTTGTGGAAGTCAGACTTGCTGGCTCTGCACTCCTTGGTGCTGACTATAGGGATGCGCACCATTTGTGGATCATCGTGCCTGCCTATGTCCCCTGGGGCTCGAGCACCCCAGCCAGCCACCTGCGGAAAGATTGAACTTGTGTCATCATCACAAGCATAAACGATACTGTAGGGTTACATAGGACAACCACAAGCATCGCCGTAATTACTCTGTCCAGCGCTTCTTACGCCCTCCACCATACTGTACGCAGACGCTCCAGATTATTTCAGCTGATTCGGCTATCCGTTCTGCGATGGTAATTTTTCGATTTATGTCGATTACCTTTAGGCCTTCCATGCTCATGTACGGTTGATCAGTGCACATGTTAAACACTTTCAGAGAACCCAGCTGTTCCCGTAAGATCGAGTGCAATTAGATCCTAGATCCGGTACTTACAATTCCAGTAGCCCCCACCACGAGTGAGAGGGCAGTGTTGCCACTCCACAGACAAACTGGACGGATGTACTGGTTTAACCGAACGCGTTTGGTGAGTGTGAATATCAGGATGTCATCTGAAAAAAAATCGTAATAAATACTTATGATAAATCCAGGACTTATAAGTACAGAAAGGAAGATGGAGCAACATGCACATGGCTAGTAGCAATTGGATGTGAGTAGTCAAATACCAATTAAAATGGCGAAATAAAACTGGAGGGAAGTTGCCTCCTGCTCTGAGACCGTGATGGTCCAGAAGGAAGCCGCCGAGTGGGATCGTGAGAGGACCAATCCCGCTCGGAGAAGAAGGCTTCGAGGTGGAAGCCGCCTTGATGCCTAACACGCCGAGACCCCACCTGCATCGATTAATGCAGGCGGTATTCTGGGGTCGCGGGTGCTCAGAATCGAGACTGTTTGCCCATCGAGTGACCTCAGGGCCCTAACAGGTGTACAGAAGGGGTTCCGGAGTGGTCTCTTAAGTGGTAACGGGACCCCTTCCATGTGCTGATGGGGATCACTGGGATGGTTTTAGTGAGGTGAGAATCCCACACTCCCTGACCTTTTCTCCAAAAGTCCAAGCGCCTTTTGAAACTCCCCCCCCCCCCCCCCCGTTCCCCACGTAAGCAATAAAAAAAAACATTTCTACACTTACTTTCAAACGTGTTAGGATTATAAGCCTCGTTTATACTCATTGCCATGATTTTGCTGATGACACTTAATTCGTCAGTCCAGTCGTTTAGGCTGTGTACCCCACTCCTTATCACGATTTCTGAGATGGGAGTTTTAATAATTCGACGATACATGCAATGAGCAGCTGCAAATGAAACAGAGAAGGTATATTAAATATAACGCTGATAATTACTGACATGGTTTTTTTAAGGTTTATCAATATTTACGTCCTTTTAGCCTGCTTGAATTTACATAAATAAGGCGTTTGGCACACTGCACCGCACTCGCAGCATAGCGCGGAAGTGCGTGTTCTTACGTTGTTTGCAAGTATCTGTGCTTGTATAGAGAACACGCGTAGTGCAACATACAGAAAACGCATCCACGCGCAGTGTTCGTCGTTCGTCGTCGCGCACCCCGCTGCGTGATGCGGTGCAGTGTGTCCATCATCTTAGTAATATTTAAGTGTCTGCTTGTAATGACAAATGAACAGATTTTTACTAAATGTTTGGTAGTTATACCAAAAAAATACGTTTTCTTTGCATGTCTGTTTGTTTGGGCTAATCTCCGAAGCAACTGAATCGACTTTCAGTGACAGTTAGCTAATGTTATAAGGAGTAAAATAGGCTACTTTTCATTAAAAAAAGGATTTTAGGGATACCCGAAAAAAACCCATGTTATTAAGATTGATTGATTATGTCCTTTACTATTTACATAAACTTACATAATACCACTTCATTTGTTATGTAAGTGGACAGCCATTGATTATAGCTATTCTAAGTTTCAAGTCGATAGCATTTCAGTAGTTCTTGATGCACATGCTTTTTCCGTTCATTCGCAAACACAAACACACACACATCCCACATTATCACACAATATCATCATTCATCATCATTCTGCATTACAATCAGTTCTGTTTACGTTCTGTTTTTTTTTAAACCGTTGCCCCACATTAGGAATTTCTCCTGTGTCGTGGGTGAGTTTACAAACATTTAAAGTCACATACACGAACAGCCAGACCAGGAACAACAACATCATTGCATACATTACACTATGAACTCACCGGTTACAATATGACGATCCGACACGAGCGTCCCTCCGCAGATAAATTGAAGATTGGTCCCAATGCTCCTGTAGATAGCCACGAGCCAGGGTATTTCTCCCCTCTCGTAAAACCTGCCGTTGTTGATCAGGGGGACCCTGTCATTGCCACCGGCCACAATACCGCATTCATCCTTTGACAATGGATAATTTGGTATACTGCTGGAAAGGGCAGAGGAAGTTGGTTAATATTAGAAAAAAAAATCTCTGTGGCGTAGTGACCGGCCAAGAGTGAGTCAGGTTCACAAAATTAGGGTTCCGAACAGAAGTGTACTGTATAATATATAAAACGTCCGCTATTCCGCTGGTCTGCCCTAATTATTGTATCTCGTGTAATACATAAACATTGCAAGTTCCTTAGGAGATTAGACTTATTTAAGGCGTTTGGCACACTGCACTGCTTCACGTAGCTTAGCTTTAGATTCTTAATTTTAAGTGTGATGTTAATTAAAATTTGTGTTGTTGACTATATAATTTTAATTCACTTTAATTGTACATATGATCCAAAGTTGATTGAGATAAATAAATAATAATAATTAATCTTAGAAGGCGTTTTAAATATTATTTTGTAGCTGTGCCTGCAACATTATCGGCGTGGAATTCAACAAAACACAGGTTTTCATTGTTTCGCGCGGAATCCTATTTTGTTTTCAAAAATAAACCCCATCTTAGTTACTCCTCATAACATTAGGTACCTGCCAGTAAAATTCCCGTCACAATCGGTTGAGCCGTTTCGATGATTACCTCAAACAAATAGAGAGACAGACAAACGTTTAAAAAGCTGTTTATTTTTGTTATAACTTTTGTGTTTTTTAGTAAAAAGCTGTTATTTCAACATTATAAACATACAGTTCAATTGCATATATTGATATAGCAGATAAGTTTTTTTTTGTGACAGGGTTTTTAAGTTTAAGTTTTATTTAATGTTTTCGAACTTTATATACTTTCCTACGCCATGGGGCCTCGACCATCATTTGTCTTACACCTACTCATTGAGAAAATTCTAATGAGCCCAAACACTCTATTATATCTGCTGTTAGTTTCTCAGGGGTTGGTCAATCAGACTACTTAATGCTGCAATATCAGGTCAAGGTTACCATCTTTTTGAAATACCACCGAAGCAACAGTACCAAATATCAAATCAATCGGACCTGTGAGAATTGGTAAGACATTTTTGTCAAGTAGGTAATGAGCTGGTGGTTTTCAAACGCGTGAACAGATCTTCATAAATTATAGCTATTAAGAATCATCGCGATCACACAGAGGTAATAATAATAATGTGGTATGTGGACTCGGCTGTCATTGTGCCGATCGTCGTTACGGCAAATGGCCTGCTGGCTAAAAGCCTCGATGACCATCTGTCGAGGCTCTCGTTACACGGTTGGATCAAAAGCCTGATACAGAAGGTAGTAATCCTTGATACGGCTCGTATTGTGAAGAGGTTCCTGTCTCTGCAACCCTAACCACCGGTAGCTTGGACCCTGCTCCCGCTATCGGTGAACCACTATTTTTTTATATTCAAATATGTAGATAAAATAAATAAAGAAAATAATAATGAGATTTGTTTATTGACACAAAATACAGGTGTACGTGTAACGTGTAACATACTTATTTGAAGCCCTGACTCCTGAGCTACGTAGCAACTAGACAGACACAGAAACACGCTTCAAACTTTTTTGGCGACACGGTTGGCGCAGTGGTTGAGCCATCGGCTGCTGCGCCGCGTGTTGTGGGTTCGATCCCCGCACGGAACAAATATTTGTATGACCTACAGGTAGTTGTTCCGGGTCTGGCTGTTTGTTTATGTGAGTTTAAATGTTTGTAAACGCACCCACGATACAGGAGAAATTCCTAGTGTGGGGCAACGTTTATTTAAAAAAAAAAAAACTTATAACACCCCTCAATGATTTTTCAAAATATTACCTGCTAAGTACTCATACTAGCAACTACATAGATCAGGAGCCTCCGTCTTAGGCATGTATTTTTACAAGCTTTTATTCAGCTTGCATTAATTGTATGTCTTTTTAGTTTATTTATTTTTTAGCAACAAAAAATAATTAAATTGTACTTACGGGTTAACTGGAAAGTTAGGCTCCCTTTGTGGTGGTCGCGATGCCATATTTTGGCTGGTGACCGTTACAGGCTTGGTTATTCTTGACTCAGTCGTCACCACATAACTGTTGCTTATAAAAGCTTGGTTGTAAGTGGGTTTTGGTGCATCATCGGCATTGCAGATCGTCAATCCATTCAGTCTTAGCGCCCGCAATTTTGGGGCGGGGTTACGTGGGTCATATTGAACAAAGAAGCGCAATTGCACGGGGTGTTGAGGGCCAATTTCCAACTTGTCGTTAACGATTTTGATGTTTACGCCGTCTTTTGTGGATGAATTTCCAATCCAGTTCTTAAAGGTATACAAAGGCAAGTCAAAAAAATGCACTATTTACTGACAGAGGCATAAGAAGTGGGGACTCATCAATTCTAGCTAATAAGAATTAGGGAAGTAGGGGCGAAGCAAACCAAAAAAAAAAAAAAGTTTTGTGGGTGCCCGATTCCAAATCTGTGGTCGTTTTTATGTAACATGGTCCGATGCAGAGATAGATAAATCAATGAGAGATCTAGCTCTGATGCAGAATCCGTAATAAGGTATCCTCATAAACATTGTTCTCACCACACCGGCCACTGCTCCCTACTAACATCATTCCGACAATCCTAATAAGGTGCTGTAAAGTAATGCTTAAATGTAAGAATAGTAGAAAAATTGAGTCCAGAAACAATAGAAAAGAAAAAATGCATAAGTCTAAAATAAAATAATAACTATCGTCAGGCACTAGTTGTTTGACATGTTCAGCCACATGCTAGTCAACTAGTGACACCATCTCTATCACGGCCTCTTAAAGTAGAAGAAGGAATGCATCCCACGGTACTAAGGAGCTACTCCTCATTGATAGCTGTAAGCCAACCAGTTCGTCGTTCCCGAAAGGATCTGTCGACATATTGGATATGACTCAGTGTCTGGCATGGCTCATGACGGTGTAGGAGTTGTTTAAAGACGACTTGGCAGACCTTCCTGATATCATGTATGGGGCAATGGTGGACGGTCCTTCACTATCCAGGATGTCGCCATATCCAGAGGAATAGCGAGCCGATAAGCATGGAGCAATGTATATTTCAGGGTGACAGTTTGAGTCCACTTTGGTTATGTTCAGCCTTGAATCCTCTAAGCACACTGCTGTAGAAAATAAAATAATTTCAAGGAAACAACGGAATGGTCAACGGTTGGATACGGTGGACGCCTTGGACAGGAAGGTACGTACACTGCTGTCAGCATATCTAATAATAATAGAATAACTATATGCGCGCTTATTTCGCAAAGTACTTCAGCTGGGTTGCCGAGGTCTCATCGCCTTTTTTAAAGTATACGTGATTTTTAATATTTTTTGGATACAAAACTGGTCGCGGATGTATGACCAATATTCATAGATGTGATTGATGGAGTGACTTCCTAGTTGAACCACGTATCGCAGAGCGCGTAGACAGCTTAAATAAGAAGGTCACTCGAGGTCCTCTTACTTTTGCCTGACATACGTTCAAGAGTTTCCTAGTAACTCTGCAGAGCAGCGTTGGAAAAATTCAAATCTTTTATAAAGATAGACAAAGAAGGTCAGTGGTTCCCTTTGTACCACGAGCTTGAAGCTAATAGATTAATCAATCCTGCATATGCATAAACATAATTATCACCGATATTTAAGAAACTGGAAGTTCTGCTTATCTCTGATACAGACGAATTCATAAACGCTGTAAGTAGATAGAGGGGATTTAAGATGACAAGAAATTTGGCTTGACTCGTAGATTAATTTTCAATAAAACAAAAAAATCACTCGTGCGTCGTGATCGATGATACACTAAGATGGCGGATTCAATGATATCATGGATGTCGAAGTTCTTGTTAATATAAGCGGTCTGACTCTGAACTCGGAACTGGTTTAATATTCCTGCTAACAATTTAACGTCTTTAAATTATTATTTTTTTGTTATTTTTTTTTCATCTTCTGTTGGCGGCCTACTATTTGAAATAAACGAGTTTTGTTTATTTCTTTTTTTTATTATTCGTGCAGGTTCATACGTTTTGACGTCGGATGTCTTTAGCAATGACGAAATTTTATTTCGGCGATCATCTTCGACATAATATTAAAATATTTTTCAAGAAGGTCAAACTAGAATAAGTAATGAAATATTGATTTTATCGATAGTTGTTGATGTGTTAAAATACGAAATATATTGTGAGTACTTTTGACATCGGCGGCCTTTTTTCAATATTTCACAGCGGCGCGAGGACAAAAATACCTGTCGAGTTTGATTTGGATTGCGCACTGCAAAAAGTTCCTACTTCGGGATGAATAGCATGCACAGTACTGATTTTAACTACAGCAAAAATAAGTTTTTGTCACAGTATTTCTTTAAGAAACTGAGGAATTGAAGTGCAAAATTAATTATATAACCACTTGTTATTTATGAGAGCTTGCTTATTCTGTCAACATCACGTCATTTCGGATTGGAGACTCCAAGAAACGTAAATGTTAACTTTCCAAGTATGTATTTTATTTTGTTTTTGTTTATAAGTAGGTAGGTACACATCAACAGAATCTAGGGAAATTCTATATTTCATCAAATATCTATAAATCTATGAAGAATTTTCTTATTACGAGGTTATTTTAATGTCAAAAAAAAAAAAAACGTGATTTTTTGTTTTAAATAAAAAAAAAATCCCCTTTGAAAATTACCTGTTGTTGGCGTTGATTTTGGCGACAAATGTCTCAAAGCTTTTCGTTGTAACATGTCCCAAGCATGCTCGATGGGATTTAAGTCGGCGACTGTGCAGGCCAATCCAAAACTTGAATATCGTAGTCTCGGAGAGCAGCTGACAGCAGCCGCGCCGCAAGGGAACTAGCATTATCGTGCATGAGTAGAAATTCCTGGTCCATTTTGATTCTGTGTGGGACAATAACAGGCTCTACTACCTCCTCGTGGTATTTTAGTGTAGCCATGCTGTCTTGGATCCAAACGAGCTGGGTTCGTCCACCAAGACGAATTTGTGCTTGGTATGACCTCTTGAGGGTGCCGTAGACGGGAAAATATCCCTTGAGTTCCAACCCAAACCGGGTTCTCGGTGAACAGCACCAAAGACCATTTTTCATCACTCCATGGTAAATGCTCCCGAGCCCACGAAAGCCGCCGACCGCGATTGCCACGTCGCAATGCTGAACACGTAGCGGTCTTCGAGCATGAAGACCAACTTCATGCAACCTCCTTCGTACGGTTTGTATGTATAATAAAAAATATCTATCTATGTAATGCATTGTATACGTATATCAGTACGTAAGTAAGTCATCTAGTACACATAACACAAGCTCTGCTTATCTTGGGGCTAGATGATGCTGTGTGGATTGTCCAGCATTATTTATTTATTTATTTAAGTATAAATATAAATCCTCTTAAACTTAGTTTCTGGTAGTAGCAAAATCATTATTCTCCTGCCCTTATCCCAATCTATTTGGGGTCGGCACAACATTTCTTCTTCTTGCATACATCTCTATTTGCCATCATCTCTAAAGTCAACTCCTTTCTAGCCATATCATCTTTCACACAATCCCTCCATTCCGGTAGAAGCAACAGTAAATATTTAAAAAAAGAAGTTTAATTCATATAAATAAAAGTGATTATTCATATTATTATTATTATTTGTAAAGTAACGAATAAAGAGTATTAGGTACTTATGTAGTTAAAATTATGGATAAGACATTAATCATTGAAGATCTCGTAATATCACATGATGTCGTGACATTTAAATTTAATTTCTAGGTATATTCTCTTATTTTCCTGTATTATGCAAATAAACGATTTCATTTGATTTAATTTGAATATTGCTCATCCCGAATCCCCCACTTCTTATAAATCAGAACTGGTAAATCCCATCTACAGTCAAATTGAAGTAAAAAATATAAAGGTAATCTCACCCCAAGATTTATAGCCGGTCTGTCCAGCACAATGTTGAGCCACATCGAGTATAGGTGAACGTCACTAGTCAAGGTAGCGAGTCCAAACCACTTGTCGGGCTCTGATCCGCGCGGTTCGTATGTAAACACGTCGGGACATGGCGATGTTGGCGTGGAGTCCTGGGCGTACTGCTCGTGCGAAGGTACTGCTAGCAACACCAGGACCGTGCAGCATAGGGCTACGATCTGTCGAAGACACATGCCATTGTCAGGTAGATCACAGACCATCTATGAATTCTTGCTACGAGTAACTCCACGGCTGTTATGGGCGTACCCAGGTGGGGGCAGGGGAGGGCAGCTGCACCTCCCCCTTGATTTTATTCAGAAAATGTATGGATTCGTCTAATCACTAACCAAAGTGTAAACGGAGGCCCGGTTTACACTTGTTTTTAAGTCAATTGTAGGTGATTAAAAAAAATATATATACAGGTTGTTTGATGCATGGACCGACAGGATTTTTTGGGGGGTTGGGGGGGCGATGCGCTAGTTTTCCCCGAAAGATCCTATGTCCTAAATGGTAGGTCACGGTAGTTTAGATATGATAAATCACCCGGAATCTTGCCTTTAAACTATCATAACTTTTTTGTTTGTGCCACTCCCCAAAAAATTCTGTCGGTACATGCACCAAACATCCTGTATATTTAACCACCTATAAATCAGGATCATTTGCGGCTGTTTGCCTTACACACTACACTACATTTACCTAATTTTTCATTTTTATTTGACCTTACAAATCTATCTTGCGCCCCCTTAGGCCAGAAGCTGGGTACGCCCATGACGACTGTATAGGTGTTTTATCACACGAAGACACTGTATTGGTTTTGTGTGTGTGTAGACATGTAATATTTTAATAATACGGATATATAACCGCACGACAGTGGTAACAAAACTAGTATAAGAACAGCTGGCTTCACTATTGAAACTCCGTACGACCCTAAGACACCTCAAGGTCAAAGTTCCACGAATGTAGGTACATAGGGTCTCTATGCAGCTCGAGAGCGCTCATGGGGAAGAAAACTGACAGCTTTAGCCACAGGTGTCGCTAGTATCTTTTAATGATGAAAATGTCATGTCACTCATACAAAACTTGTTTACAAAAATCTTAAGACGCCATCCGACAAGACAAGAAAAGCAGTTTGACATTTTCTAAATTTCGAGGTTATGTTAGAAGGCTTCTAACTATCGCCGAATTTTTGAAGCTATCTATATGATCTCTTATCAAAATGGCTTGTAAATGCTGACCAGATCTGCTTTATATATATGTTTAAGTTGTACTTGTTTTAATTGAGATCCAATTAACTTTTAATGCTGTTCGTTATCCTGATAAAATTACACACTAGTTTCAACTATCGTGATTGTAAACCCAATAAATGTCAAGAGATAAAATTGACATTGCGATGTTATTAATAGTCGAACGACAAGTAGCGCCACCTGCACATAGCTTCGCGGTTCTTCCCCATTGGCCGAACCGCTTTCATGCACATCAAGCCATTTCCCAACTATGTTGGGGTCGGCTTCCAGTCTAACCGTCTAACAGTCTATTTTACATGGGGCGACTGCCTATCGGACCTCCACAACCCAGTTACTGGGCAACACGATACCCCTTGGAGAGACTGGTTGTCAGATTTTCGGGCTTCTGGCTACCCGTAACAACTGTCAAAGTTGTACAATTGACAGCCGCCGGGACCAACGGGTAACGTGCCTTCCGAAAAGAACCGCTTTCATGCACAAAGGAACAATATTTACAATTCTACACACACACTTATAAACTTTTATTTTACGTTTTAATCACACAAACTGTACACAATTATTAAGATTACACCAAAATCACGTTTCTCACTATTCTTACCATTGTTAAGTTTTTAATGTAAATTATTCTAGATGCCTTGTATACTTTTGAATTTTAACACAAACATATGATATTTACCGATCGGCGACGATCGCCATTCGCATCGGAGTCTTTACGACTGACATAAAAACATGTATTATAAGCGAGATCAAGTTTAGAAGGAAAATGAACATTCAAGTTAGCAGACGTTGGATGCTCGGTTCAATTCTACGGCTCCTACGTATATTACTGCAAATGCGAAAATACAACTTTGCAGTAGAGCGGTTTAAAGGTGAAACTTGTACCTGTGTCATGAATAAATATAAATATTTTTGAAATGTTATGTTTCTATGAATGTGTTTTTTTTCTTTAGAAGTAGGTAACGTTGCGTTGTATAGTAGATCGCCACACGACTGTCTACACTGATGTGCGCTACGTACTGTTGTAGTACGGCTTAGATTATGTCACTTATGTACATCAGTCTACAAGTTCGTATTTCGAAATTAGTTGATATTTTACGAGAAATTATGAATGGTCGTAGGTCGTTTGATACAAGAAAATCAGCCAAGTTTAACTCGGACTCGTACACTATGGTACTATGCTTAATAAATCACGTTTCTTGTATGGGTATTTAATTTAAATTTAATTAGTTGTTGCTATAGCGGCAATAGAAATCTCTGTGAAAATTTCACCTGTCTTCCTATTACCGTTTATGAGACACAGCTCCCTCACAGACAGACAGACGGACAGCGCCGACTTAGTAATAGGGTGTCGTTGGCACCCTCTGGGTACAGAAACTTTAAAACGGGTTTTTGTTATAACGCAGCAGCAGTACACGTAGAACCGGTCCACTAGTTTTATTTTTATAAAATGAACAGAATGACATAGACGATAAAAACAAGGAAAATTAAAAAATAGCTAAGGTATTCAATATATGAATATTCCTGGGCTATCACCTTAGTTATGTATTGAATCTTTTAGTGCAAAATCAAACGATTCACAAAATAAGTCATTACTTGCACTACACGGAAGGACAACAACCTGTGTCGCCTCCGTACCCACTCCTCTAGGCTTGGTAGTCCAGCCTCTCCGCCCATTACCACATGATGGCAGTCTGCGCCTCTCTGCGCCACCTCATCACCACTTTAGGCGGATGATCACTACCACTCTCCGCCCGGACTTCCACAATTTGTTTGTAAATTTCAGCGTATTACCCTGACAGCTGAGTTATGGCTGTCAGGGTAATACCTGGTCGCCGCAGATGTGCCTTGTTCTGGGCAGTCAGGGAGTCCGCGTATGGGCATACTGGGGCGCCATCGACCGCACCACCCCCCTGTAAAGCCATCGGCAGCTCACACTCGGTCCACCCAGATTCGCCAGTAGACGACTTAGAGCGGAAGCTGTGCCGATCAGCTTCGGGCAAGTGCTCGCCGAAGTTCCACCTACGGTCTAGGACGAGGCCCAATGAGCATCCGCACCATAATTCGCTCATTACCTAAAACACCAGGGACTCCGTTTTCTCGAGTGCAACCTAAGACCTAGCGCTTCGATGCGGCTGATGACCAGAGATGCACCCTGAGTGGCCAAGAGCGACGCTTTCTCAAAGTTTCCTCCCTGGGCTGTGATGAGGGTGTCATCAGCATAACAAATGACGCTCAGCCCGGGTGAGAGAGCACCGCGAAGGTCTTCATTAATTATTTTTGTGTAACACAAAAAAGATCTTTCGTTATTTTCATTAAAATTTAACCAAAAAAGTTGTTCTTTTAGCTTAAATTAAAATATGTTTCTTGTAACTTTAGTGTCATTTAAGTTTGAATCTCAAGATCAATCTCGAATCTCAATCAAGCTGTATCTCATGAACCGTGATATTTTGACAGTTGAAAATTTCACAGATGATGTATTTCTGTGGCCGTTCTGTCAACAAATAACACTAAACAACAGAATTAAATAAATATTTAAGGGGGCTCTCATAAAACAAACGTATTATTTAGCCGTTTTTATAGATAATGGTAAGGAACTTCCTGCGAGAGTCCGACTCCATACATATATCCGAATACTATAGTACGAATCGAATAAGAATAACACAGATATTTTGTACAAATTTCTACTCAATGTAAGTGTCTATTGTATCACATTGCTTTAGCGATCAACGCCATCTATCGGCTTGTTTTTGCTGCAAGATACATTTTCATAAATAAAACTATACCTAGTTCAAAATCAAAAGGGTACATTTATTTTATAACTTAAGATTTTAGTTAGTACCTTTAAAAAATATGATATTTGACACTACCGTTGCGTTGCGTTACCTCTAGAAATTGGCACCGGTTATCATTTTAAAGGTCAATACCACAGTGTTTTTAATACGAGAACAATATCGGTTTCAATATAAAATGACAAACGATGTATTATAAAGAAACCAGAAACCTATATGATACACCAATCGAAAACCAGTTGTTTGATGAAATTCCTTGAACTACCGGAAATATTTTCAAGGAGAAATATTAAAAACGCCAAAAAAATGAAGTTACTAATTTAAGTTTAATTGCATAATGCCTCTTCACTTGTGAATAGCATAGCTTAATGATAAAGTAATTAACTGATAAACATATATTTACTTCAGAATTGTTCGAAAGTTGTAGGTATTCAACTGCGTTATAAAAGACGCCTGGTGAATACCAAAAAGCTAGATTACTACGGTTCGTTTTTTAAATCTTACGGATTTAAAAATATTTAAATTCCGTATTTAAATTCCCCGAATCAGATGAGATATCGTAAAATTATATTCGATTCTTATTTCGTTTTGTTCTTATACATATACTACGTATTAGATCTAAAGAAGGAGACACAATTTAGTTAATATTAACGAGACCCAGTATAATTTGGTTATTTTCCTTTCAATTCATTGACAATCAATATATCAAGATTATTTTTCAATTTGTCATGCCAAATAAAAACAATCATGTTGGCGGAGCACTGCTAGTGTCTATATGTATAAGATTAATATTATTAACTATGACGTTGGATCATCCTATAAGTATAAAAAAACAACAAGACCGTAGACTTCGAAGCTTTATTTTCCTCATATCTCGTATAATAAAATGCTTGTCATTCTAACATACTCAGGCGCAGGTGGCGCCCGTCGCCAATCGTAAAAGTCACTGTATTTACACTAAAAAGTTTTTTATGTATACCTACTTCCTTTGACTATAGTAAACAAATATGGTGGAATAATTGTGAAATTATGTTTTACTGTGTAATTAAAGTGTGTGAACTGTGAAGTTTTTCGCTGCGTATTAGCTACAAAATTTATTATTTCGTTTTGTGTTGATGTAAATGTTACTGGACTGGTTTGTGATATTGCGAGTATGTTAGAGGTAACTATTTGATTAACGGTATTACTAATTAACCTTCTCAGTTCAGAGAGAAGAACCTGGTCTATTCAGGATTGCTCGTAAAAGAGATGCCCCCTTATAATTTGTACCCAAAACTGGTTTCAAGAAATCTCTTGCATAAAATCATGATAAAGAAGATCGATTGGTAGAGACCAACGCATGACGTCATAAGTTTTATAACAGTTAACTATGAAATACCAAATAGGACCGATAGTAGCTCTGTGCACATTCCTGGTGTTGCAAGCCGGACCATCACTAGAGCAAGGCCCTCAGGGTTTCGCCCAAATATCGCCATGTCCCGACGTGTTGACATACGAAGTGTCCAGGTCGGTGCCCGGCAGATGGCACGGAGTCATCAACTTGTACACAGACATTACTCTGCACGCGCTGTGGCTCAATATTGTATTCGATGAGAAGGTCAATGTGCTTGGGGTGAGTTACTTATAATTCATGTGTAATTTTATCTACAAATACTCACTGCAGATACGCCTAACTACTCATAATACGAAAAATATTTTTTTAATACATATGATCGAAGGTTAAGCTACGCTTGCCGAGGTCAGTCCGTGGATGGGTAACCATTCGTAACATATCGAGATTCCCCCGTGCCTCGGAAAGCACGTTAAGCCGTTGGTCCCGGCTGTCATTTGTAGATCTTTAACAGTCGTTACAGGTAGACAGAAGCCCAAAAGTCTGACAACCAGTCTTACCAAGGGGTATCGTGTTGCCCAGTAACTGGGTTGTGGAGGTCAGATAAGCAGTCGCTCCATGTAAAATACTGGTTTTCAGCTGCATCCGGTTAGACTGGTAGCCGACCCCAACGCAGTTGGAAAAAGGCTAGGCAGATGATAATGAAGCGCCCAATAAATTTATAACTAACCTTAGTGATTATAAATGCTAAATACGTAATAAACAAAAATAATTAAATAAAACAATAATAAATAATTCAAAAATAAATGGTTTTTACAATGTTACTTATTTATAAACAAATGCATATACCTACCTTATTTATAAAACAATTATTTTAATTCAATTCTGTAATAATAAAAGAGTACTTAATTACTAACTACGAGTACTTAACTAATAGTAGAATGTATTGCACACACACTGTTCTTCCTCCTCTCTCCTACTTGATCTATGGTGTGCCCTGACAGGGTCTACATTTCTACAACGGCTCTTACCTTTAAGCCTTTTATTAACATCTTGTTTTAACTTGTTTTAACTTGTGGAACGCAAATACTCAATACTTTTATTGCTTCCACAAGTATACTTAGATGGTAGGTTTTACACAGTTCGGATCATTGTGGACCCTGTCGGGCACATAATAAATAAATGAATATGAATATAACAACTATGCTATTGCAAAATTCCATATAGCAAAAAATAATCGTTAAAATAAAACAATATTTTCTACTCTTAGGGATGGATTTTTGTTTTCAATCCTTTGAGGTACCTATACCCTAACCAATTAATGATAATCATCTAAATTGGACTACACGCTTAGAAGTTACACGAAAAGATATATGGGTAGGTATATTATATGCGTCGAATTAAGAACCGTCGATTGTCGATTAAAAATCTTGAACTAGGGTATAAAACGGAGTATAAAAACCATATTTATTATCTATAGGTAAATCAAGATTAATTTTTTAAAAGCCTACGATTAACTCAATTCTGGGTGGGAAAAGTTCGACCTTCAGTGATAAACGTTAATTCATCTGGTAATCTTATAAAGTGGGGTAATCCATAGACAACTTAATGTTGAAGACGAACTTACGAATCCATGAGCGTGCAAAGCGAGATTTGGAATTGGGCATCCCGTACGGGAGAGGTGAGGTTAGAATAGGATCATCATTATTATCATCTGCTTAGCCTTTTGCCAACTATGTTGGGGTCGGATTCCAGTCTAGCCGGATGAAACTGAATACCAGTATTTTACATGGAGCGACTGTCGATCTGTCCTCCATAACCAGTTACTGGGCAACACTATACCCCTTGGTAAGACTAGTTATTAGACTTGTGGGCTTCTGGCTACGGTGAACCGGCCTTAATACATCAGTTGATAAGACGTACTGTAAGGCGAAGTTAGTCAAGTTATCCCGAACTGTCAAATTTTCCCGATTGAACATGAACCTTATTTTTTTGCAATAACGTTGAAAAATTATCAAAGAAATTTGACAGATTGGGCTATCTTGATATGCTGGCCTCTGTACCATTACCACCAGTAATATTCTTAAGCATTCATATCTTTCAGAACTGGGTTGGATTGGTGTCCACGAAAGACAACAAAAACTTCAAAATTGAAAACACTAACATACAGATAGACCCTGGTACCGCCTTGCCACTGCAGTTCTTCGTCGAATATCATCCTCTTATGAAAGCACCGAAAGTACTGGCTATAAGACTAAATGGAGGAGAGATCTGCAATGCTGTAAATTCTAAGAGGCCTCAACAGGATCCAGAGTTGAATAAGAAAAATTCGAACAGATTTGACAACAATCCTTTGCAAAAGTGAGTAAAGTACGTACGTACGTGCGTACTGTGATGTATTTAGAATTTTAAGAAATTATATTATTTCAAAATAATATCGATGTGAACTGTACCTGACACCATTTAAAAAAAAACTAGTAAACTTTTACTACTTCAGTGTAAACCCGGATAGAACGATGAAGTTTTAAGTCATGGATAGATGAGCCAATCATTACAATGAGACACAGTTTAATTCTTCCTTTTATACCGAAATTTATAAAAACCCAAAGAATAATCGCTGACCACTTACAGAACTCGTTCTAAGGTGCGTATTGATCAAAAGCGGTCTGCATACGTCATGCCCGATCGCGGTAAACCGTGGCAGCCAACGCAGCAGGCGGTCCTGTTTAATTTGCGGTTTTCCTTGCCAAACCGAAACAACCATTGAGTTTCTAAAGATAAAGTCGAAATGCCGTTGGGATCGAGTGCTCATCTTCTTTTGAAGAAGCATCAAAAAGTTGACGCTTCTCGAGACCCAAAGGCTGGCTTCTACTTTGGCCAGAGGCTAAGCATTGCCATTCAACGTGGCAAAGCCGTCAGTCTTTTGGGTACTTTACGAGTCGACATTTCGACTTTACATTTCGACTCCTTGTTATAACAAGGAGTCGAAAAATTCATCCTAACATAAACTTAACCGTACATTATAATGTACGGTTAAGTTTATGTTAGGATATTTCATTGTTTTTTTTTTATTTAATTTATTTAACGTGTATATAGTTACCATTTAATTAAAATAAGTAGTGTTCTCAAGTCGAAAATAAACACCTGGAACCACATACATACTTACGTCGGCATTGATGCCATCTCGGACTAATGAAAGTTTTATGTCAGAAGCCCGAAAGTCTGACAGCCAGTCTTACCGAAAGGTATCGTGTTACCTAGTAAATGGGTTGTTGAGATCAAATAGGCAGTCGTTCCACATAAAATATTGGTATTCAGCTGCATCCGGTTAGACTGGGAGCCGACACCTACATAGTTCGGAAAAAGCTAGGCACTCAAAAACCACAAAACCGATTTAAATAAATATTGATAGGCTGAGCGATATGCTGCTGCGCTGCGTGTCGCGGGTTCGCATCCCGCATGGAACAAATATTTGTAGGGCCTACAGGTAATAGTTCCGAGTCTGGCTGTTTGTGTGTGTGAGTTTAAATGTTTGTAATCGCACCCACGAGGAGAAATTCTGTGTGTGGGGAAACAAAAATATAGTTATATTATAATCAAGTAACACGGGCTCTATTTTAATATCAAAACTAGGGGATCTTAAAGAGCGAAGGAAAATGTGCGAAGTCGCGGCAGAAGTGTTAGTTTTAAAATAAACTTATCTCCTGTGCCCTTTCCAGCTCAGGTTCTTCGAATGTATCTCCAATCCCAAGGATTGAGTGCGGTGTAGTCGCTGGTGGCAACGAGAGGGTCGCCCTGGTCAACAACGGCCAGTTTTACGCGAGGGGAGAAATACCCTGGCTCGTGGCTATCTATAGGATCATTGATAACAATCTTCAGTTTATTTGCGGAGGGACGCTCGTGTCGGACCGTCATGTCGTAAGCGGTAAGTTCATAATGCATCTTCCAAAAAGGTGCAAACGACTTGAGTGTAGACTTGAGGTACCTACTACTCTTAGGAATGCCCTGCGTGGGCCTCGGAGCGACGAGTCCTTGTTGCCCAGATCGGGCGAGACTTGTCTCTGCCAGTAGTAGTGACGGCTAACTGGAAGGAAATGTCTTCCTTCTGTGAGACTGTGATGGTTCAGAAGGAGGCGCCGAGAGGGCTGATCCCACTTGGAGAAGAAGGCGCCGAGGAGGCAACCGCCTCGACGCCGCCGCCTCGTACTTCAAAACCCGGCCTGCATCAATTAAGGCAGGTGGGACTTTGAGGCTGCGGTTGCGGGGGACTCTGTCCGCGTACCTATCGACCTCAGGGATGACGGTGGCACAGTGCTCACGTGCTGACTGCCATTAATAGTGAAGCTTAAGGGAGACCTCTCTACAGTCTCCTCAGGGATGTGCCCTGACAGGCGTTGCATAGAGGGGGAACCGGGGTGGTCTTATAAGAGGACACGGTGCCACCTTCCGCGTGCTGATGATGATCATCGGGGTGGTTTTAGTGAGAAAAGAATCCCACACTTCCCGGTCTTGTCCCCAAAGGCCGGGCGCCTTAGGTAATTACTACTCATCGATCGTCTTATTAGAAATAGTTTTAAATAATAAACATCCGTAACAGACACACGGATTAAGGGTCCTTTAAACCAATTTTGGGAAGAAACCCTAGAAAATTTAACCAAAAACTTATTCATTACTTCCTGCTTCCGAAAAAGTGCTGTTTGTCAATCTAATTGAATATAAAAAATCGATTTTTCTATGTATTATTTTCAGCTGCCCACTGCATGCAGCGTACAGGTGTCCTGACTCCTTTGCAAGAAATCGTAGTGAAGTTAGGAGTTCACAGGTTGAATGACTGGAGTGACGACTTAACTGTCACCAGGAAGCTCGAAAAGGCGCCTATACACGAGGAGTATAATCCTAGCACCTATCAAAGTGAGTGTGTAAAATAATAATAATAATAATAAATAAATAATGCTGGACAATCCACACAGCATCATCCAGCCCCAAGTTAAGCAGAGCTTGTGTTATGGGTGCTAGATGACTGATATACTTAATACAATACATTACATAGATAGATATTTTTATTATACATAGAAAATACCCAGAACACCCGGAACAAATCTTTGTAGATCGTACAAACATTTGTCCCAAGGCGGGAATCGAACCCGCAACCTCCTGCGTCGCAGGCGGACCTTCGCCCGCTGCGCCACATAGGTCGTCAAATAAATAAAGATAGACCAAATAAAATAATGTCATGATGGCCACTGGGCCATCATGGATTCTTCATTCTGGCCCTAGGCCATGGGCCACTGGGTTTAGTCCATGGACCACTGGGTTTAGTCCATGGGCCACTAGGTTTAGGCCATTGGTTCAAACCTGGGCAAGTACCAATTTGACGTTTTCAAGTCATATGTACTTTCTTAGTTTATGTTGGACATCACTGACATCGGTGAAGGAAAACGTTGTAAGGAAACCCGGATTTATAATTAATACAAGTCTAAAATCGCCAACCCGTATTGAGCAAGCGTGGTGATTAATGCTCGTGCCTTCTCTGTATGATAAGAGGCTTTTGCCCTGCAGCGGGACAGTAACAGGCTGGTATTATAAATATGTACAATAATAAAAGTAGGTACGTGTTGTGCTATTTAAATAGTACACCACGAACTACCTACATATTATAATATTTTCTCCTTCTCTATCAAGTCCATCCAAAGGGATTTTGCTACAGATCGATTTAAGCGATAAGGCCGCCTAATGTAACACCCTGTCTCTGTAGCTCGTAAAGTTATACATTGCTTGTTTTCATGGTGTACAATAATTAAGAGTGTTATATTCCACTATTTTGTACAAAATTCATTCTCATTTACGTATTTTCTTGTAACGTAAGATAGCAATTAGCGTGTCACTTTATATTGGTATCTGCGATGCCTCAGGCTCAATGCTGAGACCATTGAAAACCTACATGCATTATTCTTTTTGGAAAATAAATAAACTTAACACCTTAAACGCCAGGTGACCGACAAACAATACATTTTCTATTGTGTTTCGACGTCTGGCAGTTAAGGTGTTAATTAAACTCATCATCCCATTCGTATACACTGCTGGAAATATGCGTTTCTAACAACTCGCTATTATACTTGATTTTATATATTATATATTATCTTTGATCACTTAAATCCTCCTGCTGCCAGCCACCCAGCATCTAGCTTTTTCCACTCGGCTCCAGTCCTGAGTAGCTCAATATTAAGTATTTATTACGTGCGTGTTTCAGATGATATCCTGATATTCAAACTGGACAAACGCGTCATGTTCAACCAGTTCATCCGTCCAGCTTGTCTTTGGAGCGGCGACACTGACCTCTCACTCGTGGTGGGGGCTTCAGGAGTTGTAAGTATCCAAGATCTAATTGCACCGACCACACGAGAATATCAGAGTACGTGAGCTCCACAATCCACCTACACACACCACACACACACACACATACATACCAACACACTTACCCCAAAACAACATACTTACTGTCAGACTCTTGCTGGCTAAAAACCAACACGGTTTACCAGCTCACACCTACGCCGGGGGTCGCAGGAACGTACGATCCTTTCGCAAAACACTGATGTAACCTAGGCTAAGCATTTGGTAAATACGTGCTTCTGCAAGGATGGAGATACCAGAGAATATGATAAACTTATCGGGTTATCTGGATTGCACACACATACACCGATTATTACGATGTACTTTCTTTCCGCAGGTGGCTGGCTGGGGTGGCCGAGCTCCAGGGGACATAGGCAGGCAAGATGAGCCTCAAATGGTCCACGTTCCTATAGTCAGCACCAAGGAGTGCAGAGCCAGCAAGGCTTCCTTCCACCAGCTTACCTACAACACTACCTTGTGTGCAGGTATGTATTTAGATTACACTAGCTGTGTCTTCATCCACGTAGATTTGACACAATTTTTTAGGATATTTTTTGCGCGGTAACTCAATTATTTTCCAAAAAAAAAGTAGCCTTAGTTACTCCTTAAGACATTAGATATTGGCCAGTGCATCCCGTAAAAATCGATCCAGCCGTTTAGGAGATTATCTCAAACAGACAGACAAAAACTCTTAAAATAGTTCTTTTGTGTGACTACCGTACGTACTTTCATATACATTGAGTAAAAATCCGTTATTGATATTACAAACAGACACGTCAATTTTATTTAGTTGTTATAAATACGATGAGTTATGTTCATTTATGCCCTATTCTATATAATCCCCCCTCCCTTCTCGAAGCAGAAAAGCAGAATTCAACCATATCCGTAACTATCACAGCTTTCCTTTTAATCTTTCAAACAAACAAAGTTATAGTTATACGGACGCAAAAAAGTTAAATTTGACTGTGAAAATGGAAAAATATGAGTAACTACGAACACGGTGCCGAACCTTCGATGCACGAGTACCACTCACGTATTGCCGGGTTGTTGTGTGAAGAAGTAGCTTAAAAAAAAAGCTAGAAAGAAAAAATAATTATCCAGCACAGGCTCAGGCACACCACAACACAATGCTTTACATAGAAAATATAAAAGGAACAAAATACAAACATTTCATGAAACATCATCATCATCCTCATCCTCCTGCCCTTATCCCAATTTATAAGGGGCCGGCGCACCATGTTTTCTTCTTCCATACATCTTAACTTGCCGTCATCTGTATGATAAGAATATGATTAGATTGAGAATCTCAATAGGTGACTCTTTTCCAGCCATATCATCTTTCACACAATCCATCCATCTTTTCTTTGGTCTCCCTCTACTCTTGTAACCCTGCACATTCATACTCAAAACTTTCCTCACAACACAAAAAAAAGCAAGAAAAGGCCAGCACTTCAAGCTATCTCGAAATGTCAGTGTGAAGTAATAAAAAAACCAATAAAATATTTAAAATATATATATATTACTAGCTGTGCCCGCGAACTTCGTACCTACCGCCTATTTTTTATTTTTTTATTATGAAAAATAGATGTTGGCCGATTCTCAGACCTACTCAATATGCTCACAAACATGAGAATCGGTCAAGCCGTTTCGGAGGAGTATGGGAACAAACATTGTGACACGAGAATTTTATATATAAGAAGATTAACTTGTGACATTTCACTTTGACAGGTGAACAAAAAGGCGCTGGCCCTTGCAAGGGGGACTCCGGTGGCGGCCTCTACCTGCTAGATGGCGGCAGGTGGCGTCTGCGGGGTATAGTCTCCGTGTCCGTCCAGAGTGCGAGTGGAGCCATCACCTGCAATCTCAACGAATATGTCGTGTACACAGATACCGCCCAGTTCTTGCCGTGGATCAAAAATATTCTGTCAGAAAAAAATTACGATTAAAATTATGTTTTTTTTTTACATCACTTCTTTATACCCAGAAGGGTTAGGTAATGGTTTACCTACCTATTGTACACCCATTTTTTTTTGGTTTTCAACGTTGCCCCACACTAGGAATTTCTTCTGAATCGTGGGTAACATTTAAATTCACATACGGTTCTATGTAATAGGCAGCTAGTCTTCTGCTAATCGTTCTCATATCCAGACTCCAGGCTGTTACTGATAATTTCCTGATGGAACTGAAAATCTAACCCAGGATCTTACGCTCAGCAGTAGCGCTTTAATTAAATAAAAAAAAAAATGCTGGACAATCCACACACCATCATCTAGCCCCAAGCTAAGCAGAGCTTGTGTTATGGGTACTAGATGACTGATATACTTAATACAATACATTACATATATAGATATTTTTTATTATACATAGGAAATACCCAGAACACCCGGAACAAATATTTGTAGATCGTACAAACATTTGTCCCAAGGCGGGAATCGAACCCGCAACCTCTTGCGTCGCGGGCGGACCTTCGCCCGCGGCGCCACATCGGTCGTCAAAAAAATTAAAAATTGCGACCACTAAAGGCACTCAGTTTTAGTTTTGCCTTATTTTTAGGGTTCCGTACCTCAAAAGGGAAAAAAGGAACCCTTATAAGATCATTCTCTTATCCATCTGTCTGTCCCTGTGTCACCACCGATTTTCTCAGGAACTGTTGGACCTAGCAAGTTTTTTTGAAACGAAGTTCCTTATCGCGCGTTGCGAAAGGGGGCTAGACGGAAAAAATTAACACGAAAAGTTGTAACGACACTTTTTGCTACAAGTAGTTGTAAGCCGTGCGGCGTGCGCGTGTTTCTCTGTCTGTCTCTCTCTCTCTCTCTCATAGAAATCAAGCCAGTTATTTTTGTTTCGTCTTTCTATTTCGCATTGAATAGTGTGGTGTACATAATAAATAATAAAAAAAAATAACGAAAGGAACTTCGTTCCATCCGGGTATCCCTTGACACCTCTCAGGTTTTTTTTTAATTTCTTATCTGTGAACAAATGCTCGTACTACAATATGGTAGTTTAGAAAAAAGGTGGAATGATTTTATTTTTTCATCTTAACTTTAACTGATCCTCTGTCTCGCCTTCTCCTAACTATGTTGGGGTCGGCTTCCAGTCTAACTAGATGCAGCTGAATACCAGTATTTTACATAGCGACTGCCTGACCTCTACCACCCAACACGGTACCCCTTGGTAAGACTGGTCAGACTTTCAGTTTCTGACTACCCGTAACGACTGTCATATCTACAAATGACAGCCGTGACCAAAGGCTTAACGTGCTTTCTGAGACACGGAAGAGTCTCGAAACGTTACGAACGATCACCTATGCACAGACTGACCTCGGCAAGCTGTTTTTATTTAGCCACGAGCTCCTCCTTTACTTGAACTGATGTGATACTTAAAAGTTTCGTCACTGAAATGGCGCTAAGGCGCATTACGCATAAACACAAGTACCTACATATTTTGATTAAATGATTTAAATCTGCTGACGTTTTATTTTAATTATTAAATCTATAGGTACATTACATACATATATTGCACGTCACAAGTACGGGGAAAAAACCTTAAAATGTAGAAAACAAATGGTTTTTAGTCAATTTATTATTAAAGAATTTCTTATAAATAAATAAAATAACCTTTATTTCGGACCAAGTTATCTACAGTGTAAGTTGTATAAAGCAGAATTCCCTCGACTATGTTAGTAAGCTTAGTATTATTATTTTAGGACAAGATTATTCTGAGAGATACAACTCTTAAAAAAGCTATGCATTTTCGAAGAGTCGTATCTCCCAGCAATGATTTTCAGGATGGAGTTGGGGCTCACCCACACTCTGCAGAGCAATGAGGCAGTTTTGTCTAATGATAGCATTGAAACCATCAAAGTGACTCGCGAACATAGCAGATGCACTGCACAAATGGGGCAACCCCAACAACATCCCGAAACCATTATTATATTTCACTCGTAGGGCGCTGATGGCCCGCTGGGTATAATTAGTCCACAGGCTGCACGGGTAGAACACTTGGTAGTAAGCTTTCAAAAGACTTTACACCTTGTTCACTGCCCTGTGCAAACCTGCTGGCCAACCTGTTACACAAAATAGTAACATCTGTAACGTCATAACTTGACGCTTGCTTGGCGTATCGAGACGAATTAGTTTCTAGGTACAGTAAAACGGGGTGAATCGAAAAGCCAGGGTGAATAGAAACAAAACTTTGAAGGGCATTTTCGCGTTAGTAAAACATTGTTTATTACTATAAGGACTCTTATTTTTTTTAAGGAATTGAAATGGTTAATTTCAACACCTTTTAAGTAATTAATAATGATGAATCAACGATTAAATCTCATTAAAGTTTTGTTTCTATTCACCCTGGCTTTTCGATTCACCCCGTTTTAGGATACTAAAAACCTAAATAATAGTAATCTGTCATCCTACCGTAGGATACTCAGTGCGAATTTGATGTGCTCAACTACGCGCTTAGCGTAAGTGCGAACAGTACAATATACACGCATGACAGGCTCCTTTTCGTCAATTGACCTGAGAGAGGCACTAGCTAGTGTTAAAGGGTAGGCGTTTTGGGAGTTCTCAGCCTATTTGAATAAATTCATTTTCTAATTCATTTGTGGTAGGCTACCTGGCGAATGACCACTGGCCAATGTACCTTCTCTACGGTGAGAGCGAAGCGCTCTGCTGGGCTCATCGTACGGGCCCAGCTAAAACGACTTAGGGCGTTCGCCCACGGCGACTTTTTGCAGCGATGCAAATGAGATACAGTCGCGAAACAGTCGCTATGCTATCGCAGGTAGGTACCATCATATACCATCGCCCACGTAGTTCATTACGATTCTGTATTTTTTTTAATACCATCTAATAAATAGTTGCAAATTGCAATAAAACCTATGAAAATTTGAATTTCGCGGGGCCGCTACTCATTTATCATAAGTTCTCAAAAAGCTGTGAAAAACAACAATTATGAATGCAGTCACTTATAAATTTAGAAAAACATATTTTACCAATTAATGACATAAGCAAAAGAGAGAGAAAAAGAAGAATGAATCAGATATAAAAACATAGATCACTATTTTATTTTATCACTTTGGTGGCATGATCAACATGAATAGGGACCCCCTTGCTAAATTACAGCTTTCTAGTAATAGCACATAGTCTCTATGTTGAGTCATGGATAGATGGATGGACGGACATGGCAAAAAGCCCTTGTATTGTTTACATGAGCTTTTTGTTGACTACGGAACCCTTAAACTACTATTTGAGTGGAATGCACTATTAAAAAAAAAACTTTACTTATTAATAGTTGATTCCACGAGACCTTTAACAAAAAAACGACTGTAGTATTAGTGCAATAATTAATAAATAAATTAGAGACAAATATTGGAAGGAGAAATAGTTCATTTTGGTCTTAATACAATCAGAAAAAACAAGCACAAAATAACAGATTATGTTGTTTTTTTTTCTTTTTGTTAGCTGGTAACATTAGTCATGGACGTCGTAGTTTGAGTTATCGGCACTTTGATGGAAAATACAGCAAAAATGTGTTATTAATTTATAAATCGAGTGTTTTTTAACGTTGTCGTTTAACAGAAAATGGTAACGATTGTTGACGATTTAGATTCTTTAACTTTGCAAGAGCCAATTTTTAAGGATGTCAAATATTATGTTTCTGGCGATGTCTCGGACAGGGTATGTAGTCGGTGTTGATTACTTTATATTTGATGGATTAAGTGGTGTTATTAGTGGACAGCACTGTAAAAATATGTGTCCTAATTACAGATTATGCTGTTACTTCAGTCCGGTGGAGCGGAGAGTACGAAATATTTTTCTGACTATGTCACACATCTAGTTTGTGGTGAGAATGCTGCGGACAATGATGTCGATGAAGCCCAGGACATCTACCAGATCCCTGCAGTGACCCAGCACTGGGTGCTTGCGTGCGTGCGCCTCAGAAGGTTGGCTGACCCGAGGCCTTACATTCCTCTTAAGAATAAGATATTTACTAACATTGTATGTTGTATATCTAAAGTGAGTGTTGCTGACGCTAAAGCCTTGTTCGCTGTTATCACATATCATGGTGGAAAAGTAAAGTTGAGCTTGGACTCTCAGTGTACTCACCTGATTTGTGGATCAGCCACGGGAAAGAAATATTGTGCTGCACTCACACTCCCCTCCTCAAGACTTAAAATTGTGACCCCTGATTGGGTGTTAGAGAGCATTAGGGCTAGAATACAAGCGGTGACTGATATATTTCACCCAAAGCTGTTAGTTGCCCCTCAGCTCCCTCTAAAAGCAATGGACCGTATTAGTGCCATCACAGGATTCGACTTTGAGGAAGGTATTGCTAAAAACGAAGTGCCCACACAGAACATGGCTGAGAACAAGGATGATAGTACACAGGCTTTGTTAGACAAACTGAAACAAAGGATGCCGTGGAACCATCCTCCGACTAGTTCAAGTGCATCCAATGCTCCCACAACACCCATTAGTTCAATGGGTTACACATCAACATCCATGTCCAGTCCTGGTATAATGAGCAAGTCTATACCTCAAGGGATTGTGACACAGAATGTACAGATACAAGGTAGCCAGGCAAACTCGCCGATGCTGCAAAAGTTTGGACAACAGAATACAGTGGTATCCCAGGCAGGTATGATACAGAATCAACAAATGAGCATGCAACAGCAACAGTCTTACAACCAAAGCCAGCAACAACCACATGGATTAACAGCCATACAGATGCAGCAACAGAAGTTGTTGCAGCAACATCAGTTAAAAATGCAAATGCTGCACCAGAGCAAGCTCAGTAACCAGCAAAATCAACAAGGGTTCCAGCCTAACGTGTCAGTCTCCCAGATGTCCCAGAACTTGCAGGGCCAATTACAGCAACATATACAGGGTAACCAGCATCATTTACAGCAGAATATCAATCAGCCACCGACCACAATGAGCTCAGCACAACAGCATATTGAAAATATTAGCCAGATGTTGAGCCAGAGTGCCAACAATCTACAACAGCAGCAGAACATGGCTATGAAGCAGAGTTTGAGCCTCAGCCAGCAGAGTGCTTCCCAAGCTGTGCAAAACATAGCTCAACAGTTAGCACAGTCAACCCAAAACCTTCAGAATGCCAAACTTAATCAAAACCTGAGCCAAGGACAAGTGATCAACCAGCAGTTGATATCATCTGGGCAGCAGATGCCACAGCAGAATCAAAATCTAAGTCAGCAGCAAAATGTACAGTCTATTAACAATCAACAACAGAACATTAATATGGGCGTTCAGGGTCTTGTGACGTCATCACAGGGGCAGACTATGACTAGCCAAGGAGTACAAATTAACCAGTTAGTCAACTCCAACCAGCAGACAGTGTTAAGCCAGCAAATACAGTCTGTCCAGCAGACTATACAGACCCACCAGAATGCAAATGTTCCAGTCCAGAGTGCTTGGAGACAACAAAACATCCAGATGGTGCAAAATGTCCAGGGTCAGCACCAAATAATACGGAACCCTATACTCCAGTCAAGGACACCACAGAACCAAGTAATCCTGCAACAGCAAATCATGCAGTCCCAGCAGCAGACTTTGATAAACAACCAACAACCACAATTAAGCCCTCAGCATACTATCCAAAGTCCTCAACAGATTCTTCAACAATCTATTGGTGGACAAGGCCAGCAACTAAACCAAACACATCACCAGATACTGTTCCAAAAACAACAGCTTTTAAGCAGTTCTGCCCAACAGCAGATAGTGCAAGCTCCTCAACAGGTTCTCATAAACCAGCATACTGGACAACAGCAAATACTGGTTCATGGGAATCAACAAGTGACTTTGCAAGGAGGTCAGCAAATTGTGTCTCAAAGTCAAATTGTTCACCAAGGAGGTCAAATAGTAAATCAAGGACAACAAATTATAACGCAAGGAACACAGCAGGTTTTAACCCAAGGAGGTCAACATGTGATCACTCAGCAAGGTCAGCAGCAGCATGTTGTGATAGCCCAATCATCACAGCAGATAGTGACTCAATCTGGGCAACAGATTCTCGGTCAGTCTGTGGGTCAGTCTCAGCAAGTGTTGACTCAAATGCCGCAGTCTCCGCAGGCCGGTGGAGGGGGCAGTATCCAGCAGATTATCACACATGGAGGAGCACAGCAGATAGTTTCACCTGGGGGTCAGCAGATTGTACAGGGTGGTCAGAATGTGTCATGGCAGCAACAGCAGTATTTGCAGCAGAGGCAGCAAATTGCTCAGCCTGGAACTGTAGGACCTCGGGTATGTGTTTTGAATATTATTAAATATAGTTTTAGGTGCTAGCAATGATCCTTTCTCCTTTGAGAAACACTTAAAAGACGATAAGACTCTGCTTAGCCTTTCCTCATCTACCAGTCTAACCGGATGCATCTGAATTTATATGGTGCCTACACTGGTATTTTGCTGAAGAAAAATCATAGGATTTAGTACCATGTAGGGTTTTTTTCACAATCAGAATCAAAAAGCTTTATTTGTGAACCTAGGTTAAGTTACACATAGTGTGAAGTGTTATAAAGAGGCAGATCCTCCATGTTAGTGGTTTTGGTGTTTTTAGATACTTGAAACAATTGTCACCCATCCATGGACCGACCTCAGCAAGAGTAGCTTGGCCTGTAATCAACCAGTGCACCTCTTATTGCAGCATGCAGTATCAATGATACCTTTTACTGATTACTTATTTAGTTTTAGAAAAATGCTTAAAAAATCTATAAAACAAAATTGTACTCATTCAACTGTATTTTACAATCATTATTTTATAACACAAGCACTCCTAATTCAGTTACATACTAGTTTATTCTCTACATCTCTTGTGAAGTAATTTCATTTTTCATGTGTTCTTTTTTTTTTATTAAATAATTTATGGTATTTCCACCCCCAGGTGTCATGGACTGCTGGTGGCGGAGGACGGCAACTGATCCACTTAGACGCGCAGACACACGCCCAGCTCCAGCAAATGAAGCCTCAGGAGCGAGCGGTCTTCGTGGCACAGCTGCAGAAGCGACGCCAGCTGTCTCTACAGCGCCAAGCCGCCATAGCTCAACAACAGGTATGTGATAACATCATAATAGTGTACAGTATAGTTACTGGCACTGATCTTGAGCTCTAACCTACAGTATGTGAGAGCTAACGACCACTATTGCGTCCAACACTAAAAATCTGTGCCGGTACTTGTACAAATCTCTGCAAATGTCATCACATAGTAACATTGCCTATATGAAAGTAGAATAAATGCTGTAGAAGAAAAGAAACAAAAGCATTTATTTGGGACATGCACAGGTAATAAAACACCTAAGAACTAAAACAAAACAAACAAAAACAACAACAAATATTTGAGTCCTACAGATAGTTGTTTCAGGTCTGGGTGTTCGTGTATGTGACTTTAAATGTTTGTAAATGCATCCAAGACACAGGAGAACATCCTAGTGTTGGGGCAACGTTTTTTGTTAATAAAAAATAAAGAAAGGAATAATAAATGTGTACCAAATATTCTTACATTTTGAGAAAACTATGAAAATTTTCTGTCATCTTGTTTGTTCCTGACCAGCAGGCTTAGACAAAAACTTCTCTGAAGCTGACATCAAAATGTATGGCAATGACATAACATGTGGAAAAGGAGTCATGTGGCATCTCTTTTGCATGTATTCCAAATAAATCAAAATCAATATATGGTTAAAATATGGTTTTGTTCTCTGTATCCTATATTAGACTAGATAAAAATCAAATCTAGTTATAGTAGTCTATTTTAGTAAGTCTAAAGTTTCAGCCACATTGGGGTTTATTTATAATTTTTATTAAAAAATTAAAAATAAACCCCAACATGGCTGAAACTTTTCCTCAGCCTAATCTTTAAACAAGAAGATTTGTTATTGTTTAGATGGGTGTTGATAGCTGCTACATAGTTTTTAAGTTTTGTAGTTACCATTGTTTTCATTGTTATTATGTCAATAGGGTATTTGACGTCTATCAAAAATATACATTTACAAGTAATTTATCCAAAAAAGATTTCTAGAAAATCAAAAAAGTAAAAAAATCGGTGGAACAATGAAAAAGTTGTACGCTTTTGATGTTTTACCTCTATCCTTGTTACTTAGAACGGTCTTTGTGCCCGGTGCGAAGTCACTATCTATGGCGTTTCTGTCTAGTGACGTCAGATGCTACCAGTGTTGTCTCTTTTCAGTACAGACTTTTTTAAACATTTACAATTCGCCATTTTATAACATATTTTCAAATTCATTTTTTACCGTGGCTATTCCTTTTTTTTTAGTTTGGGGTAATCTTTAGAAAAAATCAAGACAAATACCCTATTGTTATATCTTCCAAAAATGAACACTTTAACTCTAAAGCTGATATTTGATCTTTCCGTTGGCGTGATGCTTGCAGAAAAGAGATTCTCTCTAGGCCCCCAGGACTCATAATAATGTTTCTCCACAGCAGCCAGGTGTGGTGTCTGGCTCGCCTGGTGCCCCGTCCCCGGCTGGCGCTCAAAGCGTGACGTTCATACGCAGCCAACTGACCCCGGGGCTGGGCCAGCAACAACAAGTGCCTGTAAGTATTATCATGTGGAGAATTCAAAATATAGTATAGTAGTCAGGCGCACAAATCCCGCAAGCACTATTGCTGAGCCAGAAGTCCCGGGTTCGATTTCCAGGTCAGGCAAAGTGTTATTGGGTGTTTCCATCTGGAATTTCTCTGAAGCAGCCCGGAGTCCGGATCCGTGCCATAGCAGTAGTCTCTCCCCCATGGGACTTACATAACTGATGAAATGTGGGTATACTATAGATGCACCTCTGCCTATCCCTTTAAATACAGGCGTGATGATGTTATGATATATTTATAAATATCCTCAGGTTTATTTAATTATTTTCTGCCACAGGTACAATGGCTGCAGCAGCAGGGTGCGAGAGCGGCGTCCTTACCGGCCGCTGCGCCCGCGCCGCCGCCACAGTCGCCTGGTAAGTTCTGCTTACCATAGCGAAATACCTGGAATGCAGCAGTGTCATCGGAAATTTCCATAAACGCACGAATTCTTCTATTGATGGCGTTGTTACATTGACGAAGTAGATATAACGGTTTCAGGTTCTGCTCGGCGCTATTAAAAATAAAAAAGTGTGTGTGGGTATATATTAATGTACACACGTATGAAGTTAAACATTTTCAAAACAAAAACAAAATTCTCACTTTTCTTATTTATTTTAATGAATTTCAATAAGCCAATTTTTTTTTTTTTTAGAACGTTGCCCACACTAGGAATTTCGCCTGTATCGTGGGTGCGTTGCAAACATTTAAACTCACATACACAAACAGCCAGACCCGGAACAACTACCTGTAGGTCATACAAATATTTGTTCCGTGCGGAGATCGAAAC
Organism: Phlogophora meticulosa; assembly: GCA_905147745.2. Classification (NCBI taxonomy): domain Eukaryota; kingdom Metazoa; phylum Arthropoda; class Insecta; order Lepidoptera; family Noctuidae; genus Phlogophora; species Phlogophora meticulosa. The sequence continues at coordinate 11,394,465 of LR990537.1, read as the reverse complement.
CACAACACGCGGCGCAGCAGCCGATGGCTCAACCACTGCGCCAACCGTGTCGTCAAAAATTATATCACTTGTTATCATTAAAATATTTCTTTATAAATCACTTCTCAATTTAAGTAAACACGTATGGCCCCGGCGCCGTGACGGTCCAAAGTGACAGAAAATGTTACGATTTTTTTTTTAACATTGCTATAGGTTTCTCCCATTCGTCGATAAAAAATATTCACTTCAAAAATAATCCTTGCCAATAATAAATAACCACTTTGGTAACCAGCGTACAAACTGAGTTGACACCAGTTAATTTAAGTGACACCAGCGCGCCCCACTACTAGGTTAAAATTTAAATAAGCCTTCAAAACGATTCGTCTTAAAACAACACTGGGCTACGTGACCAACTACGGTACATGTGTTGGAGTTCGCCAACCCCGATCTAATATTTATTAGACATTGATTTTTAAGGCTACGGTCACACTACACAACTTTACATGGTATGTGACAGTAGAAATGTACGGATGAAATGCAATTTGCGGTTAGTTTGTGATGCGTTTAGAAACCGGGTTTTGTTCTTAGAAACCGTGTATGAAGGGCCCGACGCTCTTTCTAATAGAAAGACTGATACTTTTTTTATGCGTGCTGCCATGACTCTCGACTCCCTTATGTGTTTGCGCGCTCGCATTCTAAACACTCCGTTGCTTCTTTGTATGAGCTGCTTACTACATACCTAACCACAGACCGACCGATCGCACCGAACCAAAGCGATCCGATCCGAACCGAAGCGATCCGATCCGATCCGAACTAAAGCGATCCGATCCGACCCGAACCGAACCGGATCGACTGACCGAACTACTACTAACAAGAACTACTGATTTTACTCCAATATTAACTTACTGGTGTTCTTTAATTGAAAAATACTTCAACAAGCATCAATTTTGATGTTTCACAATCCCGCTACACTATTCCCATTCACCGTAACTCCTGAAAGCCAGAATTAACTGTGGCGATCACCAAAAAAGCGTAGTGTCAATGAAGATTAAGCCTGTACGATTTAATTCCTGTACAATATTCCGTCAATATTCTACGAAGGGAATTCTATTATTTATATCCGCCATGTATTAGGGGTGCCTGATTGCAACGAACCAGGCAGTCCAGGCACAAATCGAGACTCCGGGCCTCAACCCTGATGGAAAAAAACCATTAAAACATTTTCATATTGATCAACTGTGGAGCGAAACGTTAGAAATTTTGGTATTTAAATGAAATCTTCATACATAATGATGACGCTCGCGGTATTCATATCACACATTATAATTTCAAAGCGCTATCTAGCGCTAAACCTCAATATATTTAGTATTTTACTTGAACGACGCGGTGATAACTGCTTGCACCCTTTGATAAAGAGTTGTAGTAATAAAATAAAGTAAGAATATTAGAAAAAAAACGTGGTTGTGTCAATGTTATGGATGAAAAACATATAGAAAACTATCGTAAGTTTGATTTTTGTTTTGTTACATTACCTACAGTTACTTTTGCTGTCATTTGTAGATCTTTGACAGTCGTTACGGGTAGTCAGAAGTCCGAAAGTCTGACCAGTCTTACCAAAGGGTACCGTGTTGCCCAGTGGATTGTGGACGTCAGATGCGCGCAGTCGCTCCATGTAAAATACTGGTATTCAACTGCATCCGGTTAGACTGGAAGCCGACCCCAATACAGTTGGGAAAAGGCTAGCAGACCTACAGTTACTTTTTAATCCAATTGATTTATTTAAAACTGCCAAAAAATGAGACACAATAGAAAATGTATTGTTTGTCGGTAATTTGGCGTTTGAAGAGTTGACAATCAGATATAAATAACTATAAAGTATACCTAATAATTATTATATTTCTATTATTGTCTCGCCGTCTGATTCATTAATGAGGGCAGAGAAATCAATTTTCATGGTATTTTTGACCAGTGTGGTTTACTCCGTACGGAGGAGCTAACTCGAAAATTAGTATGGTATTTTAGTATAGTTTTAACGTCACTTAGGTTTTATTCAAGAAAAGTTCGATAGTAGTTATTTAGTCAGTGTAAGCTGTGCTTTCTAAGTTTATCTTGGCCATCACTGAAGGAAACCATCGTGAGGAAACCTGGACTTATAATTAATATAAGTCTGAAATCGCCAACCCGTCTTGAGCAAGCGTGGTGATTAATGCTCGTGTCTTCTCTGTATGAGAAGAGGCCTTTGCCCTGCAGTGGGACAGTAATAGGCTGGTATTATTATTATTATGAAACTATGTTTTGTGAGTATGGATAGGATTTTCATTTATTTGGATTTAAATCTATTTAATGTAATCAGTACTTTTAGCGATTTTACAACCGCCTCACGTTCAGTGCCGGGAGCCCCAGGACCTTAGCCGCATTTACGTAGATCAATATGAATGACGGGATGGTACAGAGGCCAGCACATCAAGCTACCCCAATGTGTCAAATTTCTTTGAAAGATTTTCAACTTTATTACAAAAGTATTAGGTTCATGTTCAATTGGTAAAATTTGACACATTGGGGTAGTTTGATGTGCTGGAGTCTGTACATCAGCTATATGGAAAAGTGACGGACACGATTATGTTCACAAATCATTTTTCCCATGCCCTTTTGCCTTACTTTCTGCCTACCCTGGCAGAAAGAACAGAATGCCACCTGCTACGATACTTATAAACGTTTCCTCTATCCTGCGTTTGCAATTTAGCTTCCAAAAATATAAACAAATACCGTGTGTTATTGGAAAAATAACGTTTAACACTTACAGTTGAGTTTACGCTACAACTTCAAGATTTTTTAACAACTTTTTTATTAGGACTAGTCATTGTGAAAACAATTTAATGTTCATGAAATATGAGATTTTGAAGTGTAAAAAACATCAATTGGAAATATGGAATCTTGTCGACAATTCTGGATTAGCCAACTTGCAGCAAAATTTCGTTAATTTTGCGGTTACTGCTGCGATTGGTTGAAATAAATTTTCAACAGTAATTGCATCACTTGACCGGCCTTTAATTTTTGACGAGTCGATAATAGGGATGTCTCCTAGGTAAAAATATATTAAGTGTATTTGGTCCGTCACTAATCTAACCAAAAAATATTGGACACGTATTTTTTGTTTACTCAAATCAATAAAAAGTGACAATGATATAGCGCATCAAAGTTCAGGAGAAAGGGCTTGTGACGTCACTTTTACGTTAAAAGTGTAGTACGGCGTGACGTCCCTCGTAATTTCAACGCACTATATCGTCGTCAGTTTTGGTTTACGTGACTAAAGATAAAATACGTGTCTAGGATATTTGAGTAATCCAACTTTCGGACCAATCAGAATTTTTTAGTTCTATAAACCGGGTGTTATATTTGTGAGCACGTAAATCAGTATTTTAAAATTCAGCGCCCATGTAAAGTTATGAGCAACAAGCCAAGGCCAAAGTGTAACAACCGAACAATCATACGCAGCTTTGATCAGTTGATATAGATATTTCTATTGGTGGTTGGTAGTTAAGTATAATCATTATTTCATAAAGGTCAGGTGCATAGTTCTCGCTACCAGCTTGCGTTTATGAACGTAAACGAAGCATGAGGTGTATGTAAATTCACAAAAAATGCCACTGGATATGGAAGATGACAAGTTTTTTTTTTAAATCAAACAAAAAAAATTAAAACATTTCACATCTACCAACCCGCACTGGATTATTACTAGGCACCCAAGTCTCGCTTATCTTAAATCCATAGTCGGATTCACAGGTGTGCCTAGCCCAGTGGCGACCCCAGGAGCTGGTGGGGCAGTGGAGACGCAACTCCAGCAGCTGCAGATGCAGCGACAGCAGCACTACCAGCGCTTACAGCAGCTTCAAGCGCAGCGGGACCATGTGGCACATCATGCTGCTGTTAAACAGGTACTTAGGCTTCCGAAGTCTTGCTATTCAAAGCAGTTGATTCGTTGTCTTATTCCCAGCTATTTTCCATAGAAACCTACGCCTCGGAACGGGCGACTAGTTTCCGACTTTCTGAGTGACCTCCTTGACAGCTTAAAATTGCCTGTGAATTGTTTTTTTTTAATAATTGTTTTATCATACCTAAACAAAGAGGTACATACATACATAAACTCCTTGTTGCAATCGACAGATATACAGTCTCAGCATCAATTGACTACTTTAATGTTAACCTAATTCACAAGTAAAAACTACACAAAAGCGAACGGATCCCCATCACAACCATCTTCCATCACCCTTTTCTTATGTGGGATACGCCAACCCGCAAAATTAAAGTTATCTTATTTTTTTTTGCAATTTGCATCAGCTGCAAATATAGCTGTATTAGGTGTTAAGCTATGACAATGTTATTTACGACCGAAACAAATAATGTGTTTACCGTAGTTAATTCATGTAATGCATTAATACAACCTAGTCAGAGGGCGTCCTACACTACGTTTGCCGAGTCGCGGTCTCCACTCAAGAACACGTTTACCCCAGCGGTTGTTGGTTCTTCGCGACATATGGCCAGCCCACTGCCACTTTAACTTGCTAATTCTTTGAGCTATGTCGGTAACTTTAACGTTCGATCTGCGAAAGACTGCAGGCAGATGCTGGATGCGGGAAGCTGAAGACAGGGCGCTATGGCGCTCATTAGGAGAGGGCTATGTCCAGCAGTGGACCAATATAGCCTGATGATGATGATTAATACAACTACCTCAAATGTTATGATTTAATGAAACAGTAATTCAATGGTAGTAATCCGAAAATTGAGGAACTTAATAGTGAGCTGTAAGTTTGCAAAAAAACCCTGGCCGTTTCGCCTTGAAATCATATTATCAATGTTTGCCTACTTTTGTCGGTACAGGTATCTCCTGGAGTAACGCAACACGTGGTAGGGGGCGCTCCACTATCTGAGCAGCCGGTGGACGCAGCCCTACTTACACCCACAACTCCAGACCAGCAACAAGGTTATTATCACTATTTTCTATCTATTTGACGGTATTTTTAAAATAAATGTGTGTCATCGTCGGTAGTTTGGTGATCTTTGTAGTTCTGAATGCTTATAGACTTAACAGGTGTAATGAAAAATTGTCATATGAATACTAATCTATAGAGAGTTGGAAATAGCATGCTAAAATAATCGCATGACTTTACTTTGGAAGGTTTTGATATTTAAAATAACAAAAATGAGTCAAAATACGAAATAAAGGAAGGGACGATATCAATATAGTACCAGATTTTGAATACAGTGTGAGCATGCCAAAATATTGACTCAAACCTGATATCCCTAAGAACAGGAGACACCAATATCTACCTTCCAGGCAACGCTCTACTCGTAAACCCGAAGACGAAGACCGCTCTTGCAAATATGCTGAGCATTCGTCTGCAAGGTGGCACAGCTACTGAACATGAGCCTTCCGCAGCCGGCACCCTGCGCCTCATGACGGCGGCGCATGCGCGGCCGGCGTCCGGCGCGCCCCGCCTGCTACTGCAGCACCCGCACCACAAGGTAATGTCACACACAGCCACTGCACATGAGCCTTTCGCAGCCGGCACCCTGCGCCTCATGACGGCGGCGCATGCGCGGCCGGCGTCCGGCGCGCCCCGCCTGCTACTGCAGCACCCGCACCACAAGGTAATGTCACACACAGCCACTGCACATGAGCCTTTCGCAGCCGGCACCCTGCGCCTCATGACGGCGGCGCATGCGCGGCCGGCGTCCGGCGCGCCCCGCCTGCTACTGCAGCACCCGCACCACAAGGTAATGTCACACACTGCCACTGCACATGAGCCTTCCGCAGCCGGCATTCTGCGCCTCATGACGGCGGCGCATGCGCGGCCGGCGTCCGGCGCGCCCCGCCTGCTACTGCAGCACCCGCACCACAAGGTAATGTCACACACTGCCACTGCACATGAGCCTTCCGCAGCCGGCACCCTGCGCCTCATGACGGCGGCGCATGCGCGGCCGGCGTCCGGCGCGCCCCGCCTGCTACTGCAGCACCCGCACCACAAGGTAATGTCACACACTGCACATGACCCTTCCGCAGCCGGCACCCTGCGCCTCATGACGGCGGCGCATGCGCGGCCGGCGTCCGGCGCGCCCCGCCTGCTACTGCAGCACCCGCACCACAAGGTAATGTCACACACTGCCACTGCACATGAGCCTTCCGCAGCCGGCACCCTTCGCCTCATGACGGCGGCGCATGCGCGGCCGGCGTCCGGCGCGCCCCGCCTGCTACTGCAGCACCCGCACCACAAGGTAATGTCACACACTGCACATGACCCTTCCGCAGCCGGCACCCTGCGCCTCATGACGGCGGCGCATGCGCGGCCGGCGTCCGGCGCGCCCCGCCTGCTACTGCAGCACCCGCACCGCAAGGTAATGTCACACACTGCCACTGCACATGAGCCTTCCGCAGCCGGCACCCTGCGCCTCATGACGGTGGCGCATGCGCGGCCGGCGTCCGGCGCGCCCCGCCTGCTACTGCAGCACCCGCACCACAAGGTAATGTTACACACTGCCACTGCACATGAGCCTTTCGCAGCCGGCACCCTGCGCCTCATGACGGCGGCGTTAGAAGTAAAGCCTAACGTCTCTATCTAAGCATCCAAAAGTCAACGGAGAGGGCTGTGCTTGGAGATTCCCGGTGTGATCGCTTTAAAAATGACAGCTGAATGAATGTCCAAACTTAAGTGACAGTGTAAAGGGCCCTTAACTCGCACAACGAATGACCGATGGGGCCGAAAGGTTACCGGCTCCTGTAGCGTTGGAAGGCCACCCACAAAATGGACCGATGACCTGGTGAGGACCGCGGGAGGTCTATTGATGCGAGAAGCACTGGACTAGTCCATGGCGTGACACTTGAAGGAAGCTTATGTCCAGCAGAGGACGTCATTCAGCTGAATGATGATGATGATGAATGATCTGCAAAACACAGTACAGTAAATTTATTATTTAATTTTTACTTCACGACTTAATACATGTGCAAACTGGTGTTTTTTTGTGTCTCGCTGGTCAGTGGTAGCATGGGTCCTGGATTTCCAAGTAGGGCGAAGAGTTATTGGGCGTTTCCATTAGGATTTTTCTTTGCTTTAGTCTGGATTTGCGCTATTGGTGGCAATAGGCTTGCCCCATTATCACAATGGTCTAAATGATACATGCAAGAATGAGGCTGTACAACCGGTCTGCCGAAACCATGGGAAATATAAGCGTGATGTTACAGCGGTAGACTAACCTTATTCTTCGCACTAGGTATACGCGCCGCCCGCTCGGCCGCCGCCTGCGCGTGCGCAGTTCTACGGTCACAACCCCAACCTCAAGCTACCGCCTGATCTCTTCCTGTTAGGATGCGTGTTTCATATCGTGAGTATCTTTATTTTTACTAATAATTAGAATCAAATTGTAAATGTTTAGATGTTAGTGATGTTTTAAATTAGTTGCTTAAATGTATCAGGGATTTTTCATTTCCCACAAAAAGAAAAATCGATTATGTCTATCTAGTATGAACAGTTTCATAAACTTTATTCTATCTGTCCAGTTTTTATCCAATTATGTTTGGGTCGGCTTCCATTCTATCCGGATGCAGCTGAATACCAGCATTTCACATGGAGCGACTGCCTATCTGACCTTCACCACCCAGTTACTGAGTAATACGATATCCCTGGGTAAAACTGGTTGCCAGAGTTTCGATTTTATGACTACCTGACTGTCAAAGATCTACAAATGACAGCCGGGACCAATGGCATAACGTGTCCAGAGGCTGGGGAGATCTCGATGTGTAATGTACACACATATATGGACTGAGTGACCTAGGCGGCTTCATTCTTCAATAGGCATAACTTAACTCGGCCCGGAACTTAATCACCTTAAACGCCAACCGACCGACAAACAATGCATTATCTGTTGTGTCTCGTTTTCTGGCAGTTAAGGTGCGAAGTTCCATAAAATATCCTCTACTTCCCCAGGTGGAGTACCAACAATCTTGGGGCGCAGAAAGAGTGGCGCGGTGGGGTGAAGCCATACAACGTCGTGGCGGGGAACTGGAGCCGGTGTACGGCGCGAGGGTCACGCACGTGCTGTGCGAGACCCAGAAACATGGCGTCGTCATGCAGGTGAATAGGAATAGCTAATAGGGTAGCTAGATTTAAAAAAATCCGTATAATTTTTCTAACACGCGACATAACCTTGACATTCGAGTGCCACGTTACACATTCGTTGACTATTACTCCCAAGTATCTTGCAGACGATAAAGTAGACAATAGCCGCATCGTCCGCATATGAGAAGGTTTGTTGTTGTTGTTGCCGTGTTTCGTAGGTTACAAAGCTCATTAATATACCTACACTAGAAACAGTGGTGGGCCGAGCACAGAACCCTGCGGAACACCGAAAACTGCATTTTCCTCGTTGCTATCCGATTTGCCCACCTTAACCTGTTGTTTTCTATCCCGGAGATAAATGTCAAAAAGAGAAAGAGCCTTGTCACTAATCCCTATAGCCTCAAGTCTCTGCACAAAGATGGGAACAGATACAGTGTCAAAAGCCTTTTTCAGGTCTAGAAACACCGTTACGCATTTATATCCCTTGTCTACGTTATCGGTTATTTTAGATGTTAACGCTTTAACCGCGTCCTGAGTTAAACGCCCTTGTCTAAAACCGTATGGTGAGTCGGAAAGGATGTTATACATATTCAAATAATTTGTAAACGTTTTATTTAATATTTTTTAAAGTGACGGTAAGACAGAAATCGGTCAGTAATTATTAACATCAGTCTTGTCCCCATTCTTGTGCACAGGCATGATGATAGATCGTTTCAACGCATCACAAAATATGCCCGTTTCAAAACACAGGTTGGTTAGTTTGCAAATCAGAGGAACTATAAAGTCTCGAGATAACTTAAAGGCAACTCACTGGTATGCCATCCCAACCCGTAGCACTTGCTGAGTCGAGTGCCATGAGTGTACCATCCACTTCTACCGGAACAGTCTCCAATAGCACAGATAAATATGAATACTTGTTTACACATTAGATAACTGCCTGATAAATCATTAAATATTAATTTTGTGCTGAGAGTGCTTTAAATAAGCAAGTTACGAATTATAAGCATAACATAATTGACAAACGCCAACGATTCCACAATATAAACCAGCCAACCTGTTATCTATACGTTTCCAGGCTCTGCGCGACGCAAAACGCTGCGTAACAGCGTACTGGCTATCGGACGCGATGCTGCGGCGCGGCGTGGTGCCGCCGTGGCACGCGCTGCACCTGCCCAGCATGTACGCGGCGCGCGAGCGGCCCGCGCGCTACCACCGCGCCGCCGTGTCCGGCTGGCGGGCCGACGAGCGGGACCGCGTCACCTTCTGTGTGGAGCATATCGGTGCTAAGGTACGCAGATGGATCCCTCCCCCTAGGTATGAGCGCCGCGCCCGCGCGCTACCACCGCGCCGCCGTGTCCGGCTGGCGGGCCGACGAGCGGGACCGCGTCACCTTCTGTGTGGAGCATATCGGTGCTAAGGTACGCAGATGGATCCCTCCCCCTAGGTATGAGCGCCGCGCCCGCGCGCTACCACCGCGCCGCCGTGTCCGGCTGGCGGGCCGACGAGCGGGACCGCGTCACCTTCTGTGTGGAGCATATCGGTGCTAAGGTACGCAGATGGATCCCTCCCCCTAGGTATGAGCGCCGCGCCCGCGCGCTACCACCGCGCCGCCGTGTCCGGCTGGCGGGCCGACGAGCGGGACCGCGTCACCTTCTGTGTGGAGCATATCGGTGCTAAGGTACGCAGATGGATCCCTCCCCCTAGGTATGAGCGCCGCGCCCGCGCGCTACCACCGCGCCGCCGTGTCCGGCTGGCGGGCCGACGAGCGGGACCGCGTCACCTTCTGTGTGGAGCATATCGGTGCTAAGGTACGCAGATGGATCCCTCCCCCTAGGTATGAGCGCCGCGCCCGCGCGCTACCACCGCGCCGCCGTGTCCGGCTGGCGGGCCGACGAGCGGGACCGCGTCACCTTCTGTGTGGAGCATATCGGTGCTAAGGTACGCAGATGGATCCCTCCCCCTAGGTATGAGCGCCGCGCCCGCGCGCTACCACCGCGCCGCCGTGTCCGGCTGGCGGGCCGACGAGCGGGACCGCGTCACCTTCTGTGTGGAGCATATCGGTGCTAAGGTACGCAGATGGATCCCTCCCCCTAGGTATGAGCGCCGCGCCCGCGCGCTACCACCGCGCCGCCGTGTCCGGCTGGCGGGCCGACGAGCGGGACCGCGTCACCTTCTGCGTGGAGCATATCGGTGCTAAGGTACGCAGATGGATCCCTCCCCCTAGGTATGAGCGCCGCGCCCGCGCGCTACCACCGCGCCGCCGTGTCCGGCTGGCGGGCCGACGAGCGGGACCGCGTCACCTTCTGTGTGGAGCATATCGGTGCTAAGGTACGCAGATGGATCCCTCCCCCTAGGTATGAGCGCCGCGCCCGCGCGCTACCACCGCGCCGCCGTGTCCGGCTGGCGGGCCGACGAGCGGGACCGCGTCACCTTCTGTGTGGAGCATATCGGTGCTAAGGTACGCAGATGGATCCCTCCCCCTAGGTATGAGCGCCGCGGCCGCGCGCTACCACCGCGCCGCCGTGTCCGGCTGGCGGGCCGACGAGCGGGACCGCGTCACCTTCTGTGTGGAGCATATCGGTGCTAAGGTACGCAGATGGATCCCTCCCCCTAGGTATGAGCGCCGCGCCCGCGCGCTACCACCGCGCCGCCGTGTCCGGCTGGCGGGCCGACGAGCGGGACCGCGTCACCTTCTGTGTGGAGCATATCGGTGCTAAGGTACGCAGATGGATCCCTCCCCCTAGGTATGAGCGCCGCGCCCGCGCGCTACCACCGCGCCGCCGTGTCCGGCTGGCGGGCCGACGAGCGGGACCGCGTCACCTTCTGTGTGGAGCATATCGGTGCTAAGGTACGCAGATGGATCCCTCCCCCTAGGTATGAGCGCCGCGCCCGCGCGCTACCACCGCGCCGCCGTGTCCGGCTGGCGAGCCGACGAGCGGGACCGCGTCACCTTCTGTGTGGAGCATATCGGTGCTAAGGTACGCAGATGGATCCCTCCCCCTAGGTATGAGCGCCGCGCCCGCGCGCTACCACCGCGCCGCCGTGTCCGGCTGGCGGGCCGACGAGCGGGACCGCGTCACCTTCTGTGTGGAGCATATCGGTGCTAAGGTACGCAGATGGATCCCTTTTTTTTTTTTTTTTTTTTTTGGTGCGGGTTGGAAAATCCTCATGGATGTCCTTCGCTCTGGGGGAGCGAAGGGGTCTGTCAGACTCTTACTGACTAAAAACCACCCGTTGTTCCGTCTCACACCTACGCCGGGGGTCGCGGGAACGTACGATCCTTCCGCAACCCCCAGCTAGTGCCGGCCCGCCTATGCAGGCCTCCGCAGGACGAGGGGCGGAGTGAGGTGTTTGACTCCCCCCGCGACGTCTAAGAGGGGCGCTCGTGGAACACGCGCCGCCACCTCGGGTCCTGGTGTTAGGGGGGCGACAGACGTCCCCAAGTCCGTCGCCCCTGGACCCATTTAGGGGGGCTGGAAGAGGGCGTTGTCCGCCCTCCGCCGACGCCCGGTGCGTCTGCTGCGGGCCGGGTTGGAGGAAGATATCTCCCTTTCCCGTTCCGCAGCCTCCTTCCGCGAGATAACCGTCTCGCAGAAGGACACCACCGCGTTCCAGGCCTCCTCGCTGCCAACCATCGATGACACGACGGCCGGCAGCGACAGGTCCCTGCCTACTTCCGCAACGAGGGCACGGCGTGGATCCTCCCAAGCGGGACACTCTGCCAGCGTATGCCACGCCGTGTCCTCCCGGCAGTCGACGCAGTGGTGACACCGGGCGTCCGGCTCCCTGTTTATGCGACACAGGTACTTCCCGAAGCAACCATGCCCCGAGAGCACCTGTGTCACCCGAAACGACAGGGAGCCGTGCCTCCTCCCGAGCCAGTGATCGAGCACCGGCCGGACCGCCTCGATAGTGACGAGGCCGGCGGTAGGGCGTGAAAGCCTTTCCCGCCATTCCGCCACCAGGACCTCACGAAGCTGGGACCGACGCAGCTCCATGTGTCGCTGCGTCAGTCGCTCGCCTCGCGCCCGCGCTTCCTCGCGCCACCGGTACAGTGACGCGAGTACTTTCGCCTCCAGGTCCCAGGGCGGGGATCCGGCCAGTGCACAAGCCGCCTCGCAGGAGATCGTGCGATATCCCCTGATGACTCTGAGGGCCATCGCTCTCTGTGGCTTCCGCAGAACAGAGAGGCTACAGGCCGTCAGGTCAGCCGCCCAGATCGGGGCCCCGTACAGGGCCATCGATCGCACGATCCCTACGTAGAGCCGCCTACAGGCGGCGCTCGGGCCCCCCAGATTGGGAAGCAGCGTTGATAGCGCCCCGGCCGCGCCCAACAACTTGGGCGCCAGCCGCCGGAAGTGGGGTCCAAAATCCCACCGGCTGTCGAGCACCAATCCCAGGTACTTCATGGTGGACTCGACAGCTATTCGGACCCCCCCGACCACGATGTGTGATCCCGGCGGCGGCGCCCGTCGGGGACCATGGAATACCATGGCCTCCGACTTGCTGAGGGCCACCTCCAGGCCTAGGCGCCGTATGCGGCTCACCACCTGTGAGACCGCCGCCGTCGCCAGCAACGCTGCCTCCCTGTGCGAGCTCCCCCGGGCCGTGACCAGCGTGTCATCCGCGTAACACGTCAGGTCTACGCCCGGTTGGAGTCCGCCCCTCAGCACCCAGTCGTACCCGATGTTCCACAGGAGCGGACCTACGACCGAGCCCTGTGGAACACCGCACGACACGCGGTGCTGGTGTCCGCCATCGCAGATGGATCCCTCCCCCTAGGTATGAGCGCCGCGCCCGCGCGCTACCACCGCGCCGCCGTGTCCGGCTGGCGGGCCGACGAGCGGGACCGCGTCACCTTCTGTGTGGAGCATATCGGTGCTAAGGTACGCAGATGGATCCCTCCCCCTAGGTATGAGCGCCGCGCCCGCGCGCTACCACCGCGCCGCCGTGTCCGGCTGGCGGGCCGACGAGCGGGACCGCGTCACCTTCTGTGTGGAGCATATCGGTGCTAAGGTACGCAGATGGATCCCTCCCCCTAGGTATGAGCGCCGCGCCCGCGCGCTACCACCGCGCCGCCGTGTCCGGCTGGCGGGCCGACGAGCGGGACCGCGTCACCTTCTGTGTGGAGCATATCGGTGCTAAGGTACGCAGATGGATCCCTCCCCCTAGGTATGAGCGCCGCGCCCGCGCGCTACCACCGCGCCGCCGTGTCCGGCTGGCGGGCCGACGAGCGGGACCGCGTCACCTTCTGTGTGGAGCATATCGGTGCTAAGGTACGCAGATGGATCCCTCCCCCTAGGTATGAGCGCCGCGCCCGCGCGCTTCCACCGCGCCGCCGTGTCCGGCTGGCGGGCCGACGAGCGGGACCGCGTCACCTTCTGTGTGGAGCATATCGGTGCTAAGGTACGCAGATGGATCCCTCCCCCTAGGTATGAGCGCCGCGCCCGCGCGCTACCACCGCGCCGCCGTGTCCGGCTGGCGGGCCGACGAGCGGGACCGCGTCACCTTCTGTGTGGAGCATATCGGTGCTAAGGTACGCAGATGGATCCCTCCCCCTAGGTATGAGCGCCGCGCCCGCGCGCTACCACCGCGCCGCCGTGTCCGGCTGGCGGGCTGACGAGCGGGACCGCGTCACCTTCTGTGTGGAGCATATCGGTGCTAAGGTACGCAGATGGATCCCTCCCCCTAGGTATGAGCGCCGCGCCCGCGCGCTACCACCGCGCCGCCGTGTCCGGCTGGCGGGCCGACGAGCGGGACCGCGTCACCTTCTGTGTGGAGCATATCGGTGCTAAGGTACGCAGATGGATCCCTCCCCCTAGGTATGAGCGCCGCGCCCGCGCGCTACCACCGCGCCGCCGTGTCCGGCTGGCGGGCCGACGAGCGGGACCGCGTCACCTTCTGTGTGGAGCATATCGGTGCTAAGGTACGCAGATGATTTTGGTTAAAAATTAGGGTACTGATTTTTTATTGATTCGGGTTGGGCTGATGCACCTCTCCACCAAATACTCTACTTGAAAAGTAAACATATTAGACCCTGCTTCGACAAATTACAAATATGAATTTTAATAACATATAAACGTTGTGTAGCGACATCTATAACGCCACATACGAACTTAATCTGACGTCTTCTACATCACGATATTAAAGTTATCCACGCGACTGAGCATATTTCTAAAAGCCCGACAATAACCGTCGGACAGTAGCTCACCAGACACAACACCCGTCTGATCGGAGGATCCTCCCTTTTTTATGGTGTATGAGGAACTTTACACCCTGTTCCTCATACCCCCAAAATTGTATTTATTGTTAATGGCTAAATGCTAATTTTGTTTTTATCCTAAAAACCTTAATTTGTATTTCTTAACCGCAGCTTACACCATACATGACCCGCGACAACACTGTCCTGATCTGCAAGCGCGCTGAAGGCAACAAGTACCGCCGCGCGAGGGAGTGGGGCATCCCTGTGGTAACGGCCGCCTGGCTCACCGACCTGCTGCTGGGCAACATGAGCGCGATCTCACAGGTGAGGACGGCACAATGCCCATTATCAGACGAGAAGGAGTCGGGATTAGACATCTCTCAACTCGACTCTTCTCTTTCTGACATAATACAGCTTTAGAAAAGGATGGTGACTGACCATTACAGATTAAAACTAAGATTGAGATGTCAATTTTGCTTTTGCCTTGAACTTTTTCCTTTAATAAAACTTTATACAACTTTTAGTAAAAGTAACCGTACAAAGGCGGACTTAATACCTTATGCAACTATGTTTAAAAAGAAGGTTTTGTTCAACTTAAATTAACAGTTCTTATATTGTACGTACCTTTCTTTATATAAGAGTGTAAAAAACGGTATTTGCATATAAGAGTTAGTGTTGGAGGCCTGTTCAAACTTTTTAATAAAAACGTTCAAATCCTTCGTTGTCATTATGAATTTATCAATATCCATGGTGTATTTTAATTTGTCATGCAATCAAATATGCACGGGAGCTTCAACTTAAATATTTAATTAAACGGTCAATTTCAAATTCAATTCATGTGTACCTTCTATGGTAACTTTAGACATCGTGAGTAAACCTGGACTTATAATTAATATAAGTCTGAAATCGCCAACCCGTCTTGAGCAAGCGTGGTGATTAATACTTGTACCCTTTGCCCTGCAGCGGGACAACAGGCTGATATGGTTTTTATATAAATAAATAACTAAATAATGCTGGACAATCCACACAGCATCATCTAGCCCCAAGCTAAGCAGAGCTTGTGTTATGAGTACTAGATGACTGATATACTTAATACAATACATTACATAGATAGATATTTTTATTATACATAGAAAATACCCAGAACACCCGGAACAAATATTTGTAGATCGTACAAACATTTGTCCCAGGGCGGGAATCGAACCCGCAACCTCTTGCGTCGCAGGCGGACCTTCGCCCACCGCGCCACATGGGTCGTCAAATATAACTCGCTAGTTGAGCCACTTCCCCGTCATGTTATAATATTTATTTATTTAATTAATTACAACGGTTGAAGAACCAATTACAGTAACTAAACATAAAAAATAAAAGTAAAGTTATAAACAACATATAGGTACTTACATCAATCCCTCTCACAGTACTTCTGACATGCCAATAAAATCATCTTCCATTCATCCGCAAACAGATCGCTTGTTGGATAAGAATCCAAGAGATCATTTAGTGCAGCCAAGGTGCGAGGTATTGGAGATTGAGCACGGGCAACAGTGCGACACTGAAATAAACTATAAGAAACTAATTTACGTATGTTTGTTTCAGATCGAAAACGCGAAATACCAACAGTTCAACTTGACGAGCCCATTTCGAATGGACTACAGTTTAGTGTCACATCTTATGAGTAAGTTTTTAACCTTTTAAATATGAGGAGTAACAGATCAAAGTGTATTAAATCAGCCAATTTTACTTTTGAGATAAAGGCATAATTCATTATACTTTAAAGAGAACACACAAACAAACAAATTTTCTCGCCCTATAAACCCTATTATAGGGTTTATTAGCAGTAAATTCAGGAAAATAACTGTAATCTACTTACATTCTTATTATTAATTTAAGGATTTAAATAGATAAAAAATCCGTTTGTACTATTCTTACTACACTTTAGAGTTAATACACTTTGATCTGTTACTCCACATATAGTATTTTTGGTCATTCTTACCACAGTGCGGCGAATCCCACAAGGATGGTAACTTTTTTGTATCTTAAAGATGGGTGTCGGGTCGTACTAGTTCATTAATATAGGGTGTATGTGCATGGTAATATTTTATACTATTTCAATGTGCGTAATTGTGCGTAAAGTTAGATTCTTAGCTGCTTAGATTAAATCGTAGTAGATTTTACCTATTTATTAGTATTTGTCGTAGGAGTTAAATCAGTTCATGTCCGTTGATGTTTTCAATGCATTCGTAGTTTCACATAAACTCCTGCAGTTCCTAACCTAAAATATTTATTTAAGTACATGAAAGACTTACAGCTAATAAAAACAAACAAAAAAGGAAACAATAGTCACGTGAGAGCCAATTACAAATCCTCACATATAGATGTGTAATATTAATTGACAGTATGAGCACAAAAACAAAAAGCAAAAAGCACATCGCTATTAAAAGAGTAAGAAGCTAGAAATAAACTATACGTGTAAAGTAATAGAAAAAATTATGTAATTATAAACAAATAATAAAACCTATCCACTGCTTGAAAAATTTGAGGCTTAAGCACCTTCTGGCCGAACTCACACTAATTGTGAATGGATCAAAATCAAATTCCTTACAAATATTATTAAAGTCACTGCTTGCGCGCACAATGTAACTGTTCTGCCTATAATTCGAGGATGCATGAGGTACACTTATGGGTGGATTAAACCGAAGTGTTTTACTTGGCACATTAAAATAAAATTTAGATAGTAACTCAGGGTTATCGATATTGTTATTGAGGATTTTCAACAGGAATAAACAGTCAGCGATTCTGCGACGCTCAACTAGTGGTAGCAGATGATACCTCTTACAGAGTCCAAGATAATCGGCTGACTGATATGGAATCTTTTGATGAAAGCATAGATATTTCATGAATCGTCTTTGGATGTTTTCAATACGGTCAATATATTTAAGATAACGCGGATTCCATATCTGAGACGCATACTCTAGCTGACTTCGTACAAAAGTGCAGTACAATATTTTTAGTGTTTTAGCATCTGTAAAACACTTTGAGAGACGGATTATGAACCCCAGCAGTTTAGAAGCTTCCTTGACGATTGCATCAATGTGTGTGTGTCAAAGACTAACTTACTGTCTTGATGAACACCCAAGTCACGAATAGTGTTACACCTTGGCAGGGTCTGGCCCGCCAAAGTGTAGGTAGTGGCCATGACTGTACGTTTTCTAGTGTAGGTGATCACAGAACACTTGGATGGGTTGAGATCAAGTTTATTAACCCGACAGTATTCTTCAAGCCGATACAGGTCAGCCTGAAGTGATAGACTGTCTTCCAGCGTAGAGATATTGGAAAAGATTTTCATATCATCAGCAAAGCATAATAGTTTGGATGAATGGAGGCACTGATCGATGTCATTTACAAAGATTACAAACAGAAAAGGACCGAGCAACGAACCCTGGGGCACTCCGCTGGGCACGTTAACCCAACTGGACATATAATTATTGAGCACTACTGCTTGTGACCTATTATCAACATAAGAAGAGAACCACCTCAAGAGGTCCCCACGGATGCCCACATAGCTTAGCTTCCTTATCAGGGTATCGTGGTCGATCCGGTCAAATGCCTTGCTATAATCCGTGTAAACTACATCGACCTGCTTGCCAGAATCCATAGCCACCGTAATGTAGTCATTAAATAAAATCAATTTAGAAGTGGTAGATCGTCCTTTTAAAAATCCGTGCTGAAAGGAGCTTAACGAGTTTGCAAGGGCGGGATATAACTGGTTATAGATAATCCTCTCAAATATTTTAGCTATAATACACAGCTTGGATATAGGCCTGTAATTAGTAATCTCGGTTTTAGACCCCTTCTTGTGCACAGGTGTAATAAAAGCAGATTTCCATACTTTGGGGACAACACCATGAGTCAAAGACTTGGCAAACAAAATTGAGATAGGTAGGGCAATGGAAGGCTCGCAATTAATAAGAAATTTAGATGATATGTTATCGGGGCCAGCACCTTTAGTTGGATCTAAGTTGCGGAGTAAACCGATCACTTCATCAATTTTCACGTCTATGTGACAAACGTCGGATGAAATTCTGTTATTATCAAAAGGGAAAAAAAGGGGGTGAACTGGGATTATTAGCTGAAGTAGGGTTGAGGAAAGTAGACATGAAATAAGACAAGAAAGCCTCACAAATAGAATCTCCGGTGAGTCGTCGTATCGTATCGTTATAATTAAGTATGTTAGGTATAGAATTCGAGTTATAGCGGTTTTTAACAAAGGTCCAAAAGTGTTTAGGGTTATCTTTAATGGATTTTTCGGTTCGATTGAGATAACATTTATAGCACGAGGCTTCCATAGTCTTGACTCGGTCACGCAAATATTTAAACGTTAGCTCGTCGGATTTATTGCCCTAAATCTTGTTTTTTTTTTAAATATTTATATTTCTCTTTAATTGTTTTGACGAGTGATGAGCTATACCAGACAGGGTATTCTTTGTTACGTACTAGCTTTTGTGGTATAAACTTGTTTTGAATCTGTTTTATAGTTTCCATAAAGTACTCAACCGACTCATCCAGTGATCGGATTGAAAACTCACGTTCCCAATTAGTGCCCAAAATCTCGTTATTTATAGAACCAAAATCGCCTTTGCTGTAGATATATCGCAACCTCAAAATATGGAATTGACGCAGGATAAGAATATTCTAGAACTGTGAAGGACTGATTTTTTATGTCACAGATAATAGATATCAGCTCTAAAATCTACTGTTTTCTCACATCCACAGACGCTTGGAAAATGCCAATAAACATAACGCAGGAGTCCCACGAGCGCGCCAAGCGGTCGGCCGCGGCGGCGTGCGTGGCGGCCGGCTCGCGCCGCAAGCGGCCGCGCCTGCACTCGCCGCCCGCGCCGCCCGCGCCCCCCGCGCCCCCCGCGCAGCCGCCGCCGCTGCACCTGGCGCCGCGGGTCGCCTTCTCCGCGCTCACGCCGCACCTGCAGCACAAGTTGGCCGCTATAGTCAGGTGTGTACTACTTCCAATTGTTATGTGAAAATACTTCATGCTCATGTGACTCAAATCACTCTATTGTTTTTAGATTTTAAAGGCGATCTAGTGTTGGTCAAATCATCCGACCAATAATAGATCAGCCTTTCAGATTAAAAATTGAGTCGCAGGGAAATGGAGAAACGGTTCAGCCTTTTGACAGCTTGTTCCATGATCCACGGTCTGCCAAATCTCATATTTATGTTCTTTCTAATCCACATTTTGTGCAGCCACCAATTCAAATAATAATAAAAACTTGGTTGATATACAAGCTTGTAAGGAAACCATAGAAGTATGGTTTCTTATAATCCACAAGCTTGTAAGTAAAATGACCATCTCACATTTAAAGTTACAAACACGAAAAGCGATACCCGGAACAACTACCTGTAGGCCATAGAAAAATTATATATTTATTATATTATTCTCCTTTATTTGGTATAATCCTTATAAATTATATTTTTAAATATTTCTATATCAAAAGAATTACAAAATATATAATAAATAGTAGCCCACTGGTATCGGGAACAGGGTCCAAGCCCGGTAGCTTGGACCCTGTCAGGGCTCCAGAGATAGGAATCGCCTAACAATACGCGCCGTGTCCAGAAGTACTGCTTTCTGAATCAAGCCCTTGATCCAGCTGCCTAACGAGAGCCTCCCTAGGTGTTGGTCGAGGCTCTTAGCTATTAAGCCATTGGCTGACATTACTATCGGTACAACGATTGCTGAGTCCACATCCCACATGTCGACAACCTCGAAAGCCAAGTCAAGATACTTGATTTGTTTATCTTTCTCGGCTTATTGGCCACAATAGTCCTGTCAGTGATGATGGATCGCTCCCAGTACATTGTGATATTGCAATTTTTAAGAACTGGGTCGGGCACATACTTTTAGTACGGTACTTCAGATTCCACAATACTGTATTTTAGAGCAAGTTGCTGATGGATAATCCTGGCTACAAGGTTGTGCCTATGCAAGTACTTTTCGTTAGCAAGGCGAGAACAGCCGGAGATGATGTGACTGATTGATTCCCCCGGACGGTGGCATGCCCGACAGATGTCAACCGTACCATCTTTCACACTAAATATCCGATAGTTATTATATTCACTCTTAGTAAATGAATAAATAAAAGAAATAATGAATATTCACAACACCAACACAAGAAGTAGGTGTAAGTACTAGAAATAATAAGCACTTTTTTTTGGTAATTTTGGTTACAGCAACAATACAATCGAACCAGATGAAAACCCGAACCATAGACACGAAGAAGGCTAATGAATTTGAAATATTAGGTTAAATATTTGAAAAGTCTTTTAATACTTAGTAGTAATCGGTGCTTTGTTGTAGATTTAAACATATTTTGTCCGTCTTTAGTTAGTGAATATTGTGGAACCATCATTGTTATTTTTAGAAATTAATATTATAGAGGTATACGAATGAAGACTAACTGTTAAGGATGCTCTAGTCGACGTTCTCTCCATACAAAAGTAGTGGGGTGGCGTAATTGCGTAGTTTGACATCGTAAGCCCAAAGTTGGGCAGGATATTTATTTACTTCATCGTTATCTGTGCCCATACGGCGGTGAAAATTTAGCAATAATTTTAGTCTCGAAAGATCCGTAATTCAACAATAATTTACCGCAACTTTGAGCGTAAATAAGAAAGAGAATGAGTATAAAATCTCCAATACAACATTTGTATAGTTGCAATAACTTGATTTAGGAGTTTTTTTCCACATAAGCCAAAAGTCTGTGTAATACGTCATCGTGCTTTCTCGCTTAGTCACACGAAAGAGCACGAGAAGAAGAGAGAGAGAAGCTCTCCCACCAAAGAGTTGGTGAAGTCGACTAGCGCAGCCTTACGAATATTGTTGAGAACTACATAATACTTAGTTAAAATTGGGAGAAGTAATAGCGGTAACAGTCAATCTTTTTAGAAACTAACTTGGGCATATCTAAACCGTGTTCAAGAACTGTCGGTGTTTGTATTGTTGTGGAATATTTGATACTGGCCGCAAACCTCGCCGCCACCAACTCTTGAACGCTGAGTAGATGTGGTAATCACGTTCAGTTGCATTACTGAAATTTGCGTTTAGTTATCCATGTATATGTCCGCGTATAATGAATAAATAACTAACATATTAATAAAAATATCATCTACCATCCACAGGCAACTAGGCGGTCTCGTGGTCTCCTCAGCGGCCGAAGCGACCCACCTCGTGATGGACAAACTAGTCCGAACATGCAAACTGATCAGCAGTCTTGTCACCGTCAAACATCTGATCACACCGGAGTGGATCCTCGAAAGCCAGCGGCTCAACAAATTCGCAGACGAAGCGAAACACGGCCTGCGCGACGACGACTTCAACAAAATGTTCAAATGCGACATATCAGAAGTATTATTATGCGGAGAAATGAGGAAAAGGCTCTTCGATGGAGTCACGTTCTTCCTCACACCGTGCGTCAAACCTTCCCGAGGCGCTCTCACGGAAATGATAGAACTATGCGGAGGAAAAGTCGAAAAGAACCGACGCTCGTACGTCTCCATACAAGAGTTGCACAACCAGAAAAAATACAGTTATCTAGTACTCACTGTACCCAACGATCTGCATCTGTTGTATTATCTGCTGCAGTCAGACAAGACTTTAAACGTAGTGTGTAGTACAGAAGTGGTGCTATCTGCTATTATGAGGCAAAAGTTAGAAGTTGAGGAGTTTCTGGTCAAAATAGACTAGAAAACCCCTCTTTTATCTAATTTGGTTGGATAAGATATATAAATAAATGTTAGGTATACAATTTTTTGTCTATTTACAGTTTTACGTGTATCTGATAGAAACAATTGACAATATTTAAAACTAATTATCATCATGAGGGTGAGGTTTAACACCTTAAACGCCAAGTGACCGACAAACAATACATTTTCTATTGAGTCTTGTTGTCTGGCAGTTAAGGTGTTAACATAAAAGTGTTCTGAATTTGAAGTTTATATTTTTGTTTTGTGAGCTCTTGTTTCGACTATTGTCCGCGTTGACTTTGCAAGATTATATGAAATGGTTACGATTGGAATAGACTACATAATGAATTTTCCTTTATTTTGGAATCTCCGTTTTTATTTTTATTACTTCTCTTGTTAAAAGTATGCGCATTTTAAGTCCAAGTTCTATATTTTGTTAAAAGTGTTTAAAGAGTGCTGCAGGATGCATGAATTAACTTGTAAGGAGAAATTTTAGAAATATTTTCTCATTTTGTGTACATAGACGTTTTTAAAAGGTCTGGACCATGATGTGTAAAAATGCAAAAAAAAAATGAAAACTTAAGAAGTACCTATATTAAAGTATGTTTTCGATAGACAAAGTGTTTTACTATAAACTAGCTGTTACCCGCGACCTCGTCCGTGTGTTTTTTGCATACAACCCTAACCCTTTTCTAAAATAAAAGTAGTTTAAGTTACTTCTAATAATATCAGCTACCGGCCAGGGATGTTACGTCAAAATCAGTCCAACCGTTTCTGAGACCAAGTGGAACAAACAGACCAGACATACTCATGTATTTTTTTTTACAATTCGTTTTTTTAGTATAACCATCGTTTATAGTTTCATTTGCATTTAGTAACAAGCTGTAATTTCGACATTACAAACAGACATTTCAATTTTATTTATGTGTATGTATAGATATAGATTATTTTCTTTCGTTTCGATAAAAATTGTAAAAGCCGGCGCACATTAGGGGAAGTAAAGCTCAGCATGTTTCACTGCTTAGCTATCAAACAGTTGTTACCACTGAATAGCAAAACCAAGTGGTACTGCTCATGCAGCTTTCCCGCGCATTTTCACAACTATGCGCAAAATATGTAAAATAATGCACTTTCCTCAGTTCTAATAAGTTTATATTTTGTATGGACAGAGGACACATCAAGCTACCCCAATCTGAATAAAAATTTCTGTGATAGTTTTTCAATTATATTACAAAAGAAAAAGGTTCATGTTCAATTGGGAAAATTTGACAGTTTGAGACAGCTTGATATGCTGGCGTCTGTCCAACAAATTCATTATTTCTCTTTTTTAAACAAATTCCTCACAAAAGAACTTTGACGAGAAGGTATTTCTGATTGGGCCCTTCCACTTGTTTTATCTATGATGTGGTTGCTACCCTAGACCCCGAGGGCATCGAAGCGACTTGAGGCGAAGGGTAACGTGCAGGAAAGCTCTGGCCAAACTAACCTGATGGGGGAAGAAATTCGCTCGTGTTGGTTGTGTAATATATATATAATTATATATACGGTCAATTTCAATAAAGTATTTCAATCCGCGATCTGAAACTGCTCGTTTTGATTCGCTCTCTTCAGGTTACAATCAAATATGGATTTCTATATTAGGATCGAGAACGTTACTGAAATTGGCCGTAAGACAAGCTTGTATAACGGTAAATAGACTGGTGTGAATAGTCTATCATATAATATACATCTAATAAAAGACTTCGTAATCAAAGATTTCTAATAAATCACGCAACCACGTGTCTTATCCCGTACAGGATTAGGCTTAGGCCAGTGCTTTACGCAATTCGCGCGCATCCTGTCTTTTTTTCCCTTTTCGCAAGTAACATATATATATATATTTTTTTTATTCCCCGAAAGAGTCGAACCAACTAAGGCTGCTCTTCCACCAGAGATGAGCTAGGCAGCTAAGCAGTGAGGTCAAAGCTATGAAGCTATGTCGCCGTTTCTACTAATGCTAAGTGGTGTCGCGTAGCGGGTAAGATGTGCTATGAAGCGGTGCTGCGCGAGGAAGATGCACGACTCGAGCTTACTACGTTGTATATCGTGTAGGTACTTTGCTCTGCACATAGCTACACTACTCGTGCATTGACAACATGCCCCTTCGCGGCCCTCCGGCCGCCCCCCAGCATCCCAAGCTCCAATATAAAAAAAAACATAGCTTCGTTGAACCCTTTTCCACCAGTGCTTGCTAAGCTATAAAGTAGAACAATCCTATTGGTGGTACTGCAACTCATCCGTAGCTCAGCAATGTAACGCATCTGAAAAGATGGAAAGGCACCCTAAATGCGCAAGATATGGTAGTAACGCAACGCGTCACCCGTTACCATCTCTAAAGGAAAGCTTCGCGGACACTTTCAAATATTTGATAAAATAATAGCTGGTAGACAGTTAGTTAATTTACTTTTACTTATTAGGTATGTCATAAAACAAAACTTATTTCAACAAAATTTTGAAACTTTTTGAATCTTAGTTGTGTATTTTATAAGCTTTTTGTTAGATCTTCTGTCGAGTAGCGCAGCAACAAAACGTTATTTCGTTCGAAAGCTTACTAAAATATTTTAGGAATAAACCATACTTAATATGAAATAAAGTATTTACTATACTTCGCTATGTTTTCGGTTTTATTAAACCCTATTTATAATTTTAAATATCATATTGCATTTTCTCATTTTACATGATAAATTTACATATTATTTAAAAGATTTTCAATTCTATTACAAGT
Source organism: Phlogophora meticulosa (assembly GCA_905147745.2). NCBI lineage: Eukaryota > Metazoa > Arthropoda > Insecta > Lepidoptera > Noctuidae > Phlogophora > Phlogophora meticulosa. The sequence continues at coordinate 11,369,648 of LR990537.1, read as the reverse complement.
TTCTAAACGAAAATAATTTTAGTCATTCGACTCTCACTTAGCATCGAGTTTTGATCGATTTACCGCGCAGTTAAATCGGTTACTTTCTTTGGGCTATCCTTTTAGTAACAGCAAGAAATATTTGGAACAAAATACATTCTCAACTTTATTGTAGATAAAAAAAGCACACTCTTGGTTTTATAACAATCGCCAGGGCTTGCTAAATAAAATAATTTTGATTCAATGAAATAGAAATATGAAATTCACTAATTAGCTTAATCGATCATAACGTTCATTTTACTATGTTTCGATTGTTTTTAGATTTTACCCTCATTAATGTCAATCGAGTTTCTGATTGCTCAAACTGACATCGTGCGGTGCTGAATACACATCCCAGGGCATTGAGGACATCCCTATTCCTCAGTATTGTTACGCCCCTTTCGTCGTGTCAAAAGTGTGTTTGCATTGCAAGTTTTAATACATTTTCTACTATTTTATGCTGTACTTAAATACTGTTTTGCTACATTATAGTAACTTTATTTTGTTTTCATATTATAATTATTAATTTCCGTGTAAATTTACTTCTTTATGAGTATTCGGTGCCGCAAACTGGCTGTCAAATTCACCTGATATTATCGATTTTCTAGGTCGGGTGTATCAAAAAAATAGAGTTTTCTCCATCAGAGTATAGTAAAATTAGATTAAAAGACCGTGTAAGTAGTTAAGATGACCGACTCAAAGTATTTTACGACGACGAAGAAGGGCGAAATATTCGAACTAAAATCAGAGTTGAACAGTGATAAAAAGGAAAAAAAGAAGGAGGCTGTGAAAAAAGTAAGTTCTATATACCCATTTTCTTTTAAAAACCACACCTCTAAATAGTTTTTGGTATATAATAAAGCAACGATAAGTAATAGGTGAACTATCGCTCTTAAATGATTGTTGTCTAAATTGACCACAAACCAACTGTCATTGATTATTCCATACAATGATCAAAAGCATACGTAATTGGCTACATTTCCTAGCTGGACCAATTCTGTTATCTTCATAAGTTAACATACACTATGCAATAGACAGTTTCTGCTAAAAAATACTGTTATGTATTGCATAAGAGTTCTTATTTTTTACATTTTAGGATAATCCAGCTACCCCACAGTTGCTTTTCCTTTTTCTTAGATAATAATGTAGGAATTATAGGTAATCATTGATCTATCTTTTAAGGAGTTATTGCTTTGTCTTGATCTAGAGTACTGATTGGAGAATATAAACTTACTACTGCTGAGCATGAGCTTGTGGGTTCAATTCCTGGGTCAAGCCAAGGTCTTATTTCATTTTTCTATCTGTAAATTCTCTGTAATAGCCCACACTCTGGATTTGTGCCAGGTTGACGGCAATAGGCTCGCCCCCTATTACATGGGACATAACCATAACTGGCAAAATGTGAGATTATGTTATGTTAAACTAACTCTCCAATAGGTTTTACTGAACCTTATTGGTAATGAGGTTACAGTGTAATGACACATACCCACTTTCCAATTAATAATTTATTTGCCGGAGATTTTAACATCTTCTCTGCCGGTAGATCAAATGGGAGTACAGGTACGGTCACCTGTATCCTATGTGTTAGGAAAGTAATTAATCAGCTTTTTTACAATCCAATTTATATCTAAACTCAAAAAATACTTTTCTAATAGGTCATAGCCTCAATGACCGTCGGCAAAGATGTGTCGGCACTCTTCCCTGACGTGGTAAACTGTATGCAGACTGACAACTTAGAGCTGAAGAAACTTGTCTACCTGTACCTGATGAACTATGCTAAGTCTCAGCCCGATATGGCTATCATGGCTGTTAATACATTTGTCAAGGTATGTACTGTGGTATTATACGTAGTTAGGTGTTGAGTGTGAGTGTGCGAGTTTATTCAGGAAATGTTATGTTTTGATCTTGAGTGTCTATAATGTAGGAGCGTGTTACCAAGAGAATATTTTGTGCCAACGACACTTCCCGCTCAAAGATTTAAAAAAGATGTAGTTGCGTGGTGTGATTTGATTTTTGATCCGTGTTTAGATGTATCTCTGGGTAACAATTTCAATGCTAACTTTTATTGTTATGGATTGATTTTTTAATAACTAGAGGTGGTCCATTCGTAGATTTTTAGTTTATTTAAAAGATGTTTTTTTTTAATTTCTGCAATTATTGTGTGGTCTATGTGTGATTTACTAATGACGTTAATACATAATAGTGGTTAGAGTATTATTTTTCTCAAGCATAACCTCTTCTGAATATCCTTCCAAAAATTTTCATATTAAGAATCTGCATGGGTTAAAATTCTAATAAAATTCAGTTATGGAGTCAAGTAACATTTTGAAATCATATTCGAGCATGGGATTACAAAATATCGTCAATATTACAAAAGAAAGAAGAGAATTTTCTAAATTAATTGTTTTAGTGTCTTAAAATTAACATAATTTAATAACTACTGTTTGTAGTTATTTTGTGTGTGTGACATGTATTTTTTATCGTTTTTTAATGTCTACTGTACCTATTATGATGGGTGGAAGGATCTACCAACATACCAGCTTGTTAAGGTAACAATATGATCCAGAAAAACTAAAATCAATTCATCTGATTGTAGATTTACACATTGATGTTGAAAAAATATTGAAATTTTTGTAAAATTCTTTGATTCAGAAATAATTTTTGGTGAAATTTCTGTCAGACAGCAAGTATCATAAATAAAATATGTAACATCATAATTTCAGCTTAAACCTTAAATTTTTGGTGTGAAGGAACACTAAAGAAATTTGTATATTTTTCCGGATAACATAAATATAAGGAAGATTGCTAAAACTTAAATCTTTTAAATAATCTACTATCGTACATTTTATATTCTTGAAAAAAAAAATCAAATCATATTAATGTAACCCTATGTCAAAAATTGGGTTGTAAAACAAAACTGTCTAACAGCAATTTTATATACTATTAATTAAATTAGCACTCAATATCCCGATGAAACCACCCTGCATGCAATAGGAAAATTATATATTGCATGATAACTTATATCACAATATAAACCCAATATTTTATACTGACCCTATCACTGGCACAAGAAATGTGTAAATCTACATTATCTCTATCGAAAACCAGGAAAAAAAATAACCTATTATGTATGAAAATAAATCCATGCCTCATACTTTAATTATGAATAGAAGCACATCGGCTATTATTTTCTTATATTATCCTATATTTATTATGCAAGGGAAACCATTTAGTCTGCCACGAGATGGAAGGTAGTACCAAGATTTTCAAATTCAAATACTATTGAACTCTCTGGATAAATTTATTTATTTGATATACTGCCTGTAAATAGACTGTTTGTATTGTAAATTGTGAAAACCATTTTGTATTTGAGTGCTAAAGATCCAAACGAGGAATCTGCAAAAGCCTATACTAAAAAAATATATATTTACCTTGATCATCTTACAAATAGGTCCTAAAATAAAAAATGTTGGAGGAAATGTTGTATAAAAAGAAACTTAGCCCTCGTCTGCACGGGTGCTTTTTTATCGCGAGTTTTATTATCTGCGCAATTTTTCAAAGTAGTGTGCTTTTACTGCGCTAGTGTTGACTCTCAACGCCGATTGTTGACAACGCGCGTCTTTTTAACGCCGCTAGCAAAACGCCCGTGCCATGGGGCCTTACCCTGATCAAATGATTTAAAAGCAACATCTGAAATTGTTTTGGTATTTATGAACTTTAGTAGGCTAGTAGTAGCATGTTAGTACTTAGTCTGTTTGAATTAAGAAAAAAAACTAATAATAACCGAACAAGTTATTTGAAAAACAGCAGAAATCAAGGTTTCCCTTCCATCGCTTCTAGTAAAATGGCTTCAGTATGATTGATGTGTTGCTTTTCTTTTCTTTTTATACACAATACCGACACAAACCACGTTGACACCTGCAGGACTGTGAGGATTCGAACCCCTTGATCAGAGCGCTAGCGGTCCGCACCATGGGTTGTATACGAGTGGACAAGATCACTGAGTACTTGTGTGAGCCGCTCCGCAAGTGCTTGAAGGATGAGGACCCGTATGTGAGGAAGACTGCTGCCGTCTGTGTTGCCAAGCTCTATGATATTTCTTCGAGTATGGTGGAGGATCAGGTAATCTAAGCAAAATGTATTTTTTATCATAATATTTTTTAATTAATTGTTTCAAAATCCTATTTCAAGGGGGCTCGTGGTTAATTAATAGCACAGTAAGCAGCTGCACGAGTAGATCTCTTTAATGTTAAGCTACGCTGAGATCGGTCCGTGGTTTTATGACCGTATATCATATACCGAGACCCCTTCCTGCCTTGAAAATCACTTTGATCCGTTGGTCTGTCATTTGTAGATCTTCCAACAGTCATTACGTGTCGGATAGTCAGAATACCACTAGTCTGACAACTAATCTTATCAAGGGTTATCGTGTTACTTAGTAAGTGCCTGGGTAGTCAGATGGACAGGCGCTCCAAGTAAAATACTGGTTTTTAGCTGCATACGGTTAGACTGGATTACTATTCTCATCAAAATAACATTTATATTCCATATTCCCAGGGTTTCTTGGACCAACTGAAGGATCTGCTGAGCGACTCCAACCCGATGGTAGTGGCGAACGCAGTCGCTGCGCTGTCGGAGATCAATGAGGCCAGCGTGTCCGGACAACCTCTTGTGGGTAAGTTGAGTACTATTCAATATATTTTTTAGATGGAGTATTATAGTCCATATAGCATTTTTTTTTTAACGGACGTACAATACGATGCGCAAATAGGCCGGAGTTATCACGCAGTGGGAGCCAGAAGATGGCCATCATTGCCGAGGGAGGCATAAAAACGCGACGTTTCGTAATGACTTGATCCGTTGATGGGAGATTGGTCGAAGAAAGCGACACATAAGGAAGAGTAATTTTATCCCATATATTTTTTCTGAACTAGAACTAGTTCGGCTAAAATGACAAAATACCACCAAGATAAACGTTTTAGCTCCGAATCTATCTGCAAATAAATCTCTGTATAATGTCATAAAAGTCTTCTTCAAACTATTCTTCCCACACTATCCGTTTATTATGCTAAATAAAGCCGACTATACGTAAGCTTATTAGTAAAAAGCTTCCAATTATGTAAAAGCATTTCTGGCGTTTCTCCAAAAATGTGTAAATAGTCACCAAACTTGCCAAAATTAACCCACAAATTCATCTCCAATAAATTTTATTTGCAGAAATGAATGCACCTACCATAAACAAGCTGCTGACAGCTTTGAATGAATGTACGGAGTGGGGTCAGGTGTTCATACTAGACGCGTTGTCCAACTACTCGCCGAGGGACGCGAGGGAAGCTCACTCCATATGCGAGAGGATCACCCCTAGGCTGGCCCATGCAAATGCTGCCGTGGTCCTGTCGGCCGTCAAGGTAATTTATACTTTAAATATTTGTCTCACAAGCCAATAAAACTAGCCATAATTCTAATAGACTTCTACGTCAATAGTGCTAACAAATCGCCTCAGAAAAAGTGTGAGCAATTCATGCATTGTTCATTCAAAGTAAATCCCATTTTAACGGTTATCACGAGTAGTCAGAAGCTCGAAACTCTGACAACTGGCCTTACCAAGGGGTACCCTATTACTCGGTAGCTGGGTTATAAAGGTCAGATAGGCGATTGATCCATATATACTGGTATTCGGCTGCATCTGTTTAGGCTGGATCCGCCACCTACATGGTTGGGAAAAGGCTAGGCAGATGGTGATTCAGAGTTCAGTTCCCGTGTCTTAAAACTAAAGTCGTTTTAGAAATACTCTTGACACGCCGTCTTCTACTGTAAGTGCAATATGTCTAGACGACACGATTGGCGCAGTGGTTGAGCCATCGGCTGCTGCGCCGCGTGTTGTGGGTTCGATCCCCGCACGGAACAAATATTTGTATGACCTACAGGTAGTTGTTCCGGGTCTGGCTGTTTGTGTATGTGAGTTTAAATGTTTGTAAACGCACCCACGATACAGGAGAAATTCCTAGTGTGGGGCAACGTTTTAAAAAAAAAAAAAAAAAAAAAAAAAAAAAAAAAAAAAAAAAAAAAAAAAAAAAAATAGGATGATTTTGTTTCTTTTGTATTGGCATAGGCAATTGATAAAATACCATAAGAAAACCATTTAAACTTTTAATCACATAAGCAATTACAATTAAATTATTCTATGGTATATATTTTTTTGGAATGGGCATTTTCCCAGTTTAACTTACAGGGTTATTAACTGTTTAACCGAACTAAAAAAAATATTCTTGACAAATTCTTCATCCGCAGGTCCTAATGAAGCTGATGGAGATGGTTTCGGACGACACGGAGCTCGTCAGCACGCTCTCCCGGAAGCTAGCCCCCCCTCTCGTGACGCTACTCTCTGCTGAACCGGAAGTGCAGTATGTGGCGTTGAGGAACATCAATCTGGTTGTGCAGAAGAGACCGGACATCTTGAAGCATGAGATGAAGGTAGGTTTGAGCGGAAAAACTGACAGTTTAACTGTAGGATTTCAATTGATCATGATTTTGTGTGTTTATTTATATAGGTAACTTAAAAGTTGATACTCCCGTGCATGTTTAATTGCATGAAACAAATTAAATTTCACTGTGGATATTGATATATCCATGATAACAAAGAAGAAATTAAACGTTTTTATTAAAAAGGTCATCATGGCCAGTTTTAGGTTCAGGTCTTGTGCATGAGGTTATGGGTTCAAACCTGGGCAAATACAAATGTGACTTTTTCATTTCATTTGTACTTTCAAAGTTTACCTTGGACATTACTGTTATTGGTGAAGGAAACATCGTAAGGAAACCTGGACTGATATAAGTCTGAAATCGCCAACCCGTCTTGAGCAAGCGTGGTAATTAATGCTCGTGCCTTCTCCTTATGAGAAGAGGCCTTTGCCCTGCAGTGAAACAGTAACATTCTGGTATTATTTTATGTTAAAAAGGCTTGGCGTGGAGGGCACGCTCGTGCGTTTATGCTCTGGCGGTCAAAAGTTTAAGCCTTTGGTCCCAACTGTCATGTAGATCTTTGACAGTCTTTGCGGGTAGCCAGAAGCCAGTGGTTGAGGTCATTAGATACGCAGTAGCTTCATTTCAAATACTGGTATTCATAGGCATCCAGTTAGACTGGAAGCAGACACCAACACTAAACTGGTTTACCATGTAAAATACCAGTATTTTACATGGAGCGACTGCCTATCAGACCTTCACAACCCAGTTACTGGGCAACACGATACCCCTTGGTTAGACTGGTTGTCAGACTTTCGGGCTTCTGACTATCCGTAACGACTCCCAAAGATCTACAAATGACAGCCGGGTCCAACGGCCTTCACAACCCAGTTACTGGGCCACACGAAGGCTAGGCAGATAATGGATGATAATACATAGGTACTATGATTTCACCTCCATATTTTGATCACTAGTAATCACTCATAACCTTTTTTCCAGGTGTTCTTCGTGAAGTACAACGACCCTATCTACGTGAAGCTAGAGAAGTTGGACATAATGATCAGGCTGGCGTCGCAAGCCAACATCGCGCAGGTGTTGGGTGAGCTCAAGGAGTACGCCACCGAGGTGGACGTGGACTTCGTCAGGAAAGCCGTCCGGGCCATTGGCAGGTGTGCCATTAAGGTGAGGAGTCGGCTTCAATGCTATGAGAAATTCCCTTAGATAACCTTAGGTCCCTAGATTAAACTGCAGGTCCGACATCAGGTTATGGCGAAAGAGTCTTGGTAGCCTGCGGATTTTTGCAATCTGCAGCTCAGTATTAAGTAATATGGTAAAAAGATAATGTTTTCACTACCGTTTTAATACACCATTTGAAATATTGGATTCCTTTGGGGTAATTAACTGAATGATTGAGAGATTGTTAATGGCCGCCACGTTGCTCTAGTGGTTGCAAGTTAAATAAAAAATAAAATAAATAAATAAATAATGCTGGACAATCCACACAGCATCATCTAGCCCCAAGCTAAGCAGAGCTTGTGTTATGGGTACTAGATGACTGATATACTTAATACAATACATTACATTACATGGATAGATATTTTTTATTATACATAGCAAATACCCAGAGCACCCGGAACAAATCCTTGTAGATCGTACAAAGATTTGTCCCAGGGCGGGAATCGAACCCGCAACCTCCTGCGTCGCAGGCGGACCTTCGCCCGTTGCGCCACATAGGTCGTCAAATAGTTATATAGTGATAATAGTTACAGCCAAGCATGAGGTACTGGGTTCGATTTGTTGGGCAAAGTGCTATTAAGTTTTCCATCAGAAATTTCTTAATTACATCCCGGAGTCTGGATTTGTGCCCGGTTGATGGCAAAAGGCTCATCCCTTATAACATGATAACTGGAGTGTGTGTACTATAGTTACACCTCTGCCTAACCCTTCGGGAAATACAGGTGTGATGTTAACTAAAGTTTGTTGGTTGGTTAATTAAGCTCACTTTTAATCATGATACATTTGCAACACTCATCATTGTGTAAGTTTGTAACATTTATTTTCGTCCCCAGGTGGAACCTTCAGCTGAGCGCTGTGTATCAACCCTCCTGGAACTGATCCAGACCAAAGTCAACTACGTCGTGCAGGAAGCCATTGTGGTGATCAAGGACATCTTCCGGAAGTACCCGAACAAGTACGAGAGCATCATCAGTACGCTGTGCGAGAATCTCGACACGCTTGATGAACCTGAAGCGAGGGCGTCTATGGTAAGTGATAGAGATTTGTAGCTAAGGTTTTTTTTATGGATGGAGGACCGTTGAGAATCTCATTCGTCATTACCTTGTAAATTACGATGTTGTTCGTTGTTTTTTGGAGCAAAAATCATGGCCAGCTGAAAGGATTTGGGTCAAATATGTCACATTAGTCGTAAAAATTCAAGGTTATGCCTAGGGCTAGGACTAAAGATATTTTTTATCCCGGTAGTACTATATGGTGCATACACAAACACCCAGACCCAGAACAAATACCTGTAGGCCATACAAATATTTATTCCGTGCGGGAATCGAATCCACGACACGCAGCGCAGCAGTCAATCGCTCAGCCACTGCGCCAACCGTACCGCATGTATAAATGTCAGTAATGTCTAAAGTAAATTAAGTTACTAAGTAGAACATACAAATGAATTGAGAAAGTCAAATTGGTACTTGCCCTGATGTAGCCAGAACTTGTAATGTCTTGCATGACAGGAGAGACTGTAACCACTGGGTCATCACAACATTCAAACACACTATAATAATACCAGCCTGTTACTGTCCCACTGCAGGGCAAAGGCCTCTTCTCATACAGAGAAGGCACGAGCATTAATCACCACGCTTGCTCAAGGCGTGTTGGCGATTTCAGACTTATATTAATTATAAGTCCAGGTTTCCATACGATGTTTTTCTTCACCGATGTCAGTGATGTCCAAGATTTATTTATTTATTTAAGATAAACTTAGAAAGTACATATGAATTAAAAAAGTCACATTTGTACTTACCCAGGTTTGAACCCATAACCTCGTGCACAAGAGGCGAGGCCTTAACCACTGGGCCATCATGACATTTTTCAAATACACTAATTACAAAATAATTTATTTTTACCAGGTATGGATCGTAGGCGAGTACGCTGAACGTATCGACAATGCTGACGAGCTGCTGGACTCCTTCCTTGAAGGCTTCCACGATGAGAATGCGCAGGTAAAACATTCACCTTGTTCATTAATTAATGTCTTCTTCTTCCATACATCTCTACTTTCCTTCATCTCAAAAGTCCCCTCCTTCCTAGCCATACCATCTTTCACACAATCGATTCATCGTTTCTTGTAACCCTCCACATTCATACTGAAAATTTTAATGTACTGTAATATTTATTAACGAAGCAACAGACCAGATATATTTCCAAACAGAATAACATTCTTTAGCAAAATATTTCCCAAGACTCATGGATCGGTTTTAACACTTATTGTACCATATTTATAAAATATTTTGTCCAAACTCAATAAAAAAAAGAAGCTAGTTCACAGGAAGTTCCATAAATTATATTAATCAGTATTTCAATGTGTTGGTTAAAATTATCTAATTAATTATATTGTATGCAGTGGATTTCTTTCTACTCATTAAAATATCAATATCAAACCGATTAAGCACTGCACATGTCACACCCGGCGTATGCCTACTTGGAGTTGCCAGTTGCTAACATATTACAATTTAGTACCTGGATGTCCGAGCTTTGATCGGATAAAACGACGTTTTCTAAAAATGAAACCTAGCTAGATAGATTTATCGCCCCCGAAACCCACTGCATACTAAATTTCATAATAATCGTTGCAGTTGTTTCCGAGATTCAGATTATATATGTATATACATTTTGACGACCGATGTGGCGCGGCGGGCGAAGGTCCGCCTGCGACGCAAGAGGTTGCGGGTTCGATTCCCGCCTTGGGACAAATGTTTGTACGATCTGCAAATATTTGTTCCGGGTGTTCTGGGTATTTGCTATATATAATAAAAAATATCTATCTATGTAATGTATTGTATTAAGTATATCAGTCATCTAGTACCCATAACACAAGCTCTGCTGAACTTGGGGCTAGATGATGCTGTGTGGATTGTCCAGCAATATTTATTTATTTATTATTTATACATATATACAGGAATGACTAGTTTGAAGGTATAAGATAATAATGCCATTATATGTATGATAACAGAATCTAACTGCATTACATCTACCCAGGTCCAACTGCAACTGCTGACGGCTGTCGTGAAGCTGTTCCTCAAACGTCCCGCGGACACGCAGGAGCTGGTGCAGCACGTGCTCAGTCTCGCCACGCAGGACTCCGACAACCCCGATCTTAGGTGACACTTCATTTTATATAGGGCAACATCAACCTAGTTAAAAAAAACTTGTTTGGCGTGTCAAACCAATTTACAGAAATACTTAAATATAGAAGAACTTAAACCAGCTAGTAAGATCAGCTACATACATAATATGTTTCATTTTCATTGACGGTGTTGCAATGGCTGAGCGATTGGCTACTGCGGTGTGTGTCGCGGGTTAGATTCCCGCACGGAACAAATATATGTATGGCCTAGCGATCTCTAGGTAGGGATTTATATATGTTACTAGCTGTCCCGGCGAACTTCGTACCGCCTCAATAGTTAAGTTACACTGCCATCTGTTAGAAATGTATGGAACATTATAGGAAAACATTTAATTCGCAATAAAAATAATATTGAGGTCAGTAATCGAAATAAAAACTGTCCTATGTGTCCACCAAAACACACACTGTGTGCAAAATTTTATTAAAATCAGTTCAGTAGTTTAATGAGTCCATAGCGGACAAGCGACGTGACACGTAATTTATATATATTAAGATTGAAATCAGCCGTTACATGAGAATACATTTTGAAAGTATGACAGCTGTTCCATCTTTCTTAAAATGAGCCCTAAATAGAATGAAATTTAATTCTCTAGCTAATAAGTCATTCCCATCTGCAGGGACCGTGGCTTCATCTACTGGCGTCTGCTGTCCACGGACCCCGCGGCCGCTAAGGAGGTGGTGTTGGCCGACAAGCCGCTCATATCGGAGGAGACAGACTTGTTGGAGCCGACGCTGTTGGACGAACTCATCTGCCACATTAGTTCGTTGGCTTCTGTCTATCATAAGCCGCCCACCGCTTTTGTTGAAGGTAAGGAAACAGCTGGTTAGGAAGACAGATATTATTTTAGTTAAGTGCGTTTATCACCCCAATTTCCCCGAATGATGGGCAGAGGTGACATAGTTGTGAAAAGGCTTAGGATGATGACAAGACTGTGTATTTCTCAGCATGAATTGTTTACAGTTATCTTAGCACCTTTTCATTTGGCTGCAGTTAAGCGATTGGTACATTGCACTGCATCAGGAGCGTAGCGCATGAGTGCGTGTTCCTACGTTGTTTGCGAGTATCTGTGTTTGTATTGAAAACACGCGTAGTGCAACACACAGAAAACGCATTCACGCGCAGTGTTCGTCGTTCGTCACCACGCACCCGGCTGTTGCGATGCGGTGCAGTGTGCCAATCGCCTAATTGTATCATAATTTTGCCCGTTTTTGACATGGCTTGGCATGGCGAACGGCATGACGATCTGTCATGTCGTCATACCTTCGCTATGCCACCGCTCTCGACTCCCTTTTGTGTTTGCACGCGCATACTATACACTCCGTTGCTCGTGGGTACGAGCTGCTTACTATATACTAAGCTACTACTACCGTGTTGGTCGCAGGTCGCGGCGCAGGAGTCCGCAAGTGCCTGCCGGCGCGCGGAGGGTCGGCCACCAACGATGACGTCAGCGCACCGCAACCCACCGTCATACCCAACCAGCTGCATAATGTACGTATTTTATATCCAGTATATTTTACTACTTATTTCATAGTTACTGGCACCTCACGGAACGGCAATGTATTTATAGGTGAAAAATTATAATACAACCTAATGTCATCAATTTATAGTTTATATTTCTATAACAATGGCCGCGCCATGCTTGTGAACACCACAGCTTGTTACTAAATGACGTCAGTAGTTAAATAAATAATGCTGGACAATCCACACAGCATCATCTAGCATCAAGCTAAGCAGAGCTTGTGTTATGGGTACTAGATGACTGATATACTTAATACAATACATTATATAGATTGATATTTTTTATTATACATGGCAAATATCCAGAACACCCGGTTTTTGGTGGTGGTTTCTTTAAAAAATACTATGAACTACAAAGTTACTGTTGCAGTCGATAAAAATCTGCGTAAATATTCATCCTGACTATGGATGCCTATATTGTGGTCCAACACGTACTTGGCCAGTTTTTAGAAACAACCCCCTGCGATGCAGTAAGATTTATGATTTTAAACAACGATTTTTTGTTCAGGAGTCCTCCCTTATCGGCGACCTGCTATCAATGGATATCGGCGGCCCGCCTCCCGCGCCCGCACCTACCTCAAACCTGGACCTGCTGGCCGGAGGACTGGACGTACTTGTGAGTATCGCCCTGTTGTTGTTTTTGAATTAAATACTTTGTAATATTATCAATAGGGAATATTATAGTGTCCAAAAAATCTGTTTAGTCCGGTAGTTGGATTACTCAAAAATACTGGACATGTATTTTTTCTTTTGTCACATAAACCAATAATGAGGACGATTTAGTGCGTTGAAATTGCGCGTGACGTCACGCCGTGCTACACTTTTATCGTAACAGTGATGTCACAAGCCCCTTCTCCTGAACTTAGATGTGCTATATCATTGTCACTTTTTATTGATTTGAGTAAGTAAAAAATACGTGTCCACTATTTTTTGGTATTCTAACTGACGGACTAAATAGACTTAATATACTTTTACCTAGGTCACATCCCTATTATAAAACTATGATTTGTTAAAACCTTCTTAGAATCTCAGGCCTCAGGAAGTAGCTTCCATATTTGTCTATCGCCATAATTTTATTGTAACCAGTGACATATTGTTAAATCAGATTTTTTTCCCATCAGGGGCTACCCTTGGTGTCATTTAGGCACCAGTTTCTCACATATATACATTGTTATGTCACAAAAATAATAAGTCTAGGCTAAGTGTTATTTCTGATGAATAATAAATACTTTTATTATGTATGTCCCTCTCTAGCTGGGAGGAGGTCCCGAGCCGGCCACAACGTCAGGCACCACGGGCCTGCTGGGAGACATCTTCGGTGTGACGACCGCGCCCGCCTCCTACGTACCTCCCAAACAGTGCTGGCTACCTGCTGACAAAGGAAAAGGTTCGTTGAACACATGTCTGTAAGAGATATTATCCTGTAGCTAGCCTAGAGTTCTGATTGAATCCCAATGATGTAAATAAACTTGTCTCCTATTTATGTGTAGATAGTTTAAGACGCGTAGCATGACAACCATAGAGACGGGTCGGGGACATTGCTGTGGTTGGCGTATACCTGTCCCCGAACAGAACTCTCGCCGATCTCCATATCTCCCTTATGGAGCTGAATGCCGTCGTCGCTGGGTTTGGTTCCCTCCCCGTGGTCGTCTGCGGGGACTTCAATGCCAAGAACTTGGCTTGGGGTTCCCGGTACATAGACCAGCGGGGTCGGATGGTGGAGAACTGGGCTCTGGAGTCAGGCCTGGTCGTCCTAAACCGGGGTTCTGTCCCCACGTGTGTTCGGATGCAGGGCGAGTCAGTGGTGGACATATCGTTCGCCAGCCCTGCTCTGTCACTGCGTGTCGTCGATTGGCGCGTCATGGAGGGGGTGGAGACGTACTCAAATCACCAGTACATTCAGTTTGACGTCTCCGCCCAGACCTTGATAGCGCCGGTCCGGCAGACACCGTGTGGTCCACGTTGGGCGCTGAAGCAGCTGGACCGGAAGCTCCTCCTGGAAGCCGCGATGGTACAGGCCTGGGTGGAAGCACCGGACACGCCTGTCGACATAGACGTCGAGGCAGAGTGGTTCCGGGAGGCCATGTCGCAAATCTGCGACGCGGCAATGCCCCGAGTCCGGCCAGGACGTGCCCGGCGCCAGGTGTACTGGTGGTCGCCGGAGATCGTGGCACTGCGCAGTGCGTGCAATGCCGCGCGGCGCCGGTACGCCAGCCACTGCAGACGCCGCATCCGCCCGCCGGATGCGGAAGCCAGAGAGGCGGAGCTGTACGAGGGATACACAGTGGCGAAGCGCACCCTCCGAGCGGAAATAAAGCGGGCCAAGTTGGAGGACCGCAACGTGTGGCTCGGGACTCTGAACGGAGACCCGCGGGGACGCCCCTACAAGGTGGTGCGGGACAAACTCCGCCCCTGGGCTCCCCCATTCACGCAGAGTCTCCGGCCCCAGATTGTGGAGGGTGTGGAGAGCACTTTGTTCCCTGCGCGAGGGGAACACTCTCCCCCGCTCATGGCTCCGCCACCAGCGGTGTCTAACGTGGATCACGATGGCGACGACGATGACAATGCTCCAGAGGTGACAGAGGTAGAGATGAGTGTGGCGGTACGAAGGCTGAGTGCCAAGAATACCGCCCCAGGACCCGACGGCTTGCCTGGTAAAGCCTGGGTTCTGGCCATGGAGGCTGGTCCTTATCGCGAAGCCGGGGCGCCCTGCGGATTATCCATCCGCGTACCGGCCCATTGTGCTGCTCGACGAGGTGGCCAAGCTCTTTGAAAGAGTAATTGCAGACCGCCTTGTCGTGCACCTAACACGGGTGGGGCCGGACCTGGCGGACGGCCAGTTCGGCTTTCGTGGGAGGCGCTCCACGGTGGACGCCATCGTGCGCGTGCGAGCTCTCACGACGGGGGATGCGGTGTCCCAGGGCAAGTGCGTCGTGGCGGTGTCGTTGGACATTGCCAACGCCTTCAACTCCCTGCCCTGGAGTAGCATTAGGACTGCACTCCGGTATCACCGGGTGCCTGACTACCTCTGTCGCGTGATCGAGGCCTACCTGTCGGACAGGTATATATCTACCCTGGTCACCAGGGAGAGTGGAAACGGCGAGAGATGTCGTGTGGTGTTCCGCAGGGTTCGGTACTAGGACCGCCCTTGTGGAACATCGGCTACGACTACGTGCTGCGCGGCGACCTCCCTGACGGGGTCAGCGTGGTCTGCTACGCAGACGACACGCTGGTCCTAGCGCAAGGGGAGTCGTACCAGGCGGCGGTCGAATTAGCGACACGTGGGGTTGCGATAGTCGTTGATAGGGTCCAGCAGTTGGGACTCGAGGTGGCGCTGCACAAGTCTGAGGCCATGTGTTTTCACGGCCCGCGAAGCGCACCGCTTCGGCGTTCCCAATTAACGGTAGGAGTTCACATCGGCGTCGGGTACACGATGAAGTACCTGGGACTCGTCCTCGACAGCCGGTGGACTTTCGAGGAGCACTTCCGACGTCTGGCTCCCAAACCTTGGGGGTCCAGACTCTACGCAGGCATCGTCCGGTCCAAGACCCTTTATGGGGCGCCGTCACTGCGAAAGCGACCGGCGGCCCAGCTGAACGCGTGCCAGAGGGTCATGGCCATACAGATGGTGCGGGGATACCGCACGGTTTCCCGCGAAGCGGCGAGCCTCCTTGCTGGCCAGCCACCATGGGATTTGGAAGCAACAGGCCTTGCACACATGCACGATCTGCGGGTATAGATGCAACGTCGGGGCGAAACTCCACTGCCGCGGCATGGCGGGCAGAGTTCCGGCGGGGTCTCATGGTAGAGTGGCGGCAGCGACTGTCGCAACCCAGTGCTGGGCACGCCATAATTATGGCGGTAAGTCCCCTCTTTGGGGCTCGGGTAGAAGAGATGTCAAGTTGAAAAGAAAGAACGTTGTCTATTCTTGGTAGAATATCTCTATTCTTGGTCATGCTACGCCGTGCTGGAATGGGGAGGACATAGTTTTATGACAATACCGATATTAACCCGGACATAGTCGCGAGCAATAGCTAGTACTAAATGATGATAAAGAGTTAAAGAATAGAATTACATAATAAGGTGATGGGATTCACAAGCATATTGTTTTAGAGTGCGCGGGTCAGATTTATTAATATAATATGAACTCACAGGTCTCGAAATCTGGGGCACCTTCACTCGTCAGAACGGCCAGCCGCGCATGGATATGACTTTCACCAACAAAGCGATGCAGGCCATGAGTGGGTTCGCCATACAACTCAACAAGAACAGGTGGGTGACACACTATTATCATCGTATCATATATCATTTTGCCATACCTACTACTGACGACCAAAGTGGCGCAGCGGGTGAAGGTCTGCCTGCGACGCAGGAGGTTGCGGGTTCGATTCCCGCCTTGGGACAAATGTTTGTATGATCTACAAATATTTGTTCCGGGTACTAGATGACTGATATACTTAATACAACACATTACATAGATAGATATTATACCTGGAACAAATATTTGTGGATCGTACAAACATTTGTCCTAAGGCGGGAATCGAACCCGCAACCTCCGCGTCGCAGGCGGACCTTCGCCAGCCGCGTCACATCGGTCGTCAATTGCAACCAACTGAAAGTAATCTCTAACTCCCGACCTGTGAGATACTTATAATTGCGTAGTTCCTGTAGCAATCTGTAGTTAACATGGCGGGATTACCTCATCCATAAAATGTTTGTTCCAGTTTCGGCGTGTTCCCGTCGGGCGGGCTGAGCGTAGGCGCGGTGGCCGCCGGAGCCGCGGCCGACGCGCCGCTCGCGCTGGCCACCAGCGGGCCCGTGCAGCGCATGGAGCCGCTCAACAACCTGCAGGTGTGTACTGTGTAGTAGGGTTCATCATCTGCCTAGCCTTTTCCCAACTAAGGGTCGGCTTCCAGTCTAACCGGATCTTTTACATGGAGCGACTGCCTATCTGACCTCCACAACCCAATACCTGGGCAACACGATACCCCTTGGTAAGACTGGTTGTCAGACTTTTGGGTTTCTGACTACCCATAACGACTGTCAAAGATCTATAAATGACAACCGGGACCTACGGTTTAACGTACTTTCCGTGGCACGGATGAGTCGATGTTACGAACGGTCACCCATCCACAGACTGACCTCGGCAAGCAGAGCTTAACCTAGGATCAACCCGTGCGGCTGTTTTTATTTAGCCACGAGCTCCTCAAAGTTATTGGCGATGGCACATAGAAAACATTCCTGGGATAAAATACGTTTCGAATATTTTGGCATTTAGACCCTTTTTTATTTCCGGTATTCAATTGTAAAAAAATATAGATAACTTTTGGCAGATTTGTTGCAACGAAGGCTTTGCTTGAGTTAACTGTCGATTTTGGTATATATTAGTCTTTATTTTTGGCATATTGCTGTGTTCACATGTGGTGTTATTTAATTTAATCATTTATATTATAATTTTTTTGACGTTTTACCACTGGCACAAAGCATCACTGATCTTACTTACTTAATACTTTATTGCATTCCACAATGTAAAATAAAACAGTTGGTATGTTAAAACATTGATCAATTATGGACCCTGTCGGGCACAGCAAAGTTAAATTAATTGGTGGATTGGAGAGAGGATGGAGAGAGGCGCTTTTTTGTTGATCTTAAACATATCCAATTACAGATTGTATGACAGTTTATAAAATCCCATAACTTATCCACAGGTGGCGATCAAGAACAACGTAGACGTATTCTACTTCGCGTGCCTCATCCCCGCTCACATCCTATTTACTGAAGACGGGCAGCTAGACAAGCGAGTCTTCCTGACCACTTGGAAAGAAATACCTGCTGCAAACGAGGTCCAGCATACACTCTCAAACGTCACCGGCAACGCAGACACCATCGCACAGAAAATGACACTTAACAACATCTATACCATCGCGAAACGAAACGTTGAAGGACAAGATATGCTCTACCAGTCCCTGAAGCTCACCAATAATATCTGGGTACTCCTAGAACTGAAATTGCAGCCTGGCAACCCCGAAGCAACTCTCAGCCTAAAATCTAGAACTGTAGATGTCGCCTCCTGCATATTCCAAGCCTACGAAGCTATATTGAAGTCGTAGATTCGTAATCTCACAGATTTCTATGTATATTGTTGGTCTAAGAAGTTATGAAAGTATTCCTATGTAAGTTATAAAGACTTGAAATATGTAAATTCCATTATTGATGTATGGTTATGGATGCGCGGTTTTTTACGAGTTTGTCAATAAATGAAATAAATCAGAATTAAAGCTACATTGGTGCCGATTCCTTGACAAGCTTAACTTAATTTAGACTACTTTTATCTCGTTCTCTCTTATTAAAAAAGAAACGGACGGATATTTATAAAAGCTATCAATTTAGAAACTTCCAAACAAACATAGTTCACATTTAAATTTACTTTTTTGTAATTTAAATTACATTTAAAAAAAATAAATCGATATTTGACATACAATGTGACAGTACATAACTGTCGCCGTCCTTTTCTCAAGGTATCTGTCAGAAAGAGATGGCAATTCTCAAATTTAAGTTTAGTTTGTGAACAAGGGAATCGGCGCCATAATTTATTAAAGCAGCTACATTTATCTGGTTATTAATTAAATTAAAAACTGGAAGCATATAATTACAAAAATAAATGAAATATTATTATTATTTAAATTGTTCGCGGAATGAGATTAATAAATGAAATTATATAATATCTTCGAAACTCGGTTGCAAGTGAGAGCGCGTCGTATGGCCATTATTGTTATTATAACTGGCATCGTTTGGTCAAGCAAACGCTGTGTTGTAAGAGGTTATAATAAATGTATGTTATACGCTAAACTGTTTTACTACAAAAGAAATCTGCCTCGCCTATTCCTAACCATGTTGGGGTTGGCCTCTACTCTAACCTGATGCAGCTGAATAACATATGAATAACATAGAATAATATTTTACATGGAGCAACTGCTTATCTTGTATGACTATAGTTATTCTAAATTGCTTCGCTACGCAAATTCCCGCTATCTCTAAGTCCTCGTACACAATTATTCTTTACTGTATACCATGTGGTTGTAAACCTCAGACATTGACCTTCTAGTCTTTAAATTGCGTTCATTATCCAATGTGCGTTGGGAAATATACCTGATATAGTACGGAAATATCTTCCACAACCCAGTTACTGGGTTATACCCCTCGGGCTTGGCTTACCAAAAATTGAGAATCAGTCTTGGCTGGATATTAGTTTTTCGGGCTTCTTACTATCCGTAACTACTATCAAAGATCTACGAATTACCGCTATGGGATTGCTATGTGCTTTCCGAGGCACGGAGGGCTAGGTATTTCATGGATGGTCATCCATCTATGGACCAACCTCGGCAAGCTTAGCTTAGCCTTAGACCGACCCGTGCGGTGGTTGTTATTTCGCGACAAGCTCGTTTTAATTCAACAACTCAAATGAGAACAGAGTCATTGAAAATGAAGGGGATTTCTCAGACATTTTAAAAGTATATCATTAGATTTTGAACGCAGAAATTAGGAGCGACGACGAATGATTTCAACAATGGGGGTCCAGAATCATGTACCTCAACTCATGGGATCAGGTATCAGGTTGTATGTGGATATTCCTTCCACCCTGTAAATGCCTTTTTTAAGTATACTTTGTTAGCTGTTGCTCAGAACGTAGACTTGGCAGCAATCCGACGAGACCTCTACACCGGCACAATGAGGGGTCCTGAGTTACACGACTAACCGTATAATTTATTTATTTTTATTTATTTATTTATTTTAATACTTTAAGCACACAAATGTACAGAGGCGGACTTAATGCCATAGGCATTTTCTACCAGTCAACCTTTGGGTGATGCAGAGACAAACAGTGGCAGGTGCAATTTCTTAAAAGAAAAGTGAAAAGAAATATATATTTATAAAATATATAATAATTATATATATATGTATATTATAATTCAAAGAACGTGCTACATAAATTCCGAATGGTGCTTGTGGCAATGTGTGGTCCGTCTACTTCTCATTAAATGGGCGCGAGTCTTTATCTTAACCGGACACAAATCCAGACTGGACTGCTAACCAGCTGGAAAAACTGAATAACACTGCTCGACCCCCTGGTCCGTGTTGCTCGGTCTGAGCCCCCTGTGTCCAAGGACCACGCTGACGACTATTAAACCAATGTGCTGGAGGAGGGCAGACACAAGCCAGACGAAAATCCTATTTGAATTCGAACGTGTTGTGTCTCTTTGCTCGCCGTTCCCTATGATCTAGAGTTACATAAGGTACCATGTGGACTGTGCTGTAGGCAAAAATGTAATTGCTGGGAACACCCCACTATTCACAAGAGACAATGCTGGTAAATTGACAGCACGGTGGCTGGGCGATGGGCTGCTGATTGATGCTGATTCGATTCCTGCACGGAACAAATATTTGTGTGGCCTACAGGTAGGTGTTCCTTGTCTGGCTGTTTGTGTATGTGAATTTGAATAATTGTAAACGCACCCACGACAAAGGAAAATTCCTAGTGTAGAGCAAAGATATAAAAACCGCGTGTTAGTTGCCATGCTTGTCAACATCGAGGGGAGGGGAGTAGCACGGATGTCGTACTTTGCAAGTAGATACCTATATGATTTATGAATGATTTAACGGCATGTGATATGGTGACTGTCCCCCCCTCTTTCATCAAGTACGTACGCTCCAACCGCCTTGTTGTCGCACGGGTACATTGCAGAAGGAGAGATGTGCGGCTCATGCAGGGGCCACACCATCGGGAAACGACGGTGATTATCGCGCTGATCGGTGTCAGCCGCAGGGGTAGACTCAAGTTATTGTGATAATTTTACAGCGCATTTTTATGCACATAGTCGATTGACGTTAACGATAACTCGGCTGGCTGTATTTTTTCCAAATCAACGATACTTTACTGCCAAAGACCGCGAATATTATTGCCAACGTTGAAGCGGGGCCGCACTTAAAATCCAAAATTCAGAACGCCTAAGATACCTTGAATTTCTCGAAGAGACGCCTTCCGCTGTCAGAGTAATTTCGACAATACTACATTTTTGCAAGCTATGCAAGTTTTGCTTACAGGTAGAAATTTTTGTTTTTTACCACGGATTCCATATCAGACCCAAATACTCTGTTATTTTCTGAGCGATAAGTATCGACTTCCCCCTTTTTATTCGTTATAGTTCCAAGAATAAATCGAACATCTTTGTAAGTGTCGTTCAGTCTTTTGCTACTGGGAGATAATCCTCGGGAAAACCATAACTCGAATTCCTGAAAATCACGGCGCGGTCTAGTTGGTTGGCGATGCGAACACTATGGCGCTTTCGCCAGGCACAAGTTATTTGTAACTGATTTCGATACAAAAGACGGGAAAAACAACGGTGAGCGGGTGCGACATCCACGTCACACGTGGACACAATATTGCCGGAGGTCTATTTTAAACATTCTACTTTTCGAATAAAATTTGGAACCCGATTTACCGAAATCAACCGAAATTTGGCTTCAAATACCTGTTTCAACTATTTAGATTGAAAATTAGACTTACCTAAATATTTTGTTAGTACCGCCATGATTCTTTTAAAATTCACGTAAACATATTTTATAAAACAGAATTTCACTTGATCGTGGTATTTTCTGTAGACAAGATGTAATTACTTATTAAAACTGCGTGTCTTGGTTCTATTAGGTAAATCGGACCTACTACGGCCAAAAAATAGCTGTCACCGTCTCGTAACACAACTATACACACCACACACACTCATTTCATGCTATCACACCTTTTAAATACCTATTTTAATAAGTGTTGTGTAGGTACTTACTAGTGATAGACTAAGTTTTATGTTTAAAATAATTCCTACAATGTGCTGCAAATTGTAATTAAATTAACATTAGGAGGAAGGCGCCTGTGTCTGTAACACAGTGTATACTAGCACAGACGCAGACGTTCACTCTGTCTCAAATAATGATTGCTCTGTCGTTAGAGAAGATTTTACGAGATAGTGACATTTTTTTCACGTGAAAAGAATATATTTTAATTTAAATTCCAGTTGCTCTGGGTCCATATTGCCCGTAGCCGTATCTTTGGCCCAGTCGAGGATATGTTGAAAACCCTGTTGCATAGCTTCGCTTTGCATTGCCAATGCGCGTAACAGCGCCAAGGAATTTATCGACGGGTAGATGACTATTTTTTTCTAACGACTTGATTTCATCGTATAAACTAAATAATTCGTTTAGATCGGGTTTAGACAAGACGAACATTATAAAAAATGTAATTCCACCCATCTAACATTATTCCAGTTATAGGAGCTCGTGGCTAAATAAAAACAGCCGCACGAGTTGATCGTAGGTTAAGCCACGCTTGCCGAGCTCAGTCTGTGGATGGGTGACCGTTCGTAACATATCGAGACTTCTCCGTGCTTCAGATAGCACGTTAAGCCGTTGGTCCCGGTTGTCATTTGTAGATCTTTGACAGTCGTTACGGGTAGTCAGAAGCCCAAAAGTCTGACAACCAGTCTTAACAAGGGGTAAGACTGGTTGTTGTCCAGTAACTGGGTTGTGGAGATCAGATAGGCAGTTACTCCCTGTAAAAACACTGGTATTCAGCTGCATCCGGTTAGACTGGAAGCCGACCCCAACATAGTTGGGAAAAGGCTAGGCAGATGATGATTACGAAAATATAGAATGGATTTTAACAAATCTAACTGATTGGCGGTAGTAGCAATGACAGCTGGCTGGTAGTCTTTTAACGTGTACCCAAATCAAAGTTAAATAATTGAACATTTGGAGGACCTGAGACAAATTCTGACGACCCTTATGTTACCGGTTGTTCCTGTACCATTCCGAAATCATCACCATAATATCTCGAGTTAGCGAATCATAATTTTCATTTTCATATTGTGAGGGTATCGAACAGTATAAATTTATCAAATCACTGACCTGTTTTCGAAGGGTTTTTGATAATCTTGCTTTGCCCTCGAGGACAATTACTCCTCTTCTTACTCGCCTTCTTCCTCTTACAGGATTTATACACTTGATCAACCTCTAAATCCAGTGTCGATTCACAGGAGTTAACCTTACAAGTAGGTACGCGCCTGTGTATCGTTCCGCCATGCATCGTGATAAAATAAAACTCCAAAGCTATTTTATCTTTACTAATAATCACTTTAAAAATTATTATTAACGTCTTTATGTTCCAAGCATAAACCGAACGCTAATAGCGGTAGCAAAATTTAGATTTGCCGTACTGTAATACGTCATCATCGAGATGTCAAGGAGATTATTGCCAACCCATATTGATGTGACACGGAAACGGAAGACGCTAGAGTCAAATTATGTTTATATGACACCGGAACGGGACTAGAAATAAATGAGATCCAAAGGATTCAACTTTGAAGAATACCTTACATAAAGAAATTTGTGATCAAATTAAGTGTTAAAAATAAAGACAGTGCAATGTAAGAGTAGGATAGATAGTATCTTGTTGCTTGTTATCTCTCTCTCTCTTTTAAAAAGTAAGTGTCATGGCGGATCTTTCTTGTAACTGAACGACTGTGTGCTTATAAATAAAAAACTTATCGTATTAAATTAAGCCTATATTTCATTTATATTTCAACTTTAAGTCCCATGAAATGGGTGCGAGTTTGTTACGTCAACTGGACACAAATCCAGACTCTGGGTTGCAACAATAACCCAGCCTGACCTGGGGGATCCCACACTAGATCAACAAGCCAGTCAGATATTAAGTAACTCAAACAGGTATCACATAGGTTGCCTTCCTGATTCACCTGGTTGCCAAAAATTATAATGATCACAAATTTACTCAAAAGTCAAGTAAGCAACATTTGAAAAGAAGTGGAAGCCTTGTTAGGTAACCCTCGTAATTTTTCCCAATCGAACATGAACCTTATTTTCTAAAATATAAAACTCTCGTGTAGCAATGTTTGTTCCCAAACTCCTCCAAAACGGCTGCACCGATATGTATGAAATTTTGTGTGCATATCGGGTAGGTCTGTGAATCGGCAACCATCTATTTTCCATACCTTTAAATGATAAGGGTGGTCCACCCCAAACATTGTTTTTTTTTTGGGTTAAAATGGCCAAAACTACATTTGCCGGGTCAGCTATTTAAGAAATAAAGTTGGAAAACTTTCAAAGAAATTTGACAGATTGGGGTAGCATGCTGTGCTGGCCTCTTTACTTGATCCACGAAATCTTAAAAAAAGAACACAGGCACTAATTTCAGTTACTTTATTAAATAATTTCATTTTACAACCAGTATTTAATGCAGTAACATTTCATCACATTATAATACACATTAATAGACAATTGTATAATGTGGTTACAGACACATAGACATAATACGTATATATAGACTGAGTAATGGAGTACACAATTACAAGATACACATTTAAAGGAGTACATTTTAATAATTAATAATCAGCTAGTGTATATTAAAATTACTTTAAAACATACCAGTCGTGAAGGAAGTTAAAAAATCATGTTCTATGTACCTATCAGATATGTTTCAAGTCAACTATAAAGCAACAACTCATTTGTAACAAATAAATCATAGTAATAACAGTCTGATCACACAAATATTACAAATTAAATAATAAAACTGTATATGCCATCTAGTTATTTACAAAAGTTAGCTAACTAAATAACAAAGAACCTAACATTATTTTGTAAGTTACTCGCCACTAGGCCGGCTAAATAGTGACTGGCTGGTCGGTCGCCGCGCGATCTCTAACCGATAATAATTATTTTCCTACAAAAAATTCTACGCTAAATAAATTAAAGTCCAAGCCTAGATAATGGCGCCGATGTAGTACTCAGAAGCTCTTCATTAAAGATATCTTTTAAATCTGGAATGCATTCATTTTTTATACCTGGCAACACTGCTCAGGACACCGGCGCCATTTGTTACTAAATACACAGAATTACCTAAAAACCTTTATCAAACCGTATAATATCGCATTAATAATTTTATATCAAAAGCTTTTCTATGAATACATGAAAGATTCGAATGTATAATCGATTAATGTATAATGACGTTCAAAAGTGTATTATTATTGTTTTACTGAGCAGTCTAATTTAGGAGCCATCGTTACATTTAATTCCAAGCGTCGAGTACTATTGCTACGCTGTATAATAATCATCGCTGGTATGGGGTGCATGTTTAATTAATGAGAGTACAATCATTCGCACTGAGGAGTCTCTGATCTCACACATTCATATTTTCACGCCACTTTTTGATACCTGTCATAACGACGTTTCATTTGACGTATTTGTGACAGCTGTCAGTTTAACGTAAGTTCGACAGCCGTCATTTTGACGTTTCTTCGTTGGCAGGTGTCACGTATGACGTTTTGTTTTTCAGTCGAGCACAAGATGCGGCGCTGGCGGCTGTCGGCTGCAGAACACGGCGCAGAGCGCGGGCAGTGCGCGCGTGAGGAGGCCGGCGCCGGTGGGCTGCTGTTATGCGTACGATTCCTTCGTAGGGCTCATCTGCTTGCTGGAACCGACGCTGGATCGACTCTCACGTCCACCGGAGGAGTGAGATCTGTTGGGAAAATAAAGATATTAGCCACACTGAGACTGAGCATAAACTAAAAAAATCTCGACCATAAGACCGGGGAGTACCTAACGATCTCGTGGACCATCATGGGTTCAAACTAAACAGTTTATATCATCATTACTGCTCTTAAAACGACGACGGAAAACCAACTATTTTCCAAAACCCACCTGCCTGACCTAGAAAAAAACACTTCGAAGACGTAGTGGTAGATTACACCCCACTGCCTCTCACAGAGTGCAGTGGGAACATTATATGGTGTTAGTGCTTATCTGCTGATGTGTCTTACTTCTGTGTGTCTAGTTGCACGCTGTTCCGCGACGGCGCGGAGGGGCTCAGCTTGTGATTGGCTAAGAACGTGCCGATTGATTCGTCTGAGCTGTAGCTATCGTTGTCGCTGTGAGGAAGAAGATAATATTGTTAGTAGGAATTAATATCTGTTACACTTGGAGTTTTGTAGATGTTATAGAGGCTTTAAACAGCAAAACAACACCGGAAACGGAACTTGTGAGCATGCTGACTGCTGCAATTTTGCTGCTATATGCAAGTAAGGGATGTCTAGTCCAGCAGCGGTAATATAAAAACATAATTATAATTATTACTGTGGTTTCATTTCCTTTTGGTGTATTGATGCTGTAATTTTTATCTTTCTGTTATAGCTTGTTTGAAGACAATATGTGGTTTCTTTTCATCTGGTCTTACAACAAAAACCAACATATTTGCCTGGCCATATTAAAAGTAGTGAGTATCAGTTCGCCATCCCCACCTGTCGGTGTCCCTGGAGTCCCCCGGACTGGACAGGTCGCCGGCGATGGCCTCCTGCAGCGCGGTGGCCCGGCGTGCGGCCAGGCGGGCCTCGTCCCGCGCGGCGGAGGCCTCGGCGGCCGCGGCGCTGGCGGAGGCCTCGGCCGCGGCCTTTGCGCGCGCGGCCTCGCTCAGCTTAGCGTTGAGAGCGCTGTTCTCTTCTTTCACTTCGCTGTGGGTGGGAGAGGATAGTGGTTAATATATATTTTGTAATTTAAGATTGTTTGATTAGCTGTAACCTATACTAACAATAACAGCTAAAAATGATTCGTTATTTATTTATTATATTTATTTATAATAAAAGATGCAATAAAAGATATAAACAGGAGCTCGTAGCAGAATATAAACAGCAGCACGGCTTGATCGAAGGTATCGTAACTTATAAGCTTGCCGAGGTTGGTCTGCGGATGGGTGACCGTTCGAAACATCGAGACTCTTCCGTGCCTCGGTAAACACGTGAAGCCGTTGGTGCCGGCTGTCATTTAGACGCTCCAAAGTCTGACAACCAGTCTAACCAAGGGGTATCGTGCCGTAACTGGGTTGTGGAGGTCAAATAGGCAGTCGTTCCATGTAAAACACTGTTATTCAGCTGCATCCGGTTAGACTGGAAGCCGACCCCAACATAGTTGGGAAGAGTCAGGCAGATGATGATAAATTAAAAGATATTGGCGTGGTTACTCACCGCAGTTGCCTGGTAAACTTGCGCACTTCATCAGCGGTGTGCTGTTCCTTAGCTCGAGCGGTGCCGAGCTCTGATGCCAGTTGTTCATGTGCCTCCCGCAGTCGGGACAGCTGGCCTTCCAGCCTGGAGCGAGCCGTGGCCTCCAGTTCTAGGCTGGATTCTAATTCCTGGGGGGAGAGGGGGTTTTTGTTCATAATAACATTTATGAAAATAAAACAGGCAATAAACATTAAACACAATAAATTCTTAGCTAAAATATATACACAATAAACTTCATCCCATATTAGCCCAACCCGACCTCATATTGGTTAAACTCTACCCCATATTGGCTAAATTTTACGCCATATTAGCCCGACTATACCCCATATTGGCTAAACTTTACCCCATATTAGCCCAACCCTACCCCATATTGGCTAAACTATACCCCATATTAGCTCAACTATACCCCATATTGGCTAAACTTTCTCTTATATTTGCCCAACTTTACTCAATATTGGCAAAACTGTATCTTATATTAGCCCTACTTGGTCATACATGACGTCGTAGCCGTACCTTATTCCGCAGCTCCAGCCGGCGCTCGGCCTCCAGCTGGCCGTGCGAGTGGCCGGCCTCGGCCTGCGCCAGCTTGGCGGCCAGCTCGGCCAGGCGCTCGCGAGCCGCGCGCGCCTCCTCCGCGGCCACGTCTGCGCGCGCGCACGCCTCGCGAGCCTCGCTCTGTGCGCCGCACAGGGCGCTCGTGCTACACCGGTATTTCTTTAGGAGCTGGAATTGGAGGAATACTCGATTAGTTATAATTAAAGAATATGAGGATGGAACATAATTAATGGTTATTTTGTCATAATTCAGAAGTACGGATGATTTAAAAAAAATTATCAATTATTGCCTATACGTCTAGGTATACAAAAAAGTCGTTTATACTATAGTCGTTTGTTTTTGTCTATTACAATCAACACTGTAGATGTATTCTACCAAGAATAGCCAAGGTTTTTTCTTTCCACCTTGACAACTCTACTACCCGAACACGGGGCGCCACATAGACTGCAGACAATAGAAAAATTTCTTCTCTTCAGTTTTAACGCCATGCTTAGTACAGTAGAAATCTTCTAACAACCTGTCATGTTGTCTATTCTTCCGTCGACATTACCAGTTTCTATGGTGGTAATGCTACGTGTGCTGAAATAGAACTTATTTTGTATTGACCGTCTTCAGTAACACCAAGCTTAATGCCTCCTGCGTACTCCGCTGTTAGTCTCGGTTTAAGTTTGGCCGCGGTGACCAAAATATGGTCATAATATTTTATTTTTAAAAACCGTTTTTAGCACGTTGCCCCATTCTAGATTTTTTTCCTATATCGTGGGCGCGTCAACAAACATTCAAACACACATACACAAACAGCCAGACACGGAACAACTATCTGTGGGCCATATATATATTTGTTCCGTGCGGGAATCGAGCCCACGACATTAAGCGCAGCAGTCAATCGCTCAGCCACTGCGCCACCCGTGCCTTCAGATGCCGCGGCGTTTTTACTGTTACTCCGCTGTAAGGTCATAGTTACCTCTGCAGCCTCCTCTTCCGCATCATCAAGCTGTGCCCTGGCGGCTGCAGCATCCCTGGCCGCGGTCATGGCTCTCTCAGCGGCGTCGGCTCTGGCTCTACTGGCTTCCTCAAGCGCTGCGTTCGCTTCAGCAGCCTCTGCTTCAGCGGTTTGACGGGCTTTTGTCGCTGCTCGGACTGCTAGTTCTAGGTCTTCAACCTGAGGGAATAAGGGGTGGTTAAAAATTTAGATGTAAATAACTAAAGTGTACTTATAATAGGGATTTTTTTAAACTTTGGTCCACACTAGGAATTTCTCCTGTATCGTGGGTGCATTTACAAACATTCAAATTCACATACAAACAGCCAGACCCGGAACAACTATCTGTAAGCCATACATATTTTTGTTCCGTGCGTGAATCGAACCTACGACACGCAGGGCAATAGCCAAACGATTAGCTACTCAATACTTTATTGCTTTCCATTTATACATATAGGTCTTATAAAATATTGTTAAGATCATAATGGACCCTGTCGGGCACAGCAAAGTTAGGAGAGAGGACGAAAAACCAAGTAGCAATTCATATTATGAAATTAATTATTTATTATTTTGTGATGAATTAAGAAATATTCATTACTGCGCCAACCGTGCCGTCAAATATGCCAGTCATTTAAAATTTTTTAATAGGGATGAGTGGGCCTGGGTGGGAGTAGGGACTCACTACGTCACATGTGGGTATATACGAAAAATCTACTAACGTATGAAATCACGCTAAATTTTAACTCAATGTATTGACGTAATCCTTAGATTACGTAAAAAAAGAAAAAAACACGTGTCCAGTGTTTTTAAATAATCTACTAGACGGGCAAAAAACAATTTTTTGTCCGCATCCCTATTATTTAATTATTCACATGACCCGTACCTGGTTCTTGAGTTGTCTGATCTGTGCCTTAGCGCCGCCCTCCTTCTCTTTCTGTTCGAGCATTGTCTGCGCATCGCGGAGCAGAGCGCGGTATCTCTTCAGGTCTCTGCAAAAACATAGTATGTTTCTTAGTTGCTTGTAGTTTCAAAATATCACAATTTTTAATCTATTTATGAGGAACAACCTAACTGGAAGTTATATGTTTGAGCCGTTTGGGGTTGAAACACTAGGTCCATGGGGTCCGTGTGCCCATTTAGTTTTTCGAGAAATCGCGAAGCGTGACCAGAGGGCTGGCCTTTTTTTTGGCCAAAGAATCAGCATTGCCATTCAACGTGGCAATGCTGCCAGCCTTCTGGGCACTTTTCCCGTTGACAACGATGCGGATGAATTTTTTGATGACCTATGATTATTTATTTTATTTTATTTCTTCATATATTAATAATTGTATCATTTTAATGAAATAAATAATTGAGCTTTTGAAATATAATTTATGAGGAATAAAAGTTTTCAGTTGCGGCTTTACTTGAAATGTTTTTTTCTTTTTCAATATTTCAAATTAAATAAACAAACTACACATAACATTGCGCCTGTAGTGCTCGTATGGTTGGGCAGTGGTGCATCTCGGTAACACCCAAATCTCGCCAGTTATGTTAATGTCCCATGTGATATGGGGCGAGCCTATTGCCATCAACCGGGCACATATCCAGGCTGGGAGTCGGAATCATACGTAAATAAGTAAACAACTAACATTATAATTGGGAAAAATACTAATGACGATGCGTAAGTGCGTCTGTCTATCTTGGACAAAGAGTTATTATTCATAGTTCTGTTTAATAAACCTTATGTAATAATAATAATGCTGGGCAATCCACACAGCATCATCTAGCCCCAAGCTAAGCAGAGCTTGTGTTATGGGTACTAGATGACTGATGTAATTCAATACATTACATAGATAGATATTTTTGATTATACATAGCAAATATCCAGAACACCCGGAACAAATCTTTGTAGATTCCACAAACATTTGTCCCAAGGCGGGACTTGAACCCGCAACCTCCTGCGTCGCAGGCGGTTGCTGGTTCAAGTCCCGCCTGGGTGGGTGGAGCGGCGGACGAAGATCCCTTCGTCCGCCGCTCCACCCACCCACATATGTGAGCCACCAAGAACTCATCTCAATTGTGTCTGGTTGAGTTGACTCAGTGCTGGTACTCAAGCTGACGTTTTCATTGCTTACCTCTTAAGTCTCTGCAATAGCTGCGCCTGCTCGTGATTCTCAGCGCGCGCGGTCTCTTCAAGTGCGGCAAGGCGCCTCTCAAGCTCGTGTCGTTCTCTCAGCAGTAAACTGCGCTCTGAGTGCTCGCTCTCAAGCTGACTTTCTAGCACTGTGAAGGAAATGTACAGGGTAAAGAAAAACTCTGGCAAAACTGCTTAATATGACAGCGTGTATTTAAGTGTCAAATATTTTGAAATCTGCTTAATAAATGCTTACTTAATAAATCTTTTTTTCTTTTTGTATAGCTTTGCCCCACACTAGGAATTTATTATGTATCGTGGGTGCGAATTTTTTGTTCTATTCTTAAAATATAAGTACGAGAGACAGAGTCAAGTTTTTACGGTAGCCATAGATAAAAAGGATCTCCTTACTCTTTAGTTTCTTGGTGGCATTGGCCCTTGTCTCCTCCATCTCGTCGTCCCGCGCGGCCGCCTCCAGCCGCGCCTCCTTGCGCTGCTGCTCCAGTAGCATCTCCAGGCGGAGCTTGGAGCTTTCCAACAGCTGGGGACAAACAGACAATTTTATAGTGAGCGAGTGGGTGAATGAGTAAGTGAGTGGGTGAGTGAGTGAGTGAGTGAGTGAGTGGGTGAGTAAGTTGAGTGAGTCATAGTGTGATATCGATAAATTTGAGTGTGCCTTCCAGAACAAATTAGATCTTAAGAATTTATCTATTCAAAAAACCTTGCAAAAGAAAAATGGAGAAGCTTCTATGAAGCTTAAGTAGTGGTTTTTATGTACCTATTATCTATAACCCTTGTCAAATACTCTAATCTCGATATTTGACACCTACTGTCATCCTGCAAGATCAGCTAAATCTTCAACCATCATGTTGTACCTAATCACTATCATTCCAAGGACCTCACCTGTATCTGGCCGGCCAGTTCATCCAGCTCCTCTTCCTGGTCCCTGACCCTTCGCTCCAGGTCTGTCTTGCTCCTCCTGAGGGCGGTGACCTCATCTCCTCCGCCCCCTCGTTCCTCCAGCTCGCGAGTCGCGGCTGCTAGTCGCTCTTCTTTCAGCTCTAGTTCTAGACGAGCTTCCTGTAGAAGAAACAAAAAGAAATGGTTAAAAACTGAATTCAAAAACTATATTGCTAAACATAGTATATTATTGCGCTGTTACATTTTGAACTCTCTGCGGCGAGTCGAGCGTTCAAAAACCAACAGTTATTTAGATATTTATAAAAACTGGCATTCGTAGATACATTGCATGATGTTTGTTCACTATGACAATATAAATAGTTTAATTTAGGTCTACCAGTAAATATTGGTACATTGCTCAACAATTGGGTTGTCTAGATCAATAGTTGGTGCACGCAGTATAAGGACAGCCATCGACATTAAGCCAAAATTAAACTAATTCATAGTTGTTCCAAACAGACAAACACTCGACAGTAGGCCACGCTTTTGACTGCTTCATTTCTTGCTTTAGAGCCCTCCAAGAGCTGCAAAGATAACGAGAAGATGTTGTTGGTGTACTTACAGAGAGGTTTTGTTCGAT
Organism: Phlogophora meticulosa; assembly: GCA_905147745.2. NCBI lineage: Eukaryota > Metazoa > Arthropoda > Insecta > Lepidoptera > Noctuidae > Phlogophora > Phlogophora meticulosa. Next base: position 11,336,920 of record LR990537.1, on the reverse strand, counting down.
GGCGTACTTCTCGGCGTGTGCTTGGTCTCGTTCTCTCGACAGTCGCTCCTTAGCGCTTCGCTCCCGCTTCAGCTCCTCTTGAGCCGCTTGAAGCTCACCGTCGAACTTACGCTGACGCTTCTCCAACAGATTGTTGCGACATGTCTGTGAAACGAAGATTGTTTTAGTTAGATGCTTGTCAGGCTGTGTGAAATTACAGCGAATAAGGACAGAGACAGCAGTAGGTATTATAATTGCATAAAATCACGATATAAATTGCATTGTTGCTAGAGTTTATTTCCATCAGGTCAGTATATGATTTCGAACCCCCCAGCGTTGAAATAATTCGTTGGCTTTATCCTAAATTTTACAAGCTTTTACTCATATGTTTACATTTTGGCGTTAATTCGTCACCGAAAACAAGCAATTTTTTAACGTTTTCTGTGATAAAGTTATCGCAAATTTTTAATAGTCCGTCTCCATATTAATTATCGGCATCAATGTAGCCTAGAACTCAAAAGTCTGGGATCTGTGCATAGATCTCTAGGTAATATATAGTTTATAAATATATATCGTATTCTGATCATAAGCTTCGTATTTGATAGGTAGATGTGGTGGGGATACCACATTTAAAATATTGTATAATGTATATAGATATTGTGCGTTACTACATTTTGGCAGAAAGTTTAGCGGATCATACCTGTTCATCAAGCAGTGACCTCAGGTCAGCCATATCGTTGGTCAGCTTCTGCAGCTTGCGCTTCCACTGTGCGGCCACAGCTCTCTGCTCCTCCACTTCTTCGTATGCATCTTGTACCTGCAGACAAAAGAGAAATGGTCATTATTACTGGCGTGACAAGGTTTCAGATTGGTTTGGCGAAATGTGGTGGGTTTGGTAACATGTGATGTTGACGCGGTAAGGTTGGATCGTTGTTTCGATAGGTCTCAGGTTAGGAATTCGAAGCTTGGTTTACACTGTGGTTTCAATCAAATGTTCATATTAAAATATTCTATTTAACGGATATTTTTCATTTACGAATTTGAACTTGGTCACACTGTAAGTTGTTCATATTGAATAGCGTATTCCACGAATGTCAGGTACGATTCTAAATTGCTTTCCTACCTTGTGTGTCTTATTAAGTGTTATGAACTAGGCTAGCAATGGTATGGAAAGTACATAAACATAACATCGCGCCTGTGATCCCCTAAGGGTTAGACAGAGGTCTTATAGTACACCCACATTTCGCCAGTTATGTTTAAGTCCCATGTAAAAGGGGGCGAGCAAAGTTCCATCAACTGGGCACAAATCCAGTCAGTCTTTAGATCGAACTAGAATCTGGCAGGAAAGATATTAGTCTTTCAAAAATTCGGATCGCGATACACGACGATACACCTACAATTAAAACAATAGACAAACGGTCTTCACACGCAAGCTGCCAGTATTTTAATTACTGTCTGTTTTTGTTCACTAATGTAGTAACAAACAATAATGACAATTGAAAGTTTTCTAAAGAAATTCAACATTCTAGATACTCTTAAACTCTTCAGACACATCAGTAAATTGTAATGAAGATAATAACAACACCGATGCATGTAAAACAAGATGAGTCACCGATCTTGTGGAGATAAATTGCTAGTCAAGATGTCTGTGTTCGCTAGCCTATCTAGCCGAATTAAATGCCAATTCGTTAAAAGTAGATTTGAGATGTCGCAATCGAGTTAGGAGTAATGAGGTAATCGAGAACATTAGAGAGAGTGAAATGGCGCTAGCGTTCGATTGGAGAGGCCTGTGTCTGGGATTGGACTCTATTCAGGGTGGAATCGACGTGCAACCTGATACCATGAGTTCAGTACAAGATCCTGGACCCACAAGTGTTGTCATTTTTAATCAGCTTTTCCTAATTTCTACGTTTTTTTTCTTTGTCGCGTAAAAATCAGAATTTCTATGTAACCCAATGAGGTTTTAATGAAGAATTGAATTGTTTTTTTAATTAAAAATCTTTTAGGGTGGGATATGAATAATGATGTTTAAAGTAAATAGAGTAAGTGTTGTTAGTTCAAAAATAAAAATATGATGTTTCAAAGTGAGTTTTGTTTACGTCGACAATTATTGTTGAGATCTAGGATATATTCGGACAAACCCTAAGTTATCACTATTATGTTTGAATGTTGGTTCACCTGTTATTGGCAACGGTATAAGCCTATTACTTATTACTATTTTATTCGATATTTTATATACAGAAGCTGTTGGTGTGCCTTTATTAATAAATAAATAAACCCCAAAACAACTGCTCATCTGCCGAGCCTTTTCCTAACTATGTTGGTGTCGGTTTCCAATCTAACCGAGTGCAGCTGACTACCAGTAATTAAACCCTAAAAATAACTATAAAATACAAACTCTTTTTGCAGTTGACAAAATCATTAAGTACTGGAATTGTATGCGTCATTCATCCTCAACAAGCACTTGGCAGGTTCTTTTTTCAAACTAACTCGTAGCATACGAGTAAAATTGATAGTCTATGGAAAACTTATGACCGATATAGTTCTCCATTCGAAGGCCAAACATCATCATCAACAATTCCAGATTTTCTATGATCTACCAATAATAACATGCAGTTATTGAACCACAGCGTATTAAAACGCGATGTATTATGAAACGTAATCCGACCCGGTCCGGTCCGACGCCGTTGGACCAAAGCCAAACGTTACCGATTACGATTAAACAACTAAATGATTGTACTACCAAAACTTTTTCTTATTTAAGTGCACTAACCTCTGTTTCTTCCTCCATTTTATAATTCACGGCTTTTTTAATAATTCCGAATAAAAATTTAGTTGTTGTCGTGGATCGCAGAGTCAATGCCCTTTGGCATTTCATTCAAATTTTGAGCGGTATGAATCTCATACATTATTTTCCTGCCCATTTGAATTTAGAATTTTGGAATTTCAGATTATGTATTTTATTTTTTTTTAAGCACTTTTGGTTCACATTACACTCAGGTACTACAGCACTATTTTTAATTTAATTTATTCCAACTTCATGATTTATTGTCCACATTTAAATTTAGAACTTCGGAATTTAGGACTATGTGTTACTATTCAAATATTGTTTTACTAGCACTTTTGGTTCACATAACACTTAGATACAGCACTATTATAAAATTAATTAATTCATTTTATAGTATATATATTTATGATGAAAATTTACATTTCAACATTACACATTTAATGCGTGTTTGCCGTGTTTACTTCATTTTCCTTTTAGATCGTTTACACACCAAACAAAATAATGTTTTCCTTTACTGGCCTCAATAAACAGAATGATGACATAAAGTAAAAAAAAAACAGCCTTATCAGCGGTCGAAAGCATTCACTTCGATATTAAAACACGTTACTATTATTTTTAACGCACAATGTTAATAAATTACAGACATAACAACTTTGTATAGTAGCACTTTAGAATTTATCACAAAATGTTACGTCACTTTGCTTTCAATAAAAATATTTTCGTGAACGATAATGTGGGTTCATATTTTTGTTACGAAATGTGAGAGATGAATCATTTTTCTTGAGAAAAAAAAATCGAAAATGTGAAAATCGATTACTTTTCCTAAACCGAAAAGCAACGATCGAACACTATTGCTCAAAAATATCACTGTACGTAGGTAACGATTTTGCTGAAAAATTCGGATTTTTGCAACACCTCATGCATCAAAATAATCTAAACAAAACATGAATTCGTCTCACAAAGCCGATTACTGACCGAATAATGACGATAAAGCAGATGATATTGGGATCTAAGGTGCGCTATCAATTCAGAAGAGCGGGCCAAGGATGCTGAGATATCTCGAGATAAAGATGACTATTGTAAACCTACACGCCATAGGCCTCTTCAGGCATTTACTAACTAGATTGTATGTATGTTAGTGGTCTTACGTAATAGAAGAATGAGCAAAAAATTGTATGCTAAAGTAATCTTTATGTGTTTGAGTGATTTGCCAACGATTATTTTTGGAATGAAAGATTACGTGTGAAATTATTAAGAACATTTCGAGAGTGTTTGCGAAACTATTTCAATGTCTTTTCTTTTTATTAAAAAAGTTTTACATACTGACATAATTATGGAACATCAAGATAAGATGCTTAATTCAAAATAATAGAGAAAACACAGCAAACACACATTTGTAAAGATTAGTTTGCGCTACAACTTCAAAATATTTACAAACTGCTTCAATAGTTATTGTGAAAATGAATTAATTTACAGCAACATAAAGTTGATATTTGTTTAATTGTAAATAGCGTCAATTGGAAATATGGATTTGAATATAGAACACCTACAATTTAGCTTACACAACATTAAAAACTTACCTAAACAACAAGATTATCGAAATTAGTTTCGATTTGTATTTACGATCGCTACTAAATCCTATTAAACGTAGATAAATATTTTGGCATCACGAGTACCAAAGGTCGAATTACATATACGCACATCCGTCTTTCTAAAAATCACTCGTAAACCGATTCAAAACACATGGTAAGTGGGTATTAATAGCACGTTAGTAGTAACAGGTAGCATTTAAGAGTGCGTAGCGCAAGACAGAAAAACAATCTCATTTAAAAATATGCTTGTAGTTCCTGGAACATTCTACTGATGACGATTTCTTCCTCAGAATAAGAACGCAGTAAGTGATGCAAGCGTTTTAGCGTAATACATTCAAAAGTCGAAGCAAAACGCCCCAGAAAAGCACTCCGTCATGTATAAATTATAAAATTAATTATCTATTTTTTATCGAGTATCGTATCACTACATATCATCATCCTGCTGCCCTTATCCCAATTTATTTGTGGTCGGTGCAGCATGTTTTCTTCTTCCAAACATCTCTATTTGCCGTCATCTCAAGAGTCACCTCTTTTCTAGCCATATCATCTTTCACACAATCCATCCATCTTTTCTTTGGTCTCCCTCTACTCTGGTATAATCATCAGCACGTAAGATGGCAAGATTTTGGCGCAGTGGGGGTTAGTTCGCGCATCGTACACTTAGTGGCACAAAAAAGTGGTAACTTTTATTGATCGTCATTATTCTATTGTTATTGCCATCATTTATATTTAATCATGTCTGTATAGAACAAAGTTAAAGAAGGGAGAGGAATTCAAGTTTATTAGGAGTTATAAATAACGTGCATTTAAAATTCAAAAAAGTTTATGTGATTATAACCCTGCACATTCATACTCAAAACTTTCGTATCACTACATACGAGTACTATACAACAAAATCCCCCCGCCACGAGTTTATCGCGTACAGACGTACGCGATAAACTCAAAAACTACAGAACGGATTTTCATGTATGGTTTTCACTAATAGAAAGAGTGAGAAACGAGAAAGGTGTATATAATTTGTCACGGGCGAAGCCGGGGCGGATCACTAGTTAAGTTTAAATTGGAAATGAAATTTACGGAAACTTTCTATCCAGAAAATTTCATTAATTTACGAAGGCTCTCGTTACTCAGTTACATACAATTTATATTTTCTAAATTGGTCTTGCCTATTGTGATTTTGTAAAACCAAAATACGATTAGCAATATTGGCTTATACCTCCTCTTAAGGTGTGTGTTGGCAACCCTAGGACGAATGGCAACGTTACGGTCTAGGTCATGGATGACCACTAAAAATACTTCGACGGTATTAGGTACAATAATGTTATTCCGAAGTGTATTCGTTTATCGTGCTATCTCTGTTTGTCTTTGGTAAAAATGCGGAGTTTTATGAACCGCTTAGGTAACACGTAACCTCTCACGTACGACGTTTGTGGGTTCAAATCTAGGCTAGTACCAATATGACTTTTTGAATTCATATGTACCTATTTTCTATCGGTGAAGGATCGGACATAAGTGAAGGAAAATCCTTGTGAGGAAACCTGGGCTTTATACTGAACATAAGTCTGAAATCGCCAATCCGCTTTGAGCAAGCGTGGTGATCAATACTCATACCTTCTCTGTATGAGAAGAGGCTTTTGTCCTGCAGTGAGACAATAAAATGTTGGTATTATATAAAAGGCTTGCAGTTGTGTATATAACAAAAAAAAAAACACGTAGACCCTGGGTGGTTAGTGACGTTTCTCATCAATAATCCTTATTCATTGCTGCATATATATATTATATGCATATATATATTATATGCATATATATATTATATGCATGTTTGATATAGCGTCTGCTTGACAACATAAGTAGCGCAATGAAAAGCATTGCAATTGCAACTTCGTTACGCAATAACGCTGCAGTTCTTGCAAGTATCTTTGATAAGAAGAAAAGGAGAGAGCTATAAGTACACACGGCTTCAAATCAACTTTTACATTTCAAGTATAAGCTGATCTCGCATTGTATAGGATTTCCGTACGATAATAGGTCAGCTTATACTGTAAATGTATAGTTGGATATGTAGCCGTTAGTAGAATGTTTTGAAAAAAATACATTTAATCTGAATCGCGTTAAAACAGGTGACGTGGAGTTTTCTGTAGAACATGACGTTAGCGGTATTCTTTATGGCGTATTTCCACACACTAGTATCTCATTGAGAGTGGAACATACAAACAAAACCGCCCCCGCTCCGCCTACTGTGTGACGCGGAGTAGTGCATTCCTATAATTAAAACGCTGGAAGATAATTTTTCAAACAAAAAGAGTTGTTTGTGGTCTTTGTGTTATTTTGTCGTTTGTATTTCTTGTCTTTTTTATTTTAAAGTTGTTTCACAGTAGGAATTTCGCCTGTACCGTGGGTGCGTTTACAAAACATTCAAAGACACATACAAAAACAGTCAAACCCGGAGCAACTACCTTTAGGCATCGCATCGTATGCCCATACCATGAAAACCGATTTCCTCACAACTTCTCTGTTCCAGGCACCACTCTCAGACTTATTAAACAAAAATAATTGGACCATATTAATAAACACATAAAGGATCTTTATTCCGATGTGATCTGGATTCCAGAGACCGAATTCATAAAGTTATTTTAGTTCCAAAATAATATACTAAATGTTCAGCAGCTTCAATGACAAATTCTTTGTGTAAAAATAAGTATGCACGTAGGCGGGTGTTGATACGGACTTACGGAAACTCTTCATGAAATAGACAACGATCATATTAATAATCATGTTTTGTGTTATACCATTATATATTATCCATCTCATTATTATTATCCCATTTGGCGCAGAAGTAAGGCACATTATTAATATATACATATGTATACATATATATAAAATTCTCGTGTCACGATGTTAGTTACCATATATTATTCCTCCGAAACGGCTGGACCAATTTATATGAAATTTGCATATTCAGTAGGCCTGAGAATCGGCTACTATCTATTTTTCATACCCCTAAGTGATAAGGTTTCTCGTCCCCTAACATTTTTTTTTTATAATTTGGCATTAAAAATAAATACTACTTACTTCAAATTTTCACTCTCCTACGATCAGACCCTGTATGGCAAAATAACGTTTGCTGGGTCAGCTAGTACTTATATATTTTTTTATTACTTCTGTCATCATTTTTTTTCCTTGTTTTCGATATCTAGTATTGTCAATGTGTGCCTGAGTCTGTGCTACTCGTAAATAAATGTTTTTTTATTCTTTCTTTCTTTTATATCATCGTTGATAGTTCAATATCGCGTTACTAATATTAAAAGGTCCTAAAGTCCTAAATAAATAAGTGTTCATAATTATCCGTGGTGCTTAGGCAGCTGGATTAATTCCACTTGCAAATGTCCGTTTGTGCGTATTGGTCTGGCTCTGTTCTGTCTCCTGCTTGATATGATGGAAATTGTGTATTTTCCTAACTCCTATGCTGTTTTTTTTCTGATTAATTTCGTTCCAAGACAGTTGAATTGTTTCTCCGGGACTGGTCGAGCCTCATTGACTCGACGCTTTTCTGGTGGTCGCCACTGTTGATTCTAGCGATCAGGAGCAGTTGTTGGGAATAGAGTGGCGGGCTTGTCCCAAAATAAAGCTTAACTATGGCAACTGCTCTGGTAACTCCTTGTACCTGACGAAAATATTCACGCCAGCACGCGTAGCATAGAAACGGGTTATGTCGTCAGAAGAATAGAAAACATGACAGATTGTTGAAAGATTTCTACCGTCCTCACCATGGCGATGTTAAAACTGAAGAGAAGAAAGTTTTCTATTATCTACAGTCTACGGTGCGCCTTATGCTCGGGTAGAAGAGGTGTCAAATTGGAAAGAAAAAGCGTTGTCTATTCTTGGTAGAATAGATCTAGAATTGGTCACGCTAAGCGTCCTGGGCAACAATGACGCTGATCCAATCCCATTGCAGACAACAGTTTAAGACAACAACAACGCGGTATTAACCTATCTCCGACGATGTGTGAACAAGATTGTAATGTAACAATTTGAATATTGCGTTTTTTTCACTATTTCGGTTAAATCATTTAAGTATATACACGTAACTTTTATGTTGCGATTTCATCAGACGAATATTACAAAACTTAAATTTTAAAGTAGGTTTAGTAACTTTAATTATTATTATTCATTTTCATCCTTGGTTGAACAAGACATTCTTTATTGCAAAAAAATAATGTAATACCCTAACATGTTGCAATCTAATCAGTACCGCATTTTACATAGATGTGTACCTAACTTTTGCAGACGATATTTTTAATACTGAGATATAAAAAGCAAGTCTCATGAATAATAACAGCTGGACGGGTCGATTTTTTTTCTAGGAATTTCTCCTGTATCGTGAGTGCGTTTACAAACATTTAAACTCACATACACAAACAGCCAGACCTACTACCGAACCCGCGACACGCAGCGCAGCAGGCAATCGCTCAGCCACTGCGGCAACCGTGCCATCATTTACAACATTAGTGGGAAGCATCAAGACAGAAGAACTTTTAGAGTTCAGAGTCAGAAGACAGACGTCGTCTCTAAGGGTAGCCCAAGAGTCTTAGTGGGAGCCTGGCTGGAGAAGTGAGCACACAGAAGAGAGTGTAAGGCAATAGAGGAGATCTTTGCCCAGCAGTAGGAGAACACAGATTTAGAAAAAGTATCCTATAACATCAATGTAGAACGAACAAGATGCCAGGTAAAATTCTATCAAATTAATCCAAAAATATTTTGAATCAGCAACTTTGTTCAAAATAGAACAAATAACTAAAGCAGAAAACACATTGTAACATAACAATACGTTATTTAGGCCGCAATAAAGGAAACTGGTTGAAATAAAAACCGTAACATAAAGCTTGTTTACAATACGTAAACTATGGTGTATGACTACACGTCTATGTGCACGCAGCCTTGCCACAGATTTGTGGGACCTTGGGATATCGATACGTGCATATTGTGTTGAAGTACGATGGTAAGGAGTAGATTTCCAATTTGTGTTGTTGCATATTGGATAGCTCACAGATTGTTCGTTGAAACTTTATTTAGAACCTACCAATACCGATAAAGACAGATAAAGACACACTAGGAATCTCTCCTGTGTCGTGGATGCGTTTACAAACATTTAAACTCACATACTCAAACAGCCAGACCCGGAACAACTACCTGTAGGCCATACAAATGTTTATTTCGTGCTGAAATCGAAACCGACTACGGGCGCAGCAGCCAGTCAGATACACCATTGCCAGTTCAACAACATGGTAGCATAAAATAGGAAGAAAAGGAATAATATGGCTTATTTATATGACTTTAAAGAACATTCCATAGCAAAGCTCTTGGGTCTTTATGCCAACCTACATGAAACTGTATCAAGCCCAGTCTAGTTCTACACCCGACTTTCCGCGCTCCGTCATGAATTCTAAGAAATTCCATGCAATACAAAGTTTGAATAAACCTACACCTATCATCAAAGACTCATCAATATAAGTTCCGCAGTTTCCGAGATTAGCACAGACAGACGGACAGACAAACAAACATTCTTAATGCAACAACTGTTGATGTTACTAACGTAAGAAAGTGGGCGAGTGAAGAAATACGATGGTTATTTTAAAATCACGGAAACACTTTCTAGGCTATACTATATTATGATTTTATTAATAAACATCTGTTGACTTTTGATTGATATTGAACGTGTAAAAGTCACCATGCAATGATTTTAATTACTTTGACTGCTCAATCTATAATAATGTTGTAAAAAGAGGTAAAATTTGTTTGTAAGTTTGTATGTAGGGGGTAATCTGTGGAACCATCCATTTCTATCATTTTTTTCACTGTAGAAAGCTATATTCTGGAAATCGTAATACATTTCAATTTTTTTTTACACTGTTGGAAAGCTACATTGTTCCTGAGTGTTATAGGCCATTATTATTTTCAACATAACGGTTTAACACGGGTGGAGGAGATGTTAAAGTTCGAAGGGAAAAGTACGAAATCCACGCGGACAAAGTCGCGGGCGACGTGCTAGTAGTAAAGAAGAAGGAACTGGCATGCCCTAGAATCATTCATTCGGAGATAATGTGACTTCCACCAACCCACACTGGGCCTGCATGAAAATAAAGCCGCTGTTCCCTTTGACACAGAGGAACGCAGAGCCCTAGCGGAGGCAACATTACGAGCCGATAATGTTATGTAAGCTGTTTAAATGTCTAACCCAATATACATAGTACAAAAAGAGAATAAAATGAAAGGATAAATCTATTTATATGAAACAGTTACGTGACTGATTGACCGAGTGACTAACATATACCTAATGCACTGTCTACACGACTAAAGATAGAAATATTTTTGTTCCTATAGATAGAGAACGAAGAACAAATAAACGATATGGAAGGTGAATACAGAAATCACGCGTAATACAGATGTTTGAAAGAAGAAGACACGGTGCTTTGACCCCAAGGAAATTAGGATAATGGTAAGAGAATGATTAGAGAATGCAGACAAAGAAAGGACTTTTGAAACCCTACCCCCAAGAAGCAACTCTTTGCTTGCAAGCTTTATAGGTCCTAAGGCTTGTTTAAGAACAGAATCGGAAGTAACATCTAGTAGAATATAACATAGTACAAGAACACTAACCAAAACAATAGCTAAGGATGTTATGCTCTGTTCCCAGTTAACCTATTTATGTAAACACAGACCGTTCAACGTCTGCAACATCCGTGGAAACCAGCCACATTGTCTAAAACTGACTGAGGCTGTTTCAATAATATTATCGTCATATTTGCAGTGGGAAAAACATACACAGGAATACTGTCGGCCATTATAATCAAATAAACAATACGAACCAAGAGATATGCAGGGGAGAATTTGATAGAACCTTGTTCGTGGAATTATATACCAAGAGCTCGCAGTTGAACATGATTGTGGTATTTCAATACCATGGACAGTGTTGTCACACAGAGTACTATTGACATTGAATATAGAGCACTGAACCAAACTGTTACTGGAACCATTTCTATTAAAATAACATTCACTTGAATTCGAATTTCGTTGATAACCAAGAATTTTCGTCCAAAACAATTTAGAGCGTCTCATAATTCATTCATTAGATCGTTCAACAAGTCGTCGATATAACATGTCGCATTTTCAATCTTTCACGTTTGCTGACATTTGACCTTCATTTGTTAAATTATCACGTATGGAGCCTCACGTTCTTTACGACTTTCATTTGTTAATGTATAAACATCTGACGTCACAGATTCCTTACCTTTTTCTCCAACTGCTTCTTAACAGTGACAAGCTGCTCCAAGTCGTCTTCATGTTGTCTGCGCAACTGAGCCCGTAGAAGCTGTAGCTCCCGGTGTGCTCTTTCGAATCTTCGCTTGTACTTGTCTCCGGAGATACCAGCATCGGCCTCTGAGCCTTCCGAGTCCGAGGGTTCAGCGCCGCCACTGTCTGCCGAGCGCCAGTGTAGGAGCTCGAGCTCCAGGCGTTCGGAGGCCTGTGGGCGAGAACTTGGGAGTTAGTGAGGCTCTTCTTCCAATGGTGTGAGAAAGATAAATAGGGCGAGTCTGGTACTAGGTACATTACGCTAAGCTGAGTATCCGTAGTTCTAGAAGATACTTGGTGGTGTTACAAGATTCTATGTAATTGTTCCATCTAGAAGAAGTTCTTTATATCGTCAAGGAAGACACAAAGTGTTGGATGGTCAACTTCAGTTAAATAAAGACTTGGAAATAAAAAAGGGTGCAGTTTTATTTTGTTTATTTACTATCTCGATATTATGATGAACAGATCAAGGACTGGTTAACTGAACTAGGTAACAGATAAGATGAACTGCCAATCATGTTATCTGATACTGGTGTTTCTGAAACTTCGAGTTTTACAATATCATCCTACTTGCATCGCTGCATTGAGAAATAAGTATTTGTTATAAAAATAAGGTCAAATGATCAGACCGTAAATTCTGTGTGTAAATTCTGATAGCTTTTCAACCGAAGGTTTACTGAAGAACTCGTGAGTCTAGTGTTTGTAGGTACAGTCACACTAATGAACCCTAAAACCCTGAAAAGGGTTTTAGGGTTCATTAGTTCAAAAGGTGCCAAGGGAAGGAACCCTTGGCACCCTTGAACCCCATTACTAAGCCTCCGCTGTCCGTCCGCCCGTCTGTCGGCGGGCTGTTTCTCATGAACCGTAATAGGTAGGCGGTTGAAATTTTCACAGATTGTGTATGTCTCTTGCTGTTATGACAAGAAATATATAACATAAAATAAAATAATCATCGTCAAGATTTTTTTTGGTGTTTTTTGTTCGCTTACGATGCGATGCCTTTTTTTGCTATGGCGATGGTACGGAATGTTTTAGGTTCATTTAATTCTGACTTTCCAAGGGAGCTTAAAATAAGAACACAATGTGAATCCACCTGTTGCAATCGTTGGTTGTTAGCGAGTATGTCTCGGTTGTCGCGCTCAACGCGCAGTCGCTCGGCCGCCTCCGCGTCCGCTCGCTCTGTGGCCAGACCCGCCGCCGCCCGCTCCTCTGCGAGCTCACCACCGACTTCTGATAGCTGGGAATGAAACAACACATTATTATATATGATTGTCAATAATTATAATAAATACAGTAGATTTCAAATATAGGGCCTTTGGAAAGTTAGTTTATGTCCAGAAGCGGACATATTTTAGCATTTATGCTGGTGGAAGTCTGTTGAGATATCTTTACACCAACTTTTTGAAACATGGTTTTATCATACAAATAATTTATCGAATTTTCAAACGCGCGTTTACTGCTGTGATTGATGACTGCATCACTTGACTTGCGTAAAATTTTTGACGCGTCAATATTTTCTTTCTAGAAACTGGCCGTTCTTTCCCTGTTTTAAATGTATGTAGTGGTTTTAGTCCTACTGTAACTACAGAAGTGTACGACAGTCCACATTTAATAATAGTTCTTGTTTTTTCATTGTATGTTCAACTGCCTGTATTTAAAATCGACCTAAACACTACTTAATCAGGTCGTTGTCACATACAAAATAAACTGACAATCAAGCCTAACAATTACTCAAAGTCAAAGAAACCCATGTTTATTATTATTATTATCCATATTATTTATGTTAAGTGAATAGACAAGAAAAAGTACTTATTCAAGATTTTGCGAAAATCTACAGTGTAGGTAGTCAAACCACGCGCGATGGTGGCCAAGTATCAACATAAATAATAGCAAATAAATGTCAGCTATGAAATTCTTAATGATAGGCCATAGCCAAGCCATAGTCCAGCCATAACACGTACAAGTGTTTAAAATATTCCATAGTACTCTATGGCGAGAAATCGCTTTACTTAGAAAGTAGGTAATTGCAATGTTCCTAGTCGTCAGCAGTTAATTCTTCACTGCCGCGTCAACCACTGTGTGATTATACCATAACAATACGGCAATAGCTAGCTTATTAATCGCAACAACTGACGGCTACGATCATTAGATTGTCGATCTTACACTTAAATAAACGATCGTTACTTTAAGTTATCGAGGCGATAATCATAAGCCTGAATGAAAATTAACTAAGCGGCAACATTTCAAACATAACAGGTTAAATTTGGAACACACTGACGCGCAGTGTAGGTGGCCCAACCAACGTATTTAACTGCCTCGCGAATTCGCGACGCGACCAACCTTTAACTCTTGCCAAAAGCGCACACAAATCCTACAAAAAAAATGCACAAACGTAAGCAAAAAAAAACAGCTAGTTTCCTGTTTCAGTTTGAGTGACGATGTCGTAATACTTCGCTGACGGACAAGGTAGAATCTCGCGAGAGACGTCGCCGTCGAGAAGTCAACAATGAGAAAAAAATGTTTTGGCAAGCGACGCGCGTGCGGTAATAGAAAGCCAACTGCCACACTTCCAAGCGCCACTGGTAGCCTATGGAACTATCCCAAGCAGCCGGCGATAATTTATTACAGTGTATTAGCCTTATCTTTACGAGCATCGCGAACGCTTTGGAACAGTTGTACTATAATATCTTGAACTAATGAGTCACCTCGTCCATTTCGGAGACAGTAGTCCGGTCTTCCGATATCCCGCGACTGGATCGGCATATACTGCTGGCTCTGCTACCACTCCGGCTGAACAGCGTGAAACCCTTGATCATGATGTTCGTCGCAGACTTCGATCTTCCAACTCTTCTCTTCCTCCCATCGAACATCATGTCAGAGTCATCTTTGTGTCCTAGTCGTCGCCATTCATCCATAACGTGGTCAGTCCTCTGAAGGAAACTGTCGATCTTACTGCTCAAATAATTGGAAGACGTTCCATCTTCCATATGAGCTGCCACTGGTTTGAAGTTCTGCCGGATGGGTTGTTTATTGCAACCAAGCACGAACGACATGTTAGCATCAAAAACAACAGGGGCCTGTTCTCTAGATCTTAGTTCTTTTAAATCTACGCGATCTGACATATCACAGGTTTGTGGGTACATTCTTCTAGGAGTAGGCGTCCTGTTGTAGAGTGATGAGTTCATGCTTGAAGAACGAGATAATGGCACGTAGGTCCCATTGCTGCTGCATGTCGAGTACTGGCTGGTTGAACTGCGGATGCTGCTGTATGATGACGGACTCGGAGATCTTGACGTCAATAAATTGACTGGCACATGTCTTTTAGCAAGTTCCGCAATAGATCCCCTTTCTACGGAAGCAGTAGAAATGCTTCTTCTGTAAGATGGACTCGGTGAGCGACTCACTAAGTATCTTCCATTGTCACCACTGGGTTCATTTATGGTTCGGACCTCCTTTAGAGGTTTCGTGACAAAAAGTTTCTTGCCATTTAGAAGAGAAGAGGATAACTTTGGTGGGACTTTCTCATCGAAGTCGATAGGTAGCGTCTTGGACTTCTTCACCGGCAGTATGGGCCTGCTCGGTGGAGCTTTAGGCGGTTTCTTTGGAGTCGTATCCAGTATTGGTGGAGACAGAGGTCCATTGAAATTTGGCGGAAGACATCCATTCCCATTGATTGGTGGAGAGAAGATACCGTTGCCATTCGTTGCACTTTTATTTTGTTCTGGTATTCGCAGCTTCAGCGGGTTCGAGCTCGTCCCGTTGACGGCGCCGACGGCGACGGGTGCGTGCGGCATTTTCGTTTAGGCTGTTCGCTTGCGTTTCCTGTAGCGGAAGTGTCGCGAACGTTGAAAGTCCAGTGCCATTTCACAGTGATCCGTTGCAGTATTACTGTCGCGATCGTTACGGGATGCGTCGGGACATTAGGTGGAAATAGAACCGGCGCGAGAGGGATCCGCGGACGCACTGCGCCGGCTATCTCGGTCGCCGGGCCGACGACGCGGCCGCTCGACTATTTTAGTTTACTTAGATGTCGAAGTGCACGCGCGGCTGACACGCGCTGGACCTTCAGCATTCAGTGGACGTCCGAGTACGAAGCCAATGACAACATTCGTACGTCCGAACGTCCTGAATCAAACGGTCAGGACGTGTAAATCAATCAGACCTAAATATAATATCGCCATTTTGTAGGTAGTTATAATAATGATATATAAGAGCAGAAGTAGGTCAATCGATATGCATGTCACTAAATCAGAAGCGCAGTCGTCAAGATGTCTGCGCAGGAGCAGCCGACCGGAAACCGTCAAGGCCGAGCTTTGTTTGTCGTATATGCAAAGCGTCTGTAACGAGAGTCTCGGCCCAAAATGGAAAGCGGAGCTTAACCAGAAGTGTGCGCTTTGTGAAGAAAATGTGTGGAATTCTGGCAGTACACAACGCTGACGCACCAGACATGATATCTAAAAACATAACAAATATGACAAAAATAACATAAACGCTTACGCAAATGGACACCAAACACGGAACACATGTTTCAATATCAACCACTCACGAGTGTACGGACAGATTCAAAATATCTTCATAATAATTATAATAACTTTCGTTTTGACGCACATGCACTGAAACAGTAACTGTTGGCAACTACTAAACTGAACGTTGGCAAGGAAAATTTATAAAATAACGCAAATGTAAATAATATAGCGTCCGAATATGTATCGTTTGGCAAAAACAACACGTTCACCAAAAGTGCGCGGGCGCAAGAACCAGTAGCGATTTGTTGTGTAAACACAAACACTCGAAACAGGTGAGGAAATGCCAAACAGTGTCAAAATCTGTTTTATGTAAAAGTGAGAAAACTTTCGAGAAAAACTATGGAAAAAAATATGACGGACAATGAAGTATAGGAATGAGTCATGACAATGGCATTCGATCGAAAAGAAGAATAATTGAAAAAAGAAAAAAGTCAATCACCCAATTCCTCGAAAAGTCTACACATCACTGTCATCGGCGAAGAAGAACAACATGAGGAAGCCTGGACTTGAAATTAATAAAAGTCTGATATCGCCAACCCGCCTTCAGCAAGCATCGTGATTAATACTCGTACCTTCTCTGTAGAAAAAGAGGCCTTTGCCCTGCAGTGGGACAATAACAGGCTCGTGAATGGTATTATTATGAAATTAACGCGTAAATTAATTGAGCAGTCGATCTGAACAACGCAACAAAAAAAAAAAACCCGAAAATGTAATGGTAAAGTCCACAAGTCAAACAGACCGGCCCAGACCGGCACAGATAATAAAACCGAAGATGATAAAGCTCTGTGTAACGAAATGTGGCATCGACATCCTACACTGTAAACCTACATTAGTTTCCAGATACCAAAAGCAAGATGGCTAATTATTTACGTACGACTGTACTAGATTCATTGACATGTTACACATTTAATCATGTCGTCTTTCTACAAAATGGTAATTCATTTATCTAGAAAAATGTGTAGAGGTACATGAAAATGTGAATGGGAATATATTACTAGCAGGTACGGTAGGCCGTACGTTGGTGCTAACAAAACCAGTGTAAGCTGGCCTTGTTCTAACTGAAACTCAGTAATACGCAAGGTCGAATTAGTACCAGTAAGGTGCTGTCGTCTGTACCTACTTACGATGGTTTGTAGATTTTTATCAAAGCGATTTTTACGGTGTGTACAGCACACTAAATGAGTTTGAATTACCTAAATATGAGATTTAACCTATCAGAAAACTTAAAGACTCAAATGATATAATCTCACAAATTAAATCAGACCGTAAACAAATACAACAGTTGGGGCGCGTGGGGCACATGCGATGACACATGTGCCAACTATGTTTCACCAGAGAACATCAACTAAGCTAACTAGACCAAATTAGCTTAAAGCCTTTAAAAGATAATAAGAGATAGTTTTAATCAACCGATAACAACATCTCTGAACATTATAATTACACACACACAGATGACAATACGGAAATTATTCATTTTAGTTAGCATTTTGATTTAGCAAGTAGAGATGTATGGAAGAAGAAGAAGACATGCTGCGCCAACCTCAAAATAAATACTTTTAATTACCTGTACCAACTGTCGATGTATAGTACTGGTACTGTTAATGACTGCAACTAGGTAATGATGCTGAGCAAATCAAACTCTAAATAACTAGTATATTTTGTTCATTCAATTTGGCTGATACAGAATATACTGGCGGATGAAAGCTAAAGGGCTCGAACGAAAGCTGTCCCAATTCTACAGCACTGCCGGCCGGTCAGATGTTCCAATAAGAAATAAATAACAGCCAGCCGCGTCTGCCAATGCGCCCGCTTGATGCAATCCGTTCCGCAGTAACAATGCTGACAATTGCGCAACCGAAGACTAAATGGATTTTTAATCTACTACTGGTGAAACAATAGGGAAGCTATTAAAGATAGAGAATTTTGGGATTAACGGTCATCTATAGAATGGTTTGTAAAGAGAAGCATGGTTTCTAAAGCAGAAATGAAAAGGCCATAGATGATTTATAATAGGTACACGTGTAAAGAAAACGAGTTTTGCAAGGAAATTTCGATATTTAGGAACGATGCAAAGCTAGAAATGAGCGTTGATGATGGTGACTCAGTAAAACATAAAATCCATGTTTAAATTCAACATGCACTTGTTATTCTCGCGAAACAACTAATGATTCATGGCTCATGATAGTCACAACAATGTAGACTCATAAAAAGACAGTTACACAAAATACCATCTCGTGTCGTTAAAAGAAAAGTAACCGAGAGATGATGTTCCATAACAATATCACACTATAAACATAAGTATGAAAGTGATTCAGCGAAATCAACAATACGATGTCACACGCTCTCCCGTCGTGCGAAAAACTCAATAGCTATATAATTAAAAGTGTTTCCAATCAACTTCTACTGATCATCGATCATCTTTTTATTAAAGAAACCATAATTAATGTTACTTTTCAAGTTTCATGTCACTATCGTTCACTGGATAGCTATAAAAATTGCGCGCCCGTAGCGACAGTTGGAAAAACAGAACGTTATGATTCAAATTGGAACGTTATTTTAAATTTAGTTCGAAAAAGATTTATTGTTCCGAAAGCTTTTTTTTTTAATTCTCTAAAAGTATGAGCGCTTTAATCGTTTCAATAAATATGCTTTTTTTTGATAATATAATACTTTCGAAAACATTTTAACACTTCATAAAGTTTTCAGCCACTCGCACAATATTGTATTTATCAAATCATAATTTACATGATTTATGTGGCGTAAAGAGTTTCTTCCAAAGCCTTAAGGGCTTCTTCGTAATGATAAAAGTCTTTAGATATTTATAAGTCTTGCAAGTAAAAACATATCTGCCATAACCTACATAAATCTGAAACTTTTATTTTTTCTTTTTTAAATCCGCAATTCCGCATATTCTTCACGGCCAGTCTAGTTTTTGCATAGCGTAAACACAAAACAAATACAGCATGAACGCCAAACATTGATTTCAAAAGCTTATTCCTGGAGTACTGTACATAAATCACGGAAATTAGGTCATTCACGACTGCGCAGGCGCACGCTGACGAACGCGAGTTCAAGCGATGTTTTGAAATGTTCATTAAAAAGTTTACAATGTTATTAGCATGTTGACGTGAATGACACGGCCTGGTTATTGACGAAAATATGCGTGATGAGAAATTTTATATTTACATATTTTTCAGGTTACTCATCTTTTTACTGTGTAATGTAACACTAATTAAATTTCGAACTGGCTGGTATCGTATGTTTAATGGACTCAAAGACTGAGTTATTCCTTAAGAAATATGAGATTTTCAGACTGAGTTAAAAATACAAACATTTTCATTTATAATTAAATTACTTATTTATCTTCCATCCAGAATATCCCGAATGTCTTTTCCCGCTACCAGTGCTCGTAACTCTTATTTTGCAATAACAGTAAAACCAAGTAATTAAAACGATACTTCTCATGCATTGACATTTCAATTGGCAACAGCAGCTGTAGCTTCAAAAAGAAAAAATAAATAAAAAGAAAACTCAAACATGGCCGCTCTTGGAATTCTGAATTCAAATTTTACGCGGCTTTACAATTATTATTATAGTCAACTGAACATTCCGGGTGAGGTCATCAAACTTCGCGAAGACAGCTGATTGTATATTCCTTGTACGATCAGTGATTACCTTCTAAATGTCCAGTAAACATGGAAATTAGTCTATAACAATGCACGCACTTATTCTGCAGTTTTATCGGGACATTTGTTTGATTTTTATCGGCTTACTTATCATTATGAGACTATCAATCTTAGTTTTATTGGCAATGAAACTTTTCAAGCATGAAGTATGATGTCAATTGTCTTTTGTTTTCGGGTATATTCGTGATATGTTTAGTTTAAACGATGTATCATTTTTAGTTGACTGAGATTTTTAAAAAGGGCTAAAGATCGTTGACTTGTTTATGGATGCCTATTAAAGTAGTTACTTTCGAAGATTACGTACTGGTTAGATTTTATTTTTGGTGACATTCCTATGCCTATTCATAATTTCGGTAAATCACACAAAAATTGGCGCCAATTATTTTTATTTTTCATCCATTCAATGCCCTTCGTGCCAACTTTTATTATAACCTAACCTTGGCGTTGACATATTCTAATTTCAAATGAGACTTTTTTTTTCATTGTCAAGGAAAAACGAAATACCAATTCATAGATAAGCTTCATTTGTCTTTTTAATGGTGACATTGTATAATTATCTTTTTATTTGTATGATAATGTTTCATTGGGTTACTGTTAAGGATTAGTCTCGGTATTCACGCTTAAATGCTTATAAATGCTTAAATAGATCTTGAAACTACATCTAATGGCTTACGTGGATACATTAATAACCAACATTGACATGTTTTCCATATAAACTGATGAATACGAGGTATTTTGAAAATAATACAACACTAAGATTGATAACCCGACATTATTGAAAAGTATTTACAAAATTTTATTTCAGTATTCAGTATGTGACCAGATGTATGAAAGCGAAAGGAGCTCGTAAGTATTTAGGGTGACTCATAGATAGATGTTTTAAAGAAAATTTTAGAAACCTCAGCTAAGGGTTTT
Source organism: Phlogophora meticulosa (assembly GCA_905147745.2). Lineage (NCBI taxonomy): Eukaryota > Metazoa > Arthropoda > Insecta > Lepidoptera > Noctuidae > Phlogophora > Phlogophora meticulosa. Next base: position 11,316,084 of record LR990537.1, on the reverse strand, counting down.
AAGAAACACACAACGCGGTCGCCTCCCTTACTTTACTCTATGTATGTTCAGCGGTTGTTTATAGTTTAGTAGTTAGACCTTTTTGAATCATTTTTGAGTCATTTACATCAGACTTCAGATTTTTTATTCATAATTTGGCTGTCTAGCAGAACTCGTCATTTGACAACAGTGGGGTTCCTGTGTAAGCGGATACTTCTTACATGAGAAACGCACAATTGTTGACAAAACAAAGACTGATTTTGGACCTGTTTCATTCTAAAATGGATCTAAAAATCCTTAAAAACACAAAATCAGGGCCCACATTTCATAGACAATCGTATTTTATTACCACTACTTACTTACTTTTGTTTTTTTGTATAACATTACCACACTAGTCATTTCTCTCGTGTATCGTGGATGAGTTAACAAACTTTTAAACTCACATACAAAAACAATCAGACGCGGAACAACGATCTGTAGGCTCAACAAATATTTGATCCGTGCAGGAATGAAACCCGCGACACACAGCGCAGCAGCAAATCGCGCACAAAAGCCACTGCGCTTACCGTGCCATCCAATAAGTTAAGATAAGTTCTTCGCTGCCCAGTTGAAAAATATGATTTAACTTGTATGTCATAATTTTTGTAGGGGTATATGGTAGGGGGTGATGGGCATGTTCACATCCCATCTATAGCTTTTTCATGTACGACTCGGGAAGTGGGTTCTGGGTACAAGGAGCCGGGTGCCGGGCACTAAAAGTGTTAATGGCCAGAATAACTACTACTGCTACACTACTACACTACTACTAGCTATATTACATTCCCAGTATTGCCTGCCCAACTGATACGTTTATTTTTGTCGCGGTCAAGGAACCATTGGAGGGCGTATTTTTTTTATAATAATCTCTAGGTCAGCCACATTCCTGTCATGCGTAACTTTTTTAACGTAAATAAATCTGTTTTGAAGACGAAAACATTTGCTACAATTCATCAAAGCTACGTGTCATTAAAAAAATGAAAGTTGTAAAATTAACGCTGAAGGTCGGGATTAAATAGCTAGGCAGTGAACAAGAAAATGAAAAAAGCCGGCCAAGTCTGTTCCGGGCCACGCACATGGATGGGTTCAGTAGTTGGAGTGAGCATTTACATATACACAATGTAAATTAAGTTCGTGTAAAAACTGCGAAATGCTATATCTCAAAAAGTATGGAAGTCGATAGTTTGTTTAACTTTCGATACTTTCGGCAAGGAAAAAGAAACTCGAAAGTTAATTAGAAACATCATAACGTTCTTAATTAAGTACATTGGTTCATATTATTACAAAATTCATAGAGATAATGCTAAAAGTCTTTCGAGTAAAATGTCTATGAAACATACAGACATAGAGACGAACAGTACTGAATTATAAAGCTAATGTTTTTGCCATTTATTGTTGCTACGGAACCCTGACAAATGTTTGGTTACTCAGTGGAGACAGAACATTTATGGTACATAGTTACCTAATTAAATATTTAATATATTACGTTTAATTTAAATAAATCATCGTTCATTTAAAATTTTACTTACGTACTTACATGCATTTTATATTTCCATTAATACTCGGTTTTATACACTGTTATCCTTTACTGCATAGCGACGTAAAGACTTCCTTTAGTATTTAATTTCATTATAGTAATAAAATTTAGTCTTAAGTTGATGTTTATGTGCAATAACACCATGAAAGAGTTTTTATTATGTCTATGATGGCTGGACATTACACGTCTCTATTTCACCACACAATAAATAAAAAGTTTTAGAACACATTTGAATTTGACTAATCAACCTTATTTCTATTGATTGCTGTTTTAATTAACGGACTGTTTTTTATTAACGAGTATTTTATCTAAACTGAAACGAACTAATACTATTTTTATCTTATCAAAACTATTTGAACCAAACCAATTTACAAAATTAAAAAACACAATTCGCGCCAAAGAAACTGTCACCTTAAACTGACATTACTTTGACACTTATTTTTTTTAAACCAGCTGTTGTAGGCAAAAGTTACATAGAGACTGCCACGGGTTATGCACGCGTATCCTGTTCCAAGGTAAGCAGGACGGGTGCTAGGCCAGTGGGCGTATCGTTCCTCACCAATGAACTTCATAACAATTACCTTGCATTGTTTTGTTTGTCATCAAGCTACCGGTCTTATTGATGCCGAGATAATTAAATTAATTACGTTCTTTCGTCAGATTTGCGAGATTGTCATTTTAATATAATGCAAAATTAAGGATTAATTGTGTCCTTGTTTTGACTAAGTATCAATTACGTAATTAATATTAAAACAAAAAAGTCCATGTACTTCCTGATTCCGCCATATAAATTATACCGCAACCACGGAGGTTGTACAAATAATATACAACCTTATTAGCGAGTTTTGGCGTTTGTTGAACAAAGGTTCTAAAGGCTGTTCATCCGGTCAGGCCGGATACGACCCTTGTCTTTTACTGTGGGAGAGCCGAGCTGATGTAGACGTATTAGGGTGGGCACACACGAACGAAACGAAAAGCAACTACAACGATTTTCAATCACGTTTAAATAAGCCAATCAGATAGAAGATGAATTCACATAACACAAGGATTACAAATTCACCATTTTCTGCCTTTTCCTAGGTATGTTAGGAGATACCAGTAGCTTTAAGTTTACATGGAGCAACTGTATTTATCTGACCTACACAACGCTAGAACTGAATATGATTTACTCCTGACTTTTGCGGTTTAACACCTTAACTGCAAGAAAACGAGACACAATAGAATTTGTATTGTTTGTATGTCACATAGCGTTTAGTGTGTAAAACACAAAACACATTAGAAACAGTTGGGAACGTTTGCAGAGAGTAAACACAGAAAATATCATAAATAATTAGAATATCATGATGTCTCAGTGGTTTAGGCCTCGCCTCTAGTTCACGAGGTTATGGGTTCAAATCTGGGCAAATACGAATGAGACTTTTTCAATTCATATGTTCTTTTTAAGTTTATCTTGGATATCACTGGCATCGGTGAAGGAAAAAGATCATGAGAAAACCTGGACTTATAATTAATATAAGTCTGAAATCGCCAACCCGTCTTGAGCAAGCATGGTGATTAATAGTCGTGCATTCTCTGTATGAGAAGAAGCCTTTGCCCTGCATTGGGTCAATAATAGACTGGTATTATTATACATTTATATATTAGGAGGGTAAAAAGAATATCTAAGAGAACAATGTACAATCTAGTAACACGTACAATATATGTATATGAACTATTTATCAGTTTCTATATAGCCAGTGCTAGTAAGTACACGAAGGTAATATATCATCAACGGAAACAAACATAAAAACGACGAAAAAGTCGACAAATTTCAAAGCAGGAACGGACCTCGTGGTATGAATTTGGACGTCTATGTTCCATCCACCCTAAATAGGACTAAGGAGGCCTTCAGTAGTCCTAAACTATTAGTTAGCGTCAAGTTATGATGATGATCAATGTTATAATGAATGCCAGAGACCCAACATTTGTTTTGTTTCGTAAACGCCCCTGTAATCATTTAAAATCAAACATTAGTGGGGCATGGAAATAGATCACATCGTTCGCCAAATACTAAATACTTATCGTTGACAAGCGGCTATAAGTCTTATTTAACAAATGGCCGCCTCATCATCTGACTAGCCTTTCCCAACTATGTTGGCGTCGGCTTCCAGTCTAAACGGTTGCAGCTGAATACCAGTATCTTCACATGGAGCGACTGCTTATCTGGCCTCCACAACCCTTAATGTCTGACAAAAAGTCGGACAACTAGTCTTAACTAGTTTTCCGACTTTCAGGATTGTTACTACTCGAAACGACTGTCAAAGATCTACAAATAACTGCCGGCACCAACGGCTTAACGGGCTATCCGGAGGACGGAGGAGTCTCGATGTGTTATGAACGGTCATCCATATACAGAGTTAACTCGCTAAGAACAGCAGTGAACAGCTTAACCTTCGATCAACCCGTGCGGCTCTTTTTAATTAGCCACAAGCTCCCAAATGAACGCCTATTAACTGCAAATTAATACTGCTGTAGACACAGTAGTATAATTACTCTCCAGCAGTTGCTAGACTGTCCCTCATCTTCATTCTACTGCCCTAACGCTAAATTTATTTGGGGTCGGGCAGCATGTGATCTTCTTCCATACATCTATATTTCCCGTCACCTCAATGTTACCTCGTGTCTAGTCATATCATTATTCCAACCCATCTATGGTTTTTTCCGTCTTCCTCTGCTCTTTTAACCCTCCACATTCATACTTGAAACTTTCTTCATGATGTGTTTCTCATTCCTTCGCATCACATGCCCATACCATGACAACCGATTTTCACACAACTTCTCGGTCACCGGCGCCACTTTCAGACTCCCTCTTACACCCTCATTTCTTATTCTATCCATTCGCGTAAAGTTAATTATAACACCATTATCACCACATTTTAACTAGACTTAATATTGCGGCAGCCCAGTTTTTCTCGTAAATTAGTTAAGAGCACCCAAATAACGTGTAATTTCCTTCGATATTGTGCGACGCTCTGTTTGGTACAAAAACAGTTAAAACTGAGCATAAGGAAATTATAAAAGTAGAATATTACGCGCACGTGTAGTTATTAGACACAGATTTAAGTGATCACGTTTTTATAACTAGGTAACTAGGCGATTACAAGAAGCATCATTCTAGAGTTGTGAGTCGAGCTACACGATTCGGTACTGACAAATGCGTGCACTGTCTGGACAGGTCCACTCAGTTTAATTATTTCTGAAAAGGCCATCTTAGACACTAATATGTATGGTCCTCACATGGACTTGAAAACCTCTGTGTTGTTGCCGAGGAATGAGGAGCACGTCATTAGGAAATAAATGTTATAAGAGTAGAGGGAGACCAATGAAACGACGCATGGATTGTGTGAAAGATGATATGGCTAGAAAGGAGGTGACGGCATATAGAGTATGGAAGAAGAAGTTATGCTGCGCCGATCCCACGTAAATTGGGATAAGGGCAGGAGGTTGACTATGATATGAATAATGTATTACTAGGCTATGCCCATACTTTTTAAAATAATTAATTTGGAGATGCCAATGAAAAGTCCTTAAGGAACGTCAACAGCAAGGAACAGTATTATTTTTAAATTCTTTCCGAACAAAACCAAAAATAGCAATATTTATAGATATTATTCGGGTTAATTTAGTTCATTTGAAACAACATATTAGTTTTAATCAATTCATAGAAAACTGCTTTGAAAACATTTAACATTTTTACCAAACACACATAAATCTAAAAAAATCTTCAGCATTTCTTCCATCAGATTTTATTATTTTTAAACTCATCCAGTATGTGTCCGCCTTTACGCCGATATGTTTTTACATCAAAATTGAAATGAAACCCGTTCTTTAATAAAAACCTGTAGCCTCCTGTCATTACAAGAAGTTTTTGTTCGGCCATCATTCTTTTTAGCAACCTGTCGCACATGCGCTGTTGTGAATTGAAATATAACTTGGGAGACCAAATTGTGTGGTTGGTTTTAAAGGACACTTCGTGAACCTATATCCTTTTTTGGCGGCGCATGATTTTCGAAAAATATATATTTTTGTTTTATAGAACGTTGCCCCACACTAGGAATTTCTACTGTCGTCGGTGCGTTTTATAATATTTATGTCACATACACAAACAGCCAGACTCGGAACAACTACCTATGCATAAGTCATACATATGAAAATTGGTTCCGTGCGGGAATCGAACCCACGACACGAGGCGCAGCATTCGATCGTTTAGCCACTGCGCCAACTGTGTCATCAAAATTATTAGTATTGCTATGTTACCTACATAGCAATACTAATAAAATTATGTTTGTAGACATTTTTTTACACTTACAGCCTAAAATCTATCTCTTTCCTTTCAGTTCATTCAAAGCTTGTCTATAATATATCGCCCTGTGCAATAAGACCTCCCATATATACTTGTTTCATAAATGTTTGTCCTGTAATTTATTATTTGGTGTACAATAAAGTATATTATAAATAATATTTTTTGTTCAATCACTACTGTCAATCATTTACACAGATAAAAAATTGTGCGTGTCAACTCCGACACGCGATTGAAGTTTACTCGTGTATTGACGACCAACGTTGGTTTTGGCAATATTGGAGCTAAACATGGTGATTGATGCTTTCACTCCTCATAAAAAGTCCATAAATAAGATGTTCGTGTACTTAGGCCTTATATGAAAATCGATTTTTAAAGGAGTAAACTCCAATACTAGCGAATTGCTTATTAAATCGTTTTCCTTGAAGCCATTTCAATTATATTGTATTGTACAATACACGTCTACTAATGTTCAGATTCTGGAAACCTAGAAAAGAACAGTATTTACTGAACTGCGTAAAACAGGAGAAAATTCCAAATCCATTGCTTCATATGTTTGAATTATTCGTCCGCTCGACAACGTAAATAACGCAACGAATGTTGTTCAATTGTCAAACTGAAAGGAACTGCTATTGCTTGTGTGTTGAACAATTACCCCGACGTACATACTCTGTTCTATTTTTGAAAATAGAACTTAGAACCCATATTTTTGAAAATATAACTTAGAATCCATATAAATTTGAAAATAGAACTGAGAAGCCATATTTTTGAAAATAGAACTTAAAAACTTTCTACAGAAACTGCGAAACAGGCCGTAACGGAAAACAAACCAGAAACTTTTCCTAGAAAAGGAGAAAACAAGTCACTTTTCACACTAACCTTAGATTCAAGCCGTTCCGACTCATTCTTATAATGCGTCCGTTCACTTTCCACTTTGTCCAGTTTAGCCCGGAGGGTCTCCAGCTCATCCTGTTGAAGAAACAACTCTATTAATAACACAATAAGGTTCAATTTTGACTTAACTTAGGTCCTAGTGTTAGAAAACGTGCACTTTCTGCTTATACTCATCGATTTGTTAGTGATTATGGATGCTGTGACCCGTATGCTTAACTCGTCATTTGTATACTTAACTTGGTAATGTTTCATTATAATATTTACTTGAATGGTATATGCAGGATGGTAGAATAGATATGTGTGTTTAGATTTCCTTACAGACCACTGTTTGTGAAGAGACCGTATTCAGACAGAAAAAATCTCTTCAGCCTTGTACATCCCAATATATGGCAATAGGCTCGCCCCCTATACGACAGTATTGTTGAATAATGTGGATGTATAGGTACAGACGCCACCACATCAAGCTATCCCAAACTGTCTTTTGCCAATTGAACATGAACCTTATTCTTTTGTTATAAAGTTGAAAACTATCAAAGACAAAATACGGTAGCTTGATGTGCGGTTTCTGTACTATAGGTACACCTCTGCCTAACTATTCGAAGAATACAGGCGTAATGTTTTATGCGAATAGGATAACAGCAGATCTAGTGATCAGGGTTTCAGAAACAAACACAGTGACACATTTTAACTATCAATATTGCTCTAGGAATGTTAGAACTAAACAATAAACATGGCGTCGTACGTTTGAGCGCTGCGCACACGCATGCACCGTTCAAGATGCGCGACAGAGCGGCGCATGATCGCGTGTGTCTGACGGTATATGGAGAAAATTGGGAGCTACTGTTGAAGGCGGAATTTTAAGTGGAATTGATATTGATTCTAGTTTTTCAATTGCAGTTTGGGATTTTCGTTTTAATTCGTGTATCGTGCATTAAAACAATCTCCCGAGAATGTTTACAAGAAATAGCGTAGTTAAACATGCTGTGTACAGGCACAGAATTTTTGGCCTTTATTATAATTGCGAAATAAATATCCATCTTGAACTGTGTGCTAAAATCAGCCTTATTGACATGTTTAAGCTTGCTTCAGGGGCTCCTATACGGGAGGCCAATAATAACCCCTGAAACTGTCTCGAAAAGATGTCAATAAGGCTGATCTTATCACACAGTTTAAGATGGATATAGATATCGCAATGATACGAGTAATGAAAGCCAAAACTCATATACTTAACGTATTATAAGATCGAAGATATATAAGATATATAAGATATTATCGAAGTGGAAAGGGCGCAGAGAGCTGTCCTCAAGGTTATGCTTTGTAAACCATATAGATATCCAACTACAAAACTATATGCGGACTGTAAACTACTCACAGTGAGACAGCTGTTTGTTCTCCGAGCCACACTTAGGAGGCATAAAGCACTTCTACCACCAGATTACTCTAAGCGTAGAGCCAAACTGATTTTCCCAACAATAAGCTACAAGACTGCATTCGCCAAGCGACAGTTCTACGTTGTGAGCTCTTTCATTTACAAAAACATTGCAAAAATCATTCAATTAACTGGGCTGAGCTATCATGAGGTTAAGTCTAGTCTTCATAATTGGCTCCAAGATCAGGATTACGCTCGTACAGAAGAACTACTTCATCTCCGGCAGTAACCATGCAATAATCCCTACACTTACTGATCGACACATAATAATACACATTTACATTGCAACACACATACCTACACACTAATATAATTATACAATCTCAATCATGCAGACAACCTAACGCACACTTATACCTCCCACTACACATTAACACACTCATATACATACCTACACATCCACACTCTACAAACCATTACCTACACATACACACCCATAACACAGTAAAATTCCTATATTCCTATTTAAAAATTTTTGTTTAAATAATCTAATTGTGCTTTCAAACCTGTCTTTTTTTTTTTTTTCTTTTTCCGAAATGTTTGAAAACACACTTTGCAGTAAAAGGTTTTGTGTACCAACGTGACAGCAGAACACTGACTCCTAAGTCACAGGATCCCCTAGTTTGGGAGTCAGGGATACTCTCTATCTATCTATATGTACCTTTTTTCACTGAAATTTATGTAATCTAGTGTTTAAGCTTTGTAAAGGTTCTTGTATGAATAAAGATTTTTATTATTATTATCCCCTTTATTTAAAATCTTTCTTATAAATTATATTTTTAAATATTTCAATATTAATACAAAAAAAAAAAACATTTAAAAATATAAAAAATAGTGGCCCACCGGTATTATTATTATTATTATTATTATTATAAGAACTTGACGTACGTTTAATATGGTGTTGTCGGGATGTCGAGCTGGAATTGTTTACAAGGGTCCAGGAATTAAAGAAAATTATCTGCAACTGTTTCTCTGATGTGTAATCACTTTGTAAGATAACGTTGCCCTACAGTAGGTATTTATCCAGTACCGTGGGTGCGTTTACATACATTCAAACTCACATACCCAAACAGCCAGACCCGGAACAACTATCTGTAGGCCATACAAATACACTCGAGAGCAATGAATCCGGGTCACTTAAAGAATGTTAAAAATCTCGGAAACTAAAAATGATAGGTTAATGCAATAAATTGTATTTAATAGACAATGTAATACTCCTTAAATGAAAGTAAAAAAAAAATATGAGTCACCATACATTTTATTAACACAAAATTACATAAAGAAAAAAACTGCTGATCTCTCCTTAAAACAAAAATAGGAAACATGAAATTTTTGAACTTTATTACGATTTTCTTGAATTTTAATACTTCGTATTGCCTCCTCGTGCTTCCATTACTGCGTTTACGCGGTTTGGCATGCTGTACACCAAGTTCCTTATACGATTTTGGGGAATATTCTCCCATTCCTCTGTGAGAGCAATTTTGAGCTCACGAAGCGTGATTGGGGGAGGGTTTCATTGTTTTACGCATCTGCCTAGCTCGTCCCAAGCATGCTCGATCGGGTTGATATCCGGGCTGCGCGCTGGCCACTCCATACGAGTAATGTTCATCTCTTGAAGGTAGTCATTCACAATCCTACCTGTATGAGGTCGGGCATTGTCATGCATAAATATAGCATCCTCACCTAAATTGACCATAAATGGACCAACGTGATCATTGAGGATTTCTTCCACATATCTTACGCTAGTTAAAGAGCCGTTTTCTATGATCACCAGCTCTGTGCGACTTTCAGAAGAAATTCCGGCCCACACAAGTACAGACCCACCACCGTAGGCTACTTTTTCTTCGATGCATGCTTGCTTGAATCTTTCCCCTGGTCTTCGATACACTCTGTGTCTTCCATCGTGCTTGTAGAGCATAAATTTTGATTCGTCGGAGAACATAACTTTTGACCAATCTTCAATACTCCAATTTACGTGGCTCTGGGCATATCTTAGTCTTGAAATACGATGCCCACGCTCCAGTTTAGGGCCGTTTGCAGGTCTAAGGGGTTTTAAGTTAGATTCAGCAAGCCGACGTCTTACTGTCCATGCACTTGGGTTACTTCCTCCGAGGCGTCGAAACTGATTTGTGAGTTCAGTTCCTGTGAGAAAGCGATTTCGAAGCATGGTGTTCACCAAGTATCGGTCTTCTCGTGCTGTGGTACACCTGGTTCTGCCCGTTCCTGGTCTGCGTAGGTTAGAACCAGTTTCTTCGTAACGTCGGAGAACTCTTTGTACTGTTGACAGCGACACACCGACAGTCCTGGCTGTATCGCGCTGACTCCGGCCGGTTTCCAGCATTGTAAGTATTCTGGTGCATTCTTCAGGCGTAAGCGACATAATTTCAGCTTGAATAATGAATATAGAGCACTATCAACATGGTTTATGTAGCCACATAAATGACAGATTACAAACAAAAGCAAAACCAAATGCTGTAATTTCGTAGTTCCATCTTCGAAAGTGGCCCTTTTTCAAATTTGATTTTTTTATGATATAACTTTACAATAACTAAGAAGTTTTAATACCTTCATTTAAGGAGTATTACATTGTCTATTAAATACAATTTATTGCATTAACCTAGCATTTTTAGTTTCCGAGATTTTTAGGATTCTTTAAGTGACCCGGATTCATTGCTCTCGAGTGTATTTGTTCCGTGCGGGAATCGAAGCCACGACACGAGGCGCAGCAGCCGATCGCTCAGCCACTGCGCCAACCGTGCCTTCAAGCTCATTTTTTCGTGAGCACTTTATATTTGTATGGCCTTTGTTAGATTATCATGCTGTCTTAGTGGATCTGTTAATATTATACATAACTAGCTGACCTGGCAAGGGTAGTTTTACCATTTTAAGCAAAAAAAAAAATGATTGGTGTGGACCACCCTTAACATTTAGAAAAATAGATGTTGTCCGATTCGCAGACCTAACCGATATGCACACAAAATTTCACGAAAATCGGTGGAGCCATTTCGGAGGAGTTTGGTAACAATCATTGGGACACGAGAATTTTATATATTAGAAGATTATTATATTACGTAAGAACTTAAAATTGGCCATGTTTAAATAAAGCTCCAGAAAAGACCATGAAAGTACCAATAAAGACGTATTAACACCATAAAATACAAACCAAAAGTCATAAGGGCCAACCCACACTCGAACGCAAACTTCCGCTGCATTACGCACGTTACACAAGCCACACGCTTGATTTCTAATCGTATAATCCGAGCGGCAGATACCATGATTATTATCGACCAATTAGAGCGAGCCTGTCATACATACTGTTACACCATGCGGAAATGGCCGCCGCTTCTTGTGTGCGAGACTGAGAATGCGTGTAAAAACATCGTGAGCAGTGCATTTGAGCGGTATTAGGGACTTACTATACTTGTCCGTTGTGAAATTTTAGAGTAATATTGAACTGGTTATTTTGGTGCACAGGTAATGGATTACAGCACTTTACTTTTTTTTACTTCTACCAGCCATAATGGAAGAACATTTTAGACAATGTTGTGGATTTTAGAGCAATTAATTAATTGTTGCGAGTTTACGTCAGCCACTCCGTCAGCGATGGAGAGGAAGAGTAAGAGATCTCTGCGCGTAATATACTTTACCATACTATCTATCTATATGTAGTACTATCCATCTATCTATATAAGATACCTTCCTAACTTATGATAAAGTAGAGATTACTTCAGCATAGCTTCTACCGAAATTGGAAAATTGTTTTCATAAATTGTCAAAAATTTCTTTGGCCCTAGGAAGTTTAGTTTCGTTAAGTCAAAGAAACTCTTTAGATTGAAGCTGTGTTTTTCTCAATCTTATCTAAACTATATAAATATATTATAGATAAACAGCAAAGATGTGATTGTTAGTAAAGTTGTTTGTATCTGATAGAAATTCTTTCATATATAGAAAGCTAAATTATCAGCAAATACCAAAGATTACATTTTATTTTAAAAACTACGCTTTAAGGCAATGAAGGTGCTTAATTTCGAAGGGAAAAGTATGAATCCACGAGGACGAAGTGCTATACTGTAGTACAGCCCCTAACACTTGAGATTACGATAGATCTTACAAATTAATAATGTATCAGTTATTATTGCTATTAAAACACGACATTCACGTTACAGAATTCTTGCTAACGATTACAATAGGAGCGGATGTCGGCTGCACATGTTTGGTTGAGACAATAACATGGTTCCGTTGTACATAATAGTAGGTATTTTATGTTTACGACAATATTAGTTACGATGAAAAGCTACTGTAAACATGTCCAGAACTAGAAGGAATATGAAACACTGCATTACCGCAATTCAGCAAAAGCTGGTATAAAATATGGAGAAAGCTAATTCATTTGACGATTTTATTAATTTATTTTTTTGACGGCATGGTTGGCGTAGTGGCTGAGCGATCGGCTGCTGCGCTGCGTGTCTTGGGTTCGATACCTGCACGGAACAAATATTTCTATGGCCTACGGGTAGTTGTTCCGGGTCTGGCTGTTTGTGTATGTAAATTTTTATGGAATAAATATAAATATGTTGACGCTTCACGGTGGAGGTTCGCGGACCACTGTATGGAAACCGTACCGTTTGGACCGCACTAACCACAGTTCTGGAAAGGAATTCTATAGCTTAACAGTAGTAAGATAACAATAGTTTTGTACAATAACATCACGTACTGAACACAACACGTTGTGCCCTATTTGTTGTACAGTCAACTGCACGCCTGTGGCATCACTTGAACTACGACAATCGCCCTTATTGCTATTACACAAAGGCCCTGTCAATACCAAAGTTGATACTAGGAGGAGCGGTTGATTGTACTGTACTATTTTGCATTACAAGTGAATGCAACCGTTTACTGAAATGTATTACTGTACTGTTGTGTGAAGAAAATGTATTGACTAGACTGGTGAAAAGACAAATAAAGATCAACGTCACGGTTGGCGCAATTGCTGATCGGCTGCTGCGATGCCTGGCGTGGGTTCGATTTCCGCACGGAACAAATATTTGTATGGCCTACAGGTAGTTGTTCCGGGTCTAGCTCTTTGTGCATGTGTGTTTAAATGTTTGTGAACGCACCCACGATACAGGAGAAATTCATAATACATTATTCTATTCTTTTCTAGAATGACCAAAAATTAATTAGATTTAGTTTAGAAAAAATCTACATCACACACATATTCTAAAGACGTCTAGGCATTGCCTACAGTAATACAATTTACTACCGCATAACCTTTTCCCGCTCCCAGATAAGTGCGGAAACGCCCCATAGAAACGGAACAGTCAATATTTACGACATCACTCCGGCGCACCTATTCAGACCACAATAAAAACTGCATAGCAATCGTTTATGAGAGACTAGTACTGGTATCAGTTCCGCTACTGAACAGATAAAAAGAACTGTTATTTATTAGTTCCCATGGAACAGTTATGGTGTACTGATTAATGGGATCAGTGTGTGTTGAAGAAAGTCGCTGTGTTGAAAACATACATAACATAGCATCAAGTCTGTATTTCCTGAACGGTTGAGTTGAGGTGCACTTATAGTAACACCCACATTTTGCCAGTTATGTTTAAGTCCCATGTAATAGGGGGCGAGCATCAACCGGCCGCATATACAGACTCCGGACTGGTAATCACAAAATTCCAATTGAATAAACTCAATGGCACTTTGCTCGACCTGGGAATTGAACCCAGGAGCTCTTGCTAAGCAGTAGCCTTTGGGACTACTAGACCAACGAAGCAGTGATCTGTGTTGAAAAGTGGGTATAGCAATTAAATAAATAAATATTGCTGGACAACCACACAGCATCATCTTGTCCCAAGCTAAGCAGAGCTTGTGTTATGGGTACTAGATGACTGATATAATTAATACAATACATTACATAGATAGATATTTTTACTATACATAACAAATACCCAGAACACCCGGAACAAATAAGTATTTGTAGATCGTACAAACATTTGTCCCAAGGCGGGAAACGAACCCGCAACTTCTTGCGTTGCAGGCGGACCTTTGCCCGCCGCGCCACATTGGTCGTCAAATTATGATGTGTCACCCATAAATAGCTAATGTGTAAAATAATCGATATGTATAATAATTAATCAATAACACGATTTTTTCTTTTAATATGTTAAAAGCGATATTGATATATTCTAAAAATATCAATAAAATGTATATTAATAATTTTTGTCACGTCCGACATCCCTAAGTCGTAATTGGACATCACGGTGCGTCTGCGCAAGACTTAGAGATGCGGCAGACAGAATGTTCTACAACAGTAGGCGTCTTAATTGGTTCGTTATTATAAACAGCTATAATTTACTTTGAATGGAAAATAGTTCGCGATTTGTTATTTAATCGTCTGGAACACTTAAACCTGTTAAATAAATCATGAAATTAATTCTTCACCTTCGAGTAGCAAAATAATTATTTTCAGTTTTTGACGTAAGTGAAGATTATTTGGGGAAGTGCTAACATTTCCCCAAATAAACCCAAATAAACTATGTAAGTAGGTATGTCACTTTCGACCAATAAGTTATAAATAGTAATCATGCTCTAACTATGCCCACTTTCAGGCAATAGGTACCTAAATGTATTAAGTAAGTAAGTACCCATATATGTTTGCACAGTCGTGGAGTGCAAAATCTATGCTTTTGTTTAGGTGTCGTATAGTATGCGTAAAAACGGACATTAATCAATTTGTAAATGTTTAATCGCCAATTATTACTGACTCCTAAACAAATTGTTCATAACAATAGGTACAAAAGTACCTCCCCGTGTCATTATTGGCACGCGCTGCGCAAGCGCAATGGCGCGGAAATCACAAATGATTACAGTTTACCGTGACAACCGCGCCGATGCGGTCACGTCCACTTTTATAGGGAGCAGTAAATTACGAGACAAAAAGGCTAGCGTTAAAGGCACGCAGGAAATTGCTTGGGTAAAGGTGCAAAAAGATTGATTGCTCGAGGATAAGGTAAAAGGATTAGAAGGACACTAACTCACAGGATATGACTAATAGACCGACTTGAATTTCGTTTCAAAATATAAAAAAATATTCACATAGAAGTAGGTAGATGAACCATTTATTCGGTGCAACAAGAAAAAACACGTATTTTTCAAACATATGCAGATTGGAATTACTTGAAAAGCCCTTCGGATTGTGTTAGCAAGACTGTTACATGATTGGGTGCAGATGGCTCTAGCATACCTCAATGTTTAATTAATCATTATTTCTCACACAAAAAAGTCAACATCAGTGTTTAAAAAAACAACAAAAGAGCATTTCTCTTAATTTATCTTGATTCTCAAACGCTCAAATTTAGTCGTATAACTTAAAACTACAAAATTAAACGAGATCTTTTATAAGATTCACCAAAATATCCATAGTCTGATTAAATTATTGGCTATCAATCAGTTGACACATCAAGAGAGATCGAATCGATTAATATTAATCGATGCTTAAGTTTTTAATCGCTCGCGTAATTCGATTAATTTCTAATCGATTATCGATTCCGTTTCGCAATCGGCAGAAATACGGGCGAAAAGCATTCGGAATATGAAAAATCCAAAAATAACCTATTGAGGTAGTGAAAGAAGATAACCTACAAGTAACTAGTAAAAAAACAAAAAACCTGCCTGTTACTGCCCCACTGCAGGGTACATACACTCACACAGAAAGCATTAATCACCAAGCTTGCCCAAGGTGTGTTGCCAATTTCAGACTTATAGTAATAATTTTCCCGCATTTTATCCCGCAATTTCACCCCTATACCTTTACTCGAGAATTGGGCTATCGCATGCAAATAGACCGACTGTAATTTTAGAGTTTAGTGTGTTTAAACAAAGAACTCCAGAAGTGTTTTTTCCTTCACCGATATCAGTGATATTTTAGATGTTAAAACAGTCAGTCCAATTTGGCTGTACCACTAATATCTTCCGATATTACCGTTGTACCAAATAAATCAAGAGCAATGGATTTCCTTACTGCAGCTATTTCCAGACGTGTGTTTTGGCAATGCATTTACACCGTGTTCGCTCGGAAGACGGATTTTGTGCTAATTATAGAATCTGGATGAATCGGAGTGGTCAAAGATTGAACTCAAAGGTGAATTGGAGCCGCCTGTGTAATAAAATATAAGAACATAAAGAAACATGACATCAAACCTGTATTTAACCAAGGGTTAGGGCCAGTGGCGGACTAACGGGGGGGGGGGGGGGGGTGATATCAAAACACTACAGCCATCTAGACTTTTACCGCGTTACTAATATTCTTTTAACTTTGCTGAACGCGTCCAATACGCTGGGTGAATCCCCGTCTTTGCAGCGGGTATTTTGAAATTAAATTTCACTTGCCAGATTTTAACGAAATATACATAAACACTACATACAAATGTGAACTGAATAAAAAGCTTGGGGGGGCCTCATTCAGCTTTGCCGCCCCGGGCCTCAGACGGGCTCAGTCCGCCACTGGTTAGGGCAGAGTAGTACCTATACTATCTACACCAACGATTGGTCAGTTATGTTTAAGTCCCATGTAATGAGAAGCGAGCCTATGGCCATCGACCGGGCATAAATCCAGAATCCAGGCTGTTACAGAGAAATTCCAGATGCATAAATCCAATAACACTGCCCGACCCAGCAATCGAACACAATTCCTCATGTTCAGCAGTAGCGCTTGCGACCATGAATAGGATTTTTTCCACGAAGAGAAATTTTGACTTAGTATTGGGTTCTTTTTAGTAGTTACAGTTAAATATGTAAGTGGTACCAGTTAATTCGTTAAAAATTACCAATTTGCGTACATATTTACAATGATTAAGTAGAAATATTTGTAAATTTGAGCTTGTAACGAATGGAAATTACATTGTAATGAAATGTATTTTGTTCATCGAAAGGAACTAAAAATATTTAAAGATGGCTAACTTACCTATTAAATTAATAGTTCAGGTACGTACTTATAGTTTTATCGATCTTTATGATAATGCGATCTGGATTTAACAAATACAAGTTTTGTAAACCATTCAATCCGATTGAAATGTTAGTATTACTGGCGCCTTATAATATTACAATCGGTAATACGACGGCGTGCGTCGATTTAAATATTCAACCTTTCAAAAGGCGCTTTTATCAACATACCACTACTAGAACCAGACCAATAAATGAATGGATTGTATGAGGAATTTAATGAAAGAAAAGAGAATGATAGCATGACAGTTGACAGGGGAGAATTACCGTCCTCCTGTCCGTATCCCAATGTATTTGTGGTCTGCGAAGCATGTATTTTTAGTCCATACACCTCTATAAGCCGTCATCTCAATACTAACTTCCTTTCTAGCCTTATAATTTCTCACACATAAACATCTTTATTCCGTCAATGCCCCCCCCCCCCGACTCTTTGCTCGAGCCAATCCGCGTAGCTGCACCAGTAAATTATTAAATTAGTTCCTACATAATATATATCTAAGATCCAGCCCGTCCCTTGCTGTCCTCTCCCAGCGACGTCCTAAGCCGAGGCTCGAAGATAACCATCTTTTAATTTTTCATCAATCATATTCATCATTTCTTTGAACTTCCTCTACTCTTGTAATCCTCCACTTTCATACTTTATAACACTTTTAAGTGCATTGAATGGAAGAAGAAAGCGTAATGCGCCAAGCCCAAGTAATATGGGACAACGGCAGGAAGATGACAGTAAAGCCTACATAAATTTGCCCCAATACAAATTAATTGACAAGAACAGGAACAAAACAATGCAGTTGTTTCTTGACTTTGTTTTAAAATATTGGACCATAGTGTCATACAGTCATCATCACCAAAACAAGAGATATCATCATCATTCATCATTTTTAATGACAGCAACATTCGTATTCGAAAAATACCGTAGATTCTATTTTTAAATAAAGGTGTCACTTTAACCACAGATAACGCAATCCGGATATGTAACCAGATTCATATTGGCACGCTCCTGCTTCTGAAGTATCAGATTTAAGAGACGGGCGTCCAATTTTAATGCGTATTACTTTTAAAGTTGATGTAAGCCCTGGTTGGTGTTATTTACTACCGTATCAATCAGGTGATGATTCAGAATTAAATAAAGAAAAAATTGTGGCTTGATTCTAGTTTTTCTTGCAAGGAGTTTCTTTAGTAAATAGATTCAGTAATTCCAGAGATGAGAGCAGCATGAGACAAAAATATGTGGGTGACTATAGACAAAATATACACCAACGACCACATAGATAGCTTGATAGATTACTAAGCTACAAAAGAACACTGAGATAACGGTTTATGGATATTTTAGAACAAAAAGCTTGTTAAAAATAACTATGAAACATAAGAATATGGATCTGGAGGAGAGTGGTTAAGCAGCACGTGGTAACAAACGACACGGTTAGACGACACGGTTGGCGCAGTGGTTGAGCCATCAGCTGCTGCGCCGCGTGTTGTGGGTTCAATCCCCGCACGGAACAAATATTTGTATGACCTACAGGTAATTGTTCCGGGTCTGGTTGTTTGTGTATGTGAGTATAAATGTTTGTAAACGCACCCACGATACAGGAGAAATTCCTAGTGTGGGGCAACGTTTTTTTAAAAAAAAAAAAAAAAAACATGAAACAACCTAGTTACTGGTACGTCTTGGCAAGACCGGTTGTAAGACTTTCAGGCTTCTGACTACCCGTAACGACTGTCAAAGATCTAATAATGTCAGCCGAGACCGACGGCTTATCGTGCTTTCCGAGGCACGGAAGGGTCTCGGTATGTAATAGATGGTCACCAATCCACAGACCGACCGTGACAAGCGTAGCTTAACCTTCAATCGACCTGTGCGGCTGTTATTATTTAGCCACGAGCTTTTTTGTTTTCTCTTAATGTTGTGCCAATACGCGCAACTTTCTTTCAGTAAAACAGACACAGCGAATGAAATACATAACCAATCTTCTTAGTTCTTTCGTCATCGAGTAATAATAACCAAACGTCGAAGATCAAATAGTTTTGCTTACGGCTATTCGCTCTGCCAAGCACCTAGTTAAACCAGGCGATATAAAACCCAGTAATATATTACTATTTCAATTCGAAACGAGTAGTTTATTACTTGTGGGTCAAACTGGAATGAACGAGCGATCAATTTTAACTTTATAAGGGGGTTTCTCGAGTTTATTGCTGAAGGAATCATTGGGGCCGGCCCTAAACCAAAGACTTGTAAGGATTTTGAGAAATCATTACTATTCGTGGGTGGCCGTGCTTCGGCGAGCACGTAATTTTTCCTGCATCGTGGATGCGTTTACAAACATTTAAAGTCACATACACGAACATACCCGGCCATACCCGGAACAAATCTGTAGGCCATACAAATAATCGTTCCGTGCGGGATGCGAATTCACGACTCGCGGCGCAACAGTCGATCGCTCAGCCACTGTGCTAACCATGCCGTCAGTTTCGTCTTTGTCTATGCTATTTTTAAACAATATTAATGTGTAAAGCGCCTAATACTGTTAACCAATTAGTAGGTTGGCAGAGTCGTAAAGATTACATCAAGTGAAATAGCTGGCCAGCACTTTGATCTCAAAATGGTGTTGATTGAGAGTAAGAGATCCGAATCCATCTTCACCGAATAAGAATACATTGTCGTTAAATATAATGTTCGGTGTTAAGCAGCTTTTATGACGTTTTTAATAGTGATTGGTCTACTCTATTTTTGGACAAAGTATTCGGTAAGATCCTGGGTACTTGGGTGTGATGTATTTAGTGAGTATTATTTTATTTATTTTTGACGTCAAAATCAGCGTTATTTCTGCTAAAAAAAGTTTATAGTAGAGTTAAGGTTTATTTCAATAAATATTCAAGTCTCTACAAAAAATATAACGCAAAAGTGATGCTTTTGCACTACATATTTTTGTTGAGTATGACGCCAGTCGAGAAAATTCCTAATGGAAACACTAAATAGCAATTTGTCCGACCTACATAAGTATCAAACCTAAGTTCTCGTGCTCAGCAATCGCACTTACGATCGCTTACACCAATGAGGCAGTAAGATTTCTGAACTTACATAATAAATAAGAAATCTAGATTTAACACCTAACTGGTTCTAATTACAGGCTTCACTTAGAAGACTAGCCATTTATGTTTCATTGTTACAAAACAATACAGTTACATATAATCTGACAATGTATGATGTCATCAGCACTGTTGTGTTACAGCAATCTTACTAATGTAACGCCATATTACTAAATTGTTAGTAGCATTGTAAAATAAAATCAGAAGTTCAGAAAAGATTCCAAAATGACTCGGCGATAAGTGAAGAAGAAAAAGAGAAAGGGAAAACTAACTAACTCAACATCTGCCTAGCCTTTTCCCAACTATGCTGCGGACGGCTTCCAATCTAACCAGATGCAGCTGAATACCAGTGTTTTACGAGGAACGACTGCCTATCTGACCTCCACAACTAAGGAGGCCTTCAGTAGTCCTATCCTATTAGTTAACGTCAAGTTATGATGATGATCAATGTTATAATGAATGCCAGAACTCCAACATTTGTTTTGTTTCGTAAACGCTCTTGTAATCATTTAAGATCAAACATAAGTGGGGCATGGAAATAGATCACATCGTTCGCCAAATACTAAACACTTATTGTTGACAGTTATCAAGCGGCTATAAGGCTGTAAGTTGCTGTGCTGCTTCGAGCACAGGTTTATAATATTATAAGACCTATAAAATGCAGCAATCGTCTGTTCCCTTAGTGAGTTTCAGGAGGTTATCCATACCTCATGGTTGCCTAATAACGAAAGCTTTAAAATAAATCCGATGGGCACTGTTACCTCCACTAATATTGTATAGAGGAAAGATTGTATTTTTGTATGTTTGTAACGAATAAACTTAAAAACCATTGCTCCGATTTAAAAAAATATTTCACCATTAAAATGCTACAATATCTCTAAGTAACATAGGATATTTTTTTTTTCAGAACTACTGTTTAACACCTTTACTGTCAGAAAACGAGACACAATAGAAAATGTATTGTTTTGTGATCACTTGGCGTTCAAGGTGATGAAGGGGTCGGCAGGGATGTTAAAGTTTGAAGGGAAAATACTAAACCCTCGCGGACGAAGTGCTAGTGACTTATATGCTTATCGAACAAAATGAAAGCGACGAGCGTCCTATCACGTACGGTGTTCCACAAGGTAGTATTCTGGGCCCTACACTTTTCCTGATATACATCAACGAGCTATGTCAGATAAAAATCAATAGCTGTAAAATAACTTCTTACGCAGATGACACCTCCCTATTAGTTGACGGAAAAGACTGGGCCCAATGCTACCAAAACGCAGAAAAGGCGCTGATGTGTGTTATGGAATGGCTACGTAACAATTTACTAACGGTGAACGTAAGTAAAACATTTTACATACCGTTCGCTATTAAATCTAATCTTAGTCCACCGGCATCCTACACTCTTAAAGCTCACTCATGCAAGTCCACAAATTTCTGTGACTGCCCTACCATCGCTAAGTCACAAACTGTTAAATATTTAGGCGTACATATCGATCAATATCTGAACTGGCATAAACACCTCGATACACTCGTGAGCAGAACTCGTAAGCTGATTTACGTTTTCAAAAAACTACGAAATTCTGCTGATACGGACACACTAAAAGTCGTGTATTTTGCTTTGTGCCAATCGATCTTAGCGTACTGTATTCCAGCCTGGGGTGGTGCTACGGAAAACGTCTTCTTACGACTAGAACGAGCGCAAAGAGCTGTATTGAAGATTCTCTTCTACCGTCCGCGGAGATATTCAACAGTACAGCTATATGCTGAATCAAAAGTTCTGACAGTAAGACAGTTGTATATTTTCCAGTCCATGCTCCGCAAACACTCTGCGCGCCCACTATCAGAGCCTTCTGGCAGAGTCAAACATACAGTCTTTCCCCAACAACCATGTAAAACATCTTTCGCTAAAAGGTGCTACCATTTCAACAGTTCAAAAATTTACAACCAGCTTAATAAAGAATTAAAATGTTTTCATTCAACTAAGTATCAGTTCAAATCTGCCTTACGAGAGTATCTTTTGAAACTCGATCATCGCAGGACGGAGAATCTTTTGATGGGAAGCTATTTCAATCTGAAGGACTGAATTTTTGTTATGGACGGTTAAAATAAAAAAATGAAGTAAAAGAAATAATATATAAATAAATAAATAAAATAAATATATATAATCCATATTTTAGCTGTTATATATTACGCTCACAATCATTCTTATATATAAACACACCCCCACTTAATCTACACTCTCACCATCTATCACACACACACCCTCACACACACCCACCACACAGAACCATTATTACTTTTTTTATTTTTATTATTTTTGTTTTGTTATTATAATTTTTTCTCTTTCTTTATTATGTTTCCGCAAACAATAATTATTGCCCTGGATTAGCTTACTTTGATCTGTAACTTTTTTATTTTTGCTTTTTTTTATTGTTACCATGGTCCTGTCCAGGTAATCGTAATTGTATTGGCTTTTTCGTTAGTACAATTTCGAAGGTGCACTGACTTCTAAGATACAGGTTTTTTCCTAGTTTAGAAGTCAGGGTCCTTATGCTCTGGCCCAAATAGCCATGATCCTAAAATGTTAAATTTGTGTTCTTTTTTGGTAAATAAAATTTATTATTATTATTATTATTACAACATAAGGGGTTAATCCAAAAAGGGGTTAAACAGAGAATCCAATTCTTGTGTAGACTTGAATTGCTCCTCATCAACTTGACACTGCGCAGTCATCTTGTTGGTTCGGCGACCCATTTCGTCCACTACGATTAGAAGCAGGAAATCTCTGGTTGCTGTACCATTGTGTGGGTAGCGGTATGATAACCTGTGACCGGCTGCGTGGGTTCCGTTACACTTTTGAGGGCAAAGTGCATCTGTACGTTGATAATTTTGAATGATTGCTGAATAAGTTGCGTTTTAATACTTTCGAGTTATGCCCAACTCGTGCCTAGAGCATATTTGGGACATGACTTCTAGTTTTTGATTCTACATGCAGCAGGGCGAGCTGAACTGACGGCATGGTTGGCTCAGTGGCTAAGCGATCGACTGCTGCGCCGCGTGTCGTGGGTTCGATTCCCACACGGAACAAATATTTGTATGGCCTACAGATATCTGTTCCGGATGTGGCTGCTAGGACATGCAGAGGGACAAGCACGGCTTCTGTGACATGCCTTGAGTCACACATTTTATCACAGACTGGGCGATAAAACCGTAGCATATCGCCGTAATCATTTCTTGTCACAAACGTCTTGTACGCCCGCGCTTGCTTCGCTGGTTTCCTTAAGAAATTTTCATTCAGCGTTTTGAGAGCAATAGTGATAAAATAAATTACACACATTAAAATGCTTACTTGGGTTCGAACCCACGACTTATACACATAAGCCGGGGCCACTACCACTGACTCTCCACTGTACTGCCTCAATGGTCTAGTGGTCGCAAGCATCACTGCTGAACATGAGGTCTAGGAGTCAATTCCCGGATCCAGCTAAGTGTTTTCTAGATTTATGAGCTGCAGGCCGGAGTCTTATTCAAAGGCTCGCCCCTATTACATGGGACTTAAACATAACTAGCGCAATGAGGATTTACTATAAATGTACTCCTGCCTAACCTGCCTAACCCATGGGGGAAGACAAGCATGATGTGATGTTAGTAGATGTATTTTACGGCATAAATGCTTGAGATCTCATCTGCTCATCCTTTTCCCAACTATGTTGGGGTTAGCCTCCAGCCTAACCGGATGCAGCTGAATACCAGTATTTTACATGGAGCGACTGCCTATCTGACTTCCACAACCCAGTTACTGGGCAACACGATACCCCTTGGTAAGACTGGTTGTCAGACTTTCGGGCTTCTGACTACCCGTAACGACTGTCAAAGATCTACAAATGACAGCCGGGACCAACGGCTTAACATGATTTCTGAGGCACGGAGGAATCTCGATATGTTACGAACGGTCACCCATCCACAGACTGACCTTGGCAAGCGTAGCTTAACCTTCGATCAACCCGTGCGGCTGTTTTTTTTTAGCCACGATGCCTGAGACCTATCAGGATAAAAATCTCACGTATTTTTTTAGATATATTTGCCACTAATAGGTCCGGTTTCCTTTGAACTATTAATTTAATTTCCGCAAATTAACGGACCAATCAGAGGCCAAGCAATTTCTCACACTCCGATAACAACAATTTGCACTTTCAAATATCCCCCATTCATATTCAATTAGACGAGCGGACGTTTTATGATCTGACGCGAAACTTTTCATCATAATGCCTGTAATAAAAACAATTTTGATAAATTGCTTTTGGGCTAGGAGAATTAAATACGGCGTTATTTTTCTTTTGGAAGTTTTTAGGAAGACGAAGTCCATTTATAACGTCCGTTTTGATATATATTATATAAGATATAAGAATGGCACACGTAGCATCACGCCGATAATCCCATAGAGGTTAGGCAGATGGTGTACCTTTAGTACACCCACCTGTCGCCAGATAAGCTTAAGTCTCATGTTATATGGGGCGAGCCGTTTGCTACCAGCCGGGCACAAATCCAGATGGCATGACATAACTTCCTGTCCCGGGAATCGAACCCAAGGCCTTATGATCAGCAGTAGCGCCTGCGACCGCTACACTCCTTGAGAAAATGTGGTAAGATAAAAGCATATTTCTCGCAGCTCGAATTCAGAGGGTGGCAGCGTCTTGCATAGACCTAAACCGTTAAAAATGGCGATGTCCCTAGATAAAAACATTGTACGGCTTATTCGGAGTATCACGTGGTCACATCACTCATAATCTCCTATGCGTATAAAACACTCAAAATAATGTACAATCGCTCAACATTTTCCATAGAACAAGAGTCATTATAAAACCGACTTCATTTTCTCTACAATAAATTTGATATTTGTTTATGAGGAAGTAACATCAATAAGAAATATATATTTGAATTGAGAATACATACTTGTGCCTGCTTAAGCCGATGTTCAGTCCGGTGTACAGCGAGCAACGGTGTGACTCGCACGAGTAATCGCCACCACGGCCAGTCCCGCACCGCAAGGAACGCACGCACGTTGCGTTGCACGCATCGCGCGGCTGTGTGTTGCGTGCGCAGGCGTTGCGCGCGCCGCCTCGCGAGCAAGCCGCGCGCACGCGCTTGCAGGCGCACGAGCACACGCGCGAGCGCTGCGTCGCGACGAGCGTCGAGTTCGCCCACGACGCCGCCGCGGAACATGATCTGTAACAAAAGGAGAAGAAAGTTAGACTGATTGCTGCGATGTCCATTCCTAAGGCCTTACGGGCTCGAGAACTTGGGATCAATCCAGCATCTAGATAACACACTTGAAGGGTTTTTCATAGACGATAAGACCCGTCTTAAAGATGTTACCTAATACGTAGAGTGGCTGTTTAAGAACAGTCATACTAAGTGGTTTCTCATGTACAGAATGCTTAAGAAGAACTTCTGGGCTGATAACTTTAGGAGACAGGGTTTTTGCGCATAAGCTTAGACTAACTACTCGTACGTGATTTCCTAAGAATATCAGAGTCATTAATGCTTTGCTCATTAATGTTTTCACCACTAAGCGAAACTAAAATGTCTAAATAAAAGCGCACTATTTTTGCATTGCGCAAAAGTGCAGCAATATTATGGCATTAAATTTAGTCTCGTTTGTTAATAAACATTTATCAGCAAGTGATTCATTAACATTACTACAACACGAGCTTTGTGCGCATTAAACGCAACATCTCAGATCTATTTACATTCTATTATTATCACTCCGGAGTATTGTTACAAGATAGTTTCCATTACAAATTACGCAATCTAAGTAATGCAAAGCAATCTCGACAGATAATAAACATGTAATATTATTATCAAAATGCTTTATTAGTGATCCGGTTGCATTGTATGATAATGGCTTGACAAGATTGACATTGATGTACCAATTCATCTGTCTAGCCTCTTCCTTCTATATTGGGGTCTCGGCTTTTAGTTGAACCGGATGCACCTGAATACATATATTTTACATGGCGAGACCTCCTATCCAACTACCGCGACCCAGTAACTGGGTAACACTATATCCTTTGGTAAGACTGGATGTCAGACTTTCGGGATTTTGACTGATCCGTAAATACTGTCAAAGATCTAAGAAGAACAGCCGGGATGAACTGCTACAAATCGAAGATAGAACTAATATTACCGACTAAAACGAAAAATAGTAGAACATATGCATTATTATTATTATTATATTCACTTCTGTGTGACGATAACATAGTAGCCGATAATATCTAATAACTCAGTTTTGTCATACGAGTACCTTGTTGATGGCATACTTCTGCTCTTCTTCTACGACTTTAGGATAAGCGAGAAATTAAGAGAATCGGCAATCATATCTATATTATTGAACTTTAGGAATTGCCGTGGGGAATAGGGAAGTTTCCTTGAAAAATCTGATTGGTCCGAAAGTTGGATTACTCAAAAATACACGTATTTTTTCTTTTGTCACGTAAACCAAAAATGACGACGGTATAGTGCGTTGAAATTGCGCGTGCAATTTCAACGCACTATACCTACTTTTATATATATTATACTAACCCCTTCGCCTGAACTTTGATGTGCTATATCATTGTCACTTTTTATTGAATTAAGTAAGCAAAAAATACGTGTCCAATATTTTTTGGTAATCTTACTCGTACTTATCGGACTAAATAGACTTAATATATTATTACCTAGGACACATCCCGATTGCTTCACCTACTTGTGAAATTCAACTCAGTGTTCTTTTACACCCTTAGCAGCTCGTATAGTTATTATTTGTAAATGTTCTTGGTATCCGATTAAGATTACCTATTCTATTCTATTTTTAATTAATCTCCCATGAACGCCTCTATTATGTCACGCCAGTATTTCCTGGGCCACCCTCCATTATAAAATTAAAAACCCCAAATCTGATTTTATGAAATAAATATTCGATTTCAATTTAATAATCCCCGCCCCGTACCGTAGAGACATCTAACATCATGATCATTAGACACCACAGACAAATAAAATATAGTATACCCAACAATTACAGCACAGAACATTACCAATTCTATAATCTTCGTACATTTTCATGTCAAATTTGCTCCGGCAGCTGAAAGCCCGCATACAGTAAGTAATTGCTGCCCGACGCGTTAGAAATGAAAGTCATTTATGTAACACTACAGTACACTCTCGATTTTTTTCATCAGAAACATCGCATGTGCAGTTATTATGTTTAGCGATAGTGTGCGTTCCAGGCATGTTTTTAGGGTGACTATTTCAATATGGACTGTTATGTTAGGCGTAGACACATCGTGCGTTGGTGATTCAAAGTAGATCTAAAGAACGCCGCATGTCAGTGATAACAAAAGCAGTAGACAGTCTAGTATTTCACTGAAACTTCGTACTAAACTGGACAACGTCAAGGTCGAAGGCACCACAGACGTGCATTTTACAGTGCTATGTAATGTATGTTTACTATGTAATGTCAAGATCAGACTGAGCCAGTATTTTAGATCAATATCAAGGGAGGTTTTACGTGAATGGTTTAATCAGGAAGTGGTCCTCTCTACCTACCTATATTGTCACAAAAAGTATAAAACTTAGATATATTATATAATCACCTATAGCATTCAATAATTCATTCATCATTTCAATTCTTTTCTTCTGCTAATCCTAGCCGATCCTGGATGCAGAATCAGGTCACTTTTACCATACAAATATATTTCCCTTGTTACTGAATCTACGTGTAAAATTTCAACTCCATAGCACAAGAGTAAGTGGGTCAATATTAACACGCAAGATTTGATTACAGACAGGCACTGCAACAGATGAAACTAAATAAAAGCTTGTAAAAAAACACTATATCTGTAAATGTGAACCTTTTCATTATTTTGTATTACCATAAGATTTTGAAGATTGTCCCACAGAAGAGATTCATTTCCGTAAACAACCCACATATTTATAAACCACCATAACATTCCACAGATAACCATATGTATCGATTCCACAGGTCCACAGACTCCATAACCCATTCCACGATATCAGACCATTAACAATTGACCACAATGTAGTCTGAGGCCGTTTATAGCCGTGGCCTACTTACAGCCGAAGTATAATGGCACCTGTTATTGGAGCAAGTGCACACGATGGACGTGAATGGGCAGTTAGGCATTACACAGTGGTTGCCATTCATGTGGTCGTTGCGAATTTCCGGCCTGTGGTTACTGGGGTAAAAGTTTGACCTAGCTCGAAGTTGTGGTGTTTATAAAAACTTACAGGAAAAAATGATCTTTCTAGTAAAAAAAAAATCACGATTGATGCTTTTTTTCTTGGTAATGGCATTTCGTAGGTCATCCAGCGGTTTTGGCTTATTGGAATATCATGTGGTGCCTTAATGAATTAAGGCCTCCATTCAGGGCATAAAAACATATAAACTGAGCAGTCGCTCAGTCAAAAAAGCTCAAAAAAGCTTTTTTGGGATTGACGTTTCTCACGTCAATCCGCGGTCGAATGCTTAACCGGAATGTCCCAAAGTTCCTTATAAATTAAGGCCACCATTCAGGGTATAAAAAAACTTGTAACCTACACCCCTCTGCGGGGTACGGACCTCGGCTTAGGGGGTTGTTGAAAATATGAGGCCCTCGTACACTCATGGAATTTGAATTAAACAAAATGATCTTGCCTAATTCACATAACCTATACTTAATTTATGAATGACAATTTTGATTTAAACCCATCCTTCGAATCCATATAAGTTAAATTATTACTAACTATTTAGCTGCTGAGACGCCATTTTATCACAAGCCTCGTATTCCATTCAATAGAACATTGGGTCGTAGGATATCAACTCAGTCGATCATTGCTGTTCATAAACTAGTTGCTATTGGAGCGTCCTTTTTCATTGACTAGCAGTGATTTAATTAGGTCATCTGATAAGTGACTTGCTAGATAGATCAATTTATTAGAGGCCAGTTATTGTTATAAATATATTGAGGAGCTCGTAGCGAAATAAAAACAACCGCACGGGTGATCGAAGGTTAAGCTACGCTTGCCGAGGTCAGTCTGTGGATGGGTGACCGTTCGTAACATATCAAGACTCCTCCGTGCCTCGGAAAGCACGTTAAACCGTTAGTCCTGGTTCTCATTTGTAGATCTTTGACAGTCGTTACGGGTAGTCAGAAGCCCGAAAGTCTGACAACCAGTCTTACCAAGGGGTATCGTGTTGCCCATTAACTGGGTTGTGGTGGTCAGATAGGCAGTCAGCTGCATCCGATTAGGCTGGAAGCCATAGCACACATAGTTGGTAAAAGGATAGACTGATGAATGATGAGATAACATTTACAATACTTCACACTATCAGAAAAACGAATCGAAATCACGATCGCCCATTTAGATAACTGTGAAATGTAATCGATCCCAATATCCTCACACTCAGCACAAAAGTCTACCTAAACAAAAACAACCCTATTCAGCACGCAAATGTTCAGAACCGCTTCAGTGCAATCGTGTGCTTAATGCCTATGGATTTTCCACCAGCCAACGTTTGGCTGATGCAGAGACCAAAAGTGGTTGCAAGGTCTGGAATAGAATAGAATACTCTATATTGGATTTTTTATAGGAGCCTTTTTGGCCTCGCACTTGTCCTTTAAGTTTATATTTTTAATTGTTTAGATTTTAGTTTTTTTTTGTGTTTTTCATTATCTGTGTGTGTCTCAAATACATACTTTTTCTTTATATTGTGAACCATGAAAACTTACAAATAATGACTTTAAGAGGGTTACAATGGGCGATTGGGCGGCCTTATCGCTAAAAGTGATGTCTTACAGACAACCTTTGGATGGATTTGATAAAGAAAGAGAAAGTATAGGTATAGGTTTACACATAAAATCATATACAATATACTGTGAAACCTTTCCCCAGCTATCTAAGTACAAACAATATGTCCCGTAGTTATCTTGAGCACAGTAACAGCAAATTATTTCTGCAGTTATGTCCATATTAGCAACAGTGGATAACTGGGCCGCACCGGTGGCTTGTGCATCTGTAGATCTGTGCACATGCGGGCCGTGCAGCTTGTCAGATAATACTATCTGACATGATTTATCTACGCTTTGCTCTTCACTGCTTTCTTTGTGACAATTAACTGGCGTGTTTTGTGTTAGAATTTGGGTAATTGCTAGCTGTTGACAATAACAACTTTTTTCCTTTTTATTAACTGAATAATTTCAATTCTGTTATAGAGTGTCAGTTGTTTGTTGTCAGGCAAAGATACTCATGTATCTATCCATCCATATGTTCAGATAGCACTATAATATAGCTCTAAATTACGACACACGTGAAGGGGAAAGGAGGGTCAACAAAGTATGACAAAGAGGGGGGGGGGGGACCTGTTAAGCTTCGTGACGTCACAATTATAATACTTTAGGTTTGTATATGTGACGAGTAGGTATAGAGTTGAAGATAAGAAAAAAGAACAACTTAAAATATTATAAGAAATTATTAAAATGTTAGATTTTTTTTAATTTTTAGTGCCGTTTTCTTTTTAATAAATTCTAAAAATTAACCAAATATGTGACGTCACGTCAAGGCGAGGTGAGGCGGAACGAGGCCCCAGAAATCATGAAATTCGTGTGACGTCATTTATAAATGACCCCTAAATAGCTCTGCACGTGTTATCAAACAACAAACAATTTAATTAATCCGAAATCCACACAAAACTTAATTATTCTCTATTTTAAGTAAGTAAATAACATTTAATTAAACGAATCAACGGTCATCAAGTTAAATCGCTTGAAAATCGTGAAGATGCGCCGCGCCGGGGCATACATTTCGTGATTCACCAGAATTTCAGGGTCGTCGCAATTTTTAATTATAGTAAATTAAACCAGTATTCCAACCATGTTAAAACAAGTTGGAGTATTAAACAAAAAAGCTTTATAATTTAGTTGTTTTTATTAGGATAATTATATTTAAAGAAACTGG
Organism: Phlogophora meticulosa; assembly: GCA_905147745.2. Lineage (NCBI taxonomy): Eukaryota > Metazoa > Arthropoda > Insecta > Lepidoptera > Noctuidae > Phlogophora > Phlogophora meticulosa. Next base: position 11,284,791 of record LR990537.1, on the reverse strand, counting down.
CAAAGAGGATATGAATACATCCAGTTTAAAAAAAAATATATATGTTGAAGCTTTTAAAATGTTTTTGAAGTTTAAAATGATATTTTTCAACGAATCATTCTAAAAACTTAGAGATGAATTAATGGTTAAAGAATAGGGTGGTGTCTTAAAAATTCTGTTTTGTCCGATAGCTGGATTACTAAAAAATACTGGACAAGTACATTTACTTTTGTCACGTGAACCAAAAATGACGCCGATGCAGTACGTTTTACGAAGAAGTGACGTCACAAGCCCTTTCTACTGAACTTAGATGTGCTATATCTTTATCAATTTTTAATTGATTCGAGTAAGCAAAAAATACGTGACTGTTTTGGTAATCTAACTGACGGACCAAATAGACTTATTATATTTTTACCTAGGACACATCCCTATTGCAATATTTGTAAACAAGTTTTTGATGGTATTTCTTTATTGATTGCTACTATTAAAGTATGTTATAGATTGCAAGTTTTCTCCACAAACTAATTTATTTTCTCCAAACAAGTGAAACCTTAAAACAATTAACTTTATTAAATGGAAAGGCAATTAATGAATTATTTACGATACACCATCAAAGAATGCCGTCTGTCTGAACCAATAAGGGTAAAACTATCTCAGGGTTTACTCTTCTAAGACAAATTGCACATTTGGTTATAGTCTAAAAATATTAAAAAAATATCCTTGACAGGTATGGCAATGCAACCTATGTATTACTAGCTTTTGCCCGCGGCTTCGCTCGCGTTAGGAAGTAGGGGGTTAGAAAGAGACAAAAAGTGGCGTATATCACTCTCCATCCCTTCAACTATCTCCACTTAAAAAATCACGTCAATTCGTCGCTCCGTTTTGCCGTGAAAGACGGACAAACAGACACACACGGTTTCCCATTTATCATATTAAGTATGGATTTACTAAACTAGTATTATGAAAGTTTTTATTTCTTTAAGTCATGTAAGGATTAACTAAAACAGATATTGAGACTCGTTTTCTTTATTGAATACCAAAAACTGAACTTTAACTAGAAGCAAAAGGAGTATTTAGTATCATAGCAGGTGGCATCCTGTGTTTTCTGCCTACCCCCATGGGAAAAAGGCGTAAGTTTATATTTGTACATATGTACCAAAAACTTAATAATAAATTGGAAGATCCACCCTCCCTACTACTACTACTGAATAAAGAATATTTTTCAAGATGCAATTATTTTTAATTAATATACAAATCTCTTTAAAAAATCTTCAGTGTGTCAGCCCTACGTCGACACACACGTCATTACACGGAGCCCAACTTTCTATGTCGGGGAAATGGCACAGGAAAAGTATGAGCAGGCCGTTTGTTGTAGAAAGCCATCATTTCTTTATGTGCCTGCTCGGCTGTTTGAAGGGTGCACTGAGCTAGAGAGATAGAAGCTTTTATAGAAGTAATAATATATCCACCTATTTCAACGGGTTCGGATCGAATTTATTCGACAAATCGACGTTGACAAGCGTAGCTCAACTTTTGATTGACCTGAGCGTCACATGCACCTTATATCATATTCGAAGACAAGTGCCAACTCATAGACTATTTAAAAAAGTTAAGCTTCTGCCATTTAGAAACCATTCAAAACTGTTTGCTGCAAGAATTAGTATCAGAAGCAGAATGCTTTATTTGTAATAGTATAGTATAGTACCAGTCTATTACTGTCCCACTGCAGGGCAAAGGTCTCTTCTCATACAGAGAAGGCACGAGCATTAATGCTTGCACCACGCTTGCTCAAGACGGGTTGGCGATTTCAGACTTATATAAATTATATAAGTCCAGGTTTCCTCACTATGTTTTCCTTCACCGATGTCAGTGATGTCCAAGATAAACTAAGAAAGTACATTTGAATTGAAAAACTCACATTGGTACTTGCCCAGGTTTGAACCCACAATCTCGTGCACAAGAGGCGATGCCTAAACCACTGGGCCATCATGACATTTTATTCAGTTTATTTGTAAACATAGATTAAATGACAACAGAGTGTGAGATGGTACAGATAGGTGGTTCTTCAATGATTTGCCGATATGACATCACACATGCATTCCCTAAAGGGTAAGGCTGTCTATAGAGAAAAAAAAAGACATGTATATTTGCCCCAAAAACGAAATACGTGCATATAAACGATACACATACACACAAATAAGTAGGTAATTAAATCATGCTAGTAAAAACAAAGCAACAAAACTATAGGTATGAACACGAAACAGTAATATTCTAGCGCACGCATGCGCGTGAAATATCTCGCCTTCGTCGTAACATGAAGCAACAGCCGACTGTTCGCAGTAAAAACTGTATAGAAACTCGAATGTTATGGCGATGATGATAAAACAAACAAGGGATTACGAATGCCAGCGTAACACCCCGCTACTTTACTTAACAATATACAGTAAAACGGGGTGAATCGAAACGCCATGCGCCAGAGTGAATCGAAACAAAAGTTTATTTGAGATTTTAACGTCGATTCAATATTATTTATTACTGACAAGATGTCGGAAATGATTCATTACAATTGCTTAAAAAAATAAGAGTAAATCATCATCATCATCCTCCTGCCCTTGTCCCAATTTATTTGGGGTCGGCGCAGCATGTTTTCTTCTTCCATACATCTCTATTTGCCGTCATCTCAAGGGTCACCTCTTTTCTTGCCATATCATCTTTCACACAATCCATCCATCTTTTCTTTGGTCTTCCTCTACTCATGTAACCCTGCACATTCATACTCAAAACTTTCCTTACAACATGGTCCTCATTCCTTCGCATCACATGCCCATACCATGACAACCGATTTCCACACAACTTCTCGGTCACAGGCGCCACTTTCAGACTTCCTCTTACATACTCATTTCTTATTTATTATAAGTAAACTAACGCGAAAATCCCTTTCCAAGTTTTGTTTACGGTACTTCAAAAAAACCGGTAAAGAGCGACTCACCCACAGAGGGCTATATCCCCATATCTTAGGAGGAAAAATATTTTTCCTCTTGTTTTCAAAGTTACATTTTAATTTCAAGCGACCGTAACATTAAGTTTGTTCGTATAGGGTTTTAACTATTCACTAAAATACTGTATTAGTTAGAGACTACTAGTATCGCTTTGCGCGACAAAAAATAAAGGGATCATTGTCAAAGGCATGTCATGTCATGTGCTTTTGACTACCAATGGTAACGTAGATAGAACGCAGCAATAGAAGATCGATATGGAAATCATCAATGATTAGGAGCAGGTATATCCACCAGATAAAACAGTCTACGAACTAAATAATGGCGAACTATGAACTAACTGTTGCTTTATATAACTTCATATCAAAAAGCCAACATATTTGTACACCAATTTCATTGGTAGGGCACAGAGTTCGACTATATTTTTTTATGTAAGATCTGTATTACCTACCTGTGTTCACAAATAAAGATTGATTGATTGATTGATTAAATATGAACTAGTAAACGGCAAGAAATGAAACAGCTTTCAGCTGACACTTCAGAAATTCCATTGGAATACCCAATTTTTAATACAGAAATGGTTAACGTTATGGAAACACCAACATCCGATCTGCACAAACCTACCCTTTCTCCTAATCATCTAGTTAGTTATCTATCTATCTAAAATCTAACTTTTAGATAAGAGACGTACCGATATTCTCAGCCGCATTACTAGGCGCGCATAAGTCGGAGCACGTAAGACGAACCCGACTAACTAACGACACGATACGGTGTGTGCATATCAACACGTCCACCATTTCTGAGAAATAATAGCATACGATGGTGGTTTCATGTGCATTATCATTACAATTGGTAATTTCGATGTGACACTTTTCTTGGGTTACAAATAAGATATAGTGTAGGCTTTCATAGATTTTCTCTCATGCTTGATAAAAAAATATTAATAGTCTCGAACAGAAGTCGTCCTACCGTACAGCGCCACCTACTGGGTCCAATTGTTAATCTAAACCATCCAGGATGCCACCCGAACGTATACAAAAAAAATCATTCAAATCGGTCCAGTCGTTTAGGAGTTCAGTGATATACACACGTACAGTAGAGTTATATATAAAAAGATTTTGATGATGTTATACTGTTTGTGGGAACAGTGTCAAAGACTCTCCAATTAAAGTTTGATAGTTTTGCGGAAGTCAGTGCAGCACGATACCCCTTTTTAAGACTGGTTGTCAGACTTTCGGGCTTCTGACTACTAATTTTGTTAAGAATTAGGTAACCGAAATGAAAACTTATATGTCCAGTATTATTAGAAAAATGAGAAAGAAGCTGCAGTAGACCTCACAAAACCCACAAACGATCTAACTGTATTCAAAGAACATAAACCCTTAGAACATAAACCTTCTCTACACGTACAAATCTAACTCTCTAACACATTATCTATGCAATTAATTCGCAGTTCAGAAAAGCTAAAGACTCAATAATCTACCTTTATTATTCAAATGAGTAGTTTCAGAGAAAACATTCCGTGGTTTCTAGTCGCCAAGCTGGCTGGGCGATCCGAGTTTCACTTCTGGCTTTGCACAAAGAACATAACTGTCATGGATTTTTCATTGGATAAAGATCATAAAGATCTTCAAGAACTCTTTTACTGACGACACTTTTCGTTTGCATATTATTAACATTTATAGTAACTTCGAGATGTATGGTTCTTTCTGCATTACACGTTGTTATCACTTCCATTGATTCTATGTTAACTTCAAAACAGTTTGGTGCTAGACTTGCATGTAACTGTTAGCTATTTACAAGCAATTTCTACGATAATATTTTAGTGGGCGCATTTAATACTTGAGTCCTAGACAGTTGAGGGTCTGAATATTTATCCTATACCCCGGAATTGATAAAATATACTCTAAGCAAAGTATGCACGATTGAAGGCGGTGCAGGAGAATGTGCACTACAGTTTACCGTTGACAATTTTATGTCTGATGTCACAAGGGTGAATATATCTTTAATTTTATTGGGGACAAGTCCGGGTTGCTGCATTTACAACTAAGCAATGTCGGCTGTTAAAACTTGACACATCTTGGGAGTTACGATCAGAGCCAGCCATTTTGAGCACATGATGTTTCAGCGAAGTTTTTGATGAGTACTTATTATTCCTGTTTCTCTATTCAAAATAAATTATGATGAGTGGAAGATTTTAACACCTAGGCGCTTATATTTTACAGATACGACACCTTTCGAAGAGGGACAAGAAGCAAAAGAAGAGAAAACATAAGATTTGCAATAAGTAACTAGAGATTGACCTCAATGGTGTGAAATTGGAGAGGTCTATGTCCATTAATGGTCTAGTAAGGACTGATGATGATGATCATCAACTGCACTTTAAATTTGAAAATTCAAAGAGTCTTTGAACTACCTTCCCATATCGAAAATGGCTACACAGTATTCGGTGGTCATTACCAATCTCACGACCAATTGTCAGAAGTTGCCAACCACGCGCGACCACCTGCGGCTCTCAATTACCTACAGACAGTCATTAGGGACATTGCCAGGTGCCGCCAACATTTCGTAACCACGTTTTGAACGGCTTTTTATAACGTTTTTATGGTGTCGCTTCATTATTACGGTCGTGTCGTAAAAAGTGATCAAATGTTGGGACTATTTTAGGTTCTGTTTCGAACAGTTTTGTATTTTGGTCTCTTTATCTAGTCTTCACTTTAAGAATTGCAAGCTGTAAACAGTGGACTGGACATTTCTTTTTTCTGAGGATGGGAAATCATCCAATGACTTCTACCGTTCTGGGTGGAACGGGAGGGCGCGTCAGACTTTTACTAACTAAAACCCATCCGCGTTCCGGCCTTGCCCTTTTGCCTTTAACCGAATATCCCGCAACTCCGGATGATTCGAGAACCGAAAAGATTTTTGCTGACCCTTAACCCTTTCTATTGAATAGATCATAAGAAAATCATAATTTCTATCGAGCCCAATGAGATTTTGAATCTAAAAGTAAATAATGCGTCGATATCCTTTCAAACTTGTGTAATTCCTCGGTTTATAGGCCAGCCATTATGAGCTGTGATGAAAATAAAGATACTACTTACACTCAATCTATCTAATACCTTTAAACGAACAATTCTTGTATATATGTATGTACAATGTACATATATATATAATTTGAATCTCGGAAACGGCTCCAACAATTTTCATAAAATTTAGTATGCGGGGTTTCCGGGGCGATAAATCGATCTAGCTAGGTTTTATTTTTTTAAACGTCCTTTTATCCAGCTTTTAGAATAACCAGTTGAATCTGAATACTTGTAAAAACGAAACGCTAGTCTTACCATTATGGACCAAAGAATACACAGCCACTTGTAACTTTCGCATAATCATCAACGAACCTACAATGAAGTCGGCAGAGGAAAGTCCAATAATACTAGAAATTACTGCGAACTGACTAGGTGTTATTTATACACGTAGTTACGACTGCCCGTTATATTACTAACTGTGTAGTGTCCACGACAACAGGCACATAAGTTGACAACTCTTTCTTAAACTTAATGCTTAGTGGCAGCACGCGAAAATTAAATGTTCATAAGTTTTATTTACATTACACTATGAGCTGTTTGTGTGTTTCAATTTGCTTCTCAGCCATCATCTGCCTAGCCTTTTTCCAACTATGTTGGGTTCGGCGTCCAGTCTAACCAGATGCAGCTGAATACCATTATTTTACATGGAGCGACTGCTCATCTGACTTCCACAACCCAGTTACTGGGCAACACGATACTCCTTGGAACTCAATAATCGGAATGCAATAGACCTAAGAAAAAATTGAACGGCTGCCGTTACGCATTTGATTTAAGAGCGCATTAAGAAAGCCGCATTTTGTAATGAAAACCCTTTTATACAAACAGAACAGGACCAGTATAGGGAAGTGTCGTGAAGTGTGGATGTTGGAACGTGTCAAAAAGTATCGATATTTTTAAAATGTTTCGATATTGGTTTCTATATTCCACAAAAAAAAAACACGAAACGTAGATATAGGCCCATTGGGTGATATTTTTATAGATCTGAACTTCCAGCTTTTGAGATAGACGATTTTTTTAGTAAGTGTAAAAAATAATGTTTAAAATCCGTATTCCACACTCGATATTTTGATATCGAATTATTATGCATCGCCCAAAACATAAAAAAAGAAAAATAAATTTGTTATCAAAAAGCCTATTTTGAAGTGCGAGAAAGGGTTTCCAGTTTTAAGAATAATCCTATTTCTTTCTTGAACTAGAACATTGATGAATTTGACATTTGAGTTTATTCTTTGCACAAAACGGTGAAACTTCTTGCATGTCAGAAGCTATTTATTTAAGAAACAACAGGATTTTAGCCTAACCCATATTATACATAATCATTAGAACTTTTTGTGCGAAGATGACAAGATTACTTTTGGCATGAATGGCCAATCAAGTCTGATTATGTCCAGTATTTTATACACAAAAAAGCTTTAGACTATTACCATCAACAACTTTGGACCAAGCAGTAATACAAAGACCTCGAAAATTAAGCTCCCAACTCATTTATACACTTTGAAATGAATGGTATACCTACATAAATTATTATCAAAGAATAAAAACAGCCCAATTAGAATCAGTGTTTCCTTTCATAAACATGGTCATACATCAGCCTATTTCTTAACAAGAGGTCTCTGACCTAATAACAGGCCTAAATTAATCCTATTTCAAACGCTACCAATGAATCATACAACTCATACTTACAAGAGTTGAAGAAGGGGAAAAAAAGTCTTCTATAAGATTTATACAAGGCAATCATTTCTTTATTAACATACAGCCATTGTAACTGTAATAGACTTTCTCAAACGTACGTACAAAACGTAGATACTAGCCGACATATTAATTACTTACTTATATCGTAGAAGCCGGTCCGACACAAACGCAAATATAATTACCTACAGTGATTGATACACTTTTTAAATTATAAGATGGGATAAAAAAAAGTGAAATCGATATACAATTAATACTGTGAGAATGAGTTTCTATATATAGGTACTGTATTGTGTGTTCTTTTATAATAGAACACTCAAGTACTTCCTTATTATCAAAGCATGAGTCAGACCTCTTTTGGCAATGCGTCATCATCATCATCATCATCAGGCTATACTAGTCCACTGCTGGACATAACCCTCTCCTAATGAGCGCCATAGCGCCCTGTCTTCAGCTTGCCGCATCCAACATCTGCCTGCAGTCTTTCGCAGATCATCATCCCACTTGGTCAGAGGGCGTCCTACACTACGTTTGCCGAGTCGCGGTCTCAATGATGTCTCAAAAGGCAATGCGTATGACAGAACTATCGTACCCTTAACACATACTGCCCCTAACGCCTACGATTTATATTTGGGCCGTGAAGCTGGATAGACTCTTTATATCATCACTATATGTTGAAGACAGAATTTTCTAAAGTTGGACCATTTCTATCAGCCTCATATCGAACAGAGTCCACGTCAGTATTCAACAATTTTACCCTCCACACAGTTTGCAAGATAGTTTTCCTCATCATGAACGCAAACTGTTACGTGGAATATGTCCAGATCTTCGTCACAACAATTAACAATTTTACACTCACGTTTCAATAAATAGCATATATATATTGTATAGCTTCAAGTTCTTCAAACCTATCAGACAGACGTGTTGCTGGGGAGTTTGTTCCTCCACTTCTTCTTCCCAGAACAAACACTAGGAAGTGGTGAAGGGTGGGCGTTTTGGGGGACTGTCTTATGTAAACGTTTTTGACGTTCAAAAAGTGCTGATTCTCAGCCTAATTTGAATAAATGAATTTTGATTTTGAACAAAAATCTGGAATCTTGAAACTAGTCCTTTATAAATTGGGAGTAAATTTATAACCAGTATAACATTTCGTTTGGCAAACCTTCACTCTGTGTTTAATAATAAGAGGACCAATAAGTAATGAGTAAGGAAAACAAAACGAAATAAGAGATAATGAGACTGGAGATGAAAGGATTATACCTAAAGGACAAATTCTTGAATAATTTGAAGAATATACTACATAAATGACAGCACGGTTGACGCAGTGGCTGAGTGATCGACTGCTGCGCTGCGTATCGCGGGTTCGATTCCCGCACAAAACAAACATTTGTATGGCCTACAGGTCCGGTTCCGGGTTCCGGTTCTGGCTGTTTGTGTATATGACTTTAAATGTTTGTAAACGCACCCATGACACAGGAGAAATTCCTAGTGTGGGGCAACGTTTTTATAAAAAAGAAAAAGAAAGAAAAGAAATGAGAAGTAACAAATATTTGAAACAATTAATAGCACCCAGAAATTTGTTTAACTAAAGTGTTAATCTTCTTACATGTTGCCAGACTTCTGAGAGGAGATGTCCCATACTCATACCGGTATTGGAAAGGCACTCATGGCTTTTGTTATATTTGCCTCTTGAAGGGATAACAGACATGACTCGTCGCTGTTAAACGTTTTCACAAAGCGAAACAAACAATTTCATATTTGATCAATCATCGTCTGCAGATGAAGTTGTGTTGATAGGAATTCCTGAAATGACTTTTGTTTTAAAATTCTCATGTCGGGCTGAAGCAAAACATTTGGATTCTATACTCATTGTAATAAGCTCACATGAATTGAAACTGTTTAATGTAACTTCTGAAGAAAAGATTAATCTGATATGTTTTACTTTTACGTAACAGTAAATGGAGTTTCATAAATATTAACAAAATTGTTTGATTCAATACATCGATTGAATATCAATTCGTTTCATTCAACAATTGTTATGTAACAAGAATCTTTGATATTGTTCCTCGTGTTAAGTTTCATAAAACACGGAATACGAATAATAATGATTCAGGAAGATATGTTTTAATTTACCAATTTGCTCTGTTCATTGTGGAATCATAAGAATTTTAACGGTATTGACGACTAGCGCATTAGTACCGCTAGAAATCGCATGCCGCATGCAGCGCCAACACGGGAGGGTGACGATCGATGTAACCGAGCAAGTGAGCAGAATATTACAAACATAAAATATACGTGCGATAATTGTATACATGCATGAAGCCCAATTTGCAGTAAAAATCGATGGTGAGCGTGCACAGGACACAAATTCGAACGCGAACCATTCCTGAAGATTCAATTTCCTAAAGCCATTAAATAAAATGGACTTTTATGACAATCGTTTTCTGTATCTATAAATAGAACGAGATGTAAGTGGGAGAGATGCCTTAACCACATGTCTAGACAAGCAGAATAAAAGTGGCAAAGAAAAACGCAATAAAAGGTCAAGACGAAACGGAAAGAACTGATTAACCACGGAACCGGCGCACGTTCGCGATGGTAGCGACACGCGAACACGGAATACAAGTAAATGTTAATATTTGTGTCGCAAATGGTTGTATAGTTCACATCAACTGGTATTAGCAGCATAGGAAATAATGAAGAACAAAAAAATGTTGCCGTTGGTTACGACAGCCTTTGTGTTTGTAAATAGCAGCTTGTTGATTGTTTACAGATGTTGTTTACATAACTTTTCAACTGTTAAACAACACTTGTGGACAAAGCAAAACAAACAGTCACAGCAAGCAATGAAATGTCAACAAAAACAAATGAAATAAATAAGAAAGTAAATCTTTACTTGTTACGTACAGCGAAAACCGATTGAGCAATACCAGCGACACTAGCCAATGTTTTGGTCGTTTTGATAGGAGGACAGGCTTTCCCCCTAGCGAAAGCAGTACGTGATAAGCATATCCCGGTATCAGATGCCAACAACATGACTCGAACCTAACTTAACGTCTAATTTGAAAGCAATCTTCGAAATAGAAGACGTGACTAAATAAATCGAAATGCTGAAGGCTGGCTATGAATTCGAAGAGAAGTGAAAAGTTCAACAGTACCAGACACGTTATGAAACATTTTGACGTGCAGATGACTTCAACAAGAAGATTTTCTGACTGGAATGTTCGAAGTAGTTGGAACGATACAGGTTAACGAAGATTTAAATCTAGTTCTTATGTAGGTTTATCCATTGATGGATTTAGGCCTTAAGAAATAAATAAAGCAATAAATGAAGATCTGTGAAAAAAACGAAACCAGGTCAGTTGAGCTGTAAAATAATGGAGCTGTTTAGATAAGTCGTTTTTTCCTCCGTCAATAATGTGTTAGTCATCTCGTACAATTTAGATAAAGATACTTAGATTATTACGACCCTGATAGCTTAGATCAACGTTGTTTCCAAACAAAACACAAGACATGTTAAAGAGTATAAAAGTACACATAAAATAATATTTTATAATCAATTTCAGAACGTGAAGCTATAAACGTTGGGCGCATCGGGGAAAAGGTTCTATCATCTGATGATGAAATATCCGCGTCAAAGAATTACTCGTTAATTAAGAACCATTTAAGAGCAAAGAACATACAAGGGATTCCGACAGTTAATGTTTGTGTGGTTACGCCTCTTTGCCTTTCGTGTGAGCGGCTCTTGCTAGTATCTTCATAACCAGTAAAAACTATTTATGGGTGCGAAAACTACAGTGGCAAAGAGTTCTTGACTTTTGATCTTATAGAGGTCATGACATATCAACTGTGGGGTTAAGCATTGTGAATCCTTGTGTCAACTGGGGACAAATGTTTGTACGATCTACAAAGATTTGTTCCGGGTGTTCTGGGTATTTGCTATGTATAATAAAAAATATCTATCTAAGTATTGTATTGTATTAAGTGTATACGTCATCGAGTACCCATAACACAAGCTCTGCTTAGCTTGGGGCTAGATGATGCTGTGTGGGTTGTCCAGGATTATTTATTTATTTATTTATCTCTTACTCTTCTATCATATTCTACATCTTCAACAGTTACTATATTTTCTACCATTTCAGACTATCATGGAAAGTGCATAAAGTGGACTTGCACGTAATATTTGCTGTCACACTGTGACGCGAGAAAGTCGAAATCGAAAGTGACGACTTTTTTATTTGCAACGCATCACGCCCAGGGTGAGCTGTGCATTTAAAACTTGGAAAGCTGTTGTTCATATGGTGCCAAAGTATGGTGATCCGGGTGTTGGAAAATGGTATGCGCTTGCGCAATTTGAATAACTGCATTTTAATTAGTAAGCCTAAAACTAGCAGTGTATTGTTAAGGGCTGAAGACGAAAATTGCAATTTCCTTTTATCTCGCCGTGGTCTAAACCTACTTCTATTTTATTTACAACCTTCGTTGACCTCGAAGCAAATTGTATGCGAGAAAACATAGTGTCGAATAATATGATAATGTATATTTTAAATGCAAATTGCTGGTGACATTTGACTTTTGATAATGAAAAAATGTAGGTGAACATTTTTGGCCTACTCTCTACTTAATAACAATCTAAAATTCACTGACAGACAACGGACAATCTACACCGCTGGGTTTAAAAGCATGAAATGCACTTTTTTTCTTAAGACGTCAGAGGTGAGCATAATGCTGAGGAAGGATTTTAAAATTTTCCTCTAAATAGGGGATGTGTGGAAGTTCGACTTCTGGTTATAAGCAAAAGTTAGTGGTACCTTCGTTTTTTGAATGCTCATCCCTTAAGGCTCCTGAGCAGCTACCGTTTTGGATTTCCAATCGGACACAAGGCTAATATGGAAATAATTTATAATATGTATGTATATTAAAACAGCGTGAAGATAAATGAATATAAAACGTTCACGGACTTAACGTTGTCTTGGTCACACTCACAACTACTTCTAAGTACTTCAAATCATACGTAATCCACCTTACCAAATCATATCAATCTACTCTCTAAACGCGTGCCATAACCAGCAGAACGTGAGTCAAGTACATTACTATATCAGATTAAAACACAACATAGAGGACATGAAATAATGAGTAAAAACCGCAAGCATTTAGTGAAAGTAAAAGCGTAAATAAATCTGGCCCCAAAGTTGACCCCAGCGATACACCCGGCGGTTACAGTACCAAATAAATCGCCGAAACGTTCAAAATTTAATTATTACAGTCCATTTTAAGTGCATATTTATGTGTACTAGAATCCGAATGTGTCTCATTATGTAACGAAAGCACAACGTCGGTTTTTTTAAAGAATGCGTTTGTTCTCCGTTAAAGGATTACGCAATAAAATAAACGCAACAAATCATCGCATTATGCAAATAAAACATTATAATCGAAGAATGTTGAAGCTTACATAACAAGACTTGTCTTGCTTATTGACACCCTACAAAATTCTTTGACTCCGTCGTGTTACTTTCGTCTTAACATTAATCAAGAACGGTACAAATCGACGCATTGTGAGTGCATAAATTAATTTATTAATGTCGATAGAATGGAGAAATCGGTAGCAATAACATTTAAGACTATACCGACGGCGGTGGTAATAACATATCTATCATTCCCAACTAATGCCCCAATGAATATAAGATTTATTGAGTAAAAAATAAAACTAAATGACAGTTTATAGATATTAAATATTGTGAAAGTTTTTGTTATTCAAAACTCATTCAAATTCGAATCAAACGAAGTTGTTTGGGTCATTGATGCGAATACTAATAACGTGCAATTTCTTCTTTAAGTGTAGTGATTGCATTCACAGTTAGTCGTGCGTATTTTACAAATATAGTAAGTTGTTACGTTGACGAAATGGTAAAGAGGTCTTCGACCGTTGCGCAGTAATATTATGGGAGTGCAACGCGCACAGCTTTCAAGTCTACATCTAGTTAGACTAGTCAGCATGAACGGAGCAAGATTGAATATCGTTTGCGATCTAAATTGTAGCATGTTTGCACCGAGGGAGTGCAGATAAACAGCACCTGTAATTTGTTATTATCGATATGTTAACAGTGTCGTACCTGTTCGTCCACTTTCGGAACGACGGTGGCACGGGTACCGCTAGCGACCTCGTTGCCGCGCCCGCTGCGCCTCGCGGGCCGCACGGGACACACGCTCTTGGCATTCTCCGGCAAATCTATCCCAAACTGCTTGGGACCGTCGAACACTTTGAAATCCACCTCGTCGACGCTGCTCACAGGACTCAAGTCGTGCACGTTATCAAACGCAACGTCATTATCGTGCACAGCGTCGTTGGAAACATGACCCGAGTCGTCACTGCAATCCGAGTGGGTATCGGATATCTTCTCATCAGTTTGTTTGTGTAAAGCTAGCTTCTCGATCTGCGAGCAAGTTTTGGAGTCGTCCCTCGACTCAACGTATTTGATTTGTCGGCCGACGAGTGTGCTCAAGTGGTTGTGAAAAGTGGTGTTTGCTACGCATAATTCCTTGTGCACCGGCGGGATTACCTTACAGTTTAAAAACTGAGACGTTTCGGTATTTAACTCTTTAGCTGTTTTCAACTCCAGTTTTTTCACAATTGACTTAACAGGTGACAGTGTCGAATCGATTTCCTCAGATTCATTTTCATTTCGTTTGGTCTCAGGCGCAACTACTAAATCTCTTTTAATAATCGTTCTGTGCTGCAACTTGGCTCTCACGGCGTTTATTTCGTCGGAATAGTCTTTCAATGTTGTTTTCGATGACAATACTGTTCTTTTAGTGTCAACCGGTTCTTTCTTAGTTTTATCGTTTTGTCGCTTTACGTCGGATTTAAGATTGAGGAGCGACTTTTGTCTTATTTGTTTGCTTCCGTCGGGCTTTTCGTTGTTTTTTCGAGACGCAAGCGGTTTCTTTTTCTGAGCACACTCTCTGGCCTGGTCTACATTACTTAGATCAACCGGAGTGGGAGAAAAAAGCGCTCTGGTGCTGCTGAACTTGTTATGCGACATTTGACTCCTTATCACCGGGATCTTACTAGGAGAGCCCGCGATAGAAGTTGTAGACTTGGTTCTCTCTAAGCCGGGTGAAATCACATATTCGTTTCCTATTTCCCACACGCTTTTTGCTTTCTGCATTTGTGATTTTGGGATCTCTTTACTTTCTAAACTAATCTTTATGTTTAACGATCCATTATCTGTACATGTTTTAGGTTTTGTTTTCTTTGGGTCGCTCACTTTTTTCTCGACTTTTTTCATTACTGGTTTCGTTTTAGATACAACCGGAACGGGTGTCGACGGTGGATTAGATAAAGTTTTCTTGAGTATTCTTGTTTTTACATCAAGTTTTTTTAGATCTTCGGCTTTGAAGCAGTTCGGCCGAGACGCGTTTTTTGATGAAATTTTATACGTAGCATACTTATCAGGATTCATCTTGTCATTGGGTTGAGTAGTCAGGGGCACCAACGGAGCAGTCAATTCTTTTCCCTTCATGTCGTCCAGATTCCACAGACTCGTTGTTTTGTCTATGGAATTGTTTCGAGCTACTTTATTTCTGGTTTTACAATCACTCTCCGGGTCCGAATTACTTTTTTTCAATATACAACGTGATTCAATAATGCTACAAGTCTTAGACTTTTGTAATTTAGGCGGAATAAAATGATTCTTGGTAGCTTTCACATCGGAAGTTAGTGACGTGTAAGTGAATTCCGATAAGATTTTATCGAAAGATTCCAAAGCCTTGTTTAATTTAGTTTCCGCACTAGTACCACACGGAGGTAAAGACTCGGCTTTAAGAATAGCTACGTTTTCATAGATCGAGGAATATCCTTTAGTTTCATCGAGTAAATGATCTCGCACCACATTATTATCACCGGCAATGTTTACGTTTTCGTACACGTGCCGATCCGGCGTCACAATCTCAGTCTTGGTATTCACAACAGAGTCGCTAATATTTACTTTAGTTACAAACTTTTGCACGTTATCACTGTTAATTTTCACAGGTTCACTGATCCTGCGCTCGAGGCAGGCGGCGATCGCGGTCACTTTGCTGCCCTTGTGCTCGGGTGCGGGTTCTGGACCAACTGAAAAAGTCCTGTAGAACTTTTGCAGCGCGCCCTGTTGCGCGGGAGGGGCGGAGGGAGGGTGCTTCTCGGTCGGCTTCTGTCCGCCGAATATGTTGAATACTTTCACTGCGGGCATGTCGCGGGCCCGGCGCGCGGTAGCCGGTCGCGGAGCGTTGATGCGCGCGCGCGTCACGGCGAGCGGCGTGCATGTGCGCGCACCAAGCCGCACCACCGCGCTATCAGCCGCAGACAATAAGAAAGTCAATGTCACTTCAGGCGCCCAGCAGACGTGACAAATCATCCATAATGAACGATCGACAATATAGGTCCAATTGACGACTGCTTACGACAACCATTTACATGACTTATATGCCTCGATTATATTTAATTAAACAACAACAAACCGTTAAATATAACAATCGCCGTGACAATCAACACTGCTATTTACATGAAGTTAATTATTGAAATCGATCGCGATAGTATTTCCATATTTATAAATAAATTGTTATGATTGATTAATTGCCGATATTAAGAGGAAAGTAAGCCAAGCGTCTTCGTTAAAAACAACCTGCTATTTTATGTAATGAGCATACTTTCGTGAACAAAACCAGTTATGTAAAATCCATAAATCCCAATAGAAAGTAGGAATGAGGTTGTTTGGACAATGATGTAATTGACCGACAAAAGTTTACGGTGGACCTAGGTCGTATGTTAAAAGAGGTTGCAAAAACATCCGAAATGTAAAATGTTTGAAATGTTACTGAGAAACATAATACCGATAACCTAATTACGGAAGAACACGGTTACCCTGGGTGGAGCAACCAACCACGTGTGGCTGATGGTTACTTTTATGTCGCCGAATGCGGGCCATCGTTCTAGTAACTGGATACGTGATGTTATTTTAAATAACGGAATTAGACAATTTATGAAAGACGATACGTAAATTCAATTAAGATATTTTGACATTTGAAATGGTTATTGGGGCTAAAAATGTAGGAGATTAAAGAATTGTTAATGCGTTTGCGCAATAGTTGAAAAGAGGATTTATGTAGTAGTGTTTCAGGATGTAGATAATGCTCTTAAGATTATTAAAGGTAACAAAAAAAGAAAAAAAGGGAAAAGTGGGAAAAAGCTAGGCAGATGATGAACAAACACACAAGCAAACAAACACCAAATTAAGAATGGCACGACGCGGTGAAGTGAGCAAAAGACTTAATTTTGCCGAACTGGCCACTTTCAGAGCAAAAGCAAATTTTATTACGCAGAGTAACTTCCTCAAACAACTACCTGAGAGGAAAGCAGATCCGCATATTTTGCTATGGCAAACCTGCTAATATGACGACTTGCCATGCTTGTTTCCGCAAAACAAGTCGTTTGCGAAAGTCAAACAAGTAAAATAGTCAAGTTTCGCAATTGAACCTGATAGCGGAAACCGTACTAAAAATATTCTCAAAACTGCCAGTTTCTACAGCTGTCTAGCAAAGAATTTAGCGATGACTAATCAATCTGATGTAACACTACAGGTGTAAATCTTCAACACGCCCAATATTACGGAGCCAGTTCGTCAAAAATGCAATGTGACGTAACGATCGAATACTAATGAATACTTATGTAATATATTATGACAGTTTTCTGAGACTGGGCGTCGGCATCTGAGGTCATTGGCTGATGTAGTGGTGTATAGTGCCACGATGGTACCTGAGCTAACTAAATCACTTTGTAATAAAATAAATAAAATAAATTAATAATGCTGGACAATCCACACAGCATCATCTAGTTCCAAGCTAAGCAGAGCTTGTGTTATGGGTACTAGATGACTGATATACTTAATACGATACATAACACTTACATAGATAGATATTTTTCATTACACATAGCAAATACCCAAAACACCCGGAACCAATGTTTGTAGATCGTACAAACATTTGTCCCAAGGCGGGAATCGTACCAAATCCAAATCGGAAATCCGACCTCCTGCGTCGCAGGCGGACCTTTACCTTTGACCACATAGGTCGTCAAAATGCAACAAAGTCTGTAAGTTTTCGTTGACTGACAGCGAAACTGTCACCGAGTTAGAACAGCTAGGTCTGCAGTGTTACACCACGGCTCCAGCCAGATTTGTCTAGCTGAGGCGGTTTAACAAGAAGTCAAAAGCGTTTGAGTGGTAGGACTCAATCTTTAGACATGAAAATTAACAATAGTTATGACGTTCGTAATGATGATCACGGATGTGATTTTAGATCTGACTCCGAAAATATAGGACCATTTCCAGAGGTGAAACATGATCATGACTGGTAATTAACAACCCAGCAACCCCATTTTCTGAGCAGCCTCGTCACTATAAGGCGGTAGCTCTCGGGTCAAAATTTAAGTCACTCATTTGAAGCCCTCGTGGAAATTTCAGTACAGATCTCAGCAAATTAAATATCAATTAAAAAAACAGAAGTCGCATATTCACAGCCACCATTCTCAATTGTAATATTTATAAAAACCAAGTTTTAGTACTTGAACAGATAGTGAAAAATATTGGCGATAACTATGAAACTTGTTGCCTTAAGCTAAAGCAGCATAATATTTAGTATTACGATATTTGTTATATTGATTTGTTTATATTGATAGAACCATGTTCTTATGAGAAATAGTTCTTTAAACCTTAAAAGAAGTATAACCATGGAATGGACTTAACCCATAAAATGAACACTGCCATTAGCAGAGTTTAAACCCGTTGCATTTACATATCTTACTAACACATCAAGGAATACAAGCGAAGCTTCCATAGTAAACACTGAAACTAGAATATTAATACTTATTGCGTAACATATTATGACAGTATACGACTGGTCGTTGTCGTGCGAGGTCGTTGACAGATGTAAAGTGCTTTGTCTTAGAACCAAGTCAATGATCTGTGTTGGAAGATTCAAAGGTGAGAATAAATTTGGGACGAATGGAACATTTTGGAGTTTGTATTTTTAAAAACATTTGTAAGTAGATGTGACTATCAGAAATAACGTAGACGCGTTAAACCGAGTGACAATCGTAAGTTATAAAACAGGGGAGAATGATAACTGGGAATCAGGGATTATATCAACCAAACCACTAACTACTTACCTACACATTCCTCAGAGTAAGCCCTATTAAACTAAGGCCCGTTATACTGACTCTAATCTAACCTCATTATAATTAAAATATACGATAGTGGAGTGCCTAATAATGAAACGTGCAATTTGTCACGAGACCCAAACAAAAAAACATAACAATATTATGGAGATGTGTTGTGGTGTGGATGAAAACAAACAACAAAAACAACATATTAACAACAAGTACTTAACGAACAATGCGCTGTCCTCAGATACAAACAACAACGGTTCAATAAAGGTGATAAATAGAACCACCCAACATAACAACCAAAAAATAATAACTTACTCGTATATGTGAAAACCCATTATTGAGTATGGAAGCTAAAGACTAAAAAGACGGAGGGGTATACCAAAACTGAGAATAATCAAATCATAATATATACTCAAACACACAAGTAATGTCGAAAGTGTTATATTGTTCACTCACATCGGGCAAGCTGGAGAGACGCACAATGCACGGGTGGTACTTAAAAATGTGTGACATAACCTGACAAGTAATTACCGCGAGCCGTGACCGACGACCGTGGAGAGGATTAGCTCGGAAATCGTGTCAAGATGCCTTGAGACCTGTGTACACGGGATGAAGCGAGGAAACATTAATATTTATGTTTTCATGGTGGATTCATAGTAGAGTCTGGTGTACTCGTTGAGCATGCATGTTATTTCTATGTTTTCAATGGGAAGCAAGTTTGGGCTTAACGTAAACCATTCTGTTAGGATTGTGTGTATATTGGACAGGAAAACCTGCTTATTTAGAATCTTGTGACAGGATCCTTGACCACCCTAAATCGCCAATAGACGACTAAATAATTTCTGTCACATACAGCTTCATTCAACCCATCTTTTTTTTTAGTTAGCCTGTGTTGTCCCACTCCTGGGCAAAAGCCTCCCCCCATTCCTTCTCCACCTCTCCCTATGGTTTGCTTCTTCTTGCCAATTCGCGAGGAAGCCATCCAAGGCGTCCCGCCACCTTCTCCTCGGTCTGCCGCGACCCCGTTTAGCTGTCTCAGGGTGCCAGTCTTGCGATATTCGGGCCCACAGCTGTGCTGGCATCCGGCAGACATGGCTTGCCCAGTCCCATTTTAGTCTCCATTGCTTGTTAAAACAAATACGGCACAATAGTCAATTGGTTGAAAACATTGCTAATCAATACATACATGAATTGACCTATCAATCTGTTCATAAATATCAATATAGTGACTCCATCTTACAAGCCAATCATCTCAATGAAACTCAATCCAGTGTAGACATCGCCTTGCAACTAATAAAGAGATCTAATAAAGACGGACTGGCCGTCTGGTTGACACTTAATTGGTGACAATCGAATCAACAACGACACGTCACGGTTTGCAACAACGAAGATTGAGGAGAATTATGATGGACACCGCAATGTTCTGGTCGATTTTTCATGCGTCTTGTTTGTTTTGAAGACTATTTAAAATGAGCTGTTCAATGCTTTGGAAGTCTACGAGTAACTTTGTGAGAATCATCATTGTCAAAAAAAAAAAAAAAAAAATTGTTGTTATGCCTTCCTGCCCTTAGTTTCGGCGCGGTATATCTTTTCCTTCCACGAATCTCTATAAGCCTGGCCATTGTCAATTCTAGCCATGTAATATTTAACGCAGCTATGTGAAAATAATCAATATCTGTTAAATATTTTCGTCTAATTCTCGAATAGCTACGCTTAATTTAGATATATGTGGAGGGGTTATGTCCGATATATCGAATTTTCTATCGCTATGCCTAGATTCATGAAGCTAATAAATATTATGATTGAAAGAATCAGGTCAATTCATGTAAAGAGATGAGATGATTTTAAAACTGTCTGCTTTATCAGGTCATCATAAATTAGCGCAAACTGTACAAAGTAATAACGAAACTATGTTTATTGCCTTCACGGCGTTGGCCAAAATATTGACATTACATCTTCTGCAGAGAATTTTGTTATCGCTAGCGAAAGTAAAAGGCTCAAAACAATCAACATGTTTTGAACAGTCATCAATCACAGACTGAGGCTGCCCACCACCTACAATTATGCATAACAAAAGCCCTCTCGTCGGGCAAAGTGTGATTCAGTTGTTTCATAAGTAAATTCTCAGTAGCATATCTGAGTCTGGATATGTGCCCGGTTGATGGCGAAAGAATCGCTCTGTATAACATTTAGTCATCATAGTCAAGGCGGGTTGTCAATTTGAGACGTATTCAATACACGTCCAGGCTTCCTCACGATGTTTGCCTTCTTCGATGACAAAGATGGCTAAGATAAACTTAAAAAAGTACAGACGCCAGCACATCAAGCTACCCCAAAAAGTCAAATTCTCTCAATTGAATAAGAACCCTATTTATTTGTAATTAAGTTGAAAAACTACCAAAGAAATGTGACATATTGGGTTAGCTGGATGTGCTGGCCTGTGTACCTCCAACATAACGGGTGAAATGTGTGTGTACTATACACTTCTACCTGCGGCCTGGAATACGGGTGTGATGGTATGGTATGTTAAAGTCAATAAGCTCCCTTTTCCATGTGAACTGTGCTACCAAACTATCTTTGCTACAAAACTTAAACAAAGTGTTGTAATGACGTCGCCTGAGCAAACAGCGGTGCACTCGACAAAAATACAATCCTTGCATCGTCCGGAGTATTTCCTGTGTCATTGAGGAGGCGACCGTTAACAAATATATAAGTAGAGGTGGTGCAAGCGATAAGAGATTGGAATAGGATTCTAATGCAGCACTTGATTGTGTTAACAGCTCACTTGTAACGGGTTTAACGACACTATTATATTTAAAAATGCTCATGACTGTTCTAATAGGGATGTGTCCTAAGTAAAATGATATTAAGTCTATTTCCAAAAAATATTGGACACGTATTTTTTGCTTACTCAAATCAATAAAAAGTGACAATGATATAGCACATCACAGTTCAAGAGAAGGGGTTTGTGACGTCATTGTTACGTTAACAGTGTAGCACGGCGTGACATTACGCGCAATTTCAACGCACTCATCGTCGTCATTTTTGGTTTACGTGACAAAAGAAAAAAATACGTGTCCAGTATTTTTGAGTAATCCAACTTTCGGACCAATCAGAATTTTTAAGGAGTCCTTAGGACCTATTATATCAACTTCTGAATAAACGTGGAGGATAAATAATTTGAAACAGGAGCAGGAGAGAAAGAGATAAACCCGACAGTTTTAAATTCGGAATTCGTTAGAACTACTGCTGGAGATGACTAAGAGTAGTAGTAATATAATCATTGTGATACTCGAACGTTGAAATATCAGAATCTCACCAAGACCGAATCAGACAACCAGATCTTTTAGAAGCAAAACTAACATTGGTGGAATGTTATGGGTTCAAAAGGACATATGTGACAATTCACTCAATCACAAGGAAATAATAATGATATTAAACGAACGGTAACTTTTAAAGTTAAAGCTTGTACAGTTGTAGTGTGAAACACGAAAGGAAGTGATGAAGACCAAATATTTGAACAGCACACTGCCTTTAACAGGCAAAGGACAATAACTTGGGTACACGATAAACTCGTTTAAAATATCGCAGTTAGATTTTATAGAAGCGATTTGTAGTCTTTCGAGATAGATACAGAAATAAATAATATCTTTTGGATACTAGCGATTCAAGCATATCGCCCAAAAAGAGCACATTATATGGTTTTTTAATTAGATATAGCACACATAGAAAAGTAGTGTAAGCTACACCAGTACACCCATATCATCAACTTTCCTCACACCGACTTTCACAGTTTCCATTAAACCATGAACGTGCTAGTAATTTGTTTCCAAGCCCAGTAAATAATTAAACCTTTTTGCTGCCAGTGAGCACCAGCTTTTGTCCACCGAGTCTCCCACGGTTTTCACTGAACGAAAGCGATGACGTAAATTATAATAGGCCATGAAAAACCATGGTGGGATGCTGCCATGGTAGAATTAACTTTGACAATTAATGCTTATGTTGTGAAAGGATACACTAACGTTTTCAATCAATACTTAATGTTTTAAAACTTTGTTCGTTTGTGTTGTCGTTAGAACGTGGTAATCTCTGGACTCGGGTTTGCAAAAGAACTTTTAAGTACATATTTGGCAGCCGAATTCTTGATGAAGGTTACTTATTTAAAAACACGCTACGACCCTTACGAGCGGGTGAAACCGAGGGTCATAGCTAGTTTCAGATCAAAGCCGGATTTACTTTTGAAAAACTTGTTTGGTTCGGTCAAGTAGATGAGGATTCTTTAAACGATAGTCTAAACGCAAAATGACACTGTTTTTTTATTTTAAAACTTGTTTTAGATTCTGGAACTAGTTTTCAGATCTTTATTAAGATAGTGTTCACAGCTCAGCAGGACTATAAAAGTTAGTTAGCCGGTGGCTTGAAATAAAAGTCTTAAATATAGCGTAGGATCATGTTGTTTCTTTTACTTTGGACTCTGGTATTATATTTGCATAGTGCAAAAAAGTTTCCGCAGTGTGGTGACCATCATTTACAAGATAATCGGTATTCTCATTAGCATTTCCATCTATTGTTAAAAGAAAATAGCACCCAATCGCTCAATTGCAATCTTCACACCGCTTGTAACAATGAAGACATCTACGCTTAGAAAGACACCGCTTAATATGACCCCAGTTCAAGCACAATTTGTGAGCAATTTACCACAATGGAGATAATCCATTCAAATGATTGTTAATAGTATTCGTACCATGACGTGGAAAAGTGACAGAATCGCTCTGTAAGATGTACATTGAGCTTTTAAAAGACTAATACAATAGAAAAGAGAACTAACCAGAACATTATGAACTTGAATATCATACTTTGTACTTATTCTTTAATATAAAATCCTGAAATACTTGTGACTAAGTATTTATTTATTTTAAAGGGTTTTATCACTTAGATAATGTCACCCCCATAACAGCTACATTTGAATTTATGAAAGATCTAAATTAAAGGGAATCTGGTGACTGGTGACTGTCCAATCTGAACCGCTTCGTTACCCATGGTTTGAAGGATGGGCACTCCCTTCCTTCAAACCTCAGTAACTTAGTCACTACTAAGTTACTGATGAAAATAAATGAAGATGGTTGGAGAGAGACAGGGAGACCAAACAAAAAATAAATTAGAACTGTGTGACGTATGATATTAACAATGAAAAGGAAATGGCGGTCCACACAAGTAACAATGACCAGATCGTCAAAAGACCAAAGTATTTGGGATTGACATGTGCCACCAAATTGTCCCGTGGTCAATCCCAAACATTTTGTACTTTTGATAATTTGTTATAGCTAATAGAATAACACTTTGTCTAGGCCCTCTGGACATTTAGAAGAAGATGATTGTGTATTAATTTGCAATGAAGCCGGAACAAAACCGGACAAGTGCGAGTCTGACTCGCGCACCAAAAGGTTCCGTACAAACGTAAGGTAATTACAACCACTTTATTCAAAATAACTAACATTACCAGACTGAGGTTCACAAACTACGGAACCACCGCACAGTTAGCTGACGAAAAGATAAGTAGGATTGTAGTAAGTAAGTATTTAATTGTTTAAACATGGTGTACATGATACATTGCATGCAAGATACTAATGGGATACAGAAAAGTTCTAACATGTTCAGCCGCATATCGTAGCGAACAAATTGGTAGGAAAAGATGGTGGATAAACCGTGCCATTTACATCTATATTACATTTCAAGACACAACAAACAAGACCTAATTTAACTGTGTAGTTAATTTTTGGTATTCCAAAAAACATAGATTGCCACAAGGTGTCCATAGATTGTTTGGTTTGATTCATTCTATTCTATCTTTGAATTTTTATGTGAAAAAAGATTTTTTACTTTAATCTCCTCTTCAGTTTCTCCTACAGTACTCGAACAGCAATGTATATCATGCTATCTTCTGCTTGTAGATGTCGCCGTGCAAGTTTTGATAGGATACTTTGCAAGTCTCTCACAGCTTGTTACTATTCAACCGGCAGACGGCTATCAGATAGATTTATAAGCATTGATATCACAATGGCTGAGTTTACAACTTGTTATTAACATTTGTAGTAATAAGTCTGGGTTCGTTGACATGGGAACGAAACTGCAGGGTTGATTTATCTTGATTTGATACGACTGTTATAAGGACTTATTTAGCTACACTAGCATCTTGCTTGTAGGTTAAGATTGTTTTTGGTAAGCTGACTTTGAACCGATTCCTTTTGAGCTGTCGAGTTGTTACTTTTTATTCCAGTTTCAATATTGTGTTAAGTATTTGCTTTCTTAGGATCTTAAGTGAAGATATGTGTGAAGAACATTTTTTTATCATTATGAAGACAGAAATAGGGCTTTTGGCTAAACGAACAGCCAACAAGGGCCGATTGATAGTTAAGCTACGCATGTTGAGGTCGGTCTGTTGATGGGTGATCATACATTACATACGGGACCCCTCCGTGCTATGAAAAGCATGTTAAGCTGTAAGTTGGTCCCCACTACCATTTGTAGATAGGTTCACACAAGCCCGAAAGTCTGATGACCAGTCTTACCAAAGAGTGTATCGTATTACCCAGAAACTGGATTACGGAGGTCAAACAGTGAGACATACTTATTCTAAATTTCTTATGATAATCTTAGCAGATATTTAACCTAAATTATGTAAACAAAGATAAGAAAAAAACCCATAGATATAACACAGAAATTGTCGACAGCCACACGTCGTTACATTGACAAGACGGAGACAGTACATCGCTGATTTTCAGTTTTCACCTAAATTAATTTAATGGATTGCCGTGTTTGTGTAGTCGTCGATAGCTCTATTGCTGAGCAAGCCCGGATCGGGCAAAGTGTAATCAGGTCTTTAAACCTGAAATTTCCCAGTAGCAGCCTTGAGTCTACTCCCAATTTTTTACATGGGATTCGAACATTACTGGCGAAATGTGGGTGTAATATAGGATTGCAGACGTGATGTTACGTTATAAAAAATAAATATAAAATAAATATTGCTGGACAATCCACACAGCATCATCTAGCCCCAAGCTAAGCAGAGCTTGTGTTATGGGTACTAGATGACTGATATACTTAATACATTACATTACATATATAGATATTTTTTATTATACATAGGAAATACCCAGAACACCCGGAACAAATATTTGTAGATCGTACAAACATTTGTCCCAAGGCAGGAATCGAACCCGCAACCTCTTGCGTCGCAGGCGGTCCTTCGCCCGCCGCGCCACATCGGTCGTCAAATACGTTACGTATACGTTATGTTAATACTAATTTCGTATCGAGGTGGTGTATAGAAACCTTACAGGAATCAACAACAACATTCTCGTTACCTAATACAGGCAGGGATAACTCTACAAGTAAATACCCGATACCGCTATTCCTTGGAATCAAGAGACGAGCAGTAGAAAGTTATCGCGTGCGCTCCCGGTTCCGTCCGCGTAACCACTCGTCGGTTATAAGGTGTACAATTGCGTAAATTACAGGTTTTTCATACTTTGTAGCTGGTCGTGCTGCCGACAGATGTGTTTATGAATATTTGAGTTGATGCGGAAATTACAAGTCAAGTTTGTTGTTTATGGGAAAACTATAAAGCGTGAATATTCGTTTTATGGTTAGCGTTTCTTAAAATTTAACACTATTGAAATTAACATTATTATCATTATTCTTTACTTAATTAGTGTTGATGTTTCTAAAGTGTGTAGCAAAATAAAAGGGTACTAAATGATGTTTAAATCTATAAAATTGTTTGAAAAAACTTTTAAACGTGAAACAAATAAGAAGTATACTTAATTAAAACTAGATATTGTCGGTGTCTTATTGACTACTCTGCTATAAGTAGAAACACCGAGACCAACTTAGAAGTTACCTTAAAAGTCTCTTTTAAAGTCCAGTCATTATCTTGGTCATCGATCTTAATTTTTAAAATTTCGTAGGCATCGACATCAGTTCATACGAGTGTAGGTAGACGGAACCTTTTTTATTTGCTGCACTTGGCAGGCAACTGAAAATAATAACTGAGATGTGAAAATAAATATATAAATTTTCATAATTATCTGCCTATTTATTATTGATATTGGGGCTTATATTAGGTAGGTACCTACCTATAAACCTATACTAATCAAGATCTGCTTAAACATACATTTTTTTTACTTTTGACGATGTAACTTCTCTCAAGTTTGATGAACGTTCGATAAATAAACTAAGTATATATTATGTTGGTATTTACTCAAAACTTAATTAAATTGGTTAAGTTTTGTTGTTGAATTGTTGAAGTTTCCATTATTAAGTTAGTTGAACAATAAAAATATAAATTCCAATGATACCCCAATAAGTAAGTGTGGTCCTAAAAAGACCATTATTATGACCAACCAAGCTATCCTTTTAAGTTTATACCAATGACTCACAATTTTCATGAGAAAATAATGACGGTTGAGTCAAACCTACATTCAAAAACAAAGGGAATACGTAATTAACAAGAAGTGTCACTAGATGGCGTCAGTGTGCAGACGACGTTAATGTATGCAACTCACGCGCAACTCCGTCGAAAAGCTCTACGTGAACTGTGGAGGTTTTATTATTCATGCCCAAGCGCAGAAATGGATGAGCGTGAAGTTCAAATTTTATGTAGAGGTCTTAATATTTTACTGTTTTTGAAAACATTGCAATCGGTTTTCGAAAGCTGATTTACACACAGGTCCTATAAACCTGATAAAGACACTGTTAAACTAATTTAGATTGTGATATCATTAAAGTTGATGTGATTGGTTAACTGAAATCAAACAAGACATACTTGACGACTCATTTTTTTTGTTTTTTTTTTTTTATGTATTTGCCGTCAAATTCTGAATAAGCTTTCAAATCATATCTGAAAGCCAAAGATTTATGACTTACACAATTATGATGGAAATCATCAATCAATGAATGAGTCTAAATAAAGCGATCAGAGAAACAAACAGTAAAAGTTACGTTATTTTTCTAATTTAATACAACATCACGCCTGTAATGCCCAAAGGGTTAGGTTAGGTTAGGTGAAGCACACCGATTGTACACCCATATTTCGTTAGTTATGTTTAAGATCCATGTTATAGTGGTTGAGCCTATTTTCATCAACTGGGCACCAATCCAGAGGGCTATTACTGAGAAACTACAACACTTTATCCCACCTAAGAATCGAGCCCAGGGCCTCATGCGCAGCAGTAGCGCTTGCAACCACTGACCAGACCATTCATTTCTTTTTAATTTAAAAAGTTGGTACAATTATTTGCATGAAGACAGCTGTCGACAAAGATGTATGCAGCACACGCACATTGAATGCAGTACGTGGTGCATTATGCAGGCATGCGCGAGAAATTGATGACTATGATATTTGTCTTGTTTTCTTTTTCAATTAATGTGAATATTCAAGTATTTATTGCTACAGGTCAGGACAACCAAGAAAATGCATGAAGAGATGCAACAGCGGTTACATTAAAAGAAGATTTAAAAAAATGAATAGAATCAACGTTAATTGCGTCCAGAATTACAGTAACTACAAACACAGATCTATAATACCGAAGCTTAATGCTCAGGGGCCAACATTATGCTGTGGTCTTTAGAGAGTTGCTAAGCGCTGATTTTTAAAGAAACATTGAAATACTAGGTACAAAAATGCATGAAATATGTTATCTCTAAAAACTATTTTAAGAGATGATTGGTAGTTATTTCTAGGAGTGTCAGCGACAGACTTCGTCATTGACGAACGATAGACGAGTACATTGGTGTCGACTTCCAGTATAACCAGATGCAGCTGAATACCAGTATTTAACATGGAGCGACTGTCATCTGACCTCCACTGGTTACAGGGCAACTGGATACCTTGGTGAGATTGGTTGATATCAGTGTTGGGCCCATAGTAAAAGTTGTTCATAGTAATAAGTACCCTTTAAGAGGTATTGCTTTTATTCTGTTAAAAGTTGTATAAGTGGCCATTACTCACGGCACCATATTCCTTAAATCAATAAAGTTAAAAATACTATTTCAAAACATGTCAAAATGCCCTTCTCAGTCACATCTCAACGCTCTCGAGGACTCAAAAGTAATGAGTGTGGAACAATGTCAGTTCACGACGAGGCACAAATTGCTTGCTTTACATATGTATTGAAAACGCCTTTGTTTTTGTTTTGCATTCCTTTATCTACATTTAAATGCTTTGAAACAGAGTATAAGTGGTAATCATTATGGGTTATGACGACAGATATGGATGAAGAGCTCGTGGCTAAATAAAAACAGCTGCACAAGTCGCGTGCTAAGTTCAGTCTATGGATGGGTGGCCATTCATTACATATCGAGACTCCACCTTGCCTCGGAAAGCAAGTTAAGCTGTTAGTCCTTACTGTCATTTGTAGATATTTGACGTTCGTTACGGGTAGGTAATCAGAAGCCCGAAAGTCTGTTGCCCAGTAACTGGGTTGTGGAGGTCAGATAGCAGTCGCTCCATGTAAAACACTGGTATTCAGCTGTATATAGGTAGACTGAAAGCCAACCCCAACATAGCAGGGAAAAGGTTACGCAGATTATGATGATGATGGAGACAGAAAAGCTGAATTACAGTAGTTATATTACATGGAGCTGTCTCTCTGACCACCAAAAACCAGTAACTGAGTAATATGTTACTTTTTTATAAGTAAGACTCTACATAACCGGATGTAGCTGAATACCAGTATTTTTCATGGAGCGACTGTCTATATGACCACCACAATCCACTTTCAGGGCATCTGGATAGGTACCCCTTCATGAGATTGGTTGTCAGGATTTCGGGGTTCTGATTACCCACAAAGAAGTTTAACTAATAGTTACATATACAAACAGTAATTTGCCGGCCATTCTGTCCGTCTAAACAGGTAACTAGTGATTTCTGAGCTGTTCGATACCCGCTGAGAGCAAGCGCCTAAAAGGCTGAGTTAGCAATACTCACTGGCAGAAAGTTGATGCGTAAAATTAAGTTTAAGTCTGAGGGTTTTTGGTTGGTTATCTTCTCGAGTTTATGAATGGTAGGTAAGTGCAATGTGTTTTTAATCATAAGAAACAAAAATAAAACCAAAACTTGAAAATTGTACTAAGTATAAGTTGTTTTAAGTTTAATGTGTGCATCTGTCTGTAGCATCGAAGTTCCCAAACGCATGGAACGATTTTGATGCGGTTTTTTATTTGTGTTCTGGGAGACTGGCACAAAGAATACAAATTAGTAACATAAGTAATACAGTTTAAATATTTAATTCTTGTAGTCACACCAATTTGGCAATTAATAACACAACGGTATTTACATGCCAATCACCACAATTCACAACAGACTTCTAATTTTCCTAGCTACAACACCATAAAATTGCCTAATTAATATTACGTGTTCGCAACTATCATTGCATAATATAAGAACAAGCAGAATTACTACATACATACACAACTTTCTTTTTAATTGCCGTTGTAAAACAAAGCACGAATAGACTAGCGCCATCTATCAGTGAGCGGTGGAACTACGATGTAAACAATCAAGCCGGCGCGCGGCGGGAAAGTTTACGCGCGTCAATTTGACAGGTGAAGACCAGAGGCTATGTAACAGACAATAGGGTATTGTGCGAGGCATGTATCGTATTCAGCCTTGCTATTGTGGTGTGAGGTTTTAACCTTAGTTCCTGGCCTCTGAGAAGGACACATTGTTATATTGATACATTGTTATCAATTTTACTATGTTGAAGGAAAAGCGTCAAATTACCAAAAAAAAATACAAGAAAAATTGTTAGATGATACCTACTTCCTTTTGTCAAGGTCTATGTATGAGAGACTGATACTGTCATTTATTTATTTAGTACAGAAATTTAGGCAGTAAGAACTTAATTAAGTTAATCCTACCATGGTCATGGTTTATTATATAAGGTTATATTATAATGTATTCTTTATTGGATTTGATAGGATAAAAAAAACAGAAATGGAAAAATACAACAAAAAAGATAAGATATAAAAAGACCAAGTTTTATTAACTCAATTGATTATTGTGATGAAAACATACGCATTTTTACAGAAACAACCAAACACTAGTAAATAAATTAATCATCAACCTGTTCTTCAATGTATAAAGAGTTAAATTACAACTCTTGCGCAGCACTAAATCACATGTAATGACGTCCTTATAACAACTTTCTAAGTTCAGCATTATTGAGGAGTGGTCAGTCCCTAGTCGTACCATCCCGATTATTTACAACTTTCACAGATGTATCAATAAAACTTTATAAGCATATGGTTATGGAGAAGATAATATTAATTACAGTAGTTTATGCAGGAATCCCCATTAGTAAGGCACCTCATCTGTGTCACCATATCACGCAGGTATGCGGGCACCTTTGCGACACAATTCCATCATATTGATATGTTGCTCTTTGCTCTTTCTGCTTGTAGATTCAAAAATATTGTTCTCAAAATACTTAGCCAATAGTCATTTTAGTTAAAATTTTGATTAAGATTTTATATCCTTCTGAATTTTTGCTTTGTATGCTAATTTATTTTTGTTGTTTTGGTTTTTAAATTAACTTAACTTAAATTATTGTAGTTTTTAGGTTTTAGTTTAAATTGTTTGTTTTTATTATTATTAGTTTGTAAAGATTATAATTTGTTACGTGTATTCCGTGGAAAATGTTGTTGGTTACACATTTGGCCGTATCTTTTTGTATTTTTTCTACAAAATGTAATGAGTGACTGTTTGTTTTCCCTAATAAATAAAATAATATCACCACTTTCGTAACTTACAATTATTTTGTCACTACATACTCGTAGCTATACCAAATTCGAAGGCATAAATGAGGGCAGAGCAGAAAATCTTTGGGGGATGCCTATGCCCAGCAGTTTTTGCTAAAATCATGATGATGACGATGATGACATAGCTATGTATCTAAAATACGGTTGAGCTACAAGATGTAATTTTTCGGTTGCAGCCCGGAGTCTGGATTTGTGCCCGGTTGATGGCAATAGGGTCGTACCCTATCACTTGGTACTTAAACATAACTGGCGAAATGTGGGTGTACAATGGGTACGCCTCTGCCTAACCCTGCCCGGGCTTATAGGCGTGATGTTATGTTCTTGACCTCTTAGTGTCTTTTGGCTTCTCAGGGATCAGTCAATTTGGAAATGCCTGCGCCATTTACTGTCGTATAAAAGTGTCCGAAAAAGATCTAATATATAATAATACCAGCCTGTTACTATCCCACTGCAGGGCAAAGGGCTCTTCTCATACAGAGGAGGCGCGAGCATTGATCACCACGCTTGCTCAAGACGGGTTGGCGATATCAGACTTATATTAATTATTAGTTAGACTTATGCCTGAGATCGCCAATCAGTCTTGCGGACTTATAATCAACACATATGTGTTCCTTCACCGAAGTCAGTGATTGTCCAAGATAAATGAAAAAAGTACATATGAATTGAAAAAGTCACATCGGTACTTACACAGCTTTGAACCCACAACCATTGGTACAAGAGGCGAGGCCTAAACCACTGGGCCATCATGACATTAAAATGGAAAAGATCTACCTACAGAAATAACACAATACAATACATTTCTTTTAATTAAATTCGCCATTAAGGGAACAAAAATATTTCAATGGTTATTTATTTTGTAAATACTAGCAGTATAATCTTAATATAGACATTGTGCTTAGTATACACAGCTACGAATGGATAAAATAAATTAATTTCAAAAACCGTCTCATAAATCCTTTATAAAAGTTTTAATTAACAAAGAAATGTTTAGAAACTGGCAACAAACATCGGGCCACTCCCATGTGTAGAAGGAAAACCTTATTTATTATTATACGCATTCGGAATTCCATCTGATACCTGGCTGGTTCCGCGTCTGCCAGTTAGGCTGATAAATTTGTTGTCAGTGCCTCCACCACTTAAAAGGAATGACGGGCGGCCATTTTAGAAAGTCCTGCTTTCAGAACTGTTTTATGTTTTGCGATGAAATTACTTATATCTGGGATAAAAATGGTAATTAATTTTGTTTTATTGTTAGTTTGAACTAAACCTAAATTGTTCCCAAAGGTTTATATTTCTATAATGTTTTATAATACTTATTAGATGATTTTGAGATGATGAGAAATTTTAAATTATTAAGAACTAAAAAATGAAAGGGTGTATGCAGAGGGAGCCCATAGAAAAGACGGATGGTTTGTGTGGAAGATGATATAGCTTGGGAGGATGTGACTTCGGAGATGACGGCAAATATAAATTTATGGAAACAGAAGAATGCTGCGCCGACCCCAAATAGATTGGGATAAGGGCGGGGAGGATGATGATTAGATATTTTGTAAATCGTATCCAGTTGTATAGTTTGTTCATTCTGTTATTCATGAAACAATGAAAATGGTTTAGGTTTTTTTGTTTATAAGATATTTAAACATTTCTGAAGTATTTTTTAGAACATCCTATTCGAATAGATCATAATGTAAAATTGTTATAGTAAGGCATAAATGATGATAGCTTTGGGCTAGCGTTAAGTGAAACTATTCATAAATCAATCTAAAAGGATTTGGCGTATTTAAATTGAGGTCAATAGCTTTTTTTATTACATTTAACAGTGTCTATAGATACTTAAAAATTCTTCTGTTTTTTCTGAAAGCATATTTAAGATAGATTAAAATTCTTATGACACACATAGAGATACAAACTTGTTCCTTACTACTTTCAAAGATTGTTGACACAAATTGGCGAAACGCGTATTTTCAAGAACCTAATTTTTAGAATAATATATATGTGTATTAAAGTTTAGGCTTATTTGATCTGTTTATCAAAAGTTTACACTGCCCGAAAATAATAAAAACCGATCTACAATGCAACTTATCGCAAGCGGAATAAATATTACTAAAAACTAACACAAACAGAGCCAAGGGAATTATATGAAGTCTGAAACATTAAAAATATTTGATTACGTTATGTGTATAGTCTTTTAAAATCGTCTTATCTCGCCAACAGCCGGCGAGCGACTGACGCTCCGCAGTCGTAGCGCACGTAGCACAACGGTCGATGACTCTGCATCGCGACTTTGTATACAGGTTGCTGTTTTATTTTGTGGTGATCGCATAACCCGACTAAATTGAAAAGTTCTATTCAAATGTGGTGTTTTCGTGAAATATTTGACATTTTTAACTCAATACACTTACGTCCGAAATGAGACTCTCCATGTAGATCTCAAAATACCCACGGTGAAACAGTTCATGAAGCGACTCACCCAGCGCTTCATGGACTGTTCTACCGCTCATCCTAACCCCTTAGTGTCATCGGCCGCCCGATACACTCCCTCGCGAATAAGTACAGTTCGAAGACCAAGACACACACTCACAGAGCCAGATGATCCTATCACTCTCCTCCAGGAGAGCGATAAGGCCACCAGCACTGTTCGCAAACAAAAACGGACATTCCGTCCTCGCCGCCGAGGCCCGTCGCGACGACCCCGTCGATGCCCCCCTCCCGACCCTTTGCTAGAGCCAGCCCGCGAAGCTGAGCCGATTAATGTTTAAAATGTCCCTAAATAATGGAACAATCAGATCCAGCCTGTCCCTTGCTGTCCTCTTCAGCGACGTCCTAAGCCGAGGTTCGTACCCCGCAGGGGGTGCCCTTAGCGATAGTCGCTTAGCTTATAAGTTTTTATGCCTGGCTGGAGGCCTTAATTTTAATTAAGCCCCCCACAGGAAAGTTCGGTTGAGCAGTAAATATCCCTGAAGGATAAACTGCGAGATGCCCATTCCAAAAAAAAAAAAAAAACTCAATACACTCTCGATTTTAGACTGTGTAAGCCAATTTAAAATAAAAGTTACTAAATTACTATTGTAACAAAGCGGTCTCATTATTTGTTTTGAATGTTCATTCAATTGAACAACAATAAGTATAGTGTAGAATTTTTATTTAGTAAGTCTTAGACAAATCAAATTCCTTTTATTTGGATAGGCAACTAAATAGTCTTACATATTAACAAACTAAAAGTAGATCGGAACATATACAGTGCGTCTACGATGAAATCCAGTCATTCCCAGATTCCTGTTTACACTTCTCAAAGTTAAAGCTAATTTAACGTTTTTACCCATTAACCATAAATATCATAACTACATACACAAGGCTCATGTTGACTCCGACGAGTGAACCATGCTCCGCCTTCGTCCGAGGGCGAGCCAGAGCAGAAACATGGCGGCGGTGAAGTAATGCACCCACTCCGGGATCGACAGCTCGACGGCGGCAGTGGTGCATCTGTGTGAACGATGGTGACGATGTTGGACGATGTTGGCTGTCACGTGTTAGATGTGGTATGCTTTTGTTTTGTGAGTGTGAGAGGAGTTTTTACGATAAGTATTTGTTGTGTGATATGTTGAAGTGTGTGTTGTAAAGTAAGTCTAGTAGGTACATTTTGGGTTGATCAGAATCGTAAATTTAGATTTTTAGAGTGAAAACTTCTTAAGCCGCGATGAGCGATTTTAGGCGTAGAACTTAAAAGTTCACGTCACCGACATGCTAATGTGATGTGTTGCGCCAGACCGACAATTATTTAAATTTTTAAGATACTTCTACTTTTTTTTGAAAAAAATATTTGTTTTTATTGTAAACCAAATAATAACACGCAAGACAAACATTTTTTGATGGACTGAAATAATGCAGATAGATTTTGGTCTGCCAGTAAATGAAATAACGTAATTAATCATTACTACAGATACATAATAGCTTACGATAGATAGAAATATAACAAATCTTTGCGTTTTATTTTTTTTGTAGATAAAAACTTCCTCTAAACAAGTTAACGCTTGTGGATAGTTAATTCTAAGTAATACTCTGTAATCTATTTTGTCTAGTTTTCATATCTGTACATATCGAAACCCGACGCCATATGAAGATACTCCTCAATTTATCCGGCTAACAATACTGCCACGATAAAAACACCAACCTGTACACAACAACAGCTGTTATACAAGAGTGGGGGCCGCCACCACGTGTAGGTGGGGGAGTGAACTATCAACTGTTACATCAGCGCCATTATTCACTTCGCTTCCGTCAACACTTCGCGGCAGACCGTTTTATGACGGACAGGTATCTGACTAACGATCGACACGCACATCCATAGTAACTATTTAGTTTTGACATCGCCTTTATTTCGTAGCACTAAGGCAGGTTTTCGTGGATCAAATGGTAAGGAAATGTGATTATGTTAGGAGTTGCCGGTATTATGAATGGTGTAGGAAAGATGTTAGTTTTGCGAAATTATTCGCGGGAAGAATATCTCTTGGAGCTATCTTCTATTGAGACTCTTAAGTATGATGCAATCTATGATAATATTATAAAGAGGTAAAATTTATTTGTAAGTAAGTACGGGGCAATCCCCGGAACTAATGATCCAAATCTAAAAATTGTTTCACTGTCAGAAAGCTACATTACTCCGGATTTTATTATTTTCAAAAGTTCAATTTAAAGAAAGTGGAGGAGCTGTTAAGGTTCGAGGGGGGGGGGGGGGGGGTGGACGAAGTGCTAGTATAGTATCAAGCAGAAACGAGAATCCCTAAGTTAAGTTTAGAATTGCAAATATCTAGACAGTTTGTATGGATGGATAAGTTTTCTCTATGGATAAACAATTTTTTTTTTTTTTATAAAAACGTTGCCCCACACTAGGAATTTCTCCTGTATCGTGGGTGCTTTTACAAACATTTAAACTCACATACACAAACAGCCAGACCCGGAACAACTACCTATAGGTCATACAAATATTTGTTCCGTGCTGGGATCGAACCCACAACACGCGGCGCAGCAGCCGATGGCTCAACCACTGCGCCAACCGTGTCGTCATTACGATATAACAGTGGATATTTGGAACAGCTACAATGAATATATGATAACTGCGGAAACATAACATAGAGTAGATCACAGCATGTTAAATAATAATAACAACTAGTGGTCAAACAGTGGTCGAAATTCCGTTAAAAGAACCGTTTTAGCTTTCCGCACTACCTCTCCATTTAAACTTTAACTGTGCTAAATCTCATACTGCTCCGTGAGAACAATACTGTTAAAAAGGGTCGAAATTTTCGTTTCAAGCATTAATCTAAAATATACTGTCCCACTTCAGGGCAAATGTGATTCTTCTCATACACAGAAGGTAAAAACAATAATTGAAAAACGCTTGCTCAAGGCGGGTTTTGCGATTGCAGACTGTATGCATATTGACTAATAAGTCTAGGTTTCCTAATCATGTTTTCCATCACCGATGTTAGTGATGTGTAAGATAAACTTAGGAAGTACATATGATTTGAAAAAAAATCACATTGGTAGGTATATGAAACGACCCAAATTTTAGACACAAAAATTTCTAGCTAGAATCCGTATAAAAGTATAAATAAATAAATAATAAATAGTGCTGGACAATCCACACAGCATCATCTAGCCCCAAGCTAAGCAGAGCTTGTGTTATGGGTACTAGATGACTGATATACTTAATACAATACATTACATAGATAGATATTTTTATTATACATAGCAGATACCCAGAACACCCGGAACAAATATTTGTAGATCGTATAAATTCCTACTATCTGGCTGTTTTCTAATAAAGATATTGCAGTGAGTGACTCTAATCATGGCGGGTCATCAGGCACAGAGACAGCAACATATCCATCTGATAACCACGATGGTGACATTTGCGACATATCTCATGATCTTCACGTACACAGTAAATCTCGTTGACAGAAGGATTGTTGGCAGTACAACAATTTTAACAGTTAATTACCATCAAGATAAAGAAGAAAGAGAAAATATACCTGGATATACGAAGCAAGTTGAAGAAATGTGACCATCTGTGCAAGTAATGTCAATAAGCACACTTAAGCTCATTAAAATAAGGATTTTTAATTGAATTGTTTGTTTGTTAAGTAAGTAAGATACCGTCACAACGGCGAAATAATAAATTACACGAATTTCTGCAGATTGGTTTCAACAAACACTTGTACACGTCAGACAAGCAATACATTTTTAAAACTAGGTTAGGTCGGTGTTTCCTATCTGACCAATCTGAGAAAAAAACACCGAAAAAAACTCAAAGGACACAGTTTCTTCTACAGCCCAGACGTAATCTGGGTTCGGCCTTGTAAGGTCAATGTAGATAAGTGTTTGAGATGGTCTTTTGAAGAAAGAGCTATACAGTTATGAGTTGACCTGTCCAGTTAGTACACGCATTTATAAGTAAGCGCGTATCTTAACACACAACTTTAGGAGTTCAACGATGAATAAGTCAATGCAGATAAGTGTTTGAGATGGTCTTTTGGGGCAAGAACTATACAGTTATGAGTGGACCTGTCCAGTTAGTACACGCATTTATCAGGAAGCGCGTATCTTAACACACAACTTTAGGAGTTCAACGATGAATGAGTCAATACAGATAAGTGTTTGAGATGGTCTTTTGGGCCAAGAACTATACAGTTATGAGTGGACCTGTCCAGTTAGTACACGCATTTATCAGGAAGCGCGTATCTTAACACACACTGTTCAACGACGAAGGAAAGTATCGTAAGGAAACATGGAAGTGAGAGTCCTGAAATCGACACCATGCAGTGAGAAAGCGCAGTGATCTATGCTCATGTTCGCCAGGAGACAGTTATAGTCTGGTGCTAGGAGGTCTACTCTGTACTTTATCATAGTAAAATCTTCAAATCGATCTATCAGCATCTATTTCTTCATCGTTATTTGTCGATTAATATCTGGATGGCCCACATAACTAACTAATAGAAAATTTCTGTGCCTACATCTCAATTTAAAGAGAAATCGTTATCGTTTCAATCAATTAAGATAACAACGGTTGTCCTCAAAGCTAAATCCAAAGATTCAATTTGAAGAACAATTAACAACGTAATCATTAATATTATCTCCATAATTAATCGTGGGCCCAATAGGTTTGTAGGGATGCTGTGCGATCTGTGCGATTAGATATAATCAATGTAGGTAATTTTTAAGATCGATAAGAACCGAGCAATAATATAAAGCAAAACAATTATAGTTCGTGGACACAGACCAAGCCAATAAGAACTTAAATGCTTGATTTATATTCAGTTCTTCATGACCAAAGCAGTAAGTAATAATAAATAATAATAAATAATGTTGGACAATCCACACAGCATCATCTAGCCCCAAGCTAAGCAGAGCTTGTGTTATGGGTACTAGATGACTGATATAATTAGTACAATACATTACATGGATCGATATTTTTTATTATACATAGCAAATACCCAGAACACCCAGAACAAATCTTTGTAGATCGTACAAACATTTGTCACAGGGCAGGAATCGAACCCGCAACCTCCTGCGTCTCAGGCGGACCACCGCGCCACATCGGTCGTCAAGTCTATAGGTATTTTCAGTTCATAGATGTATACCCCAACAGTAATGTACTTTGGATACGCCTATCACGCATCACAGCGTCAAATAATGACATGACAAACACAAAATGTCCCAGTTTTGGAGAAACTCTAAAACAAAACACGTCAAACGCCGTGTCTTATGTCATTGTAACGGTAGTGCGCACAAGCTCGGTAGGCTCAAAAGGAAATTATAATGTACGACGGCTAAAGTAGATGAACAAGCAATGGCATACAGTGCCCGTGTTTACGCACGTCAAGAGATGACAAGAAAATAAACCGGCCGTGTGACGATGGAGAACATAGAGAATATAGAGAGTAACATAGCCTAGATGCTTAGTTAACGGCTGATAGTAATAGAGATATGTGGAAGGAGACGGCAAACTGTGCTGATCTAATGTTGGCGATTGTTTTGTTCCCTTTATAACGTTAAGGGTGACATCAGTGGAGCAGCATGGAAGCCCACGGCAATATGAAGTGCTAGCCGCTTTATCCGGATCGCAGAAGTAAACATCCTCGATAGAGCCAAAATTCACTATGGAAAAATAACAAGAGCAGCGTTGTGACCATTTAATAATAAGATTTGATGTTATTTAGTCTTTAACCAGCCTTTGTTTGATACAGTCGCTGTTTCCTAGTTTAAATGAGAAATTTAAATCTTTTATCAAGTACAGTATTTTTTTCAATTGAAGATGCTAAAGTAATAAATTAACTTTAAGCAAAGTAAAAGGGGAAAGAGAAACTAGGGTACGAATAGAGATTTACCTTGCAATAACAAGATAGCGTTATGATGATAGCCAGGCCAAAATAAATGAATAAAACCGCACCGGAGAACTTCAGAATTAAGGTTATCGTGTTTCATATAGGTAAATGAATCAAGTTACTCGACATCGGGGTTACACAACATCAACACTGGTTATATAATCGCATTCATTCACCACTGGGTCAATTGCTGAGAATAAAAGATGAACAGCGTGCGATTGCATCATCACTTTAAAGGTGACGTCTCATAAACTGTTAGTCAGGTGGCATTGAGTAAATTGTTGGTTTATCGTATCGATCGAATCTCAATGATTGCTTTTGTTACTCATGAATTTCTTGAAGCGAAACTTTTTAGGCGCAATTTGCGCTCTTTCTGAAGTAAATGATTCTTAACCGTCACGCTCGGGTCGGTGACGCTGATTCGGGTATACTCGGCTTCAGTCATTAGATGTCACTGGCCATCTTCACTGTCTAACTAGGAGTGCATTGTTAAAAATCTTACGTTTTTTTTATATGTATTTTATAATTAGGATGGATTGTGTGACAGATGATATGGAGGTGATGATATAAGGTACAAGGAGGTGACTTTTGAGATGAGGGCAAATACTTTGGAAGAAGAAGACATGCTGCGCCGACCCCAAATAAATTAGGATAAGGGCATGATGATTTAAGAAATCATATAAATATTCACTTCTATCGTGCAGTCATAAGCAAACGCCCTCTTTCGTTTGTTTAGTCGTGATCAGGTAACCACGCTTGTAGACTGATTAATGATGGGCTGGTGGTAGTATTTATTCAAACCAGAAGGACCTCTTATACTTTAATTTTAAGACAAGATCAAATCTTTTATAGCCAAGTTATCCATCGTTAACATATACAGCCACGGGGTAATTAAGCCTCATTGAGCGATTTTTGGTAGGAGCAAAACTTATAGGTTCACGTCGACGACATTCTAATAATGATGATTCTTTCTTCTGATGATGATGATGATGATTTTTTATTTGATTTTTCTTTCTTTTTTTTTTCTTTAGTAAAAAAAAACGTTGCCCCACACTAGGAATTTCTCCTGTATCGTGGGTGCGTTTACAAACATTTAAACTCACATACACAAACAGCCAGACCCGGAACAACTACCTGTAGGTCATACAAATATTTGTCGGTGCGGGGATCGAACCCACAACACGCGGCGCAGCAGCCGATGTCTCAACCACTGCGCCAACCGTGTCGATTTGATTTGACGTGTTGCGCCGGATTGACAGTTATTCTGAAGTTTTATATTTTTACTTCTGTCGGGTCGTCCCCATGACTGTCTTTTGTTTTTTTTTGTTTTATTGACATGGAGTCAAGTACAAATTTCATTTAGTTGGCTGTGGTCAGTACCAGTAAATTAAGTGATGTAATATCTAGCGCACTAACCATCGGTTCCGTCTGACAGCGAGTACGGTTCGCGCCTTTTACTTTTACAAAATGGCGCCCCAAATAATGAGATAATCTTGTACCTATTATGTAAATTCAGAGTTTTATTGAGTCAACCTGTGTGTAGTAAAAGATTTATTGCTAAGTCACTTTTAATTAGAATTATAAATGTTGTACACAGCAGGAAATTAAGTTACGGTGATGTATATTGTCTAATTAGAGAAGCCGTTCACACGCTTTAAAATTTCCTTTCAAGTTTACTGTTTCACATCATTAGATGGGTTTACTTGGTCTTGGTTATTTACGTCTGGCAGTTAAGAAATTCCGCTGAAATTAATTACTATAACAGGACACTGGGCGTTTAAATTAATAACGAAATGTCGAATGTCGACGTTGCTCTAGAAACTTGAGAACGTCTGGCGTGGGATATTTTCAGTAAACAAAACTTATTTTATTTTTACAAAAATCCAATCTAACTAACCAAATCCATACTAACTAACATGAAAAACGCAAAAGTAACTCTGTGTGTATGTCTGTTACGTTATCACAGCTAAACTATTACTACTAAGCTTGGTCCGCCAGAAAGTACATATATAGGTAGGCTACTTACATACGATAAGGCCGACCATTGTAAAACACTTCATAGGGTGTTACAATGGTGGTCGGTTCTTAAAAATATTATTTGTTAGGTTTTAAAGTCTACAAAAGAGAGTATTGTAATATAATCTTTTTTATTCTATTCTAATTTTGTAATCCACGAATTCATCTGCATCCACAATAACCAACATCGACGCGTACGACGTCGCGGGAAAATACTAGTTCAATTCTTATAAATCACACTTTCTTTCGAAATTATGTAAAATTATAATTCCGAATTAGCACTGTTATCGAATGATTTTAATATCACGATTTACACCTCTACGACTTCGCTGGTAATTGACTAAAATCGTCAACTATCATTATGGTGGGCATAAAATGCTAATATTTACAGCTTGTCGTATCTGTTTCCAAGGTTTTATTGCTGCTAATCTTTGACCGATTTTACTCAGAACAAGGACAATTATAGAAAGTTTAATCGAGTCTTTAAATATAGCGGTTCTGTTAATAGCTTCCTACTTGGAAATGGTTTGAAGTAGTATAGCTGTTTTGAATATAATAGCAGATTTCGAGTTTTTGCTTTCGAAAATCTAGAAGTCGTACCTCTTCCAGACTAGAAGAGACTTCAATGTTTTTTCATTTTCAAAACGTTGCCCCACACTAGGCATTTCTTCATTGTGGGTGCGTTTATAAACATTTAAACTCAAATACACAAACAGCCTAAGTACGACAGCCCAACTATGTTGGGGTACCATTATTTTACATATGTAGCATTTGCTTATCTGATCTCCACAACCCAGTTACTGGGTAGCACGATACTCCTTGGTAAGGCTGGTTGTCAGACTTGTAAGCTTATACTAACTATAACGAATGTCGAAGATCTACAAATGACAGCCGGGACCTACAGCTTAGCGTGCTTTGCGGGGCACAGCGAGAACTGGTTGGACTATCAAGCTTTTCTAAATATTTATAGGTATTTACAAGATTAATCAAAATCAACTTTCCCAAAATGCGATTCCATAATAATCTAGCAATAATATTCACTCAATAAAAAAATAATGTGAAAATAAAGCATCTATAAAAGTCCCAATTTGTCAAGAAATATGAAAATATCGAACATATCTCACCATTGCCAATAACCAATCTATTAAATTAGAAAACCGGCCAAGTGTGTGTCGGACCACGCACAGTGAAGGGTTTCGAAGTTTTTTTTTATTTTTTATTTAAAACATTGCCCCACACTAGGAATTTCTCCTGTATCGTGGGTGCGTTTACAAACATTTAAACTCACATACACAAACAGCCAGACCCGGAACAACTACCTGTAGGTCATACAAATATTTGTTCCGTGTGGGGATCGAACCCACAACACGCGGCGCAGCAGCCGATGGCTCAACCACCGCGCCAACCGTGTCGTCAATCAAGTTGATATGAGTATTTACGCATGCACAATATTAATTTTGTCGATAGCAAAAATACGTTTATATTTTAGGCATAGATTCCCTCAACCATAACACTTGCTAACATCATCATCATGTTTTTGAATAATGGGATCCAACGCTATCCCACACGCTTCAGTAGATGTATTGAGTTTCATTTTCAACCCTTGGTAAGTATATGAATAGTGTCATCCCTATTTTTTTTTTCGTATTTTCAGTACACTATTGTTCAGCGGTGCCCGGAATACACCTTCCCATCAATTTTCATCGATTTAGTACAATAGTGTCCGAATAAAATGGCTAGATTTCGTTTTGACCATT
Source organism: Phlogophora meticulosa (assembly GCA_905147745.2). Classification (NCBI taxonomy): domain Eukaryota; kingdom Metazoa; phylum Arthropoda; class Insecta; order Lepidoptera; family Noctuidae; genus Phlogophora; species Phlogophora meticulosa. Next base: position 11,240,862 of record LR990537.1, on the reverse strand, counting down.
TTGTTACAGAACCCAATTTTTTTATGAAAAATCGTAAAATTATAAGCTGTTTACTGTTATTCGCATCAAACATAAAATAAAAATGAAATAGAGATTTTTTCTACAAGGCTCGTTGCATATTCATGAGTACTTGACATTTTTAACTAGCTAGCCAGTAGAAGAGGCGTAGTGGCGAGTTTTACCGTTTCTTTAAAAATGCTGTACTCCACCATGAGTTTTCTACAAATATAGAAATTCGACGCCCTCTATACGATCAATATTTGTACTTTTTTAATTTATTTGATCAGACCTAGTGGCACTTAGAATGGAGCAAAATTCGAGAACCGAGTACTTATAACAAGTCGCATATTTACCGGACAAGTGCGTAAAAGTGCGTGTGAATTCCTGTACGTATTGATGATATGCTTATATGCTTTTTACTTGACTTCATATACGAGAGACCACAATTTGAATATTTGCATAGTAATACTTTTTGTAGCGTCTTAATATTAGTAATTAGAGATTTTTATTTATATGTGAGGGATTAATCATAAATGCTTCAGCATCTGTTGATGTGAAGCCTTTTTGCGATAAACTGTTTGCATTTGATCGATATTGATCAAGATTAATCGATCGTATCGATCGTACTATTTTGAATTTTATAGTTTTTGTGTTGATTGGCAAAAATTAGTAAATTATCTTCGTTTTACTATATATAATGAAAAAAAAAAGGTTTCCCATTCTGTTACCAAAAACTAAATATTATTTCACCAAAAACAGATTAGAATATAAGTAAAACATAGTACTGAGGTGATGATAGTTTGCCGGACTTGCGGGATGTTCGAAAGAGTTACCTCGACCCCGGAACGTAAAGGGCAAGGATGGGTTTAGTCCGTAAAAGTCTGACACGCCCTCCCGTTCCACCCAGAACGGGAGAAGTCATTGCATCCTTAAAGAAAAGGTGATGATACGAGTAGTTTCAAATAATATTTCTTCCAGCATACCTTTATTTATTACTTCTGCCAATTAAAACAAGATAATTACGAAATTTCTAAGACACAAGACTTAGATCTCGGATTTGCAACTATTCCAAAACGTTCGATCCTAATTATAATTTATTAGGAAAGTAAAGAGTTTATTAATACAATTATTCGCTTAAGTACCATGTAAAAGGGGGCGAGCCTATTGCCATTAACCGGGCACGAATTCAGACTAGGTTAAATAATAAATCCTTACTTAATGGTCGAAAAACAATATTTTTTAATAACATAGGCTAATAGAAATCTTCCGAGTTTACTGGGCATTAGACAAGTAAACTGTGTTATTAATATATGATAATAATATATAATTAATCCCATTAAAATGAAATATCGCCTTCGCGTCATAATGATCAAACAATTCTTTAAATTATTATTGACGACCGATGTGGCGCGGTGGGCGAAGGTCTGCCTGCGACGCAAGAGGTTGCGGGTTCGATTCCCGCCTTGGGACAAATGTTTGTACGATCTACAAATATTTGTTCCGGGTGTTCTGGGTATTTCCTATGTATAATAAAAATATTTATCTATGTAATGTATTGTATTAAGTATATCAGTCATCTAGTACCCATAACACAAGCTCTGCTTACTTGGGGCTAGATGATGCTGTGTGGATTGTCCAGCAATATTTATTTATTTATTTCCGTATCTCCTCCACTCTATAATTTGCAAAATCTATGAGATGCTTTAAAACACTCACTATTTCAAAATTGCTAACCTCTTGATCTAAAACATGTTTTTTGGACTACTACAATTTATTTGGATCTAGCCAATCATCAATTTAGAAACACCGTGAACCGTGCGAAGGAATCGACACAAACTATTCCGGTTTTGGAAAGTTTTAATTATATTTTTTTGGAGAATGAATCACATCCTGGATGTTTTGATCTAAAATTTTGAATGTGTGTAACCTAAGCTTTATTTTTTGCTTGTTGTCTAAGATTCTGAACATACATTCGTGAGAAATCTTCAGACTTTCACACTGTCAGAATAATCAATCTTTTTTTCTTTCCGTATTGGCATAAAAAGTGTACAAGCAAAGTCGGCACGGTTGGCGCGGTGGCTAACCGATTGACTGCTGCACCGCGTGTCGTGGGTTCGATTCGCCGGAACAATTATTTGTATGGCCTACAGATAGTTGTTCCGGTTCTGGCTGCTTGTGTATGTGAGTTGAATATTTGCAAAACGCACCCACGATACAGGAGACAATATTTAAACAATGTGAGCCCCAGAACTCAGCTTCTGAGCAAAGTAGAAATACCACAGCAGACAAAGATATTTATTTAAACACAACAATTTTACAGTGTGTTACGATTACATTTCAATAAACATTTCACTTGCCATTGAAAATAGTCTTTTTTTTTCCTAATTAAAAATAACAGCCTTGTACAAAACCGTAAACAACATCAAACATGTTCGGTATTCAAATTCATAAATCGACGATGAAACATGGCCTTGGCAGGATTATTAAAATCGAGAAACTTGTTTTTACTATAAAAGTAAAACTAGCTTTTGCAACTCGTTGAATTTATAGGGTTATTAACCGATTATCGCGAAGCTAAATGAGGGTAATGTCTTTTTGTACCTACTTTGTTCGCATGCATTTGCATATTTCGACGCAGGACCGACTAGATTTTCTACGCTACTCAGACGATAAAAAAAATCAGTGCTTACTGTCATCGAAATAAGCGACATAAATTCCTTCAGGCTATTCAACAACATTAATCTATACGAATAAATAAAATTGAAGTGGAAAGTTTAATACGGTAGATATACCAAAAACATTTTTATTTGCCACTCTGTTTAAAGTAATCTCCGAAACGGCTGAACCGATTTTGACAAGAATTGTAGTGGCAGATAGCTGATGAGACAAGGAGTAACATTGGATACTTTTATTTAAGAAAGAGAATTAGGGTTCTGCGAAAAAAATGAAAACCCAAGTTTTGTTTAAATTCCAGTCGCGGGCGCAGCTAGTTTATATTATAAAGTAACACTTCTACCTGGATCATAGTTTGCCATACAACTTAGTTCAATTAGTTGTATTTGTAGAAAAGAGTTGTTTATCATCTAAAGACAAAACCTGTCATATGAGCTAGAAAGCATCGAAACAAGCAAGTAGACAATTACTAACATTAGCAGACCGCTTCTAACTCGTTCTAGTTTCGGGGTCGAGTTCATGGGACAGTTTCTACGGACGTGTAAACGAGGCATGTTTGTACGAAGTATCGCACGCTATCCTACGATAGTACTCGTAGGTACCTAGTTTATTTATAGCGGAATATTTGCTCTCTGAATACGAGTATTTGATAAAACTACGTAGATTCGAGAACAGGAGTTCGTTCGTTTTGATGCCCCATTGATTCCTTCCTTCTATTTTTATCCATTTACAGACGCCAACACATAAAGCTATCCCAAACTATTAAATTTTCCCAATTGAAAATGAACCTTATGCTTTTGTGATCAAGTTAAAAATCTATCAAAGCAATTTGACAGATTGGGGTGGTTTGCTGTGCTGGCCTCTGTACATATTAATAATTTAATTCTTGAAATTACTTTATCAAATAAAACGATATTAACGACGTTGTATGCACATGCGACGTTGTGTGCATATAAGTGATTATTACGACAAATATAAATATTATATATTTACATTGAACATAATTTCCTTGTTTGACATGTAAAAATGTTTGTTAAAACTATTTACAGGGATAAAAATCATTTATCATTTAAGTTAATGAAATATAATCATTTATCATCAACCATTAGTTTAAGTGTGTCTTATTTAATTTAAAATTATATGAAATGAAAATCATCCATCATCTGCCTAGCCTTTTCCCAACTATGTTGGGGTCGGCTTCCAGTCTAACCGGATGCAGCTGAATACCAGTATCTAACGTTGAGCGACTGCCTATCTGACCTCAAAAACCCAGTTACTTGGCAACACTATACCCCTTAATAAGACTAGCGGGCTTCTGGCTACCCGTAACGACTGTCAAAGATCTACAAAATGGCAGCCGGGACCTACAGCTTAACATGCTTTCCGAGGCACGGAGGAGTCTCGATATGTTAATAACGGTCACCTATCCACAGACTGACCTCGGCAAGCGTAGTTTAACCTTCGATCAACCCAAATAAAATCATATACGATGTTTTTTTTATTGTTAGGTTATAACAATAAATTAAAATAATACGGATCAATAAATTTGATTGGCTACACCAACTGGGAAAAGATTCCACAAAGAACGTCGTAAAAAATACTACTTTGTTTCACAACCATGAGGAAAAATAAAACAGTTTTCTGTGTATGAGCCGCCCCGATCCACATACAACACCAATTACTTTTAATCAATACTATTCAGACACGTGTTTAATCTTCTAAACACCGTATTAGCACTCTTATGATATACCATCGACTATTACCAACGGTCATAAAAGTAATAAATTATTTCAACACATGTTATTAAAGCATATTTTTGAATGTTACACAGTTAGGGTTGCCTATAAGAGTAGGGGGAAGACCAAAGACAGGATGGATGAACTGTGTGAAAGATGATATGGTTAGAAAGGAGGTGACACTACTGAGGTGACGACCCATAGACAAGTATGGAAGTAGGAGACATTCTGCGTCGACTCCAAATAAATTGAGATAAGAGAAGGCGGATGATACGATTAGGGGTGTCAAAATAAAGGACGTTTGCAGGGTTACTAGTGAATTACGCACATAACATCATTCCTGTAATCGATTACTAAAACAATAAATCTGTTGCTCTATCCATTTTGTCGATGATACAGAACATGTACTGAGGTGTTCAGTACATTCCTGCTTTTTTTTGGTATTCAGCGTTGGTCCCTCGGTAAAAGTTATTCGTTATGATGAGTACAATGACCCCTTGAGATTTGCTGTCAACAAAAAATAAAATTGTATAGTACCCACATTTCGTCAGTTATTTTAAGTCCAATGTAATGGGAGCGAGACTATTGCCACACACCGGATCCATACTCCTGCCTACTACTGAGAAATTCAAGATGGAAAACCCCAATAAACCACTGCCCGATCCGAAAATCGAACCGTCCTGGGTTCGATTTCCGGGTTATGCTCAATAGTAGTGCATGCGACCACTATACCAAAAGCTAGGTACAGTTAAAAAGTAAAACCAACTCATTTACATACATATATCAAAAGTTATAATAACAACTCGTTAATACTAAGACCTGCAGATCCGTAACATAGAGTTTGTGTATATACGAGTATGTACAAGATCCTACTCCAAAGGTGTAAATAATAAATTAACCTTTGTGGAGAGAGAGATAAAATTGTATTATTTAATTAATATATACCTTGCATATAAGAAACGTTTCTCTATAATTAAAAAAGAAATCATCTCCTTTTACACTGGCAAATTAACGCCCGATTCTTGTTAAAAGTCAAACAATATCAATTAAAAGTCATGTTTGGCAACCCTGCACGTCACGTATTAAGAACTTAATTCCGATAATAAAACTTTAAAAGTACCTTCTGGCTAGTAATGAAGGCCATATTAAGAGAAAATCACTACTTATCGTAATATCATTTAACTTTTGGGTCAATGATAATATTTGACGGCGGTACCATCTGGTACATTCAACCGTAAACTTACAGTCACACTTGAATTTTTTTTTTTTTTTTTTATTTTTTTTTTTTTTTTTTTTTTTAAAAAAAAACGTTGCCCCACACTAGGAATTTCTCCTGTGTCGTGGGTGCGTTTACAAACATTCAAAGTCACATACACAAACAGCCAGACCCGGAACAACTACCTGTCGGCCAAACAAATATTTGTTCCGTGCGGGAATCGAACCCACGACACGCAGCGCAGCAGTCAATCGCTCAGCCACTGCGCCAACCGTGCCGTCAAAATTAGAATTATTAAAACCATCCTTACTGCTGTGACATAAAGGCGCTGTCGCATTGATACCTCAATGGTAAGTATTGAGTGTGGTTGGTGGTACAAGATCGTACGTACTTACATACTAGGCTTGTAAGAAAATATTGAAGGTCATTAATCACTGTACATACCCCATGGAGTTGGTAATTGACCATATTACCATGAGTATATATCAATATATTATGTCTTATTTCTTTATCATTTAGCTTCGTTTGACTTGTCAGCAGCGAAATACTTGGAATCATAAACATATAATATAATAGATAGTTTTGAATTCATCATCTGCCTAGTCGTTTCCAAACTATGTTGGAGTCGGTTTCCAGTCTAGCCGGATGCAATTGAATAACGGTATTTTACATGGCGCGACTGTCTATCTGAACTCCACAGCCCAGTTACTGGGCAACACGATACCCCTTTATAAGACTGGTTGTCAGACTTTCGGGCATCTGACTACCCGTAACGACTGTCAAAGATCTACAAATGACAGCCGGAACCAACGGCTTAACGTGCTTTCCGAGGCACGGAGGAGTCTCGATATGTTACGAACGTTCACCCATCCACAGACTGACCTCGGCAATCGTAGCTTAACCTTCGATCAACCTGTGCGGCTGTTTTTATTTAACCACGCCCGCTACTTTATAATGTGTTAAGCCATAGACTAAGCATAGTTTCAATTTGAATGTAAGGATAATTATGTAGCCCTGTTAAGTATAATCATTGTTAACAACAATGTATTATTGAGTAAACATTATAATTGAACTCATTACAACTGTTGCTTTAGAGCAATTACAGTAGGCACCAATGGCGAGGCGTCTATTTTCGTAAGATGGGAAGCCGTTGGAAAAACATAAGCATATACTTATTATTAGTAGACAATTTTATCAGATTTTGGTATTAAAATGTTATGGATAAGGTGTATTATGTATCGTACCTCCGCTCAAATAGTGTCACAGCTCAATTTTTTTTATTTTGTACCATTTGTTTTAGAAAACTCAAAAAACGTTTCCCCACACTGGGAATTTCTCCTGTGTCGTGGATGCGTTTACAATCATTTAAACTCACATACGTGTGCGTTTACAAACTAAATATTTGTTACGTGCGGGAATCGAACCCACGACACGCGGCGCAGCAGTCGATCGCTCAGCCACTGCGCCAACCGTGTCGTCATTTAACGTGTATTATATGCCTTTAGTGTAACTAAGTGTAATATTATTTGGCAGTATTTGCCACTATTGAGTATTGTATTTTTCAGACGGTAAAAAAAGTCCCACTAACAAATATTTTAATATTTTAAGCAAGATATTCCAACGTAGTCTCTCGTAGCAAGCGGCGCTGCGGCGTAGCTCGTAGCACAAAATTTTGACATCACCGTGTTTATATTCTGGTCGCTGCGGGCGCACTTTGTGATTTCAGTCTTTTTTTTTTAATAAAAACAAGGAGTTCAGGTTTTTAGAGTTCAAAATATTCCAATGGAATCTTATTACCAAGCCTCCGCTCTCGATCCGTTCGTCTATCTGTCTGGGGCTGTATCTCATGAACGTAGAAATAAAGTAGACATTTGTCATTTTAACAGAGTAAGTATTCCTATTGCCTCTCTAACAACAAATAATAAAATCTTATAGGTTTACGGGTTACGGGGACACGTACCGTACAAGAAACGTGATTTTTTCCATGTTTTTTGCTCGACTTTAACCATAGCTGTTACTCTATCTTGTACGATGGTACGGAACCCTTAACGTGTACCTGGTTTTAAATATACCTAGTCTAGATTTATATAGATAGTCGTCACTATTAGCACTTGATAACATTGTGTCTATTTAATAGCTATTAAAACAATAGACTCTTAATGACGATGAAGACATTTTCCCACACGTTATCTATAAATATTAATGACCCCTTTTTCTACATTTAATATTAAAATTATAAATAACCAGCTCGACATCTTCTCAGTGCGGTTTTGACAGCTCTATAGCATTCTCAAAAGACAGGTATGCAAGGCAGTCAAGCAAAGATCAGAGGACATGTCCTGAGATATGTCAGTTTTGAAGATTGTTTGACAATCGTAAGATCGGTATTTCAAACTGTCAGCACTTTGGTTGTCAGAATTATCTTTCAATTCATCGCACAATAGACCGTACGTGAACAAAAGATAGAGAGAGATATAAAAAAATACGAAAGAAACCGTTCACGGGTTTTATTTAATAGACGATGGTAAATACTGGACGGCACGGTTGGCGCAGTGGCTGAGCGATCGACTGCTGCGCCAAGTGTCGTGGGTTCGATTCCCGCACGGAACAAATATTTGTATGGCCTACAGATAGTTCTTCCGGGTCTGGCTGTTCGTGTATGTGTCTTTTAATGTTTGTAAACGCACCCACGACACAGGAGAAATTACTAGTGTGGGGAAACGTTTAAAAAAAAAAACTTTTTTGTACTTAAATGAGGCAGCCGAAAAGCATGAACGATAGTTGCTGCAGTTCATAATTTCAGCTAAAAAAGGTCCACTGCTGGGCCTCCCCCAAAGATTTTCACAACGACTGGTTCTGCGCTGCCTTCATCCATCGGACTTCCAGATCGTCAATCACCGTGTGGGGGCCTCACATTGCGTTTTCCGTCTACGATTGCCGCAGTTAAATCAAAGTAATCTACACAACTCGTATGCCCCTACTTATTACGGCAAAAAGTACAGAAGTCAAGCAGTGATTTAACCTCCCATCTACGCACCCACGACACAGGAGAAATTCCTAGTGTGGGGGCAGCGTTTAAAAAAAAAAACAAAAAACAAATCTACCGTTGGCAAAAGAGTGTACCACATGCCCAAAACTGTTGTTGACACTATTTGCATTGGATTTAATTTAATATAGGTTAAAATTATACGAGTATTTCAGAATAAAGTTTAAATCTCGTGATTTTTTGAAGAATCAGTTGACTGTTATTTAAAATGTATTTGCTGGTGTATCTTTACTTTTAATGTTCACTTAATAAACATATAAAGCAATTGGCTAAAATGCAATGTAAGCAACAAAGTAGTAAAGTTTAATTGGTTGAATTAATGCTTGCGCATGCGCAACCTATAATTACGGTGAATGCGATGTTACATTATAATAAATACGTCTGTTTAGCGCTCAATGACTATTTATTAGGGGAAAACACAGAAACGTGGCATGTTAATAAAAAATCTCGTATGTGTTGGTTCTGTCACAGATTAGTGCTAAAATCTTTGCGAGGATTAAACAGCCTGTCAAAACTATTTACAACACAGGCAAGTTCCATAATAGACTCACTTATAGACAATGTACAAGTAATCGCACCTTTTTCTTTATTTTATATTATCCTTCTATACTGTCCCATTGCTGGGCAAAGGCCCCCAAGTAATTCCAACTTCCCGCCAGTAATTATTAAAATTAATAAAAGAAAATGCAAGCTTTTACATACATTAAAACCTAACGTGTATGAAAAATTTCAGCTCAATCGTATATAGAATAACTGCAGTCTAATTCCTGTATTTGACAAAAATACGTCTGATTTACCTACATTTTTAACAATGATTGTCACTGAGATGAGATTGTGACTAGATTTTGAACGTTTTTAAATACGGGAATTGGCCTTCATATTAAAATTCAGTCGCAAGATTTGACCCACACATACAAATAGCATAGCAAGTTAATTAAAAGCTTGTACAAATAGACACGTTGTGGGATAATGTATGATTAAATATAATTCTTAGGTTCCGTGATATTATGTTGAGAAACCAAATAAAAAAATGTTTTTTTTTGCACCATCATATCGTTTTTCCTTCTCTATATAAGTCCATCCAAAGGTTGGCTGCAAGAGATAATTTTAAGCTGTAAGGCCGCCCATTGTAACACCCTATGCAGCTCGTAAAGTTATTTTTTTAAAGAACTTTCACTATTTAATTTAGTGCCTGTTTGACTTAGAGGTTACAACACTATTAGAGTAGAAAAAGATTTTTAACACCGAAGGCGGATTGAAGTAACTCATCATCATCCTCCTGCCCTTATAGCAATTCATTTGGGGTCGTCGCAGCATCTCTTCTTCCTCCATACATCTCTATTTGCCGTCATCTCAAAAGTCACCTCTTTTCTAGCCATATCACTTTTCACACAATCCATCCATCTTGGGTCTCTACTCTTGTAATCCTGCACATTCAATCTGAGAACTTTCCTCACAACTGAAAAAGATTGAAGTTAACCGATATCTTGTTCATAAGCAAGTACATTTTAAACATCTCTCACTACAACAATCCATTATCTCAACAGATACATACTTCTTAATGATAAATTGAAACCCAACAGCCATTGATAAATGATCTATCATAGGTAGGTACGTACTCAACATAGTTCGTTTTGTTAAATTAATTACTTACTTAGTTGCAATAATTCGCCGATGTATTAATATTTAAACGCCTGTAACACGCTAAGGAACATCTATCACGCACCATGGGTCATCACGCAATGGAGTTGAGGAGATTGTTCAGTTCTTGTACCTTGTAATGATCAAGACACGAAGTTCGTAGACTAAGGCTGGAGCATTGTTAGATCTTTGCTTACAAAAAAATATTTACTTCATTTAAACCATTCGAAAAAGCACTTTTTAACGTTAAATTTATAAGTAAAATGAAATAATATAAATGATGCTAGGTGCCACCTCTAAAAGGTATTTACGTAAGTTGGAGAAGAATAGACAAGAAACTCCATACTTAGTCCTTTAAAAAAGCTTTTAACACCATATTTTGTACAAATACATAAACAGATGTGAAGACGATGTTAGTACAGAGGCCAGGACATCAAACTATCACTATAAGTCAAATTTATTTGATAATTTTTCAGCTTTATTACAAAATTTAAAAACTAACCGCCACAAAAACTTCTAAAAATACCTAGTAGTAGGCACGCTTAAATCAACAATCTATAAAAACACGTAATTATGACACGTTATCTTGCGAAAAAACCCAGATTCAAAGAGTAAAATACGTATAACTTTTGAACGGTTAAACCAGTTTTCATCAAACATAGCTAAGAACAATCCCCACTAATTCTCCTTTCAAACAAAAATAAACAACATCAAAATCGGTTCATCCCTTCACACAAACACACAGACACGTCAAAATTATAACACCCCGCCGTTTTTGCGTCGGGTTAAAAAGAATAAGGTTCATATTCAATAGGGAGAATTTGACAGTTTGGGGTAGCTTGACGTGCTAGCCTCTGTATCTAGAGTTAAAACGACTATAATAAAATAGTTATAAAGTATGAAAAATTCAGCGGATGAGTAAATTATTATGTTGATAGGTACTAAAGTACATAGTGCGTACATTATGTATTTACAAATATTGCAACCGTAGATATTACTATTCTTAAAAAAAGACAAAGATCATTTGCCTTTAGAGTTGGTTCCCGTTTAGGTATGGAAAAACTGTTTTAAGTTGTGCAGTGTCGCTTAACAAAATCTTAGATTTTTCTGATTATAAGGAGATAGTACATTTTTATAATATAAATGATTGAATTTACCTTTGTCGAACCCTTCTGGGCATTGGCATGTTGTTTGGTTGATAAAATCTTACACGCCTTGGCATATTACTTTCATTTCACACAACTTTACCAGTATTTCATCTTTGTGTGTTATTAATAGTGTTAATAACGATAACTATGTTATTCAAACATGCATAATCATATAGTTTTTATTAACCGTTATTAATTATTAAGTGATTTATAGTATCTGTATGCGTTTTCTAGGCAATTAAAGAATACCCGATACGGGTGGATCCAATGCACGCAATAAAGAAATTAATTTCTTCAACCATTGATATGTTATCATTAATATTCTTTTAAAGATTCCGTAAAATTTTATACAAACATAAATCTATTAATATTTCAATTATTTTAAAGTCAACAACCTAATCGAAAATGTATGTAGATAAATAATGGATTGTTTTGTTAGCCCAATTTCTCGGCACAGGAAATCTTTCAACACAGCGGTGACAAGCACGATTCTTTGAAGAGTCGGTAAAAGGCGAAAACAATCGAAAGATATACAGTACTAGCTGTGACCCGTGGTTTCATTCGCTACTAAGTGCCGAAGCGTGATCTTTAATAGCCCATAGCCTTAAAAGCTTCTGGCTTGGGCTGTCTAGTGTAAAAACATTTTTTCAAATCCGACCGAAAGTTCCAAAGATCAGCAAGTTGAAACAAAAAACAAACGATCTTGCTTTGTTATTGATTAGTACTTGCTGTGCCCGCGGATTCACCCGCGTCCAGGGGTCGTAAACGTTAATCTTTTAGTTCTAGTTTTAAAGCCCAAGTTAAAAAGATTATAGTTAATATAAACAAATAGCAAGCAACTACGTTCCATTCACCATAAAGCATTTACTATGCTTAATTCATAATTTAACTTAATTGATAATTTTTTCATACCCTGTTCATAACATGTACTTAGTGTAAATTAAAAACTTATTTTTAAATATTGTTTAAAGTCCGTTCGTATGGTAAATACAAATTATGTTAAGCAGGGAAACCTATTATTAGCCTTACTAAACTGTAACATCTTTACTTGTATAATATCATATGTATCGCTGTTGGTTTCCTAAATTAATAAAATAAAAAATTAATAAAAAAATCTTCCTCAAGAATTGAGCAATGTCTTCCAATCCGTGTCAGCGTGAAGGAGTTACAAACATACAGACACACACACATACATACATACATACAAACTGTCGTCTTTATAATATACAATAAGTATTATAGATTGGTCAAAGTTACATAATAGATTCGCCAAAGATTTTAATCGTCACATCTGCCCTCACCCGTACTTTGGTATGTCGAGTGAAAAGTGTCAATACTACGAAGAGTGAGCTCACACATCACGTAGGTATGGTGTTTCCATGGCAGCATGTGACATTGTGCGTGTCAGTGGGGTCAGAGATGTCAAAACAAAACAGAAACGTGACAATCTATTGACGAAGTAGTGCGAACCTAACGATGTTAGTCTTTTGGGTCGGTTAACATTTCGTTGAATTAAATAGTTAAAGCTCAAAACAAGAAGGGACATCGCACAATCAACCTGATACCGTAAGTAAAAAGAGGTGGAAAGATCAGTGAAGGCAAGGTTGGCGCAGTGGCTGCGCGATGGGCTGCTGCACTGCGAGTCGCGGGTTCGATTCCCGCACGGGACAAACATTTGTATGGCCTACAGGTAGTTGTTCCGGGTCTGGCTGTTTGTGTATGTGAGTTTGAATGTTTGTAAACGCACCCACGACACAGGAGGAATTCCTAGTGTGGGGCAAAGTTTTACAAAAAACAAAAATAAATAAATAGAAATAGTGCTTGCCTAGCTTTTCCCAAATATGTTGAAGTCGGCCACCAGTCTAGCCGAATGCAGCAAAAAAAACAGTATTTTTCATGGAGCGACTGCTTATCTGACCTGATAAGACTGGTTGCCAGATTTTCTAGTAGACTTCCCGTGACGACTGTCTAATATATACAAATACAACCGGGACCAACGGTACCAACGAGTCTCCTTCGTGGTTCGGCAAGCAGTACTTAGAACTCCCGAGAAGCACGAAGAGGACTCGATATGTGACCCATCCACGGACCGACTTTAGCAAGCGTTGCTTAACCTTGAACCTTGTGGCTGGTATTACTTACCTACGAGCCTTCTTAATAAGACTAATAGGAAGATAAAGAAATAAAACTGACCTAACTAGTACCACGAGGTCCTCCTAATCCCAAAAATTTCCAAGAAAAATTCTCACGCACAAAACTGCAATTTCATTAAGTTTTTCGGTATCCTCACTGCAATCCAATCGTTAACCATGTAAATTGTCCGCACCATAATTACGTTCTTACAAGATTATCAGTCACGACCTAAAATTACTATCCAAATAACGGTACCTTTCAGTTTCCTCACAACAAATGGAACTGAGTCCAGTTCTTGTAATAGAAACCACAACGTTGGTTATTATTACCTTATTACCAGTTTCCTACGATATTACTGGAGTCAGTCTACCACATCAGACTATTATTTCTTATAATAGAACACACGACCTTAATTTGTCACCATGATAGGAATTTTCACTGTAGCGTAGAAATTACCTATTGTATGGAATATCTCATTATTCAGTAAAACAGTATCACTTGACAACACATGGATCTTCAGCTGACCTCACGTTTTACACAGTTTCAATTGAATGCGAGTCCAGTTTCTACTGGTATAGATACTACGGTCGTGCGGTCGATAGGTACCTTTTTGATCAAATTGATGTGGTTTTTGGGGTACCGTTTTGTTCGAGAATTTTGTTTGGTTTATGCTTGTTTGCATGAGGAAAAAAGAAACTTAGTGAAAACCATTTAAACTTATGAAAAAAAACTCGTACCAGTTATTTATTTACTTATACACTTCTAAGAAAAAATTGTCTTGATGACCCCGTGGTTTATGCCTCGCCTCTCATGCAAGATGGGTTTAAATTCAGGCAACAACCAATGTAACTTTCTCAATTAATATGTACAGTCGCCGGCTCATCAAGCTACCCACCCAGACCAATATATCAACATTTCTTTCATATTTTTTCAACTTTCTCGCAAATGAAATAAGGTTCATGTTCAATTGGGAATATTTGACAGTTTGGGGTAGCTTGATGTGCTGGCGTCTGTACTTTTTTTTAAGTTTATCTTAGACATATCTGACATCGGAGAAGGAAGTTTGAGAGGAAGCCTGGACTTTTATTGAATACGTCTCAAATTGTCAACCCGCCTTTATTAAGTTTGGGGATCAATGCTCATACATTCTCTGTATGAAAATTGGTATTTGCTCTGCATTGGGACAGTAAAAGGCTGGTATTATTATTATCAGTAATTTCAGATGAGTAGTACTCGGCTCGGAACTGGCTTGCGTGTATAATCAGAAGTTCAAGATGTTTACCAGATTTAAATTAAGTCAGAGTTACACGATGACTGGTGCATGCATGCCCTCTGTCGGTATTGGTCAACTTTAAAAACGTTCCAAATCTAGACGCAAGTCACATCTCAGCGACAATCAATGTCAAAAACTTGTCAAAAATGAAGGTGAATTAGACGATTTTTTGACAGATTGAGATAACAATGTGAATTTCTTGAAAGAAAATAGGGGAATTGCCCCTCAGATGAAATCGTATTAACGTAAACGAAGCAAGTATGTAAGGATCGCAGCAGACGGAGTTCTATAGTTTCTGCCTTTCTCCATTGTAAAATGGCGTAAGTTTATGTATGTACTCGTAAGTATAATGTGTACCATATAACGGGGTAAATAGAAACGCAAGGGTGAATAGAAACAAAAGTTGAAGGGCTTTTTCGGGATAATTTAACATTTTTTGTTACTACAAGGACTCTTATTTTTTTAAGGAATTGAAATTTATCATTCCTACACAAGGGTCAGTAATAAATAATATTGTACCAACGTTTAAATCTCATTTAGAGTTTAGTTTCGATTCAGCCAGCAAAGTTGATGTTTATGTTTTCAATGATTGAGTCTGTGAGCAGTCTGTCACTCACTCACGGCTTTATTAAATGATTGACTGTCTTTAGGTAGATCTCTCGCAGTTAAACCACTAACACAACGTCCAACCGCCAGGATATGCTATTGCTTATCATCATGGCACGCCAGTCAAACGTCTAAACGTCTGTCTTTGTCATAATTATGACATCCTCTTCACGCAATTTTCACAATGACAGATGACGAGACCTATAACCTGTTCGATTATTTATTTGCAATATACAAAACAATTCTATCCTGCGTTTTCAAAAATGTAAACAAATATAGGTACTGTGTTTATGAAAAAAATATTTTTACACCCACATATAAAATTCAAAACATTTTTCAGAAGTCAACGTAATTTACACTGTCAAAAAGTTGATATTTATATAAGTGATAATAACAACGGGCAACGAATTTCTAAAAAAGAGGTGGTGAGAGGTGCACTTACAGTAGCACCCACATTTCGCTAGTTATGTTTAAGTGCCATGTAAAAGGGGGCGAGCCTATTGCCATCAACTGGGTACAAGCCAGACTCCGTGCTGCTAATGCGAACCCAGGACCTCAAGCTTAGCAGTCTAAATAAAAAAAAGTGAGGCTACGCCTTATCACTAACACGAGGCACACATAATTTATCAACTGCCTATACTTTTCCCAAGTACGTTGGGGTAACCGGATATAGCTGAAAACCAATATTTTACATGGAGCGACTGCCTATCTGACCTCCACAACCCAGTTACTGGATATCACGATACAAGACTTTCGGGCTTCTGACTCCAGAATAAGTAGAAATCCATAGATCTAGAACGAGAGAGAGAGAGAGAGAGAGAGAGAAGAGAGATCTCAAAAAACAGTGATCTCATAAAAAATCCGTTGAAAAATAAAATCACGTACAAGTGTGAAAGTTTTACTTCAGAAACATGTAAATTATTTGCTAAATAGAGACTTTTGGCAAGTAAAGGAGAACTCTACAATTATTTTAAAACAGTGCTATTTGCAAAACACCAGTTTTATTCGCAACATCATTTTTAATGGGCAAGTCTGCAATTTAATCTTAAATGGACTGGATATGCAAGCACGTGTCTATTATTTAATGTCTCAAACAAGACTACGACCAAGTGCGGTTCACAAGTTGGGTTCCGTATTAGTAATTTTCTGTTTCAACACAAATAAACGAAATACTAGATTTTAAATAACATTCAATGAATTCGTAATCAAGTTGACTGCAGACGTTCTTTGACTACCAAATGACTGACGAATCAATGCACGATTAGGTAAATTGTTAATATTCTATAAATATAAATAAATCAAATGCTTGAACATTTCACATAGCACCTAAGTACTTTCACGTTTATGAACTGCTGAATACGTCTATAAATGTCATTTCTGTCCCATCATAAAGATAATATGAGCACGAAAAGAAAACAAAGTGCTATTTTTCGTTTTCTACGGAACACCGAAACGGCAACTACGAATCACAAATTCGCGTACAAAAAGTCTATTCCATATCTTTAGATAATCATCACCTAGCTTATTATATGCAGTAAGCATGCATTTGAATCTAGGTAAATGGCCGAAAACAAAAAACAAGTACGTGTAATAAGCAGAAGTCTAGACTGAGAAAGTACCTAGCGGTGTTTGGTGTACGAATTAGCCTAGAATAATTTATCTTGAGCGAACACCCACATTTATTGGATGATATTATTCAGTTTGTTGTTGGTACGAGGTTAGACAGACTTTCTACTGGTTTTGGTCGGTCTCACATCGAATACCTACCTACCTACTATACTAGACGAGGTCTGTATGGTGCAGAGAATCTCACAGTTTACAGGCTGGCTGATATAAGTTTTGGCTGGATTTGAACGCTCAAGCGATAGCAGAATCGTTTTAAATATAGATTGTGTCCAATAGTTCGATATTAAATCATCATATAAAAACGATACTTTCGACTTTTTATTTGGGTCATTATTAATGTTGTGCTATTTTAATGTAATATTTAAAGAATGAAAAGAAATAACAAGCCATATTTATTTAGTCGGGTCTGACACTTAGCCAGGTGCTTACAAAATGATGTCGCAAAAAAGTGAAATCAAAATGTATTTGAATAATTATTGAGGCACGCTGAAATTTTAATAGCATTTTTTTTTAATATGAAATAATACATATTGCCTCAAGAAAAAATTGAAAAATATATCTTTCCTTTGAAAATATAAGGTTTAGGGTTGATGGCCCTTACTTGGGTATAATAGGAGAAGTATTGAACAAGTTTTCAGCTTGCCTCAGAAACCTGCCCAAAACTGTATAACAGCTCTCGTACCTACTAGTATACGTTTGATCTCGGTTATTATCAAAAGTAGAAGCAAAAGTCATGAAGTAGATTTTTGAGTTGCGTGAAAACTATGAATATCATCTTATGACATCCCCCGCTCTTAGGCGGGGCGGGAGATAGTGTCAGACTTTTACTGACTACAAACCGAGAAATTGACGATGACCATATGATACTGTCGTTAACTTTTTGTTGATTGTTTTCTCAATTGTTAATTTTTTTATTTGACTATTTTGTTCTCACGGGAACTGAGTCTAGAGACTGACTAGATAACCCTTTCGCTGCCCAGTTCAAAACGTTACGATTTAACTTGTATGTCATAATGTTTGGCAAATTACATAATGCGTAGGTACATGGTAGGGGGTGATGGGCATGTTCACATCTCATCTATAGCTTTTTACATGTACGACTCGGGAAGCGAGTTCTGGGACATGAATAAACTCTTTTTAGATCCGGGAGCCGGGTGCTGGGCACTAAAAGTGCTAATGACAGCCTCGAAGGTCTTGTGGTTGCAAGCGGTACTGCTAAGCATGAGTTCCTGGGTTCAATTCCCAGATCGATCAGTGTTGTTGAGCTATTCTTCTGATATTTCCCAGTAACAGCCCCAGAGTCTAGATTTGTGCCCGGTCGGTGGGAATACGTTTTCATGGGACGTAACAAGCTCAATATGTGTGTCCTATGGGTCATACCTCTACCTAACCCTTCAGGGTAGGTGAGTGTTATAATATGTTGTTTATGACAACCTAGACAAAGGGTGGTCAACCTTTCCAGAGCTCCGGATACAGGCGAACTTAGACAAGTATGCCAAATGCTTGCCCAATCAGATGCCTGTAAGTGCAATCAAACATTGCAAATTAAATAAAACCTCAACGACACTTAACCTAGGACATAGACTAAGGCCGAGTACCCACTTTGCCGTGACGACAGATAATAGTGTAGTTTTAGAAATTGGGACAAATGTTTGTACGATCTACAAAGATTTGTTCCAGGTGATCTGGGTGTTCGCTATTAGATCGGTGAATCATCGTGTTACTAACTAAATAAATAAGAAATTAAATGATGTTCATTTGTAAGCGCATTTCAATAGTCGTCGCCTTCTCAACAGTAATCCATATCCTGAATAAAATTATTCTAGATAATATATACCTACAGTGCAAAGCATTTTGTAGATCAAAAAGTGACGCCTACGCAACCTACTGACAGTTATCTTGTCCATTGTTAAAGCTTACCTACTCACCGCGTGTAGACTACAAATGCAACGTCATGCTACGTTGGACTATGCGCGTGAGTTGTCAAACATACATTGTCGTAAACAGTGGGTGTAACTGAGCCTGTGTTATTGGTGAATTGTCATAAAGATATTTATAAAAAAAATGTGTTTAATATGTGTATACTGATTTATAATGACATTCCAAATGATTTAAAATTGTTGCAGGGTAATCTATTTAAAAAAAAATTGACCGTTTGGCTACAAGAGAGTTGTTTCTATAGCATTAAGGAATTTATGGAATTTAAAAATTAATGTTAGGTATGTACTATTGAATGAAAATGAATAATTGAGTTTAGAATAATTGTAATAATATTAATTGCATGATAATAATTACATAAATAGACATAAGTAAATAATTTGCACGCTTGCTTGCAGGCAGAATACAAAGACTTTTAGGACGTAAGATCTATCCTTGAATTTGTATGTATTTTCTAACAAATAAACATTTTTGATTTGATTTGATTTGAAATGTTATATGTTATATATTATGACAGAACACCATATTAAAGAAATATAATGGTTCATTTTACCAGACCAGTTCTGAGGCAAAGTAACCAAAAAAAAAGATTTGCGGGCGGTTTTGTAACTAAAAATAAATGCACCGAATTTTTCACTATTTTGCATTTTTCTTTGACAAGCAGCGCCACTCTTAACTGCACACTTAAACTGGGCGTGATGTATTTGTACAATGGGAGTTTCCATCCAATAGATGACACATATGATCGAGGTGCTAATGTGTGAAATTGAGCAGCTTTGTGTATATCCTGCTTATAATTTGAACAAATCGTCTCATAGATATCTCTCTTTCACAATATAAACACAACTTCACGTTTGTATTTCCGAAAAGATTAGGACCTCAGCCTAATCCTAAATCCTATCTATAGTACGCCTACATTTCGCAAGTTATGTATGTTTAAGTTCCACGTAATAGGGGGTGAGCCTTTTGCCATCAACGGCACAAATCTGGATAAACTACTGAGAAATCGCAGATGGGCAAGACCCTGCAATAACACTTTGCTTGACCCGGGATTCGAACCCAGGGTCTCATGTTCAGTAGTAGAGCTTACGACAACTTGACCAACGAGGCAGGCAAGATATCATGTGTTTGGGGTTACGTCGGATTCCCATCGGCTAAATCTACCCATCCTTAGCACACAATGTGGATGAGGACCTAATTGAACTTAAAGCTTAAATATTTTTGTTAACGGCATCTCGCAATTGGACCTAAAAGATTGTCGGCTGCTTTACCGAACTATCCAAAATAAGATCTAGATAATAAAGGAATGTAGCAGTTTTTCTTTAGATCGAATATTGTTGCTTGGTGTCTCAATATAAAACTTTATAAACGGTATTAGAAAATTCTATTTCTTATCAATCACAAGATATTTTTTTTTTTAAGGAGTGGCGCTAGTTGACCTTTCTGCGCCCCCTTTAGGCCTCCAGCCAGGTCGTAGAAACTTATAAACTTAGCGACTACGCGCTCTCTGAAGGCTTAGGACGTCGCTGGGGGAGGCTAACCAAGAGACAAGCGGGATCGGATCAAGATTCTTTTGGGACGAATTTAAAGCTACATGCTCAAAGGCAAGGGCTGGCTCGAGCAACGGTCGTGGACGGCGTGTGACGCTTCCCTATTGAGTACGTCCTTATTTACATCCTCACCAATAGATTCAATAATTATGCAGTTGATTTGAAAAGCAGTTGAGGTTACAAATGTCACTACGCCGCTATTTTATTATTGTATGTATATTAATTGAATGTGCATATAAATAATGAACTTTAGCTGTCTGTAGATACCAGATTTTATGGAAATGGATGTTTGCATATTCATTTGCGTTTCTGTTTTAGGTTATTGAATAATATGTACATACTTAAATTCCCATCAGGGTAGACAGAGACTACAGTACGCTTCCTGCTACGATTCTTACATATGTACCTCTTTTGCTTCGTTTACGTTCATACGACGACACGGTTGGCGCAGTGGTTGAGCCATCGGCTGCTGCGCCGCGTGTTGTGGGCTCGATCCCCGCACGGAACAAATTTTTGTATGACCTACAGGTAGTTGTTCCGGGTCTGGCTGTTTGTGTATGTGAGTTTAAATGTTTGTGAACGCACCCACGATACAGGAGAAATTCCTAGTGAGGGGCAAAGTTTTTACAGAAAAAAAAAATACATCTGGTCACGCACCTGACCTTTTTGAAAAACATCACTAATAAGGTCAGTGTATGTCCTCCTAGGGAGTCCCTCCCTGCGTTTTCGTTTACATTTGCCTACTTACCTATATTATGCTCATATTTCGCCAGTTATGCTTGAGTCCCATGTCATAGAGGGCGAGCCTATTTTCTTCAACATGAATCCAGACACTGGGCAGAAACACCAAATGGAAAAACCTACACTTTCACACTCAACCCAGAACCTCATGCTCTGCAATAACACATGCAAGAACTAGACCAACAAGGTATTTATAATAGAAAAAGAAGGGTTACAAAAGTCACAAACTGGCTATTTATACCATGTATGCATATCAATTGCATGTCTATCAAGGTTTACTTATAAGGAAGTTCTCGTGGGTTTATTGACATGAATTCGAAAAGGCAACTAATTATCATTTCAGCCTTATGCCAACTGTGTGGATCGGCTTCTAGTCTAACCGGATGCAGCTGAATACCAGTATTTTACATTGAGCGACTGCCTATCTGACCTCCACAACCTAGTTGCTAGAGCTACACGATACCCCTTGCTGAAACTGCTTATCAGACTTTGGTACTAGATGGCCACCCATCTAAAGACCGACCTCGGCGACCGTTGCTTAATCTTAAAGACCGACCTGTACGGCTGCATTAAGGTTAAAGTAGTATTTTATTTTTAGCTGACTCCTGAGAGATTTTTAGCAGACCTAGACAAAAGCTTTTCTGTAGTTTAAAACGCCTGACGCTAACGTCAAAATGTATGGCAATGACATTACCTACATGTGGAAAGGAGTCACCTGACAATGACATCACTAAAGCTGTCAAGTCAACTCCATACAATTTGATCTTTTCTTTGGCGTTATCAATCAGAGAAAATGGACTTTATCTAGGCCCTTAATTTACATGTTTCGACTAACCGGTTTTATTGTTTTTTGTTTGTATATTAAATAATATATAAAACTGCTTTACTATAGCTTAATCGGGTTACTATTATGTTATAAGTCTGTCAGCCTTCTTAAAATGAAAAAGGAAATACAAATTAATAAAATTGAAGTGCAGCTTTTTACTGAATAATAGGTAGTTTCACCAAAAAAATATTGTATTCCATTTTTGTTTGTCCGTCTGTTTGATTGAGGTTATCTCTGGACCGGCTGGACAATTTTCACTGGTAGATAGCTGATGTCATAAGGAGTAGCTTTCTTTATTTTAGAAAAAGTATTAGGGATCAGCGCAAAAAACCAAAACCCATGTTTTGTTTAATTCCACGCGGACAAAGTCGGGGGCGCAGCTAGTAATTAAATAAATAAGTAGATTTGGATCCGCGCCGTAATACGAGACGGTTAACCGCTATGTCATACGACAAGTTCTACAATTTGGCTACGACATCGAGACAGCATGTACAAACAGGGGACCGTCATTTATAACGAGTCTTGCAACCTCTTATAAGGATTGCGCAGCCCAACGCAAAAGGTTGATCCAAACAGGTTATCAAATGATCTTACAGTAAGTAAAGTGCGCTCGCAATAGTAGCGAACATGAGTGCCGTCTTAAGTATACTATTTTATGAATATTATAGAGAAACTTAGGGATAATCGTCCAAGGACGATGCGTTCTATTCGATATTGCAAACACATGAGAGAGGTAAAATATTGCACTTAGGAGGCAAAGACAGGAGAGATGAAATTGACTGGCCGAAAGAATTTACCCGCACATGTGTGTAAAAAACGGCCTAGTCCGTATTGGACCACGCACAAGAGATCAGTAGTCGGGATGAATATTTACGCATGAAGAGAATTGATTCAATCGACTGCAAAAATGAATAATTATTTCATGCTATGAAACACCATGTTTTTTTGCGTTTGTAACGAACAATCCACACTCATATTATAAATGCGAAACTAACTTTGTTTGCTTGTACCTTTGTTTGTTACCTTTTCACGACTAAACGGCTAATCGGATAGATAGATAGATTATATGCTGGGGAAGGACATAAGATATTTTTTAAACCGCGACTTCTTTTGCATCCGCGATAAGCGACCTTCACGCGGATGAAGTAGCGGGCAACAGCTAGTATATCATAATTCTCACCAACTATTGACTTAAACACAGAATACACAACAAGGAACACTATATGTATGGTACACTTTGTTGCACTGACTTTTTTTTTTCTTATTTTCAGTTACTATTCCGGGGAGTGCCACCTCAGTATGGAGCCGACTATGTAAGCTGCATAAAATGACACTTCAATCCAGCCTGTGAGGGAGTTATTTCAGCAGGAGGATTAAGGCTCTTCTCGTTTCACAAGTTTTGGATATGCCTATATATGATATATATAATTATATAAGTTGTGATAGGCCGTATTTTCTGGACTTAAAGACATTTGACGTCCAAAAGTACGGGCTGAAGGCTAATTTTTACGCCTTTCTAGCCCGTATTTTTTAAGATTAATTTAGTCTACTGAACAGACTACGAGGTAATATAGGCTAATTTAAATATCTCGACACATCGTTACCCACCAGCTTTCACTGAATCGTCCAAAAATACGAGCTGAAGGCTAATTTTTAGGCCTTTCTAGCCCGTATTTTTTAAGATTAATTTAGTCTACTGAACAGACTACGAGGTAATATAGGCTATTTAAATATCTCGACACATCGTTACGCACCACCAGCTTTCACTGAATCCCTATACAAAAAAAGATCCGAAAACTCGATCGAGTTTCTTATTATTACGACACACCTACGATATGATTTCTATCGAGCGTTACATATAAGGTTAGACAGCACTATTGTCTTGACATTGCGTAGTCAAAAGGCAAATTCGTTTCTTTTTTCAAATTGCCATTAGAAATTGATCCATTGATGAGTTACGTTCTCTTGCTTCATCGGTGTTTGATTACATGTCGTACATTCTAATGATTTTCCGAGTAGGTTTGCCAGATTGATAGATCAAGAACGGACGGATAAATAAGAATATACTTACATTATTTTGAAAGAAAGAAAATCATTTATTTGGTACACGCACAAGAAATATGAACACCAAAAGCTAAAAAGATAAAAATTATAAATACAAATTATTAAAGTGTAAAATAGTGTAAATTCGGAAGTTGTTGGCAAAACATAAATCAAATGAAACGACGAAAGCCTTAAACTTCTGTTATAGTTATTGTAAACTTTTTGGCTGTTTTTTTTTGCGAGAAAGCCTTTATTTTTCGCTTCGTATTGTGTTAGTCACACACAGATCTATTATCACAATAGCGTAACATCAACTGCTCATCACCTTTTACAAAATTCAGTACCTAGGTAAAAATCAACCATTCCGTATTTTCTACACTTAGGGATGGATTTATTTTTCAAATTTCAATGGGATCAACTTTGAGGTATAGTCTATCTTTAAGGACGACTGCTGAGCGTGACGTCCCTGGTTAACTTCCCAGGTAGGGTAAAATGTAACTGAACTTTTCAAATAGGAATTTTCTCATTAGCAGCCCGGTTCATGGCAATGGGCTCACCCCCTATTACATAGGACTTAAACATAAGTAGCGAAATGTGGGTGTTACTATAAATGCACCCCTACCTAACCCTTCGACGAAAACAGGCGTGATGATATGTATATGTAGAAACCAAACGGTTGGTCACTCCATATAAAAGTCTATCTTTTTTTATTTGTTACATGATACCGGTAGCACCATAGCTAATATTCGAGCCCTTTGATGAAACACAATAGCCAAATGCAATTACTTTGTTTGGTGATAGAAATTACTTTTTGCCGGATCAAAGCGAAATGATGAAATGGAAATCTGATGTTACGTGATGTTATGCTATTTTCACTGGGCTACAGTACAAGGGTATAATATGTAAAATAGTTATTTATGGCCAGCAATTTTCGACTCGTTCTTACTTTTGTTTCCACACAAGTACTGCTGCTGCTGTGTTTGTTTGTGTACGAGTTTTAATGTTTGTAAAAGCATCCACGATACGGGAGAAATTTGAATTGGGAGGCGACATTAACACGTTAAACGCCAAGTGACCGACAAACAATACTTTTTCTATTGTGTCTCGTTGTTTGGCAGTTAAGGTGTTAAAATATAATAATTAAAAACACGCTTCAGATTGTAATTAAGATATTAAAAAATCACCCACCAAAAATATGCTTGTAGTTCCCGCAAAATATGACAGAGGTAGACTTTTTGGGAGTAAGTTAAGATACAGAAGTAAGTGCTGAAAGCGTTCTATCAGCTCTATTGCAGCAATTGTATCAAGCATCAAATATTTCATGTGAAATACTTCGGAATCATCTGCTTGAGCCGTTTATTTAGATTAATATAGAATTTTTAATCATGAATCTAGGCCATGTCACAAAAAAAGTTGAAAGGTTCAATTACTTAATTGGTTCGTTGTTTGTGTATGTGAGTTTAAATGTTTGTATACGCACCCACGATACAGGAGAAATTGCTAGTGTGGGGCAACGTTTTTATATTAAAACAATTAAACAAACTAGTATTATTACAAAAAATTTCATTCCAAATTACCTAACATAATATAGGTATAACATTGTTTATACTTTTGTGATCACCATAGACACTTGGTTTGCTAAGACAAATCCAAAGATACCTTTTTGTAGAAATTCGTTTAGCCGATTCCATGATACGAGGTAATACAAACATACGCCAAATGTACTTACTTATTTTATTTGCGCGTGGTTTTCTAACAGAGTTTCTATTATATTCCATATTACCTATGTACCTGTACCCGTAACTTCGTCCACGTGGACTTTTATGGGTTTTATTTTTTTGAGCGGAACCCTAATTATTATTCCTTACATATCAGCTCAGCTGTCTGCCAGTGACAGTTCAGTGAAAAACGGTTCAATTGTCTCGGAAATGAGCAGAAACAAACAGACCGCCAAAATTTAAATAAATACTTATTTGGTATAACAACCGTTTACATTTTGAGATGCATTTCATAGCCGATATTTTATGTAATTGAATAGATGTTTAGATATAAATAATTTTACTTACTTAAGTCAATAGAAAGCTATGTAAATAGGATTATCGGCACATCAGCAGATACTACCAGGTCTAGCAAATGATTCTAATGAATATTTTCTAGAGTATTTAGAGATGTTTGTCTATTTACCTAGTTATAAGTAGAGTGCTTATGAGAGAGATTATTGTATGAGTCTTTAAATGCTGGCTAATTGTGGCTGTACTACGTGTAGTATAGCTGTTAGTTGTGCTTAAGACTCGCGTATGGTCTAGAATTGTTTGCGTATTTAAATTTAATTTGACGTTCAAAAGTGCCTTTCTAATGGTCTTATTGAAATAAATTATTTAACTTTGACTTTGACTATGAAATAGAAGGCGAACCTAATGCGAAACCGGGCACAGCTCTAGAAATCAACTGAAAGTTTTTAGTGAAAAATTGGACTTTGCCCGAACTAGGAACTGAATCCATGACCTCATACTAAGCAGAAGCGCTAGCGACCACTAGACTAACGTGGCAGCTTTAAAGTAATACGTCTGAGGTTTTAAGTTTAATCTGCATCTGGTGAAACTAGGCAGATACTGATATTTAAAAATATGTTCAAAATATCCTTTTGCTTGAACGTTACCGTCAAATCATAGTTATAATATAAATCTGAAAGTTTGTCGATATGTGTATATGTATATGTTTGTTACTCCTTCACGCTGAAATGGCTTAACAGATTTGGATAAAATTTACGAGGAAGATAGCTCATACCTTGGATTAACACGTAGGCTATTTTTACCCCGAAGAACTGAAGTATTCAAGTAGGATCAAAAGTGTACAATCATAAATGTTTCTTGACTAATTAATAGATAGGCACGCCCTTCCCACACAAAATACATCCGTTTTAGATATCTAATAATACCGTACAATTCAAACTAGTTTTTTTTTATTGCCAAAATCAATTTATTTCTCGATTAATTGACTGTACTTAGTTGCCTATTCACATGTTGTTTTGTTGATCTATTTAAAACAATTTATTTTTGAATAAATTACTACACACCTACAACAACATTCAATTCCGTTGTATCCTTGTTAATTAATAAAATATCGCGACTATATAGGGCTAGGCAGAGGCGTACACCCACATTTTGTCAGTAATATTAAAGTCACATGTAATAGGGGGTGAGCCCAATGCTATCAGCCTGGGACAGATTTAGACTTCAGGCTTCTCCTATGAAAATCCAGATGAAAAATCTAAATACCAATTTGCTCGACAATTTTTTTTTTTAAGTACGAGTGACTTCTCCCGTTTTGGGTGGAACGGGAGGGCATGTCAGACTTTTATTGACTAAAACCCATCCGTGTTCCGTCCATGCCCTTTACTTTCCGGGGTCACGGTGACTCCATCGAACATCCCGTAACCAGGGACTTGGGGATCGAACCTCCAGCTCATTTTTTTTCTCGTAGTCTGGATTTGTGCCTGGTCGATAGCAATGGGCTCACACCTTAGGACATATCACTTGAACGTAACTGGCGAAATGGGGTCATCCTATAGGTGCACCTGTGCCTATCTCTCCGGGGAAAACAGGCGTGTATATAATAGATCTTTACCTATGAAATTGCCGTTTTGTATGAAAAAATTTAAATGTTTTTTTTTCATGTATTTTTTATTTGTATTAATCGAAGTAATCACCCATGCAATCAATGCATCTTTGCCAACGCAGTGGCAGTTTATTGATGCCCTTCTTAAAGAAATCAGCTGGACGGGATGCAACAAATTCTTCAAAGGCATTTTGTACTGCCTCTCGGGTATTGAATTTTTTTCCCGCCAAGAAGTTATCCAAATTCTGGAAAAAGTAGTAGTCTGTAGGCGAAAGGTCTGGTGAGTAGGGCGGATGACGGAGAGCTTCCAACCCCAGTTCTTGCAACTTGGAGACCGTCTGCTGTGCAGTATGAGGTCGCGCGTTGTCGTGCAGGAGCAGCGGAGACGAGCGATTGACCAATGCTGGTTGGAGATGTGCCAGCTTCTCCATCATTGTGTTCAATTCTTCACAGTACACATCTGCAGTAATGCTCACCCCGTTTGGTAAGAAGCTGTGTTGAATCACACCGGCGCTAGACCACCAAACAGTGACCATCACTTTTCTTGGGGTAAGTTTTCGTTTAGGGCATTGTTTAGGTGCTGAACCAGGATCCAACCAACTTGCTGAGCGCTTGCGGTTATCAAACAGAATCCATTTTTCATCGCAGGTAACAATGCGGTTAAAAATTCCTTCATTTGTGTGTCTGTTGAGCAGTGCAAGGCACGTCTCGACGCGTACTTCGCGCTGGCGATCATTGAGTTCGTGGGGCACCCATTTGTCAAGCTTTTTTACCTTGCCAATTTGACGCAAATGGACCAATATTGTTTTGACGCTAACGTCGAAAGCTGCTGCTAATTCAGCCGTAGATTGTGTATCATCAGCTTCCACAATCGCCTTTAATTCGTCATTGTCGACCAAAGTCTTCGGACGACCGCGAGGTTCATTTTTCAGGTCGAAATTTCCAGTACGGAAGCGACCAAACCAATAACAGGTAGTGCGTGGGTTTGTAGTGTTAGCTCCGTAAACGTCGTTGATGTTGCGTGCCGCTTGTGCCGCGTTGCTGCCACGACGGTACTCATATTCCATAATTACTCGAATTTTTAACGTATCCATGATGACGAAAAAGATTTAAATGCGATGAAAATGTAACACTAATCAATAAACAAATGACTACTTTTGGAAAAAAAATCCATGTTTTTAAAATAAAATTAATTTGAAATTAGAATTCTTAGCCAAACAAAAAATATTTTGATTTGAAATGGCCAGTACTGCAGAACGGCAATTTCATAGGTAAAGACCTAATATTACATTTAAAGAGCATTTATGATTGACGTTTTTACACCAACATAAATACACCGCCATTAATACATTGCGACAAGCGAAAGGGTACATAATTTCATATTATTTACGATAATTACAGTTTACTGCATCTTCACTTAGGTTTTTGTTTTACACAGACTGTTGGTGAAAGTTGACAGAAGAGATGAGATATATGTCCCTACTGAAAATCTTAACATATGTATAATCAGCTGTCAAATTTTGACTTTTGTTATGAATGGCTGACAGATATTACAACAACCAATCTAAACTATACTTATTATTATGGTTCGTTAATTTATTTACACTTGCAGAGCTATCATTTTAATTAAGTAAGTATTGTGCAGAGGCCTGCACATCACTACCCCAATCTGTCCAATTTCTATGATAGTTTCTCAACTTTATTAGACAAGAATAAGGTCCATGCTGAGATAGGAGCCTTTTTGCCTCCCACTTGTATTTTTATTTTATTTATTTTTTAGTTTGTTTTGTGTTTTTATTAGGTAGCTGTGTGTGTCCCGTGTTTTTCTGTCTTTCTTTCATGTCAATTGGGAAAATTTGACACTTGGGGATAGCCTGATGTGCTGGCATGAGTTCATGTCAAAAAAATCACCCACAACGATGTCCACGGGAAAGTTCCCCAAAATACTGGCCCAAAAAAAGACCAGCCTTCTGGTCACTATAAGTACTTGACTAAGACATGATGTTCGAAACTAACGACGAATATTTGCAAACATTCTTGAAAGTTGATTCAGATGAGGTCAATAAACTCGTCTTTTTGAAGGACGTCATAGAAAAAAAGTTACTTTTTTAACATTTAAGTATTCCAAAAACATCCGGTTTCATTCCAAATGAAACCATTTATTGTAGCGAACCAAATCATGGAGAAATAAATAGCATAAAAAACTCTTACAAAATTATGAAATAAGATATTACCTGACCTATTTTATTTTGATTAGATAATGGCGCCGATTAATAGACATCTCTTTCTGACAGCTAGAGAACCTAGAACCTAGCTAGAGAACACCCTCCTTGGGTGTCAGATAATAACTAAGTTAGAGATGTCAAATAGAATAAACCTTGAACTTCGCCGTGTTGTCGGTCGATGTTTTAGTGCAACTAAAATGTACAGTTCTTATTTTATGTAAGTCCCCTTCTTGTTTTATAGGAGAGCGAGAGAGATAGATGGAAATGGCCTAAATTTAGCTAGTTTATAAACGAGGATATCGGCACAATTATGTGAGATTCAGGGGAAACCTGGACTTATAATTATTATAAGTTTGATTGCCAGCCTGTCTTGAGCAAGCGTGGTGATTAATGCGCATGCCTTCTCTGTACAAAATCAATAACAGCCCCGTTTTATTAGGTGTTAAGGTTAAATTTGACCTCAACAAACTAAAGGTAATAGTGAATATCGACGACGAATTCAATAAATATCTATCATCTACAAAATTGAAACATTACAGGAAACAAAAAAAACGCCTCATTTTTTCCTTTAGCTATTGGAAGTATACCGTATTGGTGTTTTATGGGATAAATAGTTAAATATCGTGTTATGAGGTTCTGCGAGTATACACGAAATAGCATTTTACATCGATTAGCATTAAAAACTCAAAATCGAGAAAAAGGTACTTAGGAGGAGGGATTTTGCATGCATCATATTTTAAAACTTAAACTTCTCAAAACCACGTCTTAAGTCAACTTCATTTTAAGTCCGTATGTCATTAAAAAAAAAACAAAAAATCTCAATATCTCCAAAACGTCAATTCAAATAGATGTCATTTGAAAAAAAAATTTCTCAACATCTCCAAAACGTCAATTCAAATCCGTGTCTGTCATTTTAAAGACATTGAATGTAAAGGGTTAACATACTTAAAATACCTATAACTTTAAAAATATTAATGTGTGAGGCAATGAACTTTGTCAAACGGAAAAATAACAAAATCCTCGTTGTTTTTGTGGATTTTTTTGCCGACCAAACTAATGTCAAATTAACAAAGAAGTACATACCTATATTGTAATTATTTCTTAGCATTTTTTTCCGTCCGTTTCTTTGCTTCATCATAAAATTAATGTCCTAAACTCAATACTCAATTTTTGATTAAATTCCATATGTTACAAAGATGGTAAAAAAACAAGTTAAAGACACAATATGGACCCTGTCGGGCACGCAAATATTTAGGAGAGAGGGAGAGGGCTGAATAGTAATTTAATAAAAATAATAATGCCCTAAACTATTGGCCTTAACAAATTCCCCCCAATAAAACCAACTGCAATTTCATCTTCGCGATGCAATAATAATCAAGAGTGAATGAATAAAGACAATGCCGATGGAAGATGTTTTCGTTCTCGGAATACGTACGTAGTTAGGACTAAAAGCGTTTCTCAAAATACATCTAAACACATTAGGATTATTTAGGAATCCGTCATGTATTTATACGATTGATTATCTAATTTTTATCTTATAAGTTTAAGCATACTGAGTATAAATAAATACTCGTAGAAAATACATTCAAAGATAAACATATATCTATTTTTGTGATGATTTTCTTTCGGGGAATTTTAGTTACTTCGTATGTTTTTTTGTCTTATTAAGGACCCTAGATAGTATCATGAAGAACACTCATAAAATTTTCGTTTATTTTATGTAAAATCAAATTTACGATAGACAATTTTGTTTTATACCCAGCCTTGATTGAATATTTTCAATCAACTATCATTCTTAATTGATGTTTCAATTAATAACTCGTAAATAGCTGTAATTCTACTAGATATTAAGTAATGTAGTGTTGTGTGTTTAGTGTGACATACCACAAATAACATGTTCAGTTCGAAAATAAATTAAATAAGGAATTTTAAGTGGGTATGCAGCTCTCCTACACTCCATTCATAATAACATTAGTTAAATTTCTTTATAACTTTGTCACACCGTTTGATAACTCCGTGATTTCACGATGAATACAAAGAAATTTGTTGGGTTTGCTGTTTGCATAAACATTTAATACTAAAATGCAGTCAATTTAGCAATATAACACTAAACCATCGATATTTGGGCGTCATCTGTCTAATCTTATTATGAATGGAG
The DNA here is from genome assembly GCA_905147745.2 of Phlogophora meticulosa. Taxonomy (NCBI): domain Eukaryota; kingdom Metazoa; phylum Arthropoda; class Insecta; order Lepidoptera; family Noctuidae; genus Phlogophora; species Phlogophora meticulosa. The sequence continues at coordinate 11,208,665 of LR990537.1, read as the reverse complement.
TATATCTTCTATTCACGGATGAAATTATTGAAAGGAGGTTTGCTTCTTACAGCAAATATAACATCAAGAATTTTTTTACAAAGCCTACGTTTATTTTTAATTTAGAGTAGGTTTACATTGAAATTCAGAATGTTTTAACGTATTGTGTTTTGCATTTAATTTTTTCGTGAATAGCATAGGAAAGCTGTATATTTGAAAGTAAACTTTTGCGGATCATATTGCAGATAAATCGAGTCCTACGGTATGGTCAGTTATTTTACCTAAGACAAAATTAAAAAATAATGACTAATTGTTTAGTCAAGTCAATTTCGAAAACATCTGGGATTATTAATACAGTGAGTTTTCAGGTGTTTTCTTAATTAAATCTTGTTACAGTACAGTGCGATATGATCTGTCAAAGTCGTTTTTTATTTAATGTGGATAACAAATACATACTTCCTAGTATAGCACTCGTCCGCGAGTGCCCGTCCACTTTGCCTGGACACATGTAAAGCAAATCTAACGCCAATATACGCCAATATCACCAACATAGTACCCTTGCACTTCACTTGTAGGCACAAGGACGTTAGACACAAACGTTTGTCACCAATAACAATCACAAGTCACAGTGGCACTAAATTTAGTCACCTTGCACTAGAGTTAGTCACTTTCGCACTATTTTAGTCAACTTAGCACCAAGTTCAGACACTCTTGTACTAATTTTAGTCCCTGCCCCAACTAAAATCACTTTAAGCCGTCTAGGATTCACTTAGACTTATTGCTGATCGTGAAGGTTTTACATAAGTCCGTTGGGCAATCCAAGCGTTACGTTCTCTTTGTGTGGGCACAACCATCTATGTTTGCACTTGGAGAGTATATTATGTAAGTCACAAAAACATCGGCACTTGTCAATCGTTATCCTAGATAATAAACTAGACTCACTCTTATCCTAAGTCACTTCGTTTCGCAATAATCTTTAAGTCATAAACATCACAAAACTTATGTTTGTTTTGATTAATTTGTGTTTATATCCTGCGGTGTGCACGGCGTTCTATATATAAATTAAAACAGGTACTTTAATTTAATTAAATACGCAAACAAAACCTCCTTACAAACTTATTACTTCCCTAAGACTCGATTAAAAATAAGTTGCGAAAAAAAATAAGGATGAGTTTGACTGATAAGCCTAGCTTCCGTATACAAGGGAAGTCGGATATCGCGGAAGCGTAGAGCGAGAGCGAAAGTGCGCGTGATTCGTTTGCGTTGCGGTACAAGACTGCGGCGCGCGCGCAGTTCCAACCCGCGTAACAGTCGGCGTTCACGTAACAGCCATATTATAAATGCATAAGACTGTGATGCTTAGGCATAATGAAGGGATGTTGGTTAATCTGCGAGTTTGGTGATGATTTGCATGACACGGCAGAAAAATACTTTGTAATAAAAAATGTTTTTTTTTAGCAACATATAATTACATTTGGATGATGATTCATACTTGAGAAGTATCAATAGATCTATTGATATAATATGCTACAATCTCTACAAAAAATGTGGAAATCAGTCATGAACAAAACAGGAGGTAACTTCATTATATTCTGAAACGTGAAATGCTGATTTTGTCCACAACCTAATATCTTTAACAAGTAACTGGGCAGAAATCCAGGCTCGGGGTCAGCTACCGAGATATTCTAGAAGGAAAAACCAGTAACACTTCCCGACCTGGGAATCGTACCCAGGACCTCATAGTTCGCAGTAGCGCTTGCAACTATCAGACCATCGAGGTTAGTAGTCGGCATTGGCTCAATTTAATTACGTACGACTAGTTATAGATATCTTAACAGATAAGACGAATGTCAGTGATCCAGCATTTCAAAGAGAGAACTTAAATGCCTAGTAGTAAGTATTAGAAATAGATAGAACACTTTTATTTATACAGGTAGAGAATGACGTAAGATAAAAACGGTCTCAGTTATATGAATTTATTAGTAAAGGAACTCCCACAAAATATTTTGAAAAAGCCGTTCGGCCAATTGGGTTGAATGTTAGTATTTTTTTAAACCTGTAACATGCAGATTGTAAATGGACGTACACTCACGAAGAAGAGCTCGTGGCTAAATAAAAACAGCCGAACGGGTTGATCGATGATTAAACTACGCTTGCCAAGGTCAGTCTATGGATGGGTAACCGTCCGTAACATATCGAGACTCTTCCGTTGTGGAGGTCAGATTGGCAGTCACTCCATGTAAAACACTGGTATTCAGCTGCATCCGGTTAGACTGGAAGCCGACCCCAACATAGTTGGAAAAAGGCTGGGCAGATGATGACTAACGTAGTAGCTAGTTTTAGAGATATGTTTATGTTCTAGTAAGAAAGGTGTTTTTTTTATATTACAGTTACTGCTAAACAAATAAACACAATGACATGGATTGGAAACCCGGGCAAGTACCGGTAGTACCTCAATAGGGATGTGTCCTAGGTAAAAATATATTAAATGTATTTAGTCCGTCAGTAAGATTTCCAAAAAAAATTGGACACGAATTTTTTGATTACTCAAATCAACAAAAAGTGACCATGATATAGCACATCAAAGTTCAGGAGAAAGGGCTTGTGACGTCACGTAACGTTAAAAGTGTAGCACGTCGTGACGTCACGCGCAATTTCAACGCTCTATATCGTCGTCATTTTTGGTTTACGTGACAAAAGAAAAAGTACGTGTCCAGTATTTTTGAGTAATCCAACTTTCGGACCAACCAGAATGTTTAAGGACGCTTCCCTATTATCGGTACCTATGACTTATTAAAAAAAAATCTAATTAGTTTGCCTGCAACGCAAACAAAACACTACGCACAAAAGTAATATTACAGGTACTTTCGTTCAAACATTAACAGTCGGTTCTGTATGTTAATTGAAATGACAATCAGCATGACACTGGGTCAAACATTACCGTAGTGTCGTGACATAACATGATTTGAAAGTTGACTATTCGATCACCGATTATTTCTCGGAACCAATTTATTACCGTGATATTGTATTTTATTTAAAAAAAAAAACGTTGCCCCACACTAGGAAATTCTCCTGTATCGTGGGTACGTTTACAAACATTTAAACTCACATACACAAACAGCCAGACCCGGAACAACTACCTGTAGGTCATACAAATATTTGTTCCGTTCAGGGATCAAACCCACAACACGCGGCGCAGCAGCCGATAGCTCAACCACTGCGCTAACCGTGTCGTCAACAATTTAAATTTTTGATTATAGGTTCATGCTCAAAAAATTACAAGAGTGAGATAAAGTCATCATAATCCGGCATTGTGCCAAAAATAGAAGCATTTAATACGCAAAAAAATCCCATGAAAAACAATTCTTCATTTTTTTGTAGTCACTAAAATTAGAAGAACTACCACACTACACACATAATACAAATCTTGTCTCTACGTTCGTTTCATTTCAATCTAGAACTTTTTTGTTGCATTTCCAGAAAGTCTAGCTTTCGCCACACAATATCAGATCGTCACGGGACGTTAGTCGCATCCGATATTATCAATTAAAGTGCAAGTCATTGCTTCCAACCTGAATAGGTTTCATTAATGTCTAGATAATTTAGTGCGAAAAGATTTCGAGAGCATACTCTTTTCATATCTTGAACATATCATTCCAATACAAGACCACCATGACGGGCTTTCGCCACATTTTAATATGGTTGTCAGTTTTTAACGAGACTTACTTTTATTTTAATATAGAATTAATAGCAATCTTACTTACGTCCGTCGTAATATGGGTTTATTTTGTCTTTCATTATTATCAATCGAAATAACTTCCCGTGCATTTCGCTCGAATGCACTTACCCGAATCTCGGTTTATATGTTGTACGTACGAATGTACATTTGCCAAATTATAAAAAAAAAACAGTCCGGTATCTCAAGTGATTGCATAACGTCCTAAAGATACCTGAGTACAGGTGCCATTGACTTAAATCATTGACAGGTGACACTCATATAAAAACAGTTGCAAAAAAATACCCTTTCAGAGCGATATAGACAAACACGTATCGCAGGTTATTGTACACATTCTTATCCTGCGACCTTTACAAGATGTCATTATCCATACTAATATTATAAAATGGGAAAGTGTGTGTGTGTCTGTTTGTCCGTCTTTTACGGCAAAACGGAGCGAAGAATTGACGTGATTTAAGTAAGTAAGTAAGTGGAGATAGTTGAAGGGATGGAGAGTGACATAGGCTACTTTTTGTCTCTTTCTAATCCCCCACTTCCTAACGCGAGCGAAGCCTCGGGCAAAAGCTAGTCCTTCATAATTGATTCATCATCTGTCTAACCTTTTTCCAAATGTGTTGGGGTCGGCTTCCAGTCTAACCGGGTGCAGCTGAGTACCAGTAATTTACATGGAGCGACTGCCAGTCTGACCTCTACAGTCTACAACCCAGTTTCTAGGAATAACTGGTAGTCAGACTTACGGGCTTTCTGACTACCTGTAACGACTGTCAAAGACCTAAGAATGACAGCTGGGACCGAAGGCTTAGGCTGGTTTCCGAGCTACAGAGGGGTCTCGGTATGTAGTGGATGATCCCATCTACGACCTGACCTCAGCGAGCGTAGTTTAGTTTCCAATCGAAGCGTGCGGCTGTTATGGTTTAGCTACAAACCTTTCAAACCAACCTAAGTAGTCAAAGTATGCACTAACCACGAATCTACACGTGTTTGGCAAGAATGATCAAGTTATATTTTTTTTGCTTAACACGTGTATGTGCGTGAGATAACTACATATAGAAAACAAAGGAGGAATTAAAGACGAGGTTAATTAAAAATAAGTTGTACTCTATAACTGTCAATCAAAATAGACAAAAAACAGGTACTTTAGTGCGAGTCATTAAACTAGTGAGTGAACCATTAAGAAGAACTATTTTTTTTTTCAGAAAAGATTTTTATGTTAAAACAACTTAAAATTCATGAGAACTTGAATACGATTTTTCTCACCGTTACTGATATAAAGGAAGAGCTTTCATATAAAATAAATAATGAATAAATAATGCTGGACATTCCACACAGCATCATCTAGCCCCAAGCTAAGCAGAGCTTGTGTTATAGGTACTAGATGACAGATATACTTAATACAATACATTACATAGATAGATATTTTTATTAGACATAGCAAATACCCAGAAAACCCGGAACAAGTCTTTGTAGATCGTGCAAACATTTGTCCCAAGGCGGGAATCGAACCCACAACCTCTTGTGTCGGAGGCAGATTTTCGCCCGCCGCGCCACATCGGTCGTCATATAATGATCAGTAGCTATTGGATTCGTGAAGTAAGCTGCCGATGAAAGACGATACCCTTCTAAGTTTATCTTGGACATCACTGACATCGGTGAAGGAAAAAATTGTGAGGAAACCTGGACTTATAATTAATACAAGTCTGAAATCGCCAACCCGTCTTAAGCGTGGTGATTAATGCTCATGCCTTCTCTGTGTGAGAAGAGGGCTTTGCCCAGCAGTGGGACAGTAACAGGCTGGTATTATATATTTTATAGCTTTTAGATTAATTTTAATCTCAAGATGACGTAAGACCGTACAAAATGTCACTCATCAATTATTACTAGTCGTAGTCACTCGTCACTGTCTCCTAATTCCTGTAAATGTTACAACACATGTCATAATTTCACACCCAAATTATTGCTGACCACGGACTATGCTCTCCATTTTTTTTCACTACACGCAATGACTAATCAAAATGTTTTCAGTATGCAAAATGAGTAAAAAAAACAAAATATTGCCTAAGATCTTTTTGTATCTGGCTGTTCGAAAGTGTTAGTTTTTTTTCGCGTAATTGAATGGTGTGTTGCCCATCTGTTGAACATAATTAGATTGGATGAGGCCTGTAGACCCATTAGTACAAAACTTAGTATGTACAGTTATCGAAATGAAAATGTAAATATTAGAGTTAGATTCAATTTGTTTTAGGGTTCCTACTAACAAAGGAAACGGAACCTTTATAAGATCACTTTTTGTCCGTGTGTCACAGAAGTTTTTCTCAAGATTATGCAACGCAGGAATTTCTATTTTGGCAGTATGTTAGGTTTCAGTGACGGAACAACCAAAAATACAATACAGCATCATAGTAAAAAATACAGGAAATGGGTACCTACTTGCGGAAGCCTTAATGTTGAATTTTATAGTGCAGATATTATTTTTATCCGCTAACATATATGTAGTTTACCAGCTATCAGATGTGTCATGATTACGAGAGATACAATGATTGACCAGCCGTACTCCAGACTGCTCGGATAGATTTGTGGATTTGGTTCGGAACCCTTATTTCGCAAGCCCAACTCGTTCTTGGCCGTTTATTTAGTCATAATAATATTCTATTAATATCAAGTTGATTGAGATTCCATTAATGTATTCTTGTTAATTCTATTTTTTTTATCGCTAAGTGCTTGGGTGGGTGAATATTTTTTGTAGCTAACTGTACATTACTAAGATGATTTCTGTGAGGATGTAATGTTAAGTTATTTTTTAGTCCACATCCACGCATAAACGGTTCTTATAGCATCTTATCTATACCAATAATATGGGTAATAAGCTCAACTCGTACCAAGAGAGACAAAAGTATTTTAAAATGGTATCGCTGGAGAAACGCAGGAGTATTCTGGACTAGGTTTTCCTTAAGAAGCCAGTAATGGGCTCTCTGAACGGTCCCGATATGCTCAGTAGGGTCTTATTCCATATGGCACGTAATCTGCCAAGAAGTTCTAATAGGAGACTTTTCTGCATGCCATGATGTCATACCATCTTGAGGCAACGCTGTCCACTATCTAGAAAGTATGCTGCATACAACGAGCAGCAAGTGGACATTGACCTCTTTAACTCATCGTTACCAGGTCTAAAAAAAGTCGCGCTTGTCAATCAATTCGTATCTCTGGTCTAATATCAAATAATAGGTCTTTACCTATGAAATTGCCGTTTTGTATGAAAAAATTTAAATGAATTTTTTTCATGTATTTTTTATTTGTATTAATCGAAGTAATCACCCATGCAATCAATGCATCTTTGCCAACGCAGTGGCAGTTTATTGATGCCCTTCTTATAGAAATCAGCTGGACGGGAGGCAACAAATTCTTCAAAGGCATTTTGTACTGCCTCTCGGGTATTGAATTTTTTTCCCGCCAAGAAGTTATCCAAATTCTGGAAAAAGTAGTAGTCTGTAGGCGCAAGGTCTGGTGAGTAGGGCGGATGACGGAGAGCTTCCAACCCCAGTTCTTGCAACTTGGAGACCGTCTGCTGTGCAGTATGAGGTCGCGCGTTGTCGTACAGGAGCAGCGGAGACGAGCGATTGACCAATGCTGGTTGGAGATGTGCCAGCTTCTCCATCATTGTGTTCAATTCTTCACAGTACACATCTGCAGTAATGCTCACCCCGTTTGGTAAGAAGCTGTGTTGAATCACACCGGCGCTAGACCACCAAACAGTGACCATCACTTTTCTTGGGGTAAGTTTTCGTTTAGGGCATTGTTTAGGTGCTGAACCAGGATCCAACCAACTTGCTGAGCGCTTGCGGGTATCAAACAGAACCCATTTTTCATCGCAGGTAACAATGCGGTTCAAAATTCCTTCATTTGTGTGTCTGTTGAGCAGTGCAAGGCACGTCTCGACGCGTACTTCGCGCTGGCGATCATTGAGTTCGTGGGGCACCCATTTGTCAAGCTTTTTTACCTTGCCAATTTGACGCAAATGGACCAATATTGTTTTGACGCTAACGTCGAAAGCTGCTGCTAATTCAGCCGTAGATTGTGTATCATCAGCTTCCACAATCGCCTTTAATTCGTCATTGTCGACCAAAGTCTTCGGACGACCGCGAGGTTCATTTTTCAGGTCGAAATTTCCAGAACGGAAGCGAGCAAACCAATAACAGGTAGTGCGTTGGTTTGTAGTGTTAGCTCCGTAAACGTCGTTGATGTTGCGTGCCGGTTGTGCCGCGTTGCTGCCACGACGGTACTCATATTCCATAATTACTCGAATTTTTAACGTATCCATGATGACGAAAAAGATTTAAATGCGATGAAAATGTAACACTAATCAATAAACAAATGACTACTTTTGGAAAAAAAAATCCATGTTTTTAAAATAAAATTAATTTGAAATTAGAATTCTTAGCCAAACAAAAAATATTTTGATTTGAAATGGCCAGTACTGCAGAACGGCAATTTCATAGGTAAAGACCTAATATTTACCTCATCTTGTATAAAAAAATATTTAATTTAATTTATTCTATTAAAATTAAAATTTATCTGTATTTTCAAATTTAATTCATTTCGTTTTTTTTTTCTTTTTATAGCTTTTTTCTTTTATTTCTTCGACCTATTTACAAATTTTAAATAATTATGTTATTATCTGCGCATTATGTAGTGCATGCTGTGCTTTTCTGTAAGTGATGAGGCGCTTAGACTGAAGTTATAAAAATTAAGTTACAGTGTAGTCATTATTGTGAAGCCTAATAATAAATAAATAGTCTTTTTTATCGGCCTCAGCTTTCTACTTGACCAGAGCTTTCATTAGGCCGTAGAGAAAAAAAACATTACAGATGTCGACGAAAAAAAAAGCAGTGCAAGTGCAAAACAAAACTCTAACAATAAGAGAGTCAACAGAATATCGATATCAATCCGTAGTGCTATTACGGACGAGTCAATTACAATGACTGTTGTATTGAAAACTAATTAGGAGAGAAAAAGAGAATACATCGATCATAATCGACAACAGACGTTGCAAACGGTGCAACATAGGTAGGTAGTCATTAAAATGTAATTGTAGTAATTAACAACATAATTGGTTATTAAGATTACTCTTGATATAATAAGACTTTGTACTGATACATCTGTTCCTAACGAGGTTTAGCTATCGTGAAAAACTGATGTGCGTAAACGTACTGTTGAAGAAACAAAATACTGTCCAAAATATTAAAAAAAATTATTATCAACCTAAACTTAATAAATTTACTATTATCAAACAAAAATTAAATTAAAAAATGTTTTGGAATAAATATATTTATAGAATATGGCAATACTATATTTCTTACTAGATAGTTAACCTATAAAACCCCCCATAAATCTAACATAAATAAGAATAACTATTATTTTGAAATAACGCACAGAAAATAATTCGGTACGGAAACTATTTTTCTGTCTTTCGTTCTGAAAAGTGTGATAACACGCGTTCTATAAAAAAATGTGAAAGACGACGAAGGGCTTCGCCAACTTCAAATAAAACGGGAAAAGTACAATCACTTGCAATCACTTGATCTACGTAAATCACCCGTATTGCTACTACATTTAAAAGGCGCAAAAAGTCAATTTGTTAGCACTAAATGTGGTTGCCTGTACAAGAGGATACTGATGACGTAACATATCAATCACATCGGCCTATCGCTGTCCACAGGTGGACATAGGGTTCTTGAGAAATAATGTACGAGTAACTGTCTTGGATTCTACAACAAAATTAATCGAAAGAGACCAGCGCAGAGGAGAGGGAACAAACGTAGTTTCCACTTACCATATCAAGCAGGAGACAGGACAGAGCTAGGCCAATAAATACAAAGATACGTTTATAACTGGGAACTGTTATAAGCCCAGTTACCTAGGACCTCATCACCCAGCAACTGGTTCTCAACCTTACGCATTCAGTCTCTTCAATCTATCAAGCTACTTGTGCCAATTGAAAATGGCAATAATTTATAGAGCTTAGATAGCTCTTGGCGTACATTTCAAACAAGTTTGTGAACCTAAGTCGTGAGAGCTGCGCTTGCGCCACTTATCTTGCCCAATTCTATAGTTCAGCAACATTTGGGCTTCCGAATGATATTAATGATAGCCAATAAGAGCTATATTATATATACAAATAAATAAAATTGAAGTGTCTGTTTGTAATGTCAATATAACAGTATTTTACTAAATGCATATGTAAGTACGAGTTTTTACGTTAGTTATAACAATCCAATTATTTTTTTGCCTGTTAGTTCTTGCTAAATTCAAAAACGGCTGGACCGATGTACGAGTATACGGGACTTTCACTGGGAGATATAATTATCGGCAAGTAACTTGGCAAGAGTCGCTAGATGCGCACAAATCGTTTTTTAGGTCTCTTTGGTAGTCAAGCGGGACGCGGGGTATGAGGTACGTCAATCCGAGCGCGCAATTGGTGCAACAGTCGACAGTTGCCTCCCGAACTCCCGATTACACTTGCGTGCACGAAAATTGTACCCTTTGTTTTTGTTGTGTTGTGTTATTGTTATTCTTTTTAAATTTAGTTTTTGTTACGAGTTGATATTATTGTTGTTGTTTTAAATTAAAAAATTAAGGCAAAAAAAGGTATGCCTTTTTTCGCATACTTTTTGAGCATACTTTCCTCGTATGCATATTATTTATAACTCCCAATAAACTTTACGAATTCCACTCCCTTCTTCAACTTTCTTCTAATCAGATATTATTAAATATAAATGATGGCAATAAACATAAAATAATGACGATCAATAAAAGTCACCACTTTTTTGTTCCACTAAGTGCACGATGCGCGAACTTACCCCCACTACGCCAAAACCTTGCCAACTTACGTGCTGGTGACTATAGCTGATGTTATAAGAAGCTTAAAACTACTGTTTTAATTTTTACTAAAAAGAAAGGTTTTGCAAAAAGAAAATAAAAAGCCATGAAATTTTGTATATCTTCCCCGCGGACGAAATTGCACGTTATATTTACTGGGTAATAATAATCCCGCACCAACATTGATACATCGATAGCGTTGCTAAGAATATACCTACTTTAATTTGCAATTCTAATAGCAATCTCAGAAGTCCGTGAGCGAATATTATTTAAAACCAATTTAAGAACACGCGAGATTAACAAGACTTATATTAGTTTTACCTTGGCATGTAGATGCAGTCAGAAGATGCGTTATTACCTGTGAATAAAACAGAATAGGATATTATTATGTGAGTCTCAAAATAAAACATTGTTTGAAACAGTAGAAGAAAAAGTTGTATCTAAGATTTCAGTCCCTATATGACCTTATGAACTTGATAAACTATCTAATCAATCAGTAAAACAAAATTTAAATTAATTTGTTCAAACTAAGCCTAATTTGAACAAATTAAAATTGATTTTGATTAAGTTTTGACGTTCAAATGACAGTCCCCCAAAACGCCCACCCTTCACCACTTCCTAGTGTTTTTGCTGGGAAGAAAGAAGTGGCGGAACAAACTCCCCAGCAACACGTCTGTAAGTTTTGAAGAACTTGAATCTATACAACATATATAAAAAAAAAACAATTATATCAATCTATCTTAATAATATTAGGGGAAAAATGGTCCACTATTGGCCACCGGTAAGCTTAAATTAAAAGAGGGAGAGTCATCAGGTAGAGAAAGCCAAAACTATCGGATGACAGCAGACTGACTAGACGAAATGGCAAAGGTCATTGCTGAATAATTTGCGAATGATATCTGACGATTTAATTAACGCCTCAGGGAACAATATAAGAACCTTAAATTAAAAATGATTTCTGAAATAATTATATCGGTCAGAGACTTCACACAACTATGCAGAGGTTACGGCTTAAGAAGATTTTAAATTGTATTATTAGGTACAGTAATCATCTGGTTTAGTTGCCACCCAATTAAGTCGGAGCCGGCTTCCACTTTTATAACTCGGTTACTGGGTACCTCTATACCCATCGGTAGACACGAGACGCCCGGAAGATGTGAAACATTGAAATTGATAGTCATTGAAACAATTTATAATAAAAGTAAATAAATATTTTGTAGAGGAGGCATGGCGGCATAAGACAGCGTCATGCCGTTTGCCGTCACGCCATACGAGTCAGTTTTACAACAATGGCGCGTCTATAGATGATTCACATAAAAAATCCATTCATAATTTCTTGTGTCGATTTAATTGTAGATAATTACTACAAGTTTTCGACCTTTGACCTTGATAAATTAATGGATAGTGATTAATCTATAGGTAATTAAAGTGTAGGAGAAAGCATTTGTTTCATGAACGGTTGTTCAAATTACTGACATTAAGTCAGACATTTTGAACAGCCGTCGTTCAAGATTATCATGAGTTTAGGAGGTGGAGGTGTTAACATAACATAGTATTTAAATCAATGATTGTCTATACCGGGCTAAGCTTCTGAAATTTTAACATGTAATGAGATTTTAAAATGTCATATTTTCCCAATTGTGACTCCCCATTGAGATCACCTCAAGAACTCAAGCCACTCCAACCTGTCATATTTCTTTGATAGTTTTTCAAAAGAATAAGGTTCATTGCTCGTTCAATAGGGAAAATTTGAAAATTTGGGATGGCTTGATGTGCTGGCGTCTTCACGTACAGTAATGGTAATACATAATATGTCGATACATTTTCAAACAAATTAGATTCCCCCTTCGTGTAATGTAATCATGTTTACCCAAAAAAAAAATATTTAATCTTATCTTATTTTGAAAACGATTACACAGAATGCAAAGAAAATGTATATTTTATATCTACTGAAACCAAGATCAATATTGCATTTCAAATCGTACGTGTAATGCAATCACTGGCACTATTTTTTGCCATTCTACTTTTTTGCGAGAAAAGTATTGATTGATGGTCTGTTTTTTTACTATTTACTTTCAATGTCAAATTAATGACTTTTATATTTTTTTATTCTAAAAGAAGACCACGTAATAACCCGCCTCCGTTACATTTAAAAAAAACCTTCTAAACGTATTTTTAATTCTTTATATTGGCAATACAGAAAATAACGTGTTCGACCTTATCTTTCTGTGACTGTACGTGACCTGTTACTTTTTGTGATTTTTTTATACATTAACGAATTTCTAAAGCCTCTTTCTGCTAAACTGTGTATTAAATTGTGATATGTCAAAAGTACAGGTACAGTCACCGTCACCTCACACATCTTGGAACTTTAGAACATTTGCATTTATTTTTTGCTATACATATACACCAACAGTATATTATAGTAAATTTTATTTAAATAAAGCCGTGTCATGGCGATCACCAACAATTACCTACGTGGTATTCACCGAGGAGACTTTTTCCTCGGCTTTTTTTTCGGCTCGAACCCTGACCACCTCACGCAATTAATGGACGCCCCTTATTATTTGATATATTTAACGACCGTTGTGGGGCGGCGGGTGAAGGTCCGCCTGCGTCGCAGGACGTTGCGGGTTCGATTCCCGCCTTGGGATAAATGTTTGTACGATCTACAACGATTTGTTCCGGCTGTTCTGGGTATTTGCTATGTATAATAAAAAATATATGTCTATGTAATTTATTGTATTAAGTACATATATCAGTCATCTAGTACCCATAACACAAGCTCTGCTTAGCTTGGGGCTAGATGATGCTGTGTGGATTTTCCAGCATTATTTATTTTATAGTTTTCACTACCTCGTTGGTTTCGTGGTTGAAAGCAGTACTCCTGAGCTTGACTGAAATGTGTCTGTAGCAGCCCGATGCTCGCCACCTATTGCAGGTCAAATGTGGGTGTTCTATTTTTTTTTTTACCGTTGCCCTTCACTAGGAATTTCTCCTGTATCGTGGATGCGTTTACAAACATTCATATTCATATTTATTTATTTGCATACCATAATGTGTATAAAGGGTTACATAAGGCTTAAAGCTAAAATAACAGTTATGGACCCTGTTAGGGCACAGCAACATTTAAGGTAAAAATTAAACTTAGAAAAATACAAATTTAAAATAAAATTTAAAAAGTTTTCAAAGTCACATACACAAACAGGCAGACCCGGAAAAATTACCTGTAGGCCATACAAATATCTGTTCCGTGTGGGAATCGAACCCACGACACGCAGCGCAGCAGTCAATCGCTCAGCCACTGCGCCAACCGTGCCGTCATGTGTAGGTACACCTCTGCCTAACTCATCGAGGAAAATAGGCGTGATATTTATGATAAAACTCAAAACGCCGTACTGATCCAACGTATGATTGATCACACAAGATGAATGAGTCACTAGCCTATTTATAAAGCCAAGATAAAATAAACGTTTGCTTACAAAATTGACCACAAATAGTTCTTGAAGTAACCAAATAACGTATATTAATTAACACGTACTTACACTAACCGCGGTTACGCACTTGACACAGACGAAAGTTATACCGCGGTGACGGAGTTCCGTATATGTTATGAGAGGGCCATAAGTAGGCACTTCATATAATTTGTAACCGACCTAAACCAAGACAAAATAAATTGTTGAATTTATGATTTGTTAAGGCGAGGCGTAAACCAATATTTCCCCCCATAGAAAATTTAATTTCACTAGTAAGTAACTCCATGATATATCAATCGAGCCCAACAGACAGACGTGTTGCTGGGGAGTTTGTTCTGCCACTTTTTGGTCGCAGCAAAAACACTATAGGAAGTGGTGAAGGGTGGGCGTTTAGGTTGACTGTCTTTTGTAAACGTTTTGACGTTCAAAAAGTGCTGATTGTCAGCCTAGCTTGAAGAAATGAATTTTGATTTTGATTTAAAAAAACCGGGCTTTGCCCGTAGTCCACCTTATTAAGTTCACCTGGATGTAATGTACCACGGGTAATTTTTTTCCCATGGTCCATGGTTCAACTCAGGTTAACTGAGTATGCCAGGGGATTTTTTCCCGTAGAGTAGCTAAGTTCACCTGGGTGTAACAAGGGTAAATTCTCTCAATGTGGTACGTACACCTGTGTTCTGGATTCAAACTATTTATATCCTTTATTTTGTATGTACTATGACGTCATCACATCATGGTAAGTCATACATTATTTCTCGTTGTGTTATTGAAGATAAATTTGTATGCAGTTCATATATCAACTTGAAATGAGTTCAGAAGAGGATATAACACTTTAAAAGGAAAACAGGTATTCTGTTCTCTCACATCTTTATGTGAGAGGACAAGAAGAGAAGAAAACAATCCGAAAGAAGTAAATCTGGAGGAGAGGACAGTACCTCATATCCTTTTCTTTTCTTTAGAAGAAAACAATCCGAAAGAAGTGAAGCTGGAGGTCTTTCTTTTCAATTTTACTTTTTTTATTCCATTCCTTTTTCTGAGTTCAGAAGAAAAATTAGAAGGCTTTATGTAGGAGGATGATACCTCCTTTTTCGAAACTGTGCAGTTACCGTACCGCGGATTTTTACGGTGAATAAACGTGTGTGCACAACCGGAGTTGTGTTGCGCTTTTAAAATCGCGATTCATTGGAGTTAATTGACGTGTCTTCCATTGACAAAAGGGGATACTACGACCAGACGAGTGTTGTCTGGCGAGCTGCTGCCAGACAGCTGCTGACAGTTTTCTGTAGGTATATATGTTAATCAGGCATATCTCTCATTGCTATTTATGATACGTAAAGTAGGTTTTTAATTTTTGGAATTGGCGTCTCGCAGTTTATTCTTCAGGGATATCTACTGCTTAACCGAACTTTTCTGTAGGGACTTAATTAGAAACTAAGGCCTCCAGCCAGGGCATAAAAAACTTAAAAGCTAAGCGACAAATCGTTAAGAGCCTCGGCTTAGGACGTCGCTGGGAGAGGACAGCAAGGGACGGGCTGGATCTAATAGATATAATTATTATTTAGGGACTAATTTAATCAACTACTGGCTCAGCTACTAGGGATGGCTTGAGCAAAGGGTCGGGGGGAGGACATTGACGGGGGCATCGCGACGGGCCTCAGCGGCGAGGACGGAATGACGGCGGTCTGTGTTTGCGAGAAGTGCTGGTGGCCCTATTGTTCTCCTGGAGGAGAGTGATAGGGTCATCAGGCTCTGTTAGTGTCTTGGTCAACATGAAGTAGTTCGAAAGTGGTGGTAGATACCAGATATCGCCACTGTGTGGGTGTTAGTTACATTATATGTAAACAACGATAATGACATGATGATAATGATAATGACGACCGATGTGGCGCGGCGGGCGAAGGTCCGCCTGCGACGCAAGATCTACAAATATTTGTTCCGGGTGTTCTGGGTATTTCCTATGTATAATAAAAATATCTATATATGTAATGTATTGTATTAAGTATATCAGTCATCTAGTACCCATAACACAAGCTCTGCTTACCTTGGGGCTAGATGATGCTGTGTGGATTGTCCAGCGTTATTTATTTAACAATCTATGAGAAACATCAAGTGGTTCCGATCTAGACCTCTATTTTCATCATCATCATCATCAGGCTATACTAGTCCACTGCTGGACATAGCCCTCTCCTAATGAGCAATTTGCAATTTTTCTCTATTTTGCATGTAGGATATACAAAAAGAGGGTTAGAGCACCTTATTTGTATATTTATTAGGTGGTAAATAATGCGATACTTAGCCTATGGGTAGGTACATATTTGGTATACTAACTATGGCAACATTTTCTTGATATGGATTCAGCTCCATGGGTGGCCCATGTCTAGAAATAAAGTTATGAGGTTAAGTATAACCCAATGTATCTATGTCATATTTGACTCTTTATTTTCAATTGATATTTTGTCCATTCAAACAAATATCAACTTTACTTCAGGATAAATAAAGTCGCTTTAACAATAACCAGTAAAATTGAAAAAGTAATTAAAATTGATTTTGAAGTTGTAGTCCAAACTGAACTTTATGTGTGGGGTGCTAGAGTTATTTTTGAAATTGTATTCAAATTTTCGGTAGTTAAACTGCAAAAACGGTTGCTTGTAAATAATAAGCACTGTTAACTATCTTACAAGTTACAATCCATCATCTTCAAAACCAACAACCCGATAATCTGTTTAACAGATAACCAACACACTTCAGTCGAGATAGTGACAAAAGCATGACTGTCCATTTAAAAAATTACCTCATGCCGAAACACATACCCATTCAAAATTACCATACGAAGTGTACTTGAATACATCACAGACCCGTAACGCATTCTGTACTACGTCTACGTCTGTTCTACGCATTCTGTATTTCTTAAGAACAAAACATTGAAAAAAAATAGCTAGTTAATGACTTATTTTTAGGAGCGAATTATAATTTAGTGTGCAATATGTTCAGGATAGTCTATATATCGATAGAAGCGAATCAGCTATGGATTGAAACAACAGGAAGTTATGGCATTTGCCCAGTGGGATGGCGCAGGCTAACAGTATCAGTAAGTTAAGAAAGAAAGATAAAACATTTATTTAGAACAGACTCAGGTACATAATGACAATACTACATATACTAAACAAAGAAAGAAGTAGGTAATAATAATGATGACAGAAGTAATAGAAAATAAATGTATTCATTTTGTGCCTTACGGCTGCACCAAATGGCATCAAAGTTAAAATATGAACCATGCTGCCGCGTTCTTTTGTACCATAGGAATCATAAGATGTTCGTGAAGATAATTGTGAAGTGTTGCGTGTCATACGGTCAGTTAAAAACATGGGAGCTTGTTTTGTTTGACACACACATCGACAGTGTAAAGCGTGTTTTAGCGATTGGTTAGAGGTCGTCTTTTAATCATGTTTTGAGCAACTTTTCATCCACCTCTCCGTCCTGTTGAAACGTGGTGCGGTTTTACACTAATCTCCCCCCCCATCCAAAATTTGATGCAGGATTATTTGGTTGGAAGTATTTATAAACAAACACATTATTTTATCTTTACTGGTGTAATCTAATAAATAGTAATTCTGATTTGTTTTCGTTAAACGCGCGATTTCTAAACCTAAAAGCTGCGCTCATAAATAATACACGTCATATATCACTACACCCCCCTTGTGATGTTTCGTGTTTCTTTCCCAACTCCCCCCCCCCCCCCCTATTCGAAAGTCACGTGATAAATGGACTATCTCTTACCTATTTCCTGAAAAACCAGTTATGTATGAATCTTTCTAACTGGTTTTTGTAAGTCTAGACTCTAGACTTCAAATGTTGGTCAAATTGGACTTAATGATATATTGTCTGGGTCGTATGTTCAGAAAAAACAGATTGGCCAGACGGGCAGCATTAATCTGAGTAATCATTTTTTATTTAAATGAGACTTAAACGAGATTTTAAATTTGAATTTTGTTTTTTTTTCTTTCCGTAAGAACCATCTTCACATAATACAACATACTTTCGCTGCCCAGTTCAATATACGATTTAACTTCTATGTCATAATGTTTGGCAAATTAAATAATGCGTAGGTATATGGTAGGGGGTGATGGGCATGTTCACATCTCATCTATAGCTTTTTACATGTAAGACTCGGGAAACGAATTCTGGGTACATGAACAAACTCTTTTTCGACCCGGGAGCCGGGTGCTGGGTGCTGGGCACTAAAAGTGTTAAACGAACAAAAAAAAATGAAATCGGCAAAGTCGTTCTCAAGTTATGGCGTGACAAAGGTATATACGGATGAATTCTTATATTTGGCGATATATTTAAAAAGACACTCAGTCAGATTGTTGTATACGAAGACAATAGCTGGTATCATTAATTTCTAAAGGAGATCACGAACAACGATATGATAATATATTGCAGAAATAAAAATGAAGTGTAATAACTGTACTGGGTTTTAAGAACGTCTAGACTACATAACAGTACCTAAATCTAGGCTTTAATAAGACTAAACATGAAATTAGCGACCCATAGCTTAGAAAGGATAGACATACCTACATTAAGTACGACTTTTAATTAGTTGCAGTATCTAGACAAGATCACCTGAGACACTAACACATGAAAAAATCTTTTATGCCGTAATTAAAATAACCTACAAAGTAGATTCTAGTGCAGTACAGAGGCCAGCACATCAAGCTACCCCAATGTGTCAGATTTCAACTTCATCTCAATAGAAATAAACGTCATGTTCTATTTGGAAAATCTAACACAATGGGGTAGCTTGATGTGCTGGCCTCTGTATCTTGCTGATTATTTTATTTATAGCACCGTTATAGTGCATTTGCTAGTGTTCTATGTGATATTAGTTCTGTCAACTTACTGCATCAAATTAAAAGTTGTACAGACGCCAGCACATCCAAGCGACCCCTAACTGTTTTGCCATATTGAACTTGAACCGTATTTTTATGTAATAACGTTGAAAAACTATCTAAGAAAATGGTCAGATTAAGGTAGCTTGATGAGGCCTCTGTATTATATTATGTTGAGTGGATATCATCGTTACCCCAAAATTATGTAGTTCGAAGGTTTGCCAAACTGTGGTAGGTTTGAACCTAACAAAAAATTGGTAGCAGCTTCCATAGCTGTTAAAAATATTGCTGTTTTGATTATTTTAATCGTTACAACTAACTTCTAAATCAAATTGAAAAAAATGTGCACTATAAGAAGTGTACTAAATTATAACACAGAAGTAGGCGTGTTAAAAAGCAATTCATATATTTAGAAATGCTTTTTTGACAGTTAAAACAATATTATATCCTGCGTTTCGATAATGATTATAACAATTCATAATAAATATTTCAGTTAACTTTACAGCGACATTCCTTAATTGAATAATGTTGATAAATTACTCAAAACTGCGAGATATTTGACATACAAATTTCTCTTGATTGACACTTTTAATTAAGCATTTTCACAGCATTTTTTGCTTCAAAATGTACATATAATCATGCGTTTTGATTGATTAAATGTACCGTCTACATAATCATAATACAATCGGCTTAACTGTAAAGAATTCCTTTTTAATTTCAAACTTGAATTTAAAATGTCACTTCTAATTAGTACTTAGCGAAACTTAATTGAATTACATACCTACCTATCTATAAATTCTTTAGCGAGATTTTTCATCACAATACAAATATAATTGCAATACCGTTATTTATTGCAACGGTATGCATGCTAATGTACGATTCGTTTATACATATAAAAATAAGAGCTGAGTAGGTACAGTGCATACTAACGGTTCATCGTAGGCTCGTAATACACGAACAGTTATTCCGTCAAACGCAGCAATAATTGCCTATCGTTAAAGTGTTTTGGTTTTGGGGTAGGTAAGTAATAACAGCCGCATTGATCAATCACCAGCATTAAAAAAACGCTTGCCGGGGTCCGTGGATGGGTGTCTAGACCATCAATTAAATACCGAGACCTCTCCGTGACAAGGAGAGCACTTTATGCCGTAGGATCCGGCTGTCATTTAGAGATCTTTGACAGTCGTTATGGGTAGTAGGCAGAAGCCTGAAAGTCTATCAAGTAGTCTTGCTAAGTATCGTGTTATCCAGTAAATGTGTGTGTGACTGTGGAGGTCAGATAGGCAGTCAGGCGGTGTAAAATACTAGTGTTGGACTGCATTTGGATGTACAGAAAGCTGACTCCAAAGGCTAGCAACATGAATAGTGTTGCATATCCTACTATTCCTCCTTATATTGGTCCTTTTATTTTATTTTTTATTGTTTTGTTTCATTTTTCTTTTGTGTTTTTTATTATCTGTGCGTGTCCCAAATAAATGTTTTTTCTTTCTTTCTTTTACTAATATATGTGAATGTAAGTTTGTTTGCAACGCTTTCACGCGAAAACTACTTCACCGATCATCATGAAACTTTGTACATATATTCTTGGAGGTATTAGAAGTAACATAGAAAACTTTTTATTGAAAAAAAACATGGCAAAACGTTTGGCGGCTCACCTAAATTAGTATAAAATCATGAGTATTGTTTTAAGTCGAGTTAGTTTTAAGAGTATAGTAAACTGTTCTAAACTAAACTGACAGGTGCCTGCTTAGTTGAATGAATGAAAGTTATCTCCCGAGCTGGATCTAAATTCAAGATAGCGACAGATTGGGGTCTCCGTGTATCGCCAGCCTTATGTTTTTGCGTAGATTTTGCATTGATAACAGCAATGAATACTCATATGTTGTGTGTAAGCTTTCGCAAAAGTAGGACCAAGCGAGTGAAACGAAATGTTAGTAAAAGATTGTCTTGAAGTTAAAAGATTGCTATCTTATATGTCATTGACATAAAGACACTATTAAAAGACATTACAGAAACGTTTACTGTTACAATGGTAATTTGTTTGAAAAAATACATATTTTAATTACAACAAGTAGTTGAAATTGGGCCGTTTTTCCTGCACTCCTTCTTCGTATGAACTTTTCTTATACCAAATCTGATATATAAAATTCTCGTGTCACGGTGTTTGTCATTAAACTCCTCCGAAATGGCTCGACCGATTTTCGTGAAATTTTGTGTGCATATCGGTTAGGTCTGAGAATCGGACAACATCTATTTTTCATTCCCCTAAATGTTAAGGGTGGTCCACTCCAAACATTTTATATGGCAAAACAACGTTTGCTGGGTCAGCTAGTCTAATATATAAAATTCTCGTGTCGCAATGTTTCTTACCAAACTCCTCCGAAATGGCTCGAGTGATTTTCGTGAAATTTTGTGTGCATATCGGTTAGGTCTGAGAATCGGCCAACATCTATTATTCATACCCTTAAGTGATAAGGGTGGTCCATCCCAAACATTTATTTATGCTTAAAATGGCAAAACTACGTTAGCCATTTTAAGCATAAAGGTCAGTTAGTAATATGTAATAGTTAAACATATAACAAGTAAGTAAGTATAAATACATGCTTACCTATCAATTTAAAGGTCAAGATCATTTACAAAAGCTATTTTGACGCATATTCTCTTGAGGAATTTCTATTTCTAAAGAAAATAATATTAAGGTGAAATTCTCTGCCCACACATATTATTTATAGCAAAATTGTTGATACTTAATTGCTTAGTAATTAATAATAATTGACACAATAAATAAAAATTATAGTCAACAATCATTAGATGGACATTCAATGTTTAAGTTATTCCATATTCTTTTTCCAAATATAGATTTTTCTAAATGGAGAACTTTAATTAACCGTTTTACTCAAAACGGCCATTGTTATTGTAAATTTATATTGTTACGAGTACAAAGTAACTGAATAATTTATTGGTAACTAATTTTGCAAATTTTTTGTTGTCTGAAAATTCCATTAACGTTAAAGCGAAAGTTTATGCTTTTTGCGGATAACCGTACCAAAAAATACCTTTACATTGTAAATTGAGCTTTGAGAACATAACATAATAGAAATCAGTATCAAACTGTTTAGTTCTAAATGGGTACAGCAAATAAAACATCCAGTATAAAATTCTAACATTAATAAACAAATAACGCATGGAAATACAATAACAACAAAATAATAAATGATGTTCATTTCTTTGGGCTGGCAACACAACCAGTGTGACTTGACGTTTGACAGCGGCGCACTTGCAAAGAAGAATAGCGTATTGCCCAATAAAGTATTTTTTTAAGTCATTGGATTTGTCCTGATGATCAGTGGACGCCCTATGGACATGGCAGATCCGTTCCTTTCCCAGAAGCATAGCTAAAATGTCTAATCTGTCTGTGATGAAGCTTAAAACCGAATCAAAAAGCTTGGCTGCAGAAATAAGTATCGTTAGGGTTGCCAGGCGTCCAGATAAAGACGGACGCAGTAGGGTTTTTGAATGCGCATCCCATTAAATTAGACGGTGACTCGCTTTTACCAGTCACGAAGTTATTTTATAAGAAGTTAAAACCATTTCACGATAAAGTTTGTATCAAATAGCGTGAATTAACATACAATAGGTAATGTGTATCGTTTTAAAACCTAGATTTTAGACCATCATTAACCAAAATTCCGGCTAAACTGGCTGGTCTGAACGGCTTTCTGGTTTTAAGACCTAGTAAGGGCTACTAGGTCTTAAGACCAAGTAAGGTGGCGAATTCTCGGACAAGCTGTTTACAAAGAAAACCACTGCAGTTATGAAAATATGTAGTTCCCAATTCGCCTTATCACTATCCGTCTACCTTATATCAATTTGTTTGGGATCTGGCGCAGCACGTCTTTTTCTTCGATACGTCTCTATTTGCCGTCATCGCCTTTCTAGCCATATCGTCTTCCACATAAGTCATCAATCGTTTGTTTGATCTTCCTTCCTCTACTCTTATAACCCCCCACACTCATATTCAAAACTTTCCTCACGACATGTTCCTCATTCCTATGCATCACATGTCCATACCATGACAACTTCTCTACATTTGAAGTAAAAATAGTCACTTTCAACATACCTAATTATTGTACATTCATCGTCGCCATCTGCTATGACAGTAAGTCAAGTCTGATCTATGATAAATAGGTATTTTTTTTACTTTTTACTGTTAATAAACAGTGTTTAATCTTTTTTAAAGTGATGTGAGGGGCTTTTGCATTGCCAGTTAGGTATCATCATTCATTTCCGAAAACCTTGTATGGTGTGATAGTATATAAGTTTTTATTTATTTGACCTAGCTAACTTTATCAACGTTTATGAGGAGGCCTTGACCTAGAGGTCTTCCTCTCGATGGACTAGGGAACGTCTGCCATCCCCAATACATCAGGAGCTGAGGTGGCGGCGCGTAATTTCCACGCGCGCCTGTCTTAGACGTCCTCTCCTTGATCTGAGGTGGCCTAGGCACCAGTTCAGGGTTAGGGAAGGATCGTCCGTTTCCACAACCCCCGGCGTAGATGTGAGATAGAACACAGGGGTGGTTTTTAGTCAGTAAACCTCTAACAGACCCCTTCGCCCCCAGGGCGGAGGACATCCATGAGGATTTTCCATACCGGAAGCAAAAAAAGGGGCATCTGTCTATGTAGCCATATCAAATTATCCTCATGTTGAACTTAATGTACGTACAACGCGAATCAGTAATTTAGGGTAGTAATTTTGATTGAACGGACTAAATTGAAGAGATTGAGATCGCTTTTAGCCGTAAGGCCGCCCATTGTAACACCCTACTTATGTAACTTTTAAAAGTCATTATTTGTAATTTTTCATGGCGTACAGTAAATAGTTTTCTATTCTATACTATACTATTTTATTCTATTGAAGAAATTCCCTTAAAGCCACTCATAGATAGAAAATCTTGATGATTTGGAGAATGATTGAAATATATATTATATCTAGTAGACAAACGAATATCGAGCGGCAAAATAAACGCTGTTGTTCGCATGTTTATTTTAATTAGCACTCCTTAACATTATTAGACTCGTACTTATCTACAGTTAGATCGTAATTGACGTCAGAGCACAAAAAATGCGATTATTTCTGACATCTGAACTTTGCGTGGCACGGAGCGTATTTTTTTCGAAAGACTAGCATAAGGTGAGAGTTTAACTGAATAGAAATTGGGGTTAACATTATTATTGCAAAAAAATGCGGCGCGTGAAATTCATTGCTCTTATTATATATATGGCGTTGAATTTTTGCGTTTTTTTACCCGAGATAATTATGATCAGACATTGCAAAAATATGATTTGAAGTTCAAGTCATTTTACATAATCCTCTTGCTTTGCTTACGTTCATCTGCTCAAACACACGCCGGCTGCGAGTACCTACTAGTTATGCACCTGAACTTTCTGAAGAGCATCTCAATTAAAGTCAGTGTATGTCCTTTTAGGGAGGGGACGCCTAGCGTTTCTACTTACATCTGCTTTATTAAGGCCCAAAAAACTAACCGAAAAAAGAAATGAAATGTTTTTTTTTTTTTTTAAGCGTTGCCCCACACTAGGAATTTCTCCTGTGTCGTGGGTGCGTTTACAAACATTCAAAATCACATACACAAACAGCCAGACCCCAGAAATATTTGTTCCGTGCGGGAATCGAACCCACGACACGCAGCGCAGCAGTCAATCGCTCAGCCACTGCGCCAACCGTGCCGTCAAAATTTCTATAAATAGGTTTGAAAAAACACTTTTAAACGTCTCAAAACAGAATAAATAAATGAGGATTAGATAAGTTCGGTGTTTCCCTAACAGACTACTCTGCCAAGAA
The DNA here is from genome assembly GCA_905147745.2 of Phlogophora meticulosa. Taxonomy (NCBI): domain Eukaryota; kingdom Metazoa; phylum Arthropoda; class Insecta; order Lepidoptera; family Noctuidae; genus Phlogophora; species Phlogophora meticulosa. The sequence goes on along the minus strand of LR990537.1, from coordinate 11,183,850 downwards.
ATACCGAAACAAATGCAGAGATCACACAGGCTCTTTTAAAGTCCAGAAATTGTCTTGATCAGATAATGTGAGGACCATGCAGATTTTTTAAACGTTGCCCCACACTAGGAATTTCTCCTGTATCGTGGGTGCGTTTACAAACATTTAAACTCACATACACAAACAGCCAGACCCGGAACAACTACCTGTGGGTCACACAAATATTTGTTCCGTGTGGGAATCGAACCCACAACATGCGGCTCAGCAGCCGATGGCTCAACCAATGCGCCAACCGTGTCGTCAAATTTTAAAAGTTTTTTTTCAAAGATTAGTGTCTGAAATGGTCTTTTGAGGCTCAACCACACATATATGAGTGAACATGTCCAGTCAGTGCAAGAATTTGTCAGTAATCGTAAAGCTCAACTCTGAATTAAGGAGCTCAACAACTCGACTGCCCAAACTGTGAAAAAAGTGTAAAGCGGTCAAACTGCCAAGACAAAATTCATAAATAGAACGTTTTTACGTTCTATTTATGAATTTTAAAAGTAATGCACATAGTCCTTACATTCATAACATTGAAAATAATTATAATATAATACTTTAAAAGTACTTTACAATGTACTTATATGTCATAGTTTACATTATATTCATACAGATTATTTATACCATAGCGAGTACAATGGGGATTATACAATTATGAAGGTTTTCACACGATTCTCACGACTAATATCAGTTGTATATCAAACTGCTTTATTTTTTGCTGACTTATTTTTGACTTAGATTGCCTTTTAAAAAAACAAAAAACTGTAGGTAGATAAGTCAACATCAAGTTGCCTACCGAGTAATAAAATTCCTCAAGACCGTCTCCTATCCACCTCAACTATTTCTGCAGGAAACCTTCAAACTCAAAATTAAAATTCATCTATTCAAATTAAGCTGTGAATCAGCTCTTTTTGAACGTCAAAATTTACATAAGACAGACCCCCAAAACGCCCGCTCTTCACCACTTCTTAGTGCTGGGAAAGAGAAGTGGCACAACCAACTTCCCAGCAACACTGTCTGTCATCATCTGCCTAGCCTTTTCCCAACTATGTTGGGTTCGGCTTGCAGTCTAACCGGATGCAGCTGAATACCGGTATTTCTCATCGAGCAACTGCCTATCTGACCTTCACAACCCAGTAACTGGGTAACATGATAGCCCTTAGTAAGACTGGTTGTCAGACTTTCAGCCTTCTGACTACCCGTAACGACTGTTAAAGACAACACTGTCTGTCTTTAAGAACATAAATCTATACAATGTAAGCAATAAACATATAAATCAACGCTCAACGTCAATAGGCACCCGGGCTCTGGGAATAAGACAGGGTAGTATGGGATATCATCATCATCATCTGCCTAGCCTTTTCCCAACTATGTTGGGTTCGGCTTCCAGTCTAACCGGATGCAGCTGAATACCAGTATTTTACATGGAGCGACTGCCTATCTGACCTCCACAACCCAGTTACTGGGCAACACGATACCCCTTAGTATAGGATACATATTTACCTCACTAACACCAGCCGTCATCGTCAGCATACGGAAGAAGGCACCGTGTCCTCTCAAAGAGTGACCTACCTATATACACAATTTTAAATATTTTTCGCAAGCATGACTACACAAATAATTTCCATAGCCATTTTATTAAAGGAAAACATTAAAACCACAGATAAAAATAAAGGTCAAATGCCAGTCTAAATAATGACTTTAGTGGCCAACCTTGGTGGCCAATGTTTCGTACTCAGCCACGCATCATTAGGTAGCGTGTCTATCTGGACATAAGAAATAAGAGTATTTTAGTAACTGGACATTTAGATGAGTAGTATTACAATTTATCTTGTCGTGCTCTACCTATACGGAACTATACCGTTCAGATTTGATATCTCCACATAATATTAGCCCGGCTTATGTGACGTTTACATAAACAATAACCTGTTACTGTTCCATTACTGGGCAAAGGGCTCTTCTCATATAGAGAAGGCACGAGCATTAATCACACACTCACACACATAAAAACACACATTAAAAAATACACAGGCACACACACATTTTTAACATACATACATTTTTTTCATGTTTACCATACATTATATAAACTCACGCCTTTTCCTATGGGGGTAGGCATAAACTAAAAAACACCATCTTCAACGATCCTTAGATACTTAGTTTCTTGTATGATTAATGTACTCGTTGTCAACATGGTTCTAAATACATTACATCGCTATGAAAGTGCTTATGCGTAACTAGCTCCCTAAGAAATGATTAAGCTTAGTACATACAGCTTAGGACTTCGCCTGAGACAGTATTTTTTATTTTTCTGCTGGCGACTGCTCTCGACATACCGTTCAGGTCCCGCTTACGTCAGTTTGACGTTGACGGTATCACACCGGGATGACAGTGGGCCACAACCGGTTAATCACTACATAGTATAAAATAAAGGCGTCTGTCCCTATATTCCTATGTATGCTTAAATCTTTAAAACGACGAAACGGATTTTGATGCGTTTTTTTTAATAGATAGAGTGATTTAAGTTATGTGTATAATATATATATTTTATAACCGGGTGAAGCCGGACCAGGCCGCTAGGTCTAAATAAGTAAAGTTAGATGGAAACTTGCGCTATATTTACGAAAAATGTACTCCACTCAGAACTAGTGTATACTATTCGATCTGCTCTGACTTGCATTTTTGATGTGCCCTGGCGATATTATTCGCACGCACGACTCTTCATCAAAACCACCTTCAAGCCTGATGCGATTCATTGATTAGATATTGTTTTAATTTACAACTCTATTGTTAAACCTTCATAGTGGATTAACTAGTAATAACTTGCGATTGTTTTTATAAGGGTACGTATCGTAAATCAAATTTTAATATACTATGGTAGGCTGGGTACCTACTACTGAAGATTATGAGATGCCGTTCAAAAAAACATAACGTCAGTGAGTAATAATGATTCACGAAAATGTATTTTTGTAGGCTTGTGGCTGTGGAACTTATGTGTTTTTCTAACTCCTCCGCTGTTCTTTTCTGATTAATTTCGTTGCGGGATCCAAGACAGTTGAATCGTTTCTCCGGGATTTGTCGGGCTTCATTGTCTCGACGCTTTTCTGGTGTTCGCCAGTGTTGATTCTGGTTTTCAGGAGTTGCAGTGGTTTGGGAAACGTGTGGCGGGCTTGTCCCAATAAAAAAAAAGGCTTCTGGCTATATAATGATATTAAACGTTATACATGAGTCTAAAGAACTAACAACCAACCTTTAGTTTTATACAAATTTCAAATACTGTCGCTCCCATGGGACGTTCCTTATATGAGACTTAAACGTAACTGGCGAAATGTTATAACCGTATGTTTTGTGTTTGAAAAAATTCTTCAGCTCGCCAACGTAAATAACGCTACGAATATTGTCGAATTATCAAAATGAAAGGCATAAACATAGTATAATTATGCTTGCCTCCTTATTCTATTCAAATTCTATACTCCATATTAGACCAACTTAAGGTCAAAGTCATGCCACTGACGTGCGGTCAACCTTACACTCGCAAATAAGGAAATTCGTATTTCCTTCAAAAATTTTCGGATTGTGATAGAAAGTTTGCTAGTCAATTATCCCGCAGTAGCTGGCCACGGACGCGTGACGTGATTGGCCCAGCGCCCAAAAAAACTAGCCTTCTAAATAGTGTCTAAGCAAAAAACCTAACATTGACAGAACTGAAAAAGTTTCTAAAATTAACATCAATACTTACGAGCAATAGAAATCTAACACGGTACAGGCAATTTCAGTTCATTTCGGTAGAACTTTCAACGACCGTGGAGTGGCTCGTGGTTTAGTATTAACAGCCACATAGATCGATCTTCAAGGTTAAGCAGCTTGGTCTGCGGATGGGTGATTATCAATTATATATTGACACCCTTCCGTGTCACGGCAAGTAAGTTAAGCGGTTGGTCCCGACTGTCATTGTATATCCTTGGCGGTGCTTTCTGTTAGTATTCTCTTTATTTCTCTTCTTCTTCTGACAGTCGTTACGGGAAGTCAGAAGCTCAAAAGTCTGACAACTGGGTTGTCGAGGTAAGATACAGCTTTGCTCCGTGTAAAATATTGGTACCTATTGTATTATTTTGATTTATCAAAATAAAGCCTTCTGAGTGACCTTGAGTACAGTCAAAGGTTTTTTCAGGCAAGGCAATAAGAGTACAGGGTCTCCCCTTTTGGAGGCGCAGTGGGGGTGTGATTTTTTAAGTGGGGTTACTTAAATAGTCAAGTGGGGTATCATAAAAAAGGGTTACATATGCCCGGCGGTGGCCAACAATAAAAAATCAACAATAAAAATGGAAAACCTACGTGTGTGTCCTCGCTAAGTTACGGAACGCTCGGTATACGAGCCCGACTCTACCGTTGCTGGTTTTATTTTACCCATATTGTTCCTCTTTGTGCGCAAGCGCAAGATTAAATGATTTTAATATCTCTTCTTTGACTATTCATCATCCAAGCGTTCCGAATCTTGGTAGGAAAAACATATTACTTTTCCAATTTAAATGTTAATTTTGTATTGTTGGCAAAGTCATAAAATAAAATAAAAGTATGATTTATAATGGGCAAATGAATCCCTTCTATAGGAAATGGCCAACTACGTTTGTTACTTTCCATAATAATCACATAATTCATAAAGCGTGTCTGTTGTGACATAAAGGAATGTTATTTATTCTCCGATTATAGTAACAATAAATCATCTTTAACTTTATTTATGGTGTCAAAAATATGTTCGAAAACTATCTTTCTTAACAGTGTTTGTGTCAAAAATACGTCTATACATATTAAAATGAATCCCTATTTCCCTTGGTCACGGCATGCGGCACGACGGACCAAATTTCGGTAATTCATTTTTTGTTGTGTTTGTTTTTGTAAAGAGACTGTTCTTACGGCAAGAAAAATAAAAATTAATTGCGCGGGAAATTGTAAAATTTCAGATAACTTTACAACCATTTAAACTTCACGCGTTTGACAGTTCGCGCCATTGACAAGACGACTTATGTCAGGTCAACTACTATTTAATAAATATCTATGTTAAGAGAAAACTCGAAAAACGAATCTCCTATTTAAGCATATTTGCAAGCACGGTGGTGTGTGACGTTTGGCATAGTTAAGTTTATACGATGAAGGTCAGGGCGATCAGTAGTTTTTTTTTTGTATAATGTTGTCATTTGTATGCGATCCTATAATTATATCTAATCTTGCTTTCACATTGTGAATTCAATGTAATAACTGGTTTACGTAATACTGTGGCACGCAATTTTATGAATATTTCATAACTTCTAGTGTGAATGTTTGGCCGTAATTATTGTTATAACTTTATCGGTATTGTTTAAATAGTTTACTTTATGATACAATAAAATATAGTGAAAGCGATTAAAGCGCTGTTTAGACTACTATATACTTGTTCGCATATTGCGTAATTTCTTTATTATTCAATATTTAATAGCATAGCGTTGTGTGATCGTGTTCATATAACATCCAAGCTGAGCGATATTGTTGGGATATGACATATTTGCTATAATTATATTATATTATAGTCTGATTTGAACTGACTTGAGGAGCTCAAATAAAAACAGCCGCACGGGTTGATTGAAGGTTAAACTAGGCTTGCCGAGGTCAGTCTGTGGATAGGTGACCGTTTGTATATTGAGTTGTTGTATGTTTTCATGTGGAGACTCCTCCGTGTCTCAGAAAAACCGTTAGTCCGGGTTGTCATTTGAAGATCTTTGACAGTCGTTACGAGTAGTCAGAAGCCCGAAAGTATGACAATCAGTCTTACTAAGGGGTATCGTGTTCCCCAGTAACTGGGTTGCGGGCTTTGACGACCGATGTGGCGCGGCGGGCGAAGGTCCGCCTGCGACGCAGGAGGTTGCATAATAAAAAATATCTACCTATGTAATGTATTGTATTAAGTATATCGGTCATCTAGTACCCATAACACAAGCTCTGCTTAGCTTGGAGCTAGATGATGCCGTGTGGATTGTCCAGCATTGTTTATTTTTAAAGATACAAAAATGACAGCCGGGACCTTCGGATTTACGTACGTTCTGAGCCACAAGGGACTCAATATGTGATGGACGGTGACCCATCCACGAATCGACCTTGGCAAGCGTAGCTTAACTTCCGACCAACCGCGGCTGGGCCGAGCCCTAGTAAACTGTGTGGGTGGATATGAAACCGAAAGCTGCCAGTTATTCCCAAAACAATAAATCGTCTCTATTATGCAAAACTATGGTAAGATTCGGCCTACAGAGTTCCGTATCTAATATTATTATAACAGCGTGCATCAGCAAGTATAATAAGTTAAGTTTTAGTACAATGTTACGTTTGTTACATAACTTGATATCGTGTGCATTATAATGTGCTTAAATTAAATAACTGCGATGTTTCCATTCACTGGGCATTTCTTTCCAATAATGTGCTCGCATTTATTTTTATTATTTTACATACATACACTCACGCTTTTTTCCATAGGGGTAGGCAGAAACTACAGAACGGCACTTTTGCTTCGTTTGCGTTCATACCTTTACGGCATTAGTGCGAGTATTTTTACCTTTTCGTTCGCGATAAATAGCTGCAGTAACCTAACAAGTCGTACTTACTGTATATGAATTTCCTTTTTTTATAGGTACAACTAGCTGACCCTGCAAACGTAGTTTAGCCATTTTAAGCAACAAAAAAAAATCTTTGGGTTGGGCCACCCTTATCATTGAGGGGTATGAAAAATAGATGTTGGCCGATTCTCAGACCTAACCGATAGGATAGGCTCACAAAATTTCGCGAAAATCGGTCGAGCCATTTCGGAGGAGTTTAATAACAAACACCGTGACACGAGAATTTTATATATTAGATAGATTAACCATAGAAGAATGATGTCGATATATTATATGGCTCAATAGTCTACTAGTATGTCTATGAATAGTAACTAGTGTAGCATAACTGGCGAAATATCTTTATACTATAGGTATTCCTCTACCTAACCTTTTGGGATATACAGGCGTGATTTTATGATACTATGTAGAGCCTCGTATCTCCACTAGTGCTGGTCCAGATGCATATTGGGCCGATTTCTACTTAAAATTCATTACCCTAAAATGTATAAATTTCACTAGTGTCCAGTGACACACAGTAATAAATAAAAGACTGGTTATTTATAGATACAAGAACAGATTAATCGATTGTAACATTTTCTAAAAATCATTCGGAAAATCTAAAATTCATTCACACTAACCGTTGCCAATAAGCTTTTAATATGCGTTTAGATGATGTGTAGCCGTGAAATTCCATAGAAAAACTATAAATCAACATTTCAAAGTAAGTAAATGTTATGTGAACGTGACCAAACTGTAGAAAAAGCCTTGGTTTAGCATTGATGGTGTGACCATGCATGTACTAATCGATTCTACCGTGTAGGCCATAACCTTTACCATTTATTATACTAATGTCAAGTATGGGAATCGAACGAAGTATGTAGTTAATTGTCTAAAAGGTTTTAGAGACAATAGGGATGTTTCCTTAGTCCGTCAGTAAGATTACCAAAAAATATTGGACACGTATCTATGGTTACTTAATTCAATAAAAAGTGACAATGATATAGCACATCCAAGTTCAGGAGAAGGGGCTTGTGACGTCACGCCGTGCTATTGAAGACTCATCATAATTTTTCTAGATTTACCTCAACTATGTTTGGATCCAGATGAATACCAGTGTTTTAACCAAACAAAGTTACTGGGAAGAGTCCAACTCTTTTAACAAATAAAAGGCTTTAAAATTTACGCTATAATATTAGATAAAGTGCTAATGGCGGCTAAATGCATTCGTTATATTAAACTCAATAGCACTTGAGCAAAAAGATGGCAATAGTTTGAATTAAATGTATCCATTTAATTCAAACTATTTCCATCTTTTTCGCTCTTCTAAAACATGAAAAGGATAAATAAATAAGAGCTAGAGAGAGAGAGCAAAGAGAGTTGACTGGCATTTTTTGCTGATGTGGACCCTTTTAGCGCAGCTGAAGGCACATACCTAATAATATATACTTATATATGTTTTTTTATGTATTTTTTTTATGTTTAGTATTGTTGTGTGCCTGAATCTGTGCTGAATAAATGTGTTTTCTTTCTTTTTTCTTTGGCTATCAATCTTATTAAGACTCATCCTTGAAACATATAAAAGTTTGAAACATTAAAAAGTTTATACGTTGCACTACAGTGTTTGTGGTAGAGACCACAAACACTGTAGTGCAACGTATAAACTTTTATGACACACATAATATGTGTGTGGATGGCCACAGATGATAACTAAGTTAGATATAATATATCTAACTTACTTATCATCTGTGGCCATCCACACACATATTATGTGTGTCATAAAAGTTTCTAAGTTAAAAAAAAGTTAAAAAAAAGTTTTAAAGTTAAGCCATCTTGAGATGCCCGCCACCAAGAGCACCAATTCTCTTATTCTAGATTAGTTTTTGAACAAGAAAGTCGGTGCCATTGTTTCGTATCCCATCTCACATTTTTAATTTGAAACCGGCAACGTAAATTAGCTGTATCCGGAACGTCGTGATCGATTTTATCACAAACTATAAATTAGTTGTAACCTGATATGCAATTTGAACGCTCAACAAATTATTAGGTATTAAAACTATGCACCCAGGCATGCTAACCGCAGACAGTAGGCGGGGCGGCCGCCATGATTCGATTTTTTATACGATTTCAAATATCGATTATTCGGCCAGTGACATCTGTCGATTTCGCTGCACAGATTAAAAAGACGCAATACTCTAGTGGCTTTAATGAAGAGTTAAACTTGAGGTTGATTGAATATTCAGATAACATATTAATAAAATGTTTTACTCTGCCCTTTGACAGCTGTCAAATTTTTGTGTCAAAAGTTCTCGTGGCTAGAAGTGACGAAGTGACGTTTACCTTATATTTTTTATCTACGTACGGGTAAAAATGTCATGATGACCCAGTGGTAAAGACTAGGCATACAATTTTACAAAACACCTTGGTCTAAAGATTGTTAATCTTCTTTTTTTCCTCACTGTGTGGTTCAGAACCGACATTCTCTTAGAGACTTGACTAGCTGTCATCATTTTTTTTAATCTTTTTATTACATGCAATGTTCTATCTTGTTTGGTCGCTTCTCTAGAGACCTATCAAACTAGACCAAAAAAGCTGTTTCCACTGCACGTTTCAATTATCTGTTATACAATTTTGACGGTCGGCTGCCTTTTTACAAATACTTTTACTAGTCTATTCAAATGCCTTGTTACACACTTTTTGGTTTCATTATTATGTCAAATTGATTCGCGATGGTTCTATGTAGATAGTTTTGTTATTAAATCGTGGTTAAACAATGACAGCCGCGCGGATCGAACAAGGTTAAGCTACGCTTGCCTAGGTCAGGCTGTGGATATAAAGCAAGATAAGCCGATGGTCCCGACTGCCATTCATAGATCTTTTCGACAGTTATTTCGGGTACTACGAAGCCCGAATATCGAAACAGCCAGTCTTATTGTTACCCAGTTCCTGGGTAATATAGGTCAGACAGGCAGTCGCTCCATGTAAAATACTGGTTTTCAGCTGCATCCTGTTAGACTGGAGGCCGAACGCAACTTAGTTGGAAAAAACCAGACAGATAAATGATAAGGTTTTTTTTTTATCAAATAGACAGGAACGTAAACATATTGTTACTTACGAGTTTAGGTAACTGGTTTTAAATGATATGATGGCTTCATCACTGGCTTTTAGTTTGAAGAAACTGGCGTGGCACCCTCGTGTACATAAGCGATTATCACAGAGTGCTTTACATGATAATTAGTGTTGTTTGTTTAGTATTATTTCTCATATTTTAATGTTTTACATATATTAAAATGTATTCCATAGTTATCTGCATTTTATATGTAAATACTTGTAGTACATCACGGACTACCTACATATCTTTTCTCTTTCTCTATTAAGTCCATCCAAAGGTTGTCTGTAAGAGACCGCTTTTAGCGGTAAGGCCGTCCATTGTAACACCCTAACCCTAGGTAGCTTTTATTTGTAAGTTCTTATGTTATAAAGAGTATTCTATTATATTTTATAATTAGTATAGTTTTTGGCTTGAGGAGCTGGTGGTTATATAAAAACGGCTGTACGGGTTGATCAAATATGCTTGCCGAGGTCAGTCTGTGGATGAGTGGCCGTTCATTACATATCGAGAATCCTCGTGCATCGGAAAGCACGGAATCCTGTAGACCCAAGCTGTCATTAATAGATCTTTGACAGTCGTTATGGGTAATAAGAAGTCCGAAAGTCTGACAACCAGTCTTACCAAGGGGTATCGTGTTACCCAATTACGAAGCTGTGGAGGTCAGAAGGCAGTCACTTAATGTAAAGTACTGGTATTTAGTTCGACAGGAAGCTGACCCCAACATAGATGGGAAAAGGCAAGGCGGGTGATGAATTATTATAGTTCTTGGAATACATTGTGTGGTATTCGATTCGAGGCGGTGACGGCTATTTTGAGCAATATACTAGCACCTAAAAGCTCTTTACCATTCATCGTACAAAACTTACTTTACGTACAGCAAGAAACAAAACAACACAAACTGGACAATGTTGAATGTTTACAATTTCTACACGTTCTATTCAAAATAACAACACACGATTTTATGTGACTTTCTCCATTATTAACAACGAAACAAAGTAATTTTGGAATAAGCCAAGCATTATGTTTGAAAGAGACGGTGTAAATATAGCATCGGTGAGATAAATTTAATGTTTGTCTTAAAATTGAATAACACGAGAGATATGTATCGCTTTTGCTCATCGTTTTACATAATCTCTCTTTATTACGGTTACAATTTCGTCTTTCATTGTTGCTACTTTAAATGGCACCGGTAAGTTTCAGAGCGTATGATAGTTTAATGCATAGAAGAGGTATTTTTGCGAGAGGCTTGTTGATAAATTATGACAGCAGCACGGGTCGATCAAAGATTAACGTACGGTTGACAAGGTCAGTCCGCGGATGGGTGATTGCCATAACATATCGAGAGCTTGCCGTGCCTCGGAAAGCACGTCTAGCAGTTTTCTTTTTTAGAACATTCTCAGTCGTTACGGGTAGTCAGAAGTAGAAAGTCTGACAACCAGTCTAATAATTTTAGAAGTACTTGATTGAAGATAAAGCTACGGCAGACAAGGCCGGCCCGCGGATGGGTGATTGCCATAACATATCGAGAGCCTGCCGTGCCTCGGAAAGCACGGCTAGCAGATTTCATTTTTAGATCATTTACAGTCAGAAGACAGAAAATACGATAACCAGTCTATTATTATAAAAAAAACATCATCTTGTTACCCAGCAACCGGGTTGTGAAGGTCAGATAGGCTGTCGCTTCATGTAAGATACTGGTATTCAGCTGCCTCTGGTTAGACTGGAAGGCAACCCCAATATAGTTGGGGAAAGGCTAGGCAGATGATGATGAAGGCCCTGCGTTACTTCAATTATATTTATTGACAACCCCAAATATATACTTTGAAAAAGCAATTTTAGAGGTCAACGCTCGATAGACTGTAATTTAGAGATTTGATTGATCGATCAATGCACGTTTCTTTGTTATTCAATTGCCTATATATGTATATACCCACTGGTGCAATATACAGGGGATTACCTAACACCTTTCACATTTTCGCCATTTGCATTAAAATAAAGAATGAAAAGTCGTTATTTAGCACATAACACTAAACTAACAACATAACATAACACCACGCCTGTATTCCTAGTAGAGTTGGGCAGAGGTGTAGCTTATAGTACACGCACATTTCACCAGTTTATGTAATAGGGGGTAAGCTAAAATAAAGAGAGGGAAAAAAGTAATTGTGTCATTCGCGGCTGTGCCAAACAGGCTCTATCCAGCTTAAATGACAGACAACTAGTGTCTGACGCTGCTTTTCAACTGGACCCGAGGTTGTGAGAAGTTCATTACTTCTATAAATTCCCTATTAACAAGCTTCCGCTGTCCGTCCGTCTGAATGTCTGTCAGCGTGCCATATCTCATGAACCGTAATAGGTAGACAGTTCTAACATTCCAATCCCTTGTGAATTATCAATAAGAAATGTATCTTTTACTTATATTAAGTTTTTTTTTTAAATTTAGTTTTCACAGAGTACTATGTATTTATCTATTTTCCGACACGCAAGCGCTGCACCTGTCTTAACACGCATGCGTGCTAGTACCAACAGCATCCTGTGCGTATTGTCGGACCGGTGGGATTCTCCAATGCTCGAGCGCTGGATACGACTACACACGGTCAAGTAAACACGCGCACGAGTATCTGGGTATCCAATGGGTCATATATTTTATTTTTGTATTTAGTTTTTTGTCTCATGTTTGTCACTACTAACATTAGTTTCTCATAAGTATTTCTGTGTTACTAACAATTTTTTATGGATGTTTATCTGAAAATAAATGAATAATAATAATAATTAGGCCGGTTTCTTTTCTTCTGTTGAGCCTTTACCGAATTTAAACAACATGGCACTAGGATATACATAAGAAATACCATAAAGTCTATCTGCATTTTATACACAGATTATATACAATAGTAGAGACATTATAAATTTGAAATTATAGAGGAAATAAATTTTTACGGAACCTCGAAAATTACACGGTAATCAAGTCTACTATTTTCGCCATTTCATAAATATACCGGTTTGCATAGACTGTAATCATCACTGTGTATCAACTGCAATGGCACTATTGTCCTTATTCCAAGTTCAATAGTGTTTAAAGTTCTTTGTAAACACGTTAACTGTCGCAGTTGAAAGAATCTAATAAGCTAAGTCGATCCCGTAAAATAATTGTTTTTCACTTGTAACATAAACTTCCAGTATATTGAAAATTGAAAATCCGTATTTACAATGTACAACATTTTTGACTGATTTTATGTTTTTCGATTTTACTATCTATACTATTATTGTAAAAAGGTAAGATTTGTTTGTAAGCTTGTATGTTGGCCTTAATCTACGGAACTAAAGATCCAATTTAAAAAACAACATTGTTAAAAACCTACATTATTTCTGAGTAGGTATAGGCTATTTTCAAAACTACGCTTAAAGGATGTTGTGTGGATGTTCAAGTTCGAAGGGAAAACTACGAAATTCACGCGAATGGATTTATATCATACTGTCACAATAAACTACATTTCATTTTTTATAACGGGCAAGCCATATTCAACCTAAGGATGGTAAAGCAAGGTAGCTCGCCGTCCGATCAGAGACCAGGCCCGAGTCAACGGCGCGTCGTTCCGCGTGCGCCTCAAAGAGATGAGTCAGCAGTATTGGTGGGTTCCAATACGGGGTCGAAGTCGACCGGGGTTGCGGGATGTTCGAAAGAGTTACTGTGACCACGGAACGTAAAGGGCAAGGACGGAAAACGGATGGGTTTTAGTCAGTAAAAGTCTGACACGCCCTCCCGTTTCACCCAGAACGGGAGAAGTCATTGAATGATTTCCCAACCTTTAAGAAAAAGGGTGGTTAAGCAAAGATGAGGTCAACGACATCCACCTTGTTATTTCTGAAGCTTCTATCTAAATTACTAAACTTTTCCTTCTAACACTGAAGTAAAACTTAAGTTATTTTAGACACCTACTGTTTATTCAATCTAAAAATTCTATGCTACTGAGCTTACGCATATCAACAGTCTGACAAACACATTTAAACGTATTTAATATCTTACCATAACTATTTCATGATAATCGTCACCAGTCTTACCAAATGCAGCTGAATACCAGTATTTTATATGGAGCGAAAACCTGTCTGACCTCCATAACCCAGTGTCTGGGTATATCAAGATAATCTGGCCTCTAAATTAAAGGTACTATTTTCCTTCACGGGCACAAATTATGAAATTAGTGAGATTAACAAAAACAATCTTGAAAATTTTGATTGCTACGATTACCTAAGGGAAAATTCAAATTGGACGTTCGTGTTTCACTAGAAAGTCTTACCTAGATTACTGACTCTATTATCTATTTAAATTGAATTAACGCAAGGTGGAACCCTTTTGACCCTCATCAGAAATAAGAAACAGGGTCATAGGTGAATGGAAGGCTGGATCTGTCGAAGCTTATAGCCAAAACTAGCGATCCCCATCTAGCTTCGCAAACGTGCTTATAATTTTTTATTATGATTTTGATTATTCGAAATCAGCCAAATCGGACAAGATCTTCTCAAGTGATGATCCTCCATTAAAGCGGCAATTGATTTTTATTTATAGAACTAGCTGCGCCCCGCGGTGTTACCAGCAGTTCAAATTCACATTAATCAAACGCACGAAGTTGAAATATTGCTTTAGTTTTCTTAAATTTTGTAGTGTGGTTTTTTAGTGTGTAGGAACGCTTTCGTTTAAAAAAAATGTTCCGCGCAACTTTCTTAGTTTTTTCTTTCATTAGAACCTTCTCCATGCAATAATAAATACAACAAAAAAACAATTAGTTAAATTGGTCAAGCCGTTCACGCGAGATGCCGTGACCAAGGGAAATAGGGATTCATTTTATAAATATATACTTAGATAGAGAAATATAATATTTTCTATGTTACGGTACTAGGAATAATTTGTACAAGCTGAAGTAGCAGTGAGAGCATATCTATCGAAGGTCATAAGGCCGTTGGAACAGCTAAGTCGTCTAATGGAGGGCGCGATTGCGCAAGCGCAGCGTAAGTCAGCAGCCCCCAACAAGATGGCCTGATGACTTAAAAAAGGAGGTTGAGTGATGCAGATAACCGGCACCTCGATAGCGGAACCCACTTTCTATTATAGTCCGAAGTATTTTGACGAAAATTCCTATTACATTGTATGTACACTCACAACGTAAAAAATGCAATATATGTTGTTGAATTTTATTGTCAAAATGAAAGGCATTGCCAAGGATTATGCAATTACCCAGCTGGTTGCGGTGCAAATTGCAAGAGCACACAAATGAGACATGTAGCAGTTTATTGCGATAGGATGTGTTGATAGAATATTCACAGTTAAAAAAAAAATTATGCCCCATGATCTCATAAGATCAGATAAAATCTCCTGTATCATGGGTGCGTTTCCAAACATTTAAGCTTACATACATAAACAGCGAGACTCGGAAAGCCTACCTGTAGGCCACACAAATATTTGTTCCGTGCGGGAATCGAACTCGAATAGGGTAGTTTCCTTAAAAAATCTGATTGGTCCGAAAGTTGGATTACTCAAAAATACTGGACACGTATTTTTTCTTTTGTCACGTAAACCAAAAATGACGACGATTTAGTGCGTTGAAATTGCGCGTGACGTCACGCCGTGCTACACTTTTAACGAAAAGTGTAGCACGGCGTGACGTCACAAGCCCCTTCTCCTGAACTTTGATGTGCCATATCATTGTCACTTTTGATTGAATTAAGTAAGCAAAAAATACGTGTCCAATATTTCTTGGTAGTCTTATTGACGGACTAAATAGACTTAATATATTTTTACCAAGGAAACATCCCTATTATAGATTGTAGTGGGCAGACAAAATCATGTCGTGCTACGCTTTGCAGTCACTGCACTGGCTACCAGCAGCGGGCCGAACACGGCTACTGTGACATGGCTTGAGTCACACATTTTATCACAGTTTGGGCGATAAAACCGTAGCATACCACCGCAATCATTTCTTGTCACAAACGTCTTGTACGTCCGTGCTTGCCAGCTGGTCTTAAGCCGTTGTGCCGTCGACGGAAGTTCATTTACACAATAAAGCCAGTAAACACAAGTCACACTCATTTACTACTAAACGCTAATATTCACGCCTTTCTTTTAAGAGACTTTAAAAATAGATATGCATATGATAATGCAACAACTCTTATGATTAGCATGAATGGGGTAGGCTGGTTATATGGGAACCTTAAGTTTCTGAGAAAACGGATTTCTTTTTTTTTCTTTTTAAAAGAAAACTTTGCCCCACACTAGGAATTTTTCCTGTGTCGTGGGTTCGTTTACAAAAATTAAAAGACACATACACGAATAGCCATACCCGGAACAACTTCCTGTAGGCCATACAAATATTTGTTTCGTGCGGGAATCGAACCCGCGACACGCAGCTCAGCAGTTGATCGCTCAGCTACTGCGCCAACCGTGCCGTCAAACACGTCGTGCAATTACCGACAATTTTTTGTGTCCCCCCCCCCCCCCTCAATCAATATACTTTTAGTTTTTGTTTTGTCTTCACTTACATATTAAAGCAAAATATCTACTAACACTTTCAATATAAATTCTTGGTACTAATTATGTTATTAATCTACTTATGCACGTACATATGTCTTTTATGGCAATTAAACGTACCAGGTACCTGGATAAATATGTATGGATCAGAATGTTGGGCCGCAAAAGGCATGAATGAAAGGCAGTTAGGCACATGCAGCTGAGATGAGAATGCTGAGGGGGATGTGTGGTGTTACGCGAATGGATAGAATAAGAAATGAGTATGTAAGAGGAAGTATGAAAGTGGCGCCTGTGACCGAGAAGTTGTGTGGAAATCGGTTGTCATGGTATGGGCATGTGATGCGAAGGAATGAGGACCATGTTGTGAGGAAAGTTTTGAGTATGAAGGTGCAGGGTTACATGAGTAGAGGAAGACCAAAGAAAAGATGGATGGATTGTGTGAAAGATGATATGGCAAGAAAAGAGGTGACCCTTGAGACGACGGCAAATAGAGATGTATGGAAGAAGAAAACATGCTGCGCCGACCCCAAATAAATTGGGATAAGGGCAGGAGGATGATGAGGTACCTGCATAAAAAAAAGTACCAGCCTATTACTGTCCCACTGCAGGGCAAAGGCCTCTTCTCATACAGAGAAGGCAGGAGCATTAATCACCACGCTTGCTCAAGACGGGTTGGCGATTTCAGACTTATATTAATTATATACCTAAGTCCAGGTTTCATCACGATGTTTTCCTTCACCGATACAATTTGACCGAAACAAATTGTAGTAATAATAATAATAATAATAATAGTTGGAGGTGCCTGGATGATCATTGTTTAATACGAAGTATTCTTTTCCGTTTTTGGAGCCGTTTCCGTGATTGAGATCATATAAATAGATACATATATATATATACAATAATTGCTCGTTTAAAGGTATTCGATTAACTTATTTAGTATCCATGGAGGTTTGTTAGCTCTACAGTACAGCTACTGATATGTTAAAATAAAAATCTTCGGGGCAAATAAACGAAATAACCAAATTATGTCTGTAGTAAATGGAAAACAGACCGATCTTCTTTCATAGCATATTGAGTAACAGACACTCTAATTGGTAGCCTATTAATAGTAGGAGCTACGCTAAAGTTCCTAAAAAGGTCTCGGAATTCCCCAGCAATTAGCTTTTCGTTCAGAGAAGCATCATTGACGACCGATGTGGCGCGGCGGGCGAAGGTCCGCCTGCGACGCAAGAGGTTGCGGGTTCGATTCCCGCCTTGGGACAAATGTTTGTACGATCTACAAATATTTGTTCCGGGTGTTCTGGGTATTTTCTATATATATAATAAAAATATCTATCTATGTAATGTACTGTATTAAGTATATCAGTCATCTAGTACCCATAACACAAGCTCTGCTTAGCTTGGGGCTAGATGATGCTGTGTGGATTGTCCAGCAATATTTATATTTATTTATTATAAATTAAATAAAAAAATTAAAAAAATTAAAATCATACGTACATAGTTGCGTAATAGGTACTTCATTTTTCTATGGATAGCAAAGTAATGCCTCTAGTATTGCTCAACTTCAAGTATTTAAATACCAACCAATTATTCGAAACCGCAAATGGAGATGGATTAAAATAAAGATCATAATTGCATAACAACCAGTAATATCTTGAATTAAAAAGGCTCCTAACCGCAGAAGTTTTTACTTTCGTTTAGTTAGAACGACATGATAATATTAACGGTTTCAACTTTTTTTAAACGAAGCTTAGTTTTTTTTTGGGAATATTATGTAACATTGGAGTAACTTATAAATACTAACTATAACGTCTGTTATTGTAACATCTAAGGTCATCAGACAACTTAAGGCTAGAGTAGAGATGATTACGCATACATGTAACTTCGATAAATTATTTTAATCTCAACCTTATTCGCACTGACAAAAAGCAACTAAGTAACCTCTTGGTACACCAAGTGGATACACTCTCAAAACGTGCACAGTAGCATAGGGAATTAATATAAAATTAGACACATATTTGTCAAAACCCTTTTATAAGTAACGCCACCCTGAAATGCAACGACAAATTGGGATTTTTTTAAACTTTGGAATAAGGCCTCTGAGTGACTGACTTACAATCAGATACGAACATCTAAATGAAGCCATTTAAACTCCGAACGACCTATAACCAACCAGTGAAATCGCAAGCACTGACGTAACAACACCAAAAAAAAAACATAACTTGACAAGTAGGCCAGCATCGCTCCACATGACACTGAACAAAAGGCAAAGGCGAGTGAAAGAAGGCCGAGAGGCAAAGGCATCGACACACAGAGCCAATTCGGAACATGTTCGGAAGTATGACAGTGATGTAATCAAAACTGTTACGTGGTGTTATGCAATGAGCGAGGTTTGAAAATGGAATGAGTCGCTGATAAACGTTATTTTCTTGTTTATTTTTAAATTTGGAATTTATAATGTTTGATCATTGTGTTTGCCATGTGTGAAATGTATTGACTCACAAAAATATATTGCCTTTGAAAGAATTACAGAAGAAGTGTCAAAACTTAGAACTCGGAAATGAGATAGCTAACAGAATCTTGTATTTTCAGGTATTTGGCCGCATTGGTCGATCTTCAAGGTATGGAGCAGTATGGGTAAACAACCATTACGTATCGAACCCTCTCCGTGCCTCTGAAAGCACGTTAAGGCGTTGAAACAGGCAGTCATACAAGTCTGGTCATGAGTCAGAAGCCCGAAAGTCGGAGAACCAGTCTTACCAGAGGGTAAAGTGCTACCTCGTAACTGCGCTGTGCAGGTGAGATAAAAAGAGTCGCTCCATGTTAAATACTGGTATTCAGCTGCATCTGGTCAGACCGGAAGCGAAACCCAATATAGTTAAGGTAAACGGCTAGGCAGATAATGAACACTATTTCTAGGTTTTTTTTTCCCCCAATTTGTATTTCAGAGGTTCTATCAAAATATCCAAATTAAAATCTAAACTCTTTTAAAAGTGATTTCAAGAAATAAGGTCGGTCAGTCAGTCATTAAAATACCTGGTACACTGGTGGATACCCTTTTTTTACCTTCAAAACACCCAGGATTCGGGGCTAAGACCGGGTAGTATGGGATTCTTAACCCATTAAAACCGGCGTGGTGATCACCATCAGCACGCGGAAAGAGATACCGTGTCTTCTTATAAGATCCAGTGCCCCCTTATGTGCAACGCCTCTCAGGAAACATCCCTGGGACCTGGTGGATACCTCCCACATTTTTTTACGACACCAAAGAAAAAAGTACAAACCTGTCGGGTAACCTTAGTTGGCCTACTTTCCGAAGTTCATCTCGAAGTACCCACTCGAAGTATATTGCCACGATCGATGTCAAGCGTTCACTTCCCAGTGCAACGCAATTGGTTATAAATCGCAAGATACCTTGCGCAATGGCAGCTTTCACTAGCGCTCGCAGAGCGACGCCGCTTGTCAAATAATAGAAATTGTAGCGTGCAAAATGTTACGAGATTAGACTGAAATTGGGTAGATAATGTATTGTCTTATTTTTTCAAGGAGATTGTTTTGGTCTTGTAGGCTGGGCGGCTGATGATGGTTTGCTAAGCACATCGAGTTAAAGGAAAAAATGCCTTCCACAAATTGATTGCAATCAGGCTTTGAATCAGTTTGATCAATTAAATAAGACAGTCCCCAAAAACCCTCACCACTTCTTTTTTATTCAATAAACCCCCTTGAAACACTGTCTGTCTGGATAAGTTAGAGAACTTGAATTTATACAAAATAATGCAAATTAATTATGAAGTCTAGAATAATAAAAGTTACTAGGATACCTACTATGGTATATAAATATTCAATCACACATGTCATATCAGTTTGTCATAAGTTTTGCTCCTACCAAAAATAGGTCAGTTACACTTCGGATCAAAATTATACCTCATAATTATTTATTAAAGAGTTTTATTCAATAACCTTATAAGAAAAAAAATAAGAAATAAAGAAATTTTGTTACTACCAAAATATTACAAAAATTACTTTATATTATACCTATGGGGGCTATTGGCCATAGCCCCCATAGGTACAAGGCAAACCTGTATCTTGGATAAAAATAAATTTTCGGTGACAAGAAAAGTAAATTAAAACAGGCCAAAATGACTGCAAAATGTATATCACATAAAAAGCCTCCAAGGCAGTCCATGGGCGTGCCCGCTGACATGTGCAATGCTGGATTATATCCATAGGACAGTGACTAAAGTCACTAATCATAAACTAGTGATAAACTAGGACCATCGAAGTTAAGACAATAAACATTTAATTGATATAGCAATAATAAAAACCATCTTTATCAGCCGTCATTTGCATGGAATCGGGGTATAAACCAAAATTGCAAATATTAATTTGATTTTAGAAAAGGCATGAAATTGAGTTTTTATGTTGCACGACATGATATTCTCGAGGGTCTTCATGAGGCAACACAACATTTCATATATAGAAATTGATAACGACGCACGACGATAGATACCACTCATACAAATTCATTTTCGGTTGATATTCAGTACAATAATAATTTGTATATAGATATATATAATATAATAATTCATTTGTAGAATTGGCAGTCGTTACGGGTAGTCCGATGCCTGCAAGTCTGACAACCAGTCTTACCAATGGGTATCGTGTTGCCCAGTAAACTGGGCTGTGGAGGTCAGATAGGCAGTCGTTCCATGTAAAATACTGGTATTCAGCTGCATCCGGTTAGACTGGAAGCCGACCCTAACATAGTTGGCAAAATGGTTAGGCAGATGATTCACTACACTAATGACCCGTAATAAAAAACAGATTAATTGTACGAATACAAGATTTGATTGAGATTCCTTCTAATTTTGGATTTATTGAAAGAAAGAAATTTTTAATACACAAATCGGGCTTCACGACGTTTCGATTTGTGTGGGTGAGATTATTTCTATCTTAATCTCGGGCTTTGCCTTAAGAGAGCGTACCTCACTTAAGGCAAAGCCCAAAGTATATTCACTTTTTAACGCAGCCCAAAAAACAAAGTCATTAAGATGTAAAATAACTGCATTAATAGAGTCGTTAGTTGTCCAAAGTAGAAAAAACATTTATCAACTGTCTCAAAAATAGCGCCCTTATTCATCAAACCATTAAATTCTCATTAAAAAAAAACTCGCGGGCGTTACGTAAAGATATTTCAAAGGGAAATTATTACCATGTAATGTGTATGATTACAAACGGTGAACAGTGTAGAAAAGTACCGCCATTAGTGTAATAGACGCGTGATGCGTCACTCTCACTTTGTATTAAGTGATCTTTTATTTATCAAAACATACTTAGGGTACAGTTTCACTATGATTAAGGGGCAATTGTAGAATAATGATTGTTGAGTAACAAGTGAAGTGAGACAACTGGCTGTCAATTGTTTTGGATTTAATCACTACTGTGCGATCTGGTGGACTGACGTCTTCAGAAGGCACATTTCCGTCATTTGACGACTGATTTGTGATGGCCGGCTAAGGTCCGCCCGCAACGCAGGAGGTTGCGGTTTCGATTCCCGCCCTGGGAAATGTTTGTACGATCTACAAAAAATTGTTCCGGGTATTCTAGGTATTTGCTATGTATAATAAAAAATATCTATCTATGTAATGTATTGTATTAAGTATATCAGTCATCTAGTACCCATAACACAAGCTCTGCTTAGCTTGGGGCTAGATTATGTTGTGTGGATTGTCCAGCATTATTTATTTTATATATTATTTATTAATATCATTCAGAATCAAGTCGCAATCAAATCTGTAACAATGAATGTCAACTACATGTCAAAAATGTACGTATCTTTGACAGATTGATACTGAGATTATAATGTGAATGTTTTTATAAATAAGGGAATTGGTTAGATTTTAAACTTAAAACTTCGTAGCTTCATAAGAATGGCTAAAAAGATTGAAGGTAAAATATACATTGACATTTGATGAAAATTAGGTACATGAAATTAGTAAAGTATTATTAGTAGTACTGTGTTCCGCGGTTTCACCTGCTCTTAAGGGTAAAAGAGTGATGTTAAATAGTCTTTAAACTTCTTCAAAATTGGGCTATCGCATGCAAAAATATCATTAAATATGGACAGACTCCAAAAGCTGGCTGAACAAACAGCCATGCGGACGATGTCGCTGGCGATGTACTAATTACAAAAACTAGAGAAACGTCGAAGAGTTAGAGCCCAATTACGCGCGTAATCTCAAATAGGTATATATATTGCAGTAATAGATCAAATACTTTCTTTACTGTGTCATCATATCAGCTGACATGGGCCTTCTAATGACTCCTACATTAGATGGTAATTATACTCTATTCGTTTTGATAAGATTGATTTGACAGCATGCTTAGCTCGTTTAAGAGATGTGGCTTAACAGACGTCAAAAGTAAAGTTAATTTGATAAGATAAATTATTACTATCGGTTATAGGCAACCAACCTGCGCTTTGATATATATGGCTAATCGGTTATCTTTATAATAGGTTATTTTATTTAACGACCTATGTGGCGCAGCGGGTGAAGGTCCGCCTGCGACGCAGGAGGTTGCGGGTTCGATTCCCGCCTTGGGACAAATGTTTGTACGATCTACAGATATTTGTACCGGGTGTTCTGGGTATTTGCTATGTATAATAAAAATATATATGTATGTAATGTATTGTATTAAGTATATCAGTCATCTAGTACCCATAACACAAGCTCTGCTTAGCTTGGGGCTAGACGATGCTGTGTGGATTGTCCAGCATTATTTATTTATTTATTTATTATAATTCCAACAAGCACATCGCCCGCGACTTCGTCCGCGTGAATTTCGCACTTTACCCTTCGAATTTTAACATCCCCGCCACCCTCGTTCAAGCATAGTTTTGAAAAATAATAATCGCCTATAGCACTCAGGAATAATGTAGCTTTCTAACAGTGAAAACATTTTTAGAATTAGATCATTAGTTCTGGAGACTACACCCTACATACAAACTTATAAACAATTAGTATAGATAGCATATGTAGATGACAGAATAAACAGGACCGGAACGCACGTTAAGGGGTTGGTCTCGGCTGTGAGACGAAGATCTTTGGCAGTAGTTAGGAACAGTCAGATGTCCGAAAGTCGGGCAAACAGTCTTACCAATGGGTGTAGTGTTACCCCGCATCTGGATTACGGAGATCAGATAGGTAAAGATACTGGTATTCAGCTGCAACCGTTAGACTGAAAGCCGACCCCAACTTGGTAGAGAAAAAGCTAGGCAGATGATGAGAATGGATACAATGGACGGTTGTTTCTGTCTGATGTTTAGTTTTTTCAAATACGAGTTGTGCGTTATTAGGAGGAGGAGGACACATTAATTAAGAGGGTTTCGTCACTACAGCCAGTGTTATTCAAATATTCTTACGTTGTTTGCAAACAACGCCATTTTATGTTGTAGACTAAGTATGTTGATGAAAAAGATTAAAAAAAAATACTAAATTGCAATAATTTTATATTTTATTACATCAATAACATAAGTATCTCTCGACTTTATATTCATTGGAAACGAAACTATTTTGTGAGAATTGTGGCAGCTATAACTATGTCCCAATTCTCACGAAATAGCCTATCTATAATAGTAGATATCACTATGTCACTTACAAGAATGGGTAAGTATATCGCTTGCCGATCACAGGCTTTAAAATAATTTCTATTTTATTACACACCTACTCAGTTATAAAGATTTTACTGTCCGTCGTAAAACATATGTGACGGAAATCAAAACACGATGGGAGTTCCCAATGTCGCCTTGTCGGAAAAAGGTACTTAATCATCTAATTTGCATATGTACATGCAAGTCAATATAATTAATTGATAATACAGATACTTAGCACTGTAATAAAAGGGAAAAATGTGAAAAGAAAAATGTGTTTCCTGTGTTCTTTGAGACAAAGATATACGATATGTGACGAACGAGGTTGTTGTGTCAACTCTCTTTTACAAAGGTCGACTTTATTGTTATTATAATTCAACTATAATAAATCTGTTACGACTGTTGGGCTGTAAATTGATTCAAAGAGATAATAGCGGCAGTTCCTACCTAACCTTTTTTGTAAAGGAAGCTAAGGCTGAGATTCAGAGTCATCAGTAAGACGTGCATAAAATAGGTCTTAGCGAAGTAACTCTGAAGGAGAAAGAGCAGTAAAGCGCCGTCATCTAGTCGCCACGATCGGTCATCGGTGCTACGGACGGATCAATGATTCGCACTTCCAGTCGTGGTTCAGTCCAAGATCGGGAACTCGGGAGCGAGAGCGCGCGGAATCGCTTCGCCTCCTTATGCGAGGAAGTGATGATCGCAAAGGGCGCGAGAAGACACAACCTCCCTCCGAATTCCCAGCCCTAGGCCTAATAAGGCGCACGATGATGGTGTGCGGAGTACATCCCGAAGGACACAGGCCCGAGACGGGACAGCACGTCTCTTAGTAGGAACTGCAGCCGTACGGTGACAGCCACAAAGCGTGACAATATTCGCATGAAAAGCATGCGGACTAATACACAGGCAAGCGAGCGCGACGAAGGACACAAGTTTTAAGCGCCCCGGCCAAAGGCAGTAGAAGAACTACTTGTGGTTTAAGTCCAAAAGAGTCTGACAGACCCCTCCATCCAGCCCAGGGCAGCGCTGAGGATTTCCAGACGCAAAAAATAAGTACTAGATCTTCGCAAAATAATGGCTAAGCGCATTTAAAATTGCGTATACAGAAACGCCAGTCTGGGCTGAATTTAAGTCACTTAGAAAGATCATAATTATGTTTTTTTGGTATTATGGGATCTAATGATACCCCGCACACCTGTTTTTTTTTCTCTGTCTGTCTTCCAATTTTCAGATAAATACCTACCAGTGACATCCGTACAGACAGGACGAAATAATAAGGATTCCGTTTATGCCATATGTCTACAGAATCCTTAAAAATACATTCATACATAAACTCACGCCTTTTACCCACGGAGTAGAGCAGAAACTACAGAACCTACCTTCTACGATCCTTACACACTCCTTTAGCCTCGTTTACGTTTTATACATATACCTAGTACCTACACGCAAACCGGTTGCGAGTATTACTCACCTGACCTTTCTGAAGAATATCAAAAATAAGGACAGAGTTTGTCTTTCTGGGGCGTCTCCGAAAGGCAGTTCCGATCACATCTGCCTAATAAATACTTTTTGGTAGTATAATCCATTTCCATACTAATATTATAAATGGGAAAGTGTGTGTGTCTGTTTGTCCGTCTTTCACGGCAAAACGGTACGACGAATTGACGTGATTTTTTAAGTAGAGATAGTTGAAGGGCTGGTGAGTGACAAAGGCTACTTTTTGTCTCTTTTTAACCCCCCACTTCCTAACGCGAGCGAAGCCTCGGGCAAAAGCTAGTTGTATATATTATATATAAACATTGACGCAACTCGATGATTAGCAGGGCAATACATCAATGGAGACGCTAAAGCCATTAATGTTATGGCACACAATATTGCTTGCCGTCATTGCACTTAATTATCTGTGGATTTAACACTGTCAGGTTACGTTAGGAGATGGAAATGTTGATCTATGAAGGCATATAATCTGCGTAGCACTTTTGAATTACCAACTTTGTTGGAGTCTGATTCCAGTCTAACCAGATGCAGATGTAATTTACATGGAGCGAATACGTTTGATAAGACTATATTCAATATATGCACTGGCATTTGCTTCAGAATGTCGAAATCCCAACCACCCTAGCTTCAGTCTATGACAAAGCTACTGAAAACCGTAACATTATAACCAACTTTAGGCCTGAATCACATTAACACCATCGATTTCCATTTAATTCTATTCAAAAATCTGTTTGTACGAAGACGTATATGGTTCTTTATAAAACATAGTTATGTTGCCTCAAAAATGTCCACTGACGACACTGTGGTGGCGTATGCTAAAGTTGTTTAAAGAAATATTCAGTTTATATGC
Organism: Phlogophora meticulosa; assembly: GCA_905147745.2. Taxonomy (NCBI): domain Eukaryota; kingdom Metazoa; phylum Arthropoda; class Insecta; order Lepidoptera; family Noctuidae; genus Phlogophora; species Phlogophora meticulosa. Next base: position 11,157,582 of record LR990537.1, on the reverse strand, counting down.
GGCTCTTAAATGACGCCCTGGTTTGAGGTTAATCAAGGTGCTACTTTTGACACCAAACCGGTACCTATTATGACAAGCTATGCAATATTAAGTTACGTCAGACCGAGAGAAGAATATGGTCAGCAAAGTAACTGCAGTAAGTTGCCAGTTTAATTTATTGGCGATATTAAAACGTAATTATTTAATTAATGACTTAATATCAATGGTAAGTACTTACCCAGTTCACTGACTGGACAGGTTCTTTTAAATACGTGTGATTCTTTCCTCAAAAAAAAAACCATCTCAGACACTAATATCAGACACATAAATACAATTGTAGTATAATAAGTGAATGAATGGGAATATAAAATACTTAATACAATATAAAATATTTCAAGTACAAGACAAATTAATAAAGCGCTCTTCCTCTCTCTACTTATTTATCCATGATTCCTATTAATATTTCAATTATATATTTTACCACCTGTAAGTGTACATCATGGATAGCAAAAAATGATTTGATTTAATCTGTATGGTCGTAAAATCGATCACATGAGGTATAGAGTTCCAGGATAACTGGATTTTAAAAGAGACGGTTAACTATTTTCTTCTTCGTTTTCATTTATGATTCCTAGGAATTATAGCACTCCCATGCCTAGCCCTTCGGGGGTTAAAGGCGTGATGTTAGGTTTTTTAATTTATATATAAGTGTCTTTCAACACATTAAGTGCCAGACTACGAGTTGACTCGTGTTACGGCGAATGTGTAGTGGCAGTCCGGGAAATTAATATTTTCTTAGTTTTTTTTTAAATTTGCAGCTTAACATTACTTTTGAAAAAACGCATGATTCCGTGGGACAATTCCACGGCTAGAAGCTAGTACCTATATGATTTGAATAGTTTCAAAAGGCGGGAATCTATATAGGTAAGTTGAAACATTTTGAAAAAAAAAAACAAAATAAAAGATGGCGGAGTATAAGAATGACAGATAACCAGATCTAACCCAACAATACACGTATATTTTCAACTAAATTACGCCGGTTTTGATAACAAGATATAATCTAAAAAACACGCCGATATCGAAATTATCTGAAATCATACCAATAACTAATAGTACTACCGAACTTATAGGACGTACCTGAGTCAGTCCAAGCCTATAGCTCGTGACGTCCAGGTCCAGCGTCAGGAGCATGTCGTCCACGATCTGTCGGTCGGACAGTGCGGGCTGCTGGATCGTGTCGGAGTCTTCGCTTTCCGATGTGGCCAGGAGGCGGTACCTGTGTACGAAAATATGGCATTAATGTTTGCGGTGTGGTGACCTCTATACCGCCACGTACGAACTAAAGTGACGTATCCTAGATCGCGATATCAAATATATCCGCGCCTTAAAGCAACAGATAATACAAGATCTCGACGGCCACCGTCGGGCAGTAATCCACCAGAGGCAACACCCGTCTGGAGTCTTGCTCTTCACACTGATTTTAATCACGATCTAAAGCCAATATGATTCCAATGTTAAATTTGCAGTCACGTGATTTGGCGAAATACACAGCTGTCAAATTAAACTCAAGATTAACGGTTAGCGCCAAGCCCGATCACAAATTTGGCGCTAGCGTCAAACTCAAGAGTACGAACCATCTAAATTCCAATGTCGATCGATCAGAATTAAAATCAAATAAGTAAAGCAAGAAAGAGTAAGTGCGCTGGTCGGAGGTCGCCTTTTTCAATTGATAATCCTCCAACCAGCGGTTTAATAATGTATAGCATTGTTCATGGAGGCTACTCACCCTCCATCGACTCAGGACTCCCCGAGCTTTGTTTAATAAAACTGACATGCGACATTTGTCAAAAAAATCAATACAAAAAAAAAACAAATTAATTCAGAAAATAATTTATGAAAATATCTAACACAATTATAGGACTGTCGCTTGTCATCTAGCACCTGTAGGTTTTACTAAAATACCGTTAACGGTAAAGGTTTCAGTACCGTAATGTTTTCGTTTTACAGTGGCTAATTTACCGACACGGATCTTGAGCGCTGACCTTGAATTGCGCAGTAGTCGACTTTAAAATTATCCCCACTACTATGTCCAGCATTCAAGATCCCGGTGCCTGTACCAATAGTCTAATGTAGTGTAAATTAGTCTTACCTGCGAGCAAACTCGGAGAGCGGCATGTGTTCTGGGAAGCCCTGCTTATACAATCTCGCCGCATCCAATAATTGGAAACCACGGAACTGAGAACAAACACAAAAATTAGCTACACACTCTTTCACGCAAATCTTAACTAGCTTTGGTTGAAAAATGACAAGTCTGTCTGCTGTGTGAATATGAAGAATAGTGTCCATTATCTTGAAATAAATTTTCATAATGGACGACGATTATAACGTAACTCACAATACCTATATTTACCAAATAATTGTTTGATTTTGAATGGGATGTTTACGTTCAAACTGTATTTTTATAACACGCCAGAAACTAGACAAATATCAATAGTAGTTCGCATGGATTTCGTACGTTTCCCTTTAAACTTTAACAATCCCTCCATCGCCTTTAAAGAGTCGTTTTGGAAACAAAGTATACCTGTGTTCCTCGCTATTAATGTAACTTTCTATAGGTGAATGAATTTTTAAAATTGGTTACGTAGTTTTCGACATTTTCCATTACAAACAAAAATATGAAAATAATACGTAAACGAAGCAAAAAGAGTATGTAAGAACCGTAGAAGGTGGCGTTCAGTAGTTTCTGCCTACCCCCATGGGAAAAAGGCGTGACTTTATACATGTAAACAAATATTTCCTCTTTAAAATACTGGTTTAGATTAGGCCAAGGGCGCACTACGAATTTTTAATCTCTGCGGATAATAATTGCCAATACTGAAATGAAATCGTTTGCGATCACATGCTTTGATTTCGTAACCAAACAGCACCTGTATTCCACAAAAGGTAGTCCACTCACATTTCGCGAGATATATTTAAGTTCCTTGTAATAGGGGCACGCCTATTGCCAGTAAGCACAAATCCATACTCAGGGCTGCTACTGAGGAACTCCAGATAAAAAACTCAATAACACGTGTCCAACTGGAGAATCAAAGATCGTAGCGCTTACTTGTTGAATTTGTTCCGTATTTACAAAATAACAACGAATAAATTTCGTGTAGATTTAGCGTACAGGACTATTTTGTCCAGTAAGTGGGCTCCGTTAGTTACCTGTGAGCGTAACAGCGGCACGTTGACGTCGTCGGCGACGTCGGTGTGCTGGTTGGCGAGCAGGCAGCACACGAAGTGCACGCCGGCCGTGCCGCAGCGTCGCAGCGTGTCCACGATGCCGTCCGCTACGAACTTAGCTTGTAGTGCTGTTGAGCGACGCTTCATGCCAGCTGTGCCTACAGTCAAAACTTATTTAGTTGAGTATCTATTAAAATAGTCTTAATACACCCGAAAATTTGTGATTTAGAGAAAGTCTTAGCATTGTACAGAATTAATCAAATTAATAAATGTAAACGACCAACTATTACAACTAAGCGATCAACTATTCTTGTCTTCTAAATAGTCGTTGATCAAATAATATGCTCTAGAACAAAGGTTTGATTTAACTTTAGTTTCAACACGTTGAACGCCAAATGACCGACACACAATCATTTTTTTATTGTGTCTCCTTGTTTGGCAGTTAAGGTGTTAAACGCGTTTAAAGGTAAATCCAGCAATTAATGTGGTAGTATGTTATAAAAGCGGATACCGAGCCCCACAAATTAGCTCTGGACCTTATGAAGAAGGTGGACAGGAGCCACCATAGCTGCGGGCGGGGTACCATTCTTATACTTATATATTATTTACATATTTTTTTAAAATTAGTTTTTCATTATCAATCAATGTTTCCTCTATATAATATTATGTAGTTAAGATAAAATAATACTGAATATAAGGTATTCTATACATAGTAAGACGATTAAATAAGATTTGCGATGCTTTTAGTATGAATTAAAGACCAAGAAATACTCTTTTGATTGCTGGATTGTTAAACGTAGGTTTTAGTTAGTAATAAGTAAAAGTACAATGGTGGTCATGTTAAGGGTGTTAAGGTGTATCTATTTATCTGTAATGCCAATAAACGCATTTATGTTAGTTAGTTTGTTCGTTACCGGAGGTGAGCGTGCGGCGGATGGAGCTGGCGCGGCGCAGCGTGGCCGCCCCCCCCGCGCCCCCCCACGCGCCGGCGCCGCTCGCGCCGCGCGCCCACGACGACAGGCGCCCGATGTCCTCGCTGGGGGGAGGGACACTACTCAATTATCTATATGTCGTGGATTGATGGCGCTACCGTACAACATACAGCGCCATCTATTGGCTCAATTTGTAAACTAAACATCACGTGATCGGAAACGTAAGGGGATACAGCAAGGCTGGCGGAGAGACCGAGTGTTAGCTCGGTCTAGTGCGGACAGTCCTGGCAGAAGCTTAGTACCAACGCACGTGTTTGTTTCTTGTGAACCGTTACATTAAATAAAATCAGTTAACATTGAATTATCTTCCATTCGAGTGTCGACGTGTATTTGAAACCATGTCGGATCGTGAAGAAGACCCGATGCTTCGCACCCCGGCCGCCCAGGACGCGACATATAGGGTTGGATTCCCCGGATCGGGTAGTGTTGTCCCACAAACCAGCGTCAGATAGCACCTGTCTTGCATTACCGCTTAAGGAAGAACAAGTCGCGGCTCATTCATAGGAAAACTAGCACTTAAAAAATTGGAAGAAAGGGTTTTATGAAAAATCAAGGGCATCAATCAATTCCAATTAAGTTCCAGTTCCAGTAATCAAGTTATTGGCTCATCAGTAGTTGAGCTTTGTAGGTTAGAGACTTGCCTTTTTGAGATTTTCCACAACTTTTAGTTAATTACGTTATTAAAAATTAGCAAAAAAATCTTTGTTGGCTCATAAGTTTCTAATGGCTTTTTATTTTACGTTTCTGTTTCCGTACTGACAAAATTAATGATGAGCAATAACGATATCATGTTTAACTTTGGATATGAAATGTCAAACTGTGGATTAAAACTCTCCCAAAATTTGTATGGAAAAAATATTGAATGGTTTCACCTTAAATGGACTTTTTGGCGCAGCCATGAGACAACAATATTTATTTTAAGTTGTTATTTTGTTGGCAATAAACGACTTTTTCTTTCCTTCTTTCTTTGTTGGATTTGTCCATCTAGAATTTCTCTGTAGCATCCCAGAGTTTGGATAAGAGCCCGGTTGATGGCTATAGAGTCGCCCTCTATTCCTTGGGACTTAAACATGACTGGCGAATACTATAGGTTCACCGCTGCCTAATCCATTCTAGAATACAAGGCGCATATGTAATCATATTGAGACTAGCCATAGAAAAATTACCAGTAATTATTGCGTATCGTTCCAGAGACCAGAAGGTCGACTGCACGTCGGAACAAAAAAATATGAACTGCGAAAACCACTCTTAATGCTACGAAATAAAGACTACGTCAGAGCCGAATATATCGACACGGGCGTAGGATGGACTGTAAGTAGAGCTTAGCTATGTAGGTTACCAGCCTGTTACAGTCCCACTGGAGGGCAAAGGCCTCTTCTCATACAGAGATATCCCACTGGGCCATCATGACATTACTGACATGATGGCCCAGTAGTTTAGGCCTCGCCTCTTGTACACGAGGTTGTGAGTTCGAACCTGGGCTAGTACCAGTGTGAGCTTTTCAATTCATATGTACTTTTTAAGTTTATCTTTGACATCACTGACATAGGTGAAGGAAAACATCGTGAGGAAACCTGGACTTATATAATTAATATAAGTCTGAAATCGCCAACCCGTCTTGAGCAAGCGTGGTGATTAATGCTCGTGCCTTCTCTGTATGAGAAGAGGCCGTTGCCCTGCAGTGGGAGAGTAATAGGTTGGTACTTTTTACTTAGGTAGGTTAGCGGTTCGAATATATTGAGTAACACATACTTTTGGCTTTCTTGCAGCAACGTTAAAGACTTCTTGGTAACAGGGTTTTCACGACTCGCCTTCACCCAGCCAGTCACGTCGTACAGAACTGGGTTGGTGCCCTGGAACAATATTAAACACGTTAGAAACCTTGATGACATTTAAAAATACACTCACATGTTTGAAAGATCATCACTTAAGAACGGCACGACCTATAGCTGATTATTTTTGTGTTTTTTTAACACCTTAACTGCCAGAAAACGAGACACAGTAGAAAATGTTTTGTCTGTCTGTCACTTGGCGTTTAATGCGTTAAGTAATTGTCAGGACAAGGTTTATATGAAAGTTTTTTTTTTTAATGTACCGGAATTGACAGAAATTTGGATGGCATTCCTTTTAGCAATAACATAAGTTTGCGCCTGTATGGAGCCGTGGACGGAGAGGGGGTAAAATTAAGTCGCTTTTCGTATTTGTCTGCGTAACCGCGAGGGATATATTTTAACGTAAATAGAACCGTATAGTTATCCAAATAGAGTTCAATCTCACCTGTAAATGCTGCAGCACGAACTGCCTGGCATGAGGCGCCTTCTTGATGAGGTAGTGCGTGTGATTGGGCGCGCCGTAGTGCGTCATCACTCGCTCCAGGAACGTGTCGTCTGAGGAGCCGGGGTACATGGACTCTTCGTCTAGAAGCCTGTGGGAATTAATTGAAGTTTAGCACGGGAATCATTGACTTAATTGCATTTTTGTTAATAAGCCTTTTCCCAACTATATTGGGGTCGGCTTCCAGTCCAATGTACCAATGTCCAATACTGTACGCTGTGTGTATGTTATGTGTGTGTGTGTTACACTATATCTTAATGTAAGACTGTCAATTGTCTAATAATGTCGAGACTGACTGCTCAGTATGCTTTCCAAGCCATGCCGGGGTCTCGGTACGCAGTTGATGCTCACCCAATACTCAATACTCAATACTCAATACTTTATTGCATTCCACATGTAGTACTTAGGTGGTAAAACTTAAAATTAGATCACATGGACCCTGTCGGGCACAGCAAATAAGTGAGTTAGGAGAGAGGAAGCACTTGTAATTTATAATTATTATACAGTAGGTAGGTAATTTCTAAGATAAACTAATAGTAGGTATTTATAATATAGAATATAAATAGGTATCTATTCTCTTGTAATAATGAATAAATATAATATAAATATTTAATTTCGACTACTAAAATGATGACTTGATATGTATATCACTTAAATATTCATTTAATGAGTAGTAGCTTTTCTTTAACAAAAAATTTCTTAGTTTTTTTAGAAATGTGTGAGTTTTTTCTTCGTTTTTTATTGATCCGGGTAGTTTATTATATACTTTAATAGACATTACATAGGGACTTTTTGAGTGCATTTTTAGTCGAGAACTTGGTATGTTTAGCCTAGATCGGTGTCTGAGTAGATAGCGCGACTGGATGTCTTCACGTTTTGAGTAGAACTCGTGATGTTTTCGCACAAATTTGCATGTTTCTAAGATATATATACACGGATCACCCATCGAGGGACCGACCTCGACATGCGTAGCTTAATGTTCGAACGACTTGTGAGGCTGTTATTTAGCCACAAGTCTGATAGCTAGTTTCAATAAGTCCATCAACTCGGCCAACCACAGTCCAATGCTAAACATAGATCTCTCCCAAGTTTTTAATCTCAATATAAAGATTGTCTTTTCTGCACAGAAGAGAACCAGCGTCTATATTGTGTAGTTTGGCTGCAACATTGAGACAAGATCAGTAAAGAAGAAAAATTCAACTGTACCGCAGGAATGAATACTGAATGGGTACGGACTGCCGTATCCAAGAATCTTTTAAAAAGGACTTGGCGAATGAACTGAAACTGAATCTAACACTAAATACAATCGTTCTTACCACAGCAATCCCCGTCGGTCACACTCCCGCAGATCTGCTTGAGAGCTGCGTACGATCGTGTTCTGCGGAGCTTTGTCTAACAGCTCCACCATCGGACCAGGGTTCACTGTTTCTGACAACCAATCTGGAAAACATTGAAAACAGTATAAAATATAGACAATTTAAAGTAGTACTAAGTTGCAATGCCTCACTAGTGAAGGCCTCGGCCTATCGTGTATGAGGTTGTGAGATCAAATCCGGGTTTGTAAGTTTATCTTGGATGTCGACATCAGTGAGGGAACCTGGACTTGAAATCGCGAAACCGCCTCGAGCGAGTGTGGTGAGTTATGCTCGTGCCTTCTGCCTATGAGCAGAGGCCTTTTTCCGGCATTGGGACACTAACAGGCTGGTATTATTAAAGAAAATATTTTAAAATGATTTGAGTCAGGATAAATTGAGCTACCTGTTTGATCATCTCAAGAGGAACACCAAGAATTTAATTAATGTTAATAGGTATTAGGTGGGTTATGTTGTTAAATTAGTTATAAAAACTATGTACCTTCTTCAGCGCCATCGTCAAGGGTGATTCCTTCCTGCGCGTATCGTTCGCGAGGCGCCACCAACAGCGATTCATGGAACATGGCTTGAAGGCGCTCCTGGAAAACAAAATACATACAAGTTATTTTCCTATAGCTTTTAATCTAGATACCCGTTATTAGACATTCACTTGTATTAGGTAACCTCTGAACTATTGTAAAACCCCTACAGTAAAATCGTCTAAATTAAATTGAACTGTAAACAAATACAAATAGAGCGTAAAACAGTTCAAACAGAGGTACATATGTATAGCCACGGTAGTAATGTTGAATTTCCAACGGCATTAAAACCTTTCCAAAACTTAAGTTTTCTATACTTAGTAGTTTTGGCTGTGCATTGTTAGGGGACAAAATATTTTTGAAGTTTGGATTATCGACCATGACATAAGAGGAGGATAGCTTACTTGACTTACTTGTAAATAGTTGGAGAGTAACTTCGACAGCGAAGCGCCACTCTGTTGTCCAGCACACATCGGGTTGTCAGCTCCTGGTGTATCCAGCAATAAAATGGATGCTGAAGTTCTGGCTGAAGTCGACAGACTCCTGTAATATAAGCGTGAAATATTGTACCAGTACCAGTACCAGCCTATTACTGTCCCACTGCAGGGCAAAGGCCTCTTCTCATACAGAGAAGGCATGAGCATTAATCACCACGCTTGGCTCAAGACGGGTTAGCGATTTCAGACTTATATTAATTATATAAGTCCAGGTTTCCTCACGATGTTTTCCTTCACCGATGTCAGTGATGTCCAAGATTAACTTAGAAAATATTGGCTTTATATTATATTGGCGGTTGTGGGGTAGTGACTGGTCAGACCAGTTACTGCACGCATAGTTATATGATCATCATCATCTGCCTAGCCCTTTTCCCAAATATGTTGGGGTCGGCTTCCAATCTAACCTATGCAACTGAATACCAGAATTTTACATAGAGCGACTCCCTATCTGACCTCTACAACCCAGTAACTGGGCAACACGATACTCCTTGGTAAGACTGGTAGTCAGACTTTCGGGATTCTGACTACCCGTTCCGACTGTCAAAGATCTACAAATGACAGCCAAGACCAACGGCTTAACGTTCTTTACGAGGCACGGAGGAATCTCGATATTTTACGAACGGTCACCCATCAACATAATGACCTCGGTAAGCGTAGCTTAACCTCGTGCGGCTGTATTATCATACCTGTTGACTAGTGCAGCTATAATGTTGAAGGTCTCGTTGTATAGGCCGGTGACAAAGGCATCTACCGCCTCTGTGCCCGACATCTCGCGTTCGTTCGAAGGTGATGGTGTTCTGTAATTAATATATCGAATAATGTTAGTGCCTTTCAATAAATAACGAACGGGTAAGTAAGGTACAGACCCCGGATTTTTATCATCAGAACATAAATTTTAACCAAAATTGATTAAAATAAATAAGGTGGAATCGACTCACAAACCGATAACATAAGTTCAGTACATAATTGTGGAATTGAGGAAAATTTTCGTTCAAAATAAACTGCAAAAAAAACACTACATCTAATCAAATGAGTCTTCCAGAGCAAGAAGATAATTATTTTCTTTTTCATTCAACATCTCACTGGGTTAGATAAAAATGATGATGTACTTTTTTTGTTACATGTTTTTCTTTTTTAGTTCATTTCTTCTTTTGTACTTTATTATCTGTGCGAGTCCCAAATAAATGTTTTTTCTTTTCTTTCTTTTTAAGTTTTGAGAAAACGCATGTTCTATCAAGAACTAAAATTTGTAAGACATGTAACATCCACCAAGGTGCACTGGGCTCGCAATATGATATCGGCCCTCCCCTCTTACAACTCGACCAGTGCCCACCAGTGGGAATGCTGGGCTAGTGGCACACAGACCTGAGGTTGGCGCTGGGCGTGGGCGAGGTGGGCACGGTGACGAACACCGCGCGGGCCAGCTCCTCCGTGCCCACGCCCAGCAGGCGCGCCGCGCGCTGGCCGCAGCCGGTGCTCAGGAACTGGTACTTGATACCGGACCCGCTGTTCGCTGGGGGTAAAGTGTTTGTACAGTTCAAAATAAGATAGGAAATTTAAATAACTTAAGGGAAAAGAGTATGCGGAAATCGGCCAAACGTAATGTAAACAAACTAATTATATTATGATAAGATAAGATAAGATATTTTTATTTGCTTAAAACATGGTAATATTACGTAAGGACAATCATACATAACCGACTGACATCATTCTATTGGCGGATTTGTGGGAATGCGTATGCAAGGAGCAGGAGAGAACTAATAGGAAAGCACACGAACCCCGCGCGCGCTTTTCTATTGGCGTGAGGGAGTTTTGCGTAGGAGAGCGGATGGGGCGCAGGTGACCGCATGTCCTTGGGATGAGTTTTTACCATTTCAATTTTAGGGTGTATGATATCAAATAATATACACACTCAAGTTATAAACTGTAGTGTAACCTACCTATTTTATTTATTATATTCATATTATATTTATATATATACATATCTTAGCGTTAGTAGACTGACTGTGCTATTTTTCAATGCTGTAAAGTTGCACTTCCCTCCAAGGGGAAGCCGGTAGAAATCGAGTTGTATGGACCCTTCGCCATTGTAAATCATAATATGTCATACACTTTAGGTCTGTATATTTTGAAAGCTTACCTTTCACAGCCCCCGCCCATCCCAAGTGACAGATAGCCGCCATAATCTTCCATATCGCCATCTGTTCGTTCTCGGTGACGGCCAGCAGCTGCAGCGCTTCCTTCAGCGCGGAGAACTCAGCGGGCGCGTCCGCTTTCTCAACCGAGCTCATGAAGGGGTTCGGGGTGTTGATCGGGGACTGGTCGAACAGCAGCTCGCGCCGGAGGCGGCCGTCGCAGCCGTGGTACAGGCTTGAAGGAAGAGATGAATGATTTTTTATTTTACATATTGACGTGGTGAAGGAAACGCTTTTCAAGTTCCTGGTTACTGTCAAAGACCTGCTTTATACTTTGGTTCACGTTTTGTTTACAACAGACTTCAAAATAGGTCAACCTATAATTCTTATTATTATTATTTTCCACATTTTAGTTAGTAACTTTTTTGGAATCGAATCCTTGAGCCCTTTTATTTATGTTCATACCCGACGAGCCGGTTTTCAAGGGCCGATTGGCGCTTCTTGCAATATCTAAGACCCGCATTGCAGCGGTGTACCACACCATCAATAACAATGCCTCTTTTATAGTTCAACAACTTTCATTGCGTTATTTTCTTTGTCGAGCTCACGAATTATTCATACGTATGAAGCAATGAATTAGGATTTCCTTTCAAAAACCCCTCGGATTATGATAGAAATTGATTTGCGTGACTTGGGTGATTCGCTACAGTACTCACGTATGCAGTGCTCTGAGAGGCGCCTGGCCGGGTCGCAGGTCGGGGAGTAGTATCTGCACAGAGGCTGCCGCCAGAGCGCCGCCGCCGTCGAAGTCCAGCGATGTGAGGGAGACGAAGCGAGATGCGTGGGCGTTTGAACCGGTCCTGTAAACAAAAATATATTTTTAGTAAAAATAACATGAAATCGTTGTAGTACACCCACATTTCGCCAGTTATGTGGAAATTTCATGTAATAGGGGGCGAGCCTATTGCCATCAAGCGGTCACAAATCCAGGCTCCGGTTCGCTACTGAGAAATTACCTTTCTGACCTCCACAACCCAGTTAATGGGTTGGACTGGTTGCCAGACTTTCGGGCTTCCGACTAGGTAGTCAGTAACGATTGTCAAACCCCTACTAATTACAGCCAGGACCAACGGCTTAACGTGCTTTCCGAAGCACGGAAGAATCTCGATATGTTACAAACCGTCACCTATCCACAGACTGACCTCACCAAGCGTAGCTTAACCTTTGCGTCTGTTTTTATTAAGCCACGTGCTCCTCCACACACACATTATACACTATTTATTTATCCATTATTAATATTCCATAAAACTCTTTCAGCTTTTCGTCATGACCCCATTTACATATTCAATAACCTCATGAACTCTGACCAACGATCTCATCACTTACCGAGTAGATCCGAACAGGTGCAGAACATCAAACGCCGCGTCTAGTCGTTCCGGTGTCAGCTTCGATCCCTGTGCAGGATACGCGCTAGCTAGGTACCATATACAATGACGCATCGCTGATGATTTTCCGGAACCGGATCTGCGTGAAAGCAACATTTTTTATATTAATAAACTAGCACTTCACCCGCGGATTCGTCCGTGTGGATGTCAAGTCCCTTTAAACTTTAACATCCCCTTCATCCCCTTTACAGCGTAGTTATGAAAATAATAATAGCCTTATAGCACTCAAGAATAATGTAGCTTACTAACAGTGAAAAACTTTTTCTAATCGGATCATTAGTTCCGGAGAATACCCCTACATAAGAACTTACAAACAAAATTTACTTCTTTATAATATTAGTATAGATAAGTTTTAAGCTGACTATTTACAAGGAAATGCCAGGTAGGACCCCCTAGAAGGACATACACTGAGCTATTATTGGTTACGTTCTTCAAAAAGAACGATAGAAGAAGACGAAAGATATATGAACGTAAATGATGCAAAAGAAGTATGTAAGGGTCGTAGCAGGTGGCGTTAGCAGGTTTAGTGAAATATAGAAGCTCACGCCTTGTTATCATGGGAATAGGCATTAAACAAATCACCAACTGGTACGATCCTAACATAAATAATAGGTCTTTACCTATGAAATTGCCGTTTTGTATGAAAAAATTTAAATGAATTTTTTTCATGTATTTTTTATTTGTATTAATCGAAGTAATCACCCATGCAATCAATGCATCTTTGCCCACGCAGTGGCAGTTTATTGATGCCCTTCTTAAAGAAATCAGCTGGACGGGAGGCAACAAATTCTTCAAAGGCATTTTGTACTGCCTCTCGGGTATTGAATTTTTTTCCCGCCAAGAAGTTATCCAAATTCTGGAAAAAGTAGTAGTCTGTAGGCGCAAGGCCTGGTGAGTAGGGCGGATGACGGAGAGCTTCCAACCCCAGTTCTTGCAAATTGGAGACCGTCTGCTGTGCAGTATGAGGTCGCGCGTTGTCGTGCAGGAGCAGCGGAGACGAGCGATTGAACAATGCTGGTTGGAGATGTGCCAGCTTCTCCATCATTGTGTTCAATTCTTCACAGTACACATCTGCAGTAATGCTCACCCCGTTTGGTAAGAAGCTGTGTTGAATCACACCGGCGCTAGACCACCAAACAGTGACCATCACTTTTCTTGGGGTAAGTTTTCGTTTAGGGCATTGTTTAGGTGCTGAACCAGGATCCAACCAACTTGCTGAGCGCTTGCGGTTATCAAACAGAATCCATTTTTCATCGCAGGTAACAATGCGGTTCAAAATTCCTTCATTTGTGTGTCTGTTGAGCAGTGCAAGGCACGTCTCGACGCGTACTTCGCGCTGGCGATCATTGAGTTCGTGGGGCACCCATTTGTCAAGCTTTTTTACCTTGCCAATTTGACGCAAATGGACCAATATTGTTTTGACGCTAACGTCGAAAGCTGCTGCTAATTCAGCCGTAGATTGTGTATCATCAGCTTCCACAATCGCCTTTAATTCGTCATTGTCGACCAAAGTCTTCGGACGACCGCGAGGTTCATTTTTCAGGTCGAAATTTCCAGAACGGAAGCGAGCAAACCAATAACAGGTAGTGCGTTGGTTTGGATTGTTAGCTCCGTAAACGTCGTTGATGTTGCGTGCCGCTTGTGCCGCGTTGCTGCCACGACGGTACTCATATTCCATAATTACTCGAATTTTTAACGTATCCATGATGACGAAAAAGATTTAAATGCGATGAAAATGTAACACTAATCAATAAACAAATGACTACTTTTGGAAAAAAAAATCCATGTTTTTAAAATAAAATTAATTTGAAATTAGAATTCTTAGCCAAACAAAAAATATTTTGATTTGAAATGGCCAGTACTGCAGAACGGCAATTTCATAGGTAAAGACCTAATATTTTGTAAAAAAATTGCTATTTTTTTTTCATTAATAATAAGATACCACTCTAAATGTCCAGACTAGGTATTTATTTCATTTCCTACGAGTTTTCTACACCTATAATAGTATTAAAACATGTTTCAAGTGATTAGTTTTTTAATTAATTACTCAATAAAATATAATGCAAAAATTATAGAGACACTATTCGGCCTTGAATGGCCTTATTACATATGCAAATGGCGACCGTTGATTTGCTATTGCCATCTAAATCTGTGTGTTATTGAATAAAGACAAGACAACTTAAGGCGCTACCCTCACCAAATAACCTTGAGCATTCGTTCCCTCTTCGCCGCACCCCGCCTCTATAATATTTCGTCAAGCAGTACTGGCGCCATCTAGCGAGCATCTTACAAATACAAGTAAAAATCGCAGACCTAAGAATTCATAGACATGGCATCCAATATTTTTTTTTTTTATGAAACGGTTAATGGTTCGCCATAATAATTTTGGTCATGATGAATTCTGTGACTAATTGACTATGCAACTTACCTACGTTTATGAATACAGTGTAAACTCCATGTAACGTCACTCCATTTAACGACAAACACCCTTAAGCGTCGAAATCAATTCGCTTTGGTTGGTTTAGCTTGTCTTTCATACAATGTTTCACTCTACATAGCATTACACCCACTCTCAATAACGACAACAATTGAGTAATAAAAAGTATCTTTTAAGTTGCTAAAATTAGTAAAAACTGCGCAGTGTGTACGATCTATTGTCGCTTTATTATCCTAGCCCGCAATAAACTCGACTGTCGGCATCATGCATACCGAACTTTCTAAGAAATTCGTTCTTTTGTTTACAAATTGGGATTGCTTGTACGTGTAGACTGTTGTTGACCATGACTCATAAGTAGGAGTCATGGATTATCTATACCTTATCATATTCTTAGTTACTCACAAACTTTCAAACTGTAAACATGGCTAATAAAAGAAAATCACTGTGTATTGACTAACGAAAAATATGGCACAAAGCGCCCCACGCTTTTTTAACAACGATATTAATATTTTTCGTTCATTATTATTATTTTCTACCTATGTTAAAAATTATTTTACACTTTTTATTTTGATATGCTATGAAAGCGTGTTTTTTAGTTTTTTTAAACTATATTTTTTAGATTTAAGATTAGTTCAGACGGTGGGTGATTGATAAAAGTAGAAAAATTAAATAACAAAGTCAATTTTATCATCATTTATTAGATTTCAGTAGGTATCTACCTATGCAGGGTCAAATAAAATTACCTAGCGAAACTCTGTAGACGTGATATCGGCCGCTGGTACTGTTAATGAACTGAAAAACCCTGTTTTTTATGTTTCATCGTTCTTAGATATTAGTACCTATCAGTTTATACAAACAACAATTTTATGTTTTAATTTGATATTTCACTAACTGTCGATGACTTCACAAAAAACATCTTACTATGTTGTTTTTTATACGACGTGTAACAGAAAAGGTGTAGTGTAGTTGTAGAACAATTCGGGTTTCAGCTATGAGGTCATGTTCTGTGAAACTGCATCCAAGTGGTCCATGGTTTGAAATACGTTTTAATTCGGAAAGGAAGTGTCTGACATCAATAATTCTTGTGTTTAAAACTTTTTCCCAACTTTCTGCTTCTTCCTCGTATGAAATTTGAAACTAAAAAAAAATCTTTTATTATGTATCCAAAAAAGTCAAATTAGAGTAATTCACGGTTTAATTTTTTTTTTCAACTTTCTTCCAAGTGCAAAAGTTGGAGCGGAAAGTTTAAGAAACTTACCTCTTCAATGTTTTTATCGTTTTTTTCTGTATTTTCTGATTCCGTCAAGTCTGGTACAAAATCGTCTTCCGTACTACAAAAGAAATATATTGCATAAAGATGATTGATATATATATTTTTTTAAGTTTCGATGACTGTAGATGATCGAGAAAAGGATTATAATCATCTAATACTTACTCATTATTGCTTTTTTCTTTCGATTGTATATTAGAAATCTCAATTAGAGGTAGCTGTGCATCAGTTTGGTGGTCCTTTGAACTGTAAAAAAATAATTATTTTAAAATATATTATATCTCAAATTTACACTCCAAAATTAATACATGACAAACACTGAACCATGTAAGTACTGAATCAATGTGAATGTTCCTGTCTGTAGTTTCATAGCTCTATGGCACGCGTATGATAAGGAACATTTAGTACAAAGATTCATTTTTATTTGTTTTTAAATTATAAAGATGAGATGTTATTCACTTCGCTAACTACCTACTCCCATGTTAGACCAGTACTTAGTGGGTATATTCTATTTTTGATAGATACATACATACATAGATTTGAGGGATACATACGCGCTATCAACGTAATTTTGTTGAGAATCTTCAAAAGTCCTGTTCTTTTAGCCCGGCTACAAAAAAAAAAGATTAATAAACGAATTGCATTGATTTTTTGTAATAATTAAAAACATGTTCTCATTCATTAGCCCACAATCGTATGTGCAATATTGGTGCACTGGATTTTCAACGCACAACAAAGTACGTAGAGTCGAGATTCCAAGAATATGTTTTTACTAAGCGTTAGGCTGCATTTGTTGGATTCTGAACGCTCGACTAACCACCGAGAGTTGAAAACCCCTTGCGCAATAAAATCCCGTCCTAATATTTTTAAATTCGTTCGAACTTGGGTTAGAACATAAATAAATTCGAGACTGCTTACCGAGCTTCGATCATCATTGCTACTTTTGCACGTCCTTGTCGCACAACTTTCTTGTACTTAGGCATTTTGGCTGTTTACACAACATTTCATACTATTGAGTTTTGCGAAAAGAACGCTATCCTTTTCGCAAAACTCAACAGTATGAAAATACAAACACAAAGCGTTCTTTCGCGATAAATAAAACAATAAATAACTAATACAAAAAAATCTATAACTAAAACAAACGTCAATAACAAAAACACACTATAAAATAAATGAAATAAATATTGCTGGACAATCCACACAGCATCATCTAGCCCCAAGGTAAGCAGAGCTTGTGTTATGGGTACTAGATGACTGATATACTTAATACAATACATTACATATATAGATATTTTTATTATACATAGGAAATACCCAGAACACCCGGAACAAATATTTGTAGATCGTACAAACATTTGTCCCAAGGCGGGAATCGAACCCGCAACCTCTTGCGTCGCAGGCGGACCTTCGCCCGCCGCGCCACATCGGTCGTCAAAATAAAACTAATATTATAATATTCTGCGTGAGCGAGTAAGTGCGCGAGCGCGTCGACGCGGCAACAAACGACACGGGTATCACCTTCGAGAGCTTGCGGCACACTAAGCCAGCGCATGAAAAACGTAGAGAATACGCTCAGATTTTAGAATAAAATCGATATAAAATCAAATTTTCGTGTTTTGAAAAAAATAAAACTAGCATTATGTTCTTTATTAAATTACCTATCCATTAGTTTAAGTATCAAATCAAAATAATGGTTACTTTACGAGGAGATGCGTGTTAAAAATCATTACTTCTCATTTCTGTAGTTTCGTTGTGACCCTTTAATTAAATATTATGTTACATATATTAAAAAAAAAAAACTACCATTTTGGAGTCAAGATTACGTAGAATTTTAATGTATTTTTTATTAGTTGGTATTTCTATTGGATAAAGAGAAGATGGCTCCTAAAAACTGCATAAAAAAGGGCTACCGCTGCGTTTTGCACGGGGACGCGCCTTAAAATATACGTTACGTTAATAATTTTCTATTTCAAAGGCGTTAAGACAATTTTACGGTTGTGATAACGAATAAAATATCCATCTTAGAAAAACTAATCCTGTTTCTTGAATGTTAAAGTCCAAATTCCTTTGTATGATCAAAACCGGATTATAAAAATGGTAGTGACATGATCTAGAAAACTAATTTCGAAGTAAACTATGATAATTCATCATCATCTGCCTAGACTTTTTACAACTATGTTGGGGTGGGCTTCCAGTCTCACCGGATGCAGCTGAATACCAGTAATTTACATGGAGCGACTGCCTATCTGACTTCCACAATCCAGTTGCCCAGTAACTGGATTGTGGAGGTCAGATAAGAACACGATACCACTTGGTAAGGTTGGTTGCCAGACTTTCGGGTTTATGACTACCCGTAACGACTGTTAAAGATCTACAAATGACAGCTGGGACCAACGGCTTACGTACTTACCGAGGCAAGGAGGAGTCTCGACATGTTACGAAAGGTCACCCATCCAGAGACTGACCACGGCAAGCGTGGCTTAAACTTAGATCAACCCGTGCGACTGTTTTTATTTGGCTGTTTTAATAATCACTCTATATTTTAACGTGTTGGCTGTAATAGATCTATTGATGGCGCCACAAGATAATTTGTCAAAAGAAGTTTTAACGAAATAAATAGTTTAAGAAAACAATATTAATAGCCTGCAATTAGTACTATTGGTTTATTGCTTGTAAATTACAGTACTCGTATATTAAAACCTTAACCTTTTCTGCATGCACAGTCGGTAAAAAGACATAACATAACATCACGCCTATATTTCCCCGAAAGGTTGGGCAGAGTTGTACCTAAGTACACCCACATTTCACCAGTTATGTTTTTAAGTCCCATTTAATAGGACCATCAACCTGGCACACATCCAGACTCTGGGCTGCTACTGAGAAAATCCTAATGAAAAATCGCAATAACATATTTCTCGATCCGGGAATCGAACCCAGGACCTGCTTAGGTGCTTAGCAGTCGCGTTTACGGTCACTAGACCAACGAGGCAGTCTAAAAAGCTATACTTACCAATTTTTTATTATACATTTATATTTATAAAAATATACAAACATCATCATCTGCTTAGGCAGATGATGATGTTTGTATACTTTTGTATATTTTTCGACGAAGAATTTCAACGCTTGGGGATTCCAAAATCATGGACTTGTAGCGACATCTATCTCGCCACATACGAACTAAATCGACGTGTCCTACATCGCGATATTACAGTTATCCACGCGACTGTGTATATATAAAACCAGCCCGGTAACAACTGTCGGTTACGTCCGAAATGAGACTCTCCATGTAGATCTCAAAATACCCACGGTGAAACAGTTCATGAAGCACTCACCCAGCGCTTCATGGACTGTTCTACCGCTCATCCTAACCCCTTAGTGACATCGGCCGCCCGATACACTCCCTCGCGAATAAGTACAGTTCGAAGACCCAGACACACACTCACAGAGCCAGATGATCCTATCACTCTCCTCCAGGAGAGCGATAAGGCCACCAGCACTGTTCGCACACAAAACCCTGTTCCTCATACCCCCAAAGACTTAACTCATGGTATCAGTTTGTGGGTCGATGTCGCTTCCACCCTATATCTTATACTTTTAAACGAGCAATGCTTGTATATATGTGCATATATATTTATATAATCAAAAGGTCGGCAACGGCTCCCACAATTTTCATGAAATTTAGTATGCAGGGGTTTCGGGGCCGAGAAATCGATCTAGCTAGGTTTCATTTACAGGGAACGTCGTTTTATCCAACCAAAGCTCGGTCATCCAGGTACTGTTATATTATCCACCACTGACGGCGATGTGTACATATTTAATCAGCCACAAGTACTTTCTCGAATGAATTGAAACCCTTACTAAATATAATATACGAGCCCTTAATAAAATATATACAGAAACTGGTACTAACCTGCCAAGGAAGACGATGGCCCTGTCTCTTCGTGAAGCCAGCATGCAGCGGTGCGTGGACTGAGCTGCTGCGAACACGTGGGGCGGCATGTCATCTGCCCGACAGCCACGGAACATTGCAGCCACCTGGAAACCAAGACTTGACGGTTATGTAGTGATCGAAGATCATATGTAGAGAGTTTTATGACTAGTTCTTGTCTTTGAACTGTATTCACGTACGTAACAGCTCCTTTCTATTCGTTCATTTTTAAATCTGAATATAGGAACTGGTTGACAATTCCTTGCCTCATGTACGTATAGGTATTACATGGGACTTAAAACATAACTGGCGAAATGTGGGTGTTACTATACGTGCACGTCTGCCAAACACTTCGAAGAATACAGGCGAGATGTTATGTTATGTCTTAGGTATTTACAATTCATAATTTCCATAGGTGTTCTTCTTAAAATAATTACTTAGGTTTGGTGCATGCACACTGTGAGTGGGATTTGTTTTTAAATAATACCAGAAACTTAAAGTTTGACACCTATGCCTTTACCTATGTTTCATGACATTTAAAAATTTTTCATTCTTATATTTTGGTTTTTCGGTTAGTAAGAACTCTTTTTTTTTTGGAATGGGCATCTCGCAGTTCATCCTTTAGAGATATCTACTGCTTAACCGAACTTTCCTGGGGGCTTAATTAAAATTAAGGCGTCCAGCCAGGCATAAAAACTTAAAAACTAAGCGACCAATCGCTAAGGGCACCCCCTGCGGGGTACGAACCTCGGCTTTGGACATCGCTGAGAGAGGACAGCAAGGGACAGGCTGGATCAAACAGATATATTATTTAGGGACTTTTTAGACATTTACCGGCTCAGCTTCGCGGGCTGGCTCTAGCAAAGGGTCGGGGGGAGGGCATCGACGGGGTCGTCGCGACGGGCCTCGA
This sequence comes from Phlogophora meticulosa, assembly GCA_905147745.2. Taxonomy (NCBI): domain Eukaryota; kingdom Metazoa; phylum Arthropoda; class Insecta; order Lepidoptera; family Noctuidae; genus Phlogophora; species Phlogophora meticulosa. Next base: position 11,136,539 of record LR990537.1, on the reverse strand, counting down.
CGGCGAGGACGAAATAATAAGAACTTTTTTTTTTTTAATGTTACCATGGTCCTGTCCAGGTAATCGTAATTGTACTGGCTTATTCGTTAGTACAATTTCGAAGGTGCACTGACTTCTAAGATACAGGTTTTTTCCTAGTTTAGAAGTCAGGGTCCTTATACTCTGGCCCACATTATTGTAAATTATTGTTATTGTATTTACCTTCTCAGTATAGATAGGAGAGGTGCGCTTCGGCGGGCCGAGTACCAGGAGTGCATTACCAGCGCGGGCGTGCGGCAGGCCGGCCGCGTATCGTGAGCGCAGCACGTTGAGAGCTCCGCATTCATTCAGGCAGCGCAGGGTCGCGATGTCCTCGCAGCGCTCCAGTTGGGGTGGGTTTGCCTAGAAAATTGATAAGATTGGATACTTGAATTATAGATTATCGTTAATTAAGGAGCGATTGCTGAAGAGATAGATAGCTTGGGAACTTGCTCGCTGGTATTTCTGTTTTAAAACGTTCAAGTTGTAGTCAATGGTTTATAATATACCCTTAAAAACTCTCTGCTCTATTCAAGAGGTCTCAAAATTGACTAAGAATCTTTAGATATGAGCCTTCTATTTCCAATAAAACCGCTTGATATTTCAGAACTATAGGGTGTAATATTTCGTCGTGTAAGGTTGGGTTGGTCCTGCTTCCAGTGTATATTTCAATCGTCTAAGTTTCCTCACGATGCGTTTCTTCACCGATATGTGATATTTATGTCTAAGATAAACTTAGAAAACCTGGTCAAAGTAGCTGATACTCACCCGGATTTGAACCAGCAAATTCATACAATAAAATTCGAGTGTTTAATCACTGGGCCACCACGACATTAATCGATGAAATTCATGTTCTGGTATGTTTACCAGAACATGAATTTCATCGATTAATGTCAAGCCCAGCTATTTGTGATGACCTACTGATAAGCGCTTTGTGTTGTGTGTTTTTGAACTGCTTAAGGGGTCTGTCAGACTCTTACGGACTTAAAACAACCTCGATGTTCGCATCGCAATCTGGTACCGGGGGACATGGGAACTAGTGCGCCCTCGACAATCCCCGGCTAGTGCTGGCCACCACAGGTCTGCGAGGGTAGTGAGGTGTAAGACTCACCTTCTTACACCTCACTACCCTCGCAGACCTAGCCACGACAGCAAAAAGGGGCGCACGTAGAACAATACGGGAACTGCCTAACTGACTTAAGCGTAGTTCAATGTGTGAACGTTTCTTATAGAAGACGGTACTTACGAGAAACAAGACATACCTTTTCTAAATCATCTTCATCGACGGTGAGTATCTCCCCGGTCTGCAGCACCCGGACTTTGGCTCTGCCGGTGTCGGCCTCCCCGTCCCGCACAACTGCCGTGAACCCACCACGGTGCGCCAGCCACATCTGGCCGGTCTGAAGCCATACCTTCTCGCATGCTAGCTGCTCTTCGGATTTCGCCTGTGGAAGAAAAACGAAGGTTAATATTTTGAAGTAAAAACGGAAAAAGAGTGATTTGGACCCGCGTAACTCGGCAGGTAGTACGTTTTTACATTTTCAAAGAAAAGTTTTCTTTTCTTATGGTATCTATGTATCTCTGCTGAAAAGATTTATTTCAGATCAACGGCTTTGCATACTTCGGATTTGCGTCGTCTAACCTAGCGTCGTATGGTTTGTGGACATCAGATAACCAGTCGCACCGTGTAAAATACTGGTATTCAGATGCATCCGGTTAGCCTGGAAGTCGACCCTAACGTAGTTGGGAAGATGAGATGTGGGACTACTTACTTTTAAATTTAATTAAAGTTATCCGTGATATGAAACATTAAATTCACTGGTAGAATTTAACGTAAGATGGAAAGGAGAGAATGGCGGATGATTGAAAAACGAAACGACGATGTTCCGAATAAAAATCATAATTAATGAAAACGCAACAAAAGTGTTTGTCTTATTCCCTCTGCACCCAAAACGCATTACCCTCCTTCGGGGGCAGTCGGATAAGAAAGTTATTCAACGTCTGTCGCACCACTATAAGTACCGACATCCAAAGGAAGTGTTGTCGGCATCAGTTAGCAAGCAAGCTTGTAATTTTCCACCATTAGATTGTTAACGCCGCGCGCCGTCCCTATAGACTGGCCGAGCCAGTAATTGTGGGTCCCAAGTGTCAGTGATGGCCGATAATGGGTAGAGAGGAGGGTTTTTATTGACATTTTATTTAAAGTACTCTTGTAGAGAGAGGAGTTATGGATTTGGTGTTAGAATAGATTATTTGTCGCTAATTTAGGTGGTGTAGCGCCCAGATTGTTATGGGATGTTGAACATAGGCGGAAATTATACATAAAGGTGAGTGAGCGGGCTAGTGGTTTAATAATAACAGCCGATTCGTCAGGTCGTTCCGTGGACGGGTAGACCATCCATTACATAGCGAGAGAGCACGAAAAGCAGTTGCTGTCTGCTGACATTCCAAGTTCTTTGACAGAAATGACGTATCCGCAATGACTGTCAAATAACCATCTGAAGCCTGAAAGCCTGACGAAAGGGTTTCGTGTTACCTAGGAACTGGGTTGTGGAGTTTCATCTGCTTCCGGTTAGACTGGAAGCCAACCCCGACATATACTATCCCACACAATCGCAGATAACGTAGGTCCCACATATAGTTAAATAAAAATAATACATTCAGTCACCCACACTTAAAAACCTACTAGGAAGTCATTTAAGCTCAGCCTACACTTATCGACACGTGTATTTCCGTAATTATAAGCTCAATAGTGGAGCTAGTTAGTACTATAGTAGGTTAGTGTCGGTAACAATATAAAACAAATGAGAAAAATAAATTGAATTCAATTATTTGCAACATTATCACATTAATGGAATATGGAATTTAACGAAACGAGGATTAAAATTTAATTTTCTTGCGTGTTACTCCCAATAATTTATACTTAGTACAAAAGTAGCCTAAGTTACTCTTATAACATTAGCTGTTTACTAGAGAAATTCCCGTCAAAATTGGTCCACCCGTTTTGGAGATTACCACAAACAAACTGACGGACAAAGAAACATTTTTTTTTTGGTGTGATTAGGTACCGCATAAAATTTCATATGCTTTTAGTAAAAATCTATTATTTGGACATAACAATCAGACATTGATAAAGTATTCGGGTGGGAATTTCGAATCATCTCATGTTGACCTTGTAACCGCGGGTAGCACCGCAGGGCACAACTAGTCTAAAATATAATGTAAATTATTATAGTGGCAGCATTGTCCCATTTCCTCTTTAATGTTTCTGCCTGCCTGGGTTGCCACCGCCGCCGTCGTGGTTTCTAGATTCTGTTTAAATTTTCAAATAATAGGAATAAATTGACTGTTCTGTGTCAGTGCAATAAAAACGGTCAAAAAGAGACTTTTATACTATCTCCACTCCTAAGTTCCATGATATCACTGGCTTATAAAAAATTTACTGACGTGGCAAGGCACTACACATATCGCCTAGTGTGAAAAAACCTTGTAGTAATAATACCAGCTTGTTACTGTCCCACTGCAGAGCAAAGGCCTCTTCTCATACAAAGAAGACACGAGCATTAATCACCACGCTTGCTCAAGACGGGTAGGTGGCGATATCAGAATTATATTACTCGTAATTATAAGTGCAGGTTTTCTCACGATATTTTCCTTCACCGACGTCAGTGATATCCAAAATAAACTTAAAAAGTACTTATGAATTGAAAAAGTCACATTGGTACTTGCCCAGGTTTCAACCCATAACCTCGCGCACAAGAGGCGAGGCCTAAACCACTGGGCCATCATGACGGTTTTTTTTCTTTGTAGTACTTATTATACAGTGAGTTGGTAAAGAATTAGGATTCGCATTGAAGTAATCATTTAACAAGATTATTAAAAGACCACCCAACGTTCCATTTGACATTTCGCGCGCCTGTCATTTCGTAATTGACGATTACATCTCAGTGTTCAAACATAAGATCTCATGGGAGTGGCTGCGATTCTGTCAAATGTCATGTTTGCCATATTGGACAATCATTTGTGTTCACTGCTTAGCGCAATGCGCAGATGGTTATAAGTAGTTGCAGAACTAAGAGAAAGCAATTTGATTAATTATGACAGATCATAGTCTAACCAGAAGTATTATGACTTCTGGTTAGACTATGAGGTTTATATTATTTGGAAAACTAAGTAGGTAGGTACGAGTTTTGGTTCATTACAGAAAAATCACGAAAAAAAATAACTGAAGAACTCTGTAGGATCAAAATGTATCACATCAGCAAAGCTGCAATAGTAAAATGCTGCAGACCTAGTATTCGAATAGATAAATTATTATAAAGCGGATAAGGTAATTAAATGAGAGGAGCTCGTGGCTAAATGAAAACCGCCACACGGTTAGATCGAAGGTTAAGTAACGCTTGCCAAGGTCAGTCTATGGGTGGGTTACCGTTCATAACATTTCGAGACTCCTCCGTGCCTCGGAAAGCACGTTAAGCTGTTGGTCCCGGCTGTCATTTGTAGATTTGTGACAGTCGTTACGGGTAGTCAAGAGCCGGAAAGTTTGACAACCAGTCTTACGAAGGGGTATCGTGTTGCCAGTAACGTAGTTGTGAAGTTCAGATAGGCAGTCGATTCATGTCAAATACTGGTATTCAGCTGCATTCGGTTAGTCTGGAAGCCGACTCCAACATAGTTGGGTACAGGCTAGGCAGATGATGGCAGATGATGATAAAGTAATTTGATGGTGTCAAGTCTGGAGCAAGAGTTCGTTGTTGTTGAGTAAGAAGAAGTCGGCTATAACTAACAATCCCAGGATCAAATATTCACTAATCCAATTATATTAACCATAAACACAGACCGAACTAACTTATGACAAAGCTATAACTTATTTACAAATATTACTGAACGATAAATTTGAAATCACGGCATGAAAACAATTTGAAATGAATTGCAAGCCACAAGCGCTACTGCTAATAAAATAATGGGAAACGAAACTTACAAGCTGATGAATAATAATGGAAATATTTTAGACAAGGGAACTGGCAAAGATATTCACAATCCAACTCCTGAACATTTAACACTTAGTAGCACTCTCTAAAATGCAGAACGAAGTGTTTAGTGAGGAAATTGTGACGAAAGCACAAGCTTTTAATTCAATACAACATGGAAGATCAAACAACTAAAGTAATTACTGCTTTTTCGATTACAGAATCGCGAAAAGACTACTTGATATACAGAAAGAAGATCAACTAAATAGGAAAGCATGTGAGCAGATATTCGTACCAGTCACATTTGTACAGACACCAGCACATCAAGCTACCCCAAAGTGTCAAATTTTACCAATGGAACGTGAACCGTTATCTTTTTTTAATAAAGTTGAAAATCTATCAAATAAATTTGACACACGGTGTAGCTTGATGTGCTGGCTACTGTACAATACAGCAGGTCACTGAGCTTCATCCAATTTAAATAAGCTTGCAAAGGCAGACCCAGAGACCACTCAGTTTAATTGCTAAGGATAGTCTGATGATAACGATGATATTACTAAGGGTACGGGCCATTTAAAAGTACCCACCCTAGCAATTGTTATCAAACAGCGACAAGGAAAGTTAATAATATATGAATGAAACACTAACGTTCGTATCGCAACGCGACCAGATGGTATCCGGGAATGGACAGCAATTTGTTAGTATAATGTTCTACAAAGTTGTACACGATTGTTCTATACTAATATTATAAAGAGGTAAAAATTGTTTGAAGGTTTGTATGTAGGGGGTAATCTCCGAAACTAATACACATAGTACATAAAGATACTACAGCAATACAGATAGTACATCATAAAGATACTTTAGTACAGTAAAAAAGTCTCCAGGCCCGAAAATTCTGGATTGTTTTAAAATTTTGATAGTGTTCTGGGAGTCCTAAATACTCTTTAAGCCTCAAAGTAACTCAATAACACCTTGACGAAAACTGTACAAGAACACCTAGCGAATCGTTCATCACATGTAATTAAAATGTCGTAAAATCTAACAAACTCCACAAAAAGTGTAGCTTGTCAAGTATTAAGATATTCATAATTTCAACAAAAACATGAACAAGTAAACTGCTTAATGAATTGTCGGTAATCATTTTTCATCTATACAATGGTACGTACATAATTGTTTTTGTTTGTTGTTTGTTTGTTGTTTGTAACTCTTGAAGGTTACACAAGTCATGTACTCGTATATAATGTTAGTATATTATATACGAGTACATGACTTGTGTAACCTAGCACTTCGTCCGCGTGGATTTATAATTTTCCCTTCGAACTTTAACATCTCCACCCTTGTTAACTCAGTAACAACGTAGCTTTCTAACAGTCTTTCTAAAAAAAATTGATTTGGATCATGAGTTCCAAAGATTACCCCCTATATACAAACTTACAAACAAATTTTACCTCTTTATAGTATTAGTATAGATGTATCAGCTTAGATGCTATGGGTAAGTGCATGTGTACTATTGAAGACAATCAGGCAAAAAAACTCCCATAATCTTAATACTCGTATATACCATGAGTAAAATTACACGACTGCAAATTTGCAAAGAGACGTTTCAAATCCTAAAGCTTGAATCGTAGTCTTACTTGGTAGAAATAAACTGATTCTGTGAATATGGACAGAGTGGAAGGGACACCCACGCACAACCTGATACCCCATTCTGGAACTCCCAGCATTGAGATTTATCATTGGATTTTTCCTAATCATCCTGACTGTTTTTCATGTTTTTGTAAGAGTTTAAATTAAAAAGTCAATATTTTACTTCTTTCTTTCTTATTGCGTTAGATATATATTATGTTTTGTACAACTTAAGGAAAAGAAACATCAAAAAGAAAAGTAAAAAACGAAAAATTACAACACTGGGAGATGCAGAGTCATGTACTGTACTCTGGCTGTGCGTCTAGAGTTGCCAGGTCGCCAAACCTAATAGCCGGACAGACCAGCCAGTTTGGCCGGACATTGGGTAGATAGGCCGGACACCCTACATTATTGAGGATTTTGTCTCAGTATTAATAGGTACGACAAAAAAATTGTATATAAATAGTGTTCGAAAAATATTGTTTGTTGCACTAATAACAACGAAATATCTGTCTTATCGTGTTAGGCAGTTGAGAAACATCGGTCTAAGTATGCTAAGCTCAGTCTTACCAAAGCCGGACAAGCCGGACACCGTTTATTTTGGCTGAACACCTTATCAAAAAGCCTACCTATATCCGGCTTTATCCGGACGCCTGGCAACTCTATGTGCGTCCATGTCCCTTCTTCCGTATAGAGCATAGTTATATGTATATGAAAGCACCTTCAACTCATAGAACCGCGCACTGAACGTTGTGACCGCATCTTCTGGTCAACTACGATAATAAATCTAACATGTTGATGGATTGCTATGTGATTTACTATTTAGGTAGTCCGTGTATTATTTCTGGGTCGACAGACCTCTGGATGTTAATAAATTTCTAGCCTTTTGTTGATTAAAGTTAGGCGTCCCATTATGCAAGTCCTGTCAAATTGTCATACACAAAATGCTTATGCATAAACTACAGACCCGACGGGTGAGAATATGAACTTATTTATAATAACCTTATTTTGCAAAAGTACGAAAAAAGTACGTAAAGAGACCTCTCATTACGTACTTTTGCTTAAACTACACGTGATTTAGCACCTATATATTCGTCCCTAAGTAAATCACGGATTAAAGATATAATGGAAACGGCTCGCGACAAATGCTATAATCGAACGTATTCATCATTTCAAACACGAGATCAAATATATCGATTTAACGTCATTAACTAAAACAAAACCGATAAATCAAACCACTTTTAATAAAGTAGAACTCTTAGAACAGAAATAAATTGTAAACTAATAAGAAATCAAAGTTGTATTTCATAGTAGAATTAGAAAGAAATTGACTTTGTGTATCATAAAGTAAATGAGAAACATTAGTTTTGTTTGATTTTGCATTAATATAAGAAATGAGAACAGTTTTATTTATTGTATGTTTTATGTGAGACAACTTAAGTGTGAATTCATTAGAATATTTGATTACGCTTATTTCAATTCATTAGGAACGATAATGCTTTTAAGTGTGTTGTTTTATTTTAATTGAAGAGCTTTGTTTAGGTATTTAGATGCAGGTGCGTTTCTTATTTCTGTTCCAATTTCACTAATAGGTAGGTACCGTACTGATTAACACCTTAACTGCCAAAGAACGAGACACAATAGAAAATGTATTGTTTGTCAGTCATTTTGCGTTCAACGTGTTAAGCTTGCAGCTTTTGGTACCATTATTTCTTAAGTATTAGATTCAATCGTCACTAGTTTAATAGTTGAAGAACTGGTTGTAACACTGAGATGACGGCTTGGTAATCTGAAATACAGGCCTTGAGCCTAGTATAGGCACCAGTCTCCCACAATATAATGCCCCTCCTATATGTTACCGTAGAAATAAGGCTAGCAATTAAGAATAATATTGTGGAGGAAATAAACTATTTTATTTTATCACATTGTATGGAAAAAGGCTTGCATCGAGTCATCATTATTTATTCGAGATCAGCGCAGTAGGTTTGATTTCTTTTCCCATATATTTCTTATTGTTTCTTTTTGAATACAGTATAAGCTCTATATTCGCGGGGTATATGTTCCGTAAATATGCCGCGAATACAGAAACCGTGAATATGGAATGATAATTTATATGGAATTATTAGGGATACGTTCAACAAAATACGATGCGCGAATGAAGGAAGCGCGAATAAGGAGCTTTTACTGTATTATTTGAAGCAATTTAATTTTATGTAGGTATCTATTTAGTGAAACATTTTTTATGCCTAACAGCGGGCCATAGATAGTTTCTGGAATTTATATATTAATATACCACCTACTGTTAACTTATGTTCACAAAATAAATGTATTTGAATTTGAATCTATTTGTCGTCATCTCAATAGTCATCTCCTCTAGTCATATCACCTTTAACAATCCATTAATTGTTTCTTCATTTTCATCTACTTGTATAACCATCCACATTCGTACTTAATACTTTAATCACGATATATTCTTCAAGACATGCACCGAGACCATCCACAAATAAATAGGAATAAGGGCCAGCGAACCATGATAAAGATTGCACTAAACTTCAAAGGAGATATCGTTTGAACAAATATGTTATGAAATAAATAGTAATGTCAATGGGTACAATGAAAAGGTAGTACGGGAGTGTTAAATTTAATTTTAGCCTCCGGAAACTTAAGCGTTCCAGTTGGCGGATGATGCATTGCTACACCCACGTTGTGCAGGGCTGATGCTTTGTTTGCGAGGACTAATATTATTAGTATGGGTATGTATTTCAAGTTTCCATGAAAAAAGTGAGGGTCTGCGTCTGTCTGTACTGGTCTGGTCAATTGGAGGATGTTTCAACGCAGTAGCTGGTAAACCATATGTAGATGATTCGATATAGAAACAAATTCAACTTTTGCGATCCACCAATGTGAACCCTTCGCCAATGCCTGTCTATAGTTGTAGTTGGCAATAATTACTAATGGTAGTACCACCTTAATTATCATCTCTCTAACCTTCAAGCAATTTTTTCCCAAATATATTGATATCAGCATCCAGTCTAACCAGACACAGGTGAATACAAGTATTTTTACAGATCGACTGCCTATCGGGACTCCGTAACTCAGTTACTAGGTAATACGATACTCCTTGGTAAGACTGCTTGTCAGACTGGCAAGCGTCTGACTACCCGTAACGTCAAAAATCTGCGACTGACAGCGGGACCAACAGCTTAACCCTTTCGCTGCCCAGTTCAGAAATACGATTTAACTTGTAAGTCATAATGTTTGGGAAATAACATAATGCGTAGGTACATGGTAGGGGGTGATGGGCATGTTCACATCTCATCTATAGCTTTTTACATGTACGCTTCGGGAAGCGAGTTCTGGGACATGAACAAACTCTTTTTCGACCCGTTGCCGGGTGCTGGGCACTAAAAGTGTTAATGTGTTTTCCGCGGCTGGGCCTTGTTATGCAATGGACGATCACCTATCCACGGACGGATTTCAGCAAGCGTCATAGGACCACCTTACCCATGACCATAATGTAAATCCCCAAATCCTGCAATTATCAATATTCTGTAGTAACTTCATCTACACCACAAGCAAAATCACCATGATTTTCAACGTCTTCTTCTTCTTCCTCTGTCCAAACAAAAACAGCTGACCGTTGTTAGACCATCTAACAACAAACATCACAAAAAATCTTCATGTCTACATTTCCTCATGCATCTTTTCTCTAAACACTCCGTGGGCGGGCAGCCCTATGGCCTATAAGGCCACAATTTTACGACCATTTTATTGCATCGCAGGTGTCTGAATAAACACTGTTTACGTTTAAGGGTGACCTACTGAGCACATCTGTCCGTACACGGAACAGAATCACGAGTTACGACACGGTGCTCGTTGTCTGACGCGGATGTGGCGATATAAGGACCGAATTAGATTTTACTGGTAACTTCAAATGGATAGTAGGTTTTGGTATATTGATACTGAAAATTGGTGATGTTGTATTCGTTTTTTTATGAGCTGGGCTTCTTTACTCAAGACTAGTTCTAAATAGCTCTGGGCATAGATAAGGATAAAGAGAGTATGGAGGCACTTCAGTGAGAAAAATCAAGCATGTCATAAATTGAAAAGATGATCTTGGGTTTATTGTACATAATATTTTCAATAAAAGCAGTAATGTACACGATGTTTCTAATGATACATTGTCTGCGAAGGATTTAACGTTTGCAGAAGAGAAAAATAACCTCACCAATTTAGCGAAAGTGTCGCAAATTGTACAATTACCAATTATGCTAAATTGTACAATCTGAATCAAGCAGACAAATTAATCTTTCATGTTTCATTACGAAGAAAAGGAATCATTTCATCAAAGCACAATTATTCTATTTAGATTCTTGTTAGGCTTACAGTCAGACAGACGTTATGACTGGCTATTGTCGCAAGCCGGATAACTGTAATGGTAAAATGAACGGCAAATAAACTGTTGAAGCACAAATAATGATCAACAAACAAGACAAGATGAAAAATACACATTCATAAATGAGATGACCGCTAGATGACAACTAAGTTAGCTCTTGCATGGAAAACATAACGTGTAATAAAGTCTTCTTAATTAAAATTATGACTTGGATTTGCATAACATCACATCACGCCTGTATTCCTCAAAGGGCTAGGCAGTACTGCGCACCTATAGTACCTATCTATACCCACATATTGTCAGTAATGTTTAAGGCTGGGGTTGAGCCTATTGCAATTAACCGAGCTCAAATCCAGACTCCAGGATAAAATCCAAACAATACCAACTTTGCCCGATTCAGGAATCAAACCCTAGGTTAGGACCACTACAACAACGAGGCAGATTTGCACTTATATCTACTAACGTCCCCTGTACTGGTTAGCAAGAGATGGCGCAGCGGGCGAAGGTCCGCCTGCGACGCAGGAGGTTGCGGGTTCAATTCCCGCCCTGGGACAAATTATTGTACGATCTACAAAAAAATGTTCCGGGTGTTCTGGGTATTTACTATGTATAATTGTGCGGGACAAGTGAATAGTGTTAGAGACACGTAAACAGTGATAGTGTATATAAAGACAGTACATAAGTGAATATAAACTCAAATAGATAGTAAGTAAACAGTGTCATAGTTTGTAAGATAGATTTAATGTTAGGTTTAGTTAGTAGTTCGTGTTCATGTTATGTTTTATATAATGTTATGTTTTTACTGATAGTCCTTAATACATAGATTCCAAAAATATATACTTTTACCTATGTAAAATAAGCCAAAGATAGTAAAAACGCGAATATTGTCACGCGGCTCTCGTTAAGGTAAAGTTTTGTTATAGTTAAGCAAACTGTGTCGAAGCCGCCTTTCTCTCATTGGCTAAAATTCGTGCGCTCTGATTGGTCGACCAATCAGAGACTCTACTTTTTTTTTGTATAAATATCGGGCATATTTTCGGAATCGACACAGTCGGCGAGCAGCAATAATACTAAGAACACTAGAAGAAGTAACCAGGAAGAATAATAAACTTCAAGCAGTCTCAAGTCTAGCAGTGTTTTATTCACCAATCCAGTGATAGCAATGTGTCCCACACATTAATGGTCCTTCGAGCCGGATTTGTGAAGAATACTGCACGAAGATAGAAGATATTACTACAGTGAGAAAAGTTGAAGAAAGTACTTCGTGTTAGTGTCTGCGTATCATTGAATTTGAAGATCAGCTGACATCATGCCCGTTACACGCTCAGAGGGAAGGGGCCGCAAGCCGTCGAGAGAACAGAAGGCGTCTTCGTCAGAGGCCACTACAGAGACCTCTGAGACCGGTACCAGCACGGAAGTCACATCCGAATCGATACAGACGGGGACAACTGCCACAGAGAGTTCCGAACAGACCTCCACCTCCGTGACAACCGACCCCACCACCGTGACCTCCGCCGCTACCGCCTCAACCGCTGCATTCGCATCACCCGCCAGTGCGCCCACCGCGCCGGCAGCCACCGTGCCCCGTCCCTCGGCCATCAACGTGCCCTCCGCCTCGCACCCCGCCGGCGCCGTCGCACCTTTAGTTACCCCGTCCGCCGCGACAACGCTCACCGCAGGTGCGAAATCGAAGAAGCTGATGAAGCCGCCCGCTACTGTCGCATCGAAAGAAAATCGCCGCGATACTGACGCCTCAACTGTGAAGCAACGAGTCGTCAAGAACATCGCCGCCGGTACGTCGAAACCAACCGGCACACAGCTCCATGGCCCCCCTAGCAAGAAGGGGGGAAGAGGGGGATCGACTTATAGCAAGACGAAGATACAGAAAATCGCCAAAGCAAAGGAAGATTTGCTCCGCTTTCAAGTTGAACTAGCTGCTGCCCGCCTCGCCGCGCTAGAAACTGAAGACACAGATGGAGAAGAAGAGGAAGAAGTCGAAGATGAAGTCTCCCTCTATTCAGAAGTCGACGACCGTGTGGACAACTGGTTGGCGAACCAGGAGACTCACCCCATCTTAGCCATCGCCAACGAGCCTCACCGCCCGCCACCGGAGCCGCCGATCGTCCACGAAGAACCGCCAAAGCAAGAAGAGGTTCATCAAACACCGGCGGGAGGTCAAGGAGACCTCGTTCTCCTAGCTGAAGCCATCACTAAGGCTGTCAAAGCCGCCCAGCGACCCAAATTCATCGAGCTACCTTTCTTCAACGGGTCGCATCAGGAGTGGCTGCCTTTCCGCGCCGCCTACTATGCTTCTGAACCAACGTTCAGCGCCGTCGAAAACATGAATAGATTAAGAAGAAATTTGAAAGGGAAGGCCAAAGAAGCGGTCGAAGGGTTACTCATCACGAACGCACACCCTTCGGAAGTAATGAAGACTTTGGAATCAAGATTCGGAAGACCAGAGTCAATCGCAATGATGCAAATGGAAACGCTTCGAGGTCTACCACGTCTCACCGAGTCGCCGAGAGAAATTTGCGTATTCGCCACGAAGATCTCCAACGTAGTGGCAACATTGAAGACTTTGGGTTGTTTCAACTACATGTACAACCCTGAACTCACGAAGACAATAGTCGACAAGCTGACGCCGATGCTACGATACAGATACTACGACTTCTCAGCCACGCAGCCACGTGAAGATCCTTGCCTCATCAAGATGGAGAAGTTCTTCAAACGGGAAGCAGAGTTGTGCGGACCTTACGCGCTGCCTGAACAGATGGCAGCACCTACTACAGCCGCACCACAGAAGAAGATGCAACGGGTCAACAACGTGACTGAGAAGACGCAACCATTGAAGTGCTTCATATGTGAAGAAACGGGGCACATCAACGCAACAGAATGCGAACAATTCAAGAAGTTGGACGCGAATGCAAGATGGGACATGGCCAAGTCGAAACGCCTCTGCTTCAGGTGTCTTCGCTACAGAAACAAGACACACAACTGCCGACCCAAGCCATGCGGTGTCAACAGCTGCAAGTACTCTCATAACAAGCTGCTGCACTATGAAAAGAAGACAGAAACAGCAGAAGCTAAAGAAGAAACGACAGAGGTCATCAACTCAACTTGGACAGTCAAGAAGCAGTCGTACCTGAAGATCATCCCGATCCAGGTGAAGGGACCAAAGGGAGCTGTCAACACCTTCGCATTGATGGACGACGGGTCAACAGTTACGCTCGTCGACGACAGCATCGCAACGAGCATCGGAGCAACAGGACCCATAGATCCATTGAAGATAGAAACCATCAATGATTTGAAGGCGTCAGAATCCGCATCCCGAAGAGTCACCATCAAGCTGAAGGGGCTCAACGATCATGAAGAACAAATACAAGCACGCACAGTGAAGAATCTGCAAGTCTCATCGCAACGGGTTCCACAAGAACTAGTGGAAGGGTGTCAACACTTATCTGACATCCGAGGACATCTCGCATACGTCAATGCGAAGCCACGAGTACTCATCGGTCAAGACAACTGGCATCTTCTGCTGACATCGGAAGTAAGAAGAGGAGATAACAACCACCCAGTGGCATCTCTCGCGCCGCTAGGTTGGGTACTCCACGGAAGTCAGACGCGAACCTTCGGTCAGAAGATCGACTTCGTGTCACACATCACAGAAGACCCAGAAGAAAACCTAGAAAACCTCGTGAAGCAATACTTCGAGATGGACACACTCTGTATCAAACCCAAGAGACCGAAGACTGATCCAGAAGAACGAACTCTTCATATACTAGAGAAGACCACAACAAAAATAGAAGAAACAAGATTCCAGACCGGTCTTCTCTGGAACAAAGAAGATGTCAAGTTTCCAGATAACTACGAAAACACACTGAAAAGGCTCTTCAACATAGAAAAGAAACTCGATCGTGAACCCACATTGAAGAAGAAGTATGTCGAACAGATGGACGCTCTCATCGCGAAGGGATATGCGGAGCCTGCCCCCAAACAGAAGACAGCTGACAAGACTTGGTACCTTCCTCACTTCGCAGTAGTGAACCCGATGAAGCCAGAGAAACTTCGGGTAGTGCACGACGCCGCAGCCAAGACCAAAGGGGTAGCACTCAATGACATGCTGCTCAAAGGTCCTGATCTACTACAGTCACTACCAGGCGTCGTCATGCGGTTCCGACAACTCATGGTCGAGGCCAAGGCAAAGGTTGCTCCGCTCAAGCTCACAAGTATACCGAGGTTAGAATTACAAGCAGCAGTCATGGGTACCAGGCTCTCCGAAGCAGTCATTGAAGAACCTTCCGAAGAAGAAAGAAGACTGATACCAGTAACAGCTGAGCTACTCAAGACAGCTGAAGAACTCTTGATGCGGTCTTCTCAAGAAGAATCCTTCGCGGAAGAGATAGATAGTCTGAACAACGGGAAGCCGATCAACAAAGAAAGTCGCCTCTACCAACTAAGTGTCGAGTCAGTAAACGGCACGCTTAGACTCAGAAGCCGTATTCGAGCGGTACAAGACATGAAGGAAGAGTTCAAGAGCCCGCTGGTAATCAACGGTGATCACCCTACAGTCAAACTCTGGGTGCAGGCTGTACACCGGCAACTCCATCACGCCGGTGTAGAAGCCACAGTCAACGAATGCAGGCAGCAATATTGGGTACTAAAACTGCGCCCTACCACACGCGCAGTACTACGAAGATGCCTGTTCTGCAGAATGAAGACGCAAGTACCACCGTACCCGAGAACAGGTGACCTGCCAGCGTGTCGCTTAGCTCACCACAAGCGACCCTTCACCTTCACCGGGGTCGACTATTTCGGGCCCCTATCGGTGACCGTCGGACGAACCCGACAGAAGAGATATGTGGCCCTCTTCACATGTCTCACAACACGAGCCATACACCTGGAAGTCGCCGGCTCGCTTAGCGCCGACTCCGCAGTGATGGCCGTAAGAAGAATGATTTCGCGACGAGGTACCCCGACTGAAATATGGTCGGATAACGGCACCAACTTGAAGGGTGCCGACAAGGAACTACGACAAGCGATCGACGCAGCGACCGCAGAAGAAGCAGCCAAGAAGACGATCTCCTGGCGCTACATACCGCCTGGAGCTCCATTCATGGGCGGAGCTTGGGAACGGATGGTCCGTTCCGTCAAAACGGCCCTCACCGCGACGTTACATGAACGTCACCCGACAGAAGAGGTCCTCACGACTCTACTGGCTGAAGTAGAGTACACCGTCAACAGTCGCCCGCTGACTCACGTCTCAGTCAGCCCAGAAGATCCAGAAGCCCTCACTCCCAATCACTTCTTGCTGGGAGGCCCGGGGCGCGTGCCACATCCAGGCACATTCACCGAACAAGACACCGTGTCACGATCCAGCTGGCGAGCCGCACAGAGGCTAGCCGACGTCTTCTGGCTACGCAGGGTGAAGGAGTACCTCCCTGAGCTCCAACACCGGCGGGAGCCTCATGGTCGAGGCCAAGCAGCACAGGTCAATGACCTCGTGCAGATCGTCGACCCGAACCTGCCCCGCAACGTGTGGATTCGAGGAAGAGTCGTCGCTACGTATCCAGGTCCCGACAACATCGTGCGAACAGTGGACGTGCTGACCAAGGGAGGCATCCTGCGCCGGCCTGTGAGGAAGCTGGTGATCCTGCCTCTGCCCACGAGCGTCGAGCCCGCACCGGGAGCTGATGCGACGCGGTCGCACGGCGGGAGTGATGTGCGGGACAAGTGAATAGTGTTAGAGACACGTAAACAGTGATAGTGTATATAAAGACAGTACATAAGTGAATATAAACTCAAATAGATAGTAAGTAAACAGTGTCATAGTTTGTAAGATAGATTTAATGTTAGGTTTAGTTAGTAGTTCGTGTTCATGTTATGTTTTATATAATGTTATGTTTTTACTGATAGTCCTTAATACATAGATTCCAAAAATATATACTTTTACCTATGTAAAATAAGCCAAAGATAGTAAAAACGCGAATATTGTCACGCGGCTCTCGTTAAGGTAAAGTTTTGTTATAGTTAAGCAAACTGTGTCGAAGCCGCCTTTCTCTCATTGGCTAAAATTCGTGCGCTCTGATTGGTCGACCAATCAGAGACTCTACTTTTTTTTTGTATAAATATCGGGCATATTTTCGGAATCGACACAGTCGGCGAGCAGCAATAATACTAAGAACACTAGAAGAAGTAACCAGGAAGAATAATAAACTTCAAGCAGTCTCAAGTCTAGCAGTGTTTTATTCACCAATCCAGTGATAGCAATGTGTCCCACACAATAATAAAAAAATGATATCCATGTAATGTATTGTATTAAGTATATCAGTCATCTAGTACCTAAAACACAAGCTCTGCTTAGCTTGGGGCTAGATGATGCTGTGTGGATTGTCCAGCATTATTTAATTTAGTTATTTTACAATTGCAGTTTCTTCAAAATTATGTTAGTGCTATGGGTGCCTATAAACGTACAAACTTGAGTATGGCTTTAAAATCGTAGGTTAAAATTATATACGAGTCTGAAATATGTGCACTCGTATTATTTTATTTAGCACACCCACATGGAACTCACGAAAACTACACAAAAACACTGATTGCATCTCTTAATGAGCACCAAAGTGGAGACAAATGCATGGTTTGCGTCAAAATCAACGGCCATTGTTGTGCGGCCCTGACTCGAAGCCCTAATGACTGCAATTCGTGAGTCGCCATATAAAGACGTGTATTATGCATATTTTTGATGTTATAACTAGTGACGTAACCGCTTCATTGGTGTCTAATAGTCGGGAGATATGTGTGATATTGAGTTTCTTGGGAAAACTGATCGAAATGTTTGAGAGACCATATATCCGAAAGGTGACTAAATTAACTTTTTTACACTTTGAGAATCTGGGCGATCCCAATAGTGTGGATGGTTCTGAGTCGATCGAAGGTCTACGCTTGCCGAGGTTGGTGGGTTGATGGGTAACCATCCAGACTTAGCATACTAGGATTCCTCTGTACGTTAAGCAGTTGGTCATAACTGTCACGTTTAGCCCTTTGACTTTCAATCAATTTTAATTAAAGACAGAACAACTAGTTATATCTAGGAATCGTTTCCGACAGAAAGCTTTCCCGGCATCACAATTTGAGCTTAAATCACATAAAGTTGATAATGTAGTAGCAACAAGATATGAGCTTGTCATAATTTCCCATTCTCGTAATAAAATGCCTCAAACAGAAAAATATTAAGAGCTCCCTTGGCCCGCATCCAAAATTGAAGTGCTGTTACGATAAGGGGGGAAAAAGTGCAGTTATTTAACCTGAAGAGACTCACGAAACGGGCAGAGTTCCAATACAATAATGTAGATGTCACAAGTGCATCTTCACTTATTTCCGAGATAATGAAGATGTCAACCGCTTATCTAAATGTACTTCTGCCAGGAATTATGTTTTAGAAATGGGATGGGACGATTTATCTTACCGTTTCAATTTGTATGTATATTCCGTCCCAGTGCTCTAGTTCAGATGGACTGATGATGTTAACAGGATATTCTAGTAGGTATCGATACTTTTCTGGAATCGATGCAATTGCTATAATAAGCATATCAAGGTTGTGACATTTTACAGTAACATTTCTGTGAGAGAAACTATCTTGTTCAACACAATAAGGCCGCCACAAATCACGAAATGATTTAACGGTAAACATATACCTATCTGCTTGCTTTTTCAATTTCTAATTGTGACTATTTTTGGTCTTAATTGTTAAGTTTATGTCACAGTCTGATAAGTCTGTCTAGAGAAGTTAAAACGCTGGTATTACAAAGCATTCAATACATTCACGTTAATGTCTTAAAAATATCGTTACTTCACTGTCTATCGTTCGCAGTTGACAAAGACAGAATTATTTTGGTTGTTGGTGTTGTAATACCCTCTTTAACTTAGTTATTGGAAGTTATACGACTAGGTGAATCTAGACGGAAATGCGAATACCAACAATTTAAGTCATTCAATATCGCAGAGGTAGGATGTATGAAACCTATAGGTTTGGTAACAGTATACTGTTACCAAACGGTTTGACATTTTCTACAATCGTAAAACTAGTTATCGACTCCAAGCTATGCTCAGCTCACCACTAATGGTGATGGTTTAAGAGATTCAACCCGTATTTAATTACAAATCTTATGAAATCTCACGCAGCAGACACACTTAACGAACTAAATATGTACATAATAACAATATAATTTAAACTTACATCTGAGAATTCCCTTAAGTGTCTTATGTCTAAATAACAGGGGGACAATTCCCTTATTTTTAAGTACGTCTGCATCCTAATTTCAGTCGGAATCTATCAAAAATACGTCTAATATAAATAAATAAAAATAAATAATGCTGGACAATCTACACAGCATCATCTAGCCCCAAGCTAAGCAGAGCTTGTGTTATGGGTAGGTACTAGATGACTGATATACTTAATACAACACATTACATAGATAGATATTTTTTATTATACATAGCAAATACCCAGAACACCCGGAACAAATATTTGTAGATCGTACAAACATTTGTCCCAAGGCGGGAATTGAACCCGCGCCACATAGATCGTCTATGCTCGTCGATCGTCTATGCGTGAATATGCCAATGTTTAACATTTATTGTCACTGAGACGAAATTGTCACTAGATTTTGAATATTTTTAACTATGGGAATTGGCCTTCAGATTCTTACTGTTCCACTAGAAGGCACATACAGCGGAGACATGAAACCACGCTTGCTCACAGCGAATTGACAATCTCAGACGAATGTTAACTATGAGTCCACGTTTTCTCACGATGTTTTCCTTCACAGATGTCAGTGATGTATGAAATGAACTTAGAAAGCACTCCTTATTTGAAAAGTCACATCGGTACTTGGCCGGATTTGAACACGCAACCTCGCACATGACAGGCAAGGCCTAAAGCCAGTGCTTTAGACTAAACGAGCAACAATTTAGACATACATACGTGCAACAATGTTCAAGATTATTTAAATATACTAGCTTTCGCCCGTGACTTCGCCCGAGTGGTTTCTTTGATAAAAATAGCCTATGTCCTTCCCCGGGGTGCAATCTATCTCTCCTCCAAATATTATCGAAATCCGTTCTCTGGTTTAGGCGTGAAAAGGTAACGAACAAACTGATTGTCGGATTTATAATATTAGTTAGGATTGTTTCACATCAGCCAAATATTTCTGGGGGCAGGAAAGCATGAAACTGAAATGATCAGTAAATATTCTGTTTAAGACTTTATTGGTCTATCAAATGGCTGACTAAAATCCAAAACAGACTAATTCCGGCTACTGTCCACCCTCCAATCCAATATCTTATAGCAAAACATTGAGACGAAATTTCAAATACGCAAAACGGTTGCAAAGTAAGTTAAACCAGCTGTCTTATTTAGTGCAGACTAAGACAAAAGGCCGGCAGTATCAACTAATGTTAACACCAGTCACGTTAAACAACCGGATTCTGGGCTAAAGCGCACATTTCAGGAATTCCAAGCAATCTACTAAAATATTTCGAGTCGTAGATTTATATTTGAACAAAAGGAATTCGAGCGAAATGTCCGAAAGATATTTACCGGTGTTTGAAAGAGAATGTGGGCATCTGGACCTTAGCATTCCTCTGTAGAAAGCTATTTATCAAAATACTCGCGAATTCTCTGACAATATACCATATTCTAAAAATGTCGACGTCGAAAGACGACAATTAAAATGAATGAAATGAAAAAAATACACTTTTGATGACAAGGACGTTGTTAGGGCGGGTTTTAAACCAAAATAAGTGCAGATTTAATATGATTAAAAGTCACTTTCATAAACTGCAGATGAAAAACATTCAAGGAGGTTGCGTGCAGTATTCCATGCTGGTTTTTATTAAAGGATGCGCGGTTTGGGGCCCGCTAAACATGTCGCGCAGATACCAGCTGGGTAGCGAAGAGTATCTCCCGGGCCCCAAGCCCATACTACCAGAAAAACGTGTCTCATGAACCTACTTAGAAATGAATTAATACAAGTTATTTTAAACCCAAGCTCTTTTCCATTACGTTGAAATCAGCATTGTCATCTTATCAGAAGCTGCTTAACTATTTAGTAATAATGAGATTTAATATTCAACCATCTAAGGGCCGATAATGAGAATTTCGTACGTCGAAAGCACACACCCCGAAGCGATGGAGTCAATAATGCAAATAGATTTATTATTATTAGCTACGTTATCTATGGTAGTAGAACTAATAAATATACACTACTGTATTTACATTTTATTATATCCCATAAAATTGTATTGCAAATTGGCCACGATTAAATAAACTTCAAATTATGGGGTTTTGTGTCCTTTTAGGGTCTATGCTAATATCACTGATACGACTATTTATTTAAGATAAAATAAACGGGACCAACGGCTTAACGTGGTTTCCGAAGTACGGAGGTGTCTTGGTATGAAGGGATGGTCATCCACAGACCGTCATACGAGCAAAGGAAAACATTGATAGAAGTCATCGGATATATTCAACGTACTACTCAAAACATTTATTTAGCTAATCATGTCTGCTCGTGGGAACTCCTTATTCTAAACTACGCAACGGTATTTGAGGCAGTTTTCACCATCAATTTGTGCGTCACTATTATTTCACATGTAACTCTACATATTATAAAGACATCTCGATGGTTTATCAAGTCGTAAAAACCGTGCATAGCAGAAGCGAGTCTCCAGTCACTTATAAAAGAATATTTTCAGTCAAAAGCTAAATACATAGTAGCCTTATTAGTAATTGACCAGGCACGAATGATACCATTAATGAAGCATCTCAACCAAAGCACCGACAACTCACCACCGTCGAGAAAGTCTTCAAACTTGTCAGGGTGTTATTACTGGCAATGGCGACGACAGTAATGATCTAAGTGATCTCACTGCAGCACAGGAAACCGATACTTATCGATCTGTTCATGCAACTAATAATGGAACGAATGAGGGTACGGCTGGTAATTATGACGATGATTAGTGGGTTAATGTTAAGTGTTATGTAGGACGTGAAGGAAACTTGTCCTGTATGTGAATGAAGTTCAAGGATGTGTGCTTAGATAGTTTGGTCATCTTGAGAGGATTATTAAAGGTATATGTACAATAAGGCAGATGTGAGTGGAAACGCTGAGAGGGAACGCCCTAGAAAGACATACACTGACCTTTTTGGTAAGGTCTTTGGTATGAGCATGTAAGGATCGTATTAGGTGGGGTTCTGTAGTTTCTTCTTATCCATAGCTTGGTGTTATGCGAGTGAAACGATGCAGGCCAAGGCCTGAAAATGCCTTTTGAAAAAAAAGTCATGCAGCTTTGAGTTGACCAGCCCCGACCAGCTGGCATGCATCAGTCATCGTGTATGTCAACCTCATTTATTTTTAAGCAACTCTGCGAGCGTCGAAAATCGTCGAGGTAGTTTCATAAACAATACCTATAACTTTACGATAAACAATTGAAAGTACTTAACACATTAGTCAAACTGCATTCTAAGAATCATATATCTCATACCTTTTCCAATAGATTTTACGACCTTGAACACAATATAAGAGACAAATTATCACATACCACGAAACTCATGATGTCACAATGAAAGCAATGTAGATGTTACAAAAGTGCAAATGTTCACACATGGCAACACTGGCCACAGTCGTGATTCGGGAACAAATGGTGAATTAACACAGCCATGTGATAGGTGTGAGGCATTTGTTGTGAGTATCAATTTCGTGGGTTGCGCGTCAAAGTTGAGATAACATTATTGTAAACGGCGGGAATTAATTGTGTGATAAAGTATGATACTTGACATATTAAATAAATAAATAATGCTGGACAATCCACACAGCATCATCTAGCCCCAAGCTAAGCAGAGCTTGTGATATGGGTACTAGATGACTGATATACTTAATACAATACATTACATAGATAGATATTTTTATTACACATAGCAAATACCCAGAACACCCGAAACAAATATTTGTAGATCGTACAAACATTTGTCCCAAGGCGGGAATCGAACCCGCAACCTCTTGCGTCGCAGGCGGACCTTCACCCGCTGCGCCACATAGGTCGTCAAATATTGATTGATTGATTCTTGATGAATAGAAATGCCTATTTGTTAGTTTCACTGATCTGTATTTAGACAATCCGCCGTGCAAAAGTTTGAATTATATCGAATACAAACTGTGCCCCGCGGTTTTATCCGCTCTAAGCACGCTCTAACGTGCTTACCAAGGCACGGAGGAGTCTCGATATGTTACGAACGGTCACCCATCCACAGACAGACCGCGGCAAGCGTAGATTAACCTTCGATCAACCCATGCAGTACGCCATATAAAAAGAAAATTACGCACATTCAGCCAAGTATCCACGTTTCTATCTAAGCCAACAGTTGTACAATTTAACAATTTTATTCCCATTAGAAAATCGTTTACAGCCAGTTAACTGGCAATAGCTGGCTATAAATCTTTGTCAGTCGACAACCGATGGCATTTAATTCCCCTATTTAATGGAGAATTTATAGAAACGTTTACATTATTATGTTATTATGTGTGTCCTTTGAAATTATTGGATTCTAGTGCGTGGCTTTATTAACATGAAGTATTTATTTAATGTACGAGTATACTAGTATTATAAATGTGTAAGCTCAGGACGGCCTTCATCAGAATCCTGCAACGTGGGTTAAACGTTATCGAAAGTTAAACGATTTTACTTCCATAACATTAAAAAAATCTACAATTGCGTACACTAATCAACACTTATCACTTCAAAATACACTATGTTTAAGGCGATTTGTGGAAAACGTGGTGGGCTGGCGACCGCTCTCCAAGAAGCGAATCCTAAGATGGCCGCCCCGCTACCATCGACTCGACTCTCCGCTAGAGTGACGTTGACAACCTGTCACTCTTGACAATGCCTTTCTTATGTGCGTCGACAAATAGGAAAATATGTTTGTATGGAGGGGGTAATCTCTGTAACTAATGATCTAATTCAAACATTTTTTTCAGTTTTAGAAAGCTACAGTATTCCTGAGTGCTATCGGCTATTAGTTTTTTTTTTCAAAACTACGCTTTAAAGAAGGTGGAGGCGATGTTAAAGTTCGAGGGGAAAAGTACAAAACCCACGCAGACGTAGTCGCGGGCGAAGTGCTAGTGAATAAATAAACTGGACATTAACTACTTACACTAACTTTCTGTACTTAAAATAATAAAAAAATGTAAATATTTAAAGCTTTTTAGAGATATGTAACTATTTTGAATTTTGGATTCACTTGCGCAAGATACAAAAACGGTTATCTCCAAAAATAATTATTAAGAAATAGGCCTTTTCATAGTCTTAGTCATTTTTTCACGAAAAAATCGCTTCTTCGTAAGCATTAGGTATTTATGCTCGTGACTCTCTATCTACATCAACGAGACACTATGTCATCTATGACGCAAATGTAGATAATCAAGACATTTCTGCACTGCATCATGACGTAAAGATAAAACAATATGGTATCTACGGATGACAGTGACAATAAGACGCCTCTTTATTACAACGCGTACGTCACACTCCAAAAGATGATCACAGCAAAATAATTGTGAATGCACATGATATAAAGATGACTATAAAAAATAATGTACCTGAATATGGAATCATACTTTGATTCCCTGGAGTTGCTGTCTTTGCCTACAGTTAGATAAGGCAAACAGTATATAAATTCACTTTCTTGTGCTAATACTAGCTGTACCCTGCGGTGTTACCTGCGATTAAAAGTCAACATGTGACGATTCGAAATTCCTACGAGAATATTTCACTTTTGCAGGATAAAAGTAGCCTATGTGTTAAACCAGGATATGAACTTCATAACAAATTTGATCCACTTCAGTTTAACGGTTTCAACGTCAACAACATTGCGCATTAATAATATTAAGTTTGATATAATCACTATGTCCAGAACACTTCATCGCTATCAAGGTTTCTTTGTACTGAAAAACAAAAAAACTATTCATTCCACCTTTATTACTATTTAAAACCCATTTGTATGTGATATGAGATTCCATCACGTATTCCAACGTCCCCATGACACATCACACCCAAAATGGCGCCTGTTTTGATTGACAATACATCGGATTAAAGATGATGCCTGTTGATAGTCCACGACCGGTTTTGATTAATAATTGTGTATACTCAGGCCGCCTAAAATAATATATTTATATCTAGAACTAGCCGCCACCCGCGACATCGTCTGCGTATGTACCTATATATTACTAGATACTATTTTTAAAAGTTATACCCTGTGTTATTCTGAAGTATAGGCTATAAGACTTTTAAAGTTTCATCAAAATCCGTCCGTTCAGTAGTTCAGGGTTCAGTCAATTGTAGGAGAAAATTATCTGTCAGTTTAATTAATCCAGTAAGTTCTTTTCCAAACAGACGTCAATGAATCTTATAAGCTGATAAGTAAGATCATACTGCCAAAATTCCAACCTAATATTTGTATATCGATGAGATATGAGATAATGTATAACGAACAACAAACAATCGTAAAATTCCCAAATCCGATTTAGACCAGGATAATAAATCAAGAGCTTTAGGAGAACATAGCAATAACTTGCGAAATAAAGTAGATTATATCCATCTTAATGGTAGAATATTGCGCTTGATTTTTCGTAGAAATACATTTAAATGCTTTATTTGAAAGGATTTTATGTTTATACGATATTTCTAGAAGGCCACGAGGAGAAAAAATGTAATCAAACTGATGTTGTTCGTAATAGTCGTGGTTATATCGAAGACAGTTCATCCAATACACTAAAGGTCAGTTCAAACTACGCTATAATCCTAACTTAATATTATAAATGCGAAAGAAAGTTCGTTTTGTTACCTCTTCACGCTTATTTCACTGAACGGATTTCGATAAAATTTGGCTGAGAGATAGATTGCACCCCGGGGAAGGATATAGGCTATTTGATCAACAAACCACGCGAACGAAGCCGTGGGCGGATTAGAAGATGTAGCTTCCCTATATTGTGTCTGCAAAACTCTAAAAGTATTCGACTTAAAAACTTTACACAACGTTGCATTTTAGTTGAAGACTGTATTTATACGTATACCACAGCAGAGTAAGTACATCATAAAAAGCTTAAGTGAAAGATGGCATTATTGCGATGGGCGCGTAAACACAAGAAATATAGTCTTACAACAAATATAGTAAACAAGTCAGAGATCATTTGCTGAATGAAGTCAATCAATCGTCGCACTCCATAAACGCAGTAAGAGCATACCATAAACAGAATAATTATAGAATTTCTCTTCAACACAAGGTCGTTGCTGCATTATGGTGTACAACGCACTGGGCTGTTTGTCTGCGGCAGGCAAACACCAGCATTGGGTGGGAAATGGATTGAGGAAGATTTACTGTCAATCGCGCCCTCTTTCTTTTGCTCTTGTACTAACTTATTTGGGGTCGGCAGTGTGTCTTCTTCTGCCATCAATCTCTGTTTGCCACCATCTCAATAGTCACCTCCTTTCTAGCCATATCATATTTTACAAAATACTTTAATCGATTTTTGGTCTTTATCTACTTTTACAACCAAAAGATTATACTCAAACAACAAGAAACTGTAAGTACAATGGAGACGTGTAATGTTTGGTAACTAATGGCAGGAAATCCAGACAACTGCGTTGAACTAGGCTTTATTATAATGGTACTCAGTTACGCAAACGTTACAATTGTGCGTGTTTCAACGTTTCCCAAAACGTTTTATGAAATCGATGACCGCGGCAGCAAAACTGCTTTGTGCGTTACCCACACAAGGATTTAGAAACGCTCAGTGCATCAAAATGGAAACCCGACGCGACAGAAAAGGCACCGGCTGACGCATTAGTTACGTCAAATGTTATCATAGTTTATTTTAGAAACCTCTGCTTTATTAAATAGGTGCATTATGTTATTGCTGGGGAGTTTGTTTTGACGCTTAATACGAGCTTAGACTTAAGAAGTAGCTCTAGACCATTACTGAGGATGAATTTCACCAATGTCACTGGACGCGTAGAGCGCATCTTTGCAAACCGCTTTCAAGAGCTGTCGGTGTCATTATTGTTAGAGAATATTGACACTGAAAGCTCTTAAGCGCGGTTTAGATGTGACAATAGATTCAGTTACATTGGCGAGATTCGCCCTTAATCTCCGCCACAGATTACTGAATAGTTACTACGTAATCTCCGCGCTGTCGTAAGATTTCCAGAACTGAATTTTATAACACGGCACGGTTGGCGCAGAGGCTGAGCGATCGACTGCTGAGCTGCGTGTCTTGGGTTCGATTCCAGCACGGAACAAATATTTGTATGGTCTACAGGTAGTTGTTCCAAGTCTGGCTGTTTGTGTATGTGAGTTTAAATGTTTGTAAACGCATCCATGATACAGGAGAAATTCCTAGTGTGGGGCAACGTTTTATAAAAAAAAAAAAACAAACAAAAAATAGCAGTTCAAAACTATGTGGTCTAAATATCATGTGAATTTAGAATAAATTAGATTCAGTCACCAAGTGATTTGCTTTTAACATCATCATCACCATTTTTCTTTATCAGGAATTGCATCCGGGGAAATTGTGGGAAGAGAGCCGGCTAATTCTTAAGCGAAGTAACGCTCTTTTAATAAGGCTGATGCCATTAAAAACTGATAAAAAAAAATGTTAAAGCTGAATCACACACAGGTAACCGACAAACATTAAGTATCCTAACTTCTTTGCCACCAAAATAACCGTCATTGGACCACAGATCAACAAAAAATCAGAGGCCTCACTATTATTTAATCCCACTCCTGAGTCCTGCCTACGCGCTCGGAATACAAATTAGGAAGACAGGAAGCATGCTTGGCATTCCACGCACGTCACGGCGGCCATTTTAAGAACTTTATCCATAGAACGTAAAGTGCATTACATATAGGTCGGGCCGCATCGGAAATAATATGGTAAGTACGATACAGACTAATGCGGAAATCTAACATGCTGGTTGAATAGCTAAATAGTTGTGAAATGTCTGTTTATGTTTTAATTAAAAGGATTTGAATGAAGGGATTGACCCGAAACCTTCAAATAACTTTTATTTAACCCATCCTGGGTTAAATAATGGTTATTTGAAGGTTTCTTGATCCTCTTAGGCCTATATCTTACTAGGATATCAGTGGCGGTACCAATATTCTTAATGTGTACAGCACTATGGAGGGTGCTCACACTGCTTACCTACGGTGTGAGGACGGCTTACTGTGACATAGCTTGAGTCATTTTATCACAGTTTGGGCGATAATACAGTAGCATACCACCGTAATCATCTTGTCCCACAGGGCTCCCGTGCTTGCCCTACTGGGGTCTGCTTGGTTGCACAACCAATCATACAGTTTTTAACAGAGAGCCAAAGGACTTAGAACACGACACAACACTCATGTTATAGGATATTTTCCGAATGTCATTTTTGGCACATGTTTCATTAAACATCTTCCATTTAAATTACAACATCAAAAACAATACGCGATATTTCTCCATCATTTATCATGTCTCACATTCTCACATAAATCATGTAAAACTTCGTACACTGTCGCCCATATTGTGCGCAGTTTACACTGTATTGCAATGAAACTGAATACAAATGGGACGTCACCGTATCTCCCGCTCGTATCTCGTGTAGACGCCAGTGTATTTGTCTATTGCTTGAAGGAAGATATTGTGTCTACCGGAAAATTAATACAGCGTATGTTTTGCCGTATAAATAAAACGGAGGGCCTTAAGTAAACTTTTGTTTTTATTTTCAATGCATTTTGAGAACATGGTTTGACAGTGGGTTCTATATAGGTAAGTATAGCAGTAACATACTGGGAAAGAGGCAAACTATGCAAGCAATATCTTTTTATCCTCATCACTGCCTAGCCCCCAACTATCTTGGGTTGCCTTCTAGTTTAACCAGATGCAGCTGAATACCTACCAGTATTTTACATGGAGTTACCGCCTATCTGACCTCCACAACCCAGACACTGAATAAAACCTTACCCGTCCTTAAAACCTAGTTTTCAATTTTCGAATAATGACAGGCTCGGCTTAACGCCAGCAATATCTTCTCAAGTCCAAAAATTATGGAGAAATAATGAGCACCTAAAAGTTGTCATGTTATAACCAAGTGATGCGCTGCGCTGACCATAATAACCCTAAGTAAATTGGGATTTTACTTAGGGTCATTTATCATAGCATTTTTCACCAATTGTGTAGCAGAGAAACTGATGTCATAAATTAAACGTAAACGCATTTTGATTTATTAGAGATAATATTTCCGAAAAATCCATTTTTGCCGTTCATTTTGGGATGAAGGTCTACCCTAACACAATATGTGCGGTCAACATTAAAATGCTTATTTATCATCATAAATGAGCACCTCAGAGAATAAGTCTGTGGAAATCCGATACAATCGTTCACCTGTGTTCACTTGTTAGAGTTTCGCCGAGATAATTCAGCCCTGTAATGAAACATCAATCCACACAAGTAACTCAAAACGATGCCGCGGCATAAATGTTGTATCCAACAACTCACAAAACCTACCTAGCAAGCACCATACGTTCTCGTTCATTTATTTATTTATTTACTTCAAACATACAAATATCCTTACAGGCTAGACCCAATGCGATATTGTAGCATACTTAAAAAATGCAAAGCAATAGCTCTTCATCTGTCAACAATCCCACTATCAGAATGAATGAGTCTTCATTCACATTTTACGTGTTGAAAGCGAAGTATTATGTCCTCAATGGTATGCATTGGCAATGGCGTCTACTGTCAGATCAGATATCAACTACCACCGGAAAGTATTCATACAATGACAATCATTCTGTAGTGACGGACATATTGTTATTTGTCTGCTGAACCTGATTTAACTATTATTAATTTCACAATCATTGTGATTGCCAAGTTCGGCGATAATAGATTTAGGTCTTTAGATATAGAAAAAGATAGATAAATCGTTTATTTGGTGCACACGAAATACGAACAGTAAAAAAACTAAGGAAATACCCACAAGGTGCCTACATCCAAAAAAACAACAGACATAAGATAATATTGTGGTATAACCACGGATATTGTAGATGAGATGCTATTGTGGAAAGTAGGCGTAGTAATTTCAATGAATCCATAAAGATGTAAGAAAAATATTTATTTGAGAAACGAGCAGCTTATACAAATAAATGACCAAAACAAAGGGAAAAGAAACAATAAAGGATTTACAAAAAGTACCTACTGGACAAAATGATTAAAAGTACACGGAAATCGTTTTCTATATTTCGTTACAGCCGGTGAAAAAGCCCTGTCGAAGTAAGCTGAAAATGCAATCTACAATGACTGAGCAGTCGACCCCAACATATTTGGGTAAAGACTAGGCATATGATGATGCTTTTAAACAAGGAACCACAAAACCTATTACTGGTACACAGCAACTAGGTGAATACGAAATCTTCAAAGCCCAATAAATACGCAATAATCACTATACATAAAGCACTTGAAAGAAGCACAGAGTAACACAACGGAACAGAAGCGAGTGAGTAAGTAGCTGTGTTATCGAAACATTTATTTATAGTAAACAGATTAATGAACGAGTTCAACAAACGGAAAGTGAAATGCAATTGAGTGAATGAATGTTTAGCGTAAGATCGTAAGTGTTCAGTTGTGGGCAGTGTACTGAACGATTTATAGGTTTGTAAGTTTTTATATGATCTGTAATCCTGAGAGGGAGAATTTTTTGTACTTTTGACACATCAGTTTTTATAACACAGCACGATGCCTGTATTTCCCCAAGGGTTGGTAAAGGTGCACAATCCCATGTTATATGGGGGCAAGCCTATTGCCAACAACCGAGCTCTAGACTCCGGGCTGCTACTGAGAAATTCCAGATGGAAAAACCCTTTGCCGAACCCGGAGACCGAACCAGGCCCAAATGCTCAGCAGTAATGCTTGCGGACTTTATCATCGAGAAATTCATACTACTATTTTAAAATCTTACGTTAGGGACAAACCTGCCACACTGTTCCCAAACCACTGCAACTCCTGAAAACCAGAATCAACAGTGGCGATCACCAGAAAAGCGTCGAGACAATGAAGCCCAACTAGTCCTGGAGAAACGATTCAACTGTCTTGGATCCCGCAACGAAATTAATCAGAAAAGAACAGCGAAGGAGTTAGAATAATACATAGTAAAAAAACTTTTTTTTTTAGTATATTTTAATTAAAACTGATTCTATTTGAAATATAAAGTTTGACTATGGTCAATATGTTCCCCAATCAAATTTCTTTTCGCGGTCGCTGAGCAACGATATAAATATACTCATTAATCGCCACATCACGTGCTCAAATAATAAATAAAACAAAAACACATCACATATAAACAATAGACACATTTCTTGGAACGAACGCCGGTTAGTAGCTACCGTGGCAGCTGATCGACAAATCCGGCGCATTCATGCGTTTGCGCAACGCGACGGGACTATCTAATATGGTGGCTGCAGGAACGGTAGTTGTGCCAGTGGTCAATTTCTAGGTACTATTGGGCATTTCTGAATGGTAATACTTTACAGCAGCGGGGAAGCACAGGACAAGACTCATATTGTAGCATTAAGGATTTTGAGAAACCTCGCATGGTCCGTAGATGCCTTTCAGACCTTTGGCCTTTAAACAGTATTCTAGATTATTTCCTGGAATAATTGTCGACTCTGTCACTAAACAAGGACGGCTCAGTAAAAAATCTATTGGCGTCAAGGCATTTTTGATGACTTTACTTTGAATGACATTCATGTACGTCAAAGAATTTGTCAAGAAACCTTATTTGTAACACATTTGTGTTAACTGAACTTCCGCGGGGTAATTGAGTATCGCACCTATCATAATTATGATATCTACTACCATATACCTTCTTTGACAGTTCGTCATCATTCATTGCGTTATTTGTGACAGACCATTTTTTTGAACATATTCATGAAGCAATGGAGTAGGAATTTCCCTATGATCGAATGTGTGTTACGCAATTACAAACTTCCGCCCACTGATTAAATTTAAAAACCATACGTACTTACTAGGGGTAGGCCCCTATCACCACCAAGATAATCTACATACACATACCATTAAAACAATAGACGAATTTCTTGGAACGCTCGCCGTCTAGTGGCAGCTGATCGACAAATCCGTCGCGCATTGCGTTTGCACAACACACGCGTGGGCGACAGTTACTTACTGTGAACCGGCCGGTGAGCCGGTGACACAGCGCATGCTGATAAGGTAGGTTATGGCAGAAGTTTAAGAAAAGAGAATATAATTATAAATGAGGAAGTATATTAACACTCATAACGTGCTTGGGAGCTAAAAACTTGGATGGATTATGTAAAAGATGATGTGGGTAGAAAGGAGGTGACTTTTGAGATGACGGCAAATAGAGATATATTGAAGAAGAAGACGTGCATAAATTGGGATAAGGGCATGAGGATGATGAATGTGCTATAGAGCGCAATATCTCAGATGTTTAATTAACAGACCACGTTCAAAATACGCAAATAGCGACTGCGAATGACAGGTATAAACAGTGCCACGAGTCTACGGTAGACCAAGAAGGAGATGACAGGACGAGCTGGATGTCTTCATTGAGAACTGGAAAGAGGTAGCGCAGAATCGCGACCGATGGAAAGAATAGAGGGCCTTTACCCAGCAGTGTAAAATGCGGGCAAGTAATAAATAAATCACTATAGGAAAGATGGAAATAGATAGTTCAACAGATGCAAATAATACTTACACCTATATTCCACACACTTTTGATCTCTAGGGTAGCATCAGAACGGTAGGAATGAAGAATGACAGCATAGTAGGCGCAGTCTCTGTGCGATTAGTGGTTCGATTCCTTCACGGTACAAATGTACATAAGTGTGGCCTACCGATCCTGCTCAGGGATTGTTGTACCTGTCTGTGATGGATGACGCGAGAGCGCATCCACAATACAGAACAGATTTGCAGTGGCATATTTGAGGGGTACGTTGGCCAGCTGTAACACAACCAATCACAGCGGAAAACAAAACACTCAACGTAGAACTACTGAGTAGACTGTATCATGGCATGCGCCCGAACACATTTTAGTAACTTGTAAACGTTGCAATACCAAATCTGTTATGGTTAATAAAACAAGCGACTGTTACAGATTCATTGACTAATTCCTTTTACATAAATCTTGTCATACAACTTTGTTAATTAAACACAATAACATTGTACTCAACTGTATGAGCTTTGACAAGATTAAGTACGTTGGTGGCTTGACAATGACAGCTGTTAGTCCTTTTCCAAGTGACATATTTTCTGGTTGGTGAACTGTTGTCAAATGTCATGGTAGTTGATGTGATTCGTTGGCGTAAATAATAATAGCCAATAATTTATATTGGTAAATTAATAGGTTCTTGAGTGGGGGCTGTATTAGTGCTTCTGCTCTCGTCAAAATAAACTGCACTCATAATAATCAACCAAGATGTGAGGGTCGTAAGTATGTGTCGCAGTCAAATTGCAGAAACCAACGCTTTACATAGCGGTTAGTCGTGTTATAACGCGGAGCTGTTTAATATTACAGAGGATCAACGTTCAGCTGGAATATATTATCCACCAGGGTTACTTTCTTCCTATGCTAAATATTATAGGGTTGCATTGAAATAAAATGAAATGAGTAAGTAAGTTGATATTTCCATACACTTTAACACGACAAGTTACTACACTGAACCTCCACGATTGAAGATACATATTTTGGTCTAGCTCACTCTGGGCAGTCCAGTAACAGGGTGTTACAAACATTGCTGACTAAATCTTTGCACGCGATATCAGTTATTGTAGCACACCTTATGTGAACACGCAAGAAGAACCAAAACCGCATCATAGTATTCTGAATCATTTACACAAACGCCATAACACGACACAATAATAAATTGATATTATGTCGATATTATATCACACATATGCGTCACTTTGTAAGGAAATCGACGTGTGTAGGCGAGTGCACGGCTTAGCGCCGCCAATGTCATATTTGTGTAGCGAGATGGAATATGAACGATTATTGCTTTAAATTGGATTTTGATCTATTTATAGATTTCTGAGATAGATTGGTTGCGTCGGTCACCTTTGTTGTTGACTGTAGCAGGATGAGTCAACAAGGCAATTTTAAACCAAAAATGGTTGATAAAACGGTACAAATTCTGCAGAAATGAGGGAATATTTCGTTTCAACCAAAACATCTGCAGGTGCCGTTGTACATACAAGGGTAGAAAGAAGCCATTTTGGTACAGTCACTAAGATCCAAACGGAAACAATACAACAAAGTGAAAAATCTCGGAAACTTGTTGATATGTAGCAATAATCAAGATATCATCATCTGCCTAGCCTTTTCCCAACTATGTTGGGGTCGGTTTCCAGTCTATCCGGATGCAGCTGAATACCAGTATTTTATATGGAGCGACTGCCTATGTGACGTCCACAACCCAGTGACTGGACAACACCCTTCGGTAAGACTGGTTTACAGACTTTCGGGCTTCTTACAACCCGTAACGTCTGTCAAAGATCTAGAAATGACAGCTGGGACCGACGGCTTAACGTGCTTTCCGAGGCACGGAGGAGTCTCGATATATTACGAACGGTACTCACCCACAGACTGACCTCGGCAAGCGTAGCTTAACCTTCGATCAACCCGTGCGGCTGTTTTCATTTAGCAACGAGCTCCTCTAACAATAATCAAGACAATGATGCTAAATCAAATAATAGTCCCTCAACCACTTCTATGTCAGATTAATCATATCCTTAATCAAAGTAAGATTCCCAACAAGAACACCTGCACAGCAGCCCCTGCTACACATTCCGCACTCTTCCGCAAACAGCCATCCCGTCTATCCAGTTGCACTTAAGACATCAATACTAAACCAAGTCCTCATAGCTGTTGACATGCAATTATAACTGACGAGAACCATGTAGGGGGTCCCGTATACAGATAGCCATATATGTGTGCAGATACATCACTGGCTGTATCTATTGCTACTCGCACACACTAACAAAACACTAACGTATTTGAAACGCAACGGGGTTTACAGGGGTTTTAAATTAAAGGTCTTCGTCATCACGTGGCCGACGCATCAAGGAAATTCTTTACATGTGTGAGTGCGTCAATAGACAGGGAGTTGTCTGCCGGTTGGCGATCTCTGGTCCCGTTGAAATCTTGTGGATTCCTGACCACTCCCTAGAAGGTGTGATACAGATCATTGACGTGATAAAACGGATGGAATGAAGAATGTATCCTATGTTAATTAATTAATTTCTTTGATGAGTGAACGGGGGTGTCTGGATTCCTGTTGCTCGCTACTATGTTTTGGCATTGGCGGCTGGTACCTACAGAATCTTTCCTACCGGTGCGAAATAAGTTTTGAATTGAGAATCTAATTACATATTAGATATCTAATATTTCAGATATTAGAAACCTATTTTGATGTTAAGCAGAACTTGAGATAGTTTTCGAATTTTCCAGGTTCTCATTTTTTTTTAATATTAATTATAGCATTGGTGTTGTGTTTAGGCTTATTCAAATGATCACCGAACAAGCGGTCCAGATAACGATCTTAATTTGTACAAATTGAGTGTGTAATTTATCAGAATTTGTCCCAACGTGTATATATTTTGACACCACACGAACATTTGAACTGACATAGAGCAGCTTAATAGCTCTTGTGTTTAGTCTGTAGACGAAGCTTATTCATGCGCAAATAGAGTAAGAGAAGGATGATGCGTACATAAAGGAAAATACTTTTTTAACCATCAGGGTCATCACACATATTTTAGGATACACACTTTAAGAAGTAATTCACCTAAAAGTATCTGCCACTTCCAGCGTCACTGAATATTTGTATCCGTTGTTTAAAAGCCTAAGTAGACGGTTCGTTTCAAAACTTAAATTAATCATACCTCACTGTAGAATTAGATGGTTCTTATTTAAGTTGACACACGATGATGTAAGTAAACACCATAATTCTTACCTGGAACAAAAAAAAACATGGTTGGTCAAATGGTCAATAAAAACGTTGACAAGTAAGAAGGCATGATACAAAAATCTTCAAAACTGTGATGGAATTTGACATAAGACCGAATATGTCAAGGTGCCATGTGATCTTACTAACCTCACAGTCCTCTAATGAAATATATCCATATAGAGACACACATTCATAAACTCAGGCCCATGGGGGTAGGCAGAAACTACAGAAAGTTACCTGCTAAGAGCCTTCCATACTAAGGAGTATGTTAGTATCGTAGCAGGTGGCATTGTTGCTTACTTCGTTTATGTTCATACACCTGGTCATGCGCACTCCGGTTGCGAGTAATACGTACGCACCTAACCATTCTGTAGAATATCACCAACAGAGACACAGCTTTCAGTATACACAATATTATTATAACGAACATTTGTTTTAACATACGGTGGTACTAAATCTTCAGTAACATCAAGAAACTCAAGCCTTAGTTGATTACCAATAGATCAATGAATCCATAAAATCAAATACATAGGAACAACTTAATTTCATATTCAAATAGACAAATATTTAAATAAATTCCCGCATATAAGAAATGTCAATCTCACAAATAACACACTAAAGTTACAAAACTATTCAATATTGTTATACATGGTAGTAATGACTTATTTTTTCTAACGTTTAATCGTTATTTCAAAATGGAGTCAAGGAAATCTAGTTCTATCATATATTATATCACGTATAATATTATTATTATTCTTGGTACACAAGCTCACATCTTCAAAAGTGCCGACGCGATAAGATCTGCTCAGACGCAGGTCGTAACACCCACTTTCGCCAAACATTTCTGCATTTGAGGCCTTGCATATTTGGAAAGGTATCAAATATCAACGCATTTTAAAATGATACGATGAATATTAATTTAAATAATTATATGGATTAAGAAAATTACAAAATTGGGGAAACAGGAAATAATATAGGAGTTCGAAATCACATAAGAAAACCAGATAACTTTTGAAATAGAATTTCACCGAATAAGACTAAAATCGAAAGTGTTGGAAAACTAGTTATAACAACAGAGCTAGACAAACCATTACAAATTAAAGAAAATACCGACACAAAAGTAACACGACCAGCTGTTTCACAGTTCAAACAATCGGCGAAATATTTCGGACACGCATCATAATTACAATAATTTACATATCCTATGAGTTTCACAATAGGCCCGTGCCGTGTAGGAGACAAATTATGCTTGACATTAGCGTGCCCTTGGCTATACTCCCTTCTAATTGCTGAAGAACATCGGTACGATAAAGTTATTTAAATATTACGTCAATTGTTTCTAGAGATGCTTTGGGAGAGTCTATTTCTTGGGTACTTCTCCCCAGCAAAAGATGATGCCCTTGATGAGGTATCATCAAGGGCATCATCTTTTGCTGGGGAGTTTGTTCCGCCAGTTTTTCTTCCCAGCAAAACACTAGGAAGTGGTGAAGGGTGGGCGTTTTGGGGGACTGTCTTATGTAAACGTTTTGACGTTCAAAAAATTGCTTATTCTCAGCCTAATTTGAATAAATGTTCAAGTTTCTTCGCTTTCAATGGATCAAGTGGTTATTATAAGCACGTTACATGAGGTAACATATCTTCTTCAATATAGTTGCTATAGTCAAAGTGTGGTGTGGAAGACGCTACAAAAGAAATGAGCACTGAGATGTAGGCTGATAGAGATGTGTTATATGAAAGGAAAAAACGTACTGGCCCGACCCTAAATAAATAGGGATCTAGAAAGATAATAATCACAGCTCTAGAAGGAACATGTCTTTTTTAAAAGCCTGGCGCTATTTCAATAATCGACACAAGATCAAACGCAAGTGCCTTTCAAAATAGATTATTTTTTAGACAGAAATATTAATGATCCTGATTTACATTAACTGACTATTAAAGACGCGATTAAGATAAATGATGATGAAGATAAGAATAATAATTAACGTCTTATATTCAATACATATTGCTAAATGGCAAATTTAGATGTAAACTCGAATTTCTTGAAAGCAGCGCGTATAATTTAATTATCCTAAGTATTAAATGTTCCTAATATTTTATGTCAACCTCGTCATTGAATAAAACAAGATCATTAATATATGCACAAAAGTATGTTTGCTTCCTAAGATTGAGTGCAGACTGGAGACCACCGTCTAATCATTCTTAACGCAGAGATTTATCGCAAATAAATTCATTTGAAGGCATCCAATTCACGTTTCGCAACCAAAGTGTAGGAGACAAATTATTCAGCAGATTAACAATGAATTTAAAGACGTTGCGACATGCTATTGTTTGCCGATACAAATATCGCTGCTACTCTAGCATTAGCATACGACATGGCGTGCATATGCGACTTTTAATGGGACAGTTCATTTATTTGATTTATAATGAGAGGTGTAGGGCTTTCTCTGCTGATGTTTCTGTGGGATTAGCATCGATTTTATATTACAAACCAGCCAGTAGTAAGCCTCTATATAGACACATTAAATCTACTTAATTGTTGACTTTCACTTAAATGTCTGTCTCAGAAAACAGTCCCAACTAATTTATCGGTGTCTCATTCTAGTAGCAATAATTTACCCAAGCAACACAAATAATTTACAGTCAAATAACACAAAATTATAACGACGAAGACTCAATAAACCTAGCATTCGTATATAATCATTCGATCGCAAAATCCACTCACATGGCGATGATGAATCGTCCAATGCAAATATTGTAAATATTGACCAACACAATGGTACTGACAAATCGATTTATAGAGATCGTTTATCGAGTTACATCGATACGTGATTGTAAGTCAATTTCTATGACCTATTGCGATTGATTGGCTTGGCTTGAGATCGGATAAGATTTGTATAGCTAATATCAGAGTAAGCCATCAACGGGGCAATTTCATTGAAATGAAATTAGTAAAAGAATTATTAAAAGCTTAATACCGCACAGAAGAGGAAGTAAAATCCAAATATTATGAGAAATAACTTGAAGAGTGGAGACTGGATTGAATCAAAATATGCGAATCAAAGCTACACAAAATGGCGTGTGCATATAAATGCAATTTTGCATTTCGAATATAAAAAAATGCTAACAATATTTGGTAACAGTTATAGCACGACTGGTTTTATATTGCTAAACATTCTTTAAATAACACTAATACTTGTACATTATAGATTTGAATACAGCTAGGAAATATATTTGAGAAGCTCTAAGACATTTGATGTGAAATAAATGTTGTATATAGATACTAGATTTTGCCCGCATTTTCGTCTGCCTGAATGTCAGTTATCGCAGATGCAGACGAAGACGCGGAATAAATACTATCCCATGTCCTTTCCAGGGTCTCAAAGTATCTACATCCAATATTTCATCAAAATCGGTTCAGTACTTTAGCCGTGAAAGCGTAACAGATAGACAGATAGATTTACTCTCACATTTAGGTATAATATCAAGTATGGATAAGAAAGATGAAGAATTGGTAACATTGCAACCGAAGCTGGACCGGAACTCTAAGAGCCACGAATGCAGAATGATAGTGTTTAATGAAATGTATGTTATTATATCAAGACCACCTATAATAAACTCAGTGACCTTCACTCAATAAATAAATACGAAAATAACGGACGAAGGCGTACGTAATTGCTATTTGTCTTCCAACAAGGAAACCGAACTGATTTGCATTGACTTAGCATTACCTAACGAGCTCTGTATAATCTTCAATGGTAGCGTCATGTGTACTGTACATTATTGTAAGATGGTGTTTATGAGACAATATGAAGGAGACACAGTATTTTTAGTTCTAGGTAATATTAATGCTAATTGTTGTTCAGTCACGATTTGTAGTTATACTGTTGAAGGTTGCTCTGATTGGCTGGTTAAAGAAAATAATGAAGAACAGACTGCCTTTGTTCCGGAAGACAAACGAAGTATTGAGATAGAAGTCAACAGAAACAGGAAAGTAAATAAGAAGATTGCAGTAAATGTTAGTTGTGTAAATAGTACAAATAACCAGTCAAAATCAGAAGTATTGTAATAATGGATCGTGGAGTCTCAGTTTCTTTCTTGAAGCAGATTGTTTGTTAGTCTCTATTCTCAAAATTTGTTTTTTTTTCTTCCTTTATATCCCTCAGATTTGTTATTTCAAGAAGCTTTTCATTATAAGATACGCCACCATCAAATGAATGCTTGACTACTATGTACCTACGACATAAATCAAGCAAAGCTTATCCTGGACTACTACATTGTCTTACAATGTCGCAACGCGGTACCCACGCTCCGTTTCTTACTGACAACACGATATACCGATCTCAGCTTAATTTGTATTCTCATGTCTCCCTACGTTTTATTATGTAAGCTACGTTACAAATCAGCGGCATTGGTGATTTGCAAGAAGTCCTTGCTGTTTTGTTTACTGGTATCCTGCTGGACATTGTGGAAACTTTGAAGTAAGGTTAGCTCAATGACAGGGAAAAAGCAAAACGAACGTGATTTTTGCACTTTATTTGGAGGTGATTTGACAATGTGTAAATGATGTGACTATAGAAGTATATTTGATAAAGGCCCTCTTTTTGCATGCAATTTCCATGCGAAATATGTGACAGAAAATTATCAACTTGCCTTCAGGAAGGAGGGAAAAGTTCGACTATTACAAATGTCTCCGTTGTAGAAACAACAGAGGCACTTACAAGCTCAAATTCATAAAGTCAACATCATCAAATGATTTTCCAAGACCATTTTAGCAAAATAATTCATTTTCTTCTTGCGAAAACACGGAAAATGATATAATGATCTATTCTAAAACCTAACACAGGAAAATCAATCCAATCAACCCATATGCCAGTAAATCACAGAGCGGCTCTCGCCGATGGCGTCCGGTCCGTCACGGTCCGGACGTATCCGTCCGTTACGTGCCGATCCGTGACCCGATCGTGATCAAATCGAAAGTGTGCGCGATATGGCAGTAATGACTGTGTGAACTCTTGAAATATGGTCAAATGTAATTGACTTATTGGATTTGACCATACTTTCGATCTTCGATGCCTGTTTTCAGGATTGAGTTGATTTAATCTTGGTGAAAGTGGGAGATTGTACACCACTAGTTTTAGAGAAATACAAAATCCATATATCAACAGCTGCGAAGCAGTTTCTTGTTGGCTACCAGTCAAACGAGATGCAGCTAAAATCCAGCATTATTCATGGGTCTGACTCCCTATGTGACCTCCATAACCCAGTGACTGGGTAACGCGATACCCTTTGGTAAGACTAGTAGTCATAATTTCGCGCTTTTCAAGTTCTACGAATGACAGCCGGGACCAAAGGCTTGACATGCTTTCTGAGGCTCAGATGAATCTCGGTATGTTATGTATGGTCACCCATCCGCAGAACGAACTCGGCAAGCTTAGCTTTAGCTTAAATCAACCCATGATATTGTTAGTAGAGGCGATAGTGAGGCGAACCACTGAACTCTATGTCGGCCCTCCATATAGGTGCTTCATCCTAAAGAACAAGCATACTTGCAGCGATAACATCGATACTATCACCCTTATCCACATGTAAGAAACCACGTTTATCTTCTATTCCAAGCAAATATTATGGAAGACCATTTGCGCTTAACTGTGTCATCTGTGGGCAAACGGTTTGTTTGACCGAGATAAGATTAAAGACATTTAGACTACTCTTTAAATACAATCATAGGAGTCTTAATCAAAGAAAACCTTAAGGCTGGATTATACGCATTTCCTTAAGTATGAAGATCGGAAATGGCTAATACCTACCTAAGAAGAATAAATTTAGGAAGCTGACAGAAACCACATTTCTTTAATGTTAAGAAAATGCATTCGATATTAAGGTAGCGAGAGTTTCAAACCAAGATGTTAAGTACTTTAAAAACACATCAGAAGGCTATGTAGACATTGAACTAGTTATCATTTTATCAAGCTACGTATTTGGCCATAATTCAATAAATTTAGTAGTCAAATTTCTTTGATAGGTATCAATTTTATTACAAAAGAATAGGGTTCATGATCAACTGGGAAAATTTGACAGTTCCAGATACCTTGATGTGCTAGCGTCTGTACTTCGAATTGAAAAGATTAATCAAACTTTATATTAAATCAATCATAATCCAAAACGCCTTAAACAGACGTACCGTACATACGTACGTACGTACTGGCACGTATAGAACTAGATCCAACAATTCCTCTAACTACCATCGTGACCCCTTCATAATGATCCGTCGAATCATCGACAGCTAGTCAGCAATCTACCTGCCAAATACAAGTGAGCTATCAAAGAGCAGTGGGCGCCCCAGGCCTGATGATTGACGGCTGTCTGGCTTTCGAGAGAGCTACTTAAGTAAGGAGATATGGAGTGTTTACATCATCATTGGCGACTGAGAATGGTGGCCGGTATACGATAGTGTTTTGTTAATATAAATAGCGGGGGCGTGTCGCTAACACGCCTGTGGCTCTGGCGATTGGATATTAATAAATTTTAAGTTTACCGATTCTGAAGTGACGTTAAATCAGTAAAACTTATTATTCTGATACACATAATGCCTCCCTGCTACTATTTTACTGCAGAGAACAGGCCTCTTCTCATGCAGTGAAGGCCCGAGCATTAATCACCACATTTGCTCGAGGCGGGTTAGCTATTTCATATTTGTATTAATTCATTCATCGATCGTATCAACTTCAAAATACAATCTTATATTCACTGAAAATCAAACACATCCTAAGCCGCAAAATCTAGAAGCATGACTTTTTTGAAAATTCACCCTAAAGCTTATTAATCTTCCCAGTTTAATAATCTTTGACAGTTTGTATGGAAGTTCTTCATACTTATATTATCGTTTACTGGAAACTCACGCCGCAAGGCTTCTGGGAATTTAAACATAATAAGACCCTGTGTGAGACTTATTTTTAATAGCAGCACTTACCGATAGAAATGGTGGCTCCTGCTGAGTAGACAGCTCACTCCAAGGCCTTAGTAAGGCCCGTTCAGCATCAGCTCCAGCCAATGCAAAACTCACACCATATCTCCGCCAAAGTGATAGCTCATATAGTTTCTTCCATGCAATACCATCATTTTTCGTAGTCTTTTTCCTGATACTTCCTCTAAATGACGGAGTCCTTACAAAAGGCTCTGCTGGTATCCCTTTCTTGCTGGCCCCTCTCCATGGAGGTTTAGTACCATTAACATTGGGTTTCCCATTGCTGGTAGTGCTCCCCGAAGAGCCTTTGCGCTGCAGTCCAGATTTCGTTTGAGTCGGAGTTTTCCTCTTTTCGTCAAACAGCACAGCGTTGGCTAGCTCCTCATCATGATTAGAACCATCGGATTTTACTTCATCAATAGTTATAACAGCTGATTTCCTTTCTCTATAGCTCCCTCGAAGTGGAGTTCTACTGAAAGGTTGTTTTACTTTTTCGCCATCTACTTCATCTTGTAGGGCAGATATAACGCTGTCATCAGCGTATCTCATACGAGCAGTTTTCATCAGGGATGCTTTAGTGTTCTGTGCAAACAAGCGTTCGCACGGATCTGTCAATTTGTTTTGATCAGACCGCGACTTGAATGTGTTCTCTGAATCAGTGTCGCTATGACCTTCGTAGGAGCTAGTACTGTTACTGAAGCTTTTGCTATACAATCCGTCATGATTTTTGACAGCATTGTGATTATTTTTATCAGCTTCTTTGATTTCTATAATGCATTCATTGCGGAATGATTTACGAGATTGCAGACTCGTATTTGAATCCGACTTCGTTAACGGATTATGTTTGTGGTCAACGCAACCATTTGCATGTGCTTTGCCTGTACAATGTTTGTGGATTTTTGCCAAAGCGGCCAATGTTTTGTTACCGTTTGGCGACACCTCGTCGCCGCAGCGGAGCGACTGCTCGAAGGATCCTTGCACGTGGAACATTCTTCACTTATTCTCTTTGCACTGTCTCAGGCGGACATAGAACCACCATACTTGGCATTTTAAGAGGTCAGAGTTCTGTAGATCGGATCATATCGAATGTCACTGCACAATGAGAGCATTTACTTGAGTTATGGATTTTACGGTGCAGATCGGCGCGATTAAATCGATCATAAGGTATATCAGCGGCGCGTGATCATAACGAATCGTGAGCATGCGCTGTTTGGCGCTAAATATAACAAAATATTGTTCCAATCGAATTATGGGCGTTTTGACGTTTTGACATTTGCGTCGTGGTAATTATTTAGAGCATAAAGACAGTTTCCGTTAGATAAAATTAAATTCATATCTGGTACTTTTGGAACTATTAAATTAAACGTTACAAATAGACAGTGAGTTATCCTCGATTTTTAAAAACCAATTTAAAAGTCATCAATCGAAAGCGGATAAACAAACAATATTTTTATGTTTTTACTAAA
The DNA here is from genome assembly GCA_905147745.2 of Phlogophora meticulosa. Lineage (NCBI taxonomy): Eukaryota > Metazoa > Arthropoda > Insecta > Lepidoptera > Noctuidae > Phlogophora > Phlogophora meticulosa. Next base: position 11,092,021 of record LR990537.1, on the reverse strand, counting down.
GCTTTTAATACCTTTCACCTATAGCGAACATGTGGCGTGACCTGAACATAATAATATTCATGTTTCAACCATTTTCATGTCTTTACCAGCCACGCGTGGCGAAGCCGCACGCACTCAACGTTCGCGCAAATTGCACGTCGATTAGTTAAATACTTAAATTATAGTACTTGGGTTTGAAGAGAAATGTTGGGTATTAAGGTAAGACTTAAGTAGAATTGTGGGAGGTGGAGTAAGGAGATTGATACGAAACTTGTCATTAGGCTAAGCATTTGAGGTGTTTATCGAAAAGAGGACAGTTTATTTTATTAAGATCATGACAACATACGAGTATTTAAGGGAGTCATGTCAGAGAATTTCGTAAAGGTTGGCTTAGTAAATGCAAAATTTTTGAGAATATTTCATCTTCACGATAGTCTTGTTAAATTCAGCCAGTTATTAACTTAATCAAAACCAGTTTTAGAAGATATTAATCAAACAAAATGAAAAAGAAAGGATTATTTTTTATTAAAGGCCCGCCGATAATATTGAGGTCAAAATAATAATTTAGGTGCTGTTTTATGAAATGAATTACAAGTGTACAACATTATTGATACAGCTGGTGGTTACAACATTTTAGAACTGTGTGCTGGGTGTGTTTTAAATTATGTAAGTATGCTAAGATACTAACTTTTTAATCATAAATTGATACTTAGGATTATAATCGCTATAAAGAAACATGCTACAAATTTGCAAACTTAACTTATAATTAAAAGTATAATTTGAATTTCTAAACTAGTCTTGCTACTCATTCAGTATCGTTCAGTAAATAAACTGTTTGTGCTTTAGGACACAAATACTAAATAATTACTTGCTTGATCATGCTGACTTCATCCACAGTTCTTTCTTCGTCCAAGTTATTTCTCTGTGGAATGCGCTCCCCTAGGAAATCAGGATGGCAACCGACCGACTGGCCTTCAAAGTTAAAGTGCGTGACCATGTTCGTAAGAAGTTGGCAGTGGTTTCGTCACAGCGCTAATGTTTTCTCATTAACTGTCCTTATTGTTTATGTATGTGTTTGTGTATATATTCTATGTAGGTATTATATTTATACTTTATTATCTACATATATATATATATGTATTCCTTTGCCCTTTCCTTTTAAGAAATTGCACCTGCCACTGTTTGTCTCTGCATTACCCAAAGGTTGACTGTTAGAAAATGCCTATGGCTATGGCATTAAGTCCGCCTCTGTACATTTGTGTGCTTAAAGTATTAAATAAATAAATCATAAAATACCGAAACAGATTCAAAACCCTTATAAATTTCAAACTTGTCATCAAGTAACGTTTTCAAAGAAACAACCATTATCACGGAACTCTCAACCAACAAACGCCATGTCAAATCGAGCTTTCTTAAAACCAGAATCATAGAGTTTTTTGGCTCTGCAATAAAACCTACGCATTATGATGTAAGAGCACTTGACTCTGTGTTAACATAACGCAATTTATCATCTATCTCGTATATTATCGCTATGTTTTCTTTAGTAGAAAGTAAAGACCAATCATATGTAACATTGCTGTTCATTTGGACTGATTGGTGATAAATATTCGCTGACCAATAAGTAAGACCACCCACGCGAGGTTGTCGTTAATATTTATGTTAAGTTTGTTTGTAAAAATTGTGTGGGTAGCTGCATTGTTTTCTTTCGCTTTGTGTTTTAGTATCACCTACGTTAAATAGTCTGGTTAAAAACGAAAGTTTATGTATTTTCTCTTGAAAGGTTTGCGCAAATTTATCAAGTTTAGAAATGCCTGTATTCATCAATCATTGTGATTTTATGTAATACCTTCCAATGACTTCAACACATTACTACCTATTTTGTTCAGGAGGTAATTCTTCCACTATAACACTTACTAGAAGCCTATATAAATTGTAATATTCTTCTATCTTATATTGCTGGCACGGTTGGCGCAGTGGCTGTGGCATCGACTGCTGAGCCGCGGGTCGTGGGTTCGATTACCGCACGGTGCAAATACTTGTATGGCCCGGCCCTGGCGGTAGTTATTCCGGGTCTGGCTGTTCGTGTATGTGACTTTAAATGTTCGTAAACGCACCCGCGACACAGGGGACATTCCTAGTGTGGGGCAATGTTATAAAAAATCTTTTCTCCAACTAAATTTAAAGAAACGCCAAACAGAATCTAGAAAGCTGGAAAAACGCTCATACAACTATTCTACTACAAATCACTATCTTGTATCAATATTTGAACAACTTGTAAACTCATATCTAGGTTCCATAGTATTTCGTACACCTGATCGTGGGAACTAAATCCACTTTCATTTTTTATCATATTAGCGCATTTGGGTTAGGTTTACTCCATGACTTAAATATGTTGACCAGAGCAATATCTTTCTCTCTTTCTGTCGCCTTGTCTAAAGGCGATGTGTGGTTGTATGGTTTACTGTTTTGGACTTTTTGTTCATGTCTTGGCCTAGTCTAAGTGCCACCAATTTTGGTATGCAGTATTTTTTATAAGGAGTATTGACCGTTTTATTTCTTTCACCACAAATAATATAATAGTTATGTCGATCATTAAGTTGTAACGCTCATAAATAAGCAAGTACAGACGCCAGCACATCAAGCTACCGCGAACTGTCAAATTTTACCAATTGAACATGACCCTTATTTCTTTTGCGATAAAATTGAAAAACTATCAAAGAAATTTGACACGTTGGGGTAGCTTGATGTGCTGGCCTCTGTACCTACTCAATGCCCAAGTTCAGTCTTACCGACCGTTATTGGACACAAAATTAAGGTCACTAATTTTTCTCAGATTATCTTGTGATTATAACCCGTTTTTACTTCCTACTCGTTAAACATATTTATGAGTAATTAAGCAGGAAAACTGATAAAAAATCGGGTTTTGATGAGAACTTTTAATGTCAAAAATAAAATTTTATTATGTTGGTTATATTAACATACTACCTAATTAATTTATTGCTGTCTGATCATCAACAACATAAGTGCAGATGAAGATTAAAAATAGGGTGGGCGAAAGTGATATTATTAGTTAATATTCAAAAACTTTATCTTATTTAGACAACACATTATTTGCGTCTCTCTTTATCTACATAATTTTCTTAAACTCATCGTTTATTTTTTTATGTTGCTAGCCTCGGTTTTACTTCAGAGAATGTTTAACACAAAAATTTGAATTTCTGAGCAAAAACTCACAACCCAACCCCAAAGATAACAAAGAACTGAAATCTAAAACAAACTTCGAAAAGCAATAAGATAAATAGGAACCAACACAACAACTACAGACAAACGCACTCAGAGACCAGATAAGCATTGTAAACACAGTAAAGAAACGAAACTATCGCTGGTATTGGTCAACGGTTTCGTGCAAATCGCACCAGCGACACAGATCCCACCTATTCGATAATATTGAAATTGGTCTTGCATAATTTCGCGTAATCCACTATCACACGAGATCTTTAAGTAATAATAATGCTGGACAATCCACACATCATCATCTAGCCCCAAGCTAAGCAGAGATTGTGTTATGGGTACTAGATGACTGATATACTTAATACAATACATTACATAGATAGATATTTTTTTACTATACACAGCAAATATCTAGAACACCAGGCACAAATCTTTGTAGATCGTACAAACAGTTGTTCAGATCCAAGGCGGGAATCGAACCCCCAACCTCCAGCGTCGCAGGCGGACCCTCGCCCACCGCGCTACATGGGTCGTCGAAAGTAAGTGTTTGAAAGGAATTTGTTGAAGCGAGTTGTAAGATTGTTGATTTATTCACGTTGTGCAATATTTATTTACTTAGATGATGTTACGGAAGATATAAAAAAGAGATAGCACTGAGGTAAAATATTATCTGCAGGAAATTAAAACAATGACTATGACAAATACTTTAAATAAAATATCTCAGATATGGAAAATGTACAGAGGCCAGCACATCAAGCCACCCCAATGGGTCAGATCTCCTTGGCAGTTTCTCAACTTTATCCTAATAGAAATAAGGTTCATGTTCTATTGGGAAAATCTGACACATTGGGGTAGTTTGATGTGCTGGCGTCTGTACAATTCACAAAAGACCTACTTTTATATTTTCTCGTATGATCGCTAATGAAATATCTTTCTTACTATTATTATTATATTTCTTATCACACGTTATATCGTGAGACAATGGACCATGTGTAAACATAAAGCAGCTAGTTAGTCAATCTCGTCGATAGTTCGTGACTGCCAACTTACTCTTCGACTGATTCGCTGATAACGATAGTTGATCCTGTACAGAATATAGAATACTACAGCTTCCATACTAAGACTATTGATTTACCTACGCAATTTTTCGTGGATGAACTTGGATTATTTGCTCACAACAATTCGTTCACTACACTGAAAGAATCTGTCAATCGCCTACAACTTTTTTTTTTACTTTGCTCGACACTAGGAATTTCTCCTGTGTCTTGGGTGCGCTTACAAACATTTAATGTCACATACACAAATAGCCAGACCCGAAACAATTACCTGTAGGCCATACAAATATTTATTCCGTGCGGGAATCGAACTTACGACACGCGGCGCGGCAGTCGATCGCGCCAACCGTGCCGTAAAGGTTCTATACTAAGACTATTGATTTACCTACACAATTTTTCGTGGATGAACTTGGATCATTTGCTCACAACAATTCGTTCACTAGACTGAAGGTGGTGAAGTTTGATCTTTCAATCGCCTACTCAAAAATGTAAATTAAGTGTAGAAAGTATTTGTAGGTTATTAAACCTACCTCTCTTCTCCTGTTGCTTTCGTTTAGCCAACATGTTAAAAAGTATAAAAGTTATGATAAAAATCTATGTCACGATAACTACAGTCTCTGCCCACAGTATATTTTGTTTTAATTACATTATCTGTTTAAAAACTTACTAACATCCACATTTATGAATAATTAATCCAAATATTATTTAAATATCTGCTTAATTACATCAAGCCATTATAAACCTTAATAATATGACAAAACACATTATATTTGCATGAAATATCTTAATAGGATTAATAAAAGTTAAACCTATAACTTCGTCATATAAATAAGTTGTAGTAGAATGTGGATATATCAGAAATGACAAATGATTATGGTCGGTGACACTACGGTCATTTCCAGCTATAAATATTATAATTAGCAATAAAAATGTTAAAAATGTGAATTTTGACGGTTTTGATTTTATTTCGTACACGTGCAAGCGACACATCTCTGTAACTAACATATTGAATGACATACAATTTCAGATAATAACTGTCTCAGCCCTCTAAGATGGAAACATCCTCATTAGTATTTATGAGTATTCGAGTAATTTCGAAGACGGGTTTAAACTAAGAATCCAACTTGAGCAAAAGAATATACCTACCAAACATTAGCAGTACAAGTCTTATAAATAAATAAATAAATAAAATAAATAATGCTGGACAATCCACACAGCATCATCTAGCCCCAAGCTAAGCAGAGCTTGTGTTATGGGTACTAGATGACTGATATACTTAATACAATACATTACTTATATAGATATTTTTTATTATACATAGGAAATACCCAGAACACCCGGAACAAATATCTGTAGATCGTACAAACATTTGTCCCAAGGCGGGAACCGAACCCGCAACCTCTTGCGTCGCAGGCGGACCTTCGCCCGCCGCGCCACATCGGTCGTCAAAGTATATGTCTTATACAAAGTCTTTTGCATAAGAAAACTGTACTTTGCCCAGGACTACGAAACATAAGAAAAAGTCTTGATGCTACCTAAGTTCCAAAAGTCAAACGCTACAAGATCAAGGTGAGATGAGGCTGTCTATTCTTGTACAACAAGTTGCATAACTATTAAAGATAAGATTAATTAGCAACGCCATCGCCTTATCTAGAGCAATCATGTGAATGATGACTGCAAAATTACGTACGTGCATATCATCATGCAGGTTTTTTCGCCATGATTTGGGGAAAAATACGTCAGTAAGTTCTAATCTAACCGTCATCATCGCGCAAAACCGAACGCTGTTTAACTAATGACGTAGAAAAATAAACAACCGCAACCTAAATAAAAAAGTAGAAGAGGAATTTGCTTAAATTAAAAACTGATAGCAAAAAAATGAGGTGTTCGTTTAAAGTTAAAAAACACAACTTCGTTTAAAATAATAAAAACAACGATTAGAAGTACAAGAGATACCTTGAACCAGCGAACTTCTAAGAAATCGTAAACTAACACACATCCATACTAATATTATAAATGGGAAAGTGTGTGTGTGTCTGTTTGTCCGTCTTTCACGCCTAAGCCTCTGAACGGATTTCGATAAAATTTGGCAGAGAGATAGATTGCACCCCGGGAAAGGACATAGGCTACTTTTTTGATCAACATACTACGCGGGTAAAGCCGTGGGCGGAAGCTAGTACATACATAATAAAACTCCTATCTAATAAAGATGCTCTAATCCACAAGAAGTTGAGAGAAGTAACAATAAATTACAATTTGAAAATCGAACTCACAATTCTAGATTTGAAATCTCAAATAAGGCTATCAAGACATTTAACGCCATTAGATATAAAACACACCAAAAAAACTGGCATCGGACTAAAGGACCAACTGTATAAAAAAAGACCATAACTCAAGGAACAGTCTCAAATAAGACAGAAACAGTAATTTATTCAACGGCTCGTCTAGCGCCGGATAGTTATTTTTCTTTAGACTTCTATGAATATGTTATACTTAGGTATGTATCAAGCATTGCGGTTGTGTTCGAAGAATCATATTTTATACGTCAAGGTGCTAATAAATGTATACATTATGCATTCTAAAAAGTCATATAGCAGTGGTAATGACGATTTCCGGAAAACAACTTGCAGGGAATTTCAATAATAACTTTATTTCCCAGGGCTAACAGTCTGAAGAATCAAAACTTTGAGATGCTATGGAGACTACTAAAAACATAAATAGTTTTTTTTTTGGTGTTAGTAGAAAGAAAGAAAACAGATTTATTCAGCACAGGCTCAGGCACAAAAAGACACAATACTAAACATAGAAAACAAAAAAAATAAAAAATTAACCAAAAATGTGTAACAAGAAATACTTAAAAAATTAATATACGAGTAAGTATACATATATTATTAAGTATGTGACTTACGGCTGCGCTAAAAAGGTCCAGTTCAGCAAAAACAACAGACAACTAGGGCCTGACGCTGGCCGTACGATAGTACGATAATAGCTTCTAATATTGACATAAATAGGATCAAACCTAAGCCTGTTTAGTAGAATGAACCATAATACATAACAGTCGCATCAATAAATTTGGAATGAATGAAACATTTGCATAAAATATTTGTAGAATGCAACATAAATCTGACCCCCAAAATCATTTCTTCTAAAGCACAATTAATTTCAAATCAGCTTTCAAAAACACCGCACACATAAAACATCGTAGTCGTTATATTTAATAAGAATTTATCAGCCATTTGTTAATTCTATAAGTTATTAACATTGTACAGAATCATATGAATATTGGTTCAAAGTTGATAGGTACACGCACTTGACCGGTTTATCGATGCAAAATTACATAATCAAATACCAGGCATCGAGTGTTACTATATTCGTTATAAAATCGTCAATATTTAAAATATTATGTCTATGAATGGTTAAACGAGAAACGGATTTTGAAGGCCGTATAACGCGGATATGCCTTTAAAAGAAAACATATTTTACTAAAGAATTATCTATGTATGGCGCCAGACTCCTTATTATGAATTACTTGTGTTATTTAATCTGCCATGGCGTCATGAAAGGAGACTAAAGGACTTCCTTTGTTCATTATATACTATCTACAAATATTTGTTCCGGGTGTTCTGGGTATTTGCTATATATAATAAAAATATCTATCTATGTAATGTATTGTATTAAGTATATCAGTCATCTAGTACCCATAACACAAGCTCTGCTTAGCTTGGGGCTAGATGATGCTGTGTGGATTGTCCAGCATTATTTATTTATTATTTATTTATTTATTATCCACTATTAAGTTGGCTACACCGGATTGTAAATATCATCTTTGGGTTCTATAAGCACCAAAGCTTGAATGGCTAAATTCCTTAAAAGGAATTCTTGGATACATCCTATAGGTACGGGGATTTAACTTGCTACAAATATTTTTTTTTTATTTACCTCAGAAACATAGATGCATTTTTTATAACATAAACTTAGTACTAGAAATATGTAATTACTTGATATAGTAATTGAACTACAAATGTATGTAAACAACAATGAATGTAAACGGACATTTTGGTAGGTAGGTACAAATAAAATCGAACTGAATTAAAAAAATAAACAGTTAGAACGAACAGCATACCCAAAACGCATTAAATAAATTCGGCTTTGCAAAAAAGGTTTTGACACTTTTATATTTCTTTAAATAAAATACAGCGCTGCAAAAAACCTCTTTATGACATTTTGTTACTATTAATCAAGTTATGGTTTTGTGTTTCTTTTTGGGTTTGTAAAAATAAGTGAGATTATTAAAGAGATTTCCAAAATGTTATCTACTATAGATGGTGGTCCTGTATGGATCCATAACTACTTACCGAATGACCATTTACTTACAAAATCTATATGGGCTAACCTAGTTGGATAAATAGACGAGCTTGAACGAGCAGTAGGGAAAGGCTGGATGCAACTTGGGAGAGGTCTATGCCCAACAGTGGATTGTAATGATAAGCATGGCCTTAGGCCGAGCTGATTGATAGGATAAACTGATCAACAAATAGTCAATAATTATTCTGCCGTTACTTAACTCCAAGACACTCGTACCATGCAAGTCATTTTATAAGACAAATCGCCCATTAATCTTGACGATAATAATAATATTTCTTGGCTAAATATTAAACAGGTTCGACGTAATCTTTCAACACGATCTTTTGATACTGCATCGCATGTCACGGCTTCTTAGAAATGAATCAACGAATATGTAAGCAAATGGGTGCATTAACACGACTTTGGTCATCATATTTTTATGATATTATAAAGACACGTGCCGAAGTTTACGAAATCACTGAGTCTGACCGTACCGATGTCGGATAATCTGAGGTGAATAGTGTATCGGTAGCCATATTTCTAAATACCAGTATCATACTTATACTAACGTAGGTTTTATAGAATATACATTTGATATAGTTTCAACTCAATGGAACACATCTACTGATAGCGAGCATGTAAGCTTCCGTTTCGAAAACCACACATCATAGTAATAGAAAGAATATTCAGCGCTAAACGGAAAGGTTCAAAACAATTCAAATAAAAGACATAAAGCAAAATGATAACGAAGAATCATAATAAAAGATTAACAACTCCGACACTAGCTAAGGAACGAAATGCAAAACCAAAATGAAAACACCACTTAACGATGTTTTCAGTCTCAAATCTAAATAAAGATCGACTCGGATGATCTAAAAATACATCGTCGGCATTAATTCCACTTAAGTTGAAAAGAAAGCCGTCTCGTAGCCGTTCCTTTGGGCTGTAATAACAACGTATAAACGAGCTTACACGGCTCAATTAACAGGGTACCAAAATATCAGGTGACGATGGTATCATTTATATTGTGCGGTACTTGACCAATTTTCGAACGATCTTTAGAATTTTGGACCTTAGCAACGCCATCAAAGGCTAAATTAGATCTTTTAATCAAGCTGAGATTAAAGAACAAGGTTTGGAAGCTAGTGGCAATGGTTCTGGTATAAATAAGAAGGAGCTATGTTTTGAAACTACAGATGATCCTTGAGTTTTGTTAAGACCGTGCACACTCAAGAGTTCTCGATTGGTAAACTGAATCTCACGAAAGACAAACAAGTTAGGTAGATGACTCCTGCAGCTTTAAACCATTTTACTGTAGAATTTGTCTTAATTAAGCCTTGACTTTCACTAACAAGCGCAACAGAACTTGTTGGTACGATTGCTGCAAAGATTGCAAGAATGCAGTAACAATTAGAAATGCAAGGAATGTCGGAATCGTTTTATCTTACATACATAATCGATTCTCGTTTGTCTACTACTGTCTTTAAAGCCTTTCTCAATATTTATAAGGCAGATTTTATTGTTTAGTAATTATTTCTCAGCGTCTTTTATTACGCTATCGACTTTAGTTTTTGTTCATATGTTGAGTTTGATCGCTGTCTCTCTTGACGGCAAGCGATGATGCGGTCGACGATGGAGAAGCGCTAGAAGGAACTATTAACTATTAACATAAATACCCCCAGGTTATACCTCAGAGGGGAGAGACAAAGACTCCGGTAGGGAATTAGGTCTACGGACTATAAAAGTGTTCTTTTGTGCATTGTTTATGGGATGCAAATAAAATCAATTATTTCCAACAGTCAAAGAGTGATGGATACTCATTGGTCTGAAAAATATAGTCAAGCCTAGGGACACCCCGAGTAAAGAATATTATTTTCACCTTTCTGACAGAAAAGAACTTAAAACCTTCAGGCATCTGTCTCAAAGTTCTACATACTTTCAAATGAACAGTACTCGTTACGACACTCGAATACATAACACAAATACATATGTATAACTAAATGTTTGTAACGCAATTCGTCTCACGGTACATATGCTAATCTTGGCAACACCTGTGGGCATTTGCATATGGCAACTCTGAAGCTAAATAGGCGGTTAGCACAATGTAGTGTTTAAAATATTGAAGAAGAGAGTGAACTTTATGTTTAAATTGTGGGTTAAAAAGTATCCATTTTTTATATTAGGGTCTATAGACTCAATCAGTATGAAACATACAAAATAGTCTTCCAGATCGAATTTCGGAGACTAGTCATTGACGCAGAAGATATATTATAGTGTACAAGTGTGTCCTCCTTGTTTCACTCACATAGTCCGAGTAGATGGCAATACGACACGACCCGGGAGAGATCAGGCGAAAAGGCCTGATCGAAGAAGGGGAAAAACACGTTTAGCCTTTGGTCCTATTCCTAATTAAATTAAAACTCTAAGCGTGACCTGGGAATCGTAAGCAGGACTTCACGCTCAGCAGTCGCACTTTATAATACCGAAGAGGCAGTTAATAAGAATAGTTAAAGCTAACCTGGACATTTTTTGCCAAGTATACTAAAAGATTCTTCGATTGACGATTATCTTAGCTTCCTACAGCAAAGGACACGGAAGTACCTAAATTGGCCCATTAGGAAGTACACCGGTTGATTTCCGTTCCTCATTGCGCAATACAAACTTAATTCCGGCCAAATTCGACACACTACTTAATATTAGAGCTAGATTCTAGACTAGACTGCTTTATTAACAATCCCCGCCTCTTAATTAAAGAGCGGGCTACAACATCGAGTGTTTATCTCAACTCGCAAGTCAAGCACTTAAACATAATCAAAGCAGTTGCATAATAATAGAGTACAGAAATCAATGCAAAACAATAAGAATTTGTAACCGGTTATCCTTCACATGAGTCTAAGGAGCAAATGTCAATTGTATTATTATTTTACTGCCTCCATATTTGCGTGTTGGCGGATGGAAACATCCAATGCTGTATCTTGTAAACAAGTAAGACATCAAAGGAGATACACGTCCTTTAATAGATGTCTAAGAGTGTCCAATGTTTGTTGGTTATTGGGCCAAGATGTTGGCTGCTATATTGATGACCTGAGTCAAATCATTATAACACTATTGTATGAAGCAAATATAATACAACTAAGATTATATAAAACGCAGTTATGCGTCGGTCCTTTTGTGTTTTATTTATTGTTGTTTTATGTCTGGTAGTAAAATAAGTCTCTTGTTGTAACCTCGCGAGATATTATTTGAGGAAAATACTAGGCTTATCGCAATTTGAAACTAAAATCAACCTAAAAGTAATAATTAGGGAAATATGTTCAAGAAAGGACTTACCATTATTTAGACCAAACGAAAAAGCGGATTAGTACGTTACTGGATATATTTTATACGAAATACCAATAGATGGTATAGGGAAAGCAAAGTAATCTTCGTATATATAAAATGGTAAACTGACTGAGTGATATATCAACGCACTGCCCAAACTGCTGGACTAAGAAATTTAAATTTTGCACATAGATACCTGATACAGTGTAGGCATCCACTAAGCAAGGATTTTTGGAAATTCCACACCTAAGGGGGAAAACATAGGGGGTGAAAGTTTGTATGAAAGTTCGTCTGTTTCCAAATAACCTTAAAGTTTTGTGTTTAAGCTAACGATCGACGAGTATCTAAGCGTAAATAAAAAAACATCGCAATGATTTGATTTTCCAAAAAATGTTAAACAGGAAGGAGGGATGTCTTCGAAGTCGAAGTGCTAGTAAGAAAGGGGTTTTTTTATAATATAAGTAGACAGCGTCATCAGAAAAGTAACAAATAATAACACAAAGGTAGGTACCATGCCCACTGCGACTCGCGACGTAGAAGCAATACAACACAGTATGATTCCACATAAATAGAACCTATTTACATGAAAATAACCCGCTTCGCTGTACGTTCCGCAAATGCTGGTAAACAATCTGACAGACAGTCACTTTGTATGGAAAAACGAGTATAATACGCAGGGAAAAGTTTTGAAACCATGTGTGGTAAGAGTGATGTTACAATATTTACCTTTTTGGATTCAAAATTGTATGACTTAGAGAGATAAGAAAGATAATTAGGTAGGTACAGGTTTTGGTTCATTACAGGAAAATCATAAAAATAAAATAACTGAAGAGCTCTGTAGGATCAAAATGTTTCATATCAGCAAAGCTGCTATAGTAAAATACTGCAGACCTATCAAATAGAGAAGTAATTATAGATAAGGTTATTTGATGAGCGGAGCTTCTGGCTAAATAAAAACTGCCGCACGGGATGATCGAAGGTTAAGTTATGCTTGAGGAGGTCAGTATGTAGTATTACATATTGAGACTCCTCCGTGCCTCGGAAAGCACTTTAAGCTGTTGGTCCCGGCTATCATTTGTAGATCTTTGACAGCCGTTACGGGTAGTCAGAATCCCGACAGTCTGACCAAGGGGTTTCGTGTTACCCTATAACTGGGTTGTGGAGTTCAGATAGGCAGTCACTCCATGCAAAATACTGGTATTCAGCTGCATTTGTTTAGACTGGAAGCTGCATTTGTTTAGAAGACCCCCAACAGAATTGGAAAAAAGCAAGGCAGCTGATGATAAAGAACGCAAGTGGTGACAAATGCAAGAAGAAGGGATCCAATCTAAAACAAGAACTGTAGCAGCCGTCGATTGGATGCGAAAGGTCCATCAGGCGAAGAATATGATGTTATAAGTCAGGTTGGGATATTATTTAAGGATAAAAATCTATAATGCAAGTGGTAAAATCTTCGCTCTTTATTCAGTAGCAAATAAAATCGATAGTGAGAATGCAGCAAATGTTACTGTTTCGGATAATAATATAGAGCATGTCTTACGACTAACCTAACCTTCAGTAATGTCATTACACTTTGCTATAGCTTCTTTGACTCATACGACGCCAGGAGATGATGATAAGAGAGATGGTTTTAAGACCCATAAAACTGTTTAAGCCATGGCACTTTGGCACCATAAGTACTAAAGACTTGGTGTAAACGAGTAAGATAACGAGGTAGGCACATTTATAGCTTAATAGATGTTTACTGATCCCACAAAATACTTTAATATAGCCGAATGAGGCACTTTGTATCTGTACCAAATGATAATCTGTTTAAATAAATACTTTGAGAGGTCATCAAAGATATTTTTTTTAAATATTACCTAGTATTATATCAATAAGGTGCTACCGACGAAGTTAGGAGTTAGGAGATGTCCATCAGTAGGGTATTAAAGCTCCAGATATCACATAATGACTAATCTATGTTATGGCTTAGTGACGCTAGAAGAAAATAATATTTTAACAGTCTTCAAATGCTTTTTGTGACTACAAGCATGTAAATACGCTCACGACAAAGTGACAACTAAAGTGTCAATACAGTAGGTCAAAAGACATGCTTATGGCAAGTGCCAGGTTTGTTTCATGCCTTCACCTACCTAGACCTGGGGGCTTAAGACCTTATGGTCTTAATGGTCTTATAGTCGTTGCACACAGGTGGCTCCGGGGTGGTCTTTGAAGAGGACATGGTGCCTTCTTCCGCGTGGTGACCACCAGGATGGGTTTAGTGGGGTCCCCGACCACAACCCCCGGTTTTATTCCCAGAGCCAGTAAGCAAAGAAAAGGTCTAAAGGTTTATTAACGAGTTTATAATTATTGTAGCTCTTGACTTAACCAATTCATTCAAGCAACTATTGTAGGCATTAAAGTATTGAACATCGAATAAGAGCTGAGTCGTGAAGGGCATTTCTTAAAATAATAAAGACAGCGAATACGTACAGACCTATAGAGCTCCCAAATGAAGAGACATTTAACCTATATTCGACTTCAACTGCACCAAACCAGAAAATTCGTTGTAAGACTTAATTAAAGTGTACATTTACAACAAAACACTAATAAAGTGTAAAATTGAGGGTCCAGTGGACGTGCACCACTTATCAACAGATCAGCAAGATCAACTAAATGCAGTCGAAGTGCCGGAAATAAAAAAAACAGTTAACTAGCGATTTTATTAGCTTGCTTGAAAGAGGCTAGGGTCTCTTGGACAGCGATTAGCGGCGGATTGGTTGGTCAAGTATGGTATGGTTTCCAATCTGTTTTATTGTATTTGATGGGTTTGTTTTTCCGAGTAGTGTTTGTTATGATAAGGTTGAGTAGAATACCTAATAGAATCTTTAATGCTGCGATAAATGACCAGAAAATTTGCAATAATGAAGCTTTCATATGTACAACTCACGCCTTTTTGCCAAGGGGCAGTGGGCAGAAACTATAGAAAGCCACCTGCAACAATCCTACGATGCCTACTCCTTTTGCTTCATTTACGTTCATTAATCTGGTCACCCGACCTTTCTGATGAACACATCGAGCGTTCAATATTAACTATTAAAAAAATAACAATAATTGTTTCCTTTAACACTGGCTATTCTTTTTAAGCCACTAACAAAAATGATCAAGGTCTGCAACCGCAGCTGACATTGACGCTTCAACTTTTACCGTAGCTTTCACACGCGCTTACTCGAACCCAAGCCTTATCCTCTATCAACTTTACACTAGTGAAAACAAAACCGCCCCCGCACTACCCACACTTTCGCTCGTACAGTCCACAAAAGAGAACTTTACACACGCAAGAAGTAAACAAAACATATTAACAGTATGTAGGCAAATCACTATCAATATGAGATGTCAAAGACATAATTTTAATTAAGTAGTATTGCGTTTGATAACAATATCTGCTGATAGTAGGCAATAATAAGGTCGACGTTTGTACACGGTTCCCTAGAAGCAACTTAGTCACTATTCTCTCTCCTAGATGGTACCTTAAACCACAGAGCATGGAGACACCTTGGTGATCAAAGCAAAGCTCCACTTCTTAGAACAATAATAAGATTGCAGAATGAACGTGGCCAAATAAAGAATTAGCATGAAAATGAACTGGGAAATGTCGAACACCTGTCAATTCCAGTACATTTTTAACACCCCAAGAAAAAGAGGGGTGTTGTAAGTTTATAATTATGTAAATTTGGCACTGTGAAATTAATAAAAAAGACTTCTGTATTTTTTCATTAGGTAAGCATTAAGTTTCTGTAACTTTTGTAACATACTAGCTTCCGCCCGCGGCTTTCCGCGTGGTTCGCTGATAAAAGTAGCCTATGTTCTTCCTCGGGATGCTATCTATCACTCTGTCAAATTTTATCGAAATCCGTTCAATGGTTTTGCCGTGAAAGACGGACAAACAGACACACACACTTTCCCATTTATAATATTATATTAGTATAGTATTTTAGTATGGATGTTCTCCGTCTCTCTCTCTCCCTTTCTTCATCGTCCTTAATACAACATTCACAGCTTTTATCCCCACCTTCTCATGGTCTATCATAGTACCTACGAGTTGAAATTCTGTATACCACTGTTGTAGACCATACGTCCAATTTCACGCTACGCGCTCCGTCCGTCTAGTGACAAGTCTCTCTCGATTTCACTAAACACAAGTCGATTAGCGTGACCAACTAATTGTTCTTACATTACGTGATGAGAACAAGAATTTGAGAAGACAAATGAAGCGCGGGTGATCATTGTACAGTAATGGGCAAGAAGTGGGAAGACAGCTTGATCAGTCAAGGCCAGTGGTAGAAAAATATCGGTTGAATGAAGAAAAAAATCTAGCGTAGGCATACAGTACAGGTACGGTGCGCTGCACGTCAGTTGTAACAAAACTAGTATATGCTGGCCTCGCATTCTATTGAAATTCTGTACTAGACTATCTAACAAACATCGGATATCCCCAGCGTAAATATTTCAAATTCGACCCGCATGTGACAAATGTGTGTGTTTTTTTATTGTTGTTTTGATATAAATATATCCGCGGTTTGCAAATAAATGACACTTATATTCAAAAGGTTTCAATTCATAGTAGACAAACCTTATCACCTACCGGATTGGTTATAAAGTGATCAATTAATATGCAAAATGTCTATCGTGCAGCCATTATATCTGGCATTTAATTGTTATTTTAATTACAACGAGTCCCAATCAAACGTGCTTTGGTTTAATTAATAATTTAACTCAGTAAAGTGTGGAGCGTGTAATAAACTTACTATTTCATCAGCTTCGTTCATCAGTTATACCGGTAGCCATAGAGCCTACGGCTAAATGAATAAATCGGTTTTAAAGTATGAAACTGAATTTAGACTATTTTCATCTCTTTCTCTCTTATAAAACAAGAAAGGGACGGACGTTTAAGAGCTGTCAATTTTGGTTGAACTGAAAATTCCAAACAAACATTTAAAAGACAGCGACCAAAAACATGGTCAAATTCAAAGCATAAACTAATTTGACATCTCTAACTTAGTGCTTAACTGTCGGCGTCCTTCTCTCTAGCTATCTGTCTGAAAGAGATATCAATTCTCTAATTAAAGTTTAGTTTGTGAACGAGGGAATCGGTGTAATTACGAAAATATTATGTATCAACTATTTATGTTTTTGTCAAAATGCATGGAACACGGGAGAATCAAAATCCAAAATTATTTATTCAAATTAGGCTGTGAATCAGCACTTTTAAAACGTCAAAAATTACTTCAGACTGTCTTCCAAAACGCACGCCATCCAACACTTCCTAGTGTCTTTGCAGAAAAGAAGAAGTGGCGCAGTAAACTCCCCAACAACACAGTCTTCTTACAATAACCAGGCATAAAATACTATGACAATGTAACTATATACGAGTACATGCTACTGAGATTTCCCTAATGGAACATCTAGTTGGTTCGTACCGAGATTGGAAACCCGTACCCTATATACCGAGCAGACAAAAAAGAAACCACATTCTGCAGTCAAAATAGCCCATCATTCAAACTCGGTAGCCCTAACCACAGACACACATTGTGTTTACCGGTAGTATGCGCGTGGGCAGCCCTCAAGTGCAGTGAAATTTTTGTGCAAACAACTCCCAATAAGCGCAACTTACCTACACATATTACTTAGTTATGTTGTTATTTGAAATGGCTGGCCGCTTCGGATTCAACATGAAAAGTGTTTAATGCGCTAGCGCAAGGCTAAACTTCATATTTTCAGAATCAGAATCAGAAGAGATTTTGGATTTGCTATCCTCACGTGTTGGTACTTGTAGAAACAAGCCGTCAAATCCTAACTGCGATATACCACTGGGAGTGTAGACCAAAATGACCTCTATTATTTACTTAAACTTTAACAGTTGGATGTTACATATTTCGTTATTTTTTTGGGTTTATTTTCCTCTTGATTTAAGTTAAGATGGAGAGACATTTAGCTTTCCTTTGAAAACAAAAAGCACGATCATTTTATTACATTTTGAACCTGTCTCCTTCCCTCAAACTTCAAAAGCTCTTAGTACTTCGATTCCCTGCCTATCCCCGCAATACGAAACACATTTCATATAAAAATAAAGCAAGCCACATTCATTCCACACACGGGCGTCTTAACGTTCATCGTACGAAAATAATCTAGCCACGAGCCACCGATGTATCTCCAATTAGGGTTGACACTGGCCGACCGACCATTTTATTACTGTCATTATTTAATAGGATTTATGTGTCGTCACTTCGCGGACGTCCGGTGTCGTAAAATGGAGTATATTACAAATGATTACGGTATTTCATTAGTATAATTAGCTTGACATAAAGCTTCAGCCTTTTGGTGATGTTCTTCAGAAAGGTCTGGTGTATAATACTCGTAACCAGCGTACGTGTATAACATGAGTCCCTAGCAGGAATACTTGACGCAAACGTTACGTAAATTCAATAGAAGATATCGCAACTATCCTGGTTCCTGACAAATATGAAAAAACTTCTTAAAGTTAAATAAATAAGTATGAAGTGCGAAACAAATATTTTTAATTTTCAAAGCATCATCAAGCGTGCTTGCCAGTCACACAAGCTTATGAACGTAAAAGAAGCAAAAGGAGTATGTAAGGGAAGTAGCATATTCCCACCCTTTACGCAAAATACGCGCTACGTCGCGTCGTGGAGTTGCGGAAATCGGCCCGTCTAACAATACAAAGGGAAGTAGCAGGTGGCTTTTCGTAGTTCCTACCAACCTCTATGGAAAAGAGGAGTGAGTTTATGTATGTTTATGTAAAGCATCAACAGATTATTATTCCAAGCATGGTGGAAGTTAGGTCGGTAATAAAATTAAAGAGAAATGCGCAAACTGTCGTGAACTGTCACTTTCATATCGAGTTCTTTAGACTCATCAAATGTTGATAGGCGATGCTGGTGCATTGTAAGTAGTAGTACCAGCCTATTACTGTCCCACTGCAGGGCAACGCCTCTTCTCATACAGACATGACACGAGCATTAATCACCACGCTTGCTCAAGACGGGTTGGCGTTTTCAGACTTATATTAATTATATAAGTCCAGGTTTCCTCACGATGTTTTCCTTCACCGATGTCTGTGATGTCCAAGATAAACTTAGGAAGTACATATAAATTGAAAATCTCACATTGGTACTTGCCCAGGTTTGAACCCACAACCTCGTGCACAAGAGGCGAGGCCTAAACCACCGGGCCATCATGACATACGTATATTGTAAGTAGGCTGTTCCCTAAATTAAAACATTTATAAGCAACAAAGAAACTTCAAGAGACAATGAACCTGAAGCTGGGAATTTGCATCACATGTGATGGTATTATAATTCTGGCTATTATAGTTTCGAGAATGAATGTGGAGGGTTACTAGGTAGAGGAAGACCAAAGACATTGGATGGTATGGTTAGGAAGGAGGTGACTATTGGGATGACGGCAAATAGAAATCTATGGAAGACATGTAAACCCCAAATAAATTGGGTTAAGGCCAAGAGGAGCATGATGATGAGGATAAAATTCCAACCAATCTAAATAGCATGCAATGTAGTCTCGATATGCCGTGTATGGTCGACTATCCACAGAGCCTAACCATCGATCAGCCCGTACGGCAGTCATTTTTTGACAAAACAATTTTCAAAGACCTATTTATTTTTACATCTGGTGGCAATGAGTGCCAGCCCTGGATCCCTCTTCCCTTTTATAGCGAGACAGTTACATGGAGCGCATACCGCGACTTCCGAAGGATCCGATGGCACATTCATTGTCTTTTTGCGTAAGCGCAGCACATAAATATGTGTCAAGTTGATGGCTACATAGTGTGCTGTTAGTCCGCTAAACGGCTGCTAAATAATGTTTCAGGAAATGCCTGAAGACTTAATTGATAATTTCGTTGTTGGTAAAACCAAAATTTCTTGGTGCATTTTTCGAATGTGTTTTAAAAACAAATTGGCAACTGCAACTAGAACCACAAGATTACTCTGGCATTGGCCCGGAAAACGCCATTCTTGATAAATGACTGTGACGTTAGCAATAGCATCAGGATGCTGGCGTGGAATTAGATGGATGATATGATAGATCTAGGAGGGGCATTGAAGGTCTACCTCCCCTTCTTTTCATTAAATCCAAGCTACGAGTATGTATTCCATTGATGGATATTATTTCCACTAAAACAAATATGAACTTTTAACTAATGGAAATAAACTGATTTCTCACTGATTAACTTAGTATCATTAAAAAAAATGCAGACGGAGCGCAAATTAAACTTTATGTGTGAGTGTTAAAAGTTAAGTTTTCCTAAAAACACATATTTGTTTACATTTTTGCTGAACTGACTTTCAAACTCAAGGTGTACGAATGGAATTGCTGCTTCCAGAGCGTCCGGATAATAGGCACTATCAACCAGAAAAAACTACAAATACAATGAAAACTATCTGCCAACCAAGTTCTTTGACGGATCATATCTATAAGTGGCGAAACTAGCCCTGAAACTCATTTTATACCAAGACACTCATGTCTTGGTATTGGTATAAAACATACTCCGCAAAAGGTCAGTCTGAGCAAGATAATTTTACACTCATACACTTCTCCTTTTGCTTACTCCAATTTTACATCTCACACATTCTTCGCCGTCTCCCTAAAGCTGATATCAAACGCTTCACTCGAGTAAATTATATTTTTTTGTTTCTTTCCACGGTCACACAACACCGACATGAATTAACGTTCATCTGATTCTTGCTCATTTCATTTCATTTTTCAACAAAACAAACCGAAATCCTTGGAACGGTTTACTAAAACAATATTCCACTTTTGAAAATTAAAAAAAAACATGCAAAGAATCCATGCATTGGCATTTCGAAAAGCAATTAACTTTGACTTTTCTGTTAGTAAAACACATAATACTGGCCACCTACATGAGATACTAACACTTCATCATTTTAAATGACTTTAGATTCTATCGTATTTGGAAAAATGAACATAAATAAAAATATTTATACTGATCGGAGGTTTACTTGTGTTTGATGGTAATCGGAAGAGATTTCATAAGTTTTCTATGTTTTTAAAGTGTACTGAAACGATCGCAATTAATAAATTCATTCAGAACATAAACGGAACGTTATAGAAAGGATCATTAAAGTTTCAAGAGATTAAAATCAATAATCTTGCACCGTTTGACAGGTTAATTTCAAAATCCATACTTATTTCTAAAATAGTTTATTTCCAAAAATAACGATATATAGTGGGCTTCAAGGGAACGTCAAATATCCATCTGAGGATAAAAAAAAACAGAATGTAAAGTCTAGACAATAGGATTCAGGAGAGGGCTGTTTCTTAAACTTACTTATGATAGTAATTTAAATGGTCAGAGTCGAGGTTTAGTATAGTCTGTGACAGAACTTAATTCATAATTTAAAAAAAGGACGTTAACACCTTAAACCTTGTTATTACTACCTAGTTACATTAAATATCTGTTATTATCACACTAATATCTAACGCACGTCTGTCAATTACGCAGCATGTTACAAACCCCAGTTAAACCCGTCCATTACTTAATCAATTAACCAAGACTGGAATACATTAAATTACAATGTCAAAACGACTTTGTGCAACCGCATAACAAGCGTGAAACAGTTGACAGATGTCACGTTGTCAACTGTCAAAAAAATGTTCTCGTTTTATGCTTGACTATTGCTTAACGAACACTTAGTTTTAAATTAAGAAACCGATATGCACCGTTAAAACCACACTCTCAATTCAAAAATAACAACACTGCACTGAAAACCATTTTCTGGAAACAACCGATACTCAAATGGATTGAATTTTAATCATAAACAACAACAACTTCACCAAAAAATTACCGATTATAAATATCTGAACGTCGAATTCTAAGTTCGATATTCGTATTTCGTATCGTAACGGACAGCGACGCGTGCGCAGTGTTCGCGGCGCGGATTTTAACTGTTTAGTCGTGAGCTTAGTTCGGCGCGTATCTCTGTATCTGTGTCTATGACAAACATTGTATATCTTGATAAGTGAAGCCTTAAGGATCTGTAGTTGTAAGCATGGCGCGGAATCATTTACGTAATAGGTTATCATTACACGTAGGAGTAATTACGAATTTATGTTGATGATACGGGTGTTCATTGGGGCCTAGAAAATAATGTAGCTATGATTGGTAAATAGAAAATCGATAGCTTTTTCCGACGCCTTACATTAATTTAGTTCATGTAAGACATTACTGTCATCATCTGCCTAGCCTTTTCCTAACTATGTTTGGGGTAGGCTCGCAGTCTAACCGGATGCAGCTGAATACCAGCATTTTGCATGGAGTGACTGCCTATCTGATCTCCACAACCAAGATACTGGGCAACACTATACCCTTTCGTAAGACTGGTTGTTAGGCTTTCGGGCTTGTGACTATCCATAAACAAATGACAGCCGGGACCAACGGATTAACGTGCTTTCCGAGGCACGGAGGAGTCTTGATATGTTACGAATCCCATCCACGGACTGACCTCGGCAAGCGTAGCTTAACCTCCGATTATCGTGAGGAAACTTGGGACTAATAATATACGTCTGAAATCGCCGACCGACCTTGGGCAAGTGTGGTGATTAATGCTCGTGCCTTCTTTGTATAAGAAGAGGCCTGATTAGTGGAACGGACAGAGTTGAATGGTCTCGGTACGTATCTAATACGTAGTATAACAAATCCTCTCAATATAACTAAATCTATACTTAAATAAATAAATATACCAGAACATAATTTCCTGTCCTAACCCCGACTGAACTAAAGCATGAAATGGTTAATTAATTAATATAATTCGTACAAAAATATGACTTCCATACTACATAGTTTAGAAATAGCTTTCAAAAGGACATAAGTACTAATGGTAGCCGGAAACACACTTCATTAGCTACCCTTATGTGTCATATCTGTCGGTGAAGCGTGACTTTTGGATTCTTGATGATAACATTACAAAACATCACTCCTGTATTCCCCGGAGAGTTAGGCAGGGGTGTACCGTTGAATAAATAATGCTGGACAATCCACACAGCATCATCTAGTCCCAAGCTAAGCAGAGCTTGTGTTATGGGTACTGATTGGATGACTGATATACTTAATGCAATACATTACATAGATAGATATTTTTTATTATACACAGCAAATACAACATCCTGAACAAATCTTTGTAGATCGAATAAACATTTGTCCCAAGGCGGGAATCGAACCCGCAACTTCCTGCTATATGTGTGCACTTTCATCAACAGGGTGATGATAAGCATTTAATGCTTTTATCAATCTCTGTTCCTAAGACCTAATTTATAAATTATTCTAAATGTGATCTATTGTACAATTACTTAAATAAAATTATATTTATTTCTGGAAATAGGCTTTAAAACACTTTTACGCATCATAATATTAAATTAATTAATTTAAATTAGATTAGGTCGGATCAAATTTAGTATTTTCATTATTATTATTCTCTTTATTCTTTGTATATACATATAAATTACATTTTTAAATATTTCAATATAAAAAATACATAAACATTTAAAAATATAAAATTATTATTATTATTAAATCAAATGTAAGCTTCCTGCGGGAAGCTGGTTAAGCAAGCAGAGGAACTTTTTCGATATTGCTCTTGTTGATTTTCTAAGTGAAAACAAAATGTTTTAGTTATACTTATCTGTAATTTTATATCGTGACATTAATATTTTTTCGGCAACTTTAGCCGGCATATACCTACATAACTATTACAAGAGATGCATTTTTCTAATAAAATTATCCGTCATTTCAAACGAGAGATCAAACACGCGATCCGTATAGCCAATCTAATTAGTAAGGAATCTTTTACGTTTAATAAGATTAAGTACCCAACGTTCGATCACAAGATAACGTTGAGATTAATTAACAATTAACTTTCCTCATCTTTACAAATAAATAAAATTCAAGTATCCGTTTATAATGTCAAAAGAACAGCTTTTTACTAAATGCATATGAAAGTTTATACGATATTTAGTTGTACCAAAAAATCAGTTAAAAACTTTTCAAACCATTTTTAAATTAAAAATACAACTATCATGTAATTTTTTGATTTAAATATATGCGACAAGCAATTAGTATTACCCACAGTAATTAAAATGAATTAAGTTCAAAAACCTACATTTTTTTGCGTAATTGTTAAGCCCACATGTTTCAAATATCTGGAAATCTTGAACCAGAATTCCAATGACCCAGCAAAACCCCGAGTACTGGATAGTTGGTTTCTATTATTTGTGCTTAGCGGGATGGGGTTGAATTCCAATGATTTTGGCCGGGATTCGGGAGTCGCTGTGTGCCTTCTTGTTATCTAAAACTTATTTGGCAATTTCAAGTTCTAAGCCCTTATTTGCTATGTTGTTAAAATAATATAACATTAATTATACAATAACAAAATGATAGTACAAAAAGATAGGTACACTATTTATGTTTCATCTAAGTCTAAATTTGGGTTTGAACCCAGAGTACTCAAAATGCCGCCTGGTTCAGTAAAGCATTACTGGGCAATCCAGATCCATCCTCCATGCGAACAGCTGAAGGTAGTTGTTGGAACTGCCTCATAATGCGACATAGTCCCAAATTAAGGACTTATTAGTAAATGCTGCAATAGCCTATCGGAAATAAAGAAGTTTTTAAGCTTCTGCTATGCTTTGCATGTTTTCGGAACGAAGTTGTTTACCGCACGATATACTCTAGAAACTTGGCGACTGAGAGCTAGAGAGATTTTTTGCATGTTATCGACCACAACGTCAGTTTTGTTACAGTACCTTTGTTACAGCTACACACAGTGCAGTGCAGCTACAGTACACACATCATCATCTGCCTCATTTGCCTAGCCTTTTCCCAACTATGTTGGGGTCGGCTTCCAGTCTAATGAATGCCAGTATTTTACATTGAGCGACTGCCTATCTGACTATAAGCCAGTTGCTGGGCAACATGATTCCTTTTGGTAAGACTGGTTGTCAGACTTTCGGGCTTCTGACTACATGTAACGTCTTTCAAAGATCTACAAATAACAGCCAAGACTCCTTTCATACTATGCATACTAATATGCATAAATACTAATATTATCGTTACTAATATTATAAATGCGAAAATATATCTGTTTGTTTTTTTTTATCTTTCACAACCAAACGGCTGATCGGATCGTAATAAAAATTGGCAAGGAGATTGATTATTTCCTGGCGAAGGGCATAGGATAGCTTTGATCCGCGTCTGCATCCGATATAACCGACATGGGACAAAGTCGCAGGCAAAAGCTACTAACTAAACGAGAATACGAATTAGATATGTATTTGGGTACTGCCCAATTAACCTCTGTAACTAACTTAATCATATCTAAAGAAACTCAAATCAACAGTTCAAATAGAAAATTATTACAACCAGATCATAAGCTTAAAAAAAGCTATCTTTCTTTCTTGAAGTTATTTGACACAGCTGCACGCACCATTATCTAATCTATACGAGATAGTGCACAAACTAAACAAGTTAGAGATTACAGAGATTCCTTTGAACTTTTATGAAATTAACTAATAACTTAACGTCAGAGCATAAACGCACGCGCGTGCCCTCCCCGCCAGGCCTTTTTAATAAAAAGGTTTAATTTCTTCTTTGTCATCATGAATTAATTAATATCCGTGGTGTATGTTGATTTGTTTCATGCAATTTAATACGCACGGGAGCTTCAACTTTTAAGATATATAAATAAACATACACAAAAGTAATTACATTTGTATTTAATTGTTTATTTCGAGTTATATCGCTGAGAGTGCGCCGCATTTTTTGTCAGGTATTTGTGACGTTGGCGTCAGGTCATTAGTTCGCTTGTCAAGTATTTGTGACGATGGCGGTCAAAAGGTTTAGGATATTTTTATACCTATTAAAAAAAAAAGCCTTAAAATAAAGTACCTGCTAGGCTCATCTTTTACTAACTAAATAATAAAATATCTATGTACAGAGGTCAGCACATCACGCTACGCCGTCGCGTCAGTCTGTCACATTTCTTTGACATTTTTTCAACTTTATTACAAAATCATAATGTTCATATTTAATTGGTAATATTTGACATTTTGGGATAGCTTGGTGTGCTGGCGTCTGTGTGTCAAATAACGATACTTCGATAAATATATTGATATTTATACTGGAATATATCGAAAGCGATATCAATATGGTTTAATGATATCGGTATTCTTAATTGATATATTAGTAGTTACTTATTTATACTTTTTGAAGTTTCCGACATCCCTAGATCTGGCAGTGTTAATTATTTGTGTCTTTTAGTGGTTAAATTTATGTTGTGGAGATAGTCACGTGACTTTGGAGTTGAGACTACCCTGAAACAAAGATGCTGATTCACTTGTTCAAAGACTGAATTTTATTTACGTTACTTCTTTTTCTACCTTATAAAATAAATAACGGCCGGACATTATGTCAAACTTAGTTCATATCTGCAAGAAACAGATGTCAATACTCCATATTTTTGTAAGTTTTTTCATAAATCTGCTCAATAAGAGTTTTAACTACATTATGCACTTGTGCCTGCTTACCTTTTGCAGGCAGACTCCTACTAGACTACTTGACTGCAGGCAAACTCACGCCGAGTTTGCCTAAGTATCAATGTAAGTACTAACAATAAGTAAATAAATAAAGGAGTAAATAATAAACCCTGGTATGGTCTTCCGTATTCCGAAATACATGAAACACGAGGAAACGAGCTACAGACGGTAAATATAAGTAACAGAAGAGGACAAGTTCGACTTCCGAGCTAAATGGAGAGATTAAAGTCGGGAAACGGAAGGAGCCATCCGGTCAAAACGGCGCGCTCTTGCGCTCAAAACAAGGGTTAAAAGACAATGAAAAGGATCGGGTGGCTTCATAGATAGACGATCGAATTTTGTTGGATTATATTTTATATTAATCATTCCATTTCTTAAGTTTGTTTCAAAAAAGTAGTTGACTCTAAACTTTCATTGACGCCATCTAGTGTCGAGTAATAACAACGCAAGTTCTCAGTATACTTTATAGAGGGCACTTTTGTTCTGAAACTACACTACTCGCCGCTAGGTGGCGCCACTGTATCTGTGTTAAATTTGTACGTCATAGAAACGACCAATGAGAACGATGGAATGCACAAACAAAAGAGCAACATCGTTAGGTCGTGACGTCGTGCTGCGCAGCGCGACTATTTTCGTTCCTCTGATAGGCAGCGGACATTTTGTTTTGATATTGTGACGCAAGCGAAAACGGAAAGTTGAAGATGCCGTTGAACGCGGTTGGCTGGACCTCGGAGGAAGACGAGAAGCTTGTGGATTTGGTGCAGCCTCATAGTTTTTTGTACAATGTGTACGATCCGTCTCGGAAAAACATATTAGCGAGAGAATCTACATGGCAGGAAATAGCGGAGCAACTGTCGAAGCCAGGTGAGCGTCCATTCGTTATTTTTTGCTGTGAATCGGCCGTGCTGCAGAGGACAACCGCACGCAAGGCTCAATGAAAATATTATTGACGCTTAATGACCAAGATTTCGATAAATATTGTAGATTTAAGACTGTAAAACATCGAATTTCGCGTGGATTTTGGCGTCTAACCCCAATATAGCTTAAGGTGACCTATTTCGGGAATGACTCATTGTCTACGTATTGCTCGTTATAGTTGTAACAGTTTTAGACTTTTCATAAAATCAGCTGACTGGTGTTGACATCGCCGTATAAACAGTCTTGACCTGACAGCCGGACAGAAGTAATAAGTAAGTGTTTGACCTTCCGGGCTGCTATAATCAATATTCTTGAACTAAAGTGCCGAATATCCCTAATGTCGTGCGGTTATGTTGCTTCACACAAAATAAGGTGGTGAACAAAATTACCTAAATTTTATCGAAATAATTCAAAAATATTCTAGTCTGGAGTGATGTATAATGTGTATGTGACTATCATTAGGCACTGTAGTAAAAACTAGTGAAAAAACGAAGGCAGTAGGCCAAGCAGCTATTATTCCTAGCATTGGGTTTTCAACTCATTACATAGTAAATTGTTATCACTATTTAAACAAGTCCTGGCCTATTCACTCTTAACTTATAGGAATATAAGAAACTACAGCCACTGACCTGCTTAGCCAAGCCCTTCATGTTGACCTACATCCTATCTACAACATGTATCAAACCGCAGTAATTATATAACAACAAAAACTAACAAATAATCTTATCATTTCCAGTTGAGGAATGCAAGAAACGCTGGCGAGGCCTCCGCGATGGCTACACTCGGATCAAGCGCTTAGGGACGATGCATCGGACCAAAGTGTTCATATATGAGAAACTTCAGTTCCTTGATGCAACATTAGCTGATAGTAGCGAGGAGACGGTGCAGATGGAGGAGACATTGATAGAACAACCAATTCAGGACGAGACAGTTGGTACGGAGCAGCAGGTCATTACTGACAACCAGGAATATTATGAGGTGATTATGGATATTTTTGTGTATGTGGGTTTGCGGATGCCGCTGCTCTACTTAAGCTTATCAAGGACCATGTCTTAAAAAAAAAATACCCAGACATTGGACAAGCCGGTTGATACTGGAGTTAGCAACAAAATAAGAAAAAATATGGATAGCATTATTTTATCAGCTCATGTAAAATTATTTACAATCACATAAAAGATTTGTAACAAATTGATATCATGTTAAATCAAAATAACAATTATGATATTGATTCTTTAATTAGAGATGTATATGAAAGACTCGCATCATTTTGATAACCTTTTGAAATCATTGCTACAAGAATATAATCCCTTCTTAGTTATCCATTCAAATATTTGTTATAGGTCCACTAGGTTAGTTTTACAATATTGTGATTATTTGTTTTTCTCATTCCAGATCACCGTTGTGGATGGACCTCAAGTACCTCTAAAACCATACATTAAAATTCTGCCAAAACAAGAGATCGCCGAACCGCCAAAGAAGATATGCAGGAAGAATGCAGGCAGAAAGAAAGCAATACCTGTGCCTAAAAACATACCACCTATAAAAATACTACCAAAACCAATACTCATGAATGGACCAAAAATAGTCCAGTATATAGAAGACCCAAAGCTGCCTGAGCAGAGGTCGCAAACCATAGACAAACTAATAGAAAAAATACTGAAAGAGAATACTAATGAAATAGACGTATTTTTCCGCAGTATGGCTGCAAGTGTCAAAAAATTACAGCCAAACTTGATACCTAAAGTTAAGATGGAGGTATGCAATGTTATTGCTAAATATGAAATGCAAAGTTTTGATAAGAACCTGAATTTCTAACAAATAGTTCTAGATGAAATGTAAGCATGTAAAATCCTAAAATATGTGTCCTATAATCCTACATGTAAAGTTCATTGTAAAGCGATGAACTATGGGAATGCAATACTAAGATTTAGTGGTTACAGATTATGGGTGGAATTTTTGGCAGAACAAGATTTGCTGATCGAATTTTTCTGATAATAAAATGGTCTTAGGAGACCATGGTCGCTAGTCACAACAAAACACCCACCTGGTGAAGGCTAGATTAAATGGAGATTGGACAAATAAGCATGTAAACACTATGAAAATGAAGATCAAAATATTGCCAACATAAAATAACGGCTTTATAAAAATGTACATTTGACCGCAGTCATCAAATATTTATTTTAAAATAATGCTTTTGATTATCGAATCTCCATTCAACTAGCGCCAATGATTATGGCAACTTTTGTAACTAACATTTTTTTTCTCGTTTACGCAAAAATAAATGGATATTTTATTCACTTGTGATAAAGACTTCTAGTGTAGAATATTAGTTTTGACATACTGAGTATGAAAACAATTGTTATAAATAATGTTTTATTGAACAGATACGGTATTACTGATCTTATTGTAATAAAAAAAATACTTTAAGTAACACGGATTTTTCTTGTAAACAAACACCTACCATAGATACACTAATTGTAATTAGCAGTATGATTATTATAAAACCTCCTAATTCTGACGAGGTTGGAGTATAGTATGCATACTTTGCTATAGAAATCCTAATATCGGGTGTAAAAATACGCTTATCAAAGCCGAGTGTATATTTTATTGTTTTTATATCTGCACGCGTAGAATGACCACCATACAAACTGGTTCAGAAGAATAGACAACATGGACAGATTGTTGATAGATGTCTACCGTCCTTAGCATGACGATGTTACAACTGAAGAGAAGAAAGTTTCCTATTCTCTACAGTCTTCGGGGCGCCCCGTGCTCGGGTAGAAGAGATGTCAAGTTGGAAAGAAACAACGTTGTTTATTCTTGGCAGAATAGATATAGAATTGGTCATGCTACGTGTGCTGGTAACCTTATGTTACGGAGATATTGAAAGTCAGAGTTTCCAACTATTGTAAAGAAATCAAGTATAAATGTTATAACTTAACTTCAAACCCCCCGCGTTCCCTGTACCGTTGCATGCACCCAAAAACGCAATATTTGACGTGTGAGTATATTTCGCGCCACCATAAACGTCGACTTTTCACTCCAAAAACAAAATGTTTTTTCCAGCAATTATTTTTGCTTCGACTTAGGTTGCTATTTTGACTGACTAGTTTGTCTAGTGGTCCCTAGCGCGACTGCTAAGCGTGAGGTCCTGGGTTCGATTCCCAGGTAAAGCCATATGTTATTGAGTTTTTCCAATAGGAATATTCTTATTAGCAGCCCGGAGTCTGAATCATGCCCGGTTGACGGCAATAGGCGCGGCCCGTATAACATGGTTTTAAATATAACTGGCGATGAACGAAATATAATGTGGGTGTTATTATAATTATGTGCACCTCTGCCTGATCCTTCGGGGAGTGCAGGCGTGATAGTATGTTGTGTTGTGTTGTGTTACTTTGATTGGTGTACCTACAGAATGCGTAGATGGCGGTTTTGTGATTGGTTTTCTTACGAAATTCGACCTGGTCCTTATGACTGTCTCCCTGTATGTATATTTTGGGTTTGCGTTGACGATCTTTCTAAACATATGTTTATTAGTACTTACGTACATCTAAGTGAGTTATACCGCGCCAACCATTCATAAAAACGAATGAAAATCAATGTTTATTCATTCATCCAACTGAATGGATGGACAGCTGACAGCTGTAGGCGTTTAAAATAATGGACGC
Source organism: Phlogophora meticulosa (assembly GCA_905147745.2). Taxonomy (NCBI): domain Eukaryota; kingdom Metazoa; phylum Arthropoda; class Insecta; order Lepidoptera; family Noctuidae; genus Phlogophora; species Phlogophora meticulosa. The sequence goes on along the minus strand of LR990537.1, from coordinate 11,060,877 downwards.
ATTGTATTTCCCAAACGTGCTCAAAGCTCAATTTTAGCTCTAGGTACGGATTACATACGTAGCTCTGTACATCTATGCAGTTGCTAGTCTAAATATAACCATTCGGCTGCTTATTTTAAGGAAGCTAAACTTCCACTTGCTAATAATGATGGTAGCCATATCGATTTTGAAACGCGTATTCAGGAAAACTGTATATGGCAGAGTACAAAGAATAATGGCAGCTGTAAACTTCTTTTTTTTTACTACATATAAGTACCGAGTTTGTTCACTAGATGTATGGAGGAAGAAGACTTGCTGCGCTGCCGCAAATTAATTGGGATAAGGGCAGGAGACACATGGTTGAATTTGATCTTTCAACATCAGTAAGTAGGCACCTACATACGCAAATAGGTAAGTAGGCACTTCATTTCCACGCGAGTTATCAAAACTGTATAATAACGAAGGTAAAAACTGACGAGAAAAGTCTCGCAAGCAATAGGAAAAGAACTGGCCGTCAATTATCTGCCAGGCGACGAGCATAATTTCATTTCCCTGTCCGCGTCGGCTTTTCAATTAATTCACGGTCTAACGAGTCTCATTCGTTCTTTGATTTCCTAACATAAGTACCTAGAATGTATATCTATATAGCCATGAATCTCAATAAGTACCTAGAATGTATATCTATATAGCCATGAATCTCAATATTAGCATCTATTTTAATACTGCGTTGTAAAGTAGTTACCTATTCTTAATTCGAGATGCTCAAGTGTTACAATTAATAGGTAAATTAACTTCCAACTAGTAGAATAAATAAAAAAAATCTTATTTTTTTACTGTTCCATATAACTTTTTTTTTTCTAAAAATAGCGCCATTTATAAACTAGTACTTACCTAAATGACGAGTAGTTACCTAAATCGACTTGTAAACGCTGTTGTTCTTACGAAAAACTGATGTTTACTCAGTCTAGACTTTTGAAGTAGATCCTGCAGAACGTGAATTTAGAAGTCCTGTAGGATCGCACAGTGCCTACTCGTAACGTTGTAACTACGACTGTAATATAGGTCCGTCTAGACGAGCTAACACGGGTCGTCGAGCCCGCTTGTAAAATTAATGAACAGTTTCACTGTTACAGCTGGGATTTACTTTAAATGTTAATTGCATGGCTGCTGTGTTACATCGGGGGAGTGGCTGTGATTGGGCCTCGCATTAGCTGGTTTGAAATAAGAATAAAAAATAAAGGTTATTTGGTTGAAAATTTTGTCGCCAATTGATTGGAAAAACCATATCATTTTTCCAAAATTAAGTTTATACTTCTCAAAGAAACTGAAAAATTAAGTTAAGTAAACAAAAGAAAAACACTTTTTTTAAGTACGTTATCCAATTTCTATATGCCATGTATGTACCAGTCATTTTTTTTCGTTATTTACACACACAACTGTTTGGCGTTTGGTACATAGAAAATACACCTTTCTTCCAAAGTTCAACGATATGCAATGAGTCTATTGCATATCGTATTAAGTAAAATGGCTGTGTGTTACACAGCCATTTTACTTAATACGATATGCCCGGACGAGCCGGAATTATAAGCGTTCCTTTGCTATTTCGCTACGATACCCTAAAAATGAGAAAACTTGTCAAATGTTTTCTTATTTGTAGTAGGGGCTAGAGTCGAGTTCGTCCTGGTGTATTTATAACACAACCGATGGCGCTGCCCCGCAATGTATCTATCTCCCCACAAATAATTGATGAGGTCTTCGCGATACACGTGAATCGTATACCCATCAGAATGTGCACTGTGCTAACAAATCCTCCTATACATTATCAATGACTGTGGCTGTGTCCCGCGGTGTTGCCAGGGGTTAAAAAGACGATTTGAAATTCCCACGGGAATACTTCACTTGTTTGGGATAGGTGTAAAGTATGTGTTAGCCGAGGACATGAGCTACCTACATAACAAATTTCATCCTAATCCGTTCAGCCGTTTCAGCGTGAAGATAAGTAAATAATAAATAAAATTATAAAAAAGGTTTATTGCAGAAACTTGTTCGACTTTTACAGTTAATCTTACATAGGGACCTCCTTTTAAGTAGAAGATATGTACCTGTGCTAGAAGGCCCCACTCTTTAGTAACAAATTAAAGTGGTGTACCTACCAAAAGAAACAAACACACGCATACTGACATAATAAAATAAAAAATTATTGCAATAAAAGTTTCACACAGTTTTGAACATTGGTCCCAAAGTAACATACTTTCGAATTTATAATAATAGTGAGCGTCCATATCCCATTTATATACATCTCAGTAACTTTAGGCTCGTCTACATACGTACGCAATATTCATATTTTCAGTACTTCGATTTCAATTATTCCATTGGTATACGAGTATTTCTCCAATCCGCCATCAACAAAATTGAAAACTCGACGGACGTAGCTCTCTACGTTCGAGTGCAATCAACATGCATGCAAAACTAGCCATAGATTTTTTCAGAATATACGAGTACTTATTTAATGGAAAACCAACTGACATGGACTAGGGATGTGCAATGTGTGGTGTTGGAACGTATTGGTGATTGAAGATAGCAGCGCTCTACTGCACCACAGGTTACTAGACAGATGGACTGTAAACGTCAGTTGCCAAATTGTAATTTTAATCAGTACTGTTTTAATCCTCGCAATTTCCTGTAGTCTTGGGTTCTGGGTAAAGGCTAGGCTACCTATTAGATGTTAACGGGCGGGCGAAGGTCCGCCTGCGACGCAGGAGGTTGCGGGTTCGATTTTCGTCCTGGGACAAATGTTTGTACGATCTACAAAGATTTGTTCCGGGTGTTCTGGGTATTTGCTATGTATGATAAAAATTATCTATTTATCTAATGTATTGTATTAAGTATATCAGTCATCTAGTACCCATAACACAAGCTCTGCTTAGCTTGGGGCTAGATGATGCTGTGTGGGTTGTTCAGCATTATTTAGTTTTTATTTTTATATTTTAATTAATACCCCCTTTATCGGGATATGCTTATAACTAGCCGCTAAAACACAACGGGATAAGCCGACGGTATTTTTTTAGTTTTAACTTTTTAAACGTAACTACATGGAATGCGTTATTTTAATGGAAATAACAAGCAAGCAAAGCAAGATTCTTTCTAAAAACTCTCACAACAGCTTCAGGCGTAGAAATGTCTAGAAAAACAAATCCCCACCTAGGTATTATGAGCCCCCCTCGCAGCAGCCACATCAAAGGGACGCGGAGTCGACTCTTGAAATACAATGAGCGCACAAACTGCGTGGAGTGGCTGTATTGAATGCACTAGTGTTATGAAATAACAGCAACGGCGGGGTTTGGATGTGTGCGTGGGGTTGTGTGTGTCGGATGAAAATATTAAATATTATACTTGTGGTTGTGGCCCTTAACAGTTTATCCAATTAGAGTATACATTTGGCAGATTGTAGCCAGATGCAAGATACAATTGGCAGTAGTATTTTGATTGACTAATTTTACCTATTTAGTTCGAAATGTAGTACTAACCAAGCTAGAACGTCGTAATGCTTAAGACAACAAAAAAGTTCTAACTTGTACATAATACCAAATTCTATTATATATGCTGTCAGCATATATAATAGAATTTGGTATTTGTCATCAGAGTAGTACATAGTTGTAAGTCTCTCTAAATTGCCTTTCCAAGTGTTTTCGGTTGATCAAACGTTAACAAAAGTCTCGTAAAGAAAAAAAGAAGCCAAGAACGTGCAGTTTTTGGCAACAAAACCGAACGATAAATATATTAAAATGTCACCACAAACAAAATTTTGCAACTGGCAACTCTGGTGACTCTTGCATCACTAATATTTGACCAAATTCGAACTTTATTTTCAACCCCAATACTACTGCAGTCTGCCCCAAATGTAAAATCAATATCTTTCCAATAACTAACCCTGGGCCGTCCACCGCTATGTCTTAATTATCACAAATAGGTCGAAATGACCCCAATGTGTTCAATATAATCAACCCTCCCGCAGTCGGGTGTCATTGTTATGTATTTATGCTAGGGGTCCGAAGATTACCGAGTAATTTTTGAAGCTATTTGGTGATTTGGTACGGCTTTTAGACAGGAAAAATTGATTGGTGGATTATTTATTCTTCGATTCTTATTTTTTCTTGCTAATTCGGTAAGTATCTCTTTTGTTATCGAAATCTTTCTATTTAACTAGTTACTAGTGGTAAGATAAGTAAGATTTAGTAAGGTTGGGCATAAAGATGGCTTAAAGCATTAAGTTAGTTCGAAAAAAAAAGAAACTGTTGTAGAATCAATTCCGGGCAATTTCTTTTTCAATTCATATGTGTTTTCCAAATTTACTTTAGACACCACTTTAGACCTTAGAAGGAAAACATCATGAGGAAACCTGGACTTATCATTAATATAAGTCTGAAATCGCCAACATGCATTGAGCAGGCATTGTGATTAAAGATCGTGCCTTCTCTGTGTGAGAAGAAACCTTTGCCCTGAAGTGGGGCAGTAATGTTACTGCCCCACTGCTGGTAATAATCTTATATATAAAATTCCCGTGTCACAATGTTAGTTACCATACCCCTCCGAAACGGCTTGACTGATTTTTATGAAATTTTGTGTGCATATTGGGTAGGTCTGAGAATCGGCCAATATCTATTTTTCATACCCCTAAGTGATGAGGGTGGTCCACCCCAACACCTTATATGGCAAAACCACGTTTGCTGGGTCAGCTAGTATTATTATATATTCGGTTAATCTAAAAGTAAAAGAGTTCGAAATCGTTATTCACTGTTCTTTTATTCGATTTTCAAACAGTTACGTAGTTATTATTGCAACAAAATTAAGTAATATAAGTGTTGCTATTCGTCATTTTTATTACCTTCACATTTATTAAATTGTATTAATTGTAACGTTCGTATCTAATAATTTGGAGGCGTAACGTTCTGGCTTACAAATAGTAATTCGTCATTGTATTAGAAATGCTTACCACCTACTTACGTGTCGATTAAGCAAGCCTGACCCAATGAGAAGCATTTACTTACATATTAATGATGTAATGCCTCGTTGGTCTAGTGGTCGCAAGGGCTATTTCTAAGCATGAGGTCGGGTTCGATTCCCGGGCCGAGCAAGATTTTCTGGGGTTTTCCAAGTGGATTTTTTCAGTAGCAGTCCGAGGTCTCGTTTTGGGGCCGGTTGATAGCAATAGGCTCGCCCCGTATTAAATGGGACTTAAATATAACTGGCAAAATGTGGGTGTAGTATAGATAGTAGTATGTAAGTACCAAGTACAACATCAATTACAACATGTGCTATTGATCATTTCAGATGGAAAATACTTTGCTTGACCCGGGAATCGAAGCCACGACCTCATGCTCAGCAGTAGCGGTTACAAGCACTAGACCAACGAGGCCATCAAGTAATAAACTTCTCTATAATTTCATCCATATTTATAGATACTTTGGTGTATGGCTATATAGGCCTCAATGTCATGATTCAATAAAAATCCCAGAAATCCTAGACCTCTTCTACTTCACATCATAAATTCACAAAAAACGACATTGATTTTTATCACAAACCGCAACAGCGGTTTGATTGCGATAGCCGAGTTTCAGTTGCGTTTCATTGACAGCATGTCACAATGTTGCCAACCGACCGAGATCAGGGTTGCCAGATAAAATAATTCCGAATAAAATATTATTCGAAAGCTGGTGGTTTGTAGGTCACTGAACTGTGGCTGGTGTATTCGCTGATAAGACGCTGTTTCGTTTGTTTGTTAAACAGGTAAATACATTGGTAATCTTAAAATGAAACCTCTTTTTATGGAAAAGATTTGTAACAGTGTCATTATTCAGTGAATAATAACGGCCGCACGGGTCTATAGATTATTGAGCTTCCCTTACTAAGATCGGTCAGTGGATGGATTACTCTTTTACTATATTAGCTACATACTGAGAGTCCGAGACCCCTCAGTGCATCAGAAAATGTCTTAAGCCGTTGGTACCGGTAGCCTCTCGTAATTTTTTGTCAAAAGCCCACAACTCTGACCAACACGTGATATCGTGATGCCCGGTTACTGGGTTGTGGGAGTCAAATAGGCTCCATTTAGAATACCGAAATTTGACTATCAGCTGATTTGTCACAGTTGGGAAGAGGCTAGGCAGATGGTGAATAGCAAAATTAAAAAAAAAACCTGAATTAACCGGTATTCTCGGCAATTGCTTAGCTATCTAAGTAAATTGATCATCCAAGAGTCGCAATGCAATTAGATTTCACTAATCACTCTCAGTAATTAGGTATTTACAAATCAGCGGGCCGTTAAAAGTCAGATGAAACTTTTTTGTGCATACTAATTATACTTATGGACTTGTATCCAAAAAGGCGCTTTAATAAACTCTGAAAAAGAATCTCGATATACCGTTTTGTTGCAAGCAGCTGGCACAAATCAAATGTAACACCTGCTTTTTGGATGCCATTAAATTCAAAATATGAACGTTTTCGCCTAAAACGGATTTCGATGATTTGGAACACAGATGCACTCCTGGATTTACTTATACGATACTACTTATCTAAGTTCCGATATGTGTAGCATACCTATTTCTTAGATATGTTAACACTGTCTCACACACACAAGTATTCAGGTAGCTGTCACTGTTAATGTAAACTGTCTATCCCCACGAATAGCGTGATATTGAAGACCATGGACTTGGGACTTGGAAGTGATGGTGAGCCTTTGAGTGTATTGTTATAAATTATAATACAAAAAAAAATCTATTCAAATTAGGCTAAGAATCAGCATTACGTAAGGCAGTCCCTTAAAACGCCAAATCATCAAACAATCAACAAACAACAACAAACTCCCAAATCAACACATGTATCTGATAAGTTGGAAGAACTTGATTCTATACAATATAATGTTTAGTAATCGACACTAAGTCTTGCTACGGAATATGACGAAAACTACACCTAGAATAATATACCGTCAACTTTCAAGCAAGGAGAGAAGCTCGAGTATACAGGCAATCTTATTCTTCCTTGCACTTGCACAATACAAAAAGCGGTTCTATAAAACTGTGTAATATAAAAGCAATGGTCACAATACACCGCTATGCATTAAAATCCCCCCCTTTTCCTGTAGCAAGCAACACTGAAGTGGGTAGGAAATGTAGGAACTAGGAATACGGGAGTCTGTGTTCACAGGATGAAGAGCTGTTGAGTTCGTTACGAAAAGTTTTTGTGCACATTTATTTACGTAGTATAGTGAGATTTTTATCCTTTAATGAGAATGCATTATATTGGTTTTTAATTATATTTGGCCTCCATATTGGTACCCAAGATACAGGTTTGCCTAGTTTGGGACCAATGTTCAAAACTGTGTGAAACTTTTATTGCAATATTTTTTATTTTTTGTATTAATTGCTAAACATAATCGCTCCTTCAACAGTCAAGGAGTGTAGTAATTTTTTAAACAAATTCTTACCCCACAAAACGGACGCATGCCATTCTTACAATCTTTTTCACTGTAGCCAACGTTATCCTTCAAAAAAAGAATAAAGTGCAAGTAAAAATTAAGTTGCCTCCCGATTCAAAAATTGATAGATACATATTGTTTGTTTATTCTTATAGTGAAAAAGCATGCCCAAGACTTTTAGTATTATTCGTGGTCCTGTATACACAAACGGAAAGTTTGTTTAGTATTTCCGTTATATCTAAAAACCACTTTCTGTAAACACTATAATACCTATAGCGAGAGAAAACAACTAATTTTCATTGCCACCTGCTTTTCATTCATTCGCACTTGTGTGGATACAAACTCGGTAGAAATATCTCTACACCGAATTCGATTTTTAGAAATTTCCCAAATCTTTTCTTAGCTTTCATCTATCCATGCATCATTGGTAACCCTATCTACTCAAGATAATGATAGCTTGCATTGCAAGACGAAATAATAAGCCAAAGCAATTTTCTAAATTAGAATAATTTTAGTAGTACTTATTTGCTTGGCAACCCTATTTGAGATCATTGGCGCCAATAGCTTGAACACATTGTTTTGACATGCACAACCATGATGAAACTTTACACTGTGCAACAATACACTGTTTGACTGTTACAATAATGATATAGAGATTGTTTTGATTATCGGTCAGTAGTCCCAAATAAAACAAAATAAAATATCAGAGCAAATCAGAATAAAATTGAAATAATATCTACCAGTGGCCACACATACTAATTCCATTTCCAAATTCTTCTATTGATTATACCTTAACAAATATGAACTTTATTTAAGAGAAAATTAGGTCGAATTTACGTTGACTGTTGAAAAGTCATAAACTTTTTTTTAAGTTGTAGCGTCAATTAAATTGAACTTAATTTGTAGGTGATAAAATCTTTTTCCAGAGTTACATTTACTTGTTTAAATTTGGAAGCTAGCTTACGAACGGAGGAGTGGTCCATGCAATCTGAGCAGCGCTACCACCTTTCTGATTAGTATGCAGTGCGCTGCAGTGCTGTTACCTGCCAGGCGTAACGAAGGTACGTATCAGGCAAAACCGCTATAGACCTTCAGAAACCCAGCCGTCCTGTACTAACTCATTTGCCTAGCCTTTTCCCAACTATGTTGGGGTCAGCTTCCAGTCTAACCGGATGCAGCTGAAATACCAGTGTTTTACATAGAGCGAATGCTTGTCTGACCTCAACAACCCAGTTACTGGGCAACACGATACCCCTTGGTAGGACTGGTTGTCAGACTTTCGGGTTTCTGGCTACCCGTAACGACTGTCAAAGATCTACAAATGACAAGCGTCCTGTACTAACTCTCAGTTCCAAATCATGACATATTTTCTTGGGCGTCAAGTTACGGGACGCGATCCATATTTGTTTACAGCCTGTATTTTGTCAGGATAATGCCCTCCAGAACCTAATGAAAGGGACAATCCCGTCGTCTGTATTAGACCCAGTTCTAATGCATCTTAGATCCTATAACAGACTACGCAAATAATTTGTGGTCATTATTTATTTTTATTTTTTTATTTTTTAAAACGTTGCCCCACACTAGGAATTTCTCCTGTATCGTGGGTGCGTTTACAAACATTTAAAGTCACATACACAAACAACCAGACCCGGAACAACTATCTGTAGGCCATACAAATATTTGTTCCGTGCGGGGATCGAACCCGCGACACGCAGCGCAACAGCCAATCGCTTAACTACTGCGCCAACCGTGTCGTCAAAAGTTAGTTTAGTTTATTTAGTTATTTTAAATCATTTATTTTTGTCTTTAATGAATTTTATCCTGTAAGGCATATTTCAGTCCCATCGTAAGTACCTAAATTTCCAATACGAATGGCCAGTTTAACTAATATAATTTAAAAAATTATCGGCGTGCAAACAACTACAAAAATGTTTTACAGAAAGTGAAGGTAAATACATATTGCCCCGGTTCTGGATCAGACAGAATTACAAAAAACAAAGCACCCATATCAAATTTATAAATTGGCACAATATTTCCAATAAGAACCTCCTTTCCCGTCAGGATATTGACACATTCCCTTATGTCATCTTAAGATAACGGTAAACGTTTAAGAAGCACGCGCGGTGTCTGCTCGGATGTCAAAAGTGTGGCAGCAGCTTAAAGCAGATAATGTATTAGACGGGGTGCTAAGCTGCCGCGCTTGTCTTATTAGTGCGGGCTGCAGACGTCTGATTAGCGCCTGACTTCCGCAGTTAAGACAGGCTTGAGAAGTTGAGACTTAGTGAAAACGGAAAATGGTTGGAGGATAAGCTTTGGTTGGAAGTCGAAGCTCTTTACCGAACATAATCCCAAAGGGCTTTTGCCGTGACTCATGTCCTATATCCTATGCAAGGTGGAAGGGATATCGGAGCACAAACTGAAACCATGGCTTCATTACATGATTTTGGACCCCCCAAAGTTGAAATTTTACCACGGATTTTCCTAATTTCTACGTGCTTTTCTGATGTTTTTTTGTTATTAAAACTGAAATACATGATTTTTACCTAACCCAATAAAATGTTTAGTGAGAGACGAAGTATTAACGTTTTTATTCAAAACTCCTATTGAGTAAGATAGAAATGTTGATGTTTTCACGACTTTTAACTGTTTTAAATAAAAACATCAGGAAACATCGTAAAAATAAGAAAAAAGCCGACGGCAAGTTTCAACGCTGGGGTGTTCAGAATAATGTACCGAACTCATGGTATCCGGTTGAGCGATATTCTGTAACAGAATAACCGCAATATATAGTAATATGGTCCCATATTAAAAAATGTTGATGATGACCCGAAGTCGCGAACAAAAATCAGCTATTCATTAGATTCTGCCGAGTTATGCGCACATAAATGTATGGGGGAGTCATTTTTTTTTTATAACCAGAAACCAAACGATACCTATCTTTGCGAGCCCCATAATTATAGATACATATATGAGATAGATACCTACGTCACTAAATAGATATGAAATAAAATACAGCCACCTAATTATTAAATAGATCACGTAACAGTTACAACGATGGTGTAACATCAAAAGCTACAAACACGCGAATCAAAGTGTTACACACAACATTGCATGTCAACACGAAACTAAACACTATAATGAATAAAGTAGTCGGCGTTTTGCTACAAGTAATTAGCGCAGATACAAACGCTTGTCGGCAGCTTGTTTTAATGATAGACATTACGTAATAGGCAATTAATAAGTTGTCAATCAAATCTGTAAATAATTAGGAAACTGTGAAGGTATTTGAAGGTTAACATCGTAGCTTTGACTCTAACACCAATTACATTACAGTTGATTGATACAGAAATATACTTGAATGTAACCTTGTAAGAAGCCAAAGACTAATCCAAAATACACAGACAATTATAATTTCAACAATCATGTCCAAAAGCTCTCGAAGAATCAAATCGAGATAACACCGAAGTAGACGAAATGAGAAATTCGAATATGAATGAAATCTGAAAATAAGACATGACAAAACAGAAATCAATGTTGCGATTCCTTATTTTCTTTATAGCTGTATTAGCTGTGCCCCGCGGTTTCATCCTATCCTAGGGATCGTAAGCTGATGTGAAAAACCTAAGACCTCCTTAAGAACTGGGTTAATAAAAGCAAAAATATTTTTTTCAAATCCGACTGGCTTATCCAGAGATAAGCGCCTTAAAACTAACAAACTCTTCAGCCCTCAGAAAGTTTAGATAAATTATAAGAAACGATTCTTTAAACGAACAATACAAAAACGATATATATCAGATTGGGACTAAATAATGGATGGTGGGGATTGTAGGTAAATAATATCAGCCGCACGGGTCGATCGCAGGTTAAGCAAGGCATGATGGTACGATGTGTGACCATACATTACATAATTATTTAAACCCCTCCGGGACTCAGAGAGCATATGCTTTCGGCTATCATTCGTATATCTCTGGCAGTCTTGACGGGTAGACAGAAGCCTGAAAGTCTGACAACCATCTTGCTCAGTAACTCGGTTGGAGTTTAGATAGGCTGTCGCTCCATGTAAAATATTGATATTTAACTGCATAAGTTTAGACTGGAAGCCAACCCTAACATAGTTGGGAAAATGCTAGGCGGATGATGACGTCATTCATCAGATAGAATATAAGAGAAATAACGATTAGCAAATCATTATAAACACCAATATTCTAGACATCTTTGCTTGTTTACTAAACACGCAAACAGCATTTGTTAGTAAGATTAGCTTGCATTGCAGCATTCGATTGTGAAAATTAAACAGACGCCAAATTAGCAATCTTGATTGATTGAATACAAATACTTACCATTATGGAGAAAACAAAAGGCTCTGTTTGGGAGTTATTGATTGTGTACATTTATGAATAAACTGTTATAACGCATGGGAAGCAGATCAAATGAAGAAAATAGATTAAAGATCTTTCCAACACTTTCACGCGCCCTTGATATTCTTAAGCTTCATCCAGCTAAAGAAAATCAAGGACGTGTGAAAAGTGTTCCTGAGCAGACTACTCTGAGAATTAAAACCGAAATAACCCCGGAGGGAACAGTCCAAACATTATCTTGGTCAGAAAGATATGAGGACCATGTAGATTCTAGTCTGAGTTAGTTTATTGAGGAATAAACTGTACAGACTTGAGTGGACCCGTCCAGTCAGTCGCGTAGGTCAACTTATCTAGACTATATAACTAGAGCTATATAGCTAGAGCTTATCCTGGAGACGATTTGGTGAGAATATTTAGTATTTGTTTAATGAAGAGGAAACAGCCTATTTTCGATCTACATTGTATATTGTTTTGTCCGATATCAATCGGACCCTAACAATATTACAGTCGCTACACCACAATCAACTAAAGAATTCAACGCATCCACAACCCTACATTCATCAGCATGATAAAATATACAGATAATCTAAGTTAGTTTTGATAAAAGATTCAAAACGAAACATTCTTAAAATTCAAAACGAAATGCATTAAATATGAAAGGACTTACAGTAAGTCCGTACAAAGTCAAGTCGACATCAGACACAACTTCAGATAAGCTCTTCAAGTAACCGTGGAAAGTGGAAGCTTAAGAAAGATAAAAGTACAAAACTTGTTAAAACAAAGTCGTCTCTGTCCCTTTATTTTGAATTTTATTCAACGTTTTTTTGATCGAATTTCAACAGACATTTTACAGCATGAGCATCATGAAATGTTCTATTTCTAGATATAATAATGGACACTTCGAAACATAACTTGAGAAAGTAGAAGTTTTCAGAAACGTTCAGTCCATAAGAACGTAAATGATTACGATAAATAGATCAGAAGGAATCGCCTGTGTTACATCGTGTTTGGAGTTTCCCAAGGAACTATACTGGGCCAACATTAAATAATGAGAAACAATAAAATCAAAATTCTAGTCAGCTCGAAATGGCGTGTTCTATCTAAATTAATATCAGCATCCATATATACAAATTACTGCAAAATCACATGACAACTTACGGTCAAATTCTCAAACGCAACTAAACTTGTATTGTTACTATTGTGCGTAAGACTTAAATTAGTAAACCTTAAAGCTATGTGTGTTTAAGAATTCTAAGGTGAATATCGTAGTAACATACCTGTGATGTAGTAAACCGTCGACTGCCGGACCTGCTAAGAGTGCCCCCTCTCACATTGCTATCAGACAGGTCCACATCTCCGCCACCGTCTGCTGCCTTCCGACGTGACAGCTCGCAGAGTTCCGCTATCGGTTGCACCTGCGTATAATATTTGCATTTAAAGTAAGAAAGTTTTGAAAGGGATCACAATTCAATCAGGAATTATAGTGGGGTAGATACTTTAATAACGTGTAAACATCTGTCAGAGATTGCCATACAAAACTAAAGGGTTGATAGTTCCACGGTTAAATTGGAAGTGGTTTTTTTTGGCGATAGCTACTCGTATAAGAGTCATCAAGAAATGAGAAAATAGGTTAAGTAGTTCTTGCTTCTATTATAAACCGCATGGAGCATCACTACCATAAAGCATAGGCATATAGCATGTAGACTATGCTTTATAAAAAAAAAACTTTTTGTAACATCTATTCTAATTGATTACTGGCAGCTTACTAAAAAAGAATAAACATTCAAAATCAGTTGTTTTCTAAATTTTAATGAATTTAAACGAACCCCCGTTTAAATTTAGAAAACAACAGATTTTGAATATTTCTTCTTCACAAACAATAGAACACTGACATTCTAAATTCTAAAACAAAACAGAAGAAATTAAATACACAACCATTGCTTCTACTGCGTGACTGAGTCATTACAAGGTATGTCTATCATTCAGCCAATGAAGTAATTTATTTACGTTACGAAAACTCCAGAAACCTAAATAGTGTTGAATGACTGTATACAAATCGAGGTGGAAAGTGGTTTTTCTTGTAAACACCGGTGCGCGGGAGAAAGTTATGTCATGTATGTGTTGTATGATGAGAGCCAGGGTTAAAGGGAGATATGATTTAATGGTGTGTATGTGAAACACGTACTTAATTCTACTCATAAATTACTTTTGTCGGAATGAAAATAAAAAGATATGGGCAATGCTGAATCAATAAAGTAGGTAAAGCTGATGGTTATTGACAAACTAAAAACCGTGATCGAACAATATGCTATGTTAATCCGGAAATCTGCTCAATTGTATGCGGTTTCCTGTGCAATTCTTCCAATGAAGTTGTTGGGGCTTATCCCGGAACACTGACATATTATATGAAAACGGTAACGCCTTTTGCGTGTGCGAAGTTCGTTACAATCGATGCGTTATATTCTGAGTTATTAGGTAACAGGCCGACACACATTATCTGTGTTCGTTGTGATTCAATAATTTCTTCATAATTTTACTGAACATTCCTTTTTCAAACACTAGGATTGTTTTTATTAAAGGTTTGTTTTCTTTAGGTTCTATAACTGCCCAAATGCCTTTTTACCTAACTAGAAGTAAGTAAATCGTGACTGACTACAAACCACTTATCATATTGGCACTATAATACCTCCTTTTAGGTCTTACATAACAGGTTATGAAGACTAAACAAACACCTGCCGGTAAATACCGCTTTCTCTTTGGTCTTACGATAAATATTTAATTAATATGGCCGTTACCACCGTGTAAACATTTTAGGTTATTTTAATTAGCCAATAAAATCAAACTCAATTAATATTTTTGCTGCACTCAATCTGATTTTTAATAGTTAATTCAAATAAATGTCAAGGTGAAATAACGTGAATCAGAAATAGTTATATTATCTTTCGCGCAATAAATACATTTTGCTTACAGGAGTAAACAAAAATGCGTCTGATTGAAACATGGGAAACAAGCACTCACAGATAACCTATTTCAAAAACCTACTAAAATCTACTAACTCCTTTAACTAGTGGTCCCAAGCGAGACCGCCGAGCGTGAGGTCCTGGGTTCGATTTCCAGGTGGGGTAAGATATTATTGAATTTTTCCAACAGGAATTTTCTCATTAGCAGCTCGGAGTCTGGATTTGTGCCGGGTTTATGGCAATAGGCTCGTCCTCTATCAAATGGAACTTTAACATAACTGGCAAAATGTAGGTGTTTAGAAGCCCGGAGGTTAAATTTGTGCCCGGATCGGTTGATGGCAATAGGATAGCCTAGGGGGTTAGCGTATAGACATATATTACATATTTTTTTTGTTTTTAATTACATGGGACTCAAACATATGTGTGAGATGTGGGTGTTACTCTAGGTGCACCTCTGCCCAACCCTTCGGGGAACACACAAGCGTGATGTTATGTTATTAAAATCCAGGGCCACCTTTATCATAATAAATCGTACCACCAAGAAGTCACAGCTAAACTAATTCGCTAGTCACGATTGTATAAACTATAAACTACAGAAATGACTTTACTGTTTGTAACGGTGCTAGAGCCGTTTCGAAAGCATTATCTTATTTCCTAGTTTTTTGTCTAATTCACCAGCAGTAACTGGGTAATAACTTAAATATATCCCGTTGTTACATCGTGTTAAGAAAAGGTAGGATACGGCAAATACTAACATCTTAACTGACAGAAAACGAGACACAATAGAAAATGTATTGTTTGTCGGTCACTTGGCGTTTAGGTTTAACATAACATCACGCTGTATTCCCTGAAGGGTTAAGCTGAGGTGTACATACAGTCGGTACACCCAAATTTCATAAGTTGTTTTTTTAAGTTCCATGTCATAGGTGGTGAGCCTATTGCCATCAACCGGGCACACATCCAGACTCCGGGCTACTATTGAGAAATTTCTAATGAAAAATCCCTATCTACCTGGGAATTGAACCCATGACCTCATGCTTAGCAGTCGCTTTTGCGACCACTAGACCAACGCTATATACGGCTAATATTTTTATTATAAATAATTGTTTTTAGTGTAATGTTTGTTCGATAACTTTACGTATATTATTTCGTTTTTTCTTTCCTTCCTTATTGAAAAAGGACCTTTTTTAATCAAACTATACGTAATAAATTGGATTTACTTTTGTTATTCATAAATATTTGGGGGTATGAGGAACAGGGTGCAAAGTTCCTCATCCACCATAGAAAAGGGAGGATCCTCCGACCAGACGAGTGTTCTGTCTGGTGGTAATATTGGTGAAAATAAATTAAACAAATAGTCCAATAAATTGATTGATAAATACTTACAGATTATGGCTAAGTTAAGGTAGTTCTATTACAGTCCATAAGGTAGTATATTTGGAATAATGTATAAATCAATAAATAAATCTGAATCTAACAATTCTAGATGACTTTCCAGAAAGTAACGCCGTATTCACGAATAACGTGATTAAAAATTTGTTTCATCGCTTTTTCGAATTCCAATTATCTTTACGCACATGATAAGTAATCAATATACGAATGCTCTTAATCACTTTGATATTCAATTTAAGTCAATGTCATGAAACATAATCATAAAATCAAGTGAAATGTGACTGCTAATGAATTCCTCAAAATATTATGAGCACTGACATACATAATTAATATTAATTGATGCTTTGAAACTCACCTTAATAGTGACGGAGTCGTGACTTCCCTTGATGAGGTCGATGACCTCCTCTCGGCTCTTTTCTTCCACATTTACAGCATTCACTTCCAAGAGTCTATCACCGGGTAATAGTCCATTCTCACTAGCTCCAGGATAAGATCCAGGTTCGGCCAAAATAACAGCTTTGAACGCCAGTTTGCTGACCATTCCGATATTATTGCACTTATTGTCACCATTGAGAAGGGCACTGTCATGTCCATTGATATCTCCAATAAAGATCCTCTCTTGAACCATTGCTCTACGAAGACTGAAGCCAAAGTCGTTTCTGGGAGCCTTCTGCCTTTGGATCGTAAGATATCTAGGCTTTGGTAATCGGACAGGAGATAACGAAGGAAGCGGTAAATATACATCATCAAAGTTGCTAGTCCTGGACCATCGATGGAACCCTTGAGACTCGCCAACAGGTGAGGTAGAAAACGGTGGAGTCGCAAATGAAGAGTTCGTTGTCGTATCAGTAAGAGAATCAGCGCTTGGAGACGTGGACGTCACGCCAAGGTAGCTGTTCCCATTCGTCTTTGGTGCCTCGTCAACATCCTGGGTAGTTATCGAGGGGTTTGAATTATTCTTATAGTTTTTGTACTGCGTCTCCACAGGGCTATGAATTACTTTTTTGGTAAAGTTCTGTACATGCTGCATATCATCGCTGGACGAGGTGCTTTTAGAAGGCGGTATACTGTATGTCATCAGCTCATTCTGCTGAGTATTTCGTGCCAATAAATTGGTCTCCTGGCCATTAACGTTATCAACTGCGTCGTTGCTTTGGACATTGTTTTCTACAGAATTTGAACTAGTATTGCTGAGTCGTGGCCCTTTAAGGATTCCACGCTTTGGAGGACGCGGTGGTATAGGAGGTAGATTTGGCGGTTGTTTAGGGCTGGTTTGGGCATTATTCGGATTATTTAAGGAATTAAGTGACGTCTCCGAGCTGTCGGATTGCAGGACTCCTTCCTTCTTGCTCCAAGTGTGGGTAGTGGGGTATGCGGGCGACAGGTGGTTATTTTCATCGCTCAGATTGGAGTTGGACCCCGAGGTAGGTATGAGCGGGTAATTGGAGTAATTTGAATCTTGTTCCAGGTGGGCGAACAGCGATGCGGTGTAGTCAGCTGTTATGCCCGAAGGCAGTTTCTCCTTTTCCTTGCGTCTGCCCCGCAATTTCAGCGATCGCCGGACCTGTGAACGATAAAAGTAATTTTAGTGAATTGTTGGTAAAAATCTGTTCGATACAGCTCAATGGCCATGAAGGTTAAATGTAACAGTTGATAGAATGATTTTATCAAAGCGTAATTGAACCAACATGACTGGATATTTGAATAGAATAGTAAATATTAACACCAAGTTGAAACTGATAGCTAGAAACAAGCAAGTCACTAGCAAATGGGAAACTGATGAAGTGGACAAAACAGTAACCGAAGCAATTTGTCAAACAGCTGACACTTGAGGAAATTATCTTGGCATCGGTTAAAGAGAGGCCGCACGCGATATTGACCTCTTAACTTAGCAAGATAAGGATAAAAATTCGTTGGGTACAGAGTAAAGATTTTGCAAATTGGTCTGATGACTCTCAGTTTCGAGATGACGAGACGTATAGCAGTACAGTAAACGGTTAAAAAGCCTGACGAGTTCTTGCAATTTGGGAGTGACATTCTTTTAGTAGAGGCCTCATTAATATCGCCAATGAAAGTGTATCAGAAAACCTGTTATCTTCGAATTGATTTTGACTAAAGATTGTTCTTGACATCATCTTTATATTGAATTAAGTATTGTATATCAATAGGTTAACGATGCTACTGAGATGCAGCTAAGCAAATAAGATTAATATCTTGATCGTAATAAAATAAGAAAGTTTGGAGATACATTTCGTTTAATATGATAAGTTGAGGTAAATTATTATATGCGTGACTAATAATGCTAATTATGTCGAACATAGTGACAATAATAGATATAGTTATTAGTTTATCAACAAAACCGTTACGATTTGATAATTTGATCGATTTGATTGATTATTTAATCATGCCTTTTCTTGATATGCAACTTGATACACAATCGGAGATTTTATATAAGTAATTTCTAGTTGAGTTTGATATGAATGACAATAATGGCGAACTTATGCATAGGTAACACCAGTCATACTGACTAGCTCATTGATCAATATGACCCTTATTGAGAGGGACTTAAAATAAATGACGAAACCTGGGTGAGTTGTATACCTCAGCCCCTCTCATAAATAAACCTATCGATAAATACACTTTTTAACGGTTAGGTAGAGGCGTATCTATAGTACAGACACAATAATGTCTCAAGTCGCCTGTAAAAGGGAGCGATCCTGTTGATATCATATTACTTTTAATTAAACAAGTGAAGCTAATATAAAGCGTGTAAAAAGGGTTATTTTCATTAGCTATTAAGTTTTCTCATTACTACTTTTTGGAGGGAAGCAGAAACTACAGAACGCGCTGGCGTTCTGCAAACTAAGCAAAATAAGTATGTTAGGATCTTAGATGCTGATCTAAGATCCTAACATACTTATTTTGCTTAGTTTACGTTCATACATTTCTCATACGCGCAGGTCATTTAATTATTAATGTTATCATCTTTAATCAAATCTTTAATAATACCTACCAAATGTTAACACAGGCAACGATTGTTATTACCAGCTGATTTCATTCTTGCACAGAAAATCAAAACGTGTTATTACAACAATAACTATCTAAATAATTCAATCGGCGCCACTACACACACCGGAACACAGTCTTCCCACTATAATTGGATGAAATCGTACAACCTATCAAGGCTGGCCTATTGATTAGAATCTTAGTATCAACGCTGTAATTGTGGCAGAGCTGACGCGGATCCATCAGACCATCGGATGCGGTCTGATAGACCCGAACAACAAAGTCTCACAGATTCACATTGAAAGGAAAACTATTAACGTTCAATTAAAAAAACTATTAAGTACTATTGTATACTTTTTAAGATTGAAGGTGATCGTGATTTGTTTCTGTTAAATTTTGGGAAGATCTTCTACATTTTCACTTATTTAGTTTTGGTCACGAAATTAAAGATACAATCAAAGGATAAAAATTAACAATAAAACAGCCTCTTACTGTCCCACTGCGGGGTAAAGGCCTTTTCTCATTCAAGCTCAGAGAAGGCACGAGCATTAATCACCACGCTTACTCAAGACGGGTTGCATACACATAAAGAAAAATATTAAAATTTATCAAAGGAAACCTCTACCAAGCACACATCAGGTTTTGTAATTAATTCATCGTCTAACAGTTCCTTATAAAAAGTGGATACAGCACAGTGCTATTCATTGACTGAAATCGACACTCCATTGTAAGAGGTGAGATCTCCGCGATAAAATTCATTACTATTTTAAAATATCGCTCGTTGTTTTTGACAATATCTTGTATCTTCTCAATGGAAAAAGATACTATCACATATCTTCCTACTTTATTATAAAATGGAAAAATAACTGTCTGTCAGTCTGTCTGTTTATTAGAATTTCAGGCGGCTGAACAGATTCGGACGATCCGCGCGTACCATCAAACGGGCGGAGCCCAGGAGAAAAGCTAGTTATATGTAACACCGATTTTAAAAGTAGAACAAGCAAAATGAAATCAATCTCAAACTTTTATTTACTTTTTTTTACACGTATAGGAGGTGTGCGTTTTCCATAAATAAATAAATAAAATAAAACATATTAAATTAATAGACAATACTTTTATGTTACCAACCTATGTAGGTAAGTGACTTATTAAAACCAAGCAAAACTTGCAGTGATAAGCTCAACTACTAAAAACCAAGAAGCATTTAGTACTAAAAAACGGTCAACGGTCAAAGGATGCACTAGTTCTAGTAGTAGAAATTCTATCTCCAATACTACGGAATCGTCAATCAAAAGAACACATGCACTTACAGTAAACAAAATAATTAATACCAAAGCTGATAAAGCAAATCCCATCGTCTTCATAGTAGAATCCACTCTAACCCTCACGTCCATATCACTAGATCACCACTAATAGAATGGAAAACAAAACGAATTCTGACCGAGAACAATAGCTGAATGTGATGTTGTTTACAAAACCTATAATAAACATATTTGGATGGATACATATCATCATGTGATGAATTTTCATGTCTTCATTTATACCTTAAATAACTTGTACGCTGCAATGCAATTTCTCATTGCATTTAGGTTATGATTCTTTGCAGCTTTTCGATAACACTGCCATTTTTTTTTTTTAAATAAACGTTGCCCCACACTATGAATTTCTCCTGTATCGTGGGTGCGTTTACAAACATTCAAACTCATATACACAAACAGCCAGACCCGGAACAACTACCTGTAGGCCATACAAATATTTGTTCCGTGCGGGAATCGAACCCACGACACGCGGCGCAGCAGTCAATCGCTCAGCCACTGAGCCAACCGTGCCGTCAAATTTGAAGGTACCTTTCTTACATATGTTTCAGTGTTCATTTCAAAATAATCATCTTTCCAATAATTATCGGTCATAGGTTCAGCGGTCTACAGTTTATTTTTTTCTATTTCAACATTGAGGTTTTTTTTCTTTTTATCGCGTGCCGGCAAACTCCTGGTTGTCTAGCCACTGTCTGTAAGCCCGAGAATTTGGGCCCCGGCCAAATGCTCGCCTAACGAATGGCTAGTGGCACTTTTGGGAGAGAATCGGCGGAACGTGCTAAGCTGTTCACATAAGTAGAATAATAATATTGTTTTTGAAGTATTATCCTCATTGTAAATGAGGTTTTTTTGAGCTGCTTTACGAGACAATGCACAGCATGATTTGGAAATGTATCCAATATTTTGAGAAAATGTAACTTGGGACACAAAAACAGATATTGATTAAAAACAAATTGGAAAGACATTTGGTACTACGAGTTTTAAAGTGTCCTGGTTAGATCCCATATTTTTGGGTACTTATAAAGTATTAAAGTAGTCCATTGTATTCTTCAGTTTTCAATACTTCCCACCCTAATTAACTTCTCGTTCCGCAGTTGGCTACATAAGTGCGGCCAGCGGAACGCCCATATAATGTGGAAACTTGAAGATGAATCTCGTAAAACCGTTAGATGTGAAGTGACCGTCTTGTGTACTTAAGTAAACAACGAAGGCTTGAATAAATTGTGTAGTTAACGAAGCAGGTATATTCAGCGATAAATTTGTAACCAATGTGTTATTTGGAACCAATGTGTGGATTTATGTTTTTCTGGTAATCCGACTTGCATCAGGCAAATGCCAGTTTTGTTCTTTGCATTTCCCTTACATATAAATAATCTCTTAGGAATACATAATTCTGCACAATATTCACGTCAGATATATCCTAGTCATTAGGTGCAATTGAGACACAATCAATTCTTGATTGGATTGTGCCCTTAACTTGTTTGTGTTTTTGTTACACCAACTAATAACATTGTATCATCCCTCCTCCTCCATCCTTAACCCTCCCGCTTATCTCCAATTTCCTATAAGACATTTTATTAATTTACTTGTTCCAGTATCGGCTAATGCTTGTCTCGACTGCTCGCTTCCTTCTTTCGATATGAATGCTCTACATCATATATCCGTCGTCGTTGTGTTTTGACATTAAAGGAAAAACTGTTTGGGACATCATTAAATAATCTTATACTTGCATTAATTGTAGTTTTGGCTGTTATGTATAAGTTTTGGTTACAGAGTGGTCGAAGGTTGTAATAGTTATAAATTTTGATGGTACCTAATTATATTTAACAACATGGTTAGAGTTGATGTTCGGAATCGAATTTTACTCATGAATGATGTAAGAGAATGTGTATCCAATGGCAAGTATTGTATTTTTCTAAACTCATCTAACTAGGGCTGATTGAACAGCCTAGGAACTTACTAGATGAAACATAACACTTCTCGATGCCACTACAGACACATAAATATGTATCTGTAATGGCATCGAGAGGTGTAATGTTTCCTGATATATATTTCAAATCACATTCAAATCGATTCACACATTTTCACAGACAATCACAGATTGCATCGTACACACTAACGGAACTACGGGCAAAGATCGAATTTGTCCGCCTTTCCTATTGTGTTCCGTGGTTGATTTATATTCTGCTCGTAGGGAGAGGTCCCTCCGATGTTTGGACAATGGATTTCCGAAGGATATTACTTCCTTAATTCAATAAATTTGATCAAGATGTTTGTTCCGTTTCTTTGATGGAATGGTTTCCGCCTTTCGACAAGATTTGTACTATTATTTGTTTAACTTCTTAGTTTTTTAATAATACAGTTTAACTTCACTTCTCAAAGACCAGTTTGATTTTCTTCCCAATTCCTATAGTTAAATTTGATTTCCTAAGGGTGACTTTGATTCTCACCCTAAGCTCCATAATTCATTTCGGTCTCCTTACATTTCAGTCTCAAAGCGAATATTTTATCCTACTTGGCGAGTCCCCATCCCAACGGAGCTCCGCTGTGGAGGATATAGCAGTGGCGCTTTCTCTATGCAAAGTTACATAATCCTCTCAAGAATAATTGAATAATAGACTTTCCAGTTATTATACGAACCTTTAAGCTGGCGTTATTCTATGGTAATGGCGATGGAAATTAAATATTTACTACACAGTACCGTTATAAGAGTGTTTGCTGAATTTTGCTGTGACTAGCCGTTGCTATCCCACTCCTGGGTCTCCCCCCCAAGTCCTTCCAGATAGTCTTTTCGAACTCTGTCTGGAAGCAGCCCTCGTGGTATATGCGTCTAAGTCATCTCGCCACCTCTTTACGGGGCGAAATCGACGGCTTTTTCGATCTTTAGAAACCCATTGCATGGAACAAGAATTTCCATGCAACGTGGCTACTACGTATTAGGCTGATGTGATCTGCCCAATCCCTGGCACCCTTCTTGCCCACGTATAGTATGCCCATTATGGAGCCAAGCGTGGCATTTTGCATTCGCTGTTAGCAGTTCTGTTTCATTTACTTAAATGTGAAATTTCCTGGTACTTACGTTATTTTTAAAGTTTTTTAAATAACAATGGCATACCTATCATGCGATAGCCGTCTGGATATTATTGGACAGAATACTCGCTCCTGATAACGTCTACGAGGAAAATGACGACGTGTATTATACAATTACACAATGCAAAAGGTGGCTACCAATTCCAAAGTAAACATAAGTATATTTTGGTTCATGTTTTTATTTTTCATAATACTTATTAGATACTTGCTCTTACTTGCTGATCGCAAGATTGATCACATCCGAACAGGCCAAAATATCTTCAGGGTCAGGCAGTCCCGTGACAGCGGCTGGCATTACTGCTTAAATGGACCTTATAGACCTGGATTTCCATACCAAAAATGGTTTTCTTTCAAAACAATGAAACTCGAATTAAGGAAGCAACGCATTTTGTCGTAACGGGGCATAACATATTGCCTTCTTAAACAAAATTCTAGGATCGTTCCCCGCTTTGTATACAAAGGAGTTGGTGTTAGACGTAATTCGTTGGAATTTCACTTTGTTTATGCGCGTACGCACCCAGAACAAACGGACTAATCCTGTTCAAACTGAGTTAACAAATAAAGACGCTTTTAAGTGTTTGTACGACAGATAAAACTGTACTTGTAGTGATTGTAGTGTACTTATTTTAAATGAGTATTATTTTAACTTCTCATTGGTCTACTTGGTAGGCTTGGATAGCATTATCTGCTAGTATTGAAGTAGCTTGGAGTCTCTAACCACTTTTCTTGGAGTTTTGAGGCCTTGTTCACGTGGAACAGTAACAGGCCGGAATTACTCTAATGTACTTCCTTTCTATTCTAAATTCAAATCATTATCACTTCAATGGTGTCCATACCTACGCACAATACATTCAAATAAAATGCTCATCACGTCACTATCAAAAGGTACCTAAAGATAACGATAAAGCCACTCGTTGCGTTGAAAGCAAATCCGTGATATCATCGATAAAGCGAACAATCGATTCTCATTAAATTGATTGACGTATATTGTCTATTCGATGCGTTCTTACTGACCTGGGTAGCACGCTAATCTAGGTCAATATTGAATGAGATGCCTCTCATTCTGTACCATTGATATTAAGCCTGCATTGTAAAAGGGCTTTAGTCAAGCGAGCGCCAAAACTCAAAGCGCTTTATGTTTGAATTTGGAAGTGGCTTCGCCATGTCATTATTGCGGTCTTAATTGAGGTGGAGTCGTGGAATCCTTCAGATAAATCTCTTACCTTCGGCCCTTTCGATAGTTAAGCAGATTAAATGGAGAATAAAGGATTTTGTTTAACTATGCTCTATAGTTCTTGACTGAAAAATTACAAAAAAGAAACACCTCCCTAACCACTCCCGCAGATAAACTTAAAGATGCGAAAAATCTGAAATAAACTTACTAGGCGAAGCTTTATGTAGACATAACAGGTAAAATTAAACTATGCCTTAAATTACCACAATTTTTTAGGAAACAGCAATAACCTTTACGAACATCTTTGTTATGCGGTCGCAAACAATGATGATGCTATGGATGCAACAAATGGAAACTTAACTTTGAAAATAAAAATATATATCATACAGGTGATAATCCTCGGTGAGCGAGTTCGATTCGCTCTTCGCTGTTCTTTTTATGACGCGAACGATTTGATTGATGTTTTGACAACCAATTAAAGTGAGCAAGTAAGTACACAGACTATTTCCAAGCTAGAATCACAGTCCCATAAGATAAGACATCACATATGTCACACTGAAATATTACCTAGCCCTTTTATTCAATTGCTTATTCGTGTAAATTGTGACAAGCAAACAGATGTGAGGCATAAAGCATTGCAAAACATTCAAGATCTATTGCTCTATCCACTACACTAAACAAGTTCATGTTTCTCAATTCATTCAGCAAACGGTACTTATCTAATGCAAAATCAACCGTAACATTTTACTATCGCTCATCAAAAGCAAATAAGACATGGATAATAATACAAATCGTACATTTTATGGGTCCAAATACCATTCATTTTGAAGCACATAGCAAAGAACAAGTGAATGCAAGCAACCTCGCACTTTTGAACTATTGCGACACACCCTCTCTGAGGATTTTGAAAGATCAGAACTATGGTAAGGCTGGGTCCGTATTGCTTATACGCTTCTTACATCATGGGATTGGACAATCTGAAATTATTGGATGGAACTACAGTAGGCTAACTGAGATGAGATTGCTTCTTAGTTAGTCTTATGTCGTTCCATCAAACATTTCAAGAACATAATTACAACGTTCCAGCTTTCTATGAAAAACTGATCCTTTTCACCACACAAAAGCTATTATAGCAGTGAAAATCTGAGAATACGACTGTTTTAGGCTAAAATGTTACTGACTCAATACCCAATAAGAGTATGGAGCCTTCCACAAACGAAATAAAAAGTAAAAAGGACCCCTTCGTCAAAAAAATTGGTCTTCCGATACGATTATATTACTGGCGCAGATATACTCAAGCGAATCGGAAGCATGAGCCCAGCCTTAAACGAAGTGATGGAAATCTTTGACATTTAACAGTCGTGAAGTTGAACAATCCTACAAATGCCAATAAGTGTTTGTTTATTTGATCAATATATCTTGATCACACAAAAAGCGGTCATGCGCAAGAATTTGATGCGCAAGTTTCTGTTTCATTATAATGAATTATGTAAGTAGTTCTGGGTGGTCTCAGCTACTTACTACTTACTTCACTCCTACAAGCCTACATTCTAGAAATCCACTAAGCTATCTTGTCGTTTTATCTTTGCATTAGCAAAGATAAATCGGAGCATTGTTCCATAGTTTAGTGAAAGGGATCGTTTCAGTCTCAAAAATGATGAATGATATTTATTGTAAAATGGTTTTTAACACGCAAAAAAAAAACTTGGTGAGGTTGGTGTTTCTTATCTGACAACTCTGTGAAAAGGACAAAACACCGTAACGAACAGGAATGCCAGTCTCTTTTGAAGTTCAGACATTATCATGATCAGATCACCTGACGATAATACAGATTAGTGTCCGAGATGGTCTTTTGAGGAACGAAGCACATATATATATGAGTGGACGTATCCAGTCAATGTACACATTTATCAATAATCGTGCAAGTCAACTGGTTGGATGGTTAGAGGTGGAACAAAACTATAGCATAGCTTGATATCGCTAGCCAATTGAAAAACTTAAAGATGACACCGACCAAAAAATCGAGGAAGATGTCTCGACAGGCAAAGATGCTGTGAGTGTCGTGACTACATAAAATATACAGAACCTAGAAAAAACTCATCGACGGACTAGATTTCTAACCGTTTTTAGTGTATTTCCAAGGAATAGAGCAAAAACATTTACACCTTTTATCTACTTTTTGACACTGACAGATGACACATACCGTACTTTTAGAAACCATAAAAACTTATAGGCTTGTTTTTGACTGGGTTTGTCCGCTTAATTATAACGACGGGTTTTTGTGATCATCAGTAGCTATTAGAAGCCTTACAACGTTCCAAAAAACTGGGAACTAAATTGCTTTTGGACTTAAACGGTGAATGACCATTTGATTAACACTGTATCGGTTTACTGTTTGATAAGATTAAGTTAATTCCTTAGTATTCTGCCCAATTTCAACCTCTGTAATTTTTTTGCTTTCACCAATCTGTCTTCTGGGACTTAATTTAGGGTAGCCTCCACCATCACTACCAACACTATCATACAAAATCTACTGGAGCATTATTTTCCCTTTGAAGTTTTCATCAAGAACTTATCCCTTCAAAATCCACAGCAAGATACTTATGAAAGCAAATCTATTCTTAGGCCAAGACCACACAACTCTAATTACAAACGGAAACAAAAGAACCCGTCAAAGTCGTACAAACAAGACGAATTAATTAGCGTTACGCTGTCCTAATTAATTGCAGAAATCAAACCTTGACACGTCACCCCAGTCCCAATTTATAAAGATACCGTTGTATAAACAGCCTTTAAACCGGAAGATCTTGTTCACGAATTGAAATTCGACGTAGCGACCATAACCACAGCCAACCGAATTCAATCAATTTGTGTGGCCGAGCCTTTATTATAGAATTTTTATTAACATCGTTAGAGATTTCGACTTTTGCTCATCTTTCAACTGTTTTAGAAATTAAAGAAATTTTATGAAATAAATAGGCATTTTTATGGATTATAGTTTCTGAATTTGCATGATATGGGAGTGCAGTTATTTTGAATAGTATATAACAGGCGTGCGAGTTTTCTCTAGGCGTGGTGGGCTCGTATATTACTTTTAAATTATAATAGCGTATATTATTATAGCGTATATATTATAATGACGCGTCAGCCTACATTGACTATAATAATGTGAAACTGTTTATAAATATCAAAGTGATGTGATCTCATCTTATGCCAATGGGTGCCACTTTTTGCAGCGACATAGAGAGTGTATCTATTAGTATTACTGAAACCTAAATGTCAACATTACGCCATTTTATGAACAGTCTAGTTTTACCTGTATATTTGTGCTGCGATACATAAAAACGTCTGTATTTAAGGTCAAGCTTGCAATATAATATTTTAGAAAGAAGCTTAAGCTATTCACTCAAGAATTCCAGCAGTGTCAACAGTGTCGGGGTCTAGTGCATCAATAAATACCAAACGTAAATAATTTTTTGTTGTACCTACTTCTTTTAAACTCACCTCCTCTAGCCTCAGCGGCTCCTCAAGCCCGGCCGCTATCCTCTCCCGTTTCTCTCTCTCTTTCCTTTCCTTCTTCTCTCGTTTCCGCCTTTCTTTCTCTCCGTCCCGCTCCTCACCGCCCCCCACATCCCCGCCAGTCAACACCGCGGTCTTTTTCATGAAGTTAAACATGGCGGTGTGGCTCTGAAACAAAATGGTATAAATAAGTAAGTAGTAGTAAAAAATTGCTGATCACCAGGATGTCAGCAGTCTCACCCGATTTCCAGAATTTTACATGGAACGACTTCCTATACGTATGTTTATTTGCTGCACAACCCAAAACGTCCTAAAAAACTTGAGAGGTGTCAAGGGACACCCTGATGGAAAGAGGTTCCTTTTGTTATTTATTATGTACAAAAAACATGTATACTCTCAGCAAAAATAATCGTCGCGACACCGCACTGTTCAATGCGAAATAGAAAGACGAAACGAAATAACTGGCTTGCTTTCTATGAAAGAGAGAGAGAGAGAGAGAGAGAGAGAGAGAGAGAGAGAGAGAGAGAGAGAGAGAGAGAGAGAGAGAGAGAGAGAGAGAGAGAGAGAGACAGACAGACAAACAAGCGCACGCCGCCGCGCCGCACGACTTACAACTATAGCAAAAAGTGTCGTTACAACTTTTTGTCTTAATTTTTTCCGTCTAGCCCCCTTCCGCAACGCGCGATAAGGAACTTCGTTCCAATAACTTATTTGATAATGTTTACATAACAGCTGATAGAGATGATATGGAAGAAGAATATACGCCCGCAAATAAATTGGGATAAGGCAAAAGGATCATGATTTGTTGATGCTTCTACTTGCCAATTTAAAACTAGAACTACTTAAATAAGGTCATTGTTTTTATCAGCAGCTCAACTATCACTTTTCCTGGCAAAAGGACCGGTGCCCTAATTGTGCAACACATTCATAACCGCAGTAGCTATCATTTGGGCGGTTCATCAGAGTTCGTTGCACTTAGGTACATGGTATACTTTAAGTTCATTCTTATTCATAGAACCTTACCTTAAACCTTACCTTAAAAATGGGTTACGTCTTCCAGCAGGAGGTAACGATAAAAAAATTGACATAAATTTGATTGGAGCTATAGATAAGAGCATAGAGTAAAAGAAAAAGCTAAGAAACCTTTTTAATTTCGAACGATTTCAAACGTAAATGTAGCGAATCAATTAATGACAATAACGTCTCTGATAAAAGAAACGATAGTTATGCTTCGTCAAAAATACAAATTTACTGCTTATCAGAAACTATTATTTTTTGGATAATAACTTGGTGATGATAATACTTGCTATGAATGTGGACGTCGAATAAGGACCATCATCATGATACCATCAAAAATTCATCATCGTAGTCTAGCCTTATACCAACTATGTTTTATATGATTGGCTTCCAGTATAACCGCATGCCGCCAATTACCCGATTTTACATGGAGCGATTTCCTATCTGGCCTCCAATACGATAATCCTTGGTAAGACTGGTTATCAGACCTTAGGCTTCTGACTACTCGTAACGTAATCTCTGTGACTTCACTTGATTTCTGTGGCACGTCAAAAATTGTTATCTAAATCACAGACATCAAATAATTATCTCCAAGCACATTGACAAAGTACAGTTAAACTAGCAAAAAGGAAGTAGATACCGAAGGACAATAGCTTCTCTCAGCAGAAGAGCAAGACTTATAAGAGCTCAATAAACCACACGCCAAGCAATAACGCCTATACCCACCACTTTGTTTAACAGAACTGTCGGGACCATACAACAATAGCTCATACAGCTTACAGGCCCAAGAGTAGGTATCCAACAGAAACCAAGCGTCATGCAATCGCTAATAGAACGGTTATGAGATTAGGCAGAGCGACTGTGTCCGCAGGTGGCTGATAGGAGCTGGATGAAAGAGCCGTGCAATTGCAGAGCCAAACTTTCAGAAAGAAACTGATAATCATGGCTATGTGACTATGTGTGACGATGCTGTCCGTTACTGACGAAGAATGTCCATTCGTCGTGTTGGCATCGTTAAAGAGCGCAATGCACACACGGAATTGCGGTTTTACACCAGAGGCTTTAGTGCGATTATTTATACTTACTTCATCGCGTGAACGTTAATGACAATGTTCACTTTCATCAATATGTTGTATGGAATACTTGATTTTCCTATACTTGTCACCAGACAACGCTACTTCAGTTTTAGAAAAAAATGAAGTTTACGCTTACGAGATCGAAAACCAAAAACTAGCCACAGAGTATTATTGGGTAAAGCTGGCACTCTGATAGAAACCTACTCCGTGCCACAGTCCCACATCTCACCCTTTTGATTTACTTAAAGTGCGCTGGATATCCGACCGACATAATCTTTGACTGCGCGGCAGCCGACCCATAAAATTGATTGACGCAAGCGCACCATTTATTTACAGCTCAGATGTTTTGATACTTTGTTGCGCTTTTGAAGATGAGAAAGGTGAGTAAGCACTATTATTATATTGCTGAAAATATATTTCTGGAGTAGAAGCTTGAGAATTATGTGATGAGTGGAGAAGTTTGCAAAAACAATTAGTATATATTTATAAATAAATATAGATTTATAACAGGTAGTAAAGCTCTAACGAAATGGATATGAGAGAAGCGAAGAGAAGAAGAATTATTTGGTGATCAGACCTTCCACGATAAGAAGGTATTAAAAAAGAATAAGTTTATTTGCAACGAAACAAGACGCATACTTACGAATAAAAAAAACATGACGAAAATATGCGTCACACGACGCGACGGGTCGAAATAGCGAAGGACTGATACTTCATCTTGATCAAATTAAATAAGCAATATCCTTAATTTACGCCAGACACGTCCGCAAAGATCTCTAATGATGTGACAGTGAATTTGTAGCCAACACTACATAGAGATTACCCTAGGACACGCGTAGTTAAGAATTATAAAAAATAAGAAAGTGGAGAAAATCCCTATCAAATATGTAGTTAGAGGTAGTCACTAGGCCCTCTTTGGTATTCTCTTAGTACACTCAGACTGCCGCGTTGATTTAGCGGTCGTAAGCGCTAATGCCAAGCAAGAGGTCTAAGGTTCGATTGACAAGGCGGGCAAAATGTTAGGGGATTTTTATAATAGGATTTTTAAGTCAGCAATAGGCTCGCCCCTAACCAGATGGGGCATACACGTCTGCCTTTTCATAAACTCTCACCTTTTTCCCATGAGGGTTTCCAGAAACTACAGAACGCCACCGGCTACGATCCTTACATACTCCTTTTATTTCATTAACGTTCATACATCTGGTCATACACGCACGCCGGTTGCGAGTACTACGCACCTGACCTTCTTGAAGAACATCACCAATAAGGTCATTGTATGTCCTTTTAGGGCGTCCCTTCCCGGCGTTTCCGCTTACATCTGCCTTATATGCCTTTTGTTAGTCGTCTTTCATTCATTTTGTCAATGTAACCACACCATCTACGAGTAAGCATACTGTTTTCATCTTTGACACTACATCTTCTTTGTAACCACGACGTTGTTTCATAACATCATTCCTCAATCTACTGAGCTCATCTAATACATTGCCTTTGTCGGTGCATATTAGGGCGTTTGAACTTTGGGTCGTTAGAGAGGGACCAAACATGACATTATCTTATCGTAGTATGCAACTAGGTATGTCTTAAACAAATAGTTGGTTGTAAACAGAAGTAATTAGGTTTCCTCCTCATTATGACTGACAGGTGCCGAGTTAAACTTTTGTTTGTTTTTAGGGTAAAGCGAGCCATTTGCTGTGGGACAATTTTATAGGAGTAACTCACGCCAACATTACATACACGTATATTTCCCGAAGGCTTCGGCCGAGGCGTACCCTCAATAGTACACCCACATTTTCCTAGTATGTTAAAGTCCCGTAAACCAATTTCAGTGCGAGCCAATTGCCAATTTACCTTTAACCGGGCATTATACTATTTCAGTGATAGATTACTTTTAGCTGTACTGTCCCACTACAGGGCAAATCCCTTCTCCAAGTCTTAATTCCCGTCAAAATCGGTACAGCAGACCGACAGACAAAAATTCAAAAAACTGTTTTTTTTTTGTATGACCCGGTGGTCATACAAAAAAAACAGTATTTAAGTACCGTTACTTACATACTTTTATATACATTAAGTAAAAGCCGTCATTTTGAAAACGCAAACAGACATTCATTGTAGGTAAAGATGAATTGAAAAAGCCACATTGGTGTGTACTTGCCTGGATTTGAATCCTCAAACTCGTGCAAGAGAGTTAAGGCAATAACCACTCAACCTCCTTACCCGTTAAAATGAATTAAATAACCTACATTGGGTACTATATGTTATCAATACTCATTCAATAAATATTGTTTGCTTATCCAATACAAACGACATTTATTACTTCTAATTACCTTTCATTACTTGTAGGCGACTAGGTTAACTGCTTGTCTTAACTTATTTATGACTGAAATAGTTGATACCAGCACCTCTATCGCGTAACACACTTTCTATTATAATGCAAAGAATTTTGAAGGAAATTCCTAATCCATTGCCTCATATGTTTGAAAATTCCGTCTGCAGAACAACGTACATAACGCAATGAATTTTGTGGAATTGTCATTGTGTGTTTAAATACGCAATCACGCCGTTGCT
This sequence comes from Phlogophora meticulosa, assembly GCA_905147745.2. Classification (NCBI taxonomy): domain Eukaryota; kingdom Metazoa; phylum Arthropoda; class Insecta; order Lepidoptera; family Noctuidae; genus Phlogophora; species Phlogophora meticulosa. The sequence continues at coordinate 11,027,951 of LR990537.1, read as the reverse complement.
CGCTGGTATTCAAAGAATATACAGTTCGTGTCGCATGGCTGGCTGCTGTCTGCTGCTGACAATTACCTCGTTGGTCTAGTGGTTGTAATTGCGACTGCTGAGAGTGAGGTCTTTGATATCTAAGATTCCCGGGTCGGGCAAATTATTATTGAATATTTCCATAAGGAATTTTATCAACAGTAGCCCGGAGTCTGGATTTGCGTCCAGTTGATGGCAATAGGCTTGCTCCAAATAACATGAGACTGAAACATAACTGGTGAAATACTAGCGTACTATACATCTCTCATCATCTACTCCGTCAAGAAATACAGCCTTAATGTGTCTTTTTGGGTTTAAGTACCAAACTGGTAATCTTTTTTCACCATTTTACCGGTGTCTGCCAAATAGGTCGCTGCTATAATGGAATTACTGATAGGATAGTGCTATTTATGGTGGATGTTGGTATTATACCTAAAATATGCAAGATAGACAACAACAGTGCTATCCATTTTACTAATGAATGATCATCTGTCTCAAATAACAATATGATAACAGACAAAGTCTGCTACATAACTGTCGGTATGTCTCTCAATAAAGGAGAGTTTAAGAACAGCATCTAAGATATCTCGGGCGATTTTCTTGGTCACACTCAACCATACTTTGATAAGTGTGTTAAATAACTTATAAATTTACCACGAAAAATGTTAGGACAGAAGTCACAGTTTATAGCATGACCCACTCATACCTAAAAAAAGCCTTCGCGGGTAAGTCCTCCAGCGAAATTTCTTGCGTAGTAAATCTACGTCATCTTGCCATGTTTTCTAGTAAAATTTTGAGCGTGTAATGTCTGACAACCTATGTTTTCCGGCTAGGATATGTATAAATAATATAATAATACCAGCCTGTTACTGTCCCACAGCAGGGCAAAGGCCTCTTCTCATACAGAGAAGGCACGAGCATTAATCACCACGCTTGCTCAAAACAGGTTAGCGAGTTCAGACTTATATTAATTATAAGTCCAAGTTTCACCGATCTCAGTGATGTCCAGGATATACTTAGAAAGTACAAATGAATTGAAAAGTCACATTGGTACTTGCCTAGGTTTGAAACTTTGAACCCATAACTTCGTGCACAAGAGGCGAGACTTACCCTAAGGCTACTTATAGTACACTTCAAATATTTCACTTGTGATCCATGCAATATAGTCATTAATTAAGAATCATTTAATAAGCCATATTTTAAAGTAGGTCACAAAGAACACCATGTCACATCACAGAACCTAAGTAAACACAACAAAATAGAAATAAAACACGTAAGACTCAGGCACGTAGGCACCTAAATAATTAACAATGTGCTGCGTCCATCCGACGTCACTAAAAATAACAACAATAGTACCTAACACGTACGGTACCGTTACTACAGCGATGGTATCTATACTATAACTGTCAACGCATTCTGTGCGTTTACTTTGTTATGTGTCGGAGTAAGATGAGCATACAAATTGAGTCGGCATGAACAGCGTTGGTGGTTTCTGACATAGAACCGAGAGCTTAATGTTAAGTAGTAAAAGGTTCTACGGTCTTTGAGTTCGAGAAGAGAAGAGAGAAGATTCTCTTGATGTAGGTACACTTGGTACTGAAGGAAAATACACAGATCATGAACAATCTATAATTTACAATATGGATTATAACAATAAATGATGAATGGGTGCTTTTGGTGATTCTGACTCCAGACATAGTAAATAAGAGGTTCCTCAGAGATGATCTATTGTGAGAAAATACACGTACAGGAGTCAGTTTCTTGCACTGACTGAACAGCTCCACTCACATCTGTGTGGCCTTCCTCAAAAGACCATCTCAGACACTAATCTGCATGGACCTTACATGATCTAACCAAGATAATGTCTAGACTATAAAAGAGACTGTGATCGCTGAGTTTCTTTTGGTGTTTCTTTTCAAAGTAGTCAGATAGCGAAACACCAAGCTAGTTTAAAACAAATATTTCACTAGTTGACGTGTAAAAAAAAGTGTTTGTAAAAAACTATTTACAGAAATAAATATCTCTTATCATTTAAGGGTTTCAACATGACTAAATTTTAAAATATCTGGCTCTTTTATGTACGGTTACAATCTTGTTTAATTACTAATCTGGTTCATCACCATGAATTTAAACTGTGATTCTGAGTTGCAAATGTAGAAGACGGCATTATTATTGATAACAGTTTGGACTGTTTGAGAATTTGATGTAACTCACATGTTTTTGGCCCATACTCGTGTTTATGCCTAATTATTCATTATTACAGCTAACACTTCACAGCACAACACAGTATTTCAATCCGCACTAATGACAGAATGTGAACACACTGAGGGAAAATGTTTACCTAGCGTTGTATTACAAAAATAGCTAATGAGGTGACCGACCGTCCCTAAATAGTGCAGTAATCGACTGTTATCTAACCGCAATGATTCTATTTGTAGATATCTACTATCAATATTTGTATTTGTCATCATCTGCCTAGCCTTTTCTCAAGCATGTTAGGGTCGACTTCCAGTCTAACCGGATGTAGCTTTATACCAGCATTTTACATGGTTCGACTATCTGACATTCACAACCCAGTAACTGGGCAATACGATACCCTTGGGTAAGAGTGATAAACTGGTTGTCAGATTTTCGGGATTCTGACTATTTTTCGGGATATTGACTACGGCTGTCTAAGATTTACGAATTCACGCACATGGTCACATTTGTAACAAGTCCACGGACCAGGGTCCGTCATCGATTCGAGGAGCTAATATTATTTAGCCACAAGCCCCTTCTGTTTCTTGATTTATCTGCGAGTAAAAAAGAGATGGCAACATGTTTAGCCATATCTTTTCTGTCAGCCAGAAACCCGAAAGTCCCCGAAAGTAACCAGTCTTACCAAAAATGTTCGTATTACCCAGGTGTGTTTTAGGGGTCAGACAGATTGACGCTCCATGTAAATTACTGATTCATTCGGCTAGACTGGAAGCCGACTTCAACATGGGAAAAGCCTGGTATGCTGATGAGGTAAATCAAGAAACTGATGGAAGAATATTAGAGCTTGCCTAACGTTCTAAGATGTTTAAAAAACAGAATCATGTTATTTTAACGATTAAAAACATGCAGAATTTAAAAAATGTCCCGTTCTTGACTTGCCTGTTCTAAAAAAATATCAATATTTACTTAGAACCTTGCTAAACATCATCTTTGTTGAAATAACTGTTTGTTTTGAAACAATAGAAGGCTGAAGTCGATATGTTTGAATCTGTGAGCATTCACGTACCTGACAGTCGTAAAATTGTTGCAACTTTAGTATTACATTCACATAAGAATTCGTCATCCATTCATATTTCTGAACGAAGAAAGCATGTTTCTGAAGAAACTGATCATAGTAATGAGATGGTACAAAATTAAGGTAATGATGACTGTTATATCAGGGTGTTAGGTTGAACGATATATCCATACTAATATTTATAAATGGGAAAAGTGTGTGTGTCTGGTTGTCCGTCTTTCACGGCAAAACGGAGCGACGAATTGACGATTAAGTGGAGATAATTGAAGGGATGGAGAGTGACATGGGCTACTTTTTGTCTCTTTCTAACCCCCACTTCCTAACGCGAGCGAAGGTGCGGGCAAAAGCTACAATAAATTAATTTGAATTTGAAAAGCTAGTGAAATAATAAGCGAAAAAACAGCGATTCCCTTAAAAGTCCAATTACTGCCTAATATGGAACAGCTGTTTTTTTTCTTCCTATCTCAGGATTGGGACCGTTGTAAATGTTGTATATATTCATGAGAACTACACTTCATTAAAGTATGACCCTCGTTTAACCGAACACCCAATAGTTTTAAGATATCGAAAAGGTGGACGTACTTACTCATTACTTTCATAGAAATAATATTTTTCCATTCATACCTACGGAGATTGCCATATGCCATGCATAAGTGGCAATGAAACAACAATATCTTTCTGTAGGACCACGCAGACAAGGGCATTAAGCAAACGCTAAGATGGCGAATGCGTCATCGTCGAAAACATCATCAATAATAATACACATAATGCCGCTAAACCTTTTAATTGTATCTCATCTATTCACTTTATGACAACGTATAAAACACATCAGGTTTTGAAATCAAGCCTCGCCTCCGAAATAAAACATCAAAAATCAGGAGGACTGGTATTTAGATACAAGTTTTTGCAAACTAAGTAACGTTATAATAGACCAGGTTTAGGTATAAATAATAAAAAAGGTCAACATACATACAGCCAAAAAGACCCGGTATAATAACGGGCCAATATGAGTCATAGGGCAACCCAAGGTTATATGTATAATAAAAATATACTTTAGATTGTGCTTAAATAGGAAATGTTTTGACAACAATTTAGTCATTCTTATTGATTTAGCTTTAAAAGGATTCACTTTCAAGGTCTTTGATAAGTCTGACCTCATCGAGATCTAGGAGCGGTTTATACATTGTCGTCTGTTTCAGTTCACAGCCGGAATCTTCCAAATTAGTGCCTTGCGTTCTTCTAATCACACTGCTTGGCTTTAAGGATTGCCAGGGATTTCGGGGGTATCTCCCAGCGGAACGGATGAACACTCACTTTACAGTTACAGATAATCAGGATTCATAGGTTAACTCTTAATAAAATTTTAACAAATGGTTTTGAATTTGACTGTGACCAGTGCAATTATCTCCTAACGCACAAAAGGGATGCAGTCGCCATTAAAAACTGACGCGTATGTCACTGTATCGAAAAATAATCTCTGAAACACTCTTTTGAACGATTAAAACTCGTTTTATATATTCCCTGAGTTCCTCAATAAACACCCAGCAAATCCACTCGATCCAAATCAAGGATTCCAAGCATTCTTACACATATAAAGCAAGAGAAAGGACATGACATATCTTCCGTGCGTGGTATAACAAGCTTCATATTACGGTCAGTGGGCGTTGACCCGGTTGATCCAGAACTCCAGAGTGTCAGACTAAGAGACGCCGCGTCACAGGACGAGCCTGATTATGATGCGTACACTTTTATGTTTGAATCAATTGGTGTAAGTACTTGTAGAAAAGTAGGAGTGTTTGATGGGTTATGAAATGTTTTGATGGGGGATCAAGACTATTGAAGAGAGTTGGCTGTTGTTCTGTGGCAGAGTTTTAGGTCAAGTAAGTTGTAGACCGTTTTGTTTTTTCAAAATGCAAAGCTTCCTGAATTGTTACGACAGAAGACGAGATTTTGGACGACCGAAAAGCTGTATGTCTTCAACGACGGTGTTTATTTACCCAATGCACTCAAATGTCGCGCTTGCAATCTCTAGACAAACAGTAGCAATGCAGGCATTAAGATAGTAGTGTAATAGAAACCTATTAAAAGTTGTTATGTTGCGGTCAATGCACAAACATTCGATACTGACACGATCTTATGACACGCGTCACGTGCGCTACTAAGGATCAAGGAGTCCCAATATGCGTCGTCACTTTTTATTAGACCAATTGACTGTCTATTTTTAACTGTAATACAATAGCCGTCTTATGAATGTATTTATAACCAGATGCAAAAATAGTTTGTTATACAAGAATGAATTCGCAATCAGGTATTAAAAAGGGGGAACTTTTTTTATTGATTCTGGTAAGTCAGTGGATACATAGGTAACCCGGTTTGGTCAAGATTTAACGGCAAAGCTGATCACATGCTTCAAACTTCGAAATAAGGGATATTCTATCGAAAATTTAAAGCAACGTACCTATATGGGACAAAAGGCATCCTGGATTAGGCAATGACCCGTATAGTTTCCAACCCAATGACGGTGCATCCAAGGACCAAAGGACTTGGATTACTATTCGTCAATGCTTTAATAAAAGCATTTGAATACTAGACTGGATTACTGGATGTTCAGATTTTGACAAAGCTATTAAATTGGTAAATTAAATTAGGTTTAAAAAAATCTGATTGAAATATTTATGTGAGAAAGGTGAGGACGTCAAATCCAAGTAATAAATAAACACCAAGGAAAAGAGATGATTTAAAATACCAGCTATAAGGTGACTCAAACCAAATCACTTACAGTTACGTGAATGGAAGCCTAATACTACGTGTAGGAATTTGGGTTAAAGGTAAAATTCTCGAAGACTGACTAACTTGCAATGTCGATTTTAAAACTTAAGCATATATATAGTAAAAAATACACCATCTACAGACAAAACTTAGGCAAATATAAGAGATACAGATAAACTATCTGTATAAATAATGAAAAGGAAAAAATAAGCGAGAGTAAGAGGTGTTTATTATAAATTCTTAGATTACAGGCTAAAGAAGAAGTCAATAAAGATACTATCTAAAGTAACTGACGTTGCACCGTGAGTTAAAATCGACTATCGTCAGGATATATTTTTATTGGCACTTCCTAATCTAATCCAATCAAAATCTATCCATCAGCTCTCGCCAAATCAATTCCATTACCACAAAAGACCAATAAAGAAACGATAACACTAGAAATGGAAACTAAACAAAATCGTAAACGACCAAGCCGATAATACGACAATTCAATTAGTTAGACTGTAGAAATGCGTCAGCACCTAATGGTCACACCTAATGGTATTAACCGACACAAAAGGAATATACCTCAGCTGTAAATCATAGTAATTGATGTGGTAAACTAGGGTCTACAACTAAAGCGCTCGGAGGACAAGAAGGAAGATGAAAATGATTACTTTTTGGTAGACGATAGAACAATTCGAAATGAATCGAAGGATGCATTCAGTTGTGTGGTCCGTGGCTCTTGCAATCTTCTTGACTTTGTTAGCATACATACGACGAATACCTTAAGATTACGAAAAAAATAATTATTAGTCTTTCTCTTGTTATGGGACGTCATTCCACAAATGAACATCACAATTTTCAATAGTATATACGTAAAAATTAAGTAAGTACAACCACTAGCATGTGTATATTGTGTCTTCAAGCGTGTACGATATACATATTCCGCACACGTTACCTGCGTCGGAATAGCGGTAACTCACGTCACCATCGGCATTAAATATGTTGGACATACATAATAAAAAACGGTGCCAATCGGTTAAATGCTTTTACAATTTCACGTTCTATGGGAAATGTAGGGGATTACGTTAATGCTTGCATAGACGAATATGTAACTAAATGTCTGATTGCGAATGAATGCAACGAATGTCAAACTACACTTATGGTTACATGAAAGATAGGTGAGAACAAAAGTGGCAATAAAATTTAACGTAAAAGCTTCCAATCTCAATTAAAACTATTTAACGATCAATTAATCGGAAACACCACATTACACTTTCATAATAGGATGACTAAAGCATAAACGAAGTCATCCAACTCAGCAAAAAAATACAATTGCGGCACGGTTCACAAAAAATATCTAATATACTCAGCTTTTATTGTAATCGAATGCCTATAAATAAATACGAGATGAATCGTTCTACTGCTCATTCAATTAGATTGAATCTTTTTTATTGAGAACAGTGCCTAATGAGCGATCATTGTGCAGGAAAGTATGACACAAGAATGAATGTTGGTAACGCGAGGTGGGACAAAAAATTGTTTGCTTCTAAAATTGCGGATTCACGCTCACTCGCACATATATGCGGGAGAGCAGAACAGTTTCGACATCTATACTAGCTAGGTTTAGATTGAGTAGTAGAAGTTAGATGTGGCAGAATTTCATCTTGCTAGATGAAATAATTGCACGATTGTGGATGCTTGTAAGAATAGAGGAAGACCAAGCAAACGATGGAGGGATTGTGTGAAAGATGATATGGCTAAAGTGGTGATTGGTGATTACTGAGATGACTATAGAGAGCGGAAGGATGATGATAAAATGAAATAAAAGGAGATAGAAGAACACCTAACTATAGGGAGATTTATACCAAGAGGTGGTTGATGACGTAATTAAATTTTCGGGAAGATAATATATGCACAAAACAGAGCAGATTAACGCAAAGTGGACATAGAGACAGGGCTTGCACTGGAGACACAAGACTCCAAATTATTGGGGTGATGATGATGACTAGGTAAGCTTCGAAATGACACTTTTCAAACTGCTTTTTCTTTTGATATCTTTTTTTGAGAGTGTGATATGTCTATAATGGCAAAATCAAGGAGAAAGCATAATTTAATCACGGTTATAAAAAGCAAGAAAGACGAAGAATCTCTACAATCCTTTAAGAGTCTTACTAGATTAACAGAAGTGGTACTTAAAGATTATGTCAATGATGAGTACCTACATTGTAAGATAGTCCGCATGTTAGTAAGAACAAAACCAGTTAGAGCTGGCCTCCCATTTTATTGAAACTCCGTGCTACGCCGACACTGACGTGCCGTCTACTGTACCCTAGATTACTTAGTTAGTACGTTGTATCTTCTTCAAATATTACAATATCGGTTTTTTATTTGGTTTGTAGATTAACTATCGTTTTACAATTCCAAATATAATCTACATTTTCAATATCAAGAAACATTAAGAATCAGTGAAAAGTTTTTTTAAACATCATCATCTACATAGCCTTTTCCCAACAATGTTAGGATCGACTTCCAGTTTAACCGTATGCAGTTGGAAACCAGTATTTAACATGGAGCGGCTGCTTATCTGACTTCGTTAACACCACAACCCAACGACTGGTTAACAGGATACCCCTTGGTAAGTCTGGTTGTTACACTTTCTAGCTTCTGACTACCCGTAACGACTGTTAAAGATTTACGTATGACATCCGGCACCTACTGCTTCACATGCGCTCCGTCGCACGGAGGGGTCTCGGTAAGTAATTAATGTTCACCCATACACGGACCGACTGCGGCAACCGTACCTTAACCCTTTCGCTGCCCAGTTCAAAACTACGATTTAACTTGAAAGTCGTAATGTGATTGGTCATGTTCACATCTCATCTATAGCTTTTTACATGTACGACTCAGGAAGCGAGTTCTGGGACATGAACAAACTCTTTTTCGACCCGGGAGCCGGGTGCTGGGCACTAAAAGTGTTAACCATAGATCGACCGGAGCGGCTATATTTACTTAGCCACGAGTTTTATTAAAATAATAGGGTAGATATTTTCTCTGACCTGAAAAACAAAATGTAAACGAGTATCGTCATCTCTCTAGGCGTGGTCATTTTGACGTTTCTATTGTTTAATGCCGTTACTTTGGTCTTTTTTTACCACTTTCCCTCAATAACATGAATAATATTGTCATTTTTAGCAAAAGACATACCTACTCAACCTAATATCTACTAACACTTTCAAAAAATCAAAAAAATCCGGTTCTACGAGTACTTTATTAAATATTTTTCTTAAGTAAAAGGTGTATGTAAGGATCGTACCAGGTGGGGTTCTGTAGTTTCTGCCTACCCCCATGGGAAAAGTCGTGAGTTTATGTATGTAAGTAAGTATGTATGTGTATGTTTTTTCTTCCTTTCTTTCTAATGTATAATTCATACTAACCCACTTCGAAAACCAATACACGCGTTGAACGTTTTTAGTATTGTAGTCCATTTTTTAGCACTGTTCACCCAATATTATAGAAAACTTACTTAGTACACAGTTTTCATTGACTTAATTAAATAAACTCACACTGAAGTTCGAAATTAGGGACTAATTACCTTTTAAAGTTTCTTTTGACACTTAATACTACGGAATGCACAAAACAACTACATCAACATTCACATTTCGCACACCAAAAACATCTCTTGTTTATGTTTTTTCATGAAATAATTCAAATTTCGAACAAGTATCGTCCACTCGATTCTCCAACTTCATAAAACAACTTTTTTCTTGTCTCTGAACATGTATGTACACAGGACACAATGCGACATTGATCGCGGTACTGCGGCATGAAACGGCGCGTGCGCCGCCCGCAACAATGCCTTGGAATGCGACGCAACCCGCCGTGTATTAATTACTGCAGTTATATCATAGTTACGGTAAGTGAATGTAGGGTGTTCACTGTGTAGGTAGGTGGGTCAATTTCGTAGTTTTGAGGGATTGGTACGAAGTTGCGGATACCTTCTATCGTATAAACAAGACATTTTATCTCTAATTTGACTTATATCTTCTATCTACAAACTCATGCCTTTGGCCCATGCCGCCATGTATGCACACACATACACACATCAGTTACAACAACACTATTGTTTTAATTACTTTTACAGTAACCACTTTTCATTTTGTACATTTTACGACGCGACAACATTTTCTCAATTATTATTAAAACAGTGGAGAATGTATCAACCATGCATGGCATGACTATCACAACAGGTGCAAATGAGTCAGCAAAAGACAATATGCTTGAACTTGAAAATGTGGTTGACACAGGTTGTCATAACATTGGTAAGCAGCATACACGTGGTGTAGGAGGCATCTCTGTTAAGAGTGTTGTATAATCAGACGTAGAAATATCTTGGTGGGCTGACAAAAAGACGCAAAATAATGTAACGGAAAATTCTACAACTAAGCTGTGTAAGACTAGCCTAGTCTTCTATTGCTAGACCATTGGAAAATCTGGAATGGCTTTTGAATACATATACATATTGTTGGACAATCCACACAGCATCATCTAGCCCCAAGCTATGCAGAGCTTGTGTTATGGGTACTAGATGACTGATATACTTAATACTATACATTACATAGATAGATATTTTTACTATACATAGGAAATACCCAGAACACTCGGAACAAATATTTGCAGATCGTACAAACATTTGTCCCAAGGCGGAAATCGAACCCGCAACCTCTTGCGTCGCAGGCGGACCTTCGACCGCCGCGCCACATCGGTCGTCAAATCGATTCTCCCAAACTGAAGAGATCATAAAGATAGTGTTTAGTGATGCAACCATCATGCCAACAGACTACATGAAATAATGGCATGTTATATTTTAAAAGAACACAGTTAATACAGCTACAAACAATGTTTGAGAATAGACCAAAGAAGACCAGAAGGCAGAGGATCTTAGAGACGAAAACTATAAAAACTTTAAGTATGTAACTCGACAGTTTTTGCCTAACTGGCCCAAATCGTTTTGCCAATGGCCCGCTTCACGGACATGACACCATCAGACAAACACATGGTCAAGACTGTAACACAGACATTTCAATGCCGGATATTTTGCAGAGAAATAGGCCTTTCATAAACACAACCTGTTTAGTGGCGAGGTTAAAATATCTCTAAAGCTTGCTAATAGACATGACAGCATGATCCAAGACAACACATGGCAGAGACTTCATCACAGTCAGTACAATCACACACAATTTGATTCGCACGCACGCCAGAGTTCAACCACCTCGTTACGCAATCAAAGCCATGGTAATGCTTTTTCATCTGTTTCTCTATTCGTTTACATTTAGGGCTGTGTTGTGCGTATATGATCGTTTTACAGAAAAATACACGGAGGTTTTAATGAACGTCGTTGTATGTGAAGCCGTGAGGAATCTCTTACTAGATTATGAAGATTTTGCTACTTTGGAAGAACAGGATATTACGTTAATCAATCTGAATGTTTTAATACAAACAAAATATCATCCACGTAACTTCGACGTGAATTTGGAGTAGGTGATAGATCGAAACTTTTCTGCAACAGTCTACTTTTAATATTGCTTAACATCACCCTCTCACATGCAATGGTAACCCTATCAATCGCGTAACGTGTCAGTGTGCTGATCCACAACAGCTGAGTCAGACGAAACAAGTATGCGTCACTAAAACAACGAATTTAATTAGCCAATTATCATAATTTCACGCTTACTATCACGAACATGCTGGCTTACAATTAGTATTAAAACAGCGTTAGGAATATTAGCGTCTAAAATGACCATAACATTTTATCTACAAAGCGCTTTATTTGAATTTTTCGCCGTGCACGTCGTCTTCTCTACGTTTTGCGCAGGATGGTTACTTAATTATCTTTTGTGTTTGATTGTTCTAGTTTTAAATCAATACTCTGTTCATCATCATCAACATAGTTTATAGTCGTATTTAAAATAGTTTCATTTTCAACAGCCTATATTAGGTGATTGCTGGACTTAGGCGTTTCCTCAAACTGCCATCACCTCACGTTCCATTTGGCAATGAGCGTTCAATAAGTAAATTTATAACTTTTACATTGTCACCGTGTATGAAATCATTACCTATCTCTGTTCATGGTTGAGGTGCCAAATTGGCAAACGTGAGCGGCAGGAGCTTTCGTACAATTTATGAACAGTAGTGCTTCCGAATAAATAATTAAATTAATTTTAAGTACTGTATTCAATTAGTTTTGAGTCACCCGACAGCCCTTACAGCATCATACGCTACCGGCTACGGGATGATGAGAATAACAACGTAAACGGACCAGAACGCACACAAATAACTTGAGAGTATAAACAAACATTTTAGTAGTTGTGATCTTTTCTCTTCATTGGTTTGTGTATCAATCGAAAATGTAACATGTGTACCATTGTGTAGACAGCACTCTACCAAGAGCAGTGTACCCAAGTGAACCTATGGTGTGTTTCGGGTTGCTTCTATTGAACACAATTGAGGGCTCGCTGCTATTGCTATGCTGGTTAAATTTTTGGCATAATTGCATCGCGACCAACCATGATATATATGAACGACTTCCCATACATTTACAGAGATTTACATTTACAGCGAGAAAACATTAGAAAAGTTAAGCTAGGCTCACTCATCTTTGAGTATCGATGACAAAAAGCGTTTAGCCCAAAATTCAGCCAGACGAGATCTAGTGATTACAGTTATAAGTGCACAGGTGTCAGGGAAATCAGACCAAGTTAGGCGGCGGACATTGTAAAGCTCATTACATCCTTGGTTCTCAATACGGATGTTTATATTTTTCTATGGGCATAATTCCTTCATGTATAGACAACATCTAAATCCAAACAATAATATTTTTTGTTTTGTTTTCTTTGGTATACTGTCGAGGTGTCTGAATGACCCCATTGTCACCAAGTCAGGATCTGATGATGGGATCCTGAAGAGATTTTTTCACGTATAGCGATACTCGATAAGCAGTTGACATTAGGCAATTGTTTCTTAGATAAATTACAAACCGACCCACTTAAATTTCTAGACAAGCTCGACAACAATCTCAGACATAATCACAACTTCAAAATTTTAAAAGAAACAACAGCGATGCTCCCGACATTTCTCTCACGGTTCGACTGTAGCGAAGTCGCGACAGACAGCCATGAAGAACTTAGGTACCTCAGTCAGACTCACCAGGAAGTATAAAACTGCCGCATGCCTTAGCGCCATTGAGCGAAAACTTAGGGACGACTGTAGAGTTAATCGGCTAGATAAGGGAATAGTAAGTAATTAATCGTCTAAGGAGGCGCTGGGAGACACAAGAATGAATTTGAAAGGGATTTGGATGCAGCTGTTATTAACGCACCATTGTATGGTGTTGAGTTAGAGGATAATGCATTTAAAGGCGGTATTGATAATTAAATAACTCAATACAGTTAATACTTATCATTTCTCGACGAAAACTTTGACAACTTTTGACGACACGGTTGGCGCAGTGGTTGAGCCATCGGCTGCTGCGCCGCGTGTCGTGGGTTCGATCCCCGCACGGAACAAATATTTGTATGACCTACACGTAGTTGTTCCGGGTCTGGCTGTTTGTGTATGTGAGTTTGAAAATTTGTAAACGCATCCACGATACAGGAGAAATTCGTAGTGTGGGGAAAAGTTTTTTTTTCTTTAAATATCTTTTCAATGAGATATTCAGCTTCAGGTATCAGTTCAGGATTGGTTCACAGCTACAATAGAAGTGCCTTGTCGATAGTTTTCATCAGTCTAAAAGTGATAGGAGAAATACGACTTTGAACTCCATGAACATAAGTGCAGAAAGATTTTGAATAGGTATAAAGGAAAAAGGGACAATGAACAGCCTAGCTGTGGCGCTGAAGCAGAACAATGAAAGTACGAAATTAAAATTCCGCTAGCAACGTTTGAATTTTTAAAACCAAGACTACCGCAGCTCAGCATCCTAAAGCTTGGTAAACTTAATGTTGAATGAATCAAGACATTTCCAATCTTTACAAATAAATAAAATTGTCTGTTTGTAATGTCAAAATAACAGCTTATTACTAAATGCATATCAACGTTTTTGCGGTAGTTATACCAAAAACCATTTCTTTTTTTATCTGTTTGTTTATTTGACGTGATCTCCGAAAAAGGAGGAACGATTTTGACAAGATTTCGACGGGCAGATAGCTGATGTGATAAAGTAACGTAGTACTTTTATTTTAGACAAAGAATTAGGCTTCCGATCGAAATATGAAAGTCATGTTTTGTTAAATCCCACGAGCACAGCTAGTATATATATTATTATATTTATATAGAAACAGTTTGATATCTACGACATACGCGGTACGTTCGACTTGGATGGAACAAGGAAGTATCAGTGTATCGAAGCGGTTAGCGCCGCTGCCGCATGCCTGGCAGTCAGGCAGCGAGAACAGATCGCTTGAGAGAATCATGGACCTTATCCATGATGGTAACTCCTTAGTTAAATACAACATCTCGTAATTTTGTACTCACTCTTCTCTTATTGCTTCCTTTTTATTAAATAAAGCAATAAAACCATTAAGTTTGTAATGAAAAGAAAAAAAGAAGAATCACAGGCCATCGAAAATTCATACACATCACTGTCAATTGCTTCCTTGAAGTCGTAAGATCATTTTGTCATCTCCTAAATTAGCCCACGTCAACAGGTACATCATACGCGTCAAGGCCTTCAAAAAAAAATCCGTCTTCACTCTTATGAACCAATCTCTAAAATATCGAAGGAACCGCTCCTTCGATATTTTAGAGATTTAGATGACAAGAAACCTATTCGTATGCCAGCATAGGTTCCATTACCAGCCCGTAATTAATTTGGAAGGCTATCCTCAATCATCAAGCTTGCCAAGCACTTTCCTGTGGATGTAGGAGATGCTTCTGCTTATCGTCTTTAGTCCTTTGGTCCAGCTCTGCCCCATCCTTTTAATAACAGAATAGAAAAGTGACAGAATTACCTTACTATTGGTTTCTTTCATACGGTTAAATACTGGTGTCCCCGATCAATTCACATGAGGAAAATGACATCCATACATTTATAGAGGTCATATTATTACTTACTATCTTGTCCAATGAACGTTGTTTTATTAATAGGTTACTGGGCTAAATACATAATTCGTCTTAGGTTATAATAATATTGGATTGTTTGCTTATAAATAAAAACAGTTTAGTTGAAATCCAAGTTAATGGGATGGCATTGCACTTGCTTTGATACATTTACAATTAGTGCTTGATAAGTTTCTGCGAATACTGGCTAAATTTGGAATACCATTTTTTTTTACTTTTGACAACTACCTTAAATTTATGTACCTGGTCCTATTCTAAGGATCTCAAGAGCCAGTAAGGGCTGATTTTTGTAAAGACCTGTGGCAGTATTGTTATGAAAAACTATTAAAAAAATAAAAATTGGCTGTGGATAAAGGATCTGGTGGACGTTGGAAAAATGAGGCCTAAATTGCTTACCAAATTGTGAAACATGTCAATTCCCACTGGACTTTAATATTGGATCGTTTGCAGCAACAGTGCATGAATTGAGAGTCATTGCAGAACAACCCTATTGTGGTGGCTTTACAGTCTATGATCATGGGAAAACTGCTACTGTTTCATTTGTATGGAAACAACACTGGTTATTAAAGTTGATTAAGTGATTTACGCAATACAAACAGTGTATTCTTTCTTACTCAAGTGCCAAGCTGGTGTCAACTTTTTTCAAGCTTCTCACTTGCTGCCTTTTACATCATCTTATTCCTATTCCACATCCATCTTCGAAATAATCTTAACAGAAAAAACCTTTAATTTCCATTCCCAGAGTAAATTCAGTAGATATGACATGGTCTACTGCTTAAAGGTCATTGTACTTTACCTGATGTAACAGAAATGGCCATCTCCGTCATACTGGCTGATTAACATTCACTCAATATCACCCAACCTGACTCTTCGTAAAAGCAAAAAAAAAAAACTTAAAGATACTTAAATGTTTGTTTTTATTTGAAACTACAAGTAAGTAGGTATAAAAAATGTCAAAATAATTCTTTAATCACACAAGATTCTTCAACACTACATTCTTCAAAAGTCAAGGACATCAAATGCAAACAATTTAGGTAGGTATTAAACATTTCTCACAGAATTCGCCGAAAAATAAACCGTTTTACGCACGAAACTATCATCAAGTCAATACTGGGGGGCCCGTTAGGTATCTGTGGTACATTTTACATCCGATCGTCCGTCCGGTCGTCCGTCAGTCCCGGTCAACGTACCCGATAGTCACGGAACGGAACACAGGAAGCATAGACAATATTTAGGGGAGAGGGGAAGGCGTACGTTTTTTTTGACAATGACATAAAAGATTGAATGAAAAAGAATATCATTGCCTTTTCTTACATATTTTCGCCCATAAAGAGGTGGCATTGTCTTTTAACAAATAGATGTCTTTGTATGGTACTGTTGGATGGATTTCGTATGCTAAGCAGCACTTTATTTGGATGAACGTGTCGATTATGTTTAATGATGTGTTTCTAATTTATTGCGTACTTCCGAAATTCTGGCTATGATTAACCATGGCTGTTTTGAATTGCAGTAGTTTATTTTAAAGCTAATTCGTAGTGGCAGCCCGCGGAACTCTATTTTCACATTCTTCTAAGCCTTCTAGTAAGTATTTCATTTGATCGAATTTTTTCGATTCGATTCGATCTCTTGGAAAATTGACTATCACAACTTACGCCTTGCCAATATTTCTTTTTCTACCAATTATTTCTTCTAGATATTCAGTTGTTTGTCTATAATTATCAAGATTCATTTCTTTTAATAGGCTACGACATTGCTTACAAACCATAACTTTACTCGCCAACAAGCTAAATGACGTGCTTCTACTTTTAGGTACTGTATAAAGAATAGACGAGTCTTTTCAAACTGGGTCACCGACATGCCAATGTAACATTTTGCTCTAGACTTATAGTTATTCCAAAGTTCAAAATGTTCTCTTCTGTCGGCAGTCCCTGTGTTTGTGTTCTCTTAATTTTTGACATGGCGTCGTAAATCTTTATAAGTACAATCTATCCTTTTGTTAATCGTTTCTTCTGTTTTAATGGTGGTCAAGCTACGCGTGCTGTTTCAAATTAATCGAGTACAGTTATCCATAAAGAAGGTTTTAACTATGCGCAACTTTAATTTACGACTGTGCTTTGTAAGTTCGCATGTTTATAATTGACTATAAAACCAACACTTTGTATAAACCACGTTTACCTACTCTATTATTTATTGTTCTATCTCCCTACTAGATTGTCTGACATATTATTCTCTTCTGCTTTATCTCTTTACTCTGGTTTCTCCAAAATTAAGTCATCTTCTTTTCTTTAATATTTTTTATATTTACTTAAATATTATATTATATGACATGGTATGATTAGCTGAGGTTTAAATTAGCATAACCAACCCAGCTGCTTGTTTAGTTCGATAGAAAAACTGGGGAAACTTTGCTCAAGTTTTCTACGTATGCCGAGGAAGCGTTTGGGAGTATTGATCCTTCCGACTACAGCGCCAGCCCGTAACTCCTGTAAGTAATTTTATGCAGTTTTCTTGAATAATATATCTAGTTTATGCTATACTTACTGTAAATGTGAAGTAAGTTTTTTTTACTAATATTATATATAGAGGAAAGATTTGTATTTTTGTATGTTTGTAACGAAAAACTCTGAAACTACTGTCACAATTTCTTTGACTATTAGATGCTACCTTATCCCTAAGTAACATAGGCTATACTTTATTTACAAGACGCAGAAAACTATGAAATCCACGAGGACGAGTTTTCGGGCGTCGTACTAGTATTTTATAGAATTCTCGTACAAAGTTGATACCGAAGAGGAAACTTACTTAGTACATGGCACTTTTTGTTTTCAGAATTTTACAACATGTTGATGGATTTATTTCTGGTATTTCCTTGTCGGTTTGAATTTCAAATACTTACTCAAAAATAATCCAATTTTATCCGAACGAATTTTTCATTCTTTCACTGTGGGCCAGTTCCACGCCCGCACCATCGGAAATTCGGAGACTTGCCGTGCCGGAAAAAAGTCGTAAAGAATACAAATCAAGAAACAATATTTTTCTCTGAATCATCGCACATTCCAAAGTCAAATAAACAAATGCTAATCAACATCAAAGTGAACGGGCGATATGAGTCGGATATGGTCGGATATTTCCGTACTATGTCAGGTATATTTCCCAACGCACATTGGATAGTGAACGCTATTTCAAGACTAGAAGGTCAATGTCTGAGGTTTACGACCACATGGGTATACAGTAAAGAATAATTGTGTATGAGGACTTAGAGATAGCGGGAATGTGCGTAGCGAAGCGATTTAGAAAATAATTATAGCAATACGATTTGACAGATAGGCAGTCGTTTTATTTAAAATACTGTTAAAAAAATGCATTCGGTTAGACTGGAAGCCGGCCCCAACATAAACTAGGCAGATAATTAATAAAAGCAGATACAGAACTTGACAAAAAGCTTGGACAGTTACATTCGTGAGTACAGTAGACATGACATTAATTTAATTAGGCAGTCCCAAATCGTTGATTTAGGTAAGGCAAGGGAGACCAAACAGGGGTAACTCGTAAATATCTGAAAAGGAAATTCACCTCACTGCGTTTCGTGTCTGAAGTGAACATTTCACCGTATTACCGCGTGTAAGAGGGGAGAATTGTCGAAATAAAGGGGTGTAAATTATTCAAGTCCCTTTCCACCTTCCGTGAAAATCCTAAGTTTGGATTACTCAGCGCCCTTGTGGTAGGGATGTCTACATACCTACCTTATCTCGTACCAAGACTTGAAAACGAAGGGTTTACAAATAACCTATAAAGCTTCTTATTGTTCTTTTGCAGACCGTTTTAAACTCCTGCTGTATCTTCTGCCTAGCCTTTTCCCAACTATGTTAGGGTTGGGTTCCAATCTTTTATTTTTTCCTGGAGTGACTGCCTATCAGACCTTTACAACCTATACGATGTCAGACTTTTGGGCGTTTTTATGCAACGACTGTCTAAGCAGCTAGGATCGACAATCGCCAGTACTTGCTCCGCAACTAAAAATATATTCGACGTCGCTTAGCTTTCCCGCTGGTTTCATGGCCCGAAGTCAAGACGACGCTATACCTACACTCAATTTAGCACCATGATTCACGAATGTTATAATAATCGCCTACGCTAATAGTGGAAATTGTATAATTTGGAACGGGCTATACAGAAAGTTTGGGCTTCATGTGCTTACTTACTTTATGCGAACTCTGTAGATTTGGTTGTTTGTTTTGTTTAATTATATTTAGCACCGACTTCTGACACTGTAGTTATTTTACTTCTTGTACTGTTTTTTGAAGTCTGTTATATTTTAGTCAAAAATATATAAATATACATAAAATATATTTTTTATTTTTTCCAATCTCAGATATTTTATTGCAAACCAAAATATACACTTACACTTATTATTGATGATAACTTACTCACTCAAAACTTGTCGTCAGAAGTTGGCAAAAATTCTACGGGACGATCCTTGCACAACATTCTTTTCAATTGAAAAAGAATGATTGAAATCAGATCACAATTAGCGAATATAAAGCTAAACATACATACAGTCGAATTGAGAACCTTTACCTTTTTCGAAGTCGTTTCAAACTACATTTGAAGCCAACATTGTTGTTATTTTACAAAGGAATTTGTGTTATTAACAATGGCAGGTAAATAATTATGCGAATTGGGACTTACGTAAACATGATTTGAGTCTAAACATACGTACCTACGTATAAACAAATGATTTGATTTTAAACATTAGTCAGTTCAAAAAACGAAAAACGTCAATTCTTCGTGACGTCAATGTTAGTCTTCTTTCTTTGAAATAAAACGCTTTTATCTTCTAAACAGATTTATTGAACAAAGATTTATTATTGTTGTGAATCGTTGCTCCAGAATTAAGGCTTGAGTTCTGTAGCAGTGATTCCTTACTTGTTTTAAATTAAGGAAATTTAATACTAACATAGTCTTACTTATGTAAGTAAATATTGTTACTAAGCCTATATGAGTCATTGTGACTCGAAATAAATATAATTTATTATTATTATTATACAGCAAAATATACATATAGTGATGACGGAAGTTTTAAAAAACCGTATACAATATCCGAAATGTCCACACTTCACAGACTCGAACAGGAAGTCTAGCCGTTTAATATCCGGACTCCTATGGAATTCACAGAAGTCATTTCCTCCTCGTATTTGTAATAATTATCATGAAAAGGCGGTGATCAATTTCATATCGTCCGGGTCTTGATAGCGCTTTGCGTAATACTAACGTATTGGATTAACATCACGCCTTTAATCCTTGAAGGGTTGGGTAGAAGTGCACCTATAGTAACGCCCACATTTCAGTTATGTTTTTAAGTCCTATGTAATAGGAGGCGAACCTATTGCCATCAACCGAGAACAAATCCAGGCTTCTAATGAAACATTACAGATGGTAAAATGAAATATCACTGCCCGACCCAGAAATGGAACCCAGGACCTCGTGCTCAGCAGTCGCGCTTCCGACCACTAGACCAACAAGGCAGTTTTTTAATGTTTTATGGGCATGAGTATACATAGCAGTAAGTAATTGAAATTGCAGATGAAAGAAGGCAAGCAATAATCTGCCATCCAAAAATGATATTTTCAGCTAAAGTTTGTAAGATAACTCAAGTTACACCTGTCCAAAAGCGAGCATTTACATCAGTTAAGCTTCTAATATTTAAAAATATACAAGCTCCGAAAAATACCAAAGATGACATCAGACGGAATTGATGAGAAAAATACAATATCGAAGTCTGAAAGGACTTTCAATAACGGAGGGCATCTAGCGAGAGAGCCGACTTATTACTAGGTCATCTTAGCTCGTAACAGTGAATATCTAGACTAGCACAGAATGAAATAGTACTACGAGAAGATATGATCAATTGATGCCAATAATAGTTTCGAAGACCATTCACGGATCGATTGTGTCATTCAATTGTTAAATCACGCGTTTCTCGTTGTCTTGGTCTATAGGTCGCAAGTGCTACTGTTAAGCATGAGATTTTGGGTTCTATTCCCTGGTCGAGCAGTTATTTGGTTTTTTCCATCTACACTTTTCAGTAACCACATTTCACAGTTACGGTAAGCAATCGGCTAGCCCAATATTGGCTAGCCGATTGCTTACGTGCACAAATCCAGACTCTGGACTGTTACTGAAATGTGGGACTTAAATATATTTGGCGAAATGTGGGTGTACTAACTATGGGTAATTCTTTACCCTTCTGGGAATTTAGGCGTGTTCATTATCAATTTTGCTAATAGCAAGGACAAGATGACTAATGGTCTAATAGAACCATAAATGACTTGGCTTGGCCTTTGGTCCTATAACTAGTCTACGCGATACTTAAGTACTTACATGTATTAACTAGATTAAATCAAGAAGAGAAGGGCAGGATGTCTTTCTAGATCTGAAATGACTGATGGACACTGAATTGTGGTCAAAATAAGCCCAAACATCCGAAAATACTTTGAGTCGACGACATCATTAATAATGCGGAAAACCGTGGTGATTGGAGAAAAGAATTGCCTTTCCCCAGCAATGGTCGATCTTGGACCGAAATGGTGATAATTAAATAAAATATTCAGATAGTGGGCCGCTGGTTTATTTTTGTCACTAAGAATCATTCCATTTAATTCTTATTCGAAAGTTTTTTCAATCGATTCCACGGTGTTACCATTTCAGTTTTGTTCTAATCTATCTGAAGTTAATCATATGATGTAGACCTATATATTTGCATTCAAACGACCACACGTCAGATGATCGATTGCCGTAAATTGCTTCCAGATGCGCATAACTAATGTCAGATAGCAGTTTGCTATTAGAAAACGTTTGATCAAATGGGTGTTTAAGAGCTTTTCAAAATAAACGATGTCTCACGTTCTTGGTATTAAGAGAGATTATTCCCAAGTACACGTTCATGGCTATGGAAGATAAGAGATATACATCTAACCGTACCGAACTTAGGGAATAATACTATTGAAAAAAGAAGAAGCACTCCAATTTTGTCGCTGTTTTTTTCTGCATCACCATCAGCCAAAACTTAACTGTTCCTTGATTAACAGATTTAGTAGACAATGACTATGGCATTAAATCCACTCTGTACATTTGTGTGCTAAAATAATTGAATAACGAAATACATTTGCATTACAATTTTCCTCAAATACCTCTTTCATTCAGTTCTCCCAGAGTCCCAGTATTCCCCGTGTTATTAAAATAGCCCATCTAATAGACTCGTTATAAACATGGCCCGGGAACCCGGCAGGTTAGTAGAACAACGAACGTTTACACGGAACAGTTGCATCAATAATGGAGTGGTAATTAACATCATCCTGTGTTATTAGCAAAATTGAGCTATTCAGTTTTGAACAAAGCGGTTGCCCTACTTCGTTTATGGGTAGATGATAACATGACTATTTTTGGGACAAGCTATGTGGCCGGAACCTGAACAAAGCCACAGCAGAATTGTCTGTTATATGGAAAACGAGAAGATGTTACAGAACATACACACTCTTCGGTTGGACGTTTTTTACTGCAACGTAACGGAAAAATGCATGACTACTTTTTATTTGAGCTACTTAGTAAGCATTCTTAACAATGACAAACCAGCTAGCCTAGAATACTTAATGAGAAAACTCGTCAACCGACAAAACGGGCAAAGAAAATGAACGCTGCTTTGGCGTCTCAAAGCGACGTAACTGCACGTAATGCAAGGTATGCAAGTGACGCAAACGCAATGCCAGGCCTGCAAATATTACCAATACTATTGGCAACACTCAAAGTCACGTAGCACTTAGCAGCAACCAGTCGCCGAGAGGTAAAGATCACAGTCTTGTGTTAGAAGCAGGTGGAAACAAGATTGAACAACTACAGTTTTAACTTCTTACAGTCGTCAAAGCGAGCGTTTTCGTCCAAGGAGAGGTGGGTTGCGAAGAAAATGTGCAGTTTCTGGAAAATGTATGGATAAATAAATAAAATAAATAAATAATGCTGGACAATCCACACAGCATCATCTAGCCCCAAGCTAAGCAGAGCTTGTGTTATGAGTACTAGATGACTGATATACTTAATACAATACATTACATAGATAGATATTTTTTATTATACATAGCAAATACCCAGAACACCCGGAACAAATATTTGTAGATCGTACAAACATTTGTCCCAAGGCGGGAATCGAACCCGCAACCTCCTGCGTCGCAGGCAGTCCTTCGCCCGCCGCGCCACATCGGTCGTCAAACCAGTGATGATCCAGTGTAAGCAGTAGATTTGAGACACTGATAATAGTAAAAACACATTAATTCCCCATCAAAATAAGTTAAAAGAGGAGACTTCCTGTAGTGATTTGAAATAGTTTTTATTGCGCAAGAACTACGCTACGCAATAAATTTAAAGTATTTTCAGTGCTGCTTATTTTTACTTACAGTAAACCCAGTTTTACAACAGTGAGTCATTCTGCAAAATAGGGTAATAAACTTTATTTTAGACTTTCCAGCTAGCTGCTACAGCAATTATGCCTTTAAGATCGGTATAGTTTTCATGACGGCCTGAAGTATTTTATCTCGTTCATCATATGAGTAAGTGTTCCAACTCGCAAACTGCGGAAATGTCTTGTCACTGACTTTCTATCTACCATGACAAGCAATAATAATCGTTCACAAAAGCAAAATCTGCCGCAACTACAAGTAAATAAATAACAGCTGTTCTAGACTCAAAGCTTTAAATTACTAGATTATTTTGGGGGCAAAATAAAACTCTATATTGTATATTAACAATGACTTTTAAATAAATGTTTACTTAAATGGTCCCACAACTCCAAATAACACTAATGAGCTCAGAAATTACGTCCAACTGTCTCAAAAAAAGAACTGTTGGTAACAAGCTTACAAGCCTCGGAAAAGCCGGAAAAGAAAGCAACGAACAGAACAAACCTTTTAATACCCCCTGTCGCACAAAAGGGGTAAAGCACACAGTGTAACAAAGAGCTTTACTGGAAGTGGGTCAATTAAACAGCTGAACAACGCTTCCACACGCTTATACAACCTACATAGGTACAGAACGAGCTAGACTAACGTGTGTTTTGCAAGTTCTGCGATATTCCATGTCATTGGTATATTACATTGTTGACTTCGGCATGCAATGTGTGGGGTAATAGCTTGAATTGTGGAGGTGAACAACCTGTGAGTTGACAAAATTATAGTGAGTTTGTGGTTGGCAAACGCGGTGATTTATGTACACATTGCATTTGTGAATTAAATTTTGACGCGATCCAAAAGATTAGCCGAAGCACTAGGTCTTAGTTCTTACACTTACAGCAGAATCTCTTACTGAAATAGACTCGGTGTCAGTAATTTCGAATGGAGAATCAAATAATGCATACATTTTCAAATGCAGACTTCATAATGTAAGTCCCAAATGCAGCAAAAGCAATTTTAGTTCAATTTACCTAGACTACACGCTTTAATAATACGGTTGGAGTTTTTGCAGATCGTAATCAGATATTTTAAACGTCTAGACAGAAAGGTAGACTTATTTACACAAAATTGGGGTTCGTGGCAACGGTACCAAGTATACTAGGTGCTTGTACCTTGTATTATGTACGCTAAAGCAAGCTGGTGAATATAAAATACGCCCTCCTTTACAAAGCACTGGGCTTTAGCAATGTATTACTTAACATTAAGTACTGGATTATTAATCAGAACATGGAACAATGCACATATTCCTTGAACTTGAACAAGTTTAATCGTGTCTTAAGAATTGTGTCACGCGGACAATATCTAGCAGTAAAATCTTCAGACTGTGGACCATTTGCAACACTAACACACGGTCCTTTTAGCCTTTTTTTGGGTCTATTATTGATTTTCATCATTTCAAGGCGAGTCAAATGTCTTTAATTTTCATTTGCAACAGATATTTGATATTTGTCGTTAGTACACAAAGCAAGTCACACATTCTCACAATGAACACGAGTACATTCACAAAGCGCTGTGATCCCAATGTCAACCGGTACATGTGCATTGCACATTGCGGACCGGATGACGTCATTATGCGCCAGTGTCATATAATGCACCAACTAGTACCTAAGTTAAGTGGAACACTATTGTGGGATAGCGTTCGCACTTCCGCAAGTGGTGGACGTGGTGGTGATAGGAATTTTTGGAGAAGGTGTGTTATTTTGCATTGATGGCGATCCGTTCTGTGTATGAGTACGTGTATGAGTAATACCGTCACTAATTATAATTAGTGACTGTCTAGTTGGTCTAGTGGTCCCTAGCGCAACTGCTGAGCTTGAGGTTCAATTCCTGGGTCGTGCAAAGTTTTATTGAGTTGTTCCAAGATATTTTTTTGCATTAGCAGCCCGGAGTCTGGATATGTGCCCGGTTGATGGCAATATGCTCGCCCCCTATTACATGGGACTTAAACATAACTGGCGAAATGAGGGTGTTACTATAGGTGCACCTCTGTCCAACCCTTCGGGGAATACAGACGTTAGTTTAGTTACCTTTCAGTACTAATAAATTAATCACAATAAACCAATAAGTACCTACTTAGGTAGTTTGTC
This sequence comes from Phlogophora meticulosa, assembly GCA_905147745.2. Lineage (NCBI taxonomy): Eukaryota > Metazoa > Arthropoda > Insecta > Lepidoptera > Noctuidae > Phlogophora > Phlogophora meticulosa. Next base: position 11,002,206 of record LR990537.1, on the reverse strand, counting down.
AATCACGCTTCTGAAATCGTGACTTTGCATTTATTTTAATTCGTCATTCAAGGTTTCATAGCACGTGTAAAAAAAGAAAGGCAACGTCGCCGTGCGTCGGTCCAAAGTCTCCCCTCTTTCCCCTTATGATGCAAAAATCTTGTTACGTTTGGCAATATTCATAAATCTTCACTTTATAGGGACATAAGGTGGAAGAGGGCAAAACGGAACAGTAGCGCCAGTCACAATACCACGGTGGAAAACAAAAAATGGTAAACATAGTAATTTATGGGTAAACATGGAGTGGAAAAACACGAAACTGAAAGAGGGGAGGTTTTTCGAAATTTATTAGGGTCAAACTGAACTGCATCTTAATACGAGTTATTGAAGCAAATAGTATCACTCGTACTCACAGTACATAATTCAAAGAGCTCAATAATAAAACCAGACTAAGTATTTAAATTTCTTCGCGATGTTGTACTTAATCAGGTTTAAGAAACTTTGTTTTGTTGTTTCTCTTATATATGTTAATATCGTAAGTTGTTACCACGTTGAACGCCAAATGACGGACAAACAATACATTTTCTATTGTGTCTCGTTGTTTGGCAGTTAAGGTGTTACGAGAAAATAAAATTGAATGTAAAAATATAACCGAATTTCATAAAAAGAGTGCGTGAAAATAGCTCTAGTTTCAAAAGCTTTTATTGTTTTTTCTTATTTATTTATTTTCACCTATGTAAGTGCCTACTTACTTCCGTTAAAAGAGTTATTTTGCACTTGACAGTGTTATATTTCTAAGTAGCTGTTTTTGTAACTTAACAAATAAGTATTATAACATCATTAATGATGAAGTTGATATCATAGGTACCGTATTGTTGAGATAATTCAAAAACTACTCATCAGAACTGGACCAAATTCATATAATGGGACCACCCCTGAGGGTAAAAATTCATTCAATCACACGAAAAAGGGGTTGAAATTCATTAAAATAACGACGAAACGAGAAATTTTTCCTCTTTTTTGAAGTTAAAAATGTAACAAATGGGTCAGAAAAGGTAACTGATAATAATTTGTAATTGTAGTGCCACTTACAATCAATTAGCGAATTCAGTTGTATTATTTGAATAATTACTTAAAACTTCAATCATTATTTTCAATTTAATCAACTTCTTTTTCATATCACAATTGGGATAATTTTTATAACCTTAACTTTCGTCAACGATTTATTAATTCAGTAGATAGGTACTTACTTACTTACAATTTAATAATATTACTCCAACAATATGTTTTGGAAAAAGTAGTGAGACACAATGACGAAACCTTTTTCTTCTTCTTTAGTAAAGTGTTACATTACCAGTTCCCTTTAGTGAGTAATAACACTAATTACGAGAGAAATAAAACTTAACAGGTTTGTTTATACTTTTATAAAAGAGGACTACATACAGAATATACATTTTATTTAGGTCCGGTCAGGTACAGTTGAAAACCAGCGTCAGACACTAGATGTCATTTTTAGATGACATTTTTGCTGGACCCATTGGTCCAGTTCAGCAAAAATGTAATAATAATTTCGCCTAATGAGGCGCAGCCGTGAGGCACATTTTTTTTTAATTCTGTTATCTTATTATTACTTACTTACTTATTTAAGATATTTACAACTGTCATAGTGTGCCTGATTCTGAGCTAAATATTTTTCTTTCTTTCTTATTAAAAAAAAAACAAAAAACATATTGAACACTTTAATTCCAAACCAGTACTTAAGATAAAATAAAAAATAATAGCCTCGTTTAAGAAAGTTATCCATCAAAAACGTTTATCAATAACCAATTACTATTTCGCTTTCTATTTTGTAGACGTTAAAATATTTCTTTCATAATATTTATAGGCTAGCAAAGATCGTGTATTGGAACTCGTTGATAAAATGTTTGATACACAATTGAGTTCAAGGACGGCGACCTAAGTGGCATATATAAGCTTATGTATTACGATTAAAGGTTTAGGTAATATAATAAGTTACAGTGTGTTTGAGTACTTAGGTAGTGAAAGGTTCAGTGGGATAATTATTAGGTACATTCATAAAGAAAGAACTGAGAGAAAAAAAAATATTTGCCACATAGGACGTGAATACTAAAAGTGTTAAATTAAGTAAGTAGGTACTTACGGCTTAAATAAACTTGAAAAAAAGTAAGAACGACGACCCAAGTGGCATAAAAGCTTATGTATAACGATAAAAGGCTCAGGTATAAAAATAAGTTACAGTTTGTTTGAGTACTTAGGTAGTGAAAGCTTCAGAGGACTAAGTATTTTTGCGTGTTATTAAGAAAGAAAGAAAAATTGTTTATTTGCCACATAGGACGTGGATATTAAAAGTAATGCGAGAAAAATAAACTGGAAAAAAAGGGTTATTTTAGTTATAGTATTAGAAAACCAATTTTGCTTAAACCATGTTAGTAAAGACAAAACTCAAACTACTCTAGTAGCTCATTGCACTTTAAATACACGAGAGCATAGAGATGTGCCCTAGGTACAAATATAATAAGTCTATTTGGTCCGTCAGTTACTTCCATAACCAAAAAATATTGAACACGTATTTTTTGTTTACTCTTATCAATAAAAAGTGACAAAGATATAGCACAGCAAAGCTCAGGAGAAGGGGCTTGTGACGTCACTTTTACGTGAAAGTGTAACATGGCGTGACGTCACACGAAATTTCAACGCACTATATCGTCTATCGTTGTGTGGAAATCGGTTGTCATGGTATGGGCATGTGATGCGAAGGAATGAGGACCATGTTGTGAGGAAAGTTTTGAGTATGAAGGTGCAGGGTTACATGAGTAGAGGAAGACCAAAGAAAAGATGGATGGATTGTGTGAAAGATGATATGGCAAGAAAAGAGGTGACCCTTGAGATGACGGCAAATAGAGATGTATGGAAGAAGAAAACATGCTGCGCCGACCCCAAATAAATTGGGATAAGGGCAGGAGGATGATGATATCGTCATATTTGGTTTACGTGACAAAAGAAAAAACACGTGTCCAGTATTTTACAGAATTTTTAAGGACATTACCCTATTATGGTCTTCCAACCTAGCTGATGTCCAACTAGTAGAGGTGTATCTGTTCTGCTATTTCTGTGTGATCACACCTTTACGGATGACAGTAATGTCAAAAAATATCGTGTTTGTATTTGTTTGTTTTTGTATTTTAAAAACGTGTCAGATTTCGTTTTACGATATGTGTGAAATACATTTATTAAAAAAAAAATCGATACACATAAGTATATACACCAACATTTATGGGTGTGCCTCGTGGTTGCTATATTTTTTAGGGGTTTTAGGGGGGTTTTTTCAATAGATGCAAGAATATCGTTTGTGATACCTTTCGATACTGTTTTTTTTTTTTTTTTTTTTTTAACTTTGCCCCACACTAGGAATTTCTCCTGTATCGTGGGTGCGTTCACAAACATTTAAACTCACATACACAAACAGCCAGACCCGGAACAACTACCTGTAGGCCATACAAATATTTGTTCCGTGTGGGGATCGAACCCACAACACGCGACGCAGCAGCCGATGGCTCAACCACCGCGCCAACCGTGTCGTCAAGTAAGTATACTCTTTATTTAGATATCATATCCATATACATTGATACATCGAAAGTTATTAATATACTACCAAAATATATCGTTATAAACCATGGACAATATGTTACGTTTTTTCGATAAGCCTTATTCTAGTCGGCAAGTAAAGAGCTGAAGCTTCGATGGATTAATCTTACGAACTAAGACTCAATATTACCATTTCGGTTCCAGTTCACATAAAAGTATATATTTCTTAGTCAAATATGTACTGTAATCTATACAGAGTAGGTCAACATAGCGAAACTGCGACAGTTACAATGCGCAACTGATGGCGTACCGTGTTGAACACGTAATAGGTAATTCCGTATGAACATTGACTGGATATATTTAGTGTAGCTCTTGGTGTCTATTTTGCAATCTACAATGACAACGACGAATGCGGAGTAAAAGATTGGAGATATTGTTATCAAAACTAATAGGTCTTTACCTATGAAATTGCCGTTCTGCAGTACTGGCCATTTCAAATCAAAATATTTTTTGTTTGGCTAAGAATTCTAATTTCAAATTAATTTTATTTTAAAAACATGGATTTTTTTTTCCAAAAGTAGTCATTTGTTTATTGATTAGTGTTACATTTTCATCGCATTTAAATCTTTTTCGTCATCATGGATACGTTAAAAATTCGAGTAATTATGGAATATGAGTACCGTCGTGGCAGCAACGCGGCACAAGCGGCACGCAACATCAACGACGTTTACGGAGCTAACACTACAAACCAACGCACTACCTGTTATTGGTTTGCTCGCTTCCGTTCTGGAAATTTCGACCTGAAAAATGAACCTCGCGGTCGTCCGAAGACTTTGGTCGACAATGACGAATTAAAGGCGATTGTGGAAGCTGATGATACACAATCTACGGCTGAATTAGCAGCAGCTTTCGACGTTAGCGTCAAAACAATATTGGTCCATTTGCGTCAAATTGGCAAGGTAAAAAAGCTTGACAAATGGGTGCCCCACGAACTCAATGATCGCCAGCGCGAAGTACGCGTCGAGACGTGCCTTGCACTGCTCAACAGACACACAAATGAAGAAATTTTGAACCGCATTGTTACCTGCGATGAAAAATGGATTCTGTTCGATAACCGCAAGCGCTCAGCAAGTTGGTTGGATCCTGGTTCAGCACCTAAACAATGCCCTAAACGAAAACTTACCCCAAGAAAAGTGATGGTCACTGTTTGGTGGTCTAGCGCCGGTGTGATTCAACACAGCTTCTTACCAAACGGGGTGAGCATTACTGCAGATGTGTACTGTGAAGAATTGAACACAATGATGGAGAAGCTGGCACATCTCCAATCAGCATTGGTCAATCGCTCGTCTCCGCTGCTCCTGCACGACAACGCGCGACCTCATACTGCACAGCAGACGGTCTCCAAGTTGCAAGAACTGGGGTTGGAAGCTCTCCGTCATCCGCCCTACTCACCAGACCTTGCGCCTACAGACTACTACTTTTTCCAGAATTTGGATAACTTCTTGGCGGGAAAAAAATTCAATACCCGAGAGGCAGTACAAAATGCCTTTGAAGAATTTGTTGCCTCCCGTCCAGCTGATTTCTTTAAGAAGGGCATCAATAAACTGCCACTGCGTTGGCAAAGATGCATTGATTGCATGGGTGATTACTTCGATTAATACAAATAAAAAATACATGAAAAAAATTCATTTAAATTTTTTCATACAAAACGGCAATTTCATAGGTAAAGACCTAATATTTGTTTCAGAAGGTCGGGCAGAGGTGTTACAATAGCAGCACCCATATTTCGCCTGTTTTGTATATGCCCCATGGAATAGTGGGCAAGCCTATTGCCACCAGAATATTCCTAATGGAAACACCCTAAACACTTCGCCCGACAAGGGAATCGAACCCAAGACCTAACGCACAGCAGTCGTGCTTAGAATACTTGACAAACAAAGCAGTTAATATTATTTAGTTCTTCTCTTAATAGGTAGGAGGTTCAATAGTCCAATCAGATCTGTGTTGTTCTTTACTCAAAAGTCTTTCTCAGACACTAATCTGCATGGTCCTCGCACGATCGATCTGAATTAGGTAATGTCTAGGCTTTAAAACAGACTGCCCGGTGTTTCTTATCAAAGTAGTCAGCTAGAAAACATCGACCTCATCTAGCTCCAATTACAGGCTATTTTAGGCTGTTTGTGTATGTGAGTTTGAGTGTTTGTTAACGCACCCATGATACAGGGGAAATAAATTCCTAATGAGGGGCAACGTTTAAAAACATAACCGTGACATGTAAAAGCTTGTTATGAAACCCATTTACAGAAATAAATGTCATTATAATTAACAACACATTTAAGTACGTTTAAGTTTCATGCCACAAGCACTTACCACTTTATTTAAGTATTACATGAGTGAGGTTAAATCTCTGTTTGGCGATCAATTTGTTTACAAACATACACCTACACATTTTAGACTGAGCACACGCATTCGTTTATTTTAGTATTTATTTAAACATCTTCGTCATCCTCGTGGTCTAGTGGTCGTAAGCACTACTGTTGAGAATGTGGTTCTGCACTCATTTCCGGGTCGGGTTATTGTGTTTTTCCATCTGGAATTTCTCAGTAGCATCCCGGAGTTTGGATTCAGGCCCTGTAGATGCAATTATTCTCGCCCCTATGACATAGGACTTCAACATAACTGGCGAATGGTAGAAATACTATAGGTGCGCCTCTGCGTTACCCTATAGGAATTACAGACGTGGTGTTATGTCAATAGAGAACATAATCCAAAAGTGCTAAATGAGTATCATATTGGCAATGACTTCGCTAACGATAGTAACTAAAATCGAAGTAAACCAAGCAGCAATAATATCTTTTCACAGTATTGCAGTGGCCACTGAGAACTAGCGCTGTACTGTGGGCCCGCTGTACTGTGGGTACAGCATCATGCTGTTTGGTGTATCCTAGTAGCCAAAGTCGAGACGTGACACTACCGACAATTTTAAGTTTATACTTTTAGTTTGTGTTTTGTATTCACTAAGTAACATGATTTAAGCAAAATATTTACAATACGCATAAACTACTCGTATGAGAAAAATAATTGCGCATAAAATTAGTTTATCATTTTCTTCGTCTTCAAAACTAAAGTGTTCAAGCGTGTCAAGATCTTTTAATCTTTTAATAAAGCGCTTAAACGTCGTAGTCAATGACGTACGAGCCAGACTGTGTCAACAGCCAGCCGGGTATAAGGGGTCACAGACTCACAGCTCAGCTGACAGTCGGCCGGGCGAGGTATCGATTCGTCTCCCCCGCCTTTGCTTAGCGCGTCCCCTTAAATTACGTTCACTCCTACGGTACTCTTAAAAGAAATTGGAGGATGAATGGAAAATATATTTCTTTCAACCATCCTAACGCTCTGGTATTCGGTTACTGGCAGGCGAGATAAAGTATATAAGTATATCGCGTTCCAACAATATATTTACACGTAATTTAGAGCTATTAAAATAATAGTATAATAATACCAGCCTGATACTGTCCTACTGCAGGGCAAAGGCCTCTCCTCATACAGAGAAGACACGAGCATTCATCACCACGCTTGCCCAAGACGGATTGGTGATTTCGCAGGTTTCCTCACGATGTTTTCCTTCACCGATGTCAGTGATGTCGAATATGAACTTAGAAAGTACATTATGAATTGAAAAAGTCACATTGGTACTTGCCCAGGCTTGAACTTGCACAAGAGGCGAGGCCTAAACCCCTGGGCCATCATGCCACATTATATGCGTAAACTAACTTAGTAAGCCATTTTCAGCTATTAGTATAAAAAAATACATTTAAATAACTTTATTTATTGTACTTATGATAGACATTTTCGTAAATCGGCAGGGTTTGATTTCCAGAATGCTTAACTTGTTTGAAAAAAATAGTTTCATTGTTTTGGACCATATACATTTATCCCTAACTTACAATTCATCACTTCACCCATCATTTAAATACTTTAGTTTCGTTTAAAAGTCACAGAATGTGGTGATAAATAAATCAACACATAACATCATTATGTTGCCTTCATTATTAATAGTTGGACATATTGCTAACTGATTGCCCTGACCACCATAACAAACTAGTTTTTCCTCACTATTGATTTACTGCTGTGAGTCATTCCCACTAATTATTTAAAAGGTAAAGAAACCATAGACCAAAGAAGTGTGTGAATATGTTGATGTTATCTGTTGTATGGTATGACAGATCCCTAAAATCTTTTGATGGACAGAAAATATAATACATACTTAGTACCCATAGAACTAAAATTCTTGAAATACATTTTTTTTTATGTCTTTCTCCTACTCCTTTGCTTTTGATTGATAATTAGTGTGTATACTACACCAGAGACTACCTGCATATATTTTCTCTTTCTCTATCAAGTAGGATTTCTGAAACACATCACTTTTAGCGATAAGGCTGCTTAGGATTATATTATTTTTATGTTTTATTGTGTACAATAAAGAGTATTCTATTATACTTTTATGTCAATATGAAAAGAAGCTTTGCAGCATAATAAGTAATCCCATTCAACCACAATTAAGTTTAATGGAGTCATTTTTATTTTTGCATATCATACAAGGGTTGATTAAATTTCCAATGACCCTCAAAATGGTTCATGGAACACCAGATCAAAAGGTTCACATTGAAAATGATTATATTTCTAGGATAATGATAGCATTTGGTAAAGTGAAATTAATGTAACTTAGATGCTTTTAAAAATAAATAAATAAATAATTTATTTATTTATTTTAAAAATAGAACAGTGAAAGTCATATGTTCTTTATTAATAATTTATGTTGCCAATTACTGTCCTTAATGCTTAAAAATATTTCACCTGCATTATTTTTGAACAGTGCCTTAGAATGTGAGAAAAGAAAATGATGTTTCAGCTATTTGAGGGTTCAAATCCAGGCAATTACCAATGTGAATGTTTTTAATTCATGTGTAACTTAATCTTGGGAGTTTTTCTTCTTCTTCCTGGTGAATGAAAACATGGTATGGAAACCTGGACTTATCCTGGACCAGGCTGGAAACTTGGACAGGGCTGAAATCGCTAACCCACCTTAAGGAAGTATGATGATCAATTCTCATGCAAAGACTTCTTCTTTGTATGAGAAGAGGCCTTTGCCTGGCCAGCAGTGAGCCAGTTTAAAATATTATTAGCTTCATGTAAGACAAGTATTTACTTAATTTAGAGTAAAAGCAAAACAAATTCTTACTTAAGTAATAACTAATCTCGTTCTGTGGTATCTGAGTATATTTTTTTTTATATCTTGTTTGTAAATATGTGTAACAATGGCATACTTAGAATAAGTTCTTCTTGTTATTAAATTAACAAATACTCAGAGCAAGTAGGAAGGTATATTTTAAGTGCAGTTTTGTCTGTTAATTTAGTATTGAAGTGAATATTATTATTATCTATAATTAATTATAGAAAAAGGAAGATCATAGGTAATTTAATGTCTAATACCTAGAAGGAACCCTAATCTGGATTTCCAAAAGGTTGTGCTTATGCTGATCAAGACTATAAGTCTGAATTTCATTGAATTCTTGCAAACATTTTTCAGCCTAATCAGATCTGTTTCATTCATCAAATATCCAACTGATTCATCACCTACCTTCATAACTGATGTTACATACCAACTTGATAATATTATTGAGTGAAAGATTGTTTAAAATAAATAATAACCTACCTAGGTAAGTAGGTAAATAATAGGTCTTTCGTAATTTAATGCCAACCTTGAGATATCAATGTGTAAGATTGATGACTTGCTTGACATAATATTAATATTATATTGATGTTTTTTTTTTTTGTACAAAAATGTACATGGCCAGTTTTTTTTTTTTTTTTAAGGATTCAGGATAAATCTATGGGAATTCTAATAAGAATTAGCAAGCAGTACAGGTTAAATCCATAAATACAGCATGGTTTTAAAAACTTGTTTAAGTTAACCAAAACTAGGTTTTAACTTATTTAAAGAGGTTAAGATTTATTGATTGATTTTCAATTAAAAATACAACATCTAAAGAATCCCTTCTAGAATTTTTTGAACTTAAGGACAATTAATTTAAGAGGTTCAAGGTAAAATAACTACTTAAATAAGTAAGTAAAGTAAAAGGTCCCCAGATGAAGGCAAAAATACGTCTGAGTAAGGACTCAGACGTATTTTTGATACAATTTCTTTTTCAGAAAATTGATAGGGAAGCAGCAATTTTCGTTATTATATTTCCGAATATTCTTTAAAAGAATTGTGTGAAGTAGGTACACAGCGTAAGATGCTAGTCTACCTACATGCAAGATAAATGAAATTATAATCGTTCGTAAAAAGTAAGCACGAGTAACTTTGCAGTTAGACAAAAGACGTTCAGTAAGCGTAATATTTCGTAAGCGGTTAATGTAAATATTTACTCACTTGTGCGTATTTTTAATCCGAATAAGCAACTGTGTAATCCTCACACACCAAACCGTGGTTACACACAATACACATCACAAATTCCAGGCATTATACCCACATTCATTTAACAATACACAAATAAAGGACACTTTATCACACCGGCTTTGTAATTATACTGTTTTAGAATAAAAATATTACACGAAACTCATCGTTTACACAGAATTCCGGAATAGTTTACTTTGACAGATGTCGTACAATTATCGATAATTGTTAAAATCGCGTTCCGTACACCGCAAAATGCGAACGTATCCACTTTTATCACGGCACGGATAAACTAAACACGATCTACACGCAGCGGGACGCGCCGAGCAACGCCCGCAGAACCTCTATAACCCAAATAAGTTGAAAAGTTTAGATAACCGTGCAAAATTCAAACGGCACCGGTGACTATTGAATTTTATAGTATAAAACCTGTCATACGAGAATATAGTGATTGTGCGCGGTTGTCATAGAGAGAAAAAAATGTCTGGGGAAGGATGGTTACAATTTAAAAAATTAACACTGTATATTTTTTGAGTAATTTATATATAGCAGAAATTCATTCATAAACTTGCTGATAACTGTTTATTTCTCGGATCCCCAAATGTGACAGTTTTACTGCCGGACAGATACCTATGAATCTTGTAGGAATGATAAACAAACCGAATGTATTGTCAACAATAAATCAGCCAGTTCGTAGCTACTTTGACGAGTACATTAGATTTTTCCTCTGTTCATTCATAAAAACATGTTTACCATCATTATTAAGTGGCATCTATTGTCGAGTAGAGTTTAATTTGGTTTGGGATTAATAATGCTTCATACAATCTGTGCTAGATGTCACTATTCACAAAATTTATTTTAATTTGACTATTGGTCACCAGATGGCTCAGTATAGAATCAAGGATGAATTTTGTTAATAAACTAACTGTACCCGCAACTTTGTTCGCATGGATACCGATAAACTCAAATGTGTTACTTATAGAAGATGAACAGCTATGCACCACCTCCTTCTTTTTTAAAATGAACTTTTCCGTATTCTTGGCAGCCTTAGTATAATTTAATAAATACTTAAATTGACAATTCTTTGTAAAGCTCTCTCGGACTTGTTTTATAGAAATAAAAAGATACTTAGAAGTAGACTTAATTACGATGGGCTTGTGAACAGAGGAATCGGCATCATTATAACCTTACAACAGTTGGCAGACACTAGAAAATAGATATTTTGTCTGGTCTCCCGACAACAAAGTTCCATAATAAGTATCTAATGCCTAAAAAAGAATCAGCAATAACAAGAAACATGGTCAATGATCCTTTTTCCAGGGAATATTAAAAATATTTTGTAAAACAATTTGTTTGAGATATTTTTGTGGACTTCATGAATTAAATAAAAGAGACACGTAGCGCCACCTAGCACAATATGACCAAACTTTTGAAGGGGACTTTGATTTCGATTTATATTATGTATATTCATAATATATTTATATTATGTATATTCATAATATATTTATATTATGTATATTCATATTTTTGACGATCGATGTGGCGCGGCGGGCGAAGGTCCGCCGGCGACGCAAGAGGTTGCGGGTTCGATTCCCGCCTTGGGACAAATGTTTGTACGATCTACAAATATTTGTTCCGGGTGTTCTGGGTATTTCCTATATATAATAAAAATATCTATGTATGTATTGTATTGTATTAAGTATATCAGTCATCTAGTACCCATAACACAAGCTCTGCTTAGCTTGGGGCTCGATGATGCTGTGTGGATTGTCTAGCATTATTATAACTAGCGATACGCCCAGGCTTCGCCCGTGACAAATTATGTACAAAAATCTTTCTCGTTTCTCTTTTTATTGGTGAAAACCCCATGAAAATCGGACGCGGCATGGGCTATTTTTTATACTAGGTAGTGATAATTTATCGAGTTTTGATTGCGCGCGAAGTGTGCGTATTTAAATTAAAAATGTCTTACGCTATTTGAATTGAGAACAAAAAAACAAGATGGGGCCGGCATGAGGTAAATACTGCCGAATGGGGCAAAAAGGTAACTTACTAAAATAAAAAAAAAGCAAAAGGCAGCAATTTTTTTAGAACAAGATAACTTTTTCATGAAAATAAGTAACTAAAGTGTTACCTACCTATAATTCAAGACGGTTACTTGAGTAGACGACCAAATAATCGATGAATTGTGTCAAAGATGATATGGCTTGAACTCAATGAAGATTTATTGTTTTGATGTAGGTATGGTTTGGGTGGATAGGGTCTTATATTCCATACACCATGGACTTATATACCAATCATTTATTCTTCACTATGACTCAATCAAAATCAAAATTCATTTATTCAAATTAGGCTGAGAATCAGCACTTTTTGAACGTCAAAACGTTTACATAAGACAGTCCCCCAAAACGCCCACCCTTCACTTCCTAGTGTTTTTGCTGGGAAGAAGAAGTGTAAACTACATAGTATAAAACAAAGTCCCCCGCCGCGTCTATACAAGAAAGGTTTTTATATATAATTTGTCACGGGCGAAGCCGGGGCGGTTCCCTACTTTGTAATAAAATTGAAAAACTATCAAAGAAATTTGGCAGATTCGGGTAGCTCGATGTGCTGGCCTCTAAACCCAATTCTTAAAAAGAAGACACTTACTGTTCCGAAGTAACAAAATACTTTGGTTAGCGGACGAGAAAATATGTCGTACTAACATAAGTGAACGAACTACCCTCAAAGTTGATTTCTTATGTTAAGTCTAAAGATCAACTTTAAAAAAACATAAAAAAGATATTATCTGTCATTGTTCAAGCCTCGAATCTTGCATCCATGGACGATATAAGTATACTATGCACGAAACTAAAATTAGATTCTTGATATAATTAATTTATAATTATTTTATATGATTGATATGAGGTAGTTTACTTAGCATTTGCACATATGTTTTGATAAAACTTATTTATGTTTTTAATTGTGTAATGGGAATATCTGCCGACTACGTTTACACAAAAAAGTAAATTGTATGACTGGCTGTCCACTAATAGTTTTTATAGTCTTAAAGAGTTTTTTGACAAAAATCACTGACTCATTGTATGCACAAGAATTTGCACGCTTATATCGTTAAGCAGAAACATGTATGCTCTCAATGTATGTTTTCAATCTTTGTACCATCTTTTATACCGTGTCTTTATGCAAATAAATTTTATTCTATTCTCACAGTACGGCAGAGTTTTTGTATATTTCATTTGTGAAAATAAACAGGAAAAAGAGAAGACAGACATGCTGCGCCGATCCTAAATAAATTGGTATAAGGGCAGGACGATGATGATCAGTAACTGCGATTGGCTGTATTCGCTGATTATATGGGCTTGGGCTACTATGAGAGATATCACGAGTGCTAAAAGCCAAAGAGCGTGTGAAAACGCGTTGTATAGGATGCGCTCACAGTGAACTGTGAAATACGGACTCCACGCGATACATTCATATTATTTCTATCATAAATGTAATCCTCTAATTTGTAATATACTTATTTTCTAAATCTACTAAGTTAAACACATTTATTACATTTGTTGAACTCTTAAAACGTCCGCGTCGTTCGTAATGGACGAACATGTACATTTACAACACACATTAGTAAAAGACCGTTAATAGTGTGACCGTTAATACACTTAATTTTAAATAGGTACTGTTTTACAAAAACAACATTTTATATTTTATTAGTTAAATGTCAAAATAGCAAATTAATCCGTATTCTTTTATTGTATGTACTTTTTTATGTGTTTATTTTATTTATTTATTTTATGTAACTATTTTATTTTATTCTTTTATTACTTTTTAAATATTTCAACAAAAAATTAAATGTACAAAAAGTTTTATATTTTATTAGTAAAATGTCAAAATATTTAAATATAAAAAAAATCTTATTAGTGAAATCTTGTGATGTCGAAATAGGCACCCCGGTTATTACATCGTACTCAAATATAAAATATGCTGGCACTAAAATCTACCTAACCTCTCGGAGAATACATGCTTGATGTTATATTAGTGTCGTCATCGCTTGGCTTTAACAAAAAACAAAGAAGTTGTCCTTCAACTCACGTTAGAAGAGATATTATCCTCATCTCGTTCTTATAGCTGTACCTTTCATAAATTAATAAATGTTTTTAACAGTCGTAATAACTTCGGAGCGGATGGCGCTCGTCGCTAATCGGTAATACCAGGTTATAGTACATACACAGTAATAATCTCAGTTTCTGTTTAAAATCTACCCAAATTGGTAATTTTGAAAGCATCGAGAAGAAACCATTCAATGGAATAATTCAAAATATGTTTCGTGTTTGTTGGAATGTGCCAGTGATTAATACGTGTTACAAGTTAGATTTTTTTTAATTCGGTGCAAATTTATGGACGATACTTACTTGAAGATTGCTTCATATCATAATGTGGCGTCAGATCGTAGCCCTGTACACGGTCTTGGTTTTGCTAACGTTACCTTCATACCAGCAAGGCTCCCGGGGCTCCACGCCTACATCGCCATGTCCCGACGTGTTCATGTACGACCCGCCTGGTACAGAGCCCGGCTGGTGGTCTGGAGTGGTCACCTTGTCCTCAAACATCCTTCTACACTCGGTGTGGCTCAACGTCGTACTAGATAACCAGGCTTTGAGCTTGGGGCAGCTTTGGGTGAGATCACGTATGTTTTTCTCAAGTGTAAATTCTTGAGATAGGTAGGTACTTAACTTTTCCAGTAATTTAATTAATAGTAGGTTTTTTTTTGCTAATCAGCGACTGTTTACTTTTCAGAATTGGATAGGCAACGCGACCACACAAGATGGTATAGACTTCAGAATTGAAAACGAAGACATGGAAATTCACCCTGGGCACCCCGTGACAGCGCGCTTCTTTATCCAATACGACCCTCTTAACACAATCCCAAGACTGCGGACGCTAAGACTGAATGGGAAGGTCATATGCAATACTGACACTCATCAGAGAGCCCCTGAGGGCAGACCTGATATAAGCCACACTAATGTGGGGCAGCTTGGTTCAAGTTTCTGGGGGCAAAAACCTTTGACCAACCTAGATATGATGCCGGTACAAACACCAGAAAGCGAGCCCAACTATTCAGATAACCCGGAACCAGTCAACGATGATAATGCTGCATTGAAGTAAGTATTTGAATTCATAAGTGTAATCCATTCTCGACCCGTTCGGTTGTTATAACTATGACAACCGAACGGGTCGAGCTTCAAGGTTAAGCAACGCTTGCCGAGACCAGTCCGTGAAGGGTGACCATCCATTACATACCGAGACCCCTTGCTTCGGAAAGAACTCTATTCTGCTGCCATTTGTAGATATTTGACTGTCTTTAAGGGCAGTTAGTAGCTTGAAAGTCTGACATCCAGTCTTACCTACGGGTATTGCGTTATCCAGTAACTGGGTTGTGGAGGCAAGCAATCGCTTCATGTAAAATACTGGTATTCAGCTGCAACCGGTTAGACAAGAAAAGGATTGGGAAATGGCTAGGCAGATGAGTCGTTCGAATTAATTCGTTGTTAAAACTTTGTTCTCCTTTTGTATGTACCTATTGTTGTTTATAAATAATCTCAAGTATACACCCAAGTTGCAATAAAAATCGAGTTGTTCTAAAGTAATTTAAAATAAAAAAATAAAACTAAATATGAAATGTTCTCTTCGGTCTGTTGTCTTTCTAAATTGGTAAAAAAATAAAATTGTTGGATGTCGTTCTATTATATTCATACTTTTTTTTTTTTTTTTTAAAACGGTTCCCCACAATAGGAATTTCTCCTGTATCGTGGGTGCGTTTACAAACATTTAGATCACATACACAAACAGCCAGACCCGGAACAACTACCTGTAGGTCATACAAATATTTGTTCCGTGCATTCGGTTGCATTATAATAAAGAGTAGAGGTTTTATTGTATGTTTGCTATGGATATACTCAAAAACTATTTTAAGAACCTACAAGCTACATTATCTAAGCGAAATTATCAGCGAGTAACATAGGCTATATTTTATTTTCAAAACTACCCTTTAAAGGGGGTGAAGGTGATGTTAAAGGAACAGGGGAAAAGTACGAAATCCACGCGGACAAAGTCGCGGGCGAAGTGTAGTGTAGTAAGCTATAAATTCGTAAATAATTTAGGATTAAGGTATACCTAGATTCTGTTGATGTGTGTAGCTACATACAGTTTTAGCCATATAGTCACAAATTTTTGGCCACAAATAAGTTACAGGTACAATTTATCTTTGACAATTTATCTTTCAATTTATGTTTTCACCGCATTGTACATACAACCTACTTCGTTTCGATGTCATAATGATGAACAACATCTTGTAATCTCAATATGATAGGGAGGTATAATCTTCTTTCAATGTTAAATGGGTAGGCCTTTGGTGTGGGATGCAACATGTGTCGACACCCTTGCGCCATCCTATCTTCCTAGTACGATGGATTGTGCAGGCGCGGCTGCTGCAGGTGCAGAAAACCTCAAACGGCGAAAATACAACAACCTAACTGGAAGTTATATATTTGAGCCGTTTGGGGTTGACACACTAGGGCCATGGGGTCCGTGTGCCCATTTAGTTTTTCGAGAAATCGCGAAACGTTTGGTCGACTCTTCACGTGACCAGAGGGCTGGCCTTTTTTTTGGCCAAAGAATCAGCATTACCATTCAACGTGGCAATGCTGCCAGCCTTCTGGGCACTTTTCCCGTTGACAGCGATGCGGATGAATTTTTTGATGCCCTATGATTATGTATTTTATTTTATTTCTTCATGTATTAATAATATATGTTAAATTAAAGTAGATAATCTTCTTTGCCTTTTCCAGTTTTGAGGATGGGAATTCAAAAATGCCAGAAATTTACGCAAGGATTGAGTGCGGCCTAGAGTCCTCCAATAACATTGTGGCCAGCCTATCTTACAAAGGGCTGGGTTACAAGAGGGGAGACGTCCCATGGCTTGTGGCTATATTTTCAGATAAAGGGAATATTATTCGATATATTTGCGCCGGCACGCTCGTGTCGGATCGTCACATTGTTACTGGTGAGTCCTGCATCCCGTCTAGGTGAGCACCAGAGACGACCGAGTAACTGAAACTGAATCTTAGGGCAACATGTGAAATCATGTAGAACCGATCGCACCTAGCATGGGATAAGGGCAGGAAGAACAACCTGTACATATTCTACCTACGATACGTATTTTCCTTTTTTTAAATTGATTCTTAGTGTCATGATGGCCCAGTGGTTTTGGCCTCGCCTCTTGTGCACGAGGTTCAAACCTGGGCAAGTAGCAATGTGACTTTTTGAATTCATATGTTCTTTCTAAGTTTATCTTGGACATCTCTAAAAATGTTTCATAGGCAGAAAGATAGAGAATTTTTAACTCTTATACTTTCTATTAAAAATTAAATAAAAATTAAATGGTTTTTCCATTTGAGGGTTGGCGGCATTCTATTTATAGGACGACAGAATTGACAAATTGTCTTTATTCTTTATTTGCAGTTGCGTCCTGTGTGCAGCGTGGCACTAAGAATACAGAAGATGAAGAAGAACTAATTTTAGTGAAAATTGGGATCCATGACTTGAATGACAAGGATGACAATATGATCACCAGACACGCTCATCGCATATCTATACACGAGGACTTTAATAAACGCACGTTTCAAAGTGAGTAACTTTTGATTAAATCTTTATTGAAAACTAAATAGGTCCTTCAAAATTCTGATTGGTCCGAAAGTTGGATTACTCAAAAATACTGTATGAGAAGAGGCCTTTGCCCTGCAGTGAGACAGTAATAGGCTGGTACTTTACTGGACACGTATTTTTTCTTTTATCACGTAAACCAAAAATGATGACGATTTAGTGCGTTGAAGTTGCGCGTGACGTCACGCCGTGCTACACTTTTAACGTAACAGTGACGTCACAGGCCACTTCTCCTGAACTTTTATGTGCTATATTATTGTCACTTTTTATTGATTATAGTAACGATTCACGAAATTTATCAGAAAAGAATAGCGGAGGAGTTGGAAAAATACATAACTCCATTTTTTTTTTTTTCATATTTTCCATTTTTGAGATAATGGCACGACAAGATTACGTTCCACCACACTCACCCACATGACGCAAAGGGTTAATTCTTGATAATTATCTCGTTTCAGATGACATAGCAGTACTCGCACTGTACAGACCCGTCTGGTATAACGACTACATCATACCAGTTTGTCTGTGGAAAGGCGACACTAATCTCTCAAGCGTAGTGGGGGCTACTGCAGTTGTAAGTATCTAATCTAAGATCGATTGGCGAACTAACGAATATCAAATGTCTCCGAAGGACTTCGTCCTGTCTATAAGCTATTGGGAGAGGTATGGAGTTTCCCTGCGAGATGGAATCAGAAAAGAACAGATACCCAACAGCGCCAAGGTAATCGGCATATCCCAAAGAGGAATTGCCAAAATTAAGCAGTTGGCAGCTGGCACTTTGCTCGCAGGATGGACAACCGAAATGTTTTGGAGTGTTCAGAAATCTTAAATATGTAGTCTATTTCTCACTGGATAATGTATTACATAACATTACGGCTGTATTCCCCGAAGGGTCTGCAAAGGTGCACCAACATAAAGAAAGTAGATTATCAACGCTAAAGTTTAGCTAAACCAATGTACTGTTTTTGAGAGCGTTATTTACATCATCATGAACAGTCTGTGTCCAAATCATTAAACTATAACAGTGTATTAATTTCTCAGGTGGCCAGCTGGAGTTTACAAAACGAAGAGGTCAAAGGTCTACATAACGAGCCCCATAAATTGCTGGTCCCTGTAGTCAGCACTGATTACTGCAGTGCCAGCCGTTATCCTCCGAAATCCTTCAATACAACCTTGTGTGCAGGTGTGTATTCAGATCTTTGGGTGTCTTTAAGTAGTAATAGTTACAGGCCTACTGTTTAACTGAGTCGGTACCTAAGGAAGCAGTGCGGTGCGGGACCCCTCCCGTACCTATAGAAGTGATGAGAAGACGCGAGCGAGAGCTCAGTCACGCATATATTTTACTGGTGCACCAAATTAAGAGCCAAGAATTTATAGAATTGACAAATAATTTAATAAAAAAAATGCATCCGGTGCATGTAATTTCGGAAGTAAATCGAATATGGAATTGAGTTTCGATAATGGAGACTCAATACCGGAATTAGCAATTAACGAATTTTTCTCTATTAATTTTATTACTCGAATAAAATTATGTTTCTAAGAATTTACGTTACATCAGCCTCTTCATCTACTAAGGATTCATTTAATCGCTTGCGAATTATAAATAAAATAATAACCTAGCACATTAACTACAATGAGATGGGCATAAGATTTACCACTTGAAGTGATTTCATTTACCGTTTGATGGCAATACTAATTCTTTGGGCAAATAATGAGTCCGCCCTCTGGTCACGCGAAGTGTCGATCAGTCGTCGAGAAATTAACTTTTTTTTTTTTTTAAACGTTGCCCCACACGAGGATTTTCTCCTGTATCGTGGGTGCGTTTACAAACATTCAAGCTCACATACACGAATAGCCAGACCCGGAACAATTACCTGTAGGCCATACAAATATTAGTTCCGTGCGGGAATCGAACCCACGACACGCAGCGCAGCAGTCAATCGCTTAGCCACTGCTCCAACCGTGCCGTCAAATTTTTTGTTACTAGTAGAAAATTAGAATCCACTTTAAACTTAAGGAGGAATGATTGCAGGTGTAAATGGGCACGTTCACAAAAAATAAAATACATATGTATATCTAGAAATATCATTAATAGTAATATTTCTTAAGATCGGAATATTTGGATTAGACAGACATTTCAATCCCAGATTCCCGGAATTTCGAAAATCCGGAATGCAAGCTCTAGTCATCTACGAGTAGCTCTAGTCTCCCGAACCGCGGACCTTACAAACCGACTCAGTTAAGAGGTAGAAGTAATAGTAACTTTTACTTAACATTGTCTCTTCAACAGGTTCCCGAAATAGTGTGGGTCCGTGCAAATTGAACTCAGGAGCCGGTCTGTATCTACTACACAACCGCAAGTGGACACTTCGGGGCGTCGCCTCCATGTCTCTCCCAAAGTTCGGTCAGGGCGCGAGCGGGACCTGCAATCTCAACGAATACGTCGTGTACACAGATGCCGTGCAGTTTTCGAAGTGGATAAGAAATATTATTGCAGAGGATCTTTAAAAAGTAAAAGAGCGTTGGGGGCTATTTCAAAATTATTTGGTCTTTTCACTAATCCTTACTCACGGTTTCTGAAAGGAAATAATCGGTCTAAAATTGAACAATAACAACAACAACAACAACAAGACAGTTGGTGCCATTGGCTGATGTGTTCAAGCACACACTGGTCACAGCTACTGGCTTTTCTTTTTATTCTAAGAAAAAGCAGAACTTATTCATACAGAAACAATTTACTTAAAAACTTCTTGGCTGTACAGAGGCGCTCTGTAAATTTAACACATTGGGGTAGCTTAATGTGCTGACATTAAGCTACCCCAATGTGTCAAATTTCTTTGATAGGTTTTCAACTTTATTTCGAAAGAATAAGGCTCATGTTCAATTAGGACAGTTTGGGGTAGCTTGAGGTGCTGGCGTCTCTACCTAGGTACAGGTACAGACGCCAACCCCCCTAAGCTTACCAGTGATTACTGAACTACATTTGTAAACGTTCCTACGATACTGACAGCAGTCCTACACTCTCTTTTGGCCTTCGTGGATCTTGGGGGGCCAATCAATGTCACCATTTCTGGAAATTAATCGGCCCGTTGGTTAATCGACCCGGAAACGTTATTTTCAATGTTTAGATTGTGTCATAAACCTACAGAAATCACGACGTCATCCATGGCCTCTATATCTCAGTCATCGGAACCTTATATGGATACAAACTAAGGTCTCTCTTTAGGATTGTCAGTAGAAAAGTCCTCTTAATTTCGAATTTTCAATGTATGTTTTTCGGCTACACTTTGAAGAAAAAAAGAAATATTCTGCTCACTACGAGCCCTTTTGACACGACGAGGAACTGCTTCATCTTTTACAATGCCATGCTGCTCAAATTTATTCACCAAACGAGTTATTGTAACCCGTGATGGTAAGTGATTTATACCAGAAATGACCGCAATTAGGAGATCATTAGGAGAGGGCTATGTCCAGCAGTGGACTAGTATAGCCTGATGATGATGATGATGACACAAAATAGTTTTCATGAAACAACTGTTATATTTGCCGCGAAAACAAAATGGCGGCCAAAAATATTTGTACTTTACCTCGCAAGTTGCCCAGCCTGTAGGTACTACCTTTACTGCTATAAACGCAATAGACAAACTATTGTACACTTCTAACTATTTATAACTATTGTTGTTGTATTGTGTTGTTCATTGTATTATATTGTATACTTAGTTTCATTTTATTAGTTTTTATCACTTATCGTGATTTAGCACGATAAGTGATAAAAACTAGGTGCACTCAGTAGCTCCTACTGACAAGTCCTGACCACGCTTTTACTCGCTAGCGTTTTGCTCTAAGTAATCAAAAGGAGAAAAAAAAACGAAATTTACAAAAAACCGTTTTATTTAAATATGCACTGAAAAACTTATACAACAGTTGAAAACATGAAGGCGATACGCGAATGCGTAAGAAAACTTTGGCAAATAGGTACAATGAAAGTACAAAAATAACTTTTATATCATGATGTTTACGAACCAAATTCGAACGTATACTAGTAGCCTAAAGACATAATTTATAGAGTTAAAATAGTTGTGCAGCATAGACACAGGTAGGGCCCTGCCCCGCAGTCTTGTGAAGCAGTTTATTGGACCTTGTAGAGTCTGGTGCAAGTTACGTCCTTTGCGGTCATCACCTGGAAAAAGAAAGGTCAAAATAACATAAATATGTATTCCAATCTTAAAATGACTTACGAAATTATGGAAAGATGGTTTAGGGTCTATAGGAACCAGTACAAGGTTCCTGTCACACGCCGGTCGAAGGGGGGAAGCGTAGGGGTCCTTACAGTTTAGGGAACTTATTTTTTAAACTATGTATAAACTTCCTCCTTAGAACGTCCCGAGACGAGAACAATCTTACGAAGAGACGTCTCAAATATAATGACACGATAAAAACTTCCATGTGTTTTGATTTTTTATGCATCGAGGCTCCGAGGTCAGTTGTGCGATGCATAAATCAATTGATGCACCACGCCAGACCAATAAAACATGCGCTCAAGGGCCTAAGTAGGTGATAAACACTTTATTAATATGTTTATAGGCTTCTGTCCCATTGTCTACCTTAATAGGAAGAGGATGGATGATCACCGTTGCCTGATGCATCCTAATATCTAAACAAACACACACTTGACATATATAGGAAGCATTTTCCCAACTATGTTGAGGTCGGCTTCCAGTCCTATCAGATACAGCGAAAACCAGTAATTTACATGGGGCGACTGGCTATCAAACCGCTACAACCCAGTTACTGGGTAATAATAACCTAGGTTTATGAGTACTGACGTCTAAACACAGTTACACTTGCATGCCCGTAAATAGTAGGTCTCATTATGTAGTTCTAGGAACCGTAAAACAGAAGTAAAATAGATTTTTGAAAAATCTAAGCCTTTATTTTATGTTGTGAAATTAACAATCTGAGCATAATATATCTAGATTCAATGAACGACACTTTCATTGTCCTCCTACCCTTTTCATCCATACTTCTCTATTTCTTGTCGTCATCTTAAAAGTCACCTCCTTTCTAGCTAAATCATCTTTAAATGATCGACTTTCAATTATCAATGAACGACCCCTTCAATAATAACTAAATAACTTTACCTATAGTAACAAAAGTATTGATAGTTTCAGAGATAAAAAAACAAAATCCATTTATTATATAAATTGATATTGAAAATGAGGCTGCTTTGATTACACCCAATTATTTCATTGCAGTCCATAGTCAAGGTGACTTTGAATAGTAATGGATAAATAATCTAGAACGCATTTTCGATCAGCATTCTGGGGATACTTTGCTGTTTTCTACCAACTGTAAAAGCTAGCGCTTTGGCAAAATATAGCTGAAAGCGAATTGAATTCCCAATGGAAGAATGACGGCACGGTTGCCGCAGTGGCTGAGCGATTGACTGCTACGCTGTATGACGTGGGTTCGATTCCCACACGGAACAAATATTTGTATGGACTACAGGTAGTTGTTCCGGGTCTGGTTGTGTGTGTATTAACAGACATTCACACACTCACATGTGTGAATGTCTGTTAATACAGGAGAAATTCCAAGAATGGGGCATCGTTTTCTTTAAAAAAAAGAATTGGTAAAGTACGTAAGTCTTGTATAACAGTCACCTGGAATTACCAATATCAATTTCTCCACATTACGCAGTTGGTTAAGTTGGTTAAATATGTTAAGCTACTGTCATACTACCATTATAAGAACTTTTGTAATCATATTTATCAAAATTTAGCAAATAAATCTTTTTCTTTGTAAAAACATAACGTGTCGACCAATCAATGTCAATTGAGACTTTTTTCATCGTTTAAAAATGTAATGTTGTTAAGCATCACAATAATTCCTTTCAACTCACGCCAATCTTACTAAATAACGGAATAATAAATTAAAATAACACCAAAACAAACATTACTCACGAGAATCCGTGAAATCAATTCGATAGCAAGCTTGTCCAATTTTACAACAACTGCATAATTTCCTAGTTTATTGCGCAATTAGAAGATAACGATGTACTCCCGGTTTATAGACAATAAAATGATAGTTTTTATTCATTTCTAGAATTTTCTATCTGACGTAACTTTCCTAGTGCTTTTTTCTTCAGGTTTTATGACACGAGTACCTGCGCCCATTTTGTAAGTGGGCCTCCTAAAGTATGTTTAGTTATCTAGAAATAATTTCAAGAAGGTCATTAATAGTTTTATTTCTGTGGATATATTATTCTTTTCCAGCCTCGTGTTCTCCTACCGTATTCTTCCAGGCCTATGTAGGTATTGGAAAATCTTCCAGCATATATTTCATGGGCGGTGCAATAGTTCTTTGTTGAATGTACTTACAGCCTTCATCTCCTCGGGTCCGAACTCTCGGATGTAGCTGATCTCCACGCCATCGGCAGACTTCTGCACCTGCTTGAGAGTGTTACCCTCGAACGTGCACACCGACTTCACCTGCAATTTTAAATTTGACAAGGTTACAATTTGAGACATACACTAAAATTTAGAAACGGATATTGTTAACTAAGTGAGCTTTACTCAGTGTGATTTTCATATAAGTGTCATTTATGAAGAAAACATTGGGAAGAATTAATTCTGCAAGTTCTTATGTAGATCTGCAGGGATGAAAGGCAGGGTTGCTTTCAACCAATTTATCAAATTCATGTTGTCAAGTTCCCATATTTTATGGCCTTCTTTAGTTGCAGATATGAACAATTTTTACTTAACAATGACAAGGAATATAAGTTATGAATCTCACTGGCGCTCAATTAAACTTATAGTATGTTATACTATAAGTTTAAGTTTTAAGTTTAAACTTATAGTATGTTATACTATAAGTTTAAGTTTTAAGTTTAAACTTATAGTATGTTATACTATAAGTTTAATTACGAGTCACGAGAGTAAGTTAATTCCCTTCTATAGCCTAAGAGTGTACTGGGGTAAGATTGAATATGAGTATTCAGCGTTAGAAGATAAATAATGTCACTGTGTCTCACCTTAGCTCCATCAGCCCTCTCCTCATCGAACTCTTCACCAGGCTTGAACTTGCACTCCGTGGTCTTGAAGGTGGATGAAGTGACCAGGTTGAAGGAGTCTCCGTCCTTGCGGAGCTCCACGGTCGGAGTGACGGCGTTGGCGGCTTTACGGGTGATGAGTCCCACGCCTGAAGAAGGAAAGGTGGATTTAGAAAAAGGTTTTTCGTTTCTTGGATCCACTTGAAAGCACAGCTTATGATGCTACAGCAGGGCTGACTGCTTAGTATAGTTCAGACGTCCCTTAAGTATTCTAGTACATACGTTAATATATATGTTTCATTCGTAAAAATACTAGAGACTGTGTCGGGTGTGTGCCTGGAGATCTGTAACACAGGTCTCGATCCAGGATAGACTCGAGCTCTCACAAAGGATAGATTGTAGCAATTTTGACTTTGTTACTATGAACCTATGTTGTATCTTTTTTTATTTACTGGCAAAGATATCCAGGCTAATCTAATATTGTTAAGAAGAGAGACTTGTATATTTGTTTGGACCTAATGGATAAACTTAAACTCTAACCGATTTTAACAGTTCTTTCACCATTAAAAAGCTAATAATATCAGCGTGTGATATAGACTATATTTTATTTTCAAAACTATTAGGTCTTTACCTATGAAATTGCCGTTCTGCAGTACTGGCCATTTCAAATCAAAATATTTTTTGTTTGGCTAAGAATTCTAATTTAAAATTAATTTTATTTTAAAAACATGGTTTTTTTTTTCCAAAAGTAGTCATTTGTTTATTGATTAGTGTTACATTTTCATCGCATTTAAATCTTTTTCGTCATCATGGATACGTTAAAAATTCGAGTAATTATGGAATATGAGTACCGTCGTGGCAGCAACGCGGCACAAGCGGCACGCAACATCAACGACGTTTACGGAGCTAACACTACAAACCAACGCACTACCTGTTATTGGTTTGCTCGCTTCCGTTCTGGAAATTTCGACCTGAAAAATGAACCTCGCGGTCGTCCGAAGACTTTGGTCGACAATGACGAATTAAAGGCGATTGTGGAAGCTGATGATACACAATCTACGGCTGAATTAGCAGCAGCTTTCGACGTTAGCGTCAAAACAATATTGGTCCATTTGCGTCAAATTGGCAAGGTAAAAAAGCTTGACAAATGGGTGCCCCACGAACTCAATGATCGCCAGCGCGAAGTACGCGTCGAGACGTGCCTTGCACTGCTCAACAGACACACAAATGAAGGAATTTTGAACCGCATTGTTACCTGCGATGAAAAATGGATTCTGTTTGATAACCGCAAGCGCTCAGCAAGTTGGTTGGATCCTGGTTCAGCACCTAAACAATGCCCTAAACGAAAACTTACCCCAAGAAAAGTGATGGTCACTGTTTGGTGGTCTAGCGCCGGTGTGATTCAACACAGCTTCTTACCAAACGGGGTGAGCATTACTGCAGATGTGTACTGTGAAGAATTGAACACAACGATGGAGAAGCTGGCACATCTCCAACCAGCATTGGTCAATCGCTCGTCTCCGCTGCTCCTGCACGACAACGCGCGACCTCATACTGCACAGCAGACGGTCTCCAAGTTGCAAGAACTGGGGTTGGAAGCTCTCCGTCATCCGCCCTACTCACCAGACCTTGCGCCTACAGACTACTACTTTTTCCAGAATTTGGATAACTTCTTGGCGGGAAAAAAATTCAATACCCGAGAGGCAGTACAAAATGCCTTTGAAGAATTTGTTGCCTCCCGTCCAGCTGATTTCTTTAAGAAGGGCATCAATAAACTGCCACTGCGTTGGCAAAGATGCATTGATTGCATGGGTGATTACTTCGATTAATACAAATAAAAAATACATGAAAAAAATTCATTTAAATTTTTTCATACAAAACGGCAATTTCATAGGTAAAGACCTATTATTAATTAAAGGGGTGGAATGTTAAAGTTCGAAGGGAAATGTACGAAATCTACGCGGGTGACGTCACGGGCGAAGTGCTAGTTATGTATAAGATGCATTGTGTTTATTATAAATATATTTGTATTTTAAAACTTTAAATACAAAATTATTTAAAATTAACTTGCATAAGTGGTTACTTGAGTATAGTTTTTATAATCTAAAAGAATTTATAAACAAAAAATGTTGATGATTTACTTGATTTGTTCCTTTTTTTTAAAATTTGCATGCTATGTTTTAACCTAGCTAAACATGCTTGTGCCTCAATTTGCATTTAACAACCCTGTATACCATGTTTTACGCAAATAAATATTCTATTCTATTCTATTCTATAAGTGTACTGTGTTTCTGTCCATTTGCATACCCAAAGCTTTCATGAATTCATCAAAATTCTGACTGGCTATAAGCTTGTATCTTTTCCCCTCCCATTGAAACATGGTTAAAGATATGCACATGAACCCATCACCGCAAAGATTTAAAAAAATATTTACTAGGAACAAACTTCAAACAATGATTTTGGAGAGTTTTTTTGACATTTCGAAATGACAAGCACAAGCAGGTTTCTAACAGCAGCGTTTCATAGACAACATTATAATGTAAGTAATACATTCAATAAAGCAATAAAACTACGAGTATTAAGTATGTACATGAAAGAAAAAAATAGAAAGGGAATTACAGGGCATCGTAAATTTCATCCGCATCGCTGTCAACGGGAAAAGTGCACAATGGCTAGCAGTATTGCCCTCTGGTCACGTGAAGAGTCGAACAAAGGCTTCCCGATATCCCGAAAAACTTAATAAGCACACGGAACCCATGGCCCTAGTGTTTCAACCCTAAACGGCTCAACTAAATAACTCCCAATTAGGTTGTTATATTTTCGCCATTTGAAAATTTAGACAACATGCCAATAATATGGCTGGTGACGAAATCAGGAACTAGACTGTACTGGATTTGATTTAATGTTGACATTTGCCTTGGAAAGCCGCACCGCCATCAGGTGCCAAGATATACTGGATAATTTTATCCTATTTACAGGTGAAGATCTATTTGCAACTGTTGTGTATAGAGGTTTTAATAACTGGCCAAAGTCCTGTCTTTGCAACAGCGCATTGAATCACCGCGTCGCGCCGGCTATGACTTGTGACGCCATTGCTAATAATTTTATTAATTGATTTGACATTTGAAGCACATATACGTACAGCCAGCATAGAGAGGCCAGCCCTTCGGGGTTATACAGGCGTGATGATATGTTGTTTTTTAATGTTTAGTTTGGTGTCATACTGTGCCTGAGCCTGTGCTAACTACGTATAAATGTGTTTTTTCTTTTTACTTCTTTTTTCAACACTGGCCGCCTAGACATCTCCATGTGTTTGCTCATGACCTGTGGGTTTTTGACATGCACTGACTATAATCGCCAAGCACAGCTGTCATATTACTATGCACTATCTACTTACGCTAGGTTATTTTAGGAAGTCGGATCAAAGGTCTGATACACAGAACGATACTGTTCGGTACAGCAAGGACCTTATTCTGACTGGAGACCATGATCGATCATGATGACGAGGCAATATATGGTTTTACGAATCTATAAAAAAACTTTTTAAAATAGTGCCTAGGAACAGACTGACAGTGTCAGTTTCGTCTACCTATGGCTAATAATGTTGTATCTTTATGCCTCAGTATAATTTTTAATGAATTTAAATGTAAGTTATGATTAATTTTGAAATACCGTTTCAAGTTTAAGGTAAGTAGGTAGTTACTTATACTAAATCTACATACAAAATAAAACAATGATGAGACTTTGTATTGAGGGCATTTATCCTAGTGCACTTTGAATCAAATAAGTTCACACGATGCAAGGTCACTTATTTAGCAAGTTAAGTAGTCATTTGTATTATAGGTAATGAAAAATATGTACAAAACTTACGTATATAGTATAAGAGTTAAAGGAAAAAAACAATAATTTTCGAAGAGTTTGTAGTTATAGTAAATCTCCCTGTGGGTATTTCAATCGTATTGTTAGGAAAAATAATGTTTATGTCTCCTTGAGTGTGTGTCAAGAGGTTGGTATATTAGGATGTGACGTTAGCAGACTTCAAAGTTTCTAATTAATTCTTATAATAATAAATCCTTCTTCTAATAAACCTTCGTAATGGCTTGGTGGTCAAGCTCAAGCCCTCGCCTTTCATGCAAAAGGTAGGTCAATCGATTGTAAGAAACATAATATGGCTTGAAAGGTGACATGACTTCAGATAGAGATGTTCTGATGGAAGAAGAAGACACGCTGCGTGGACCCCAAATAAATTGGGATAATGACTCTTCTGTGTATGAGAAGAGGCCTTTTCCCAGCAGTGGGACAGTAACAGGAAAGTATTATTATTACTATATATTTTTAATTGCAGGATTTTTTAAACGAATAAGTAATCGCTTGCATTACTGAATACCTAAGTTTGGCGCTAAACGAGTTAAAAACTTAGGTAATTCTGTTTCAGTTAACCTTTTGGTAATGACAGAGACAGAATGGGGTTTTAAATGTGTTAACCGTCAAAGCATTTGTGTCATTTGTGGTACAAGTATGCCTAAGACTACAATAAATAAATAAATGCATAATGCTGGACAATCCACACAGCATCATCTAGCCCCAAGCTAAGCAGAGCTTGTGTTTTGGGTACTAGATGATATACTTAATACAATACATTACATAGATAGATATTTTTTATTATACATAGCAAATACCCAGAACACCCGGAACAAATATTTGTAGATCGTACAAACATTTGTCCCAAGGCGTGAATCGAACCCGCAACCTCCTGTGTCGCAGGCGAAACTTCGCTCGCCGCGCCACATCGGTCGTTGAAACAATAGCATGTACGCTTTACACACCTTATCACTGAATACTGTAACTAATAACAACACGAGCGAAGCGGAGATACCTGGTTTTAGTAAATTGTTCATTATTATCAGCCGATTGGTGGCCTTCAAGCAAAACAATGCTTACAATACACGGTACCGGAGAGTTTCACTGACCACCACCACGCTTGGTAAACATAATCATGAAAGACGACACGGTTGGCGCAGTGGTTGAGCCATCGGCTGCTGCGCCGCGTGTTGTGGGTTCGATCCCCGCACGGAAAAAATATTTGCATGACCTACAGGTAGTTGTTCCGGGTCTGGCTGTTTGTGTATGCGAGTTTAGATGTTTGTAAACGCACCCACGATACAGGAGAAATTCCTAGAGAGGGGCAACGTTTTTTTTTCTTAAAAAAAAAGGAAGTACAGGTAGGTATAGAAACAGCACGCGACTGCTAAGCATGAGGGTTTGATTCTTGGGTCGAGTATTTTGTTATAGGATTATAAGTATTTTTTATTTGCATCTCAGTAGCAGCCCGGAGCCTGGATGTGTTCGGTTGATGGCAATAGGCTCACCCCCTATTACATGGGACTTAAAAACATAACTGGTGAAATATGGGTTTACTGTAAGTAGATCACCTAGGACCAACCCTTTCGTTTTTGCTGAACTTCGGCTTTTTTTTGTTTTATGTTTATTATGTTTTAATTCACAGCAGCGCGCTTGACTGTTAGCTACTCTTTGAGTTGGTTTTCGTTCCAGGAACCGGGCGATAGACTTTTTCAATATCTACGTAATTCAGTATTTATGCGGCTTAAGATCTATCAATTATTAATAGACGGACCTGTATCTACCTTTTTGCATCACAATAAAAACAGACCATACACAGAAATATGTAATTAACGGCTTATCCATATAGAGGCTACATTTCTTTGCACTTAATGAACTTGCATTAGTATGTATGACATGCGATGCGCACGCCGCTGTCGATCGGAAATCGTTAGCCATAGACGGCAGTAAGTACTCTATGGATATAAGTACTGAT
The DNA here is from genome assembly GCA_905147745.2 of Phlogophora meticulosa. NCBI lineage: Eukaryota > Metazoa > Arthropoda > Insecta > Lepidoptera > Noctuidae > Phlogophora > Phlogophora meticulosa. The sequence goes on along the minus strand of LR990537.1, from coordinate 10,971,558 downwards.
CCATTTCAGAATTGCTGAGATGATTTTGATCCTTTCTAATACGAGATAAAGACTTTATTCCTTTGGTGGGAAAATGATTACAGATATTGTCGTGAGATACTCGTATCACATTTTTAAAATTGACGATTTGAAGACACGGTTGGCGCAGTGGTTGAGCCATCGGCTGATGCGCCGCGTGTTGTGGGTTCGATCCTCGCACGGAACAAATATTTGTATGACCTACAGGTGGTTGTTCCGGGTCTGGCTGTTTGTGTATGTGAGTTTAAATGTTTGTAAACGCACCCACGATGCAGGAGAAATTCCTAGTGCGGGGCAACTTTATAACAGTAATAATAAGTAGTCTACACTCAGAATGGATATAAATTCCTGAATGCGTGAATTTCGTACTTTCAGTTCTATTTTTGAAAATTAAACGTAGCAGTTACTCGTAGACAATTTAGCTTGTATAAGTGAAAATAGATTAAATAGTTTTTGGTTTTTTTTCACTACAAACAAAAAAATCTTTCCTCTCTATTAAGTATTACCTACTTAAGATTTAGAAATATAATTACAATGAGTAAGATCAACGAAGATTCCTTCCCAACGAGTATCAAGTCCATCCAAAGGTTGTCTGTAAGAGATCGCTTTTAGCGATAAGGCCGCCCATTGTAACACCGTATGTAGCTCTTATAGTCATTTTTGTATTTTTTTTCTTGGTGTAAAATAAAGAGTATTATATTCTATTATATTCTAACGATTTGAAACATAAACACGAAAGCCCAGTCATAGTTTTACATAGTGTTTTGTAAGTTGAAAACAGTTATAAAAGCAATGAGCTAACGACCTGTAGAGCTGGCAGACCTTATCACATCACCTCATGAGTCACGGAATGAGGGTCAACGTTTTTCTCGCTGATAGCTTAATACAGACATGTACAGTGATGGTTATAATAGGTCATGCAACGTTGAAACACACTCGATTCCCTCATCACGGGAATTTAATTTCCTTTTAAAACTGCTTAACAAAAGTTTTCGTTCCATCAGGATTTTTTTTGTTGCAGCCCGGAATCTGAATTAGTGCCCAATCGGAAATAATAGGCTCGTCCTATATTACATATTACCTGTGCACGCTAAGAATGACCAATTCTATTTATATTCTACCAAGAATAGACCACGTTATTTATTTCCAACTTGACATCTCTTCTACCCGAGCACGGGGCGCCCCGTCGACTGTAGAGAATAGGAAACTTTCTTCTTTTCAGTTTTAACATCGCCATGTTTAGAACGGTAGAAATCTTTCAAAAATCTGTCATGTCGTCTATTCGTCCGTCGACAAAACCCGTTTTTATGGTGATCACGCTACGCGTGCGCGATAGACTCATTCAGTACAGTTACGTTTGTAAATGTTTTAAGCACTAACACCAGAATAACCATGCTTATCGAGCAGAACTCGACAAACAAATCATTTCAATAACAACCACCAATGAAGTGTTGAACCTTTTATGGCCACTTCAGTGCCTATTTACGTTGGTCGTTTTCAGCTACCTACGAGTCGACAGCATCTAGATTTAGCCTTTGGACTAACAGAAGTTGGTGGTCGTAACCATTTTCTTACAGTTTCATTGAACAGAGAATCCTTTTTATCTGCATAGCCCAAATTTTGACAAGAAGAAAATCATCTTCCTCCTGCCCTTATCCCAATTTATTTGGGGGTTTTTGGCGCAGCATGTCTTTTTCGGAGATCCATATATTTTTCGGAGATATATAGGACAAAATTCACTGGATTATTAACCGTCAACTCATAGTTTTCTTCTAACTCAACGGTGTCTGTTGCAGAGAAGGATGTTTTAACACTATCAGCTGATAGACCATTGTTGGAAACTTATAAACTTCCTGCTTGCAAAGACAACATTGACATGATACTGCATTAGGCTTGGAGAACTAGTAAAGAGCTCTTGTACACCAACATTCTAGAATACCTAGATAACTCAAATCAAATCAAATCAAATCAAATTATTTCAAACTAAACAACACGTCCGTGTTTCCCGAAAGACACGTGTAAATACCTATAGTTCACCAAAAGGAGCCTATTGTCATCTACCGTGCACAGATTAGGAGCGAGAAATTAAAATGGACAAACCCAGCAACCACTTTGCAAGATCCGAGAATCGGTCACCTCATGGCAGTGGCGATTGATACCACTAGATTAACGATGCAGGATTGTAGGGGATGGGCAGAGAGCATTTGAATCTACAGGTATTTTAAGATGGTCTGGGAGACGTTGCGCTCACGAGCATTTATTGAAATTCACATTAGTTTATTGTTGGCCAAATATTAATAAAACTATTGTACCTACTTCTAACTTCAATACCCGTTTTCAGGAAGACTAGGTGACCTAAATAAATGCCTGCCACTATCGACGATGCGCGCGCAGAGTGGATGAGCAGAGCGTTAAAATCCAACCGCGCGCTCTTATTTAGGTGTCGCCTAATGTTATTGTAAACAGACATGTACTTCACAGATGATGATTCATTCCTAAAGACTTCCAGACTTGTGCTAATGGCACCCAGTTAGTACGTTATGTAGGTAGTCTGCGACTTAACACTAAACCCCATTGTCTGCGCTCTCCGGATAACATATTATACTGATAAGAATGATGCAATTTAAATTCACATGATCTCGCCTACTTACGAGGTCACCCTGTCAGTACCTAAGTATTAAATGTTCTATCTGCATTGCAACTTTTTATCTCGCGTCTGCGGTGTTAGCATGCCTGTTATGATAAATTTGGGGTTAAAACACTAGGGCCATGGGGTCCGTTTGCCCAATTAGTTTCTCGGTACATCGCGAAGCGATTGGTCGATTCTTAACGTGACCACCTTTTTATTGGCCCAAGAATCAGCATCGCCATTCAACGTGGCAATGCTGCCAGCCTTTTGGGCACTTTTCCCGCTGACAGTGATGTGGATGAATTTTTCTATGCCCTGGGATTCTTTTTTTGTTCATGTATTCATGGTTTTATTGCTTTATTGAATTAATTCTGCTAAATTTAACGTTTGGACGACATTTTAGCAGTACAAGCAACTTTGTTGGCAAAATTGACAGGAGCTCTTTTGATAGTTCTATGTCGAAAGAACCGGTTGGATAAAACTGTAATCCCGTCAAGGATTAATACTAGTTCGTTAAATGAGTTTTCGCAGCAAAATTCACGAATTTTCAATGATTTTGTGTCGTTTTTCGAACCTTTCTCGTTTCTCATTCTTTTTATTGCTGAAAACCGCATCAAAATCCGTAAATAGATTTTAAGTTTATCGCGTACAGACGCGGCGGGGGAATTTGTTTTATAAGTAGTAATAATATAGTTATTATTAAGATTTCTGTGGTAGGTACCTATAGTGTCACTATTAGTGTAAATTATTAAGAAACAGGAGAGTGCTTGTACAACGTGTACCAAAAATGGTAGCTTCGCCCCTGTGTCCGTATCATATTTTTCTGTATGGGGACGACATCCAGTCTAACCGGATTCATCTGAATAGTTACCAGTATTTTATATGGAGCGACTGCCTATCTGACCTTCACAGCAACCCAGTTAGTCCCTGATATCCTTTGGTAATACTGGTTGTCAAACTTTTGAGCTTCTGAATACCCATTACGACTCTCAAAGATCGGCTTTTCGTGCGTTTTGGTTTTACAAGATTTCTAGAGCATTCATAATTTAACCACCCCTTTGACTCCCGTTTTACAGGTACAGAGGCCAGCACATCATGCTACCCCAATATTTCTAATATCTACCTATCAACACATATTTGTTCTAACTGTAACTAACAACATCGCATTAATTTAATTAACAAGCAGATAATTAACTTACCTACCTATTTAACACCATAGATAAGTACATTGTTTTAACGTTTCCAAGATGGCGTTATTCTATATTCAAATGTGAAGTCGTTAAGGGAACAGAAGTCGTGCTAAAGTACCGATATGAACCTATTCAATATTAGGTAGGTACTAAGGTACTTATACCAACGTATAAGGCAAGTCCCGGTGGACTAACGCATCGGCTCTGTCCAGGAATGCACGCGCAAGAATGCGGTTCTTCAAGTGCAGTTAGAAACTTAGTCTAGTCTAGCCACCCACGTAGATTATGACTAACTTCCCACCAATTCTGGCTCCAATTACGAATTCCGAAGATTCGTGTTACAATTTCAGACTAATGAGCATCCGCCATGTACCAAATAGGGAGCTTCAGTGTGACGCCAAAACAAACGCATGTATTTCCATAGATAAATATCAGATTTCTGTATAACAAAACATAATAACATAGTGAGAATCATTCACTGTAAAAATCAGTCGCAAGTTCCCCTGGACCGCATCTCATCTCATGCCTTCTAACCAATTACAACAACACGCACAGATGAATCGATAAACAATTCTGTGCTCCCATTGGATGAATAGTGGGCGCGGCGCGACGCCATTGGTCGGTGTCGCGTGGTATGACGTCAAGGCCGACGACCTTTAAATTGGCGCAATTTTTCAATTTAGAATATATACGCGGAGGAAAGTTTTGTCAATCAAATATTCATTTGTTTGAATTACGAATGGCACTTATCGATCATAGATACAATACGAATATCAAGTAGATACTTGAACTAGAATTAATGAATCATATGATTCCTTTGCCCTTGAATACCTTCTTTATTTTTTTATAGGTTTATAATAAATTATCTGTCATAATAAAATGCCATAAAAATTGCAAGGTCTACAAAATAGTTACAGTCCTCTTATAAATGGATTAGGAAGTTTTAGTTTTATCATATCAATAGTTAATATTTGGTTAAATTATCTCTTTAACAAGTCGGGCCCTTTGAATTATTATTTTTTATCGCTGGCCGATAGTTCTGAAAAAAGTTTCCATTATGATGTTTCATGTTCCATAGACAAGTAAGGCAGGTAAATAAAAGAGGTGTGACAAAAAACTTGATAAGATAAAATACCCAGTATCATTTTGATAACTTAGTTAGGTACATTCCTACTTAGAAATACTAGGTACTTACGGATCATGTTCGGGTACTTTAGGTACTTAAAAGGAGCAAAAAAAATGTTGGTACGTTTATCAAATATTTTTGGGACACACGAGGGGGCAGGGCATTGGGATAGTAACAGTATTATTATTTTTACTATAGATACTGCAAGCAAACATCGGGTACCTACTTATAGAAGTAAACTGTACAGTAACTTGACCGCACGTGAGTGGTAACAAAACTAGTTATACTGGCCTCGCATTGAATTGAAACTCAGTACTGTGCCGAGAGAGTTGCACAGGTTTAATAAAAGTGTTACCAGTGATACCAGTGATACCGCCGACGTGCGGCCTTCTGCCTACAGTAGGCCGCACGTACTTAGGTATTTTATGTATTATAGACCAATAGAAGATACTGAAAAATAACGGACAAATGAATAGTCCAGAGTAGGCAACTAATATAATCTTGTCTTTCATGTCTGACACCTCTGATCTCCAATAAATATTTGATTAACGCCGTGAGCCGCTTATCGAAAGACATGACAAATTGATGTTGATGCAACTTAGCTGAGTCAAAGTTACATGTTTCATAGCAAAAATATCTGTTTGGCAACATCAAGAAAATGTCCACAAATCTGATTATATTTGTATCAAGAATTTAACATTTTTAACTTGGGCATTTTGGAATAGTAGGTATGAAAAATATAAAAAATAAAAGTGGCTTCTATTTTTATACCTGCGAACATTGCAAGGTAATAAAAAGCTTGTTAAAGCAGCGGTCTTATTCACCAGTGTCACAGAGTACACAAACACTCACTAGTTACCAGTGTAACAACGCGAAAATAGGTCTTCCGTTCAGTCGTTCATCATTCGCGTTTAAAAATAAAAGCGGCGCTAAGATTGAATGCCAGTGAGATAAATAAAGAGGTTCAATGTCCATTTACCTACCGTATCAGTATTGCAGCAGCACTTGATACAAAACGAGCGATGCACTCTTTATAAGTACCTATATTGACGCACTTATCATACGTTTACTTGGGTAAGGAGGTTATTTAAGAGTAGAATAAATTGTAAAATCATGTTTGCTGAAATTGAAAAGATTACTGCGTTTGCTTCAAATTGTTGTAATTTTAAGTTCAATTTCTCAATCCTCGATGCATATAGTTGGTAGGGAATATATTTTATATGTCATACGTATGTCTTACACATTTTTAGAATAGACTAGACTTGTAATGGGTTGCGTGAATAATAATAATTACTAATGATCCAAGCACTGAAAGCGGGTGTCAAGCACATGTGTGGGGCAAATAAAAAGATTGTGATAATCTATTACAATAATATATTTAATGAGGCTTTAAATTAGTTTAATGATGCCAAGATTAGGTGGGGGTTTATATCTATTATTTGGAACATATCTAAATAAAGCACTTAAAGTACACAATCATTAAAACCTGTGTAGCAACTAATTGATAAGAGTTTTATTGCAGTACCAAAGTCTAGAACTTATATCGAACTAAATTAAAGTATTAAATTGCAAGTATTTTATGGCTAATTTTATTTCCCAATACCGAGGTTGTGAAATTAGGCATAACACAATTAAGTGCCCTGTAATCTATAAATTTAAAAAATGTTTTGGATATTGTTATAAATACCGTGGACTTTGCCACTTTGTCGTAAGCGTCGTATTTGCATACAATACGGTACAAAGAAAATAGAGTTTTACATTGATTGTAATTATTTTACCCTTTTTAGGGTTCCGCAATATAGGTAAGTACATATTATAGTTTGGCCTATTTTGTCTCATCCATCCCAAAGCGTCGATAAGTCGTACAAAATGATTGAAGTCAATCAAATCAAAGTTAAAGGAATACTATCACAGCTGATTAAGCTTCACGAGTTTACGAGTTATGGTCGACTAACGAAGTAAAAACAAAAATTCCATACAAATTCTATTGAATTTCTTTTCTTAATTTGTTTCTCTAAAATTACTTTGAGTCAATAGTTATGAGATACGTTTCTAAAGTTATAACTGCAGTAATAACTTGGTTATTTCATTGTTTCTTCGAGAAATGGTGTTCTTGGTTAAACGAATGGTGTTCTTAATACTTATGTAGCCTAACCCTTCGTGGATTATTTACAGGCGTGATCTTGTTAGGTTATAAAACCTAATGCATATTTTTACTGTGTTCACCAAACAGCATTAAAATTATTAATGAATGATTAAAAACTTATTGATAAGCCCAAATGAAAAATGCATAACCCTCAAAACATGTTTTTCCTGTTATTGTTAACGGTCTAGTGACAATCTAAAAATAATATTAAAATTATTTTTAATCAAGTGATTTGATTTTATACATTTTTTATTAAAATATTTGGTACATTTTAAACTAAACTGGAATTAAGTAAACTGAATTTACATAACTATCTTTATTTATAGTGAGTACGAAGCAAACTAAAGCGTTAAGGTAATAAATCTTCGTAACCTAAACGCATTGCAATGTCAAGTTCAAATGACAGATTGGATTGTAAAATGGTTGCGTAGGCATACGCCGACTGTATCCGCTGCTCTGACTAAGGCAAAGGAAACGTCTGCCTGTCCAGCCTATTGCCATCAATTGATCTTTGAATCGGCTAAGATGATAATCTGTGTCTATCCTGACTCATACGATCACATGTCTGAGAGGATATACGTATTCTAAAGACCAATTTACTGCAGTCAATTCATGTATAGAACTGTCATTGTGATTCAATGAATGAATATTCCTGGGATGTTTGTAAAGAGAACTCTCAAAGGACACCCAGTGCTTGGCTATTAAAATTTGTCCCTCTAGCAAAGCCAGTTTATATCCAAAGAGATCTCCTATTTTTCCATTCAAACAAGCCTGGCACTGACAAGTGACAGTTATTAATAAACATGGCTTATTCATGAATAAATAGATGTCACAAACAATACAATGTAGAGACCGCCCCATTGCCAAACGCACTATCTTCCGAGATCTATTTACAGACAAGGGTGAGTGACTTATTTATCAAACCTGTTCTTATTATGTAACTGACTAGAAATATTATTTGTCACTACAAAAATACATATTGTATTTCTATTTGAGGAAGACAAAGATATAAAAATAGGGGAAGACCAAAAAACGATGGATGAATTGCGCGAAAGGTGATATGGTTAGAAATAATAAATAAATAATGCTGGACAATCCACACAGCATCATCTAGCCCCAAGCTAAGCAGAGCTTGTGTTATGGGTACTAGATGACTGATATACTTAATACAATACATTACATAGATAGATATTTTTATTATACATAGGAAATACCCAGAACACCCATACACAACATCCATATGGTTAGAAATAAGGTATGTGTTGTGATGATGGCAAATATAGTAGTATGTAAGAAGAACACATGCTGTCCACTAAAAATAAATTGGGATTAGAGCTGAAGTATGATGGTGACAACAGAACAAGTCTCTGATGTAGTCCGTCATTGCGTAGCCTACGCCATCTACGCCACGCAAATCAATAAACTCCTTTCTAGAAGCTTCCACAACAAAAGAATCATACGACGTGACCTGTGACCGTGGGGACCAATAAACGCATGCAAATCAAACATGCACACAAATAGAAAACGGAACTCGCGATCAGTATTGTTATAGAAAATGGCCGGCTCTCAACAAGCCGTCTCGTATCTTATTGACGGCAATTGAAGCTGATTGTCGTCCATTTTACGACAATTGGCCGACAGTCGGCTGCGTCCAATGGCAGCTTAATCGCTAAACTATGTCGGGATATTCTCATGCGATCTTCTGAATTAATTGAAAGGATATTTCATTGTGGTAGGTCTTTGAAGGATATAAATCGCCCGTATTGTTGGCTTCCCGCATGCTCTGTAATCGAGTTGATTGTGTAATCAAAGCCTGAGATTTTCACATAAATGGGGCGAGTCGTTTATTTTTAAGGCCCGCGACACTTTTAAATTACTTAAGAGGCTTTGGACGAATATTCAAAAAATGTTTAATCTTTTTCGTGGATAGATGCGGTAAATAAATCATTGTGAAATGTGAAGGATAGTAAGAAGGGATTTTATTGAGATAGGAAAATATATAGATGAAAGAGGCAGATATTCCTTGACTTAAAAATGAACAATAAAATATTGCGAAAACCAACAGAATCAACGCAAGTTTCATGTTCTATTCGAACGCCGGCGTGCACTGACATAATTATCGTGTAACGTAATCTTGACCACAAGGATATACATGCCTACCTTATATTGATTTGCACGTAATATCAATTGACAGTCTATGTACTTATGTTTGTTGCCATGCACACACATACAGCCAAATATGTCATTTTTACAGAGGTCGTTCAAAAACAGAGATGACACATCAACTGCAGATTCAGTGTGTAATATATCTTATCTTTTTATATATATGAAATTATAGAGATAAGTACGAAATAATAATAATATGCAGTCGTATAAATAAAACCGAAATTGCTGCCAATTCGGGAAATCAGCATAGTGATTTACGGTTCGTCAAAGGTTTCTTAGAATTTTTAGATACACTACTGATAAAACTGTATAAGTCGTCTTTATTTTTTGTTGAATTCTTTTTATTTCTTTATTTAGTAAAGCAAAAAGCTATTAACTTCAAAGAGAAACTAAAATGATAACACGGAACATTTTCAACTTGTAAATGAAGATCCTTCACCCTTCATTTACTTAATTTTAAATTTAACTATGCTAGGGGTCACCCTGTATAGTTTAAGTTGCCACTTACAAAATGTCGGATTAGACTCATTCAAATAATTTATAAGAAAACTTTATTTTAATTAGAAATCATATTGTAATAGTTATCAGGGATTTAAGCAACAGCTTTCAATGATGTTTTTCTTTTCCGATAAGCGTAATTCTATTTTAGTTTCGTTGTAAGCAAATGTGATATCATTTTTTTATTGGAAAAAAATACTTGAACACTGTGTTAAATTCTCTTTTCTGAGCATCCGAACTACATACCTATGTGTTTGTTTCGAGATTCTGATAGTGTTCATAAAATACCTACATTACAAATATAAGATAAGTAGTTTTTTAGATGAGTAGCGATTATTCAATATAAATAAGATTTATCGCAGCAACTGTAGGATTATTACCTTTCGTGTTCGCTGTGATGTTATGTTATGCTAGGTGTGTAAAACTGTAAATATATAGGCTATGTTACGAATTCAGAGTATTAAACTATTGTTAGGCTGTCTGAGTATTATTTTTAAAAGTGTTTACGAGAATTTTAACAATTAGTTAAATAAAAGCTTGTAAAAAGCTTAGGCACTTATTGTATCGATTTTAGGGTCACAATGCATAAGAAATTTGAAAAGAATACGTTTCACTATTCCATTACGCCTATACATATACCACTCGGCTCCATTACGCCCTCACTTACCGCAATCGCGATGACAATCTTTGCCCACTTGTATTAAAATATACTATTTCGCTGGTAGAAGAGCGTAACGACCCGTCAAAAATAAGAGCAAACTAAGTTCGAAATTCAAAAAGTAATAAAGGATAGGCATGACATGGTGTCATTAATGTAATTATGTTTGGCAAAATCTTTTACAGATCGTCGACCTTTGTATTACGTATGATTCATAGGTAAACTGCACGAAGTATTTGTCACAAAATCAATTTTGTCGTAGTGTAAATAGTACTGGCAAGTTTCCGAGTCGACTCGCGAGTCAAAGTCCGCGCTAAGTCCAAGGTCTGAAGGAATTTAACTCTGTATTGTCTGGTTTTTTTACGTTTTTTTTTAATTCTCTGTAATCTTCACATCGCATGAGTGGTATGATGTTCTTTTTTCAGTTTGACTTGAGAATTTTGAAATAAGAACGTGGCGAATTGCGATACGATGTTAGGGAATTCGAATTTTAAATGTTTCTTTTTCTTTAAATGTGTTAGATATTCGAATAATAAAATGTTTTTCTTTTGGGGTCTTATTTTTATAATGAAACGAAACAAAAACAGACCGGTGGTGACGTTTCCTGTCATTTTTGCTAATGTCATTCTTATCTTATTTAAAGTTTATAGGTCAGTCGCTTTATCCATTATCCACGCTAATTTTCTTCAGACATTGCTACTTCAATTACTTGAATCTGACAAAAAAAGAGACAAGTGAAAAACGTGTCTCGTTTTTTTCCTACATTATCCAATAGAGGAAGTGAATAATTTACGGGGCACCTAATATGCAACCAAGCTGAAAGATTTTTTTATTTATAAACGTAACTGGTTAAGATTGGAAAATACCGTGGAAATTGCATATACATACGTACATAGTACATAATTTAACACGCGAACTTAATATTGAGTAGTTAAAGACATGACAATGAAAACTGGGAACGTTATTTAATTAGTCAAAGCGGTTAAAAGTTCAAAAGCAGGCATCAAGAAGTCTTTTATGTAAAATAAACTAATTAATAGTTAAGGATCGTAAGTGGCGTGCTAAAGTTTCTGTCTACTTATGTATGTATACATTTAAGTAAGAATATAATAGCACTATTCATGTGTATTAATACGAAGGGGTATGCCAGTTATCTATATTCTAAGTTCCTGAGAAATATCTAATAGAAAAACCAAAAAACTTTGACAAAACCCAAATCACTAAAGAAAGAAATAAAAAGTCACGTCTTCAAATTCTTCACGATTGAAATCAACCGACTATCAGAACTAATATCGAAGCAGACTCATGATGAAAGAATGTATCAATTTAACCCATTACCAATGAACAGATCCATTCAACAACTTATCAATTAAATCGCCATCACAAGGGGGCCTCTTGTGTCCCCAGCGAGCCCCCGATAGTAACGAATAATCGGTACACTCATTGCAGGTAGTCAATGTGGTCATATCAGTACGGGTAAAAGTGAATAACTCCATTTTTCTTTATCAGTCCGTAAAATTTTATGAGCAATTTAGATTATCTCTGGTTTCGAGAAATATATGTCGGTATATTTAAAAAAAATGTGTTACAAGATGCCTTTTGTTAAAAGTCGGTTTTCTTGGAAGGAGTTTATTTTACTTTCTTGAGCCGAGTCATATCATTTTCCGCTAACTTTAATCAAGTTAAGTAGTAAAACGAAAAATGATATCCTTTTTTATTTTCAATTTTCCTTGTAAGTAACTTTTACCTTGTCGCTAAATTCACGAGAAATGGTCTCAACAGTCGACGAATTTAAACTTTAATATCTACACGTTCAACGCCAAATGACCGACAAACAATACATTTTCTATTGAGTCTCATTGTTTGCCAGTTAAGGTGTTGCCAGAAAAAACTGTTTGTATTTTTGTTTGTAATGAATAAAAACCAAAACTACTTAACCGTTTCTTAAAATGCTGTCACCAATAAAAAACTACATTATCAGCAAGTAACAGACTATATTTTATTTTCAAAACTATTATTTAAAGATGGTGGAGGACATGTTAAAGTTCGAAGGGGAAAGTACGAATTCCAAGCAGACGAAGTAGGTACTTTAAATAAATGAATGGGCATCTTTAAACAAGAAAGGCTTGTTAAAATAAACCGGAGGCTGCACGTCTAAACCTTATAAATGAATAAAAGCAGAGCACTGAGCACGTACCTATTACATTAAATATTTTTCTGTTATAAAAACTCACTCGTGGGTAGTTGAGAATGAACAATATAAATAGAAATGAATGCATGTAGGCTGCATGGGGCGTCTAATCAAGCCGGTTTATGTTACTTCTGCAATGCGGTAATACTTATGTTTTATGTGCATTAGTTTATTGCAAAGTGCCTACCTACAAGTTTTTTTTTTCAGTTCATAAGTAAGGTGATATCATTATGGGTTGAAAGGAGGCGACTATTGAGATTATGGCAATAGAGAGAGAGATGCATTACGAAGCCATGGTGCGCCAACCTCAAATAAAATGGCACGAGGATGATGAACTTAGTAAGTACCCGATAGTACTTAATTCTTTTTACTGAACTTGCGCTGGTAACGAAATCTAATTTTCAATAAATGTGGGTACCTACATACTTACCCTTTTTGCAACAAAAACAGCCTACATACTAATAACTACTGGTACTACTGGTAATGCTAGTTATCAGCTTGTAAGATCAGTGTGCATTTTTATCAAAAAGTTTCATACAGTAGGCGGTTTCCATTGAACATTCAATGACCCGCGGCCGCAACAGATTATTATTTTTGCAAAAAACCGAGTTTTATGCGATAAGCAGGATTATTCGGTAATCTCACTTTCCTATCTACAGTCATATTGCAATGGATTAACTGCCAGGCATATCTATCCACTTATTATTAAAGATCAAGGTGCGGTAACAGAAAAATTGTAGCTAGGAAGAACTGAAATTACAATTCGACCGCTATTTCCCAAACCATTTGAGAACAAGTACTTGAAAGACACGAAAAGAAGCAACAGTTTGTTTCTGTCGATACCTATCATTACAAGTACCTATACATCCATGAAATAAATATTTGATGGGCCTTAGTTACCTGTATTATTAACTTATGTATTATTAACGTACTGGAAAGCAAAGGCTCAGTGAAACGTGGTAGGGGCACGCTGCTCACGAACCTAGAACGAACGCTAGACCCACTAGCTAGGTCAATCGATTGCAGATGACCCAATTGTTCTCATACAGGACACAAAAGGCTGTACACGTACGTACAATACACAATAAAATATAAAACCTATTACATTTTATGCGCCTGAAATGCCATTGTTTGTCCAAGGTTTCAGGCAAAACTAATTTGAATGGCCTATACATATAATATAATGCCTATAACATTTCTATGTCAGGAGATAGCTAACTAAGTATATTTTACACGAAGTTATAACGAACCAATTTAATCACTCGTGATTTTTCGAAGCAATTATTGATCCCGTCTCGCGAATATATGGTAATAAATGAAGGAAATTTTATTTTATAATTTGTTCCTTTCATATTTAAAGCCTAGGAAATACCTATGAAACTACCTGCTTTCTTAAAAAAAAAATTAAGACAAATCACGAAAAAAATTCGATTTATGTCTTAGCCCATTTTCACTGTTGGGTTTAGCAGTAAAGATACCATGCGTATTTAAAAAAAACAGTTAAATATCGTATAACAAAGATGGAAATATCATAAAATGGTGCTAAGTGGGTAGATGAAATTTTACAGAATTACATTTGGATTCACGAGCCAAATAATTTCCTATCAAAAAGAAAATGAAGAGAACCTAAAATGGCCACAAGAGAGCATCTTAACAACAGCGAAAATAGAAAAACATTCAAGTAAAATAAGTGCAAAAAGGTGTCTCTGCCCGACCCGGCGCGCGGCGGCTGCGGCGGCGGCGGCGTGGATAGCCGAGCGAACCGGCCGGCATCCAACATTGATTTTTGCGAAGAAGTATTACGATGATATTACAGTACAAATAAACTCACCAATAGCCTTCATGAACTCGTCGAAGTTCTCCGAAGAGACCATCTTGTACTTCTTGCCGACGAACTCCATTTTTTAATTATAAAAAATGTTCTTCAGTGAATTTAAAAGTATGTGAGTCCGTACTACCGGTCGGAACTGGAATGAATAAACGCGGCAAACGGTACAACAGCTCGCCTCTGCGCATGCGTCAAGGAACGAATGAGCGAGATGAACGGAACGAATGAAGTTATTGAACTGAATTGACCTTGACACCGCCCGGTGCGGCGCGGTGGCGCGATTTTATAGTCTGTACCGGGAGACTTGGGACTTGGAGAGATGAGGGCGGGGCTGCTATACTTGTACGTAGTATTAAGTGAGATATTGCGAGAGCTACGATTTTGTTTGCTCAGTAAATTGGATGGTACCTTTTATATGAGATTATTATGCGTCGCCTGTGGCTTAATCTGGGAATATTCGCAAAGGCTAATACGTTATTTAGGTCATGTTTGCGAATTATTAATAAGAAACGTATGATCGACACCAGTTTTATTCGCAAACCTCTTCAGAATTTGCCAACCCCTCGCCATGTTTGCAAAAATACTACTGATTTTTTCTCTTTCCTTCGTCAAGGAATTTATAATGTCGTCTCTTTTCAACATTTCTTTTCAAAAGCCCCTATAATTTTAGTGGCCGGATGAAGCTATTTTGTGTACAAGGATTCTGATTGTTCAGTACTTTTAATACTCTTTTTGTAAAAGTAAATTGAGCATAATGTGATTTATAAAGAAAACCAGCACAATGCGTGTCGAACCACGCATATTGAAGGGTTCCGTAGTCGAAATCAATGTTTACACACAACATTGAATTTATTGACAGAAGAAATGAGTTTCTTTAAAAAGAAAGAAAGAAGTAAGAAAAAAACAAAGTTATTAACTGCGGTTGTAACTAAAAATATTCGTTATTCCGAGAACTCTTATTTATTTATTTATTTAATTAGGTTTACCAACAATTGTTTACACTGAAAACAGTTAAATAACACATACTTAAAATTAAATTCCAGCGCAACAATTACTTATAGGTAAACACCACATGCACATTAAAAACATACAGAAAAATAAGCTAATTAACTTACTCTTGACTTACTTAAATAAAAAAAATACTTACGTACTTCTGAGTGAAGTATTTTTTAAATTTTAAGTTAAGAATAACTAAATCTTTTTAATTATGGTATCCAACAATACTACACGCCTATGAGCACTGTTCTTTACTATTCCTCAGCCTCACGGTTTTTTAAATTAACCAATAGTTGCTAAGTAAAGGCTGCGTAACATCTCACATGACACACGGAAAGAGAGACAGTGTTAAATTTTATCGGTTTTTTTTTTACCATTAGGCAACGGAACTCTAGAAATGGGCTTTCAATAGTTCTCACAAGCCATTACGGGAAAGCTTTTAGACAGTA
Organism: Phlogophora meticulosa; assembly: GCA_905147745.2. Classification (NCBI taxonomy): domain Eukaryota; kingdom Metazoa; phylum Arthropoda; class Insecta; order Lepidoptera; family Noctuidae; genus Phlogophora; species Phlogophora meticulosa. The sequence goes on along the minus strand of LR990537.1, from coordinate 10,955,663 downwards.
CTGCATTATATATACTTAGTTACATACTTTCAAATTGGTAAATGAATCTACTATCAATTTTGGGACCCCAGGTTAGAATCTCAGCATGGCATTGCAATTATTACTATACAAATAAATTCAGCTCTATATTCAACCAAAATAAATGACATAGTATTTTGTAATATAATGAGTGGAGCTGAAAAAATAAAAGGTATTGATAAAAATAGACCGCTTAACTCAGTATCAACAAGATTAGCTTGCGAAGCGCCTGATACTTAAACTAAAGCAATTTGGCACCAGAGAGACTTATGTTGCAGAGTCCGTTGCCTCTTCGGGAAGACTTCGGGCTTTGACTATACTTTTAAATCATTGCTTTCGGGTTTCTGATTGCCCGTAACGACTGTCAAAGATCTTCAAATGGCAGACAGGTAAATGATGTCAAGCTGCTTAACGTGCTTTCCGAGACATGATATGTAATTGTGCACACAAAAAGTAAATAATTACCATTATTCTAAAAAATAGAAGTGGGCTAACTAGGCGTCATGAAAGGAATCATATTTTTATTTCCATTTAGGTTCTATAGTTGTTGATAAAAAACATGCTGAGACTGCTGAGAGTGAGGTCTTGTGTTCGATTCCCAGGTTAGGCAGTGTCATTGATATTTTCCAACAGTAAAAAAGGAGTCTAGATTTGTGCCCGGTTGATGGCCATAGGTTCGTCCCCTAATACATGAGACGTAAACATAACTGGTGAAATTGTGGGTGTTAATTTAGGTGCCCTTCCGCCCAAACTTCCGGAGAATACAGGCATGACGTTTGTGTGTATATTCAAAGTACCATTCCGTCCTCCTTATTTCCGAAGTTTGCAAATCGAGAAATCCTAAATAAATCTAGTTGAGGAACGTGCGCCTAGGTGTCTTGAAATCATTCTGCCAATATAACAATTTATTGAAGAGCTGGTGTAAAGCCGTTTATAAAACATAGTTTACACGAGTATTGCGTATAAATAACTTAGGTTGCTAACACTATGTCTACAGGCGGTATTATTTTGCGAAATTGTACGGCTCGAACCATGGCAAAAAAAGTTACCCTGTATCTATTATCGCCTTTAGTTGATCACAGTCACACGCTAGCTATTCTGTTAAAATCTCCGCTTGGAAACATAGGTGAAGTGAAAGCTTAACGACTGTCATCCCATCCTAATGTTATGAATTGACAGTCCACTTCACCTAACTTTGCGCGGGAAAATTTTAACAGAATACAAATTTGAAAGAAAATCAAAATGGCGGTCCCCAATAAATTGCACTTTGTTAGGAAAGACGGTTAATTAAATGTATGTTCCCACGTAAGCCTGACAAAGGCCTGGATTACTGTTTGTGGAACAAACAAATCCCTTAGAGACAAAAAGGTTTATTTAGAATTGTTACCTACCTACCGTACATGGATAGGATCAACTTTATTCTAGACGGGGAGCAGATACGGCTCTAATTTAATTTGGTTAAATATACTGTAAGTTACATGTACAGTTACATGCAGCTGAGATGAGAACGCTGAGGGGGATGTGTGGTGTTACGCGAATGGATTAGAATAAATGTAAAAAAATGAGTATGTAAGAGGAAGTCTGAAAGTGGCGCCTGTGACCGAGAAGTTGTGTGGAAATCGGTTGTCAAGGTATGGGCATGTAATGCAAAGGAATGAGGAGCACGTTGTGAGGAAAGTTTTGAGACTGAATGTAAAGGGTTACAAGAGGAGAGGGAGACCAAAGAAAAGGTGGATGATATGGTTAGAAAAGAGGTGACTATTGAGATGACGGCAAGTTGAGATGTATGGAAGAAGAAAACATGCTGCGCCAACCCCAAATAAATTGGGATAAGGGCAGGAGGATGATGATGATGATGATACTGTAAGTACCGGTGCTTCAAATCAGCAGCGTAGGTTGTTCTTTTTTGTTTTTTTTTTAAGAATCTTAATTCACGATCATAGTTTGCTTACGGTTGAATGAAAACGACTTGTAAAAGGTAGTTATAAGGCAGATGTAAACGGAAACGCTGGGAGTGGACGCCCTAGAAGGATATACACTGACCTTATTGGTGATGTTCTTCAAAAAGGTCAGGTGCGTAATACTCGAAACCGGCGTGCGTGACCAGATGCATGAACGTAAACGAAGCAAAAGGAGAATGTAAGGATCGTAGCATGTGGCGTTCTGTAGTTCCTGTCTAGCCCCATGGGAAAAGGCGTGAGTTTATGTATGTAAGATTTAATCAAATCAAATCAAATTTAATACTTGTCTACTCTCTTTCATCTTTTTATATGGTATTTAAGAACCGATATTAAAATCAGGTAATTAATCATCATCTGCCTAGCCTTTTCCCAACTATGTTGCGGTCGGCCTCCAGTCTAACCGGGTGCAGCTGAATACCAGTATTTTACATGGAGCGACTGCCTACCTGACCTCCACAACCCAGTTACTGGGCAATACGATACCCCTTGGTAAGACTGTTTTTGAGACTTTCAGGCTTCTGACTATCCGTAACGACCGTCAAAGATCTCCAAATGACAACCGGGACCAACGGCTTAATATGCTTTCCGAGGAACGGAGGAGTCTCGATATGTTACGAATGGTCACCCATCCACAGACTAACCTCGGTAAGCGTAGGTTAACCTTTGATCAACCCGTGCGGCTGTTTTTATTTAGCCACGAGCTCCTCTAAAAATCAGGTAATTAATAAAGGTTGTATTAATACATCTGGGCTGTAACCCCATTAACTAAATAACCCTCTTACAGCGTGTTTAGCTGTGTATACAGTGTATATCATGGCAAGTTGTATTTAATCTCAGTTAAATCAAGGTTCCACTGCGGCGACAAACGGTAAAGGAAAATGGCCGCCGAAAATGTCGACCATGACCTGTCGGACCTGTTCTGTCATAAACATGATTTTGGAGGAAAATTAATTACTGAATACGTATAATTAAAGCTCTTGGCTGAATAAAAACAGCCGCACTGGTCGATCGAAGTTTCAGCTACGCTTGCCGTGGTCAGTCTCTGGATGGGTAGCCATTCGTAACATTTCGAGATTCCTCCTTGCCTTGCAAGTTAAGCTGGTGGTCTCGTCTGTTAATTGTACTTTTTTTGCCCAATATGATTTCTTTCTGTTTACAAGCACAGCAACGGATATAAAACCAAGTGGTTAAAGTTATTATCAATATAATCTTTGTTATCTTGTAGTATAAGTTAACTTTAACCTGTAATTAATGCTTAGTTTTAAAACGTTATGAACATGAAAAATGAATCACAGGTCATCAAAAAAATCATCCGCATCGCTGTCAACTGGAAAAACGCTGGCAGTATTGCCACGTTGAATGGCAATGCTGATTCTTTGGCCAAAAAAGGACAGGCGATGTCCTGTACCTCAGACACCGACACTGACTTCTGGAAGGCATAAAAAAATAAAGAAGGAAAGCATAATTTATACTTTTCTTAGTATTCATTTATACTTTTCTTGAAAGTTTCTCGTTCAATACAAACCCTCAAATGTATGAGAGGCTAGGCGTTAACCACTGGGCCACCACAGCATACCATGGAAGACAGTTTTCTTCTAAATCTGAGCATACCAATTCCATGGTAGCATTGAGAGTTATTTCCAGAAGAGGCCTTTGCCCTGCAGTGGGACAGTAACAGGCTGGTATTTGTAACAATCATAATACAAGAGTAGTGGGAGACCAAAGAAACGATGGATGGATTGTATGAAAGATGATATGGCAAACAGAGATGTATGGAACAAGAAACTTGTGAGGGAATAACAAAATGAATGGTAACGTACAGAAGCCAGCACATCAAGCTACCCCAATCTTTGAAAATTCTTTGATAGTTTTTAAACTTTATTACAAAAGCATAAGGTTCATATTCAATTGGGAATATTTGACAGTTTGGGATAGCTTGCAGTGCTGGCGTCTGTACGTATTACTCTATACTGGAAGTAATTATAAATTCATATCGCTCCGGCTAGACGAAATAAATCGAAACAAACTTGTTTTGAATGCCATCAAAATAAAGCTTAAGGTCGTATAATTAGCGTTTTTAAATAATAAAATTGTAAGTTTATACGCGGCGCAGTAAAAAACCGGCCAAGAGTGAGTCGGGCTCACAACATTTGGGTTCCAAACTAAACAACACGAGCTGACTTCACAGTCCGATAGCTATCATTGCGTAGCATGACCAATTCTTTATCTATTCTACGAAAAATAGACCATATTCTTTCCAAGTTGACATCTCTTCTATATAAAACAGTTTACTGTAGATAATATAAAACTTTCTTCTCTTCAGTTTTAACATCGCCATGCTTAGGATAGTAGAAACCGTTCAATAATTTGTCATGTTGTCTATTCTTCCGTCGATAAAACGCGTTTCTATGGTGGTCATGCTAAGCGTGCTGACATAAATTACAGTATGGCGGAGAATTACGCTGTTGCGCCTGAATAAACATACACCAGCTCGTCTCATCTATAGGTACATCTAAATCAAATCAAATCAAATGTTTATTTGCTAGAGATACAATCATTGTATAAAGGTAAGTTCTTAAAACCTAAAAAGTTATAGTACTCTGCCTGCATGCAAGCGTGCAATTTTTTTTTATTTTTTATTATTTTATATATATTTAGTCATTTTATATTTCTAAATGGAATATAGTGACAGTCAAATAGTAATCTGCATTATATGTATGCTCCACATAACTAACGTCGAATTATTTGGTAAAGATTAATATTAGGTACAGAGGCCAGCACATCAAGCTACCACAATGTGTCAAATTTCTATATATGAGGTAGGATAGGTTTTCAACCTTATAACAAGGGAATAAGGTTCTTGTTCAATTGGGAAAATCTGACAGTTTGGGGTTGCTTGACGTGCTGGCCACTTTTACATACTTAATGTCAACAGGTCATCCTAAGTGTAAGTGTTATATTTATGGTGTTTTCGTTTTTTTTCAAGGCTATAATATCCAACAATATAATATCTGATTATCTAATAATTCTATTTCAAATCAAAACTGTAGCTTTACAATCCTAGAAAAAAGGTAGCTTTAGGATCCCAGAGATATATGTAGTAATGTTTGAGGTACCTACATCTTTAAGAAATAAAGGAACAAAAACAATATTTTCAGTATCCTTAAGGAAAGTTTTTTTCAAACGTGAGGTACAGAGGCCAGCACATCAAGCTGTGAAAAAGTGCAATCTGTCAAATTTCTATGATAGTTTATCAACTTTATAGTTAAAGAAATAAGGTTCATATTCAATTGGAAAAATCTGACAATTAGAGGTAGCTTGATGTGCTTGCCTATGTACGTAACGTATCGCGATTCATTTGTTATAAACTTATTTCTCTTAGTATCAAATAGACTCCCCAATTAATCTAGGTATATATTTTTGGTAGATAATTGTGCAACGTAAGTATGCTGAAATTCAAATCCCTATGTTTCAAATGTCGTAAGAAAATCCTCTGTCGACGGAAAAGGAGTTAAGTTAAAGGTTCCGTTTCCCTTAGATTTTAGGAACCCTAAAAGTAATCAAAACTGGTTGGGAAGAGTTACTGAGTTGATTTCATGTCGTCATTTTATATTTTTAAATCGGAATTCAAGAGAGCAAGTCGTGTTTAATTGTAGGTAACTGTATTGTGTCAATATTTAATTCCTTAAAAAATAATATCTGAATTTCAGTAGTTTTTATTTGTCGTGGCGATGGAACGCCCCTTTAATATGGGTTCGCTGAGCGCGTGCGCGAACATTTTGACATAGGGCAGTTTCTCAGCATCTTTCAGTTCAGTATAGCCGTAGTGGTTCTGAAAACGCACGCGTTTCGCCGCCCCACGTGTACAACCTGACAAACAACAAAATCATCACACGATTTTTTTTCTAAGGTAAGTGGTATTTCTTATGTTTCTTAATTTATTTACCGCGAAAAAAAAATCATAGACAATACTTTTTTTGTGTGATATTGTTATTTTTTTGGATCGAGTCAACTGCATAGAGGTCGGATATATTTTTTTTTCGTAATTACGTGAATATATTTTACTTATCTAGCCTTGATATGAAAAACATTAGTATTTCTAATAAATTATACTGAATAGAATGATGCCCGTAGTGACCTAGTTAACAGTTTGTTCCAATAGAGAACGGTTAAATCATTATTGTTATCACAGCGGAATATTTTTATCAATTATTTTTGCTAACGACTACAGACTGGATTTAAATACCTAAGTAGGTATGTAGTTTATATATTTGTGATACTGTAGGTACTGTTCACCTAACGTCCCTGAGGTACCTGGTTTGCAACAAAGGGGATATTTATGTCTAATTTATTTATTTATTGCTATACTGACTTACTTTTAATTTATACGCAAACCGCCTGTCAGCCAACGGCTGTCTGACTATCTCTTCTAGTTCTAAATATGAAAACAATATTTTATATTAAGAAGTAGAAGAGATTATTACAAATAACATGCCAGTTACTTAAAACAATATCCATGGAGGTCTAAAAGCTTTACAGTAGGTACTTACCAAGATTAACAAATTATTTAGGTTTTAAAATCGTCTATTTTAAAACCTAAATAATTTGTTAATCTTGGTAAGTACATACTGTACGTTGTATTTTTGAAAAAACGAATTTCGTTACAATTGGCCGTCTGTAATGTGTTGGTAGTAGAAAAATCCGAGCTAAACCATGTTCAATTTGTACTGTTTCGTATGCTGTAGATACTTAAATAAAAAATAAGACGAGTAAAAACATAAAACCATAACGCGCTAATTTGCATAAAACCGATGACCTTTTGCATTTTTTTACGTATTATGAATGAATGTTTTGAATCGGTAAGATAGACAGGTTATTCTTGTTCAGACCAGTAAGAAGCCTATAAAATGTGTTATTGTCGTGATGGTCCCAGTGGTCAAGATATCGCCTCTCATGCATAAGGTTATGGGTTCAAAACCAGACTTTCTGTCGAACCAGAATGTCGTGAGGAAATCTGGACTTATATTATCAATATAAATCTGAAATCGCCAACCGTGAGCAAGCGTGTCGATTAATGCTCGTGCCTTCTCTGTAGTAGAAGAGGGCTTTACAGTAACAAGCTGGTATTATCGTTATTCCAACAGATCTGTTAGAATAGATACAAGATTTCGAACAATGCGCAAAGCGCTTTCGAACAATGAAACGGAAGTCCCCGAGTCCCATTAATATCAGTCTGTCCAGCAGCTCTGCGTGGGTGCAGTAATATAATAAAAAATAAAATAACGCTGGACAATCGACACAGTATCATCTAGCCTCAAGCTAAGCAGAGCTTCTGTTATGGGTACTAGATGACTGATATACTTAATACAATGCAATACATAGATAGTTCTTTTTTAATTATACATAGCAAATACAGAACCAGAACACCCGGAACAAACCTTTGTAGATCGTACAATCATTTGTCCTAAGGCGGGAATCGAACCCGCAACCTCCTGCGTCGCAGGTGGACCTTTGCCCGCTGCGCCACATAGGTCGTCAAAAATAACCCATCGAAATACCAACCAACCAAACCGAATACAGCCCGGAAGCATCTATAGTAGCTCGTGGCTAAATAAAAACAGCCATACAGGTTGATCGAAGGTGAGGCTACGCTTGACTAGGTCAGTCTGCGGATAGGTAAACGTTTGTAACATTTCGAGACTCCTCCGTGCCTCGGAAAGCATGTTAAGCCGTTGGTCCCGGCTGTCTTCTGTAGAACTTTGACAGTCGTTACAGGTAGTCAAAAGACCGAACAACCACTCTTACCAGGGGTTATCGTGTTGCCCAGTAACTGCACTGTGGAGGTCAGATATGCAGTCGCTCCATGTAAAATACAGGTATTCAGCTTTATCCGGTTAGACTGGAAGCCGGCCCCAACATAGTCGGGAAAAGGCTATGAAGCATCTTAGTATAAACAAGATAAAATGTAGCCATTCAGTAGGAAGTAGAATGTTAAGTGACTAAACGTAATTAAGTTTAGTTTATGTAAGGTACCTAGTTCCTTAGTAAGTAATGAATCATTAAACTTTATTGGCACATAAATTGGCAAATTACATGTCTACGTGCCGATTACAAGATCTAAACATTGTAAAAGACAAATTGTTTTTTGTGTGTTGTTTATTGTAGTTTTAGTTTAAGCAAATAATGTTTTTCTTTCACGAAACTGCCTCTTCAGTCTAGTGGTCGGAAACGCTACTGCTGACCACGAGGTCTTGGGATCAATTCCCGGGTTGGCTTAAGTGTTTATCGGGTGTTTCCATCTGGAATTTCTCAGTAGTAGTCCGGAGTCGGGATTAGTGCCCAGTTAGTGGCAGTAGACCGGCCCCGTATTACATGGGACTAAAAACATAACTGGCGAAATGTGGGTGTACCTACTATAGGTACTCCACTGCCTAAACCCTTCGGGTATCACAGGCGTGATGTTCTGTTTATGATGTTAAGTAAATACTAGCTAAGTCTAAAATAGTAGAAAACCGTTTTATTGGGGTCAACTTTAAGCATTATTTACCATATCGACGAACGACCAAAACCTCTTAAATATTTTTTATTCGTTTTTAAGTTTTTAACGCCCGTCGATGTAAATCGCTTTTTCGCGTGTACTGGCAAAACGTTCATAAACGATATTAAACTATTTACCCCATTAAACACTAATACGGTACGGTATACGTCCAAATGGAAAAATGAAAAAATTGAGACGTTTTATTTGTCTCCTGTAAAGTTGCAATTTTTTAGATAGAATATATCGGAAGTTCGTCGTCGATATATCCGCTATATAGTTTTCCAAAGAGCGATAGTACGCAGCATTCTGGGCGTAAAAACACGGGACCAAATTCGGAACACCTCGCCGCCTTCCAAATCGGCCATATTGGATGTAGCCAATAAGGCTGCCCGGGATAAATGGATTCGGATTTGAGTGAGACCTTTGCCCAGCGGTGGGACATTACAGGCTATTTAAAGAAAACTTTAAATAACTGTTAGTTAAACAATATGAAGAAAATAAATAAAATAAATTCAAAACAGGGCATCGGTAAATTTATCCGCATCGCTGTCAATGGGAAAAGTGCCCAGAAGGCTGGCAGCATTGCCACGTTGAATGGCAATGCTGATTCTTTGGCCAAAAAAAGGCCAGACCTCTGCTCACTTGAAGAGTCGTCCAAACGCTTTCTCGAAAAACTAAATGGGCACACGGACCCCATAGCCCTAGTGTTTCAACCCCAAACGTCTCAAACATATAAGTTCCAGTTAGGTTTAAAACTAAGTGCACCTACCATTTTTAATAGATGAGAGCAAGCTCTTTCAACAGCAGAATTTAGATTCACTAACTCACTTGCGCCGTGCTCGTTATTCTGAACTAGCAGCAAAACGCGTCTTCGTTTGCGTACTTACCTATGTATCTTCAAAAATGGTAGCCCATATGTTATTTTTAAGTCATCGTCATTATCAGCCTAGCCTTTTCCCAACTATGTGGGGTTGGCTTCCAGTCTAACTAGATGCAGCTGAATACCAGTATTTTACATGGAGCGACTGCCTATCTGACCTCCACAACTCAGTTACTGGGCCCCTTGGTAAGACTGGTTGTTGCTGTTGTTGTTGTATTATTTTGAAGGCTAAGGCCATAATACAGGGCCTGCTTGCGGGATGTTCGAAAGAGTTACCGTGACCCCGGAACGTAAAGGGCAAGAACGGAACACGGATGGGTTTTAGTCAGTAAAAGTCTGACACGCCCTCTCGTTCCACCCAGAAAGGGTGAAGTTATTGGTACTGTGAAGTTTCTTTAAAATCCGTTCAGTAGTTTTGTGTGTATGAGTAACAAACATACATACATCGTAACAAACTATCACGTTGATAATACTTGTAGGTTTAGAGGCTGACTCACACACCTGAAACTCTTTATTAACCGTGGTGTAGACTGATTTAGCTTAATGTGGTTTAAGAAGCAGCACGTATTTGTTCAGATATAGTACGCAGATGGGAGCATCTCTGTGCATAAAGGTATTTGTGTTATATACGTACCTACATAGTTTTCGGTTTGTGATCTATGAAACTTTGGGTGAATAACAAGAGCTTTATATATTAGTGATGTGAATTGAAATAGCCATTTTGTAAATACATATTTATTTATTGTATTAAGTGGATACAATGTTTTTATTTGCAAACGAAGCCACGGGCAGTAGTTTGTCTTCCCATCACGGATGAACAAAACCAATCAGTTTGCAATGATTGCAGATGTGGCAAACTCCCAACATATAGAATAAATAAAGATGGTACAGTGGTAGTATGTTATCTGTGCCCAAAGACTACGGTTGTATTGCTGGCAGCCCACGCGATATTATCAACAGTTTTATGTTTGAATTTCGAACCGCGGAACTTTCGAGTGATTGGTGGAGGCATCTGGTACAATGATTAATCTTTTCCAGTGTTGGTTTGCGCCACCAGTAAGTTTCCTGTTGTTTTATTTTGGGTTTTAGATCTTCGTAATTAAGATTGGTCTACATTCCTACGGAAATCTAGAGTGTTCTCGGTTAGAATCCCAAAATAAGTTCTATTTTCGGGCTTCTGAATTCAAATGACGAAATTTTCTTTTGTGTTTGACGATACTTTTCTTAGGCAGTCCAGTCAAACCTAGGTACACCTAAACTTTTGATATTGGCTCTGAAAAAGAAACGCAGTCAAAATCATGAAAAAGTTACAGTTACTTACATAAACAACGCTCAATGATAGCAATTTTAAAAACAAAACCAGGCTCACATGTGTTTTTGTATCCGGTCCCAAAAATATTAAGGTCGGCCCAAGTTCGAGCATAAAGTATTTTTTCATTTAAACTTTTTACAGCCCGAAGTTAATAATTCGTAAAGAATCTCGACCAAAAGAATGTTAAATAGGGGGTGAGTTGAACCCAACCGAATCCGGTCTATAGTAGGTAATTTGAAGCTTGAAGCTTTGTGGGCTGCAGCTAAAAATTACTTGTTAAAACTTATTAACCGTTGCGACCTGACGTTATCCGTAATTTTATAAAGTGTTTTGCATTTTTTCATTTAATGATATGCAGGGAAACACATTTTTTTTCTTCGATTTTCTTACGATAGCTTCCAAAAAATTTTAACTTGAAGAAACTTTATTTGTTTACCACGTTTCCCAGTTTACTTAGGTTTAATGAATATGTAGGCACCTACTTCTTCTTCCAATAGTCGGGTCGTATAATATATGAATTAGAATATAGCACTTATAACTCCTTTCAGGCGTATCGACTAAAAACTAAGGTATTTGGTTCCTGGGTATAACCCAGAAACCAAATAACTTGGTTTTGATTGCGAGACAATTAATATTTACCTACGTGTTACCAAGACAAAGGGGTTAGGTACTGTAGTCCCTTGGAATATTTAAAATTAAGATTGTTAATAGCATGTTTCGAGAAATAGACTTATTCATATTTTGTACATCAGGATGAGTATTAAGATAGCCAGCCGTTGGCTGACAGGCAGTTTGCTTACTACTAATTAAATATAAGTAGTAAACATTACCATTACTATTAAATACCTTTTTCTTACAAATCCGGTTCTTTAAGAACGTTGGGTACAATACAATGATGTACCCTAATTTGTAAACAAACTACGCAGTGCCCCAAACCCCAAGCCATGTACGGTAACTAAAAAGAAGATCCCCACACACCGTGACATCTGTCACGGAAAACGTTTGAAAGATTACGCAGGCCCTTTCACGCGTATAACCCGTGAAACGTCTGTTATTATCGCGCAATGTACGCGCTCTTCAGCCCGAAACAAAATGGCTGCGGTGTTCAATTGTTTATGGCGATATTTGCCTCACTTTAAGTGCAATATTTGAGAGTTATTTTTAGATTTGCCAGTTGTGTATTTTGCCTGAAGATATTGCGCGGAGTTTACAAAATTTTCTTATGATTTACACACGTCTTTGGCTTTACTAAAGTATTTATTTTACTAAGTAAGGTAAAGTCAAACTTCAATAGTAGATCGAAGTATAAAAATATTGTCCTGTTGCCCCACAAATGACTCAATACGTTCATAGCTAAACCCTTTTAAAATATTGTTCGATTGCTGCCAATCGTTAGAAATTTTATTTTCTTTCTTTGACTTTTCGTTTCAGGATTTTCTCAGTAAGTCTAACACAATTAAAAAAAAAACGTTGTGTATCCTGCCTGACACTGCGTGAAGCCATTTACGTCAAAATAAATGGCCGGTTGGAATATGGAGGTCCTACGGTCTACCTCTTTAGAAATAACTCCTTTTATAAACATGAGCCATAAGTACATTGATTATGTCTGAAAAAATTTCTTTAAGTATTGAACATCGAATTCCATTCGGGACTAGGTGCTGGTGAAGACCAATTACACAAATTAAAAAAAAAACAAACTTAACATCACACCTTTTACACCCTAAGGGCTGCAGAAGTGTTCTTATAGCATACCCATATTTCGCAAGTCAAAGTCCCATGTATTAGGGGGCAAGCCTATTGCCATCAACCTGGCACAAATCCAGGGCTGCTATTGAGAAATTCCAGATGGAAAATCCTAGTACCTAGCACCAGGACCAGATACTATGCACTATAGACCAAGTCTAGAAAGCCCTGATAAAACTTCGCAGAACTCGGGATTCGAACTCAAAAACTCATATCCCGCAGTAACGCTTGCCGCCACTGAGCCTACGAATAATACATAAACACAAAACCATAGGTAATGCAGCAGCATTGCTGACAGTGATAACATACATACATTCATGATTTTTCTCGTGGAGGTTACAATACAATGAGTACCGTCTTACTGGCAACTCTTCAACAGGCCACAAGGACCTTTCACATTAGGCATTATGCCGTATTAACTGCCACATATTACAATGGTTTACCGTGCTCCATGGGCTAACCAGTAGGCACCGGTAGCAGTAGGTAACCGGTAGGCAGAAATCACAGAACGCCACCAGCTACGATACTTACATACTCCTTTTGTTTCGCTCACGTTGTCTGGTAACAGCTGGCTCACAGTCATAAATTTCTGAAAATACCTACTATCTAAACTCGAAGAATCATTCTCTCGGCACGAACTACGCTTAAAAAACAAAAAATGTGGTCCTAATATTCATGTTAAGCTGAATGCGTACTGGCAGTCCGTGAAATTCAAATATTCATGGTCTTTTTCCAATTTCTAGCTCCGTATTAGGTTGTATGTTATTAAAAAACGTCATTCGTGATTGTTACAAATGTTTTTTAAAGAATTATTCATAATTGAAATAATAATACGACTCAAGTCAAGGTTTAAGAAAAAGAAATTATATTAAGTCCGTCAGTCAGATACTAAAAGAATATTGGACGCGTATTTTTTTACTGTATCATATTAATAAACAATTAATTAGATAAAACGCATTTAAGATGCCCCATCTTAAATGCGTTTGGGGGCTCGTTTCGTCACATCTAGGTATAAATTCTACTTACTTGTGACGTCACGCTACATTTTATACATTTTAACTCACATTGAGTTAAAATGTAGCGTGACGTAATCTTAAGAAATAATTGAAGTAATCCTTTGATTACGTAAAAAAGAATAAATACGTGTCCAATATTTTTAAATAATTAATCTACCGGGGGGACTAAAAACAATTTTTTTGTCATCATCCCTATTGTGCGAATGAATGACTTAATTTAATGAAATCATTCGAGCACAATTCTGATTTAGAGAGATTTAGAGAGTTGTAGGTTATGGTGATGTTCATGACTATATTTCGAATAATGTATGTTTGTTCCATAACAACCACGCGACCATTCGCGAATAACTTTTAAAATAACAAACTTACCTAATACTGAGCTAAATGTAATGTAAAAATCCTAAGAATAAACATTTTTTAAGTATTTAAATTTCGACTGACTCATTGGTCTAGTGGTCCCAAGCGCGACTACTGAGTGGGAGGTCCTAGGTTCGATTCCCAAGTTAGGCAAAGTGTTATTGAGATTTACCTATAGAAATGGTCTAATTAGCAGCCCTGAGTCTAGATTTGTGCCCGGTTGATGACAATAGGCTCGCCACTTAAATGAACGCCCCTGAAATGTGGGTGTTACCATAGGTGCACGTCTGCCCAACTCTTCAAGGAATACAGAGGCGATTTTATGTTATACAAGCTAATAGGGATGTGTCCTAGGTAAAAATATATTAAGTCTATTTAGTCCGTCAGTAAGATTACCAAAAAATATTGGACACGTATTTTTTGCTTACTTAATTCAATAAAAAGTGACAATGATATAACACATCAAAGTTCAGGAGAAGGGGCTTGTGACGTCACGCCGTGCTACACTTTTAACGAAAAGTGTAGCACGGCGTGACGTCACGCGCAATTTCAACGCACTATATCGTCGTCATTTTTGGTTTACGTGACAAAAGAATCAATACGTGTCCAGTATTTTTGAGTAATCCAACTTTCGGACCAATCAGATTTTTTAAGGACACTACCCTATTTAAATTTCGTGGCCCACCGCTTCGCATTAGCCTTAAATGCTATAATAACAACAAACTGTACCTAAGCTCCCCTAGCTTCCCAGTGCACAATGGTCCCATCAAAAAACACAACAAAAAAAGGATTACTCGAATTGGTCCAGTCTTCTTCGAGTTTTGCGCTTAGTAACATATTTTGCGATTCATTTTTATTTACATAGTATATTTAATACTTTTACTCTTTTTCTATATTTGAGAATGAATGTACAGGGTTACACGAGTAGAGGGAGACCAAAGAAAAGATGGATAGGTTGTGTAAAAGATGATATGGCTAGAAAAGACGTAACTCTTGTAACTCAGAAAACATGCTGCGCCGACCCCAAAAAAATGGGGATAAGGGCAGGAGGATGATGATTTAAAGCACACAAATGTACAGATGCGGCCTTAATGCCATAAGCATTTTCTACCAGTCAACCTTTGGGTGATGCAGAGATAAACAGTAGTAGGTGTAATTTATTTAAAAAAAATGGAACAGAAAAATAGACAAATAATAGCAGCTGTCGCACGATCGATCGATCAATGGTCAAGCTTCTGTTCAAACGTCTGTCCGTGGATGGGTGACCATTTATACCAAGGCATTTTATGTCATTCGTAAGTAAGAAATTCTGACAACCAGTCTTACTTCTTTATGTGTCGTGTTGCTGCAGTTACTGGGTTGTTGAGGTCAGATAGGCAGTCGCTCCATGTAAAACACTTGTCAGACTATTTTTAATATTTTTATAACTCAGCTGCATCCGGTTAGACTAGAAGCCGTCCCATTGTTGGGAATAGGCTAGGTAGATGATGAGAAATAACAAAGTATTTCTCAAGAAAACCGTGAAAAACAAAGTTTTTTCTGCGGAGGTAACTGAAAATATTGCTCATCGTAAAAACTGTTGACTTAAATAAAAAAGTCAATTAGAAACATCACAATGATTTTAATTATGGGAATCAACATTACCCCATTGCTTCATCATCATCATCATCATCCTCCTGCCCTTATGCCAATTTATTTGAGGTCGGCGCAGCATGTTTTCTTCTTCCATACATCTCTACTTGCCGTCATCTCAATAGTCGCCTCTTTTCTAGCCATATCATCTTTCACACAATCCATCCATCTTTTTTTTGGTCTCCCTCTACTCTAGTAACCCTCCACATTCATACTCAAAACTTTCCTCACTTCGTGGTCCTCATTCCTTCGCATTACATGCCCATACACACAACTTTTCGGTCACAGGCGCCACTTTCAGACTTCCTCTTACATACTCATTTCTTATTCTATCCATTCGCGTAACACCACACATCCCCCTCAGCATTCTCATCCCATTATCCAATTGCTTGTGAGCATTTAATTCTTTCTTCATCTTTCGGTTACATGCAAGGGAGTGACACCCCTAATTCTTATTTCGTAATTTTACTACACTATTGAATAGCAATTTCAACATTACAGACATAAACTTACGCCTTTTCCCCATGAGGGTAGGCAGGAACAAAAAATGCCACCTGCTACGATTTTTTCATATCTACTCTTATTGCTTCGTTTACGTTCATACATATGGTCTTAAACGCACGCCTGTTGCGAGTACTACGCACCTGACCTTAATATTTTTTTAAGGAAGATATATTAATATCTTCCTTATAAATTTCATCGATATAGTGAAATTCTGTCCGTGTCACTCCGAGTAAAATAGCTGTAAGATATAGGTAGATACGGTCGGACGGGAAGACGGTCAGATGGACTGGATGAAATTATAATTATAAGGGATATTCAATAATACTCGTAGACTTACCCAAAAACCCTTACCCTTAATTTACTTACCTAAATTTATTTCAACGTAGTTGTGGTTAGTTGGGTTCATAGTGGAATTAATTTCATTTACACTTTTATCAGAATTCTCAATTAAAATTAAAATCGATAATAATCAGTTTGGCTTAAAGTAATTTATAGTTGTGTAAATCATTTCTAGAATTAATACAGCTGTATATTTTTTTTAATGTTGGCTTTTTAATCATTGTTTTTGCACAGATAGTGCAAACTTATTTGCCATGTGTCATGCTAACCTCCTTGCGCGAATATAATGTAACTAGGCACATCGAGCCTACCGAAACTTTTTGGGTGTCAAATAAAGTTGAAGAAAATTTCTGTAACCGTGCCCAGCAAAATTAATATGATCATCTTTTTTAACTCCAACCTAGTCTGTTATATCAGGTTTTGCCATTTTTCTGCGTCCTATTTCTTATCTGTCATAATAAATTGTTGTGGTTTATATTATGCTGGTCGCGGCACTAACTCGACACCAACTGGACGACCCGTTTCGCTCGGATGAATCTTTACTGCCTCCGCAGAATGATAAGTGGGTTTTAATACTTTGTTTTTATTTTTATCTGGAAAGGAAACTGTTTTTTTTTGTAACTCATCGATTTATTTACCATTTACTTGTTCTTGTATGCGTATATGACCAGATGTATAAACTTAAACGAAGAGAAAGGAGTATGTAAGGATCGTAGCAGGTGGCGTTCTGTAGTTTCTGCTTACCCCCATGGGAAAAATTTGTGGTACCTTGTTCTCGTTGTTGCACTCCCGTGATATACATATACCGCAGAAACCATGCTTTTTTCGGGATATTTAAGTACCTTACAATCAGCTGTCGTTTAGCTTTCAATCAGTAAAATATATTGGGAAACGGATCAGTATTTCTTTAGGTTACTTCCTGCAAACAAATAATACATTTTACCTCTTTGTAATAATCGAAAGATAAGGTAAGATAGAGAAGATATATTGGACAATAGATTAGTATAGAGAAGATATATTGGACAATAGATTAGTACAGGGAAGATATATTAGACAATAGATAAGTATAGATAAATGTAGTGCTATAAAGTGTTTTAAAGTAATTGCAGTTATTGATTAAGCATGAACTTATTATAAGTTCATACTTAATAAAAAACTGCAAATCGACGAGGATACTAGACTAACAATACCTCTAATCTTCTATAACAAAAAAACAGTTTTACTGGAGACAAAGCAAGCGTTTCATGTTTTTTTTGGCATTTGGAAGTAAACCGTACCGTATTAATGTACAATGGGATAAAAAGTTAAATATCATGTTCATAGGTCTTGCCAGTTTAAGGGAAATAGCATTTAACGTCTATTAAAAAATTAAAAAAGCGAAAAAAGTACGTAAGAGGTAATGGTAGATAATGTATGTAACTGATGGTTTTTCTTTTCTTATACTCTGAGTCCTTAATTTTTGCCATTACATACTGTTAGGTTAGCGGAATGTAGGTTTACCCTGTATGTTTTGTAAAGTAAGAAAATCA
This sequence comes from Phlogophora meticulosa, assembly GCA_905147745.2. Lineage (NCBI taxonomy): Eukaryota > Metazoa > Arthropoda > Insecta > Lepidoptera > Noctuidae > Phlogophora > Phlogophora meticulosa. Next base: position 10,937,834 of record LR990537.1, on the reverse strand, counting down.
TTAAAATATTATGTGATATAATTGACCGTATCCCTCGTTTGCGCTGACTTAGAAAGTTACAGTTTCCACCCTTTCAAGGAACCGTAACCCTTAGTAACAAATTAATATTAATTTCTACTTGATACAAAACTTTCCTTTCTTTTTCCCGTTGCCGACTCATGGAGGCATAGACAAACGGACGCACAACGAAGTGATTAAATAAGGGTTCCGTGTTTTCCTTGTGTACCTCATTAGAAAAAAAGCTGAACCCTGAAAACTAGGTATGTATTACGTATTTCCAAATCGAATACTTCCACGTCTTCCACAGAAAAGTAAATAAAAATATAATATAAATAATGCTGGACAATCCACACAGCATCATCTAGCCCCAAGCTAAGCAGAGCTTGTGTTATGGGTACTGGATGACTGATATACACAATACAATACATTACATAGATAGATATTTTTTTTATTAAACATAGCAAATACCCAGAACACCCGGAATAAATCTTTGTAATCGTACAAACATTAGTCCCAAGGCGGGAATCGAACCCGCAACCTCCTGCATCGCAGGCGGACCTTCGCCCGCTGCGCAACATCGGTCGTCAAAAGTGATGTGAACTAATACCCCAAATCTGTTTATTTGATTTTGGAACACGTTTTAGCGGATGTGTTTGAGCTGGCTCGCGTCAGGGAAATGCATAGGAACCTACGTATGTATGCTTCAGCAGTCAAAACGGATCGTGAATCTTGGCAAATTTACAGTTTACAGTGGGAATGTTTTAGTCATGATAGGAAACATGGGTAAACAGCGTGTTTTGCTTTGTATTATTGCCTGTCAATGGAATATTGCTAAGTATATGTTATTGACATGCACAAGCAACATGTGTATAATATATATATATAATATATATATAAAGGAGCTAAACAGAATTGGCGAAATGTCATCATCTGCCTAGCTTTTGGTCAACTATGTTGGGGTCAGCTTCCAGTCTAACCGGATGAAGCTGAATACCAGTTTTTTACATGGAGCGACTGCCTATCTGACCTCCACATCCCAGTTACTGGGCATCACGATACTCTCTGGTAAGACTGGTTGTCAGACGTTCGGGCTTCTGACTGACCTATACCGTTCGATTCTCAGATTACCCGTACCAACTAAAACTAGCGGAATATAGGTGTACTATTAAAAATTAAATTAAATTAAAAATTGTTTATTGTTCCAAAATCGTTACAATACGTATAGCATGAGGCAGCCCCGTTAAGTTATTAACAATACTTGTGTTGGGGCTGACTCGCTACTTCCCCTGTAGTACATTTACAAAATGGAGACTAATAAACCAAAGCTAATAAAAAAGGATACAAAATAAAAACTAGGATTCTATCAAAAAGAGCAGCTCGAATTGTGTATGTGTTGCTGTTTACTTACTTATTGGAATTGTTACTTTTAAGTAATGCGAACTAATTACTTACCTACGTATTTAAAAACTGTAAAATAAAACAAAGAAAACCTGTAAACTGTAAAAAAATGCTCTATTGAATAAGTAGTTTTTAACCAACAAATTAAAATATGGCGTTGAAAACTTCCTCCGAATCGATGTTTACTATGTGGTATTAAGTGCCCAAAAGAATGGCGGCATTGCCACGTTGTTTGGCAATGCCTTGCCTTTGCCCAAAGTAGAAAGCCGGCCCTTGAGTTACGGGATGAGTCAATGGTTTTTATTGTATTAACAATTGTATTGTATTAAAATGTGTAAGTATCTTAAAAGGCTATTACCTAACTCGTTTTTATGATTATTCGTTTTAAAGGTACTCTGTTTTTATAGGTGACTTCTATTAGTGACGCAAAGTAACTATATATGATATGATATGAAATGATACCTATATGAAAAATAAGCGGAAAGGGGTGATAAAAATGAACTATAAATGAAGATCAAAGAGATGTAAAAACCAACTTGAAGCACGTTATCCATAGAATTTCCACCGTTCACTCACAAAAAAATAGTAAATTGGGCTAATTTAAAGTGACTTATGTAGGAATTTATTTCCTTTCTACGATCACTGGCAAAACGAAATAGGATTCAATAATAATAAAGAATTTATAACAATGCGCGCCGTCACGTTCCCTGCGCAATTAAACGCTTGACAGCTGTCAAAGAATTGATTTTGTAGCTGTTTTAACGACTTCCAAAATGGCGGCTATAAATCCGGTATGCATGTATATTGGCAAAACCGCCTTGTGGTCCTTTGAGGTTTGGACGGTGACATAATATAAGTAATAAATACCTATTGTGAATATTTTTGTTTACGGATGTTTACTTGTTGTGTAAAAAAACGCTTAAACTGGCTATTTTAACGACTTAAAGCATTTAAAGCAAAAAATCGTCAGGTAGTGATTGGTCCTTCGATCCGTGCAGAGACGGGATCCTCCACGGATCAAGGACCGGATCAAAGGTCATCGGCGTTTGATATCGGTTTTGGTCTACAGAAGGCGGTTAGGGTAGACTTGATTTGTAAGGTTAGTTCAGAAAACCGGGCAGCTTCCGATGGTTCACCGATCGATATTTCCCATTCCCTTTTGGTTGTTGCGATTCTAACAGTAGGTAGAGAACAGTTTAAAAATTATTGTTATTTCCAATCCAACTCCATCCAGAGTGTAGTCCTTAGGTAATCGATGTCATCGGTATTAGGTCCAACGTAATACATGGCATCTTCACCACAAATATTCGTGAATCATTCTACATTCAAACGTTTGTGGAACATATAAACAGATCTGCAATAAGTGTAATCATTCCCGTTTAAATTTGGCGGGTTGAATTTAGATAGATTACTGACATAAACCATAGACATCTTGGTTTCGCAAATAGTTTTAATTGCAAGGTGAAGCTCCTTGCCTATGTTTATACTTACATAAATGAGGTATTCTACCTACTTCAGGTTTTGTAAACAGTGATCGATTGGCAAGCGAAGTGTTTATTTCTAGATAGGGAGAAGATTTCTGTTTGTATTGCTTCCATGTTTTAAAATTCGAACGCGGACAATTTAAAATAAAATTTTGGGGCATTTCTTGACTTTCATTTGAATAAGTTTTTACTGTTGGTTGGTCGTATAGATGTATTTATTGAAGATTACATGATAGTACACCCACATTCCACTACTTAAGTGTACTTAAGGTGTACAGTTGCGAGCCATGTATTTTCGTAAAGGGAAGCCGAATAAAATACTGTTCAGTTCGATAAATAACTTTCGCCATTTCTCTTTCTCGCCATCGTATTTTTTTTTAATTTGGTAGAGACTAAATTAGAAAAAATACGATGGCGAAGAGTCTGAAGAAGTATTATTTGGCAATAGAAAACCATACTAATTATCTTCTGGTCTTTCGAACCTCCGTCGTAGGGAAGCCGGTAGGAATAGAGTTGTATTGACGATCTACAAATGACAGCCGGGACCAATGGCCTAGCGTTCTTTCCGAGGCACAGAGGAGTCTCGATATGTTACGAATGACATCTACAAACTGACCTGGGCAAGCGTAGCTTAACCTTCGATCAACCCGTGCGGCTGTTTTTATTTAGCCACAAGCTCTTAAATAGCGCCTAGATTATACCTACGATGTTGTGAACAGATCACGTTATTAAACAAGCTATCAAATGCAGCTGTCTATTTCAGCTCGAGCTGAAATTAAAGCCAGAACTTCAGGCTTCTTGGGATATTTCACCAAGTTATTGTAAAGTTGAGCCGTCATCATAAACTTAGTTAGCACTAAAACTACTTTGAAAACACATTTCATCAATGTCTCTAGAGTTGTCAAAACTTAGCCTTTAGTTCAGTTCTGCAGTCTATTGCTTATATTGAACGTGAATTTTCAGAAAAGTAGTTTAGTGGCGTGATTAACATTGACGGAATAGCCATTTATAGTTTTTTACCACGTTTTTTAAATGAAGCGCAAGTGGCAATTAGCATGGATGGAAAAAAATTAAATAGCATAACATCGCGCCTTTATTCTCCGAGGACGTTAGGCAGAGGTGTAAGTACCGTAGAGAGTAGAGTACTCCCGCTTAAACCGAGCCAATTGCCATCAACCGGGCAGTTAAATTGAATTCATAAGGATAAAATTGACAGATATTTATGGCGTTTAAAATCTTCAAGACTCTGTGTCTTCGGCTGTCATCAGTTCAAATTAATATCCAACAGATAGGATTACGAGTAAAAGCTTCATATGAAAACTCTGCCACATTTTCTCCATTGCCAATGCAGGGTAGGTGGAGACGTATCTATCCTGCATTTGCAATTTAGTTTCTATAAATTAGTTTGACGACCGATGTGGCGCGGCGGGCGAAGGTCCGCCTGCGACGCAAGAGGTTGCGGGTTCGATTCCCGCCTTGGGACAAATGTTTTGACGATCTACTAATATTTGTTCCGGGTGTTCTGGGTATTTTCTATATATATAATAAAAATATCTATCTATTTAATGTACTGTATTAAGTATATCAGTCATCTAGTACCCATAACACAAGCTCTGCTTAGCTTGGGGCTAGATGATGCTGTGTGGATTGTCCAGCAATATTTATTTATTTATATTAAATGTAAACAAATTTTGGAAAATCACCCCCACATAATTTTCAACAGTGATAAATGATATTTATTTCTGTAAACAGGTTTTAACTAACACTTTACTCGTCATCAAGTATTTATATTTTTAACTAGGTTTGTGTTTAATTATCTGACTACTCTGAAAAGAAACACCGAAAGAAACTCAGAGATCAGTCTTTTTTAAAGTCCAGACATTATCTTGGTAAGATCATGTGAGGAAAGTGCAAATTAGTGTCCGAGATGGCATTGAGCTCCTAGGTTCCTACACAGATTTGTGTAAGCTTACACAGATTTGTGTGGTTCCTGGTACCTGTTCAGTCAGTGCAAGAATTTGTATTGTATAGCTCAACTCAAAACCAAGGAGATCAATGGGTCGACGAACAGTATCAAAGAAAGAACATTTGCGTAGGCCACATTAAGTACTCAGTGCTTTTTAGTCATTGTGAAATAGACCTAATTTACAGTCTCGTAAAGTTGATATTTGTTTAAGAAGAAATACTGATAACATCGATTGGAAATATGGATTTGAATTATGGAATAGCTGTATATACGTCACGTAGTTACAGCCGTGCCAAATATTAAGCTGTCTACAAAACACAGCGTTGGTTGAAGAGTCGTTTTTATAACAGTTTGCTTTGGAATCAGTAAATAGTCTGAAATTCTGATGTTCTTCTGATGATCCAAATCTATCTCTGTTCCCTTGTGGTCTTTGGCTTTGATAGGAACTCACAAGAATCTATAGTTATGGCGAGTTGTCATTTGTCATTCATAGCGTCTAAAAATTTTGCCGTCAAACTCTTTACCTTTGGCGGCAATCAGAAATCAAGTATTATTTAGACCTACTACTCTCCACCACTGAGGGCCCGCTGTAAGTTTAAACTTATTCTCATCCTCTCAATTCCTTAATTGGTTTCCCCTGCTTCTTTTTCATTCATTTTTTATCGATGACCTCAACATATGCCCGTCCATCTTTAATTCGTTTCTAGTCAGGATATTTTGGTTTTTGCTCTTATTTGTTCATTCCTTATATGATCGTTATATGCACCGCTTTACATATCGCACCTTTTATACCTTAACAGCCAGAAAACGAGACACAATAGAATATGTATTGCTTGTCGGTCACTTGGCGTGTAAGGTGAGACGAACCGTTACTAAACGAAAATACTTATAAAATTTTACACAGGAGCTTAATAAAAAAACAAATGCCCGGCTTCTTCGCAATAGAATTTAAGATCATCTGAATTGATAGTAGGTATCAAAAGAATTTGAGATGTGTGTACAATTATATATTTTGCGTTAATATATGGCTCTTGGCAGACCTGACTGGAAAGAGGAGGCACACTGAATAGGGATGTGTCCTAGGTGTAAATATAATAAGTCTATTTGGTCCGACAGTTAGATTACCAAAAAATATTGGACACATATTTTTTGCTTATTCAAATCAATAAAAAGTGACAAAGGATCAAAGTTCAGGAGAAGGGGCTTGTGACATCACTTTTACTTTAAAAGTGTAGCACGGCGTGACGTCATGCGAAATTTCAACGCAATCGTCGTTATTTTTGGTTTACGTGACAAAAAAAAAAATACGTGTCCAGTATTTTTGAGTAATCCAACTTTTGGGCGAAACAGAATTTTTAAGGACACTACCCTATTGAGACTTTTTGTGACAATACATGTGAATCAAAAACAATGTAGGATAACATGGGCATTATTATTATTTTGACATATCCTTCACCGTATCTGTGCGGAGCTAAGATTCTGCATCCTTTTTCCTCATCCCCGCACATGTGAACTAGATACCAAAACGTGAACTGTGTGTTTGTTTGTGTAGCGCAAGCTGGGCGGGCGTGGGAACGCCTGCTGCGCCGCGACGAACAAACGCACAAACATATTCTCCGCGGTCAACAACTTCTTCGCTGATTCGCCGCTGGTGAATCAGCTCAAAGGGATCATGGTAAGTTTCATTTTTATTCATTTTTTTCATTCACCTTTTGACCGCCATCGTCACAAATACATGACAAGCGAATGCATGCCTTTTACGTCAACGTCACAAATACGTGACAAAAAATCTGGTGCACTCTAACACGAAATAAACAATTAAATCATTAGTTCATTACTTTTGTGTGTTTTTATGTACAGATATCTAAATATTGTAGCTCCCGTGCATATTTCGTTGCATGAAACAAATTAAAATACACCACGTTTATAGATAAATTCATGATAACAAAGAAGAAAGAAATGTTTTTAATAAGAAAGGCTTGGCGTGGAGGGCATGCGCGTGCGTTTATGCTCAGGCGGTCAAAAGGTTAAAATGCTGGACCAAGGACTTGGAAATGAGCCTGTTGGTACTTGGTACCTATCAGGGCGTATTAGGTAGTAGGAAAAGGTCGGGTGAATTTTAGTAGATCGAGTGGAGTGATTGCCTCGGAGTGAAAAAAGTTGGCAAGCACAACAAAACATTAATTGTGTACAGTACGCTGCTCGTCTATTGTAACGAACCAGTAAGCTGGGCTCTTATTCGATTGAAACGCCCTACTACAATAGACCAGCTCATGGTAAAAGTGTTACTACTGACATAATATTGAATGCCTCCTGTATGTCGTCATACCAATTGATAGTTATGCAACAATATCATCATCTGCGTAGCCTTTTCCCAACTAAGTTAGGGTCAGCTTCCAGTCTCATCGGTACCTACTACATATTATGTTAAATACCATTATTTAACATGGAGCCAGACAATTTGTTACTGCTGACCTTTAACGACTGTCAAAGATCTATCAAATGGCAGCCAAAATCAACGGCTAGTTGTTCGTTCATACAGATTTTTTTTTTTAAGTTTAGTCAATAATTATACTTTTTTTCTCTCTGTATTATCTTAATAAAATATTCTATGATGTATCTTCAGCGTTTAATGGTCTATCACAGTAACTCCATGATATTGGCAGAATTGTGGTGTCTCTCCCGCAAAAGCCATTCATGAAGAGTTAAAGTTGTAGTTGTTTATTCACAATGCTTCCAAAAAAGATATTTTACTAAGTAAATATGGGTACAAATCATTGGGGTGAATAATATAAATACAGTAATAGCCATATTTTGCCAATTACAAGGCATGCAAAAGTACACAATTTACAATTAAAATAAATATTTAATATTCCATTAAACTATTCCAACTGATTAATATAAGTCTAGTTCATCATTCACCAATAAAATAATTATAAATTATCAATGTTCAACTTTACAATTCAATCAATAAATAAAATAATTCTAATTCATCAATTAATAACATAATTATGGGCACAATTTCTTGTAGTTATTTAAATACAAAATATAAAATAGTCAAACAATTTATTTCTCCAATAATCCAAATCCGCACAAATCCGTTTAAATATCCGAAATGTATTCTACATATTACTGCGCAGATCAAAGTGTCTGTGAGAAGCGGATTCCGCGTGAACATCGCTTTATAGCGCCGGCTTCAGCCGAATGGAAATTGATCCGATTGGTCCTGCGAATTGCTATTGAATATGTTACGAAAGTGTACTGGAGCTGAAGAATTTCTGTTTAGAGTTCCATTGCTTCGGAATTCTCACTTGTTGTTTGTTCTTGAGTAGAAGATGCATTCGGTAGTAGGTACGTATCGTAGGTAGGTATCTACTTATATATAATAATGAATCCCTATTTCCCTTGGTCGCGGCATCACGCGTGATCGGCTGGACCAATTTCACTAATTATTTTCTTGCTGTGTTTGTTTTTGTAAGAAGGTTCTTATATAACAAAAAACTAGGAAAGTTGCGCGGAAAATTTAAGAAAACTTACCGCCAATATAACATCGCGCGTTTGATTAATGTGAATTTTAAAAGGAGGTAACACCGCGCGGCGCTGCTAATACAAATTATAAAGATACATAAAAGTAAAAGTAACTTAAGTAAAATACATAAAAATAAGTTTGATTTGAAAAGCTACTTTTCAAAAGAACAAGCTATCAAGAATAAATCTTTTACAAGCAAGATATGCACAAAGACAGCTTAGATACCTACTAGGTACCTATACTTAATCCACACCCGGTATCTGGTACGAAAATAACAAAGCGACACAAATGAAACGCAAGTCGAGTAGGCTGTTAAAATTAATTCAACCCAACACAGCTCAGTTAACGCTCGCTTGACAATTTTAGATAATTTACATTCCAGCGTAGCATGACCAATTCTATACCTATTCTACTAAGAATAGACTTAACATCATCTAGTAACTTGACATCTCTTCTACCCGACCAAGCAGTGGCGCCCCGTATACTGTAGTAGATAATAGGAAACGTTCTTTTAGTCAGTTCTAACATCGCCATGCAGTCCTGCATGCCATTCTGTTTCTCCGGGACTCGTCGGGCTTCATTGTCTCGACGCTTTTCTGGTGGTCGCCACTGTTGATTCTGGTTTTCAGGAGTTGCAGTGTTTTGGGAATAGTGTGGCGGGCATGTCCCATAAAAAAAGAATAGAACTGCAGAAACTGCGTGTTAGTTTTTCTGTTTTATACAAAGTTAATGGTTACGGTAACTACGGTTAGGTAACTGTAACTAATAGAAATCGATCAGTTAAACGGTGTTGCATGTCATACAAGGTTATAACCTCACTGGCTACCAATGGTAGCTACAACTAAATTATGTCAGCGTTGTTTTGTAACAACCGTAAAATACACATAACACCACGCCTGTATTACCCGAAGGGTAAGGCAGAGGTGTCCTTATAGAAACACCCACATTTCGCCAGTTATGTTTTAAGTCCCATGTGATAGGGGACGAGCCTATTGCCATCAACCGGGCACAAATCCAGACTCCGAGTTGGTAATAAGAAAATTTCTATTGGAAAAACTCATTAACGCTTTGCTTGACCTGGGAATCGGAACCAGGACCTCACGTTAAGCAGTCGCGTTTGAAACCACTAGACCAATAGAGAAGAGGCAAGGGTTATTACAGTTTTGTAAATAGTTATTGACCTTTGACCATATCCTTGTAGATATGTTATCGACAGGCAGATGTTTTGTCTCACATGACCTTACACTCATCAGTCGCACTTGGGACCATGATACCAACGACATACATTAAAAAAAAAAACATAAATAGTTGCATGTTTGAGTTGATCCCAAAATTCGTTTTTATTACTGAAGCAATAGTTTTGATGCTTCATCAGCTTCAGCGAAATACTTTTCATATAATCATCATCTTTTTGCCCTTATTCCAATTTATTTGTGGTTGGTGCAGTCTTCTTCCGTACATTACACCTCGATACAGATCGATTTCTAGATTTGGATTGAGATACTTTATTGAAATTGGCAGTAAATAGTAATAGCATGAGTCGATGAGTGTTAAGATACGCTTGTCCAGGTCAGTCCGTGAATGAGTGATTATCTACATACAGATATACAAACATACCCCTTCGTTAAAATAACATTAAGCCTGAGTTTCATAAATTAAAACAAGTCCTACTACCATAAGTTTGTACACGATCTTCAGTAGAGGGGTTGCCACAAGGACCGGTGACGGGCATACTGATTACAGCGTGGAACTGTAAAGACAGTCAGTCGATCTCGAAAGGTCTTGGCAGACACTCAGTTTGTAAATTTAAAAAAAAAAGATCTATTTTTGACTGTCTCGTTGGTGTTGTGGTCACAAACGCGACTGCTAAGCATGGGGTCCTGGGTTTGATTTCCGGGTCGAGCAATGTGTTACTGAAGTTTTACTTAAGAAATTTATTAATAGCGGCCCGGAGTCTGGATTAGTGCCCGGTTGATGGCAATAGGCTTGGCCCCTATTACATGGGCCTCAAAACGTAACTGGTGAAATGTGGGTGTACTACGGGTACGCGTCTGCCTTATCCTTAGGGTATTATAGGTGTGATGTTTTATGTTGAAATATCTTAAGTTATAGTTTCCACGACCCACATGTAACTAAACTATATCGAATAATAAAGTGTACCCGATTGTTGACATCTCTGCCACCTATGATACGACATATCGCTGGTTTGCGAAAATATCGACTTAACTCATAATTCTGTCAAATTGAATTCTGAATGCCAAACAATCATAAATCTTTGATATGTTATCGTGAACAGAGACCCAACGCCAATTTCGCCTCAGCTTTTGTTAGAAAGAGACAGCGTCATTATTCATTTGAGACAATAAAGATTGAGATCAAAGATTTATGATTGTTTGGCATTCAAAATTCAATTTGACAGAATTTTGGATTACGTCGATATTCTCGCAAACCAGCGATATGTATGTTTGTGTACAATTCTTAATTTCATTGTTTCAGACGAGACAAACGAACAGCAGCGGTGGAGAGCCAGGTCCTCCGGATGAATCCACTAGTCCTGACAGCAGAGGCCCGCCAGCAGTGGCGGTCAGCCCTTCTGATAGGTCAGTTACCTCAACTATTCTTGTGTGGATCTAAACTATCAGTAACGTCACTCACTGTACAGAGGCCAGCACATCAAGCTGTCCCAATTTATTTTGAATTTGATAGTGTTACAACTTTAGTACAAAAACATAAGGAAAGCATGTTCAATTGGGAAAATGTGAATGTTTGGGATAGCTTGATGTGCTGGCGTCTGTACATAAACACCATGTCATTTGGTCTTTAGCTACCGTTAGAACCAATCACGGCAGTGATCGTGCATGTGACATTACCTTTAGGGTCAATTTCCACCAAACGGAAAGATCCTCGCGAATACTCGAGCATCTTTTTACATTTTACGGAATAAGTGACCGTATCACTATTGACTTAAAGTATAAAATTCGACGCGGACATCAAGCGTTAAATTGCGTTTGCTTGACGATGCGCGAGTTCCCAGTCGCGGGTATCCGTGAGTCCGCCCGAGCGTCCTCGAGGCTGCGCGAGCTCATCCGAAGCAGACGCCTGTGGGGCGAGCATTTTTTAATGCTCTGTGGCGCATCTGTCCGAAGCGTACTTATGTCCTTGGTGTGAAGGAGCGGCCCGAGCATCCGCGAGTATTTAACCGTCGCGCGTCGGTGGAAACTGGCTCGTACAGAACAACAAAATCTAAGAACCTAATAAATAAACTATAATATGGCTGACGATAACTGTTGTAGCTTTGTCGACTGTTAAAGATCCCATAATTAATACTGGTGTATGGTATGGAATATAAGCGGCACGTTGTATGGCAATGCTTAACCTCTGGCCAAAGAAGAAGCCAGCCTTTGAGTCATGGGCAACCAAACACAGCGTCAACCAAACGTTACGAGATCTCTTTGAATAGAATACGTGTTTTTTACTAGTTTTTATTTTTGTTCACCTACTGATCAAAGACTTGGTCATACTTTTATTACCGACCGGGAGTTAGTTTCGGTCTTAATCAATTCTAAAAGCGTCAATAATGAGTAAAGCACTGTTTACCAATCAAGCATCAACAAATTTTCATCGCAATACATTAGCACTCACCGAACGATAAAAACATCGTTCTTTATGTAGGTGTACTTTGATGCAAAAAGAGTCAAAGGCGAAACAGTTTTATAGCTTTTCAATTTCCGTGAAAATATATAGGTACGCTGGTAATTGGCAAAGCCAATAGAGCCAATGGCGTATTATTTAGTGTCGATCCGGTAGTTTACTGGCAGAAAACAATATCTCTGCCACTCACCGAACGATAAAAAACATAGTTTTTTATGTAGTGCACTTTGATGCAAAAAGAGTCAAAGGCGAAACAGTTTTTCATAGCTATTCAATTTCCGTGAAAATAAATAGGTATGCTATGCTACGCTGGTAATTGGCAAAGCCTTTAGAGCCAATGGAGTATTCTTTAGTGTCGATCCGTTAGTTTACTGGGAGATATGTAGTAGAATACATCTCTGCTGGGATCTATCGGAAGAACAGCGCTGCGGTTTACTCTTTTGTTTAAATATCGCAGCATATATATGCTGAGATAGCAGCCCTTTTGGACTCGCAAAGGTTATTTTATATTTTTTAATTTTTACCTGTGCGTGTCCAAAATAAATACAAAATATGAATAAAAATATTTGTAGTATAAATGTTTTTCTTTCGTTCTTTCTTTTTTTTTAGTAAGCCGCATGTTAGTTATAACACTTACTTTAATCTTTAACCGACCTGAGCTGGGCTTTCCGAGTATGGAGTTCCAGTGCAATGCGATGCCAGCTTATACTAGTATAGTTCCCGCGTGACTGTCTCGTTACTCTAGTGGTTCCAAACGCGACTGCTAAGCATGAGGTCCTGGTTACGATTCTCGGGTAGAGCAATGTAATGTGTTACTGGGATTTTTCATTAGGAATTTCTCAGTGGCAGCCCAGAGTTCGGCTGTGTTCCCAGTTGATGATATTAGGCTCACCCTCCATTACATGGGGCTGGTAAAATGTGTGTCTACTGTACACCTCTGCTTGATCCTTAGGGGAAAACAGGCGTGTGATGATATGATGTAATGTGTGGTATGGCATACCATACATGCATTGGTCCTTGGTCCCTGGTCCTGAGTAGTCCTAGTTGTTTTTAGGTCCGGTTTCGTTCTAAGACAATCCACCAGATTATAGTGAATAGAAATGCTTGATTGACAACACAATACAAAAAAAAGAAAAAATACTTCCTTATTTAAAGTCAACAGTTTAAATAAGGAACAATATTTTCAAACACAATGCAGGTTGGTAATGACGCTGGTGAGTACCGCCGTTCTTTTGTTTTTAATTATTTCGGTAATAACTAGATTCGGTTCGGTAGGACGCATGTCGGTGTTCATAAAACCAGTGTAGGTACTATGGCCTTGCAATCTTTTGAAATTCCATGCTACGGTAGGCCAGGTTTAGGTGAAATTGATACTGGTAATTGGTACTGGTACATTAGATACTGAAAGTACGTTTCGTATTGAGCATTGTAGAATATTCAATGTTGCTTGAAAAGAAATAGATATTTTTTTTTTTTTTTAAACGTTGCCCCACACTAGGAATTTCTCCTGTATCGTGGGTGCGTTTACAAACATTTAAACTCACATATACAAACAACCAGACCCGAAACAACTACCTGTAGGCCATACAAATATTTGTTCCGTGCGGGGATCGAACCCGCGACACGCAGCGCAACAGCCAATCGCTTAACTACTGCGCCAACCGTGTCGTCAAAATGGAGATATTGGATTGAACGTACAGAGGCCAGCACATCAAGCTACCCCAATGTGTCAAATTCTTTGATAGTTTTTTAACTTTATAGCAAAGGAATATGGTTCATGTTCAACTAGGAAAAATTGACACTTTGGGCACGGTAATATTATGATACAGTATTGTAACTCGGCCGCATTTCAGAAATAAATGCCTACAGCCGCGCTGTACGTAAACATGCGTTAGGGCTGCCCATCTCCAGCATTATGCAAACTAACACACATGCACCGAAGTTTTAACACAAGCGTAAGTAGGTAGGTACCTACCGTATCATGATTCATTCAGAACCGCATATAACTACCTATTTCACTCGTCTCAATAACTTTCCCTTACTCTATTCGCTTTATTTATTAATCCAAACACCTTTGTTTTCCTGAGATAAAAGGAAATACTTATCCATTAAAAAGACACACATTATGTACCTACCTACTAGTAAGTAAAATTATTTTATAGTCTTACCTTTCAGAGTTTCCAGGTAATTTAAAAAAACTTATGTCTGGATGCGTTATTACCGAATTCATACAACCAAAAACAGCACAATATTTCCTACTCGTCATATTAACTGATTTTTAGAAAAAAAATCGCGCGGTTTTTGTTAAAAAAAACAACACACCGTCCGTTCGACACTGCGGTACAGACGTGACTGTCTTCACCCCGAGCGCAACCCAGGATCAAGGCGCGTAGGTATAGCTCGCGTTTCGTCCGTTTGTATGAAGTTGCAATACTATATGATAATATTACCGTGCTTTGGGGTAGCTTGATGTGCTGGCGTCTGTACAAAACCCAAGAAAGTGAAGGTATGTGTAGCCGTGTATTTAAATTAAGTATCGATCAAACAATGAGGTGTGATAGTGATGCGTGGTGAGTTTGATACCTACTTCGAAGTGCAAAATGCGATATTATAGTTATATTTTAATCCAACCCGATGAGATTTTTATTTCTTTAAAACGATACAACTATTAATACATGAAGAAATAAAATAAAATAAATAATCACAGGGCATCGAAAAATTCATCCGCATCACTGTCAATGGGAAAAGTGCTCAGAAGGCTGGCAGCATTGCCACGTTGAATGGCAATGCTGATTCTTTGTCTGAAAAAAGGCTAGCCCTTTGGTCGTCTGGTCACTTGGTCACTCCGCTTTTTCCGTGAAAGACGGACAAACAGATACACACACTTTCCCATCATCATCATCTGCCCAGCCATTTCCCAACTATGTTGGGGTCAGCTTCCAGTGTAACAGGATGCAGCTGAATACCAGCATTTTATATGGAGCGACTGCCTATCTGACCTCCACAACCCAGTTACTGGGCAACACGATACCCCTTTGTAAGACTGTCAGACTTTCGGGCTTCTGACTACCCGTAACGACTGTCAAAGATCTACAAATGACAGCCAGGACCAACAGCTTAACATGCTTTCCGAGCCGGACACGTAACATATCGAAACACGGACGTGTTTCGATATGAAACGAATGTTACGAACGGTCACCCATCCACAGAATGACCTCGGCAAGCGTAGTTTAACCTTTGATCAACCCGTGCGGCTGTTTTATTTAGCCACGACCTCTTCAAATACAATACTTTACCTATCTTATAAATGCATAGGTTATCTTTCTGTGTTAGAGAAATTCAATACAGCAGAAAGCCAGTCAGGTTTTGCACAAAACAAATACACTTGTCAGTACCGGAGACTGCGATCGATCGCTCTCCAGAGCCGGTTACGGCACGGACGACTTTAACATCTCTTTTATCGTTAATCTTGTGTTAAACTACCGTTTGGCTGGTTAGATGACAATCTGTGTTTTAAGACGTTGTTCGAGATTTTAAGAGGGAAATTGTTAAGGTGACTTCAGGATTATGAATTTTGACGTCATTTCTAAGCTTAATATTTTATACAAATGTTTTTAGAATGTTGACACATCCTACTAAACTTACTGATGCCTAATATTTTATAAAAATGTTTTTAGAATGTTGGTATATCCTTCTTACTGATATTATAAATGTGTGTGAGGATTTACGGATGTTTGTTTGTACTTTACGTAAAATCTACTGAACGGATTTTCATTAAACTTTATAATATTGTAGCCTATAATAAGACTCGAGAATAACATACCAAGGCTATATTTTATATTGGGTAGGTATATGGCGGACATCGTTTTTTTTACTACTTCCTATATAATTAAAAAGCCTTATCTATATCTAAATATTAGTCTCGGCATTATGATGTTAAAACCCAGATTCAACGAGTAAAATACGGATAAATGTTGAACGGCTAAATCTATTATCATCAGAACTATAGAAATATAGAACACTCCCTACTAATTTGCCTTTCAAACAAAAAAAAGTCAATCAAAATCGGTTCTTTCGTTCGGGAGCTACGATGCCACAGATAGACACACACACACACAAACACGTTCTTTAGAAGCAGTTTTCATTGTACGATCGCTATTTTGGGCTTACTTCTAACCTTTAAAATCTCAAAGAAAGAATGTAATCACTTAAATATTGAACGATGCATTAAAGATTAATTTGAAGGAACATGAATATTCTGGCAATTGGATCCTCTCCCTCGTTTCGTACTACTGTTCACATTAAGAATAACACCGAACGTTGCGTAGTTGTCTCATAAAGTTTTATTGACTCTGTTTTAAAATGTATCTACTTCAAATTGCTTTAGTCAAGACCTTTCAAAAGCTCGAAAAGTAGTATTAAAATACATGCTACAGGAGGGAATCTGTGACTGCTGATCGCACTTGTTACTTGCTGCCATACATAGTGATGACCACTCTACAGTCTCTCCAGGGATGTGCCCTGAAAGGCGTTGCACAGAGGGGGCACTGAGGAGGTCTTATATGAGGACACGGTACCTCCGCCACGGGGTGGTTTTAGTGAGTTAAGAATTCACTTCTCGGTCTTGACCCCAAAGACCGGGCGCCTTTTGAAGGTTTCCCCCAAAAACAAAAGAGAAAGTTGACTAAAATGATAAGCAAGTTACGAAATAACAGTGTAGGTAACATCTTAAAATACGGCTAAGTTATCTAATGAGTTCAAATCACCTGGTAGACAGAGACAGCGCTACTTAGAACTGACGTCACCAGTTTTACAGCAGGTACAAATGACCTTTTCGCACTTTAAGGATAAAAAGGTAACTTCTCATGTAGCTACTCCATTTTCAGAACGATTTTGTTTCAGGCATTGTGTTTTTCTGCTAGATCTTTGAAATAAGATAATTTGTTTTTTTTTTAGTTTGGTTGTGTTGTAGGGACGAGTAGGTATGTATCTACAGTATGTAGATTGTTAGAAAATTTGATACTGATTAAAATCTTGGACAATCAAAAATATGTCGGTACTTACATATTGTCCCACAGCTGGGCAAACGACTTCCAAGTGAGAGCGGTTACTTTTAATTCTAAAAGATTAATTAGGTCAATAGTGTTATTGACATTATGCTCGCCACAGTAAATAAGAACTAAGAAAATTAAATCTTATAACTATAACTGTAGGCAATTAAGTAGATAAAAAAAATAAGAAGAAAATTTCAAATCAAGCAATTCTTGAAGTAGATCAACGAAATTGTTGACTTAAGACAAACAACTCAACTATGTTAAGAGCAAGTTAGCTCAAGAGTTCCATTGTTAGGGCTAAGTTGCGCAATTGCTGAGAACATCGACCATTTCTTGGGAACACTTGATAGTTTGTAGAAAAGTAAGTACTTCGTGAAAGAAAAGGACAACATTCTTCTCTGTAAAGCGCAGTTCAGACTAGGTAAACAATTTCGCTATAGTTGTAGTAGGTACAGTATTTTGCGCCATTTCTTTATTTTTCAATACTTTATAGCCTAGCGTTGTATCAAAGTGTTCGTATAACATGTATTCTGATATTAATATAGAGTAGTCTGAACTGTTCTTATCATCACTTAGATGATAAGCGTGATGACCTTAAAGCTTTGACGACCTATGTGGCGCAGTGGGCGAAGGTCCGCCTGCAACGCAAGAGGTTGCGGGTTCTATTCCCGCCTTGGGACAAATGTTTGTACGATCTACAAAGATTGGTCCCAGGTGTTCTGGGTATTTGCTATGTATAATAAAGAATATCTATCTATGTAATGTATTGTATTAAGAATATCAGTCACCTAGTACCCATAACACAAGCTCTGCTTAGCTTGGGGCTAGATGATGCTGCGTGGATTGTCCAGCATTATTTATTTACTTATTTATATTTATTTAGCTAGGCCACGTGCAAGTATAACTTACAATGGCCAAAGTCAATGGTGTTTTGACATGGCCGCTCTGTGTTCGGAGTTGTTGGCTAAAGTTGGATATGCTAGCCACATGAGAGCACATCAAAGAGCAGCATACCAAAGCTCTCAACAACCACCCTAGGAAACTATCGAATGCAATCGCTGTGGCCGAAATCGGCTAGATAGCATCATCATCATTGAACCTTCTTAACGTCTGAGTTTGTTGAGCAACTAACCACTGCAAATCAGCGCTGTGTTGTGGGTGGCATGGCTCAGCATCATACTGAGTAATATCCTCCTTGTCACAAAAAGCCTTTAAATATTATAAGCTGATCAGAGTATCCACAATCTTTCTTGGAGAGATGGAGAGCCACAAATTCAGGGTTAAATTTAAACATATAGATCTCCATAATTGTTAAAGATCGATCAACTCACATCATCATCCTCTTGCCCTTATCCCATTTTATTTGGAGTCGGCGCAGCATGTCTTCTTCTTCCGTTCATATCTATTTGCCGTCATCTCAGAAGTCACCTCCTTCCTAGCCATATCATCTTTCACACAATCCATCCATCGTTTCTTAGGTCTCCCTCTACTCTTGTAACGTTAAAATCAATCCAATAAAAATCTACCCAACTCTTCGCACTTCTCTCAAATCTTCCTTTCATCCTAAAAACGATTAAATAAGTAATGAAATACAAAACGGCGCGCCCGGCTCCCAGTCCCAACGATCCAATTTAAAAATTCTATTTGCCACCCGGGCGTAGTACCTACCCATTGCAAAGCTTGTTCAAACAATGTTGGGTCGCCCCATCGCCCCAGGAATTATATCATTACGTATGTACAACTTATGTTTACCCGGGACCTTGTGTTAACTTTGGATACAGTAAGCCCTACGTTGGTGGTGGCCAGTTTGACAGCTAGCATACCGTAGTTCGGAGTAGGTAATGAAGTTTTAACAGCATGAAGAGCCAGTTTATACAGGTAGGGTATCCCTACCGTACCGTACATTTGAACAATACATATATCAACGTGTTTTTTTTACTTCGCTCAAAGGTTGGTTGATTCTCCTGTGTATCTTCTCATTTCTCATTAGATTACGTACGGAATCTCCAAGCAGTCAGCGTAACCATATACATTGTGGATCCCTTAGGTTTTGGTACCGATCAATTTAAATAAATTAAAACTTCAAAACCTTAGTTGAAGTACCTAGGTACTATTTAAGAATCGGTACAAAACAGGTTCAATCTTCACGGGCTCGCGTCAAAACATAAATATTAGTATGCAAATGGAATGTACCTACATAAAAGTAGGTATCCATTATAATAATCGATGAAGTGAATCGAGATTGGTTTTCATTGAGTGAGAGACATGCTCGTGTAGCTTTAGTGTTTTTTATCTATAAGTAGTTGGGTAAAACCTTTTTTTCTATTAGTCATTGTTTGGTTTTATTCACAGCAGTCTATGCCTAGACTTATCTTTATCAACGCATCTAAACCTGTCTTCTTGACCTTGTTTCCAGTCAGCAGCTCTCAGAGCAGACCTCGCCGTCGAAGCCACCGCGTCAGGTGACTTTCCTGAAGCCAGCAGCCGACACAACCCTGGATCGAAAGGCCTCTATCGTCGATGAGACGTCCGGGATCACCAGGACGCAGATGAAAGGTATTCACAATGATTCAAACCTTGCAGCGATATGCGAGAGAATCCTGGAGGCATGAGGACTGCATTGGCTGATGGTGAAAAAGATTATTCTTTTACTTTCTGTTCTTCTTACTTGTTTTGTCTAATGCACTTCAAGACGTAGGTGGATAACTGTTTAATTTCTTTATTTTCTCCATCTTAGGACTATTTTTATAGGGTTTCCTAATGCGATAGTGTACACAATAACAATATTAAATTTTGCAACAATGCACTTTTCGTGAGCTCACTTAGACAACAATAGAATAAATCATCGTCTATGAGGTTGAGAGTGCGGATTGCACGCGTGAGTGGCGCCTCACCTAACAAATTGGTCCGCGTACGCGACTCTGCCAGCGTGGCTGCCGACGTCGCCCCACGTACCTGTACGGAACACACAAACATTATGTTCCCCAAAATGTCCGCCATATTGAAACTGCCAATTATCATTTTTGCTGACTTGGTCCCATCTACCTGGTGCGTTTGCCACGTTAACTGTTGATTTTTGCTCATGCTATCTACCATTTAACTTACCTGGCGACAAGACGGCCAAATGCGCATCAAAATAACATTCAGCTGTTTGGAACTCAACTAACGACTTCAATCAATCGGTAGGCAGGTCCCAGATTATCCAGCCTCAATAGTCAGAGGTCAAAGTTTACCTAGGCTGCCGTTTAACTGAGACGGTCCCTGAGGTAGCTGTGCGACGTGTGAGGGGTGCTGTGTTGACGCTTGTGAACGGTCGCATGTCTAGAGCTTTCGCTACACGTCACTATACCCCTCATTTATCCATCATCGTAGACATAACATAGCAGAGGTGCAACTATAGTACACCCACATCTAGCCAGTTATGTTTAAGTCCCATATGATACCGAGCAATCCAACATCGTACCAACTTATATATTAGTATATTTATTTCATTCATTTTGCTTTCAGAATTCCGTGAGGCATTCCGTCTGTTCGACAAGGACGGTGATGGCACCATCACCAAGGAGGAGCTCGGCAGAGTGATGCGCAGCCTCGGGCAGTTCGCGCGCGTTGAAGAGTTGCAGGACATGCTGCAGGAGGTCGACAGCGACGGTACGTACCTGTGTTACGTACGGGTAATGCTCAGTAGCCGCTTTTTGAGGACTGTCAGAGCCTTGATTGATAAACTCTATTTGCGCAAGGACGGTCTGCACGAGACATGCCAAAATGTCAATATTATACCTACCTACCAATATTTTAAATAAAACTTTGCTGTGTATAGGTAGGTACATAGTTGGGTTATTGTGAAGTGTTTCCACAATGTTGATATACCGATTTCAATTTTAATTATGAGTTTTGATAAGTCTTTGTGATAAACTGATAACACTTTCATAAATAAATCAAACTACACACAGCTACATTTTACATAAATATTAGGTTACTGCTAGTTATAGTTTTTATACTATAACTAGCTGTCACGGCGAACTTCGTACCGCCTCAAAAGTTAAGTTACACTGCCATCTGTCAGTGTACGGAACTTATTAAAAGAAAATATTTAATTTGCAAAAAAAATAATTATTAAGGTCAATAATCGAAATAAAAACTATCCTATTTTTTAAGTTTGACCAAAACACACACTGTGTGCAACATTTTATTAAAATCGGTTCAGTAGTTTAAGAGTCCATAGCGGACAAACAACGTGACACGTAATTTATATATATTAAGATTATTTAATAATAGGTACCTACTTGCGTTATTGTAGTTACACACATCGTGCAGTCACTTTGACATTTGCGTCTCATATAAACATTCCCAGCGCTTTCCGCCTTTTATTTTTATCCTATTGTTAGTAAGTAGGTTATACGAGTACCTACCTACTTACCACACACAGTGACTTGTTGAAGTAACTTCTGCAGACTGAATTTTGAAATCGACTAGGACTATTTAATCTAAAAATAATCATTTTATTATAAAACTTAGAGATTATGAGATTTTCTGACGGTGAGAGATTTTAAGATGATATTTTGGTTTAGTCGATTGCAGATGCTTTCAATATCCCATGTTAAAATCTGGTATTCTGAGGCATCTGCTTAGACTGGAAGCGTCAGATAAAAAGGCTAAAAGGATAGACAGAAGATGATGCTTTGAATACACATATTGGGATACACAGGGTTGCGGACGATAAGGTGACGAATCAATTTTCCTTTTACCCCCAGGTGATGGAAACGTAAGCTTCGAAGAGTTCGTCAGCATCCTCTCCAAGTCCATGTGCGGTGCTGGTGGCGGCACCAGTTCTGCTGAACAGGAGGAGAGGGAGCTCCGTGACGCGTTCCGAGTGTTCGACAAACATAACAGAGGATACATCTGTGCGTCTGACCTGAGGGCTGTGCTGCAGTGCCTGGGAGAAGACCTGTCTGAGGAAGAGAGTGAGTAGCCAGTTGTTTTTAAGCTTTAGTATACCTTAGGAGGTAGTTATGGGTGTTGCGGGATGTTGGAAAAAGTTACCGTGACCTTGGAACGTAAAGGGTAAGAACGGAACACGGAAAGGGTTTTAGTCAGTAAAATTTAAAGTCCATCCAGAACGGGAGAAGTCATTGGGTGATTTCCCGCACTTCGAAAAATCTCAAGATGGTTTTGGAAATCAGTATTAGGGACATACCGACACATGAGGGACTTGTGGCTAAATAACTAACAGCCGCACGAACCAATCGAAGTCTACGCTAGCCGGTCTATGGATGGGTGACCATCCATTGCATACTGAGACCCCTCCGTGCCTAGGAATGCACGTTAAGTAGTTGGTCCTGGTGGCCATTTGTGGATATTTGATATGCAATCAAGGTAGCCAGAAGACCGAATGTCTGTCAACCAGTCTTACCAAAGGGCATGAACCTGCCCAATAACTAGGTGTTATAGGTCAGACAGATAGCATCCGATTAATGCTATCTGTCTATATACCCCAACATAGTTGAGAAAGGGTTAGGGTGATGAGTAGTTACACAACTATCTGGCTGAACTGAACTCGGTGAAGATAAATTACTACGAGGAAACCGCATTGGTTGATCTAAAATTACTGTTTTTTTCTATGTGGGTAGGTGCCATTTTTATGCCAATTCTTAATCTGACTTTGATGTTTCAGTCGAGGACATGATCAAGGAAGTAGATGCAGATGGTGATGGCCGCATTGATTTCTTAGGTGAGTTGCACAACCACAAAACACACATAATAACTTGCAGCTCTTATGGCATAGACTGAAAATAATTTCAACAATAATTACAATTGTAAAGAATCTCAAAACTCACACGCACATTATAATATAATCTTTTTATAATAATTTCGTAATGCCCAGCATGTGTTGAGCTGGTAACCCTTTGGGTATGCATGCTCAGAGCAATTTTAATCATATTTTCTTCAATTATTTTTCTCTAATTCATAAATGTTTTCTGTTTCATTCTATTGCCATTTCCATTTTTTCTGCAACATCATTGACAAAACAGTGGTAAGCATATTTTTATCATTTCTTTCTTCCAACAGAATTCGTACGCGCTCTCGGCGAGCCAGAGGATGCTTGTGACGACGAGGATGAAGACGATACGACCGAAGGTCCAGACCTGCTGCTGCCGCGACCCGTCGCCGCCAACTGAACCACTGAACTGCTTTACAAGAGGACGTAGCCAGGATTAGGAGAATCACAACCACCTATTAAATAAATTTTGCCTGTGTAGGGAAATGAGAAAATAACATTTGGAAGTAATGTCAGCATAGGCGTTTGTTTTTGTTAATTGTGGCATACAAGCTTAGAATGACATGCATTTATTTACAAGGCTCAAAACTATTCCCAACATAGTAGAGGTCGGCTTCCAGTCTAGCTGAATAAATACCAGTATCATAGTGAGATGCTAAACGGTTGCGTTGCGTCGACTGAGCTTTGACGATCCGTCTTAATTCATACAAATATCTATGGTAGGTGGCTTCGGTCTTACATGGGGGCGACTGCCCATGTGACTTCAAAAAAACATGAATATGCAATGCATATACGAACATCTCAACGACTAACTTAAAAGGCACAAGAATATCGAAACACATGCCTTGTCGCAAACTTTCACAAAGGTGGGGTGCCTTTGCAGAGAGGACAACCCCATATTAAACCCTATGAAGAGCCAAAATACCTATGCTATGTTCCCAAAAACCTTAACCTGGTTACGTACCAACATCGACCGCTTTATGCTAACGCTGGCTTTAATTATTTATTACGTTGTTAATAATAAAACATTGTGATTATGGAGTTTGGACGCGCCTAAAGAAAACTTCCAGTCAATATTTCCAGAAAAGGAAAATCCTTGAATTATTATAGGGTCTTCAGAATCTTAAAAATTAATTAAACTTGCGGCCCAATGGGTCCCTAAGTGGCCCTCTGAGTAACAATGCGGCCTTCTGAGCCACAATGCGGCCTACTGAGCTAAAATGCGGCCTACTGAGCTAAAATGCGGCCTGCCGAGCTCGTTAATGAATCTCAAAGCGTAGGTGTCTGTGTTTAAAATATATTATTTTAGTGGCTTGCTATTGTGGCCTGTAACATGCTTGCAAGAAAATTCAAAGTTTACTAGTCTACCTATAATCCATCCATCCATCCATCTACAAGATTTTCAGATCACAACCCATTCTTATACATTATAGAATTGATCCATATCGAAAATAAATTATAGGAACCTACAACGAATTTTTTCCTAAGGCGTTTCACTTTCACAATCTCACAAGTATTTTAACGGTTCAGATTTGAGTTAGTCACGGAATCAGAGAGCGATTACACTTAGCGTTTGTTTGAATTCATAATAAATAGTTTTTTTTAATACCTTTTGTCAAAATAGAGAAATTAAGCAAATAATTGACCCAAACGTTGTGTTAAAACATCAGCGGGCGAATAGGTAAATAATTAATATAAAAATACTTACATATTGTGAACTAATAGTAAATAACGAACTTCTTTGCATTCTTCACACAAATATGTGCACTTAGATGTTTCGACGCTCTTAACCAAGAGCGCAATCGAGGCTACAGCCAGTTTCTCAGATATTAATAATATCTAGAAAGCCATGAATTAGCAGTACAAGGGCAACAGTACAGGTTGATAATACTACCTACCCAACGTAGGTTACCAAAGTCGTCTCTTCACATTACCTACAGAACGATACGAGTGGCCTATCAGAGCCGTGGACCGCACGGCCAAAAACTCCATGCTATAGTGATTTTCCCATTTAACACCAATTTTTAATAATACTATTAATATTGTAAATATTTCGTCATTTTACTATCTTTCAGGTTATTGTAATCAAGAGTGAGATAGTTGCAACGTAAATCTTACCTTGCTTGTGACTATTCTAAGGATACTATTTACATTTAGTAACTACATCTACTGGCTTAATGTTTTTGCATCTCGTTAGTTCGATTTTAAAGAAAAAATATTCAGTGCTGGACAAGATCAGTACATAAAAAAATGTTTTATTATTATATCAATAATATTTAACCGTCGTCGGCCTGCCAGGCAATGTAATGCGGCCCTTTGGGCTAAAATGCATGCGGCCCACATAAGTTATGTGTCTTTAAAAGGTAATAATTACATTTCATCGTTTGAATTATCTAAGCAACAATTTATTTAAGTAACTAACCCACTGAATTTGCGCAGCACTGTTTTAACTCTTTTTTTTGTAATAATACCTATAAGATTTTATCAATAAAAATACCAACTATTTATACCTCAAACTTTTCAACATATCCTAACAAGAATTTATATGATAGGGCTTTTTTTTGTCTAATAAAATGCATGAATAGAAAGATTAACTGATATTTCGCAAAATTTTGATGTTGTACATTAATAATACAGAACCAATATACCTACTTACTTACAAATAAAATGTTCTCGGACACATATTTGGTTTTCTTTGAGCTCTACAATTTCCGACAAATGCTTGCTCTGACTGAACAGGTCCATTCTTATCTGTGTTGTTCTTTCCTCAAAAGACCATCTCGGACATTTATCTGCATGGTCCTCACATCTTTTTATGTTCAGAAGTGGAAAATCCTCGTGGATGTCCTCCGCCCTAGGGAAGCGGAGTGGTCTGTCAGACGCGTACTGACTAAGAACCACCACGACGTTCTAACTCACACCTACGCCGGGGGTCGCGAGAGCGTACGATCCTTCAGCATACCCCGGCTAATGGTCCTCACATGACCAACCAAAACAAAGTCTGGACTTTAAAAAAAAACTGTAGTCTCTCGAGTTTCTTTCGGTATTTCTTCTCAGAGTAGTCAGTTAGAAATACCAACCTAGTTTCAAAATTACTTGATGACGTGTAAAAGCGTTTATAAAAACCTATTTACAGAAATAAATATCATTTATCATTTGTCTTTCCATGTTGCTGGCACGACTGAGCCACAAATTTTGCTGGACTAAAACTACACCACTTCTACGGTTTCGTCGGTCGGCGGCAGAGCAAAGGTCACTTTGGCTGCATATTTTGGGGCACAGACGGCATGATAGGTCAGCCATGCAAAAAAATATTTGTGTACAGATAACAGATGACAGTGTTTCATTGATCAGACATAGCTTGGTTGGTGTTTGCTAAATATAGGTAGTAGATATTATACAAACAGCCCTACTGTTAATCTACTGAGTTTGATAATCTAAAATGATGAATAATAACAGCAATACATTTGGAGACAATTCTCCCTTTATATAATTTCAACTAAATAAACAGTATATCACAGTGGCGTATTATGAATAAAATGGCATTACAAAATTTTAATGTACAGAGGCCAGCACATCAAGCTACCCGTCAAATTTCTTTAATAGTTTTTCAACTTTATTACATAAAAATAAAGTTAATGTTTCATTGGGAAAATTTGTCAGTTTAAGATAGCTTGATGCGCTGGCGTTTGTACTTACATACATACGTTCTGGCGAGACCTACTGGTTCTACGACTTTGAGCATACGGTTCCGCAGACCAACTAATTTATTTGGATCTCATTTTGTGCCTTCTAAATAAGTTTGCGGGGCCAAGCTGCCACCAGCGAGACCCTTCTTTGGTATCAAAAATAAATGTATAAAACGTATATGTAATTATTAAGTGATGTTACCTCCCCCGTCACATCTGAAAATATTATTTACGCCTCTTTTGATTGAGAAGTTATTTATGTTTTAAACTCTGTCTGTCCTTTTCTTGTTTCAAAATGTATGTTGTTAAAATCAACATTGTCATCAAACTACTCGTATGTTCATTTTAAACCGATTATAATTTGTATTTAATTACCTGTAACTAACTTACGGATTTTTTAAAATTAGGTACCTATGTAGGTACAAATTAATTCAGTTTAAAATTAATTAGTAAATGAAAAGAGTCGTCCATCAAATTCTCATATTATCAACCTCTAACCCTGCGTTTACGAAATACTTGTTTTAAATATGTACAGCTGACCACTCATTATATGGGATTTCCATTCAATGAGAGGTCAGCTTATACGGGAAATGTAGCCGTGTGTACCCAGCATTTACTTCTTCCGTTTATACATAAGTCATGTGAGTAAAACAAGGCTTGTTGAGAACAAATATGTAGGTATTATATAGGTATTAACGTGGAATAACAGAAAGTGTCCTCCACGATAGAAATTGAGAATTTGGACTTTCACCTAGAGTCGATAAGTAGGTAAATAGAAACAAACTGTGGTATTGAAACTAGATGTGATACAAGGATATACGAGAAATACTGCTCTAAAGAAGCTCTTTGAAAACAAAATAGTGAATCGCGGACGAGGAGTCGAGTACTCGAAGTTTAAAAAGTGCATGATACGTCAGTAAATAAATCACTACTGCCGTGCCAGAGAAACTGGCGCTAGCCTCTACACCCTTACAGACTAACCCTTAACACCCGTTTCATACGCTTGTGATGTACTGAGGCTTCAAGTGGCCGGACTCTGATAAGCATCGGAGTACCACGTTGCCGTTCGGCAAGATCGAAAGCTGAGTGATGGACGCGTGGTTCAAAGACATCCGCAACCAACCTTCAGGTGGGAACTGCAGCGCTCTGAAAAACAGAAAGTACGTACATGCATACAGCATACATAAACTCACGTCTTTCACCTATGGGGGTAGGCAGAAACTACAGAACGCCACCTGCTACGATCTTAACATAGCTACTCAGTTTGCTTCGTTTACTTTTATTCATCTCGTCATATACGACCGCCAGTTGCGAGTACTACGCACTTGAACTTTTTGAAGAATAACACCAATAAGGTCAGTGTATGTCTTTGCATGTATTATTTAAACAGAAAGTTGTGAGTAGGTATTCCGACTACTGATGAAAAATTACTGAGATGAAAATGTAGTGATACTTCGCCTGACTGATTCCGGACCGCGATTGTTAGATGGTACCTAAGAAACCACGTTCAGACTAACGTGACCAAGAGAAAAGAGTAAGAAGTATTAGGTACGTGTATTTTTAGCACAGTAATTTATTTTATTTCACTATCTAGCAGCGCCTAGCGGTGTCCCCCGCGGTCGATAATAACATTCAACAAACGCGCCATGTCAAAATAGTCATTAAGTTTCCTGAAATTTTCCATTCTACTACGCAAACGTCTCAATTTTTGTTTACGAAACAATCTTCTAAAAGTATTAGAGTACTTGAAAAAAAAGATGAACGAAATCGGTAAAGTCATTCTCAAGTAATTGCGTGATAAAGGGAAACGGATTCATTTTTATATACGATTACATAGGTTTTTGATAATAAATGTACTTACTACTTCCTCTTCTAAGAAAATCAAAATAATATACTATATTCTTACTTGCATACAAAGAACCGTATAACATTGGCATGGGCGACCAGTAGCGTGTAGGAATCCTCTTCTTGCTCCGGCGGCGCTCTATAGAAGTAACGTCTGAACCCAGCTTCTATACGCGTACTATCTTGAAAGAACTGCTGTACATGAAAAACGAGAACGCATCATCGCTTGAAGTGTTGATTTTGAGGATTCTATGAGGTTAATTGAATCAAATCTTTTAAAATGTGTGTTTGCGATAACCCGTTCTAATGGATATTGTTGAACTACATACATACATAAACCCACTCCTTTTTCCCATGGGGGTAGGCACGGGCAGAAACCACAGAACGGCACCCTACGATCCTTCCATACATAACACAAGCTCTGCTTAGCTTGGGGCTAGATGATGCTGTGTGGATTGTCCAGCATTATTTATTTTATATACACGCCGGTTGCGAGTACTACGCACCTAACCTTCTTGAAGAACATAACCAATAAAGTCAGCGTCCTTCTTGGGCGTCCCCTCCCGGCGTTTACTGCCTTATATATATTAAATACCTTTCGTTAGTCGTCTTTCATTTATCGTCTCAACGTGCCCAAACCACCTAAGCATACTCTTTTAAATTTTTGTCACTGCATCTTCTTTTAAACCACGTTGTTTTATAACATCACTTTTCAATATCATTCAACGTTACAAAATAAAAACGATTTTCGTTGACTGCGTTATGCAGTTTATGCATCTTTTACTAATCTGGGACACGGTTACATGGTAATTCGTAGTAGTTTGAAACACTGCTGTAGTCAACTTTTAAAAATAGTCTGCAACACAACATTTATAACTGCTCGACTATACACACCGTAACTTAGCTCACGGGCCGCATGCGGCCCATTGTACCAAACCATGCGGACCGCTGAGCTATTACCAGGTCATATTTATAAAAAAGAAGTCATATCCTTTGTTTAAAAAAGTTGAGATAGGTGGAATAAAATAAGCTCATACATTTCATACATATTTTATTCAAATTACAAAATATTTACAGCTACGTAATCATTAACACACGATACAAATTCACTGTGAGAATTTGTTACAAATAATTTGGCAAGAACGGTAAACGGTATAAAATTGATACGCAGTGCCTTCTACATAGTATTAAGACCGTAAATACGGTAATTCATGGTTTATATAAAGACAGGTTTTAGATACTAGCTTTTCCCCTCGATTTCATCCGCGTGCATGTTGCTTATCTCGGATGCAGACTAAGTCGTGGATTAAAAATAGTCAATGTCCTTCCTAAGGTCTCAAACAATCTCCATACTTCTAATATATAAAAATTCTCATGTCGCAATTTTTGTGACTAAACTCTTTCGAAACGGCTGGACCGATTTATATGAAATTTAGTGTGCATATCGGGTAGGTCTGAGAATCGGTGAAAATCTATGTTTCATACCCCTAAGTGATAAGGGTGATCCACCCCAAACATTTTTTTTTGGCTTAAAATGGCAAAGCTACATTTTCCAGGTCAGCTAGTATTTCATATAAATCGGTTCAGCAAAGGGAACAGACAGACAGTTCCTTCGACATTTATAATATTAATAAGTATGGATAAAGATGACGCTCTAGAACCTATTTATGCCATATTAACGGCTAGGTACTGTTAAACAAGGATTTGCCAACAAAATACTTTAAGGCACTTTGATTAGATTAAATGACTAGTAAGTTTAAATGAAAATTGCTTTTTTTTTTTAACTGAAACTTTTTAATTTGTAACATGCATTAGTACTTACTAATCACTAGCACTAATCAAAGAAAACACATGACATGTAATACTTATTCGAATATATCACTGAGGAACGTTTTCGTAATAGTACCTAGTTTTCAAAACTGTAAAGTAGTTTACAAAATTCCTTTTTTACCAACATGGACGTAGCTGGGGTCGGTACGGGTCAACGAGAATGTTCTGTGCGTGATTGAATGTGAAGCTAAATCACGAGACCGATAATGCATTATCATCATTTCTTAAAGTTTGGGTTTTTATAAGCGCCCACGCACACCCCAATAAATATTTGAATCCCGCATTGAGTGGTAAATGAAATCACAGTTTTAATTGCAACGACTCGATTATCCTACAAACACGTATAAAATGTTGTGTATATTTGTTGAAACATCCCTTCAATACTAGGCAACAATTTTTTGGACAACATTTAGGTTAAAATAGTGAGGTTACTGGTTGGTGAACACTAAGTGTATGGCACTTATAGCAGCGGTATAAATATATGATTTTATCAACTATCTAAGATATTATAATGTCCTTAAACTAATCACTTATTTACACTGATCAGTGCAAGTCAAGTTTTTAACGACTTAAACCTTGATGGCGGCGTTTCAAACTAAAAATGCATTCTTATACCCACTCTAATCAGTGTAAATTGAACAAGACAACTTTGTACTTATATTTAAGTTATAAAATATTATGATGGAACCATACAATTCAAGTTACGCTTAAAATTATAGTAAAATAGTTCATTTGATATGATATATGGTGATATTTATAACCAAGGAGCTCACATTTTTTAATTAGCCCACAATTATTCGGACGATTACAGCCGAGTTTTCTGAAGCGATACGTTTTATTGAAACAACACCTAGTATAAGAGCAACCAAAATAAATAGTGGGATGAAAAAAAAACTATTCTTAACATAACTTATGATTACATAACTGATTTCACAAATACGTACCTATTGTATTACGGGATTTGAGATTTTTAGTAAATTACTGAACACTTCGTTTGATATACAGAGATCGAGGCATTGCTCGTTTTATAGTTGATGGCTTGGATGGCTCTTATCAAAATGGTTGGATATGGTAACTATGACAGTACAATTAACACGTGCTTTCTTACATATTACATTGTTGAATATCTTCGTTCTACTTTTTTCTGACTTTCTGTCGCAGCAAGCCACGTATTACTAAAAGCGCGTGCAGGTTACATTGTCAGAATTTACTCTTATACAACTTGCCTTATTTTTTTCAATTTGTTCATACATTTTCAAGCAAGTTATTGCCACACAACTCTACCTATGTGGGTGCAGTATTTTTCAGTACAGGCGTAGCGCTTAACTGAGTAGGTACCTGCGGTAGTGAAGCGGTGTCACAGAACTTTCTCGCTCTGCACGCGATGAATATTATTGGAGATATCTCTTACGATATTTCTAAGTTAAATGGCATAATTGCGTCTGACAATATAAACGAACAAAAGTAATGGGTTACAATGATGAAGCTGATGATTTGAAACTAATATTTTCAACGGAAATTTTATGAATCCATCATGTATAGTCACCGGCACATAACTTGGTAAGAGTCGTTTGATGCGCACAAGTCGTTTTTTAGGTCTCTTTGGTAGTCAAGCGGGAAGCGGGGGTATGAGGTACGTCAATCCGAGCGCGCGATTGGTGCAACAGTCGACAGTTGCCTCCCGAACTCCCGATTACACTTGCGTGCACGAAAATTGTACCCTTTGTTTTTGTTGTGTTTATGTTAAAGAGTTATTGTTATTGTTTTTAAATTTAGTTTTTGTTACGAGTTGATATTATTGTAGTTGATTTAAATTAAAAAAATAAGGCGAAAAAAGGTATGTCTTTTTCGCATACTTTTTGAGCATACTTTCCTCGTATGCATATTTTTGACAAAGTTTATTGGGAGTTATAAATATAACTCCCAATAAACTTTACGAATTCCACTCCCTTCTTCAACTTTCTTCTAATCAGATATTATTAAATATAAATGATGGCAATAACCATAAAATAATGACGATCAATAAAGTCACCACTTTTTTGTTCCACTAAGTGCACGATGCGCGAACTTACCCCCACTACGCCAAAACCTTGCCAACTTACGTGCCGGTGATTATATTATGTGAGTACGTTTTATGTACGTTAATTATATCTTCATGCTCAGCAGAATTGGATTCTGTTTTCTCTGCTAACATATTCATACACTTTAGAAATGACTTCTTTAGTTTGAGCCCAAATCGGAGGACCCATCTTAGGTTGCAAATCTCGTGTGCGTTTTGCTAAAAGCGGCCTGTCTAAATTACATGTGTTGACGATAGCTATGCTATCGCTTTATAAAGTCACGAGACATTTGACGTAAGGAAAACACACCCCTCCCGCACCGCCCCACTACCGCAGGAACCTAACCAGTTAAGCGCTATGCCTATAGTATTAAGATACTACACACGATAATACATAACGATTACGTATTACTTAAACAATAACTCCCTAATTAATAAATACGGAGTGAAACTAACACTAAACCTCGAGAAATGTATAGTAAATCGGAAGGTTATAATGATTGTAACTTTATTCAGCATTTATTAATATTGAGGAATAATACTTACTTCGGGCGTTTCAACTGACTTCATCGTTCTTCTATTGTATATGTAAGTTTTGCCCGATTAATCTTGAACATTTTTCCGATAAGTTAACATTAAAGAATTTCACTGCAAATAATTCGACCTTTTTCGATGACGAATAAGTTGACTCGAATGGTCGGCATAGCCCTATCTTAAACAGCGATTACAATGTGCAGTGAATGTGTGTGCAACTTTCGAGCTTCTTACCCGTTCTGCTCCTTACAAACTTGAGCCTTTTCTTGAGCATTTCGTTTTAAGCTGCTATTACTGCAATCAAAACAATTTTGACTTCATAAGTCGCCTGGGGCAGTAATATTCATCAGTTTACAGGGCTGCAAGCAAGTGTTTGTCTGACTACGCAACGAGGGTTCCTAACAAACGTTAGGTAATTGTACATTGATATACGTCACGGTTAATTCTGCAATCGCAAGTGTGTAATAGCAAAAAAATATATTTTATGTGATAAAACTACACATTAACTATTATCCGACATTATTCTTTACTTGAGCGATGAGATCTTGCTTCTTGCCAAATTTCATGATTCTAGGTCAACTCGAAGTACCCTATGGGTTTGATTTATTCGAGTGTCAAAATATGACGTATAAATGGCCGTTTTCTTTGTGTTGACTTAGAAGCTTGAATATTTTTAGTGCTACAAGGGAAGGTTTTCCTACGTTTGATATTTCTACGCATTCCTGAGGTAAACGGTATTAGCAGATAGACAGACAGACATGCATACAGACAGATTGACAAAGTTTCATCCTTTTGAGGTAACGAACCCAAAAGATACGGTTCGAAATACCATCAGGATGATACCTACACATTATTGTTTCAGAAAAACAAAATATTTTAAAGATAAGATCATCGGGCCGCACGAGTTATCCTGCCGGGCCGCATGGTGCAACATCAATATTTTGCATATTTTGGTGCATTATTTACTAGCGATTGATAAAAATTAACATACTACGTCTAAATACGTGTGTTGCCAATCCCAATTAGTCGACAAATACTACAAAAACGGTTAAAAACTTTGTTGAATGTGTCTTCATGTTAGTTGTTCACACTAGCTACTCATTAGTTAGTAAAAAAACCCCTTTTAAAAACATACCTTTTTTGTGTATTGGCGTTTCCTGTTTCCCGATAAAACCATAATTTTTGACAATGTAACAGCTCTAACATGTGTAAGTTGTCTACAAAATCCTGTTCATAGCTTTTTAACATTAAAATTGACTATCTCTATATCCTCCACCTTAGTTTATCATAATATTGGGTCTTATAGTAGATTCATATGGGGTTAATTACTAGCGCAAGAGGTATTGACAAACACTAGGCACAGACAGACGTGTTGCTGGGGAGTTTGTTCCTCCACTTCTTCTTCCCAGCAAAAACACTAGGAAGTGGTGAAGGGTGGGCGTTTTGGGGGACTGTCTTATGTAAACGTCTTTGACGTTCAAAAAGTGCTGATTCTCAGCCTAATTTGAATAAATGAATTTTGATTTGATTTGATTGGTTGTGACTATTCCCATTTGAACCAACTATTTCAAAACAATTTATTGACTACATACATTCCGTCTCTAAACGTACTTTTAGTGGCAAATCCCGTACCCAGTGCTTATTTTTCTAATGAAGGATAAAGTAAAGGACACACTATAACAATATTAATTGTTAGTACTAACCCCTTGAACTACTGAACTTTGATCTGATTTATAATGTGTTCTTTACGTACCCCAATACTGTCTACGTTTTAACTTAGTTATACTAGCGCTAGTGGCTGTACCCATCTAACTACTCAGCTACCCGGTTAATCCGACACAAGGAATTCCACAAATTGTCTATGACAAAATAATGAGTGACTGAAACACTACGAAGCTGGTTTTTTCCTAAAATTACATGTGCCGTAATAAAAGCTGCGTACTGTAACTCAGTGATTAAAACCAACGCCTAATGAGTAGGTTAATTATTGAGTGTTAGTATAACATTATTGTTCAGAACATAATTATGTATTTTTATCACTCAATAACCATCCTAATTTAGTTGGTGTAAGCAATTATTAAAAAATAAAAGAAACAATATTTTTAAGCGCTTTTCATCCACGAATAATCTAGCGTAGAATAAACAGGGTGTAAGGGACATGGACGCTCAAAATTATACTATCCATGAGTTCAGTTCATGATTCTAGACCCTCAAGTGCTGAAATTTTAACCTTGATATGCTTTTTACTTAAAACAGTAAAAAGTCACGAGATTACCATCGCATCGATCTAACCCAATGACATTCTTTGTCAAAAAGTTAACTCATGGTTTTGGGATGAGCGACGTAAAAATATTAACTTTTTAACAAAGAATCTCATTGTATTGTTTCACAGTTAAAATTAAAGAAAAATCAGAAAAAAAACAACGTAAAATTAAGAAAAGCCGACGATAAACGTCAACGTCAGTCCCGAATAATGTACTGAACTCTAGTTTGTGAGTCGATGCTCCTTCCACCTTGTATTAATTATAAGACAAGTAAATTTGTAAACAAGTTATTCAGTAAAAAGTATCTCGTGGACGAAACGCTTGCATCCTGTTCAGCCAATAGTGGCGCCAAGTTTCCTTAGCTTATTAATGTAATTACAATTTAAAAATAATAGCAATCGGCATTTCACGTGCCAATAAATGAAAATCCCAACTGGCATGCCAGTTACACTAGCGCTAGCAACTACACCCGTATGACCCACTCGTAAACACCTGGTTTACCGGCTAGTGACGTATTTAGGCTCCATGTGGCCTGTATCCGACAACGATCGGAGTACCACATTGCCGTTCGGCATAATTGATACCCAAGTGATGGATGCGTGATTCAGAGATATCCGAAGCCAACCTTCAGGTGGGAACTGGAGTGCTCTGAAAAAAAAAACAAACGCGTATTGAGTAAAACACAATAATAGCAAAAAAGATATTTAGCTACGTTGTTTTTATATCTAGACGGTTACACAAAGTCGTTCCGTTTCTTTTTATTAAAATAAGGAGGTTGGTACAGATGCAGAGGGTGTTAAATTGGTCTCCTATTAAACACTTATTTATATTATTTGGTATAGATTCAAGTTCTGCAAACTTATCAGACAGATGTGTTTCTGGGGAGTTCGTTGCACCACTCCTTCTTACCAGCAAAAACACAAGGAAGTGATCAAAGGCAACGTTTTGGGGACTGTCTTATGTAATTTTCGTCGTTCAAAAAGTGCTGGTTCTCAGCCTAATTTGAACAGATAAATTGTTGTTATTGACTATCGGTGCCGTCAGCGTCATTAAATATTTTAAAGCTGCAATGAGCCTTCAAAGAGAACATTTACATCTCAAAAGCAAACATCTTGACGCGGCTATCAAAACGCAACCGATACATTTTGAGTTCACGCCATGAAGTTGAAGTCGTTTATCTAGTATTCGGGAGCCACACAAATAAGGTACTCACTTGCAAACAAAGTATCGTATAACATTAGCATGGCAGACCAACAGCGTGTACGTGTCATCTGTCTGATCCGGCGGCGCCCTGTGGAAGTACCGCCTGAAGCCCGCTTCGATCCGCGCGCTATCCTGGAAGAACTGCTGTACATGCCAACAAGTAAGTTATTATACACTCCAGTTGCATTCTAAAATTAAACGCAGTTTTATAAGAAGAAAGTGGAGTTTTTAATGGACGCTTTGGGTAAAAACAAAAAAAAAGAAGAAGAAGAATATCAGGACTAACAGCAAACATTTCATCCGCGTTTTCCCATGCTTTTTTCTGTTATATTATCTTCCAGTTAACGAAATGCACCAGAATCACAATATTTATAATTTTTGAATAGTCGTATTTTTGTGTTCTGAATTATAAAAAAAATAACTTGGAACACATAACAGCCGTAGTAAAACCGCCGTAATTAAACTTTAGCTCACATATTAGATCTGTGCTTAGTTTCTACTTACGGGCCGCATGCCAAGCTTTACCGTGCGGTCCGTTGAGATATGTAAGCTGTTTGTGAAGCAAATATTTAAATGTTTTAAGTATGATTTTTTTGTTTTAATTATGATTGTTAATATTTTGTAAAAAAATCTTCTTAAATAAAACAATAGGTGAAGAACGAGATGTTAACGGTAAAGTATTGGATTAAATTAAGTTAAAAGGTGATATTTTGTGTAGAGCCGGTTTTTACCATAGCAGACAACAATTACGAACTAGGTATATTTCCTTTGATCTTAGCTTTAGTGAAAACCGTCCTTATAATTACTAAATATAAAATTCCCGTGTCACAATGTTAGTTACCAAACTCCTCCGAAACGGCTTGACTGATTTTTATGAAATTTTGTGTGCATATTGGGTAGGTCTGAGAATCGGCCAACATCTATTTTCCATACCCCTAAGTGATGAGGGTGGTCCACCCCAACATCTTATATGGCAAAACAACGTTTGATGGGTCAGCTAGTAATTACTAAATGTAATCATTTCACTTCTAATGAGATTCATAAAAAAAACTTAAACAACATACCTACCTACTTCATCATCCTCCTGCCCTTATCACAATTTATTTGGGATCACTGCAAAATTCTCTTCCATAAAACTATTTGGCGTCATCTCAAAAGTCACCTCCTTTCAAGCCTATCTATCTTTCACACAATCCATCCGTCTTTTCTTTGGTCTACTCTCGTAACCCTGCACATTCATACTCAAAAATTTCTTCACAACATGGTCCTCATTACTTTGCATCACATGCCCATACCATGACAACCGATTTCCACACAACTTCTCGGTCACAGGCACCACTTTCAGACTTCCTTTTACATACTCATTTCTTATTCTATCCATTCGCGTAACACCACATATCTCCATTAGCATTCTCATTTCAGCTGCATGTAACTGCCTTTCATTCATCCCTTTTGTGGCCCAACATTCTAATCCATACATGACAGCACCCTACAAGGCAACCTACTAATTCCTTATAAAATGGAATATACAAAAATGGTTTATTTCACTGTTAAGTTAATTTGTAATGTAAAATGTCAAATTCATAATTAAGAAATTATGAGTACCTAATTAGCAATCCAATTGGCCTTCACTTTAACAGTTAAGAAAATAATGAAGCATGAAAGACCGATTAGCATGCTAATTATGTATGTATAGTAGATCAATTACTCTTTTAGTTTTTAATGAGTTAAATAATATAGAGCTAAACAAAGAATGGGAAAAAATACATCGATATGCAGCCTGCTCTACCTCATAAAATAAGAATGAGGAAATAAAAATCCCACTCATAAAGCAGTAAATGGCAAGCAGTTAACTTTTTCAAAAACTAGTTTTGTTTCTAATTGGTAGATAAATAAAAAAATATTAAAATAACTCATAAGTACCCATCACCCCTGTGTACCATCAAGGGGTGTTCAGTACACCCACATTTCACCTGTTACGTTTAAGTCCCATATAACAGGGGTCGAGCCTATTGCCATCAACCGGGCACCAGACCAGGATCCAAAAATAGTTCTCATAATTACGTAATCACATAAACATGAAACAGATACCCATTATGATGATAATTTCGTATACAATTCATGCTTTATCTTTGCAGTGAGTATATGTGTATGGTACACTTGATCTTAACTACCATATAGACAAATCAGACATCTTTATCATAAGGATCTTAACCATGTTACTATCTCACTCAAGGTCAAAGGCCTCTTCTCATACAGAGAAGGCACGAGCCTTAATCAGCACACACTCAAGGAAAGTTACAAGAAATCTAAAAGTTATTTCTAGTCTACTCTGGGGCTCGTATCCTGTCTTGTTATTGATGGTCCAATCAGTTAAAAACAAACGGCGCACGTTTGTTTTACACCCATTCGCTGTATTAAGAATTAAATGGAGAACTTGACAAACTTTACATTAGCATTACTAACTAGTCAGACCCCCTTGTTACATATATTTATATCAAAAAAACGTGTACAGACGCCAACACATCAAGCTATCCCAAACTGTTAAGAGTTCCCAATCGAACATGAACCTCATTCTTTTGTAATAATGTTGAAAAACTATCAATGAATTTCGTCATATTGGGGCTAGCTTGATGTGCTGGCCATTGTACCTACGTAGTCCAGAACTGTGGCACCAAACTCTTTTATACGCTATTACTGTTAAGTTCAGGGTTCAATTTTGCTTGTGAAGTATAATTGCGTGCGCTCGAAGCGGTATTTGACAGATGTTGTGCTCATTTTCGAGAGATATACTGTTGTCTTAGAAGATTAAACATAGTTGACTTAATTAATTGATAGTAATTACTCGATCATAATTGCCGCATTTAAAATTTCGTTTAATATGAGCTGCAACTTACAAAAGAAACGTAAAATGGAAGTATATTTAATGCTAAAGTAGAATTAGACAAGTGTCCAACTTCAAACTTATCAATTTAGAATCGGGTGTGAGACGTCCCTAACAATGTTATAAAAAAATAATTAAAATTCTCATTTTTATTTTTGTGGTAACATTGCAAGGCTTAAAAACTGTACAGCATTGGAATGTCGTAAAAAAACTCATTGAAAATAGCAACTAAATACTTACTAATAGTAATACTTAATACTGGTACTTAAATAGGTAGGTAAAAAAATATTTAAAAATGTGAATCCCATATTAGCCAGAAGTAAAAATAATAGATTTCTCTCGAAACTGTCCAAGCCCTAGTAACCTAATAAAAGTATCAGACTTACTTTTGGCTCTGGCCTCCAATGTCCAACGGGTGGTTCTGGAGGTATCGGAGCCCCTTCTTCAATCAGTTGGCAGTTCTTCACTTCAATATTCTTGTCCAGATGCTTGGCTATGATCTGCCCTGTCTCTTGGGCCCGGGTCATTGTGGACTGGACAATTAAGTCCCATTTTATGTCTAAGAGGGCCAGTCTTTGACCTGTGAAGTCTGCTTGGAGCCTGCCTGAAATTAGAATAATAAAAAAATGTGTTAAAATATTGAATAGAGAGAGAACAGCATATAAAGCTACCCCAATATGTCAAATTTCTTTGATATGTTTTCAACTTTATTACAAGAGCATAAGGTTCATGTTCAATTGGGAAAATTTGACAGATTGGGGTAGCTAGACGTGCTGGCATCTATACATCTATGCTTAACCTTTTGGGAAGTACGGACGTCAAGTTTTGTTATGTTCAAATAATTTATACTTATATAATGAGGCGTATAATAGCCTGGACCGACAAAACTGAGCATTTCATGTCACAAATAAATAAATTACGATTGCTACAGAGCATACATTTCTTTGTGTCCTCTTATCTTTATACTAAGAAGGAGGACATTAAAATTAATTGTGGTTATTTATAAGCTTGGAAAGAAATTAATTGCAAAAGTTCATTGAAACTCAAAGCCGTTATGGCCCAGTGTTTAAGGCTTCGTCAGGTTGTAGGTTCGAATTTGGGTAAGTACTAATGTGATTTTCATAAATAAAAGAAAACTTCGCGAAAAATAAATAAGTATAAATAAACAGTTGACATGATAATAATAAAAATCAATTAATTCATTTAATAGAATAAAGATTTTCCATTACGAATTTTCTTATTAACAGCCCGGAGCCTGGATTTGTGCCCGATTGATGGCAATAGGCTCGCCCCCTATTACATGGGACTTAAACATAACTGGCGAAATGTGGGTGTTACTATAGGTGCACCTCTGCCCAACCCTTCAGGGAATACAGGTGTGATAGTATGTGTAAAATCTACCTGGCCTTTTCTCAACTATGTTGAGATTGGCATCTTGTGTGACCGGATGCAGCTAAATATTATCATGCATGAAGCAACTGCGAGATGATTATCATACATGTACTAAATAGACTTTACAATCCTCATGTTAGTGGTATTCCGCTATCTCATCATCTTTTGCATTAGAAGAATAAAATAATCTTTAGCAACCAAGCTACCTAATCTTTTATTTATATTTCGTTCATAATAGGTATACAATGTTGCATTCAAAATAGAATAAGGATGAGTGGTAAACTATTATCCTCCCTCCTTAACAGCATCAGGTAGTCTATTACAATGCAACAAATTAAAATACCAACTGTCAAAAGTATTAAGTTATGTTATGTCAAGTTATGGCATGACCAAGGTAAACAGTGATTCATTTTTATACATATAGCCTAGCTGTGCCCGCCGCGACTGTGTCTGCCAGTAAGTCTGCAGTTTATTGTGCAGAACCCTAAATCTTTTCCTAAAATAAAAGTAACCTACGTTACACCTAATCACACCAGCTATCTGCCAGTGAAAGTCCCGGCCAAATAGGTCCAGCCGGTTTTTTCTTTTTCTATCTATATGTGGAGACTTGTACATAATTAGCAATTTGTTAATATTACATTCTTTATATTATTGATTTGTTAGTCTGTAAGCCTTCTGTAAAATAAAATAAATAAATAATAATAATAATTGCTTGGAGTCCTGTTGACAACATAGTTAACAACTTACCCAAGTCCGTTAGAGACCTATCCTTATCCTTCACACCATCAATATTATATTGTCCGTGTCTAATAAGGAACAGATGTCTCACGGCTCTGCTCTTTGCTTTCTCAATCTTCTCATTGTATTTATTTTCCTCTTCAGGGTTTGTCAAGGAACTTTTTACTGGTTTCACAATTGATTCCGGTTCTCGGCTGGAGATAAAATGATTTATTTCTCAGTGGCAGTTTTAATTAACAGTATTAAGGTCCATTTTAATATAATAGTAGCTAATATTCTAACTAAAGGGATATAAAACTACCTGTTCAATCCTTTTATCCTATGTACCTGTTCAATCCTGTAAAATTTACCTGTTCAATCCTTTTATCCTATGTACTTATTTGACTAATATTATAAATGTGAAAGTTTGTAAGAATTTTCACAACACTCAACAGTATTTTAGCTCATACTTCAGAATAACAAAACGCTATAATTCATACAGATATGCAGCTGTCGTCAAGGGAGGCTGCTAGTAAAAATATGCGTGTGGACCAAAGGTTGTCTATTAGAGATCGCGTTTACAGATAAGGCTACCCATTGTAACACCTTATGCAGCTCTGAAAGTTATTATTTGGAAGTTTTTAAGGTGTACAATAGAGACTATTCTATTCTTTTCTAATATAATTTTAAAAGAAACTATTTAAAATGATACCACCATACCTACAGGGTGAGTAAGTAATGAAGTGTGCATTAGGAAAACTCCCCCAAAGTAATTCTTGTTGGAATTACCAGTCAAAACAAGAAAACTCTCCTTGTATGTGTAAGAAAAATACTTTTAGGGGAGTCCCCCTACAATCGACTTTTGGGTATGACGTGTGACTGAAGAATTGTATCTAGATACCTACATAACAAGAGTGCAGGTAATGTATTTTATGCCAGGGGAATTCCCTAAACTAGTTTTTTAGTGACATTACTCAACAAGATGCCTTTTATTGAAATAAATGACATCAGTACTTTTTAGAATGCAAAGAAAAAAAGCAAATAATTAACAGAGCAAGCAGATTTTTTAAATTATCACCATTATATTAACTATTAAATGCACCGCTAAATAAGATACTTATTAACGAACTTCACATAAAAAGCGCGTTCATTTCGTTTTCGTATAGTCACCTCACTTATCCAAATATAGCAACAAAACATCGGAGTCATGAACTGGGTCATGACCTACATGTATGGTTGGTATTCAATATTCAACCCTAGTTGAACTTTTAACTACAATAAGATAAGTATAGTATGTTTACAATCATGCTAATATAAAGACGTTTAAAATTGACTTTAGACACGCTATTTACATACTTGTGCAAACAGCAAGTTCTTTTGTTGCCGAAATATTATTTTTGAAATTAAGTATGAGCACTTACTGGTCCCAATTTCTATCCCATTGGACGCCGGGTGTAAAATTAGTTGTCCAGGAGTTGTAAGCACTATATCTCCTTTCAGTTTTCTCATTATTTATCCGGTAATAGACCAAGCCGCCTCCTACTGCACCCAAACTCAGGAGCGCGATCTTTTGAAACCTGGACAGCGTTGCCATATTGATGTAATTATGTACTGACACGGCAACAGAATACCATTTACGGTGGTATTTTAAGTTGCACGTAAGTCTTTTTTTAGAAAATTGATTTCGAATTTTGTTCTATCACGAAAATAACCTTCTTGCTTCCACGACGTTCACAAACTGACAGCTGTGAAAGAAATAATAGGGTTGTACACACCAGTTCACAGTTGTCAAACTCACAAACCATAGAGCAGCACTAGCTAGGTACGCAACGACTTTAGTTACCGGCGCGATTCGATTTCAAGACAGCGCGTGTGGCTGTGACCATTAGCCTTAAAACATAGAATTCTAAATTCTATAAGCTACCGTAAAATGGGGTGAATAGAAAAGCAGGGGTGAGTAGAAACAAAACTTTGAAGGGCATTTTCGCATTAGTTTAACATTGTTTGTTGCTAAAAGGATTCTTATTTTTTTTAAGGAATTGAAATGATTAATTTCAACACCTTGTCTGTAATTTATAATGTTGAATCAACGATTAAATCTCATTTAAAGTTTTGTTTCGATTCACCCAGGCTTTTCGATTCACCCCGTTTTACCGTTATTAGCAGTTCAATAGTCGTGTTGCGCGGCAGTTTTGACATAGATGAATATTGAAAGAATATTTAATTATATAAATCCACTAAATAAAAATAGAGTAAACATATTTCATAAAGAAAGTATTGCGTATTTCAATATTTTCAATCAACTTTTTGGGTGGTGATGGCTGGTTCTAAGTAAACTGAACAAACTACTGAGCCGACGAAAAATTTCAACATTGTAGTGTCATGTACCTACTGAACTCATGGTATCAGCTCGTGCGTCGATGTCCCTTTCACCCTGTAAACATGTTAACAAATAGAAAACTATAAATAAAGTAATAATTAAATCAGTGTCGTGGGTGCGTTAACAAACATTTAAAGTCACATACACAAACAGCCAGACCCGGAACAACTACCCGTAGGCCATACA
This sequence comes from Phlogophora meticulosa, assembly GCA_905147745.2. Classification (NCBI taxonomy): domain Eukaryota; kingdom Metazoa; phylum Arthropoda; class Insecta; order Lepidoptera; family Noctuidae; genus Phlogophora; species Phlogophora meticulosa. The sequence continues at coordinate 10,893,990 of LR990537.1, read as the reverse complement.
AATATTTGTTCCGTGCGGGAATCAAACCCACGACACGCGGCGCAGCAGTCGATCGCTCAGCCATTGCGCCAACCGTGTCGCCAAAGAAAAAATTTAGTTCATATCTTAAGAGATGAAACGAACAAAAGTAACATGCGACCCGGCCGGTACGCCCCACTAAATTAACTCGACAAGTTGAGCCCGCTGTGTACCTACTAGTGGCTTCGTAGTTAAAATGCGGAATCTACCATGCCTGCCTAGGTACCACCTGCGTGATATGATTCCGAGGTGAAACAAAAACCTTATTGTATTGTGGTCTGTGGTCAGACTTAGTAGTACTGTCAGTAGGTATCACAGAGTAGGTACAGACGCCAGCACATCAAGCTACCCCAATGTGTCAGATTTCTTTAATAGGATTTCGGACAGAGGCCAGCAAATCAAGCTGTCATATTTTTTTGTTAGTGTTTCAGATTTATCACAAAAGGATAAGGTTCATGTTCAATTGGGAAAATCTGACAGTTTGGGTCAGCTTGATGTCCTGGCGTCTGTACATTACATCTTATTCAAAAGAAAAGTTTAATTAATATTGTAATCTACTTTTAAATTGAATTGAATTCTCCCACATTACTTTCTACGAAATACGTTTAAGCAAAAATCGAAGGACAGAAGGTATTATTAATACCTTGGGTTTCAGCAATGCAGAGACAAGCCGGGCTTTTGTATTTAGCCTACAGTCACAACAAGTACTCACGAGTTGAGATAAATCCTTTTAAAATGAATGCGTAGAGGCAGGCCGCGAAATTCAATTTTATTTTTGTAATGTTGTATGTTATTAAAAAAGTCATACTGTAAATATTGTGTATTTCACGAAATATTTAAAATTAAAACCATAAATATGACTTTTTAAGTTCAAATTATGTGATTTAATGAATATTTTATGAAATAATGTAATTCGAGCACAATTCTAATTTGGAGCGTTATTTTTGTTTTTTTTTTATTATAACTTTGCCCCACACGAGGAGGTTCTCCTCTGTCGCGGGTGCGATTACAAACATTTGAACTCACATACACAAACAGCCAGACAAATATTTGTTCCGTGCCAATCGCTCAGCCACTGTGTCAACCGTGCTGTCATTTTGTTTGTTGTATGGTGTATGTGTAGGTACATTAATATACAAAGTTTAATGATTATTATATGAAACCCTACATCTTTTTGATGTGCAACATCTGTCGATTTTTGATTGCGTGTAAAACCGTGGCGACGTCTCGCCACCGTCAGAGGCAACATCGAATATAACTATTACTGAAATCATTGATTATAACAATTAAGTTGTCGCAATAGGAAATAAATTTGAGAATTTTATTTTTTTGTATTTAATGAAAATAAATGATTATTAAATAAACTGTCATAATTTTCAGGGAAAAATTTGTAGTTAATATTTTATTTTTTCATCTAGCCATATTTAGTTCCTGCCTTAATCAGTTCTTTTATGTACAAAATATTACTTGTATAAAATAATTTCGTTGTTTCACATTTGCCAGGCGTCTCGTGACGGCTAACAATTTTTCTGCTATTCCAGTAGAAGCTATCAGACTGTAAAACACCCGTCAAAATTGATATAGCCCTTTCGGAAATAAGACAAAACAAATAGTAGTTGGACAGATTAAAAAAAAAAATTGTTTCTATTGATTTAATTCTTTATTTGATTTGCATCAATTTGCATACCACTGCGTGGGCGTAGCCTGATGGACTATACAACTTTATAATACAACTCTGTACCGTGTCAAATATTCTAATGTTTTCTATGATTTAAATAATCGAACCATTTTAACAGTAGCTACCTAACCTACCTACCTATAAATTCCACAACGACCATAGACAAATTTACATTAATTTAAATTAACAACGGACGGCGACGACCCGAGACGGTGGCAACAAATGTAATGATGTTTATGATGACGCACATGACAACAATAAAAATGTACTCGTATTAGTTATTCTATTTTCAAACTCATATTTCCAATTGATGTCATTTTCATTAACCAAATATCAACTTTACGTCTGTTAAATTTAAGTCAATTTAAAAAGTGGTTTTTCTAAAACACATCCCTCCATACCTAATTGTTTACATTTTTGGTAGATAAATTGCCACGTAGTAATGAATATTGAAAGAAGTAAATTGCAAACGCAGGATAGGTGTTACTAATAGTTATAGTTATTTGTGTAGGTATAATGTGGAAACATAAGTTTGAATGTTATAGCTATATAATAGGTCTTTACCTATGAAATTGCCGTTTTGTATGAAAAAATTTAAATGAATTTTTTTCATGTATTTTTTATTTGTATTAATCGAAGTAATCACCCATGCAATCAATGCATCTTTGCCAACGCAGTGGCAGTTTATTGATGCCCTTCTTAAAGAAATCAGCTGGACGGGAGGCAACAAATTCTTCAAAGGCATTTTATACTGCCTCTCGGGTATTGAATTTTTTTCCCGCCAAGAAGTTATCCAAATTCTGGAAAAAGTAGTAGTCTGTAGGCGCAAGGTCTGGTGAGTAGGGCGGATGACGGAGAGCTTCCAACCCCAGTTCTTGCAACTTGGAGACGGTGTGCTGTGCAGTATGAGGTCGCGCGTTGTCGTGCAGGAGCAGCGGAGACGAGCGATTGACCAATGCTGGTTGGAGATGTGCCAGCTTCTCCATCATTGTGTTCAATTCTTCACAGTACACATCTGCAGTAATGCTCACCCCGTTTGGTAAGAAGCTGTGTTGAATCACACCGGCGCTAGACCACCAAACAGTGACCATCACTTTTCTTGGGGTAAGTTTTCGTTTAGGGCATTGTTTAGGTGCTGAACCAGGATCCAACCAACTTGCTGAGCGCTTGCGGTTATCAAACAGAATCCATTTTTCATCGCAGGTAACAATGCGGTTCAAAATTCCTTCATTTGTGTGTCTGTTGAGCAGTGCAAGGCACGTCTCGACGCGTACTTCGCGCTGGCGATCATTGAGTTCGTGGGGCACCCATTTGTCAAGCTTTTTTACCTTGCCAATTTGACGCAAATGGACCAATATTGTTTTGACGCTAACGTCGAAAGCTGCTGCTAATTCAGCCGTAGATTGTGTATCATCAGCTTCCACAATCGCCTTTAATTCGTCATTGTCGACCAAAGTCTTCGGACGACCGCGAGGTTCATTTTTCAGGTCGAAATTTCCAGAACGGAAGCGAGCAAACCAATAACAGGTAGTGCGTTGGTTTGTAGTGTTAGCTCCGTAAACGTCGTTGATGTTGCGTGCCGCTTGTGCCGCGTTGCTGCCACGACGGTACTCATATTCCATAATTACTCGAATTTTTAACGTATCCATGATGACGAAAAAGATTTAAATGCGATGAAAATGTAACACTAATCAATAAACAAATGACTACTTTTGGAAAAAAAAATCCATGTTTTTAAAATAAAATTAATTTGAAATTAGAATTCTTAGCCAAACAAAAAATATTTTGATTTGAAATGGCCAGTACTGCAGAACGGCAATTTCATAGGTAAAGACCTAATATGTAACTCTTTTGTTGACTGTCTTTTGTTTGTTGGCGTTATCCTTGATCTCCTTCACAAAGAGCTCGCTATTTTAAGTTCACATAGGCTTTGTGGTTTAGAAATAATTTAGGTATGTATACACCTATTGACAATACCGCATTTTCAACCTGAAGCGGTGACATGCTGATTTATTTTGGTATTCAAAGTAATGTAGGTACTAGGTCGTATGCAATAGCGACTTATTGCATACAGGCTGGGTTCAGTCACTTATGATGTATTAGAATTGTTTAGAGAAGGTGTCACAGATAGAAGGATTATTCAATGGGACGAGTAATGTCAAGGCCTACTCATAATAAAAACGTGTTTTTTTTTTTTTTTTAGGTACGAGTATACTGCTTAACCTAACGATCCTATGGTGACCTTACAATGAAGGCCCCCAGCCAGGGCTAAGACTATATATACATATATTTACATTTAAAGAACTCGCTAAGGGCGCCCCCTGTGGGGCTCGAAACTCGGCTTAGGGCGACGTTGAAGGGACACCAATTCAAAAAGGCTGGATCATATTATTATTAGCAGGGATTTTTATACTACTGACTCATCATCGCATCGCAGGCTGGCTTTGTAGAACCAAGAGATTGAATTTACTTTACATGGGATGTCGCGGGCCTCATGGGCGAGGCCGGTATGTAGGTCGGTTGTTGTTTCTGTGTTTCCTGATAGTGCTGGTTTCCCTACTGCTCTCTTGGTCGGCGAGTCTTTCCTATTTTTGTTGGGAAGTAGCCGGAGGCCGAGACGACGAGTGGGTTGGGGTGTCGCTCGGCTGCCTCACAGAAACGCTTGGTGAGGCGTTTCATGAATTGCTTGACTGTGGGGATTCTTAGATCGACGTGTAGTCGCTAATTCCTTACGAACCACGGGACTTCCGTGGCTTTCCAGTTTCGGACTGTCTACATCCTGTGGATATTGTAATCAAAATAAGATATAATAGGTACTCGTATAACTCAGGTGCAATGTTAAAAAAATATTTCTGCGCTTGCGGCCTTTTGGGCCGGGGCCCTCTTGGGTCAGGGGCTCGTGGCATTTTGCCAGATCTGCCACCCTATAGTTACGCCACTGGTACACATGGCTGCAAATCAAGCTATACATTTCCAGTATAAGCTAACCTCTCAGTGTGTCGAAATCCTATACAATAAGATCTGTATTCACTACCTATGTTACACAAATAATAAATGATTTGATTTGATTTGATTTGATTTGATTTGAAGACTAGGTGAGAATCCTTTACCAAGTAGGTAGGTCTGTAGGTACTCTCGTAAGCTTTTCAAGATGTCGGGTAGCCGGCGCTGCACGTCGCTTACGCATTACTTCGCCTCTGTGTGTTCAGAATAACAAATAACAGCTCCTTTTTTAGTAATATTATTAGCCCAAACACTAATATAGTCAAGAGGAAAGTGTAGTTAAGATTTGTATCTACTTGTAATCTGTTTCTAGTCCAAAAAACGTGTGTAACGTAAGTACGTGAGTGGCTTGTCTATTCGTGTAAATGACATGACTACGCACTAGATTTTATAATAAGCAACGTGCGTACCTACATCTCCTTACTACACTATAACAAAGTCAAAGAGTTTGTTTGAACGCGCAAATCTCTTGGAACTGCCAGTTAAAATAGAAAAAATGTGTTCATTTCATAGACCAACTGTTGAGGGAAGTTGTCGGTATGGCCCTAGGGACAGAACGGGACGAAATCGGGACTTGGCGATATAGCTTGAACGTTGCAATGTCACGCAGATATATTCGCAGGCGTCCAGGCAGTAGCGGACTAACAGGGGAGCGGAAGGCCGGGCCTCCGGTCTTGGGGGGCCCCCAAATGTCTCCGCATTCCCCTGATGAAATCCTAAACAAGACTTTAAAAATGTGCTAATTTCCTAACCTACATAATTTCATCAAGATCAAAACACTACAGCCATCTAGACTTTTTACGCGTTACGAATATTTTTTTAACTTTGCTGAACCCGTCCAATACGCTGGGGGAATTCCCGTCTATGTAGCAGGTAGTTTGAAATTAATTTCACTTGCCAGATATTAACGTAATAAACATAAACACTACATAGAAATGTGAACTGAATAAAAAGCTTGTAAAACTACATTTTTTTTAAAGCTGGGGGGCCTCATTCAGCTTTGCCGCCCCGGGCCTCTGACGGTCTTAGTCCGTCACTGCGTCCAGGAACAACCACTTACCAAAATTTCATCGCAATCGGAAGAACTGGCCTTCAAAACTTAGTAGGTACCACTCTGTTCAAACCGCAATTCTTTCATAAACTATAAAAGTAAGAGTTTTTAATTAAAATACATAGTATTATAGTTAATTTCTTCATCTTATAATTGTAAAAATCATGTAATTTATAACTTACTTTACTCCTTAGTAAAGTAAGTTAGGAATTACATGTTTTTTATATTCATATTTTTTTAAGTTCAATACTTTAATATATAAAGTCAATAAGAAAGAAAAAAGAAATACATTTTAGTAACGGGTATTGCCTCTTCAGGCTCTGATTGCAGCTCCGAGTCAGTCTTGTCATTCTGAATCGTCTTCAGAGGCTGAGATGTTGGGGAATATTTTTCCATTTCTTTTTCTTTCATCAGGACTTGTTTTAAGATTCTGATGGTAGTTACAGGTGGTCTGCGGCCTCTGACCGGCCTCCCGAGGTTGTACCAGACGTGCTTAATCGGGTTGAGATCAGGACTTCTTGGTGGCCAAGCCATCAAGCTGATACCAAGATCCTGAACGTACTCTTATACGACCCGAGCGGTGTGTAGCCAGTTTATCCTGCATCAGCATTCATCCATCACCCATATTGACTATATATGGTCCTGCACACTCATTAAGGATCTCTTGATCATATTTTTCCTCAGGGTGCAATTTTCTATGGCCACTAGCTCTGTGAGACCTTCTGAAAAGATGCCAGCCTTTATGTGTACAGAGCCTCCACCATACAGGACTCTTTCCGGGAAGCAGGCTTGAATGTATCACTCACGAGGTCATTGGAAGTGAACAGTGAGAATCAAGATTCTTAAGCGAAGAAAACGACCATTAACATCAGTGTAAATTTTAATCCGTGGTGCCAGGTAACTGGGCCTAGTTGTACCCTTGGTGCCTATTGGCCTAACTCTGTTCTGTCTCCTGCTTGATATGGAGGGAAGTGGAAATTATGAATTTGCGCTGTTGTCTTATTGTTTCGACGTTTTTCTGGTGGTCGTGACTGATGATTCTGGTTTTCAGGAGTTGTCGTGATAAAAAAAATGCGATGACAACTCTTTTTGACTGTACGTTTTCACGGGCGTAGCGTAGTCTTGCTACTCGATGCCCTGTCTCGAGTTTTGGGCCATTTGCTAGCCTTTGCCAAGGTTTACTTTAGCAAGTTTTCTTCTTGATGTACTGCCATTAATGTAGTCTCTTCGGGTCTGAAGAAGCTGTTGCTTGACTTTACCTGCACCTTACGTCGCATATTCTCAACACAGTGGAAACAATGGAAGCTATTACATGTCTACTCAAATTGTTTCCAGTTTTATCGTACCTTCGCTACCTGAAATAATAGGTCTTTACCTATGAAATTGCCGTTTTGTATGAAAAAATTTAAATGAATTCTTTTCATGTATTTTTTATTTGTATTAATCGAAGTAATCACCCATGCAATCAATGCATCTTTGCCAACGCAGTGGCAGTTTATTGATGCCCTTCTTAAAGAAATCAGCTGGACGGGAGGCAACAAATTCTTCAAAGGCATTTTGTACTGCCTCTCGGGTATTGAATTTTTTTCCCGCCAAGAAGTTATCCAAATTCTGGAAAAAGTAGTAGTCTGTAGGCGCAAGGTCTGGTGAGTAGGGCGGATGACGGAGAGCTTCCAACCCCAGTTCTTGCAACTTGGAGACGGTGTGCTGTGCAGTATGAGGTCGCGCGTTGTCGTGCAGGAGCAGCGGAGACGAGCGATTGACCAATGCTGGTTGGAGATGTGCCAGCTTCTCCATCATTGTGTTCAATTCTTCACAGTACACATCTGCAGTAATGCTCACCCCGTTTGGTAAGAAGCTGTGTTGAATCACACCGGCGCTAGACCACCAAACAGTGACCATCACTTTTCTTGGGGTAAGTTTTCGTTTAGGGCATTGTTTAGGTGCTGAACCAGGATCCAACCAACTTGCTGAGCGCTTGCGGTTATCAAACAGAATCCATTTTTCATCGCAGGTAACAATGCGGTTCAAAATTCCTTCATTTGTGTGTCTGTTGAGCAGTGCAAGGCACGTCTCGACGCGTACTTCGCGCTGGCGATCATTGAGTTCGTGGGGCACCCATTTGTCAAGCTTTTTTACCTTGCCAATTTGACGCAAATGGACCAATATTGTTTTGACACTAACGTCGAAAGCTGCTGCTAATTCAGCCGTAGATTGTGTATCATCAGCTTCCACAATCGCCTTTAATTCGTCATTGTCGACCAAAGTCTTCGGACGACCGCGAGGTTCATTTTTCAGGTCGAAATTTCCAGAACGGAAGCGAGCAAACCAATAACAGGTAGTGCGTTGGTTTGTAGTGTTAGCTCCGTAAACGTCGTTGATGTTGCGTGCCGCTTGTGCCGCGTTGCTGCCACGACGGTACTCATATTCCATAATTACTCGAATTTTTAACGTATCCATGATGACGAAAAAGATTTAAATGCGATGAAAATGTAACACTAATCAATAAACAAATGACTACTTTTGGAAAAAAAAATCCATGTTTTTAAAATAAAATTAATTTGAAATTAGAATTCTTAGCCAAACAAAAAATATTTTGATTTGAAATGGCCAGTACTGCAGAACGGCAATTTCATAGGTAAAGACCTAATATTAATTACCATTCTTGCAGTATACATATTGATGCATAGTTCCCGAAAAGCCCCGATTCTTTGACATTCTTCAGGTTAAAGATAAGTAAAGTTTGCTGTGCTCCTTGGATGTTGAAGCAAAATTTATCTTACAGGAAATAAAAGGCTAAGACTCCTTCTTTTTGAGGTCACACTAATAGTTAAAGGATCATGATCATGCTGCCGACATATTGCATTAAATTACCGCTTGCACGCACAATTAAAAAGTTATTGCCATTTTAAACTACTGGCACTAAGTTTTGAAGGACAGTGTAGTATGGAACAGCAGGTAGTTATGTTTATGTGTGGTGGCCAGTTCAATTTTCGGAAAACTTATTTTTTCTCCTTTTCTTTCTTCTTTTCTTTTTTTGAAAAACGTTGCCCCACAATAACAATTTCTCCTGTATCGTGGGTGCGTTTACAAACATTTAAACTCACATACCCAAACAGCCAGACCTGGAACGACTACCTGTAAGTCCCACAAATATTGGTTCCATGTGGGAATCGAACCCACGACACGTAGCACAGCAGCCAATCGTTAAGCCACTGCTCCAACCGTGCCTTACTTTTTGGTACATGCCTTTTAGTGAAGGTTTTTATACGTGTTTTTAACGGGGTACAAAAGAACATACCATAAAGTCATGCCTCTCTAAAAGACAAAATAAGTTGACTACCAAAAATCACAATAAAAAATAGAAGTATTCTATTCTTATTGGCAAATTGGGTGACAACATTTGAGACGTCAGTCTCGTTGCATCTCGCTCATGCCTCGCTCGAGGCTAAATAAAAACATTCGCACGGTCGATCGATGGTTTAGCTACGCATGCCGAGGTCAATCTGTGGATGGGTGATCGTTCTTAACATATCAAGACTAGTCCGTGCCCCGGAATGCACTTTAAGCCGTTGGTCCCGGCTGACATTTGTAGATCTTTGACAGTTGTTACGGGTAGTCAGAAGCCCGGAAGTCTGAAAACCAGTCTTACCAAGGGTTATCGCGTTACCCAGTTACTGGGTGGTGGAGGTCTGATAGGCAGTCGCTCCATGTAAAATACTGGTATTCAGCTGCAACTGCTATTCCGGTTAGATTGAAATTTGATTTTGATCTCTGCCCACCCCTTCAGGGAAATACAGGCGTTGTTATATATACAGGGTGTAAGGCAGAACGACGGACATACTTTAAGGGAAGCTAGTAGTCATCAAAACGAACCAATTTTACTAAAGGATAGACACTGAAATCGTGAAAAAAAAATAGTCTCAAATCTCACATTTTGTTAAGTTATGCCAACATGAAGTAGCTGATTGTTTTTTCGCGATTTTAGGGATTGTTTCATTGTCAAATTTGTTCTTTTTCATGAGTACTACACGCCTTTAAAGTATGTCCCTCGTTCTACTTAACACCGTGTATATATGAGATATAATCCTTTTCCAGTAACATAGCAAATAAAATATTATTTAACAAAAAATGTGTTTAATTAATCGTGGTTACATTGCAATGGTATGTGTGATATGAAAAAAATGAATATTAAAAAAAACGGTCACCAAAAATGAAATTAAAAGAAAAGGCATTCTTCCTATTACTATACGGAACCCACGTCAGTGGACTAATCCGATTCGACCTTTGCCAGTTTTTTTTAAACCTTCGTTTTAAATACATTAAACTCCTTTTAAGCCTAATAATTGTAAGTATTTAATCTTGTGCTGTTGTATGTAATGGCATTGTAAAGCTGTCCTTATGACATCTCGTTCACAATTCACATACGACTACGTACATCTACTTACATATGTATAAAGTAAATCCGCAGCAGTGATTGTGGAACGTTTAACCATTATATCGAGAGCGTCTAGGGCAGCAGTACATTATACATTATCTAAGCGTGGCCAGATTTATTTTTAAATTTTGAATTTCGAATTATGGAAGACTAAAACGATATGTGTAATAAGGAAAATTGAGAAATAAAAGATACGATCGTTATTTAAATAATAATTGTAAACAGGGAGATAAGTGGTCAGTTTGTGTACTTTCTTACTATTTAATAGTACTCATTGCATACTCGTGGCATCATAGTATAGTAATAATATACATTAATCTGTTTGTATGATCACCAAGAAGCTTAATTACAAAATCTTGGATGCAACCTTAACAGTTAAGAAAAAAATTGTGACAGTTACTAAAGTGTGGGAATTTCTTGAGAATTGATTTTTTACGCAGGGTAAGTAAATTTTAACAGTATTTATTTTAACATTTATTAGAATATGTGTGCAACTAGTGGCTGACTGGCTGAGTGTTACTGATATATCTAGGCAGGTAGGTACGTCTGGCGCACCCTGTACACATTGGCTTTCTTATTAATTTTTGTACAGAGGCCAGCACATCATCATCATCACCCCAATATGTCAAATTTCTTTGTTAGACTTTCATCTTTATCACATATCAAATAAGGTGTGAAAGCTTAACCGTCACCCAACATTGGCACCATGATGGGTGACACTACCTTCCGGCTCGCTACATGTCTGCGTCTGGGCGCTCCTTGCGGAGGTCCACATCGCTGTCAATGACTTGTAGCAGTCGATTGCCTCGGACACCATGGCCTATCCTGCAGTAAGACCGCAGGTCGTATAGCCCGTCACGCCAGTATTAATGACAAATTCATCCGCACCACAGTCAAACCTTTAAACGAGCAATTCTTGTATCTCGGTAACGGTTCCAACGATTTTCATGAAATTTACTATGCAGGGGGTTTCGGGGACGATAGATCGATCTAGCTAGGTTTCATTTTTATAAAACGTCGTTTTATACGCGTAAAGCTCGGTCATCCAGGTACTATTTACTTATCACAAAACCACTTCCGAGAAACAATCGCTAGCGGTAAAGATCTATAGAGTACTTGCATAGATTATGTAGATATGTTTGTACGGTACATGTGTATAAATAATGTAATTAAGCGATGCTGAATACGATATTTAAATTATTATTGCGTTGTTACGGTAATAGCACGTGGGCTAAGAGGAAAATGGCGAGAGAAAATGATTGGTGAAACTTTATTCTATTATTTATATCTAATATAAAATTAAATAAATAGTCTTCATTGTTTTTAATTCGTCAATTAAATGGTCTCCTGCCTACCTAGGCAGTAATCTGCCTAGATATATATATATGAATAGGTGACCATACATTTCATACTGAGTCCCCTTCGTACCTACCTTGGAAAGCTTCTACTGAAACACACAGTGTTCTTCCTCCTCTCTCCTACTTAGCCTATGCTGTGCCCTGTCAGGGTCTGCATCGGCTCTTAGCTTTATGCCTTATATTGAGATCTTATTTTACCTTGTGGAACGCAAATAAATATGAATATGAATGAATATGAAAGCACTTTCATACTCGCTCATTATTTGGTTGACTTTGGTGGTACTAACTTATTTTTTTTTTTGAATTCAGTTTATTCATAAGAGAGAGAAATGCCACAGACTCCTCTGTGGTTTGGAAAGCACGTTTAGCCCTTGGTCCCGGCTGTCATTTGTAGATCTTTGACAGTCGTTACGGGTATTCAGAAGCTCGAAAGTCTGACAACACGTCTTACCAAGGGGTATCGTGTTGCCCAGTAACTGGGTTGTGGAGGTCAGATAGGCAGTCGCTGCATGTAAAATACTAGTATTTAACTGCATCCAGTTAGACTGGAAGCCGACCCGAACATATGTAGTTGGGAAAAAGTTAGGAATATGATGAGAAAAGTGCAGTAAATCTGAAATAGAGGCGTTTTGTTGTAGATCAGAACAACCCACTTTTAATGAATTAAAAAGGCTACTGAGCCTTAGGTATCAGGACTAGAGCCCCGTTGTTTTTAGGAGCCCGGCACTTCTGCAGTGCTATTCTTTAAAAATATCCTCGTATAAATGTACTTGAAGTGAGCTTGTCATTACTGCGATAGGTTAATTTGCTACTTTTGCCTATACGCAGTCTCCACTCGAGTTAATAAAACTTCGTAGATATTACTGTCTACATTGCGTCGGTCGTACCTACATTATCCTAATAATACTTGTGTCTTGTAACTTATTGAGGATTTTTTAAGAGTTATCATTCGCAGGGGTCGGTGCAGTATATTTCCATCTAACCACCTCAGTCACCTCCTTTCTAGCCATATCATCTTTAACACAATCCATCTAGGTATGGTGTCGTTGGCCTTTCTTGGCTCTTATTACTATTTCAACACATTCACACTATGACAACCGATTTCCACAGAAGTTCTCGGTCACTTGCGACACTTTTAGACTTTCTCTAACATATAAAAAAAATACCAGCCTGTTACTGTCCCACTAAAGGGCAAAGGCCTCTTCTCATACAGAGAAGGCACGAGTATTAATCACCACGCTTGCTCAAGACAGGTTGGCGATTTCACACTTATATTAATTATAAGTCTAGGTTTCCTCACGATGTTTTCCTTCACCTTCTTCTCTGACATATTCATGTCATATTATATCCATTCGCGTAACGCCACCCATCCCTCTTAGCAGTCTGATCTCAGTTGCATCATTATCATTTATTCATAATTGAATGTGCCTCAAATTCATGTACGTTAAAAATAGTTGTATTACTATTTTTCAGCCGCAACCATGTCGTGGCTCCTGGCACTGTCGGGCGTCGTGGCAGCGGGTTTCTTGTGTTGGCAGTACTGGAGGTGGACCCATAGACGGATGTTGGAGCTGGCAGCGAAAGTACCAGGCCCACCAGCGTTGCCTATACTTGGAAATGCGCTGATCTTCATGGTTAATCCTGGAGGTAAGTTGTGGTATATGAGCTCGATTTTTTTTTTAACTATGCAATTTATCCTGCGTATTTGGCGCGTTTACAAACGTTTAGACTTATAAGCACAGCCAGTTCCAGAACAACTATCTGTAGGCCATGCATATCTTTTTCCTTGCGGGAATCGAACCCGCAGCGTAGCAGTCAATCGCTTAGCCACTGCGCCAACCGTGTCATCAAATTAATGAATATGGTTGATAGTGAAGAGTTTCGAGTGAGCTATCGGTAAACAGCTGGATGTAGAAGGCGATCATCTTGGACAAGAAACGTATTGTGAGAAAGTTCCTTACTCTAGATCCCTAATTGCCGTTAACTTAAATTTGGTCTTACTTCCTTGCTCCTTGCAAAGCTGTTTTCTTTTGATATATTTTTATGTAAAACAAAACTTGTCCAAATATAGAATAATATATGGTGTAGCGGACTTTTTTGTAGAATTATTCATGACGGACCAGGTTGCCATACATTGTTTTCCATTTTAAACAACTGTTCAGGCAGCGCATGCAAACAGGTTTTATCTTTCCGACTTGCTAGACTAACATTGCGATACCTCGGCTAATATGCATCATATAAATATTATTTTTAGCCTATAGCACTCAGGAATAATGTAGCTTTCTAACAGTAAACCTCTTTTGAAATGGATCTTTAGTTCCGGAGATTACCTCCCTACATACAAACTCACAAGAAAATTTTACCTCTTTATAATATCAGTTTATACGAAGGAATTGGAGTACTTAGGTAGTACCTACAAAACAATCATTACAAAGATTACTATTAAGTATCTATCATTAGCAGGTCATGATATGATATTTTATGATTGTCGTGATATTTTCAATTTCAATGCATAATTACATTCCTTGATTACCTTCATGGAATGGAAAATCCTAGTGATTTCCTTGTTTTTAAATAACTGTAATCAATTAAGTATATTTATGTACATTATGTATTTTTTCCGTCATCAACCTTAGCGTCGCCATTATATTTTTAGCCCCCGCGCCGACGTGATTGTATAAGTTTGAGATCTTGTTCCGTCTATCTGTCATATCGTAGCTCCGTAACGGATAGTCCGATTTCGATGCGGTTTTTTTATTATACAGCTAGTTTAATCGGGATGGAAATGGAAATGATTTTCGGCAGTTTTCCCGTTGATTCTTTTTTCTTTTTCTTTACATGCATATTATGGAAATAAATTACAGCTGATTTTCTTCAAATGACTAAACAGATTTTCATAAAGTATTAAGATACAACCTTATGCCTTTATTCCCTGAAAGGTTGGGTAGGGATGCACTATAGTAACACCTATTTCGCCAATTACGTTTAAGTCTCTTGTAATAGAGGGCGAGAATATTGCCATCAGCCGGTCACCAATCTAGACTCGAAGCTCCTAATTAGAAAATTTCTAACACTTTGCACGACCTGGGAGTTGAACCCTCAGCAGTCGCGCTAGAGGCCAGTAGACTAACGTGCAGACTCACGCCTTTGTCCCATGCGGGTAGTTTCAGAAACTACAGAACGCCACCTGCTGCGATCCTGAAACATACTCCAAAAACTATTCTAAGGCTAAATGCGATTATGCGTTGAAATTGCTTGTGACGTCACGCCGTGCTACACTTTTAACGTAACAGTGACGTCACAAGCCCCTTCCCCTGAACTTTGATGTGATTTATCAATGTCACTTTTTGTTGATTTGAGTAAGCAAAAAATACGTGTCCAATATTTTTTGGTAATCTTACTGACTAAAAAGACTTAATAGTACTTCTTTACCTAGGACACATCCCTATTGTGACATAGGTACATAGGCAGTGCATAGGAAGGTGAGTGGTACCTTTTAGGTAAATATACTAGAACAATTAAGTACTCAGTTAATACCAAAAGGTATCAGTGATCTCCTCTTATTACGATCAAAAAAATCTGGTTATTATCTACTTATTATGATATAAGTAATTAAACTCCCCACCACATAGGTATGTATATAATATCAAGTAATGTTTCATCGCAGATTGCTTGTTTATTAATTTTTCACAAATCACATACATCTGCCTAGCCTTTCCCAACTATGTTGGGGTCGGCTTCCAGTCTAACCGGATGCAGCTGCATACCAGTATTTTACATAGAGCGACTGTCTATCTGACCTCCACAACCCAGTTACTGGACGACACGATACCCATTGGTAAGACTGATTGTCAGATTTTCGGGCTTCTGACTACCCGTAACAAGACCGAGACATGTCTATTTATGTCCATGTCTTCATTCAACTGTTTTGTTTTAATCCTAAATAATGTAAAAAAATAGTAATGCGAGTTTGTGTACCTTTCATCCAGAAATAAAGTACTGCTCCCGAAGGATTGCAAAATCTAAATGAACACGAGCGAACCTGCGGGCGGAAGCTAGTGTATCATAATTCAAAGTTCGACAATATTGATATAGCACATCAGAATGACAATATTTTTTTAAAGTCTTTTTGTGTAAATAAGTAAAGCAATGTTTAACTAATCTTAAATGCATGTCGAATAATATCATTGTAGTTTATGAAATATGAAGCAGTCACAGATATACATCGTCTGTCTGACAGTCCCAATCGCAACACGAGGGTTTTTTTTTTAACATTTTGGTAAAGAACCCCAAAAATTATGACTTTATTTTAACAATGAAGACCGTTTTAATTCTTGCGATAACCTAACAACGCCATTTAAACCTGTAAGTTACAGTAATCTTCTTCCGTAAGGACGAGATGATAGCAATTATAGATTTATGGGGCTTTGTCATGCAAACATCAGACTAAAAGGATACTTACTTGTTTATTTAACACTAAATGTATTATATTATTGATGAGGAGCTTGTGGCTAAATAAAAACAGCCGCACGGGTTGATCGAAGGTTAAGCTACGCTAGCCGAGATCAGTCTGTGGATGGGCGACCGTTTGGAACATATCGAGACTCCTCCGTGCCTCGGAAAGCACGTTAAGCCGTTGGTCCCGGCTGTCATTTGTAGATCTTTGGCAGTCGTTACGGGTAACCAGAATCCCGCCAGAATGTACGCAAAAGTCTGACAACCTGTGTTACCAGCAGTCAATCGGTCTACAAAAACACTGGTATTCAGCTTTATCTAGTCAAACTGGAAACCAAGCCCAAAAAAATTGGGAAACGGCTAGGCAGATAGTTTACCATAAGCGCTACACACTTCATTGTTTATGTATGTGCATTTCCTCTTTGACCCACATTCTAGGTTCTTGAGATCATCGAATTATTTATATTCATTTATATACTCGTATGCGTACTACATATTTCATGCGTATTTGCTTATGTACATATATAGGCATATACAAGCATTCCACGTCCATCTTTGATAAATCCTTCACTACCAAGCAGATCGGTTGTGGATTTCCTTACCTGTATGGTACGAACATAGAGCATAATATTACGTTTTATGGATATGGTGAAAAAGATTGGTTTGGAAATAAAATATGGCCTATTAAAATAAAATTAATTATTAAAGTCGGTAATCGATATAATCAGTTAGTTTTTAATTTTATCTATTACAAACAAACAGACAATCAAACAAAGCTTTCCTCTTTATACTCGTAAATAATATTAGTTTAGATTTGGGCACTTATTAGTAAAGTAAATATGCTGAATCTTTTCGCACTATCAAAATAGGTGGAGCTTTTTTCGAATTTTGGCGACACTAACGACATGGCAATCGATAGATTAACGCCAAAGTACAGGATATTTAGAAAGGTTACGGAAGACAAAAATACCCTACAGCAGTTACCTCATTATCGTCCTCCCTACCTTTAATTATTTAGGACATATGGCAGTATGTCTACTTCTCCCATACCATCTTCTATTTGCCGTCAGCTCAGTAGTCACCTCGTTTCTAATCATATCATCCTTCACACAATCCGTCCATCATTTTTTTGGTCTTTCTCTACTCTTATAACCACCCACATTCATACTCTAAACCTTCATCACGAACATATTCCTCATTCTTCCGCTGCCACCACAATAACCACAGTTATACGTTCTCAAATTTTCAGAAATTCTGAACAAAATTGAAGCGCTCTACGAAACCTATGGGGAATACTTCAAATTCTGGCTGGGGCCCGATCTCAATATTTGCGTGAAGAATCCTACTGATATTAGAGTAAGTACCCTTGCGGCTTTACTTTTGTTCTTACTAGCTTTTGCCCACGGCTTTACCCGCTTGGAAGTCGGCAATTAAAAATATCATATGCCCTAATACTCGTACGTCTGCAAATGAGTGACAAACAGAGTTCCTATGTCATTTATGATATTAGTATGCATAGTAAAATAAATAAATAGCAGCTGCACGGGTTAAGCAAAAGTTAAGCTACACTTGCCGAGGTCGGTCCGCAGATGGATGAACATCTATTACATATCGAGAGCCTTCCGTGCTTCAGATAGTGGTAGATGACTAACACCAGATAATCTAGATTTTAACGTTAAATGAATTGATGAAATTTGTCTGAAATAAATGATTTGACGTATTTATTAAAATATTGTGTCGACCGTTGACAAATTTATAAGCGTTGAGAACTGACCTTTTTGCTTCACTGTAGGAATTTACTTCCTGTAATTAGTTAACATTATTGGCGTATTACATTACATTTACAGCGTTTCTCATACATACAATCAGCAATTGTGATTTTAACCTGTCTTCCATGATTATTTTCAGGCATTACTGACTAGCAACAAAGTGAACCAGAAGGGACCATTATACGAGATCCTTGTACCATTCATTGGGTATGGCATTCTTGCGGGAGGTATGTAGTCTTGATCTAAGCGTTTGACCTGGTTTACAATGATATTCTGAGAAAACTGCACGACTAAGATTTTCCACAGAAATATTGGTACCTATGCAAATTGTGTCAACTTGGTTTGTTGAGTAAAAGAGTCACTTTAAATCTGAATACACCCTGTGTTTAGATTCGTAGTGTGGAGTGCCACAGGGTGGACTAACATCACCCATGCTATTCAAGATCTATATGAATGCCCTGGTACAGGCTCTGAGCAGGCAACATGTCGGTTGATATATTCACGACGTGTGCATTAACAATCTGAACTATGCAAATGACGCGCGAGTAGCATCCTTACAAGTCTTAAGCTGATAGCCACAGTCTCAATTAAAGTGACCAAGAAAGTGTGTTTATATATAGATTTCATCCCGTCTCTGAGGTTCTTCTGAAGATATAAGATAATTAAAATACCGAGGACTTATTCTGCCTTCTGTACACCATAAATACGATGAAGACATCGAGAGAGAACGTAAAGAGCGAACATGCTTGTCGGCAGGTTTGCTCCGTGCTTACTGTAGATGAATACATCGTTTTGCACCAGAGCACAGTGGACATATTAACCTCAAAAATGTTTCAACGCTTTACGGACTATTTTGAGGCTGCCTTCGATTATGCAGTATTTTCGGTGTATTTTGGGATATTTTCGCGATTAGAGAATATACTGTTTTTAAATCGTGGTCCGTGAGCGGTGGATGTCCTTCTGCTGCAGAATGCGAGCTAGCCCTAACCTTCATGTTGATGGTAGTATTCAGTGTTGCAAGTTGAAGATTCCGAGAAATTAAAGTTTTTGTTTGTGTGTTTCTCATGTTTAGCTTTCAGCATTGACTTACGCTTTGTAGTAAGATACGAGTATGTTTATTATTGCCTTTATTTCTTGTGAGATGAGATGTCGTCTGTTGTGGTAGGTGGCCAATGGCCTTATTTGGCAAATTAACGTCATTCCCTGGGTCGGACTGAAGAAAGCCACCCTGGTGTTCCCAACTCACACTTGTACCGGATATCATAGGAGCTTGTGCGCCTTCTACGATCCCCGGCTGGTACTGGCCACCTCAAGTCCGCGGGGAGAGTGAGGTGTTAGGGGAGTCACAACACCTCACCCCTCCGTTACGTTGCAGGTCCAACCTGGCGCAGTCACAGGAAGATAGCAACTCCTTCGTACAACAAGAAGTCAGTGGAGCACTTCACACCTATCTTCAATGCGGAGGCTGAGCAGCTGGCTAGGGTCCTCAGCCAAAAGGAGGTGAACATGTCCTTCAACGTCTATAAAGATGTTGTCAAGTGTACCACGCAGAGTGTAAATCGTGAGTTTTTTCATTAAAATACTATGAATCGGGTTTTTCTGATATTAAGATTGATAAAGCTTATGTATTATTCCGCTGTATTAGTCCTAACTAGAGAGGAAGTGCGCAGTGTTCCATGATTGCCTTTAAGGGACGATGTGTGATTGTGGGATCAGCCGCACTGGCCGATTCTAATCTGGTGGAGACAAAGGATTTCCTACGGTGGGATTCCACTTTCAGCAACTCATGATACTGTTAGGAACCTTGGGAATTTAGTTGATAGGAGTCAGAGATACACCTTCGTTTTACCTAGAGCCAGGGTATTTGAATTTGCCCAGAACAGTTACTAAAAAGTAATTATCTTGCTTAGAATTGAAAGACTTTTAAAAGGACTATTTTTAAGAATTATTTTGCAAGCTTAGGCTGCAGTAGTGTTCTGCCAACCGTGCGTATGTTAATGTTGACCCTAAGTGATCATTGAATAACACCAAGAGGAAAAGGAAGAGAGGAGGGAGCGTTTGACAAAGAAAAAAAAGAAAAGGAAGATAGTACTGTAACTGGACATTCTATTTTTAGGCTGCCTGTGCACCGGAACGGAGCGAGGCTACGGAGCGGAGAAACGGAAAAATATTAACCAATAATCCCTTTCCACTGGAACGAGCGGAGATTTTATGCAATCCAACAGGTCCGTTCATAGCTGCGAAGCCTCGCTCTGCTCCGGTGGAAAGGCAGCCTTAAATTTGAAGCTAGTTAGGTATTCCACTTACCGTGCGTGGCCAAGAAACGTTACTACCAGGCTGGTCCTACCCAAAAAATTCTCATTCTTGTTACCTCTTGAGATTGTAATTTCATTAATAGAGTGCTTTGGTTTCAGAAACACTCTTGGGATTATCTAAAGAAGATTCTCAAAATCTATACAGAATGGAGGAGATAGTTTCAGGAACACGTAGGTAAGATTGTATCTCCTTCTATGATCAAATCAAGTGACTACGCCTCATTATCCCTGTACTAGCTGGTGAACAGTCCTGAGGCCGTACCTACCGTTGTTTCGTTTTAAAATTGGGATTTATAATTATTTTATATTTATTATTTTATATAAGGCATGGATGTTTAGATTTACAGAAAAATAAAATTCTGTGTAAGTAGTTCAAATGTCTCTTGAACTGTAAACTGTCCTGTGATAGTAACAAATTCTCACATATCAATTTAATAAGTATTTTAACAAAGAGGAGATAACATAACAGAAAATATCTGAGTACCGTAATAGACAAAATACGACATCAAAACTTAACCAAACCAAGAAGGAATGCTAGTGCTGATGATGATAATAATTACCGGTGGTGATCCATATACGTCATGTTCGTGAACGGGCGCCGCCAGTAGGGACTGGTCATCTCTTAGCTACCACGGCCTGTTTTAATTTCTAAATTGTCAGTTGGTTTTGGTTTTTATTACGGAAGCTTTTAATGTGCACGTCTTTTACATCGTTCTCACATTGATAATTTGAACATAAATGATGTAACCAAATTCTGTAACAAAATCATGACTTAAAAAGAATGGCCATGAGTTTCTTTCCCGTTCTTCTCCATACCTACGCTTTGGAATAGGCGACTAGCTTCATTTTTCCAATTCTTTGATATTTTGAAAAACGACAAACAATTTTCAAAAGTACCTGTAATTGGTTTATATGAAATAAATGGTTTTACTTTGACTTTGACTTACCATTCTTACTTTCAAATAAGTTATCGGATAGTGCTATTAGTCCTGTGTAGCTCCATCTCTCTCTCATGAAACGGAATGCCTCCTTTTTCTTAGTTCACATTACTGACTTAGACTCTACATCCACAGCATGTACGAACTGATCTTCGCCAAGATGACGAGATGGTGGCTTCAAATACCACTCATATACTGGCTGACGGGTAAGAAGAAGCTGCACAATTACTTCGTAAAGTTGATCGATGACTTCACCAGTGACATAGTGAAGAGAAGAAGGAAAGCCTTAGAGTTGTCGACACCTGATGAAGAATGCCTGGGCATCGTCGATAGATTCATACTGTCGGCAGAATTGAGTGACAAGGAAATTAAATGGGATACGATTACTTTGTTTACTACGGTGAATATTGTTTGGTTTATTTTTGTTGAAACACCTCTATTTATGTGTTACTAGCTTCCGACCCGGCCTCGCCCTCGTGGATTGTTGATAAAAAGTGCAATCTATCAAATTTTATCAAAATCCGTTTAGTGGTTTGGCCATGGAAAGGTAACAAACAAACTTACTTTCGCATTTGTAATATTAGTTAGTATTTGGTAGTACAGACCAGGGCCCGATCTTTGGTGGGCAAATGCCCAAAGCAACATAAATGAGGGGCAGGAAGATGAAGAGTGAAGGGCGGTTGCACGAAGTCTTCAATTTTATCTGTAGGAGTGAAAATATTTTAAAAAATTTCCATGCTTAGCAGCCCGACGCAATAGTTCTTATTTTTTAATGGGTGTAAGTACATAAGTATATGCAGGCCGCCTTTGGAATAGCAAGCTCATGACTTAAATGGTTTTAGTGTACAGGGCGGCCAATATTATTTTTGCCCGGAGCGGCTTAAAGCGGGAATATAGCTACATCGGGCCCTGTACAGACTGGACACGTGCTCTAAGGATAAGACGAGTCAGACTCGCTCTAGGCTGTTTTTTCGATCAAGCCAACCTCTTTTCAAAATCAAATTCGATTCGGAGCAATTGACGGAGAAACCGGTGAAAATACAAAAAAATACATACACACAGTCGAACTTAGAACCTACTCCTTTTTTAATGGAGCGACTTCGTCTGTCTGTCCGTCTGTCACAGTTGCATATTTCACAGACACTCACTATTACTGCTCAAGGTTCAGCCTCACGATCTTTTCCTTGACCGATGTCCAAGATAAACTTAGAAATTACTTATATATGAGGGAAATAAATAATATAACGAATAAAAGCTTGTGGCTTAATAAAACAGCAGCACGGGTTGATCAAAGCACGCTAGCCGAGGTCAGTCTGGGTGACCATTCGTAACACATCGAGACTCCCCCGTGCCTCGGAAAGCACGTTAAGCCGTTGGTCCCAGCTTGCATATGTAGATCTTTGATAGTCGTTACGTGTAGACAGAAACTCGAAAGTCTGGCAACCAGTGCCGGATTGGGGTAACTTGATGCCCTAAGCAATCTTCCCCTGTGAGCCCCCCTATCCAACCTAAATAAATAAATAAATAAAAAATGTTATTACGTATCGTAGGTAGAATATATATAATGTGTAGTTTACCTGCCCTTATCCCGAGCTAGGTGGGGTCGACACAATGTGATTTCACATGTTGTCCTAAGATTCGATTTTGGTTTCTCGACTCTGTTGCCCCATAGACGGGATGCCCTAAGCAATTGCTTTAATAGCTCATACGCTAATCCAGGACTGCTGACCACCAGTCTCACCAAGGGGCATCGTGTTGCCCAGTAACTGGATTGTGGAGGTCGGATAGGCACTCGCTCCATTTAAATACTGGTATTCAGGTCCATCCGGTAAGACTGGAAGCCGACCCCCAACACAGTTGGGAAAAGGATGTATGTTGGAAACATAATTATTATTTACCTACTTGTGGAAGCTAAACATTATTGTACTGAATTATTTATTGTAACTCTTCAGAGTCAAGAAGCTGCAGCTAAGATGGCATCAGGAGTACTTATGATCCTCGCCCATTTGCCCGAATGGCAGGTACGTTAATGTTATTAGCTTTTTCCAACTAACATAACTGAGAATTAGCTTATTTTGTTAGTTTCCAAAGACGCTAACGATTATGGGGTTTAAATCGAAATCCAAGATGGCGCCGAGGAAATTTTTCGTCATGGATTTCCATTTTGACCCCATACCTTGAAAATGAACGACTTGATTGACTGAACGTCTGACTGACTGACAACAACATTTAATTTTCCTCCACATTTATTTAGATTGGTCTTATTTCTTTCAACTTAAAATTCTTTCATTACCCATCAATTTCATTGTCACACATCTGGCGGCCATCTCGTCACGGTTAACTTTTTCATCTTAAAGGTTAAAACAACATGATTATCTAGACCTAACCATAATCTAGATAGCTACAAGAAAACTCAAGGTGTCTTGCCCTGTAATTTTCCGGTTATCTTACCAATAATTTGTCATAAAACTAACATTATTCATATTTTAATGATATTATTGCTAATTGCTTGTCTGTTTTAATATCTATTACAACTTGTACGATACATGAAGTACCCTACCTTATAATACGTAAACCTTGAATCATTATTTAATAACATAATTATATGACGATCACTTGTTATCCCTGTTACTTGACCAGCAAGGACATAAAAAATTGGTCCTTTGTCTCCGTCGAAGCGACATAAAATTGGTCCTTTCACCCAAAATGATTGAATGTTGCCAGGACAAGGTGTACAACGAAATGATGGAAGTAGTCAGAAGATATGGTCCCGTCACCAGTGAACAGTTGAAGCAACTGCAGTACTTAGACATGGTATACAAGGAGACACTGCGGTACTTCTCCATCGCCGCCCTGATACAGAGGACGGTGGAAGAGGAGGTTACTATCAATGAAGGTTTGATATGATGTTATATGCTATTAGAAAATATCGTGAGGAATCCTGGACTTAAAAACAATATAAGTCTGAAATCGCTTACTCACCTTGATTGACCAAGAGTGGTGATTAATGCTCCTGCCTTCTCTTTATGAGAAGAGGACTTTCCCCTACAGTGGGAGGTGGGAGTAACAGGCTGGTATTATATATTATAGCAGTCCAGTGACTGAGTAGTGTGAGTTGGTTCATCTTGGAATAACGGAGACCAATGTGCATGGGTGTCAGCTTGAGCACTAAAACTTCAACACCATTTTCTCGTTTCCCAGGAAAAATCACTCTCCCAGCGGGTACATCTCTGGTGCTTCCAATCCACCACCTACATCGTGACCCTCGTTACTGGACGGATCCCTACAAGGTGATGCCTGAGCGGTTTCTTCCTGAAAACGTGAACAAACGGGACCCTAACGCCTTTGTACCATTCAGTTTGGGACCAATGGACTGTTTAGGTGATCTTTTTTATGATTGATTGGAATTCTGCATCACCTTTATCTGAGAAAATATTTCCAGGATAGAACTCTCCTTCAATATCATTTCAAATGCGCAGTACAGATTCGATCTAACTAGATTTTTAACTACCTACAGGTTTAACTCCCAGACCTAGCATAACATGGACTTAATTATAAGTGACAAAATTTGGATACTGTGTGTATCACCTTTCCCTCATTCTTCGGGGAGTACAGGCAGACTCATCGAGACTCACTCATATGAGTGCATGACATGTTCGTTAACGGATAGTGTCCTTCTCATGCACTGAACCCTTGTAGGTTGGAACCGTATGGAGGAAGTGGGCCTACGGATCTAAGCCATCCGGCCGGTGTTCTCCCCGATAAAAATACTCTTAGGTTGAGTTCGCCACAACTAGTTCGGCGGGTATCACAGAATAAGGATGTGTCCTAGGTAAAAATATAATAAGTCTATTTGATCCGTCAGTTAGATTAAATTACCAAAAAATATTGGACACGTTTGTTTTGCTTACTTTAATCAATAAAAGGTGACAAAGATATAGCACATCAAAGTTCAGGAGGAGGGGCTTGTGACGTCACTTTTACATAAAAAGTGTAGCACGGCGTAACGTCACGCAAAATTTCAACGCACTATATCGTCGTCATTTTTGGTTTACGAGACAAAAGAAAAAATAGTAAGTAGTATAAGGGTTGTGTCCAGTATTTTTGAGTATTCAATTTTCGGACCAAACAGATTTTTTAAGGACACTACCCTATTCACTATCGGGCTGGGTTCCGTCGGAGGCGGAGATACACGACATCTCCATAGGTGGTAGCCTTATACTCGGCGGGCTGCCCCAGTATGATATGAAGAACGACCAACAAAAATCTAGTTTTACTGTGTTTCCAGGTCGAGTGTACGCCACAGCCCTGATCAAGACTATAGTGGTGTGGGTGCTGCGGTACGCACGCTTGGAGCCCGCTGGTTCCTTAGACAATATTAAACTACACGTCGCAATTTCCGTGTCCGTGGCTGACGGATACAACATTAGAGCCAGACCTAGGGAGAATGGAAAAATACATGGTTTCACATGAGGAATTAATGTTTTATTTCTGTAAATTAGAGTCTATTTCTGATCTATTGTATTAAGGTACCTAATCAACTGCTTGATGGAACCCTCTTCAAAAATGTGCATCTTGACTGAGGGGCCCGTTTTTTAATATTTGCGAAACAAATTAAACTTATTGGGATATTAGTTAAGAATAGTACAAGCTTGAAGCATATATGTATATATACTGGAGTCTATTTCCGATTTATTAAATTACCTAGCCCAATGCGGGATAGAGCCCCCTTCAAAAATGTGCGTCTTAGAGTATATTTCTGATCTATTGTATTAAGGTACCTATAATCAACTGCTTGATGGAACCCCCTTCAAAAATGTGCATCTTGACTGAGGGGCTCGTTTTTTAATATTTGCGAAACTAATTAAACTTATAGGGAGATTAGTTAAGAATACTAAAAGGTTGAAGAATATATGTATATACTAGCTTCCGCCCGCGGCTTTGCTGATAAAAAGTATAGCCCTCGGGATGCTATCTAGCTCTCTGCCAAATTTTATCGAAATCCGTTCAGTGGTGTTGAGGTGAAAGACGGACAAACAGACACACACACTTTCCCATTTATAATATCAGTATGGAAGTATGGATATTCTAAACGTGAATAAAAGCGTAACAAATGACTTAGGCTCTCATTCCAGACGCCTGCAGAAAATGGTATAGCATAATTCTCAGAAAGTACTGTTTCCTTGTTAATCATTAAATAAATAATAAATAAATAATGCTGGACAATCCACACAGCATCATCTAGCCCCAAGTTAGGCAGAGCTTGTGTTATGGGTACTAAATGACTGATATACTTAATACAATACATTACATAGATAGATATTTTTTATTATACATAGCAAATACCCAGAACACCCGGAACAAATATTTGAAGATCGTACAAACATTTGTCCCGAGGCGGGAATCGAACCCGCAACACAGGTCGTCATCATTTTCATTAATCATTTTTATATAAATACACCAATTTCCAATAAATTACAAAAGGTTAATAAACGATTACTATTGAAATCCTTAAAACGGCCTTTCCTTTGGTGACCCTGTAACCCTAACAGTATTTTAATTAGTTAAGATTTGCTTGAATCTTTAAAACAAATTGCAACTCGATAGTATAAGGCGTTACAGAATTGGCATTTTAGCGGTCTGCCTGTCTATACCATTACAGTTACGGCACCCCCCACCACCCCCCAAACTTACCCAATGGTGCCCGAAACAGTCATGCCTAATAGCGATACGGAATTGATAATAAGCGGTTATATCGCTATCTATATATAAATCTATATCTATTATATCTCTATATCTCGTTATCTGTTATATCTCTTCAGTTGCGCGTTGCAGATTCTAGAAAAGGCCAAGAGAAGCGATGAAGACGTGCGTTGACGAATCGCGCCAATGAGCCGCACTGAAAATAGTCGCAGTGAGCAGCCTACGACCAATCAGAGGACCTGAATTAAATTTGGCAGAAGTAACAAGAGATTTGACGACCGATGTGGCGCGGTGGGCGAAGGTCCGCCTGCGACGCAATAGGTTGCGGGTTCGATTCCCGCCTTGGAACAAATGTTTTTACGATCTACAAATATTTGTTCCGGGTGCTCTGGGTATTTCCTATGTATAATAAAAATATCTATCTGTGTAATGTATTGTATTAAGTATATCAGTCATCTAGTACCCATAACACAAGCTCTGCTTAGCTTGGGTCTAGATGATGCTGTGTGGATTGTCCAGCAATATTTATTTATTTATTATTTATTCTAAACCCAGGGGCAGAGTAGTGATTGGATTGGTTTTTCCGAGCTTGTGCCGCTTTATTCCCGCTCTACAATATATACCCTGAATCAAGGCAGTTGATATTAAGATGTGATCGTTCGTAGACGACAAAGTTACAAACATCGCGAAACTTTGTGATTCCACAAAGTTTCGCGATGGTTGATAACTACTACTTTCCAGCACACCCTGATATTCTGTACAGTCCTGATAGTCTTGATAGTCCAGATAGTCCTGACAGTCCTTTTGCCGATCTGGTAGGTACGGCATAATACTACTTAACTCAAACATCTGGCACATAATACGAATGATGAACCTTTTTATCATTGAACTTATGGCTGATTTTGCACTGTGAATTGAGTAGAGCGAGATTGTTATAGGACAGACTACCTATGTAGTGTAGGGATGTGTCCCTGTCTACAGAAGCGTAATTTTGTTGGAAATATAGTGTTGTTCCTAAGCTCCAGGAGGATAGCGGAATGAGAAAACTTCGATACGTAACATAGTAGAGACGACACGTAGCGGCAAAGCACTATCTCCGGCATTGCAAGTCTTTAAAAACAAATGCAATTTATTAAAAATAGTTTCACAATAACATACACAGTATGATATCAATGATGTTCTTCAGAAAGGTCAGGTGTGTAGTATCTACTAGGCAACTGGTGTGCAAATATGCATAAAGAGGTATGTACGGATCGAAGTAGGCTGCGTCACTTAATTTCTGAACTGAACCATGAGAAAAAAAGCGTGAATTTTTGTATGAAATATTTTCTTTCACAATATTTTTATTTCCAACTCAAATTAATTGTCTACGCATTTATGTATTAAGTACTTACACAATTTCTTGTACAATATTTTTTATTTCAAACTCAAATTAAATGTTTATAGGGTTGTAATTTAATATTTACTTATTAAAACCAACTGCCTCGGTATAAAGGCTCCAATCGCGACTGCTGAGGTCAGGTCAGTACCCAGGTCGGGCAAAGTGTTATTGCGTTTTTCTTATAGGAATTTACTCATTAGCACCCCGGAGTGTGGATTTGTGCCCGGTTGATGGAAACAGGCTCGCCCCCTATTACATAGCACTTAAACGTAACTGGCAAAATGTGGATCTCTAGATACACCTCTGCCCAACCCTGTGGGGAATACAGGCGTGATGTTATGTTATGTAATAACTAAACAGATACCTACTTTAGTTAAATACAATACATCACCGGTGATACTCCGCGGTTCATAGTGTACTTAAAAATGATTAAGTCCAAACACGTCCAAAATGGGCCATAACACGAGAATTTCGATAATTCTGCAGTTTTTCCTTATAGCTGTGACATAAAATATTAAGCAGAACTTGTTTTTTTCTCACAAACAAACACATTAGGCCTACTTTGGCGACTGTAGCAAGGCCTATTACTTTTCAACCTTATAATATTACGGCAACATTAAGCCCATAGAATACTAATGCTTACGTGCAACATTTGTACTGTTGTGACTAGAATTTTAGGAACATCATTTTCCTCCTTAGATAGCATGTTTTTCTCGAGAATGAGGTAAGTATAGTTACGTTCTACTACTACATCCTTAGGTTCTACTATCCCATCCAAAATTAGGGCGCTAAAGAACCGTGCCGGTGCTTATAAGAGGTATTTCTTTACTGTTGGTAAGTGCTGTGTGACAATTTTCATTAATACATGAACACTTGTTATGATTATTGTAAACTAGCTGAGTCGCGCGAATTCGTCGTTATTCGATTTTATTATTTTTCACGGAACCCTAATTCTTCTTTAAAATAATAGTACCTACTCAGAGTGTAGTGAGCCTAGTGATCTTATAAATAACATTGGCTATCTGCCAGTGCATGTCCTGTCAAAATCAGTACAGCCGTTGCGTAGATAAACCGGAATAAATAGACAGATCTATAAACAAATATAGTTACAGGTTTTTTGCTATAACTATCGTACTTTGATATTTAGTATAAACCTGTTAATTTGACAATTCATATAGACACTTCAATGTTATTTAGTTGCATAGGTATGTACATAGATGTCATCATCATCTGCCTAGCATTTTCCCAACTATGTTTGGGTTCGCTTCGAGTCCAACCGGATGCAGCTGAATACCAGGATCATACACTGCCTATCTGACCTCAACAGCCCAATTAATGGGCCACACGATGCCCCTTGGCAAGACTAGTTGTCAAACTTTCAGTTAAATAGTTTATAATAGTTATATATGTTTAGTTAGGTTTAGTAAGTTTTGAAAGGCTAGGCAGATGAAAAGAAGCATCAGTCTTTAAATTCATTGAGGAGGTGAAAGTAATCCTGATGATAAATAACTTTTATCTTTATATAAACTCTGAAATCGTACGTGTAGCCTTTTCCCACATATGTTTGTCTATCTGTTGAGGTCAGCTTCCAGTCTAACCGCAGCATACAGACTGATTTTTTGTTTGACGGGCCGATATCCAGAACTCCACGACTCGATATTCGATCGATATTTTGCATAACGGGCCTACCCGGTACAATACCTTATTCGATTTAACAATATTGATATATTGAAAATCATTATGAGTCATGATGGCCCAGTGGTTTAGGCGTCGCCTCTTGTGCACGAGGTTGTGGGTTTAAACCTGGGCAAGTACCAATGTGAGTTTTTTCAATTCATATGTACTTTCTAAGTTTATCTGGGACATCACTGACATCGGTGAAGGAAAACATCGTGAGGAAACCTGGACTTATATAATTAATATAAGTCTGAAATCGCCGACCCGTCTTGCGCAAGCGTGGTGATTAATGCTCGTGCCTTCTCTGTATGAGAAGACGCCTTTGCCCTGCAGTGGGACAGTAATAGGCTGGTACTTTATATATTGAAAATCCGATATTTAAAAATATATCAACAGTCCTAGTCGGATTACCGAAAGCGAGCGAACGCAACGCGTCGCAGTCGCCCGCTGATCGATCGTAGATCGCGCGTTAGATCGTTCAGAAAAAATTAGGTAGATCATTTCGGAGTCAATCCAATAGGTATTGTATTGTTCGACGGCCCTAATTTAAATCCACAACTCCACGACTGCACGTACTTTGCGTACGGATGGAACTATACTTTATTCGATCCACCCCAACTTGATTTAATAGCAAAATTTGTTTATATTCAGAATTACTGTCACCCCCAGAAATATTGGTAGCGAATGAAAACGCTACCTCTTATATTAGAAGAGATCATTATGATGAAGTTTGTCTGTTTTTTTTTTGCAATGGTAATATGTACCGCTCAGCAGCGTTGGTGTTCCAGTCAGAAGCGTAGCTCTGGTGTATTACGAGGCATATTGTTATTAAGCTTCGTTTTTCTTGGATGAATATTGTATGGCAAATATCCCTTTCAGTGTGTATTTATTTGGTGGTAACCAGGTAGTCCACCTACGCCTCGCATTGTCGGCTTAAAACCTGGTAAAGCAAACGTGGGCTGATATAAATGTCACGAATGAAAACAAATAAAAGAAATCATGAAGAAATCAGCTGTCTTATTTAGCGTTTACCAACTCGCGCGAGTGACTTCTAAGAATGAGGCTCTGGGTCTGATTATTAGATCAGGAAAATTACTTTCCGTCAGGAATACGGATGTGCCCTAGGTAAAAATATATTAAGTCTATTTAATACGTCAGTAAGACTACCAATAATTATTTTTGCTTACTCAAATCAATAAAAAGTGACAAAGATATAGCACATCAAAGTTCAGGAGAAGGGGCTTGTGACGTCACTGTTACGTTAAAAGTTTAGCACGATGTGACGTCACGCGCAATTTCAAAGCACTATATCGTGGTCATTTTTGGTTTACGTGACTAAAGAAAAAATATGTATTCAGTATTTTTGACTAGTTCAGGACAAGGACACTACCCTATTATTCTCAGTTGCAGTCCACTAGTATGGATTTTTGTGCCTGGTTAATGGAGATTGATTTTCCCAGTGCATAGTAGTACTAACACGAAGGCACTTATACCCGTTCAAAGGGTAAAGCATTAATTACATAAATCATAGGTTAAATACCGACCAAGGAGAACACAAGCTGTCGGTACTTGCGGGTCTGTATAAATATTCCTCGGTACAGTTGTAGAAGATACACTCCAAAAGAAAAAAAATGAAAAAAAAAAAAAAAAAGTAGTTGGTCAATTAATTTAATAATTGATTAAGGATCTCCAACAAAAGATTCATACAATACATGACACATGAACAAGGCAATATACAGTATTGTACTCCTACACTTATAGGAGACCACAGGAGACCACACAATAATTATCAACTAAGCCAACAAATCCTAAATAACAATTACTGACAGGTAAAATTTGGAAACAATTAATACATATTCAGGACATAAAAACAAAAGACAATATAAAATTTAGAGATACTTAAATTAAATCTAGTAAACATTTCTTTATTAAGATAGAGACTCGCACATGTCTAAATTCTTGGTTTTGACTAACATGCTATATTGCCTACAATTGTTGCCTGATGAGAGACGTAGCTTGGTGATCCAAGGCCCTTTTTGGGACCCTAAAGGGGCCCTGGATCACCTGTCAATGTATACATAGGTCCTTTTCTCCCGACTGCGAAGAATCTCAAAGAAAATAAATGAAATAGCATCTTGACTCAGGACATATAAGAATGCAAGAACGGAAAATTCGATTCACCAATTGGAGCATTTCGGATCGGGAGCATTCTTTCAGTAAAACCACTAAGACTAGATACTGAACCTAGTGTTGTCATAGTGGTTGTATCAAAATAATGTTCCAATCATAGAACTGTGCGAGCGAGTGCAAAAACTCAAAGATTGCATCCCGACTTTGAATCAGTTAAATTTTCTGTGCGATTTTAGTAAAGTAATGAAACAGCTCTAGAATTGCAATCGCTTGCAGCTTAAACCCATAAACATCTTTTTTTTTTAATTTGGGCGCTAAATTGCGCCTTGAATGAAACTCAGGTTTCATTAGTAATTGTTTATAATAAATAATAATAATAAAATATTTTATTTCAGACAAAGTAGTCCATGGACAAGACAAGATTGTTAGTAACAAGAATTTTGCTTATATCTATTGTTAGTAATAAAAGTAGGTAACGGTAACAAACTGGACACACCGTCTACCCCTGCACAGTAGGCTCACCGGTCCCGCAACACATGGAGTTCAGTGAACCTACTGAGCAGAACAGTATCGGTTCTCTCGCCAAACATCCTGAGGACGGTATTTGTATGTTTTAGTATTTATACGCTACACATCCGTAACATATTTTACTATATAATACCTACTCCTAACAGGAAGTACTTGTACACAATATATAGGTTTAAAGAACTTTATTTCTCATAAGAACTTACAGTTCGCTTATAATGAGATACATGTAGGTGTTTATATCTAGTATTATTTTAATTAGTTACCTCTAGAGTGTTGGAGACATTATACTAGCATAGTAGTAATATTCTGTTTTATGTTATTTCAAGTGTTGTAATGTATTGCCTTAATCTACGTTTGAATAAGTTTATATTGTCACATTTTTTCATATCCTCCGGTAAACTATTGTATATATATATTATATCTATTCTACTCTGAGTTAAAATTTTCCTTTTGCGCTGACTGAAGGCGCCGATAAGCCCGCCAAACTACTCCCGAACCACTGCAACTACTAAACCAGAACCAACAGTGGCGACCACCAGAAAAGCGTCGAGTCAATGAAGCCCGACGAGTCCCGTAGAAACGATTCAACTGTCTTGGATCCCGTAACGAAATTAATCAGATGAGAACAGCGGAGGAGTTATAAAAATACAATAAATGTTTTGCAAGATATTAACAAATTACGTTTATTTTCATATTTTTACTAGGTATTCATAAATTACACATCGGGGACCCTATAGCTTGGGGCCCTGGACCTGGTCCTCAACACTTACGGTGGTCGCTACCTGATAAAAATGATCATTCAAGTCTTACTTTTTAATT
The DNA here is from genome assembly GCA_905147745.2 of Phlogophora meticulosa. Taxonomy (NCBI): domain Eukaryota; kingdom Metazoa; phylum Arthropoda; class Insecta; order Lepidoptera; family Noctuidae; genus Phlogophora; species Phlogophora meticulosa. Next base: position 10,860,729 of record LR990537.1, on the reverse strand, counting down.
CTCCTTTCTTTTCTACATTCGAGAATTTATCGCTATTTTGAGTAAAAGTGTATGTTATCAAGCGGTGAAGCATTGCATAACAATAATCTTTACAAAGAAAAATATATCCTTATGAATGTTGCATGGAGTCTAGTTAATATGTGCTTTTAGCATCAAAAAAACATAACTACTCTATACCAAAATCTTAAATAAAATGTGCATGTTGTGTGGTTGACGGGTAGTAAATAATTATGGCATTAAGTCCGCCTCTGTTCATTGGTGTGCTTAAAGATTAAATAAATAAATAAAATCTGTGTACTTGCTGGTGTGGTACCCATTAAAGATGTTAAAATAATTTTGTTTCAGCATATATTATCCTGTCATAACATGGCGTGCAAATTAAATACATATATTCAATGTCAATGGTGTTAGTTATATGATTAATGCACATGCGCTTGATTTTCCAGTAAAAAAATATTTTCTTGGACGCTCCACGCAATCTCTGTCCTCGCAAATTATGACACAGTAATTGCGCTCCATAACATTATCCTTCACACGTATTTATTGAGTTGAGTGTTTTTATAAACAATTACTGTAGCTGTGTTGCCTATCGTGTACCCAGGGTAATAGTTAGTTGTCAGCACTGTGTGGGGCACGACGTTTTTTTTTTAATGTAAGTAACATCATCACCTATTAAGAATCGTGTTAGCCATTTAATGGGACCTCATTGGAGTCGCGAGATTTTTTTTAGCCTGTGGTGTGTGTTTTTTTAGTTTTTTTTATTGGTTGATGGTAGAATTGCAGACACTTTTTTGAACTTTTTTAAAGAGACTTTTTTTTTTTAAGAATCGTTTTGTATCATAAACAATATACAGATGGAAGGAACATCGACTCACATCCTGATACCACGATTTCAGTAGTTACATTATTGGAATCAGAAACAGATTTTCTTTATTTCTCTAGTTTTAATATTATATACGACTCTTTTTTTTTAATTACTTAATTTATTTCTTCAACAATGATAAAGCTATGCATGAAAATAAAAAAAATAAAAAATAAAAATCACAGGGCATCGAAAAATTCATCCGCCTCACTGTCAACGGGAAAAGTGCCCAGAATACTGGGGTAAAATAATACGACTTAAAAATCTCATTTTTCAATTGGGTGTTTCATTTTTTCCTTAGAGTTGGAGCTTTAGACACCTATCCTGGTCGTTTCCTCTATTCCTAGTGCTTTTATTATTTAACGTGGGGGGTAACGATAATGCAATAGGAATTAGCCCGTGACGAGCCGCTTATAACTTTATTGAGTAACTCTACAGTCAGAGCCTAATCTGTCGGAAGGGCCAAGGCCAAGGCCAGTCGTTCGAAGAGCGGCTTGTCCCTATATTTTTTATTAATATACCTATTAAATTTCACCTACTCTAGTTGCGAAAATATAATAATAATATAATTATACTTGACAATGTGTAAGCTGTGGTTACCTGTAATTGAGTGTGCATTATAGTATAGTGTATACTATATAAGTTATAATTTTGTAATATTTCATTGTAATGTATTTCTCGTTGGTGATCCTTAAAATAAATAAAATAAAAAAAAAGGATTGTTGTGTAAGTTACACGATTGGACCAACTTGGGAAGTCGGGAATCCGTGTCTTTGGTCTTGTATGACCATACGGTTGGCGCAGTGGCTTAGTTCGATTCCCACACAAACAAATATTTGTATGGCCTACACGTAGTTGTTTCGGGTCTGGCTATTTGTGTATGTGAGTTTAAATGTTTGTAAACGCACCCACGGGCCACGACACAAGAGAAATAACTGGTGTGGGGTAAAGTTTTTTTTGACATAACATTGAAATCGGTATACACACCAACCTCCACCTTTGAACATATATATATGTATGTTCATACCTACACCTACTTAAACTCATGCCTTTTACTCATGGGGGTAGGCAGAAACTGCAAAACGCCACCTGCTACGATCCTTGACCTTTCCGAAGAACATTCCCAAAAATGTCAGGGCGTCAGGGCCTCCCGGTGTTAATACTCACAACTGCCTCATAAATATACCTTTTCTTAGTCAACTTTCATTCTCTATCAGATCCAGCCCGTCCCTTTGCTATCTTTTCAGCGATGCCTTAAGCCGAGGATGATGTATCAATTGAAGTTGTTAATTATATAAAATATTTGGGTCTTTGGCTGGATAGCTCACTACAATGGGGTAAACATACGTATCAATGAAAACTCACAAAAAAGTTTAAGATTCATTCAGATATGTCTGTTATGCACATTTAATTGATTGCAATAATGGAAGCATTGTCTCATATTTTATCAATAAATGACGATAATTTTGTAATTCTCACTGACTCCAAAAGTTCGCTGCAACATTTGGCTAGGCACACTTCTCACATATGAATTTCTTCATCATAACTCTAAAACTTGTATAACTCCAATGGATTCCTTAGCATATTCAGTTAGAAGAAAATGATATGGTTGATCAGCTCGCCAAACAAGCGTGTTTTGATGGAGTTTCCATAAGTTACTCCACTATTTTCGGATTATTTTGGAAAAGCAAAAAAAAAATGTTTCGTACTTTGGCAGGAATTTTTTGTTGAACGATCTAAACAAAGTGGAATATGGTACCGAACTATCCAGTCAGAGATTCCTCCTAGATCTTTATAAAAACTTAATTACCATAGCCTTAAGACTTCGTTCCGGTCATATTCCATCAAATAAGTTTTATTATTTAATGAAGAAAGTTCTGTCTCCAAATTGTGATGATTGTGGAGTAGTTCGAAGTAAAATCAAGGATATTGGCATTTGTAACTCGATCCTCGCTTTTCCAGTGTTTGATAAAGCTAAGCAATTGTACAAGTTAGTCGTAAGTTATATTATCTTTTGTGTTTTCCTGTACTGGGTGATGTGTTCGCTAGGCGATAAAGCCCTTTAAACAAATTAAAAAAAAATACACACTAAGAAGAATAAACACTAAGAAGACTTGATAGTTTTTCAAATATTTTTATAAATAAAGTTCTATACAATTTTAAAATGTATCTCAACTATTGTTACAGGATGTACTGGCTGCTATACGGGATAGTTGCAGCACTGTCAGCCTTCTGGTTGCTATGGCGATACAAGAACAGAAGAATGATCGACATGGCGAAGAAGATACCAGGTCCACGGTCACTGCCGTTCCTGGGTAATGCGACGCTGTTCGTGGGCCAACCACATGGTAAGTATCAAAACTATGAAGGAAAGAAAAATAATCATTATATGTATTATTACTTTATACAGGATGGATACCACATATATGCTATCAATTAAACCGCAAGTAATACGACAACCGCTGGGGTAAACGTGTTCTTGAGTGGAAACCGCGACTCGGCAAACGTAGTTTAGGACGCCCTCTGACCAGGTGGGATGACGATCTGCGAAAGACTGCAGGCAGATGCTGGATGCGGCAAGCTGAAGACAGGGAGCTATGGCGCTCATTAGGAGAGGGCCAGATCCAGAAGTGGACTAGTATAGCCTGATGATGAATACTAGTCCATAGAAGTATAGCAAAATTAAATATTAAATGAAAAACCGTAAACTGAAAAACTGAAATTTTCAAACAAAATAAATCCAGTAAAAGTAAATACACTGACCACGTACCTTGACCCCGAGAAGATTGGCAACCATGCACGCAGGCGGCGTCGGCATGGGCTGGTGGCGGTTTCTTTGTCGGCGCTAGCTATTAACTTGTACCGTTTTCGATACGGATTACGGATTTTGTACTTTTCCGTTCTAACTTAATATATTCGTTTGAGCAAGCGTGGTGATTAATGCTCGTGCCTTCTCTGTATGAGAAGAGGCCTTTGCCCTGCAGTGGGACAGTAATAGGCTGGTACTATACTATACTATAAGAGTCTAAGGTAACGGACTATCAATAGTCCGTTATACAACCTTAGACTCACTCCGTTGTAGGTAATTTTATTTAGGGGTCCATTTTTTAATCTTAAAACCACTGTTAATCCTTCTTATTATTCATTTGTGTGTTTCTATGGATACTCTACGAATGAAATAAGACTTACTGCAATATTTCTTGTTTATACATACAATCAATTCAATATTGACGACCTATGTGGTGCAGCGGGCGAAGGTCCGCTCGCAACGCAGGAGGTTGCGGGTTCGATTCCCGCCTTGGGACAAATGTTTGTACGATCTACAAAGATTTGTTCCGGGTGTTCTGGGTATTTGCTATGTATAAAAAAAAATATGTATCTATGTAATGTATGTATTAAGTATATCACTCATCTAGTGCCCATAACACAAGCTCTGCTTAGCTTGGGGCTAGATGATGCTGTGTGGATTGACCAGTATTAATTGTTTATTTATTTAGAAAAAAAAAATATCAATAACATCTAGTCTAATTATTTGAACCTTTAAATATGTAAACATTAATTGCACACAAATACGAAAGAGTTTGAGAGCAGAGCACTAACCTTATTTTTTTTGCTTGTTGCTATCGGAGTGGATGCGAGAAAGTGAAAGATTTTTTCATATTTTTTGAGAAGTTTTTGAGTTTATCCATTACAAACAAACATGTTAAAAAAATAAACACATACATACATAATTAAACAAACACAGGTATTTATTGTATTTATTGTATGTGACATTTTTGTTACATAGGTCTCGTTTTTTACCCATTGCATATTACCGTTTGTGCGTTACGGGGACCCACGTAAATTGTAATGAAGATATTGAGTTTCCAATCACTTACATGCAATTCGAATTGCTGCGGCGTCCTAAGGTGCGTCTACATGAACCTAGATTTCCACTGTAGATAATTATTTAATGATGAAACTTGGACTCATAGTTAACATAAGTCAAAAATCGCCTAGTCGGGGGTTGCGGATGGATCTTACGTTCTCGCGACCCCTGGCGTAGTCGTGAGAGGGAACACCGGGGTGGTTTTTAGTCAGTAAAAGTCTGACAGACTTCTTCGCCCCCGCAGGGCGGAGGACATCCATGACGATAAAAAAAAACTGAAATCTCCACATTGAGCAATGGCGTGCCTATTAAAACCTCTGTATGAGAATAACTTATGCCCTGGTCAGGTCCAGTTGGAAACCAACGTGTGACACTAGTCATCTGGTATTTTTGCTGAACTTGAGCCACTTGGCACATAATAATTATTATACACTAGCACTTCGCCCGCGACTTTATTCGCGTGGATTTCGTAATTTTCCCTTCGAACTTTAACATCCCCTTTAAAGCGTAGTTTTGAAAATAATAATATCCTATGACACTCAGGAATAATGCTTTCTAACATTGAAAAAAAAAAATCCGGAGATTACACCCTACATACAAACTTACAAACTAATTTTACCTCTTTATAAAATTGTTATTACTTCTTATTTTAAATTCTGTTTTTTTATGTTTGGTATTGTGTTTTTTTTATATTTTATAATTAAGCATCTCGACCTCGAACGGCGCATTAGACGGGTCGTAAATTAATAACTAGTAATAAAGCGGTAAATTGATTTTCTCGAAAAATTTGGATCAATATTTTTATATTGCACTTCGATTCAATCTCCTATTTCTGAGTATTGGATCTTGCACCTGAACAAAAAACAATAAATACCTGTGCTTTAAAAAAACTAGCTAGTACTTAGCTTGTTTGTTTGTTTTGTCTTGCGCACGTGTTCCGTACCACCAATACTATATTATATACTAATTAGCAGCCCACCGCAACTTCATTTGCGTGTGTATTTTTATAAATTACCTATAGCTAATATGCTGTTAAGTTTAATCAAAATTCGTTTAGTCGTTTTTACGTGAAAGAGTAACGAAAATCCATAATACATAGGTACGTATGTATATTTCATCTTTTTTTATGTGAAACCTCTATAGGCGCGCCAGCAGCCATCATACCCTATACATAATTATGTCACCGCTCTCGACTCCTTTGTGGGCTACTAGCGCATACAATCCGTTGCTTGTCTGTATGAGCTGCTTACTATATGCCCCCTCTCCACCGATCGACCGACCGAACGTCTGAGTGACTACAACTACCAACAGTAAGTTATAATAGGACTTATGGGGCTTTCTTTAGGTTTTCTATTATTCAAAATTATTTAAATAACCATCTATGCTTTTTGAAGTTTCCCCATCAGCGGGGCGCCGCTTGACGGCTTACTTTTTGTTTATTGCAGAGATTAACGGAAGGATCGTAACTATGGTAACACATAGGTATTCTGAGAAGATTTGAACTAGTAAAGCAGATAAGGCCGGGCTGCACCCCTACAGAACGCATTGTAAAAATCCGAAACGTACTGGCATCACGCGTATTACGAGTGATATGCAATGGTTCATACAAAACGCACTTACGATAGTGATGTATAACGGAGGATTTCAGCATTGCAATGTGGCACGCTACTGCTCACCTCAGAAGTGATCCCCTTTTAAAACAATACACCCCGATCATGACAGGCCACTGGAACGTACGAACAGACACACTTAGTAATAGGATACCTACTAGTTCGTTCGTTCCTCCACTTCGGCATGGAACTCTAAATCCTTGGTAAATTCTTGGAGGTATTTAAAATCGAATGCGACAGTTATAAAGTTGATTACATTGCAATTAAAGAGGCCATGATTGTCGTCTGAATACCCATTTTCCTTGTTTGTGTAATCCGAACCGACAAGTGGCGGGAATTATGGCATAATCAAAGTGATGGTAGACTATCATTTGATTCGACCTGTGCCCCCGTCTTAGCCACAATGTTTTAATTGATCCAGTGTTTATCATAACTTTGAGATGGCTGCATTGCGAAGTAATTATCTGGGCTGGGTAAGGCTGTAGGGTACAGGAAAATATACATCTGTAAATATTTCTTAAGATCTCAAAGTCAAAGTCGTTAAAAGTATGTAAAAACATGGGAGCTAGATTGTGTTGTTCAAACAGTGGTTGAAATACGTCATCATCATCATCTGCCTAGCCTTTTCCCAACCATGTTGGGAAATTTGTAAAACCCATTCTTCTGGAGAAGGAGTTTCTTACCCATTCTTCTAAATAAAAAACTACCTTTTGGAAGAAGCAACTAGAATTTTAGCTTTTTTTTTAAGAGTCTCGATATGCAATCGACGATCACTCATCTACAGACTGACCTAATCAAACATTTTAACTTAATTTCACATTATCTATCGTGAAGTATCAGAACAAAAAGACACTTACAACATTAACTATCGGTTAGGGTCAAATTAAATTAGCTGCCAAAACTTTACCCACTTTTTAAAACAAATTAAACAATAAATAACCATAACATTACAGTAGTTTATTGGCCTGTCAGTGTCATTTAAAGTTATTGAACAATGTTCGAACGATGAAAAAAAATTGTATTTTTTGTTCTATTTGTTTTTGATATCGATACGCAACGCCTGGGTAAAGTTTTGCCAGATAATTGAATTTGGGCTTGTATAATTAACTATCAACGTATGAACGGTAAGTACAAAGGAATGCCCGTAGTGATGCGTGTCTGTTAGCAGTGTCGCTCGCGTGGCTGCTTTGGTACTCCGACAGTCCTCGCCTGCCCAGCATTAAATCTCGCGCATAAGTGATGCGCCGATATCCCTGATATCTCATCAGTTCCCGCATCCTTTGTTTCAGAATTCACGAGAGTAATTAAAGAACTAATGGCGGAGTATGGAGATGTGTTCAAATTCTGGCTCGGTCCTGACCTAAACATTGTTGTAACCAATCCTGATGATCTCAAGGTAAGTTTTGTTAATATAATAAACACGCATAACAGACAAGATGCTGGGTTCGATTTCCAGGCTGAGCAATGTGTTATTGAGTTTTTCCTACAGGAGTTATCTCATGAGCAACCCGGAGTTGTGCCCGGTTGATGGCGATACGTACGCCCCCTATTACATTGGACTTTAACATGGTGCCTTATGTAGGTGTTACTATAAGTGCACTACTGCCCAACCCTTCAGGGAATATAGGCGTGATGTTGTGTTATGATGTTGTAAACTTTTTTTTTTTTAAACGTTGCCCCACACTAGGAATTTCTCCTGTGTCGTGGGTGCGTTTACAAACATACAAACTCACATACACAATCAGCCAGACCCGGAACAACTACCTGTAGGTCATACAAATATTTGTTCCGTGCGGGAATCGAACCCACGACACGCAGCAGTCGATCGCTCAGCCACTGCGCCAACCGTGCCGTCAAGTGCCGTCGCGCTTTAAATCATCTGATTCACTGCCAGTTACCATCCTTACCTAATTACCATTCACCAATTAGCACCAAGCGCTTCCAAACATCCTTCATAATGCGCTAATGCAAAAGAGTGGAACTGCCTACGTCTGTGTTTCCGAACGCAATCAACCGTTCGGGTTGAAACGTTCGGAAACTTCTTCAAAGTAAGAGTGACCTGGCTTCTACCGGGTAAGCTCAGTCCATCGTCTACTTTGTCTCATCCACCTCTGACCTAGACTTTTGACGACACGGTTGGCGCAGTGGCTGAACGATCGACTGCGGCGCCGCGTGTCGTGGATTCGATTCCCGCACGGAACAAATATTTGTATGGCCTACAGGTAATTGTTCCGGGTCTGGCTGTTTGTGTATGTGACTTTAAATGTTTGTCAAAGCACCCACGACACAGGAGGAATTTCTAGTGTGGGGCAACGTTTAAAAAAAAAAATATTCAAGGACAAACCCATCTCAATTTTTATTTTTTATTTGATCTGCCCCATGACGAGATTAGTGTTTTCTTACATCATTGTTGGTTTTTCAGTTACTGCTATCAAATACGAAGACCAGTGTTAAAGGTCCTCAGTACAAGTACATGGCTGATGTACTTGGAGGTGGAATATTGAGTGGATCAGGTAAGAATATTCTACCTACCTTCCGACCCTGCAGTGCTGCTTATTAAATAAATCGTTTGTTTTATTTAAATTTCTAATTCTTGATTTTTTCTTTTTGATACTAGTAACTGAAATTGATTATCATTTTTCACCCATGGCGAATGTGAAGTTTCAGCCATTAATTTAATTTGAACTTGTTTCTAGCCGATTACTTAACATATTTGACGACCTATGTGGCTCAGTGGTCGAAAGTCTGCCTGCGACGCAGGAGGTTGCGGGTTCGATTCCCACCTTGGGACAAATGTTTGTACGATCTACAAATATTTGTTCCGGGTGTTCTGGGTATTTGCTATGTATGAGAAAAAATATCTATCTATGTAATGTATTGTATTAAGTATATCAGTCATCTACTACCCATAACACAAGGTCTGCTTAGCTTGGGGCTAGATGATGCTGTGTGGATTGTCAAATCAAATCAAATCAAATCAAATCAAACTTTATTTGTGAACATAAGTACAAATAGGTGTTATTTATACATTTTGGCTGATCTGTATGTTCGGCCAATAATGTCCAGCATTATTTATTTATTTCTTCGTGTTTCCTATCTTCCCAGGCCCAACATGGCGCAAACATAGGAAGATAGCTAATCCTAACTATGGGAAACGTGCAATAGAGAGTTATGGTGAGGTATTTAACAAAGAGGTGGACACACTGCTGAAAAAGTTTAGATGTATGAACAGGGACCAGTTCAATGTGTACACGCATGTTGTGCAGACTACTAGTTATGCCGTTTGTCGTGAGTGTTTTTTTCTTTTTAGATATTTAGAAAGATATGAAAATGAAGTATGTTTGCAATGTCAAAATAACAGCTTTTTTATAAATGCACAATTATGATAGCTTAGTACCAGCCTATTATTGTCCCACTGCAGGGCAAAGGCCTCTTCTCATGCAGAGAAGGCATGAGCATTAATCACCACCCTTGCTCAAGACGGGTTGGCGATTTCAGACTTATATTAATTATATAAGTACAGGTTTACTCACGATGTTTTTCTTCACCGATGTCAGCGATGTCCAAGATAAACTTAGAAAGTCCATATGAATTGAAAAACTCACATTGGTACTTGCTTAGGTTTGAACCCACAACCTCGTGCACAATAGGCGAGGCCTTAACCACTGGGCCATCATGTCATGTCATGATAGCTTATACGGTTGTAATTTCTTAGGGCAAAGTGTTATTGAGTTTTTCCAATAGAATTTTCTCACTAGCAGCCCGGAGTCTAGTTTTGTGCCCAGTTTATGGCAATAGACTCGCCCCCTATTGAATGGGAACTAAGCATAACTGGTGAAATTTGGGTGTTACTGTAGGTGCACCTTTTTTTTAATGGGACAACCCTGCCACACTATTCCCAAACCACTGCAACTCCTAAAAACCAGAATCAACAGTGGCGACCGCCAGAAAAACGTCGAGACAATGAAGCACGACAAGTCCCGGAAAAAAGATGCAACTGTCTTGGATCCCGCAACGAAATTAATCAGAAAAGGACAGGGGAGGAGTTAGAAAAATACATGATTTCCACGTTCCACATCTGCCCGACCCTGAATACAAGAGTGAGTGGTGTTATATCAGTCGTTTTTTTTTACAGAAACACTTATGGGTTTGACAAGAGACCAGACAGTAAAATTACCACACATTGAACAAGTAATAGCTGACAGTCCAAGGTAGTTATACTTTTGTGATACCTTCATCATCATCTCATCATCCTTTTCCCAAATATGTTGAGGTCGGCTTAAAGTCTAACCGGATACAATTGAAAACCTGTGTTTTACATGGAGCGTCTGCCTATCTGACCTCCACAACCCAGTTGTATTGTTAGACGGGCCGATTTCCGCAACTCCACGACGTAGCGCGTATTTTGCGTAATACTACAACCCAGTTACTCGGCAGCACGATACCCCTCGGTAAAACTGATTGTCAGACTTTCGGGTTTCTGACTACCCGTACCGACCCTCAAAGATCTACAAATGACAACCAGGACCAACGCCTTAGCGTGCTTTCGGAGGCACTGAGGAGTCTCGATATGTTACGAACGTTTTTATTTAGCTACGAGCTCCTCCACCTTATAGTTTTTAATTTATTACCTCTGTCAAGTAAAAAAGTGAGTAGATAATGGTTGTAACTTAGAAATAATCAAATTTATTAAACGGAATCATCACCATTTTAGCTTAAAGACGTCCACTGCTGGACATAGACCTCCCACAAAGATTTCTACATCGATTAATCATGCGCGGCGCTGACCGCTGCAGTTCTGATAAAAAACAATCGACCACCTCTTTTAAAAAGTATTACACACTAATACAACTACGACTAAGTAACCGTTTTCAATTTACAGCTTGTACGACATATTATTCAGAAGAATGACAAAATGGTACTTACAAATCGAGCCAATTTTCTGGGTATCCAGCGACCATAACGATCTAAAGAATTTCATGAAAATCATGAACGACTTCAGTGAAGCCATCATAGTTCATAGGGCTGAAAGACTAAAGACTCTTGAGGGTAGCAAGAAGGATCTGATGCATACGGAAGACGATGCTGGTGTAAATACTCAGCTCAGTGTGATTGATAGGTTTCTGCTGTCCCAGGAGTTGAATAAGGACGAACTGGTCCGGGAGACTTTTACTATATTTACTTCGGTAAGTTTAAAAAAGTATCAGCCAATACACTAAGCTTATTGCAGTCGACTGCAGCTGGTCATAAGGCTGTCCCAAGTAGCGCCTGAATGCTAGATCTCTGTTTGTTCCATCTAGCATCCCACACTACGCTTTTCGATGCGCTGAAAATCATTTCAATGCGGTTTGAAAGTTAAACCAGTCTCCGAAATATTCATATGTGCTATTGAAATCTTGCAAGTTACATGTCTAGTTGTTAGATCAAAAATCATGTTTTTCAATGTTTCAGAGTCAAGAAGCAACGGCAAAGATTACGTCGTACGTCTTACTGATGATGGCTTATCATCCAAAATGTCAGGTAAATATATTTCACGCGATTTACTGGATAATGTATAGACCAAACTGTCAAATTGTCCCAACTGAACATGAAGCTTTTACTTTTGTAATAAAGTTGAAAAACTATCAAAGAAATTTAACAGATTACGGGTAGCTTGATGTGCCGACCTCTGTACTAGTGTCTTGGGTAAAAAGTAGTTTATTATTCCTATTATAGCTTTCTTTTATCTGCGAGGTCCGCCTGAAAAATCAATTAATTATGGAAATAGAATGCCAGTAGGGATTCCTTTTTCTAGCTTTTCATGAACATGCTTACAGCACAGACGCAGAAACTCTGCTGTCTAGGGCCCAAAACTCGCAATCCCAACTAATAAGTACGAACTAGTAAGTATATATATATATTAGTTGATAACTACGCTGTCGCATAAGGTTAAGGCCTGTAAAGATAGTTGTAAGGAGAGAGAAATAAAGAAATTAATAATAATAATAAATAATGTCTCCATCCAATATTTTTTAGGAGAAACTGTACGCAGAAATCACGAACGTCATTGGAGACAACGACATTTATGTCACCGATGATGACTTCAAGCGGATGCCGTACTTAGAGATGGTGTTCAAGGAAGTGCTGCGGCTGTTTCCTATTGGCGCTGCACTTCAGAGGACGATTAACGAAGATATTACTATCAGTAAGTAATTGTCAAAATGAATATGAGGTTGAGTATGATGGACGGATGATCCTGGGCTCGTTTCCCGCGTTGGGCAGAGTTTTTGGGTTTTTCCATCTGGAATTGCTTATTGTGTGACAGATGATTTGTCTAGAAAGGAGTGACTTTTGAGATGACGGCAAATAATGATTTATGGAAGAAGAAGACATACTGTGTCGATCCAAAATAAATTGGGATAAGGACAGGAGGATGATGACGAATTGCTTAGCGGAAGCTCAGAGTCTTGATTTGTGCTTGGCTCGTGGTAATAGGCTCGCCCCCTGAGAATACATGAGAATTAAAAACATAAAGGACGATATGCGGGTGTACTAAAGGTACATCCCAGCCTCACCCTTCTAGAAATGCAGGCGTTACGTGATGTATTATCAACTGCTGCTAGTCTACGAAGGAACGAGCTTACCCAGAAGATCCCTGTTCACGCTTGCTTGGAAGGCTGACGGGTTATCAGTCGTTGGCATCATATAATTTACCTAATTTTCCCCCCCCCCCCCCCGCTTATGTCTGCAGCTTTGTCTATCAGACAGGGGTAGTATGGCTCTATACGCAGCTTATGAATCTCTTAGTAGAATTAAGTTCAATCATTCATTCTTTATCATATCTACATTGTCACCCCCGTCTGGTTCCGTACGCAGTTCTGCCTGCCTATATATCAGACGGGGAGGGGTCTAGCTACTAACTAAAAACTACTTTAACTTTTACCCTTATTTTACGTCTCTAGGTAAGCACACTCTGCCGGCGGGTTGTTCGCTAGTGGCTCCTATATACCACCTTCACCGTCACCCTCGCTTCTGGTCGGACCCTGAACTTTTCGATCCAGAGCGATTCAACCCTGAAAACGTGAAGAAACGGAACCCCAGCTGCTACATACCGTTCAGTTTGGGACCTATGGACTGTTTGGGTAGGTTACATGGACACTTTCCTGGCTTACGGGTCTGAAGGGTGCCTAAGGGGCCGTACTACTAATCCTACACCTTCTAGCACAACAAATGTAACGCAGATCCCACAAACAAACACACACTTGCACTTTAAACCGGAATCCAACAACGCACGGAACGGAATCCAGCAACGCTCTTTGCCATCAGGATTAGGAGTAGTGCTCGACATTCTCTTTCCTCGGTACAGATTATTAGAATGAAAACGTCGTAAAAGCACTGGCACGGGTCTTGAGTAGTGGAGGTTAGTTCGGGTATAGGCACTTCACACTAAAATCGAATACTGGGTTATTTAAGGTCAGCGCTTAAGATCCGTGACGGTAACTTTGTTCGTCTCTTACAATGGGCAAGTGCAAAAAAGGGCAATGCTTCGAGTTTCCCGGCTTGATCAAGATGATTGATGAACAGATCTGCAAAAGAACCTCAGGTGATCGAAATACCCTCAAGAATTGCCAAACCTAAGTGACAGTGGCCAGGGCACACTACACTGATGATGATGATGGCTGATGGGGACGATAGGTTTTGCAATGGCGAGCGCTTATCGGAAGGTCTAGCTTTGGAAGGCCGGCAGAAGGTGAACTCATGACCTGATGAGGGCCACAGGAGTACGCTGGGTGCGAGACGTCCATAAACGGTCATTGTGGCGACACTTGAAAGAGCCCTATTTCCAACGTCTAACGGTACAGTAAAACGGGGTGAGTAGAAACAAACTTTGAAGGGCATTTCTGCGTTAGTTCAACATTGTTTGTTACTACAAGGAGTCTTATTTTTTTTTAAGGAATTGAAATGATTGATTTCAACACCTTGTCAGTTATTAATAATGTTGAATCAACGATTATATCTCATTTAAAGCTTTGTTTCGATTCACCCCGGCTTTTCGATTTACCCCGTTTAACTGTAGACGTCTTTTGGTTGACATGGTGACGATGATGATGATGACGATGACGATGACGTGGCTATCTAGATTGTAATTGTTTTTTTTTATTCTTTGTCTTTTCAGGAAGATTCTTCGGTACTAAGCTAGTGAAAACAGTATGTGTGAGAGTGCTGAGAGAATTCGAACTCACATCGACGGAAACTTACGACGACCTACGAGTGATTATATCTATTTCCGTGTCATCATTGAACGGATTTCCTATCATGTTGAATCCAAGAAAAAAGATTAGCTAGCATAGAAATTGCGCAGATAGTACCTATCCATACTAATCCATACCTACCAATATTATAAATGGGAAAGTGTATATGTCTGCTTTTCCGTCTTTCACGCCTAAACCACTGAACGGATTTCGAAAAATTTTGGCAGAGAGATAGATTGCACCCCGGGAAAGGACATAGGCTACTTTTTTTTATCAACCAACCACGCGGGCGTGGCCGCGGGCGGAAGCTAGTATTTATATAATGGTTTCATGCTACTGTAACAGACAGTTGCGTACCTATATTTAAGGATCATAAATGAATAAACATCCCATGTCTTTATATTTTTTTTATTTTTTTAAAACCCCACACTAGGAATTTCTCCTGTGTCGTGGGTGCGTTTACAAACATTTATAGTCACATACACAAACAGCCAGACCCGGAACAACTAACTGTAGGCCATACAAATATTTGTTCCGTGCGGGAATCGAACCCACGACACGCGGCGCAACAGCCGATCGCTCAGCCACTGCGCCAACCGTGCCGTCACCTACCGTCATAATATCCTTGAATTAGCAATATTTGTTAATACAAATCGATGTCTATTTGCGACTTTGATAGAAACTAGTAGGTAAATGAAATACACCTATGAGATCAATAGCACAGAATCTATTATGCATGGGCGTATTTCAAACCAGCTTATTAAAACAAATGTAATGTGTATGGATCCTGTAATCTTTAATAATATACCTGACCAAATTAAAGTGTTGTCGTTGCAAAAAATTGTATATATGTTAATAATGTTTTTACAGAATTACCTGTTTATAAGTAAATGTTATTGTTATGTGAAGGATTTCTTAAATTATAATTTTTAGTATTAGATACCTGTCTTACTTTCTTTCACTTTTATTCTGTTATCTTCAAAACATAAAAAGCTATGTAAAAGATAAAATATAAAAAAAACTTTACTTTGTATAAATCTTTAATTTGCATTTAAGGCAGGGATCGTTTTATATAATTTAAGAACTTGTTTTAATGTACCTACATTGTAAGCAAATAAAGACCTATTATATTCTATTGTATTCTATTCATAGTTTAATTCCTTTGATACTTTTTCAACTTTATTACAATAGAATAAGGCTCATGTTCAATTGTGAATATTTAACAGTTTGGGATAGCTTGATGTGCTGCCGTCTGTACACATAAACATTTTGTTACGGTTTCCCTTTTAAGATATCCATTTTGTATTTTCGAAGTAAATACAAGGCGTTATGTGTGATGGACTACACGTTTTCCTTAAAGAAACATACAAATACTTAATCATTCCAAAATAAACTCTTAAAGGAAACAGTGATGGCTTCTTCAGTAATGGTTTTATTTTGATCCCTCCTCTTTACAGTATGCTCCATTCTTCCTCAGTCGGACGACTAACAAAATGTATTTATTAGGCAGATTTAAGCGGAAACACCGGGACTCCTCCCAACCCTTTGCTAGAGCCAGCCTGCGAAGCTGAACCATTAAATGTTTAAAATAATCCCCAAAAAATATATCTGTTTGATCCAGCCTATCCCTTGCTGTCCTCTTCAGCGACGTCCTAAGCCGAGGTTCGTACCCCGCAGGGGGTGCTCTTAGCGATCGGTCGCTTAGTTTTTAAGGTTTTATGCCTGGCTGGGGGCCTTAATTTTAATTAAGCCCCCCACAGGAAAGTTCGGTTAAGCAGTAGATATCCCTAAAGGATAAACTGCGAGATGAAAATTCCAAAAAAAAAAAGGAAACACCGGGAACATACACTGATCCACGCTTTTTTCCATAAATATTCATTTTTTCCTAATTTACACTTTTCTTAATCCAAATTTATTAAATTTTATTTTCAATTTTTTAGTTGGATTTTCTATAAAAGCGTGTTTTTTTAGTTTTTTTAAACTATAATTTATTTTTCAATTTTTAGTTGATTTTTTTATAAAAGCGTTTTTTTTTTTTAACTATGTAATTTTTTTTCGAATTATTGCATTGTCAGCGGTCTTTGACAGGTGTGCAAAATTAGAATGAAATCTGACCGTTTAAAGTGGGTCAAAATAGCGTCCAAAGCAGTCGGTTACAAACACACATACATACATACAGGTGAAACTAATATAAAGCGTATAAAAAAGGTCGGGTGCGTAGTACTCGCACCATCGTGCGTGTAGGTTTGGACAAATTGATGTCGTTTTCGGTTGGTAAACTTCTCGCAAGAAATTCGTGGCAGGTAGGTACTAGGAACAAAATATCTCTAATAATCTGTACAAATAAAGTTGAATTGTCTGTTTGTAATGGCAAAATAACAACTTCTTACTAAATGCTTAAAAGAACTTATATGTGGCTATACAAAAAAAAACAATTTATAATTTTTCTGTCTGTTGAGATTTTGACGGGTATTTCAGTTGCAGATAGCTGATAAGTAACTTAGGCTTTATATTATTTTGGATAAAGAATTGGGATTCTGCACAAAAAAATTAAAACCCACGTAGTGATGAACAAAATCCGATTCAAATAGGAAAATCACCAGGCCAGGTTCTTAAGTTTCAATAGTAGTACAGGCGCCAGCACATAAAGCTATCCCAAACTGACAAATTTTCCCAATAATTGAAGAATGTACCTTATAAATTTGTAACAAAGTTGAAAACCTGTCAAATAAATTTGACAGCTTGACGTGCTGGCCTCCGTACATCTTCTCAAAGCTACTTATTGTGGTTTTCCTACCACGCGAACAAAGTCGCGGGTAGAGCTGGTAGAATCATCATCCTCCTGACCTTATCCCAATTTATTTGTGGTCGTCGCAGCAATAGTCACCAAAATCACCATCACCAACCTCTTTTCTAGCCATATCATCTTTCACGCAATCCATCCAAGCATCTTTTCTTTGGTCTCCCTCTAATCTTGCAACCTTCCACATTCATCAACCACATCAACCACAATCTCAAAACTTTCCTCACAACGTGGTCCTCATTCCTTCGCATTACATGCTCATACCATGACAACCGAGTTCCACACAACTTCTCGGTCACAGGTCAGGGTAGAATATAATAATAAATAATTTGAATTTTGCCGTGTTACGGCTATAGACTAGTACCTTATGAAGACAGTTGCCTAGCTTTTTCCCAACTTTGTTAAGAGTCAACTTCCAGTTTTACCAAATGCATCTAAGTACCTATTAGTATTTTTTATGTGGAGCGACTTCCTCTCTCACATCCACAATCCAGAAAATGGGTAACGTGTTACCACTAGCCCGGAAGGTTCTGGAGTGGTAACTGTACCGGACGGTTTGATGATGATGATGGTAAGACTGGTTAGGAGATCCTAGACAGTCCATAGGACTGAATGGTGCAAAGGTGTTAGGGTCCTATTTTCTCTCGTTCTTTAGCCAGAACCGCTCAGGCATCACCTTGCGGGGATCCTCCCAGTAATGAGGATTTCGGTGCTAGCTGTGAAGTCGTATCGTCAGGGAGGTACCCACTGAGACTGATCTTTCCTCGAATATTTAAAGACATGCCATGGATAGACAAAGTCAAATTAAAGAACATTGAATTCAGATCTAGTGCGCAACTCTTCATACAACCGCACTGCGGATACTAAATTAATGATGATCATCATATCTCGTCTTCCCGGTCCTGTTCCTATTCCTGCTTCTGCTCTTGTTTTTGCTTACTGGTCTCGTCTAAGTTATTTTCAAATATTATTAAGTTGGATTTAATTATTTTGTGGGCCGTCCGACCGTTGGAAGTCCGTTCAGCATTCATGATTTGAAATTACCTACCTTTAGAGTAATTTGTATTCATGTGACGTGTTGTGCTATTGTAGAACAACAAAGCATCACTACTTTTTCGTTTTGGGAGCTTTAACCACGGTACGATCGCCACCGTATATTGGTAGTTACACTATCTGTTGCAAATGTTGCAATGTGCTCCGTTTAAATATTGGCAATTTATGTTAAACTAAATAAAATTCTTTCAAAATTATTGAGGATCTTGTCACAAAAGTCTTGAATATTTATTTAATTATCTTAAACAGCTGGTTACTCGTATACATAATTATCATGTCATATTCTAGTATGTTCGTGTCATATTCGTTTGGTGATAAAAAATAATTTTCAGATGTGTGCTTTTCTAGTCGTTATGTTATACGACAGCTATAAATGACCTTTCCTTGCATTTCCTTGTAAATAGGAAGTTCTTCAAATTAATGTTACACATTTAGCTTGCTTCATTAATTCAATTAGTTGAATAATAACGCTCCAAGCTTATTTGAACACTCAAATAAGCTTGGAGCGTTCAATGGTACACACCATAGATCATACTATTACGTTTGCTCCGTAGATTGGAATGATCCTAACCAAAAAGAAACAAACAAAAATGGGCACGTCAAAGTGTCAAACAAACTGTCAAAGTCATTCAACTAAAAGTAGTAGCCAGTTTGAATTTTCAAAACTTTTGTGTAGCGGTTGAAAACTAAAATAAAATAATAACTCAACGCAGTAAAATAACTGTAATATTAGAACAGCAAATTCCAAATCATACAAAAATTCGAAGTTACAAGAGGTAAATATGAATTGAGAATTGTTTAAAAGCTGTAAATTGCGAAATTTTGTTTATAAAGTATGAGTCATTTCACCGGTTTTTAAAAGCGTGTTTACCCAATTATAATTTAAATAAAGAATTGATGTGTTCTTATTGTTAAACGTTATTGAAGTTACTCCAATTAGTATAGTGAATAGAACTTTGAAAGACTCGACCAAAAAGGATTTTCAAAAAGTTTTTAAGTGAGACTTAAGTAGGTTCATATTATAAAGGTTGTAATCCTTTTTCGTTTATTTACGTCTTTATATTTGAAGATAACTGCACATCTAGTCACAATTTCTGTTAATTTCATGTGTACGAGATTTTAACAGGGATGGTAACTAACAACTTTGCACTATATTATTATCCAAGAGAAATATTGACTCTAATTAATTATTGGCTTATTTTCCCTATGAACAACTAAATTAGTACTATTTTCATCAGTAATCCATAAAACAAACAGTAGTATTCATCAAATTTCTGTTTTAGATGCCATCAGTCTACACATTCTCCCGCAGTGACAATGAGATCATGCAGGAGTTGCTGCGTGTGTTCAGCTCTGGCCGTGGTACAGCTCGGGAACAGTGGAGTATGCAAGCAGAGCTGCTTGTTGAACCTGTTGGCTGGGATGCACTGTGGAAACTGTCCAAAGATTTCTGTAAAAAGTTTGGTGAGTTCTATGTTGTATATGTTTTTGTAGCTCTATATGTACCTAAAAAAGGACCTATCAGTGTCGTAATTTAATTATTGTAAAAAATAAAGATTTTCCTTACTTTTTATCATATTGATCTGACTTGTTATTTTATAATTCATGGCTTTTTCTACTCGGTATTTTGTTAAGAAATAAATGACTTAAGGCTTATTTATTCTAAAAAATATTACATTAGTGACTAAATTGCTCAAAACAAACTGTTAGTGAAAGTCTGTAACATATTATAATGTGAAAATTTGCTCAACAATCAATTATGTCAAGTTTCAATCTTTGACCTTGTTATCATAATTCACTTTTAGTTAGACGTATTTAAAATAAACAGGCAATTTTTTTATCTCCCATTTTTTACTGCAATCTGTTCCCAGCAAGGGACTATCAGCTGTATTTCGTTAATTAAATTGATAAGACTTGCTGGACATCAGCGGTAAGGGGCCATTTTCATAAAAGGGAAGCTAACAAAAAATAGTTATTGGAAATGTTACGAGTTTCTGTTGTTTCAATGTTATGGTGTGATTGGTGTGTAATATAGGTAGTTACATTTAAGGTTACTTTAGTGTGACTAAATATTTTATTTGGTGTTAATATACACTATGGACTGTGATATTTTTCAACAGACTTAGAATTGCCATTTCCTCCATAAGGAATCCAGTAGGAATCGATTTTATGGACACTTTGCCACTGCTGGGCATGCATCCAGTGATGCTTCCGTTTCCAGTGGTCTTGTTGGGGTATCCTTATATCTTATGTCCAGGGAAATCCTTCTGGATTTTCCTGGATCCCAACAGGAGGCCTTCTAGTCATTAGCAGCTTTGCAAGACTGTTTGGGTGCTAAACTAGTCTTTATTGGTATCTTTGCCTGCTTAATTCCTTCTTCTTGAACACTTTCACTTTCATATCTCTGTGAAATAAATATTCAATCAATTCTTCTAACATGTCATGATGGGATAACCAATTTCAAAAATATATTATGACTAGCTTTTGCCTGCGGCTTCACTCGCGTTACGAACTCGGGGGTTAGAAAGAGACAAAAAGTAGCCTATGTCACTCTCCATCCCTTCAAATATCTCCTCTTAAAAATCACGTCTATTCGTCGCTCCGTTTTGCCGTGAAAGACGGACAAACAGACACACACACTTTCTCATTTATAATATAAGTATGGATCATATGGATATTTAAAGCTAAGTGTTTAATATTTTACAGAAGTAAGATTTCCCTGCATCGCCTATGTGTCAGTCACTTCTGTGGACTTCGAGAACTTGTCTGCTTGTGTTGATGTACTGAGTGTACAACATGAGTCTGTGTCGCTACCAGAGAACATTGTTGATGTTCCTCTGATTGAGCTCTGGCCTACAACGAAGCAACGAGAACAGTGCATCAATGTTGCAACTACTGCAGAGTTCATTGATTTATTAAGGTAATTCTAATGTGTACGTAATAGGGTAGTGTCCTTAAACATTCTGATTGGTCCGAAAGTTGGATTACTCAAAAATACTGGACACGTATTTTTTCTTTTGTCATGTAAACCAAAAATGACGGCGATGTAGTGTGTTGGAATTGCGCGTGACGTCACGCCGTGCTGCACTTTTAACGTAACAATGATGTCACAAACCCCTTCTCCTGAACTTTGATGTGCTATATCATTGTCACTTTTTATTGATTTGAGTAAGCAAGAAATACGTGTCCATTATTTTTTGATAATCTTACTGATGGACTAAATAGACTTAATATATTTTTACCTAGGACACATCCTTATTGTTGTGATAGACTAGTGGTCAAGGCTTGAGCCTCTCATTCATTAAGTGATAGGTTCAAATCCGGGCAAGTACCATGTACCTTCTCAATTCATATGCACTTTCTAAGTTAATCTGAGTGATAACTCACACATACTTCACAATGGTGAAGGAAAATATTGAGAGGTAACCTGATGCTCTCACTGCTTATGCTTTCTCTGCAAGAGAAGAGCTCAGTAACAGGCTGGTATTAATGTGTAGCGAATTAAGATCGTAATTATCATCATCATGAAATCCATCACAGAACATGTTAGATTATGGACTTACGATTTTGAATTTGGAATTTCTCAGTAGCAGCTCAAATGATGACCTATTTCCTACGTATAGATGGCGACTAGGACTCTTACTAGCATCTACATATATAATTGTATACCTATTCTTTATAACCATTATATTGTTTGTTAAACAAAAACACAGCAATAAGGGTGCTCAGGCAGAATGTTGAGTAATCACTGAAGGATTGTTCTAGCATCAACTTATCGAAAAATCAAATGATCCCGAGATCAGGATTCATCCTTGAAACTATTTAAAGTCGCCGCCGGAGCCGTTTTCATCGCGCTGGTTGATGCGATTGTAGGGCCTGCCGCCGCCGTACCTTTCTTTTCTTTCTGACAAAATCTTACACATATCTTCATTACCTTTCAGATTCTACTACAATGATATCTGGATGCCATGGGATGATGCTGACGATAAAGTACTTTTACCCAACACAATAGAAGAACGCATGCAGCTCTGGTCTGATATGCACAACGGCACGATACCAAACTCCGTGGCTAGACCCATTACGATACTCAGAAATAGTGCCATCGATGCCCACGAGAAACTGAGGCAGCTGGACTCTTCACTGTGTGAGGGAGACTTGGGGAATGATGATGGTGAGTGTGTTATTTATTTTCATCATTATTGTTTCTGCTCGAAGGTGTCCATTGTTGCATAAAGGCAAGAGATCTTTTTCTCTTTCTCTTTTTTTTTTAAACTCTGCCCCACACTAGCAATTTCTCCTGTATCGTGGGTACATTTACAAACATTTAAACTCACATACACAAACAGCCAGACCCGGAACAACTATCTGTAGGTCATACAAATATTTGTTCTGTACGGGGATCGAACCGACACGCAGCGCAACAGCCAATCGCTCACCCACTGCGCCAACCGTGCCTACAAATAGAAGCGTCCCCTAGACAGCTGTAAAATAAATACGTGGATCAAAGTGTGAGAGAGAGACGAAGCGAATGTGCGGCCGGTACTTATCTGATCTATCTAATCAAAGAGACAGGTATTGGCCTCATAGTTGCTTTGTCTCTTTCTACCAAATGGTGAATTTACTGAAAGTATTGCTCAGTTGATTTCTCCATTTCGATGGTGATGGATGACCAATCACTCATTTATAAGTTACATTGCCCTTAACTTTCATGATGCAGTGCATCATTGCCATACAGTCAAATAAATGATGGTAAAAGGATCGATTGACAGAAGAATGCAACTACTGCAGTCGTATGTCGGAATCGGTCTCATACAAACTCTGCTCACGACGCCGTCTGTCGCTGCCGTCTACCGTCTGCCGCGTCTTGCGCAACTTAGTGTATTAACTGCGTCCATCTTGAATTAATATAAGGTGTACTCAACATTTCAGTCGACAGAGATGTATAAGGGGCCTTTGGAACCTACAAAGCTTGATGCAATGCCTATGGTGACCATAGAGAAAGATCTCGACACGGTCACGAGCGACACGGTTGGCGTAGTGGCTGAGTGATTAGCCGTTGCGCTGCGTGTCGTGGGTTCGATCCCCGCACGGAAAAAATATTTGTATGACATACAAGTATTTGTTCCGGGTCTGAAAGTTTGTTTGTGAGTTTAAATGTTTGAAAATTCCTATTGTAGTGCAACGTTTTTCATAAAAAGAAAGAAGAAGAAAAGAAGGTTATCTCAATCTGCTTCCATGCCTCAAAAGAACTGATTACATATTAATTACAGATTCCTTACTTCCACCAAACTACATATCGCTGTGTGCGGAAATGAACGCGCGTTTGGACGGATTAATGTCAAAGTGGACGTTGTATGAAAACTCTCTCATCAGAGAACAGTACCTCGCTAGAGAGCGGACTAAGTGGCAAAAGAATAAAAGTAAAAAAAACGTAAGTTTTCACATATAAAAAGGTATAAAATCTAAATTTATAAAAATGAATCCCTATTTCCCTTTGTCACGGCATCACGAGTGAACGGCTCGACCAATTCCGCTAATTATTTTTTGTTGTGTTTGTTATTGTAAGAAGGAGGTTCGTATGAAAGAAAAAACTAAGAAAATTGCGCGGAACAGAAAAAATATTAGGAAAACTTTTTTTTTTCCATGTCTTTATTGCAATCTATCAATCTTGCAGATATTCAGCAATATGTGTAAGATTTATTCAGTTTAGTTACTTAGGAAAACTTAACCATTATTTTTACTTCGCGCGTTTGGTGAGTGAGAATTTTAACCGCGCGTAACACCTCGGGATGTAGCTAGTTAAACTACATTTAAAGGCTTCTGGCACCTGTTGGTTTATTAAGAGCTCAAATGATAGTTGATGAGAGTAACTCTTCCCTTTAAATGTTATGTACCTTACACTCGTACAAAAATGTATGTTATGGAATTAGACAGTCACCTGTTACTAGGCTCATTTCCATTCACTGAGAGAGAGGAGAAAAGAGGCCGGCAGAATACAGGTTCGTTGAAGCAGGGAAAACCTGCTCAAGTAGAGATTAGCAGACAACTCCAGCCTGGAGTCAAACGATGGGACACTTGATATCGTCGCCTGTGTGCCCGGACGCGTGCACCAGGAGTTGATGGACGCTGCTGATGGCGCCAAACTCGTCGCTAAATTGAGGGCTGATTTTGT
The DNA here is from genome assembly GCA_905147745.2 of Phlogophora meticulosa. Taxonomy (NCBI): domain Eukaryota; kingdom Metazoa; phylum Arthropoda; class Insecta; order Lepidoptera; family Noctuidae; genus Phlogophora; species Phlogophora meticulosa. The sequence continues at coordinate 10,836,130 of LR990537.1, read as the reverse complement.
GTAGATTGAGACACTATGAATAAGAAAAGGAAGAGGCCTGGGTCCTAACATCATCTCATGAGCTAACTATATCATACAAAACGATGCTCGTGCGTCGAAAGAAAACTGTGTTTGCAAAATAATACAACGCGAGTATGCTTTGGCTGAGGGTTACAAGAGCAGAGGGAGACCAAAGAAAAGATGTATGGATTGTACGAAAGATGATATTTATTTGCTTCTCCAACAATTGTTTACACAGGTTCTATGCTAAAGGTAACATGCGAATGTATGTATGCAATAGTGCAACAATCACTTACAGGCAAACTCCGCATGCATAAAGAAGATGTAAAAAAATGATATGGCTAAGAAAGGAGGTGACTTTTCAGATGACGGCAACTAGAGATGTATGGTAGAAGAAGACATGCTGCGTCGACCTCAAATAAATTGGGATAAGGGCAGGAGGTTGGTCCTTGGCTGATTACGATTCTAACACGATTTCCGTATCTCGTTTCTAGGTAGTAGCCCTCTGGGAAGGCGGCTCAATATTCGAGTTCGGCGAGATATCAAAATTCCTTGCCTCACACCTCACGAGCGAGTACCACCTCAGCATGATGACTTCAGCCGACGATGCGCTTACCCTGGAGCCTGAAGAGTTGGTGGTGTGCGGGCACAGCCACCAGGTGCCTGATGTGCCGCTGTGTAACATCAACATCACCAGTTTTAGTGGTACAGTATGATAAAAGAAATAAACAGTGTAGCGGCCATTACAGTCGAACAAAATCAATGCTTACCATCACTTGATTTATAACAAATCGGCCTGGTGCGTGTTGGACTACAAAACACACTACTAAATACAGTGAGAGTTTAGTAAGTGAGGATAAATATTTAGACACTTACGTTTGTGTTTCATAGTATTTGTCAAAGACATTATGAAAAACGACGTAACGAAAACGTAGTAATTTTTGCGGTTTTATCCGAAAATATGCCAGCTATTGCCATCAGCCGGGCACAATTCCAGACTCTGATTTGCTATTGTGAAATTCTAGATGGGAAACCCAACAACACTAAGTCCGGCTTGGATAATCGAACCCAGGATCTTATGCTCAGCTGTACAGCTCTCCACCACTAGACCTACGAGGCCGTCGTGTTCGTGTAATATTTTACTGTATTTTTTTTTTCAGAAGCTACTCTCGAAGCCTCAGACATGCGCTCCTGTCTACTAATGTTAGCGGAAGAGTGTCGCCTGCGCAAGCTGAGGCTGCTGTGCACCTTAGTGAACACTGTCATTGTAATGAGGTCTGGTAGCCTACATATCGTCAGCTGCGTTATACAAGACCAGTCCAGTAGCTCACAGGTAATTGTCACTGGTGTACCCATGGCTTTTAATAGTTTTGTCTGACAACAGTGACAAATCCCTTGATCAAAAACGTAATGTATGCTATTTCTATCTTTTTCTCTCTTATAAAACAAGAAAGGGATAGCTATTTATAAGAATTTAAACTAAAGCTTCCACAGAAACGTAGTTGTCATTTTAAACGCATCTACCATAAACTACTTTGACATCTCTAACTAAGCTCTTATCTGTTACTGTCGTCCTTTTCTCGAAATGTCTGTCAGAAAGGGATGGCGACTCTCATAATTCTTCATTTTAGTTAAGTTTATCAGCGAGGGAATCGGCGCTGATGCCAGAGGAGATATTTTACTCTGCTCAGTCAAGTTTTAAATTTTAAACTTAAAAAAGGAACCAAATATCTTGTCTTGTTCTGATAACAGTTTCTAAGATGTATTTATTTATTTACAAAAAGCATCTTGATCATTACGATTAACAATCTATTCATTGGACTTATATAAGTCGCCTAATATATGTTTAATAGGTAATAACACAGGACAATTAAAAAAGTAATTTAAATATAGCAATCAAAATATAGAAATAAAAAAATAAAAATAAATAAATAGATATTAATCAAGGGAAATGAATAAAGCTCATTGCCAAATAAAAACAGCCGCACGGGTTGATCGGAGGTTAAGCTACGCTTGCCAAGGTCAGTCTGTGGAGGGGTAACCGTTCGTTGTTACGAACGGTTACCCCTCCACAGACTGACCTTTCGGAGTCCCGATATGTTTATCGGGACTCCGAAAGAACGTTAAGCCGTTTGTCCCGGCTGTCATTTGTATATCTTTGTCAGTCATTACGGGTACTCGGAAGCAAGAAAGTATGGCAACTAGTGTTACCAAGGTGTATCGTGTTGCCAAGTAACTGGATTGTGGAGGCCAGATAGCCAGTCGCTCCATGTTAAATACAGCTATCGTCTACATCTGATTAGACTTGAAGCCGACCCCAACGGGAAAAGGCTCATAAGATGATGAATAATTTAGGTCAGGGTCTAATTTTCATTATTTATTTTTCAGAGCGACTTCGTACAAGGTATTGTGGCGATGTCCGGAGCGAAAATACTCATAGAAGACTGCACGTTTGATAACTTCTATTCTGGCATAGTTGTCCATAAAGGAGCGCAGGTAAATAACCATTTAGAGAAAGAAAGAAATTTCCGTAAGTACCTACAAAGTAGTAAAAAGTAAAAGAAAAAGATGAATGAAATCGGAAAAGATCACTTAACAGAAATATGCTCACAGAAACTGTATGTGATGGCTAAGATCTAAAACAAAAATAGGACAAATTCACCCAGTGCCGCCCTCGAAAATTGCATCAGAAAAAGTAATTTTACCATCAAACATAAGGATTTCAAACTATTTATTAATGGATGCATCCGATCTCGGTCATTTTAAAATGATTTGCCAACCTCTTTCGCTCATTTGCTAAATAGATATGACGTCACTCTTTTTACTATGGATTGAGTTCCACGATTTGGCTCTAACTATCGCCAACGTTCATACTAAGTTGAATACACCGGTTCTCGTCCGATCACCGAAGTTAAGCAACATCGGGCGCGGTCAGTACTTGGATGGGTGACCGCCTGGGAACACCGCGTGACGTTGGCTTTTTGCATTTTAAAATGCTTTTTTTACTCAGCGTGTGTTTTTTATGTCAACGTTATTTATAGATGTATGTAGTCTAAAATATCTGTATGGTATGTTTTCTATACATATCAATGATGGTATGGCTAACATCATACTCTTCCCCCTATTCCCTAAATAAATATGACGTCACTCTCTTAACTGTAGATTCAGTTTCACTATTTGGGTTCAGCTATCGCCAACGTTCATACTAAGTTGAATACACCGGTTCTCGTCCGATCACCGAAGTTAAGCAACATCGGGCGCGGTCAGTACTTGGATGGGTGACCGCCTGGGAACACCGCGTGACGTTGGCTTTTTGTATTTTAAAATGCTTTTTTTACTCAGCGTGTGTTTTTTTTTGTCAATGTTATTTATAGATGTATGTAGTCTAAAATTAACTATCTGTATGGTATGTTTTCTATACATATCAATGATGGTATGGCTAACATCATATTCGAAAATAGGACAAATTCACCGGATGCGCCCGCATAAATTACTTGATAGTAAAATTTATTTTACCATCTAACATAAGGATTTCAAACTATTTCTTAATGAATGCATCTGAACTCGGTACTTTTAAAAAAAAATGTTTGCCAAACTCTTCCCCCTATTCCCTAAATAAATATGACGTCACTCGTTTCACTGTGGAATGAGTTCCACAATTTGGGTTCAGCTATCGCCAACGTTCATACTAAGTTGAATACACCGGTTCTCGTCCGATCACCGAAGTTAAGCAACATCGGGCGCGGTCAGTACTTGGATGGGTGACCGCCTGGGAACACCGCGTGACGTTGGCTTTTTGTAATTTAAAGTAATATTTTTATTAACAGCGTGTTCTTTTTCTTTTTTTATCAGAATGATTATGATTTCAATATGTAGTATGAAAAATATCGAGACTCCTCCGTACCTCGGAAAGCACATTAAGCCGTTGGCCCGACTGTCATTTGTATATCTTCGACAATCGTTACGGGTAGTCAGAAGCCAGAAAGTCTGACAACCAGTCTTACCAAGGGGTATGCTGTTGCCCAGTAACTGGGTTGTGGAGGTCGGATAGGCAGTCGCCCCAAGTAAAACACTGGTAGTCAGCTGCATCCGGTTAAACTGGAAGCCGACCCCAACATAGTTGGGACTAGGCTAGGCAGATGATGAGTATGAAATATCTGTCACCCAATGCTGCCCTCGAAACTTTGCTCAGGAAAATTAATTTTATAACCTAAAATAAAGATTTCTACTATTTATTAATGAATACAACCAAACTGCAAGATCACTACAAGATGCCTTTTGGGCACTTTTCCCTTTGATAGCAATGTGGGTGACTTTTTCGATGCCCTATGATTCATTTATTTATTATTTTTTTCTTTTTCATCATATATGGGATTTCAAACTATTTATTTATGAATGCCTCCGAACTCGATACTTTCAAAATTATTAACCAATGCTTTCGCCCATTCGCTAAATAAAATTGACGTCATTCTTTTAACTGTGGATTGAGTTTCACAATTAGGGTTCAGCTATCGCCAACGTTCATACTAAGTTGAATACACCGGTTCTCGTCCGATCACCGAAGTTAAGCAACATCGGGCGCGGTCAGTACTTGGATGGGTGACCGCCTGGGAACACCGCGTGACGTTGGCTTTTTGTATTTTAAAATGCTTTTTTTACTCAGCGTGTGTGTTTTTTTTGTCAATATTATTTATAGATGTATGTAGTCTAAAATTAACTATCTGTATGGTATGTTTTCTATACATATCAATGATGGTATGGCTAACATTATATTCGAAAATAGGACAAATTCACCTTATGCGCACTCGAGAATTAGTTTTAGGAAAATTAATTTTATTACCAAACATAAACATTTCAAACTACTTACTAATGAATGCAACCGAACTCGACACTTTTAAATTATTTGCCAATCTGTTTCGGCCGTTCCCTGAGTAAATAAATGACGTCAATCTTTTAACTGTGGATTGAGTTTCACTATTTGGGTTCAGCTATCGCCAACGTTCATACTAAGTTGAATACACCGGTTCTCGTCCGATCACCGAAGTTAAGCAACATCGGGCGCGGTCAGTACTTGGATGGGTGACCGCCTGGGAACACCGCGTGACGTTGGCTTTTTGTAATTTAAAATGTTTTTATTTTACGCAGCATGTGTTTATTTTTGTTTTTATGTCATCATTATTTGTAGATGTACTATCTAAAATATCTCTGTGGTATGTTTTATACAATCAATGATGGTATGGCTAAGATCTTATTTAAAAATAGGGCAAATTCACCGGATGCGCCCGCATAAATTACTTGAAAGTAAAATTTATTTTACCATCAAACTAATAATAAGGATTTCAAACTATTCCTTAATGAATGCATCTGAACTCGGTACTTTTAAAAATATTTGCCAAACTTCCCCCTATTCCCTAAATAAATATGACGTCACTCTTTTCACTGGAATGAGTTTCACAATTTGGGTTCAACTATCGCCAACGTTCATACTAAGTTGAATACACCGGTTCTCGTCCGATCACCGAAGTTAAGCAACATCGGGCGCGGTCAGTACTTGGATGGGTGACCGCCTGGGAACACCGCGTGACGTTGGCTTTTTGCACTTTAAAGTAATATTTTTATTAACAGCGTGTTTTTTTTCGTTTTTTATCAGTATGATTATGATTTCAATATGTAGTATGAAAAATATCGAGACTCCTCCGTACCTCGGAAAGCACATTAAGCCGTTGGCCCGACTGTCATTTGTATATCTTCGACAATCGTTACGGGTAGTCAGAAGCCAGAAAGTCTGACAACCAGTCTTACCAAGGGGTATGCTGTTGCCCAGTAACTGGGTTGTGGAGGTCGGATAGGCAGTCGCCCCAAGTAAAACACTGGTAGTCAGCTGCATCCGGTTAAACTGGAAGCCGACCCCGAGCCGACTGTTGTAAAAAATAAAATAAATAGGTATTTTATCCAAAAACCTCCTTTTAAATGAAATTTTAATCTAAAATGCAAAAAGCCAACGTCACGCGGTGTTCCCAGGCGGTCACCCATCCAAGTACTGACCGCGCCCGATGTTGCTTAACTTCGGTGATCGGACGAGAACCGGTGTATTCAACTTAGTATGAACGTTGGCGATATCTAGAGCCAAATCTAGGAACTCAATCCACAGTAAAATGAGTAACGTCATATTTATTTAGCAATTGAGCGAAAGATTTTAGTAAATAATTTTAAAAGTATCGAGTTCAGTAGCCTTTTTCCAACTATGTTGGGGTCGGCTTCCAGTCTAACCAGATGCAGATGAATACCAGTGTTTGACATGGAGCGACTGCCTATCGGACCTCCACAACCCAGTTACTGGGTAACACGATACCACTTACTAAGACTGGTCGTCAGACTTTCGGGCTTCTGGCTACCTGTAACGACTGTCAAAGATCTACAAATGACAGCCGGGACCAACGGCTTAACGTGCTTTCTGAAGGACAGAGGACTCGATATGTTATGAACGGTCACCCATCCACAGACTGACCTGATCAACCCATCCGTCTGTTTTTATTTAGCCACAGGCTCCTCTATGCTCATGTTATGATATGAAGGTTAAATTTTAGACCTAATCTCAATCTATTATTAACTTGCAGGTGGAACTCAGGAACTGTATAATCCGGAACTGCGGCGTTGGTATACAAATGTACTCAGGATCACAAGTAGAACTCAAGGAAACAACTATAGAAAATTGTAGCGAGCAGTGCATACGGTGTGAGATCGACATGGCAGTGGAACCAATCACTGATAAACTGTCGGGTGTTAATGGGTGAGCATGCTAACAGTTTACATTGTACAGAGGCCAGCACATCAAGTTACCCCAATCTGTCAATTTTCTTCGATCGTTTTTCAACTGTATAACCTTCTAAAGTATAGTAGAAATTCCAATTAGTTACTTTTCAATGCTTATGATTGATTGATGATTTATATGTTTTACTATAGTACTATAACTGTATTAGTATAATATATATTGTTCATATTCAATTGGGAAAAAATTACAGTTTGGGATCGCTTTATGTGCTGGTCGAGATTGTGGGTTGAAACCTGGGCAAGTACCAGTGTGAGTTTTTCAATTAAAATGTACTTTCTATGTTTATCTTGGACATCACTGCCATCGGTGAAGGACAACATCGTGAGGAAACCTGGACTTATATAATTAATATAAGTCTGAAATCGCCAACCCGCCTTGAGCAAGCGTGGTGATTAATGCTCGTGCCTTCTCTGTATGAGAAAAGGCCTTTGCCCTGCAGTGGGACAGTAATAGGTACTTTATGTGCTGACGTCTGTACATACATAGAATGTGTGTTGTCGACTTACGAGTCGCACGGTTGGCGGTCTTGGGTTTGAGTCCGGGGAATTTTTCAGTAGCAACCTGGATTCTGGAGTCGCGCCGGGATGTTGGCTCGACCCCTCTTATATAGGACTTAAACATAACTTGCTAAATAATAATAATAAACAAATAAATAATGCTGGACATTCCACACAGCATCATCTAGCCTCAAGCTAAGCAGAGCTTGTGTTATGGGTACTAGATGACGACCTATGTGGCGCAGCGGGCGAAGGTTCGCCTGCGACGCAGGAGGTTGCGGGTTCGATTCCCGCCATGGGACAAATGTTCGTACGATCTACAAATAGTTGTTCCGGGTGTTCTGGGTATATGCTATGTATAATAAAAAATATCTATGTATGTAATGTATTGTATTAAGTATATCAGTCATCTAGTACCCATAACACAAGCTCTGCTTAGCTTGGTGCTAGATGATGCTGTGTGGATTGTCCAGCATTATTTATTTATTTATTTTACCGTCTCTATTTTTCATTTGTAGTTTCACAACAGTTGGGCGACCGTGACAGGAATAACATTTGCGCAGCTGTGGGACAAAACAGATTTTATATTTATGTTTTATCTTTGTTTCAGAGTGGAAGGTTTACTAGTAAATAACAACTGTAAGATCGGCACTGGCAACCTACAGAAGGAAGTACTAGTGGTCCAACAGGACATCAGTATATAAAGTTACCGCCTTACTGAGACGTAACCTGGGGTAGATGCCCTGGGGTAGGTGCGCGGGGAGGGAGGGGTGTTGACACCTGTCAGCGGGACAATGACCCCTCAGGTGACGTCTCAGTTAAACGGTAGGCCCACAATTAGCACAGGTGCAATCTACTGATATTCCGACTTGTTATACCATCGATATTTCTAAGTTAACCTCTCAAAAGCCAGTCTCATGCCCTGTACGCCAACGTCACAAATACGTGACAAAAAATGCGGTGCGCTCTCTAGTAATATAACACGGAATAAACAATATTAAATCATTACTTTTGTGTGTGTGATGAAACAAACTAAAATACACCACGGATATTGGTATATTCATGATAAAAAAGAAGACATTTTTACTAAAATGGCTTGGCGTGGAGGGCACGCGCGTGCGTTTATGCTGTGGCGTTCAAAAGGTTAAATATTAACATATTATACTTATTAACTTTGTGAATAAATTCTCTAAATGATGGTGAAAACAGTATAAACAAACAGACACGTAAAGCGAATTAGTTTTAAAATATTTGAAGGTGATAACATACGCAAATTAGTAATGGTATTTATATATCTGTTAGTACTATTTTATAATATTAAATAAAATAAACGTATTTTTAATGTTATGGAATCAATGTTTGAAATAACAGTAAAATGATAATTATTATAAGCAATAGTCTGTGTCTATCTGGTTTTACGTTTCTTTCTGAACTCATACAAAACCTCTTAATACATTAAAGAATATTTATACCTTATTTACCAAAGGTTATTAAGGCAAGTGCAAGTTTTTATTTTAAAATAAAATTGTAGGTAATTTATTTTATTATTACCCCGTTTCTGGAATGAAATTATAGATGTATCTATCACAAATTGACTGCTAGTCAATTCATTACTTGACTTACGTTTAATTTGTGATAGATGAACGACGTATGAACGTAAACAAAGCAAAGGAGTATGTAAGGATCGTAGCAGGTGGCAGTCTATACATACCCTCCTATGACCTGTGCTTACCCTCATGGGAAAAAGTCGTAAGTTTATGTATATTTGTATGTAGACGGCCCGTAGCTAGGTAATAAATATTGCACGAGTCGATCGTAGGTAAAGCTATGTATGCCAAGGTTGGTATTTGGATGGGTGACCATCCTGGGCCTGGGAAAGTACGTGAAAACGTTGTTCACAGTCGTTACGGGCAATCGCTAAAACGCTTTGCTGTTGATGGTTCAATAATTAACAAATCACAGCAGGAAAGCTTAAAAATTTGACAAATTAATATTACATTTTGTTTTAGATGTTTTTATATTTGTTCCAGAAATTGGGTGTATGTGTTTGTATTTTATGTACTCTTATTCTATTCATATACTTAACGGATCTTTTTAAACGCAATGTACTGAGAAGTTTTTTTACTTTTTTTGTTTTGTTTTTTATCTATACATGTATTTTGAATGTAGCCTAATGTATGTGGAAAATATTCCAAACAAGGTTGCTATGTGATTAATTTCGAAAAAAATCCCGTAAAAGTGGTTTTTAATATTATTTTGGATGGGTATGTATGGAATGTAAACGATGCAAAAAGAGCATGTAAGGATCGTGGCAGGTGGCGTTCTGTAGTTTCTGCCCACATGGGAATAAGGCGTGGATTTTTGTATGTATTTTTAATGGGTGCTGCGCCCTTTTTACGAACATATTAAAATTATGAGGTGTACAAATACTCCCTATAAATTATAAAGGAATAATTAAACGTAAAATAATTGTGTATTTGATTGAGCAGCTTTAACTAACTCGGGTACACTGTGCCTTATAATAATTTAACTTAGAGTGTAATAAGTTTAGTTGGTATCTTTCCCATTTTATGTTTTAATGTTTCAAATAAAATAGTTTAATAACAAAGCTTGTGTTTGTTTTATTTTTTGTCGTACATTTAATATTAGTGGTTGGTGTCGCAGAATGGAGTCCGGATCTGTCTGGTTAATGGCAATAGGCTCGCCCCCTATTACATGGGACTTAACATAACTGGTGAAATGTGGATGTATTGTTGGTACACGTCTGTCCACCCCTTCAAGGTAATACAGGCGTAACGTTATGTTTGTACGATCTACAAAGATTTGTTTCGGGTGTTCTGGGTATTTGCTATGTATAATAAAAAAATATCTATCTATGTAATGTATTGTATTAAGTATATCAGTCGTCTAGTACCCATAACACAAGCTCTGCTTAGCTTGGGGCTAGATGATGCTGTGTGGATTGTCAAGCATTATTTATTTTATATTAGTGGTTCTAAGTGCTACTGCTGAGCATGAGGTCCGGCGATTTCCGTAGGGATGTGGCAAAATGTTGGGTTTTCCATTTGGTATTACAGAGTAGCAGCCCGGGGTCTGGATTTGGACCCAGTTGGTGGCAATAGGCTCGCCCCCTATTAAATGGGACTCAAAAACATAACTGGTGAAATGTGGGTGTACTGTTGGTACACCTCTGCCCAACCATTTGGGGAATACAGGCGTGATATTATAGTAAGTACGTACTGTCATTTTATTATGTTGTCATAATAAATATTTCATCATGTAAAAAGAACGTATACTTTCATTCTATAAACCAAAAGGTACATGACCTTATCATACCTCGATTGCACCTACTATTTTTGCTATCAATAATAAAGTGCAGATATAATCGGCCGATACTCCCCACATCTATGTCATAAAGTATAATTTATGTCATAATTATTACTTACGAAGGATTTTAGTCTTTGTTAAGTACGGTACCTACTTTTTGCCAAAATAATCTTGCAATATAAATGTGCAAGTCAAAAACCTGCTAGTATCTACGGGTTTTTTGACACAAACAAACTTATTAAGTGCGTACCTACTTACCAGTACCAGCCTATTACTGTCCCACTGCAGGGCAAAGGCCTCTTCTCATACAGAGAAGGCACGAGCATTAATCACCACGCTTGCGCAAGACGGGTTGGCGATTTCAGACTTGTATTAATTATATAAGTCCAGGTTTCCTCACAATGTATCTATATCGTACCTACTTACTTCATAATAAGTATCCGAATCTTAAGTAAGTAGTTTAACCCTAAAACCGCCGATTTCGTATTTATCCGGCATAAAATCTTTGTTTGTCCAATTTAATTTCTTTCTTTTTTTCTGTCTTTGTTCTTTTTTACTAGCCAAAAATAGCTAATTTTGGGCAAGATGATTATGATACTGACTGATTTATAAGCAAGGCGTTGGAGGCACGGCAACTGATATAAAATCAGGCGGTTGAAAGGTTACAAAGATCCTCACACAATCATTTCTCTAGAAAATATAATCTGTCCCAGTGCTAGATAACACAGTGAAGGATACCGTATACCGTAGGACCGTGGACACAAGCACAGTAATCATAAACTGACGTTAGTCTAGTGGTTGTAACGTCGTATGTGGGCAGTGCGCTCCTGTTGAACACGGGTTCGATAACAAGATCGGGTGATGTTGTATTGTGTTTTTTCATTAGGATTTTCTCAGTGGCAGTTGGAGTCTGGTTTGTGCCGCAGTTGATGGCAATAGACTCGCCTCCTTGTTATCTATTTAACACTTTGAGCACACAAATGTGAATACAGAGGTGGAATTTCAGGTGATGTGGAGACAAACTGATTATTTAGAAGTCGATTTTAGTTTTTAAACTTACTTTTCATTGTTATTAGGTAAGACACTGACTGACTGAAAAACTGCCTCATTGGTCTATTGGTAAGAAATAATACTGCTCAGTATGAGGGCCTGGTATCAATTCCCGGGTCGGAAAAAGTTATCTGGCCCACCCTTATTACAAGGGACTTAAACATAACTCGCGAACATTCTTCTCTCACCTATAGTACACCTCTGTCTAACCCATCGGAGAATACGGGCGTGATTTTATGATATGTTAAGAAGAAAATACTATCTCCCAGTCAACTTTACAACTCCTAAGGATCATACTTTCTTTAACCTTTTAACCGCCTGAGTTTATATCAGTTGCCGTGTCTCTAGTACCCAGTTTATAAATCCTCAGTAAATTTATCATCTTGCACAAAATTATCTATTTTTGGGTAGGCTGCTACGCTTGCCGAGGTCAGTCTGTGGATGGGTGACCATTCGTAACATATCGAGATTCCTCCGTGCCTCGGAAAGCACGTTAAACCGTTGGTTCCGGCTGTCATTTGTAGATCTTTGACAGTCGTTACGGGTAGTCAGAAGCCCGAAAGTCTGACAACCAGTCTCACCAAGGGGTATCGTGTTGCCCAATAACTGGGTTGTGGACGTCAGATAGGCAGTCGCTCCATGTAAAATACTGGTATTCAGCTGCATCCGGTTAGACTACCGACCCCAACATAGTTGGGAAAAGGCTAGGCAGATGATGACTGTAAAGTAGAATTGAAGGAGCCAATGGTTGTAGGCACCGTACACTATCACTTTGTTGATGTTGGTATAGTTATGGAGTACAGAGAAGAACAGAAAAGAACCATATGTTAAGTTTATCGTTCTATATTAAAAGGTACAAGTTTACGAAAGTAGAAGTGACGATTCTTTCTCTAGACCAGTGGTTAGCTCCACAGTTGAAGGCTGACTCGATGTGCCTTGCATCAAAAGTCACACTTATAGCGTAATATTTGTGACGCACGATATCCAAGTAGGTTGCTGCGCTTGCAAAAAAAATTGATGAGAAGAAGAAGAACTTAACTATCATTTTAGACAAACAAACGTTTTTCGGCAAAAAGGACACGAATATATTGGTTGGATAAATCCGACTTGGGCTAGGTTAATATTCCAGCTGTCTCCAGTTGATTCGACCGCGCGATATCTCAGCTTAGGACTTGTTTTAAGTATACAGGGTAATGTGCTGTTAATATATCTATACTTAACCCTGTGAACATTTGGATAGTGATAAAAATTAGCCTATTATTTTTAATAGGAATACCTACTGGACTTTGCTCCCTTATTATCTTATCTACGTAACCGGTACACAACATGGACTTTGGGTGGTCCAAACTCCGTCTTTTGTACCGCCTAAGTACAAAATGAGAACAATAACAGACACCTTGGAATTTGGACTTTGTTACATTATTTATGAGATGATTTGATAGTTGATTTAACAACAAGCCGTCATTAACTTTTTGCCTCGCATTTTTAGGGTTTCGTAATTCAAAAGGAAACAGAATCCTTATAGGATCTCTTCACTGTCCGTCTGTCTGTCTTTGACTGCCGAACCTGAGTAATACAAGCCTTTACCGCAAAGACTTTATCGTTTTTTCTTTAATTGATGGGGATAAATAAGGATGCGTAAAAAAATAGACTTCCACAGTCTGATAACAAAAAAATATTGGACACGTATTTTTTGCTTTATCATATTAATAAAAAATGACTTTCCTAAATCGCATCCCAGTTGGGATTGGGGGCTCACTACGTCACAAATAATACGTATAAAATCTGCATACGCGTGACGTCATGCCACATTTTAACCCAAAGTACCGACGCAATCATTTCAATATCGTAGAAATCAATAAATTAATGTCCAACATTTTTAGATAATCTTACGGACCCTATTTTATGCGGGTCCAACTCATGATTGTGAGTCTCAATGTCGCAACCAACACAATCAAACACAACCATACAATCTTTTTTGTAACATGTTCGTAATAATACTTACTTAGTGTATCACCTCGCACGTTCAAAGATTACACAATTATTTTAATATTTGCAGACCTACGTAAGTGGACGCTGATAACATCTGATATTACGACCAAAGTCTATTATTATGAGACACAATATGGCAATAAAAAGTAATATTGTGTTTAGGTAGACACGGATCGTTATCAATAATAGATAGAGATAAGTACAATGTAAGTAATCGTTTAGATATTAAAAAAAACAATATGGTCAACGAAGCAAGAGTCGTTCTATAGCATCTGTCTACCCCCATGGGAAAAGATGTGGGTTTGTGTGTGTATACTGTATAGTCTACTCAGTCAGACTATCTGTAGGCAGGAGAGCATCATTCAAAATCATCATCGATTAAGAATAACTGGAATTATACATCTTTGATTACATTTTTCAAAGAAAAGATGGATGGATTGTGTGAAAGATGATATGGAAATATGAAAGGAGGTGACTTTGAGATGATGGCAAATAGAGATGTTTGGAAAAAGAAGACCAGCGCCGACCCCAAATAAACTGGGATCCATATTCTGGGCTGCTACTGAGGAATTCCAGATGGAAAAACCCAATAACACTTTTACCGACCCGGGATTCGAACCCAGGACCACCTCGTGCAGCATCACCTGAGGCACTTCTTGCGCCTCAATAGCGCTTCCGACCAATAGACCAACGGGGCAGTCAGTCAGGCAGTATATCAGCAATATAGTGCATTTTTGTTAATTTTTTGGTTTCAAAAATGCAGGAAAATGGATTCCTTTGGTTTTTATGTGGTTATTTTCTATGTTTTTTTTCTCGATAGCGCAATCCTTTCACCGTAACTGCTGCTCCAGCCTCATTTTCAGCCACGTGAAAGAGAAGGGAATTCGAGAGGCTATCGAGTACAAAGAGCAGCCACTTTGCGGTTTGCTTATGAAAAATTTCATGAAAAGGATATGGTCCTGAAAGCGTGATCGTTTTGGTCATTTGCCTGATGTTATTTTCCCCTATTAACGGCATACCTTCCTCTTTATAATGAAATAAACATCCGATCATTTATATTAAAAAATGGCATTTTTCTTTGAATATCAAAATAACACCTCTTATTGGAAAACCCTGTATTAGAAAAAACAGAGAGAGGAAATAAACCGGTTACAAATCGTTTTTTCATAAATACCTATACCTTTACCTCTGCAGAATGACCTACCAAACAAAAACAGCATCTTCAAATCATCATAATTGGCGGAATGACCTTGTAATATACTTATAAAAAAACATACAGTCGAAATGAAAACCTCCTTAATAGAATCCGGTTAAAAATAAGTAAGTACCAACACTCCTATCAAACCGCAAATTGCCAAAATCGTGGCAAAATAAACTCAAAGGTCGAAATCCAAAGTCCGTACATTGGACTTTAGACCAGACTCTATGTTCTCCAGTAACATTCATTCCAGATAATATTTACGTAAGAACAATGGCCTACATTTTGACCGATAACAAAAATATTCTTTATAGAAACCGTGTCTGTTGTCTTGTCGGCTATTATTAACATTATCTTGCGAATAAAAGCCGTTATTATCAAACAGCTATTATCTGCGGATGTTAACTAATATAAGTATGAGAAAAACTCGTTGATCGTCAAACGGTACCCGTCTGCAGCGAAACCAAGACGTGTTCTTAACAACAGTGTGTGAAATAAAAGTTATAAAAATGAAGTTAGCGCCTTTTGATTTGACAAATGAGAACTATCATTTGGGACATTTGTGTATGGACAGCCTTAGGAGCCGTCCCAATGCCGTGTGCCAGGTTTGTGGGATTTTTTTTGTTTAACTCTTTTATTTAAAGATTTATTTCATTAAAATGATACAATTATTAATATATTTTACAAACAAACTATGTACTAAGTGGAAACTTGTAATTGGCCCTCTTCTACATATTACTTCTTACTACTCGAATGTATAAATTGTAGCTGTAAGTTATCTTAAAAACAATAAAATAAAATAAATGTAGCCGGTAACATTTTGGATTTATTTTATGAAAACATATCATTTATGTTCATTTATGTAAAGATGGCCCAGTGGTTAATTCCGCCTCTCGAGTACGAGGTTGCGGGTTCGTATCCGAGCAAGTACCCACACACTGCTCTAACTGGGGATTGAACTCCGGGTTCGATGACCGGGTCGGGCAAACAACTGACACAACTCACACATAACACACAACAACAACATTACACAACACACATAACTCGTTTATCGATTTTTTGAGTACTTAGTTCATTAGTTGCATTGCAATTTCTGCAACAAAAATAAACCATAGATAAATCCAGGTTTCTAATTTTTTTAAATAATTTAAGTAAACATGTCCATAGTAATATAAATAAAAAAATAACGCTGTCTGCTAACCTTGTCATGCCTTAACGGCTGAACAAATTTAGACGAAATTTGGCACACTGACAAAGCATGACCTGGTTTATGTGGGATATACTCGTGTTTCCGATCGCCACGTGGGCGAAGCCGGGGCAAAAACTATAGTTATAAATAAACAATGTTGAATTCTGCGTTAGCAATTTAGTTCCAAAATTCTAAATAAAAATGTGTTATTGGTCTGTTGGTTGAAAGTGCGAATGCTCAGCTTGAGGTCGCGGGTTCGATTCATTTTTCCATCTGGTATTTCTCAGTAGCAGCTCGAAGTCTGGATTCCTGTCGGGTTGTTGGCAATAGACTCCTCCCCCCTTTTAACATTTTTTTTTTTTTTTAAAAAAACGTTGCCCCACACTAGGAATTTCTCCTGTATCGTGGGTGCGTTTACAAACATTTAAACTCACATACACAAACAGCCAGACTCGGAACAACTACCTGTAGGTCATACAAATATTTGTTCCGTGTGGGGATCGAACCCACAACACGCGGCGCAGCAGCCGATGGCTCAACCACCGCGCCAACCGTGTCGTCATGGACATGGGACTTAATTGGCGAAATGTGGATGTACCATGAGTACACCTCTGCCTAAGCCTTCCGGGAATACGTGCGTGATTATATTATACTTAAATACTTTACTTATGGATTTTCACATAACACTCCCTACTTATTTCCTGAAGTACCTGCTATCAACCAGGCGCTAATTCTGGAAGTCTACTAAGAAATTCGAAAAAGAAAGACGACCGATGTGGCGCGGCGGGTGAAGGTCCGCCTGCGACGCAGGAGGTTGCGGGTTCGATTCCCGCCTTGGGACAAATGTTTGTACGATCTACAAAGATTTGTTCCGGTGTTCTGGGTATTTGCTATGTATAATAAAAAATATCTATGTATGTAATGTATTGTATTAAGTCTATCAGTCATCTAGTACCCATAACACAAGCTCTGCTTAGCTTGGGGCTAGATGATACTGTGTGGATTAAATTGTCCAGCAATATTTATTTAAATTCCTACTGCTAAATCCTAATAACATTACAAAAAACTCCGACCTTGGAATCGAACCCCATTAACGTATCCATAGATTAATGTTATTGGTATAAGCAAAGCACAATCGCTGAAATCAAAGCCAAAGGAAATTTTATACCATTGTAATAGACTGTTATCGTTAAAATTTATTTTTGAAATCTATCGTTGGCCTAGTCCTAATCAAAACAATTGATAACACAGTGATTCATTAACTGTCGACACTGACCTGTGCGTAAAAAGAAATAATCTTTATCAACTGCGGATCACCTGCCGGAAATTGTAAAATCATTCATTCAACTACTTGAATGTGCCTGAATAGTAGTAGCGTACAACTCAGCGTGTAGTAAGAACGTACTCTTAAGAAAGTTAAAAACAACAGTGTAACTTTTGTTTTTTTGTTAGGAATTGTTACACTGTTGATTTTCCTCACACAAATAACCCTTGAAACAATAATTCTTATATAGGGATAATCGATCGGTCGACGAGTCGCGCTGTAATTGTTGATGTCACTATTCCCCATGATGAGAACCTAGTGAAAGTTGAAAAAGACAAGATAATAAAATATCTCGATCTTGCTCAACAGGTTACCACCATGTCGAATATGAACTCAACAATTATAGTGCCGATAGTCATATCAATCAACGGTTTGATAGCGAAAAGTTTCAACCAATATCTGGTGAAACTTTCGCTAGACAGTTGGGTCAAGAGCCAGATGCAAAAGGTGATCTTCATGGACACGGCACGCATTGTGATGAGGTTCTTCTCTCTGGATCCCTAACCACCGTTAGCTTGAGTCTTACCACCTCGCTGCGGGCGGAGCACTATTTTAATACATATTTTATCAAAAATTGTTGTTAAAATATGTACATTAAAAGTATATACAAAAAAAATCTAAGAATTTTTTTTTGGTTTGACTAATCCTTCTCTTTCCCATCCCACAGATAGACGCAGCCACAGAGAAGAGCGAGACAAACGCCTCTGTCCTCGCACGTTCCATCCAGTTAGCAAGATGCTTCCTAAAGCTAGGTGTGAAACCTGGAGACGTCCTCGCTTTGGGCGGAAAGAACCATCTGGACCTTCATATACCATACTATGCAGCACTTATGACGGGCGTGGCTATTGCTGGAGTAGATCCATTGTTTAAACTAGGTGAGTACTATTAGACAGGGTATTACTGTTGTAAATAACAGGTCTCCGCTAATTTTATGGCGTTTATGAAGTATCAAGCCTTAAATCGCTATTTTACAATCAAGAATGGTCTATGCCCTGGACCCGTTCCATCTTTTGAACCCTTCGATCAATAATTGATCGAAGTTTGAACCATTCGAATATTGTTTGACCGTTTGAAACCAGAGAGCATAAATGTTCAACCAGCCTGTATACAATAAGGTCTCTTAATTGTATACAACCTCCCTTCAGTACATGTATGATGTGGAAGTTAAGATCCATACAATCATCCGCTATTAACCAAATTAGACTTTTGAAATATCAAAATCAAATGGCGCCGTGGTCACGAGACAGCATCTTGCAGCATAAATTTTCCAAATACAATTTGTTCCATGCACACAATAGTGTAGCTGTCACGCGGAAAGATACATGTATCGAAGCACAACCAGCGTCCCCAATCTGACAAATTTATTTGAGTTTTTCAACCTTATCACAAAAAAAATAAGGTTCATGTTCAATTGGGAAAATTTGGCAGTTTGCGATAGCTTGATGTACTGGCGTCTGCATTTACATAATAAAGAGACATAATATATGATATCTACGTGACTGATTAGGTACATTACTATGACAAACCAAATATTTTTGACCTTGAGTAACCTGTACACCGCATTTTCAATTATGACTGTACAAACATGTTCTTGTTAGCTATTCCATTTTCGTAGGTTTTTATCGCCTAAATCGTGATATACATTATAAAAAGTTTTTATTAAAAAAAATAAAACGTTGCCCCTCACTAGGGAATTCTCGTGTGTCGTGGGTGCGTTTACAAACATTTAAGTCACATTCGCGAACAGCCAGACTCGGAACAAATACCTGTAGGCCATACAAATCAGCAGTCGATCACTCAGCCACTGTGCCAACCGTGCCAACAAAAGTTACTAGACAGACTAGTCTCATTTAATGGTTCTGAAAAATTAGAGTTTAGCCTTTTCTTGCCTCCCTTCCCTTAATCCTCTAGTCTCTGCTTGCTCCTACAACACCACTAACCACCAATACCCCTTGGTAAGACTGGTTGTCAGACTTTCGGGTTTCTGACTACCCGTAACGACTGTCATAGATCTACAACTGACAACCGGGACCAACGGCTTAACGTGCTTTCCAAGGCACGGAGGAGTCTCGATATGTTACGAACGGTCACCCATCCACAGACTGAACTCGGCAAGCGTAGCTTAACCTGCGATCAACCCGTGCGGCTGTTTAAATTTAGCCACGAGCTCGCAGGACCTACTTTATACAACCTTATCTTCTGTTTACTATTATATAAACCTCTTTATTAACACGTTAAACGCCAAGTGATACACAAAGAATACATTTTCTATTGTGCCTTGTTTTGTGGCAGTTAAGTTGTCAAGGGGGCATTATGCTCATTACGATCAACTTTTAATATGAGATCAACCCTTCAATCGCAAAAAAGCAGCTCCTCCATACGTTTTGTCGATCCAAGAACCAGGAAATGTACTGAACTCATTTTGCTTGGTTCGGCATTCAGCGTTAGTCCCTTAGTTAAAGTTATTTATAATATTTCCTTTATTCTTTTTATACGTATAAATTACATTTTTAAATATTTAAAGCAAAAATAAAACATTTAAAATATAAAAAATAGTAGCCCACCGGCAGTGGGAACAGGGTCCAAGCTACCGGTGGTCAGGGCTCTTGAGAAAGGAACCTCCTAACGATACGTGCCGTTTCCAGGAGTACCGCTTTCTGGATCAAGCCCTTGATCCAGCTGCCTAACGAGAGCCTCCTTAGGTGTTGGTCTTATTATATTATTAATTATTATTACAATGACCCGTTGAGAGGTTCAGGGTAAAGAAAATATAACCTTGTATATAAGTCTAGTAACATGCTTCGCTATGAGGTGCCTGGCTGGAGGCCTTAATTTTAATTAAGCCCCCCACAGGAAAGTTCGGGTGAGCAGTAAATATCCCTGAAGGATAAACTGCGAGATGCCAATTCCAAAAAAAAAAAAAAAATCGCTGTGAGGTCACCATGAGCCAATCAAGATACTTACTATTTAAAATTTTGTTCACAGCTGAAATTCGAACACTGTTCAAAATATGCTCCCCAAGAGTAGCATTCTGTCAGAAGGAACACCTGGAAACCTACCAGATTGTTAAGGAAGAACTTGGGCTGAATACAGAAATCATCTGCTTTGATGAAGGAAAGCACTCCTTAGCCAGCTTCATCGACAAATATGACGAAAAGGAGAACCAAGAGGAGTTTCTGTAAGGATTTAATATAATTAGTGTCTTTTTAAATTTCAAATTATGTTTCTTTGGTTTATTTACAGATATACAATTATAACATTTAACTAACTACATACATATATACATAATATATATAAAAACAAAATAAAATAAAAGCCGACCAATACACTCAGGCGTCAAAGTACTCCTCCGCGTCGCTGTCATCTGGAAACCTGCCCAAAAGGCTGGCAGCATTGCCACGATGGATGGCAATAGGTACTATTTCTTTGGGCAAAGAATGAGCCAGCCCTCTGGTCACACGATTTGTGTCTAATCTAAACAATAATGGTTCTTGTTGACCATTGTCTTTCACTACCAAACTCAAACTCAGAATAAATGTTATAAATGCGAGGTGTTTTCCGGTTCACTTTAATCAATCAATAAATCAATTTTTATTTGCATAAAACATGGTGTACAAAGTTTTTACAGACATTATAGAGCTTACATGTTTTGCTTAAAATCATAGCATGCAAATATTATAGGTTACTAGCTGACCCAGCAAACGTTGTTATGCCATATAGAGGTTGGTGACAGGAGGGTGAAAATTTAAAGTTGTATGTATTTTTGTATGCTGTATCATAAAAAAATAAATACAAAAATAATGTCATAAAAGTAAAAAAATAATTTAGGGGTGGACCACCCTTAACATTTAGGGGGATGAAAAATATCCACACAAAATTTTACGAAAATCGAACCGTTTCGGAGGAGTTTAATAACAAACACCGTGACACGAGAATTTTATATATAAGATATTACAAAATGGTTCCCATCAAAAAATTAAACATTGTATGCTGCTTTTATGCTTCGTTTAATAACATTTCTTCATCTTTTTGCTAAATTACGAGTAAGTATTAATGTGGTGTTATCGTCTGTGGTGTCTACATTTTCTGGGTTACATTGGTGACATAACTTTTGCTCTGGCAGGGTAGAATGCGTTATTTTATTACTGTTTCGTAGGTGTACTTCTCTCAAGTGTTGCTGCTGCACATGAGGACCTGGGTCAGATGCCTGGGTAGGGCAAAGTGTCATTGGGTTTTTTCATCTGAAAATTCTCAGCCCGGAGTTAGGATTTGTGCCAATAAGCTCGCCGCCATTAAGTAGTAGGGAATTAAACATAACTGGTGCAATGTAGGTGTAATTCAGGTACATCCATTCCGTTCGAGGAAAATAGGTGTGATATAAAAGTAAAATGGACAATGTTTTTTTCAGGCCAGTGATAATCAACCAGGACAAGGACTACGCATGGCTCATCAGCACGGGCGGCACAACTGGTGTCGTCAAGCTTGCTGCGTTCACTCACAGGTCGTTTATGAGAAAACTAGAAATGTTGAAAATCATATTCTCGTCGCGTGCACATCTGTAAGTACATTATCACCGTCTTTGCGTATTTTCTGTGTTGGCAATCCCTTTTTGCTTATTGATGATGATGGTGATGCAATGTCCCTGAGTTCGGCCACAGCCTGTCCTGTCCGAAATTCGATTTATTCGATTCAAGCAGGGTCTTTGGCACCTTCAGTTTTATCCAATTTTCATTTTACTCCATAAGAATCTTAACCAAAAAATAACAACCATGAAAAAAAATGCTCCAATTGTCAATCCAGCCGTTCTAATTAAGTGATGCACTTATTCTATATACTACATTGACAATGTGAAACCAACAAAACAACACATAATTCAGTACTTCTTAGACTTTTATGTAAGATACTTTCCAGTCATGATGGTTGGACACTGACGCTTTGCTCGTCTGCCTGGTATCCCGTAATTCAAAATACTTGCACATACTTACTTCTGTCTTATCTTGCAGACCAAGTGGCGAAAACAAGATGGGTCTAAATATTTCCCCAGTACAGTGGGTATCAGCTTTCTTCAGCGCAATATCTGCGCCGCTTCTGCGTCAGACGAAGCTCCAGACCTCAAACCCTCAAACCACGGAACACATAATCGATCTTATCAATCAGTATAAGGTACGTTTTGCTTTAGTTATTTTAAAACACCATCTCGAATCTCCATCTGCAAGGTCCTTGTTTGATCGATCTGACCAAGAAAATGTCTGGTCTTTAAAAGAGACTGTGACCTCTCAGAAGGAGTTCGCTTCGGTGTTTCTGATCCGAGAAGTCGGCTAGGATACACCAGCCTAATCTAGTTTAAGAAACAATATACTTGACGTGTTATTTTTAACCGATTTACATAATAAATGTCGTTTATCATTTTATCATTTATTATTCAAGGTATAGTTTTATTGAATGGTTCAGTCAGTGTCTGGTTTTCTTACCTACTATATACTTGTTCTTGTCTTTAAACTTACGGTTGCAGTTTTTGAAGTGAAAACTTCTTTAGCCCCGTTCAGCGATTTTTGGCAGGGGCAAAATATATGGGTTCGCGCCACTAACATGCTTTTGTGACGTGTTTCAAAAACACTGTTATTCCAAAACTTTGGATTTTTCATTTCTGTCAGCAGTTCCCATGGTTGCCATTTTTTTTATGATATGCCATCTACTATCTGAGGAGCTCGTGGCTAAATAAAAACAGCCGCACGGGTTGATCCAAGGTTAAGCTACGCTTGCCGAGGTTAGTCTGTGGATGGGTGAGCGTTCGTAACATATCGAGACTCCTCCGTTCCTCGAAAAGCACGTTAAGCTGTTGGTCCCGGTTATCATTTAGAGATCGTTACGGGTAGTCAGAAGCCCGAATATCTGGAAACCGGTCTCCATGTAAAACATTGGTATTCAGCTGCATCTGGTTAGACTGGAGGCCGACCCCAACATAGTTGGGAAAAGGCTAGGCAGATGATGATGCCATCTACTATCTCCTATTGCAGGCAAAAAAAGGATTGTTTTTTTATAAGTTTTAGTCACTTTTCGCTGACATGTCCAAAATAAATTATTATTTTATTCTGTTTTTAGCCAATATCTGCTTTCCTGAGTCCGCCTATAGCGACTGCGTTGATCAAGAATAAGAAAAAATGTGACTTCACTTGTTTCGAGAACATCATGCTGTCAGGAGGGAAAATACACAAGGATGTTCATCTAGAGTTAAGGGTCAGTGTGGAACTTTCATATGTATTAAATAGGCTATAACCTTCCTCAAGAATTAGTCTATCAAAAGCAAAAATAATTTAACAATTCTTGGGGCCTATGGCCCGCAATGACCTTTTTCTGGGTGTTAAAATGATAATTTTACTAAGTAGACGAGAGACTACTTCGTTCAAAAGTGGTACTGCTGAGCATGAGGTCCTTAGTTCGATACCCGGGTCAAGTGTCTTTAAATTAGGTTTCTGGTTAAAAATATGCCAAATGGGGGGATGTACTATAAGTACACCTAGCCATGCCTTTGGGGATCAAAAGAGTGGATGTTAGAATAGAAACAAGAGTTTGATGAAATTTATTTTGTTTTTGCAGAAGAGAGTGCTGCCAGGAACCCCCGTGTTGGAAATGTATGGGCAGACTGAGAATTTGGGGCCAATCTTTGTTGGGGCCCCAGAAGGACCCATTGGTACCTGCGGCAAGACCGCGCCTGGACTACCGACGATCAAGGTTGGTCCTTAACCCATTTAAAATAAGCAAACGAGTGCCTATGGGCCTAGCTCTGTGCTGCCTCCTGCTTGATGAGAAAAGAACAGCAGGGAGTTAGAAAAATACGTAATTTCCACTTCTCTCCATGCAGAAGATGTGGAAGTAACATATTTTTGTAACTCATCCGCTGTTCTTTTCTGATTACTTTAGTTGCGGGATCCAATACAGTTGAATCCTTTCTCCGGGACTTGTCGGGCTTTATTCTCTCGACGTTTTTCTGGTGGTCGCCACTGTTGATTCTGGTTTTCAGGAGTTGCAGTGGTTTGGGAATAATGTGATGGGCTTGTCCCATAAAAAAAATACTTATGAAACGTGAAGCCACATATATTTATAAGCTACACCTGGTGACGTAATCTAGGCAACTCTTGCTGTCGCTGAAAACAGCGCAGTGGCTCTATCTGTCACATGAGATCCAGCATTTCTTTTTTTTTTTTTTTTTTTTTTTCTTTAAAAAAAACGTTGCCCCACACTAGGAATTTCTCCTGTATCGTGGGTGCGTTTACAAACATTTAAACTCACATACACAAACAACCAGACCCGGAACAACTATCTGTAGGCCATACAAATATTTGTTCCGTGCGGGGATCGAACCCGCGACACGCAGCGCAACAGCCAATCGCTTAACTACTACGCCAACCGTGTCGTGTCGTGTGCATTATGCTGAGCGATGGTCGATTGCGCTTATTCGTCCCCATTTGTTTTTTTTTATGCGTCATCTTGGGTGTACACATTTTTTGAAGTGAAACTTTTTTAGACACGCTCGACTTGGGTAGTAAGCTGGTGAATGCGTGACGGGAGCGTTACGAAAAGTGTGATCGGGCGAGGCGAACGAAGCGGAAAGGCTTCATGACTTTAATAATAATTTACTAAATTTACCAAACTAATATGTATACGTACAAACATACTGTATATATTATACATAATAATATGTACATACATAACATATACATATATACCTATATACATAAATAAAACATACAGATGGAGCTAAAGAAGTTTCACTTCAGTTATGTGGTCTAAAGCATACTCATTTTTTATTTTACTTTCTAAAGATTTTTGTGTTTTCTTTTTAGATCGTTGATACAGAGACAGGAAAAGAAATTACAGAGCCAAATGTGTCAGGAGAGCTGTGGACAAAAGGAGCCTGCTTCGCTGTGAGTTATTATTTGTTTTCATAATCATCGTAATATGCCCCGTTGGTGTAGTGGATACAAGCACTACGGCTGAGCATGACGTCCTTGCTTTGATTACCGAGCAAGGTGTTTTTGGGTTTTGACATCTAGAATTGCTCAATAGTAGCCAGGAGTCTGGATGGTGGTGCCTGGTTGTTGGCAATAGGCTCGTTTCCCATTACTTCAACATAACTGGCGTAATGTGGTTGTACTATAGGTACTGTAAAAGTTGTATACAACAAGATCTCTTATTATATACATTGTACAACATTTAGTCCGACCTATTTTACTGTTGTAAAAGATAGAGCTTCCCTGATTTTATGGCATTTACTGAGTAACAACCTTACACAATCACATTCAAGAATCCTATTTCATAGACAAGCGACATCTCTCATCTTCTAAACTAGTAGTTGAAACCATAGAGAACCAATGTTCTACCAGCCTGCATACAAAAAGGTCTTTTAGACACACACAACCATTACAGTACCTACGCCTAATTCCATCCTCACCCACTCTGATCTAGCTTCTACCAGCCATCCTGCCAAGGTCATTGCTCTACCTAGACTAGATTTCTTTATAAAAAGCGCTTCCACTAGCCCTATTCAAAACAATAAAATATTGTTCTATTATTCCTAGGAATACTACAACAACCCTGAAGAAACGGCAGCATCTTTCACAGAAGACGGCTGGTACAAAACAGGGGACATCCTCTACAGAGATGAGAACGGGTACTTCTACTTTGTCGAGAGGCTCAAGATGTTGATCAAATACAGGATGTACCATGTAAGTGATGATTTGCTAACAACATATACTCTTCGTTGATATATTATTTTTTATAAACCAAGTGTTTAAATTGAAGCGCTTAACAACGGCCATGCTTTTGTAACTTGTTTTACATAAAATAACATAGCAACAAAGTGATTATTTGATCAGACATTAAGTAATGGTAATTCATCAATAAAAACAAAACTGAAACCAATTTTTCTTTTCGTGACTATCTTTGCTCTGAAATGCTGGTTCTTTGATGGATCCAGTACACTTTTGGCTAGAGCACAAAAAGCTGTGACCCACACCCGTGATCCTCTGACGCACAAGTCACGTTCTCGGCCCTTAGACTGCTGCTCCCTGCGACACAGGAGGTTGCGGGTTCGATTCCCGCACTGGGACAAATGTTTGTACGATCTACAAAGATTTGTAGCGGGTGTTCTGGTTATTTGTATGGATCTGTGTAACGTATTGTATTACGTATATCAGTCATCTAGTACCCATAACACAAGCTCTGCTTAGCTTGGAGCTAGGTTATGTTGTGTGTTGTCCAGCATTATTTATTTATTTATAGTTAACTTGAAGAAATATGACAGTGTGTAATGTACTATACAAAAGCCGTCCAACAGCAAAAGCTTTTATCCTAAGATTAAATATATCCGTTCATCTAAAAATCAGTCCACAGTTGTCATCACCCTTATTTAATCACAATTTCATCTCTTCAGATAATTCCCCCGGAGATCGAGGCAGTGATCCGGGAGCATCCGGGCGTCCATGACGTCAGCGTCACCAGCGTGCCTCATGAAGATGATGGAGAACACCCTGTCGCGTGTGTCATGAGGAGTCCAGGGTCCAATGTTACGGCGGAGGAGATTAAGGAGATTATTGCTAGTACGTATAATTCAGACTCCAAGATTTCTCGAAGCGTGGCTCATTAGGGATGATTTATGCTAGAATGAGCCAGGCGCGTGCCGTGCCACCTGTTTATTCATCTGTAGGGATGAGGCATACAGATCCAAAACTACATGAAGATTTTATATCTGTATTTTATAGCGGCGGCGCCAGTGTCTTGCTCGAGGCTTGGCCGTGCGTATGCAGTGTAGCATTGAGGATACTGTTTTATACAAAATATTTATGAAGATTTGGATCCATGTATCGTATGCAGCTCTGTGTCCTCATGCACGGATGTACCCATTAAATGTTAATCTCCGAAATGATATTCAGGAACGCAACAAACGCAAAAAAAGCAAATTAAAGCAAGTCCGTTCCATTTAAAATTTGTTAACATGTTAATTTCTTCTTACAGATAAACTATCAGACAGTCAAAGACTACGGGGAGGGGTAATCTTCATGGACCAGCTACCTTTAACCTCTTCAGGAAAGTTAGCGCGCGGCGAGCTACGAAAACTGGTGCTGACACTCAAGAGAGAATGAATACCATTCAAGAACATAACCCTCCTTTTGGGTCAGTGTGGTAACTATAAAAAAATAAATGTCTGATTTTTGGCGCTGAAAAATGGTTCTTGAAAACGAACCATTTTTCACGTCACATTCAATACTTGGTTTGATGCTTGAATATGGTTTTATTGTATTTAGAATTATTGTTTGTTGTTGATTGAATTGAATTTGTTTTGTACGCACTTTTTAAATGCGCAAATTAATTTGTCATTTTAAGTTGTTGCCTTTTCTGTGGATGAAAAGGCCTGTCCTGCAGTGACAGGACACAGGGACAGTCACTGACTGGGACCATATGTTTTTCTTATTGTTATAATTAATATCAACAATAAATTATGAACTTTTGTGTGGGATATGTTGTAAAGGTGTGCAGCTGCCATCTTAATTTTAGTTAGCATAATTATTTTCTCAGTATTGATCTTATTGTTTAATGATAATCGAAATACCTAAAAGCAAATGTACTATTAGTGTAAGTATTTTATTGTATTTAGATAATAAATGAATTATTTCTTATTTTACTTTATTTTCTTGGTTGTATTGTATTTGTTGGATGAGTCAGGGTACTGTAAGGCAGTTTATTAGGGAGAACAGCTTCACAGGACCAGGTAGAGAGGTTATTTCTTACAAATGATAGGTTCCGCTGATTAAATAATAGCTATTAGTTAGCGTACCTACGTCTCTACATTAGCGCGTCTCTAAAACAAGTCTGCTCCACCCACAAATGGTACTTTCTAAATTATAAACGCAATCTCCAATTACTTGACTCTTTCTTTCTGACTCTCAAAGACTGCGATGAGGTGTGGTATTCATGGACAAGGTTCGTATAACGCCTTAAGGAAATACAGTTTCGTAAAATGTTGCTATCACTTCATAGAGAGTAGACGAAACAGTTATTTTATTGAACAATTTAAAGTGCTAAATAACCTACAGAAAACAAAAGATAAATTTAAAGTTTTATTATAAAAGAGTCCATGAATTGCATTCACCAACTATCGACGTGCATCAAAAATCTGCTGGCTACTTGTGCAAAGGCAAATTTCACTAGATTTTAGTCCTAGCTTTGATAAAGAATTTGAATATTTTATTAGCTAAAATAATCCCATCTGGATATTTGGTCCTTTTATATGCGGGGAGGGTGCGGTGCTGCCTTTATTTTAGTGTAAGGATTATTTTGGCTATGTTATTATTGACAAATAATCTATACTAAGCATATTATCTAAATTACTCATATAATTAAGTTGGAGCGTTTGTTTGTTTGACCGCGCTCGTCTTTGGAAATAAATATTTGAAATATATTTTTGCATTTATAAGCTTTTCTATAGCCGTTTCCGATAGCCTTTACCCCTCGTGGTATGGGGTATGGGAATAGAATATTATACTATTTATTGTACACTATCAAAATTCACTCGGACATCATGTTAAAACCCTCAGGACCGGGTTAACGCGAGGCGCAGCCAGTGTACAGACAAATTTTCCCAATTGAACATGAACGTTGTTCATGTGTAATAAAGTTGAAACCACGTATCACAGAAATATATTATGACAGATTGGGGTAGTTTGATGTGCTGGCCTCTGTACTTATAACTCTGTAACTAACTCATTAGAATGTGTCCTATATATTTACATTTCTTAGGTGACTAGATACTAGATAAATATGAATATGTTGATTTTATTTACGCTCATTGATATCTTGCTACCTATTATGGGCTTGTCTGTAGGTATACTTATCTCATCTGCCTAGCCTTTTCCCAACTATGTTGAGGTCAGCTTCCAATCTAACCGGATGCAGCTGAATTTCAGTATTTTTAAATGGAGTGACTGTCTATCTGACCTCCACAACCCAGTTACTGGGCAGCACGATAATCTTTTACATATTGACGTTCCTTTAGGTTCTCATCCAAATGGGTTTAACCCATATTTATTTAGATTACCTAAAAAAAAATACTATACATCTAAGAACGCTGAGCTACGAGCTACTTGACCTCCACTCTACAGTTACCAATTTCCTACAATTAGACAAACGACCTTACGTTCAAAGTAAGGCCCTAGGAGGCGAAGCTTAACCTCGCAAATGTCAAATCTACTTATGACATAACTTCCGCTATTAAGTAACTACATATACAAAGTACAACTAAAGTTCCGTACCTACTTAAGTAACCCCGAATACTCAAACGACACTTAAATTTGAAAATACCTCCATCTTTATGTGACATAGAACGAGCATTCTTAAAAAGAACTTCATAGAGTTGTGTTTGAATATTTGGCCGTAAGTAATTGCCTCCCACGCTGGTAGTTAACTAAAACAGACGGATAGATAATTACCGAAATCCGAATTCTCCTAAAAAACATTCAAGGTCCATGAAACACAACATTCTTCGATCTATTAAGGAAAAAACAGACCACACCAGTACTACTGTTCATTTTAAACCCGACCGACTAGTTCCAGTTTTCATTATAATATTGGAGATAAACCGGATTCGTAGATTATGATTTTAGCAGTTTATTATACGTTACTTATAGAATTAATTTTAATACATAACAGTGCGTCGTTTGTTACAGTCAAAATAATATTGTGAAGTTATTTTTTTGTTTTGTAATGGCTGTGTACGGTGATAACCGACATCTTGGACATTTGTTTTTTGAACACATGCTGAAACGGCCAGATGCGCTGTGTCAGGTAGGTGTATATTTGTGCAAATATTTAGCTGCCAATGTGGCTATAGCATCTTTTATAAATTCCGTGAGGTATATAAATAAAAATAATAATGATGGTGTAGGTACTATTTATTTATTTGTTACATAGGTAATGAGATACAGATCTTATGTTTGATGAACTGAGCGCTATGTTATGCCAGGATGTGTATAAACATGGTGTGCAAATCTAGCTGAGGATTACAAATTAAAATTTACTAAAATTATTTGAAAAAGGTCGGTCAAGTTGCGATGATGAATGAAAGAAGACTAACAAAAGGTATTTAAAAGGCAGATGTAAGAGGAAACGCCGAGAGGGAACATACATTGACCTTATTGGTGAAGTTCTTCAAAAAGGTCAGATGCGTAGAACCTACTCGCAACTGGCGTGCGTGTATGACCAAATGTATGGAACATAAACGAAGCATAAGGAGTTTGTTAGGAACGTGTGGTGGTATTCTGTAGTTTCGGTGTAGCCCCATGGGGAAAAGGCGTGAGTTATGTATGTAAGTGTATGAATATATGTACATTTGCAGATAGATGCCGCAACAGGGCAATCTGAGAGGAATTCCTCGGTCCTCGCCCGCTCTATACGCCTGGCGAAGTGCCTACGTCGCTTCGGAGCCAAGCCTGGAGATGTACTGGCCCTACATGGGAAGAATCACCTGGATCTGCACATACCGTACTATGCAGCACTTCTGAATGGCATGCCTATTGTGGGTGTGGACCCTATGTTTAAATTCGGTAAATAGACGAGTCCCTTCATTGTCATCATCATCATTTACAGCTGGGGGAGAAGCCTACTGGTTCAGTGGCGTAGCGTAGTAGGTACCAGCCTATTACTGTCCCACTGCAGGGCAAAGGCCTCTTCTCATACAGAGAAGGCATGAGAATTAATCACCGCGATTGCTCAAGACGGGTTGGCGATTTCAGAGTTATAATCATATAAGTCCAGGTTTCCTCACGATGTTTTCCTTCACCGATGTCAGTGATGTCCAAGATATACTTGGAAAGTTCATATGAATTGAAAAACTCATATTGATACTTGCCCAGGTTTGAACCCACAACCTCGTGCGCAGGAGGCGAGGCCTAAACCACTGGGCCATCATAGCTTCATAGTGCGGGATTATAATAGAATGTGATACCAACTTATACTGGCTACCTCTGACGTCCGGCACACTGAACTTACACCTCTTTTTATGTTTCTTTATGCATCAGTTTTGTTACCCTATCTATAATATTCGATTTCTTGATTTTGACTAAGGATTTTGGCAAAGAAAAATAAACCCGGTGGCTGTGCTCCGCTAACCGTATTAATATTACTTATTTCGCCCTAAAATTATTGCAGTATTCTTCCATATTCAAATCCATGTTTCCAATTTATGCTATTTTCACTTAAACAAATTATCAATTTAAACTTGGACTTAATTAAGTCGATTTTACAATGACAAGTACTATTTGAAGGATCAAAAAAAATTGAAATCGTAGCCCAAAATGAACTCACGTTTTCGTGTTAAAATTAATTCCAAAAAATGCATATTCGCTTACACTTTTGGAAGTTAAATTACAAACTTAGACTAGGATCCATCATGCCTCAATCAAATTTGATACCTAAACAAACGTGTTCTTCTGTTTACAGAAGAAATTAAGAAATTGTTTAAGCTAACGACACCCAAGATAGCATTTTGTCAGTGCGAGCACTTCACGGACGCTGTCGCTGAACTGGAACTGGACACCAGGATCGTAACCTTCACTGAGGGCAGATATTCCATGAAGAACTTTATCCAAGAATACGATGAAGAGGATTGGAAAGAATTTTGGTATGTAACAAACTCTTTTGTTGCTACATTACATATCGACACCCATCCGCGCCTCGAAGTACATGTTTAGCCGTTGATCAGCGGCTATTATTTGTAATTTGACAGTCTTTACGGGTAATCGAATACCAAGGAGTATCGTATTACCCAGGAACTGGGTTGTGGTATCAGATAGGCATCTGATCTCTACAACCCAGTTCTTGGATCGCTCCATGTAAAATACTGCTGGCATTCCGTTAGAATGAAAGTCGACATACTCGTAGTTAAGAAAAGCAAGGCTGATGATGAATAGCATCGTAGTCATTTGCTCTGTTCGAAACCTAGCAACTATCTTTTTGTAGATTTACTAAATAGTATACCTCTCCTTAACTCTTTATCTCAAACAGGCCAGCAGAGTTCGATACAGACAAGATCTACCTTTGGCTGATCAGCACAGGTGGTACAACTGGCGTGCTGAAAGTAGCTGCTTTTAAACACAAGCCTTGGATCGATAGGATAATGCAGCAGAGAGAGCAGTTTCAAATGGAAGTGTGAGTTGGTAACTGACCGCAGACCAATGTTGAGTCCTTAAAGATTAACCTTATTGATTGCTTCGTTCTTCTGCTTTGTTCGCAAGCGCGGCTACTTAGTGTGACATCTCGGAAATGGTGCTCTGGCCAAGAGGGTGAAACAATTGTTTTTTTCACCAAGAAATTCTAAGACTGGTGACTAGATTAGAGCTCCGTCACCATCGCGCCTGCATAGGCAGATGTGTAGGTACATATTATAGTACACCGAAATTTCATCACTTATGTTCAGGTCCCTTGGAATAGGGGGCCAGAGCAAAGCATATTGATACTGATCGGGCACATATTCGGATTGTTACTTAAAAATTTTAGACGAAAAACCCAATAACACTTCACCCGACCTGGGAATCGAGCCCAGGACTCATAGTCAGCAGTAGCAATACCTAATAACGAAACTGGTAAAATCTTGCAGTAGATACTAACTCTACTTACATTTTCTGTACATACCTGACTGGAGTGCGTGCGATGTAGGGTCACTTACGTAATATTGATTTTCTTTACAGAAATGCAAAAAACCCTTTAGCTTTACATCTGTCGCCTGTGCAGTGGATAGCAGGATTCTACAATGCTGTAGCCATGCCCCTGTTCAACCTGTGCAAAGTGCAGACTTCCCTACCACCGACGGCAGACCATGTCATTGATATCATCAAAGAGTATCGCGTAAGATTGATTGTTTAATTCATCATTCACCACATGTTGGCAGACATGTTGCACTTTCAGAATGAGGGGCTTGTTGTGAGGATAGTTCTAAATTTGGAGGGTTGCTAGAGTAGAGGAAGACCAATGAAACGATGGATGAATTGTGTGAAAGATGATATGGCTTGAAAGGAGGTGACTATTGTCGATATATGACGGTAAATAGAGATGTATGGAAGAAGGGGACATACTACACCGACCCCAAACAAATTGAGTTAGGGCCGGAGGATGATGATGGAGAGATCTTGCTTTTGCGCATTTTCGTCCTTACTTGCACACACACAGGATGTAAAGAGATCCATCATAAAGCCGTCATTTACGCTGTTGAAGTTACAGTAGCGCGCAATGTAACGCTGTAAGTCGCGCAAAACATTGGGCTTATGGTTGCATGTAATAACTTTAGACCATGTTCCTCATACCCCAAAAAATGATCACTATAATGGGAAGGACACGTGACTCTTGACTTCATTAAGCCTGTTTTTACACCCGAAATAAGACTAAATGAGAAGCTTACTCGTGTTCCCTAATCTATGTGGGAAGACGAAACTTGCCACATTATTCCCTAATCACTGCAACTTTTGTAAGCTAGCGTCTACACTGTAGCGATAGACCAAAATATAACAGGAGTGGTAAAGGGTGATTAGGGCCTTTGGGACATGCAATAGAGTCCCGTTACGCTCGATAAGGTTTTGGCATTTTAGTGGCTTATTTTTTTTCTCGTAGTAAAGAAACCCCAATAGTGTGTGTGTGTGTGTATTACTGGCAACGGGGTCGCCACCTATAGAAGTCCCAAAGATATCAGAACTAAAAAAAACCCGCTCATCAAAGTGTTTATGTTACAGCCAGTCAACGTACTTCTCGGACCGTCCATGTTGGATTCTATATTGAAACACGAGAAAGAGTGCGACTTTACTTCCTTTGATCTAGTCATGGTAGCAGGAGGGAAGGTGCACAAAGAACTTATTTGTGAATTAAGGGTATGTCGTCCATAACTATATCACTAGTGTTAGGTCTCTAGGGTAAACTGACATTTTAACTTAATGATTCAGATTTACCAGATAAGTGCGTAAGGAAAAATACTGCAATTATAACTGTACCAGTTATTTGTTCCCCAAAACCTGAAACCAAAGCGATTTCTGCGCTGTCATCGACGACGCCATTTTGGCCGGACGTGCCAGTGACGAATATGAAGACCACTATACCAGTAGCATACAAACAGTCCATATAATTTATGAGTGTCTTAATTCCTCAGAAAAGATTACGCAAGAATGCAGTGGCGGCCGAGATGTATGGACAAACAGAAACTTTGGGCCAAGTGTTTTCGCTACAAGCTGATGGACCACTAGGTAGCTGCGGAAAACCTACAGAAATACATCAAGTCATGGTTAGAGCATTACTTTTGACTTACAGGCTGTAAGCAGTAACGGTATGAGTTTTCTATATGTTTATTATGCACGGATGAAGACCAGCTTTCGTACTCTTGAGTTCGTCGCTGCTTGGCGCGCGCTATGCGCTACTTTTGAGTTTATTTTTCCAAATTTCAAAATGAAAAAAATATCAGATATATGTTATGGAATCGTATTGGCTTTAAATGATGAATTAAATTTAGTTTGAAGAGTAAAGCCTCAGACTTTTGAATTCCACCTGAAATATAGGCTCGGACCACCCTTTTCGTCCGACATTCCCACCTGGATCTAGTAACAGAGTGATTTGACCGCATTTTAACTTCTTTCCAAACTCGCTGGGTAACATTTATTTATGTAAAAGTTTATGCTTTCAGCTAATGGATCCCGACACGGAGATAGAAATAAGAAGGCCAAATACTCCAGGAGAATTATGGGTGAAAGGACCAATGTTTACAGTTAGTATTTTTTCATATTTATAAGCCTTTATGGGCACCACCTCTACATCGTCATTAGGTTCCCCAAATATTGTTACGCCGTCGTCGTTGAAAATTACAAGTCTCGAAATCTCCTCCCGTGCTAAACATAAGCACGGGAGGATCTTACCCTTCAAATCATCTTACTCTCCCTTTTCAACCATTTGGGCTTCCAGAATGGCAACTTTTTTACCTATTTGTGATGGTTACAGGAATACTACAATAACCCTGAACAGACTGCAGCGGTATTCACAGAAGACGGTTGGTTCAAAACGGGAGATCTGCTTTACAGAGACAAAAATGACAACTTCTACTTCGTCGAGCGTCTCGGAATGCTTATCAAGTACAGGAATTATCATGTATGGATTATAATGAATTGATTAACTTACTTTTTCCTCACATATATCTTCATGGATGTCCTCTGCCCTGTCAGACTTTTACTGACTAAAAATCACCCCGGTTTGCCATCTCACACTTTAGCCGGGCGTCGCGGAACGTTACGTCCTTCCACCACCCCCGAGAGGACTGGCCCGCCCTAGTGGGCTTCCTCAGGTCAAGAGGGGGATTCCCCCAGTGACGTCTAAGAGGGGCGCGCGTGGAAAACTATGCGCCTAATATATGGGGGGCGACAGACGTCACCGACTCCCGGGCTACCTGGAATTCTTCTTCACCTGGGTTAATGCTATGATACATTCTGTACAACGCGCTGTGCTCTTATCTTTATCTGTAGCTTCTGTCAAATCTTCTGCGAAACAGGTAACAGGGTGTCCACAACGTTGCAATAGGTGATTATATTATTCCTAAGAGCCGAGATTAGGATCTCGGCTCTTAGGAACTGGAGAAGTCGTCAGGTGGAAAAATCCACACAAGTTAAAATATCGTGAACAGTGTACGATTGTGTTGATCCATGAAACATGGTCAGTGTAGTAGTCATGTGCCCGACGCAAACCATGACCCACACGAGCAATGTCCCGCTAGAACTGTCTATAAATGTCAATACCTATTGCAACGTTGTGGACACCCTGTAACTTGTAAACCAACCGTCCCGGGCTAGGGCCGGTTGGTTTACAAGTTACATCTCGCTTCGTCTGCCTCTACCTCAGTTAAAAATACCCTTATACCAGCAATAGATAATTTTGACGACAAGGTTGGCAGTGGCTGAGCGATTGGCTGCTCCGCTGCGTGTCGCGGGTTCGATCCCCGTACGGAACAAATATTTGTATGGCCTACAGGTAGTTGTTCCGGGTATGGCTGTTTGTGTATGTGAGTTTAAATGTTTGTAAACGCACCCACGATACAGGAGAAATTCCTAGTGTGGGGCAACGTTCTTTTTTTTTTAAATAAATAATCAGATTTCCATACACAATTATCATTCTTTTCTCTTTACAGATAGCCCCATTAGAGTTAGTTGAAGTTATCCGCCAGCATCCTGGCGTGCTGGATGTCAGTGTGACCAGTGTATCAAACGTCTTCGACGGCGAGCACCCAGTCGCGTGTGTCGTGCGACGACCAGGATTCAAGGTCTCTGCGCACGAGATCAAGGAGCTTGTTGCTGGTGAGTAGTAAAGGACATGTTTTATGACGTCACTTAAAGGAGATTCGTTGTTCTATTGGTACATAATTGCGACTAATGAATGAGGTCGAAGTCTGAACGTATTTTTGAGTTCTTTTACAAAAAAAAACATAGAGTAATTTATACCTAAGTGCCCAGAATATTTTTACAATATCATAACATTACGCCTGTGTTCCTCGAAGGGTTGGGCAGAGTAATAATAAAAATGTTTTATTGGCATAAAAATGAGGTACAATTATATTGGAAGCCCTGGCTCCTGAGCTAGGTGAGACCTATTACAGGATTACAGGAGCCAGTGTCTTAACCCGTTGAGGTGAGGTGCACTTATAATTATAGTAACACCCAAATTTCGCCAGTTATGTCATGTACCTATGTTTAAGTCCCACGTTACAGCGCTAAATACTATATTTTTACTTTACAGATAAACTATCTTACAGTAAGCGTTTGCGAGGTGGAGTCATCTTCATGGAATGCCTACCCCGAACATCCACAGGGAAAGTGGCCCGAGCCAAACTAAAACAAATTGCAGCTATCGCATACAGAGAATAAAATTAGTTGAGAAACAAATTGTCCGTAGTTTTATTGGCATGTACCTTTTTTCTTTTTCTTTTTTATATCTGTGGGAAACCTTCAAAAGGCGTAGGGTGTGCGTCGGTGGTAATATTTTGATCTTTAGCTGGCCTAACATCATATACTAAGTTCAATGGAATTGTGGAATACTATTTTTACTATCATTAAATTTACCTAATACACGTTCGCTCCCCATTATAACATGGACACGGTAAAGTGCATACCGCCACTTGAATAAACACCGAGATGGCGCTGTACGAAGTTTGTAACCAAATCTAAGTTGAATATCTTTTGATTTTGAGGGTCGATTTTGATGAGCTTAATGTTTTCAAGTCCCTAAGTTATTAATCCTATCAGCGATTTCTGCGTGATGAGTGCACAAAAATACAGATAAACAGACCAAAAATTCGTTAATTTCTTTTTTACGTTCTATTATATTGCTAATGTGGGGGACATTATAGTATTATGTGTAATTATTTTTATCAAAAATCTTTAATGCACATTGATACCAAGTCTACGATTTTATTAAAAGTAGGTATAGATTGTATTGTACTCAAGTAGCAAAAGTAACATGACAACGTTGGTTATTTAGTCGAGTGGATTTAAATAATTGTTAACTGCTGATTTCGGAAATTTTACATTCAAGTAGTGTTAAATAAAGACTGATCTACGCATTGAAGTCTATTTGAAATTTTATTTACATTTTAGCAGTTTTTTTCTAAATTTCTGCGTAAATCTAGCTTTTTTTTAATTCTCTTAACCCTGAAACATAGTTGGCAGCACTGACCGACCGACCGTGTAACAGAACGTAATCTTGACATATTGTCAAACTGTCAAATTACGATCGGCTGATATCGTCGCGTCAATCGTAATCGTGTAATATTATTAAAATGTATTTAATCGAATAATAATAAACAAAGCAATGGATGAAAACGAGTTCTTCAGACAGACCGTGCAACATTTAGCTCGATGTTTGTCGAGTATAAATCCGACGCCATGGGAAAAGGTAAAATTACAACACGTAATTTTGCAATCGCTGAAAATTTTGTAATGGTGTTGTTTTCCTGAGTTATACCGTATAGAAAAAAAAGCACAGTGTCCTTGTTTAGCCAGTGCATTTAAACTTCCGTGTACCTGCTTCAGTAACATATTTTTGTCATTGTTTTTTAGTTTGAGAATGAATGCATGACCTCACCCCAACTGACTGGTCGTTATCACAGGTGTACAACAGAAAACTGATCGTTGTGAATCATCAACGTATTGTTACTATATCGATGGCTAACATAACGTTTTATAATCATGACATAAGCACTGTGTACACTGTATAGTGTGTCTACCTTGACAGTTATGTCCAATTCTATTACTTTTTAATCTCCTGTGCTTGGCAATGACATTGGGTTTTAGAGCCAGATTAGTCATTCGTGGATAGTTTAATGGAATATAAAACCTTTATAGTATTAGCAGATGTGTTAAGAATTAAGCAATTTATATTTAATTAGCAGATAAGACAGTTAAAATAACTGGTATTGGGATAAACCTTTTTTGTTTTCTTGAGTTGGAGAGAGCAGACTTAATAAATACTTACCTACTTGAAATTATAATCCAATGGGTATAAAAATATGGACTTAAAATATTCTGAGAAAATAGGTAGTTACTATAGTATTCCTATAATGTTAATAAGAAATGAATTCCATTTAATGAACTTTTAATTTTACACCTAAAGAGGAGGACTTACATAAATACATACATACATAAACTCACACCTTAGTCCCATAGGAGAAACTACAGAAAGCTTCCTGCTACTATCCTTACATACTTGCAAATGAAATATTCATATATCAAATGTAATCCTTTCTGAGGCGGGCTGAGTATGTTTAAACCTGTTCAAATAAAACTATTTAGACATATTGTTATGGCAATTGACAAACAGACCTTGTCATTTTAGGAAATAACAAGGTATGTTTGTCCAGCTGATAGATATTTTAAACCTTAGTAACCTTGGTTAAGTTTTAACTTATAGGGAACTAGCTTTTGCCCACCACTTTGTTTGCATGAATTTTGGTTGTTGCGTATGCAGGTGAAGTCGTGGACTAAAAACTATCCTATGTTCTCACCCAGGATATAATCTATCTCCTTGCCAAAATTCATTACAATCTGATCAGCCGTTTAGTTGTGAAAGGGTAACAAACAAACATAGCTACTTTCACAATTAAAATATTAGTATTGATTGCTGTCAAAGTGGTGATGCAATAATAATGTTGACAATACTTTTGAACAGTCCTCATAGGATTGAGGGAAAATAGAGAAACATACAAATATACACATTTTGATTCCAGGTTAACACCTTGTTTATGCTGTGCCCGCAAGCCAGCTCTGCATTGATTGTCACTCCTCGAAGCCAAGAAGCATCAATAGCCCTCGGACTGTACTTCCTTCAAAGTAACTTGCAGCATCAAGACAAGCTCTTGCCATACTTCCTGAAAGTTCTTAAATGCCTCACAACTGCGCAATTTGAGGAGCCGCTGTGCAGAGTCAAAAATGGAGACCGTAAGTACACATGTATTTTAGACATGTAGATTTTTGTTGCGCAGTTGCTGGGCGTATGGCAGCTGAGCTGAATGTTGCCACAAAAAAATACCTAACCAAATGATCACTTTTATTATATCATAAAAAAACGTTCAGTAAAGTACGACAAATAAAAACAGCCATCAAATATGCATAAGTATTCGTTTTCAGTGCTAGTGATTATTTGTCGTACTCCATTTTCAACATTATTCTCCTGAAAGATCTAAAGAAAAGAATGTATGAAATTGCATTGCTTAGGTGTCAAGAATCAGGCTAAAAACTCATAATATCAGTTTGCGCGTCAATGTCCCTACCAGTGGCGGACTAACAGGGGGGCGGAAGGGGCGGCCCGCCCCGGGCCTCCGATCTTGGGGGGCCCCCAAATGCCTCCGCATTTCCCTGATCAAATCCTAAACAAGACTTTAAAAATGTGCTAAATACCTAACCTACATAATTTCATCAAGATCAAAACACTACAGCCATCTAGACTTTGCTGAACCCATCCAATACGCGAGGGGAATTCCCGTCTTTGAAATTAATTTCGCTAGCCAGATATTAACGAAATAAAAATAAACAGTACGTAAAAATGTGAACTGAACAAAAAGTTTGTAAAACTACATTATTTTTTAATCTGGGCGGGCCCATTCAGCTTTGCCGCCCCGGGCCTCTGACGGGCTTAGTCCGCCACTGGTCCCACTGTTTAAACCAACGTTTTAATTGTTTAATATTAATTGAATAACTGTGACCTAACCCCACACCAGCGGCTTCTCTACCTGCCCCTCCGCTAATGGTTAAGTATACAAGCTTTACCAGCGGCATCGCTTCCGTGGGCAAATAAACCTCGTATTTGCAAAGAAAAGGAGTATGTACTGACATTAAACGTGGTTCAGACAGCACATTTAGCCGTTGGTCCCAGCTTTCATTTGTAGAAACAGTCGTTACAGGTCACACGCCCGCATTTCGGACGGAAAGTATATTGTGTTACCCTGTGGGTTTGATAGGCAGTTGTTCCATATAAATACTGGTATGCAGTAGTACCCATATGGTTAAATAGGAAAGGCTGTGCAGATGGTTATACTTTTTTTTCGTTATTTATTACGCTTTTAGGAAAACTTACAGCTAAACAGACAATGAGTAAAAGTTTAGACAAAATATGGCCAATTACAAGTTTCCACATGTTGTGTATAAATAGTATAGCATCAAAAAAAAATTAATAAGACCAATTATATAATACAAAACCAAACAGAAAAATGACTAAATACGCTCGAAGAAGCTATTGGATAATGTCTTCTTCAAATTAGCGATACTAGTATTGAAAATGTCAATATCAGCTTCCTGGCAAGTTGCGTTGTACATATGACTCACTTATGAACATACATGTTTGGTCACAGTGATCACATTATGGTAATATAGTTAAGAACAACCACTTATACCCTCTACGAATCGGTTGTGTTTCCAAAATATAAACTTTACTGGTTCATTATTCATAACATTTTAGGATTCTTGTCTTTTTAGTACATACAATAACATCACGCCGGTATTACCATGGATTAGGCACCTGTATCAATAGTTCGTACATATTTAGTCAGTTCTATTGAAACCCCACGTAATAGAGGCGAGCCTAAGGCCACCGACCGGGCAAAAAGCCACTTTCCGGGTGTTCTGAGAACTCAATAACACTTCGCTCGACCTGGGAATCGAACCCAGGAACTCATTTTCAGCAGTAACGCTTACTACCATTAGACTTACGAGGTATTTGTTTCACTACATAGGAGTAGATCATTGAAGAAAATGATAAAGTTAAATTAATAAAAAGCATAAAATTTGACATAGTTTCATTTGTTTATTATTAATAATGTACATAATAGTATAGGTGTTTAGTAATATTACAAGTTATTTTTTTATCGTGCCTTCGGTTTATTTCTGCATCTGAAATGAAACATATTGCTGTAATTATGTCTTAAAAATTATTAAGAAGTACAAATATCTTTTATTGCGATTTTCATCCATAAATACCAGAGCCAGATATCCAGATTCCCCACTCATCCACATCCGATGGATTTTCCAATAAAAATTCTCATAAATTCTTTCCTTGACAATTACGAACAAAACAAAAAAACAGCCAAATCGATCGAGCCGTTCTCGTGATAATCTTTCAAAAATGCGGTAATTGATTTTTATTTACATAATATATACCAAAAATAGATACATATAAACGTGTTTATATAAAAAAGTCATCAGAAATTTTCAAGAAGGAAATGATTAATTTTGTGTTTTTATTTTTGTTTCCGAACACATTTATATAAGTACCTTTATTTGCCACCGGCACCGGCACCGCCACTGGTTCCAGCGCCAGCATTGAAACCGCCACCAATCCCAGCACCACCGTCAGCGCCACCGCCGCCATTGGCTGTAATAAATACGAGTACAATAATAATATTAAAATTGCAAAAAAAAGAAAGAAAAATTGATTTATTAAGCATAGACTCAGGCACACAATGACGATACTTAATAACGAAAACAAAGAAAGAAATATTAATAATGATGACAGAAGTTACAAATAATATATATTAATTATGTTCCGTGTGGTCCAGCACTAAGAATATGATTATATGACCAACCCATTTCTTCCCGTGAGTGTCGTAGGAGGCGACAAAGGGAGTCTTGAGACCTGGTGCAAAACATTAAGCACTTTAGGTCACACGCACGGTGGCGGGTAAACCACCAACCCTAGCATTACCAAGGAGGGTTGGTGTCAGGCAGGCGGCCGACTGTAAAAACTTGTGCCAAAACCTTTTTGCAGCATGATGTATGGAAGAAGAAAACATACGGCGCCGATGCCAAATAAATTGGGATAAGGGCAGGAGGATGATGATGATGATGATGTGTCTTACGGCTACGCCAAGTAAAACAATTCTCATAACTTTTTCAATGTCATGATATGATTCAATGTCTTGAAATGAAGATGTTATTCTGTACTGATATTCAGAGCGCTCGTTTTCATTTAATTTATAACATTACCACCTCCGCCTCCTCCTCCAGCTTTGGCATTGAAATCAAAGCCCGCACCAGCGCCACCTGAAAATATAATAATTACAAATAATTTAATTTGATTCTTCGTCTTTTTCCGCATAATGGTGACACGTGCGGAATAGCTGCGCGGACCACTAGTTTCGTTTAGTTTTTTCCGACTTCGCGTAGGTAGTTCTACTGTTACTTAGTTCTCCCTAACTTTATCCAGGATATTTTATTTACCCGGACTTTAACTACAGAATGAGAATAATACTTTTTAAAGTTATCTTAAAACTTACCGCCAGCTCCACCGCCTCCTCCACCTTGTTGCACGCTCTGAAACGTTAAAATCATAAAATATAAGTGCTGGTATTAAGAATGTCGAGTAAGATGAAGATCAGACTTCCTATGATGTTCGGTTTACAAAATAAGTAGGTGAATATACTGGCACAAAGGATATAAACAAAATAGTATTGAGATAATCTGTCAGAAGATGGTGGGCTTATATCAAAATCTTAATTTTCATTTATTCTAATTAGGCTGAGAATCAGCACTTTATGAACGTCAAAACTTTACTTTTGTAAATTTACAAAAGGCAGTCTCCCAAAACGCCCACCCTTCACCACTTCCTAGTGTTTTTCACATCATCCTTGAGACTGTCAAAGGTTTGCTAGTCACGACCTTAATACATCCTACTAGTTACAGTCTTTCAGAGTATTGAATACCATTCGTACAATAAACGTCATGAGGTAAGCCTTTTCCCTACTATGTTGGGGGCGGCTTCCAGTCTTTCCAGTTAGACTGAATACCAGTATTTTACATGGAGCGACTGCCTATCTTACCTCCGCAACCCAGTTAATGGGCAACACGATACTCCTAGGGCTTTCAAATGAAACCACGAATGTCACTGTTACGTTTTCGCGACAGCTGTTTAATATCGCGGAAAGTGTTTAAAAGAAACTTGAAAACCTGTGGTTTGTCGCCCGTTGCCTGTCGGTTTTATTAAACAGGCACCAGGGCCATTAAAATAAGGCAGGTGGGAATTTGAGGTTGCGGGTGCTCAGAGTTGGGACTCTGTTCGCCTAACGAGTGACCTCAAGAAGACGGTGGCACCGCGGTCACGTGCTGCTATAAATAGTGAAGCTTAGGGGAGACCCTTCCACAGGGGACCCCTTCTACCCAGGGGTTGCACAGAAGGGGCACTGGGTTGGTCTTGTGCCTCCTTCCGCGTGCCCACCGGGTTGGAATTAGTGAGGTAAGAATCCCACACTCCCCGGTCTTGTCCCCAAAGGCCGTAAAGGTTTCCCCCCGAAAAAAAAAAGGATTATTAAAATGCCGTTTTCCACTACAAAATCACAAAAAATCACTTACGTTTCCGAACATCATCGCAACAAGGCAAAGCACGAATATATTCTTGAACATTTTGATTTGGAATGAGTTCCTCTTGTGTCTCGACACTGAGTGAATATTACGTGCTGAAACAGTTGTATTTATATCACGTTATAACACATGCCTGTGATTTTATCACTGAAATAATGATGGAAAAATAATTGTTTT
The DNA here is from genome assembly GCA_905147745.2 of Phlogophora meticulosa. Lineage (NCBI taxonomy): Eukaryota > Metazoa > Arthropoda > Insecta > Lepidoptera > Noctuidae > Phlogophora > Phlogophora meticulosa. Next base: position 10,791,632 of record LR990537.1, on the reverse strand, counting down.
ATTATAAATGGATATGGCTGTTACAAGGTATTTGTATTTCCATGAAATGACATGACGGGACAATATTTTTAGTTCTTTTGGGACAAGGCCGCTACACTTCTCGAACCGTGCAATTCCTGAAAGCCAGAATTAACAGGGGCGATCACCAGAGAAGAGTCGAGTCAATGGAGTTCGGCGAGTCCCGGCGAAACGATTAAACTGTCTTGGATACTCCAACGAAAATAATCAGAAAAGAACAGCTAGAAAAATACATAATATATAGATATATAGTAGAGCTTGTGGTGTTGATTAAGGTTGGCAAGATCAGTCTGTGGATGGGTGACCGTTCGTAACATATCGTGACTCGTTATCGTGAGTCGTTACGGGTAGTCAGAAGACCGAAATTGACAACCAAGGGGTATCGTGTTGCCCAGTATCTGGGTGAGGTCAGATATTCATTAGCTCCATGTAAAATACTGGTATTCAGCTGCATCCGGTTAGACTGGAAACCGCCCCCAACATAGTAGGGAAAAGGCAAGGCAGATGACGATAAAGATACATATTTTTAGTTATGGGCAACTAATAAAAATATTGCTACTTAAAAGCAGCAGTAACCAAAGTCGGAATACCAAAACACACTGTGCCTCGAAAAACTTCATCCCAAAAAAAACAACCATGCTGAATGGCTTTTTAGTATAGGTAGTAGTACTTGTAGTGGTTTTTATTCTAGGTAGATGGTCGTCACATATAATTATCTATTACTTACAAAATATTGTAAAAGCAGCAATTTTAAAACAGTAAGTGCGCAGTTTCTGGCCTATTCTTCTCCACACGAAACTATCTTTTGGAAGGGGCAACTAGAATAATTTTCAAAAGTGTTTTTTCAATAGTCTATTGAATTAAATGATTTGTCTTTGGCTTATAGTTTTACCTGAATTCAGAAGAACACAACGAGGGGTAAAACGTTTTTCAATTTGCTTCGACAATCACATATCCGACGTTCATTGATATAATGTACTCATTCGCTAGTGATGATTGCGCATCATAAATTGTCACGCGACGCATTTAAAGTATTGTTAGTGCTTGTACAAACATATTATTATGTAGGGATGAGGTTTTCTATTATGTGTGTTTAATTGGGATGACTGGTTATTTTTAATGACGTAAGACTCATTACCGACAAGGGACAAACCGTAATTACTACTCTCAACGTGTGAATTAAACATGGCTAGTTTATGGTTTCTTGAGAGATCTGAAATCTGTTGTCAAGATAATCTGTCGAGGTATTTAGAAATATATTACTGTGTGGTAGTATTTATGAATGCATCGTGTGAATTTGAGCCTTTAAGACAATTAAAATTAACTACTATGTGGCCACGTGTATCTTAACTCATACAACTGGATCAAGGTTCTTTTCCACTTGTCCAAGAAAGCATTTTTACTATTGATTATTTTATTCTTGGATGGGAAGGGCTATGCTTGGAGTTTCTCTGCGGAATCGAATTAGAAATGAAGAGATCCGCAAGAGAAGTAAAGTAACCGACATCGCCCGACGAATTGCCATACTTCAGTGGTCTTGGGCGAGGCACATTGCTCGCGGAACCCATGGCCGTTGGGGCAGAAAGGTTCTAAAGTGTGGTGACCGGTTACTGAAAGACGTAGCATAGGCCCCCCACGTGGTGGATAGATAATCTGGTGAAGATCGCAGGAAGTCGATGGATGAGGGAAGCGCAGGACTGATCGTTGTGGAGATCTTTGGGGGAAGCTATGATTTTTTTTTTGGCTGTGCTCTGCGGTTTACTCGCTCCTAGGAGTCGTAGTGTCGCATTAAATAGTAGGCTTTTTATTTATTAATAAGGTTATAGGTAACCTGGCTGAAGAACTGGTCTATCAAATGCAAAGACTTTTTTATAAATAAAGCAAGAAGTTCCAGACATATGCCCGTTAAAACAAAAAACAAATGAGTATAGAAGCAATTGTAAATACATATTTGATGGCGGTACATTTTATAAATAAGGCTTAAAATATCTGAAATGAAACTTAAAAAAAATGCACTGATGCTCTGAATGTTAAATTCAAATTTTTCTATTCAATTGTTTCAGGTATACCAATGGCTGAAAAGTTCAGTTTTTGTCTCAACACACTCCTCTCGGATATCGCGACAAAGCAGCCCTCACTCCGAGAGGAAATCATCACAGCCCAAATTGAGCTCATGTCCAACCTGACAAAGCTCATAATGACTTGTCACGAAGACAAGGACTATACAAATACCATATCTAAAATACAGCTTTGCAAAGGCACTATTCCTATTTTAATAGGTCTAGCTCGTTCCATGGGTCGTTATGCGACGGTGGACCCGCCTCTCCTCTGTCGTCTCTTCCCACAGCCGCCAAGCCCCGTAAAGACTAAAGAACCAGAACCAAACTTCGAATACTCTACCTTAGATAAAAAGAGGAAGTTCAACCAATTCAGACCTATAATTCCTAGATCGTTGTCTGGTAATCTTAACCCGCATAACGAGAATCTTCTAGAACATGGGAATGATACTATCGACAGTACTGGAGGAACATTAAAAAGGGGATCCCTACATAGTTACAATTCGGTTCCTTACGATCCTACGACGTATTTTTTTCATAAATTCGGGTCTAGTTTCAACCAGTTCCCGTATATGAGATTCTCAGAGTCGCCTGAAAAGAGGATCAATGTGCAGTTTTATGTGACGTATCTGCAATCAATTCTATCATTGGCGAAGAAACTGCTGACCAAAGATTTGCTGGCGTTTTTGGACGAAGAAGCAGAAGATATTTACGCGTCGGGACAGATTCAGGTAAGTCAGTAAAATCTAGAAATCAAAATACTTTCTTTTATTTTTTTTAAACGTTATCCCACTCTAGGAATTTCTCCTGTGTTGTGGGTGCCTTTACAAACATTTTAAGTCACATACACAAACAGCCAGACCCGGAACAACTACCACTAGGCCATACAATTATTTGTTAAGTGCTGGAATTAAACCCACAACACGCGGAGCAGCAGCCGATCGCTTAGCCACTGCGCCAAACGTGCCGTCGTGATTTGTTTTAAAAAATCTCTTTTGCAGTGTATTTGCCCAATAAAACAAAAGCTCATATCCTTCATATTTTAACATTACATCATGCCCGTATCAATAGACAGAGGTGCGTGAAGCACCCAGATTACCAGTTACTTTACAAGTTCCATATAACTAAGATTGTATTCCAATTGACCACGGGCAGATACTCCGGGCTGCTATTGACGACTGGACTGAGGGGAGCAGTGTTCTTGACATCATAATAAATCCTAAGAATACGTTTTATTCCGACAGGTCTTTCCCTACAAATCTTTCTCGGAGACTTTGAACCTGGTGATGGTGACACTTCTAAGAGAATTGTTACAGCATCAGAAGGATTTGCCAGGACCTTTCACCAAAGATGTTCAGGTGTGTTCGTAGCACATTATTTTACAGTACTTCTTATGATCTTAGTATTATTGCCTGCTTGGAATGTAGAAATATTAAAATCAATATTTCCATGTTATGATATCCATTTTAACAAATATCAATATTCGGTGTGCCCATCGGCAAAGACAGCAAGCAACCATCTTTTTCTTACAGAGCATATCCTCTTGGCCACTTGGTAGTTAGTTCTAATGAATAAAAGAAAAGAAGGAAGGAATACCATTTGTTGTTTTTTTATTACACGCACAGGAAATATAAAAGACAAAAAAACACTAAAAAGTGTAAAAAACTAAAACTTCGGAATTGATTCATTTTTGCTTTTTAAGTCGGTTGATTTTTGTGCGAAAACGTCAGTAGGTGAAAATCAATCATCCTTTTTTTGTCGGTTAAAATCTAAAAGCAAGTGCGACCCCAAAGAGGCCCCTATCTCAGCATAATGCTGCTGAGTGAATATTGGTCATAAACGAGAAATGAGGACCATAATCTAACCCTTTGAATCGTCCATTCTAACACCACCCAACTTCTATTCACAGGAGTTCGTAAAATGCCTCTTTCTAAGTGGTCAAACCGAGCTGCAGAGTCGTCATCATGATGCCTCAGAGAGAGAAGACCGAGAGAGTAACTTTGCGACCGTCAACAAGTTCAAGGTCAATGTCATGGCGAACTCAGCCTGTGTTGATCTGCTGGTCTGGGCTATCGGCGATGAGACAGGTGATTTTGTACCTTCTATGTCTTTAGTTTAGGTTCAGATAAGAATGGATTTCCCATTCTAATCTGAACCTAAACTCAGAACTCAGCCTGTGTTGATCTGCTGGTCTGGGCTATCGGCGATGAGACAGGTGATTTTAGACCTTCTTAGTTTTCTGTTTAGGTTCATATTAACTTCTCTTCTCTTCTAGTCTAGGGATCTTTTAGTTTTTTTTTTTTTTTTTGTTTTCCTGTGTCGTCATTTTGTTACTTGTTTATTTAATTATTTATTATTTGTTCTATTATTTCTTATACCTCTGTTGTATTGTATCTATATATTTAAACCTATTTGCTTATCTATTTATTAATTTTGTATTTGTCAAGTTTCTAAACAACTTATACCTTCGATTTTAGAGTATTAAACTATTTCAGGCTGGGTGTTCCCGTTTTTACCTGTTCTAGAGTTTGGTTTTGATAGGCAAATAATTGCTTTTAGAATCTGAAACAATTAATTAAGTATAAATATATATTTTAGATAAATAAATAAATATTCCTGGACAATCCACACAGCATCACCTGGCCCCAAGCTAAGCAGAGCTTGTGTTATGGGTACTAGATGACTGATATACTTAATATAATACATTACATAGATAGACATTTTTTATTATACATAGGAAATAGCCAGAACACCCGGAACAAATCTTTGTAGATCGTACAAACATTTGTCACAATGCGGGAATCGATCCCGCAACCTCTTGCGTCGCAGGCGGACCTTCGCCCGCCGCGCTCCATTGGTCGTCAAAGATACATTCTTTCCCCTTACCATGTGCCCGTAACTGCGTAATTAGTACGTGTACGTAGTATGTACACGTATGCTGCGTAAATAGTATAAGTATACATTTATACTATTTACGCATCTGTATTTTTTTCTATAGAGACAATTTAATTGTTCGTGTATTGAACCGGCACATGGTCAGGGGAAAGAATGTGTCTAAAATAAATATTTATACTTAATACTAGCACACCCAGCAAACGTTGTTTTGCCATATAGAATGTTTAGAGTGGACCACACTTAACATTTAGGGGGATGAAAAATAGATGTTGTCCGATTCGCAGACCTAACCGATATGCACACAACATTTCACGAAAATAGGTCGAGCCATTTCGGAGGAGTTTGATTACAAACACCGTGATACGAGAATTTTATTTATTAAAAGATTATAAATAGGTACAATTTGTTTGTAAGTTTGTATGTAGGGGGTAATTTCCGGCCCTAATGATTCAACTCTAAATAAAAATCACTGTTAGAATGCTACGTTATTCCTGAGTGCTATAGACTATTTTTATTTTCAAAACTATGCTTTCAAGGGGCCACCCCCTTGAAGCAGGGGATGTTAAAGTTCGAAAGCAAAAATACGAAAACCACGAGGACGAAGTTGTGGGCGAAGGACGAAGTGCTAGTAGGAAATAAAATACTTAATGTTAAATGAACTTAAAAACCATAGAAAAATCAAAATCAAAATTCGTTTATTTAAATTAGGCTGAAAATCAGCATTTTTTTAATGTCAAAACGTTTACATAAGACAGTCCCCCAAAACGCCCACCCTTCACCACTTCCTTGTGTTTTTGCTGGGAAGAAGAAGTGGTGGAACAAACTCCCCAGCAACACGTCTGTCTGATAGTTTGAAGAACTTGTTTGGATGTTTATTTATTCATGCACTCGATCTTTGCGACTTTCGAACTTCTTGTATGGAGACGCGTACACATCTGTTCAGCTGAAAGGACGCGTACGCATATCATACAAAACTGGTGTTTTCTATGGATGTAAGCTGAATAGAGCTGAATCAGTGTGTATAGTACCAAAATAGTTAGTGTGCTTGGAACACCCCGCCTTAAAGTATACAGGGTGTTAGGTAGAACGAGGGACATACTTTAAAGGCGTGTAGTACTCATGAAAATGAACAACTTTAACAATGGTCAATCCCTAAAATCGCGAAAAAATAATCAGCTACTTCATACTCGTACATTATGTTGGCATAACTTAACAAAATGTGAGAAACAGCTATTTTTTTTTTCACGATTTCAGTGTCGATCCTTTAGTGAAATTGGTTCGTTTTGATGACTACTAGCTTCCCTTAAAGTATGTCCCTCGTTCTGCCTAACACCCTGTAGAAGTGGTAACTAGTTATTTCATTTTATTGTTTTGATTATTTTTTCTTTAGAACCTTGACTCTCTAAAGCCTCTTTTACTCGTTGGGCCAACGTAAACCAATGTACACCGCAGTGTATTGAAATTACTCTCAGAACATTGACCTACCGTCATTTGCGTGAACTCATCGTTGTAATATAGACAGTCTGTGGCCAATATTGGCGCATGTTGGGCCAACGTGTACAGGCAGCATTATAATGTATGTATTGTATTTATGGTGTTACAGTTGATGGGGACTATCACGTACCAGCTCTTATAAACGCTCTAACAATATTAATAGGTACCGGCGAGTGTTGAGTGAGACCCCTGTGCTAACTAACCTTGAGCGTACTAATAATAATAATAATAATAATATCTTTATTTTCAGACCATGGATCCATAATAACAAAAACACAAAACAAAAATAAAACAATCTTGGCACTTATTAACTAAAACAATTATAAAAAATATCTGGATGACGGTCTGTGTGCCGACACCCAGCGACACACTATCTGGCCATCCATCCTGCCAGCTACAGTAGCCACAAGGCTGTTGGGGCTGTCGCGCACCCGACGCATCAGTGATGCGATTCGCTGACGCAGTAATAAACATCAAATTTGTGCTTCTGGTGATAAGGTTTAGTTTTGCAAAACGAATGTTGGCGTAGGACTTTACATAAAAATATATGCATATTTTTTATTCATATTCCATTCGTTACGTTAATCCGATTAGGTTATCTAGACAAGGCTCTGACAATTGAAACGATTAATGTTATCTATTAGCAATATTCCGAGGAGCTCGTGGCTAAAAAAACAGCCGAACGTGATGATCGAAGGTTAAGCTACGCTTGCCGAGGTCATCCTGTAATGGGTGACCGTTCATTACATATCGAGACTCCTCCGTGCCTCGCAAAAGCTCGATAAGCTGTTGGTCCCGGCTGTCATTTGTAGATCTTTGACAGTTGTTACGGGTAGTCAGAAGCCCGAAAGTCTAACAACCAGTCTTACCAAGGGGTATTGTGTTCCCCAGTAACTGGGTTGTGGAGGTCAGATAGGCAGTCGCTCCATGTAAAAAACTGGTATTCAGCTGCATCTGGCTAGACTGGAAGCCGAGCCTAACATAGTTGGGATATGGCTGGGCCGATGATGATATTAGCAATATTCCGTACGGGGCTTAAACATAACGCTAAATGTGGGTGTACAATATGTAGACCTCTGTAAAACCCTTTTGGGATTAGGGCAATATTCATAGACTTTATTTTGCTAAGTAAAGTAAATGTTTCAAATTAATGTAAAACTTTTCATAGGCTAATAAAGTTCATGTTTATAAAAACGGATTGAATCATCCGTTTCTTACGAATGTAAACCTTACTCTCTTATAAATAAGATTCATATTTGTATAAAACGCTAACTTTACTTGGCATGGAAAAATAAAAATCTTGCCCCTAGCTTCTATTAACTCCAAATTAGAGCCTTCTATAACTAAAAATATATATTATTTATTACCTAATAATTTTCCAAATATTATCTGTTTTAATTTATTAAAGTGTTAATAAGGCCCTATTCTCCTGCCCTTATCCCAATTTATTTGGGGTCGGCGCAGCATGTCTTCTGCTTCCATACATTTTGCCGTCATCTCAGAAGTCACCTCCTTCCCAGCCATATCATTTTTCACACAATCCATCCATCTTTTCTTTGAAAAATGCAATCAAAGATTTTAATTCTAGTTTTTCTTTATCGATGATGATCTCGAATGATGACTACAGATAGTCAGACTGAGTATACTATGCATACAAAAAACCACACCTTTTCCCATGGGGGTAGGTAGATGCTACAGAACGGCGCCTGCTTCGAGTATACAAAATTGTTTTCTTTTTATTATCTACTCTTATAACGTTCCACATTCATACTCAAAACTTTCCTCACAACATGATCCTCATTCCTTCGCATCACGAGTCAACCATGACAAGTATATTTCTATTAATATCTACACATTGATATTTATTTATGCATAATCTTTTTCTTAAGCAATCCGAATGGGATTGTATGACAAAAAGAGCAATGGGCTAAGTTTTGATAGGCCATTTTGTGATGATATTAAACACGCTTGATTTTACCTGCTCTGTTTTACGATATCTTGCAGAGGAGTAACGTTTTGATCAAACAAAACGATTGTTTTTACTGGCTATTGTTTCCTTTTGTTTATTCTTACTTATAATAAATGTTGAACGACTAATGTGTAATATTAATTTGTAGGTGCGGACTCGTTATGTGGACGTTTGACTGAGAAGATAAACTCCAACCATAATCACAAGTTGATACTCGCACACATGCCGCTGCTTATGGTCTGTCTTGAAGTAAGTACACCCCTTACTCCTAAAACATTTAAATAATTAATAATAATGAATAAATAAGGCCGGACAATCCACACAGCATCATCTACTTTACATCTACGGTACTAGATGACTGATATATTTAATGCAATACATTACATAGATAGATATGTTTTTATTAAACATTATTTATTATTTGAAAGAAAGAAAGAAAAACCATTTATTCAGCACCGGCTCAGGCACACAACGACACAAAACTAAACATAGAAACATAAAAAAACGAGTAACAAGAAATACATGAATAATAAATAAGTATATATTATTAAGTATGTGCCTTACGGCTGCGCTAAAAGGGTCCAGTTCAGCAAAAATGCCAGACAACTAGTGCCTGACGCTGATTTTCACCTGGACCTGAGATTGTGAGATGTCATGGACGTAAAACAGTTCTATAGTATAGTGTGAGTATGTGAAGTAAGAGTATGTAAAGTCATGATGACCCAGTGGTTTAGGCCTCGCGTCTTGTGCACGAGGTTTTGGTCCTTCGAGCATTTGAATCACGCGGTCCCCTTGCCCACTGTAGGAATTAATTTGACAGACTGACACTTCGGGGAACTGGAGGCTGGTGTTCTCAACAAAGCATCAGTTTTTCAGTAATCTGAAGTACGTTGTACTAGGGTATTCTGTCGGAAAGCTTCTCGTTGCGGATCGGTCACTGGCCTCCCACAAGCGGGTTTAACCAGTTGATTGAGAAGTCGCACAGATAAAACAAGAGCGCAGATACCACTAGTACAGACTTAACTTCTACATTAGGGTAGGGCCGTTAGGGAAGAAGAAAGAAAAGCACTATGGAGATACAAGAAATTAACGAACTAATCAGGAGCCAGGAGGCGGATTACAACGAAATCAAAAGGGTATTATCAAACATAAAAAAGGACTCGCCCACAAGGAAAACAGAAAAATACATCAACGAAAGGAAGAAAGCATTTGACCACGTCTTTCAGCGAGTTCAAGAAAACCATTTAAGACTACAAGAACAGGAGGTGTTGTCAACTCATAAATACATTACTACAAACTACTTTGGCAGCATACAAAAATGTTACGACGAAGGAATCGACTACCTAAAAAAGTGCGAAGAAAGGCTACAACATGTGCAAAGTGTTTATGAACCACGACTTTTAGATGAAGAAGAAGACAAGGACGTTGTCAGTAGCCCAAAACTATTTATACAGCTATTCCGGATGTCGCAGATATCTAAGAAAATATCTCAGGCTAAGGAATCCATTACTCAAGACAAGCCAATATGGCATTTACAAACACTATTACGAACTTTACAAAAACAATGGTTAGAAATCGAAGAAACGCACATCGGACTAATGATGGCCGAAAGTACATTGGACAATAGCTACTTCAGAGATAGTTGTTTCGAAACTATACAAAAAGATTATGATATTACTACGGAGTTATTGGAAGAAAGAATCTCTCAGAACTCAAATGAAAAAGGTATTTCATCAAAATCGTCAGGAAAATTACCACGAATAAATATTCCCATATTCGCGGGGGACTATGACTCTTGGAACACATTTCAAGATTTATTTAGAAAAATAATTCACGAAGATAAATCAATATCTTCTGCAGAAAAAATGCAGTATCTTAAAACACACGTAAAAGGCGACGCAGCAAGATTAATACGTCACCTAACAATAAGCGAAATAAATTATGAAACAGCTTGGAAATTGCTTACGCAGAGATATGAAGACGAGCGCATGATTGCTACTAAGTTTATTGACAAGTTATTAGATTTGAATTTTATATTCTTGTCTCATTACCCCTCACTGTGGCCAAGACACCTTTAGCCATCTCTGATCAGTCTCGTGAGTCTGCGGGACTGGCAGTGAGTGTACCCCTCCCCAACCTGGAATTCCTGTCCAACATCCGTCTGTAACCTTAGGTCGCATGGTGCAGACATCCTGAACTTATTTATATATTTATCTATCACACTAGGGATATGATAGGTTAGGGCTGTAGGGCTTATAGGGCTCAGAGTCGTAGGGACTGTTAGGCGTGTAGGTCTTAGCAACTTCCCTTACTTATCATATATTTTCATGTATTATCACACCCTTGACAGTATTGCGGCCTTACGTGACGTTTGTTAAGGGTGGATGTACATTTTGGTTGGTGAGGTTCATATTCAATTCGGAAAACTGTCACAGTTTTCCGAATTGAACATGAACCGTAATTCTTTTGTAATTAAGTTGAAAAACTATCAAAGAAATTTGACAGTTAGGGGTAGCTTGATATGCTGGCGTCTGTACATTAATCTGTCCCCTACACCTACGTCTTATAATGTTTGTAAAACTACTTCTTACTTTTGCTGTCCAATCGAATTTAAACTCAAACCTTCTAACAATAAAATACATTTTACAGGGTCTTGGTAAACTAGCGACGAAATTCCCCACGATAGCGAACACATCGATCTATTGCCTGCGTGACTTCCTAGTGACTCCTTCGCCCATACTCTTCAAGCTACACAAGCTGGAGCTTGAGAAGACTGGTAAAGAACACATGAAAGTTACGCGTGAGTCTATGATTATTAATAAACCACCATTGTTTGTGTCTACTGCTTGTGACTAAATAAAAACAGGTGCACGGGTCGATCGAAGGTCCAATCTACTTTCCGAGGTCAGTGTGTGGATGGGTGACCGTTCATAACATATCGAGAATCCTGGCTGTCGTTTATAGATCACTGACAGTCCTTACGGGTAGTCAGAGTACCGAAAGTCTGACAACCAGTCTTAGTAACCTGAACGTAGTATATTAATAGTCACGAGTGGTCTAGAAGGCGTGCAGCCCAGATCTTAAGCCACATTGTGAAGTTTTAAACCTATAATTGTTCCGTTCCGCGAAAAAGGGATGCTGCTATTCGTTCTGTATAGCTCTGTCTCAATCTTGCCCGAAATACGTCACAATGCGACCACTGATCGTGGAGGAGAGACCTTTGTCCAGCTGCGTGGGCATATAAGGTGGAAAAGGTCATTTATTAACCACATTTAATCCAGTCAACATTCCAGTCCAAGGCAAAGAGCTTCAGGGCCTCACTGAAACAGGCGTGCCGGTAAAATCGACGCCCTTCGAGAAGCTTCGAGACGCCGCCATTGAAAACCTATGCGTGGCGCTAGAAGCGGCATTGACAGTGGATCCGTACTGCGTGCCTGCGCTCGTGGGATCCGTCAGCAATCGGCTGTTCACTGCTGAAACAAGTGACAGGTGAGTTAAGAAATCATGCATCTACTTATATATCCATACTTACTTACTAGTATTATAAATGGGAAAGTATGTGTGTCTGTTTGTCCGTCTTTCACGGCAAAACGGAACGACGAATTGACGTGATTTTTTAAGTGGAGATAGTTAAAGGGATGGAGAGTGACATAGGCTACTCTTGTCTCTTTCTAACCCCCCACTTCCTAACGCGAGCTAAGCCGCGGACAAAAGCTAGTATATACATATATAATTAATCCCTGTTTCCCTTGGTCACGCCATAACCTGAGAACGGCTTTACCGACTTCATTCATATTTTCCCATATTTTTTTTATTGGTTTCCTCACGATGGTTTACGAGTACCTTCAACGATGTCAGTGATGTCCAAGATAAAATAAGAAAGAACATGTGAATTGAAAAACTCACATAGTTTCTGGGCAGCCCAGAAGAGGCGAGGCCTAAACCACTACATAGACCATCACTACATAGGTTAAGAAATCACGACGATCTCCGTGGCGCGGCGGACGAAAGTCGGCCTGCGACGCAGGAGGTTGCGGGTCCGATTCCCGCCTTGAGACGTTTGTACGATCTACAAAGATTTGCTATGTATAATAAAAAATATATATGTATGTAATGTATTATATTAAGTATATCAGTCATCTAGTACCCATAACACAATCTCTGCTTAGCTTGGGGCTAGATGATGCTGTGTGGATTGTCCAGCATTATTATTTTTTACGAATAAATTCACATTAAGGCCACAGACCAGAATATTTTTAATAATATTGCTATCTATTGTTCCAGTGAATCGTCTCTTATAAGTACGAATATAGTGATCATGTTGGGCCACGTCGCCGTCGCGCTCAAGGACACACCGAAAACAACGGACACCATACTTCAGTTCTTTCAACAAAGGTGATTTTCAGTGTATAAATCTCTTCTTTCTTTTTCAAAATCAAATCAAAATTCATATATTCAAATTAGGCTGAGAATCAGCACTTTTTGAACGTCAAAACGTTTAGAAAAGACAGTCCCTCAAAACGCCCACCCTTCACCACTTCCTAGTGTTTTTGCTGGGAAGAAGAAGTTTTAAACGTCGCGGCAATAATAATACGTAACTAGGCAAGCCCGCAACACTATTCCCAAACCACTGCAACTCCTGAAAACCAGAATCAACAGTGGCGACCACCAGAAAAGCGTCGAGACAAAGCCCGACAAGTCCCGGAGAAACTATTCAACTATCTTGGATTCCGCAACAAAATTAAACAGAATAGAACAGCGGAGGAATTAGAAAGTACATAATTTATATTTACCTCTATTTTATTTATTTTATTTTAATATTTTAGGAAATCTTACAGCTAGTCATATACAATAGTTCGGGTTTAGATACCATTAAAAAGGCCATTTACAAGTTATCACAGGTTAGAAAGTAAACATAGTTAGAATTACATAGGCAGTAGACACAATAAACAGAATTGTAAAATACTTGGAAAAAAAAAGCAAATTAAAGACTATTTTAAGTTTTGAAAGAAGTGAGTGCACAGCGTCTTTTTTAACTTATTTACACTAGTGTAAAAAAGATCGATATCAACATCACGGCAAGTCGAATCGTATACACGACTCGCCCTAATCATGTACGAGTTTTGTCTATAGTTTGTTCTTGTCACTGGTGTACTATATCAAGCAGAAGACAGAACAGAGCTAGGCCAATAGGCACAAAGGAACTTTTACAACTGGGTTAGGCCCAGTTGCCTAGCACCACTGCAATTTGCAACTAGCAATATGTAACTAGTGAAGTTTGGGTATACAACACCATCAAGGCACAAAGGCGTGATGTATCTATATATTCTATGTACCTACCTAACTTCCAGGTTATGCCGCGCCCCCTCATCACTAGACACCCTGATAGTAGACCAGCTGGGCTGCATGGCGCTGGCCAGCCCCGAGGGTCCAGCGCACGACGAGATCATGAGGATGTTCACCGTCATCACTGTGGAGGCTGCGAGCGCCGCATATCATCACACTGATGATAAGAAACAGTATAGGTACCTACTGACTTAGTTTTCATTATCTACGGGAGACCTAGAACTACCTGCTTCATTTGAATGCAATCTGCTGTTGTGACGACATGTCTAGAAATGTATATTTCTATGCTATATCTAAGTTGAATATGTGTAATAATGTATTATAAACAGTGGCGTATTTACTCTTGGACCAAAAGGGCCATGGCCCGGAGCGTCAGACCGCGAGGGGCTGCCCTTGGTTATCTTCTGTTTTTTCTTGAACAAGCAATACTATCGGCACGGATCTTAAAACTATATTAGCCTCCAGTCTCCGCAATCCTCGGTATAGTATTGGTCTTGCACGGATCTTGAGCGCTGTTCGCATTAGTGGAGAGTACCTGGATGACCTAGCTACACTCGGATATCACGACGTTTTCTAAAAATGAAACCTAGCTAGATCGATTTATCGCCCCCGAAACCCCCTGCATACTAGATTTCATGAAAATCGTAGTTGGAGTCGCTTCCGAGATTCAGATTATAAATATATATGTGTACATACATACAAGAATTGCTCGTGTAAAGGTTTAAGATAAGTTCGCGCATAAGCACTACTGCGCAACTAAAGGTCAGCTCAAGAGCCGTGCCGGTAACTTTACTGCACTTCCCTTTGGAGTAGACAAGGTAAATGGTATGTTATATTTTCACATTTCAGGCACGTCTCCGGTGCAGTACTCAACGCTCTCGCCAACATAGCCGCCAACGTCCGCGGCACGTCCGCTCGGCTCGAGCTTCTGACTCGACTGCTCGAGCTGTTCGTGCAGCTCGGGCTGGGCGGAGAACGAGCCACTGATCGCTCGCCCGCGCCCGTGTTGAAAGCTTCAGGCAGCGCCGGCAATTTGGGTGTACTTATACCTGTTATAGCGGTGAGTTCTAATATATGAAAAAAAAGAGTATTTACTACATACCATATCTTTCATAATATCATTATTTTTAAGAAAACTAAAACGTTAAAATTAATACAAAATAAGACTAAAATAAAACATTACTAATCATTCAAATGACCAGTTTCGGAAGTCGGTACAATTGAAGGCACGGATCTTAAGCGGTGGAAGTACCTACTAATGGGGGTAAATTCAAGCATAAGCAGTTTCGACTCCTGCGCAACTCAAGGTTTACGCTCAAGAACCGTGCCGGTAACTTTAACAAAATATAAGCACCGGCATGGATCTTGAGCGTTTGATGCATTAGTGGGAGTAAGTTTATGCGTAGGCACTTTTTACTAAAATCGACTACTGCGCAACTCAAGGTTACCACACTAGATACACTAGATATAACTATAATGAAACTAAACTTAATAAAAAAAGACATCTACTTCCGAAATTAAGGTTATTCTTCACTTTGTATTGTTTCTTTTTCATATAGAAACATTCATTACTTCCTTTTTAACCCATATTACATGGGACTAAAAAACATAACTATTACTTTTACTTTTTATTCATAAGTTCACATATAATACTTTTTATTCATAAGTTCACATATAAATTACATAGAAGTGACATCAGTACAGAGTTACATATTAAAATTATTAAGCAAATACTAAACTATGCCTAAAATAAATCTAGTGTAGGTATAACTTATATAATATATTGGATAAAGGCCTAATGAAAAACAATAGCGACCTGCCTGATGTAGGTTTATTCAAACCTGTGTTTCAGGTAACAACGCTGAGTGTTTTATTGGACTATTAAATTAATGTACATAGAGCTAGCATTGATACATAATAATTATATTATTAAATAAAAATTGCCTTAACATTAATAAACTTATTGCATGATTTCTAGCAATTTTTCAGTGTCTGAGTAATTTAATGTCGCTAAGTATTCACTTAACATTTCACTACATTTTTTACAATTTACACTATATATACTTAGAGACTTATTGATTTTATTATATAAGAACGGACCTAAAAAACCATAAAATTTATTTATAAAAGTATGTCTAGTTTGAGGCTTTATGCAAACTAAGTCTTTTCTTCTCTTATGTATAGGTATGGGGGTATAAGGGAGATTGCTATGCTGGTGTAATACTATCTTTAATATAAATAGTTGACGCACAGTTAAAACCTTACATGCCGTATAAAGCTCGTATGTGGGAAATCTAAATGGGCGAAAGGTGGCTACCTTAAGGATAGCTCTCTGCGCACGTTCTAATGGTAGTAGGATTGTTTTTGCAGCCCCTCCCCATGAAGTTATGCAATATGTAAGAATGGATTGACACAAAGCTAAATAGACCTGTTTAATTAATTTGTAGTCCGTTATATATCGTAAATTCTTAAAAATGTATATTAATTTACGCATTCGAGTGCATAATAAATCAATGTGTTTACGGAAGTTCAGATTTGTGTCAATCGTCACACCAAGATATTTCATATGATCGGCTTTTGCTAAAGTAGGACAATTACATGCATTGTCAGCGTACTTGCCGCACTTATGCGCATAAATGTTTATGTTAGTAGTTGGCAGGTTAGTATTTCTCATAGTGAATAAAATGTGTTTGAAATGTGGATGTACTTTAGCCACGTCTCTGCCATACCCTTCGGGTAGTGTAGGCGTGATGATGACACTATAAAAGTTTTCTTTAAAAGATATGATATTTTGTAACACGTCGTACAAATCTACTTCAGGTCCTAGTCAAACGTTTGCCGCCAATAAGGAACCCGAAACCTCGTCTCCACAAGCTTTTCAAAGACTTCTGGCTATACTGTGTAGTCATGGGGTTCACAGCGGCTGAATCAGGTACTTAGTATAACTTTTTATAACGGTTTCATATTAATACTTTACTTATTCAAACTACTTTGACTTACCCACTAATAAAATTTCTGCTAAGTATTCATTTACTGATTGATTGCGATGTGCGGACGCCGATATTTAGGGTATGAAAATATAATAGCAGTAGTATTATTCCTGCTGCACTGCCTCGTTGGTCGAGTGGTCTCGAGTGCGATTGCAAAGCGTGAGGTTCTGGGTTCGATTCCCAGGTGGGGTTAAGTGTTATTGAGTTTTTCCATTAAGATTTTCATTAGTGCAATGATAGCAATATGCTCGCCCCCTATTACATGGGACTTTAACAAAACTGGCAAAATGTGGGTGTTACTATAAATGCCTTTCGGGCTACTTATAACCTAAATTGATTAGACAGCCGCGTTGGTCTGGTAGCCGCTGCTGATCATGAGATCCTGGGTTAAATCCCCGCGTCGGGCAAAGTGTTATTGAGTTTCGATTAAGAATTTATCAGTAACGCACGGTAGTCTGAAGGCCCGATGGATGGCAATAGCCGCGCCCTGTATCACACCAGACTTAACATGACATTTCACCATCTAATGTCACATGAAATACTATAACATTAAATATCATGATTATACCATAAGAGTGGCCTCTGACTGATCCTTGTTCTATTCTATATGGTTATATGAAATACGTCACGTTTATATGTAAATCATATCCGCATCCGCGCACACGATCCAACATAAAAATCAAACTAAAAAAAAACGAAACAGCACAATTCTATCTATTTCTCTATCAAATTGTATATATATATTATAATATGTGACGTTACATAGATATCTATATTTAAACATCTTGTCTCTTCTTCTATGGCGACGCGTGTAGCTATGCGAAAGCGTGAGTAACCATGCTTGTAGAAGTATGTAGATGTATGTTGTATGGTTTTATATAGGTAGGTACAGTCAGTGACCCGATATAACTATCCCCCGATTTCAATAACGTATCTCGATCCAAATCTAGGCATTGATCTTTTTTTGTAACCAATCAATGGCCAAGTTTTCAATCTGTAATCTGGAAGGGGGAATCAGAAGCAGCAGTTTTAGACAGCAAATTGAGATTTGGATGGGGATACGTTATTGATATTGGTAGTAAGTAAACTGCTAGGAAGGGGGGCTACCTATCTCAGGTCATCGATAGTACATGTCGTTTTGTGTGGTGCTGTATTTACCGGTATGTGGAGTATTAGAATCGTGGCATTATGTTTATTTCTGTGAATGGGTTTGTACAAAAACTTTTACAAGTAAAATATTTTTTTCAAACTAGGTCGGTGTTTTCCTATCTGACTGCTTTGAGAAGAAACACCGAAAGATATTATCTAGGCCAGATCATGATATAATGCTAAGAACGTAAGAAAATCTAAAAGCAACATGATTTTTATCGAACTGAATGAGATATTCAAAGAAGTATTTTTTTAACTTTTTAATTAAACATATTGTTGAGTTAGATAGAAATTATGATTTTCTTAGATTTTTTTACGATTAAAACTAAAAAAAACATCAGAAAAAGATAGGAATAAATTTTAACGTCTGGGCCTTCAGAATCCTTTACTGAACTCATCGTATCGGTTGTGACGCCGCAAAGTAGTCAAAGGATAAATGAACTCAATCTTCCAAAAAAGTTACATGTTTAAAATCAATTTCTTGTTGCCTTGAAATTGTCATTGCGTTGCACCACTTTAGTAAAAGTTCAATAGATACCGCATCTAAACCAGCAAAAACACTAGGAAGTGGTGAAGGGGGACTTCTTATATATCTATCTCATCTTCTGCTTCTGTCTTATCTGTCTTATACTTCTTTTTAACGTTCAAAAAGTACTGATCCTCAGCCTAATTTGAATTATAATTTTTAAAACTTTTTTTATCAGTCATGACAAACATTCTAAAAATAAAAATCTATGGAAACCATGGCATGGTAAGTAGTCCACATTATTGGTGGATATAGCACCACCAACATTCCCAGTATCCATAACAATGTTTGATCAAACATTTGATCTAACATTTGTACAGGTACTTGTAGTGTGTGTATATAATTTCCATTTTGTTTTAATACGAGTGTGCTTCTTGGTAAATTAGAAGGCATTGTTAGACGTAATTTATTTTTGTAGGTAATAAATTAATTATAGATAGAGCTTTGAGTGAGGAGTGATTTTAGTTTCGGCATTATTATTATTAACATCTGTGTGGAACAGTTTACATTATATATATCCCTTTGTAAAATCTTAATTTTACTATTAACTCAAATGTGTGAGAATGATCTTACATTAATCTTCATATTAATACAGTAATGTCTTGTGAAAAAATATGTAAATGTTCATAATTTCAAATAAAATTAATTCATAAAGTTCACAAAAGTAACTACCTAAAAATCACATGTAAACAGTAATAAAACAACCTTAACTTCCACAGGCTTATGGCCCCAAGAATGGTACAATGGGGTAAAAGAGATAGCTGTCAAATCTCCTTTCCTTGTCTCTCAAACGTCACTGCGTTCCGAAATGCGAGAGCTACAGTATACGTCCGCTGTCCGCAACGATTCGGTATCGATTAACGAACTTCAAGAGTTGAAGACTCAAATTTCGAATTTGTTGGACCATCCGCCGGAAGTGACGGTGTTTGTTAATAAATTGACGTTTGCTCCGTGTATGTATTTGCTGAGTGTGTATTGGTTGGAGACTTTGAGGTAAGTGTTACTATTTTTTTTTAAGACGCTGGTCTCCAATTGACAATCTAGACTCGATGTATAAGAGCTTTCAATGTCAGTTGAACTACAGCTTTCAAATAATCTTTTTGACATTTCAAAATCCGTCGACCAAACACATGGCGAAGTTCAAGGCATCTTCTAATTCGACTTCTGTGACTTAGTTTTTAACTGTCACCGTCCTTTTCTCAAACTGTCTGTCAGATAGAGATGCAAATTATTTCAGTTTAATTTATACACAAGTAAAATTGGCGCCATTGTTGAATTTTATAAGTCCTCTTTCGAAAATAATCCATATAATGATTAATTGATCGTCGATGTCTCTTCTATCTAGTTAGACGATGCGGCGTGTTTTTTAAAATTAAATTTAAATGTTTTATTGTTTCTACCGCGCATGTCTTAGTTAAAAACGCATCCCATTCTGTCCGCGCGTGCGATAGTGCATTTTGACTGAATATTAATAACTTTTTTAACATTTCAGAGTGAGTAACTCCCCAGAACCTAGTTTACAGCCAATCATAGAGTATTTGAGTGATTCAGCGTTACAAAAAGACAAGACCGGTATGTGGCTGTGTGTCGCCAGGTACGTACAACCACTTTATATTTATATTTTCAGCTACTCTTTTTTACAAACACTGCCCTTAAAAGTATCGCATTTCATTAAAAGAAAACTATACCAAACTATTCCTCGAACAATTTATAGTAAATCTGGAAATTAAACTTTACTCCGCAATTAGGAAGTGGTGAAGGGTGAGCGTTTTGGGGGACTGTCTTTTGTAAACGTTTTGACGTTCAAAAAGTGCTGATTCTCAGCCTAATTTGAATAAATGAATTTTTGATTTTGATTAGTAAGGGGAATTACGCGGACGCAAGATTTTACCATGATTATATTTTGAAATAACGTAAAGTAAAACCAGGAAATGTATGTAGAACGAACGTCGCGCCACAGAGTAAGCCCCACAGATGGAAAGCTTTTAAGTTTTGTACTGCGTTTGTATGAAGCATTCTCTCTGTTGGATTACTTACTCCAGTCGTTGATACAACATGTTTCAAAAGTTTCTTGGAATTGCTTGTTTAAATCGTGGTATTATAAGATCTTATTATCGCGCGTTCTTATTTCTGAAGATACACGATGATTCCAGAAGAGCATTTCTCTGTGAGATCTGTATTTTTATGTTTGTAGTCTCAATGTAATTTGTGTAAAAAAGTGTTTGTGAACGAATAAAAACACCATTCTTCAATGTCTTATTGTTACACAAAGACAAAGCTAGATGTAAAGCTGTATGGTATAGTTTTCACGCGGGTAATTAAAGATTTTTTTCAAGCCGCAACATATTTACCCGGTTTTTGCAATAAAACTGAAATTATTCAAACTTTCAGTGTCGGCGACAAAGTATTCCAGAAATTTCTAGACGTGATGTCAGGCAAAGTGAAAGATGAATCCCGTGAGAGGGAACTAGAAGGTCACGCTCAGTTTCTATTGGTCAACTTCAACCACATACATAAGCAAATAAGGAGGGTAGCTGACAAGTGGCTCGCTGGATTGGTTGATAGATTCCCACATTTGTTGTGGAATTGTAGGGTGAGTTAAATGTTCTAGACTGTTCCCGTATGTATAACTAAGGTTGAGGCCGCGCATTTATTCCGCACCAGCGACTAGGTACTTTGTCGCAATGCAAGAGGGCGACACGCCATCGCAGCGCAGCGTCTCTGTGTAGATTTTAGTCTTCATTTGACAATGGATTCTAACAGTGGAACACTGTCTGCCATCGCGCCGGCCTCCGTCCGCGCGCCGGCGCAGGCGCATCATCCTCCCCCCGCTTCGTTTCTCGTCCGTCGTTCCGTCACGTGCGACGATGCAACGTATAATGAGGCCTGGCTCTAACAACAAAGTCTAGTCAAATGTAACAACTTTTGATATATTCTTACGAAAGATAGATTATCTTACTGTTATTTTAATCTAGGTCATCGAATCTAAATTAAAAAGTATTTTACAGGTCCTGTGGTCTATGCTAGACATCCTGCAAGTCCTAAGCTTTAGCTTAGAGCTAGACGCGAACCAAGAGACACCATTACTCAAAGTACCTGGCACAGACTTCACTTTACAACTGCAAGACACTTTAGAAGGCAGAGAGGTAATAGAAAATCTACCTTATTTCTTTCAGTTTATGATTTAAAATCGATTCAGTGATAAGTGGTACAATTGTAAACGAAAATCAACTTTATCTCCTTAGCCCTAAGGTTCAATAGTTAAATTGTGAATAAGCTTTAAGATTAGTCGATTGATGGATGTTGGTATTGTTTACAGTGCATTGTCAAAGATTTTGCGGATCGCTGTCATGGTATAGTTCAAGAGGCAATGAAATGGGCGCCTCAGTCTACACGATCTCATCTGCAAGAATATTTAAATCAGGTAAGGTGAAACAACATATATATGTTTATTTTAACAGACTGTACCACTCTTTTGAATTAAATAAATTATTAAAATTATTATTATTATATATACCGTCACATTCAAACTAAACTGACAAATCCGGTATCAGAGTTATCCTAGCGATTAACATACAATTATACACAAATCTGGCAGCAACCGTCTTATTTTTACTTGTTTAATTTAAAAAAAAATACCAACCTCAAAATTATCTTTTTCATTTGTTTAAAATTTAGTTTCTTCTAAACACAGGTCCCGAACTCAACACTGTGGCATCATTGCGGCCTAGCACTTGCAACCGGGGCCTTACTAGGAGCTGCCGGGCTGAACAGAATGTCCGCCCCGTTACCGCGGAGTGCGCTGGACAAGCGGCCGCCGTGCGTCACACAGGACTCGGCTGCTTTACTTGCTGTCGTGTCACAGCGCAGCAGATACGCTGGCGAGGTCAGTAGGTCAAGATATCAGTGTTAAAACGAAAATAAATCAGGGAAATTGGACACGGTTGGCGCAGTGGCTGAACGATTGGATTTTATGCATGTGGGTGCACTTTTTCCAAGTTTCATACAGAATATTTTAGAAAATAAATGTTGAAATAAAGTAATTTTTGAGAAAATCCCATGTAATCTCATCACTTGTACTATCTCTGTCTGACACAATGCAAGGTGAAACAACGTGCTCTTTAGCCACGCCCATCAGTCAGTTCGAGCCCGCGACTTGTTCATCCTTAATGGTTTTTACCACGAATACAATACTTTTATTATCACGCTGTCCTATATTTCCATTATTTTTAGCTTTCACTCCCTTAAGCAACAAAATTGTTCAAATGAGCTTTTTTCGTGCACGGACCCTTAAGACAATTTGATTTGTATCCTTATAGCAACATTTATTATGATTTTCTTTGGTGTTACTGTAATAGCTAAGTAGCTGCATAAGTTCTCATCACTAAAGTATGCTTTATTGTATAGATGCTCTTGCGCATGAACACGTGAGCATGTCTCTCATCCTTGCTTATAACTTACAATGTCGTTGTCGACTCCAACAGATCGCGGGCGCAGTAAGCGCAGAAGGCGGTGGCGAGGCAGCGCTATGGCGAGTGGGGGCCCGCTTACACACCGCGCTAAGAGACGCGTGCAGCAGTGGCAGCGAGACCTCGCACCGCGCCGCGCTGTGGAGGGCCACGGCGCTGCTAGTGCACGCCAGGCATCACTCCCCACATGCGGCGCACTCGCACACCGCGCCCACTGCGAGAGGCCTGTTGCATTCTGTGGGTAAGTCTGTGTAGTCTGCTATTGGATAAAAACCTCCGCACAATGCCATTCTTCATCCAATGGGAGAGTAGTTGCAGATTGGCAGCTCGCAATGCAGCCATGACGTAGATTATACAACGAACTCTACAATTACCATCTCCTACATTTGCCCAAAGAAGCAGTACTATGTTTTGTTGGGGAGATTTGCAAAGGGAAAACACAGGAAATACTATTAAAATATATATAAAATAACAACAATGCAGAATCTAGAGACCCGTACAAAATAGTGTCGAATTATCGACAGTTTCTATCCAGCTAGTGCTAGTAAGTACAGAGGCCAGCACATGAAGGTACCCCAATCTGTCAAGTTTCTTTGATAGTATTTCAACTTAATGACAAAAAAATAAGGTTCATATTCAAATGGGAAAATTTGACAGTTTGGCATAGGCTAGATGTGCTGGCGTCCATACTTGGAGCTGATATACATTCAACATATTACGTTTTGAATTTCGATTATTATCTACAGTACCAGTTCACACCTGGAAAAATCTTGCACAGCGGGTTTTCGACTTTATTTCGAAGTGGACAAGGTTGTTATTTCATTTCCGCCTACATTCTTTTCTTCCACAGCATGGTCCCAAGTTGAGATCTTCACGGAAGACGCAGTGACCACGGCAGTGGAGTGTTGGCAATGGCTGACCACTTCCCGACCGGACTTGGAGATCAGACTCATGCAGGAGATATTCTCCGCGTGGCAGAGTACTGTGGATCGGAAGATGGGGTTGTTCTCTAAGCAAAATGATGAGATCAGTCCGTTGGCTGCTCATGAAGGTGAGCTTATTAAGAAATTGACTATTGGAGAAATGATTTTTTGAGGCTAAGCTACGCTTGTTGAGTTCGGTCCGCGTGGCTCGGAAAACATGGTTACAGTTAGTCAAAACACGAAAGTTACAACCTTGTCTTACCAAACTACCACTGAGTTGTGAATGTGAAGGTTTGATGGGCAGTCTCGCCGTGTATAATTTTCGTTTTTTTCCGTTTTTTTTTATTTTAAACTAGAAAATCATGAGAAATTCATTATTTCAAACCCGACGAAATTTGTAATTATAAAAACTTCTTTCATTTTACTGTGCACCCATGTCAGTGACATTATTAACGTATTTTTATAAATTCTTGTTAAATTTATGGTTTGAGAGTTCGAGTACATTTTGCAACTTTCCAAAATGTCTTTAGTATTGTTTGTCGAGTCGTTGACCTCCTTGAGTTCTTAGCCGAGCTACACGATTAACTGACAAATGCGTGCACTAACTGGAAATGTCCACTTAACGAAATAACTACTCGAATACTTATGCACTTGGTCCTCATATGATCGATCACACCAAGAAAAGGTTTGGAGTTAAAAGAGACAAAGTGTTTTTCGACAGTTCTTCTCAAAGGCTAAGAAACACTACCCCAGAGTTTTGGTATTTGTTTTCAATTGTTAGACCTGTAAAAATGTTTTATAAAACTCATTTACAGAAATAAGAATAATTTATCATCGTTTATCAATTAAATAATATTGCTTTTATTATTCTCATCAGGTGCTAAACTTGAGCCTCGTCCACCATTCGTGGCACCCCACGCTGTGTGGGTGCGATACCTGTGTGAGGTCGCCGAGACTGCCAAGTACAATAGCTTGGAAAAGGTGGAGATGCTGGCCAGTTTACTTCATAGGTATGTATTCAGTATGTTAGGAAATGGATTTTATAATGGGGACTATAACAGAGTGGGTAACTGGGCAGAAGTCCGTTGTGAAGACCCAAATTCAGATTTAGAATGTTGAAAAAGCTCCTACGCTAACGCAACGGTAAAACTGTTTTTGTGAAATATAGTATTCCTTCCATTTTTTTTGCTACTATTTTACCATTTTTCCCCCCTCTTCTCCACCAAGACTGTGTCCGTTGTATTCTTCTTTTAAATATTTCCGGTTTTCATTTCAGATCACTGCCCATAACAGTGGGTGACATACGGGACCACATAAATAGGCATGTTGAGGCCGTTGGAGTAAGATTTAGGTAAGTTCCTTTAAACCTTTGAATTACCTTTGTCTAACTGTTGCAACACTTAAAGTCGCAGCAACATGTTAACAAAACAGAAACATGTTGCAGAAACAAAGTTTAACCATAAACTAGCCGCCCCTTCTCCGCAAGGGTGTGATCTACTAATGGGTTACACTATTGCAATTTTCGTACGGATCTGTAATTTTTTGAAAATAATGTGAAAGGTTTTTTTAAATCGGTTCAGAAGCTTTTTAGCTAGCCGTTAGGCTTCGATTCCCGCTTTGGGACAAATGTATGTACGATCTACAAAAATTTGTTCAGGGTTTTCTGGGTATTTGCTATGTATAATAAAAAATATCTATCTATGTAATGTATTGTATTACGTATACCAGTCATCTAGTACCCATAACACAAGCTCTGGTTAGCTTGGGCTAGATGATGCTGTGTGGATTGTCCAGCATTATTTAGATATTTAATTTAATTAAAAATAATCAAATCTTTTATCTTTGTATTTTACACAAAACCCTTCTGAGAATAAATCTGTAAATTAAGGTGAAACCGCATTTAAATATATTGGAATAAAATGATAATTAATTCTGTTAGTAGATCTTTAACACGTCAATGTTTGGTAAATATATATTAAAATACTAGATGCCACCAATTGTGTAGAAGAATTAAAAGAACACGATTAATTCGAGGTAAGTTACTGGATTTTAATCTTTTAACTGTCCACAGGCTCCTATCCTGCGGCATATCTCTCCTACAAGGCGACATACTCCCCCGTTCCATCGCTCGGAACATATTACGAGAGCGCGTATACGCCGTCTGTCTGGACTACTTCTGTCGCGGGCTTACGTGTCCCGCGAAGATGTCCAGCGCTCTGAGAGAAGATATCATATCGCTCATTAAGTTCTGGCAGCTCATGCACTCAGACAAAAAGTATTTGAAGAGTAGTGATATTGGAGGTACCTATTTTTCCCTCACTCGCTCAATATCCCAGTGAGTTTATCGAACCAGAGATTCGTATTAGATGTATTAGATGAAAAGTCCCGATGTAGATGTGTCGCATCACTATTTGAGCATGTGTGAAAAGCTTCAAGCATTGTTCAAAAGTCTTCAAAAGCTCTAGAAATAGATAATTATATTAACATAACCGGTGTCAGAAGACACTTAAACGAAAGCGAAAAAAAATATGGATCATATTGATTATATTGATCGAGTAGATATTAAGCTTTTTATGAAACAGCAAATATTTTATCGTGACTTCAAAGTTGGTCCCATTGTAAAAGTTGTTCATATTTATGGGGAGAACACCCTGTGACAATGTAGATGGTGAATGCTGAGGAGGATCTGGAGTTACGCAAATGGATAGAATAAGAAATATGTATGTAAAAGAAAGTCTGAAAGTAGCGCCTGTGACCGAGAAGCTGTGCGGAAATCGGTTGTCATGGTATAGGCATGTGATGCGAAGGTATGAGGATAATCTGACGAAAGTTTTGAGTATGATTGGGCAGGGTAACAAGAGTAGAGGGAGACAAAAGAAACGATGGATGGTTTGTGTGAAAGATGATATGGAAAGAAAGAGAAAAGATTATGGTTAAAAACTTGCCACGTTTATGTAAATTCCAGGTGAATTTGAGCTCATGGGTCCGAGCAGTAACCACAGCATCTACACGTCCAACTCGCCGGTAGACAACCGGTCGTCTGTCAACAGCGACATAGGCAGTCGACAGACTACTGGATGGATTAATACGGTATGTTCCAGAGTCATGAGAGTCATGTACTGAACTCATGGCATTATGGTATTGTGCGTCGATATTTCTTCTATATAGCATCGATGCTTTCATTTTTAACGAACTTTAGTAGGTAATGTTAATTGTTTTGGTGAAAGTAGGTGTACAATTAGGGACTTAATACACTTATTCAGCTCGATTCAACTTTTGTTCATGGAAAACATGGTGTTTTCTATATTCTATGATATGCGTCCGCGGTACGCGTCAAAAGTCAAAATCAAAATTCATTTATTCAAATTAGGCTGAGAATCAGCACTTTTTGAACGTCAAAAACGTCAGATGAACGGATGCGTACGCGTCTCCATACAAATATCGTGGTTTTCTATGGACACAAGGTGAAAAGAGATGAATAAGTGTGTGTATTCCCTTACCTAACGTTTGTACGGAAACCTCGGTGCTCGTGTCAGACTCTCAATGTTCCGATATTTCTTACTTAATACCTACTGATTCTTCTATATTTAGGTGCCCATGTCAACAACGACTCTAAGCAGTGGGGCGGGGAGTATTGCGGGCAAGCGGTCCAACCGCAGCGTGAAGCCACCAGCCAAGCCACAGGACACGTTCGTCAAGGACTATGTAAGGAAGAGGAACCTGATATTAGAACTTATGGTAAGTTTCCATTAGAAAGTGCAGAAGAATATTTTAACCTCTATACCACTGTAAAGGCCTAAGTGTCAGAATCGTTATATTTAAATTCAACCGTAAACAAATACTAATATAGTATAAAGCAGATTGAGGTGCGTGTTACACATATGTACCAACGGTACTTGAAAAAATATACACCTCGTTCAATTATTATCATCAGGATCAGCAATACGTTGTTGCTCTTTTTTAGTGTCTTCATCGCCACATGGCTGAATAGGGTTTGGAGTCAATCAGAAATCTGAATATGATTGAGCGTGACACGGTTTTTGATATCTGAACCATTTGCATCTGCGCTGCCTGGTACTCACAATGTATAACGTATTGTACAGCCTTGGGATTCTGGTTCCTAATTTGAATAAACACTTACACACATCTCACTTGCACGATTTGTGTGGATTAACAAATGTGTGTCTTATCCTTTTCACTTTGCAGTAGAAATTGTAATGGCAAATAAATATTACCCTTATGTTCTTTCCCCAGGCAGTGGAAATAGAATTCCTAGTAACCTGGCACAACCCCCACGGCCGTCCAGAGCAAGCTGTCCCAGGAGAAGACAACATCAACACGTGGCGCTCCAAGCCCAACCTGGAGCGGACGTGGCGCGACTACGCCAAGCTGGCCTGGGAGATCAGTCCCACACTCGCCGTGTTCCTGCCCGAGAGGTGAGTGGCAGTGGTACTAGAGTGGCAACATAACATGGACAGATACAGACCCATAGGCTATATTTAGCTCTATATCTACCTCTGCCCCACCTACCTTCTTCATTTCACATCACCAAGGTATACCCCTATCCCCAAATTTATACACGGCAAATTGAAAACTTTCTAAAACCAGTAAACTATTAAATGTTTTGTGATTTCTTCGAGTCAACTTACTGTGCACTCCCCCCACCCCATTTCTATGACCCCCCCCCCCCCCTTTGCTAAGACACCGCCCCCATTGCTAAACAGGAGTAGAGGGAAACTTTACAGCAACAACACGATCCCAGGACCTCACGCTCAGCAGAAGCCACTAGACCAACGAAGCAGTCCCATAAAAATGATTTTTAAAATGTTTAAACGAGTTTCCCAAAGATAGTCATCTTTATTTGCTTTAATTCAAACAACAACATTTATTTATTATTATTTATTAGTACAGGAAACTATGTGTTAATGCAATAGATATAGGGACTAAAATAGCAGTCTGATAAAAATGAAATTAAAAATGGTTAAACAAGATTTCCAAATCCTCATTTGTTTTCATTCAGACTTCAGTACAGGAAATTAAGACTTGATACATAAGACATAGAGATTAAAATAAACTTTGTTTTCAGATTAAAACATGAAGCCATAATATTCGAGATACGCCGCAAGGTGCAAGCGCAACCAACAGCGGTATGTCACGTGCCTCAAGCATTGAAGTACCTTGTAACTACTGAGACACTGCTGAACGATGCTCACGAGGTTTGTGTCTTATCCTTATAACAAAAGAGTATTTTTCAGCTTGTCACGTTTGAGATTCTGAAGTAAATATGAAGTTTTAAAGTAACTTGATTCAACTTTTGCGCCAGAGACAGAGAAGCGTAACCCAAAGGGGTTTGTATAAAGCTTATTTAGATCCAATTTACAGTGGTTTTTGGGTGGGCTAATTTTTTAGTGTTATTCTTTTCAAAGTATATCTTTGAACAAGACCGTTCCCAATATAGTTGGGAAAAGGCTTGGCTTGGCTTGGTAGTTTTGAAAAATAAATTAATATTGTATTTAAAATGAGTATTTTCAATTTTAAAATCGTTCTAAGTGACGATACATTTACGTCAAGCATAGTGTTCTGGTGTGTGCTAGGCATGTTCATTGTTTGTATCTGTTATTTCCATTACAGCTCGTCCACATGATAACCTGGGCGCGAGTGAGTCCCGTAGAAGCTCTCTCATACTTCAGCCGACAGTACCCGCCGCACCCGCTGTCTGCGCAGGCGGCTGTCAGCACTCTGACGTCATACCCGTCTTCTGCTGTGCTGCTGTACATACCGCAGCTGGTGCAAGCTTTGAGGCACGACACTGTGAGTTAATTTCAAGTTAAATTGGGTCTAAAGACTATGAGAGTAAAGTTTCATTTTCATCTTAAGCAGAATTTGATTCAAATTATTTTCTGAAATCTAAATGTTTTGTTACAAACACAAGCTTTTATTTTCATCAAGAATCCATGTTGGTGAAAAAGTTAATAATATTTTTCGTCAGCGTAATAAGTTTGTATCGTAGAAAAAAAGTGGAAATGCCCACGCAGTAAATCTTATTTTTGTATGAAGAACAATTCAAGTTTTGAGAAAAAACTTAAACGTTGTTCATACAAAATTAAGACTTATAACAACGGACGAAAGTTCTTATTATTATTTTAGATATTTTTCCCCACAACTGTCACACACGCGGGATAGCTACAATTCCACTTGTTTTTTTTGCTCCGTTGGACAAGGAAAGGAAGATATTTATGATCCTAATAAGTTCTTAATTATATGGATCGAGAATGTCATAACACCAACGTCGTCGCTACACGAATTTAGCTCTTATAAATTAAAATGGGAGGAATTTTATAAAACCCTTCAAAAATATCCCATGCTCATACAAACCTTGTTTTCCACAGATGGGCTACGTAGCAGAACTTATTAAGTCACTATCGAAGAAATCACAAGTCGTGGCTCATCAATTGATATGGAACATGCATACCAATATGTACACGGACGAAGAAATGCAGAACAAAGATAGTAAGTGTTGCCATAGTTTTATTTTAATCGGCTTTGGTCTGAGGCCAGTTCGAATGAGGGCAGATCCTTGCAAGTGGACCTTGTGTGTGTAAGGCACCGTCTCTTCAGACGAGAGAATGGCGCCAGAAGGCCTTTGCACATTAATTCAGCACAATTCAGCTTTTGTACATGGAAAACAACGATTTTGTATGGAGACGCATCTATCATCATCTCATCTGCGTAGCCTTTTTCCAACTATGTTGGTGTCGACTTGCAGTCTAACCGGATGCAGCTGAATACCAGTGCTTTACATGAAGCGACTGCCTATCTGACCTCCACAACCCAGTACGCATCCATCAATATGAAAGGACGTGTACGCATATAATACAAAACTTGTGTTTTCTATGGACATAAGCTGAGTTGAGCTGGATAAGTGAGAGTAGTTCCTAAGTGCGTTTTAAGCCTTACACGAATACAACATAACAAGCAATATTTTCTCTTCTAATATTTTTTCATGTTATATTGTTGTAGTTTCCAAAAGGCTTGTAATATTTTTACAATAATTACCCTTCTTTCAGCTGCTCTATTCGACATCCTAGAAAGCCTAACAAAGAACATAGTGGACCATCTATCGGGTCCAGCTAAAGCTTTCTACGAAAGGGAGTTCGATTTCTTCAGTCAGATCACGAACATCAGCGGAACTATACGACCATACCCGAAGGGCGCCGAGAGGAAACGAGCTTGCTTGGAGGCGCTGAAAACTGTTAAGGTATGGGGCACACAATTAGTGAGACGGGTTTTGGTTTTTGCAAAATATTTTGTGTGTTTTAAGTATAGAGGCCAGCACATCAAGCTACCCTGTCCAATCTGTCAAAAGAAAAAGGTTCATGTTCAAATGGGAAAATTTGACAGTTTGGTATAGCTTGATGTGCTGGAGTCTGTGCAAGCAACGTTTGTCTATGAAATATTCTAGAAAAAGCTTAATATCATTGTTACGCTATTACTCACCTGCAGTAGAGCCACCAGTGTCTGTAACAAATACCGACTACTGTCTTTAGCTCTGAAGCACGCCACGACGTCGTCGTCTACGCCCTCCCTGAATTTGTCTCAAAATAATCTTGATCCAATCCAGCCTGTCCCCTTGGTACCCTTCCACAGTGATGCCCAAGCTGAAGGACGTACCCCACAGGGGGTGCCCTTAGCGCTCAGTCGCTTTGTTTGTAAGCTTCTATGTCCTGGAGATCTTAATTTATTTTAAGGCACCCACAGGATAGTCTGGTTAAGCAGCCGACCTACCTGCGAGTTGCCATTGAGAAACAATTATAAATAAACAAGGGACACCCGGATGGGACGAAGTTTCTTTTGTTATTATTTATTATGTACAAAAAACCTGTATAAACTCAACAAAAATAATCGTCGCGACACCACACTGTTCAATGCGAAATAGAAAGACAAAACGAAAATAACTGCCTTGCTTTCTATGAGAGAGAGAGACAGACAGAGAAAGACGCGCACGCCGCACGGTGACGCACGCAGAAGTGTCGTTACAACTTTTCGTCTTATTTTTTTCCGTCTAGCCCCCTTTCGCAACGCGCGAAATCGTTATCATTAGATTGAAGCAGGGTGTCCAAATGCGTACAATACATATCGACTGCATTGTGGGCTTAGAACACCAACATCGAAATTCATTTTTCACTTCACATATTAAAATATAGATTATATATTATTTATGGGAATGGTAGAATACTAATCCCACCTTTACTCTTGCAACAGGTTCAGCCCGGTTGCTATCTACCGTCGAACCCCGATTCAATGGTTGTTGACATCGACTACAAGAGCGGTAGGTTTTAATTAAATTAATTTTATCAACGAAATATATATATATAGCTTAGCTTGCTAGCTATGTTTTTTCGGGGAGATTTGTACCTCTCCTATACACTAAATTCAGAGCCAGTGCTGTCCAATCCTCTCTATATATAAATGTCAAACTCTCCGTCTGGATCAACCTAATCTAAAACAGTAACATTGTATGTCCAGGCACTCCCATGCAGAGCGCAGCGAAAGCCCCTTACTTGGCGAGGTTCAGGGTACGGAAGTACGGCATAGATGAGATGGAAGCAGTCGCTATGGCCATCTCAGCAGGAGAAGATCCTCCCTCAGTAAGTTACTATTAAATCTTTATTATTTTAATCATTTGAGTTAGAAAATGTGAGGAGAACGACGAACTATATGTGGCTGGTTATTTCAACAACCACTATGTTTAAATGAAATCGATGTTATTGAACTGTCATGAGTTTGTGGAGCAACACCACACCCGTATGATTCTCTAAGAAAATTTATTTGCGCCCAATATGACGTATACAAATTTAAAAAATAACATATGGATAAAATATGCATCCAATCCGCGCAAAGCGGCCATCGCTCAGCATGATGTTGTTGCTTATGTCTGTGGTAAAGAGCCACAGTGTTGATTTTCAGCGACAACCAGCGTACAAATAATTAATTTTCCGTGCGAAACAAACGCCGCTTTAAAATAATCTCTAAAAAATGAATTGCTTATTATTATGGGAAAATTCACAACGAATTTAGCGTTATATTTTATTTTTCTTTGTCATATACAACAGAGTCTACTAAAATATTTTAACGTCGCCCATCGCCGTTCTACTGCTGATATTGTAA
Source organism: Phlogophora meticulosa (assembly GCA_905147745.2). Lineage (NCBI taxonomy): Eukaryota > Metazoa > Arthropoda > Insecta > Lepidoptera > Noctuidae > Phlogophora > Phlogophora meticulosa. The sequence goes on along the minus strand of LR990537.1, from coordinate 10,758,628 downwards.
GTCAAAAGAGTGAAGATTGCTCCCTCCCCTTCCAATAGAAATAATCCAGTAGCACAAAACCACTGGTTATGTAGCGACATCTATCTCGCCACATACGAACTAAATCTGACGTATCCTACATCGCGATATTAAAGTTATCCGCGCGATTGAACATATATCCGACAACATAGAACCCGACAACAACCGTCGGGCAGTAGGCCACCAAACACAAGACTCGTCTGGTCGGAAGATCCTCCCTTTGCAATGGTGGATGAGGAACTTTACACCCTGTTCCTCATTACTCCAAACTTACTTCAGATGTGAATCAAAGAACTTGATTTTGTACCCGTTCTCAATCTTCAACAATTTCAAATACTTTATATGAACTAAATATTGTCACATCGCGTCGTGAATTCAACTCCTGCACGAATCAAATTTTCCGAGTCTTGGTTTTATGCATGACAGGTATTCGCTTACGATAAAAAAATACTGTTTGCCTAGCACGAAACTTAACGTTAATTCGAACGGTTTAAAAATTTAAAACACTCATTTGGAGTATAATATCAATTTATTATTGAGACTTTATTCATATCTGTGTGTGATACTAATTGTAGATGCCACATAAAATAAACCTAATCTTAAATGCAAAAGCATAGTTGTATTTGAAAACTTTCGAAGTGATTTAAGTATCAAGCATTCGTGCTAGGCTTACGAGGGATATCATTTTTGAACTGTCAATAACTCTCCTGTTAACTAAAACTATATCTTTCTTAAAAAACAAGTACCAACTAAAATACTTTTTCACCAAACAGGAAGAAGGAAAAGACAGGTTCACGGGCATAGCAGCGGAAGTATGGCAAGCGGCCATCTTTAAAGTAGGAGATGACGTACGCCAAGACATGTTGGCGTTACAAGTCATATCGCTGTTCAAGAACGTATTCCAACAAGTTGGACTTGATCTGTACTTGTTCCCGTACAAGGTCGTCGCCACAGCGCCTGGAGTGAGTATTTGGAGATTTCCTTGAACGGTTTTATTGTTATTTTCGTAAATATTTTTAGGGTTCCGTATCTCATCATCTGCTTAGCTTTTTCCCAACTATGGTGAAGTCGGCTTCCAGTATAACCGGTTGCAGTTGGATACCAGTAATTTACAAGGAGCAACAGCCTATCAGACCTTCCCAATCCAACTGGAAACACGATACCTTTTGGTAAGACCGGTAGTCAGACTTTTAGGCGTCTGACTATCGGTAACGACTGTCAAAGATCTACTAATGACAGCCAGAACCAACAGCTAACGTTATTTCCGAAGCACGGTGAGGGCCCCGGTACACAATATGTATATGGTCACCCATGCACGCACCGAATTCGGCAAGCGTAAATTTAACTTCGATCGACAAGTGTGGCTGTGTATTATTCAGCCACAAGCCCACTCCCTATTTTAACTTACAGTAAATATTTATGGAACTATCACTACTCATGATCCTCCTGCCCTTATCCCAATTTATTTGGGGTCGGCGCAGCATGTCTTCTTCTTCCATACATCTCTATTTGCCGTCATATCAAAAGTCACCTCCTTTCTAGACATATCATCCATCGTTTCTTTGGTCTCCTTCAACTTTTGTTACCATCCATATTTAAACCGCCTACACAGTAAAACTACTAAAGATGATAATCCTCTGTAAATAATTTCAGTGTGGAGTGATAGAATGCGTGCCAAACGCGAAGTCTCGCGACCAGCTCGGACGACAGACTGACATCGGCATGTACGAGTACTTCATTAAGAAATATGGGGACGAGACCACTAGAGAGTTTCAGGTATGTAATACTATAACATAGGTATAAACAAATAAATAAATTATATAAACTAACAATAATAACCTACCAACGTAAGCGCCTTTGTTACTAACACCAAAATACTAACTAAATTATGGACTGCAGTCTAAAGTCTAATTAAATTTAATTTATAACGCACTTGAACCTATTCTTTTTTTGTTATAATAGCTTTGCCCCACACATAGGAATTTCTCCTGTATCGTGGGTGCGTTTACAAACATTAAAAGTCACATACACAAACAGCCAAACCCGGAACAAACGGTAGGCTATCCAAATATTTGTTCCGTGCTATGTTACGCAACTATGTTGGGGTCGGCCTCCAGTCTAACCGGATGCAACTGAATACCAGTACTTTACATAGAGCGACTGCCTATCTGAACTACACAACCCAGTAACTGGACAACACGATACCCCTTAGTAAAACTGGTTGTGAGACTTTCGGGCTTCAGACTACCCATAACGATTCTCAAAGCTCGTTGAGCTCCTTGGTTATGAGTTGAGCTCTACAATTTCCGACAAATCCTTGCACTGACTAAACCAGTCCATTCATATCTGTGTGGTTCTTTCCTCAAAAGACCATCTCGGACACTAATCTGAATAAACTGGACGTTAAAAAAGACTGTGATCTCTGAGTTTCTTTCGGTTTTCCTTCTTAGAGTAGTTAGATAGCGAACATCATCCTACTTTAAAAAAAATATTTTACTTATTGACGTATAAAACTGTAAGTAAAAACTTATTAACAGAAATAAATATAATTTAAAGATCTACAAATAACAGCCCGGCTTAACGTGCTTTCCGAGGCACTTGTGGAAAATATAAATTCTACTATTGTTGAAAACTCAAACGGTGAAAATATAACAACCTAATTGGGAGTTATATGTTTGAGCCGTTTGGGGTTTAAACACTAGAGCCATGGGGTCCGTGTGCCCATTCAGTTTTTCGAGACATCGGGAAACGTTTGGTCGACTCTTCACGTGACCAGAGGGCCGGCCTTTTTTTGGCCAAAGAATCAGCATTGCCATTTAACGTGGCAATGTTGCCAGCCTTCTGGGCACTTTTCCCGTTGACAGTGATGCGGATGAATTTTTCGATGCCCTGTGATTATTTATTTTATTTTTTCATGTATTAATAGTTTTATCATTGTTATTCGTACAGGCCGCCCGCCGTTGTTTCGTGACGTCAATGGCTGCCTACAGTGTGATCGGGTTCCTCCTTCAAATCAAAGACAGACATAATGGCAACATTATGCTGGACGTAGATGGACATATCATACATATAGGTGTGTATACTCTTTGCTAATAAGTAATATGTGTTTATTTATGTACTAAAGCTTTTTTTTTCCAGACTTACCTACCACGTAAAACTACTTAGAGCTTTTTTTTTACGTCGGTTGATTTTTATTGTACAAAAGATTTTATTTTTCGCTTTTTAGTGGGTCCTTTGATAATTTATTTAAGTTGCAATGGCTCAATGGCATGTGCTCATCACCTTTTACAGAAATTCAATGGGTGCAGAATCAATCATTTCCTATTTTTTACACTTGGGGTGGATTTCTTTTTTTTTTAATTCCAATGAGACCAACTATGAGGTACTTATACTCTATTCTGTAAAAAAAGAATTATTGAAATCAGACTACAATGTATAAGGTTATACATTTATGTATAATATTTGACTTTAATGTATTTGATTATTGTAATATAACTTCCTGCAATTTCCACTATGTTTTGTAGCTGCATGTTCGACTAAATAAAACCTTTTAAAATTAACTTTAATCCATAAATTTTAACGGTCAGTTTTGTTTGTAATATACAAAACCATTGAATTTTCATAAACCACCAAATCAACATCTGGCAATTCAGCATTAACACACGATATTGATCCATCTAGCTTCTGACATAAATACCAAATTCCAATACAATAACGACATAACTATTCCAGATTTCGGCTTCATGTTCGAGTCATCTCCGGGTGGTAATCTAGGGTTCGAGCCGGACATCAAACTGACTGACGAAATGGTGATGGTTATGGGAGGCAAAATGGAAGCACCACCGTTCAGATGGTTCTGTGAGCTCTGTGTACAAGCCTTCCTTGCTGTCAGGTGAATATTATTCTTTAATTAGTTCCAGTTATTTCTTTAGTTTGACGACCGAAGTGGCGCGGCGGGTGAAGGTCCGCCGCGCCGGGTTCGATTTCCGCCTTGGGACAAATGTTTGTACGACCTACAAATGTTTGTTCCGGGGGTTCTGGGTATTTGCTATGTATAATAAAAAATATCTATCTATGTAATATATTAGGTCTTTACCTATGAAATTGCCGTTCTGCAGTACTGGCCATTTCAAATCAAAATGTTTTTTGTTTGGCTAAGAATTCTAATTTCAAATTAATTTTATTTTAAAAACATGGATTTTTTTTTCCAAAAGTAGTCATTTGTTTATTGATTAGTGTTACATTTTCATCGCATTTAAATCTTTTTCGTCATCATGGATACGTTAAAAATTCGAGTAATTATGGAATATGAGTACCGTCGTGGCAGCAACGCGGCACAAGCGGCACGCAACATCAACGACGTTTACGGAGCTAACACTACAAACCAACGCACTACCTGTTATTGGTTTGCTCGCTTCCGTTCTGGAAATTTCGACCTGAAAAATGAACCTCGCGGTCGTCCGAAGACTTTGGTCGACAATGACGAATTAAAGGCGATTGTGGAAGCTGATGATACACAATCTACGGCTGAATTAGCAGCAGCTTTCGACGTTAGCGTCAAAACAATATTGGTCCATTTGCGTCAAATTGGCAAGGTAAAAAAGCTTGACAAATGGGTGCCCCACGAACTCAATGATCGCCAGCGCGAAGTACGCGTCGAGACGTGCCTTGCACTGCTCAACAGACACACAAATGAAGGAATTTTGAACCGCATTGTTACCTGCGATGAAAAATGGATTCTGTTTGATAACCGCAAGCGCTCAGCAAGTTGGTTGGATCCTGGTTCAGCACCTAAACAATGCCCTAAACGAAAACTTACCCCAAGAAAAGTGATGGTCACTGTTTGGTGGTCTAGCGCCGGTGTGATTCAACACAGCTTCTTACCAAACGGGGTGAGCATTACTGCAGATGTGTACTGTGAAGAATTGAACACAATGATGGAGAAGCTGGCACATCTCCAACCAGCATTGGTCAATCGCTCGTCTCCGCTGCTCCTGCACGACAACGCGCGACCTCATACTGCACAGCAGACGGTCTCCAAGTTGCAAGAACTGGGGTTGGAAGCTCTCCGTCATCCGCCCTACTCACCAGACCTTGCGCCTACAGACTACTACTTTTTCCAGAATTTGGATAACTTCTTGGCGGGAAAAAAATTCAATACCCGAGAGGCAGTACAAAATGCCTTTGAAGAATTTGTTGCCTCCCGTCCAGCTGATTTCTTTAAGAAGGGCATCAATAAACTGCCACTGCGTTGGCAAAGATGCATTGATTGCATGGGTGAATACTTCGATTAATACAAATAAAAAATACATGAAAAAAATTCATTTAAATTTTTTCATACAAAACGGCAATTTCATAGGTAAAGACCTATTATTGTATTAAGTATATCAGTCATCTAGTACCCATAACACAAGCTCTGCTTAGCTTGGGGCTAGATGATGATGTGTGGACTGTCCAGCATTATTTATTTATTTATTTTTAAATTTTTGTTTGTTTAAATCTACTTTCTTATGGTACACAACATTTACCGATTAATTATTTTGTCATTGGAGAGCGGAATCAGCTAACGCAGGTATATTTGACTTAAAAGGAGTTCCTATGTAAGATTTACTGTAAACTTGTTCTAGTTTCTGCAATAAACCTTTATTTATTTATTATTACCATCTGTGCCCGCAATTTCGTCCTCTTGGAATTGGACAAAATTTCAAGGGTTTTCATTTTTTACTTTTTATACTGCTTAACACAGTCGCTATCTGCCAGTGGTTAACAGTAATAGACTCATCCTCGAATACATTGGACTTAACGTACCTGTCGAAATGTGCGTGTTCTATAGGTACACCACTGCCTAACTCTTCGGGGTATGCAGGCGTGATGTTATGTTCTTATAACACTGGTCGATCTGAGCATCACACCTAGAATTGCATGTTTTTTCTTCAACTTTGCCCCAAACTAGGAATGTCTCCTGTGTCGTGGGTACGTTTACAAACATTTAAACTTACATACACAAACAGTCAGACCCGAAACAACTACCTTTAGGCCATACTAATATTTGTGCCAATTGTTCAGCCACTGTGCCAACCATGCCGTATTTTTTTTTATCAATTACAAAGAGGTCTAATATTAGTAATAATATTAAAAAAAGAAAATAATGTAATAGTCTTATTATACCTAAATAAAGCATAGTTTCCTAACTCCACCTTTTCTCTAATTCCAGGCCATACCAAGAAGCAATAATATCAATGGTGTCCCTGATGCTGGACACCGGCCTCCCTTGCTTCCGAGGACAAACGATCCGCCTTCTCCGTTCCCGATTCGCGCCGAACTCTACCGAGAAAGAGGCCGCGGCCTACATGCTCTCCGTTATTAGAAACTCCTTCCTGAACTTTAGAACTAGAACCTATGATATGATACAGTATTATCAGAATCAAATTCCTTATTAGATTGTGATTTTTGGTTATAAGAGATTAATTTTAATGAGGTTGTATCTATGTTGCCGTTATGCTATGCCTCTGGTACCTTTATGTAAAACCGGGTGGATAGAAACGCAGGGGTGAATTGAAACAAAACTTTGAAGGGCATTTTCGCGTTAGTTTAACATTGTTTGTTTCTACAAGGACTCAGTAGTAAATAAAAATCAAAATTCATTTATTGAAATTAGTCTGAGAATCAGCACTTTTTGAACGTAAAATTTACATAAGACAGTCCCCCAAAACGCCCACCCTTCACCACCTACTAATGTTTTTGCAACAAAAAATATTGAATCAACGTTAAGATCTCATTTAAAGTAAGATTTCAATTCACCCAGGCGTTTCAATTCACCACGTTTTACCGGTGTATGTTTTGTTCTGGTATATGTGTTTAAATGTTTATGGGAGATGGTTACCACTTAGTAGCAGGTACGCTGCCTAGCTTTAAAGTGCCCGTAAAACGGGATGAACCCACCCCTGCGTTTCTATTCACCCCGTTCTACGGTAACACCTAAATAAAGCGCACTGTTTGATTCCGGAGACGGTTGAAATTCAACAGCGCAATAATATTTTGGCAGTCATTTAAGTATCACTGAGTGTTAAAAGAAACGGTAATATGGCATAAAAATGTAGATAATTGTGTTGGTTATTTGATCTTCTAATCGGTGATTGGGGTAGAATTTCTTTTCTTTATCCCCAGTGTGGGCAATTAATTCAATGATAAGCCGCCCCATACTGGTCACCTATTCTGTAAAAATCATCCCATTAGATGAAGTGTGTGTGAAATGAACTGTCCATCCCTATCGTTACCTCACTTCACCTACCTCTCACTCGTTGGTCTAGTGCCCGTAAACGCGGCTGCTCAGCATGAGGTCCTGGATTCGATTCCCGGATCGTGCAATGTTTTATTTGGGAATTTTCGTAAGTAATTTCTCAGTAGCAGCCCGGAGTCGACGTGTGCCCGGTTGATGGCAACAGGCTGACCTCCTATTCCATGGGACTTAAAAACATGACTGGTGAAATGTGGGTGTACCTCTACCCAACCCTTCGGGGAAATACAGGTATGATGATATGCCTATGTTCCCCACATTTTCACGGATTTGTACAGAATAGCACTTTAGTACCGGGCGGCAATATCTGCCTTTTGCTAATGTTCATAACGATTATGGGTATTTTGGTATTTCCTGTAAATCACCGCTCGGGCTGATACAGTTTTTTCCCTATCAGGCGTCGCATGACCAATTCTTTATTTATTCTACCAAGAATAGACAACGTTCTTTCTTTCTAACCTGACATCTCTTCTACCCGAGCATGGGGCGCCCCGTAGACTGTAGAGAATAGAAAACTTTCTTCTCTTAAGTTTTGACATCGTTATGCTTAGAACGGTAGAAATCTTTCAACAATCTGTCATGTTTCATCATTCATTTTTTGTTGTTTGTTTTGTCATCTATTTTCTGGTGGTTGCCACTGTTGATTCTGGTTTTCAGGAGTTGCAGTGGTTTGGGAATAGTTTGGCGGGCATGTCCCATTAAAATCTGTCAACTTGTCTATTCTTCCGTCGACATAACCCGTTCCTATAGTGGTTATGCTACGCTTGCAGATATGTGGATAGATAGATAAATCATTTATTTAGTGCAAAAAAATATAGAGATGAAAATATTATTGTTATTTAATGTTGTTATGGAGAAGCCTGTTGTTGCTGGATGGGACATTGACTCACATCCTGATACCATGAATATAAGTACCATAAGATAATAGTAGTAATCATAAGTTAAATCATTCTGAAACCCCAAGTTTAGAAATTTTTCGTCGAGTTTCTATTTATTTATTGGTTCACCAACAATTGACAAATTACAACAAACCAACAATTTTTTATAATTTTTCAATTTTTTTTTACCTACTGTAAAACTTCAACAAGGTAAAACTGCTTACTTCTTAATAAAAAAATGCATTGAACCTGTTGCGTTTTTTAATTGAGAAGTTTATTTTTTGGACCAATAAATCATTTTTGTGTAGAAAATGAAACACAGGGTGTGTTTCATTTTCCTTTTTCCCCTCTTCATCTGCGTGAAGAATGTTTTCCATGCAGAAAAACCATGAAAAAAAACGATTAATTCTATCTACTAATAACTAGATATTATGTATGTTATAATAGTAGCCCGGAATCTGCATGTGTGCCCGGTTGATGGCAATACTCACCACCTATTACGTGGGACTTGAAAAGAAACATAACTTGTATATATATATATTATTACATACTATATGTGGGTGGTACACCCACATATAGTATGTATACCTCTGCCTAACCCTTCGGGGAATACAGGTGTGATGTTAAGTTCGTTTTAAATGATGTTTTTTTTTACAGATTTAAGTAAAAAAGATATCATATGACTCATGGTATCAGGTTGTGTTTTCGTATCGCTTCACCAAATATATATATGCTACAGTTCCCAGACGTAAATATGGCATGACACTTATATGCTTCAGTTCAGCTTCATAGTACAGACAGCACATCAAGCTATCCCAAACTAACAATTTTTTACAATTGAAAATTAACCTTATTCTTGTGTAAGAATGTTGAAAAACTGTGAAAGAAATTTTATATATTGGGGTAGCTTGATGTGCTGGCCTCTGTACATCTCTGTCAAAGATATTTCTGTAGTCTCTTTCTGAAGCCGTGTCGTGATGGCCCAGTGTCTAAAGCCTCGCCTATCATGCACTAGGTTCTGGGTTTTAGGCTGCCTGTCCACTGAAGCGAAGCGGAGATTTTATGCAATCCTATTGGTTAAAATTTCTCCGTTTCTCGGCTCCGCAGCCTCACTCTGTCTCAATGAACAGGCAGCCAGCATCCGTGCACATACCAATGTGACTCTTTCAATTCATATGTACTTTCTAACTATATCTCCATCCATTACTACTGCGCGTGAGTTTTCGAATCATTACATAAAAAACCTTATACATAAACATTTGTTTTCATACCTAAGCTGTCTCCTGTCTAGTAAAATATTTTTTGATTAGTAAAACATTTTGTGTAGAACCGGAGTCCAGAATTGTGCCTGTTTGATGGCCATACGCTCACCCCCTATTACGTAGGACTTAAAAACATAACTCGTGAAATGTGGGTGTACTTACGTTCATCTCACACACAAAAACACACTTAATAAATGATTTGATCTCTACCCAACCCTTCGGGGAAATATAGGCGTGATGTTATGGTATGTAATAGCTAGGTAATTTGACGTTTAATAAATACCTAATGTATTTTATTTAACAACCAGCTTAAATTCAGACATCTCTATTATTATTATTTTTTTTGGAATGGGCATCTCGCAGTTTATCCTTTAGGGATATCTACTGCTTAACCGGACTTTCCTGTGGGGGGCTTAATTCAAATTAAGGCCTCCAGTCAGGCATAAAAACTTTAAAACTAAGCGAGCGATCGCTAAGGGCACTCCCTGCGGGGTACGAACCTCGGCTTAGGACGTCGCTGAAGAGGACAGCAAGGGACAGGCTGGATCAAATAGATATATGATTTAGGGACATTTTAATCATTTACTGGCTCAGCTTCGCGGGCTGGCTCTAGCAAAGGGTCGGGAGGGGGAGACATCTCTAACAATGGTGAAGAAATTTATATAAATAATGTATGTCTGAAATTGTCAACCCGCCTTGAGCAAGCGTGGTGATTAATCCTTGCATCTTATCTGTATGAGAAGAGCCCTTTGCTCAGCGGTGGGACAGAATCAGACTGGTAATATTTTATAAATTTCTAAACCGCTATGTCACTTTTACTAACGGGCTCTGTACTTTTGATTATTTATAAAAGGATATATAGAATAAAATGCTATTTTACAACATTCATATTTTATTAAGCACACATTTATTATCCTGCGAATTACAATGGAAAGCAATTGCGATATATTACTACGCAATACAATTTCATGACAACTGTCAGTGAAAGGACGTTAATATTTCGTGTGATTTATTGTTTCACATTGCAATCTTGAGCGACATTACTTAAAATACTTAAAAATTCCTGTAGTAATATTAATTCGTTAATAAATGTAAATATCATAATACATTGAATTTAATTTCGTACATTTAGTATCAGGGTACCTCTTAAAACTACGATTAATAATATAATAGCAGAAATCACAAAAAGTAGCTGGGCAGACTTTTATAACACGGGCCATTCTTGAATATTGATTTCACATCAATAATTTACAATCAATTCATCAAATCAGAACATCTGGCGTAACACTCAATTAATCAGTGGCAAAGCATTTTGACAATTCAACATTTTTTTTTATTTATATTTTTTTTTTATTCTTTTTATTTTTTTTTGTTTTTACTCTTTATTTTCCTGTGCATTTACTGGCGCTTTGAATGACCTTGCAATTTTAAGTGCTGGTCAAATATCATCGAGCAAATGAGCCTTACTGCCTAAGCTGTCTGCCCAGCGTCATGTTAATACATATAAATGTTCAACACATATGCATATACACCAACAAGTATAATAGATAGAGATTCTAACATTAAGATTCATACCTCTACATAAAACACAGAGATTACAAGATAAAAAGATTATCAGTTTAAATGATTAAATATATATTTAGGAAAGCAAGTTGGACACCGTGTTATTACTAAATCTTGCCACATAAATAAACGTTAGTTATCTTAACTTAAAAGTAAAGCTTAACATGTTGATGTGATAGCTTCAAATATCAACTTAAACTATTTAAAACATAAATGTACAATTTTAGTTACATTCAAAAAATTACTTTGTACAATAGACTTGCCCGATTTCAAACCGGGTGAGTGATACATTTTAAAGCTTTCCTTAAAGCTTGGTTACTGAGAAACGAATGGTGAAACTCGAGTAGTTGCTTAAGCAACTATTTACGTTAGCCAGTACCTAAATCTAACTAGACGTAGATTTGCTTACTTTTAGGTTTTTAATCTTATAGTTTACAAAAAAATATGGTGGATTTGAAAACTGGAAAAAGGATATTTTTGGTCAGGGGAATGCTATCACACAATTAGGAGGGTTAAGTGGTGACAGGACTTGGCATGGATTGTGCTTAGAATTGAAGGGAAAGAGTATTATTTTATTTCTTAAATTATCTAAACTGTGGTGTGCGTGGTTCAGTTTTAAGAACCATTTTTTTTAAGTCCATTTTTATCGTACTTATTGTAGCTGTGAGAACGAATAATATCGGTGATGAAGGTGGGATGGGGGCGGGTTTGGACAAAAACTAATGGGGGACGGAATTATTTTCATAAAAATGTATATGTTAACCTACCTTTCCCGAAAACTACGTCGAAGTCAGAGGGGCTTTTTAAATCCCATGTGTGAACACAATACAAGTGGCTATAATTAAAAAAGAAATACACGTGTATTCTAAATTTGAGGTAAAAATTACGTCATAAAATACGTTTTTTGGTGGTGTCCCTTTCCTAGTGATATATATAGACACTTATTTATTATACTTACTTAAATTCTAATTCTAACATCAATAATATGATATTGTTTCGTCTAGAAACTAAAGTGTGATTATTTTTTTCGAGCCATCGTTTCTTACTATTGGGTCCTGGAGTAAAAGGCTGAAAGAAACCATGGGCTTAATTTAAGTGGCATCAAAGTTTTAAATTTGAAAGAAAAGAAATTTGACAGTGACAATTTCTTTTTTTTTTAATTTGACCCGACTTGTTAGGAAAGAAGTTCGGCTGTACTCAGAACGAAATGGTTGTAGTTGACACGATCATGTTCAAGGATCATGTAAATTAATATTCTAGATACCGTTACATCTGCGATTGTAACATGATTTAGTTTGCAGTGTAATGTAGAGGTAGACGATTCAAAAACTGTTTGAATGCTACTATTTATTATGAATCAAACTCTGGTTCCTTTTAGCGTTTTTCCCCATAACCTGTTGATTAGAACTTACTCATGGCGAAACATCAATCTAGTACCTATGTGTCAAAAATATTCTTAAAACCAAGGTAAGCTTGGCGAATGAATCTAAATAGAAAAGCAATAAACACGTTACTAATAACAATACAATTTAGGAAATACGCTAAACACAGAAGAGTTGACTTATTTTTTTACTTAGAATACCGCGATAATACTAAAATTAAAAATAAATAAATAATAAATGCGGTAGTGGCTCCCTCTGTTTGATATTGTAACTGCCTTTGTCATGTTACCAATAAATAACATAGGCATATATTAATAAATTATTCAAAACTGTATACACACTATTATGCAAGCCGTTTGAATGTACATGTATCTAAGTGAGAAAAAAACCTTTTTATTGAATTTTACTTATTTACTTACTTAGTAAATTTTAGGCCAATTTTTGGTGCAGAAGCCAGCACATCAAGCTACCCCAATGTGTCAGATTTTCCCAATAGAACATGAACCTTATTTTTAATAAAATAAAGTCGAAAAACTATCAAAGAAATCTGACACATTGGAGTAGCTTGATGTGGTGGCCTCTGTACATCTGTCACTTTTTTAGGATACAAATCTTAATGTAAGCAGGGATTGATATATTCATTTTTTCTTTTAATTCGCATGTTTATTAATCCTAATTATTTTGTGAAAAAGAAAATACCCATGACAAACAAGACTATATTTTTTATAGTAATGTAAATGAATTTAAGTTTTATTTGACAGTTAATAATATTTTAGAATGGGTAACACTCTTTGTATACTTGATTATCTTATTTAGAGCAATTTTAACATTTGTTTGTGTTAACTAAAAATCCTTGCTCATAAGAATTGTATCCTATCATCTTATATTTGTGATCAAAGTTATGACTGAAAAGTAAAGAAACATCAACTCTAGAAAACTATGGTTCTCTAGACTTGATGTTTCATACTTGGCCTAAATGGTAAAAAAAACATGGCGTTAGTACATTTCCAATTAGATAAAACAAAAGTGTGTATGTATATAATGTACATCCACACGTTTGAAGTGAAACTTTTTCAAAACAATAAAAAAAATCTATCACTTTCACTATTTATTTAAATGAATTTCAATAAGTCCATTTATTATATCACTTGTAATTATTAAAATATTTCTTTATTGCGCCGTGACGGTCCAAAGTGACAGAAAATGTGACGATTTTTTTCAAGATGGCGCCGGAAAGATTGACGATTTTTTTTAATATTGCTATAAGATTTCTCCCAGACGTCAATGAAGAAGTTTCACTTCAGAAACAATATGTTGAAATGTTAGAGAGACAGTTTCATTATGTATTTACTTGAAAGAGTGTGATAACTGCAAAATCTTGTGATTTACATTTGTTTACTAAATTAGACACGTACATAAAACTGTAATAAACTTTAAGTGTTCATTAAATTGTGTATATAAATATTATTGTTGATGGTAAATTTTTCTGACATTCCTCTTGATTATTCATCCTTGAATGAAAGAATATATCTGGTTAAACTGTATGATGAGTTTTATTTTTGCCTTGTTTTTTCTTTCAGACATCGTTTTTTAAATAGGTATTTCAATAACTTGAGATCGCAGCGCGACTACCTATCCTTATTGTCAAAGCCTGCAACTTATATTCAGCAGTTCCTTTCAGGCTAATAGGAAGTCTTAGACTTATACGGAGAAAAAGCTTTACATTTTATTAAAGCTTACCGTTTATAAACGCTTGACAATTTTTGTAAGACCATGTAATTTTAATATTATTTTAGAGATATAGCGATTTGCTACGACCAATTTTTTGATTTATAACAAAGTGGTAAGAATATCAACATTCTGCAATTTTGAAGAGTATTACTCAATCTTTGGGCTTTACCTCAGTAGGGTAAATAAATACATTTTAGCAGTTTACATATTGAATAGAACAATCATGTTATTCATAACATGTTTTTTTATTCGGTAATTAATTAACGCGACATAGAATTCGACATTGACATAAAAACACAAATATGTACAAAGGCCACCACATCAAGCTACCCCAAACTGTTATTTCTATTGCGATTAAGTTGAAAAAGTATCAAAGAAATTTGAGACATTGGGGTAGCTTGATGTGATGGCCTCTGTTCACGACACCCAGATTATACACATACATATTTTTTAATATGTAACCTAATATATTGATATCTCATGATGACAATCGAACCATAAAAAGTTACATCACGGATAAATCTAAAGCGACTCCCTTCTTAGTAATTCGCTACCGGTGGAGTCATGACCTCATAAAACAAGGGCTGACCCGGTTGTCCTCCATGAACAGTCCAGGTTCCGGTGCCACGGAAATCCAACACCAATCCCGCCTTCTTTATAAAATCCATGCCCAACACGTTCCTAACGGCACCTGGAAACTCTACAAATTCCGTGGGGATCATAATTCCAGCAACCATCACGTCTACCGTTGTAACTCGATAAGATTGACTAGTTACGGACCCCCTTAAGGGCATAAGCAAAAACTCAACGCGGGACTTCTGCCTATTGCCTTCTAAGCACTGTACCAAACTTTCGTTTGCAATATTGTAGCTCGACCCCGTATCCACAATGAACGCATAGCTCTTCCTATAAATCTCGACGGATATATAAGGACAGTCTCCCAGACAAGTATCAAATGCACATTTCAGGCATCTTACCCCCATAACTCCGCCCCGGCAGCGGATACAACATACGATTCTTCTGGACCTCTCAGCGTTCTGATTGTTTCTTCTGTCGAGCAGTTCCTCGATAGGCCTGACCCTAATAAGCATTTGCTTACTAGGGTCAGATTTCCCGACGTTCTGTAATGTTCGACAAATTCGCTCAGAAAGCTGGCCAAAGTCTTTGTTAGGCGGTTCAGATGGTTCGTCTCCTTCGGACACGCTGAAATATGGTTGATAAGTGGTAGGAGTAGGTGTATCTGGTGTGCGGGGCCCGGCAGTTTCTGGCGTTGTTGGTGCATCAGGCTCACTGTAACATTCAGATCGTTCCACCACTGCAGGCAAAGCTGGTATTGCAGGCCATGAAAGTATTTCAAGCTGCGCCTGACGCAGTGCTTCTGCTGCCGATTTTTGCGGTGCGGATGCTTCTTCCAGCTGCCTAGCGCGTACCATCAGATCTGACAAAGTATGACAATCGTCACGGTTTATCTTGTTTTCGATGCGGTCGTGTAACAATGCAAATATAATATCCAGCTGCGTTTCCTTGGTAAGCGTATTCGCTGGTAGGTTATTTAATAAACTCTTTGCCATCTCGATGACCGACGCAGTAGATTCTTCAAATTCTCGTGAGTTGAAGAGACGATAAAATATTTTATATTGCGGCGTATGATGGCAGAAATTGTGGCGTACTTGTTCAATTGCACTATTCCAATCACGAAAATCAGCATTTTTGTCTTGCCACCAAGTCGCCGCCTTTCCAGTCAACAGCAAGGAGAAGCTCCGGAGAGCAAGTTCATCGTCCATTTCGGCGGACTGCTTATAGTCGAGTACCGCATTGACGAATGACCTGACGTCACCAGATCCACTAAATCTTTCATTGCAGAAGACAAAGTTTTTTGGGGGAGTAAGCAGATGCGATACATTTTCAAACATAGTTATATTGTCCATTGGATTGTTTAAATCAGTATGTGGCGGAATATTACGGTTTGGGAGGTCCAAATGTTGGAATGCTGAATGCGATGGGAGAGATTCTTCATCATCATCCCAGTGGAACTTCATCGTTAACAGACTGGGTTGCTCCCTGTGTGACTCTTCATGTGTTCATACCCGCGGTGAACTGAATAAATCGATACTGTAGAGTGTTGAGGACCTATGATATGAACTTGACTGTCATGATGGTAGGAGGCAGCATTACGAATACACTGACATGCAGAACCAAAGTTATCTGGCCTTATCACAATACCTACATGCGAAATTGTTGCACTGTTGGATTATGTAATTATGTTTTCAGGGTACCTATAAGATGGTGACTGCTTATGCAATACCTGTAAGCCCATACGGTCGGCGGCAGCATCTCTCAAAACCACCGTTAATTATAGTGTAGGACTATAATTAACGCGGAATGTATTATCAGTAGTTTCAATATCCAAATGTTAACGCACTATAACACTATTTTCCAAATATTTGATAGCACTTCTTTTGTCCTACATTTCCGTCACTATTTTAAGAAAGAAAAATATCACTCGTACACACTAGTTCTTAAAAATTCGTTCGTCACTACCGTAGAAATAACAATAGGTATTGAAGTCCAAGTAGTCTTTGGCAAAAGACAATATGGCTTCTACTGTTCAATGTCTCAGCACTACATAAGGCTGACTGCGATCACTCAAGTTCAAGTACTTCTCAAAGTCGACAAATCAAAGACCACAAGATGTTTAAAGTAATTACCCCATATCTTTGATGAATATTTGCGAGCTCGGCTGCAACGTATAGCGATTTGACGAAGGGCGGATACGATATTGATTCGTTGTGAAAGCTGCAAGAAAAACCGGCAAAGGGAAGTGGGCCGCTAAGCCAATAAGGGCCCACCGGAAACTGACTTTTTGGCGGGGTTGAACGAATCTCATTTACATAAACGATCTAAATAAATAAATTTTAGAGCGGCCCTTTTTAATAATTTCAACTCTATAATAAAGAACAAAGTACTTTTGATTTACTATGGACATTTTCTTACATATAACACCTCTTTTACTACATTTTCTATATAATAATAATATTCAGCACCGGACGTGCGTCTAGAGTCCACAAGGTTACCTGCGCAAAGGGGATGAATATTAGATCTCTTTGGTGGATCGAAGGGGGGTGCGACGAGGGGTTCCACTATATCACGTGATCGAAATCGTTGTTGATTGGCTATTCAATCATGTCTTTGTTTATTAAACACTCAAGTGCATTAATATTGACCCACTTGATTATTGAAGCTGCGTAAAATGTTAATACAATTCGATAGTACTAACGATAGCGTTTTAGCTGAGTGGTGTGTTAGGCAGCAGTGACCCCATGGAGCCCTAGAGAATTTTAGTTCCTCATCACTGTCTTTATCATGACCAGCCGGAGTGAACTGACGAGGAGCAACCTCTTTTTTTATTTTTCTCATTCGCAAGGAAATAAACATTCCAAAGGTTGGACGTATTCCAGTAAGATGCTGGTTGACCCTGACCATATTTCCGGTATTTTCCTGCCGAGGAATACCTGTCCACTCCTCAAGCATCTCAGAATATTTGGCCTTCTTGTCGCTACGTCGCTGTGTGCTAGATACTGTTTTCGGGGCTCCATTTTTAAGTGTGCTATTCACCTCCTACCATTTTTTTTTTGTGGTAAGAATTTACGTTTCATTTTTATCGACGCATCATTTCACAAGGCATAGGTGTTTGCACATAAATATAATTATACTGCAGGATATCGCGTGTATTAGCATATAATAGAATAGAATACACTTGATTGTATACCATAAAAACTTATAAATAATGACTTTACAAGCTACACAGGATGTACTGAAGGTATCTTTGTCTAGAACCCTGGCCACTGGTAGCTTTGACCCTATTCCCAAATCAACATCAATAACTGAAGTACTTTATTTAGAAATTTAAAATTTATACAAAAAAAATAAAAAGATACAGTTAATAATAGTCAGAAACCATAAAGAAATCTGGTCAAGTCATTTTGCTCGATAGTTTACGAGGGTGGCTAGTCTGCGGCGGTCAGCGCCATCGCGACGCGTTGCGCATTACAGGTAGGTACTAACTGCGCACCTGAATTTGTAGCGCCCAACATACATACGTAGGTACGTGAAGTTTTATGTCACGAAGACGGTTGTGTGTATGATGTACGTGCAAAATGTATCTGTGTGCGTAAGTTCGGGAATGATCGGTTACTCGATCGGGATTGAACAAGCAGCCTTCACGAATAGAAGCAATGGTTGCCTACACAAAACATCTGTACTTATATCTACCAATACTACGAAATATATTGGCACTTACTGGGACTTACATAGTTAACATTGCCATTCAGACCATTTCATTTTCATTTCACATTCATAAATGTCAAAAAATAAAACAAAAAAAGGGAAGCTACAGTCACAGCCACAAGGCCTAATAACATGAGAAAGTACTGTAGTTGCACATTCCAAAGCGTTGATCTCTATAGATAATGGGCAAGAAACTCTATGGACACTCTTTTTTGAAATAATATGTAGGTAGGTACCTATTTCTATAATAAGGTTTAAAAAAACGCTTTTGCACGTCTTAAAATAAAATAAATACATAAGAATTAGATTAGATCGATGTCTCAAAGCAGACTACTCTGAGAATAAATAAATAAACAAATTCAGAAGTCAAGATATTATCCCAATGATGATGTATGAGAAAGAAAACTAACAACTTATTATCTTCTAGCATTTCGCTCGCGTGGATTTCGTACTTTCCCTTAGTACTTTAACATCCTCTCCCTCCCTCTAGAGCGTAGTTTTAGCCTATAGCACTCCGGAATAAGTGAGCTTTCTAACAGTGGAAAAAAAAATGAATTGGATCATTAATTCCGGAGATTACCCCCCACATACGAACAAATTTTACCTCTTTATAATATTAGTATAGGTTTTTTTCAGGTTTGACGACCGATGTGGCGCAGCGGGCGTTGGTCCGCCTGCGACGCAGGAGGTTGCGGATTCGATTCCCGCCTTGGGACAAATGTTTTTACGATCTACAAAGATTTGTTCCAGGTGTTCTGGGTGTTTGCTATGTATACTAAAAAAATATCTATCTATGTATTGTATTAAGTATATCAGTCATCTAGTACCCATAACACAAGCTCTGCTTAGCTTGGGGCTAAATGATGCAGCATTATTTATTTATTTTATAGTAATTGATTAGGTACGTATAATGTTCTCCTTGTGAATTCACTCAGTGAATTATTTTCTCTCTTACTGCTAAAGAAATGGATGACGCTATTAATTTTGAGTAAATGATGGCCATGACTGTCTTTCATTCTGACTGAAATAAAGATGCAACTTCTAATTGTTTACGTCTGGACGTTGGCCTACATAAGTTATAAATGACCCACATGAAGCTTAGAAGGGAGATAAGTGGCGTAAGTATACTTGAATTTCTAGCTTCAAATTAGTAGTTGGTACAGGTTTAGTTTCCTACAATATTTTATACATTTTCCCTATGGAGTAAGCAGAACGCCACAATCTGCTACGATCCTAACATACTTCTTTTGCTTCGTTTATGTTTATACATCTGGTCATATACGCACGCCAGTTGCGAGTACTACGCACCTGAACTTTTTGAAGAACTTCGCCAGTAAGGTGAGTGTTTGTCCTTTCAGGGCGTCCCGTCCCGGCGTATTCACTTACATCTGCCTTAAATTTTAATTGTTAGTCGCCTTTCATTCATCCTCTCAACGTGACCAAACTACATAAGAGGCCCATAAACTGTTTATCCGGTTTGACAGACTTGTATGTTTTAAATGTTAATCAAAATGAAATAAAAAAAAAAATCTTTACTCTTTTCAATTTTTGTCTATACATATTCTTTAAACTAGAACGTTTTTATAGAACATCATTTCTCAATCATTTTACTATTTTACATCAATTCACTTTACCATACATACTTCGTAAGAAACGCATTCCTAAATTAACTATTTATTTCACATAACATTACATCAGGTTTGTATTCCCTAAAGGGGCTAGGTAGAGGCGTACATATACTACGCCCACATTTCAGTAGTTATTTTGAAGTCCCATGTAACAGGGGCCGAGCCCATTGTCATCAACCGGGCAATAGATGGAACGCCTAATAACACTGCCTTACTGCACCTGGGAATTGCACCAAGGACCTCACGGAGGATCTTGTGGAGGTTCTTGGCCATTCTCTCCACACGAAACTACTTTTTGACAGGAAAAATCTGAAAGAACCATTTTATTTTAAATTTGACTAATTTAAATAATTATTTCAATCAATCAATTTTTATTTCCATAAAACATGGTGTACATTATAGAGCTTACATGTTTTGCTTGAAATCATAGCATGCAAATATTATTATTTTTAATTATATTACAAAATTTTCCGTCGAAATAATCTTTTATGCTGTAAAATGTATGACTGCTTAACCATTTATACAGTTTCTTTTTGACCAATCTAAAAGGTTAAATTTTAAAATCATTTGGAATTTTATTTTACCCGAACACGCGTGTCTAAACAGCTTTTAAAATATTTAGACAGTCTTGGTAAATCATGTAGTATTAGTTTGTGAGGGTCTCGCCGGTTTCACGGATTTACATCCTTTGCCTTTCGACATGATCACCAGTAGCGCTTGGACAGACATTAGAAGAAGAAGGAACTCTTATTTCATAATATTAAGTATAATAAAATCACCAAATTACTGAATAATCTTTATTCAAAATCCATATCATAACATTCTATATAGGACAAGTAGAATTCTACTTTCTTCAAACACTTCTTCAGTTTGCTTACATCTAAATGAGGTAAATGTTTCTTTTCATGTTCAGGGAATTTTTTGGAAAACACCTTTTTATCTTTGTCAGTCTCTTCATCAGGTTTTTCTTGTTTCCCTATAGATTTGGCTTCAAGGAGTATGTTGTGTAAATGTGATAAGGCTGCTTGACAATAGTACTTCTCGTTTTCTTCACTGGGACCTCTTATAATGAGAAAAGTGTCTTTTTTCATCACAGTCAGACTTGCATCGTCTGTTTGTATGAGTTCACTCTGAAATGTAAGAAAAAGTTAAATTGTAGTGATTAAATTAAGTACAAGAAAAGTGGACATACAAGCAATAGAAATACATTTTTTAACGGTGGGACATTAAAAATCAGCCCATGAAAATAATAAAGCCCACAAAGATTTTAGGACAGGATACAATTCTGTGTAAAGGTTTGTGGCTAAATCATAAGCTGCTGGGGTTGATCAACAGTTAAGCTATGCTTGCAGAGGTCCCTCTGTGGATGTGTGACCATCCATTAT
Organism: Phlogophora meticulosa; assembly: GCA_905147745.2. Lineage (NCBI taxonomy): Eukaryota > Metazoa > Arthropoda > Insecta > Lepidoptera > Noctuidae > Phlogophora > Phlogophora meticulosa. The sequence continues at coordinate 10,737,197 of LR990537.1, read as the reverse complement.
ATACTGTAACCCCTCCGTGCCTCTAAAAGATCTTGTTTTGGTAGGACAGAAGTTTGAAAGTCTGACAACCAGTCTTACAAAGGGGTGTATTGTGTTGTCCTGGACTGGGTTGTAGAGGTTGTATAGGCAATCCCTCCATGCCAAATACTGCTATTCAGCTGGTTCGGTTAGACTGCGAGCCAACCCAACACATTAAGGAAAAGCTAGGCTGATGATGACACATCTTTGAGCAATTTTTTTGATAATTATGGCCTGAAGTACCATAGCCATTGAGCTCCATCGTAAATGAGGTCATCTACAAAAGGTTTGACCTTTCCAGCCCTTTGAGGACTATCAATGTTTCTGACTTGTAGTATACCTCCATAATAAATCGGTTGCAGCCTACGACTTTGGGAAGGGGAGGAGGCTAAATAGGTGTGTAAAAGAAATCCCAAAACAAATGGAAGTATTTTTGAGAAGTTAATCTTGTTTGTAGCACCTTATCTGCCAAAACAAGAAGACACAATAGAAAATGTATTGTTTGTCAGTCATTTGGGATTAAACATGATAAGAGGTCTTTATTTCACGTCGATGACGATTGGAGGGGGGAGCACCACTGCACACAAGTCACATCCATGGTGGAAATGAGCCAAGGGAGTCTTGTAGTATGAGAAATAAAAAAAAACTTGTAAGCATGAAAATACCTGAAGACATTTCTGTGCAACAGACTCCAAAGCAATAGCTGGATCGTCATAGTTGGCATTGCTATCCAAATTGTCACATATGTTGAGCAAGCAGATCACTGCCTCTTCTGGTTCTATGTCTCCATTAAAATACCGCATTATGAAGGCATATGATGCTAGCACATTTGTTATATTGTTCTTGATTGCTGGTGAAGGCTTGACTGCCTGTAATGATAAATAATAAATATTTTTAATCATAAAAGCTCAGTTTATACAATAGAATATTCTTCATTTTACAGAGGCCAGCACATCAAGCTACCCCAATCTGTTGTTGTTTTTCAACTTTATTACAAAAGTATTAGGTACGATTGGGAAAATACGATTTGTCACTTTGAGATAGCTTGATGTGCTGCTGTCTGTACACTATAAAAAGTTACAAATAACAACTTTCACAGCCCATATAAGTTACAATGGTCATTTGGATTGTGTGAAAGATGATATGGCTAGGAAGGAGGTGACTTATGAAATGACGGCAAATAGAAATATATGGAAGAAGACATGCTGTGCCGACCCCAAATAAATTGGGATAAGGGCAGGAGGATGATAATGATATGTATACTGACAAGTACTGTAGCCAAATTTTACTGTGGAATATAGGACACTATTGAACTCTTTTGAGGATGTCCATTAACTAAATGAACTGTTTTATTTTTATTTTCAACCCCTCCTATCTAGACGAGATTTGGTGAGATGTGGTAGAACATCAAATCGCCATGTGGACATCCTGCACCCTTTTGAGATTTTGCTGTATCCCCCCATCCCATTATAACCTCAAGTAATTATTGGATGTCGCTTTTAATACCCCAATCATCAGCTGGGACAGTAGATGAAATGGTAACCAAGAACATGTGCTGTGACAGCTAATTTTATATGTACACTTACAGTCAGAGTCTCAAACTTAGGCACAGCTTTCAATTCCGGACAAGTTTTCAAAGCTTCACTATCGTTAATACCAACATCCTCCACCAGCTTCTTGTCCCTTCGATACGTCCACCACGGGTCCCATTGCGGCATTATAGATCCTACATCTCCTTGATTTAACAGGGCTTCAAACTCATTTCTTTCATCTTCAGTTAACGCATTCCATACTGCATCAGCATCGTCAAGGTTCAAGTCTTTTACACGTTCCTCAAGGTCGATTTCAGGTTCATCATCAGAATCAGCCGTTTCACTATCATCATATTCTATTAAGTTGTCTATATCAATGTTGTCAACATCCTCATTCTGCATCCGTTTTAAAATGTCAATCATTTTGTCTCTTGATTCATCATCGGCGTGGTGTGACGTCAGTTCGTCGGTCACGCAGTCTTTGTAGAAGCTTTCGGAGCATTGTTGGTGTTTCTCTGATTTGTAGCAGTCCAAGGAACAATAGAAAATTTCACAGCGCGGACAGCAGTATTTGCTCTGTTTATCGTCGCAACTGAAAAGGTTTTAAAACGGGTTTATTTAGTATTTTCTCAGTTTACATAAATAAGTTTATATTACAATAGTTAAAATCATAACATTACAAAGAGGTTAGGAAGGTAAACTCACACTCCACAAATGTTCTGGTTTATTTTTGAAGTTTTATTATCAGCCATCGTGGTCACGTCTTATTGTATACGAATCGATCGATTCGTAATCAGTCAAATTAAACAGAAATGAGAAATCTCCAAAACATAAATTCCCTGTTATTGCCGGCATTCGGCAACGGCACGGGTTGACTTGACATTCTTGACATTTAGTGTCAAACAAGTAACAACTCAAACAAGGAAAAGTCCGAAACCAAATTATAAACTACCAAAATTACCAGTTTTAAAGAATAAAAGGAAGAATCAGTAAAAAAAATTGGAGAAACTACTAGCTAAATCTACGTATTTTGTAACGTTAAAAATGAATTTCCGGTAGAAGTATGAAGGTCCGGTATTCCCATTAACTTGAAATGGCCCTTTCATTTCAAGTTCATAATAGATGCATAAAATACTTGTCAAGTTGTCACTACATTAATTATGATATGAAGAGAAAGCAGGCCACTCACTAGACATTGATTAGAAACTTAAATCTATATTTTTCATAAATATACTACTGCAATATGTTACTTACATATTGCAGTAGTATATTTATGAAAAATACTGAATATAATTCATTACCTTTGAGGTTTTATATTCAGTCATTTGTGGCCTTTTGGCAAAAAATGAAAAAAATATTAAAAAACTTTACTCAAAATCGGGTAAATATACCCGTGCCGGCAAAGCTGAATGACTCATGACCGACACCGATAGCAACATTAGCAACCTGATGGCGTTTAGTTTTCGTGATTACCTAAGTATTTTTTTTAAATCCCTGTATATTTATTTTTGTTATAGATCTCTGCTAATGCTATAGATGGTATTAAAAAATGTATAATATTATGTATGAATAATGAATATCAATGCAAATATTTATATTTACCACAGAATATGATTACCCACCAAGTTCGAATAAGAATATGAATTATGATTGTAGTTTCAAAACGTTAGCTTCCTGTCAAAACAGACATTTTTGTTTGCATAAACAGACACAAACAAATAAAAGAAACCGCCAAATGTGATAAGAATAATATGTTTAAATCTAAAAAACACAACTTTTAACATGGCAGAGCCAGAAATAGTAGAGGATTTCTTTGGGGTGTACTTATTGTACTGTATCAATCCTAAATACAAAGGTCGCACATACATTGGTTATACTCGGGACCCAAACAGGAGAATAATGCAGCACAACAGAGGAACATGGGCTGGAGGCGCTTACCGGACCAATAATAAGGGACCCTGGTATGTTTTAAATAGTTATAGTAAAATAGTGAATATATTAAAAATTTCGTACCTAATTTATCTTCAGCAGATTACCTGCCGGCGTTTCTTATTAGAAACACTATAAAAGCTTACACAGACTGAATAGCAACTCGACTACGTTTAGTTTAAATATAAGACCAGTACGATGTCGGTTTAACAACTTAATTCATAAACCTAATAAATAAGTAATACTTCCTGTAGCAGGTTAAACATTATTTAAAAAATACTTTTTGTTTCATCATCTGCCTAGTATTTTAACAACTTTGTTAGACTTGACTTCATTTGAACCTGATGCAGCTATCGGGCTTCCGCAACCAAGTAACTGGATGACACAACACCCTTTGGTATACTTTCTGTCTAAAATTAAATAAATAAATATTTTTAGGAAAATGGTGATGATAGTGCATGGATTCCCTAATAATATTTCTGCGCTAAGAGTAAGTAATTATTTTTTTACTTTCTTTGAGTATAATATTGAAAAAAATCTTAATTTTTGGATCTAGATATTTTTGTGGCTTAACTGGTAAACTGCCTAAAATCATAAACTAACTAAACTTAAAACTAATTAAACAAATAGTGCCTTTTTAATGGTCTTATTGAAATAAATGATTTGTTTTTGATTTATAAGGCCTAAATAAATGAATAGTAATTCGATTTTTTTCAGTTTGAATGGGCTTGGCAGAACCCAGCAAAGACAATAAGACTGCAACATCTAAACTTAAAGAAGATCCCACGAAAGGAGTCCGAATTCAAGTTTAAATTAAGAGTTTTGAGTGAGATGCTCCGTGTGGGACCTTGGTGCCGGCTGCCTTTGATCATCAGATGGTTAGAAATGGAGTATCATGAAGAATTTCCTGTAAGAACCTTTTTATTAGGTCTTTTTACATAATTTAATTTATAGTACATGTGACACTATAAATATTTTTTTTGACTACCTATAGAGGCTGGTAAAACGTAATTAATTAAATAATAGGCAGGGTTACAAAAGTATATGAAATATAATATATAGTTATATGAAAGCAGTTCATATATCACTAATATAAGCATGATCTAGTATTAGTCTAATCACATAGTCGTTGATTAGAATTTGGAGGTATGAGGAACAGGGTGTAAAGTTCCTCATACACCATAGAAAAGGGAGGATCCTCCGACCAGACGGGTGTCGTGTCTGGTGGGCAACTGCCCGACGATTGTTGTCGGGCTCGTTTATATATACTCAGTCGCGTGGATAACTTTAATATCGCGATGTAGGAAACGTCGATTTAGTTCGTATGTGGCGAGATAGATGTCGCTACATCACTCCCCTCCGAGACCGGAGGTCGATAGCTGGATGAGTCATTTTTTGTGGTGCTTGTCGGGCCAGTGGAGTGTTCCTGTGAGTCGGAACCGGATGCCGCCTAGTTCGCGGTGAGTCGGAACTGTCTGCGGTGATACTGCGTATAGGCTCCAGTGAGTCGTGGTGCAGTGCTGCGTATTGGCTGGCTGCTCGGGTCGACCAGGAGAGGAAGTGCGTCTCTGCTTGCTGACCGGCCGAAGTGCAGCGTGCGTGCCAAGGTTGCTGAGAAGGTTGTGGGTGATGACCAGGCATGCGCATTCGCTGCATGCTAGTGGTCAGGATACCCGTAGAAGTCATGGTTGCTGACTGGCTGTATGACTCTCTGCTTGAAAGCTTGAGGAAGTGATGATGACGTCACGCTGGTGTAGCTCTGCTTGAAGGCTGCGCTGACGTTCATGTTCGGGGTCACCAATTTGGAGGTATGAGGAACAGGGTGTAAAGTTCCTCATCCACCATAGAAAAGGGAGGATCCTCCGACCAGACGGGTGTCGTGTCTGGTGGGCAACTGCCCGACGATTGTTGTCGGGCTCGTTTATATATACTCAGTCGCGTGGATAACTTTAATATCGCGATGTAGGAAACGTCGATTTAGTTCGTATGTGGCGAGATAGATGTCGCTACAAGACTAATGTAGTAAAATTATAATAAATTGGTTACAGTAACCAGTTAGGGTACCTGACCAAGTTGGTTAGGTTAGGTTAGAACAGTGAACAACTACATTGAATTAAAAAATATAAATACTTTGACTGCTATTTCAGTAAAAATCCTTTGAGCTTTGACTTTCCATTTTCTTTAAACTTCTTGAAAATGTGTCTGCTTTGCGACTATTTTAGTCTCGCTCAAGATAAATCTAGAAGACGACAGTTGGTGCAGTCTCGGAGTGATTGGCTGCTGCACAGCGTGTCGCGGGTTCAATTCCCACACGGAACAAATATTTGTAAGGCCTATTGTAGTTAGCCTAGTTGTTTCAGGTCTGGCTGTTAGTGTATGTGACTTTTAATGTTAGTAATCGCACCAACAACACAGGAGAAATTTCTTGTGTGTGACAATGTGGGAAAATAATTGTAATTTTAACAAAAAAATTTTTTCATTTATTTTAGCTGCAATATTTAAAAATCTTGTAAATATTTTGTTTAATTCCAGCTTGAAAGAATACCACCATGTCACATGACAATCTGCCAAGGACCAGTCAAAAGCAAGAACTTGAAACACAAAACTTCTAATACCATGCAACTGGATGAAGAATGTCTGTTATGTTCAGCCTACATAACCAACGGACAAGCAAAGATAACCTGTTTGAATCCCAACTGTGAACTTATAACCCACATAACATGCTTAGCCGACTTATTTCTTGTACCAGGAGACTATGTGCCTATAGAAGGTAACTGTCCATTCTGCAGTGTGAAGTTAAAATGGGGGGACTTGATTAGAAAAATGAAGGGCTGTTCACAAATGGGTGATGGAAAAGAATGTAATGATGGTGAAGAATGTAGTGACGGAGAAGAATGTAATGATGGTGAAGAATGTAGTGACAGAGAAGAATTTGGTGATGCAGAAGTGTTTAGTGATGGAGAAGAATGTAGCAACAAAGAAGATTTTCAAGACAAGGGTTATGCTGAAGAACCTTCTTGGATGGTTGATTGTAATGAGGCTTTATGACTAATTCAATAAAAAAAAATTGCCTTTTGCTTGCTTTATGTTTTGTATATAATAAGAATAAGAATTTTAATACAGTATAGTTGCGAAGACGTATTTTTATTTCAATTTTTACCAAAAATGGGGTGAGGAAAGAAATTCCAGGTAATGATGGGTTCAGTATTAAGCACCTGCAGTAGGTACGCAGGTAAGCATGTTTTTAGGGTCCTGGCCATGCTGTTTGCCTTTTGTATTTAGCTTTGTTGGGAGGTAATAGTATTGTATTACCTCCCAACAAAGCTAATAGAAACTGTTGTACGGATAGCGAAAAATGTTACTGGGGATGTCACAGATAAGAACAATAATGAGGCCATGAGAACCAGAGTGGTCTTACTAACATTTTTTTTTAATATGGAGTGTTGGCCTATAACGCATTTCTAGAAGGGTAGGAAAAAAAACTAAGCTATGTTTAAGAAAAAAATGTTAGTTAGGCCACTCTACCTATAATGGCCTTAATTATATGCTAATCTCTCTGTAATTGCAAAAGAATTCGATGGTCGCACTGGACGCACAACTCTGTAAGCAAATTCAGCTACACGATGCGCACTTTTGTTTTCGTGATAAACTGTCGACTGAAAGTGTTGTCTTGACGCTGAAATATAGGTACTATCAACTACTATGTTAATAGAAAAACACCTGTCTATGCTTATTTCGAATGTCGAAGGATTTTGACTTAGAACTAGGGCCTCCTTCTGGGCTCATTAACAACTTGGTCCTTTTGGTAAAAAAATTAGAAAAACTATGTTAAGTGGGGTAATCATTTTTCAGATGAGTATACACTTGATTGTGGTATGAGGCAGGGTGGCCTGTTGGCGGGGCTGAAGCCTGCCCCGGAAAGTAATGGGTTTTAGTCAGTAAAAGTCTGCAATGCCCTGTCATTGGACGATTTCCCATCCTTGAATTCAAATAAGAATAGGATCGACTTTGCGCCATGTTGTGACGTCATAGCTGTCAATTAAAACAAGTTGGGTGGGTAATTTTATAAAATAATATTTATTTACAAAAAATTGACAAAAAACAATTTGCCCGAATCTAGCTGTTCAATTCCCGTCATTCCTGTCGTCGTCATCACCTTCATCATCGCTTCTGATTTCCTCTATAAAATAAAATATGGATTAATGTAGGTATTTAAAATTTATTCCAATATTCATATTAAGTATTTTATTAATCAATTTATTTATAATACATTTGACATGCTTCATTTCTTTATTCCAATCGTCGCTCGTAATAGAAGCAATTGCTTCTAGCGTCGCCCAGTTTTTAATTTCGACTTAAACATGAGAAGTCCCCGCATCCCCAATCAACGCATCCATTGAATCCCCCAGCGTGAGTGATAATCCACGTAAAACATCTGTTTTGTCGTTTGTTTTGACACCGGCTATAGTGCTTGACTGCCAACATTTTTTAACAGTGTTGTGAGCATGAATCCGTTTTTCACCCAAATATATGAGCAGTTTCTTATATGACCCAGCGTGTCATTTCGACAAATATTTGACACGCTAGGCTTTAATGTAAGGCTCTTGTATAATAGCCAACCCTTTGCTCTGACACTTTTTGAATGTATATCCGAATGACTCCACCAGTATCCTTCTTAATGTACCTAGCTTTGCCACCTGGAAATTCCAAGTCCTCCTTTGGGTAGCAAATATTTTATTTAATGTTGGAATTTCTTTCCTCACTAAATTGAATGTACAATATTGTGCAGTACCGTAATTTCAAAGCTATCGCAAACCACTGATTTACCTTTGATTTTTTGGTTTGGTATCTTGCTACAGCTAGCCTGCGCATCTATCTTCTCGCGTCGGATACGCGTTAGTGTGTTTTTATTTATCCCTGTAGCCAAATGAACTCGTTCGGCCACTTTGCTTGCATTTTGCAGGGTTTGCAAAATGGAAGTGTACGTTTCACGAGTCAAACTAATATTTCCTTCAGGTCCTGAGAGAATGCCTGCCGCTTTTAATTGTTGTACCAATTCTAAACTGTGCTGTTTCTCGCTCTCAAAGTATTTGTCTACATTGCAGACAATCTCTCGAGCTCTCCCATCTAAAACAACGCCTCGTTTACTCATTTTCGAGCAAAATTAGTAACACAATAAGAAAACTAATAACAACAATCACAAATAACAAAAAAATGAACAACCACGTCACAAAAAGAATTAACAAAAGAAACAGTATCACTCCACAAGCAAATGCACTCAGGCGCACGACGAAGCATACTAACCTTACCACGACAAGATGGCGACTGGCGGTCCCTGGCGGCCTTTTTTTCTCTAAAATTTGGCATGGCTTCTGGGCCTTTGTGCCATGCAACCTCTTTTAGGCGAATTGGTGCAAACAATAAAAATACGAAAGAAGAGGTATTTAAAGTTATGTCTAAAATAACGAATATTGACTTTAAATAAATAATTAAATATTAAAGAACCATGCCCATTCATGACCTGAAAATTTTTGAACGCTTCTACTGACGTAAAATATCTTAAAAATTGCATTCTGTTTGCTTATTTCGTATCGTTTAACTGAATTTTGAAATAAAGCCAGAAAAAAATAATGACGCTATTTTTATCATTCTCAATAGACCGGATTGCATTTATACACGTTCCGTTTCATTCGTGAAAATCGTAGTTACTTTTCAATTGACATTTGACAGATAGAGGTCATTGACGTTCCTGTTCTTATTTAAATCGCATTGTATATTAATCAGCTGATCGATGAGCTCAGTAACAGCCACGTTGGTTGCCATGTAGTTGTAGATAATATCTGCGTTAATAACATTAGTGGTTCATCGATTAGTGGTTTAAGGAAACTGCTCGGTATCTGACTTGGAGTTCACGGTCTCAGGTACAACGAGAATAGGAGTGAGTTTATGGTAATAAATAATAATAAATAAATATTGCTGGACAATCCACACAGCATCATCTAGCCACAAGCTAAGCAAAGCTTGTGTTATGGGTACTAGATGACTGATAGGTATATGTACTTAATACAATACATTACATAGATAGATATTTTTATTATGTATAGCAAATACCCAGAACACCCGGAACAAATATTTGTAGATCGTACAAACATTTGTCCCAAGGCGGGAATCGAACCCGCATCCTCTTGCGTGCCACAGCGGTCGTCAATTTTCGACCCATCGCGCCACATGGGTCGTAATGCACCGGTTGCTTATTCATACCCCTGTGTGAATAAGCAACCGGTACATATACCACCTATATGTCTATTTGAACGGAGTACCTAGGCCATATAGTGAATGAGACCCTGAAATCTGAATGATGATACAGATATTGAGCGAGAGCGAAGGGCGTTGTCGGTGCGTGCTAACATGTTCGTACATAGATTTGCTAGGTGTACAGTAGATGTAAAAGTGCAACTGTTCAGGGCTTTTTTTATTTATATAATGACGACACGGTTGGCGCAGTGGCTGAGCGATTGGCTGTTGCGCTGCGTGTCGCGGGTTCGATCCCCGCACGGAATAAATATTTGTATGACCTACAGGTAGTTGTTCCGGGTCTGGCTGTTTGTGTATGTGAGTTTAAATGTTTGTAAACGCACCCACGATACAGGAGAAATTCCTAACGTGGGGCAACGTTCTCTTAAAAAAATAAAATAAGACCGGGAGTGTCTTACCTCACTAAAATCAACCCGGTGATCACTATCAGCACGCGACAGGACGCATCGTGTCCACTTATAAGACTATCCCGGTGCCCCCTCGGTGCAACGCCTGTCAGGGCACATCCCTGAGACTGTAGAGGGGTATTTCCTAACCTGCACTAGTTATGGCAGCACGTGACCACTGTGCCACCGTCTATCGTGACGTCACTAGGTTGGCGGATAGAGTCCCCACTCTGAGCACCCGAAACCTCAAAGCCCCACAGATGCAGGCTGGGTTTCTACGTACCTACTAAGCGTCGAGGCGGTTGCCTCCTCGACGCCTTCTTCTTCGGCTGTCATCAACCCTCTCTCGTCCGTCGTCGTCTCGTCATCAAACCCTCAGGCGTCGGGCATGTTTGATGATGCAAGAGTGGACGATTTGTATGCCCTTATGCGAAAAAAAACAACTTCTCTATTGCGCCGGAATCGGGGCCGCCAACGGAGTGCTAGAGAGACTGATACGGTTTCATGTGACGAGATGATATGCTGATGCTGACATGGATGTTTATTCATTTTTAATTTTGACTAGCTGCTCCCCGCGGTGTTACCTGCAGTTTCTTCGGAATTGTCAAACGCGTGAAGGTAAAATAGTCGTATTGTTTTCTTAAATTTTCTAATGTCCCGCGCAACTTTCTTAGTTTTTTCTTTCGTAAGGACCTTCTCCTTACAATAACAAACACAACATAAAAAAAAATAACGAAATTGGTCCAGCCGTTCACGTGTGATGCCGTGACCAAAGGAAATAGGGATTCATTTTTATATATAGACTAACTTAGGTTAAAGACATTTATAACTAACAATTTATGGTCATTCTTAGTCTAAAATTAAATGTACTTTCTTTATTTTTTTGTTACTTACTAAAAGGCGTCGTTTAAAAAATAATAAATAATCCACTATGGTCTCCTCTTGCCCTGATTCGGGTCCAATGAGCGTTCGCTGTGACAATTTTCCGTATTTATCGACTGTAAGTACTACTTACATAGACTGCGGACATTTTGCCTTCCGCCTCATTTCACCCGTTCACCGGTTTGACACGACAGTTGTAGGTAATTACTGCAATTAGCACGATACTTGCATTATAATTAGGTATGTATAAAATGGGTACCTACATTATTGAGGTGTCTCGAAACATGTTTGAAGTTTCCGTTTTCACAGACACCAAGCCTGACTCAAAATCGAAATCAAAACTCATTTATTCAAATTAGGCTGAGAATCAGCACTTTTTGAATGTCAAACTTACAAACTGACTGACAAAGAAGGCAAAGAAAAAATACAAAATTTAACATTGTTCCCAAACTAGTCAATCCTTTAGTAGGTCTTGGGTACCAACACGGAGGGTTCACCATTAAATATTTATTTTCAATGTTAAGAAACACTAAAATAGGTTTTCTTCAACATAAGTACCCCAACCAAAAAGTTAAAAGTAAAATCGTAGTAAATAAAAAGAAAATGGTAAGTTTAATAATAATGATACTATTACTACTACTATAATAATGATTATTTTTTAAAAACCGAAGTGGGTATGCATCGGGATGTGGTCGCAGTGGACAAGGGACTCACCCCGCTGTCCATGGCTAAAGAGAACTGGCGCAAACCTGTAGTGCTTACTACCGATGACCGCAAGCAGGTATGGCAAAGCAAGGAGCTTCACGGGCGCTTCTATCGGGCTCTTCATGGGCCCGATGTGGATTTCTTAGCGTCCGTATCCTGGCTACGATTCGGTGACCTCTTTGGGGAAACTGAAGGTTTTGTCTGTGCGATTATGGACGAAGTTATTCTGACGAACAACTACCGGACACATATAATGAAGGACGGGACGGTTGACATGTGTCGGGCATGCCACCGTCCGGGTGAGTCCATCAGACATATTATTTCTGGTTGTTCTCGTCTGGCTAACGGCGAATACTTGCACAGACATAACCAAGTGGCCAGGATTATCCATCAGCAACTTGCTTTGAGGTACAAGCTTGTGGAATCTGAGGTACCGTACTACAAGTATGTGCCCGACCCAGTTCTCGAAGATGACCATGTCACATTGTACTGGGATCGGTCTATCATTACTGACAGGACTATTGTTGCCAATAAGCCTGACATAGTAGTGATGTCTATCACTACTATGTCATAATCGGTCTCGATTAGCGCGCCGCGCAATGATAGTGGATGTCACCATCCCACATGACGAGAACCTCGTGAAAGCCGAGAAAGAAAAACAGATTAAATATCTTGACTTAGCACACGAGGTTGTCGACATGTGGAATGTGGACTCGGCTGTCATTGTGCCGATCGTCGTTACGGCCAATGGCCTACTGGCTAAAAGCCTCGACGACCATCTGTCGAGGCTTTCGTTACACGGTTGGATCAAAGGCCTGATACAGAAGGCAGTACTCCTCGATACGGCTCGCATTGTGAGGAGGTTCCTGTCTCTGCAACCCTAACCGCCGGTAGCTTGGACCCTGCTCCTGCCATCGGTGGACTACTATTTTTTATATTTTTAAATGTTTTTGTATTTTTTATATTGAAATATTTAAAAATGTAATTTATATGTATATACAAAAAATAAAGAGAATAATAATGATACTACTATCATTATTATTAAACTTACCATTTTCTTTTTATTTACTACGACACTCACATTAAATCACATAATAGCGTTATATTTCTACAAATATTTATAACGCTATTATGTGATTTAATGTGAGTGAAGGTGTTTTAGAGAGGGAGAGAGAAAGATGCCCGAGCTTTTTGGGCCAAGCTTTTGAGGTATTATATAGGTAATTTTAATACATAGGCAACCAAGTCATAATCGAGCGCGAACATGGTGTTTTTGAACATTTTCAATACTGTGATAAAATATACAACCAAATTCTTAGTTTAAAAAACTTTAAACAAATTTTTTAAAACTAAGAATTAAAAAACCACTTTAAAAAAGTTTTTTCTTTTTTTTTTTTTTAACGGATTTCTGAAAAAGAAGGAGATTCGTAATTCGTCACCACACACACGCTAATATACTGCACTGGGCCTTTCATTTATTTTTGTAGTAAAAGGTTAATGAATTTTAGATACCTACAGTGATAAAAAGTTTTATCCTGAACTTCCTACATAAATGGTTTTTAATAACTTCTAAGAAATTAATAAATTATTTATAGTATGTAGTTTTAATTATCTATCGTAGTGAATGTTCTAAAGGTCGTGGTTATAATAATTACAGGAAACAATTATGGAATTGCCAGTACCCCACTTACCGTCTAACTGCCTTACTAAATAAACGTGGAAATGAGTTACTCGAAATTAATTCAAAATGTATCCTCGAAAAATCTATGGTAAATCTACAGATAATACATTAACTCTACAGTTTATAAATAAGAGGGACATAAAGTGTATAAAAAATAATCTCACAGACTAATGGAGTTCTGGTAGGAGTTTTGATAAAATACTATTTAATTTTGGAAGTATTATCTGATAGATACCTACACAGAAATACAAACATGCGCTCAACTGACTTCGATATACATATTTAGGTCGTGTTTTAATTTGAATTAATAAAATTCTCGTACCTAGCACTAGTAAAAATTAATCTTTCGAACTAAAAATAATATAAGAAAATAAAACAAAATAGAATATGTGATAAATATTATAATTAGGTACGTATTTACAATTAATTTAAAGGTACCTATAAAATTGAGCAGAAATAAATAAGCTAGTAACTACCAGGTACATCATTTATAGGATTAAATAAGAATTAAATACAAGTTAACAAAATGCTAACAAAACTAAACAAAGAAAAATGCCAAAAAAATTAACAAAAAAATTAAAAATCGTAAAATTTCTAAATAAAAAGTAAGTAAACAATAAATAATTGAGTTTATCTACTGATTATTAAATTTTGTAGGGTCACTTTTACAAAACTAAGGGCTAATGTTAAAATAGTCAAACAACTTTGATCTTAGGAATAAAAGTGGCGGTTTGACAGTTTTGTTTATAAAATATGTCATACCGCCATATTTGTTTTCAGATAAAAGTTATCAGACTAATGTAAAATCAGCCATTTGTGCATAAAATACAAATGATAACCGCATATTTAGCCACCTAATTTTACGAATTCACCCTTCCAATGAAAAAACATGCCGAGTAAAAACGATATGTGCAGTCACAAGCGCATAGGTATTATTATCGGTTTAAGAGCTTATAATACTAGTCATTAAAGTCACGAGAACGTGATGTTACAACTTTTTGTGGTCGTGACCACACACACCTGCACCTAACTTTATTAAAAACCAACAAAAACAAAAACCTTCAAGTAATAAGTAAACCAAAAATGAAAATAAAATAATTAAATGATATAAATCGTCTAATAGTGTTCGGGCAACTTTACGATGATTAAGCCTACGATCGCATCCCTTGCGTACTAACACCTTAACTTCCAGAAACGAGACACAGTAGAAAATGTATTGTGTGTCACTCATCTGGCGTTTAAGGCGTTATTAAGCTCAGTATGCAGTGATGGATTTTTAAATCTCGGCATTTAGCCGAGGCTTGAATATCCAGTACGCAGTAAAAATAATCGTCGCGTTTAAAAAGTGCCGGTGCCTATGTGGGTTATTCTATGTAACTTTAACATAAACATTTTTGGCTACGCTAAAATAAATTACTCTATAAAGATATTTTAAATAAGTTATTAAATAATTTACAACAAGACATAACTGGGTAAATGCAAGTAATTTGGTATCGAAATATGCACTTTCACACACTTAATTTAATAATCGTCGAAGAAATCTTCACCATCATCATCATCAAAATCGTCATCGTCTGCCCCCGGGGGGACGAAGGCACCGTTCATCACTTCACCTATAGGCTCCTCGAACCCAAGAACTTTCGCGAAACCATACACCATTCTCATCACCACTAGTCTTGTAAAATCCACAGGCGTAGTCTCTTTCCTCTGCAAAGTCAGCTGCTTATCCGTAGGATAATCCTTAATCTTCCTCCTTCTCATCTCACACGGAGACAGCATCAGAATAACCGCGAAAAGCACAATTATTACGCGCGCCATTTTCTTTTAATTTCCCGCCAAAATAAACGTCAGATTAGGATGCGTTCACTTTTATAAGTCCGAATTAAATATTATTTAAAAACTTCTTTGCATTATTGAATTGTTTTTGACCGAGTTGCGATGAAAAGTGAAGAGGCTGCTAGCTGCTAACGGAATGTTGGCGCACATGCGAATGACGGCGGCCGCGTACTGCGGGCCCGATACTATTGTGTGTCATGCCAATGAGTATATGGATAACTGTCTTAAAACCCGCGACGACCGATCGCAAAGAAATAATTTACAGTTAAGCATATTGGGCCCGGTGAAAAGGAATCTGATTTCGCGTTAATTTTCCTGCATTTTATGCACGATGACGTGATAAGCACATGTTGTGTTTACTTGCTACAGTGTCAGTAATGAAAGCGGGCCAGCTGGTTTGATTATGGAGTTGTTAATGTCTCGCCTTATACAAAGATGAAAGTGAGACTCCTATTTTGATGTCTAGTTAGCATGATATATTACTTCTGTCATGTGTGAATCCATTCGACGAATCCTTTTATGTGGAAACTTTCACTCTGTGTCTATTTATATTTTTGCCAGAGCGTCAACCTGTCCTATTCTCAATTTATTTGGAGTCGGCCGCATAATTTCGTACTTCCATATACATATTTATTTATCCTACCTCAGAAATTGACGCCTTTCTAGCCATATCATCTTTCACCCCATCTTTCTATCGGTACCTTGGTTTTCTTTTACTCTCATAGCCGTCAAAACTGAGGAACATGTCGCGAGAGAAGTTTCTAGTATTTATGATATTCATCTTTACGAGTCCCAGCTTCATGCCAATTTTTTTTAGAAATTTCGTAGGTCATCAGACCATTTCTTTTCACCATGATAATATGATACTTCGGCAACACCATACCAAGTACGTAGGTACCTACCTACATAGTCTGCGTATGTAGGTCTGTTAGTGGCAAAGATCATGACACGACTCAAAGATTTCACCGCCTAGATATCTATGTCTTGCACGCACTGTAGACACAGGCGAAGCCCGTTTACACTTTACGTCGGCGAGACGAAAACTGCAAAAAAAAGTTATACTCAAATTACGCTGAGAATCAGCACTTTATGAAAGTCAAAGTTCAAAAACTACAGCTGCTTTTCGGCACCTCCTATTGTCTTAGAAGGGAATAAATAGCAGAAACATCTACTGATACAGGCGCTGCCTAGTTTGGGAACCACCGTATGGACTGAATGATCGTCACTTAAGTTACAGATAGATATTAAGCTAAGGTTATTATAAGGCAACAATTGTAACAATGGTTCAATAAAGATTTATTATTTATTATTATCTCCCCAGCCAAACTTATAACGGTAACTAGGCGAACAGACCAACTTTGTTTGGCTCATTATGCAAATGTATTCGTTTTCTATCTGCATTCTGGTGAGTTCATAATATTCTTATACCTTGTGCGACATATCCAGGTGACCACTAAAGGCTGGTTGTTTTTATTGTTCACAAATCGTGTAGCAGCTTTCAAATCCCACGAATGCCCGATTCAATGGTCACGCAAATTGCCATTGGACTTATTTCTGACTTATTTCGACTCATTACACGACACATAAACGAAGGTAAACGACATTTTAATGCTAGTTTTCTAGCGCTGTTGGATTTTCAAGTTTTGATACTGAGCCGAGCGTTGATAATCCATCTTCGTGCTTTTATTTAGGTATTAATTAAAATAAATAAATAAATTTGTTCTTTTTTTAATAAGTAACTGATTTTTTTTCTTAAATTAGCTTCTTGTGTGCAGTTCGACTCAAAACCTTAGTCTAAGGTGTAAGTACGTGAATGTTTTTGATGTAGGTACAATATAAAGAGTATTCTTTTCTGTTCTATTTTATTATATTCTATAATATTCCTTAGTTTATTCATTGTTGAGAACGGTAAAACAGTGAATAGATTCATGGAATAAAAAGTCGCTACGTGTAAACGGGCCGTACGGCAAAATAAAAACTTGTTCGCTGAATTTAAAGTTGAAAGGTGACACATAACCGTTAAGCGCTAAACCCAGGAGGTTGTCCTAGATACAGCAAAAGTTGCAACTTCACTAACTCAGTTAATAACTGCACTTAAGAAATTAAGCTTGCCTTTAGCGTGTACGGTAGGTACTTAAAAAATTGTGATAGGAGATTCTAGTCTCTTGAAATAGTACCTATTCCATATTCAAATCCCTATTTCCAATTGATGTAATTTCCAATTAAACAGATACTTACTTTATACTAGTGTAAATTAAGACGATGTCGCAATGACAAGCAGTATTGAAAGAAACATCAATAGGTTCTCGATATAGCGGAAAGTGAACTTTACGTGTCCGGATTAAAGTTATTTTTCCAAGAAAACATATTTGTTTACATTTTTGGAAGCTAAATTGCGAGCGTAGTATTCTTATAAACGTCAGTTAACCGTCTGGTTATCGCTTATGTATAAATGTATCAACTTCTTTTTATCAAATTACTGCCGTGCTTTATATGGGCTTCGCCATAGCAATGCTAAAAGCCAAAACACTAATAGGTACCTATCTACCTTCTTCATGCCATCATCAGTAGATTCATGGCGCGATCAAGAAATCATCATCAGCCTAGCCTTTTTCCAACTATTCTGGGGTCGGCTTCCAGTTCAACCGGATGCAGCTGACTACCAGAATTTTACATGGAGCGACTGCCTATCTGACCTCCACAACCCAGTTACGGAGCAACACGATACCTCTTGGTAAGACTGCTTGTCAGACTTTCGGGCTTTTGACTACCCGTGACGACTGTCATAGATGGACAAATGACAGCCGGGACCAACTGCAAAACTGAAAGCAAGAAATAATAATAATAAATACTAATTCGATAAACTGAAAAATAAATAAAGATTCTAGGAGTATTTTCAATTTATTTTGCTGTCGTTACATAAGGAAATGCACGGAAAACGTAGCTATAAGAAGCTAATAATTTATTTCCTAAACAGTCAACCATCAAAGTGAAGTCAAACATCACTTTTTTCTCTGTCTTCCGTATTTACACACGAAGGAATTTGACAACTTAAATGGCAAAGCTGTGTTTTCAGTAAAGAAAGGAAAAAAGAATTGGCGAGTCAGTCAAGTGTAAGTCGACTTGAACTAACACGGACCGGCTAAATGTAGTATCACGTGGTGACACTAATCTTAGTGGGAAACTCATATTATTTTTAAGTAGGTACGTTCGATTTTTAGTTTCATTTTTTTCTTTTTTTGGCATCTCGCTGTTTAACCTTAAGGGTTATTAACTACTCAATCCAACTTTCCTGTGGGGATTTTATGAAAATTAAGGCCTCCAGCCGGGGGCGTAAAAACTTACAAGCTAGCGCGCGTCATGTTTGATTGTCATGCGCCATGTTTACTTTGATCGAACCGTGCGCATGATACATTACGCGTTCGGGTTACTTGACGCAATGCAACAATCGCATTACTTACTCAAGTCAATAAGGTGTAGCTATATTGATACAAGCAAAAACTGCTGTTCCCTAGTAAAGCTTGATAACTACACGATAAAAATGTACTGAACAGCTTTGGTTTGGTCCCACAGTGAAAGTTGTTAGTATTCATGAGTAAAATGACCTCTTAAAATATTTAGTGTGTAAATAGATACATCCTATATTGGCGTGATGTTGTGTAAAGACGAATACTTGTTAATTATTTTAAAGTGTTCTTTTGTTTTTTTTTTTTAATTTGCCCCACACTAGGAACTTTCCATGAATCGTTGGTGCGATTAGAAACTTTAAACTCCCTTACACAAACAGGCAAATCCGGAACAACTATCTGTAGGCCACATACAAATATTTGTTCCGTGCGGGAATCCAACCTGCTACACGCAGCGCAGCAGCTAATAGTTCAGCCGTTCCGCCAACCGTTGCGTCAAAGTGGATTCTCCTACGTAGGTATAACCCTCTTAGAAACCCACACAATCATAAACTTAAAGAAAGTTTCATTGACCAAGTAAAGACTCTTTAATTTCACTGTCAAACCATTTACAGACAGAAAAAAAACGGTTTTTGTCTATGACATTTTGTGTGTCGTCTGTCTAAAATGTAAATAATACTAATTGCACGGAACGCAAACTGGTGTCTTTAAAAGTTAATTACAGACAAGCGGGAAAAACATTTACGTTTTTAATTACTTGATTTTACATAAATAAGGACAGTGCACACGTTAGCGGTGCCAAATTAATTGACAGTCATTTAAGCTGTCGAAGCTTTCGTAAAAATCTTATTGACAATATCCTTTTAAACGTTTGTAGGTTTTTTTAAAGAAATTCTTGACTAAATTGACATTTTAATTTCTTCAATCAGTTAGATGAAAAGTCGTAATCATAGTAATCCGCTCATAAGCTACCTAAATATTAATCGTGTAACTGCTCTACGTCCTCATTTGCATTTTGCATCCTCTTTAGTCACCATATGTACTGTATTCATTATAATGTACAATGTAGTAGTAGTATGTACTATGTACTACGTAAATTGGACTAATTTTGGATTAATGTTGGGCCTATCCTGCGTTTGAAATTTAGTTCCAAAAAATGTAAATCAATTATGTTTGGAAAAAAAATGAATATTAATTTATAATCATATTTTCGTAGCCATTGCGAAATCGATTTGATTTTCAATAGTATAAAGTTGACATGTAAGTGACAATGACATATACCTACACATCCTACCTACACATCAATAAACTCACGCCTTTTTCCAACGGGGGTAGGCAGAAACTACAGAACGCAACCTGGTACGATCTTTACATACTCCTTTTCCTTCGTTTACGTTCATACAACAATAACACTAATTTGAAATATGAATTTGAAAAAGGAATATAGACTCTTTTTATCGGAATAGAGCTAACGTACATAGCATCGTCTCTATAATAAGCTCTTGTTTTTTTAATGTCTGTTTCTGAATATGTACGTAAGTAGTCCGTAATAGATAATATAATTATTTCTGAAAGCGAAGGGAATGTTTATTCAGTCACGTAGAATATTTTCAATAAAATATCTATCAATTGGTATTCAGGTCTCACGTACGATAGTTTTGTGGTAAACAGAAAAAAATGAATTTTATAACTTGTGCTTTATATCTAGCAGCATACAGGCTGCTTACAAAATTCAAATGATTAACTGTCTAACGGCCTGTCTCTGCTCACTCAAAAGGCAATTTCGAATAAATCAGCGAATATTTATTGCCATAATAAATAATCGAACAAGTGTAGATTGACTCTTAGCGTAAACACTTTCGTCCGTCACGCACGTATACCTAGTTCGCGTGTTCCAACTGAAACAGTGTGCTACGTGTGTGTTAGTTACAATGTGCGATGCTTCGAACACTGTGTGATACAGTGTCGGTAACCGGGCGACTTGTAGAATACTGTTAAACAATTGAAAGTGTTGAAGATGCGTTGAAAACGCGCGATAGTAAAAAGTAAATATTTATCCAACGGTATCTTGTCCATCTAAGCTGTTTCCCATTTTTATAACCGATGAAAAAAAAGGAGGAAGTTCTCCATTCGACACGTATACAATATTTTTTCTTTGTTTGTAGGTATGTCTACGCATAACTTTTACAGTCTAGTTCGATTGCGATGATTCGTTTTCTTTTTTTATTGGCTATGGTACCTATCTCTACTTCAAAATTGGTCCCCATTAAATTTGAAAATGAAAACACACCCATTTTTTTTATAAAAGCAGTAGATTAGACTTTTTCCTAAAAAACTCAAACGACCTCATTTTTTTTTGTAAAATAACTATAATTTTGGAAGTCGGTAACCTGTTCACTCTCGACTCCAATATTAGTATTGCAATCG
The DNA here is from genome assembly GCA_905147745.2 of Phlogophora meticulosa. NCBI lineage: Eukaryota > Metazoa > Arthropoda > Insecta > Lepidoptera > Noctuidae > Phlogophora > Phlogophora meticulosa. Next base: position 10,716,079 of record LR990537.1, on the reverse strand, counting down.
GGAAACAAGGGTCCGGCTAAATGCATGCAATGTCAACGAAAGTTAAAATAAATTTAAAGAGAATATAATTTTCATAAATCCCTTTACAACTTTTAAAAGTTGTTGATCATAAATTCACTAAAGATTTTCAATGCTTTTCGTAAACATTTAATAAAGGAATCTGTTCTTGATTTACCTGAAGTTTTTTGGAAAAATAAGGAAGGTGTGGTTCTATGATAACTAAAATTTGGAAGCGATTGCAAATAACTGCCAGATTTTTACTATAATAGGTATTTCCCATGACGATTACGTTTAGGTATTGTATTAATATTAAAATGTGGATATGCTAATTTCATAGATTAACATATAATGCCTACCATAGCACGCCAAGCGTAACTAATCTAAACTAATTGTGTGCTTGCCTCCTTATTCATTTCCATTAGGAAGGAAATCTAAAGTTTTTTTCGCGTGTTATAAACCGAGTTCGTTTTTATACATACATAAACACACGCCTTTTTGCCCATGGGGGTAGGCAGAAAGTACAGAACGCCACTTGCTGCAAACCTTACATAGCTCTTTTGCTTCTTTCCATAGCCTTTTTGAAGAACAACATCAAGTTTTTTTATAACCCACCATAACACCTATCACAAGTAAGAAATGAAAACCGGCCAAGTACAGACGCCAGCACACCGAGCTATCCCAAGCTGTCAAATTTTCCCAATTGAACAATCCCAATTGAACCTTATCCTTTTTTTATAAAGTTGAAAAACTATCAAATTAATTTGATATTGTGGTAGCTTGATCTGCTGGCCTCTTTACATGTCCTACAGCAGAGGGCTCCGTAGTTGGTGTGAATATTTATTTGTACACATACGGAACGTTTATTTAAGGGACGGCAATATTCAGTTAATCAATCTGAATATTGCGGTATAGTATTTCTCAAAGCAATTATAGTTATTTTTGCCTTTGTATTCTTGCCATCTATTATAATTATTAACGTAAACAAAGAAGTCCATTAAAAACATCATATTCTTCTAGGGTTCCATATCCGGGTGCCAACGGAATCCCATTACTAAGCCTCTGCTGTCCGTCTGCCGTGCGTCTGTCTGTTAGCGGGCTGTATCTCATGAACCGTAGTACAGTTGAACAGTTGAAAATTAAAAGAAGGAATGAATGAAAGGCAGTTGCATGCAGCTGAGATGAGAATGCTAAGGGGGATGTGTGGTGTTACGCGAATGGATAGAATAAGAAATGGGTATATAAGAGGAAGTCTGAAAGTGGCGCCTGTGACAGAGAAGTTGTGTGGAAATCGGATGTCATGGTATGGACACGTAATGCGAAGGAATGAAGATCATGTTGTGAGGAAAGTTTTGAGTATGAATGTAGAGGGTTACAAGAGTAGAGGGAGACCCAGGGAACGATGGATGGATTGTGTGAAAGTTGATATGGCTAAGAAGGAGGTGACTTCTGAGATGACGGGAAATAGAGATGTATGGAAGAAGAAGACATGCTGCGCCGACCCCAAATGAAATTGGGATAAGGGCAAGAGGATGATGATGATGCCAGACAAGAGACGTGTTTTTTGGGCATTTTTTATTTGGTTTTAATAATGGCAATGCATACAAATGTCAGGCTATGTATACCTACTTCCACCTATATCAGGCTATGTATACTTAAGAGTACATTGCATTCGTGCCAAGTGTTTTCATTTTCGTAATTACACGACACCATTGTTTAGCGGTACATATGTAGAAGAAATATTTCTTCTAAATTTCATCAATAACGTGCCCATAGTCTTTGAATGAAATGACTGTGTAAAATCCAGACCGAAAATAAAAGAGTGCCGTTTTGTCATTTAAATACGGAACCCTCAAAAAATATAAATGCATGCGGTCACGGTTCAGATAATGTGCTGTGGGTAACCGCAGATGGCCTGTGCTGGTTGACTAGACAAAAACTCTCTATCGAGATTCTACCGTTATCGTAAGGCCCACAGAATAACTTAAAATTCCTGTACCTACCTACCTGCTGACCCTACGTGGACGCCTAATAAGTACCTAATGTTATGGGCGATTTGATAGACTGCTGATATGTACCATCAAATCGGCCTTAGATACCAATATGAGCCTCGAAGTCCAAGTAATAATAGCCGCACAGGTCGGTCTTCAAGGTTAAGCAACGCTTTACGAGGTCAATCCGTGGATGGGTAACCATCTATTACATGTCAAGACTCTAATGACATATATATAAGTCCTAAGACGTTCGAGGAGGACGTACGAAGAAGCTTGTGGCTTAATAAAAACAGCCGCACGGGTTGATCGAAGGTTAAGTTACGCTTGCGAAGTCAGTCTGTGGATGGGTGACCGTTTGTAACATATCGAGACTTCTCCATGCCTCGGAAAGCACGGTAAGCCTGTGGTCCCGGCTGCCATTTGTAGGTCTTTGACCGTCGTTACGGGTAGTCGGAAGACCTAAAGTTGGTCAACCAGTCTTAGCAAGGGGTATCGTGTTGCTCAGTAATTGGATTGTAGAAGTCAGATAGGCAGTCGCTCCATGTGATGTACTGGTATTCAACGGTTAGATTGGAAGCCGACCCAACATATTTTAGTTGAAAAAAAAAGCTAGGCAGATGCTTCACACTTGAAGACAAGGCTTTTAGCAGATTTTACATTATTTACCCATATACTCTAAGCCGAGTACAACTGCAAATGGAACGTGTGTTTTTCCACTGATGTTGCCGGGCGTTCAAGTTGCTTTTATTACACTGACCGAAATTAAACAACGTCATCTTATTTCTGAAAAAAAAGAGAAGTACGAGTCTGACTCGTGCATAGAGTGTTCCGTACAAACGTTAGGTAATTTTTCATCACCATAACAGTTGACATAACAAAAATATTTTCTATGATCACATAGAAAATATTTTTGTTATGTCAATTGTTTCAAAATTAAAAACACAAATTTGTGATTTTAGTACTAATCCCTTTAAATGCGCTGTGAGACCTTGCTTCTTGCCAAATTTCATGATCTAACTAAACTAGGTACCTACCCTATAAGTTTTGATTCACTTGCGAGTATCATGTAAGTATATCTCGCATAAAAAGCCGTATTTTTTTATTGCGTTGAATTAGGAGTATGGTTTTTTTAGAACTCCAAGGGACTGTTGGTTTACGTATTTGATATGCATTTCAGCTTGTTGCCCGTTCCTGAGATGACTGAGTCTTGACGAGCAGACATGCGGACGTTTTATTTAATACTTTACACAAATGTACAGAGGCGAACTTAATGCCATAGGCATTTTCTACCAGTCAACCTTCGGGTGATGCATGACAAACAGTGGTAGGTGCAATTTCTTAAAAGAAAAGGGAACAGAAAAAGATAAATTCATATAGAGTATAAACTATAAATATAATACCTACATAGAATATATACACAAATCTTTATTGCATTCCACAATGTAGCCTTGGGTAGTAAACATTTTTTCAAAACAATCGTGGACCCTGTTGGGCACAGCAAAAGTAAGATTTTTGGAGAGGACTTATCATTTAAATATCTTATAATGTAACTTATTCTTAAAAAAATAGACATTAACGTTACTAAAAACGTTAACATTAATTTTCAAGTTTTAATGTTAAATATTAGTTGTCACTGTACTAACATATGCTCAGTAATAACTTTTAGAACTTGTTTGTGAATTGATAGAGTTTTTTTTCTCTTCTAAAACACACACACACACGTTTGTTTTATACACAAACGTTTTGTCCATTTGAGGTGCGGTACCCTAAAAAAGTTAATTACAGAAATAAGGTTTGCATCACTGCCCGGTCCGCGTACGAAAATGTCGATCGGAACCAGGCTGCGGTCTGCTCCACTTAACTTTCACCAAATGTACCATAATGTGACATACCAGTCCTAATCGGTAGGATTCAGGTGCGTCGATTAGAAATCGTTTATTATAATCCTTAATGATCGAGTAGTATTATTTATATGCAATTTGCATGCATCTCTAGCGGGTATTTTTGATTTATTGGTGTGTCATGTTTTTGGTATGTTTATATCTATGTATCTCCAAACACGATATTAGTGTTTTTTATCTACTTAATCAAGATCTGAAATTATTTGATTGGCAGGCAATGCACAACCTAAACTGGTGGGTCTCATCATTTCAGCCGAAAGACGTCCACTGCTGGACAAAGGCCTCCCCCAAGGATTTCCACAATGACCGGTCCTGCGCCTTCCGCATCCATGCCCTTCCCGCGACTTTCACCAGGTCGTCGGTCCACCGTGTGGGAGGCCTGCCTACACTGCGTCTTCCGGCGCGCGGTCGCCACTCGAGAACTTTCTTGCCCCAACGGCCATCTGTTCTACGAGCTATGTGCCCCGCCCACTGCCACTCAAGTTTGGCGATTCTGTGTGCTATGTCGGTTACTTTAGTTCTCCTGCGGATCTCCTCATTTCTGATTCGATCACGCAGGGAAACTCCGAGCATAGCACGCTCCATCGCCCTTTGGGTGACCTTGAGCCTTCTTATGAGGCCCATAGTAAGGGACCAAGTCTCAGTTCCGTAGGTCATCGCTGGCAACACACACTGGTCATAGACTTTAGTCTTGAGACACTGCGGTATTTTGGACGAGAAGATATTACGAAGCTTCCCGAACGCTGCCCAGCCGAGTTGGATTCGACGATTGACCTCTTTCTCAAAGTTGGACCTGCCTAACTGGACTGTCTGTCCCAGGTAAACATATTCGTCGACAACTTCGAGTGTAGAGTCTCCAACCTTTAAAGAAGAAGTGGGTGCGACATGGACATTTGACATAATTTTCGTCTTGTCTATGTTCATTTTGAGGCCCACTTGTTGGGAGGCTCTACTGAGGCCATCGAGCATTGTGCCTAGGTCTTCCAAGGTCTCAGCCATGACTACGATATCGTCAGCGAATCGAAGGTGAGTGATGTACTCGCCGTTGATAATGATGCCGAGTCTTCTCCAGTCCAGGAGCTTGAAAACATCTTCCAGGCCGGCAGTGAACAGTTTCGGAGATATAACGTCTCCCTGTCTCACCCCTCGCTGCAACTGGATAGGTTTTGAGCTTTGATCCTGGAGGCGGACTGACATGGTGGCGTTTTCGTACAAACACTTCAGCACTTCGATATATCGATAGTCAATTTGGCACCGTTGGAGAGACTGTAGCACGGCCCAGGTCTCGATCGAATCGAAGGCTTTCTCATAGTCCACAAACGCCAAGCAGAGTGGCTGGTTATACTCCTCAGTCTTCTGTATAATCTGTCGCAGCGTATGTATGTGGTCTATGGTGCTAAAGCCTTTTCGGAAACCGGCTTGTTCGGGAGGCTGGAAGTCGTCGAACCTGCGAGCGAGACGATTCGTAATGACTCTCGAAAACAATTTGTAGACATGGCTCAGAAGCGAGATGGGTCTATAATTCTTCAACAAGGTTTTATCGCCTTTTTTGAAGAAGAGTACCACCACACTTCCGTGCCATGCCTTAGGCGTTCGTCCCTCGAGTATGACGGAATCAAATAGCTTCTGAAGAGCTTTCAGTACCGGTGTTCCACCAGCTTTCAGAACTGATGAACAGATGAACTGATGAACTGGTGGGTCTAGACGCATCAAATTGCACATGAGTGAGAACTGAAAAAGGAATTTAGAAAAAAAACATCATCTTCTGAAGAGGTTAAATAGGGGATGATACTATTCCATACAAGATCCATGCCTTGTAACATTTTTGTGTCTGTGTGGTTTTGATGAGGTAAGAATAAAAAAAAACACGCTTTTATAGAAAATCCAACTAAAAAATATAAAATAAAATTTAATAAATTTGGATTAAGAAAAGTGTAAATAAGAAACAAATGTATATTAATGAAAAAAAGCATGGGGTGCATATAGTGTCAGTAGTTATAAACATTTTCCATGGTCACTGTCATTAACAGTGGGCTACATGTATCGGCGTGTATTCTTCAATATTAACAAAGCTGTTTAATTCAAATCAATTAAAGTATCGTTTAGGTATTCAAATTAGGCTAAGAATCAGCAACGTCAAATATAACATAAGACTGACCCCAAAACACCCGTCCTTCATCATTTCCTAGTGTTTTTGTTGGCACAAAGAAGTGGCGCAAGAAATTCCCTACAAAACCCTAATACAAGCAGGCCTATATAAGCAGCCCTTGGGTGATATTAATCTTATAAGGATTTCTATAAACACAAGATTGGCAGAACCACTGTGTGAGTCCACAGTGGTTCTGCCAATCAGACACATCAGTGGAATACGACTATAAAAACGCAATTATGTACTTTCGCGGTCATAGTGAAAAAAAAAGTAATTTCCGGTTTTCGTATGGCAGGAAATATCAATTGTTATGTCTTTAAGGCCAGCGGCATACGCAAAACGTTTTATAATGTACTGTATTTCGGTGCAATAACGTCTAAAATGCATATAATTATAGCAGTGTGAAAGATTGTAATTTTCTTGGAACGAAAGCGTACCACTTCTAAAGACAGTGTACACTGTGAAATTATTGTTTTTGTTAAGCCTAGTCTTCATGGAGGGGTTCTAAAGGGTGTTTACAGACGCGCGAAGTTACTTAGTGGTCATGTGAATTATTCCACATAAAAACATTCAAACTCACATACGCAAACAGCCAGAGCCGGAGCAACTACCTGTTAGGCTATACAAATATTTGTACCGTGCGGAAATCGAACTCATGACACGCAGCGCAGCAATCAGCTCAGGCACTGCGCCAACCGTGCTGTTAGTGTTATAGTTATTTTATAGAAACATATACAAATAAATAAAATTGAAGTGTCTGTTTGTAATGTTAAAATAACAGCTTTTTACTAAATGCTTAAAAAAATTTTAACATAAAATGTTTTTTTTTTGTCTGTCTGTATGTTTGTTTTTAGTCATTTCCGAAACGGCTGGACCTATTTTGACGGGAATTTCACTGGCATAGCTGATGTGATAAGGGGTAACTTAGGCTATTTTGATTTTAGAAAAAGAATTAGGTTACCACGTAAAAAAATGGAAACCCATGAAATTTAGCATAGGTACGATACAATTTAGCGTAGGCTCGTATGTATTATATTAATATACTTTTATAATTATGGGCCAATATTGCCTGAGAATAAAAAACAATATGTTTTATTAAACTCTGGCGGAAATCTGTGTAACTAAAGTGCCATTTTATTTGGCATCATTTTTAATTATGGCATTATAGCGTTCCCTAATTGTTTACCAGCTAGTAAGTGTTATTTTAATTGTGTCATGGTAATTCCCCAGACTTTTTGCACACACACACACACAACACACACATTTATCGATCGCGTGGTTTCTTGTGAAAAACACATAAGTCTTTATTTAAACAGAGCACGGGCTTCTGCATAAAGTTCATTATATCTGTGAAGCCAATGACCGCAACGGCCATATCTATGCCGTCGGCCTATTGACAACATGTTATTGCAAATCGGATTCTTATTGGAAAAGTTTGGTTCCGTACTAAAAGGGACAATTCGTTAGTACCAATACTACCTATCATATTGAATTATTATTCTATGCTGATATCGTTGAAATATGGTGAACACTGAGATGATGGTTTATAGGAAATATGGGAAGGATAAGTCAGAGCAATTAACCTTGATTGTGAGAATAAAGATGATCATCTTTCGTCCCTAATCACAGTTTATTTCTTATATGATTAAAGAAAAGAATAATCGTTGGGGTATGAGGAGCAGGGTGTAAAGTTCGTCATCCGCCATTGAAAAGGGAGGATCTTCTGTCCATACGGGTGTTACGTCTGGTGGGCTACTGTCCGACGGTTGCTTTCGTGTTCCTGAATATGCTTTCAATCGCTCGTATAACTTTAATATCGCGATGTAGGAAACGTCAGATTTAGTTCGTATGTGGCGCAATAGATGTCGCTACAAATCTATAACTGTCTACTGTCAAATGGTACTTTGCATAATTTCCAACGAGTCGAAGTCACTTCTAGGCAGTGTCTTAGGACGAGAATAAATATGGGAGTGTTGTTTGTGAGTACAAAGCCCTATCTAGCTATATACTTATGCGCTTTATCTTATTGCATAAGAATGAATAGGTCACCAGCTCTTGTAACACAGGTTAATCACCTAGCACAAGAGTCAAAGATTTAACACAATTTGTAACCCTTTAAGTAAATAAAGATTGTTATTATTACACTCCCACTGCGCTACACTATTGAATAGGGTAGTGTCCTTAAAAATTCTGATTGATCCGAAAGTTGGATTACTCAAAAATACTGGACACGTATTTTATCTTTTGTCACGTAAACCAAAAATGACGACGGTATAGTTCGTTGAAATTGCTCGTGACGTCACGCCGTCCTACACTTTTAACGTAACAGTGATGTCACTTGACAGCCCCTTCTCCTGAACTTTGCTATGCTATATCATTGTCACTTTTTGTTGGTTTGAGTAAGCAAAAAATACGTGTCCAATATTTTTTGGTAATCCTACTGACAGACTAAATGGACTTAATATATTTTTACCTAGGACACATCCCTATTGAGTACATTCTAGAAAAAACGAAGGAAGTATTGTTGTTTTTGCATACAAAATATTTTGACAAACTACCGACTCTACCGTCAAAACGAATATACAAATAGAAGACAATCTTTTTTTAAATCGCTTATAAATCGATCATGTATTCCTATCTTTATACCTGATCATTATACCTTTTTATTAGATACTAGCCGGTGCAACATGGGTTTTCATTTTTAGCGCGGAACTCTTAATTCTTTTACTAAAATAAAAGTTGCCTAACTTACTTCTTATCACATCAGCTATCGGCTAGTGAACGACTCGTCAGAATTGGTGCCGTCATTTTGGTTAATATGGTAGTAGCTGTCTGTCGTTTTTGTATAAGGTAATCTCCTTATACAAAAACGACAGACAGAAAAAAAAATGTTTTTTTTGTTGTTGTTAAATTTTAAATTTACTGCATACTACCATGTAATATTAAATTTCATATGCATTTAGTAAAAAGCTGTTATTTTGGCATTACAAACAGACACATCAATTTTATTTATTTGTATAGATGTATAGAAGATCAGATAGACGGGTGGCCATTTTATATGTATTATAATAACTCAAAAATATCCTTATCCTTTAGACCTTTAAGTACCAGTAAAACGGGGAGAATCAAAACGCCGGGGTGAATCGAAACAAAACTTTAAATCAGATTTTAACATTGATTTAATATTATTTATTACTAAAAAGACATCGACCTTTTTTATTTCAAGTCCTCAGAAATAATAAGACTCCTTGTAGTGCAGACAAGACATGTTAAAATAACGCGAAAATCCCCTTCAAAGTTATGTTTCTACTCAGCCCTGCGTTTCTATTAACCCCGTTTTCCGGTAATCATTGGCCAATAATAGCTATCTTCAGCACTGTATCAAATCTTTATTAAATGTTGCCCTTTACGATGTAAATATACGGAACCCTGAGAACCAGTTAATGTAAGTACCGGTTTTCATCGCACTAAGGCTAAGGCCACTGTACTAATGCCAGAATATGGAATTAGTCGAAAAAACAATTCTTTATTACGTAAAAATGTAAATAAATTCTAATTAATATTTCCTCATTGGTTTGAATTTAGTAATTAAATTTGAGTTTAACCGATTTAATTACATCATGGCTGCTATAACTCTAGCCATAGGTAATAATTAACCCAGGATTGGATGCTGTATAAAAAAAACAAGATCTTGAAAAGCTCCATTTGTTATAACGTTTTGACGCAAGTTAATTTTGAACAAAAATAAATAAATTATATATAGTATTGTACGTACACAGACATAGAACACATATAACCACATCTTCCTTATTTCTCCAGAGCATCATATCTTCTCTTAGAAGAGCTCGTGGCCAAATAAAAAGAGCAGCACGGGTTGATCGAAGGTTAAGCTATGATTGCCGAGGTCAGTCTATGCATGGTTTACCGTTCGTTACAAATCAAATCAAAATTCATTTATTCAAATTAGGCTGAGTATCAGCACTTTTTGGACGCCAAAACGTTTACAAAAGACAGTCCCCCAAAACGCCCATCCTTCACCACTTCCTAGTGTTTTTTTACATATCGAGACTCCTCCGTGCCTCACAAAGCACGTAAGCGATGATTGGTCCTGGCTGTCATTTGTAGATCTTTGACAGTCGTAACGGTCGGTAGTCAGAAGCCCGAAAGTCTGACAACCAGTCTAAGCAAGGGGTATCAGTAAACTGGGAGGTCAGATAGGCAGTCGCTCCATGTAAAATACTGGTACTTAGCTGCATCCGGTTAGACTGGAAGCCGACCTCACCATTTGGAAAAAGGCTAGGCAGATGATGTTGAATTGTCTTTGCAGTCAGTTTGGATATTTTTATTTGTGTTTATTTCTCAGTTTTTTATTTAATCATATTTTTGGAACCGTCTCCTCGAGCCTTTTGTTTATTTCCATGCCTAAAAAGATGTTAGTCGCCATCTTGTTTTTGTTTTTGTAAATTCTTAGTCTATGGGAGTCAAGACGAATGTAATGATATCTCATTTGTTATAAATTACACTTATTGGTTTGTATGTACAGAGGCCAGCACATCAAGCTACCCAGACATGTTAAATTTCTTTGAAAGGTTATCAACTTTATTACATAAGAATAAGGTTCATTTTCGATTGGAAAAAATCGACACTTTAGGGTAGGTTGATGTGCTGGCGTCTGTACTAACACTAGTTTCGTAAGTTGTTTTTGTCCGTGCCAATAATGGATTGCAACTATCTGAAAAATAATGGTAATTTTATTATTGTTATAATCCATCGAGCCATTTAGACAGGCCGTACCAAAGAAATAGATATTGCCACAAGGATTGCCCTTCTACTGGTGCAATCGGGAAGAAATAACGATAGAAACAATGCTATAATTTCTGATACCCAACCTACCTACCTACCTACCTAGGACGAGTTTCCCCACAACAATCTCGTATATTGAACTCGAGCACCCGACCTCTTCACCTCACGATCCGATTCTCGAAAGCTGTGAGAACCTGTCGACTTATGCGCTCCTAGTACTTTATTCTATTGATCAGTTAAGTTATATGTGATGTAACATGGTATATGAGCATAAACCTCTTACCGCAGAGGTCAGTGTGTTCGTAGCTTTACGTCCGTAAACATGATTGTAGTGCTCTGCTTACTTTATCTTGGATTTAACGTGAGTATACTGTAGTTTTGTAAATACGTTAATTATTAAGACGTTAAGATACAATTCCTGTTAGATTTTATTCGTTTTAAATTGAGTTTTGACGTAAGAAACTAACTAAAATAAAGCTCATTAGGAACCGCTTTTAATAAATTGAATGTGTTCATTTATGTAACTTGAGCCGCTGATAGAAAATGTATGAAAGTTTGCCAAGTTTAACATTTTTGTTAACACTGTGGCCCTATGATGACATACGTCAATAAACTATAGTTTGTAAATAAGGTAGTTATAGTATAGTTAAGATAAAAATCCTTTGTGATTTGATCCGTTTTAAATCGGTTTTTTAACATAATAAACTAAATTCCGTTATAAAAAGCTCGTTAGGAACCGCTTTTGATACATTTTTAGTGTTAATTTATGTGTAGCCGCTGATAAAAAAATGTATGAGAGTTTGCCAAGTTTAACATTATGGCTCAAAGATGAAATGCGTTCAATAAGGGCCTACCCAAGAACTTGTTTTAACGAGACAATCCGTCTTCTTTTGAAGAATTTCTACATTTCTTTGTAGTGTTAACTCTTGTTTATCTTGCCAACCTTGTAAACTCATAATTAAGTCTTTGATGAAACAAGATGGGCTTATACAGTAGGTATAATTAGTAGTAATTACTGTACAGTTTTCCTTATTTTCTGTTTTAAATAAAACCCTGAATTCTTGAATGATGCGTCTTCCTGAATCTCCATTTTGACTCGAGGATCACAATTCTATTCGATGATTCGTGACCGAGCAATTATACATGTCATAGCTTTTTTGCTTAAGTTAGGTGTAGACGTCATGGTAATTTTAACACAATAGGCACAGATCTTCCTTCCTTGTCTTCTAAATAGTAAAAGACAAGGAAGGAAGATCTATCGGCTAGTGAAAACAGTTTTCGAGGGATATCCGTCAAGCCCCATAATTTAAAACGTTCAAAATATAGTCTATCAAGCCCATCTCAGCGCTAATCAATGTCAAAAACTTGACAAAAATGTTGGTAAATTTTACATATTTTTTATACATTGAGACTGTGATTATACTACGAACTTTAAAAAAAATCGGGAATTTTATATAGTTCAGCAAAAGCATGCTTTGGCCGAATGAAAAAAAAAATGAAATGAATGATGAATTGCGTTTATTCTGGTACACGTTTTATACGTTAATCGAGCAAATAACTTTGATAATAAACAAAACGGCGCTTATTTAGTTCAGTACAAATTGAAGTAAGTATACGTTAGCGAGATCAATATGTGTAGAAAGTTGCACGAAGGATATCAAATTCAAAATCAAAATTAATTTATTCACATGCTATGGCTAGAGGGCTATGTTTTCTATCACCAACTTAAAAGTTCCAAGATTCTCTCGGATAACTCGCACTCCGATGCTCGAGAAGCAGTTCCTTAACCACTGTCATCATCATCATCATCAGGCTATACTAGTCCACTGCTGGACATAGCCCTCTCCTAATGAGCGCCATAGCGCCCTGTCTTCAGCTTGCCGCATCCAGCATCTGCCTGCAGTCTATCGCAGATCGTCATCGCGTCAATAGTCGCGGTCTCCACTCAAGAACACGTTTACCCCAGCGGTTGTCGGTTCTTCGCGAGATATGGCCAGCTCACTGCCACTTCAACTTGCTAGTTCTTTGAGCTATGTCGGTAACTTTGGTTCTCTGTCGGATGTATTCGTTACAAATCCTATCCTTCAAAGAAACTCCGAGCGTAGCTCTCTCCATAGCTCGCTGAGCGACTTTAAACTGGTGGACCAACCCTACCATGAGTGTCCATGTCTCGGCTCCGTAGGTCATGACGGGTAGGACGCACTGATTGAAAACTTTCGTTTTCAAGCATTGCGGTATGGATGACGAGAAGACTTAACCACTGTGTCTTCACGAATTTTAATAAAAATAGAAAGTAACACAGAGTCACAGGATTCAATGATTGCTTAACTTCATTATCAAATGGTAAGGTTAAACAATACAGCTGCCGTTGCTGGCGACATTTGACTAATGCTTACTGATTAGTAGTAGAAGGACTTTCCGAAACGGAATAGATAATCTATAGATAATACCAAAAGAACTTTCTAGAACAACTCTGTCGGATAGTCTTGAGGAGAGGTGAGGAGTCTATGTTCGTAAGAGAGTTATCAGACAATAAAAATGCTTAGTAAATAGTAATCATAACAGCTTTTGCTTTTAGAATGTTATGGTACTGTTATTTATTTATTTATTGGCCTATCTACAATTGTTACACTGTTTATCCTATTAATACAAGCAATATAATATAAAATCAAAATCAAAAATCAAAATCAAAATTCATTTATTCAAATTAGGCTGAGAATCAGCACTTTTTGAACGTCAAAAACGTTTACATAAGACAGTCCCCCAAAACGCCCACCCTTCACCACTTCCTAGTGTTTTTGCTGGGAAGAAGAAGTGGAGGAACAAACTCCCCAGCAACACGTCTGTCTGATAGGTTTGAAGAAATTGAAGCAATACAACATATTATGTCAAAAAATAATAAATATGTCAATCATCTTTATACATCATTCAATTAAATAATTTGCTACATGTTAGCTAGCACACACCAATATGCCAAAATAAATAAATAAAAAGTTATATATACCAAAATCGACAATTAACTCAAGCAAAGCCTGCTAAACTGAATACTTACATAAAAAGCCTCCAAGGCAGTTCAAGGGCGTGCCCGCTGACATGTGCAATGCTGAATTATATCAATACAACTCATTCATACAATGTAATGAGAGGATCATGTCAATAACATAAAAATAAGGCTAGTAGAAGAAACATACACAAAAATAAAGAACTATTAAACAGTAAAAGAACATAGTAACATTGTCCTGCGTTCAACAAAGCGACCAACTATTCTTGTCTTCTAAATAGTCGTTGATCGAATAATATGCGATATAAGAATAGTGTACAATATAAATCGATAGACACAGCATGCAAAAAATCCTAACCTAAACAACCTAACTGGTTCTTGAGGTGCAGGATTACCATCTCTTTTTTTTTTCTTTAAAGGCGTACTTATATTAATCATAGGATTTATTCCTAGATCTAGTTTCGTTTAGGGTTCGACGCACAAACTGATACCATTAGTTCAGTACATGATTCTGGATTGAAACCCCAGCATTTAAACTTTTATTCGGATTTTTCCTCATTTTTATTCGTGTGTTTTTTTTAATTGAAGCGGCAAAAAGTAATGAGAAAATCATCAAATTTATGTAACTCATTGAGAATTTTAAATTAATAGGTTAATACTTTACGTCTCTCATAAAGAATCTCATTGGGTTATGTAAAAATGGTAATTTTTACTATTTTTACAGTTTTTATGAGCCAAACATGTTGGTAAAAGATAGTCAAGTTGCTTAGATATTAAAATAATCAAGCTATGGAAAAAAACCCGTCACTAATAATTCTCCTTACCATTTTCAGGTAGCTTTAGCTGCGCAGGCGCCCTGCATAGAACTGAATGATGGAAACAAGATCCCTGTGCTTGCATTGGGGACCGGCAGGGGTACAGCTAAAGAGGTACGTTAACTTTACTTTATTTATTTAATACAAGCCCCTTTTACATTTGATAAGGAACTACTCGTTTATTATTTCTGCCCAGAAATAGTCCATTAGCTCCAAGGGTCGTGAGCAAATTGGTGAGCCAATTACTGGGTTGTGGGGTCAGATAGAGGGTATAATCACCGGCAAATAAGATGGCAAAAGTCGTTAGATGCGCACAAGTCGTTTTTTAGGTCTCTTTGGTGGTCAAGCGGGACGCGGGGTATGAGGTAGCGTCGATCCGAGCGCGCGATTGGTGCATCAGTCGACCCTTGCCTCCCGCACCGCGCCTTCGTCCCGTTCGCTCCCGATTACATTTCAGTGCACGAAAATTGAACCCTTTGTTTTTGTTGTGTTAAACTTAAGTGTTGTTATTGTTTTTAAATTTAGGATAGAGTTCCTGAAAAGGCATAGCATACGAGGAAAGTATGCTCAAACCAGAGTTATACAAATTAATAAAATTGGAAAAAGAACAATTTAAAACATACAGCATTGACCAAACACTTGCAGAACACAACCATAGTGTTCTGCGATTGCGACTTTCAATATGATGCCAGGGGTAGTTTTATTAACGGATAGTGACGACGACTACTTATTTTTTTTTTTTTTATATAAACTTTTTTGAATTTTAAATGCACGTTATTTATAACTCCTAATAAACTTGAATTCCTCTCCCTTCTTTAACTTTGTTCTATACAGACATGATTAAATATAAATGATGGCAATAATAAAACGACGATCAATAAAAGTTATCACTTTTTTGTGCCACTAAGTGTACGATGCGCGAACTTACCCCCACTACGCCAAAATCTTGCCATCTTATTTGCCGGTGACTATAAACCCATGTAAAATACAGGTTTGAAGCTGCATTCAGTTAGACTGGAACCCGATACCAACAGGTCGACTTGAATACGTAGTAAAAACAGTATAATACCTACGTATTTTTAAGACGTTTCTTTGAAAGTTGATTCAAGAAATGGACATTTTTTTATTTTATTTTTCGAAGTGGCGTCTCAAACTACTATCAAAGCTATACTGTTTGCATTAGAGTATAGTTTTAGCGTAGTACCTGTATCATACTGACAATACATCCTCTTAAAAACCACGACGACCGATGTGGCGCGGCGGGCGGAGGTCCGCCTGCGACGCAGGAGGTAGGTTCGATTCCCGCCTTGGGACAAATGTTTGTGCTATCTTCAAAGATTTGTTCCGGGTGTAAATACCCAGAAGGTATTTACTATGTATAATAAAAAAAAAGATCTATGTAATGTATTGTATTAAGTATATCAGTCATCTAGTACCCATAACACAAGCTCTGCTTAGCTTGGGGCTAGATGATGCAGTGTGGATTGTCCAGCATTATTTATTATTTTAGCTTATTTATTTATCCTCTTAAAGAGTCAGTAAAGAGACGAGCGCAGACCAGAACGGGATAACTTCCAACGTGCCATAGTCGTTGATACTCATAGTCTGAAAATTATCATGAATTTCAGACAGACTCATTGGATGACGTGCGCAACTCTGTGCTCTGGGCTTTAGAAGCAGGGTACAGGCACATAGACACGGCAGCAGTCTACGGAGATGAGGAGCAGGTCGGCCAGGGTATAGCTGATGCCATCGCCAAAGGAGTCGTGACCAGGGAGCAAGTGTTTGTTACCACTAAGGTGAGTGCTTTTATATGTTGAGGTTATCATTTTTTGAATGGCTCCTGAAACCAAAAGACTCTCAAGAGATATATCAAGTTGTGGGATGTTCGAAAGAGTAACCGTGACCCTGGAACGTAAAGGGCAAGGACGGAACACGGAAGGGTTTTAGTCAGTAAAAGTCTGACACACCTGCCCGTTCCCCCCAGAACGGGAGAAGTCATTGGAAAGAAAGGAGTTATTTCCAAATAAAATAATAAAACATAACACAACATGAAGCTAATAGTCCCCAAGGGATTAGTTACAGGTATAACTATAATACACCCACATTTCACCATTTACATATGTCGAAATGTGTTCAGTGATGTCCAATATTAAATTAGAAAGTACATATGAATTGAAAAAGTCACTTTGGTACTTGCCCAAGTTCGAAATCACAACCTCGTAACCAAGAGACGAGACCTAAACCACTGGGCTACTTACATGTAACTACATCATTACGGGTAGTCAGGAGCCCGAAAATCCAACAACCAGTCTAAACAAATGTATCGTGTTGCCCAGTAACTGGGTTGTGGAGGTCAGATAGGCAGTCGTTCCATGTAAAACGCTAGTATTCAGCTGCATTCAATTGGAATGGAAGCCGACCCCAACATAATTAGGCTAGGCAGATGATGATGACTCACTGACACGTTCGGTTTGTATTGAATGTGTTGGCAATGCCGTCCTTAGCAACGGCGTTCCCATGCTCTGTGCACTCGACAGTCGTTTTAGGATGTATGTAAATAATCAGTCTTCTATCTCTTTTTTCCAGCTGTGGAACGACAGACATGCCCGTGATCAGGTGCTGCCTGCACTCAAAGAATCTCTCACCAGGCTGGGACTGGATTATATCGACCTGTTCCTTATACATTTCCCTATTTCTACTAAGGTAAGAACTGTGTATTTGTTAGCAACCGACTATGTATACTTTCACAATAGCCGTTTGCATCCGATCAGACTTCAACACCATTGACCAGCTTAACTGCCAAGGAACGAGACACAATCGAAAATGTATTGTTTGTCGGTTATTTGGCGTTTATGGTGTTAAGTAGATGAAAACATATTATTTCAAAGATTACGTAATGAATAAGTCATTCACATACAAGGCTGCTGCCTGCTAAGTGCAGTTTTGATGGTTTTTTAGGACAGACTGCCTGCCCTAATCCCAATTTATTTGGGGTCGGCGCAGCATGTCTACTTCTTCCAAAAATCTCTAGTCACCTCCTTTAAAGCCATATCATCTTTCACACAATCTATCCATCGTTTCTTTGGTCTTCTTCGACTCTACTGTCACACGACCTGACATGATGTGGATGTGTATGAGTACCAAAAAACAGAGGCGACGCTGTTCTAAAACTGTTCCATGTAAACAGCCGGGTAGGTACTGTACAATAATGCTAGCCTGGGTACTGTTCCATTGCAAAGCAAAGACCTCTTCTCATACAAAGAAGGCACGAGCATTAGGATCACTGTCTTTTGGGCAGTTCGTTCCGCCACTTCTTCTTCCCAGCAAAAACACTAGGAAGTGGTGAAGGGTGGGCGTTTTGGGGGACTGTCTTTTGTAAACGTTTTGACGTTCAAAAAGTGCTGATTCTCAGCCTAACTTGAACAAATGAATTTTGATTTTGAATTTTACACGGACGCGTACGCATCTCATACAAAATGTTGGTTCTATGGACAAAAGCTGAATTGGACTGAATAAGTGTAGTTAGTTCCTTAATCACCATGATTGCTTAAGGCGAGTTGGCGATTTCAAACTTATATTCTTTACAAGTCCAGGTTTCCTTAAAAACCTTAAAAAGTATATGAATCAGAGAGAGAGAGAAGATGTGTCGTGGGTTCGATTCCCACACGGAACGAATATTTGAGTGGCCTACAGGTAGTTGTTCCGGGTTTGGCTGTTCGTGTATGTGACTTTAAATGTTTGTAAACGCACCCACGACACAGGAGAAATTCCTAGTGTGGGGCAACATTTTATTTAAGGAGAAGAAAAAAAGAGAAGAAAAGAGAAGAAATAGGTCACCAGCCGATGAACGGTTACGTTGACTGACAACCGTCAGTCGCGTACCACGTTCCGTTCTACTTACCCGCCGTGCAATAGGATGGGCGTAATCTGGCTACTTCAATTGCATTACTCTACTCAAGCTCAACTCAAGAGTGTATGAGTGTGTTCATATGAATGTGCGAAGTAACATTGGTACTCGCCCGTATATGAAGGCAAGGCCTTCAATAACTGGAAATTGTAGATACACAGATAAGCATAAGAAATTTATCCAACTATGCATATATTACAAATCCAATTAAATCTAAGTTATTAAAATATTCTTTAAGAGTATGCTGGGACATAGTTACTGCATAGATCAGATACGGAATATCTTTCAATTAACATTGTAAGGTTATCTTGTAACAATTAACAATTTTTTATTCTTGTTTATAATGCGACATATTGTCTCGTTATTAATAAATAAATAAATAATGCTGGATAATCCACACAGGATCATCTAGCCCCTAGCTAAGCAGAGCTTGTGTTATGGGTAGCGCTCGCGCAGTATTCAGCTGTTGGGATAACCTAAGCAGATACTGGATATTTTTTGCTTCATGATATTTTAGTTTGCTGTTTCTTACCAACTACTTAATGGACCCCTGTTAATAACGTTTCATTTCTTTTGCAGAGTGACGGTTCCCAAGATGTCATCGACTATTTGGACACCTGGCAAGGCATGGAGGAGGCGAAGCAGCTGGGCCTGGCCAGGTCCATAGGAGTGTCCAATTTCAACGCAAGTCAGATTGATAGAATCATCGCTAACGGCCATGTCAGGCCGGCCGTCAATGAATTTGAGGTAAGTAGAACTTTTTGGGGACAAACTCTTCAAGTAACTCCTTCTCCTCTTAAAACTTTGAGACGAGCAACTGACAAATGCAGGCACTGACTAACTAGACAGAACCACACCACTCAAATCTGTATGGTACTCTCCTCAAAAGACCATTCTCAGACACTAATCTGCATGGCTCCCATAAGATTGGTCTGTCAAGATAGGTAAGAGAAAAATATTAAAGAAATTAAAACATTTTTAAATTTTGAAAACATATTAAAAAAGCATATCTTCGACAGCTTCAACCTAAGTAAATAAAATATCATCTAGTGTAATGTGCATGGTGCTTAATAACAGTACTCATTGAGACAAAACGCTCGACCAAGGTCGAGCGCGTTCAAGTATCTGTTTTCGATGTACCTACCCACTTACCCAGATTTATTAAAGTAGCAAATTAATATCTGTGCGACGTGCGCCCTGGACTTTTATAATTAATTTTAAGTAATAAAACATTGTTTCTCGATAAGTGATTATGTAAATCTTAGAGAAATAAATGATTATGAACCGTAAGAGTACTCTTTGGTATGTGAAAAAGAATCTCGTGCACTCGCTACGAACCATTTAATGAGACTTACTTGGCATTCTTACGGGACAAAGAGGACTTATCCTAGGTTTCTTTTGTTTTATAGGTGACTTATACATAACATTAGCTAAAAGTGGCTGTCACGGCCTTACTGGCCAGGACTCGTTCCCAAAGCCCTAAGTAACTTTTTTTTCGTTCTTTTTTGGTGGTTTTTATACACAAGGATACTTTAACCATATTATACCTTAAAATAAGAAACTTATCACACTACAACAAGTACATAGGATATAAAAAAATAAGGATAATAATTATGGATTCACTACTAAACTACAGAATTGTTTTACTAGACCATAACCCTAAATGTTCTGGTTTACGTTATCATAAATGCTGATACACTGACCGGATCATTTGTAGTAGAAATAGGGAATACCATGGATAATTAAAAAGATCGAAAAAAAATTGTGGCGGGGCATTCTTGACACTGTTCTGTGCAATTTTTTTTGACAAGCCTTATTGCACTGTATTTTAATGGGGCCAAGTTGCAAAATTTAAGAAATAAAAAAACTGTGTCAATAACTATTTGTGTCTAGATTTCCAAAAGTAACAGTGATGGTCGACTTTCGTTACTAACCACATTAGTAAAGCATTATAATAATAAAAAGTTTATTTATCAAAAAAGTTACAGAAATGTACACAGGTAGCTGTATATAACGAGTAGACTTATTCTATGTTACAGAAATTTCTGTACATAATTATAGTAACCCTGCCTCTTATACTATTCTAAGAGATAGTGTCTAGCTTATAAATTTGCCATTTTTTTATCATTGAAATGGGAATAAAAATATTCCTGGCACAGTTCACTAATTCCAAGCATCATCTATTCATAATATAACATCACGCCTGTAATAGGACACGAGCCTATTGCCACGGGCACAAATCTAGACTCCGAGATGTAACTGAGAAAATTCCCATTGGAAAAACTCAATAACACTTCACCCAGCTTGGGAGTTGAAACCAAGGCCTCATGCTCAGCAGGCGCGCTTGGGACTACCAGGCCAACGAGGCGATTCATAATATTTCCAACAATATTTCCTCTTTCAGGTAAATCCATCGCTGACCCAAGAACCTTTAGTCCACCACTGCCAGTCCCTGGGCATAGCAGTAATGGCCTACAGTCCCTTCGGCTTCCTGGTGTCCCGCAGCCGGCCTGACGCCCCCCCTCCACGGTACGACGACCCCGCCCTGGCTGCTATGGCCGCTAAATACGGGAAGACTCCTGGCCAGATCGTACTTCGGTATTTGGTGAGTATCAGCGTGAAGATTTTTTTAAAAGAAGTTTTAGGGTTCCATCCCTTTAAAGGAAAGAACGGAACCCTCATAGGGATCAGTCTTGTAATCTTTTTGTCCGTCTGATGACACCGTTTTTAAGGATTCTGTACCCAAAGAGTGTCAATGGGAGCTTATTACTAAGCCTCAGCTTTCCGTACACACACACGTACATACGTCCGTCTATCAGTGGGCTCTCATGAACCGTAATAGATAGACAGATGGTATTGCCACTATAGCAACAAATGTATTTATTTTATACATTAAAAAAAAATATCTTACAGAGAAAATACAATAATTATCACTTCATTAAGTCGATTGCTGTAGTATGACAAATAACAGTTTAGCATTAGTAGATTAGTAACAGTTATTAAAGTAGGGTTACTAAAGTAGAAAAAGTTTTTATGCAAAACTAAGTGAACGACGTATGCGCATCGCCACTGCCGTGGTGTGCGTAAGTGTGCGTGAGCTGAAGGCTAAATGTCACAGTGATAAGATTATATATATATATCAAGTAAATCTAGTATAATAATAAAAAGGGTGGAATATGAACTCAACAATTATAGTGCCGATAGTCATATCAGTCAACGGTTTGATAGCGAAAAGTTTCGACCAACGTCTGAAAAAAACTTTCGCTAAACAGTTGGGTCAAGAGCCAGATGCAGAAGGCGGTCGTCATGGACAGGGCACGTATTGTTAGGAGGTTCCTCTCTCTGGATCCCTAACCACCGTAAGCTTGGGTTTTACCACCTCGCTGCGGGCGGAGCACTATTTTAATACATATTTTATCAAAAATTGTTATTTTTATTTTATTTTTGTTAAAATATGTACATTAAAAGAATACGGAAAGAAAAGGGTACTCCCATACAAGAAACATACATTATTCAAAATCTTTTACGTTGGTACAATACCGTTGGTGGACAAGGTGGTGCCCCGCGAGCCCTACTTCAACTTGGCCGGCTTTTAGAAGCATCGTTATTAATAAACACGGATTATATTTACAACCAGAATAATCTTCAGATTATCAACTTTAAGTCGCGTATGAAACATGCCTTAGAGCGGATAACTCATAATTCAACTTTCTTTTTTCCAGCTTGACCGCGGCCTAATTCCAATTCCGAAGTCGACGAACCAGAAACGTATCGCCGAAAACATCGACTTATTCGACTTCCAACTGACAGAAGAGGAAGTCTCTACCATCAGTAGGTTCAACAAAAACACAAGGGTCATTGACATCTCACACTGGAAGGACCACCCTTACTATCCTCATAATTAATCTAACATCGGTTTTGCCACCTGCACCCTTATTGCGATAGCACTAGTTATGATAATCCCTTTTATTTTTTAAATGCAATAAGAGCCATTGTTCTATTTCAGTTTCTTTTATATTTAGTACCTGGATGACCGAGGTTTGTTCGGATAAAAAGACGTTTTCTAAAAATGAAACCTAGGTAGATCGATTTAGCGCCCCTGAAACCTACTAAATTTCATGAAAATTGTTGGAGCCGTTTCAGTTTATATACATACATTTATACAAGAACTGGCTGACCCAGCAAACGTTGTTTTGCCATTAAAATGTTTGGGGTGGACCACCCTTAACATTTAGGGGGATGAAAAGTAGATGTTGTCCGATTCGCATACCTAACCGATATGCACACAAAATTTCACGAAAATCGGTCGAGCCATTTCGGAGGAGTTTTATCACAAACACCGGGACACGAGAATTTTATATATTTGAAGATTGCTGGTTTAAAGGTAAAATATATATTTTAGATTATAACATCGAAATGAAAGCGATTTTCATTTTGAGTGTGCTTCGCAATTTGATTACTGGTTTTTTGAATGGCCAATCAAGTTTCTTAATAGATAAATTAATGTCAATGTCACCTGTTGTGATTGGTCACAAAGTAACAAATGACAGTCAATGAAAACAAAAAACAGATGATTGATTTGGGTAGCCTTTCAGAAACCCTGGTTCTATTTGTAGGGTCAGCAGCAACGGTAGATGTATTATTTTTAAGCCTATTTTTTTATTGATATGAATAAAACATTTACGATACTCAACAGCAATTTTATTTTCCCTTTACGCTAAGCAGAGTCTACAGTAAATGTCGATGAATATTTTGGATAAGTAGAATTCCATAATTTCATCTTGCCTGTATTTCCTGAAAGAGTTAGTAGGTAAAGGTAGACTGGCTGAAAATCAAAATCAAACTTAATTTATTCAAATTAAGCCGAGAATCAGCACTTTTTGAACGTCAAAATTTACTTAAGACAGTCTGCCACAACGCCCACCCGTCACCACTTCCTAGTGTTTTTGCTGGGAAGAAGAAGTAGCGGAATTAACTCCGCAGTAACAAAAGGTATCTCATCATCATTCTAGCTTTTACCTAACTCTGTTCTCAGCATAACTATTTGGCTCAGTGATCGTCGGCTGCGCTGCGTGTCGTGGGTTCTATTCCCGCAAGTAATATTTGAATGGCCTGCAGGGAGTTGTTCCGGGTCTGGCTGTTTGTGCTTGTGACTTTAAATGTTTGTAAACGCACCCACGGCACAGGAGAAATTCCTAGTGTGGGGTAAGGTTTATTAAAAAAAAAAAGGTTTGTTGGTTTTATTACCTTAGTGCGACGTGCGGACTACACGATAAGGGCCGTCGCCTCCTAACGGTACGACACGGTTAGGAATATAAGTAAGCACAAATGATTTGAGATCTTATTTTATGATGCTTATCGTTCACAGTTCGGTATACCTCGGCATACTAGAATGTGCCGAAGGATACCAAAGCAGGCTGTTACGTATCAATAAAATGTGAGCTTTAACAGTGTTGAATAAGATTCGAAATCACTTGTGTTACAATTATCCCTTTCCGTGTCGTGTCGCCAGTGGGCGCCAGGCCTTATACTCAAAACCTGCAAGATTAGTAAATACCATAATACAGGCTTTACAGGCTTTGATTATTATCTGGGTTTTCCTTAATATCAGGTTTGTACCTGTTAGTAACGATGAGGAAAAATAGAGGTAAAAATATTTGAATAATGCTGCGTTGCTTTAATGTGGCACCGGGTACGCATTCCTTATCTGTTATGATGAATATATGCGAAACGGTAATTATTGCTTTTGCGGGTGGCTTGAAAAGTTTTGTGTTTTTGTATCTTGTTAATGTTATTTGCGTACGAAATGAAATGAAATGTTATTATCAATTTAGTGATTTGTATGAATACCTGCTTAGTTTGTGTGTCAAAGTTCATATAATACTATATTTTTAAGTTCCAAAATGTTCTCAAGTAAGTGAAATCCTTGTAATTTCTTATTGAGAAATAAAAATTTCTTTAACCATAATAATTTTTATCCGTGTGGACTATTATGTATATCACGAGTATCTTTGTGTGAGGGGGGGAGGTTTAAACCCTTGTAACGTCTTAAGGGTTGGATAAATTTTCTCGCAGGCTGTGTTTTCTTTTAGTTGGCAGATAGCTGATGTTCCATGGAATAACTTAGGCTTCTTTTATTTTAGGAAGCGAATTAGGGTTCCGCGCAGAAAAATGAAACCCCAAATTCCCCAAAGTTGATGTGTTAAGGAGTAACTTACCAATAGATTTTGTCAAATTCCACAGCTCCGATTTTAAACCAAAATGATTAAAATGTATGTAAAAAAAAGTAGCAAATCACAATAAGTAGGCCCATAGATACCTATTGTTGTGAATAAAGTCTTAAAAGTAACAAAACAAAAATTCGAATTTCAATTTTCAAAATCATTCGAATTGACGTTACTTTTGCGTCAATCATTCGTACTCGGCACGTGGTGTTGTGTTTCTACCAACAACGCTAACGCTAGTGCGGCGCTCACATAAACGTCTATATGTTTGTAAAATACACACATACATAAACTCACGCCTTTTTTCAATGAGGGTAGGCAGAAACTACAGAACGCCATCTGCTACGAACCTAGCTTCGTCTACATCCATACAAGCACCTGACCTTTCTGAAGGACATCACCTTTAAGGTTAGTGAATGTCCTTCTAAGGCGTCCCCCGACGTCTCCGCTTTCATCTGTTTTATAAATACATTTTGTTAGTCGTCTTTCATTCATCGTCTAATAATAATGTGCGAAAACATTTCGATTCGATCCAGAACCCTCTTTGCTGCCCTTGCGACGCCCTAAGCCGCGGTCCGTCCCCCCACCCCACAGCCGGACTGTGGCGTGTGGGGTGACGGCCCACATGGGGCGCTCTAAGCGCATAGTCGCTTAGTTCGAAGTTTATAATAATAATAGTAAGCTTTATTTAATAAAAAGTACTTAGATTACATTACAGTTCAGTGCTATGCTAAAACAAGAGTAGGTACGCAAAAGTTTTAGCATCTCGAGCCGAATTAGGAGGAACCTGTGTTTCGGCTAACAGCGCCAATCTCCTCGAGTCACATTAAATCAGTATAACTTAAAATACCTCACATAAGGTAAAATAATACATAAATAATAGGTAATAATAATAATGCTCGACAATCCACACAGCATCATCTAGGCCCAAGCTAAGCAGAGCTTGTGTTAGGGTACTAAATGATTGATATAGGTACTTAATACAAAACATGACATAGATAGATATTTTTTATTATACATAGCAAATACCCAGAACATCGTACAAACAGTTGTCCCATAGATAGGTTTGTATAAGCGAGGCGTCAGTAAGTTGTTCATGATTTCCAAATTTTGATTATTCTTAAGTTCCTGCCTCGACTGACCGCCTCGTTGGTCTAGTGGTTGAAAACGCGACTGCTAAGCATGAGGCCAACCATCCACAGACAGACCTCGGCTAGTGAAGCTTAACCTTCTATAAACACGTGCGAGCCACGAGCTTCTCCACCTATGTATACTTATGGAAAACAATAAAGATATCGAGTATTGAGTAATAAGTACATGCCCTAGCTGGAAACCTTACCTCCGAGGTAGAACTGCGAGATGCCATTTAATAAAATAGAAAAAAAAAACGATTTTAATCGTTCAGTTCCTAGTGCTCATCGTTAGTGTTGTGCTGTCGGTCACAAGATGAAGCTGGCTTTGACGACAGTTGCGCTGTTCGCTCTGCTTAATATAAGCTTATTTTTATTTACATTAATATTTTGGTTGGAACATCCATACATAAACTCACGCGTGTTTCCCATGGGCGTAGGCAGAAATGCCAGCTGCTGCGATCCTTAAATACTCCTTTTGATTCGTTCAAATATCTGGTCGAACACGCACGCATACAGTTGCGAGTACCCAAAAATAGGGTCAGCGTATGTCCTTCTAGGCCCCTCTCGGCGTTTCCGCTCACAGCTGCCTTATAAATCCCTTTTGTTAGTCATCTTTCATTCATCTGTTCAACGTGATTGGAACATACATAATTTAAATACATACAGCGTCAGCCGTACACTTTGTGTTGTCATCTGACATTATGCAGAGCTGAGGCCCTTTTTGCATAATAATTTTTGTTGCCTGTTCTATAGTTTTATGGTGTATACATATATTTTGCTGTAATGCCAATCAACGCATTTTTCTTTTTTGCATAATATTATTCCCAATCATCGATATCTTGGTCAGGAAAAGTGTTATTAGAATATGTCAATAGCAGCCTGGATTCTAGATCTTTTTGAGAGTTTGTTCGCTTCTAGAGAGCGATATTACATGAGACTGAGGATTCACATCTGGGTAAATGTCATAGGTAGGTATCCAGCGTTAGCAAAATAACGTCCAAAAGTATAAACAAATATGTGTTTAAAAAATAACACCCACAAAGTTCACATTTTTACTTACTTATAACATTTACAATAAATAAAGGTATGTCGGTTTTAAAATGGCTAGAACTGTCTTTGTGTAATGTAAGTAACTCACATTGGGTAGGTACTAGAAAGTTAATATTACTGTAAGTAGAACTAATATCAATTGAAAAAATAGATTCTCTTATGGAATACCAACATACCTACCTAATAATGGATTCTAACGTTTCTGAAGTACCAGGTTTGTAACGAAAGTCGTATTTAAATTATAATATTAGGATTTATTCCTAGAATTACTTTTATATTGAACTTGAAAGTTGTCTGATAAGTCTGTCACCCAACGGCTCTTTTCTTCTTATTCTAAATTTGAATTCGTGATTATTCCACAGCATGCTATTAACTTATTAAATATCTCTTAATCCATAGAGGTCCAATAGCTCTACAATGCACATAAGTATTTCTTTATTTTTATTAAATTCACAGTTGTGTTTTTGAAGAGGGGTACCAATGCACACCTCTTCAGAAAACACAGGCATTGTGTTATTTTATGTTGATTTTTTAAAAGAAACAAAGGTGCACGCCTACATTACTGGTTTTGAAATCAGTTCCTCGAATCATATTGGTTTTTTACATTATTTTTAAAACACCACAGTACCTAGTTGTAGTAGCAGCGACCACAAACCCACGAGACAGTTTTGATTAAATTAACAAATAATGTAAAAATCTAGCTTCGACCGTTACTTTGTTCACTTAACAATCAATTTGATTCTTATTACTAGACATTAATTTCTTACGGTAGGTTTGAATTTGATGTATAATTAAATTGTCATTCTTTAATTCATAAGTAAGTAGATACTGGCGCGTGGTTACTGGTATAAACCCAGTATAAGCTGGTCCCGCATTCTATTGAAATTTCGTAATAAACTAGGTCAGGTCGAAGTGTTACCACAGGCGTGCGGCTTACTAAAGCTAGGTACCTATACTATAAACATTATTATTACATTGTTTCTTCTTTTGCAGGTTAACACTTCGAATGCCAATCAGGTGAGTATTAAAAAGGTTTTATCCACTAAGTTTTTTTTGTTTTTTTTTAAACTATGTTGCATTTTTCGTAACACCACCCTGAACTGTACAGAGGCCAGCACATCAAGCTAGCTCAATCTGTGAAATTTCTTTCATAGTTTTCCAACTTTATGACAAAAGCAGGCTGTTCATATTAAAATGGGAATATTTGACCGTTTGGGGTAGCTTGATGTGCTAGCCGGTGTGCAGAGGCCAGGACATCAAACTACCCCAATGTGAGTGTGTGAGTGTGTGTGCAATCTTGTGCCTCAAGCAGACTGTCCAATACTACACAGACAGGAAGACTCCTATTTTTGCGTGTTTTCTGGATCTGTCACGGGCGTTTGATCTTGTATGTTACGAAGTTTTGTGGCGTAAACTCGAATGTGAAACTACCTTACCATCTGAATTAGTGTCGATATTTAAGTACTGGTATAGTAGTCAAAGCACTAGCGTGCAGTGGAATGGTTCGCACTCGGACGTGTATCGGTTAGAGTGCGGAGTGAGGCAAGGGGGACTCAGCTCTCCCAGGCTCTTCAACCTATACATGAACCGGCTGCTCCTTGAGCTCAGCAGCACTAGTGTCGGATGTCATATTTGACGGGGTGTGCATTAAAAATATTAGTTATGCTGACGACATGGTGTTGCTGAGCCCATCGATTGGTGCTTTGAGGCAACTGATCGATCGAATGCTATGCGGTGAATCATGGGCTCAAATATAACGTCACAAAGAGCGAACTAATGGTTTTTAAAGCAGGCAATGTGACATATTCATGTATTCCAAATGTCGCTCTTTGTGGAGAACCGCTGCGAAGGGTGGACAAGTTTAAGTATCTGGGTCATTGGGTCACTGAAGATCTTAAGGATAATTGTGACATTGAAAGGGAACGTAGGTCGCTGGCTGTCCGTTGTAACATGCTGGCTCGCAGGTTTGCACGTTGTACGAAGACAGTTAAAAGTCCTCCTACACGTGCGGCCTGTGGGTCAACTTTACTCAGCGGACATACAGCGACCTCCGCGTTCAATATAATAATGCACTGAGAGTGCTGCTGCGGCTGCCGTGGCGTAGTAGTGCGTCAGGGATGTTTGCAGATAATAATATTGATGGTTTTGCAGCCATTATTAGAAATAGATGTGCATCCCTGATGACTCGTGTTCGCGGCAGCACCAACAGTATTCTCAGCGTATTCGCAGATCGGTGGGACTCCCTGTTGTTGCGGAGGTGGATGCGGCTCCATGCTGAATTTTAATTGTATATTTTCATGTCTGTAACCTAATAACACTAGAACTTAAGTAAAATTGTTACTAACCCTATGGACTCCGGTCTGAAATAAAAACTTTCTATTCTATAATGTTGTATTTTCAGCCCCCATGTGGAAGCGTAATTCTACCTAAGCAGTGGCAAGGCGGGAAGCACGTTGGAGGGTCAGTGGCCCTGGCAAGCAGCAATCAACATGCTTGTAAGTATCAATTTTAACTTCAAAATAGCAAATCTTGAATTTTTTAAACAAATATTAGAAATAAAGAAAGAAAAAACATATACTTAGGACACGCACATGTAATAGAACACAAAAAAAAACTAAAAATAATGTACGCAACGTGGCGCTACAATGGTGACATATTTTTTTTTTTAGGGGCTTTTATCAAAGATATGTCAGCCCCATCATACCCTTTAACATTCGTTGGCTTTCTTAATCTGTCATTGTTTACAATCTTACGTAATATTTAATGAAATATAGTTTTTCGTGGAGGACCCTAATTAAATGGCATTAATTTAATTATTATTATAATTATAATTTATTATCTAATTAAACACACGGAAAGGGCAATTAAACTAGATAATAAATACTAACCAAATAAAAACTAAATAATAAAAAAGTAAACAAAATTGGGATCACTCAACAAAACAAACCTAGCTGCATTACACCTACTCGGAGCGGCAACGTTTCGATTCGCGCGCTGGCAACCGCGCGAAGCGTCTGGTACTCGCGATCGATATTATTCGATGGCACGGCAAAATAATATCAAAGATACCGAGCGCAGTCAATGACTTATCACCTTCTCTTGTTACTATTGGTTATCATATTAATTAATTAAACTATTATTCGATAATTAATTAGCCATAATAATATTATTACCATTAGATTATAATATTACTAGCTGACCCAGCAAACATCGTTTTTCCATATAGAGGTTGGTGATAGAAGGGTGAAAATTTGAAGTTGCATGTAATTTTCAATGCAATGTAATTTTGGGGTGGACCACCCTTAACATTTGATGGGGGATGAAAAATAGATGTCCAATTCGTAGACCTAACCGATATGCATATAAAATTTCACGAAAATCTGTCGAGTGATTTCGGAGGAGTTTAATTACAAACACCATGACACGAGAATTTTAAATATTAGATTATTATGTCTTTTTGTAAGTATTTTAATTTTTTCTTATTTGCAATTAACCCACCCTGTTAAGGGCTAAACGGCGCTTCATGTTGTCCTGCACTGAAGAGCTCTTACAGTACCTAATGCGAGGATTTGTAGAGCATTGTGTTGTATTGATGGCAATACAAGACAATGCTCTACAAATCCGCTCTCGCGAAATGTCCTTATTGCAAGAATATCAAAATTCCACATTTTGATGTCATTCTCCGTAAATTAGGATCACATACGCATATTCAGCTGCCGTGTAGCTCGGATGTGTATTTTCCACCACGACCACAGGTTTAAACAACACTAATAGCGTAATAATACAAATAAAACAGTCCTTATCGCAAAAGATGGAAGTACCTACCTATCGTACTAGAATGAAAACTAACAAAAACAAAGCAAAAACAATTCTGCGCGTATTTTGAATAATCCACTTTCCTATGCAACAAATTATTGGCTCTATGACTATTCAAAAGAGCTTGTTAATGATTTAAGTCCTAGTCAATACTCAAATCTATTTTATACTTTTTTTTTTTAAATCTAATTTTGTTTAGGGGCTTTTATCAAATATATATCAGCCCCATCCAACCCTTTTACATTAGTTGGCTATCTTAATCGGTAATTGTTTAAAATGTTACTTAATATTTAATCTTAATATTTAATGAATCAGAATTATTCGTGGTCGACTGTAATTAAATGGCACAACTTTTTGATAATCTCCGAAGATGGTATGGTGGATGGTACAGACGGATTGGATTATTCCTACATCAAGTTTATTTATTTTAAAATCCTTCACGAATAACTCGCGTTCTAGTCCGTCCGAGCACACTCCATCAGCAAATGATGCACGTCCTCGATTTGATTGCACAATGTGCAATTAGCAGAATCAACTGTAATTTTGTACTTTCACAGTTTGGTTTTTTTTTTAAATAAAAGCTTCTTTTTTTCTTTTTATGCCCCACACTAGGAATTTACCCTGTATCGAGAGTGCGTTTACAAAGTCACTTACACAAAGAACTACCTGTAGGCCATGTAAATATTTGTTACGTGCGGAAACCGCGACACGCAGCGCAGCAGCCGCTCAGCCACTGCGCCAACCAAAAACATCCATACCTTATAGGCCAAAGAATGAGTCAGCCCTGAGGTCATGCGAAGTGTCTCTATGAAATGAAGGTCCATGAGTCGTTTCGACCGCAAACATATTTGCGCCGCTTCAGGACCTCGGATTTATCCCTTACCTTAAGATACCTTAGGTCCTTACAATGCCTTTCTGTTTGTCCAGAGTGCTGCTGAAACTTCCCTGAAATACATTTGTGGAGGTACCCTGGTTTCAAAACGCCATGTCATCACTGCAGGACACTGCACCGTCAGAACACAATCCTCCAGGCTCGTTGACAAGGACTCCCTGTCGGTTCTCCTGGGCAAGCACAATCTCAACAACTGGACAGATATAGGCCGAATTAGTGCTGTAAGTACTATTACATATCATCATCATCATCTGCCTAGCCTTTTCCCAACAGCGTTGAGGTCAGCTTCCAGTCTAACCAGATGCTGAACTGAATACCAGTATTTTACATGGAGTGACTGCCTATCTGACTTCCACAACCCAGTTACTGGGTAACACGGTACCCTTTGGTAAGACTGGTTATCAGACTTTCGGGCTTCTGACTACCCGTAACGACTATCAAAAATGTACAAAATATGACAGCCGGGACCAACGGCTTTACCTGCTTTCCGAAGCACGGAGAAGTCTCGATATATTGCGAAGGGGTAATCCTCAAAGCGCAACTATTTTTAAGCACAACTAAATTATACCTCACAAATTCAAATTCACAGGAGCTGACGGACTAATATTGGGTCGACTCAATTTAAATTTATTTATTTATTTATTTAATACTTTAAGCACATAAATGTACAGAGGCGGACTTAATGCCATAGGCATTTTCTACCAGTCAACCTTTTTGTTTTGAAAATTGTCATTAACGCTAATAAAAAGAAGACCTCAAAAATAATAAGGCATTTAAAGTGCTGTCGTTTAACCTGTTGCGAATTCGGTTACACATAATTCCTGAAAGCACGCTCTGATTCGACGTCTGTAGGAGAAATGCACTGAAGATGCTTGTAAACGGCCTCCAAGTGTCGTCCTCGTGAACCACTGTCCTCGAATAACGCCACTTCCCTCGCAAGGGCTACATTTCGAGTGGAGATGAATGCAAAAAATGTTATGGTTGCTAATGACGAATTTCAATTTCCTATTATTCGATTTTCGAATCCGGATTTGGAAGTGGAGCAAAAATGTGCGGATATCCGGATTTTAGAATTACGGATACTCCAGATTGCATTCCCTAGCTTGGGCTCCTCAACTCCTTGGGCTCTTTAGCGCATGTCTGGAGAGAAGCCAGTTTCCGCTTCGTTGGAAGACAGGGAAGCTGGTCCTCATCAAGAAAGTGGGGCGCCCTGCGGACTCTTCGTCCACTTGTGTGCTGCTCGATGAGGTGGGTTAGCTCTTGGAAAAAGATATTGCCGACCGCCTCATCGGGCAGTTGGGAAGAGCGGTGCTGGACTTGGTGGAGATACAGTCCGGTTCCGCAAAGGGCGCTCTACAGTGACTCTTTTTCTCTACACGACTAGGGATGTGGTATACCGGGGAAAGGTGGTCTTAAAGTTACTTTATAGCGGCAAAGTTAGTTTTTTAGTAGCAAATACTTAGTCGCCCTTTAAGCTGTTTGTCACCTGAACATTATAAACCAATTAGAAATACTGATTCGAATGAAAAAATAAATAATGAAGTAGCTTTATTTCTATAAACTTAATATTATAAGGAGGTAAAAGTTTGCAAGTTTGTATGTGGGCGGTAATCTCCGAAACTAATGATCCAATTCTAAAAATGTTTTCACTGTTAAAAAGCTATATTATTCCTGAGTGCTTAAGGCTATTATTGTTTTCAAAACTACGCCGAAAAGGGGGTGAAGGGGATGTTAAAGTCCGAAGAGAAAAGTACAAAATCTACGCAGGAAAGGCGCGGGCGAAGTGCTAGTATTTAATGTAACTTATGATGCTTAGTACCGTCTCAATGTACACACTCTTTTACTGAAACTTCTTCTCTTTTCTTCTTCAGGTTAGAGAAATAATTCTCCATCCAGAGTACGAAGGGTCCACCCTCAAAACATGACCTGGTAATCTTGGAGCTTCAGAATCCTGTGACGTTTTATGACTTGGTCCAACCAGCCTGTATCTGGTCTGACTCTGACATTGACCTCAAGAGCATTGTTGGGCAAACTGGTTTAGTAACTAAAGTTCCGGATTTTGTAATACTCGTATATTACAACCAGCGTGCAGACACATATCCAATGTCCAAGGAATTAAATAAATATAAAATAAATAATGCTGGACAATCCACACAGCATCATCTAGCCCCAAGCTAAGCAGAGCTTGTGTTATGGGTGCTAGATGACTGATATACTTAATACAATACATTACATACATACATATTTTTTATTATATATAGAAAATACCCAGATCACCCGGAACAAATCTTTGTAGATCGTACAAACATTTGTCCCAAGGCGGGAATCGAACCCGCAACCTCCTGCGTCGCAGGCGGACCTTCGCCCGCTGCGCCACATAGGTCGTCAAAAACATTACAATTATGCCAGAAACATTGGCATTACTTACCAGCGCGTCATTTTTTTTTATTTAAACACGGGTGGTGATGCTTCTGCTGACGAAGAATGGTGTTTAATTTCATGTAACTCTTTCTATTATTTTAAAACGTTGCCCCTCACTACGAATTTCAACTGTATCGTGGGTGCGTTTACAAAAATTCAAACTCACATACACAAATAGCCAGACCCAGAACATCTATCTGTAGGCCATACAAAAATTTGTTCGGGAATGGAATCCACGACACGCAACGCACCAGCCAATCGCTCAGCCACTGCGCCAACGATGCTGTCAAATAAGTAACCTATGTTCCAAGACCTATTTTCAAATTCGTGGATTCTCGCTGACAGCCCTCAACAAAACAGGGGGAGTACTTAAATGGTCCTCCTATAAAAAAGATGTCAAACATCTTTTGTAAAAGACGAGTAAGTTAAACGAAGATCGAACGGCTAAAAATGTAGCACTTTGCTAGAACACAATACAAAAAGAAGATCGCTGAGAAACACGAGCTCTTAGTATTTTCGATCGATTAGGATTGATTACACTCATTAATTATCTCAATCCCATCTTAAGCCGCTGTCTTTAACGTCTGCTAGTGATTCACCCTCTTGTGTGTTGTTGGTTCAAACCTGGGCAAGTACCAATGTGAGTTTTTCAATTCATATGTACTTTCTAAGTTTATCTTGGACATCACTGACATCGGTGAAGAAAAACATCGTGAGGAAACCTGGACTATTAAAATTAATATAAGCCTGAAATCACCAACCCGTCTTAAGCAAGCGTGGTGATTAATGCTCATGCCTTCTCTGTATGAGAAGAGGCCTTTGCCCTGGAGTGGGACAGTAATAGGCTGGTACTTTTTTTAAGATTGGAATATTGTGGAATATTATTAATTTCAATGAAGTTCTCCAAACCTATCAGAAGTGTTGCTGGGGAGTTTTTTCCGCCACTTCTACTTCCCAGCAAAAACACTAGGAAATGGTGAAGCATGGCAAGACTGTAAACGTTTTGACGTTCAATTAGTGCTGATTCTCAGCCTAATTTGAATTTTTATTTTGATTCAATAAGTAAAAAATATGTTTAACAGTGCATGTAATTTTCACAGGTACCAGGCTGGGAATATGGTGAGACAAGTGGGGAACTTAAGGTACTGGAGATGCCAGTGGTATCCCAGGAGACGTGCATTAGATCGTACTCAAAATTTTTCGTAAATTTCATTTCTTCCTCAACGTATTGCGCTGGATCTATACATAGTAAAGGTATGTATGAGTCCGTAGACATGTCGACAGGGTTTCTATGCTATGTGTTTCTGTGACACAAGTTCCGTTGCAAATATGCTGTAAAAAATGAGGTTAAATATGTTAAAGATGAGTCTCCAATATCGAGGAAAATATAATTAAGACAGACAGACAGAGAAGGATGTCATGACGGCCCAGTGATTTCGGCCTCGCCTCTTGTGCACGAGGTTGTGGGTTCAAACCTGGGCAAGTACCAATGTGACTTTTTCAATTCATATGTACTTTCTAAGTTTATCTTGGACATCACTGGCATCGGTGAAGGAAAACATCGTGAGGGAACCTGGACTTGTAATTAATATAAGTCTGAAATCGCCAACCCGTCTTGAGCAAGCGTGGTGATTAATGCTCTTGCCTTCTCTGTATGAGAAGAGGCCTTTGCCCTGCAGTGGGACAGTAACAGGCTGGTATAGTAGTATAGTATAGTATAATTAAGAAGATATAAAAAAAAAGAATAATTGATAAAGTTGCCACATATCCTTTTCTGTATGACGCATCACATAGTAATTATTTATTTGTTTATCATTGTACCTACGTACTTGTAAAATAAAAACAAGTCATCATAATCTATTCGTCTAACAAAAGAAACAAAAGGAATGAATCGTGATCAATATCTATCTTCTATACAAAGAAATAAAATTTAAGTGACTGTTTGTAATGTCAAAATAATGTATTTTTAATAAATGCATATGGTATGATAAAGGTCATACGGAAGATATACCAAAACGAAATCCGGAGGAGAATATTAAGAAGTAACCAAGGTCTCCTACTCCGTATCACATCAGCTGTTTCGCAGTGAAATTCCCGTCAAAATCGGTCCACCCGTTTAGGAGATTACCTCAAACTAATGACATATAACAATTTAAAAAATGTTTCTTCAGTAAAACTACCGTATAATTAATTTTATTTTATAAAAAGAATTAGTAAAATATTCAGCTCCATCCGGTTAGACTGGAAGTCGACCACAACATAGTTGGGGAAAGGCTAGGCAGATGATGCACTAGTGTTACCTATATTTTCATTTTTTGTCGTTTTGTTGTCCTCACATTGTATATACTGCAACTGTTTTTAATTATTATTATTATTCATTTAATTCAGACAATGTCCATATTATGTACTTACACAAAATGAAAATAAAATATTACAATTAATCCACATTATAATTACATACACAATGACACACACAATTAAATTAAATACACAATGTCATAAATACAATTAAAAATAAATACAAAATGTCATATATAGAATTAATTAAATATAAATATAATTATTAATGCATCTGGAGCGCGAACATAATATACGGAGCTTAAGTCTGACGTCTGCAACTTTTTATTTCTAGATTGCTCTTCTAGCGGTGCAGCGGTGGGATGTTCTTCGAGAAAGATGGTACTCGTAGCTGCTTAGAGGAGTATCCTTAATATTGACAAAACCCAACGAGCATACCTGCAACCCACAACATTACGCCATATTTGCCGATATCGCTCAATACTTGCCCTGGGTGAACGAAAATGTGAAATACGAATAAGTTAAGCTGCGATTTTAAATAAAGTATTCAATAAATTTTTGTTTCTACTGTGTATCCCAGTGCTGGGGAAAGACCGCTTGTATCCCATCACTAATCTGTGTTTTTTTAACCTACCCCAAAAAAAACCGGCCTACTTTATTCTTGCACTGCACCTAATTTTAGAAGCTCATTTCCCACCAACGATTCAATGAACACAAAGTTACTTCGCACACTTGTGAACTATCGGACCCTAAAATATCATCATCATCAATACAATTATACCATAAAACTAACTATATACCTACATATTTACAAAAACAAAATAAAATAAAAAAGCCGACCAGGACACTCAGGTGTCAAAGTATTCCTCCGCATCGCTGTCATCTGGAAACGTGCCCAAAAGACTGGCAGCATTGCCACGTGGGATGGCAATACTAATTCTTTGGGCAAAGAATGAGCCAGCCCTCTGGTCACGCGAAGTGTCGATCAGACGTCGAGAAATTTCTTTATAAAGTTGACGTGCATTCGGACCCCTTGACCCGAGCGTTTCAACCCCAAACGGCTCAAAACTGTAGTTACCAATAAGGTTACAGTATTTGCACCGTTTGAGGGTCTCAGCACCCGCCGCGGCAGCGCCAGCACAGCCTGCCGTGCTTGAAACATGAGATGACACAGGTTGCGTCCCACTGGTCCCACACCAAAGGCCTACCCATCTTCCAAGGCAACAAAGTCTTGCCGTCTGGTCTCTTACCATCGTCTCATACCAAGCCGTTAGGTTCCAATACCGCTGGTACGCCGGCGGTACCAAGAGCTCGACGAATAATGTCATTGATGGTGGCGTGCCGTGCTATGCGTCCTGCATCATATATCGCATATCATCTATATGTGTGTGTGCTTTGAATTTGTTTCCCTCAGTTAGTTCATAGGGACTCCATCCCTAATTATGCTTAAGTAAATTTACAACACCTTTGTTTGACAGTTAGAATAGAACACACCTTTTTTATTTTAATTGATATAGTGCCCATAGTTCACGGAGGAGCTCGTGACTAATTAAAAAAAGCCGCACGGGTTGATCGAAGGTTAAGCTACGCTTGCCGAGGTCAATATGTGTATCGGTGACTGTTCATTACATACTCGTATCGAGACTCCTCCGTACCTCGGTAAGCACGTTAAGCCGTTGGTCCCGGCTGTCATTTGTAGATCTTTGACAATCGTTACGGGTAGTCAGAAGCCAGAAAGTCTGGAAACCAGTCTTACCATGGGGTGTCGTATCATAGGGTATTGCCCAGTATCTGGGTTGTGGATGTCAGATAGGCAGTCGCTCCATGTAAAACACTGGTATTCAGCTTCATCCGGTTACATTGGAAGCCGACCCCAACATAGTTGGGAGAAGGCTAGGCAGATGATGATGATAGTACCAATAGTTCCCGGACGGTAAACGGACACGCCAAAATATACAAATTTAATAACGGTGCCGTTTATTCCATTTTGCTACGGAACCCTAATATGCGCGATGATAAGGTTCTTTGTTCTTTTTTTAATAACGTTGCCCAAGACTAGGAATTTATTCTGTGTCGTGGTTGCGTTCACAAATATTTAAACTAACACAGACAGCCAATGTTTCGCGAAAGTTATCCATCCTTCCCACTCAGATCGATCATTCGTTTGTTTTTATGAATTGATAAGATAAGCAATAAGTATGAATATAACCTCAAACGGCGAAAATACAACAACCTAACTGGAAGTTATATGTTTGAGCCGTTTGGGGTTGAAACACTAGGGCCATGGGGTCCGTGTGCCCATTTAGTTTTTCGAGAAATCGTGAAGTGTTTGGTCGACTCTTCACGTGACCAGAAGGCTGGCCTTTTTTTTTCCAAAGAATTAGCATTGCCATTCAACGTGGCAATGCTGCCAGCCTTCTAGGCACTTTTGCCGTAGACAACGATGCAGATGAATTTTTGGATGCCCTGTGATTATTTATTTTATTTTATTTCTTCATATAATAATAATAGTATGAATTACCTAAGATTTATTATTCTAAACTCAATAGTTCGAGCGAAATCTTCGGATCTCTTTTGAAGAATATGGCGCTTCTGCAGTAGGGCAAGATTTGGCATAGTCAAAGCTTACAAAGTAACTTTGTTTTTTTGTTTGTTACCTATTCACGACTAAACAGCTAATCGGATCGTAACGAAATTTGGCAAGTAGATAGATTATACCCTGGGGATTATATATTTTACATCCGAAACATCGTCTGCATCTGGAATAACTGCCGTTCATCGTGGACGAAGTCGCGGGCAAAATGTAGTTTACTTATAAGGGACGCCTTAGAAGGACATACTCTGATCTTATTGGTGATGTTCTTCAACAAGGTCAGATGTACTCACCACCGGCGTGCGTGTAGGACCGGATGTATGAACGTAAACGAAGCAAAAAGAGTATAGCTCGAATAGAAAGATAGACAGAATGCCTTAACCTTCCTGACGCCATTGTCACATATACATGACAACACATACCTACGTCACAATCCTGGGACTAAAAATGCGGTGCATAAGTTATGACACGAAGTAAACAATTAAATCGTTACTTTTGTGTGTGTTTATTTATATATCTTAAATATTGAAGCTCCAGTAAATATATTGCATGGAAGATATAAAAATACAGCATGGAAATTGATAAATTTCTGATAACAAAGACAGGATTAAACGGTGTTGTAAAAAAGGATGTGGAGGGCTCGCGCATGCGCATGCCTGGCGTCCTAGCTTTCACCCCTGCCGTGCAGCTAGCGATGCTCCGGGCAAACACGTTGCTCCTAATTGCAGACGCCCTTTTTCCTCTCACTAGGTCACTAAAATGCTTGAGATCACCGGTGACAATTGCAGATTTGGGAAATCGGATTCCTATAATTATAGAATAGAATAGAATGTAACACTCTGTATTGTACACCATAAAACTTACCAATAATAACTTTAAGAGCTACATAGTGATACAATGGGCGGCATTATCGTGAACTGATATCTCTTATGGACTTGATAGAGATGGAGAAAAAGATAAAGAAAGCCGTATGATGAGATCGTGAACGAAACAAAAGAAATACCTGCGTAGCACTCCATAGTTTCTGCCTACTCTCATGAATGAAGGCGTGACTTTATGTATGTAAGATGGTACCTAGGTGTTTTAATAGGCATGGCTTACATGTATGTACATACATATCATACCTGTCACAAATTCAAATTAATATTGTGATTTTTGAATGGTTTTCAGGGGATTAGTGTATGGATACTGTACCTACGTTGGTGTGGGTGTACATGTGGTGGCTATGTAAGGATGAGAAAGAAATAAAAATCATTAAATTATGTAAGTATGTATTTATTAATAAAAGGAAATAATCCAATAAAACACAGAACTAAAATAAAGTGAATCGATTTTATCATTATGTTGCATTTTTCTTTGACAAGGACTGCAAACTGGACATGCATTAGGTATGTGTTATATGTAAGAGGGGTGTAGTGACTAGTGATGTGGGACGTGTAGTATGGGGTCAGAAAGAAAAGACCATTTTACACAGATAAATTAAAAAAAGAGATTTTTATTTAAAAAAATAAAAGATAATTACAAAATAAATCAGTCTCAAACCATACACTTAAAATTGAAATACGAGATAAAAACACCCACTTGACCAGAGATCACAAAAACACTTCACTTGTTCTGGTGCTAGACAGGATTGGCATTTGCCATTCCCTTGACTGCCTTCCAGGCGGGCCCAGTTTGCGCGATGGGCACATTCCTTACTCCTTCGATGACTTCAGGCATC
This sequence comes from Phlogophora meticulosa, assembly GCA_905147745.2. NCBI lineage: Eukaryota > Metazoa > Arthropoda > Insecta > Lepidoptera > Noctuidae > Phlogophora > Phlogophora meticulosa. The sequence continues at coordinate 10,675,362 of LR990537.1, read as the reverse complement.
TTCTTGGGCGCGATGATGGTGAGCACCCCGTCTGACGACAGCTTCGACTCCACAGCCTCGGGCGGTATCCCCTCAGGGAGCGCGTGCCGACGGACGAATCGCCGGCAGATGTAGCCATGGTCATCCTTCTTCCCCTGGTGTAAGGCTTCCACTACGACAAATCCATTTACAGTCTTCACAACGATTTCATCGGGAGCGAAGTGCTGGACGTCCAGGATGAGTTGAAACTTGTCTTTGTCGTATTTGAATGTGGATCCCATGTTGCTGTTGCTATCAGCTAAGTATTTCCATGGGCGGTATTGGTCTTCGCTGGAAAGGAGTGGTGGCAGAGGCGCTGACCTTGGGACATCTTCTGGTGGGCCAGCCATTCCGAAATCTGAGATCGGAACCTGGCTTGGCCAGCCGAAGGGTTGTGGCATTGATGTTTGAGGATGGTTGAACCGGACTATATACGGCTGCATTATGTTACCGTTGTGAATTTTTAAGTTGATGTAGCAGTAGATTGATCGATGAGTACTTGCTTCGGGAGCTCGTTATCACTTCGATTGCTTAAACGCGCGAAATGCACGCTGGTCGGTAACCGCACGCCGTATTTATACATGCTACGAAGCGCTATCTAGTAGCGACTGGAATTACTAGCAAATCCTCGACAAGCTAGAAAACAGGGCACGCGGTTACTAACACATGTGCAAAATTTTACACGCACATTGATGTTAATTGAGGACAGCGCCGTCTAGCGGAGAGTAGTTGATTCGAAAAAAGTCGCTTGACATAGCTCTCGGTCGATATTGCCGGCGGCAAACACAATATTGACTCACACATTGATAGAAAGAAGCGTCTGGAATGTGTATACAATTGTTGCTAGGCAACAGAATTCACAAAAATTTTTGAAGTTCGAAGGCATTGTAGATAAACAATTTTCGACGATTTTAACAGCGAATAGTCTGCTTATTTACCTGAAATAACTTCAGGTAAATAATCATATCACTTACATTATAATAGTACTGCCATTTGGTACTTATACCTGGAAAGTTTTCCGGGAGTTTTAAAAATCAGTAATCATATAGATTTTGATTTGCTCTTTTAGAATTTTAAGTTGCGAGGCCCTATTTTAAAATGGCGACCGATTGCAGTGTTTTGACGATGAGTCCTGACTCATTCTTCGATGAAAACATTAATATACGAAATTAAATTAGAGAAAATTTCCTACAAATGGTTTTGACAACTTTATCGTAACACCAGTTTCGACCGACGAGTAGTAATTTAAGACCGTTTTCGCTGAATAATTAATTACCGCACCACGTTGAGGGTTAGTAAGTAGCGCGTTTTTTCTAACTTGGCTACCCCAATAGGCCTAAACCACAGTAATCCATAATTTAGACATTCAGTGCAATCCTCTTTGTTTGGATGTTCTTGATGGGCCTTTTGTTGCAAGTTCAACAGCTTCAGTAACGATAGAGACGTCACAGACTGAAATTTCTTCGGTTTTCTCGGCTCACTCACAATCATTTACACACTACCTGGAGGTTTATTAAGCGTAGTACACTATTATTCACATACACATGTTTTACTTATATTTACGAAAAGTATACAAGACTTACTATGCGTTGTATCTACCTAGGTATCTCCCCCCTCTCTACCTTCTACGTTACACGTTTCTATCGTTACGCGTAAACTAATAACTAGATTGATTTTATTGAGATATTAGATTGATATGTTTCGTACAAAGAAAATAAAAACAAACTTATAAAAAAAAAACCACTTACATTCACTTTTTTATTTTTTTTCCTTAGTATATTGCCCCACTGCTGGGCAAAGGCCTCCCCCATCCCCCTCCCAGTCCTCTCTCCGTGCGATTTTCTCCGGCCAATCTTTTGCAAACGCGTCTATGTCCTCACGCCAGCGTTTTCTAGGCTTCCCTCGGCGACGACGCCCGTCTTCTGGCACACTTTAAAATAATAATAATATAAATTGGGAAAAGCTAAAACACTCTAGCTTCGACCACTAAGCGACTGTTAATAAATAAAAACTTGTGTGAACAAGTAAACCAGTTATCTAGACTGCTCATCCTGGGGCATTGTTGTGATAGGTAATAGCAAAACCGGTTGTACTGGATTGAAGAATCGTATCACGACAGAAGTTTTATATTCTAAGATTTAATGTTATTTAATATTAGAAATTTCTTGACGTCTGATCGACACTTCGCGTGACCAGAGGGCTGGCTCATTCTTTGCCCAAAGAATTAGTATTGCCATCCAACGTGGCAAAGCTGCCAGTCTTTTGGGCACGTTTCCAGATGACAGCGATGCGGAGGAGTACTCATACGCCTGAGTGTCTTGGTCGGCTTTTTTATTTTATTTTGTTTTTGTAAATACGTATATAGTTAGTTTTATGGCATAATTGTATTGTATATGTAAATACTTAAAGTTTCAAAAATAAATAATCTATTTAATATTTTAAGCACACAAATGTACAGAGGCGGACTTAATGCTATAGGTAGATTTAATGTTAGTGAAGTATTGTTTTAAATCTTGGGCTGTGGAGTTTAGATAGTCAGTCGCTCCGTGTAAAATACTGGTTGCTTCACTTAGACTAGAAGCCGACCACAACATATAATTTAGAAAAATATGATGACATTTGACATTGACATTTGATATTTTTTTGGCATTGTGTTGTGGGAAATGTTATTTTACTGCAATGGATTTTAGCATTTAAGTAATTTATTAAACAAAAACTCGGTCAAGCTAAGGATTCTTTTGACGGCTAACACGTTTGAGATTACGCTGGTCTAATGTATTTTCAAGCAACGAATTATGTTTACTAACTGATCCGGCTAACTTCGTACCGTTTCAGAATTTGTGTTTCTTGTGAATGTTTCTGAGGTTTTAACAAATCAAAATGTTAAAAAAAGTTCCAGCCGTTTTTGAGATATAACTTGTGTAACTAACCCGATTCTTTTCTATATATACTACAAAGATATAGATAAGAGTGTAAGGTCATTTACAGAAATAAATATATACATATACACATACAATCACGACTGTATTCCCCAAAGGGTTGGGTGGAGGAGTACCTAAAGTACACTTTCATTTCACCTGCAATGTTTTTAAGTCCCATGTAATAGGGGGTGATTCTATTGCCACTAACCGGGCATATCCAGACTCCAAGCTTGTACTGAGAAACTCCTAATAAGAAATTCCAATAACACATTACTCGACCCTGGAATCGAACGCCGGACCACATACTAAGCAGGTGCGTTTGCGACCATTCAACCAACGAGTTTAAAAGAAATAAACATATTTACTTTCATTATTGGAATGACGCTTGATAGATACGTTTAGAAGGCGACATACATGCTGAACCGACCTCAGCAGAACTTAATAAAAAAATCAAGAGAGTACATGAATATACTAAGATTTGCGGTTATTTCACAGTTTACCACCACTCCCTTTTTACATCCATTATACATTACACATCCATATGTGGCGTGGCGGGCGAAGATCCGCCTGCGACCATGAGGTTGCGGGTTCGATTCCCGCCTTGGGACAAATGTTTGTACGATCTACAAATATTTGTTCCGGGTGTTCTGGGTATTTGCTATATATAATAAAAATATCTATCTATGTAATATATTGTATTAAGTATATCAGTCATCTCGTACCCATAACACAAGTTCTGCTTAGCTTGGGGCTAGATGATGCTGTGTGGATTGTCAATATATATATTGTTAGTAAACATGCACCTTAAAAACTATGTTAGTAAAACATGTAGTTTCGTCAGGTAATACATAAAAGGGCAATCAAATTTCCCCGCAATGACATTCAGGAGGCTGTTCGAGCTGCCCCATGCCCTCTGCAGCAGCGATGCAGCACGCTTACGTCTGATCGCTTGGAAGCTATCCGTGTGCGCATCAGCAAACATTCCCGTGGCAGGCCCAGCAGCATCCTAAATACATTGTTATATTGAATTCGAAGAGCATTGATGGCTTTAGCTGACCTTCAAGTTTCGCAAGATCTAATTTAACCTCGATCGCCAACGAATGACAAACAAAACCAGTTCTTGTACAGCCCTGGAGTATTATTAGCTTTGTGCAATAAGGGTACCTACTAAGCATTTAGTAGGTACCCCTTGCAACCGTCGCACAGTGTTGTTATTATCCCCAAAAACGGACATCCCCTTTTAAAATAACCTGTTCCATCGGATCAGTTAACTTATCCCCTCAAACAGGTTATTTTGATAGTAAGATTATATTCCCGTGTGACAATTTTGTCCCAATCTGGAGACTGTGTTTTTCTATTTATTTATTTATTTCATACTTTAAGCACACAAATATACAGAGGCGGAGTCAATGCCGTAGGCATTTCCTACCAGTCAACCTTTGGGTAATGCAGAGACAATCAGTGGCAGGTGCAATTTCTTAACAGAAAAGAAAAGGGAAAAGAAATATACATAGATTATAAACTGTGAATATAATACCTACATAGAATATATACACAATAAACATACATATACGACTATGGTTTCCATAAAACCATAGAAATTGCTCCAATTCGTTTTTGTTATATCTTTGATTGCAAATACTTACTTGATGCTTTAAGTTAGGTGAATTATCAAGCAAACGCTTAATTTTTATCGCTAAACGGAGGTGAGTAACTTCGAATTCTAAATGTTTTCGGTTTTATTTTGTTAGTGGCTTATTTCATGGTAATTGGATTGAATCTCGAGACAATCTGTTGCTTTAGCACTAAGAAGTCCCTATTTAAAATATCATATCCAAGTCTTATGGTATCTAGAATTTACAGGATATTATATTAGGCGATTCTATAATTTCTGGTATAAGAAGTATATTTTGAATATTTTTATTTTCATCATCTTCATCCTCCTGCGCTTATCCCAATTTATTTGGGTTCGGCGCAGCATGTTTTCTTCTTCCATACATCTCTACTTGCCGTCATCTCAATAGTCACCTCTTTTCTAGCCATATCATCTTTCACACAATCCATCCATCTTTTCTTTGGTCTCCCTCTACTCTTGTAACCCTCCACATTCATACTCAAAACTTCCCTCACAACATTTTATTGAAAATAATAATAAAAGAACCCTGTTACCGACACCAGTGCACGTGTATGACCAGATGTATGATCTAAACTGAAGCAAAAGGAAGATGTAAGGATCGTAGCTGGTAGCGTTCTGTAATTAATGCCTACCCCTATGAGGAAAAGGCGTGAGTTTATGTATGTATGTATGATACCTCCTTAAGTGCTCAAGATCATTCATTCTTTAGAGTAGACAAAAAGGTTAAATCTGTACTCTGATGGCAGTATTTAACATAACACCACGGCTGTATTCCCCGATGGGTTAGGCAGAGGTATACCTACAGTACACCCATATTTCACCAGTTATGTTGATAAGTCTCAGTTAATAGGGGGTGAGCCTATTGCCATCAACCGGGCATACATCCAGACTCCCGGGCTGCCACTGAGAAATTCCTAATGAAAAATCCCAATAACACATTGGTCGACCCGGGAATCAAACCCAGGACCTCAGGCTTACCAGTCGCGTTTGCGATATTACATAAAAATGAGGAGCGAAATCAATATTTGGAATACAAACAATTTTTAGGAAAATCATTTAGAATACAATTATTATAATGAATATTCAGAACACAATTAATAAGTTATTTATGATCAACTCAACAATAGCTTTCTTTGTGTCTTTCTTTGCTGGGGAGTTTGTTCCTCCACTTCTTCTTCCCAGCAAAAACACTAGGAAGTGGTGAAGGGTGGGCGTTTTGGGGGACTGTCCTATGTAAACGTCTTTGACGTTCAAAAAGTGCTGATTCTCAGCCTAATTTGAATAAATGAATTTTGATTTTGATTTTGTCGCGCAGTCGCGTAATAAAATCGTGTCGCCATCGTGTCGTGTGGACTAAAGACTTGTTTGTTGTTTTTCCTTTTAAACTTAAAGCATCCATTTGTAGTATTTTGCCACGATCGTCAGTTTAGCGTTGTCGTTTGCAAGATGAAGCTGCTTTTGTCCACGTTTGCCCTGTGCGCTTTATTTAATGTAAGTTGCAATACCTTATATTTTATTATGGTAAATGGGTTTTTACGAACACTTTTATACCTACGTCAACTAGTTAAATATTTTTTTTAGTTTGGGTCTTTATTTCCCTGTCTATATGGCTACTCTTAGAAGAAACCAAAAATAACTCAGAGGTCAGTCACTTTTAAAATTAGTCTAATTCACAATCTCAAATCTGTTTTTTTTATAATCTATTTTTTTATAATATTTATAATTTCACATATTTGAAATATACTCGTAATTTCTGATATTAATAATACAATTTGTGATTTTAATTTAACATATTATTAATTAATAATATGTTATTATATGTTATTATTAATAATAATTATGTTAAATTAAATCCTAATGGCCAAGTGGTTAAAGCCTCGCCCATCATGCATGAGGTAGTTGATTCAAAGCCGAGCAAGTACCAACTTTTTCAATTTATATGTACTTTCTAAGTTTATCTTAGACATCATTGACATCAGTGAAGGAAAACATCGTGAAGAAATCTGGATTTATTTTTTATATAAGTTGACAAGCATTCATCAGTAATGCTTGTGCCTTCTCTGTATTAGAAGAGGTCGTTGCCCTGAAGTGGGGCAGTAATAGGCTGGTATTACATATATTATATCTGTATTTTATGTATAGGCTTTATCATCATTTTTCGTTTTTACACGCTTTATATTAGCGTCACTTGTATGTTTTTGTTTGTTTATAACCGACTCCTTTGGACGCTATTTTGACCCACTTTAAACGGTCAAATTTCATTCAAATTTTGCTCACCTGCCAAAGACCGATGACAATGCAATAAATCGATTAAAAAATAATAGTTTAAAAAACTAAAAAACACGCTTTTATAGAAAATCTAACCTCAACTAAAACATGAAAAATAAATAATCGTTTACCACGCTTTTCCATTAATATACTTTTGTTTCTTATTTACACTTTTCTTAATCCAATTTTAAAAATTTTTATTAAATTTTTTTAGTTGGATTTTCTGTAAAAGCGTGTTTTTTTAGTTTTTTTTTAAACTATTATTTATTTTTTGATGATGTGTTTTTTACTTTAAGTCCGCCTCTGTACATTTGTGTGCTTAAAGTATTAAATAAATATTTTATTTCAACACGTATTTGAAAAAGAAGTTTATTTATGTATTTATCGAATAGTTTAATGCCATAGGCATTATCTACCAGTCAACCTTTGGGTGATCTAGAGACAAACAGTGGTAGTTGCAATTTCATAAAACAAAAGAGAACAGTTTTTTTTTGTATATAGATGTGGATTGATGATGTTTTGTATAGTTGTCGAGTTTTAAGCGCAAAATCGAACATGCATTGTAGGTTGGTTGTTGGTTGGTTGCAGGTTTAGATATAATTATGCAAGGATCACCCTTGTATTTTGAATTTAGATATAACGTATAGTGGCAACAAAACCAGTATATGCTGACCTCGTGTTCTATCAAAACTCTGTACAACGCTAGGTTTAGTGTACAAAGGCGAGCTTTAGAATTTATTTTCCTTTCAACAAACCTTGGAGCAATAGAGATATTTGACATTGATGACATTGTTAAAACTATTTAAGACAATATAACAATATTTCTCACGGTCACACAAAATAATAATTATTAACGCGTATGTGTACAAAGGCCAGCATATCAAGCTACCCAAATCTTTCAAATTTCTTTGTTGTTTTTTTACAAATTTTTATTACATATATTTTATATGTTTGAGCCGTTTGAGGTTGAAACACTAGGGCCATGGAGTCCGTCTGCCCGTTTAGTTTTTAGGGACATCGCGAAACGTTTGGTCGACTGTTCACGTGACCAGAGGGCTGGCCTTTGTTTTTGCCATTCAACGTGGCAATGCTGCCAGCCTTCTGGGCACTTTTCCCGTTGACAGTGATGCGGATGAGTTTTGCGATGCCATGTGATTATTTTTTCATGTATAGTTTTTTTTTTCAAATTCAAATTCAAATAATTTATTTCAGACATGCGTCCATAGTGTTAGTATACAAGATAACTTAAAGACTATTGTTAGTAAACATGAAAATGAATTAAGTTACTATACAAAATAACTTAAAGACTAAGTGTTAGTAATAATAAAAATTAATTAAAAATAATTTTATCATTGTTAAAGAAATAACTTTATTACAAAAGGATAAAGTTCCTGTTCAATTGGAATGTTTTTTTTTTAAATCTTTATTTATTACGGAGGGTTTGTTCAAATAGCGAACATGTCACTCACATATAAAATTTGACAGTTTGGGATAGCTTGTTGTGTTGTCATCTTCCATCTTGACTAAAAGTAACTCAGTAGGTAGGTAGAAACCTACCTAAAGTGTGTTTATCTTTACTTGTCTTATTTGCTAAGGTTTCGACATTGAGAAAGTCAATCGAAGCAGTATTGCAAGAACGGTTTTTTGTGCACATACATATATTTAGCGCATATGTATATGGCGTTGGGAGGGTTATCGACACAAACTTATACCATGAAATTTTTCGTAGGCTTATCAACGTGTTTCGTTTTTTCCTGATGTATTTTGTGCTTTGATCTGTAAAAAGTCATGAAAAAATCCGCATTTCCATCTCATTTAATGATATTTTTAGTTAAAAAGCAAATAATTTCACGAATTTCATTAAAAATCTTTTTTTTTTTTTAATTATTTTGGTAGAATCTTTATTACATATACTTACAGTATAGTATATAATAACACAAAATATGAAATTAAATAAATATACATTTTTATGATAACTTTGTTTGTACTGTGTCGATTTTTAGTCCGATATTTTGTCGTATTTATTGAATTTTTATTTAATTCCTGAAGATATTAACATGCTCTGTAATTATAGGTCATATCGGGACACGCTGGACATGTACAGAAACATGTGAATATTCCCACGAAGCAGCTCAATGATGGCAACCACATCCCAACACTCGGTTTGGGCACCTTTGGATTTGTAAGTATTGTATTAGCACTAAGCTTTCTTTTCTTTTTCTTTTTTTTTACTTTGTCTCCAATGGGAATTTTTCATGTATCGTGGTACAAACAACCAGACCCGGAATAACTACGTGTAGGCCATACGAATATTAGTTCCGTGCGGGGATCGAACCCGCGACACGCAGCGTAGCAGCCCAACGCTCAGTCGCTGCACCAACCGTACTTTATCGAGATTAAAGCGAAAAGAGAAAAATAATGTGAATGAACTTAAGTACCTCCTTCGTCATTTCTTTAGAGTTATTATATATCAGAGATACTGCAATGACGTCCCGCATGGATACGGGATAGGATCTAATCTTATCTATTTACATATAATAGAATAGAATAGAATAGACTATATTTATTGTAAAACATGAGTATACATCAAAAAAATATGTGCATGCGTGGAACATACAATACACCATGTGGGGACATCGATACTCGTATGAGGCATTCCCAGGCTGCATACAAGATTTTAATCAAATATAATATCCACTCATTTAGTTACTGTAGCTAAAATAACCGCAAAATTCGAAATCGGTCGGTGGACCATCACTACTATTTCGAGTGCTAGAAAATGTTTTTTTTTCAAATTCGATGTTGAGATTTATTTGATAGTTTTAAATTACTCACATGACTAGCGATAACAATATTCTCTTTTATTGTCGAATTGTTGTGTGTTTGTGAGATTTTCCAGCTTAATTCATGAAATGTTCTTTCAGGGCGACATCCCAAAAATTCGGCAAGCTATCAACTGGGCGATAGAGGCTGGGTATCGCCATATCGACACGGCAGCGCTCTACGGGAATGAAGAAGAGATTGGGAAGGGTATCAGCGACGTTCTGAAGAAAGGACTCGTAAGGAGGGAGGATCTCTTTGTTACCACTAAGGTTAGAAACAAGAGCATTAACGATACTTAACATACTTAACATTTGGTTATGCATTTAGGAAGTTTTATTTTTAATGTAGGTATTTAAATAAGCCGCCTCATTAAGTAATTTGGGGTTGAGACACTAGGGCCATGGGGTACATGAGTTCATTTAGTTTTTCGGGAGATCGGCAAGCGTTTGCTCAACTCTTCACATGACCAAAGGGCTGGCCGTTATTTCCAAGGAAACAGCATTACCATTCAACGTGTCAATGCTGCCAGCTTTCTGGGCACTTTTCCCGCTGAAAGTGATGCGGATGAGTTTTTCGATGCCCTGTGATTCTTTATTTTTCTTTTCATGTATTAATAGTTCAGTTATTTGATAGTTTTTCAACTTTATTACGAAAGAATAAGGTTCATGTTCAATATGGAAAAATTTGACAGTTTGGGAAAGCTTGATGTGCTGGCGTTTGTACACCGATTTCTCGTACAGGAAGTTTGCCATGTGGTTTCATATAAATTTAATTAACAAAACTCAAGTCGGTTTTGAGTTGTGTCCAATTATCAGGTTTGGAATTCACTTCATATGTGTTGATGATGTCATAGTGTTCACATAATAAGTAATGGGCAGAAATTAAAGAAAGAATAATATCAAATACCAAGTAATTTTAAAACGAAAATACCTCTATAAAGAGAAAAAGACTAGTTTCAGAATTAAGTGGCAAAAGTATTAGTATTTATTATTTCCAGAACTAAAACACGGAACAGAAATCTCTGATCATTAGCGTCCAGTTTTAGACTCTTAATAAACTGCAGGTGAGGGATGGCGACACCATCCGATCATCATTATTCTGTTAGAAAACAAGTCCATATTAAGCTCCCACTGGAACGAAAACGACTGACAATTTCCTTTGCAAACCTTTTTTTTTCAAGGATGTGACCTCATCCAATGACCTCCCATTCTGGGTGGAACAGGTGGGTGTGCCAGACTTTTACTGACTAATACCTATCCGTGTTCCGTCCTTGCCCTTTACGTTCCAGGGGCACGGCAACTCTTTCGACATTTCACACACATTTCGTACAGGAACTTCCTTTGCAAACCTGTGCTCCTTAATTAATGATATATGTTTTTCAGCTATGGAACGACAAACATGCTCGCGACCAAGTTGTGCCAGCTCTCAAAGACTCTCTCGCTAAGTTGGGGCTTCAGTACGTCGATCTTTACCTCGTGCACTCTCCAGAATCAAGCAACGTAAGTTTCAAGTAGACCTTAAGTTGGCAGACCTAACGAACCCAGGTGTGTGATATTTACAGCCGTACAGGTTTTGTGGGCAGTTTTGGTGCTGACCAAGTCAAGGTGTGAGATAATAGTTGTAACCCACATGGTACACATCATCATCCTCCTGCCCTTATCCCAATATATTTGTGGTCAGCGCAGCATGTTTTCTTCTTCCATACATCTCTATTTGCCGTCATATTAAGAGCAACCTTTTTTCTAGCCATATCATCTTACACACAATCAATAAAAAACCCACATGGTACACAAAGACATCAATTTACTTTTTTCATGCTAAAATATGGTATAAAAATTATCTTTGGTAACTTGGTCAGTGCTCTTGTCCTTTACCAATTTTGAAACAATTCTCCTACTTGTTTTTTCAGGCAGACGGAACGCCCGCCAACATCGACTACTTGGAGACTTGGCAAGGCATGGAGGAGGCCAAGAAACTTGGCCTGGCCAAGTCCATTGGTGTGTCGAACTTTAATATTGAGCAAATTGACAGGATTAAGGAGAACAGTAAAATAGTTCCCGCCGTAAACCAGATTGAGGTAATCATGTGATTAAAATATCAGTAACATAACGCTTGTATGCCCCTGAAGTAGACAGAGGTGTACCAATACACAGACATCTGTTAAAACTACCTTCCACCTTTGAAAATTTGATTAATTCCCGACATTAGTCTTAAGCTTCAAGATTTTATTATCAACGGACGACACGGTTGGCGCAGTGGCTGAGTGATCGACTGCTGCGTCGCGTGTCGTGGGATCGATTCCCGCAAGGAACAAATATTTGTATGGCCTACAGGTAATTGTTCCGGGTCTGGCTGGTTGTGTATGTGACAATAAATGTTTGTAAACGCACCCACGACACAGGAGACATTCCTAGAGTGGGGCTGTGTTTAAAAAAAAAATGGTTATTCCAATCGTTTCTGACTACCGTCCGGGTTTTTCCATTATTAGACTTACGTACCTGAACGGTAAAAAATGGTACCTTTTAAGCAAAAACATATTCTATATTCATATTATACACTTCGGCTTGTGGTCGCTTAAAGTTAAAGGATTAAGAAATATTTTTCCTGCGATTGCCGGTTTCTTTATTCTTAATTAACGTGTCAGGTTTTAAAATGTTATTCTATATCCAATGTAAGATTTATTACTAATTTTTTTCAAGGGATTTCCGTAAAAATCTAAAACTTGTTTGAGTGTCGTTACGAAGAAGATTAGAATAGTCTACATTAAAAAAAGAGCAATAACCCGAAGCAATTATAGGCTATTACTTTTTTGTATCTTTTTCTACCGGTTTTGTAATTAAGTATATTTTTGTTGTTATTTTCCTTAAGTTTACTAATGTAGATATTATTTAGAAGAAACTGGAATGTTCCACTCTTGAACATATATTAGCTAATAATAGTACCAAGGGGATACAACCGTATTTTAGGTCACGGGCGCCATTTTGAATCCCGGGAGCAACGAAAGATCCACAATCCTGTCAAAGACACCTCTATCCCCAAGGAGATTTATCTACTTTTCACACCTATGAGATTATAAAAAGCAATTCGACTTTCAAATGAATTCTATTCGGTACTTACCTAAAAAGCTTGAATTCGACATTTTTTTTTATACAATTATAAAAAAAAAAAAAAAAAAACAAAAAAATTGGAACCTCAATAGGTTCCAATTTTTTTGTTGGCCACAGAGCAAGAACATGCATAAAAAAAACTTCATAAGTACAGACTCTAGCACATCAAGCTATTCTAAACTGTAATTTTTTTGTAATGAAGTTGAAAAACTATCAAAGAAATTTGACAGATAGGGGTTTGATGTGCTGGCCTCTGTAAGGAATTTCCAATGAGAGTGCTAGTAAATTTTGACTTCTTCATCTTACAGAGAAGAGCGTCTGTATCTTTGCAGTTGGATAATATCTGATAACGTTGTTTTTGTGAACAATAGTTGTTCTTACCAAATAAAATTTTCTTCGCCATCTTCTTCAGGTCCACCCATCAAACACTCAAGAGAAGACGATTAAGGAATGCTTCGAGCGCAACATTGCCGTCATTGCGTACAGCCCCTTCGGTTTCTTTGTGTCCAGGGGAAGTGGACCTAGTAAGGACGATCCCAAGATCCTGAACATCGCCAAGAAGTACAACAAGAGCGTCAGTCAGGTCATACTGCGGTACTTGGTAAGTTTTTATTGGATGTTTGTATTCAATTTGACTTTTTATGATTTTTTGGAAGTTAAAGCAACTAACTAACTGCAGCTTTCCACAATTAGCAAACAAAATTTTGTAGACGTTATCGTTCTCGCAAAACATACGAGTAACTCTTTTGTTTTTTCTTGTACGTCTATAAAAAAACGTCTATGCAACAATATAGTTAGTACGTAGAAGACACACAACATCATCATCATCATCTGTTGACCCTTTTCCTAACTATATTGGGGTCGGATGCCAGTCTAACAGCATGCAGCATGATGCAGCATATTAGCAGTAGTTTACATGGCGCGACTGCGTATCTGACCTCCGCAACCCTGTTACTGGGCAACATGATACCCCTTGGTATGATTGGTTATCAGATTTTCGGGCTTCTGATTACCCGTAACCACGGTCAAAGATCTACACGTGACAGCCAGGACCAACGGCTTAACGTGCTTTCCGAGGCACGGCGAGACTCCATCGGTCATCCATGCAAGACCTCGGCAAGCGTAGCTTAACCTCCAATCAACACGTGCGAGCTCCAAATCTTCAATTTGACTGCACGGTTGGCGCAGTGGCTGAGCGATCAACCGCTGCGCTGCGTGTCGTGGGTTCCATTCCCGCACGGAACAAATATTTGTATGGCCTACAGGTAGTTGTTCCGGGTCTGGCTGTTTATGCATTTGACTTTAAATGTTTGTAAATGCACCCACGACACAGGAGAAATTCCTAGCCCACACTAGGATTTTTTCCTGTGTCGTGGGTGCATTGAACAGGAGAAATTCCTAGTGTGGGGCAATGATTCTTGAAAAAAAAAACTCTCGCACTTTGCTTTGTTTGCTTGGGCTAGAGGTCCTTCAACATTGCCACGATTCGGAATGAAACTTACAAACTCTAGTTCATGTATTAATTTTATTCCTCTTTTTCAGCTCACCAGAGATCTGATCCCAATCCCCAAGTCGACCAACCAGAACCGTATTAAGGAGAACTTCAATGTGTTTGACTTCCAATTGACTCCAGAAGAGGTAGCTACCATCAGCAGCTATAACACCAATACCAGCGTCTTTGATTAAGGTGTACAAGATTGAAAAATGACGTCCATTTATATCGTCGTCGTGTCGTCGACAAAATGTTTTCGTTGCTTTTTCTCGTGTTGAAAGTTCAGTTCAACGTCAAATAAAGTTTTGTAGATCTAAATGATGTTTTATTTAGTAACTAGTGACTCGCCCCAGATTCGCGCCGGTGTAAACATTTTAATTAATGAGGTTTTTATATTGCTATTGGTTTTCTTTCAAACAATCATTTTATTTTTTATATAGTCTGAAAGTGCCGCCTGTGACAGAGAAGTTGTGTGGAAATCGGTTGTCATGGTATGGACACGTGATGCGAATGAATGAGGATCATGTTGTGAGGAAAGTTTTGAGAATGAATGTAGAGGGTTACAAGGGTAGAGGGACACCTAGGAAACGAAGGGTGGATAGAGACGGCAAATAAAGATGTTGAAGAAGACATGCTGCGCCGACCCCAAATAAATTGGGATAAGGGCAAAAGGATGTTGAATCATTCAATCAATTTATGTTTTATAGTTCTAAGTACATTCAAGAGGACAAAGAGCAGTGTCTCAAAAACGTCAACTTGTTACATTGTCAGTTTTCTCATGTTTCCTGTTTCTCAAAATATACATTTGAAGACTTACCCCTTTTTGACATGTACTATGCACTATATACATATATACAAAAAATAAAAAATAAAAGCCGACCAAGGCACTCAGGCGTTAAAGTACTCCACCGCATCACCTGGAAACGTGTCTAAAAGACTGGCAGCATTGCCACGTTGGATGGCAATACTAATTATTTGGGCAAAGAATGAGCCAGCCCTCGCCGGTCACGCGAAGTGTCGATCAGACTTAAAGGTTTTTATCAATTTCTGCATTTTTTTCTACAAAATTCTTTCATACAAACCCTGTCCTGGTACCTGATATCCATATAGGACGAGCCATTCTTATAAATAAATATAAGCTGCAGCAATAGCTAACATGCAGCAATTGATTATTATTGATTCAAGATAGATTTTTAACAAGTTATAAATAGAGGACTATACTTTAAAATCTGCGTGCGGATGTCAAAAATTCTTTATATTGTCGTGGGAAACATTCTCATTTGGAATCATTCCACTCGTCTGAAGAGAACGGAAGATTAGGTCGGAGGACTCCAACTGTGATGGGGTTTTAGGCAGGAGCCTCCCACGCCCCCAAGTTATGGTATTGTTAGGAAACAGTACCATAGGTTGGGGGCGTGGGAGATACTCGTACGTTAGCGGATCACCAACTTTAATTGGAAATAACCTAGATTTTCTTTAAAAAAACACATTCCATACAAAAAATAGTAGCAGAAAATGAAAAAAAGAACTAAAAAATTCGACAATTTATATTTAAAATACCACAGTTATTGTCGATTGCTTCTTTTAATATTTTACGTTTTAAAACAATATTACGCACTTAAAAAATAATTTCTAATAATTGTCGTATATTAGATTTCATTTTGCCTTTTTAAAATACATGATTTCGTCTAGAATTGTATTAAAGCGAAAAGAAAATTATTATGAATGTCTATAAGAATAATAATAATTGCGACTAAAAAATATCTACCTATTTTAGTGTTTACATAGAAAATACAGTTCTAGCCTCCCCTCTCTATCTTAAACCTACCCTCTAAGTTTTTTTACATGGTCCAAAGTATTGTGTGAACGAGGCGAAATTATATTGATACAAAATATGACAGCTAACTTCGATTCAAAATTTTTCCAATTTACTATCTCTCAGCAGAAATAGTAAATTGGAATTTTTTTGAAAAGTGTATGCTCAATATTAATGCTAAAGAGCAGTGTACTGAATATTTTTTATATATAAATATCACATTCGTATCAAAACAAAAACAGCTTCTAAAAAACAACATTAGTTTTTTTTTACATCCTGTACACAATCCCATGTCACACAGAAAAATCTAACACATTAATTTAAATCGTACAAAATGACGTCACTTTTACAAGGTAACGTTACTTCACTACAACGCCAGTTTGACAACCTAACGTAACTATACTATGACGTCATTTGAAAATTGAGCAAAATAGTGACCTTACATCGTCAAACTGTTTTAATCGATTGCATTAATCGATTGAGAGCTGTCTGAAGGAGCCATCGATTCCGAATAGTTCATCGTAATTGGTTGGTCTGCCTGGCCGGAGGGACTCGTTGGCAATGATGCTGTCTTGACGCTTGAACCACTCACGGTACTCTTGGAGTTTGAGCTTCCATTGTTCTATTACAGAGAAAAGTGAGTGAGTAAAATGGTCCAAAAGGTCTTGCCACAAATATCAGGGGTCCTTCTGAAATTTCCATCATGCTAGACAGTGAACAACTGAAAGAGGAACTGGACTGCTTTATTTAACCGTGTTTTCACTAGTAAGTTCCATGTAATAGGGGGCGACCTAATTACCATACACCGGGAACAAATCCAGACAGAATCCAAATACAGGGCCCGTCATGAGGAATCCCAAAAGATACCACTTTGTCCAACCTAGGAAGTCGAACCCCACATTAATCAGTCTACCACTGACTGTCTGCTTATAACCCCAATAACCAACGAGCTTTAGACCAACATAGCATTCCATAAGAACTTATAAAAGCAGTTTGTTACCTTGTAGTGTTGCCATACTTCCGCACTGTCCACCATACTCAGTGGGCAGCATCTCCTGAGGTATGTACTTGTAGAGATCCTTCACCTCCTTGTGGATGTAGATCTGAAAGGAGCAAGATTATTTTACCAATCATAACATGAGAAATGTAGGTATGAGTATGGTGATTCGTATGCTAAGCTGCAAAGTTTTTGTTTCAAGTTGACCATCATCATCATCTGTCAAGCCTTTCCCCAACTATGTTGGGGTCTTCCAGTCTAACCGGATGCAGCTGAACACCAGTATTTTACATGGAGCGACTGCCTAGATGACCTCCACAACCCGGTTTACTGGGCAACACGATACCCTTTGGTAAGACTAGTTGTCAGACTAGCAGGCTTCTGACTACCCGTAACGACTGCCAAAGATCTACAAATGACAGCCGGGCCAACGGCTTAACGTGCTTTCCGAGGCACGGAGGAGTCTCGATATGTTACAAACGCTCACCCATCCACAGACCTGACCTCGGCTAGCGTAGTTTAACCTTCGATCAACCCGTATGGCTGTTTTTATGTAGCCACGAGCGTCTCAAGTAAACCATTGTATCGATTATTGTTAAATCTGGCAAATGTTTGAAAATCGTTTTAGATTGATTAGGGCAAAGTGGTGCAAGGAACTGTGAGCTCGATTTAAAAGAAACCATGAACGCATTATTTTTACGCGTTTTCTAATTTATTTAAAAAAGGTTTGTATTTTATTTTAGTTGTAGTAGTAAAAAATAATTTTGTCATGTTCTTTAACCCTAGCACGAATTTCTTGCGAGAAGTTCACCAACGGAAAACTTCAACAGTTCGTACTAAGATTGAAACAGAGCCTCATTGCGTTCGTGAAACTAAGTTCGTTTGACTAATAACTAGGTAATTAGAGGTCTTGGGTTGGTAAACTTCTCGCAATAAATTCTTTCTGAGGCTATCACCTGGACTATCGAGGCACTGACAAATCAGTCGTCTGCGATTGGACGAATCCATCAATAAAGTAGTATTATAAAATTCTTACCCGTTTCCTGATCTTCTCCTTAAGGAAAGGTTTGACAAAGTTAACAAATCGCTCGACCAGCGGCGATGTGTTCACGATGTGGACTTCCTTTAGCTTTATAGGATAGGCTTCCTGTAAGAAGAAAAAATATAACGTTTTTATGACAATTAATGATAAGTATGCAAACGGCCCTTCTGGTGGTTAGTACTTAACACCACCGACTTGTGAATAATCTAGAAAATCAGAACTCTAAATAGGTCCTTAAGCAAGAGTTCTACCTTTTGCCACTGATACAAAATACGGCATCCGGACGAGAATTGCACGTCGCAACGCAACCTAGACAGGGGAACGGCAGATGCAAAGTGCATACGTTCAACGTGCAAAGTTGCTTATTCAGTTAAAAATGATATCAGATACGTGAATAATAAAAAAAAGGCAGGCAAGTTTTATTAAAAACATCCAAACACAACCTACTCATCAGATGATGAGTTGAACTGAGTTTAACGGCTAGGCATATGAATAGCCGTGTCCCAACGTAGTTGAGATCTTCTTTCATTCTAACACATGCAGCTGAATACCAGTAATTTACGTGGAGCGACTGATCTATCGTCGACAACCCATTATCTGGATAACAGGATACCCCTGGGTAAGACTAGTTTTTAGATCTTCGGGCTTCTGACTACCCCTATCGAATGCCAAACAAAGATCTACGAATAACAGCCGGGACCAACGCTTAACATGCTTTCCGAGGCTGGTGTACGGGATAACATAATGAAGGGTCCGTGGATAGGTGCATAGACCTGACCTCAGTAACCGTACCTTAACATTCAATCGTGCGGCTGTTATTTTGTATCCAAGATTAATTTGCCACGAGCCGTACTTCATAAGTCATCTACGAACCTGAACACAAATCATGAACTTCTTGATGGTAGCAGCCGACAGCTTGGCCAGCATGCTGGGTCCGAGGATAGCTGCGTCCAGCACATAGATATCCCCTGCTACTCCTTCCCTCTCTTCTGTTAGTCGCACGTCTCCTATCATGAGAGCCAGTTTTAAAACGTCTGTGATCTGCTGAGAGTTTAAGTCGGGATGGACTCCTGAAAAAGAGACAGTATAATGTTAAATCTAAACTGTGAAGACGTACATTTTGTAAGCAGCAGATCTCAAAAACTACTCGTCTGATTTCGAAAAATGTTTCTCCAATTTTTTTGAAGCTTACCTCACACCAACAATTTCTACTATATCTTGGGTGCGTTTACAAACATTCAAATTCACATACACAAACAAGCAAACACGAAACAACTACCTGTAGGCCATGCAAATATTTGTTCCGTTCGGGGATCGAACCCACGACACGCGGCGCAGCAGTCAATAACGCAGCCACTGCGCCAACTGTGCCGTCAATTACAAACTACATTATCATCGAGCTTTGATTATTTTATTAATTATTTTGTTAAAATGCTTGAAAAGTCGTGGGCAGAAGCTTGTATTCAATAAATTGTCACGGACAAGTTCGCTGGATTAGTGACCAAAAGAGTAACCGCAGAGCGAAGTATTGTGTTTTATCCTCAGGACGGGGAAAATGTCATTGAATTTTCCATAAAGAACTTCTTTGTGTCAGTTAATGGCAGTAGGTTCACACACTATTACATGGAACATGAAGATAGCTCGTCCGTGTGTGTGTGTGTATCAGACACTTCTGCAGACCCTTTCAAGGACTTAATATTTTTGTGGTTTTTATCTAAATCTATGTTCTCACCTCTGCAAATGGTGACCCTTCTGCCATTTGGTGTGACTCCCGGTAGCGGTGGTCCTTGACTGAAATGTATAAAATGTTTCGATTAATAACTGGTCATAACTTGAAATAGACTTCTATTTAGTCATAGTAAAAACCAGTAACTTTTAGTTGTGCAAGTACGTTACATCAAGTTTTACAGAAATAAAAGTGACTTTACTAAGTAAAGTTAGGATTCCATTCGAAAACGGACCTTACGCTTTTACAAATAGGGTTTACGTGAATGTGTTTCGACCTTAGAAACAGTTAGTATTTGTCTTCGTATTCCTATCCGTCACTCATACCTGTGATGGCCTCTTTCCAAAGTCTCACTCTTAGTCCCGAATAGTATTGATAAGTCAGCTTTACGTTTGGATACCGTACCATAAAAAGAACAGCGTTGGTTAAGGGATGTGGGTTTTAAAGCTCATGGGTAGAAGCTTACATTTTGTTGCTCATAATTTCATTAAGCTCGGGTCTGGTGCAGTCTCGCTTCGTGAAGAACTCTGGGCAAGCTGCCCTCATCGTGAAGTACATGTCTAGTTTCCTTTTGCACTTCTCCAGGGAGAAGCTACTACCTCGCAGAAAGGTCATTATTGGAGGGATCTCTGTAAAGAAATGGTTCTTGTTAGCTTTTTTTTTAAATAGCCTGGTCATTTAAGTGAAATGATATTAATTTTTGTAAATAGCTTTCAAAAAAACTCTTTTATACGCCATAAAATAGAATAAATAAATGAGAGATACTCGTATATTAATTAGGTCGTTGTTTTCCTACTTGGCACTAGTCAGTGCTCAGTTCTCAAAGTGCAGTAAAACAAGCTCAGAGGTCACAGTTTCTTTAAAAGTCCAGACATTATCTTGGTCAGATCATGTGAAGACCATGCAGATTAGTGTCTGAGATGGTCTTTTGAGGAAAGAACCAAAAAGATATGAATGGACCTGTCCTGAGCTTAAAATAGAATCTAGTACCCCAATCATCCGGCAGATGGGGCTGCTTCTTGAGCCAGTCCCTGATGGCAGCCACGTCTCTGTCGCGGGTCGTCACATCTTCCTTCAGCTCAACTCGGATGTTCTTCCAAAGCTCGCCAGAAGGCTGCTCCATCAGTTCTTGTTTTAACTTCATTTTTTAATCTAAAACAAAAGAAATACAGGTTTTAGAGAGTATTTTTGAATTGTACACAAAAAGCGTTATACTCGTACAGTTATTATATTCGGGAAGTGGCAAGGTTAATGTTGCCGGTATTTTACTTGAGCTCTCGGTGGTGGGGATTTGTGTGCGCGTCGTATTGTGGGCCATTCGTTTAAAGTAGTGTAGTAGTAGTAGTAGTAATGATCAGCGCGCAAGACTTTGGCGACTTAAAGTGGCTAACGTAAGACTTAGAATTTGAAAAATTGTTGAAGTTTGCAACAACAAAATCAGTGCAATAAGTATTACAAGATATCAACCGACGATTAATTACATCCACAAAACAACTAAATCGAACAAGTAATAGAAGCATGCAATCGATCGCTAAGCAACACATATATCCGTGAAAATTTGTCGGTGTTACCCAACCTCGCGTGTTGGAAAGGCTGTAAGGTCAGTGGCAATGTTTGTTGGCGACCATCGCACTATCGGCAAGTTGTGTTGCAACAAGCTAACCACTTCTGTTGCAATTTTGCAACAACCGCGACAGGTTTCCGAAAGTGTTAGCGGATGGAGGATAAGATTTCGGATCTTTAGAGTTATTTAAAATGAAGTTTATGTTTAGACATCAGGCTCGTTGGTCCAGTGGTTGGAAGCTCTACTGCTGAGCACGAGGTCCTAAAATCGATTCCCGGGCCAGGCAGTGTTATTGGATATTCCCACCTGGAATTTCTCAGTCCAGAGTTTGGATTTTTGCCCGGTGTATGGCACTAGGCAATGGCGAAATGTGTGAAACGCCTCTGTCTAGCACTTCGGGGATTACAGGCTTGATGTTTCAATCTTAGTACAAATTGTTGACGTTTTCGAGTGATACAATTCTTCAAGAATTTCTTGCTAGTGCTACGGTTTCCAGGTTGGTTAAAATATTGTTTTTTTTTCCATTTTGCCCCAGAAATTAAGTAGGTAGAAGCAGTCCGGGCTCAGACTTGGTTGTTCAATAGGCTTGCCCCTTATTGGAGTAGCTGGTGGCTAAATAAAAACAGCAGTACGAGTTGATAGAAGGTCAGTCTGTGGGTAGGTGACCATTCGTAACATATCGAGACTCCTGCCTGCGTCGGAAAGCACATTAAGCCGCTTGTCCCGGTTGTCATTTGTAGACCCTTGACAGTCGTTACGGGTAGTCAGATAACCGAAATTCTGACAACTAGTTTTACCAAGGGGTATCGTGTTGCCCAGTAACTGGGTTGTGGAGGTCAGATAGGCAGTCGCTCCATGTTAAACAGTGGTATTCAGCTGCACCCGTTAAGACTGGAAGCCGACTCCAACATGGTTATAATAATAATAATAATTTATTTTTTCTTACCTCAAATTACAGAGATAGTAATACAGACACAATTTCTTAATTAATTTGTGGAAGACTGGTGCCTAAACTAAGTTTTTTACAAAACCTGTATGTCAGGTCACCAGGCCCCCTGATCAAAGTTGTACATTATTTTTGTTGCACTGGAGACCATCGGGTTCACATATATCATATTTACATAAAAATCTCCCACATTATAATATTGAAATACTGCTCATTTAGCTTGGTTTATATAAATCGTGAAATGAGGTAATTTATTAAGAATACATGCAAGGGAGGATGTATGTGAATGTATGTGAAAGCGTGGGGTGAGTGTGTGTGATGTGGAGTGAGTGTGTGTGTGTGGTTTGGGATGCTTCCTATACATGCTTTCTTCACAAAATTCCCTTTGCAACGCATATACAAGTATATGCGTTGCAAAGGGAATTTTGTGTCATGAAATAGTTTTGAAAAGATCTTCAATTAGTGTCCTATAATCTATTTTTTGTTGGGAAAAGGGTAGGTAGATGATGATGAGGCTTGCCCCTTATTACACGGAACTTAAATATAACTGGCGAAATGTGGGCTTTCATATAGGAACCACTTCTGCCTAACTATTCGGGTAATACTAGCGTGATGTTGTAATAATCTTCCCATTATAAAATTAATTGCATTGCCTATACATTGTAATATAGTATTATTAATGGTAGATCCTGGAGACAATAGCATATAGGTAACCGCTCTTACTTAATTCTTAAAGCATATCATATGCATTTAATAGCAGATAATAAGTAGTTATTACATGCGTTTATAATAAATTGAAGTTACTCTAAGGCTATTATTTTTTTACCTACTCTTGACGTCAATAATTACTTCCATTCAATTAGTTTTGTATGGAAGTGATGGTCGGAATCTTTTGCTGCTCATTGATAGAAATCAGGGAATGCCCACGTTTGACGGGCTGGTACCCACAACGTCAATAATTACTTCCATTCAATTAGTTTTGTATGGAAGTGATGGTCGGAATCTTTTGCTGCTCATTGATAGAAATCAGGGAATGCCCACGTTTGACGGGCTGGTACCCACAACATAGGTCTTAAGAACAATTAGACAAGGTATTTGAAATGTGTAATTAAGAATTACAGATAATTTTCAGAGATTTAAACCTTAGAGAAAAAACACATACGTTCAAAAAAGTAACAAAAACAGTAAGTATGGTTTTTCTACCATTTTACTAGTTTTTCTACTAGTTGGTCCCGGATGTATTTTATAGATCTTTGAGATTCTTTACGGGAATTTGTCAGAAGCCCGAAAGCCTGACAACCAGTCTAACCAAGTGGTAGCATGTTCCCCAGTAACTGAGTTGTTGAAGTCAGATACGCAGTTGCTCCATGTTAAATACTGAACATGAATAGCGACATCTATCTTGCCACATACCAACTAAATCTGACGTATCCTACATCGCGATATTAAACTTAACCGAGCTATTGAAAATATATACAAGAAACCGACAACAAACACCCGGGCAGTAGCCATCCAGACACAACCCTCGTAGTAGGAGAATCCACCCTTTCCTATGGTGGATGAGGAACTTTACACCCTGTCCCGCACACTCCCAATCCTTCATCATCTTAGTTTTGACTGGTTTACTGCTCAGGAATGAGAGAAAGGTTGTGACGAAACCCTCGAGCACTGAATGGGTTTAAGAATAAAAGAAGATCAAATTAGCTTTGGATGGATCACTTGTAAAAGATAATGAAGAAGGAAAGGAAGAAAATTACCCCGAAAAAGTGATATGGGTATTGGATTTGTGTACTGTGACGATACCACAATTCATTTAAGATCGGCGCAGCATGTCTTATGTCGAAATTATGTATCCTCCGCTGTTCTTTTCAGATTAATTTCGTTGCAGGATCAAGGACAGTTGAATCCTGTCTCCGGGACTCATCGGGCTCGACGCTTTTGGTGGTTGCAACCGATAATTGCCAGTTGCGATACGTACTGTGACTATAAAATCACGATCACTGTTAATCTGTAACATTCTAGTCTTAAGGTTTTATACTGTGAGAACCAATAAAGCTTATTATTATTATTATTAAAATCAGTTCAGACTGGCTACCAAGAGTTGCAATGGTTTGGGAATGGTGGGCTTGTCGCAAAAAAAAAAATGTCTTCGTCTTACAAATATTTCTATCTACCGTAATCTCAAGTCAGTTCTTTCCTAGCCATATTATCTGATATCATAATGCCACCAACATCGTATCAATAAATTACAACGTACTCATGAACTAATTAAACTAACTTTAATCAAACAATAAAAAAAACAACCAAACCGAGTTGAAAAGAACTGTAGTTACGGAATTCACTAGACAACAATAGAAAATAAACTAAAGGCGAAATCGTTCTGTATTTTATATTTAACTCTGTAGCACTTGGTTTTTTGAAGTCTTGGTTTTCTTTTTGTTGTTTATTTTCTATTTTATCTTTCAGTTTACGTATTTACAATACTTAACTGAACCGTTACTGTACAGACGTCATGCGTCAGCTCATCAAGTTATCCTAAACTGACAATTTTTCCCAATAACTATTAATATATGAATAAATAAACTAAAATAAAGAATCACAGGGCATCGAAAAATTCATCCGCATCGCTGTCAACGGGAAAAGTGCCCAGAAGGCTGGCAGCATTGCCACGTTGAATGGCAATATTGGCAATGCTGATTCGTTGGCCAAAACAAAGGCCAGAACAGGAACCTTATTTTTTTGTAATAAAGTTGGAAAACTATCAAATACATTAGACAGATTGGGGTAGCTTAATGTGCTGGCCTCTGTACCTACTGTTTCCTGTCGTAAGTAATAGTATAAAATTATTCCAATTAACTAGTTTGTACTTTACCTACTTAATTCTTGCTAAAAGAACCTTTTGTTGATGTGTACCGTCTATTATCTCTTTGTACACATCACTTATTTACATCTATACTTATAAATGTAGATTATAGACAATCTATTTGTTTAACGGAAAATTTCCTGGCAAATGGTCAAGTTCCGCTTTGAGAAATAATAATCACATGGAACTCGACAGCTCCAATCCAAGTGCAAGCCACTATAGTTCTTTGGTTAAGTATAGGGATTGAACTTGTGGTCCCATAGTGGTCAAAATTCGACCATTTTAGCTTTCCGGACTCTTTTTCCATTAACTTTAACTATGTCAATTCTCGCAGTCCTCCGTTGCGCAATATTCTTAAAAAAGGGGATCCGATGTTTACATTTCGAGTACTGATATAATAATAATTTAGACATACCAAATTCTACCGACCCATTCCCCGAATCCAATTTCTACCGATTTCTATATCAATCAGCACTGCAGCATCAATTACCAGCTCAACCATCATCCCAAAGAAAAAATGTTTGGTCCACCTTGTAGATTATTAAAATGTATGGTCAAGTATATTTTCTTTTTTTACACAATCAAAAGATTACATCGAAACATTGAGTTCAAATGTTGCACGATGTCACGTATCATCATACCTAAATATCACCATAATAAATGATTTATCATTCTTTTAACTTTTAACCCCGACACTTGACGTTTCTGCATCCTTCATGGAAAAATACTTACATCTTGATACAATAAACAATGCATAGAATGAATCCGTATTCATTCTAGCTAGATCAAATTTACATACACATTGCAATGATTATCCGCGTGATCTTCAGTCATTATTTTTATACCTACTTTATCTGTTGAAATCAGCACTACTATGTAGCTAATATTAAAATGTACTAGCTGCGCCCCGCGGTGTTAGCCGAGGTAAAAATTCTCACTCATCAAACGCACGAAGTTAAAATAGTCGTTTAGTTATCTTCATTTTTTTAATATTCTGCTTAACTTTCTTAGTTTTTTTCTTTCATAAGAACCTACTCCTTACTCCTTCTCCTTCTAGCTGTCCTGACAGACGTCGTCCTGTCAATAACGCGAACTGTCAAACTCGCGAAGTTAATAAGTCGTTAAGTTTTCTAAAAAAAATTTTTTTTTTTAATTTTACTTTCCGTAAGAACCTTCTCCATACCATAACAAACACAACAAAAATAGAATTATAAGATAACCCTCGAGTCGTTGAGCTCATCAAGTTCAAAGTTGAGGTTTATTGAAATCTGTGTGGTTATTTTTACAAAAAGCCATCCAAGACACTAGTATGCATGGTCCAAGATCTATTCGATTAAGATGCATTTCGATGTTACTTCTCAGAGTAGTCAGATCATCAATCATCA
Source organism: Phlogophora meticulosa (assembly GCA_905147745.2). Taxonomy (NCBI): domain Eukaryota; kingdom Metazoa; phylum Arthropoda; class Insecta; order Lepidoptera; family Noctuidae; genus Phlogophora; species Phlogophora meticulosa. The sequence goes on along the minus strand of LR990537.1, from coordinate 10,648,758 downwards.
GTCATCAGTCAGGAAACGCCACAGTTAAATAGTTTTTGTTAGGCTCAAATGTCGTGTTTCATGAAACCAATTTATAGAAATACATATCTTTTGACGGTTAAGTTAACTCAAAGTACTCTTACCTCTTTCTAGAATGTTGTCACAAAAAACGCATTTTGAAGTATTAGTGTAGATTATCTAAACTAATATTATAGAGTGGACAGCTTTCATTTAATGTATGTCTGTACCTAATGGATATATTCAAAATTACTTAACCTATATCTGTATTTTATTCCCAAAACTACTCTTTAAAAGGGGTGAAAGGTATGGTATATTTCGAAGGGAAAAGCACAAAAACTACGCGGACGATCTCTAAATTAAGTAAAATCAATGTTCGAATTAAGAATAAGAAGTAACTCACTTAAAATTACAAAAACAATTCCAGAATAAACAAAACACGGATCATTTAACCCAATTAACTGAGTCTTCAAGTTTTTCGCACTCGAAATAAGTCGCGTGCGCAAGTAAGTAAGCCAGTTAGGCTGGTTTTCAATGCACCGGGGTAAATGCACCTAACTGTTCATTTGCAGTATGCAACGGAACTACTTCGGTACCTATACGAAGATCGATATCTATATTTATAGAATAATAACGCCGAAGAGTTTCTATGTTAGAACATGCTATTCGGATTTGTAAAATTCATTGTACATTTGATGGTAAAATTATTGAGGAAGGTTGTAGACTATTTCACATCACGATCATCGACGTTGAGAAGCGGATGAAATCGCGGGGCAAAGCTTGTTAATAATAATGTTGTTTAGGTTATTATTGATGCAATACTGGTTTTGTAAAACTTGCTTTTGTTGGTAAACATGAATGACCTAGAAATACTATGTCTGTGAATGACCTTGAATATGTCGCAATATATTTTTAGCATACCATTGACGTAGGGAATGCAGGTTAAATGCCAAGTGTTTTACACGTGCAGTCCATGGACCAACTATACTTAGCCGGCTATTAGTGCCCTGCGGGTCCAATATAATAACGGGTTCAGAATGTTGTTGGGCCTGCCCAGTTTCTGCAGTGCATCAGTTATGTTTGCACAAGCACACTGCGATGGCTTCTACGCCATCGTCAAACAGAAAGCTGCCTCTTTGCTCTGCAGAGTGCAGGAGAGCTCCAACTACATTCTAAAGACCATAAGCAGGAGGTACGAGTCTCCTTTACTAGGTGATGTTGTCCGGAGATGTATTTTGAACAACATCATTGTTTCTGAATAGATGATTAGTTTTTACTAACATAGGTATGGGTTATCTTTTTGTTTAATAAACCATATGGATGTATGGAGGACCATATGCTTATCCGAAATAAAGATTATTCAATTTTATTTAAATAAAACTAGCATTAAAATAGCATAATATAACATCACGCCTTAACTTTCCGAAGGGTAAAGCAGGGATGACTACAAAAAAGTCTGACAAAAAAGAAGTCCATAATGAATGCCTTTAGAACGAAATATTATTAAACGTCATTAAGTAGTCTGTCATCTGACATTTGTCAAACGATATAAACTCCTTCGTTTAGATAGTAACGTCATCATTGTTCAATTTTTTAGCGCTTGTAGTGCACGCACGCATATATTATTATTATATCTTTTTAAGTGATTTTTCGCATGCAATGTTTTAGTTTCATTATTTGACCTTGGTAGATGACCTGGATTAAATGAATTAAAATTATATAATAGGCGATGTCAATAATGGAATTTCACTTTTGATAACTATATTTTGCAGTTTCAAATATTAGTTTTTTTTTTAATAATTATATTTAAATTTTTAAATAATGCTAGATAATAATGTAAAGAAGCTAGCACATCAAGCTACCCCGTTATGTAAAATTTATTCAACTTTATCACAAAACAATAAGGTTATATTCAATTCCGAAAACTTGACTGTTTTGGAAAGCTTGGTGCGCTAGCGTCTTTACCTGTTATTTTACTAGGTATTTAGTTATTATGATCGCCAACATTTCAAACATTTCAAAATATAATTAATATACTATTAATAGATACTTTCAACTCCTAGCATATTCAAATTTCATAAAATTTCTTTCACAATCACTATCTAAATCTGGGAAGACCTTGTCTAAACCTACAATCGAACTTTTCATCATCCAAAAGGCGATACTTTTCGACATCATACGATACGAATGTGTTACGAAACCCGCAGATCCGCATTGACCCACACTGCGGTTAATATTAGCCAAATGTCTATGGACATGTAGCAATAGGTTCTTAGCCTTGACTGCAAGTGTCGCTTTGGCATTGAAGTTTGCCCTTGTGGTCTATGGGAAGGAGAGATATTATCTATGGTATGTTAAGTTTGAGAACCTTTTTAGGGTTCTAGACCGAAATGGTGAAAACGGATCCCTTGTGATCAGATTTTGTCTAGCTGTCAGTGTGTCTGCTGCTCATATTAAGTAATAAATATCACCTTGAAATTTGGAATCGTAATAAAACACTCATTGTTGCTGAAATCGCAGATATTTTTAAGTGGGTCAAATGGGTTATCGTTTGACAGGATCTTTGCACATTATTAATCATATTCTTATTTTGTATGTATAAGTTGCTAAGTTTTAGACTAGTTAGCGAATGATGTGAAATTAATCTAGTCAATGGATATTTACATAAATATAAAAAACAAAACGATGTCTCATACTGGCGCAGATTTTTTTTAGGAAATAGAAGTCTAAAGTTAACTTTGAAAATGGATACAACATTTTTCCTACCTATTAACGGAACCCTCGATAGGCGAGTCCAACTCGTATTCTGTCGGTATTCAATTTTTTTTTTTTTTTTTTTTTTACCTGCCCCACACTAGGATCTTCTCCTGTATCGTGGGTGCGTTTACAAACATTTAAACTCACATACACAAACAGCCAGACCCGGAACAACTACCTGTAGGTCATACAAATATTTTTTCCGTTCAGGGATCGAACCCACAACACGCGGCGCAGCAGCCGATGGCTCAACCACTGCGCCAACCATTGTGTAGGTAGCATATATTTATGACTATTTTTTGTAATGGACATGATGAGCCAAAAATGTATCTATAGTACTAACAAGAAGTCATGGGTCGTATAGATCTACTAAGTACCAAAGATTATGATGACTGAGGATTTCTGGAGGTGGTCAGAGTCTAGATGGTTCTGAACTCTGACCACCATTTACATTGTTTTTCGAGGATATACATTTTAGATATTTACATGGATAATAAGAACATACACTGAGCTTATTGGTGATATTGTGAGGTGCGTAGTACTCGCAACCGGCGTGTATGACCAGATGTATGAAAAAGGAGTTTAGATATGTAAGGATCGTAGCAGGTGGCGTTCCGTAGCTTGTACCCCATGGGACAAAGGCGTGAGTTCATGTATGTATGTACGTCCATTGAAAATGCTGGCTCCTTCTCTGTATGAGAAGAGACCTTTGCAGTACACTGGGACATTTATCACGGACATGTTACCCTCTATGGAAATAAGTCGATGGTTGTCTTCACTTGTAAGTGACTAAAACGAGTTACTGAGTCATTTATAGTGTTGTTTGGCGAGGGATATGAGTGACGCAACTTCCAGTACCTACTTATCTAACTCATCATCTGCCCAGCCCTTTTCTAACTATGTTGGGTTATGAAACTATGGGCATGTCGTGCGAAGGAATAAGGACCGTGGCGGGTTGACCAAAGAAACGGTGGATGGATTGTGTGAAAGATTATATGGCTAGCCATATAATCTTTCACACAATCCATCCACCGTCTCAAAAGTCACCTCCTTCCTAGGAAGGAGGTGACTTTTGAGATGGCGGCAAATAGAGACGTATGTACGTATGTATATGTCTCAAATAAATTGGGATAAGGGCAGGAGGATGATGATGATGTTGGGGTGTGCTTCCAGTCTAACCGGTAGCGATTTTACATGTAGCGATGGCCTGTTTGACCTCCACAACCCAGTTACTGGTTAGGTTCTCAGCTTATCTAGAAGTGAGTAAATTCTAAAATAAGTTTGTTCTGAAATATAATTTTAATATGATACCAGAGGTATCATGAGTCTAACTAGACAGTTAGACTCGTTGTCAGACTGTAAGGCTTCTAATGATCCGTAACGACTACCATACGATCTACGTTTAACTAAATACAAGCTTTTTATCTCTTCTATCTTATAACTTGAACTATTTCTATTGCAACACCTCGCTTTGGTACCAAAGTTGAACAGAATGTTCTCAGGCTAGGCATAAGACTGTGACCACACTGTCAAGCGAGCGACAGCGACCAACGTATCAACAACGTTCATCTTGGCATTGCATACAATAAAACGTGGGGCGTGTAAATAAGTCTATCACGCTCACCGCTGTCGCTTATGCCGATGATCGCAGCCTTAAATCACGACGGATAGACGAGTTACCAAATTATTAAGAAATAATGGGTACAGACAATAAAATGGGTAACCTTGTCTTGTATAATGATAATTATTTAGTTGTAACATGTGAGATTGTATGGTTGTTATTATTTTCTATGGCATTGTTGTGACTTACGATGTAGGCAACTTTGTATGGTAGTTACTGATGGTTAATACAATAACGATGTCATATTTCTGTTTTTTTTTGTATGAAGGAAAATTGCTTCATACATGTGTTGGCATTGAAATTGATCTTGTAATACGAATATGGCGTTCTAAGATTGAAGCGAGATATTACATTATTTTGACCACTTAAACTAAACATAACTTTTTTTATTTTATTTTTTATTTGCCTCACCAACAATTGAATACAGTGATACAATAATATGATACATTCAAGAGACTTATGAACTAGTGTATTTAATTCAATTTTTTATAGGTAAGCACATCATGCATATTAAATATTAATGTTAAGTAGGTGAGTAAATACTCACTCTAATTAAAATTTAAAGCAACATTATAAAAATTTGACGACACGGTTGGCGCGGTGGTTGAGCCATCGGCTGCTGCGCCGCGTGTTGTGGGTTCGATCCCCACACGGAACAAATATTTGTATGGCCTACAGGTAGTTGTTCCGGGTCTGGCTGTTTGTGTATGTGAGTTTAAATGTTTGTAAACGCACCCACGATACAGGAGAAATTCCTAGTGTGGGGCAACGTTTTTATTAAAAAAAAAAAAAAAAAAATCGTTATATATAACAATCACGCCTGTATTCTTCGAAGGGTTATGTAGAAGTGTCTACAGTACACCCACATTCTATGTATGAGTCCCATGTTTTCGGGGGCGTGCCCATCGCCCATCGAGAAATACCAGATGGAATACTTAGTTACACTTCGCCTGACCCGGGAATCGCGTCAAAATACCTGGCAGTAACACTTGCGTCCACTAGTGATTGAGATCCTTTTTACAACATCTTATTTAACTTAACATGTTGTTTAGTATGTGTAAGTCAAATCTTACAACTGAATTTTAAACCTGTTGTCCCTAACGGATCGAGCTGAAGTTTTGCATACACGTTTGGGTTGGATGACAATGCATGTTGTATAATTGAAAAAAAAAACTCAAGTTCAGCACGCTTACTCTTCATTTTAATTCCGATCGATCAACTTTGTAATTTAGACGTTTTGCTCTTGAGTTCGAGTTTATTTTGACAGCTGTGTATTTAGCTAAATAATATGATCACGTGACTGCAAATTGACATTTTTTTAAAATAAATAATGCTGGACAATCCACACAGCATCATCTAGCCTCAAGCTAAGCAGAGCTTGTGTCATGGGTACTAAATGACTGATATACTTAAATACAATACATTACATAGATAGATATTTTTATAGCAAATACCCAGAAAACCCGGAACAAATCTTTGTAGATCGTACTAACATTTGTCCCAAGGCGGTAATCGAACCCGCAACCACCTGCGTCGCAGGCGGACTTTCACCCGCTACGCCACATTGGAATCGTATTGGCTTTATATAAAAACGTATTGGTTTCAAGAGTAAGGCCCCTGATAGCCGAGTATTCCCAAGCATATATATAACATAAACACATTCTTACATGTAATCATTTCAATTTACATAATTATACCAAATTATATTACGTGTATGACTCATAAGTATATCACGTCCGTACCTATGTACGTATGTATATTATTACGGCTGTGCCCGAGAATCCAAGTGGAATTCAACAAAACAAAGATTTTCATTTTTTTGTACGAAACCCTAATGCTTTTTCTAGCAGTGATAGTCCCGTCAAAATTGGTCAAGCTGTTACGAAGTTAACCTCATACAAACAGACAGATAGAGAGACACACAAATATTAATAATTGTTTTTGAGTATTACTACCGGGTATACTTTCAAATGAATGTAATAAAAAGCTATTATTTGAATAGTACAAACAGACACTTCAATTTAATTTTTAGGTATACATTATGTAGTATAGTTATTGGTACAATTTTATTTTATTGGTAAATACGCAATACTTTATTCAATTCAATTCACACACACACAGACACGTAGTACACACATAGTTAGTTCTAAACCGATCGTTCTATTACGCACGAATACGGCTAAAGAAATAGACGTGTCATTTACATCAATAAGAATGCACATACCTACGTCACATTACGCTGACTCTACGTACAGAGGTCAGCACATCAATCTACCCCAGTGTGTCAAATCTCTTTGATCGTTTATCAACTTTATGGAAATAGAAATAAGGTTCATGTTCAATTGGGAAAATCTGACAGTTTGGAGTAGCTTGATGTGCTGGCGTATGTACTAAGAAATAAGTTAATCGTAGCAAATCGAATAGATAACGCCGTGATAATTCTTACAGATCAGAGATAAGATAAGAAATGAGATGTTCTAGTAAAGTTATTTTGAATTAGATGTCACGTCCGTGTAGTGTAAGTCAACTTTTAATAATATCTAGTTGTCGCGAACTGATCAAAGTTATACTGCTTTAGATTCTTGCCTCCACCATATAAATTTTAACTATACCGAATCTCGCAATATTCTTAAAGGGGATCTAAAGTTTAAGCTTCATGTTTTAATATAATAATGATACCAACTTGTACTGTCCCACTACAGGCAAAGATCCTCTTGACGTATATTTTTTTTTGTTTTTTTTTGCCTTATACTTAAAAAAGACAAAGATTATTTCGTTCTTTTTTTAGAGTTTTCTCATAATTCTGAGCCTTTTCAAACAAAAATAAATACCGCCGTTCTTTTGTTCTGATAGAGCCCACTGTGTTATCTGCTACTAACTCAGATAGTTTATTTAACACCTAAGTATACAAGAGGTCTTTAATACATAGTTAAGCACGGTAACTATAAAAGAACCCATGGTGTGACACCATGGCTGGCGTGAACACATTCACAAGTCAACTTAAGTCTTTTAATTTTTAATGGGTTATGCCTTCCAGGCATTAGGATATCAGGTCTGTCTGTGGATGGGTGACCGTCCGTAACCTATCAAGACCTCCTCCGTGCCTCAGAAAGCACGTTAAGCCGTTGGTCCCGGCTGTCATTTGCAGATCTTTGGCAGTCGTTACGGGTAGTCTGACAACCAGTCTTACCAAGGGGTATCGTGTTGCCCAGTAACTGGGTTTTGGAGGTCAACTTTGGTAATATGTTGACATCTCGCATTTTAACAAGTCTATCTTGACAAAACTTGTGTTTACGTCAGATACGGTAAGCAAACACACTTCTAAACGAGTAAGTGTAAATTAAATATTCACTTTATGTAGAATGTGGATCACCTTGAGCTTACTTTGTTGATGATTTGATGACTTAGCACACATTAACATAATCTTAAAAAAATATTTGAAGTTCTTAATTTGTTTTTGTAACAAATTATACAATTTCTGCCTATTTGTACTTACTCGATACCCACTCATCTAAAATCGAGACCCATTGATCGGATTCAATTGGATGATGATCGTGAAAACTTTCGAAAAGTTATGGTAAAAAACTTCATGACACTTTTGTTTCTTCATTAAATAAAACATTCAAAAATACCTTTTGGTTAAAAATAAATAATAAAAAGGCCTCAAGACCACCATCTCAATACTGCTTTTGGCATTAAGTCAAGAAATGTTAGTTAACATTTTAAGTGTAATTAAGTTAAAAAACTTGTTCTTTTCTTCTTCCATAATCTATTAATAGTAGATATAAAATAAAGACGCTTCTTGTGTCAGTCTGTGTGTCCGCGTTTTCCATCTAAACTACTCTACAGATTTTATTGCGTTTTCCACCATCATTTAGAGAATTTATTCCGAAAGACTTATGTATATACATAAAGCATTAACACTATGTACGTACAGTACATAGATGAAGCACACAAATAACTATGTTTTGACATTTCGCCCGTGCGAAGCAAGGGCGAATCACTAGTCGATAAAAGTCAATTTGTTCAAAATATTTAAATTGTGGTTAAACTTACCACTACAGATTATCATAAATAATTTGGCGGCAGATGCGAGTGTGCCAGCGTGTTTGTAGTCACAAAAATGTGTAAAGAGTTCCAACATCAGTCATTTTTTCTTTATTGTCTCATTAATTTTAATAATGAAAATTGTATTTTTCTCGTTAGTACTTATAATCATTTGATTGCAGACATTACTTTGTTAAGTTTATTGGGTTATTTAAAGTAGTTACCGAAGTAATAAGAGGGTAGCTAGAATTTAGAATAGGGTAAATAAAAGTTAACCTAACCTTTATTTTAGGACTGATCAATTACCCCTTCTTCAAATAGAAACCTGAATTATCTTTGAATGGTTATTAAAAGAGAAGTGCCCTAATTAACGCATAAGTACAATATGCCACTAATTAATACATCGTATCGAAACAATGATGAGACAAAAAGCTTTCACATTTCAAAACAAAAACGTCAACTTCGTAATTGCAAACAAAAGAAAACTTAAAAACATCATTCAAAATTGAAAAACGAACCACAAATTCTTTTTAAAATTTAGAACAATATTCAAACTCACATGTCAAGTCGCACACAGCCACTGAGATCACTTTATTTCGCAACTTTTTTTAAGGCAAAGGTTTGTCGCGTCAGCCAAGGTGCAAGGCTCGGCGGCTACTGAGAGGAACTAACCTCTCTCTGCAGTGATGTTGAGAAATGCATTGAACGAGTGAACAAACACGGGTGAATAGTTGAGAAGACACACTGATCATGATTTTCTTGATTATGTGATTGAATGCTCAGGTAAAATTACGGCCATTTGAACGATTTTAAAATTTATAAACGATTCCATTTTAGTTTTGCCGTATATTTATATATTTTTATGGCACTTCAACACATTTCAACACATACACATATGTATGTCGTATATGTTTAATCCATCTACTAAGTTTAAATAACGAATTGTACAAGATTTGTTCTCTTAAAGTTTTATTTTAATACGGATATTATAATCAAAACATTACTAAAAAATATATTTCGATTTAAAAATTAAAAAGTGATATTTTCAAAGATTTGATTAAAATAAAATAATAATTAATTTAGGGAATTATAAAGCTTTTCAAAATAAGAAGAAAAGGAGGACAAGGTTTTACATTACGTTACTTAAAACTTTGATACCTTTAACTAACAGCCATTTTGTAATCTAGTCAGTTCAATTACCTACCTGTATATTTAAGCCTATGTCCTATGTAGCGAAAGACTTCTAAAAGGGGTAAACTATTGCATTATTAGACGTACCTTCATAATGTCACGCTTTAAGCTAAAATTCGATTCGAAATCCAATATTTAAAAAAGCGTCTTTGAACAGACTTCCCTGGAACTTAAAGCAGCTGATTAGCATCGTCGTCTGTCTAGCCTTTTCCTAACAATATTGGGGTTGGCTTCCAGTCTGACCAGATGCAGCTGATTATCAGTGTTTTACAAGGAGCGACTGCCATCTCACCAACTCAGATACTGGGCAAAACGATACCCCTTGGTAAGACTGGTTGTCAGACTTTCGGGCTTCTAACTATCCGTAACGACTATGTCTTCAAGAGTATAAACTATAATACTGTAAAGTTCCATGGAAGAGTAACCACCATCCACCCATACATCCTCACAAACTCTCACATTTATTAAACTTCAAGAAATTATCTACACTGACTAGTTTTGCAATCCTGTCAGCAAAGCCCTTTATGAAGGCATGCAATTAGGTACATAAACAGGATCCTGAGGGTTAACGTATCCTTGAATGGCCTCGGAAGGGCATTTACCTATGTAGGAGCTTCTGTCAGGACGAGGGTTATAAATATACATTATATAGTATCTTTTGGATAGTGTCCAGTGTCGTCTTGAAATTATTTCAGTTTAAAGATATTAATTTCTCAAGAAACGAGTGATTATAAGAAAATTACAGCATACTTCATAAAGTACTTCCCCTCCCGACCCTTTGCTCCCCTCCCGACCCTTTGCTAGAGCCAGCCCGCGAAGCTGAGCCGATTAATGTTTAAAATGTCCCTAAATAATGGAACAATCAGATCCAGCCTGTCCCTTGCTGTCCTCTTCAGCGACGTCCTAAGCTGAGGTTCGTACCCCGCAGGGGGTGCCCTTAGCGATAGTCGCTTAGCTTATAAGTTTTTATGCCTGGCTGGAGGCCATAATTTTAATTAAGCCCCCCATAGGAAAGTTCGGTTGAGCAGTAAATATCCCTGAAGGATAAACTGCGAGATGCCCATTACAAAAAAAAAAAAAAAATTCATAAAGTACTAGTACTTGGCCCGCGTCTTCACCTGCGTGGATTTCGCACTTTTCCCTTCGAATTTTATCACCTTCTCCACCCCTGTTAAAGCGTAATTTTGAAAATAATAATAGCCTATAGCACTCAAGAATAATATAGCTTTCTACCAGTGAAAAATATTTTAGAATTAGATCTTTAGTTCCGGAGATTACCCTCTACATACAAACTTACAATGAATTTTACCTCTTCATAATATTAGTATGGATAAAGTACCAGCCTATTACTGTCCCACTGCAGGGCAAAAGCCTCTTCTCATACAGAGAAGGCACGAGCATTAATCACCACGCTTGCTCAAGACGGGTTGGCGATTTCAGACTTATATTAATTATATAAGTCCAAGTTTCCTCACGATGTTTTTCTTCACCGATGTCAGTGATGTCCAAAATAAACTTAGAAAGTACATTTGAATTGAAAAACTCACATTGGTACTTGCCCAGGTTTGAACCCACAAACTCGTGCACAAGAGGCGATGCCTAAACCACTGGGCCATCATGACATTTATAGTATAATATATAGTATGGATAAGTATATAGGTATAAGTGTGGACAACTCTGTGATCGAAACAAAAAATATTAAAGGTGACCTGGGTGTTAGTTTTTGTTCCTGGTATGTTTTTCTAGGGCTTTTTTTAACGTCTACATTCTTTTACTGTTAGTTACTTCATCAGGTACTTGGCTATATAGTTCATCTCTCATATGGTATATATTTCCTAACTTAGTTAGTTTTAGGTTTTCTTAATTCTACATATTTTGCCTCGATGTCTTACGTTGTTGTATTACATTGTTAAAAAAACGTTGCAGAATATACTTAGAATGCAACCTTTACGTAAAAGAAAAGGTATTTGCCCTGCAAGGGTCAGTAACAGGCTGGTATTAATAGTGAAGTCTACTTGAATGTAAAAAATCTGGTAAAAATCTTATCTTAAACTTATACTTTGACCTTCAACTGGCTTATACTGCTTTGGTTATTACTGAAGTGCGGCCTACTGTACAAGCTTAGCCAGGCAAACCCGGACCACTCGTGAGTGTATCATTTCCATCTTGTAAATGGTTAATATAGGGTGCAATGTTTATGAGGAGCTCGTGGCTAAATAAAAACAGCCTCACGGGTTAATCCAAGGTTAATTAGCTACGCTTGCCGAGGTCAGTCTGTGGATGGATGACCGTTCGTAATATATCGAGACTCGTCCGAGCTTCGGAAAGCTCGTTAAGCCGTTGGTCCCGGCTGTCATTTGTAGATCTTTGACAGTCGTTACGGGTAGTTAGAAGCCCTAATAGTCTGACAACCAGTCTTACCGAGCGGTGTTGTCCAGTAACTGGGTTGTAGAGGTCAGATAGGCAGTCGCTCCATGTAAAATACTGGTATTCAGCTGCATCCGGTGAGCAATGTTTGTATACACGTCTTGCCATTACGCTAACCTTGCGTAGTATGTATTCTTAAACTCTAAAAATATTTACAGTCCACTACATGGTAACAGCAAAAGTAAACAAAGTATGCTGCTGAGTAAATACCCTGTTAGTGATTGTTTGGTTAAGATGGCGTGAACGACAGACCTTTGCCCATTTGAGAATTTAGAAGAATAAAGTTAAAGACAAATTTCTACGTAAAACAGAATTAACAATATTAAGGAAGTGTTAGCCAAAAACAGTAGTGGTAGGATACATTACGAGATAAAATGATAAATGGAAGGTAGCCATAACTTTGAACCAGATAGACACGATTTTAAAGGAGCAGAAGAAAATGTTGCCATAGAAACTGTAGACTGACGAACTCTCTAAAATAACAGGAAATTAAATTATGAAAGAAGGAATAGGGTATCGTGTTGCCAGTAACTGGGTTGTGGAGGTCAGATAGGCAATCCAATGTAAAATACTAGTATTCAGCTGCATCCAGTTAGACTGGAAGCTGACTCCAATTGGGAAAAGTCTAGGGAGATGACGATGATGATGATGAGATTAATGAAGCAGAGATTAAAGTAATAGTTATAATTACTACATAGGAAACTCTGGATAGGTATTAGAAAGAAGAATACAAAGAAAAAGTGATTGGATTGTGCACACTGAGACGACAGATAATAGAGATGTATGGAAGAGGAGTATAAAGATAAAGATAAGAAGACAAGCTGCACCAATCCCAAATAAATCGGGACAGGACGCAATTGTAAAACTATTATCCAATAACAACAATGCGGATGTAATTTTAAAGTAAAATAAATGAATGACAAAATGGGGTCCCTGATAGATAGCTTCGGCACCCCATACGCCTGGCAGAGCTCCCGAGATATCTAAAGCCTTAAAAATAATATCAAAGGTGGATGAAAATTATGATTTGGAAAACAAATGGGGTGCAAAAAGAAGATAGTAATAAATTCCCGCTGATCACTATCATCATGAAACTACTATCTGCATCTTTATCTGATCAAAAATTGCTGATATCAAAGGCATTGTTCAAAATTTTCGGACTCAGCTCATTATACACAAGGCACGGGTAGTTCTAAACAGAGTCACGTACTTATTGCGTCTTTGTACTGATAACATTATGTATTCAAGTCTCGTTTGTGGGCGGTGTTAGATGAGCGGTGAACGAAATGAGCGGAAAGCGATTTTACTAAAACAATATGAAAAAGACTGGCTTGACTGGCAAGTAGAGTTCTGTTTGAAATTTGTAAAGTTCCTCATCCACCATTGAGAAGGGAGGATCCTCCGACCAGACGGGTGTTGTCTATGGTGTCCACCATAGACAACACCCGTCTGGTCGGAGGTATTGCCCGTCGGTTGTAGTCGGGTTCCTGTATCTGTGTTCAGTCGCGCGGATAACTTTAATATCGCGATGCAGGATACGTCAGATTTAGTTCTTATGTGGCGAGATAGATGTCGCCACAAAATTCAGAAACACTTTCATTGTTTTATTCTTAGAGATTATTGCGATCCGTATTGCTTGTGACGCCTTCTGAGCAGTCGCTCACTTCTATTGAACACTGCTCACTTGCTTCTTTGTTCAATGTAGGCGCACAAATATTATCTAATAAATTTAATTCACCTAATTATTTGATTTATTTTATTTTGTAAATACAGGGTAATTTATAGATGTTACACAAAAAAGTTAGCAGATTTCGATCCACGCTATGTCCCGGCGGAAAGCATAGACATCTACAGCATACTAGCTGACCTGTCAATGGCGCGAACTGTCAATGGCGCGAACTGTCAATGGCGCGAACTGAAATTAAAGAAGTCGTTAAGTTTTATGTTTTTTTTCCAATTTTCTGCGCTATAGTCTTAATATTTGAATACATTAGAACCTTCAACAAAGTATTAGATATCTCAAAAAAAAAAGATGAATCGGTAACCTCGTTCTCAAGTTATGGCGTGACCAAGGGAAACAGGGATCGATTTTGATGTTTATTCTCCTTTCATATATCTGACCCACAAGGCGGACAAAGTTTTCGGCCTTTCTTTTCCCGTAGGTATTGTATAATAATACGTAATTACAGAAATAACTGATTCCTCCAACAACACGTTTTATAAGGCTCTTGGGTGACCAAAACTAACCAACACAAACTTCTTTGTTAACTAACAATGATGACTGACTGACAGAAAAATAGTGAAAACAAGCCAAAATGTGCTTGAAGTTGAGATGCTACAAGACAACCGCCATGCAACAAAGATCAGTTAATGAAACCGCACCTTTATTTCGACGTCGCATAAGGAAACACAGTTCAAGTACAAAGTAACTTACGTAATGTGTACTTATGTATCTTACGAACAATTGTTATGTTTAAAAGTGTTAACCTCTTCAATGCGTCAGGTCAGACGTCAGAACGTAATGGATTCACTGGCATCGTTGCTTTAACTTATCCACTGCTTTAAGAATTTTTGATGAGTCTTCTTCTTGTCTTAAGAATAGCACAAGTTGTAGTGAAAAGGTCTGTTCTGTAAGTTAAGTGGCACCGGGCTGACTGCCTACGTATGTAATAAAAGATCCCAAAAAAAATATCCACTGATCAACTTAAGTGTTAAAATAGTTTTTACACCAAAAATGGCCACATGCTACAGGTCATAGACCAAATAAAGGCACATTACAATAGGTGGCCTTTGAGGTACGTCACATGATATATGTAGAGGCTAGTTTAAAGATTTCACATTATGTAAGAGTTGAAGTATCATGACATGTGAAGGATTTTTTTTCTCACAGAAACCTCTGAGCAGCATTAATCCCAGTAGCAAAAACGCTAATTATGTTAATACATTTTTTGCAGGCGTCTGTACATACCGGAGCTCGCTCGCTCGGTTATTTTTGACAGATAGAGGTCAAATTTCACACTCACAAAAAAATCTGAAAATCAATCTATACTCGTCTGTATATACAAATTCGAATCACTGCTTCCCTTGATCTCGCCGTAACTTGAGAATGAATTTACCGATTTCTAATACTTCGTAGTAGGTTCTTACGGAAAAAAGCACAGCAAGTAATACAATACAGTATGAGGTAGGAAGTTTCAAAGGTTCTATTTTTTAATCTGAAATCGTTAGGACTTCTTCGTTGCCTACTTTTTCTTTCTTTTAAGGAACATTAAGTCCGCCTCTGTACATTTGTGTGTCTAAAGTTTGAAATAAATAGATAAATAAATGTAGATAATCCCTGTAGTAGAACAAAGATAAATATGAAGTAATATTGCAGGATATGGAGAAGGTACAATAAATACTGCATGTTTGAATAACCTTCAAGAGTTTGAATACTTCTTGTCATGTCTTTTTGTGTACACTAACATGTCAATATTATTTCTTACTTGAGGATTTCCTTACTAAGCTGTTGTTTGAGGATGTCATAGGAGTCTGAGCCCTGTACAGCATAGTATTAGAGCATAATATAGCGCCAGAATTTCTCAAAACTTGTCTAAAACCTTTTTGATTGGTTGCCACTAGAGCCATCCTTTGAGTCCAAAGTATCCGGATATTTTTAAGTCGTCTCTTTTCCTGCGACCTTAATACCCATTCTCACTAATACTACGCGACACCTGAATATTTGAAGGGCTTTTCGCACTGCAGGACAGAGGTCACTTCTATCTGCAGTAGAGCAATTTATTTATTAAAACTTTATGCACAAGTAAACCGTACTAATGCATAAGACAGGGTGATGCAGAGCCAGAACCTGGTAGGAGCAACAAGGTAAAAAAATACTTGAAAATGAATATGTTTTAGTTAAATACAGGAATAAAAACACAAATACAGGTATTTAAAAACGAAGTCAAGAGACATAAAAATAGTACTTTGATTGAGAAGAACTAATTTATTGATCGAAGTTGTCAGTCTGTGGATGCTCAGTGGCTGAGCGATCGACTGCTGCGCTGCGTGTCGTGGGTTCGATTACAAATATTTGTATGACCTACAGTTAGTTGTTCCGGGTCTGGCTTTTAGTGTATGTGAGTTTGAATGATTGTAAAGTCACCTAGGATACAGGTGAAATTCCTTGTGTGGGGCAACTTAAAAAAAAAAAACAAAGAAATATGTTTTATTTAAATAAAGACGAACTGTTTTTCGGTTCGCGACTTCGCTAAAATGTTTTGCCAATGTTAGATAACGCGAGAATTGGTTCTTGAAAGAAGATATTATCATGAGGATCTAAGTGCATCATCAAATGATGATGCCTATCCTTGTCCCAACTATGTTGGTGTCGACTTCCAGTCCAACCGGATGCTGCTGAATACCAGAATTTTACATGGAACAAATCAAATCAAATCAAAATCAAAATTCATTTATTCAAATTAGGCTGAGAATCAGCACTTTTTGAACGTCAAAGACGTTTACATAAGACAGTCCCCCAAAACGCCCACCCTTCACCACTTCCTAGTGTTTTTGCTGGGAAGAAGAAGTGGAGGAACAAACACCCCAGCAACACGTCTGTCTGATAGGTTTGAAGAACCTGAAGCTATACAACACATTATGTCAAAAATAATAATTATGTCAATCATCTTTATACGTCATTCAATTAAATAATTTGCTACATGTGAGCTAGCACACACCAATATGCCAAAATAAATAAATAAAAAGTTATATATACCAAAATCGACAATTAACTCAAGCAAAGCTTGCTAAACTGAATACATAAAAAGCCTCCAAGGCAGTCCAAGGGCGTGCCCGCTGACATGTGCAATGCTGAATTATATCAATACAACTCATTCATACAATGTAATGAGAGGATCATGCCAATAACATAAAAATAAGGATAGTAGAAGAAACATACACAAAAATAAAGAACTATTAAACAGTAAAAGAACATAGTAACATTGTCCTGCGTTCAACAAAGCGACCAACTATTCTTGTCTTCTAAATAGTCGTTGATCGAATAATATGCTTTAGAACAAAGGTTTGATTTAACTTTAGCTTTAAACGCGTTAAAAGGTAAATCCAGCAAAGAATGAGGTAGCATGTTATAAAAGCGGATACCGAGCCCCACGAATGAGCTCTGGACCTTATGAAGCCGGTGGAAAGGAGCGTACAGTTTGTGCTTATTTCTGGTATTAAAATTGTGGATGTGACTGTTTTTAGTGTACATATTATGTATATTTTGCCTAATGTATATTATGTTTGCAAAAATAAATTGAGAAGCCACTGTGAGAATACCAATCTCTTTAAATAGATCTCTTAAGGAGACTCTGGGCCCTAATTGGTATATTGCACGAACAGCTCGTTTTTGTAGCACAAATATATTTTGAATATCTGCAGCTTTGCCCCATAACAGCATACCGTAAGACATTACGCTGTGAAAATAACTAAAATAGACTAACCGAGCTGTGTCCACGTCAGTGTATTGTCTCACTTTCTTGACAGCGTAGGCGGCAGAGCTGAGTCTCCCTGCTAGGGTTGATATATGAGGGCCCCACTGCAGTTTGGCATCCACTGTTATGCCCAAAAAGACTGCAGAGTCCACCGTATCAAGCACCTCACCAACAATGATTATATTCGGTCCAAGATTTCTAACATTAGGTAAGGCGAACTTTATACATTTCGTTTTCTTGGCATTAAGAACTAGGTTATTTGTCGTAAACCAATCCGTGACCATTGAAAGTGCACAGTTAACATTATCAAAATCTTGTCTATTCCGTTCTATTTTAAATATGAGAGCAAACAACACAACATCACAGATACCGTTTAAATAGAATGGCAAGTCGTTAATATAGACCAAAAATAAGAATGGACCCAGTATTGAACCTTGAGGTACACCTAATAGAACTGGTAGCCCGGAAGATTTCACACCATTTACATCTACACATTGAAGTCTATTAAGTAAATATGAATCTATTACGTTAAGAGCTTCGTTTTGGACACCGTAATGAACTAGTTTACGCTTAAGTGTGTCATGAAGTACGCAATCAAAAGCTTTTGAGTGATCACAGAAAACCCCTATTGCATTTAGCGAGTTCTCCCATGCATTAAATATGTGTTTCAACAAAGCGACACCCGCATCAGTAGTTGAACGACCTTTCGTAAAGCCATACTGTTCGGTATGGAGGAGGCTATTTAAATTGAAGTGTCTTAGCAACTGCTTGAGTATTAATTTTTCAAATATTTTGCTGAAGGCAGGTAAGATAGAAATAGGCCTGAAATTGCCAATGTCATTTCTGTTACCTGATTTAAACAGTGGAATGACTTTACTATTTTTCATGAGGTCAGGGAAAGTACCTAAATCAATGCATCTATTGAAAGTAATGGCAAGATAGGGGGCTACGATGTCTATTATATTATTCAAAAGTTTAATGGAGATGCCCCAGTAATCACCAGTGTTTTTAGACTTAAGAGAGTTAAATACATTTATCACGTGGTGTTACATGTTCGAAACTAAATAAGCGGCTACATTTAGGTACGCTAGTGAGCAAAAGATTCTCAGCTTTAGACGGGGATGAATTTAAGGAGCGAGTCGTGGTTATAGGTACATTGGCAAAAAACTCATTGAAGGCCTGAGCTACGTCAGCCGCGTTACTAACTAATTTATTGTCGACAATAATCTCAAGTTGATTTACTTGTTTTACTGATTTACCCGTTTCATTGTTAATCATTTTCCAAGTAGCTTTTACTTTGTTAGTAGATTTTTTAATTGTTTCGCTTAAAAATTTAGATTTAGCCGTCATGCAAATCTTTTTAAATAATTTCGAATAATTTTTGACATACTCTAGAAAGGGAGTATCAAACCTGTATCTTTTTAAACCATATAACTCGTATAGTCTCGCTCTACTTTTATAAATACCAGGAGTAGCCCATTGGTTGAATCCAACGGAGGTACCCGAAACGTTAAAGGTTTTAGTCTTGAAAGCGGATTGGTACTCCGAGTGAACAACTTCAAAAAGGGCTTCATATATTCCATTTGGATTCTCGTTTTCTACTAATGCAGGTGTAATTTTTAGAGCTACATTATCTTTAAACTTGTTGCAACGACTAGTTGTATACGGCCTACATTCCATTTTATGTGGTTTTTTACGTAATGGCATAGGAAAGCCAGCTAACAATCCACAGTGGTCCGACGTTAAGTTACTTAACACTAATTTATTTACGGCATCACAATCACTAAATATATTATCTAGACAAGTCGAAGAAGATGCCGTGATCCTGGTTGGTTCAGAAAACAAGTTAACTAAATTATAAGATCTAAACAGATTAAGTAGTCTAATACTTAATGGAGTTACATCTAAAATATTAACATTAAAATCTCCACATAAAATAATGGTTTTACTATTCGATTTTAACCTATTTAGTGAATCCTCCATTATCGACTCAAAACGCATATAATCCCCAGAAGGGGGTCGGTAAACGCATAGTATAACGTAACGCTCGAGTTCAACACAAGACAACTCAATAGTGCGCTCGATAGAAAGATTAACTAAATCTAAACGTTGTTTACATTTCAACTTGTTTGAAACAAGAACTAAGGATCCGCCGCGGATAGCATTTTTTCTTACGAACGCACTTTGCACGGTAAAATTATCATCATTGACAAACATTACTTCATGTTCTTTCAACCAATGTTCAGTTAAACATAACACCTGAACATCATAGTTCTCTATAAATAAACTTAACTCTAGTTCTTTGCCGGACAGCCCCTGCATATTTTGATGAACAACATTCAAAATATGCGGCTTACCCGTTGTCGCACCTAATAGTTTAAACTACGAGGGGACTCAATAATACTAGTATTAGTACCAGTACTAACACTTAACATTGGTACACTACACGTACCAATGTCATTGTGTATATTATATGCTAAAAGATTAGCAATTTGTCGTCTACAACTAGGTGGCAAATACATTGTATTTTTTGTCAATTTGTAATCAGTAATAAACTGATTACAGTCAAAATATAAAATACTGTCACTATAACGACAGGTCCTATTGTACACTAGCATATTTAAACAATAAATGTGCCTATTTTGTTCATCAGACAAATAATGAGAATAAGGCAAGGCACAGAAAATAAATTTACAGTTAATGGTCTCTTTTAAATGTAACATCAAATGGACACATTCAATCAAGTCCTTTTTTCTTATAGCTAAACTATCCCCATATAGTAATATAACAGTAGAACTGGGGTTCAATGTTGTCAATTTAATTTTACTGATTAATTGGCTAAAACTGGCACCGGGTAAACAATTATTTATTACATTATGATGTGAACACTGATTAAATATGCTACCAAAACCTTTACCAAATTGATCAGAGAATAAGTATGTTGTGTTTTTCAAATTTTTATTAATTTCAATATCATGACCATTAATAATACAGCTACCTTCTGACTGAGCTACCGAGGGAGTGGATTGAAGCTGAGGCTGGGTTGTCTGGGGGAACGACTACCTATCTTACTTCCACAAGCCAGTTACTGGGCAACACGGTACCTTTTGGTAAAACGTTGTCAGACTTTCGGGCTTCTTACTACCCGTAACAACTGTCAAAGATATACGAATGACAGCCAGGAGCAACGGCTTAACATGATTTCCAAGGCAGGAGTCTCGACATGTAATGAAAGGGCACCCATCCACAGACTGTACGCGCTAAGCGTAGTTTAACCTTCGATCGACCCGTGCGGCTGTTTTTATTTAGCCACGAGCTCCCCTCAGGCCACGGGTCGAAGTGCAGATGCACAGATAAATTATGCTAATGTGGCGGAATGCATCGCATCGTCGGTCCAGTGTTGCAACTGCAGCAAGCGCGACTGATAACTTGTATTGGATACGATACTGGCTTGAGCATGGTGTTCGTAGGTAACAAAAAACATAACATCACGCCCGTATTCCCCGAAGGGTTAGGCAGAGGTGGGCCGATAGTGAACCTACATTTCGAAAGTTATATATATTTTTTTTTTTTTAAAAAAACGTTGCCCCACACTAGGAATTTCTCCTGTATCGTGGGTGCGTTTACAAACATTTAAACTCACATACACAAACAGCCAGACCCGGAACAACTACCTGTAGGTCATACAAATATTTGTTCCGTGCGGGGATCGAACCCACAACACGCAGCGCAGCAGCCGATGGCTAAACCACTGCGCCAACCGTGTCGTCAAATCTAATTCTCATGTTATAGATGGCGAGCCTATAGCCACTAGCCGGGCTCCGGGCTGGGGGAAAGAAAAAACCAACACCACTTTGCTCGACATAGAATAAGGATGTGTCCTAGGTAAAAATTTATGAAGTCTATTTAGTTCGTCAGTAATATTACTAAAAAATATTGGACACGTATTTTTGCTCACTCATCATCAATAAAAAGTGACAATGATATGGCACATCAAAGTTCAGGAGAAGGGGCTTGTGACGTTACTGTTACGTTAAAAGTGTAGCACGGCGTGACGTCACATGCAAATTTCAACACACTATATCGTCGTCATTTTTGGTTTACATGACAAAAGTAAAAATATGTGTCCAGTATTTTTGAGTAATTCAAGTCTCGCACCAATCAGAATTTTTTAGGTTTTAAGGCCACTACCCTATTGTATCGGTGAACCCATGCTCAGTAGAAGCGTTTCCCACCACTAGTTCAGCGAGGTACTCCATTCATGAGAATCCTCTGATTACTGAGTGTTAATGTGAGTTTTTCATTCACCATTCTTTGGAAATTATGTATTTTTCTATATTTATTCATTTCGTTGCGGGATCCAAGACACTTGAATCATTTCTTCGGGACTCGTCGGGTTTCACTGTCTCGACGCTTTTCTGGTTTACGCCACTTTTGATTCTGGTTTTCGGGAGTTGCAGTGGTTTGGGAATAGTATGGCGGGCTTGTCCCAATTAACCATTCTTTGTAACATGTCAAGTTTGATACTATAATGATGCAATTAAAAGACCTTGTAGAAGAAAGATAAATTGATAACGATTTTAATTTTCATGTAATTTATCACAGACATACACCATTATTATAATATAGTAGGTACTAATTAATTTTAATTATTACTAAGTAATTACAACAGTTAAGTTAGAGGAAAATGTGCAGTTTTTACATTTTTATAAAAAATGTTACAGTGGAAATTATATGTATACATGATCTGTTTAATAGTGGTAACAAAACTTAAGTCAGACTTTTAATTAGATGCAGTAATTTGACAGGAGGTAATGTCACTAAAACATGAAAAAGAACTCATGTGCCGTAAACAAAATAGCCTACAAAGTGAATTCTAGTACAGTGTAGTATAAAAATAAATAAAGCCCCAAGCTAAGCAGAGCTTGTGTTATGGGTACTAGATGACTGATATACTTAATACAATACATTACATAGATAGATATTTTTATTAAAGTAAATACACAGAACACCTGGGACGAATCTTTGTAGATCTTACAAACATTTGTCCCATGGCGGGAATCGAACCCGCAACCTCCTGCGTCACTGCGGACCTTCGCCCGCTGAGCGTCGTCAGAAGATCTACAGTTCCTTGCTGGTTATTTATTTATCCGCAAACATAGTGCATTAAGCGGTATTATAAGTGACATTACTTCTGTCAACTTCCTGCATCGAATAAAAAGTCCGACTTTAGTATTAGCTGGCCTTACGTTCTATTAAAACTGCATACTACGCTAGACCAGCTCAAGGACAAAGTGTTACCACAGACGTGAGGTCTCTTAGATCAATAGCGAATAGCTTAAGCTTTAATACAAGATTAAATATTGTTTAAGATGAGATAGCGCCTTGTGGGATAACTTGGAAATGTGCCAGGACTTTACAAAAGCTTTTATAACTAGTAGACATGAGAAGGTAAATATCTGATGACAGTCAAAAATAGCGATTAATTCATGATAGTATTATGTATCCTAATTCCTCCTATTACCAATTACCAGTAGCAAAAGTTGTCTTTCTTTTCATCCTTATATCTAAGTATACTATATCCACTGAAGGCTGAGTTATACAAAACATTGACCACAGCACGAACGCTTAATGTAAACATAAAGTAAATTCAAACGATTTTAAATAAAAAAACAACTTTCCAATAGCAATAAGGTTTAAATTTATGTGGCAAGCACTATAAGTATCACCCATAACAATGAATAAATTCTAAAATAAAACTAAACTAGCTGCGCCCCGTGATGATGCCCGGAATTAAAATTCACATTCATCAAACGAGCAAAATTAAAATAGTCGTTTTTTCTGATTTTTTCCAATTTTGTGCGAGATCGTCTTATTTTTTCTTTTCGTAAGAACCTTTTACGAGATATTAGAAAACTTTAAATAAAGATGACATGGGGAGACAGGGATTCATTTTTATAAATATAGGTAGACGTAATTTGCGAAACGAGTATTATCAATTTTTAAATTGTCCGAATTTAACGAATTCGTTTCTGTCGAGCATACATGCTGGGAACA
Source organism: Phlogophora meticulosa (assembly GCA_905147745.2). NCBI lineage: Eukaryota > Metazoa > Arthropoda > Insecta > Lepidoptera > Noctuidae > Phlogophora > Phlogophora meticulosa. The sequence continues at coordinate 10,625,187 of LR990537.1, read as the reverse complement.
CTAAAAAAATGATTTAGGAGAGCGATACTGTTAAGTATGTGACTAACCAACACAAGCCACTTAAAGTTTAGTCTTAAACTCTTAAAACTCTATAAGAATAAGTCCGTAAATAGTGTTCGTGAAATCGTAGAGTAAGAACTCTCATAGACATAACCGACATCATGCCTGTATTCCCTGACGGATTAGGCACACGTTTAATGTAGTACACCCATATTTTTTACTTTCATCCTCCATACGATTTAGGAGGACGGGACATCCTTCCAAGCCACAAAGGTTGTACAGGATGTAAGGGATCCATAACCTGATAGAATGAGTTCAGTACTTGATTCTAGATCCCCCAATGTTGATAATTTTCGTCGAAGCTTCCATTCAACCTTGGGGAGGTCCACAATCTTGTTCTAAAGTCATGGTATCAAGTCGTACGTCGCCCCCTTCTCAACCTGTAATTAATTAGCAAGCAAATGAAACAGGTCCTAAAACTAGCCTAATCAATAGCAAGTTGTCTGAAGGAGCCGTCGATCCCAAACAGCTCATCATAGTTGGTGGGTTTGCCAGGCCGTAGAGACTCCTCAGCTTTGAGGGAATCCTGCTTCTCAAACCAGTCCCTGTATTCTGCTAGTTTCTTTACCCAGGCAGCTGGAAATTATAAGAAGTAACGTTAGTATGTACAGAAGACTTAGGAGCTGGAATCAGCAATGTCAGGATTGGAGGCAATTTTCTTCAAGGTGTATATTGTTTTAGATGATGTACTTAATGGAATTCAGTAGTTATAGCGAATATGTCCGTCATACGTATGACCGTATGTCTGTCATCGTCCGATTAAAACGAAAAATCCGATATCACGGAAACATAATTATTGTCTGAACTAACAAAATAAATTACAAAGATTTAATTGTTTGTATATTTGTTTGTATTGAACAAACTCAAGAACATACTTAACCGATTTACAAAATTATTTATATACTCGTACATATATATGCTGCTATATTTTGTTATCAAAACTACTCTTGAAAGGGGGTTGAGGATGTTAAAGATCGAAGGGAAATGCACGAAATCCATGCGGACAAAATGGCGGGCGCAGCGCTAGTGTAATAATAATTTTAAACACGGTTTATTTTCGCGTGACAACTACTTAAGGGCACAATCATGCGAACCAAGCCAGGTGAATGTTAGTTCTATCCCATAGTAACTGTACGTATGAACGCGTTAGTGTCGTTTACTGACACTGAAATATGCAAATCTGATCTCTAATGTATAGGGATTATTCTGGTGTCAAAAATATTGAATGCAAACGTACTGTTAATCTCATCGAGTGAGTAGCCAGTGCCACCATATTCTGAAGGCAGCAGCTCCTTGGGCACGTGTTCGTGAAGGGCGGTGAAGCTACTGTGGAAGTGGACCTGAAAAGTAAGAATACACTGAAGTTTACAACCATCGAACTTGTTTTTGTAATAAGAATCCAACTTGATCGAAATTCAGTTCAAAGCAATCAGTACTGAGACGTCAGTTTTGCATTAAGTATACTACTACTGTACTACTATTACTACTACTGTATATTGGTCGGAAAAAGATTGAAATTCAAAAATGGCTCGTTGGTTAAAATCTACGGTTACATGAAAAACCTTGTTTTTTTCATAAGGCCTACAATTGTATTCGTTATATCAGAAAAACCGTTTAAATAAAATACTTAAATACCTACCTAGAATAAATTAATGAGAGCAAACAATGTATCATAGAAATATTGTGTAATTAACATGGTATGGGCATGTGATGCGGAACAATAAAGAATATGTCGTGAGGAAAGTTTTTAGTATGAAGTCATAAAAGTAGAGACCAAAGGAACGATGGAAGGATTGTGTGGAAGCTGTTATGGCTGTAAAGGAGTTGACAATTAAGATGACGGCAAATAGAATATTAGAAACAGAAAATATGCTGCGCTTAATCAAAGTAAAGGGATAATATTGATGATATCAATGGAATTGACAGAGTTTCCGTGTATGTCCTTCTCTCGATCTCCAACTACTTATTGGCATTTTCGCCATAGCAAAATTAATCAAGGTAACGAGACCAGCTTTCTAAAGAGAATAGGCAATGAGACCAATTTTCACATTTCGAACATTAGTCAGGAATTAACAATGTTGAAACTTACTCTTTTCCTCATCTTTTCCTTAAGGAAAGGTTTGATGATATTGAAGAGCGCGTCTATCAGAGGCGTCGAGTTTACTACGTGCACCTCTTTCAACTTGATTGGGTACGCCTCCTGTAATATAATTAAAATACAAAATAAGTTTTTATAAATATATAATAAGAAGAAGTGTGTATACTTACAATAATATTTATTTCAGCCTATCTTAGTCCACTACTGGATATGGGCTGGATATTGGCTGGATATGGGCTTGTACTAATGCAATACAACACCCAATTATTTGCCTTACATATCCTATCTGTCGAGGAGTTCGTGTCTAAATAGAAACAGTCACAAGAGTTGATCGAAGGTAAGCTACGCTTGCCGAGGTCAATCTGTGAATGGGTGACTGTTCTTAACATATCGAGACTCCTCCGTTGCTCGGAAAGCACGTAAATCTGTTGGTCCCGGCTGTCATTTGTAGATCTTTGACAGACGTTACGGGTGTTCAGAAGCCCGAAAGTCTGACAACCAGTCTTACCAAGGGGTATCGTGTTACCCATTAAGCGGGATGTGGAGGTAAGATAGGCAGTCGCTCTATGTAAAATACTGGTATTCAGCTGCATCCGGTTTGACTGGAAGCCGACCCTAACATAGATGGGAAAAGGCTAGGCTAGGCGATGATGACATATCGACCTGTTCCAGCCACCGTTTAAGTAGACTTGTCTTAAAAACCGATGTAGTGATACATAATATATATATTTATATTCAATATTTAATATTTCGATTTATCTATACATATATTGATATTGAAATAACAAGTTTTGAAAATGTATTAGAAACGATATTTATGTGTCGACGCACATTAGAAAGGCATTGTCAAGAGTGACAGCTTGTCAAAAACACTCTAGCAGAGCGTCGAGTCGGTGGTAGAGGGGCAGCCATCTTAGGATTCCCTTCTTGGAGAGCGGTCGCCAGCACCACAACAAATCGCAATCCATCGCCTTAACCATAGTGGTTTTTTAAAGTGAAAAGTGTTGATCAGAATATAAGTGATTACCATTTGCGCAATTGTAGATTTATTTTAATGATATGGAAGTAAAATCGTTTAAGTTACGATGACGTTTAATTTAAATTACTGTGTTTGGTCTACCTCCATACCCACGTTGCACGATAGATCCTGATGAAGGCTGTCCTGAGCTGACATATATATGTATATTAACAAAAAAAATCGCCTTAGCTTATAAGCCTGGAGTTCAGATCGGTAAATCTAACAGCTAGCATTGGGCTTTTCCAAAAAAATACGTTTATCTTTTTAGAACTTATAAGAAGCTATATCAATACAGTTTAAAAATAACGATTCTTTAGAACACTTCCGACATCCCTTTTTTATTTCTATCAAATCATTTTTATCTAAGTTCGTAGGTTACCTGAACACAAATGAAGAATTTCTTCAGTGCGGACGGAGAAATCTTCCCCAAATGACTCGGCGCGACGATAGAAGCGTCCAGAATGTACACGTCTCCCGCTACGCCTTCGATCTCCTCCATAAGTCTGACGTCACCGATCATCATGGCGATCTTGAACGCGTCGTTCAGCTGGTTCGTGTCGAGGTTCTTGTCGAGGCCTGCGGATTACAGATTTGAATGCTTATGTTTTTGCATTTTACTTTTAAAACTGTTAGTGAGTACGCTTGGTTGATAGACGACATTAGTGAATAGAAGACAGTTTCTGCCGTCAATTTGAAGTGCTGTTTCGCCGTCATCTACAATGTCTTCGATGCATAGGACAAACATGAGACCTGAGATGGTAAGCAGTGTAATGCTATACATGGAATAGTGTATCTCAACTATTCCGTAACGGCAGTCTTAAATTTGACAGAGCTGTAGTTATTCTAATAATAAGAATTAGTTTTTCAGTCTTGTATTACAATTGTTACATGTCTTTCTGTTGACAACGCAACTAAGTACAAAATACTTACTTAACTGCAGTATTTGGCAAAGAAAAATACCTCATATATTTTTATTAGGATGGTTGCAAGTTACAAATTTAATGCATTTTCGTACATGATTATGTTCGCAGTAATATTATAAATGCGAAAGTAACTCTGTTTGTATCCTTTTCACAACTAAACGGCTGATCGCATCGTAATTAAACTTGGCGAGGATATAGATTATATCCTGAGGAAGAACATAGGATAGTTTTAATCAGCATAACTGACAATCTCAACGACGAAGTCCCGGGCAAAAGCTAGTTACTTAAAATAAGCTTACTGCTAAGTGAAAAATCACAATGCGAGTAGGTAATGTACAAAAAATAAACACAAATTTATGTTACAAAGGAAATCAGCTGTAAATGAAACTAGTTCACCAAGTTTATTAACATGTGATTTCCTACGACTGTTGCAACGGAAAACGCCGGGAAATATCAATAAAAAGTGAACTATATTGCTAGTAGACCAAGTTTCACTAAGCCAAGCGGTAATAACTACTAATTACTATTGTCATGCGATCGATATGAAGCATTGCATTGTTAAGGAAAATGACAAAGAGACTTAATAAGGAACAAAGATTTTTTTCTATTCCTCAGTCCATATTTGAGAGGCTCGTGGGCCGTGGCTGATAGTAACAGGCACGTGGATCAATTGAAGGTTAAGCTACTCTTGCTGAGGTCAATCCATGGATGAGTGCCCAACTATTACATATCGAGACCCCTCCATGCCTTGGAAAACACGTTGAACAATTAGTACCGTCTGTCATTTTGTAGATTTTAGACAATCGTTACGGGTATTCAGTTGCCCGAAGGTCTGATAACCAGTTTCATCAGAAAGTACTCCACAACCAGTCTTACATCTGGATTTGTCAATACTTGCTATAATGTTTTGAAGGATGTTAGAAGATCTTACCTCTGCATATTGTGACTCTTCTTCCCGAAGGAGTCAAACCAGGCATAGTTGGTGCTTGTCTGTAATGTGAAAAATAATATCATTAGTCTAGTTTTATATCTGTGGACCTTAGTAACGCATGCGATCGTCAAGAGGTTGGTAATCCTATTGTATATATATATATATATATCAATGTAAATGTTTCCAACACATATGTGTTTGAAACATTTATAAAATATTTGTAATATAAAAATATTTGTAGATCGTACAAACATTTGTCCCAGGACGGGAATCGAACTCGCAACCTTCTGCGTCGCAGGCGTACCTTCGCCCGCCGCGCCACATCGGTCGTCAAATAAAAGTAGAGATAGTTTAGACGATGGAGAGTGACGTAGGCTACTTTCTGTCTCTTTCTAACCCCCCACTTCCAAACGCGAGCGAAGCCGCGGGCAAAAATAAATCATTAATCATGCTTCCTGTTCTGCTGGCAGATCTAACTGTCATTCATCGAAGTATTAAGAAAAATAACTCTTACGCTCTAGACATAAGATCCATCAGTTCCGGCCTTGTGATATCCCTGTTTGTGAAGAACTCCGGACAGGCTGCTCTCATCGTGAAATACATGTCCAACTTCCTCTTGCACTTCTCTAGGGAGAAGTTGCATCCTCGCAGGAAGGTCAGCAAGCATCGGTCCTCTGGGGAGTCATTAATAAATTATTAGTGATTTCCTTAGATTAGTTCCTATACCAGAATATTTGCAGCAGTCATAATTTTCTGTAAAGATCATTTCGGAACTTACTCGAGTGCACACAATATTAACTCGAACACATTAATATGGTGCTAGGAATATTTTCTAAACTTTACAAATGATCTTGTGTTGAATGATCAAAATGATCCCGGCTTCCAGTCTAGCTGGATGCACCTGTATTGCATGAAGCAACTGCCTATCAGATCTTTACAAACTAGTTACTGGCTTGCACGAAACCCTACAGAGTGGTTGTAGACTTTTGAGCTTCTGACTACCCCTAACGACTGTCAAAACTCTTCAAACTACAACCGGGACTAACGGAGTAACATGCTATCCAGGGTGCGGAACGGATTGGTTCTCCCGACTCCATGCACTGACCCAAGTCGGCCCAAAGACACGTATTGTACACACGTTATTTATAATTCTTGGAAGAACATGGCGTAGATATTGAGTCTACCATCAAACTCACCCCACTCATCAGGCAGATGCGGCTGCTTCCTCAGCCAGTCCTTGATGGCAGCCATGTCCTGGTCCCTAGTGTTAACGTTCTCATTCAGCTCCACTCTGATCCTCTCCCACAGCTCGCCTTTGGGCTGCACCAGCATCACGGAAGCTGACGCCATCTTGATTTCTGTAATGTAGAAATAAGGTTTGCTAGTTGTTTTTTAAGGTTGTGTGTTTTTATTAATCATCTTCTGACGAGCCTTTTTTCAACTACGTTGGGGTTGGCTTTCAGTCTGACCAGAATCGAATGAAGCTTAATACCAGTAGTTTACATGGAGGAACCGCTTTTCTGATCAGTAAGGTACAGATACCAGCACATTAAGCTGTGCAAAACTGTCAAATTTTCCCAATTAAACAGGAACTTTGTTCTTTTGCAATAAGGTTGAAAAAGTATCAAAGAAATTGGTCAGATTAGGGACTTTATGTGCTGGCTGCTGTACTAGATAACGCCGAACAACAGGATACCGGTACCCCTTGGTTGGTTTCATAATTACACTGTTTTTCTTAAAGAATTGAGGGGCATTACCGTATTTTTAAGAATGTTCGCATAGTAATCTCAGTCGCAATCTGCCAAAATTTCGTCTAACAGCCGATTTCAAGAAGGTATCTCAATCCCAATTCAGAGATCGATCTTTGTTTGCAACCAAACAATGGTAAAGTTAGCAAGTTTGCCTTGAGAGGGCGAATCAGAAACAGTAGTTGGATGTATATTATATATGTACATAGTGATGACTAATAAGGGTGTGACCTTTGTACAGTCGGGGAAATTAATTGTTTATCACCTTAAGATTGAAGCGACACTTGCACGTCATAAAACGACAAGGTCTGATTGTTTATACGTGTAGTTTCAACCTTAGTGAACTTTCAATTTACTGGGAATCGTTGTCAAAAGTGATAAACAAATGTTCCTGAATTTCCGACAGTCTCATCATCGCGATTAAACTAACTCTATACCTGCTCAGACTTTAATAAATATACTATCTTATAATATATAATATAACAACTTTAATACGACACGATTTGACGACACGGTTGGCGCAGTGGTTGAGCCATCGGCTGCTGCGCAGCGTGTTGTGGGTTCGATCCCCGCACGGAACAAATATTTGTATGACCTACAGGTAGTTGTTCCGGGTCTGGCTGTTTGTGTATGTGAGTTTAAATGTTTGTAAACGCACCCACGATACAGGAGAAATTCCTAGGGTGGGGCAACGTTTAAAAATAATAATAATAATAATAATAAGCCTTATTTTAGGAGCATAGATAAACACGCTATTTATCTATGCTCCTAAAATAAAGCTCTAAAGTTTGTTTTTTTAGCTTTTTAACTAGCAGTCAATTTTGAAAAAGAAATTTTCGACTTATTAGCTCAATTCTTGAAGTAGGTTATAGCATGACGCTACGACTCTTAGAAACGGGTGAAACCGCAGGGCGTAGCTAGTTTATACATAAACTTCCGACCCATCCCGGCTCCGCGTAGTTTTTACGACTGGACAAAACATAGAGGTTTCTTTATATGTGAGATTAAGGTTTTAGTTTTTTTTTAATGTTGAGTTGTTATTTAATTCAAGTTTAATGTTAAAGTGGGTATTATAAATAGTAACCTTCCGTCACATTTTTTTCTAAATGATACTAAAAACCGCATCAAAATACGTTGCGTTTACAAGAACACTGCAATCACACAACACAGACATGAAAAGCGAATTTAATTTATTTATTTTTTACCTGATATTTTCCGCAAACCCCCACAGTGTAATTCCTCTGCTTAATAAGTTATTACTGATCTACTGTGTATGTCCTATCTGCCGAAATTGTACGTTATCACTCTTATCAATACTTTTACTATGTTTGGGTTGGTATTGCTGTACTATCTAAGCGATAAAAGTAATGGGAATGGTGTGTCACTTCCGTAATGACTGGATCCATATTTACGATGGCTGAGTGTCTATGTGCAAAGCCCAGTACATCAAGCTACCCCAATCTGTCAAATTTATTTGATAGTTTTTCAACTTTATTACAAAAGTATAAGGTTCATGTTCAATTGGAAAAGTTTGACAGTTTGGGATAGTGATGTGCTGGCGTCTGTACATGCTCCAGCTGCCAGCTGACACATGTTCAGTACCCGGTGGTTGAGTGGGTAGGTGTATGATAGCATTTGTATGTAAATAGGTATCGGTAGTTTTTTATCTGAAGGAGGAGCTCATGGTTAAATAATAACAGCCGCACGGGTTGATCGAAGGTTAAGCTACGCTTGTTTAGTGTGGTCGTTACATATCGAGACTCAGACTTATATGAACTATTAGTCCAGGTTTCCTCACGATATTTTCTTTCACCGAAGACTTTCTCTTATTACTTCTTTTATCTTAGACATCTGTCTAAGATAAACTTAAAAAATATATAAAAATGATTTTAAAACTCACAAGGCAAGTACCAATTACTTGCCTTTACCCCTCCGTGCCTCGGAAAGCACGTTAATCTGTTGGTCCCGGTTGTCATTTTTATATCTTCAACAGTCGTTATGGGTAGTCTGAAGACCAAAAGTCTGACAACCAGTCTTACCAAGGGGTATTGTGTTGCCCAGTTACTAGGTTGTGGTCAGATAGGATGTCGCTCCGTGTAAGATACTGGTATTCAGCTTCATGCGGTTAGACTAGAAACCGACCCCAACGTAGTTGAGAAAAAGCTAGGCAGGTGACGAGTTTAAATTTGTCCCAAGGCGGGAATCGAAACCGAATCCTTCTGCGTCGAAGGCGGACCTTCACAAACGCGTCAGACGTCAAATCACGTGACTTTAGTTTATTTAAATTTTGTATGTTAGCTTAGTTTTCAAGATAATATCACAGCTTACATAAAATATATATATATATAGGTATGCACTTAGTTAAGTGTGTATAATTATGGTGGTTCCACGAAGTCCTGTATCCGGTAATACCGTATGTCAATGCGAGTGACCTTTTTATTTAATGAGGCATCTGACCAACAACGATGGAAGTTAATACAATTAAAGCAACAATTACTTGTAAAATAATTATAATAATTCCCGCCTGTAATTACACTACAACAGGGCAAAGGCCTCTCGAATACAGAGAATACATTAACAGGCTTAGCTGAAGTTTTAAACGGTTTCATTATGTTGTTTTAATTTCAGTGTTATCCTACGTCATGAAAGAAAGAAAGAAAATTATTCGACGACCGCCTTCGACGGAGGAGGTTGCGTCTTCACAGTCTTCGTGACGTCGATGCTGACGCTGGACAAAAGCACGCAAACTCGCTCTTATGCCTATTTTCACTGACAATAGATTACCCAATATAACATAAAGAAAGGTTAGGCAGACATGTACCTACCTATGATACACTCACATGTCTCCAATAATATTTATAAGTTCCATTTAATAATTGGCGAGCTTATCGCTACCAACTGGGTACAAATCCAGACTTCGAGCAGTAATTCCAGATGGAAGAACTCAACAACACTTTGATTATCAATTGAACTAGCTGTTCAACTATCGGTGCTGAAAATACCGTTGAACATTAAACAATGCACTGTTAGTCAGGCAATCTATTAAGAGTCACGTACGTAATTTGAACGAGCAAACGCATACTTTTACGTTTACGTACGGTTGTAAGACTTTAGTTACGATAAAACTATGATAACTGATGACTCAAGGGTTCGATGTGACGCAGTCAAATGACGAGAATCGAAAAACATAAACAATATGATATTGTAATTAATCTGCCCGTACCTACATAGTGTTATCTAAGATACGGGACGTATGATTCATCATCTGCATGCGTCCGTATGGGGAGGGATCAATAGGGGCGGGGTCCAGCAGAATATTAGCATCAGGTATATTTGCCCGACACATGCTGAGCTGGACTCCCATTTGGTGCAACCTTGAGTCGCAAATCGCACTTTGTATGTTCGTTGTTATATCCTATGTCATCACAATATTTTTTGACAGTACGGTTGACACAGTGGCTCAAAAACGGGCAAGTAACAATATAACTTTTTGAATTCTCGCTATCACTGACATCGGTGAAGGAAAACCTCGTGTGTAACTTATAGGTCTATCGCCAGCCCACGTGGAACAAGCGTGGTGATGACGTTCGTGCCTTCTCTGTATGAGAATAGACCTGTGCCCCGCAGTGGGACAGTAACTGGCTGGTATTATTAATTGGTTGACGAGAAAAACAAACATAAAAATTATGTCGTATATAATTAAGCTATTTTGAAATTAGTACCAATTAGCCTTGTCTGTATATTAGTATATATGTATTACGCAAAGTCTGCCGACACCTATTAATATGACATTGAACTGACGTGGTTAAACATTTTTATTGCAGCATTTACACAATGTGCATATGTACAGACGTCAGCACATCAAGCTATCCCAAACTGTTAAATTTCCCAATCAAACATTACCCTTATTCTTTTGCAATTAACTTGAAAAACTATCTAAGTCATTTTAACACATGGGGGTGGCTTGATGAGCTGGCCTCTGTACTTTGACATGTCAGTAACTTGCACAAAAGTATATGCAAGTGCTTTCCATTGTGGCATTTAGTAATTAGAAATAAATATATTGCACAATGCCCTGCTAGCTACTTGCATACTTTTGTGTACATTACTGGCTTGTGTATTTTCAAATAAATAATAACACAAAAAAGGCAGTCATGGGCAGTCCCGACATGGTGAAAACTTAAAACTTTGGTATAAATGTCAGCCTGACGCATCACATTAGCATGTCGGTGACGCTAGTCTATAAGTTTTAATTTAAAAAAATAATCCTTAATTATAATTTTGAAATAGCTTTCTTCCATTAAAAAGTCTCAAAACAAAGCCTACAATAGGGTGGTTGTCCTTAAAATTCTGTTTGGTCCGATAGTTGGATTACTCAAAAATACTAGACACGTATTTTTTCTTTTGTCACGTAAACCAAAAATGACGACAATATAGTTGAAATTTCGCGTGACGTCAGGCCGTGTAACACTTTTACGTAAAAGTGACTTCACAAGCCCCTTGTCCTGAACTTTGTCGTGCTATATCTTTTTCACTTTTTATTGATTTGAGTAAGCAAAAAATACGTGTCCAATATTATTTGGTAATCTAACTGATAGACCAAATAGACTTTTTAATGGTTTTACCGAGGACACATCCGTACAAGCGCGGCCGCCATGTATCTGCATCTGATTTTTTTAAACTAAACAAGCCATTAAGGCTGAAGTTGCTTAAGAAATAGAAATACACTTGAAAATAAAAATATACTTGTACAATAATATACTCGTAGTACCAAGATGACCGAACTTTGCTCGGATTAAACGACGTTTTCTAAAACTGAAACCTTAGTTCGATTTATCGCCCCCAAAACCCCCTCCATACTGAATTTCATGAAATTCGTTGTAGCCGTTTCCGAGATTCAGATTATATATATATGTATGTATGTACAGATACATACAGGAATTGCTCGTTTAAAGGTATTGTATTATACTCCGTCTGGGGCAAAAAAGGCTTTTGTACATCCGTATTCAATATAACGAGTACATACACTTACGTGTTTTCTTGTCTATATCTTGGTAAACCCGATTACTTTTTTTTATACAAACATCGCGCTGTTTTTATACCGTGCAAGGTAAGTTAATGAATAGACGGATTTTCAATGCATAAACAAGAAGTACCAAGTTTATTTGTAAGAAATTAGTGTAGCCATAAAAACTCACTATTAATAGCAGTTTCCGTGAGAAGTGCAAAAAATTGTTATCCAATTTGTTCACATGTTTATTTTTTTAATATACTGGCTGTGTACATGGTTTCACCTGCTCGTTATGGTCGTAGCGTGGTCTGGTATATACTAAAGCCTTCCTCAAGAATTGCGATTCAAATACAAAAATATAACTCGAAAAAACCAGACAAGTGCAAGTCGAACTTGCATACGAAGGGTCCCGTATGTAGCAAAAAACTCACTGTAAATGTAAGTTTGTAAACGTAACACATAACATCTCGCGTGTATTTTCTGAAGGTTAAGGCAGAGTTGTAATCGTAGTACGCCCACATTTCGCCTGTTATATTTAAGTTCCATGTAATAGAGAGCGAGTCTGTTGCCATCAACGGGGCACAAATCCATGATCCGGACCAAAACTGAGAAATTCCACATGGCCAATAACCCAATAACACTTTGTCCTACCCAGGACCTCATGGGCAGCAGTAACACTTGCTACTATTTTTGTTTAAGACAGAAAAATATGAATATACCTAACCTTAAATTAGTTGATCTCGTGGCACCACTAAGTAGTCTTGCAAAAAAGGTTGCAAACCTTCAACACAAAGATCACTTTCAGTCTATTCACAGCAATTCCCATTTGAACTCTATTCACTCCGATTCGCAGTACTAACAGGTGATCAATATACTTCAAAGTTTACGCAACGAGTTAACCAAGTGAGCGGAACTAGTATTTTAGTTGCGACACCAAATACTCGATTTAATAGGTCGCCATTTCTAGCAGGTTGGTCTATATTTTTTATTTGATGTCTGAGGAAATGTTGCAAGCGATAAATTCCTGATACTGAATGTATTAAGCAGGTATCTATTTAATTTTATGTGTAGTTTGTTGTACCTACTTGTAATATTCAGTGGGCCTAACACGAATGCTTGACGTATACCTACATTATTTTAACAAACCGAGAGTCACTTGTTTTCCTCATTATTGTGATAATTTTGCTGGACCAAAGCCCAGTAGAAATCGACACTAAAAAAGGCCAAATCGCAAATTATGATGTCGTTCTGATCTGTCGAAAAACGCATAGTTAGAATTAAGTCCCAAAACTTCGCAGTTTTTCTCGTGGTGCGCAGCGAGCACAAGATTTACGAAGTTGCAAATTTGGATTAACACTACCCTAATTAGTCCATACAATATATATAAAAAAAAATTACATCAAATTTTTGCGATTTTATGTAGATTTCTACTGGACCATATACTATTAGGAAGTTCTGGTTAAAGGTTTAGCTTTCAACAGTTTTTGATATTTTTGACTTAATCACTACATAGTATAAAACAAAGTCCGTCGCCGCGTCTGTACGCGATAGACTCAAAATCTATGGAACTGGTTTGTATGCGGTTTTCACCAATAGAAAGAGTGAGAAACGAAAAAGATTTTTGTGCATAACTTGTCACTGGTGAAGCCGTATATATAAGTTAATATCAAATACCCCTTTTTCAAAGATGGGAAATGATAATTATCATCATCCTCCTGCCCTTATCACAAAATTGGTCTCCCTCTACTCTTATAACCCTGCACATTCATACTCAAAACTTTCCTCACGACATGGTCCTCATTCCTTCGCATCACGCGCCCATACCATGACAACCGATTTCCACACAACTTCTCGGTCACAGGCACATCACCCTTAGCATTCTTCAGCCTTTTATTCACCCCTGGAAAATCGTCCATAACGTCAAATACCCACCCCTACGACCCCTTAACTGATGCATGGACCCATAACCACAATGTTTGCACTTTTCTTTAACGATATCGCGTTGAATCCTAATGACACAGATAAAAACAAAACAATAGTGTTATATCTAGATATGTGGCAATAAATTAATAATGCAATAGCACGTCTGTCATATTGATAGATTACTTAGTTAAACTTTAAATTCGTACTTAATCATGTTTTATTGATGTTCGTAAAATTGCTTTAATTCTGAAAATCACGGATGTTTTATCAAACGTTTTACTGGCGGACACAAGTATTGAAGTGGAGCGTCATGTGGGCGTAGGTTCGATGCCTAGATTAAGAAAGATACAAAGAAAGAAAGAAAAGAAAGAAAAATCCTATATTTACTGACAGACTCAAGCACGCAATGACAATAGATACCTATATCTATACCTATCGATACCTATTGAAAATAATGAAAGAATTAATAATAATGATGACAGAAGTAGTTACAAAAAATAATACTATTTATTTGCTTTACGGCTGCGCCAAATGGGATCGAGTTGGTGGATTTTACTACGCCCATTTTTACCAGCACTAGGAGGTACCCTGAATATATACAAAAGGAAAAGGGTCACAGACCACACAAAACCCCTGAATGAATACGAAACCGTCACGGCCCATAGAACCTTTAAACAGGCCTGGCAGGAGCTAAACCTGTCCCAGTTTCAATATTTCGCCTCAACAAAAACTCAAGGCAGTCTTTGTCTGCCTCGTTGGTCTAGTGGTACCAAAGTGCGACTACTGAGCTTGATCTAAATACTGAGTTAAATGCCCAGGTCACGCAATGTGAATATGTGTAAATGTTAAGGGTGGTCCATCCCTAAATATTATTTTTTATTTTTTAGACAAATATTTTTGTTTTTATTTTTTTATGACACAACATACTTACAACTTAAAATATTCACCCTTCTAACACCAACCTCAATATGGCAAAACAACGTTTCCGGGGTCAGCTAGTCTAATATATAAAATTCTCGTGTTGCAATGTTTGTTACCAAACGGCTGGACCGATTTGTATGAAATTTTGTGTGCATATCGGTGAGGTTTGCGAATCGGCCAACATCTATTTTTCATACCCCTAAATGATAAGGGTATTCCACCCCAAACATTTTGTTTTTTTTTGCTTAAAATGGCAAAGCTTTGTTTGCCGGTCAGCTAGTATAATATAACTTACTAAAGAATATATGAAGGGATATCATAGAGAACCACAAACAACACGGGTCTCATACATTTCCGTTGATTTATCTTATCACCACGAGTTGGTTTCCATATATTACACATAGAGTTTGTATTCAAAACCGAAGTCATATTATCATAGATAATCATAGATTCGTGACTGAAATATTTTTTTATGTATTTTTCCTTGTTATGGTTTTTATATTACCGATAGGAAAATAATTTATACTGCTGTCAGTCTTTTGGGCACGTTTCCAGATGACAGCGATGCGGAGGAGTACTTTAACGCCTGAGTGTCGTGGTCGGCTTTTTAATTTTATTTTGTTTTTGTAAATATGTATAGTTAGTTTTATGGCATAATTGTATACATATATGTAAATACAGTTCCTACATAATGATTTAAATGATTAGTTTACGAAATTGTACAAAAAAAGTGAAAAGTTGACGTATATTTTTAAGCATAAATATTTACATAGTTAGGTGATGTACCTATCACGAACGCATATATTTAGTGTATGATGTGGTGACTGATAAGAAGTTATTAATATAACGATTAAAATACTTTGATATAGTTGGTTCAAAAATATTTTACGTTGGTAGGTATGTATTTAGGTGAAAATTCGAATTAATATTTTCTTATTAATGTCCTCGTTAACTTAACAATTAACCTGAGTAGCCTGACTTAGGTATATATATGACGTTATACCCAGTTTAGTGACATTACATAAAAAACTAACTTAGCCCACGCAGTAATTACTTACCTTAAAACAAATTATTAAAATAAAAATCTCACATTAATAAAAAAAATACTCACATTTATAAAAAAATCCGTGGAGAAAATAAAAAAATCACTGGTTATTAACTTATTTCGCAACGACCGGCGCGCGCGCAGTCTCCCGCGATACGATTGACAATGAGACTGTGTTTGTTTGTCGAGCGTAAATCTCTTTGACAAGATCTTGTTCATGGACAATTGCGTCATGAGGAGGGAGGAGTACCGAGGGCAAGGGTAAGTGACAACAAAGAAAAGATTTTAAAGTAAGTAGTAAATATTGCTTCACCCCTGTTTTGCCTGAAGAGTTGGGCAGAGGCGCACCTATAATACCTATGGGGCCAAGGGTCTGATTCTGAAAGGAAGACTCGGCCCTGGTACGAAAGGCAACGAAGGAACAGGAGTGGGTTTTTAGTCAGTAAAAGTCTGACACTATCTCCCGCCCCGCCCAAGAGCGGGGGATGTCATAAGATGATTTTCCCACACGAAAAAAAAACCTATAATACCTATAGTAACACCCACATTTCGCCAGAAGTTTCAAGTCTCATGTAATAAGGGGTGAGCCTATTGCCATCAACCGGGCAGACTCAGACTCTAGGCTGGTAATGGGAAAATTTCTATTGGAAAATCTCAATAATATTTTTGGCCGATCTGGAAATCGAACCCGCAGCAGTTAGCAGAGGTAAGTAGTATTTTAGTTACCTTTATATCTTTTTGTTCTAGTGGTCGAAAGCGCTACTATTGAACATGAGTTCTAAGTTTTGGGACCGGATTTTATCGAAGAAGTCCAAGTCTATCCCGCCATATCCGACTGGGCCCTGCCGCGGCGTCGCTTGTCAATCTATATATATATGAAAATGAATGACTATTTCCCTTGATAACTTGAGAACGACTTTTCCGATTTCATTCGTGTTTTTTTTTACTTTACTAGTAGTTTGTGGAAGGTTCTTACGGAAAAAAACTTAAGACGGAAATTGGGAAATTACAGAAAATTCGTCTATTTAACTTTACGAGTTTAATAATTCACGCCATTGACAGAACAACGTCTGTCAGTTCGGGTAGTCAAACGATAATATGGGTTTATTATTACCTCACCTAATTGGGTCCGTACCGCGAAGGGTATGAATCAATAACTTGGTTCATAGAGAACAATAGTTTAACTGTAAGTAATCGGGTTTTACGTAATAACGTAATATTCGTCTTTAGATGATTTGTCGGAATAATTATGCGCTAAAGGAATCTCAACTAGAGTTCGCTTCAGAGAGTTAGATTATAGACGGAACGGTTGGCGCAGTGGCTGAGCGATCTACTGCTGCGCCGCGTGTCGTGGGTTCGATTCCCGCACGGAACAAATATTTGTATGACCTACAGGTAGTTGTTCCGGGTCTGGCTGATTGTGTATGTGAGTTTGTATGTTTGTAAACGCACCCACGACACAGGAGAGATAAAATAAATCATAATATATACATATATACATGTGTACAAATATATAAGAATTGCCCGTTTAAAGGTATAAGATGTACATGTTTATTTCGACATCTCAGAGCTGACGACTTCATGGCCATTTCGTATTTGACTCCGTCTTCTTTACTTAGGTCTGTCGCTTATCCTATAGCCTTCAACCGAAAACTTTTCATGCATTATGGTCCTTATTGCAATAGGTGGCAATAGGCTCGCCCCCTACTACATGCCTTAAAACATGACTGGCGTAATGTGGGTTTCTAATATTTACATTTCTGTTGTAGACAGTGGAACGAGGACCATAACATAATAACTCCCCAGTTTTCCCTGAAGTATGAGGTGTACCTATCATCATCATCAGGCTAAATTAGTCCACTGCTGGACATAGCCCTCTCCTAACGAGCACCATAGCGCCCTATCTTCACCTTGTCACATCCAGCATCTGCCTGCAGTCTTTCGCAGATCGTCTTCCCACCTGGTCAGGCGTCCTACACTACGTTTACCGAGTCGCGGTCTCCACTCAAGAACACCTATAGTACACTCATATTTTGTCAGTTATGTTTCAGTTCATGTAATAGGTGGCGAAGCTTTTGCCATCAACCGAGCACCGCGACCCGGGAATAGCCCCCGGGACTTCATGTTCAGCAGTAGCGGTTGCAACCACTAGACAGACAAGACATTAGAGAAAGAAGATTTGTATTTTCTGCATACTGTGTCTAGCGCATCAAATTGTGTAAATATAGTATTCAGCCCTGGCTGGGGTCCTTTATTTAAAGGTCACCACAGGATAGTCCGGTTAAGCAGTAAACAGCCGTCTACTGCCGAACAGCGAGTGGCCGTACCTTAAAAAAAAGTGCATCAAAATTGTACACTATGCTTGTATCATACACACGTACATTTTTTGACGACCGATGTGGCGCGGCGGGCGAAGGTCCTTCTGCGACGCAGGAGGTTGCGGGTTCGATTCCCACCTTGGGACAAATGTTTGTACGATCTACAAAGATTTGTTCCGGGTGTTCTGGGTATTTGCTATGTATAATAAAAATATAGGTATCAATGTAATGTATTGTATTAAGTATGTCAGTCATCTAGTACCTATGGGGCCTCATGGGACTCATGGGGACTCATAACACAAGCTCTGCTTATCTTGGGGCTAGATGATGCTGTGTGGATTGTCCAACATTATATATTTATTTATTTATTATACATAAACTCACCCTTTTTTCCCATGGGGGGTAGGCAGAAACTACAGAACGCCATCTGCTAAGATCCTTACATACTGCTTTCGCTTCGCCTACGTTCTTACACGCGAGTACATCACACTTGTATCATAATGCTTGTATTATTAGGATGAACAGTGTAACAAATACGTATATAGATAGGCCAATAAATAAATTTTACGTTCAATCTATTAAATATTACCGTGAATTGAGTATTACCGTGTGATTTATTATTTGTATGTGTATGTATATAATGTGGGTGAACCTTAAATAAATAAACCTATGTTTAAGAGATACATTTTTTAACGCACCCACAGCCCACGACACAGAGATTATTAGTATGGGACAGTGTCTATATAAAAGGAAAGAAAAAAGAAAGAATGGCAACATTGATAGAACATACGTTTAAAGTAGAGTACACCGTTCGCATACTATACACTCCATTGCTTCTCTGTTTGAGTTCCTTACTAAAATATCCTCTCCACCGAAGGATCCTAAATTCTTTCCAAAACGATGGTTTTGGAAAGAATTTGCCTGGCCTGGCAGATGTAAATTGATGAATTTACATGGATGCCTGGCAAATGCGCCAGACTTCCCGCGACGGTCAATTTTCATTTTTATTTTTTTTTCGATCGAGATACATTATTTATTTTTGTTTTAGGACACAAAATATTTTATTATAAATTTGCAAGATGATTTTTGTAAAACAAATATTCTAGATAAAGATCACATTTTGAAGCCTGCGAAAACTCGAAGGACCCGTTAATATTCGGAACAAAGGACCGAAAACGGGTTTCATTGACCGTGACGATGTGGAAGCAGAAGTCGTACATGGAGTTCATGGGCGCATCCGTCATCAGACTGACTAGGTCCAGTCTTGTTTATATGTTTTGCCCCATATAAAAGTATTAATAAGTCCGCTCACTATGTACGGTAAGCCGATTCCTTGGGAAAAAAAATAAAAAAAAAAAAAAAAAAAAAAAATAATGCTGGACAATCCACACAGCATCATCTAGCCCCAAGCTAAGCAGAGCTTGTGTTATGGGTACTAGATGACTGATATACTTAATACAATACTTTACATAGATAGATATTTTTTATTATACATAGTAAATACCCAGAACACCCGAAACAAATATTTGTAGATCGTACAAACATTTGTTCCAGGGCGGGAATCGAACCCGCAACCTCCTGCGTCGCAGGCGGACCTTCGCCCACCGCGCCACATCGGTCGTCAAAAGCGAGCTAAGTACTTAGGTGTGATACTAGATTATAACCTCACCTTCGCTGAGCTCACTAGGGCGATGCGTTCGCGCGCCTCCTGTGCGCTCGGCAGACTCCATTGCATGGTAACTGAGAAAAGCAAATTGTCACTCTGGTGCAAGTTGCGTCTCTATCTCTCGGTTATCCCATCATGACGTATGCTTGCGCGGGGTTCGCAAACGTCAAGCCACATCCAAAATAAAAATGTATTCCGCGAAGCGTGGGTGTCTATGGTACACAAACTTTTCACTAGTTATGTTCAAATCCCATGTAAGACGGCGACAAGCATTTTCCCACCAACCGGGCACAAATCCAGAAATACCTATTAATCCTTAGGTATTTACATGTTAACTAGTGCACATTTCGTTATAAAATAACTTAGACACAGAACAATCTTTTCTATAGACCATTAATTTCTATTCGTGTTGAATTTAAATGGGCGTCTAAGGCGCAAGAACCGATTGCTTAGCCACCAGTCTGTTTTATTTATTTATAAGAGGCAATATCCTAAGATTACGGTCTAGTCCTCTGTTTGTTTATTACCCAATAAAAATGATGATTCTTGGTCATCGGGAATAACCCTATAGATGTACGTACATATGCATAAATGGCCGTATTTTTTTTTTACGTTGACTTAGAAGTTTCTTTTTTTAACCCCAAGGGACCGTAGCCTTACGAATTTGATATTAATATCAACTTGGTAACAAGTTCGTCTTTAAAATAATCGTGACAGACTGACAGACGGACAACGAAGTGATCCCATAATGCTTCCGGTTTTTCCCTTGAAGTACGGAACTCTAAAAACAAAGAAGTCGCACGCAACACCACTTAGTTTCGCATAAACAAATTCGCAGACCACTTACATAACTTTGGTCCCAAATTAACGTCAGCCATTAAGGATTAACAATAGTCACGACCCACTTTTCGGTCTTGCTTGAGTAGAGAAATGCAACTGAAGTAGCCCAGATTACGCCCATCCTATTACACGGCGGGTAAGTAGAACGGAACGTGGTACGCGACTGACGGTTGTCGGTCAACGTAACCGTTCATCGGTTGGGGACCTATTTCTTCTCTTTTTTTCTCTTTGGTTTGGTAATAGCTATAAATTTTCAGCCATCGTAGAAAAGCAAGTAATTTATCAGATCCAATCTAAAATTATGATCGTCACTTTCTTCCTATTCTTGCTATTTTTTGAGAGCGATAAGAATATTGAATGCCTATGATTGAATGACACTTATATATGACGACCGATGTGGCGCGGCGGGCGAAGGTCCGCCTGCGACGCAAGAGGTTGCGGGTTCGATTCCCGCGAAATGTTTGTACGATCTACAAATATTTGTTCCGGGTGTTCTGGGTATTTGCTATATATAATAAAAATATCTATCTATGTAATGTATTATATTAAGTATATCAGTCATCTAGTACCCATAACACAAGCTCTGCTTAGCTTGGGGCTAGATGATGCTGTGTGGATTGTCTAGCATTATTTATTTATTTATTTATTTGTAAATAAAATTGGTGAGTGTTTAATAAAATAGTTTTAGTGTTCCTAAAAATATTTCAAATAAATCTGTTTAACGATCAAGTCGTTTGTAGTTACTTTCATAAGTTTTATACAAATTTGTTGGTTAATATTGACAGATGGTTTCACTTCTATTTGGTGCGTTCTACTCTAAGTAGGATTTATTGCTGATATTGTTTTTATATAATAGAGTGATGCTTATGTCATATTACCAACTGCTTTATGTCAAAAGTAATGAAATGAAATGTGGCTAAGGGTGCTGAGTAAATGTGTTATCAAACTTTATGCCAATGGGCAACATGATTGCTGTGAATATCATAAGGGTGTGAAAGTAAAATACAAAAATAAAACCAAATCATTATAAAGAAAATGTTTATAATCAAATACCTAAAATTAAAGACGTTATACACACGTCATTATAACAAAGATACGACAAATTGAGCAAAACTTTGGTTGACAAACAAAAACATTTACTTCACGAGAATGCAAACTGAACTCAATCAAACAATTTCATACCTTAACCCGAACGAAATAGATTTTAAAATTGCACCAGCTGTTCAGCAAGCAGTCAAAAGAAACAATCCTATCGTAAATATATGCTAAAATGTAAAAATGGTAACTGAAACAAGCGACAGTAGAGAGATGCTGATACCCGACCAAATTAAAAAGGCCACCAAAACGCAATTGTTTAAGAACTTAAGGTCTTTTGAACTCGATAGGGTATTCATAAGAGAGAGTAGCTTAGTCTATAACCAGCTGACGGAAAGAGCCGTCAATGCCAAAGAGTTCATCGTAGTTGGTAGGCTTTCCTGGTCTGAGGGCCTCGTTGGCTTTCAGGTTCTCTTGTTCCGCGAACCAGCCTTTGTATTCATCTAGCTTCTTGACCCACGCATCTAGAAGAAAATTAATAGTTGGTAAGGTTGGAATAGTTCATGAATTGAAGTTTTTCTCTTAATTTGGTCTTGGTAAGGTTTGTATTACAATTTGAAATCTAATACCTTTAAACGAGAAATTCTACTATATATAAAAGTAAAGTAAAGTACTATTACTGTCCCACTGCAAGGCATAGGACTCTTCTCATACAGAGAAGCATGAGCATTAATCACCACGCTTGCTCAAGACGGGTTGGCGATTTCAGACTTATATTAATTATATAAGTCCAGGTTTCCTCACGACGTTTTTCTTCACCGATGTCAGTGATGTCCAAGATAAAATTAGAAAGTACATTTGAATTGAAAAACTCACATTGGTACTTGCCCAGGTTTGAACCCACAACCTCGTGCACAAGAGGCGAGGCCTAAACCACTGGGCCATCATGACATACGTATCCATTCCTTCTATATATGTATCTATGTATATATATAATGTGATTCTCGGAAACGGCTCCAACGATTTTCATGAAATTTAATATGCAGGGGGTTTCAGGGGCGATACATCGATTTAGCTAGTGGTTACTACGTTTTATCCAAAGCTCGGTCATCCAGGTACTAGTAAATAAAGATACTTACTGTGAAGATCATTCATGGGTCCAGCACTACCACCGTATTCTGAAGGCAGCATTTCCTTAGGAACGTATTTGTAGAGATCATTGGTGTCAGTGTGCAGGAAGATCTGAAGAGAAAATATAAGGTCCATTAATAAAGTAATGAGCGAGTTCAATTCTTTAAATATTTGTGCCAATTATAATAGGATTGGTATTGCCATCCAAAGTGGCAATGTTGCCAGTCTTTTAGGCAAGTTTCCAGATGACAGCGATACGGAGGAGTACTTTGACGCCTGAGTGTGTTGGT
Organism: Phlogophora meticulosa; assembly: GCA_905147745.2. Lineage (NCBI taxonomy): Eukaryota > Metazoa > Arthropoda > Insecta > Lepidoptera > Noctuidae > Phlogophora > Phlogophora meticulosa. Next base: position 10,602,229 of record LR990537.1, on the reverse strand, counting down.
CGGATTTTTTTTCGTAATTGTATGTATGTAAATATTAGTATGTTAAATTGGTAATTAAATAGAGTGTTTAGTTATAAGTAACATGTCTGTGTATAATACTATGGATTATGTCTGAAGCAAATACTTCGATAAATTAAAATAGCAACATCATTGTTGATAACCTGAATAAATTGCTGATATTTCTGATCAAACCTTCAATCTCAATTGCCATCTGCTAATTTCCCCACGGAAGTTTAAAATATGTTAGCGTTTACAATACCTATCCTTTTTAGAAAAACGCACAAAATGGCTAAACAAGCTAAAAATTAAATAAACTAGCATAGTGTCGTAGTATCTTACCCTTTCTTTGATCTTGTCCTTGATGAAAGGTTTGACGAAGTTCACGATCTTGTCAACAAGAGGTGATACGTTGATGACATGTACCTCCTTCAGTTTCACGGGGTAGGCCTCCTGAAGACATACAAAAAAGGTTTTGCTAAAGTCAGAATACTCCTTCAGGTGTCCAGGGAGTGACGACATTTGCACAATTCTACAAGTGCATAAAATAAATAAAATAAATAATGCTGGACAATCCACACAGCATCATCTAGCCCCAAGCTAAGCAGAGCTTGTGTTATGGGTACTAGATGACTGATATACTTAATACAAACATTACATAGATATATATTTTTTATTATACATAGCAAATACCCAGAACACAGGGAAAAAATATTTGTATTTATAATAGGTCTTTACCTATGAAATTGCCGTTTTGTATGAAAAAATTTAAATGAATTTTTTTCATGTATTTTTTATTTGTATTAATCGAAGTAATCACCCATGCAATCAATGCATCTTTGCAAACGCAGTGGCAGTTTATTGATGCCCTTCTTAAAGAAATCAGCTGGACGGGAGGCAACAAATTCTTCAAAGGCATTTTGTACTGCCTCTCGGGTATTGAATTTTTTTCCCGCCAAGAAGTTATCCAAATTCTGGAAAAAGTAGTAGTCTGTAGGCGCAAGGTCTGGTGAGTAGGGCGGATGACGGAGAGCTTCCAACCCCAGTTCTTGCAACTTGGAGACCGTCTGCTGTGCAGTATGAGGTCGCGCGTTGTCGTGCAGGAGCAGCGGAGACGAGCGATTGACCAATGCTGGTTGGAGATGTGTCAGCTTCTCCATCATTGTGTTCAATTCTTCACAGTACACATCTGCAGTAATGCTCACCCCGTTTCGTAAGAAGCTGTGTTGAATCACACCGGCGCTAGACCACCAAACAGTGACCATCACTTTTCTTGGGGTAAGTTTTCGTTTAGGGCATTGTTTAGGTGCTGAACCAGGATCCAACCAACTTGCTGAGCGCTTGCGGTTATCAAACAGAATCCATTTTTCATCGCAGGTAACAATGCGGTTCAAAATTCCTTCATTTGTGTGTCTGTTGAGCAGTGCAAGGCACGTCTCGACGCGTACTTCGCGCTGGCGATCATTGAGTTCGTGGGGCACCCATTTGTCAAGCTTTTTTACCTTGCCAATTTGACGGAAATGGACCAATATTGTTTTGACGCTAACGTCGAAAGCTGCTGCTAATTCAGCCGTAGATTGTGTATCATCAGCTTCCACAATCGCCTTTAATTCGTCATTGTCGACCAAAGTCTTCGGACGACCGCGAGGTTCATTTTTCAGGTCGAAATTTCCAGAACGGAAGCGAGCAAACCAATAACAGGTAGTGCGTTGGTTTGTAGTGTTAGCTCCGTAAACGTCGTTGATGTTGCGTGCCGCTTGTGCCGCGTTGCTGCCACGACGGTACTCATATTCCATAATTACTCGAATTTTTAACGTATCCATAATGACGAAAAAGATTTAAATGCGATGAAAATGTAACACTAATCAATAAACAAATGACTACTTTTGGAAAAAAAAATCCATGTTTTTAAAATAAAATTAATTTGAAATTAGAATTCTTAGCCAAACAAAAAATATTTTGATTTGAAATGGCCAGTACTGCAGAACGGCAATTTCATAGGTAAAGACCTAATATTATTGAATTTGCACGTTCCTACTTCCATCAATTAATTCATGGACATCAAAACCACTAACACGATCCAAATTATTACTGACCTGTACGCAGACTAGGAATTTCTTGACGAGTGTGGGTGTGAACTTGGCAAAGTGCGTCGGGGTTGCCACAGAAGCGTCTAGAACGTAAACGTCTCCTGCTACTCCCTCCTTCTCTTCTGCCAGTCTGACGTCACCCAGCATGAGAGCCAGCTTAAAGGCGTCAGCCACGTTGGGAGTCTGGATGTCTTTGTCGACACCTGTTTGAGATAAGGCAACATGTAGAATAGTTGGTGCTATGATTTCAATCAGGGTCGGGACAGTCAAAAATGTTTCAACAGAAATGTTGGTTATGAACTATATACCATCGTATTTTGATTCCAATGTTGCAAATTTAAAACAAATGTTAATTAAGGTCACTGAATGAACGTTTATTAAAGCAGGAGATTTTTAAATTGATCAGTGTGTAACTTTTTTTTGTGAACTTTGGGTGAGAAAAATTCACACAAATAGTAACGTCAGATTGATGCTCGTCTGTTTTTTTTTCTTTAAGAACGAATATCAAGCTCAAGTTGTACTTCTAACTGTGTGATGTTCAACAGTTTTTTTTTCTATACGTTGGTATCTTAATTCAAATGGTCACTGACCTCTCATAACAATCACACGCCTTCCTTCTGGTGTCAGACCTGGCAGCGGCGGCATTTGACTGCAAATAAATAATAAAACATCAGTTAAGAAGTAAATATGTAAATGTTCTCACAATGCTGAACTCCGAATTTATTTCTTTAAAAAATACATCAAAAATGAGGAAAAACCCATCAATTTCTCACAAGACCTTTAGTGCACAACAGACGTAGGAATATTTATAATATCATGTAATTAAAAACTGGTGGATGGAATAATTAGCATGTTTGTTGCACATTTTTAAATTAATGATGTAATTTTAAATTTTATTACTGCAATTCTGTAAGATGGTTTCTCATTATATAAAAAGATAAGTACGCAATGGGTTGCTAAACTGCTACCGTTAGAATAGTTGTGGGACCTAAATCATCATCATCAGGCTATATTAGTCCACTGCTGGACATAGCCCTCTCCTAATGAGCGCCATAGCGCCCTGTCTTCAGCTTGCCACATCCAATAAAATAATAAATAATGCGCTAAATAATAAAAAAAACTGGCATCAGCTAGTTAAATATAGATGTGTGACAAGATTTCGTTTTGTCAACCTGAACCCTTATTATATATTATAACTTTTCATTTATAAGACGCAACAGTTAATCTGACTAGTGCGTAATTTTTATTAGCTCTCATGAAGATGAAACAAATTAAAAGTTTTCAGAAGACAAATACATACTGCTATTATGTTATAAAGTATCGTGTTACGTGTACACATTAATGGATAATTAGTGAATTCCCATTTAAGCATTGATAACCTGGGGTTAAGGATTTTGATGAAGTATTATGTGTTAATGATTCGAATATGAGCGAGGGCCAGGATAAGTTAGATGACGCATAGTCGCCCAAGACAAAAAATGGAAACCTACTGAGGAGAAAGGTCGATATTAAATAATCTGTTCTAGTTTTGACATGACGATGGGAGGGGATGCTTTAGAAGGACATACGCTGACCTTATTGGTGATGTTCTTCAAAAAGGTCAGGTACTTGCAACTACTGTTCGTGTATGACCAGATGTTTGTGTGTAAACGAAGCCAAAGGAGAATGCAATGATCGTAGCAGGTGGTGTTCTATAGTTTCTGCCTACCCCAATGGAAAAAAGGCCTTAGTTTATGAATGTTTGTGTGTGTGTTGACATGAGTATTGGGCAGGACACTAGGGTTTACAAAGATGTCTTTTAATTCCTTTATTTTTTGACATTTGTTGTATAAATTCAAGTTCTTCAAACCTATCAGACAGACGTGATGCTGGGGAGATTGCTCCGCCACTTCTTTTTACCAGCAAAACACTAGGAAGTGGTGAAGGGTGGGCGTTTTGGGGGACTGTCTTTTGTAAACGTTTTGACGTTCAAAAAGTGTTAATTCCCAGCCTAATTTGAATAAATGAATTTTGATTTTGATTTTGTCTGAAACAACATACTTACACAATATTTAAAATCTCCTGTAACTCTGGGCGGTTGACGTCACGGTCGTTGAAGAACTCCGGCACAGCAGCACGCATGGTGAAGTACATGTCCAGCTTACGCTTGGTCTTCTCCAGGGAGAACTTGCAACCACGGAGGAAGGTCATGATGCGCTGGTCATCTTATGGAAAAGAGAAGAAGAGAGATAAGAAAAAAAATCAACGATTCGTCGATTGACCTGTTCGGCTGGTAGGATTTGGCCACGAGCCCGTAAGAAACTATTTGTACTGTTAAAAAGTTATATCCTGGCAAACATCCAACTCGCTATATTCAGTGTTAACTTACCAAACTCATCAGGTAGATGAGGTTCCTTCTTCAGCCACTCTTTGATGTGTGCTAAGTCAGCCTCCTTGGTGTCCGCCTTCTCATTCAGCTCCTCGCGGATCTTCTGCCACATCTCTCCTGCTGGCTGTTCTAGCGTCATCTTGGCTGCTCCGACTGGTCCTGAGAATAAAAATGGGATAAAGTATTAATAAAATGTTGATAGTCAACAGATACATTCTGAAATCACCATTTTATTGCTTGCAAGGCATGGCATCCCAGATATTTCTTGAACATTCTGGACGTCTAGCTGTGTTCTTCGTTTTGTGAATAATGTCATTTCAGATAGCTTCAGAAATAAGGAATTATTCTTTGAACGTTCTTTATTTTGATGTATAGACTCAGTAACAGTATTGTCTTATGTCCGTCACCGTCTATAAGGTACCTCTATATCCATTCTGGTTATTAATTCATTAGCTCCATCTTTAGCGACCCCAGTAGCGTGTTAAGTAGTCAGTTAATATGACCACGTGTACCAACGTTTAATGCCGTCATCAATCCTAATCTGGAGAATAATTTTGTAATTAAACGGATGGAAGTGTTGCGCTTCATTGTGTGACGGAAACCCTTTTGTGGCATGACGATCCTTAACTGTTCGACTATACTTTGGAAAGTTTTGAACGCTGGTTTTTATTTCAAGTAGGTATGTGCCTAGATTTGTTTTATGACATTACGGTTTATTATTATTTTCTATGAAACATGCGAAAGTAACTCTGTTTGTTTGTTCGTTACCTTTTCACGACTAAACGGCTGATCGGATCGTAATGAAATTTGACAAAGCTGAAAAAGCAAAGCTTTAAAACATATGTAGTTTTACAAGCTTTTTATTCAGTTCACATTTGTATGTAGTGTTTATGTTTATTTCGTTCAAATCTGGCAAGTGAAATTTAATTTCAAAGTACCCTCTGCCTCTGCCGGCAAACAATACATTTTCTGTTGTGTCTCGTTACCTGACAATTAAGATGTTAAGCCTACCGCAATAGTTCACCTCATGCCATCAGCTAAGCACATGGGGGTCATCGACATAGTTACCCAACACAATGAGCAATTCGTCTGTTTGTATGGTGACACGGCCGTGTCTCTACTTTGTCGTGCACACAAGGTCTTAGTTTAGACATTATGATGTAATTAGCAAGGTCGAGTGGCGACCCAGCTTGGGAACAACACATACACATAACATCACGCCCATATTCTCCGAAGGGGTTAGGCACAGGTGTACAGGATACAGTAAACCCACATTTCACCAGTTGCATTCTTAAGTCCCATGTAATAGGGGGCCTTTTGCCATCATCGGGCACATATCCAGACTCCGGGTTGCCATTGAGAAATCCGTAATTAAAAAAAAAAAGTAATTCCTTTGAGAATTTAATAGATCAATCACAAATGACAAGTACAACATAACTGGCGAAATGCGTTTGTACCTAGTATATTCCTCTGTGCTCTAAATAGATCGATATTAGAGAGCAACCACAACAACTACGAATGACTAGAAACTTTATCCAAACCTCTATGAACCACAGCCACAGCCTTACAAAACATAAAAACAATAAAAAAAACACCACAAAACATCAAACGGAACTCAACACCGCAACATAAAATTTAAAAATTTCTAAACTCGTTTTCGTGAAAACAAAATAGGTAAAGTATGACTTTTACTTTATAAAAAAAAATTAAGTGTTCTGTAACTGCGTTATATGTACCGTAACGGTTTTCATGTAACGAAAAAAGCAATTTAATGAGTTTTTAACAAACTTTCACCGTTTGGTTGAGCAATGCCCTCGTGTCTCGTGTGGTCACGATGTGCCGCTCTGTTTCTTCTTCGTAATTGGTAATTACCATGCACATACTGACATGCAACCCTAATTAATGAATAAAAAGCGCATTTTACTTCGCAATTTTTAAATATTTATGACAACGCCATCTATGATAAAAATTTTGAACTGAGTTCAAAGAGTAAAAGAACTCTCGTGAGATGGATGTCGGACGTTGTAGTTCTTAATTTGAATAAGAGATGGCGCTTTTTAAACATTAGCTAACATTAATATAAGGCATGGGGTCCTTACCTATGATTATGACAAAATATTACGCTCGTTGAATATCTACCGCTAAAAACTTATACAATATAAACACGTGCAGACGTTTAATTGCATCAACTTCTAAAAAAGTATCGATCCAAACAAAGTTTTCTGGTTACGTGAGAGGACCTTATTTAAGGACCTTGTATAAAGATTGTTTTACTTATAATAATTAAGTAACTAAAATCTCTTAATACACATGGGGAGAATATATTAAGTCAAAGTTAAGATGGGCATTTTGGGGTAGGTAGGTAAACGTGAGAAAAACATATTGAAAATACGTGAGAAAACCCCAATGTTTGAGGTAAAAAAAGAGATATCAATTTGAAATTATATATGTGTAATATTACAAAGTACAGCCAATTGATTACGGAACGGATTCAATCGAACTTGGCAGTGACTAATCTAATGACTTTTTGCAAAGTTTAATGACCTTTTACAGTCATCGTCATTCAATTATTTGTTTAACTAGGTAGGTAGTAGGGATTCCAGATTTCTACTTAAACGAATTTCAACTTTACCGTTTTTTAATGAAGTTATATGAAGTTGATTTTACAATGACTATGTTTATAAATACTAGTAAATGAATAGTCCTAGAAAATGTTGGAGTTTTAGCGCAAACTGAACTTTGTAAATGACTGTTTAAAGTTATTTTTCCTTAACTACATAATAGTTGCTTAGGTACTGTTTTGGAAGCTATCAATGTTAGAAAGCCTAGGTACTGGCAGCTTTTGATATCGAGAGAGTAGATGTTCAGCAAATACTAAAAATAATATCATCATCTGCCTAGCCTTTTCCCAACTACGTTGGGGTCGGCTTCAAGTCTCACCGGATTCAGCTGAATACCAGTATTTAACATGGAGCGACTGTCTATATGACCTTCACAACCCAGTTGAAGTCAAAGATGCAGAAATGACAGCCAGGACCTGCGGCTTAGGGTGCTTTCCGGGGCACGGAGTAGTCTCGATATGTTACTAACGGTCACCCATCCACAAACTGACCTCGGCAAGCGTAGCTTTACCTTAGATCGACCCGTGCGGCTGTTTTAATTTAGCCACGAGCTAAAAAAACAAAAAATAACAAGTGCCTATTTGCCTTGAGCAAGTGTGGTGATCATTGTTCATACCTTCTCTGTATAAAGAGAGGGATTTGCTCTGCAGTTGGATAATAATGGGCTGGTATTATTTTTAATACTTCAAAACAAATAGTAGATTTCTGAAGCTCCTTCTTTGGTTGGTTGATGGTTAAAGCATTTAAAGTACAGAGGCCAGCACATCAAGCTACCCCAATCTGATAAATTTCTTTGATAGTTTTTCAACTTTAATCCAAAAAAAAAGGTTCATGTTCGATTGGGATAAATTGACATTTACCTAATAAACATTTATTAGGTAAATGTCAATTTTTCAGATATTCAGATATTCAAATTCTTTATACATATAAAGAACGTCTTCAAAGCAGAAAGTTATATTTTTGAAATAGTCTAGAGGTAACAACCGCTACTGCTGAGCATGCGGCTTCAGATGCAATTCCTGTGTCAGGTAGTATAATAGGATTTTCGGACCGGCAGTCTGAAATTTTCGACAGTTGTTGAGGCTAGCACGCTATTACATAGGACTTACACCTAAATAGCTAAATGTTACTGTATACCTCTGCCTAACCCCTATGTGTGCTTTGTAGCTGTATCTATAAATGTCAAAAAAAAACTAGAATACCAATAGGTACGTTCTTATCAAAATACAAGAGTGTACAAAAATAGGCAAAGAGGTACGCGCATCGTGTTACCGGACTCCGCTACTCCGCTAGCCATGCCTTTCAGATTTCTTTCAATCTCTTCGACTTTTAAAATAATTGCATCCATCGCTAACGGTGGAAGTACCGTTGGCAACACAATTGCAGACAAGTGCCTGCGGTTAGGGCTGCTACGTGATTCATTTTGGATTATTTTTACTATAATATGTCTGGGCAACTGAAAAAACTTGAAAGTAGAAGCAACGAATGTTTTAAGAACTTTTATTTTCTCTCATTTAATAAGTTGTAACCATTTTGAAAGTAACCTACCTAGTACAATATTTGGCGGTAAACTGAGATAGATCAAGTTTAAATAAAAGGTACTTAAATACAAATTTAAAAATTCGGTCAGCTGTCTAAATTTCCCTAAACAAAATGACAATATACAGTCAACGTTAATTTTCACGATTCACCGCTCTATTATCGTTTTTTAGGACTTCTCTCTATCATCAGTGAGTTCAAACACTGCGTCATCTAATGTTAAGTATGTGACACTGCGCAGCCACTGTTTGTAAGTACCTACACATATACAACATCTAACCAGACAGTGGCAACCCTGCATCTAGCAACAATGGCGGCAACTATTTCAATGGCGGGATGCGCGGAAGTCACGTGCGCCTCGCTCCATTCGTTTAGTTTTTATTCGAAGCGTGATGATTGGATGATAGATTCAGCACCCAGCTATTATACGATTCTACAATGGTAATAGTCGGGTGCTTGTGATATATTTTTTTTAGATAAAATTGAAACGGTGAATGTATTTTTTTTGCTAACTGTATCTCTACTTTTTGGTTATTATGGTTTTTGTGAATTCAGTTTTGGATTTGATTCTGATATAACTGACAGTTATTCGTGAAATAAGTGGACTTGTAAAGCCTGAGGTGATTAATTAAAGTCAAGAAAAATGTTCATCACCAATTCCATCAATCAAGATTCTGAAAATGGAAGTGAAGTGCAGGTGAAGTGAGCTACCATCCCGTTCTAATACCAGGGATGTACAGTTCACTTCACGCTCATTCCAGCAATTTTCGCGGGGAGATTTTTTCTAAACTGAGTGAAAGCCTAAATAAACCACACAACATTTTTGTTGACAAGGCTGGATTCCAATGTTAGTATACTGATATAAATATCGGGTTTAAACTTCAAATGTCCATTCTCCGAACCCAAGAGACGTTAGTAAACAGAAGTTTGTATGAAAGGTACAGAGGCCAGCACATCAAGCTACCTTGGGGTAGCTTGATGTGCTGGCCTCTGTACCTTTTTTTGATTCACCGGTCTTTTATCTTTCTAGGATGTTAACAATATTCCTCTCTACCATCAGTGACAGTAGACAGAAGAATTCTAAGTGACCCGTAATATGCTACCTCTTGGAAACCCATTGACTGAAATTGCTCATAGAAAACCCCTTCTATGTGATCAAATAATGTATTGTAACGACATGGCACGCGCCCATTGCACAGATCTACACTCTTCCGTCGCCTTACAGCAATTGTATTGTAACATTTGTAACGCGACAGTACACAATGAGGGATCGTTAATGAGTGCAGCTAACTATGAAAGTTTGTAGGTAGTATGTAGTATGAAGGTTAGTAGGTAGTTGCTGCACTCATAAACAATCACTAAGAGAAAATTCTTGACAAAAAAGTTACGTTTAAACATAAATAAACATGGCGCCTGTATTCCTAAAGGATTCGGCAGAGGAGTAACTTTATTACAACCACATTTCACCGGTTATTTTTAAGTCCCATGTGATAGAGGGCGAGCCTGTTGCCATCAAATAACATGTTGCTCGACCCAGGAACTGAACTCAGAACATAACCTCATGTTCAACACTAGTACTTGCGACCTACTAGACCAACGAGGTGTCCTTCATCATTTCAGGATAGCATTTAAGGTGTGTGTGAACTGTTGGTAGCGAATACAGAAGTCATTGCTATTTTTCCCATTGACTAAATTAGCAAAAATATATTAGTGGGTACGAGACGCCACGACCAAAACCAGTCCTATCGTTACACTAGTTTTCAGCGTCAAATAAAGAGTATTTTAGTCTGTTACAGATTAATCTGATCCCGACTATATGGGCGGTACCAGCCAGAAACATCGAGAATTTTTAATTCTGTTATATCACAAAATATAAGCCGACGGTTTTATCACAATATCTCTGAAATTAAAAAGATTTTTCATTTTATGAGGAAAAGGTGTGTTTTCAGACATTTTGCTCGTCATAAGTTGTATGAGCGCATTTTCTAAAATGTAACTGGCCAGTCGCACAGCAGTACGGTTCAGTCAAAAAATATATTTCAAAAATGGCTGCCCAGGTTACCAATTTTTTTTTAAATATTAATAACAGCCGAATAAGTTATCTTTCATAAGATTTTTCAAAGAAACTATGAAAAACCATAGTAGGTAGCTGTAATTAAGATAGCACATCTCACCAATGTATTCTTGACGTTGTCAAAAAAGTTACTTAAAACCATCCTTTTTTAACACCTTAACTGCCAAACAACGAGACACAACAGAAGATGTAATGTTTGTCGCTCATTTGGCGTTCAACGTGTTTAATTATATTGTGACACACCACATTTTTGAGTTCACAACGAGGCCACCATTTATTATTGATTTTGTAATTTTACTCCATATTTTTTTAGTGTTACATAGAGATTAACTTTTCTCCAAATTGCATCGAAATAGTGCCAATAAGACAGGCGAAGACAGATGAAGAGACCGACCTAAAATAACTGATACGCCCGTGACAAAGATTTTGGTGACAATTGACTAATTACAAGGCAACATGCTCGAATGGGATTAAGGACCGTCAATAAGCTATCACATCGCATACATGAATATTAGCCGTTTACTTCGTTGATCTACATAGCTGTAGCAAATGATACTGCTAAGCATGAGGGGCTCTGGGCTCGAGACCCAGGTCGAATAAAGTGGAATTGTGTTTTCCGTCTAGAGTGACTCAGTTGAAGCCTGGAGTCTGTATATGCGCCCGGCTGATGGCAAAAAACACGCCGTCTATTACATGGGACTTCAAGATAACTGGCGAAATGTGGCTGTACTATTGGTACACCTCTGTGTTACCCCTCGAGGAATATTAGTGCGATGTTAATTTATGCTATTTATATTTTTCTAGCTGCAGGTCTTCTTGCAGGTTATCTTTTGTATATATTCGACGTGACAAAAAGAGAGCAAGGCCTTTGCCCAGGTGTGGGAAATAATAGGCTGAGATAGATGATGATGATGGCCGAATATTTGTATGGTCTACAGGTAGTTGTTCCGGGTCTGGCCGTTCGTGTATGTGAGTTTGAATGTTTGCAAAACGCGCCCACGGTACAGAAGAAAATCCTAGTATCGGACAACGTTTTTTTGTAAAAAAGATAAAAAACAAGCATCAATAAAGATCTTGTTTATATCTGCTAGAACTGAAAGCGACCTTAACTGGTCGGAATAAGGCTGGTTCATATCTTGCATAATTTCATAATTGTACAGGTTTGGAACCCCAGTTATGTTTGGAGACCAATAACCCGATTATATTCCGTATGTTTACGTTTTACTACTTGGAGGAGGAAGCATAATATGGCTGTAATAGACAGGATGGTAGAAAGCTGTAGTCTACATGAATACATAAAATTGAAGTGTCTGTTTGTAATGTCAGTTTTTTACTAAATGCGTGTGATTGTAATACCAAAAATAACATTTTAGAAAAGTTTTGTCTGTCTGTTTGTTTGAGGGAATCTCCGAAACGGCTTGAACAATTTTGACTGGACTTTCACTGGCAGATAGCCAGTGTGATAAGGCGTAAATTAGGTTACTTTTATTTTAGATAAATAATTAGAGTTCCGCTCATAAAAATATAATCTACGTTTTGTAAAATCTTACGCGTCCCAAGACGAGTGCACAGCTAGTTAGTAAATTCATGTGTCATGCTCACCCAGCGACTTACTCAGCTAAAAGATGATGAGTGTATTTCATTGCAACAACATTTTTGATTGGTATGAAATGTATTTGTATTGTTGTATTGTTTCCGATGCCGATATCCGCAACTCAACGACTCTGCGCGTATTTTAGTATGAAATGGAAGTATCTACTTAATTCAATTCATACAAAATATTATTTACCGAATTGACTCTCAACTTAAATTGTTCATGTATCACAACTGTCATTGTTGGACAGTTGTATGAAATAACACGGTAAATTGGAATAGTGTTCCAATTTGGTCGTGATGATCATCTTCCTGCCATTGTTTTATGTTACATATTTGTGGACAGCACTACACTTTTTTTTTCTTTTTTCGTGTATCTCTGCAGGGCTATAGCAACTGCCGTGTCAGCAGTAGCAAAGATGGGGCACCTCCGGATCGGGGGTCCGTCGTTTGGAGGGGAAATTCGTAAAATATTATCCACAACCAAAAATCCTTATTGATCATAGCCCTGTATATTAACTTACTGCCAATTTCAATACCGCATCTTAATCAGCGTTTTTAAACTGCTATCTCTGATTGGCCCTCTCAAGGTGACAGATTGCAAACTCAGCCTTTGATTGGTAACAAACATTATAGTCCTATTACTGTCCCACTCCAGGGCAAGGGCCTCTTCTCATACAGAGAAGGCACGAGCATTAATTACCACGCTAGCTCAAGACGGGTTGGCGATTTCAGACTTATGTATATTGATTATAAGTCCAGGTTTCCTCACGATGTTTCCCTTCACCGATGTCAGTGATTTCCAAGATAAACTTAGAAAGTACATATGAATTGAAAAAGTCACATTGGTACGTTCCCAGGTTTGAAACCACAACCTCGTGCACTAGAGGTGACGCCTAAACCACTGGGCCATCATGACTCTGTATAATCCCAATTAAACTATCTGAGTCAGGATGCTATTAAAGTTTTTTTAAATACTTTTGGGCTTCCCACACTCCGACAAAAGGGCCCCTAACTAATGTTAATATAGAGCTCCTTTAGGGCTAGTTACACTACAGCAGTCTGTCTGTCTTTTATTCTGAAGTCTGCGTGTCCATTTGATAAACAGTTAATTTCTCTGACTGTACAGTGTACAATTGAGAAAGCCAATAGTATCTTGTGCATTTCATTTCTCTTTGTAGTTAAGTCTAAAGCTTGGTACATACAGCTTGGTACATACATTGCTCTAGTTGTTTATTGAATTGGAGCAGAGGCTGTGTAGTAAGTGATATACTTGAATTTAAGCTTAAAAATATATAATTATTACGTTGTGAGTATTTTGAATTTATCGAAATACATATGAGATCATGCAGGTATCGTTTAATAATTTTGCTAATATTTTACTAAATATGTAGTCATTTTTAAATGACCAAGAATAAATATTATACAAAAAAAAAATAGGCAGCCATGGGGATTGCTGAGAGAAGTGAAAACATTGTTATAACTTTCAATCACGTCAAATTAGCATATCGGTGATGCAAATCCATAATTTTTTTACAGTTAAAAATTGTAAAAAAACACTTTGTGTTAGTATTACATACATACATAAACTCACGGCGTGGGGATAGGCAGAAACCACAGAACGCCACCTACTACGATCCTTACATACTCCTTTTGCTTCACTCACATGTTATTATTAATTGTATACAAAAATAAATGATGCCGTAATAAAATTTAAGTAAAAACAATAAAGTGTGCAATCGATAAACAACAGTTAGTCCGGTGTAAACTCGGCTTTAATGCAATTTCTCCGCGAAGCCATTGACCGCACGGTAACCGGCAAGTACCGGCAACCGCGAGATTTTCATCTCCGCTTACTATAAAACTGGATAACTGTTTGTTTTACGCCTGGGTTTATCCGCCATTTTAAAACTGAGCTAATTAATCTATGGGTACCAATTTAAAAAGGGAAAGGAGAGCGTGGAGCAGAGTCGTAGCCAAATAAAAACAGCCACACGGGTTGATCGAAGGTTAAGCTTCGCTTGCCAAAGTCAGTCTGTGGATGGGTGACCGCTCGTAACATATCGAGACTCCTCCGTGCCTCGGAAAGCACGTTAAGCTGTTGGTCATGGCTGTTATTTGTAGATCTTTGACAGACTTTACGGGTAGTCAAAATCCCGAAAATTTGACAACTAGTCTTACTGAAAGGTATCGTGATGCCCAGTAAGGGTTGTGGAGGTCAGATAGGCAGCCGCTCCATGTAAAACACAGGTATTCAGCTGCATCCAGTTAGCCTGGAAGCCGACCCTAACATAGTTGGGAGAAGGCTAGGCAGATGATGACCTAATTAAAAAGGGGTATGGTTTTTTTTTTTTTTTCGAATTTGCTTACCTTCATTCCACCCCTCTGGAATTCAGTCAGATTAAAAAAAAAAATTTTGGTTCTAAAGCCCAATTTTTGAGAAAAGTAATAGGCTAAACATTACGCTACGACTCTTAGGAGTGGGTAGAATGTGAGTCACAGCTTGTCAGGGAAGGTAGAAGTTCTATGGTTGTATGTTTTGGTAATAAACATTAGGTACCTTTACGATCTTTTGGGTCTCACCAACATATTGGTATAACGAAGTTTGTTTTTTCAATCATACTTTATTTTAGAACTCATTAGATCTTTCTGAAAGTTTTGGGCAACTTTTGAACGAAGTAAATTAAAATTGAACATTTTCTTTTATTTACTTAACATAAAACGATATTAATTATGAATTGATTATAATAATCATTTATTTTGTTACTGTAAAATTTTATCAGGGATTCAATTTATCTCCCGGTATTAAATAAGTTATTGTTATATTATGTAGATCGACGGAAAAGTGATTTTTGTTTTTTAATCAACATTTTAAGCTCAATAACTACCCTACTTTCTTAAACCACAGACAATCTTACCACAACCAAATCCAGACACTTAACCACTTACACTCCAAAAAAATAAACCTAGATTTTTTTACAAAATATTTAGAAATAAAAAAAAGAATCACCTTGGAACTGGAAAATTAAGTCACAAGCCAAAGTCTCTACTATATACACACTGGCACTTTGTCGTAACGTGTTTAAGGCTTTAGTGTCACTTTTGGTACCAAAAAGATTGCACTTGCAAGCGCGGTACTTGCGCTAACCCGAATGGAGCGGGACTTGCGCGGGCGCACGTTTTATCATTTCGTTACGGGGCGTGAGCAAGATGGTGTTAGGAGGGATGGTGTGATGTGAGGGTCTGGTGGCTGTGGTAGCGGGTGATATGAGTTAACATACGCTTAACAATGGTTTCGGTCTATAATGAATATGGAGTCAAAATATCCCTCTGGGACAGTTCGATTCAAAACTTCAATAGCATTTTTCCAAATTACTTTCCAGACTTTGGCCTGCATCGTAAGACTCACATAAAAAAATCTTAATGTGAGTTTTTTTCGGCAAATCTACAAAGGGAAATTGCGGCGCCATTTGGTTTAAAAAAAAGATCTACTTACAAAAATAAATATTATTTCATCTCAATTTGATTTGATTTGATTTCAATATTATTTCATTTAATTTCAACATTATTTGATTTCATTTCAATATTATTTCATTTCATTTCAATCACAATGTTTTTATTCAAATAATAAATAACATGGTATGATACTCTGGTAGACAATATTGACAGGATAGCTCAGTTATTTTTGTATACCATGGTGTAGGTGAAACTCTAATGCATGCGGTATTTAGAATACGAAATAAAGAAAAATTTTTATTCAATCTAAGAGAGTCAAAGAATAAAACGACTAAAATGACCATTTTAATTTTTCGCTTATGGCTTCATCTCGAAACGGACAGTTTCGAGATGAAGCCATAAGCGAAATATCAAATCATGATTTCAATCAAAAGACTGTAATATTCAAGCAATGTCAGCGATTGTAAATCCGCGATAAGTCTGACCACAGCTCAACCAGGGTGACCGACTAACTATGAGTCATCGCGTCGGAGATATTCAAAAGAAAAGTAATGCAGTCGTGTTATTGTATCTCAGAGTTAGCGTACAATTAGTTGTAGCGAAGTATTTTATAAATTGTATTGTAATCCGTTGGTGGTCTGGTGAAGATCTCAGGAAGCTGATGGTTGAGGACAGCGCAGGACAAATCGTTGTGGAAATCTTTGGGGGTGGCCTATGTCCAGTGGACGTATTTTGGCTGAAAAGATGATGTTGACGTGGTTGTAGGTTTTTGTCTACGTGCTTAAGAAGTAGTTATAACGGTCAATGATGGGTCCATTCTGCAGACATCGAGTCTTCTAGATACTTCTATTCCATTATATGCTGTGGAGACGGACAGTGTCAAAACTTTTTTTTTGTTTACGTTGGGAAACCTTCAAAAGGCGACTGGACTTTTGGGGAAAAGACCAGGGAGTGTGGGATTCTTACCTCACAAAACCACCCCGGTGATCACTATCAGCACATGGGACCCGTTACTTCTTAACACTTTTAGTGCCCAGCACCCGGCTCCCGGGTCGAAAAATAGTTTGTTCATGTACCCAGAACTCGCTTCCCGAGTCGTACATGTAAAAAGCTATAGATGAGATGTTAACATGCCCATCACCCCCTACCATGTACCTACGCATTATGTAATTTGCCAAACATCATGACATACAAGTTAAATCGTATTTTTGAACTGGGCAGCGAAAGGGTTAAGAGACCACTCCGGGGACGGTGTCAAACCTTGTCGCGTTAAACGGTGCATCTGTTTGCAGGAGCCTTTTGGTTCTAGAACAGTCTCGAACCTAGAATCAAAAGGCTCTAGCAGACAGATGCAACGTTGAAACGCGACACGCTGAACCGCACGCGTTTCTGTAAAAAAATCATTACATATAATAGGATAGTGTCCTTAAACATTCTGATTGGTCCGAAAGTTGGATTACTCAAAAATACTGGACGTATGTTTTCTTTTGACGTCACGTCATGCTGCAGTTTTAACGTAACAGTGACGTCACAAGTCCTTTCTCCTAAACTTTGATGTGCTATATCATTGTCACTTTTTATTGATTTGAGTAAGCAAAAAATAGGTGTCCAATATTTTTTCGTAATCTTACTGACGGACTAAATAGACTTAATATGTTTTTACCTGGGACACATCCCTATTATATCACAAAATCGTGTCACATTGTCGCGTCGCGCAAGTCTGTGGGAGTTTAAAACCCTGAAGCCCCGAAGGATAAACGCATAGTATGTTTATGCCAGACCAGAATTTAAAAAAATATGGTAAATTATAAAATTTGTTGTAAGTATTTACTTTTTGCATGGAAGATTTACAGACAAGTAAAAACAGTAGGTTACAGTGTAACTAGTCCTGTGCCAATTACATATCTTCACAAATAAATTGTTTGAGTAGATTAAAAAAGAGGAAATAAAAAAGACAAGCAAAAACACTGGAAATATCTGAGAGAGGTATAAGAAACAATAATGAAACCAAACTAATAAGAGTGATAATGCCGGTGAATGATGATGACGGTTATAATGGTTCTATTTTTAAAGAAGTTATTGGCTAAAATACTTGTGTTCGAGCAAAACAGGTAAATCTCAAACGGTAGTTATTTGGAAGATTGACATGCGCACGAGACGAAAGTGTTGACTCTGTACTTAGTCCTAGCAGATGGAACTTGGAGTTAATTGTTGATTTTGGTACCTATATAGATTTTATTTATTTATTTTGGTATATTGGTGTGTGTTAGCTAACATGTAGCAAATTATTGAATTTAATGATGTATAAAGATGACTGACATAATTATTACTTTTTGACATGTGTTGTATACTTTGTATAGCTTCAAGTTCTTCAAACTATCAGACAGACGTGTTGCTGGGGAGTTTGTTCCACCACTTCTTCCCAGCAAAAACACTAGGAAGTGGTGAAGGGTGGGCGTTTTGGGGGACTGTCTTATGTAAACGTTTTGACGTTCAAAAAGTGCTGATTCTCAGCCTAATTTGAATAAATGAATTTTGATTTTGATTTGGATTTTGAACAGTAAGGAGTGCATAGGTGTTAGTTCTTCGGCAGATCTTACATAGAAATTCTTGACAGTCAACTCTTGCATGGGGTATACTGGTTGAAATTACTTCACGACCGGCGTGCAGAGAGGCCACTCCCGTATTTTAGGAACATTCGCATTGTAATCTCAGTCTCAATCTGACAAAAATGTGTCTAATTCTCGCCTACATTTATGAAAAAACATTACCATTGATTGTCGCTGAAATGAGAGTCCGCCCAGATTTTGGACGATTTAATCACGGGGATTGACCCTTAAGTTAATTAAAGAGTATGTAAGAATCATAGCAAGTGGTTTCCGCCATGGGAAAAGGTGTGAGTTTATGTATGAGTGTGAAATAGGGGTGTAAAACTCTACCAATTATTGAAACTTAAAAATTGGTTTCTCAAATGATTAGTAGCATCCTTTTGTTTGCATCTAACAATATTCTACTTACTAATAATAATTATGGGGAGGTCACTTCATAATGTTTATAAATAAAATATCAGTTCGTATCAACGAAGGGCTACGCAGAGGAGCATCTATTTAGTACACCCACGTTTAGCCAGTTATGTTTAACTTACATGTAATAGGGGGCGAGCCTAATGCGATGCCATCAACCGGGTACACATCTAATCTCCGAACTGCTGCTGAGAATTAATTAATTGAAAAACCCAATAACACTGCCCGACTCGGTAATCGAACTGATCTCATGATCAGTAGTAGTGCTTGCGAGCACTAGGCCAACGAGGCAGACGATGTTAATAAAGTTTTTTAACACTTCATGAAATTACTTCTGTGCGCCTTGAATCATGTAAACAACCAATGTCGTGATCAGTTGTTAGTTGATCGAGTAATTATTCAGATAGTGAACACCCAAACTTATGAATATTCGATTCACAGCAATCGTTTTTGTTACATAAAATATTTCAACCAATTCATGTGCATAACTTCGAATACTTGAAAATTTTAGAGCATTTTACAGTCACGCATTACAACAGTTTTTGCTTTGCTGTAAATCTTACTAATATTGTAAATGTGAAAGTAAGTGAGGTTGTATAAATGTTTGTAGCTCTTTCATGCAAAAACTGCTCAACGGATTTTGATGATACTTTACAGTATTGTAGCATATACTACAGAATAACACATAGGCTATAATTTATGAAGAAACACACGCAGATGAAGCCGCGGGTGGCTGCTAGTTAGTAGGCTTGAGACCCTTAGCCCTCTAGCCCCCCTCCACTGGAACCTGATATCAGACAAGAAATGTGCTGACGATTTATAACCAAAATAAAGGCAACAGACTAAAATCAGGTAGTTAAAAGTTTATGAAAGTTACAGTCGAAAATGTTAGGCAAAAGCATGCAATAGAAAAGACATCAACGCGTTTTTGTAAAAAGTGTGAAAATAGTGATGATGGCTATTTTCTTGTTTAATATTCCTTGTAGGTGTTGATGAAGTTTTGGAAAGTGAAAATGACTTTATAATTTTGTTGTTTAGACGTGTTTTCTAACTTATTCTTGTGAGGGGAAAGGGACTTGGCGGTAAAAGTGGCTGTAGGTAGCATTATGTAGTGTTTCAATTTTTCAACGTGTTTTTTCAAATTAAGATTTTAAAAATAATCATACAAGATGACTAAAAGAAACTAAAAAAAAAACCTTTTTTTTCAATTATTTTTTTATTTCTTTAACAACAACACAACTATTAATACGTGAAAAAATAAAATAAAAAATAAATAATCATCGAAAAAATCGTCCGCATCACTGTCAACGGGAAAAGTGCCCAGAAGGCTGGCAATTAATGACTTATTATTTTAGTTATTTATTATTTGAATAATTAATTATTAAATTATTTTAATTTGCAAGACATTACTGTTTTCCCACTTAAAAGTGTTATTTTTTCAGTCTTTTACTAGCCTCACGTTTTTAGTTATTAGTAAGTAGATGATAATATACGTCAAGTAGGTCTGTATGAGTCGAGTTAGAAGAGAGTAAGGCAATATGAGTCAAATTTGTGCAATTCAGGCAGTTATGAAATACATATTTTTTAATATGATCATGGCAGCGTAACGCATACAAAAATGGTGAAAGTGCATATTATTTTAAATTACCGTCCGTACGCATTGCATAAATATGTACCAGTAAATTAAATTTTGCTCAAATAATGTGAATACATTATTTTATCTTAATATTGATTAAGAAGGTAATAACCTTTTTTAATACTTTGTTCTGCCAAGGATCCTCAAATGGACCGAAAATCGTCAGGAACGAAAAAAAAATAAAAAAAAATGCTTCAACTTAAATACGTTATTCTAGTTACAATGGAGAGAATCCTTTTAAGCAAATAGAAAATAAGAACAAGTCTTCTCTTGAAGTTACTATAAGAATAAGGCAGGTACCTATAGGAACTTTAATATTCTGAGGTATCGAGTTTGCAATGAAAGGCATATCTTTTTGTAGTGTTAGAATTTCTTGCATGTCATTAATGATTACTTATTTACATACCTACATACATACATACATACCTACAAACAAACATACATACATACATAACATCACGCCTGTATTTCCCAAAGGGTTGGACAGAAGTGCACCTATAGTAACATCCACATTTCGCCAGTTATGATTAATTTATATGTAATAGGGGGCGAGCCTATTGCCATCAACCGGACACAAATTCAGACACCGGGCTGCTAATTAAGAAAATTTTATTGGAAAAATATCCATAGCACTTTGCTTGACCTGGGGATTGAATCTACAAATGACAGCCGGGACCAACGGCTTAACGTGCTTTCCGAGGCACGGAGCAGTCTCGATAGAGGCAAGCGTAGCTTAACCTTCGATCAACCCATGCGGAGGTTTTTATTTAGCCACGACCTCTTCCTTCGATCAAGACACATTCCAGTAAATAACCTTTGGTCTCATGATGACAAAAGTCAAATTTCTGAAATGTACTAAATCTGATGATAATATAGAAGACGTAAGCCACATTTTATGGAATGTTTTCGCAATGAAGCATTTAATAGTAAATTTGTTATCCATATATAATTTAGTGATTCTTCACAGTGTTGGATTGTGCAATAGCACCTCATCGTCTCGCCCTTCGAAAGAAGCCAGACTACTCTTTAGGTTTACTTATGTAGGCATTAAGAATAGATCACTTTTATTCACAGTTTATCTTGTATAGTATGTAGTCTGTGTTATGTTTTTTTTTTGTTTTCCTTTTCCTATGGAGGTCACATGTTCAAATGTGAACTAACCTCCTTTAATAAATAAAGATTACAAAGAAGTGTTCGTAGTAATGAAATTCAAACAAACATACTTTGGAAACAACACAGTGACTTATAATAAATATTACGAGCACAACTGATAAGTCTGACAAGTCATTTTAATTTCGCCATGAGTACAATAAAACGAGTGGCAAATTCCGTAACAGTAATGCTCGGAAAGCGTCTAATAGTGGTGAGTCATAGTGGTGCGATGTCCTCCAGTTCGGAGGTACAGTTTCCATTGACATACGAGATTTAATGGAGAATGTTCCATACGTAAGACTCTTACTTTAGGATTTACTGCTATTTATCGTGGCAATGCTGCCAGTCTTCTGGTCACGTTTCCAGATGACAGCGATGCGGAGAAGTACTTTTCGGTCTGAGTGATCTTGGTTGGGTTTTTAGTTAGTATTTTTATTTTATTTTGTTTTTGTATATGTATGTCTATAGGATTTCTTCGTGTTAGTACCAAACAAAAGAACAAAACACAACTCACATTTGTACAAATACTTGTAAGACTTACAGGTAGTTTTTCCGGGTTTGGCTGTTCGTGTATGTGAGTTTAAATGTTTGTGAACGCACCCACGATACAGGAGAAATTGCTAGTTTGTGGCAACTGTTCTTAAAAAGAAGAATATAGAAATTACCTAACTCATCACCATCATCAGCTTCGTTTTTTCCAACTATGTTGGGGTCGGCTTCTGTTTTTTTTGTTACCGTGTTGTAAAATCCTCATGGATGTCCTCCGCTCGGTGTATCTCGGAAAACTAGTAGGGCACACGAACCCCATATTGCTAGTGTTTCAACCCTATATGGCTCAAATATAAAACTCCTAATAAGGTTGTTACATGTGCACGAACGATTGTAAAATTGAGTAACTCGTTTAAAATATAAAAATTATAATAGTTTATCTTTTAAGACATTATTGATATACATGCGTGATATTGCCGCATAAATTTAAACCTAAATGTTATAAAATGGATGTATTTTTAATTTTATCATCGCACGATTTGACGTTACGTCTACATCAAGCATTCGTGCCCGGGCCGGCCGTGTTTTGTTGTACATCAGTTACATCGTATCGTACCACAAATGGGAACCGCACATCCTAACGATTATACTCTGTCGAAATATCGTTCGCCACTAATGTTAGATTCGCGTTGCGTATGACGCTCTTGTCCCGCACCGAAACCGCATGAAGGTTTATTGCGGGGACCATAATGTGGGTATTCGGTAAATTACTATTATTATGGGATAGGGCTGAAGTTCAGGGGGATAGAATTGAGATGGTTATGGAGATAGGTAGGTGTGAGTAGTTGATTTCGTTCAGGAATGGTTGGATAACCGCTGTTTGCACGGAGGGATATATTTTTTTTTTTTTTTTTTTTTAAAAACGTTGCCCCACAGTAGGAATTTCTCCTGTATCGTGGGTGCGTTTACAAACATTTAAACTCACATACACAAACAGCCAGACCCGGAACAACTACCTGCAGGTCATACAAATATTTGTTCCGTGCGGGAATCGAACCCACGACACGCGGCGCAGCAGTCGATCGCTCAGCCACTGCGCCAACCGTGCTGTCATGACATGACATGATATGACATCCAGATGATTTTATTAAAAGGGTACCGTACCAAAAATTGGTAGGTGCAGGACTTTATATCTCATCATGAATGAGGTATTAATTTTATTGTAATAAGTTTCGGAGCTAAGGTGATGGTTTGTTTTTTATTGTTGGCTAGCACTTCACCCGCGTGGATTTTGTACTTTTACCGTCGACATTCAATTCCAATGCACATTCTACGAAATCGACAAGCTGTACAAAAACAAAAATTTTCATCTGCCTAGCCTTTTCCAAACTATGTTGGGGTCGGCTTCCAGCCTAACCAGATGCAGCAGGATACCAGTATTTTGTGAGTCGTTTAGCTTTTTTATGTTAGATAGGCAGTCGCTCCATGTAAAATTACACAACAACCCTGGATAACCCAGTTACTGGGCAACACAATATATTGCCACAAGTCTTACAATACCCCTTGGTAAGACTGGTTGTCAGACTTTAGGGCTTCTGACTACCCGTAACGACTGTTAAAGACCTACAAATGACAGCCAGATCAAGGGTGATGAAGATTATCGTGAAACGATTTTTACAAAAACAGGACTTTTGCTTTCTTCTGCAAATGATACTTTCTTCTTTTTCTTTTATAATTAAGAGAATAATGCGTTATAGTCTAGCTAATTAGCAAAATATGTGTTTAATTCGATAATTATCCAGTGAGAGTAATTATTTGTAACACACATGCTCGTTCGACTTTTTTAACTGTTAAATTCTTTTAATTATTTCCTTTATCAGTCTTAATGTTAGTTAATAACTAGTTCTAAGTTTTAGTTTACGAATTTAGTTTAAATACTAATTTGTAGAATCTTTTAATTGTAATTAATCTAGTTTATCAGAATTTGTTTAATTAGTCTTCTTTGCAGAATCTCATGACTAATTTGTGTTTTGTTTTACTTTATCTACCCATCACCTACCTGCACTAACCACCTTAAAACCGGAACTCAGAAACCAAGAACTCAAGGAGGTTAGGGATGTTGGAAGTATCCAAAAGTTTCCATTATATTGTATCGACTACGTTTTCGGTATTAGTTATTTTGATATTCATATATCACATACATAATATCACGCCTGTATCCCCGAAGGATTAAGCAGACGTGCACCTATTAGTAATAATCACATGTCTCTGGTTATATTTAAGTCTCTTGTAATGGGCGCGAGCCTATTGTCATAAACCGTCTACAAATCAAAACTCCGGGCTGCTAATGAAAAAAATATATTTGAACAAAAACTCAATAACACTTTGCCTGACTTGGGGATGGAACCCAGGACTCACGCTCAGCAGTCGCGTTTGGGACCAGTAAACCAACGAGGTAGTCAGAACCGATATATCAATACATCGTTTAAAATGTCGACTATCATCGAACAGAAGTCACAATCTTTCCCATTAAAATATATTTTAAACAAATATTCCTCATCATCATTTCAGACAAAAGACGTCTACTGCTGGACCAGGCCCCCCCAAAGATTACCACAACGATCGGTCCTGGTCTGATCTCATCCATCAGCTTCCTGCAATCTTCACCAGATCGTCAATTCACCTTGTATGGTAAGTATAAGCAACGATTGCTAATATTTACATTAATTTCATAATTGTTAAAACAAAACTTGGCATCGCGATTTCTAATGCGCCGGTTTACAAGTACGTGTGTACAAGACGGATGCACGTGACGTAATTGTTGCTAAATTTGGCGTCGGCGCAATAAACTGCGGGCTACAGTTTTTCATTATGATAGCCATGAATTTGGTGTAAGTGGGATAATTGTTGAGAACCAAAGTTACCGACATAGCTCAAAGAATTAGCAAGTTGAAGTGGCAGTGGGCTGGCCATATCTCGCGAAGAACCGACAACCGTGGGGTAAACGTGTTCTTGAGTGGAAACCGCGACCGGATGACGATCTGCGAAAGACTGCAGGCAGATGCTGGATGCGGCAAGCTGAAGACTATTAGGAGAGGGGCTATGTCCAGCAGTGGACTAGTATAGCCTGATGATGAGGATGATGGGATGATTGTGACTTCAGGGGCCAACAATCACTATTCCGATGTGTAAAAGGGATAGAGATAATTGTCCTGTATAGATCCATCTCTCTTTCACACTGGAGCAGAATGATTTTAACACGTCACAGTATATTTATAGCTCTGTAGAAAATTATTTTCATCATCAGCTTGAATAATTATTTGTGTGTTGTGATGATTACTGCCACTATATTCGTGGCAGTAATTGTTTTAATAATATGAAATAATACCAGCCACTTATAGTCCCAGTACAGGGAAAAAGCCTCTTCTTATAGAGAAGTTGCATACACAGCCTGAGCACCAATCTTGCTGAAGGTGGGTTGGCGATTCCAAACTCATACTGGGCTGCACGACCTTACTGAGTCAAGAATGAAGAAGTAATTGGAATATGCTCTTTTAAATCTTGAAACTGCCTTGAAGGCAATTCCATTTTGCAGAAGAGTTGGTGATCTTGTTTTGTTACCATTGCACAGTGCACTTGTATTGTCACACAGTGGTCTTCTAAAAATTGGTGTACCTTGTTTGAAAAATATGTCAATTATCTGTACAAGACGAAAGAGTATACGCCTCTATAGATGTACTCCACGTTACAAGTGTACCTTCTCAATGTGACTCATGAATAAAATCTTATTGAGTACACAATGCTCGCAAGCACTGTATGTTTGCAAAATAAGTTTTGTAAATACTTTTAAGAATGTGACGAACATTAAAACCTTAAAGTTAAATAGCTCTTTTCTTAAGAATTTCAAGTTAACTTCTCTCTTTTCCAAAACCTCATGGACACCCTACATTTCTTTACTAGTGCGTGAAGCGTTGCGTGCGCAACATTTACCGATTGGCTACTTGTTTATACTTCTGTTCCTCTGCTTACCCCTTAAACATACTTGCCAAAGAAAAATCAGCCTTACTCCAATGAAATAAGGACTTAAAATAACCCACAATGTGTGGATTTTACAACTTTTTTGCCAGGGGAATTTCAATCTTATTTTTTTGTCATAAGAACTATGGAAGAAGGGGTTGTATGTCATAAGATTACTGATTCGGTTAGATATTGTTATCTCTTTAGTAAATTGTGTAATGATATGGTTGCTGTTATTTACTTTATTTTAAATTAATGAGATCTAGTTATTGTGATATTCTTGTAGTAACCAGTATTAAATTAGTTACATTTTTAATTTTTCTAAGATATTCAATTCATTTTGTAGCTAAAAGTTGGAGCAATTATATTTTTACGCTCACAAACTTTAGATTATTTGCATTAAAAACAGTTTTGAAAGCGCTAAGTATTTAGGCTTTGCTTTTGAAAAATATTGAATTTATTGAGAGAGTCGGTGGTAGTTGTGAGAAAAAACACAGAAACAAACTCAGAGCTCACATACTCTTTTTCAGTCCAGACATTATCTATGTCAGATCGATCAAAAGAGGACCATGCAAATAATTTGTGAGGTATGACTGTAAACTAATTATAATGATTTATTACGTGGTTTTCGTACAGAAACTTAGATACAGACACTCGTTTTTTGTTTTTATGTTATATTAGCCTTGATACAGACGAATTCGCGGATAAAAACTATCTTATGACCCAGGGTCTCAAGCTATCACCATATCGAATTTCATTTAAATCGTTTCAGTGGCCAAAGAGCGAAAAGGTAACAGTCGTAAAGGTACAGGTTTAGTTTCCTATTTATAATATTAGTATGAATTCAGCCGAAATACAACCACTGCTGATTACGTTCAGCGTTGTCGGCGTCTCCCAGAAGTCTTAATCAACGGGTGTACTGTTCTTTTCGCACCCAGCGGATTAAACCTATACCAGTTCTATGTCAGGATAGCATCCTGTCATCCAAACAAAATTAGGTGTGCGGTATGCAATGGATTTTCTCTACACTTAAATTTTTAGTTCAGTTTTTTTTTTTAATTCATATTTAACCATTTTACTGTGCACGCTTTAGTCTCCTGTAAATGAAAGAGTATACCTGTAATGTCTTTTTGTTCACCATTATGTACTAATATGTTATGATTTGTGAGGAGCTCGTGGCTAAATAAAAATAGTCGCACGGGTTGATCGAAGGTTAAGCTACGCTTCCCGAGGTCAGTCTGTGAATGGGTGACCGTTAGTAACATATCGAGACTCCTCCGTGCCTCGAAAAGCACGTTAAGCCGTTGGTCCCAGTTGTTACGGGTAGTCAGAAGCCAGAAAATCTGACAACCAGTCTTACCAAGGGGTATCGTGTTGCCCAGTAAATGGGTTGTGGAGGTCAGATAGGCAGTCGCTCCATGTAAAACACTGGTATTCAGCTGCATCCGGTTAGAATGGAAGCCGACCCCAACACAGTTGGGAAAAGGCTGATGATGATAATGTTATGATTTATGTGTAGATATTCTTTGTCGGAGATCCTAAATAAATAAATATAATCTTAATGAATACAAAGTCTTAAATTATTATCGTCAGATCAGTAAATAAATTAGTTCACCGATGTGTAGCTAGTTTCTTGCACAGCATGCTCACTTTTATTGATGTATAAGATGAAGCAAATGCCAGACAAATCGGCGGCGCGGTGCTCTAACGAGATCGTGCAGTGGGATACAAAAACTATAGTTTAACATCACAGGAGATTTTGTTCTATTGTTTTTTGTTTTTTTTTGTTTATACTGTAACGTGGATACTGTATTTTTTCTACTATTTTATAAGGAATGCTACGCACGTCTGTAATTGTCGTAAACACTTGTCTATGTCTCTGTTTTCTCATCATCGCGTGCCTAGCCTTTTCCCAACTATGTAGGGTCTTTGGTCCCTGCATTTCACAAGGTAAGTTGTAAGTCCCATGTAATAGGAGACGAGTCTAGTACCGAGATACCGTGAAAAAACCCAATAACACTTTGCCCCACCCGGGATTTTAACTCAGCACCTACGCTCTGCAGTAGTGCTTGCGTTAACTGGAGCAACAAGGCAGTCTTTATTTTAAGTTGTTTTATATCTAGATCTTAGTCGTCACACTATGCCATTATTCTTGCATTTAAATGGGAAAAGAGAAAACACACAATTTGAGTCTGGACGGTAGAACTAAACAACTTAAATAATATACTGTACAAGGAAAAGTTCAATTCTTTGTCTATCTTTCAGGAAATAAAAGTACACACATAATATATTTACAACTTTTACAATGGAATCAATTCTGAAATATGCAAAAAAGTATCGGATTATCTTTTCTTTGCTTTCGTGCGGTTTTGATACCCGCATGGAACAAGTATTTATATACCCTACAGGTAATTGATCCTGTTCTAGCTGCCACATACACAATGTGAGTTTACATGCATGTAAATGCACCCACGTTACAGTAGATTTTCCTAGTGTGGGGTATCGTATAATTTTTATATAAAAAATGGGTAGGTACATTACATTTTGCACTCACATAATTCAGGTAGAATTAGGGAATAGTGTTTTTGTACGCTCTATAATGTTAGGCAACATTACAGGGCGTTATCAATTAAAAGTTACTTTGTTCATTAATAAGTGATTTCAAATTCAAACGCAAAATCATTTACTGTGGGTCATAAGTTCGTTAAATGTTGTGTTAATTTCGAGTAAGTCCACTCACCATTGAGGCATACAACATTCAACATACTTTACGTTAAATTCAGTAAGAATGAAGCGGATTTTTTTGAAGATATGACCATAGATAAATTATTTACATATAAGTATATAGAGAAGGAATGCAGAAGGCTAAAACAAATGTTATGTACATAATTATATTATTATCAATCTTACAAGAATATAAAGATTCATATTTTTCCTCGCAGTATATTTAAAAATCTAGTCGTGAATTAAAAAATGCACATGATTACAACGGCCAAAAAGTCCATGCAAATATTTTTAGTCAATCACAAGCGTGACGGCTGAGTATAAATCCAACAACGTTAGCATTTTTGTTATTACCGCTACTCTCAGATTAGAAAGTACGTAAGCGCGCTTGTCTCGTGGATCAGCGCTATCATTACTTTTTATAAACGATGAATTTGTTGCAAAATGGCTCTTTACACTATACGACTGCTTTGCGACTAATCGGATAGGAAAATCAAGGTGTGAGTTGACACGACTTCAATGCTTACTACCGAAAAGAATGGATAGAGGTGATCGGTTACCTTAATGATCGATTTTTCTGGACACGTTCCCGCCCAATTACTCACAGTTATAATTTAGTACTACCGTTTCGCTGCCTTGGAGGTGGAAGAAGAAGACATGGTTGGTTTATTTCTTTTCACAAAAATTCGAGGAGAGAGAGCATTCGCCAAACCAAAAGTGAATCAAATATAACAGCGACAACAATGTAAATCCACATGATGCAGAAACATAAATCGTTTTTAAAAATATAAAAGATATGAGGTTAACATTTGCGCAATGTTGTTAACAGTCGTATGTTCTAAAGTATGTTCTTGTGTGCGAACAAATAAAGTGGTTCCAACCTTAAAGCGTTTCTGTTAAGTATTTCATTCTCAACAAGCGACCCGCCCCAGCATTGCTCGTTGCAACATTTTGTGTTGTTGAAAATTTTCAACAACTCAATCACGCAAACTTTTGCTCCACTAGGTTTCGAAAGACAAAGCCAATGGGTTCTTAAGATTTCACGAAGTCGTGAGGTGCGGTGCTCGTGAACATACTATGTCCTATTTGCTAAAGTGCCACAAATATCCTTTCATTTAATTCTTGAAGATTTGCACAGCAGCTTTAAATGACTATTATCTGGGCCTAATTAAAAAATAATGCGAAGTAATCGTGTCGTCAAGTCGTATCGTAGTCGTGCCCTCTAAACCGGCTCCTCAAACATTTGCAGCAGTTACAGCGCTGGCTGCTCTTTCAAAGTCTCCTTTCACGGGATATAATGAGATGCACTCATACAAATTGCAGGCATTTTGCTTTATTTTACGCGGTAAGGCTACCGTTAGAATAGACTGGCAATTTTCTAGCTTGCTTGGAGATAGTAAAGGCTTGCTTATACCAAGTAAAAAAACCTTAAGTATTCATACATTAGTATATAAATGTGGGTCTGAGACAGCGCAACGTGGTTGCCTGTCTTTGAAACTGAGCGAAGAACAGTGGTGTTTCTAAAGATGGGAGTAGTGAAGAAGAAGTGCTTAAATACTTTTATATTGGTTATGTTATTAAACAACTAAGCTTAGTTCTTAATTATCCTGCATTTACGTTTAAATACGTTACGAGTTAAATTTCATCATACAAATACACATACATAAAGTCTCGACATTTTCCATTGCAGTTAGGCAGAAACTACACTACGCATCGTGTATGTTCATACGAGTATATACATCTGGTCGCAATCTGCCGCCGGTTGCGCGTACTATGCACCTGAATTTTCTGAATAGCATCACCAAAAGTTGAATCATTTACCCAGAAATTCGAGTACCTACAATTAATATAATTGCCATATCGAATTCTGGCTTACAGCAGCTGGTCACATCACAATGTTTTCGTCCTAATAAATACCGCATTGTATTTCTTTTTTTAATTAATTCTTATATTTTTGAAATAAGTCTTAACGTAATCGTCACGTATAAAAAACATCAGAGCCAACATTCCGCCCACATGAACACAGTTCCATCTGAACACTCCTTTCACTGCCTGTAATCAAGAGAAGTACTCGTCCAAATTGCGGCCATCTTGGTTTTATTTCCCACAATATTTCAGCTACAAACCGTTAGTTGCTCTATTTTTGTGAAATTACGCTTTCGTGGATTCTTTACCTAAATTACAGAGGCCAACACATCAAGCTTTCCCAATCAGTCAAATTTCTTGGATAGTTTTTCGACTTTCTTACAAAACTGTCGATTTTTACCAATTGAACATAAACCTTATAGTTTTTTAATAACGTTGAATAACTATCAAAGAAATTTGACAGATTGGGGTAGCTTGATGTGCTGGCCTCTGTCCATGAGTCACTAAGTAATGTAATAAATAATAGTGTATAATGTAATAAATAATATTTTGTAATGTAATAAATCTTAATATATATATTTCTTGTGTGCGTGTGTATGTGACTGAACTCCTCCTAAACGACTGGACCAATTTTGATGAAATTTTTTGTGTGTGTTCGTGGAGATTCGAGAATGGTTTAGATTCACAATTGGACCCGGTAGGTGGCGCTGTACGGGCAGGACGAAGTCTGATCGGTCCGCTAGTAATAATATATAATGTAATAAATCTTTAATAAAATTGTTCTTAGAATAATTTAATTTATAAGTAGCATTAGTTAACTTATAAGTAGAATAAGTCCTGTATTTGCTGTGCCAACAGGGCCCACGATTGTGTCCAATATTTTCACCTACCGCCTAATCATTTACATTGTGGAATGCAATAAATATTTGAGTATTGAGTATATGATTACAGAAAAAATATACTAGAAAACAGAATAATACAGCAGCAAGGTGCACTATAAATTCTAGCGGCTTGCGGCTCTAGACCACAAACATACATCTACATTGCGCCCCCAAAAGCCCGGGTGTGAAATTATTAAACCCCTTTGCCCAGCATTCATTCGGCTACAAATGTATTCAAGAGAGGTTCTAAATTGCTTGCGGCTTTGTAGTCGCGTGCACTTTGCGCAGGCAATAGCTTTGCATATGGTTCTGAATTGAATCTCTAATTATTCTTTTAGTTCTGACTAATGTGTGAGTTTTGGATGGAAAATGTTATGAATATTGCTGGAGTACCTATGCTCGAAGAGTTAGCGTATCCTATTTTCTATTAATAGAATTGAATATACTAGATTTATTGATTTGCAAGGAATGGAGCTACAGACGCCACCACATCAAGCTACCCCAAACTGTCAAATTTTCACAATAAATAATAAATAAATATTGCTGGACAATCCACACAGCATCATCTAGCCCCAAGCTAAGCAGAGCTTGTGTTATGGGTACTAGATGACTGATATACTTAATACAATACATTACATAGATAGATATTTTTTATTATACATAGCAAACACCCAGAACACCTGGAACAAATCTTTGTAGATCGTACAAACATTTGTCCCAAGGCGGGAATCGAACCCGCAACCTCCTGCGTCGCAGGCGGACCTTCGCCCGCTGCGCCACATCGGTCGTCAAACAATTGAACATGAACCTTATTTCTTTTGCGTTAAAGTTGAAAAACTATCAAAGAAATTTCACACATTGGGGTAGATTGATGTGTTGCCCAGTAACTGGTATGTGGAGGTCAGATAGGCAGTGGCCCCATATAAAATGGTATTTAGCTGCATCTGGTTAGACTTTAAGCCGACTCCAAGATAGTTGGGAAAAGGCTAGACAGATGATAATCAATGTCCACAGCGTAACCAGTCACTTAAAAGACAAAGGGAGGTTTACTTTTGTTTTGAACTACCTACTCCGTTATCCATGTTTTATGAATTTCAAAACGTGGGGACTTCAATAGCTTGTCTCAATTACTCAAAAATGAACTCAAAACGAAACCTGCACAAAAGCTTCCAGTTTTTAAAAAAAAAAACATTTCAAGCACGACTGGCCACGAAAAATGGTGGATGCTTTTTATTTAAAAAATTGGATGCAAGCAAACAAAGGTTGGGTTCGTGCTGTTTGAGAGCTGGAACTTGTTTTGTTTTGATCCGAAAATTGTACTTAAAATATTGCAGACTGGTTTTTGCACAAAAGTAAAGAATTTTAGGTAAACTCAACCCTTTTGATAATTCAAATAGCTTGGTACAGAGGCCAGCACATCAAGCTACCCCAATGTGTCAGAGTTCTTTGATTGTTTTTCAACTTTACGCCATAGAAATAAGGTTCATGTTCAATTGGGAAAATTTGACACTTTGGGGTAGATTATAATAAATAAATAAATAATAAATAATGCTGGACAATCCACACAGCATCATCTAGCCCCAAGCTAAGCAGAGCTTGTGTTATGGGTACTAGATGACTGATATACTTAATATAATACATTACATAGATAGATATTTTTTATTATACATAGCAAACACCCAGAACACCTGGAACAAACCTTTGTAGATCGTACAAACATTTGTCCCAAGGCGGGAATCGAACCCGCAACCTCCTGCGACGCAGGCGGACCTTCGCCCGCTGCGCCACATCGGTCGTCAGATTGATGTGCTGGCGTCTGTACGTAGTTTTAAAAGTCGTTACTGCTTTTTATACATCTTTGTATAACTTCATAGATATTCTTGCGTTAGAATGTCCTGAAACAAAAAAGGGGTTCTTTGATATTTTTTGGAAAAGGTACACCTGAATGAATAACCACACAAAGGCTACAAAAATAGAGTTTATATTTCATTAATCACAGTAAGTATAAAATAAGCCTTTTTTATATTACAAAGCATTTCACAGAGTCATTTATTTGAGTATTTAAAATTTTATTATTAAATTAAAATTAAAGTATTTTGATACAAAAGCCAAAATGACAAAGTTTTGTACTGAACAAGTATTGATAGATTATTATGATACAAATATGGTAAAATTTTAATATTGTTCATATTTTTGGGCGTTTTATTCTTAAAGAAGACATTTATCACAATATAAAAGACGCATTAGTGAATGCATTTATACAATTACCAAGAGACCAAAAGTTGGCCCAGTACAATATAACTATGTTACCGTACCAATTCTTTTGTTCAAAAGTAGATTAAAAATAGAGAATTGACATTTCCAACTGACACAAATCGAAAAAAGAACAGAGGTGACAGATACGAACTAAGTCAGAAATGTAAAATTTATTTATGCCCTGACCTTCACAGTCTTCTTTTGTCGATCCTCAGAAATTTCAACTGTTTGTATGGAAGATAGTTCAACTAAAATTAGTTAGTTCAACTAAAATTACCCGCTCTTATATTAATATTATGTCCGTCGCTGTCTGGAATTGTAAGAGAGAAAAAGATAAAAGTAGCCTAAATTAAGTTGATATTGTGAACAAAAGATTCAGCACCAATAAATAAATAAAATACATTATGCTGGACAATCCACACAGCATCATTTAGCCCCAAGCTAAGCAGACCTTGTGTTATGGGTACTAGATGACTGATATACTTAATACAATACATTACACAGATAGATATTTGTATTATACATAGCAAATACCTAGAACATCCGGAACAAATCTTTGTAGATCTTACAAACATTTGTCCCAGGGCCGGAGTCAAATCCGCAACCTCCTGCGTCGCAGGCGGACCTTCGCCCGCCGTGCCACATCGGTCGTCAATGCATTAATAGTTAAAGTTTTGAACAAAGCTTAAGAGGAAGGGGACGTCACTGGTAGCTCAACTGACGTATGTTGAACGCCTTAAAACTCGATACAGATTAATGTATGATCTTGGTCATCCTGGTTGCCAACACCAAATTGGTTCTACAATCAAGCGGACTTCAGATGAAGTACCCTCCATGGAGCTGTATACATTTTATGGTTGCACCACCATGGGGTCCTAGTGCAATGTTTGCTTTGTTGCCTTTCTTCATCTTTTATTTCATTTGTTGTTTTGATAATTCATAATCAGTGATCGGAGTAGGTAGATTGAATTGGGGTCATTGATCCGAAACGTATACATTAATATGGACATTCCTCCGGAATGGTTGATTACTTAAGTAAAACCGGAACTTAGGTAGGAATTGTATTAAAATGAGCAATATATATAAAATATAGTCACGATTTGACTATTATTTAACAGATAAATAATAAATTAATTTCGTTTTGATACCTTCCTTTAAATTTTGAATTGAGTAGTAATAATATCACTACCAACATTAAAAATATTTAATTTAATCCGGAAATACCGGATATTCACTGCTCATAATTGAAAAAAAATATTAAACCGTGTTTGATTGTAAAAAAATTAACACTAGAAACTATCACACAAGATATTCATGACATATCATAACTCCTTTCACTGGTCAATTTCAGAGTTCTATAGGCACCATGGATCCCATCATCCAGGTCATCATGTCGATGCAATGATCTACACGAGTGAGTTCTGGTCACCGTGTCGTAAGATCCGTTGCTCCCGCGCAGCATTCTGACTGCGCTTCGATGACGCATGCGTGCGCGCACTTCGGGCTTTAGATCTGTCTCGTAGAACTTACGCTCTTCGGTTTGAAGCCATTTGGAGTTTAACAGGAGCGTTTTTGTCCATTCATCTGTAAAGGAAATCATACTTTTTATTTAATTAAAATTATACAATAATGAATATATGAAGAAATAAAATAAAATAAATAATCATAGGGCATCAAAAAATTCATTCGCATCGTTGTCAACGGGAAAAGTGCCCAGAAGGCTGGCAGCATTGCCACGTTGAATGGCAATGCTGATTCTTTGGCCAAAAAAAAGGCCAGCCCTCTGGTCACGTGAAGAGTCGACCAAACGTTTCGCAATTTCTCGAAAAACTAAATGGGCACACGGACCCCATGGCCCTAGTGTTTCAACCCCAAACGGCTCAAACATATAACTTCCAGTTAGGTTGTTGTATTTTCGCCGTTTGAGGTTTTCTGCACCTGCAGCAGCTGCACCTGCACAATCCACCGTACTAGGAAGAAAATCATAGATTACTTATTTATTTATTCATAGATAAGGTTTTTACGTATAATCGTACTTAAACAAGGCACACAAATAGACCCCTAGGGTCTGTCTTACCATGGCCTGAGATTTGATCGACGCGCTATTACCAGTTAAGTTTGAATCAAATTTATGTAATTTTCTTTCAGCTTACGCTTTATGTTTTTACTGTTTTTAATAAACAGTAAAAACATATAATATAACATAGTCTCTAATGTAGGTATTTTGTTAAGTAAATTGGGGTGTTGTGAAAGTAGCGGTAAGCTTGCCGTAAAGGTTATTTTTGCGTGGCACTTGAAATTTTTAATTTTAATTTGGCTTGTCGTGTGTTTACGTCATATCTTACAGGAGTTTGAAGGTCACTATTATCAAACTGTTCAATGAGGAACAGATACTCAGCTCGCGCTATAACAGGTCTATATTAACAAGTAAGTAAGTAAACCTACCAACAGTCTACTAGAAGTTGAATACCACTTCGTCTTGACCACAAAAAAAGGGCCCAGGACCACAGAACTTTCTGTGGTCCTGGGCCCTTTTTTTTAAGGATGTGTCGTTATCGGGTGAATAGTTCTCCCGTCCTGGGAGGAACGGGAGGGCGTGTCAGACTTTTACTGACGAAAAGCCTTCCGGTATTAGTGTAGCATTCGGAACTGAAGATTAAGTATCTTAGTCAACTAGGAATCAGCGTCATATTGTAAATTATAAAAAAAAAAACACAAATCATCATGGATGCATCATCTTCTATCTATCCTTTTCCCAACTATGTTGGGATCGGCTTCCAGCCTAACCGGATATAGCTAAATGTCACCATTTCATATGGAGCTGCTGCCTATCTGACCTCCTCAACCCAGTTACTGGTAAGCCTGGTTGTCAGATATTTTTGGGATATCGACTATTCGTTACAACAACGAAACAAAAAGAAACAACAAATCCATTAAAACTCAAAACTCAGATTGCATGATCTCCAATTACATTAGTAGGTATTTTCTTCAACCAATAATGCCTCTGATCCTACACAGTGACAAAAATATATAAAAAAAACATAACAAGACCGATCATACCATTAAGATCTTTCATCATCCCAGCTCTCCCCCCGTATTCATACGGCAGCCCATCAACTGGAATCCTGTCTGAACCCAGCGCCTCTTCGATGCTGTCTGATGTCCCATGCAGCTGGACCACCTTACGTCTCCAGGGATACAGGCCAATGTGGAGCAGCACGAGAGACATCGTCTTCAGGCGCTGAGTGTTAATGATGTGGACCTCAGTGATACGGAGTGGGTAGGCTGTCTGGAAGGTGAGTAATGACTGATTTAGACATTTGGACACCGGAACGTGACTTCCATAACGGAAGACATTTTAAACAAGTCGTTGACACCAATAAATAAAACACTTCCTAGTCTGATCGACCTTATATTATAATTATTCATGTTTTAAGTTTCTTATGAAGATTTCCGCTATTTTCATGATTTGTATGAAGTCCACCATTGTCTTCGTGCTGCAAATATGACTCAAGTTCTCCACCGCCTTTTTATTGATAAGTTTACTTATAGGTTAAATAAATCCAAATACGATGTGTGATGAACAATCCGACAGTCTTACAAGATTCATTTATAGCTTCTGCTTGAACTTTTTTAATTTTCAGACTATTCTGTCAAGTCTAATCAAATATTTCTGCACAAGTTTATAAGGTGCTACATTCAAATTAAGTATCTGTGTGCTCTGCCACAATATGTGGCGTACCTGATAAAATTAGGAACAAACCATAGCGACCAATTTGTCAAAAAGTAGGCTTTAATAACAAATGGTCAATTATTTTAGGTAGGGTTAAGTTATGGGAAATGAGAAAGCCGTCTATGTTTAGTTTACCTTCATGCACCAAACAAAATCTTTCCAGTATGTGCCTCTGAAGTGGTTCTTGATGTGTGCTGGTTGGAGATCGCTGACATCTATGAATATTACTTCCTCACCAGGAGTGGGATCTTCACGGAGTCTGAAACAATTGACAACAGTTTTTTACTTCAAACAGTAAAAGGTCATGAGAACATCAAAATTTCTATCTAAAATAATAAAATGTTTCACAAACCAGTTAGTTATTTATGTCTCTTTTTAAAAATCTCAGTGGGTTACCTAACCTACCATAAATCATGATGTCATACAGTTTCAATTCAAAATTCGAAAAGATGGACGAACAATTTTAACGCCAGTATCATTACTAAACTTATGATAGATGATTATCCGTCGATGCCCTTCATTCACCCTGTATAGAATCTAGGTAG
This sequence comes from Phlogophora meticulosa, assembly GCA_905147745.2. Lineage (NCBI taxonomy): Eukaryota > Metazoa > Arthropoda > Insecta > Lepidoptera > Noctuidae > Phlogophora > Phlogophora meticulosa. The sequence continues at coordinate 10,564,169 of LR990537.1, read as the reverse complement.
AAAAGTAAGAAAACATCGTTGTTAGCTAAAAACAATGTTATCAACAGTATATTACCATAAATTACTTCAAATCGTTCAAAACAGAGCGTTCCAAAGGTTCGTGATGACGAGACGAACCGATATGCAAACAGTCTGGGGCCTAACAAAAGACCCCATTGTAAGTAACATTCAACAGTCTTTGTTACGCTTGACACTGGTCCTTTGTTTTAATAAACGGATTACATTCCAATATTCAGTAGAATTTATATCTGTGTTTACTTAGTTGTGGGTTGTTTTCGATAAGGGCAATGTCAGGCTCATATCTGCCAAGTCCTGTGCCAACTACGTTGGAGTCGGCTTACAGCTTAACCGCTAAATAGCCTGAATACAAGTGTTTTAAATTGAGCGACTGCTTATCTGACCTCCACAGCCCAGTTATTGGGTAACAATGAGGCATTTCAATATAATGTTAGGTTTTTTTTTTTAAACGTTGCACACTAGGAATTTCTCCTGTGTCGTGGGTGCGTTTACAAACATTTAAAGTCACATACACAAACAGCCAGACCCGGAACACTTGTTCACACAACACAACCCGGAATATTTGTTCCGTGCGGAAATCGAACCCACGACACGTGGCGCAGCAGTCGATCGCTCAGCCACTGCGCCAACCGTGTCGTCAAAAGTCGGTTTTTGCGATATCATCTAGAATTTATTTTTGTGCTGTTTGTAAAAGGTTACGTCGCGTATTATTGATTAGACAACAACCGTTACCTATAACTTATTTTCTATGTTCTCCCATAAGTTACGAGCATAAATTTACGTTAAATTTACGCAATGTTCAAAATCGATTTTCTCATGAAGTATTGATTGAATTTGAATGGTGTCACGAACGTTGTAATTTTGAAACCATATAATTAAGTCATTAGTATTTGTAGAAGTTTATTGTTATTGCACAACAAAATCGAGTATAAATTTCGTTCATTACGTGATCGTTTAAAAACTAGAAAATGGAGTCAATTGTCACGTGTGTTGATAACTCTACTAACAATATTTAGGGGTTAAAGGGAGCTCACACTGAGCTCACCCAGGCCCTGAGGTGCTCGGCCTGGGTACCAACCTGCTAACTAGCTAATCATTGTACCACGGTATGAGCCGTTTTGCTTGCACTGTGTAGACGACTAGTATAAGGAGGCCTCTTTTTCTATAAAAACTCCATACTACACTGTGTCAGTTCCAGGTCCAAGTGTTACCACTACAGAGGACATAAATACCGACTGGAGACGCTATTACTAATAATATTCGTGTCCACACAAGTTTTTGCTGTCACAGGCCTAGTGAGCATTGTCACGAGCCGTCAGTTTTATGGGTAGGCAATCAGTGACATTTACTGACAAGTTCAGTTTGTATGGAAATTATTGAAACTGCCGTCTCTAGCAGCGGCTGCCGAGGCTTCTCCGTCCTCTGACGTACCAGATAAGAAAATAGTGGTAACGGAATATTGAGCTACTCATAAATTTGTAGTTTTGGGAAAGTATAAAGACTGTGGATGGGGTCTCTCAGAAATGAAGAGATTCGCAAGAGAACTAATTTAACTGACATCGCCCGATGAATTGTCAAAATTAAGAGGCAGTGGGTGGGGAACATCCCTCACAGAACGGATGGCCGTTGGGGCAGAGTCGTTCTGAAAGACGCAACGTGGGTAATCCGATGATGATCCCAGAGTATGGGGGCGGATATGGAGGAACCCAGGATAAATCCTTTTGAAAATCTTTGGGGTAAGCCTTTGCCAAGCAGCGGACGTCTTTTGGCTTAAATGATGAAGGTTTCATTTTTACAAATATCCAGATACCTACCTTATGTCTAATATCATAAGCCATCTTGCTAGCAATGCCTTGGCTGACAGCGGTCTGTCCAGGGCGAATGGAGCTGGTAGCCGTACCAGGGTCACTCGCCTGCCTCCGATGCTGCGAGACCGAAGCGGCACGATGAATCTGAAACAGGTTGTTTGTTCATATTATATTAAGATCATTACTTTTGATGTGCCGTAGAAACTATGACAATTTGTCTTCTTACAATGAGTCATCATCTGCCAATTAAGTTGGGGGTTGGCTTCTAATCTTACCTGATGCAGCTAAATGCTTTCCTTGGAGCTGAGACTGCCTTTCCAACGTCCACAAGCCAGTTAATGGGTGACACGGTACCCCTTGGTTATTTGATTGTCATACAGTCACCCATTCACAGACTGACCTCGGTAAGCGTTTCTTAACCTTTGATCGACCCGTGCGTTTGTTTTTAACTAGCCACGAGCTCCTCCTTCTTAGACTGTGTCTTCTTATACTAAACTAATATCTTCCACGAAAGTAATCCCCCAATAAAACTTCTCATTGTTGATCTTTTTTGTTCCTATGGAAAACCTGCTTAATGCACAGTGAATATTGCCGGTGAATTCACTTTCTTTCGAAGTATGTAATTTTTCACTTTAACTGGAGTTTAATAGACAATATCAATGAAAAGCCATAGTTGTTTCAAAATGTTACTGATAAGGATGATTATCTGAAAAACATTATGAATATTTTTTTGTCTATCGTCATCATGTGCCTAACATATATTAGGGCCAGCTCCAAGTGTTATCTGATGAACCTAGCGAATACCAGTATTTAACATCCAACCCTCACTAACCAACTATGGGACTTCTGTCTACCTATAACGACTGTCGAACTTTCCGGGGCACGACGGGGTTCCGACAAGTGATGGGTAGTCACATATCCACGGACTGACCTTGACAAACTTAGATTTTCCTGTTCATCACTATCAAATGGATTCCCAGACGAATACAAATTAGTAACGGAAGCGATAAATCTAATACATACTACGACATCATAACGTGTGTTCATTATTTAATTGATTTCCTGGTCTTTTGTTTCACCTGTAAACCTAGTTTCAGTAGTCACAGGTAATCAGAAGCCCAAAATTCTGACAACCAGGCTTACCAAGGGGTATCGTATTGCCCAGTAGCTGGGTAATGGAGATCAGATAGGCAGTCGTTCCATGTCATACTATTCAGCTGGACGCGGTTAGACTGGAAAGCTACCCCAACATATGTAGTTGGAAAAGGCTAAGTATATGATGCTAAGGTTCGCTGAGTGTTCGTAACCACGCTTCTTTTACTGACATCTATGGATATCCATTCTTAGTTACCTTTCATCTAAATATTAGACAAATTATGAAAAAAGACAAGAAAAGTATGCAGTTAGACACCATCTCTTATTTTATTTTTATCCTGAGGCAGGGATAAAAATTGTCTCCTGTATCGTGGGTGCGATTACAAACATTTTAACTCACATACACAAACAGCCAGACCTAGAACAACCGTAGGCCATATAAATATTTGTTTCGTGCAGGAATCGAACGAAAAAACGAAATGAGATTACTAGTGCAGGGCAACGTTTTTTAAAAAAAAAGAACATCCAAAATATGATACTCACACATCCTGACAGCTAGATAGAATCTCCTCGTCATCCGGATGCCTCTTATGCCACAACTCCGTCAGTCCCCCTGGACCTCTCGCCGTATAATACCTCCTTGCTCTCTTGGCTGCTTCAGCCTCATTCCCTTCACAAGTGATGGGGAAGAGACCAAGCACCACCAGCTCCTCAGGAGACGGTTCCCTGGTCAGGTTATCACGGGCCCATCGTTGAGCAAACGACGCTGCTGGTGACATCCTTGACCTGGAACGTAAAGAAAAGAGGTTAGCTTTTGGTTATAACAGAGATCTGGTGTCCTGAAAGACACAAATAGATCAACAAATGGTGATTGAACTCATGAATCTTTGCCCACCAGTTCGCGTGACTTAGGCCTCTTACTGTGATTGCAAGGCATGCCTCGAAAATGGCGTAGGTATGCCTCCAGATATTTGGCAGGACCAGGTGCTCACTATGATTATCCATGGATGCGGGTAATCGGATTGGTGACAGAGTTGTATTAGACTCTATCAAGAACTGGGAAATCTTGGAGAAATTGCCAATGATCTCTACATATTCAGCAGGTTCTTGAAAGCATTATTTTGTGGGTTGGCGCAATAGCTGAGTGATAGACTGCTACGCTGCGTGTTGCAGGTTCGACTCCCACACGGAACAAATACCTGCATAGCCTGTAGGTAAGTGTTGGTGTTGGTATATGTCAGTTTAAATGTTCATGAACATACTCACGATACAGGAGAAATTCCTCTACAATTTTTTAATTAACAAAAAAAAAATGTCACTCATACACAGATTCGAACCTCATTATTCATCTCAAGGACTTTTTTCATGTCTTTGACATAATATATTACAATGCTCAAGTGCCCACGACACTGTCCTTGCTTTGTCGTATATAACACAATGTAAAAAAGGTAAGTTACATTCAAGGGCAGAGTTTTAACCTCACAGTGGTCTCACAAAAAATATATCATTTAGAAGCACGCTCTGATGCCTTTAGAAGCAAATTAGTTAAATGGGTGTAAATTATACGACCTATAGTAATACACTAGCTTTGCCAGTGACTTTGGCCGCGTGGAATTTTACTAAACATGGGTTGTCATTGTTCACCCTTGATCTTTCACTAAAATAAAAGTAAGATTAAGTTACACCTTATCACATCAACTATCTGCCAATGACAGTCCTGTCAAAATCGGTCCAGCTGTTTCGGAGATTTCCTCAAAAAAACAGCAGACGGACAGAATTTTCAAAAATTACTTTTTTGGTCTTACTACGGTATACACTTTCATATGCATTTTTTACAAAGCTGTTATTTTAACATTACAATCAGACACTTCAATTTTATTGCTTTTTATAGATGTACATATAGATGTGTTAATGTATACTTAGATATAAAAATAATTTAAGTACATAATATGAGAAATGTCATTACGTAGCACTTTTTTTGGGCAATAAAATAATTGAACATCACGGATGTTTGGTGCTACTAGGCAGAAATAGGTAATCACACTTATAGGATATATAGCGTTATATAGATATGTATCCATATAGATCGGCCAAGATCGTCAAACCGTCTGAATCTGGTGGTCTGAATTGACAGGGCTAAAGCCTAGGTTACACAGTGCGAGCTGGCATGCGAGCTGACCGAGTCAGTTACTGAGGTGCAGTTACTTGCACCGTGTGACCGCATCATACGAGTTACTGTCATGTGCGAGTGGGACAGTAGCTCGCGTCCGAGTTACTTCAACATTTTTTGTTTTTACTCGCTACTTGCCTTCCCCCACCACGCCACTCGCACGCCGCTCGGTCGTCAACTCGCACGATTTTGCGAAATGACAGTAGCTCGTACGCTCGGGCCCACGCTACAGTGTTTCTTGTTTCGGCGTCAAAATGGCGGAAAGATGGACATCCGATCAAAATATAAAGTTTGTGGAGCTATACAAAGATCAAACGAACTTATGGAATTGTTTGGATCCTAATTATAAGAACAGAGATTTGCGTAAAGCGTCGTTAGAACACATCCGCATGGAATTTAATTTACAAAACACGAATGAAGTTACAAAAAAAATCAAAAATTTACGTTCTACGTATAACCAGGAGTTATTGAAAATTGAAAAAAGCAAAAAAAGTGGATCTGGCACTGATGAGATCTATAAACCATCTATCAAGTGGTTCGATTCTATGGATTATATTATGAAAATAATAAATCTAAAAGAAAAAGAAACACTAAGTAATCTGGTAAGTATTTTATTTCTAATTACACAATCATATCATTTTGCCACGTAACTGCTCCCTCGCCATTGAAATAATTTTTATATTTATCACGCATTTTCTCTGCTATTGCTTTCGATCTATTATTGATTCTCGAGCGACGAATACTCGGTAATTCATTAATTTCGGACCTCCACTGCCCCAGAATGATTTGAAAGTTTATGATGTCTTCATAATCTGTAGTTCCTGGTGGTGTATAAGTGCTTGATGCAGTGGTACGTAACCAATTGTGTAATGTACATGCACATAAGACGATCTTTATCGTAGTTTCCTCTTTAACTTGAATTGGCTTTCCCAAAACACGAAAACGAGATGCTAGAATGCCAAACCCATTCTCCACAATCCTTCTTGCTCTGCTCAATCTATAATTATATATCTTTTCTGCGGTAGTCAATATATTTTTGTAGGGCTTTAGTAAATACGGCTTCAAAGGGAAGGCATCATCTCCAACTAGAATACCATTTTCAGGCAACAATAAATTGTTTTCTAGATACGGATACAAAGAGCAGTTTTGAAATACCCCACCATCTGCATTACGACCGTATGAGCCTATATCTACATATCTGAAAGTATAATCGTGATCTACGACGGCCATGAGCACTATACTGTTTGTTCCTTTGTAGTTATAATATTCACTGCCACAATTTGGTGGTGCTTGAATTGTTATGTGTTTCCCATCAATAGCTCCACAGCAATTCGGGAAATTCCACCTCGAAGCGAATCCTACTTCTATATCTTGCCATTCTTCCACATTGGGTATCTGAAAAATAAAAGAGTAACATTAATTTCAGGAACCAAATCATGCGTCAACGTCAGGAAGCAACGTTGGATCAATGTCAGGAAACGAGGCCATGAATAACGAGGACCTTGATGCTAGTGTCAATAGCAACAACGCCGTTCCTACAAAAGTGATGAGGCCACCAAAAACTCCAAAATTAAAGACGAAAGTATCATCAGAACGGTCTGAAATTCAAGCAGCTGTGAATGAGCTCAAAGAACTAAATAACAGTTTAGTAAACGTGTCTGCAGCGATTCCAAGAGAATTAGAAGATGAATGTGATGTTATTGGAAGACATGTAGCACTGCAGCTCAAACAGTTACCTCCGATTGATAGAATTGATGCGACAGATGAAATACAGGCAATACTCTCTAGATACCGTAAAAGCGCCCTCTGTGCTAGAATTGTGTATACACCTTCTGATTACAGTTCTGAATGTACGCCATCACCACAGCCTGCAGTAAATTATCAACTTGTTGGACCTACAATATCTGCACACTCTACACAACTGGAACAATCTTCACAATCTATACTCCATAATGAATGTACGCTGTCATCACAGCCTGTAGTGTTCGCAGCTCCAGTAAATCCTTCACAAACAATGTCTGTAAATTATCAACCTGTTGAACCTACAATATCTGCAAACTCTACGCCACTGCTGGATCAATCTTCACAATCTATACTCCGTAATGATATACTTTCTTCAGCAATATCAATCTCTAAAATAACGAAATAAGCTATGTAGTACTGTAGTTATTAAGTATTACTATGTTAAGTTCACGTTTAATATGTGCAAAAACTTTAACAAATCCGTTGTGAATTTGATTAAGAATAATAAAAATTACTTACTTTGATATAACCTTTTAGACTTTCATTGATAGCAGCACACACTTCTGGTATTATTTTAATTATGGATGCTTTTGAAACTCTGAAAAATACCGACAATAGTCTATACGATATCCCAGAAGAAAGGTATACCAGAGTTATTTCCAACTTCACCCTTGCAGGTATCGCATCCCTCATCAGTGTATCATCACGTTGAATTTTTGGAGCAATTAAATTTAAAAGTATTTCCACTTGTTCAGGTGTCACTCTCATAACCGCTTTATATTCTCGGGGATCTTCATCATATAGCTCTTTAAATATTGTATGCGTTGCCCCTTTTTTTTGCAACCAATCCCTGACCCAAATACTTCTTTTCTTCTTCTTTTTTTGTATAGCTCTTTCAATTCTAAGCATTTCAACACAAAGTATTTTCGTAACCGCTTTTATTGTGGTATGTACTGTGATTAAACGTGTATTTTGCGACAACATTGCAGACGAATTGCCATTGACGAATATGCCAGTACACTGGTGCAGTAGCTGTCTTCTGCGAAGCCAGCAGCTTGCATAGTGTGACCGTGCGAGGCGAGTCGAGCTACTGTCATACGAGTACATAGGCACAGTAGCTGTCTACTGCCACATCAGCAGCTCGCACTGTGTAACCTATCCTTAACTGTCACCGTCCGTTTCTCAAGCTGCCTGACAGAAAGAGATGTCAACTCTCAAATTTGAGGTTTAGTTCGCGAACAAGGGACTCAGCGCTATTGTTTAATGAATACAAGTCAGATGATGTGTTAATTGTCAGACATTAGTTACCTAGTTTACAAATTGTAAACTCTAATAGCTCAGAGGCCTTCCCACTTATTTACAACAAAAGAACTTATTGTTTACATACGGTTTACCTTAACAAACACTTAACGGTGTTCTAAGACCCGCGAACAATGTCCGTTATATACTTTTAAGTATATAATGAGATACATTGATGGCACATTGACCTTATGAGTCAGAGTTGGACAAGAAAATTATCTCTATGGCAATAATGGTTATGAGACAAATGCATTGCTTAGTTTGTACGGTACATGAAAGTCACATAAGTAAGGAAGTTATCTATGAACTTCAAATTGTGAGAATCAATCATTGTTTATGGAAATTATAATAGAATTTGTTTCTCTTTGTTTATTTTCTTTGTGTGGTTGACGATGTACAAATACGAAATTGCTTAGCATTATCATTACATTTTGTGTTGATTGGAGTCTCCTTTTAAGTAAACCATGCTTGTTTCTGGAGTCTCCGCTCGTCCAAATCAATGCCGTTTACTTACATATTAACTGTGAGTTTCTATGTATAAAAAAATGTTTTTTTATTTATTTACCTTGATTTGTGTTTTGTTTTTATTTGTATTGTTTTGTTTTTTTTTTAATTGTTTTACTATATTGCGCGCTATTATTGCTTCGCGTGCTTTTATAGTAGTGACGTTTATTTAGGTAAAGAGTAATTGCCATTCAACGTGGCAATGCTGCTAGCCTTCTGGGCACTTTTCCCGTTGACAACGATGCGGATGAACTTTTAGATGCCCTGTGATTATTTATTTTATTTTATTTCTTCATATATTAATTATTGTATCATTTTAATGAAATAAATGTATACTGGTAAAGAGTAAAGAATACATTTACGGCATTGAATTTACACACCACGTACGGACAAAGCAATGTATGATCCCACAAAAGGCACAGGTATGCCATTTGGTTAGTTAAAGGTCACCTTTAGCCTTCTCTTACGACACACGGGAAACCCATAGTGACCTTTTTCACCGGAAAAACGCAATATTCCTACCTTCTACTAAAATACTTTACATTACTCATTTTGCGCCCTTTTCGTTCACCTACATTTAAACGTCAAAACCACCGACCATGAAAATAAATCATTTTAACATTACATAACATCACGCCTTTATGCCTCGAAAGGTTAGGCAGAGGTGTACCTATAGTACATACATCCATATTGCACCAGTTATGTTTAAGTCCCATGTAATAGGGGACGAGCCTTTTGCTATCAACTGGGCACAAATCCAAACTCCAGGCTGTTAATCAGAAATTCCTGATGGAATATAACCCAATATCACTTTGATCGACCCGGAATTTGCACCCAGGACGTCACGCCTTGTAGTAGCTCTTGCGACCGCCAGGCTCAATTCTCAATACTTCATCAATTTTAATTCCGCAATATATATGCTTAGGTGGCAAAACAGCCGCACGGGTTAATCGAAGGTTAAGCTACGTTTGCCGAGGTCAGTCTTTGGGTGGGTGACCGTTCGTAACATTCCGAGACTCCTCCGTGGCTCGGAAAGCACGTTAAGCCGTTGGTCCCGGCTGTCATTTGTAGATGTTTGACAGTTGTTTCGGGGAGTCAGAAGCCTGAAAGTCTGGCAACCAGTTTCACTAAGGAGTATCGTGTTGCCCAGGTACTGGATTGTGGAAGTCAGATAGGCAGTCGCTCCATGTAAAATACTGGTATTCAGCTGCATCCTTAGACTGGAAGCCGACCCCAATATAGTTGGGAAAAGGTTAGGTAAATGTTGAAGTAAGTAAAAAATTGTTGTAACGATCGTGGACCCTGTCGGCCACAGCAAAAGAAAACGACAAAAACACCAACGATGCAATTTACAAAACTCAATCAAATCACTATCAAATTCTTATAAAAGTCACGGCGAATTTCAAAACTGATATATAGGCACTGCGTAGTATGATACATTCAAAGAACAATTGTCTAAAATACCAGCCTATCCTATCACGGAGTTCCCTTGACATTACACGATAAACTATTCGATTCGCCTCTCTAACGTCAAATTGGGTGGATGACATTCATGACATTTTTGTACACATCGACATTAGGTACGGAGATGTGTCACTGTTTGTGAATAATTGGTGGTCTTCCGGTACTAACTTAACAAGATAATAATATGCATCGTTTTCGTTTTCATTTTTCGTATCTTGTCTAAAATTTTGTACAATTTTGTAAAAAAATTTATGTCTTTACTTAATAAATATGTACATCAAAATATAACATCACGTCTGTAATAACCAAAGGGTTGATCAGAAGTGTCCCTTTAGTATCTACACCCACATTTCACCAGTTATCTTTAAGTCCCATGTAGTAGGGGGTGAGCCTATTTCTATCAACCAGGCACGCACGCAGACACTGCAGAGCACAGCTAGAACGTAAACTATTTATGTCCCATTGTAAGACAAAGGCTTCTTCATATCCAGAACAGGTATGAGAATTGATTCGCTTACTCAAAGCCGATTGGCAATTAAAAAGTTATTGATTGAATTTGAAATTGAATTGAAAGGACCAATTTCGTTTGTTATTTTATTTTGTTGTGTTTGTTATTATAAGGAGAAGGATCTTACGGAAAGAAATGTTTGAGAAAACCACGCAAAAAATTGGGAAGTTACAAAAAACTTAACTGGGTATTTTAATTTAACTTCGCGCGTTTTGACACTTCGCGACATAGACAGGACGACGTCTGTCAGGTCAGCTGGTATAAATTAAAAAGTACATGGGTATTTTCCTGGATTTAAACCCAAAAGGAACACAGAATAATTTCCCTTACATGTGATGTTATTGTTAACAGTTTAAAAAGATGATTGGTGCCGTGGAAAGGGAATTTTGTCGATCATTTTAATGTTGCAGACTACATCTGCGTTCCGAGCGATCCATCAATAAAGTCGACATAATGACACTTTGTTGGTTGAAAGTTTCTTCAGGACTTGGAGTACTAATACCAGGAGAGCAGTTGTGCCGTATTTTGTTTATTGTTCAAATTCACAACTCGTCACTCTTGTTTTGAAGATATGTACCTGCCTCATGTACATGTCGGCAAAACAAGTGTGACGCGGTGATAAGTGAAACTTAATATTTAGATTAGTTATTAAAACATAAAAAAAAAAAATTACAAGGCATCGAAAAATTCAGTTTATTAAAATTCAAGTTATTTTACTTATATAATGGAGAACGATACTTAGAAGTTTTTTTTGTTTCAGTCCCATATCAGGGGTTAGTATGGGACTGATCAAGATCTAGATTGAGTGCACCAATAAGGTATTTTATTTGTGCCTATAGTTAATTTGTTTTTATTTTTATATTATTTACACTTGCTTTCTCAACTCACTTTTGACATTGGGTAGACATTTTTTTTTTTTTTTTTTTTTTTTCTTTTTTAAAACATTGCCCCACACTAGGAATTTCTCCTGTATCGTGGGTGCGTTTACAAACATTTAAAATCACATATACAAACAGCCAGACCCGAAACAACTTCCTGTAGGTCATACAAATATTTGTTCCGTGTGGGGATCGAACCCACAACACGCGGCGCAGCAGCCGATGGCTCAACCACCGCGCCAACCGTGTCGTCAGACATCGGCTTTGTTTGTCATATTAAGAATTAGACTAGAATAAGACACTGCTAGTCAATGTAGAATCATCCACAAGCAGCGTTTATTATTTTTCATTTATTTTTGCTATTATAATATTGTTATTCTTAAATTAGATAGATATTCGAAATTTATTTTTGCTATAAGTAGTCGAAAGTTATCAAAAAGTCAATGATTGAATGTTATACTTTACTTACATAACAAGAGGTAATTGAGATTTGTTTTAAGTTCCCATATTTCAAGCTTATTACCTAACAATGCTCGTATGTAAGTTGTCATCAAATTTTACAAGACATTTTTCGACCATATGTTGGAATTTTCTACGCTCGTACTTTTTTATTAATTTTGAAGAAGTGTATGTTGGCCGTATAAAAATAACAGCTTTTTACTAGGTACATTTGAATGTTTATACGATAGTTTTACCAAAAAAAGCAATTTATATTTTATTTGTCTGCCTGTCTCTTTGTCTGTATGTTTATTTGAAGTAATCTCCAAGACAGCTAGACCGATTTTGACGGGAATTTTTGACGAGATTAGGAGTAATTTAGGGTACTTTTATTTCAGAAAAAATGAGGGTTCCTCGCAAAAAGTAATGTGTATATGTTTTGTTAAATTCCACGTGGACAAAGTCACGGGGACAGCTAGTAAATAAATATTGGCGTCACTGTAAAAATGAAAGCTTATCCAATTAAGAAGGCTGCTGGTCTTGCAAGCGCAGTTACCAGCAATCAAAACGTAACATTATAAGTTACGTTATACTTGTCACGCACTCATTTTGAGTAGTTTTCTCACAAATCATAAAACTGTTTTCGTTTTTATGACCATTTGGTAAGATTACGTTCTTCATGATGACTGTGGTACGTATTTTGGATTGATTGTTCTGCTCATCAATCTTTAAATATGTGCACACTTTTAGGTTCACTATTCCTGATCCCCATGGGTTCTTACAAGTAAGATAATGCAGAATCATAGACCATGACCTTCAGGCGACAGAGATGTGCTGTCTCATGCAGCATCGCTCAGCCTGAGTGTTCAATCATGTGGTATTGTTTAGCGGGAAGCCTGCATTCGGAACCGTTGTGGCTGGGCACCAAGGCAGTACAAAATGCTTATTTTTAAGCTAGCGTGGCGTGTACATAGCTTAGCATGAGGAGGTCAGCTGAATGATGAGCATCCGAAGCTTGTTGCTTGCCTCCAAGTCAATCCAAAATGCGTATTATTAAGCCAGCTTGCGCACATCTTAGTGTGAGGAGCTCAGTTGAATGATGAAAGAAAATCAGTTAAATTTCGGTGAAGCAGTCTTGTAAAAGTTTCTAACTGTTTGTTTAGTTTCATGATTAGTTTTCACAGTGATAGGAAACTTAGGGTAAGAAGTAACTGGATCTACTATTTTGGAGATGAACCAATCCATAGTATAGCAACGAATGCCCGACAGAGTAACTGTAGAAGCTGTAATTCTACAGCACCAGATCAGGAGATTATTGCCACAAGAAAAAGGGTTCCCTGACTTAATCACGTTTACCAAGAGGTCTTTACATTACCATGTCACCTCAAAGAATCCCTCTACCCTTGACTTGAGACGCGTTCTGTATTCTAAACAATACTAATACATCATGCGTGATTGAAACTAGCCTATTTGCAATAATTTCCGCTCTTGCATACGACCTTTACAGTACCTAGCTGGTAGTATCATGTTTTAGAGGCTGGGCAAAGATCGTCACTTACTAGACGCCTAAGGAAAGGCTTCGACGTGGACAGGGCAGACATCAATGGAGATTGCACAATATTGAGAGGTTTGAAAGGAGAACAGTAGGCCTCCATGTAGGTTGGTAAAATCATGTATGATTTAATAGAGAGAGATAGACAATAGACACTATTTTGTCACCTCTGTCGCTACTTTTGAGAGTATTTAGACCTAAAGTCCACTAATAAACTGTTGGTACAAAGTCCACACGATATAGTGTCGACTTTGAAATGGGGAAGGAAGATGACGCTAATGATGGTATTTTGTTTCTTTCAAATAATGATTAGTAGCTACTACTAGATTGTGTGGATCTACAGTTGAGCTGATCCAGACAAAGCACATGCTGATATATTTTAATATCGTTTCTAACATGCAGCCTATGGTCAGCTACTAATTCTTTACTAAAATTGACCAAGCCCTGCCACTCTCAAGCGTCAATCATCGTGCCTCCTTTGTGTTTTTACCAAGTACGCACTCGTATTGTAAATTCAGACATATCTGAGAAAAGATTAGATAGGTATTATGACCTCATTATAAGGTTTAAGTATGCATTTATCCACAGAATGTAAAAGTTCACAATCACACAGTCTTCCGAAGGTTCCTCGCCTACGCCCACTTTTGCCGTCGATATTGAAATGGTTCGGGGTGCGGACACAGTGGTGATTAAATAGCGGGAACCCAATGACATTTGTTGCAAATTGAATCATTTTGCTTCGTACTTCTGTGTATATTCAGAGTTTGTGCACAGAATTAGAAAGTTTTAAATTAAGGAATTCGAAATTAATGAATAACAGAAGATACCAAAAAAACAAAGAAAAACACTAAGAGGTTTTATTTATAACAAAAACAATAGAAGTGTCAACATTGTAGATTTCGAAGCCTATGAGTTGTCTACTGAGAAACGAATGGTGAAACAAGATTAGTTGCTTAGAAACTCCTTACGTTGTCTATTTAAGTAGATGGTGCTATGCTTAACGCAAGTGATAACTGACATCGATCCGCTCCCGCTTATGCACCATGTTCTTACCTGATGACTAAGTCACGGAACTTCTCATAGCGTTTCGATAAAGGTCACACTCAAACGATGCAAACCTTTTTGTAATAAAATTAATATATTGTTCTAGTTGTAGGTACTTATTTTAATTAATATATTCAAAACAAATGCACTTAATAACAGTTTTTATTTCATTCATGCGTCTTTTAGACAGAAATATAAATTTTTATTACGGATTTTCTTTTGGAATGAGCATCTCGCAGTTTATCCTTCAGGGATATCTACTGCTTAACCGAACATTCCTGTGGGGACTTATTTAGAAATTAAGGCCTCCAGCCAGAGCGTAAAATCTTAAAAGCTAAGCGACCAATCGCTAAGGGCACCCCCTGCGTTGTACGAGCCGTTGGCGTCGCTGGGAGAGGACAGCAAGGGACGGGCTGGATCTAGGTAATAGATATATTACCTAGGGACTACTTTAAACAACTACTGGCTTATGTACGCGGGCTGGCTCGAGCAATGGGTCTAGAGTACGTAAAATATGTTATGAATTACTTGGTATAGGCTCGCCCCTTATTACATAGGATTTAAGGATAATGGTCGAAATATAGATATTTTATAAATACACATACTTCGAGGAATACAGTAGTGATGTTATACTATGTAGTGGTACTATGTATCATCATCATCATCATCGTCATCAGGCTATACTAGTCCACTGCTGGACATAGCCCTCTCCTAATGAGCGCCATAGCGCCCTGTCTTCAGCTTGCCGCATCCAGCATCTGCCTGCAGTCTTTCGCAGATCGTCATCCCACCTGGTCAGAGGGCGTCCTACACTACGTTTGCCGAGTCGCGGTCTCCACTCAAGAACACGTTTACCCGGTGCTATGGTGGTGTATTTATTGATGGTTACTGTTATAATCCGCGCGTGTTCAGAATAAGGGTGTCGTGTGCCTTTTTAGAATGAGAGTAGGCGGTTCGCCTGCGAATGGTAGCGTCGGCAAACTCGTATCGATACTCGCCATACGAGAACTTGTTGTTATTTGTTCGCTAGTGTAGATTTTTGATCGTCATTTGTTACTGCATTATTTTAGAGAAGTTTCATTTCACAATTATTTTGCCTCAGTTCCAAAAGGTATGCAACTTATTCTGAGGCAACTCTAGCTTTTCACAGTTCTAAACGTCTCTTTGCTTGGTATGGAGGGAAGTGGAAATATTTGGATTTTACTCAATGGTACGGGATCGAAGATAGAATATTTATAGAATAGTTTCTTTCGAGCTCGTCAAAACTTTTATGACTCGACTCTTTTCTGGTGGTCGCCATTGTTGATTCTGGCTTTCAGGAGTCTCAGTGGTTTGGGAATAATAAAATCAAACCTATTTTGACCGTGCGTGGGTTATGCACAGAACAGATAGATACTTGCTGGGTAAAACCCGTTTTCTACAATCTATGCATAATCCCTTTGACCTCAACGTATGATAACATTCTACCTTTCAAATTATTACTTTGAACTTGTGCATACAACCTATGTTAGTCATCTTCTGCCTAGACTTTCCCAACTACGTTGAAGTCGGCTTCCAGTCTAACCAGATGTAGCTGAATACCAGTACTTTACATGGAGCGAGTGCCTATCTGACCTCCACAACCCAGTTAGGTACTGACCGACAATCCATTTTAAGACTGGTTGTCAGACTTTCGGGCTTCTGACTACCCGTAACGACTGTCAAAGATCTACAAATGACAGCCGGAACCAATGGCTTAATGTGCTTTCCGAGGCATAGAGGAGTCTCGATATGTAATGAACTATCACCCATCCACAGACTGACCTCGGCAAGCATAGCCTAACCTTTGATCGACCTGTGCAGCTGTTTTTATTTGGCCACAAGGTCCAATGTTAGTATTGTTCAGTAAAATAAAAACGAGTGATATTTCATATTTTGACATATGTTTTACAGGTCAAAACACTCTGTTTAACAATCCTTGTTTTGTTATCACACGTGTTTTGTTTTAGTAAAAAATACAATGCAATAATATGCAATATGATGAAGAGTATTGTGTTAATCTTACAAATAAATAAAATTGAAGTGTCTATTTGTAATGTAAAAATAACAGCATAATACATATTATAAAGGTATATACGATGGTTATAACATACAACATTATTTAAAATGTTTGCCGGTCTGTCTTTTTGTCCGAGTTTACGACTTTTATTTGAGAAAAATAATGTGGGAACCCAGCATAAAAATTAAAAGCCGTTAATGTAAATGGTGAGTAGGTAAATACCTATTGTACTGAGGTAGTGGTTATGAACTGAATTTTCCTCAAATACATATTTTGAAAGAAATAACCTATTCGTGAGTATTTTTCAACTTTACTTTTGACTTTTCATCGTAACTAACAAATTTTGATAACGTTCATTGCGAATATCTGATTAACTATTATATCTTACTTAAGCGTTGGTGATGTTCTTCAAAAAGAAAACGTGCGTGGTACTCGCAACCGGTGTGCGTGTATTAGTAGATGTATGAACGTAAACGAAGCAAAAGGAGTAATTGTTAATAATTTGACGACCTATGTGGCGCAGCGGGCGAAGGTCCGCCTGCAACGCAAGAGGTTGCGGGTTCGATTCCCGCCTTGGGACAAATGTTTGTACGATCTACAAATATTTGTTCCGGGTGTTCTGGGTATTAGCTATGTATAATAAAAATATCTATCTGTGTAATGTATTGTATTAAGTATATCAGTCATCTAGTACCCATAACACAAGCTCTGCTTAGCTTGGGGCTAGATGATGCTGTGTGGATTGTCCAGCATTATTTATTTATTATTATTATATATATTTATTGTTCCGACGATTGAACATGTCACGCGTCTGACCGAAGGATTCTCGATTGTAAAATAGTGATTAAAGGTACTCCTCTTAACAAAAGCAATTTAATCAGCAGCTTCCTTTTATTTACAACAGTGATATAACCCCGTCTACAGTAGTTACTGTTGGGAAAAGGCTACGCAGATGATGAGGTCGTTACCTCATCATCTGCGTAGCTTCCAGTCTAACCAGATGCAGCTGAATACCAAACCAGTATTTTACATGGAGTCTGCCTATCTGACCTCCACAACCCAGTTACTGGTTGTAAGGTGTTCGTGTCTCTGAGTAACCGTAACGACTGTCAAGGATCTACAAATGGCAGCCGGTACCAACGGCTTAACGTGCTTTCCGAGACACGAAGGAGTCTTGATATGTTACGAACGGTCACCCATATACAGACTAACCTTCGCATGCGTAGCTTAACCTTCGATCAACCCGTGTGGCTGTTTTTATTTAGCCACGAGCTCCTCACAGTACCGACCTACCGGTATTAAATTCCACGCGGGTGAAGTCGCGGGTAACACATTGTACATAAATAAATGCATTGTGTTAAATATTTACTGTTGGATTGTGTTGTATATTACATAAGAAATCTACTGAAATTTATTAGATTTAACATAAAAGCGTTGTTGGAATGAAATAGTTAATTCTTTAACAGATAACTTTTTGTGAGTTGCATAATTATGATGTGTTGCGTTTTGTAATTCTGTATATCTTTACATGTAATAGGCCAGTCCACGAGAAAAGGTAACTTATGGCCGTTTTTAGTTAGTAAAAAGGTGTTTTTTTAATTATATGTATAAACAATGTATGTATTTTTTACTTTTATATAAAACTATAACAGTTTAGATTATGACTACATAAGTTTCTATGATGACTTAGTATTTTGTGATACTACACTTAAATAGAGATTAATATTGTTTTAACCGACTTCAAAAAAAAGGAGGAAGGTTTCAATTCTGTTTGTTTGTGAATTTAGACAAAAAATATCTCTTTAACTGAACATGCTGATATTTTTGATATCAATAGCTTGTTTCTGAATATAGGAACTTGCATAACTGCATACCTGCCATATCATACCTTTGCACGTGGACTGATACAAATAATATAATTATATTAAATAAGATAAATATTAGTTTGGGACACGCCCAGCTTATAGGTTTAGTTTTTATGTTAGTTTTAGCCTTTACTTAAACGATAAAGACTAAAATAACAAGTATAAAATTAAAAATTAATAATTGGCCTGTACGAGACCAAAAAGGCTCCCATCTCAGCATAATGCGATGTGTATTACTGTCCAATCTTCATAAATGATCTAGTATATCCCATTTACGAGTTTTATACTCAATAAAATCTTTATATCATACCCTTGGTAAGACTGGTTGTCAGACTTTCGGGATTGTAACTACCCGTAACTGTCAAAGATCTACAAATGACAGCCGGGACCGACGGCTCAACGTTAGTTATGAGGTAAAACACAAAAAAAAACTGATTTGAGAACGTCCTTTTTTAGAAGTAGGTTAGAAAGGGTTTAATTGGAAGGACGCGACTAAGCCTTAATGTGTTGTAACTATAACGTTAAAGATGCTCAACAAATGAGGGAATGCCCTAGTAAACAGCTTACCTTAACTAATAATACAGAGTGGTAAAATAGTTTGATCGTTGGTCAGAGATTTGATTGAAGGTAACATATATTTTACTGTTAGAAAGCTACACTATTACCGATCGTTAAAGGATATGTCTCTTACACGCAGATGAAGTCCCGGGCAAAAGCTACAGTTCGATATTTTACATAGCTGTGCCCCGTGATTTTACCTGCTCTTAAGGGACGTAGCAAAAAGTCAAATAGCTTCTAAACATCCTCAGGAAATAGATTATTTAATGTTCAAAGATTTTTTTTTTATCGGACGAGTAGTTGCAGAGATTAGAACGTTCAAACAAACAAAGTCTTCATTATGTAGAAAGGTGACGTGTCTTAAGGTTATACAATATGTCTATTGGCCAATCTAAATCTTAATGATAAGACTGATCTTAACTGCATGAAGTCTTCATGGCATTGGAGCAATTGGATTACACTCTGACTCACCCACAGCCTTGAATTTTTAATACTAGTAGTGGCTTTCCGACAGAGTTAGTCAAAATGAATACCGTGGACAAAATATTTATATAAGTATCTAGTGTAAGCTATCAAAAATGTAATCAAATAATATTGTTTTTATTTGAAAATCTATAAATAAAATTTAATTTGCGCTATAACTTCAAATTTTCTGATGAACTTTTCAATAGTGCTAGTCAATGTGAAACAGACTTAATTTACAGCAACTTAAACATGTTTTTTACTAAAGTAGAAATAATGTAAATTGGAAATAAGTATTTGAACATGTAATATCGGCTGGTGCGCCGCGTGTTGTGGGTTCGATCCCCGCACGGAACAAATATTTGTATGACCTACAGGTAGTTGTTCCGGGTCTGGCTGTTTGTGTATGTGACTTTAAATGTTTGTAAACGCACCCACGATACAGGAGAAATTCCTAGTGTGGGGCAACGTTTAAAAAAAAAAAAAAAATAGGTATGTGGGCGGAGGGAGAAGCTTTTTTTGGTTTAATCGAAAGGGGTAAGAAGTAACAGGATGTGTGTTTAATTAACCTATGTCAAGATATGTTTAAAGGATGTATGATATAAATATTCCTTTATTAATACCTCACCAGCTGCCTAGCCTTTAACCAAATCAGTTGGTGTTGGCTATGGTCTAACTGCAGAACCTTACATGGAGCGACTTATCTTTCCTCTAAAACCCAGTTACTGGGTAACACCCCCCTTGGTAACAATGGTTGTCATACTTTTGGGCTTCTGACTAACGACCTAAAATCTATTTATTAATCCATACTGACCTAAACACCACGACACACAGCCCTGGTAACCCCATAACTCAATACGTCATGGATCAACTCACGCGTTTCCATTTTAAATCACCTACCGGTCTACCTAAAACGTAAGTCCGCCATACTTTTGCGGAAGCAGTGGCTACTGCGAGGTGACTTCCTGTTACTAGTGCTGGGAAAAGATTTATCGATGGCTGTTATGATAATATTTATTACAGTTTTGATAATTTATTTATCGATTGAATAATGTTCTGTTTCAATAACGTATAGATGATTATCGAAATTTGATGTACTTATAATTTATTATATCATTACTATGTATTTAGTATGAGGAGGAACTCGTGGCGAAATAAAAACAACGGTCGAACGAAGGCTAAGCTACGATTGTCGAGGTCAGTCTGTGGACGGGAAACAGTTCATTGCATATCAAAATTTCTCCGTGCCTCGCAAAGCACGTGAAGCCATTTGTCCCGGCTGACATTTGTAGATCTTTGACAGTTGTTATGTGTAGTCAGAAGCCTGCTAGCTAGTCTTACCAAAGGGTATCGTGTTGTCGAATTACTGGGTTGTGGAGGTCAGATAGGCAGTCGCTCCGTGTAAACTACTGGTATTCAGCTGTATCCCATTAGATCGGAAGCCGATCCCAATTCACAACATAGTTGGGTAAAAGGCTAAGCCGATGATGATGATTATTTCCTATTTAGTATTAGCAGATGCTTTTTTGATACTAAATAAAGCCGTTTAATCAATGATTGATGGTTTCGTTTTGGGTGTTATATAAAAACTCTTCAACAAAAAGTAATAGTTACTAGCTTTTGCCCGCGTCTTCGCTCGTGTTATTTTTTACGTTACCCCACACCAGAAATTTCTCCTGTGCCTGTGTACAAACATTTAAAGTCACATACACAGACAGCCAGACCCGGAACAACTACCTGGGGGCCACAAAAATATTTGTTCCGTGCGGGAATCGAACCCGCGATAAGCAGCGCAGCAGTCGATCGTTCAGCCACTGCGCCAATCAATTCGGGTTGTATTGTAATGATATGATTCAATCATGATTCAAAAGACACGTGGCGCCATCTACTATCATAAGAAAGTTATTGTTGTTTTGGAACTGTACTTTTTTTCGGGATGAAAATTATAGGATACCTTTGTCCGTTTCTGTACTCATGACAACGTATATGCTAATTCGACGGCGCGGTTGGCGCAGTGGCTGAGCGATAGACAGCTACGCTGCATGTCATGGGTTCGATACCCGTACGGAAAAAATATTTGTATGGCCTACAGGTAGTTGTTCCTGGTCTGTTTGTGTATGTGAGTTTAAATGTTTGATACCGCACCAACAGTACAGGAGAAATACCTAGTGTGGGGGTTGCCCCACAATAGAACGTTGAACGTTAGAACATTGGTTCTAAAAAAAAAAGAATACAATATTTCAGGATGATTGGTTCAGTAGTTAAGGCGTGAAAAGGAAACGAACAAACTCACTTTCGCATTTATAATATTAGTTAGGATTGTGCAATAGGAAACTTGAAACAATTTAATCGTTTTCCAGATTAGTCACAGTCTATCAAAATGCAAGTAATAGAAACTGGGATATCGAATCGCTTTACATCATGTTACATAGTTGTCATTCACTACGCAAAAAGTAGACCTTGATATTTTTGGGTTTTAGAATGTATGTAACAATAGAGTTTAGAATGCACGAGATAAAAATAACTCTTTAAAATTGTACAATAGCAAACGTAAAGTATTAATTGCTATTGCGTACTTTATACCATTCTCAACATAAAAACATCACATCTGTGTTATAAGCGTTGGGCAGAGGTGAGCCTAAGTAGTTACAACCACATATCCCCAGTTATGTTGTCCCTTGTCATTGGGGGTGAGCCTATTGCCATCAAACGGGCACACAACCAGGCTCCGGGCTACTACTGAGAAATGCGTAATTAAAAATCTCAATAATGCTCGTCCCGAGAATCGAGCCCAGGGCCTCATGCTTAGAAGTCGCGTTTACGATCACTAGACCAACAAGGCAGTCGATATAGTCGTGGCATACGGTTTTAGAGATAAAATACAGAGTGAAAGATACATCGACGCAGAATGCCATAAGAATTTTGTCTATTTTTCGTAATTTTTGCGTTTTTTTGTGACTTTTTTATTTAACTGATACTGAAAAAGATTTCTACCTAAACTAATAAGATTTTAACGGAACTTTTTTTTCAAATCTCATTGGTCAAGATATAGAATACTGATTTTCTCATGACTTTTTACTGAAGTAAACCCCATCTGAAATAAAACGTACCTTCCTTAACATGAGGACTCAATTTGTTTCCAACATTTTTCTTCTTTACTTGCAAATAGATACTTATTGGTAAGAATTATTAATTGTTTACATCATGCTTGCAAAACCTGGTATTCCTAAAGGTGGAGGTGAAGGGGTCAGAAGGCGGTCGTCACGTCGGTAATTAGCTCGTACCAATCAGAGGTGATAACGCGTTTGATTGCAACATATGAAAGTAGATGACGAATGTACATAATTAATTTTATCACTTATATGCAACTAACATGCATATTTCATATTCAAAATTAGTAAAACCGATAGGTACCTATAATTAAGAAGAATTTTGAACTGCTCGAAAAAAATCGTTCAGAGAAAGCTTATGAGATGATGATCAGTACAACATTACTGTCAGCCAAATAAAACAAAATCTACGGAAGTCTGATGCTAAGATAAAAACAAAAACAATAGTGTAGGTATTTAAAAGAACATTAGACAAGTTTCATCATCATCTACCTAGCTTTGCACTAACTATGTTGGGGTCGGCTTCCAGTCCAACCAGATGCAGCTGAATACCAGTATTTTACATGGAGTGACTGCCTATCCGACCTCTAAAACCCAGTTACTGGGCAACACGATACCCCTTGGTAAGACTGGTTGTCAGACTTTCGGATTTCTGACTACCCGTAACGACTGTCAAAGATCTACAAATGGCAGCCGGGACCAACGGCTCAACGTGCTAAATTACACAAGGTTATGGTTTTTCTCTTCAAACTAAATTTAATTCCGATCTAAAGCCAATACGATTCCAATGTTAATTTTGTAGTCATGAGATTCTTTGGCGAAATACACTGCTGTCAAAATAAACTCAAGAGTTGCGTTTAGTGCACGCTAAGTCCGACTCCGGCTAGCGTTGAACTCAAGAGTACGAAACATCTTAATTCCAATGTCGATCGATCAGAATTAAAATCAAGTATAAGCGCACAGATATGTGTTTCGAATACACCACTCTGAAAGAAATCGACGCGAGTTCCCTAGTAAAGACAGATGTTCTGAATTAAACATAAACCTTATTAGTTTGTAATAAAGTTTAAAAACTATCATAGAAATTTGACACATTGGGGTAGCTTGATGTGCTGGCCTCTATATGTACCAGTTTTTTTTAACCTGTATATAAGTGTAACCATCGTCAACAAAGTTTCCATTGTACTATTATGCGCCAAATCAGGCACCATTTAGCGAACAAAACACTCCTAAATAGGTTAGTGTTCATTAATAACTGTTAAATAATATCAATCACTATTAGGTATCTGTTATACGGCACTGAATACGTAATAGTTAGCATCAGTTAGCTCAAAACGATGAGGCATCTGGTAAAGACGCCAGCACATCAATCTAACCCAAACTATCATATTTTTCCAATTGAACATGAACCTTATTCTTTTGTAATAAAGTTGAAAATCTATCAAAGTAATTTCAGAGATTGTGGGTAGCTTGGTGTGCTGGCGTCTGTATAATAGCATCCAGCCTCATCCTTTGTGTTCTCCGTGTCGTCATCTTACTAGACAAGACATTGCGATTAGACTACAATCTGGGGCCATACTCTTAATATTAAATTTAATACCAATCTAGAGCCAATACGAACCTAATGTTAATTTTGCAGTAGCGTGATTATATTAGTTGGCGAAATACACAGCTGTCAAAATAAACTCGAACTCAAGAGTAGTACGAAACGTTTAAATTCCAATGTTGGTCGGTCGCAAATAAAAACAAAAGTAAGCGCACTGTACACTTTCCACCAAATAAATGTGCTTACAAGCTACCCCAATATGTCAAATTTCTTACAACTTACTTAGTTTTACAACTTTATTAAAAAACTATAAGGTTCATAAATTAAATTGGGAGAATTCGACAGTTTGGGGTAGCTTGATGTGCTGGCGTCTGTACATCTCCTTATTGTGATTCATGTATACGTTACATGAATCACAATGAGGAGACGTATTTTGTGATGTGTGGATGATGTCTAAACTAATATAGAGAGGAACGATTTGATTGTTTGTGTGTTTGTTTGTGATGGATAAACTCGAAAAAAACTAAACCAATTTTTAAAATTCTTACACCTATAAAAAGCTACATTATCAGGGAGTAACGCAGGATATATTTTATTTAAAAACAAAGCTTTAAAGAAGGTTAAAGGGATGTTAAAATTCGAAAGGCACGCGGACGAAGTAGAAGCAGTAGAAGAAGAAGGACGGGCAAAAGCTAGTAGTAAAAATATATTAATTCCCTACCTACGTCTAATGGATCGTTCAACCACATCACTATACTAATACATTATCCCACCATAAGTTAAGGAACTTTAATGGCCTGAAAGGGTTCACTAATAGTGTTGGGAACAATGATCAAATAACTAGTCCGTCAGTAAACTGCTGACTAGCTACAAAAACTTAATTTAACTAGATTTTAAGTCAGTTCAATGTCTGCTAAGTCCATTGTTGTCAGCCAGTTTGTGGACTGTAATTGATTGATAGATATGATTCCATAAAAACAGTTATAACTTAGATATCGTGACAATGGTTAGGGAAACTAATTCACCTTTTGCTGGGGAGTTTGTACCGCCACTTCTTCTTCCCAGCAAAAACACTAGGAAGTGGTGAAGGGTGGGCGTTTTGGGGGACTGTCTTATGTGAGTACGTTTTGACGTTCAAAAAGTGCTGATTCTCAGCCTAATTTGAATAAATTCATTTTGATTTTGATTTTTTAAATAATAACAAAAAACAAAATCTGTTCATCCATTTGGGAGCTACGATGCCACAGACATACATACACACACACACAGAGACACATCAAACGTATAACGGGTGTTAAAAATATAGTGGTATACTTTAGTAAAGCCTTACTGACCCTCATGCGTACAGACGCCAGCACATCAAGCTACCCCAAACTGTCAGATATTCCCAATTGAACATGAACCTTATCCTTTTGTTATAAAGTTGAAATCCAATCAAAGAAATTTGACACAATAGCGTAGCGTGATGTGCTGGTCTGTACATTATCAAAGTTCCTATTTTATCACTATCCGCCCGCTGAACGGAAAAGTACCACATTAAATAAATAATGCTGTGTGGATTAGCTTGTGTTATGGGTACTAGATGACTGATATACTTAATACAATACATTACATAAATAGATATTTTTAATTATACCTAGCAAATACCCAGAAAACCCGGAACAAATCTTTGTAGATCACACAAACATTTGTCCCAGGGCAGGAATCGAACCTGCAACCTCCTGCGTCGCAGGCGGACCTTCGCCCGCCGAGCCACATCGGTCGTAATAATGAATAACCACACCACAATATCGTGATAACCCAGTGGATAGAACTTCATCTTTCATGCACAACGTAGTGGGTTCAAATACGAGCAAATGCCAATGTGACTTATTGTAAGTTAATCTTAGATAAATTACCGACATCAATGGAGGTAAACATGGTGAGGAAACCTAGTCTCATAATTAATACAAGACTGGAATCATTAAGCCGCCTTGAGCAAGTGTGATAATTAATCCTCCTGTCTTCTCTGTATGAGAAGAGGTCTTCGCTTTGCGGTAGGACAGTCACAGTCTGGTTTTATTAATATTACTTGGTAGATTCGGTAAATACAAACATTTATTTAAAAAAAAAATGGTCACTAAACAAAAACCGTTTTATTTACTCTATCGTTACCAATGATTTCAATATTTATGATGTCACTTTGTCATTAAAGTTTGCGATGCATTCAGTTATGATGGTGATTACCAAACACGAAACATAACTAGCGACATGTTGGTGTACATACTAAAGGTACGTCTCTGCCTAATCCTTCGGGATTATAGGCGTGATGCTGTGTGATAGTTTTATCACAATTGTTTACGAAATCATGAAATTTTTAATGTTTACAGATAAAACAATTTAATAAAATTGAAAGTAAAAAGAAAATATTAATAATTAAAAAAAAAAGAAATAACCATGGTACATATAATGTCACCAATAAAAAACTTATTATTGAATCGAGACACGATGAAAAATACAAAAACAGAACCACAACAACAAACAATCACTCAAAACAAAAAGCAGCTGTCACCGACAACAGACAAGGTTGCCAGCACGTAATTAAAGAAAAAAAAAGAATAAATTCAAATAAAGAATCGTACCCTGTATAGGCAGCAAGCGACTGTGGCCGTTGGCACTACACTGACTCGAACGCGCTCTTCCTTGCGATCGCCTTGACCCTTACGTTCGAATGTTTATGTGTAGGCGCACCAAATACGTCCAGTAGGCTTACTTCGATCAAAGCCCGATATAGAAGGGACATTAAAATGGTTACGTCAAAGTTTTAATGTGTGCTAACCCCAAACATAGGCCCGTACTAACATTGTCGGTATTATGAATAAAGTTTTTCATAAACATGAAGTGGTTAAAAATTATATAAATTATGGTTATTATTAGGTACTAGCCCAGACTGTCCCACAGTCTGCATTCCTTATATGTATGTGTATAATTAGTAGTAAAATTTATATATTATTAAGAATAATGATGGATTTTGGTGATGCTTTCTTTTACATGAAGTCAATCTAACAAATACAAAAATGTCTCAACTCTGATACCTAAGATATAAGCCAACGCCTTATTTCGGGATACCGCGCAACCAGATATTGTATTTGTGTAAGAAGCTGAGCCCCGCGGTGTTACCTGAGGTTAAAGAGTCACACATGAGATGATTCCAAATTCCTACGGGAACACTTTACTTTTTGGTGATTCAGTTCACCCGATTCAGCTTGAAGAAGTCACACACACACACTCACAAACCGACATAGTTTATTATTTTTATTAATTTATAATTTTAGGCCGGTTTGATTGTTATTTAAATTCTGTTTTGTGAGTGAGTTTTAAAGTCGCAATTTGTATGAAGCTGACCTTCTGATATACTTATTGATATTGTTGTATCAGCTGGTGTCATTGACGTATCTTGTTCTTGTCAAAAACTTATTAACTACTAGTAAGAACAAATATTTTTTTGTCAGATTTATAATAACACTAGCTTTTGCTCGCGAATTCGTCCGCGTGAATATCGGTTATCGCGAATGCATACAAAGTCGTAGGAGGGCATAATATAGTTTTTAACTATCTTATGTCCTTTCTAGTTCTGTCTAGTGTGTTGTAGTGTCTTCCTAGTGTCTAGCACTAGCGCAAGCAACAGCACTTGTCCGCCTGAGAATCGTACCAAGGATCTTATACTTAGCAGTATCGCTTGCAATCTACCTACCATACTAGACCAACGAGGCACGTTTAGGATAAGTAAGTATGGCCAAGAACTCTTTAGTACAGTATTATATGCCAGTACATTTTTATATTTATTTAAAAAGTTACTCACTAGAAAAGAGGGTATAACTCAAACCCAGTTCCCAATGCCGGTGGGCTACTATTTATTATTTTAAATGTTTTATTTTTATTTTCGTATTGAAATATTTAAAAATATAATTTATATGTATGGGAAAAAAATAAAGGATATTAACATTAATATTAGATATAATTATATAAGGTAAAATATATTTTATTACAAAACAATAATATAAATATACCAAAATGACTGTCGAATCGTAGATAAAAACACTTTATATTCCTCATTAACTTCCTGTTACACTTCTAGTGATCTATATCATATACTGATCTATAATACATATAGTACTAGTAAGTTTTAGCCTGCGACTTAGTTCCACGTGAATACTGTCATCCCATGCTACGAGAGAGCACGGGCGTACAAGACGTTTGTGACAAGAAATGATTACGGCGGTATGCTAAGGTTTTATCGCCCAAGCTGTGATAAAATGTGTGACTCAATCCATGTCACAGTAGCCGTGCTCGACCCGCTGATGCTAGTATAGGGAATTGACAGATCTTCTTACCTTTGCCGGCTGGATTTCAGATCCCTATGTACAGAGGCCAGCACATCAAGCTACCCCAATCTGTCACATTTCCTTGATAGTTTTTCATCTTCATTACAACAGAATAAGGTTTAGGTTCAATTGGTACAATTTGACAGTTTAGGGTACCTTGATGTACTGACGTCTGTACATACCGTAAAATGAAGTGAATAGAAAGGCAGGGATGAATAGAAACAAAACTTTGAAGGGTATTTCCGCGTTAGTTTAACATTGTTTATTACTACTCGTACTCTTACATATTTTTGTAACGAATCGAAATGAAATGTTGTGTTTTACTCCAAAAATAGATGTTTAGAGATTCATCATTCCTCGCAGTCTCCTAAGTGTTGTAATGTCAATGAATCAATCAAAAACTGATCTCTGACATTTCCTCATTGTATCTTCTTTCTCATCGACAATTAAACTTCAAAGTAATTATAATTATCAGTCTTGTGATCTTATTTAATTAATACAATAATAGCCTTAAGGGTAATTAGTATTCTATTATTGGCAAGGAAAAGGTCCCTTGATGCGGCCGCATATTAAACCTATGATTTCTTCATTTAGTAGTGCGTCTGCGTTCTTCCTTCATGATCAGTAAATGTTAAGGATGTTTATGCAGTTCTAGTATAGGCTGTTTCTAAAAGTACAACCAGAAATAAGTTAAGTTTAATTTATCATAATCATTTCAGCCAAAATACGTACCCTGCTGGACCTGCTTTTTTCTGTTAACGGGGGGAAACCTTCAAAAGTCACCTGGACTTTTGGGGAAAAGACCAGAGAGTGTGGGATTCTTACCTCATTAAAACCCCGGTGATCACCATCAGGCCTCACCTAAAGATTTCTACAATGACCAGAACTGCGCTGTGTTCATTCATCGGCTTCGAGCGATCTTCTACAGATCGTTGGTCCTCCTTGTGTGGCACCTACGCTGCTTTAATTAGTTTATTTTTAGAGGTAAAGAAGAACATTATGTAAAGTTCCTCATCCACCATTGAAAAGGGAGGATCCGCCGACCAGACGGGTATTGTGTCTGTTGGGCTACTGCACGACAGTTGTCGGGTTCTTGTATATCCTGTTCAACTTTAATATCGAGATATATGGTACTTCAGATTTAGATAGATGTGGCGAGATAGATTAATAAATTCTTTATAAAGGCTATTGGGTGTGGAGATAATCTGTAACAGAAGTGCTTGCCTCATAAAAAAACCTAAACACCACAAGATAGATTGTATTTTCAGTTTCCAAATCGTTCAATTTGACGTAAACTTTGCGCAAAGCTAACTTGCGAGGCAGACTGGACGCCCCGTAGCCCAAGCACAATTTCATGAAAGAAGTTTATCATTCGAAAACGCCAAAAGTGTGTACTGAGATTGAAACAGTGCCTATACCTATTAACTATTTAATTTGACATTTAATACTATACTAATATTACAGATGCAGTCTGCGAGCGACGAGCACTGGATAGCTCGCCATTCGATCAGGAACAGCCCCAAGTCGGTGACTTGGGCGCATCGTGTTCCACTCGCATTAAGGAGACGTGTCAGCAGAATTGGAGGGGATCGGATGTTTGAAAGAGTTACCGTGACCATGGAACGTAAAGGGTAAGGATGGAACACGGATGGGTTTTAGTCAGTAAAAGTCTGATACGCCCTCCCGTTCCACCTGGAACGGGAGAAGTCATTGGATAATTTCCAACGGGTTACAGATTCTAAAACCGAGGGATATACCTTTTTCTCTGGCAGCCACGGCTTGAAGGTGCCATTGCAATATTATGTGTGACTATTCTACAACGTAATTGTGTGAAGAGCACAAAGACAATGACATGTCAACATAGGGCACGACCTAATGATCTATTGCGATGTTATGATGGGCTACATCATCATTGTGCTACCAGCACCTAGCCAGTCTTGCCAAGGGGTATCGAGTTGTCTAGTAACTAGGTTGAAGAGGTCAGATAGGCAGTCGCTCCATGTAAAAGACTGGTATTCAGCTGCATCCGGTTAGACTGGAAGCCGAACCCAACATAGTTGGGAAAAGGCTAGGCAGATGAGGCAGATGATGGAATTGATTTGACGTCATTCATTAATCATATTTTACGCTTCATTGTAATGGGATTCATCTTGGTATCTTCTTTGTCGGTAACCACAAGAATAATTATTTGGCTGAGCTTATATGATAGAAATTGTAACCAAATGTTGTCCACCACACCCAAATCCTTGTGCACAATATAACTGGGTGCAATAACATAACATCACGCCTGTATGGGGATGGGTTGAGCAGAGGTGTACCAATAGTACACCCACATTTCGCCAGTTTTGCTTAGGTCCCATGTTATTATAGCGAGCCTATAACCTTCAATCGGGTTCAGACTCCAGGCTGATCATGATACTGAGGAGTTATTGATGCGTTTTACTGTCAACGAAATTTTCTGTTCAAAATATTTCGACATTTTATAATCACACGAGTTTTATTGGGAACCAACGGTTTATTTTTAAATTTTAACAGACATGTAAAACAACTGTCTTTCTACAATAGCACAGCTAGAATTTTGAAGCTGTGATGCATGATATTACTATTGGATTGTTTGCTCACGTTGATAGGATGATTGAAAGACAACTCATAAAAGGCAGATGAAAGCAGAAACACAGGCGACGACCTAGAAGGACACTGACCTTATTAGTGGTGTTCTTTAAAAAGCTGAAGTGCATAGTGCTCGCAACCATCGTGCGTGTATGACCAGATGTATGAACGTAGACGAAGCAAAAGGAATATGTGAGGATCGTAGCAGGTGGTGGTGTGTAGTTTCCGCGTACTATGAAAAAAGTTGTATGAGTTTATGTATGTATGTATGAACCGCATAATAATGATCATTAATTTCTACAGTTCATTCCTTCCTTGTAAATTATCAGCGTATCTTTCGCTGGCCATGGGAAACAACAGACGTTAATAATATTGACCGTAATCACACTGAATGGGTGTGAATATTATCCTAACTGGTAACAAACTTCTAAGGTCCGAAATAGTTCAACAGGGTCAGTTTCTTACTATTTTAGGAGCTCCTCTGTACGTAGATTGTTATCTGTCATCAATCTTTAAAGGGGCGTGAAGGAGTTGTAAAGTTAAAGGCATTAAAGAAAGATTTGTTGGTGTGGTCTCATAAGTGATTATAGGCTGTACCAGGCGTCTATATATCACTAGTTCCCATGAACCCATGTGCAAGTGTAGAATTTGAACATTGGGGTGGATTTTAGTAAGTAAGAGTCTGACAGACCCCGCCGCCTGCCCCAGGGCGGACAATTTTTTTTATTTTTATTTATCCATTTATTTCAGGCATCAAGGCCCATATAAATCCATGAGGATTATCCACCCCGGAAAAAAAGCGTCTATATATCTTGGTTGTTTTCTATTTATGCAAACGGTAGGTCTGTACGGACGTGCAGGCAGTAAGACCTACTGGCAGCTGGTCTTACTGCCCCTTATGCCTATAAGTGGCAGGTAGCCCTACTGCCAACTTTGACCAAAAATAGATAATGGCACCGATCCCCTTGTTCACAAGAATAATAATAACCAGCCTGTTACTGTCCCACTGCAGGGCAAAGGCCCCTTCTCATACAGAGAACTTTCAAGAGTTGAATTTTATTGGAAGTTAATTTTATTAATTAATTTCCCGCAGATGTTCTGATGAATACCAAATTTCCTGATTTTTCGTACCCATCTTCTTGATGGAAAGCCCTGTGGTCTGCGGTTTGATTGTGGTGATTAATAAAATTGTAATCAATGCCTTGAAGGAAAAACATAAAGGAAATATATAATAAGAAACATGGTAGCACCTACCTACTGACTCGATGGAGTTTTGAAAACCACGGAGGAAATATGTATATAACAAGAAAAACGGAAGTACCTATCTACTGATTACCTCAATAGAGTTTTATGAGTATTGTTTGATTTTTCTGTTAAAGGAAAACTAGATAAATTTTGTAGTTGCTTATGTCAAACTTAAAAACTCATTGATCTGAGATTTGTATTTCTTGGTAATAATTTTGTATTCATTCTCTCTCTCTCTCTCTAAAGCTAGACGGAAGATTATTAAATAGCAATTGTCCATTCTCTTCTTCCATATTATTATAAATAATTTATATTGTACAGGTATTAACTACAATTTTCATAAATAACTATTAGTGATTTGATTTGTCTTTAAAATGTTTGCATTCAAAAGGATTTCAAATAAATTCGCAGTAGAACTAGAAATATTTTAGCCTAGCTACCAACTCAAGCCTGCTATCACAATAATACATAAAAACACTAGGAAACGAACGCCTAACCTAAATCTATATTTAAATTTTCCCGCCAATGCTTCTAGACAAACTATCGAACCAGTCTAATCTAAAACGAGGTCAAAGGTGCCATAGATAGCGAGAGATCTATTACCAACGATACTAAGGTCAATCTATCATAGCTAATGATGCTCGTATTACGGAGCCACGCAGATCAATAAAACTACCAAAACTCTGAGAACATCTGGCGCGAACCCGGGGAAATTACGCGCATGCGCGAGTCTGTGTTGCCAGATTAAAGGTAAAGATTTTTCGGGGGATTGGGGAAAATCCTTGAAAATTTGCGTTGGGATGTCTTACATTTTATGAATGTATTGAGCTTTCCTCAGCTTGAAAATTATCTAAATATTTATGAATAGTGGAAAAGATCTGTTATTTGCTTATTATAAGTGGTGTAAAGAAACAGCGTAGTAAAAACTACGATAGACGTATTTATACGTTCATAAAGTTACATGAAGATTTGGAAACTGTTACCATTTTATTATCAAAATGTTTGCCTTTGACCCATTATTGCAAACCATTGACACCGATAATAATGGCCTATAATTGCAAATTTAGATTCAATTGTTGGCAGCCCCACCGTAAACGTCAAACCAAAAAATCTGGAGCGAAACTATAGTCAAATTAACGTTTTTACCAATAATAATGAATGAAAATGTGAAAATTATAAATTAAAAACGATTTTTGAATACATATTGTTTATTTGTATAACATTTTTGGGGTTATAAACATAGTAATAAGTGAAACAATAATGAGTGTAGCATCGTGTATGTGTTCAGATAATAAATTCAATATAATGTTGTTGATGTTTTAGATTGTTGTTACAATAGTCTTCCTTCTAGTTGTACATATCGTTAGCTTGTTGTCAAATAGTTGTGGACCTGGTTGTGTTAATTAAGATTGAAGAGATCACAGATAGTGTCAAAGGTAAGGTTAAGATGTTTAAGAATACTGAGTTTTTTGCTTCATAAGGATGTGTGATTGTGTAAAGCTTGTCCTAAACAGGATTGGGACTTCGATAAATTGGGTCAAAAGTTAGAATTGGCCCCTCGCAATATTATTATGATCATCATCATTCATATCCTTACCAGATAATCAGAATTCCGTTTTACGTAGGTACTTATTTTTGTTTACATATTTTAATAAACAAGATACTATAAATACGTATTTAAAAACTTAGTGCTCCACCCTCAGCGCGTTTGTAAGACCCAAAGCTGACGGCGATTAGGCGATCTAGAGAAAGGGATTCCTCACAATAGATCCTTTATCACGTCTTGGATACAGTGTCCAAGACGATCAGCTTCTGTATCTGAGCCAACTGTTTAGCGATAGTTTCTCTCGGTGCTGACCGAATCTCTTCGCTATTAAATTGATCATGAATAAGACCAAAGAAGGCCTTTAGAACCTTGAGGGCAGACGTTTTGTATTAACAAATTAACTATAGGTACTTATACCTTCAAAAGTTTAACCCAAAAGAAAAATATACGAATAGTAAAATCACGCGAACACACGATACCTTATACTACCTACCTATAAAGTGATCAGCCCAATTTTGATGTTGATAAATTTCCTGGTATTTAAAAGGGACACATCAACAATCACCCCGTTGGTCCCGGGTGTCGATGTAGATCTATGATAATTTATACGGATAGTGGCAGCCCAAACGTTTCATACCTGTTCCTTTTTTCCGAAGTTTGCAAAGCGAAAATCCTGAAAGCATTAAATAATAGACTATTTTGAAGGACCATAGTATAACGTATGTCATCATCTACCTAGTCTTTTTGCAACCATGTTGGGGTCGGCTTCTAGCCTAACGAGATGCACATAAATACCAGTATTTTACATGGAGCGGCTGCCTATCTGACCTCTTCAACCTAGTTACTAGACAACTCGATACCCCTTGGCAAGACTGGCTGTCAGACTTTCGGGCTTCTGATTACTCGTAACGACTGTCAAAGATCTGTTGATGACAGCCGTGACCAACAGCTTGGCATGCTTTCCGAGGCATGGAGGAGTCTCGATATGTAATGAACGACGGCAACTGACCTCGGCAAGCGTAGCTTATCCTTTGATCGAACCGTGCGGCTGTTTTCATTTAACTACTAGCTCCACGAGCATAATATCACCCATGTGAAACTTACTGATAATAATTCGTCTCTGCTTAGTCCCAAAAACTACAGCCATGCCTGAAAGTTAACAAGAAATAACAGCCCCATTCATTCCAGTACAACAATTTACGAGAAAAACATACCAAACATACATTACAACTGTAACTACCCTTCAACTTTGTCAAGATAATAAATCTGAGATGTCTCTTGTTCAGTAATGGCTCGTTGCCATAGCGACGTCTAGTTAGAATATCTTTGAGAACTTGATGCCATCCTTTGAAACTGTTCGTACTTTGTGCTCCTGATATTGTTCCTGAAACCATGTTCAAGTTTACCTGTAGCTTATTAAAATAATGTTTTAAATGTTACGAAGTTGCGCAAGGCTATGGGTATGAAAAACGGAACCAGATATTTTTGAATCGCATGTCTTATGCGCTCTTCCTCCTGTCTTCTACAAAGCATGCTGTGCCCAACAGGGTTAATCATTGATACCACCGATATTTATATTGAAAAGCTCATGGCTAAATAAAAACAGCCGAATGGTTTGATCGAAGGTTAAGTCAGGCTGTGTATGGGTGACCATACGTAACATATTGAGACTCCTCCGTGCCTCGGAAAGCACGTTAAGCCGTTGGTCTCGGCTATCATTTATAGATCTTTGAAAGTCCTTAAGGGTAGTCAGAAGCCCGAAAGTCTGACAACCAGCCTTACTAAGGGGTATCGTGTTGCCCAATAACTGACTTGT
This sequence comes from Phlogophora meticulosa, assembly GCA_905147745.2. Classification (NCBI taxonomy): domain Eukaryota; kingdom Metazoa; phylum Arthropoda; class Insecta; order Lepidoptera; family Noctuidae; genus Phlogophora; species Phlogophora meticulosa. Next base: position 10,528,488 of record LR990537.1, on the reverse strand, counting down.
GGACGTCAGATAGGCAGTCGCTCTATGTAAAATACTGGTATTCAGCAGCATCCGGTTAGACTGAGAGCCGACTCTTACATAGTTGGGAAAAGGCTAGGTAGATGATGAGCACCGATATTTATATGTAACACATATTTAACACATTATGGTATGCAATAAAGTATTTAGCATTGAGTAAGGAAGTAAGTAATCGCTCTCGAGGAAAAAGGACTGCTCTTACAGACAAGATTGAACATTGATTACACGCTCGTCACAAGGCAATTGTTTGCCTTGGTCAAACCTTTATTTGGACGGTTTCCAAATAAAGGTTTGACCAAGGCAAACAATTGCCAGAAGCCCGAAAGTCTGACAACCAGCCTTACTAAGGGGTATCGTGTTGCCCAATAACTGACTTGTGGACGTCAGATAGGCAGTCGCTCTATGTAAAATACTGGTATTCAGCAGCATCCGGTTAGACTGAGAGCCGACTCTTACATAGTTGGGAAAAGGCTAGGTAGATGATGAGCACCGATATTTATATGTAACACATATTTAACACATTATGGTATGCAATAAAGTATTTAGCATTGAGTAAGGAAGTAAGTAATCGCTCTCGAGGAAAAAGGACTGCTCTTACAGACAAGATTGAACATTGATTACACGCTCGTCACAAGGCAATTGTTTGCCTTGGTCAAACCTTTATTTGGAAACCGATACGCGCACTTAGGCACACCCTTTTGTCCCGGAACTCATACGAATAATAAGGAAGAGGCAATAGAAGTCCGGAAAAAGGTTAATTCTGCTTGAAAATATTTGAACTTGTAGCTATAAATGATTTGAGGGTTAAGACAAAGATGGCTGCTAGCCAATAATTTGAACTCTTGGAAATCAATTAGGATCTTTAGAAGCTTTAAACTTTAAATATCTATCTATGTAATGTATTGTATGAAGTATATCAGTCATCTAGTACCCATAACACAAGCTCTGCTTAGCTTGGGGCTAGATGATGCTGTGTGGATTGTCCAGCATTATTTATTATTATTATATTATTATAGGTACGGTAACGTCGGTGGTAACAATTAGACCTTAAGCTGGCGTCTTATTTTATTGAAACCTTATACTTACATACTGATGTATGTGGTTTCTTAAGAATAAGAGGCCAGCTTATACTACGACATACGTACGTAACAGACAACCATGGCATTGTTTGCCGACGAGGATGTAAACCACAACAGCCGGTCTATTCTGTAAAAAAAACACCTGCGAAAAGTAAGGTGAAGTGAGTGTGGGGTGAACTGTCAATGTCTAGTACTGTAGTATGGTATGACAGCTCACTTCGCTTCCACTTCACGGGCTGCCTGGCTGGAGGCCTTAATTTTAATTAAGCCCCCCACAGGAAAGTTCGGTTGAGCAGTAAATATCCCTAAAGGATAAACTGCGAGATGCCCATTCCAAAAAAAAAAAAAAAAAAACACTTCACGGGGAGACTTTACGGAGTAGCACGGCTGAATTGAAGGTGAGGTGAGGTGAGGACCTCGTAATTAGATAAAAACAGCCACCCCGTGTGGCTGTACTGCTAACACGAATATACACGAATTGTATATTATGTTTTATCTAGGAGGAGCTCGTGGCTAAATAAAACAACCTCACGGGTCGATCGAAGGTTAAGCTACGCTTGCCAAGGTCAGTCTGTGGATGGGACTGTTCGTAACATATCGAGATTCCTCCGTAACTCGAAAAGCACTTTAAGTCGTTGGTCACGGTTGACATTTGTAGATCTTTGACAGTCATTACGGGTAGTCAGAAACCCGAAAGTCTGACCACCAGTCTTACGAAGGGGTATCGTGTTGCCCAGTTATAACTGGTTTGTGGAAGTCAGATGAGAGTTGCTCCATGTGAAATACTGGTCTTCAGCTGGAAGCTGACCCCATAGTTGGAAAAAGGCTAGGCAGATAACGACTCTTCAGTGGACAGTCTGAGATTTATCCATTTTGAGTGAAGTTTTGAGTTATAACGAAAATTGTGTTAATCTTAAGTTCTGCCTCCTTGCTGATTCAATACCTACCAACTACATTTATATGTAAGATGTAAAACTATGTTTACTTACTTCATGCAACACTGTGCACTCACAAAATTTTATTGAAACCCGTTTGAACGGTGCACAAAATTTTATTGTTATTCTTCACGACTCACTTAAGGTCGAATCTGTGTCTCAATAGATTATTTTGAAACTTCCAAAGCATATAAAATTTTACAGGAATGCGTTTCACTGGGCATATAAGAATTTACGACTGCAGTTAACCAATTTCTTGTTATTATTCTACACTGATTGTAGAAGAAACACAAAAAACAAAAATAGGTTTTAGTTCGGTTATGTGACAATTACAGGCTGAAATTATTCATGCAGTAATATTATGTCTGCTTTAAACGATATCACATAATAATTTGAACAGTTACTGGCGCTTTTTGAACCACATCAATTTTAATACCCTACTTACTGCCTGGTGGCAGATGATAACGCGTCAGAGCTATTCGCGTTATATGGTTTCATGTTCCACACTGAGTACGATCTCTTTCCTTTCATTGTATTGTTCTGCAATCCAATGCGACTAGACACCTATCGACCTATTTAACTTTACTTAGTTAAAAGTTTTACTTAAGTCCCTCCCACATCCTTCTACGTCTTTTTGTAGCTTTCTAAGATCAGTGTGCCTGGCACCGAATGCTTAACCTAACGTCAATTCGAACGATTTAAAAGTTGTAAATAAGTATCTAATACCTTTAATATTGTATTGTTATTCTATAGAATTTAGGTTTAAATTTATGAAGCAACCTGAATCAGTAACAAAATTTAAACAAAATTTGCAATTCGATTCGATATTCAATTTCGGTCTTTGAAATGCTCTATTCGAAACGGGTATTTTAAATTATAAAATCGTTCGAATATACGTTAAGTTTACGTCAAGCATTAATGCTGGCCATACAAATCAGAGGAATAGGCGCTATCCTAATTAAAAGCGATTGTCTCGCAAATAAGCAATTGCTTTCTATTTCGATACCCGCAGTCTAAACGGGACATTTAGGTATTTGTTTTTGTATTTACTTATATTAATCAAGTTAATCCTACCATTCCGTCTTCCATTTAGCAAAACAGTCCACTCCAAGCTCGGCATTCACGAGCGCGATCAGCATCGTCTTGTGTCTTTGAAAACCTTTCTGATTGTGATTGCAAGTGTGGAGCCGGACGGCGTCTTTCCGCCCGTCTTTAAGCACCTATTAACTAGACTTAAACCAAACTGGCCTAGCCTGAAAAAGTTAGTGAACTATTTACAACTCAATTTTATCTTCCACAGACTGCATAATGCGCTACAAAAGGCGTACGTCACAAACCACGAGGACTTCTCGCCATTCGGACAAGAAATATACAATTCGTAAGTATCTATTAACTAAGGCTGTTTAATTCGAAAGCTTTTCATAAAAGTAAATACAACTAATTTCCAATTTCTGTATCAAATTCTGTACTATTTTTAGTACACAAACTTGTCAGGGTATCGGAAGTATTTCGATCGTTTTTTGTCTTTGTTTAAAATAAGGAACGACCTATTCAGATTTAGAACCGCATCGGGAATTAAGAATGCCTCATTACTTAGAAGTGTATGTGTAATAGTGCTTGCCACCACAAGACCCACGAATTATTTAACATAACATTACGCCTGTATTCTTCAAAGGGTTGAGTAGAGATGTACCTAAAAATATGACATATTGAAAATTGATGTAACAATGTTCTTAGAATAAAAAATCTAGGGACCTACTAGATTGTATATCGCTAGAAATGTTTTTACGTTTCCACAATCCTTCTGTTACCTAGTAGGTAATGTGAAAAGAAAAAGGGAAAAAGGTTTTCTTTGTAAACGTTAAATTGAATTCAACAAACAAATCCCTAGATATTTCTTAGTGCTGTATTTACTCCGATGAAGTGAGTCTACGATTGTAAGCCTTTATGGCTTTCAACAATAGGTATTACCTATATAAGTTCTGAAAGCCGTAAGTAATAATTTTAAAACATACCTTGTTTTTATTACGATACAGGGTAAGAAAATTATTGGTGAATAACATGAATTCAGTATACGATTCTGGACCCAACCAGCTTTAAAAATTTCCGTCGAGTTTTCCTTTATTTTTAGTTTTTTTGTGGTTTTTACTTAACACCTTAAACGCCAACTGACCGACTAACAATACATTTTCTATTGTATATCGTTTTCTGGCAGTTAAGGTGTTGAAAAAAAACATGTCTTTTCTGAATTGTTTTTGGATTTGATAGCCCAATTCTTGGGGACGATTGTAGCCTATTAAACATCACGCTACGTCCCTGAGGAGCAGTCAAAATCGCAGGTTACAGCAAGTAACAAAATATAGTTAAAACTACCAACGTGGATAAGAAGTTTTCTCTGACAAGACCAGGCTTTTTATTCGCTCATAATTCTCTAGACAATTGAGGGTCGTGAGTGTATTGAAGCGTAAGACTGAAACTTTGACAAAGTTCTGCAGTACGATGCAAACTCGAGTCAAACTATGGCATTGAAGAGTCAAAGAAAGTTTGTGCTGATCGGCCTTCGCTCAACATTTTCTCCTTGATTTTGTTTTGTTTTTGGAGTCCTTTTTTGCGTGTAAATGTGGTGTACAGGATAAGATGCGGTATACGGCACTATTTATTAAAATAAATAAATAGTTACGTTCCACACTCATCATAGTTTGGTGAATTAGTTATCTTCATTCAAAATTCAAACTTGTTGAGCGGCATGGCGGTCTATTCTGTAAAAGTCACCTTGCGGAAAGTTAGGTGAACTGAACAATCCCCAGCATAGGTATGGGATGAGCTCATTGCGCCCTCACTTCATCTACATTTTCACTGGGTGCTTATACTGCTGGTGATTATAACGTTATTTGTCCAACCTATTGTGGTTGTTTGCGTTGCAAGTTAAGCTGACGTGGGCACACCAACATTGGTTAGACCAGGAGACATATTATGTTTGATTGCGAATGTCTGTGTATTTGAACCGAAACACCAAACACTCGATGTGTTGTTTCAATTGGTATTAAACATAACATCACGCCCGGAGGCTTAGGCAGAGTTGTACATATCTATCTATGTACCTACACTAACATTTTGCGGAACGTCCAGGCTCCGGGATGTTACTGAGAAATTCCTAATAACACTTGTGGGAATGGCTTGCATCCTTGAGGCAGTAAATAAATAAGTATATTTAGTCAAGTTGTGTGTACATAATATAGTGTATGTTATAATGTTTATTTCATTTTGCACACACTTTCTGCACTTTACTTTCTGATTATGGCATTCCGAAATTCTAGGAGTACCAATGCTACGGTATCCGCGAAGGGATATTTTGTTCTGCAAAGTTCCAAAAAACCTATAGAATTCACAAAGAAAATATTCTCTGGGGAAATCATGAAAAGTTTTACCATGATTTCCCTTTGGTATCCATAATAAATTATTATGTAGCCAATAAATCTATCGGTGACTGGACCAAAACGGTTCTTTCAAAGAAATGAATAAAACCTCTTCAGACAAAAAAGAAGGAAGAACGCAGACCGAAGATTTTTTTTAATAAAAGAAATGTTAGCTGTAAGGTCAAGCTTTTAAACGTCCTTCCAAACATTTACCATTCAAGTAGTTTGCAGTCTACTTCTCTTTTTATAGCCATAGTAAGGCTCTTTTTCACGGTCATCGGATCTACGAAAACATGTTACTTCAAATCTGGACTCTGTAATCTTCTATTTGTTTGTTTTTTACATTCAAAATTAGAATCAATCGAATATCCTAGAAAAAAATCGAACAAACGAAATAAAATATGGCGTCATAAATTTTCTCCGCATCGCTGACGACTGATATATACAATACTGACCGGTGGAATTACTGCGATGTAAATAAAAAAAAAAACTATTTCTAAGACTTGGCGGGAGAAATAAGTACTTATGTAAAAATACCAGCCAGTAACTGTACCTCTGCAGGACAAACGCCTCTTCTCATAAAGAGAAGGCACGAGAATTAATTACCGCGCTAGCTCAAGGTGGGTTGGCGATATGATCATGTTAATATTGAAATTTTTAAATGCTTACATTGTTTATGAATTTTCCGATGGAGATTAATTATTTGAGCCGTTAGTAGGCTGGAAATATTGTGCAAAACAACCTCGATTTCACTAGATATGTAGAACTTAAGGTTTTAATGATTTCGTAATAAATACCAACAATACAAAAAGCCGCATGGGTTAATTCAGGGTTAAACTACGCTTGCCGAGGTCAGTCTATGGATGGGTGGCTGTTCGTAACATATCCAGACTCCTCCGTGCCTCTGAAAGCAAGCTAAGCCGTTGGTCTCGGCTGTCATTTGTAGATCTTTGACAGTCGTTACGGGTAATGAGAAGCCCGAAAGTCTGACAACCAGTCTTACCAAGGGGTAGCTCTAAGCCTAGAAAAAAAAACAACTGTTCCCTACATTTTATCGAGTTTAAAATTTAGGGCACACCTGATATTTTTTCTTGATTTCAGGCTTCGTTTCATGGTTAAACTTGTTCAAATTCATATTGCAAATTAACCAAAAGTCGCCCAGTGTTATCAAAGTTAGATATGCCACTTTGATATGTATACAAAACTTATGTAATAATCAATATCGTATGGAGATCAATTAGTACATAGGTATAATATTCCCCGAACACATTTGATTGGTTCTTGACCTCATCGTGTGTTCTCGAAGTTGCCACTTCACATATCCGGAGTAGGTCGAATGAAGATGCGGTCCATCTAACATTATTATGACAACTTAACATCACGCCTATAGTCCTTGAAGGGTTAGACAGAGGTACACATAAAGTACACCCACATTTCGCCAGTTTACATTAATAATAATTTATATTAAACTTGTATGAAGAGATAAAGTTAGAAATTTTGGATGTAGGTATCTCTGAAACTAGATGCCTTATACAAAAATCATTCTTTAATCTACATTATATTATCAACAAGTATACATAGGCTATATTTGAATTCCACGCGGGCGCACCCTATATATATACCCCAGCTATATCAAATTGGAACAACCACGGTTGTCTCCTAAAAGAAAAATATATAAACTAACTTTTACCCCCCAATTTTTCCACGTGAATGTCAGTTATCGTTGATGTAGAAGAAGTCGCGGATTCAAAACTATAACAAAACCTGCATGAAACACGAAGCAAATTCTATGTGTAGCCACCGCTCACTTCGACGTCGACCACTTACTCTTTTGAAGTCAGACTTCAAGGCAAGCTAACTACAAGCTTGAAAGGCAATACAAATACATTTTAACTGCATAATTCGAATTATTACAAACCCACCAACATTATGACATTACATACAAAACTATTTCCAACTGAACACTTATACGTTCTTAATTGCATAGTCGTAAAGTGGGTTGTATTTGGTAGCCTTTGATGCAACGCAGCCATTACAAGCGTTTATTACACTTTAAAATGTAATACCTTCATAACAGTTTCACGGAGAATTATGGGACAGTACTGGCTGTGACCGCGTCTTTGTCCACGAGGAATGTTACAAAATTTCATGCGTTATTTTATTTCACTTTTACGCGGTAAGTATCATTTTAAAAAAAAGTAAAAAAAAATAACCTAAGTTACAACTTAATATCAGCTATCTGTCAGAGAAAATATCATCAAAATCGGTAAAGCCGTTTCGGAGATTACCTCAAACAAATAGACAGACATACAAAAATGAAAAAAAAATATTGTTCGGAATAAATATAGTATAATATCATAAATGTGAATTTAGTAAAAAGCTGTTATTTTAACATTACAATCAGAAACTTAAATTTTATTTATTTGTATCTAAAGACAAACTTAGTAGATATTTTGTTTAAGCTTGCATTGTTAGCTCTTAAGTCGAGATTAAACGCCATGCGTTCTTTTCCACTGAGGATTTTACTAAGACCATAAAGATAATATGCCAAGCATGTACTGTCTATGACGTATTGGCGTATAAACAATTTTATTTTTTATTAAAACCTCACGACTAATGGCTTTGATCGTTAGACGACACCAGAGCTTTTAAAGGCAAGATTCTTAGATCGTACTCTGACTTTCTTTTGCTAAGTGAAGTTATAATTTCATACGAATTTCAACCTTATCCTTGAAAACATAATGTTTATATTTATGTGTAGAGCGACTGCAAGCCAGCGTGTCTTGCAAATCTGAACTTTAAAGTTACAGAAATATGGTTGATATTGGTACGAAACGTCAAATTGAGTTAGTAAAACAAATTCGATGTACGGTCTGAGAATCTAGACCTTTAACTAACATGAAAAGGGCGGAAACTCGTCCCTTTGAGCCATATTCTATCAAAAACATTTCATTGACAGTTCTGATTTGAATATAATGATAAATTGATCATGGTGGACCTTTTTTTCTGTTTTTCGCTCCGAAATTGCTTGAAAAACTCATTTTTGCTGGATATAGTTTTTATCTGCCTGTCACATTATCCTGATTCCTTTCAGTCATTTGATGTAAGGAAATAACATCTATCTTGTGTTCGACGTACTTACTAGACAACCACATTGATTGGTAATTCCTAGACATTAAGAATAACAGTAGGTAAACCCAGATACTAGATAATAGATATATCATTTTTTTTTTCAAACAACTTTTCTTTACAATATAATAATTGTCGTTCCTCGCTAAAAAACAAAACCTTATTTGGTTAAATTAGACTCGGATAAAGTCGCGCATATTTCACTAATATAAAGCAGAAATAGAAACAAAAAGTACACACAGGCGTTGCCACGGGCATGGCTAGTCAAAATCACCTCTATCTGCTTGTATCTATACTATATGTACTGAGACACAGCTTAGTCTGGTCGTAATTAATCAACAAATCTGCTCAGGTGCTCATCCATATGTAACTCCGTGATTTATGATCAAATTGTAGATCACTGTCCGCAACAGATATACATAACGATATTAACTAACAAAGGATATTTATTTAAGAGGTGTGGAAACGCCGGGAGAGGACGCCCTAGAAAAACCCACAAATAAAAAATAATTAAAATATCATTATAAATTTAATCATTTTCATTTTATTTGAAATCTGCTATTAACTTAGTCTGAAGATCATTAATTTGCTATAACAAAATATGGACGTACCTAGTCTGAAAAAATCTTTTTTTTTTTAATAAAAACAAATTGAAATGAATCATTTCGACACCTTGTCAGTAATAAATAATATTCATATATACTACGTTATAGACTCATTTAAAGTTCGATTTACCCCGTTCTACCGGTATGTACCTATTGTGTGTATGATAGTACAAGGTAACGTCTGTAGTTTCTGCCTGCTATGGAACAATATAGGCATGAGTTTATGTTTGTACGTGCATATATACATGTGCTTTTAATATTCAGCCATTCGGCGTGTTCTGTGTCAGCATTATCGGATTTGGCAGTATGAAAAATTGGAGCCGTGAAAATATGGAAATGGGGTCATATTATTTTTGTGTGATGAGTGATGTTTCTAAATATATACATATATATTGTGTCTATGTTTTTTACTGGATAGGTATCCAGTAAAACACACTTGAATCTATGAAATGTGATTTGTGACGTTTGGAAGGGTGTTAAGTTGTTTATTCTTTGGAATAGTAGTTAGGTAGGTATCTACTACTTTCTCGCCACTTTTTTGTTTATATTCTTATCTTTCGTTTATATCTTTTATGTATATAGGCTTTTTGCACATGTAAAAATAGCTGTACAGAGGCAGAATATGGACTTCGTATTCGTGGAATCATCATCCTCCTGCCGTTATCCCAATTTATTTGGGGTCAGCGCAGCATGTTTTCTTCTTCCATACATCTCGATTTGCCGTCATCTTGAGATAACGGAGTCACCTCTTTTAAAGTCACATCTTTCACACAATCCATTTATCTTTTCTTTGGTCTCCTCTACTCATGTAACCCTGCACATTCATACTCAAAACTTTCCTCACAACATGGTCCTCATTCCTTCGCATCACATGCCTATACCACGACAAGGTTTGAACCCACAACCTTACTACTACATTACTTACTATTATTTAATAAAAGGAAAAATATAAAATAAAAAAGTAAAATAAATCTGTTAGCAAACGTCAACTGTAGCAGGGCTAACTGAATGAAAAATAAGTTACTTAAAGCAAAAGATAAACCAAAAAATTAACGCATGATTTATCATACAGGTCCTTTTCTTTAAGGATGTGAAATCATTCAATGACTTCTCCCATTCTGGGTAGAATGGGAGGGCGTAAAACCCATCCGTGTTCCGTAATTGCCCTTTACGTTCCAGGGTCACCAGGTCAGGGTGACTCTTTCGAACATCTCGCAACGTCATACAGGTCCATAGCCTATTAATAATTATACCTACATTGTATAAATGCATCCTTTTCGCTTCACTCGATTTGCTAAACAAAACCAATATCTGGAGTATTTAGAAAATTGCTTGGGACTTGGGAGCTACTCCCAAGCAATATCCAGAATTCTCCAGATATTGGTTAGGATAAATCCCTCTCAGAGTCTCAGTGCAATTTCCTCAAAGCATTCCTATGTTTGTCACGTCGAGACAATTGGCTACTTCCAACATAGTTGATTCCCCTGGACAGGATCCAAACTGCCGTCTGCAGACTGCGAGACGCCAGATTATAGAGATTCTGTGAGATATTGTCGCTACGATAATATATTGTTATTAGTTTGTTATCGTGGGGAGTACGGATTTAAGTTGGTTCTAGCAAAGATATTTACTGGATTAATTAAAGTTAGATGTATACTGTGAAGGGCTTGTAGCTTAATAAGTTCAAGCCCTCGGGTCAATAAGGATTAGGCATCGCTTACGCCATTACATACCGATAACCCTCCAGATCCGGAAAGCACTTCAAGCCAGCTGTCGTGCTGCTGTGTGATTCTTTGACAGTCGTTACGCCATACGTTACAGCCATAAGCCCGAAATTCTGGCAACCAGTCTTATCTAAGGGTAATCCAGTTAGAACTGCTGTGGAGTTCAGATAGGTAATCCCTCTTATGTAAAATACTGGTTAGATTTGAAGCCGACCTCAACATATTTGGGACAGGCTAAGCAGATAATATGTAACTATAAACAAATAAATAAATAATGCTGGACAATTCACACAGCATCATCTAGCCCCAAGCTAAGCAGAGCTTGTGTTATGGGTACTAGATGACTGAAATACTTAATAGAATACATTACATAGATAGATATTTTTATTATACATAGCAAATACCCAGAACTTGAAACGAATTTGTGGTCGGCGCAGCATGTTTTCTTCTTCCATGCATCTCTATTTGCCGTCATTTCAAGAGTCACCTTTTTTCTAGCCATATCACCTTTCACACAATTCATCCATCTTTTCTTTGTTGTCCCTCTACTCTTGTAACCTTGCACATTCATACTCAAAACTATCCTCACAACATGTCCTCATTCCTTCGCATTACATGCTCATACCATGACAACCGATTTACACACATCTTCTCGGTCACAGGCAAGACCTCCTCTTATTCTATCCATTCGCGTAACACCACACATCCCCCTCAGCATTCTCATCTCAGCTGCATGCAACTGCCTTTCATTCGTCCCTTTTGCGGCCCAACATTGTGATCCATACAAATAAAAATAAATCTAGCTAAGTATTTTGAATAAATTAATAACAGGCCAATCTGTTGTTTTCCTCTGTCGCTCCACAGCTGTAACTGATACTCACAAAATTAATTTAGTCAATGTCCCGATCACCTCGCCTACACGTTTCGCGATACTAAAGTTAATTAGAGAGGCCATGGTCTGTTCATTTGCATTTTCTGGTAAACAAATGAATAAAGTATTTTCACAAAAGGAGGAAATTGTTTCCCATCCCCTTGATTCGCCCTTCAGTCCCTTTTGATGACGCTACAAGAGAAACGGCCTGATTTTGGTGTAAACATCTTATTTATTTATTTATTTATATGTACGCTCCAGACGGCCTTTATCGGAATCCATCTTGCAACGTCGGTATGTAGATAATCCAAAAACGGTAATTTTGACTTAAACGTCATCGTAACTTAAACGATTTTATTTCCATAACATTAAAATAATCCTACAGTTGTGTAAACGTTAACCACTAATATTCTGATTAACACTTATCACTTTAAAATACAATATGTTTAAGGCAATGGATAGTGATTTGTCGAAAACGTGGGGCACTGGCGACCGCTCTCGAAAAGGGGAATCCTAAGATGGCCGCCCGCTACCATCGACTCGACACTCCGCTAAAGTGCCGTTGACAAACTGTCACTCTTGACAATGCCTTTCTTGTGTGCGCCGAAATATAATTACTTTTCTAACTAACTTAACAGGATTAACCTAAGGCGATATTGTGGTATTTATATACTTGCAATATTAAATTAATCTAATAAGGAACTTCTATAACATACTAGCTAACCAGGTATGTGGAGGTATGTGCACTGTGCAAGTGCAGAAAACCTCAAACCTAATTGCGAGTAATATGTTTGAGCTGTTTGGGGTTGAAGCAATAGGGCCATGGGGTCCGTGTGCCCATTTAGTTTTTCGAGACATCGCGAAGCGTTTGGTAGACTCTTCACGTGACCAGAGGGCTGGCCTTTTTAGGGCAAAGAATCAGCATTGCCGTTCAACACGTGTCAATGCTGCCAGCCTTCTGGGCACTTTTCGAGTTGACAGTGATGCGGATGAAATTTTCGATGCCCTGTGTTTTATTTTTTTCTTTTCATTTATTTTTAGTTTTATCATTGTTGAAGAAATATATGTTACCTAACCTTAATTATATATAAATCTCATATAAAACAATAACACAGAACAACTTTTATATAAATTATTAATACATATTACTTCTCATTTATAAACATATTATCGAAAAAGATAAAGGGTTCCACGCATAAAAGTGAAATCCCATGACATTTTGTCAAATTCCACGAGGAAGAAGTCTCGGGTACAGCTGGTTTATAAATAAAGAGGAATGATTTGTTTGTTAGTAGCCGAAAAACAAAAAACCTTTTTCTTCACCGATTTTAAAAATTATTTCAATTAATAAAAACTCCCACACGGTGGACCAACGAACTGGTGAAGGTCGCGGGAAGGGCATGGATGCGGAAAGCGCAGGACCGGTCATTGTGGAAATCCTTGGGGGAGGCCTTTGTCCAGCAGTGGACGTCTTTCGGCTGAAATGATGATGATGATGAACAAAAACTAAACTACCAGCGAGTAAGATCATCATCTGTAAACTATGAAATTTACGAGGACGAAGGGAAGTGTTAGTTACTGTAATTAGACGTACATGTTTGACGACCTATGTGGCGCGGCGAGCGAAGGTCCGCCTGCGACGCAAGAGGTTGCGGGTTCGATTCCCGCCTCGGGACAAATGTTTGTACGATCTACAAATATTTGTTCCGGGTGTTCTGGGTATTTCCTATGTATAATAAAAAATATCTATCTATGTAATGTATTGTATTAAGTATATCAGTCATCTAGTACCCATAACACAAGCTCTGCTTAGCTTGGGACTAGATGATGCTGCGTGGATTGTCCAGCAATATTTATTTATTTATTTATTTATGTACGATACGTATGTATCCTTACCGTATTAATTTCATGTAACCATAATAATGTCTACGAGCACTTTTATCATTACTACATAGTATAAAACAAAGTCGCTTTCTCTGCCCCTATATCCCTATGTATGCTTAAATCTTTAAAACTTCGAAACGGATTTTGATGCGGTTTTATTTAATAGATAGAGAGACTGAAAAGGAAGGTTTATATGTATAATATATATATTTTATACACGTGCGAAGCCGGAGCCGGCCGCTAGTACGTAATAAACTGTGAATTTACCACATCGTATCTTTGTCTTTGTCTTCAAAACCAATTAAAGTTAGCACTAAAGTTAACTAAACAGTAATGACAGCACGAAACAGACTAACTACCTACAATACATATTAGTAATACACCCATCACAAACAGAAGGTACCTAGGTTACAACAGCGGTAACTGCCTATTTAATTTTTACGATCGCGCCACGTTTACGTATTCATTTACGCAAACAGTAACGAATATGTAACAGAAGGCTCAGTTCGCGAGTTCAGGAGTGCAGGATGTTCGAAAGAGTTACCGTGACCCTGGAACGTATAGGACAAGGACGGAACATGGATGGGTTTAAATCAGTAAAAGTCTGACGCGCCCTCCCGTTCCACCCAGAACGGGAGAAGTCATTGGATGATTCCACATCCTTAAAAAAATGGCTCAGATCGTGACAATACCATTGGCGATATAGTAAAAACATTCATCTGCCTAGGCTTTTCGCAGCTATGTTGGGGACGGCTTCAAGTCTAACCAGATGCAGCTGAATACCAGTATTTTACATGGAGTTAGTGCTTATCTGACCTACACAACTCAGTTATTGGACAACACGATACCTCTTGGTATCTGTGCTCTACAACCCAGTTATAGGGCAACACGATACCCCTTGGTACCTAAGACTGGTTGTCAGACTTTCGGGATTCTGACTACCCGTACGACTGTCAAAGATTTACAAATGACAGCCGGGTTGAACATGCTTTCCGAGGTGTGTTATGAATGGTTACCCATCCACAGTCTGATTTCGGTAAGCGTAGTTTAACCATCGGTCAACCAGTTGGCTGTTTTTATTTTGCCACGAGGTCCTCCTCAGAAATGCATTGTTGCTTTAAAATCGGCAAGTAAAAGTATAGTATATACAGTTAACGTTTTCTTACGAATATAAACCTTATTAAAGAGACGCTCGTTTACATTCTCTTATATTAATATTAACATTATTTATACAAGATAAAGGTTCATAGTCGTATGAAATGCTAACTTTACTTAACAAAGCAAAGTCAAAACTCTATGAATATTACTCTTACTTTTGGCTTCGGTCAATGCCAAGTTCGATAAATAAAAGGCGAAGGAAGATCACATTACGTGTTAACATTAAGTGCACAAATGATTTATCAGGAAATGGGTACTTTTGTCGCTTCGATAATCTAGGTATTTGTTTTTTTTTAGATTTTTCATTACATTTTGGGTATCAGAACCCTGCTTGTTGACTGCTATCTCATTTGATATTAACATACAGGCAGTGAACCTAATATTTGAGGAGATTTACACTTTATGTCACTTAATAGTGTTTTAGTCCAACAAATAGTGACCAATGTGATTTGCCACGTCATCTAGCCAGAAACTTCACCAACCTCTAAGAGATTTTTAGCAAATACAACTTCTGTAATCCTGCACCGAATGATTCTGTATGACAATCGTATACGAGTATTGGGGGAATTTCGTGAACATTATATCTATTGGATTCGCGCCAGAATGGACTAGTCTCTGCGGCGCCTGAGGGTATCGTTTGAGCAATGTTATGTAGTGCCGATACGTTGCTCTGCGGATTTGAGTAGGAAATGGGTTTGAACTCGCCGAATGAGAATAGTTAAGTAAGCTCATTCTAGTTTGGTGAATGAGGAGATAAGAGAACAGAAAATAAAACATCTATATTCTTCTTTCTTTCTTCTTAGGTGTTTTTATTTTTCTGAAATAGTTCGTTTTCGCTACTAAAAAAACAGTGGACCTCCAGTTAACTTATGAATCAAGATTGTTACTTCTTCCATCCTTTTGCCTTTCATAGAACTTGTGACGCTTGGAATTTCCATAAATTAAAACATACCTTGTATCTTGTCCTCTATCTGAAATACTTATATTCTGCTGATATAGTAGGTACGAAAATAATATTAAAACCGAGAAAAAAATATTTCTTTTGATGAATCTGACCAGGATAATTTCTGGACTAATTTCAAACTAGATTGTGACCTCTGAGTTTTTTTAGGTGTTACATCTCTGAGTAGTCGGCTAGGAATACCGATTTAATCTGGTTCTAATATTATATTTTCCTTCATTCATTATAATCCTTTTATATATAAGTTTCTTTTTTTTTTAGTTTTTAATTAACATCCCGTAGACGGGTGAAAATTAAGGGTAGTATGTAGTTTTGTATGCTGTATAAATAAAAAGAAAAGTTTTTGTCTAAAAAAAATTAGGGGTGGACCACCCTTAACATTTAGGGGGATGAAATCTGGTTCTAATATATTTATGTTATCTGACGTGTAAAAGTGTTTTTAAAATTCATTTACAGATAAATAAATATCATCATTTCTCATATCTAAAAGTCACCAAAACTCTGCAGGACTGGGGTAGCAAAACTCTGTGGGTACCTACCCACCCAATATTTTTCTCCAGGCATAAATTCAATAAAACTTCCCGATAAAAAGTCGGCATTTATTTTTTACGCACAGGCAAGTTGAAAGTGTTTCAGTATAAGTAACAATTCATTAGTTCTGTTTACTTGTTTCTGATTTATTACAGTTGTTTCAAAGTTAAGAGAAAACACCCTTAGCAGTTTACACTTCTTTTCCGATATATTTTGAAGTTCTTTTTTTTGTTTTACGGCTTTTGATAATTTTGGGACTATTTCGTTAAAAACAGTCAAAAAATGAAAAGGCTGAGCACCTATTTTCCGACTTGTATTATCAATATTAAAAAATGAAAATAAATAATAAATAATGCTGGACAATCCACACATCATCATCAAGCCCCAAGATATTTTTTTCGAATATTATATATTATAGATATTTTTTTATTAGAAATTTTCGAATAAGGTTGGTTGCCGGGACACTAGGCCAGCGCTACAGTTCTAATCAATGAAATTGTTGATCAATATATCAGTTGCTCTTTGGAGCAGAAAGTTCGTTAAAATACCCGTCAATTTCGAAAACAATTTGAATGTTTGCTTTTACCCACTAGCTAAGCGTCACTTTTATAAAATTTAGGTTTTAAGCTTTATAACGTTTTGTATTTAATGTTTATAAAACTCACAGTGTTATTGTCCATGTAACTAGCCGTGTTTGTCCAAAATAAGTAGTAAATTATCACACACAAAACTACGATAGTCACAATGTTTTGGACACTCACTAAAGTTGAGTTTATTAGGTTCACATTGAATAAATCGATTATATAACACTTTCACAAACGTATTGCACTATTTTCTTCACTTTTGTAAAAAGATTTTAGTAGATACAGGTATATTTAAACTACCAACTATACTTAAACAAACTAACAACTATATTTAAACAAATTTAATACGGGAGCAATATGTTTACGTGACGGCTGGCGCCCTCTCTTGAGATATATAGATGACTGATATACTTAATACAATACATTACATAGATAGATATTTTTTTTATTATACATATATATATATATTATACAAATACCCAGAACACCTGGGACAAATCTTTGTAGATCGTACAAAAATGAAAATTCTAGAAGGAGATAATTATGTATGTCAGAAATCTGTGGGTAAAAATCTTAACAGTCTCGTTTCATGTGTCGGTACCTAAAATAACTTGGATACCTAATAATTAAAATAAAATATTCTGTAACTAGGTAATTACAAGCCTCTCCATGTAACTTAATATCTACATGAATTTGGCGGTGTTTTCTATTGTTAACAGGTATATTTAATTATTAGAAAAGATAGGGCTTCGCTAATTTATGATATTTATTAAGGAACAAACCTTCCTTTCTAAAATACAATCCAGAGTGTTCCCTGCCTTGACGCAGGACCCGTTCTAACTTTGAACCTTTCGAATCTTAATTGAGTGTTTGAAACCATAGATAAGGCTCTACCAGCCTGTATGCAATAAGGTCTGATATAACAGTAAACCACTATATAAGACTATACAACCAAATTAATTTAGGTATTAAGTTCTTTATTCTTTATTTCATGTTTAAAAATGATAAACAATCATAGTACTTAGTTTTCAACTTGAGCTTGTTTTCGTTGAGTAATAAGTAAATTGAAGACAATAATCTCCAGCCATTTTAAATTTGAAAGCATACGAGTACCAGGAATGCAGCACAACGAGGAGCTTTTAGCAAAAGTTTTCCAAGAAAGAATATCCAGTGTTGTTTTATTTTTACTGTTACAAAGCTTTGCTCTTTAAACCTGGTCTTTGGAGTGCGATACCGACATTACGCTCCAGTAGTTGGAAAAGAACTGAAAATAAAGTATTCGAACGAAGTATCTGTGTATGTAGTTGAGGAGAACAAAGGACGTGTGGGACCTATATTTATAAAGGCATTACTTACTGTACCAGTCGGTCGATTTTGTGGGTAAAATAAGTGGTGAGGTGAGCTAGTGTCACCCAGCTTAAGTAGTACTGTTTAGACACCCTAAACTAGCTTTGGTATAGTAAAAAATGTTCAATTGTATTGGCGTAAAAAAAGTCTTCGATTACCGCGATTCTCAGTTTTTTTTATTTTTTTTTATTTAAGTAATCTAAACAACTACCAACAAATCTCCAAACTTTCATCGTAACGTTACTGTGATCACAACTTCCCATTTTCCCTGGTTTCCATAAAATCTGACAAATACACAGACGGTCTGAGTTGTTGCGAAGTTCGAACAATTAATTTGCAATTGTTTACAAACTCGGGTAGTCCGTGGGTGGAGATATTAAAAGTTTCTTCTTGTCGCTTGGAGATTCCCAAGTCGATAACAAGTGGTGATGGAGAAATATTGCTCGTGTCACTATGGTTTTATTGTTGAGAAACATCTCTAAGAGTATTTTGTTTCTGTTCTCTGAGATGGACAGATGAAGATATGTATTTATTTTCCAAGAAAACGTTGCCCCACACTAGGAATTTCTCCTGTATCGTGGGTGTGTTTGCAAACATTCAAACACAAACAGCCAGACCCGGAATAACTACCTGTAGGCTATTCAAATGTTCGTTCCGTGTGAGAATCGAACCCACAGCACGTAGCGCAGCAGTCAATCGTCAAACGTCGTTAAACGTCAAATTATTAATGTAATATGTTATATGTAACATATTACATTAATAATTTGACGTTTGTGGGGCAATCATTCAGTTTGATGGGATAATAAGCAGCTTATTATCCCATCAAACTGAATGATTGCCCCCGGAGACAATCTGATTATAGTATTTTACACTTGTTGGAAATAGGGCTTAAAAATTATATTTGGTCCAATAGTTGGATTACTCAAAAATACTGGACGGGATATTTTTTGTTTCTGAACTAAGATGTCACTTTTTATTGATTTGAGTAAGCAAACATTCGTGTTCAATATTTTTTGGTAATCTAACTGACGGACCAAATAGATGTATTATAATACACATCCTTATTTCCGCGATCAACTCTGAGAGTTCTCGTGATCGACAGTTTGAGCACCAATATCCCAGAGTGTTTAGAGAGAGTTCCTCCAATATGGCTTCCGTTACAAATAAACAGTTCAGAAGCTTTGAAGACACAGCGTCAAGTTTCAAACAGGCAGGTAACTTTGTCCAAGAACTAACTATTGAAAGATGGACAAAGTTAGAAATTGTTATTGATAGCTTTTGCCTGTCTCGTGATAATAGGTCTTTACCTATGAAATTGCCGTTTTGTATGAAAAAATTTAAATGAATTTTTTTCATGTATTTTTTATTTGTATTAATCGAAGTAATCACCCATGCAATCAATGCATCTTTGCCAACGCAGTGGCAGTTTATTGATGCCCTTCTTAAAGAAATCAGCTGGACGGGAGGCAACAAATTCTTCAAAGGCATTTTGTACTGCCTCTCGGGTATTGAATTTTTTTCCCGCCAAGAAGTTATCCAAATTCTGGAAAAAGTAGTAGTCTGTAGGCGCAAGGTCTGGTGAGTAGGGCGGATGACGGAGAGCTTCCAACCCCAGTTCTTGCAACTTGGAGACCGTCTGCTGTGCAGTATGAGGTCGCGCGTTGTCGTGCAGGAGCAGCGGAGACGAGCGATTGACCAATGCTGGTTGGAGATGTGCCAGCTTCTCCATCATTGTGTTCAATTCTTCACAGTACACATCTGCAGTAATGCTCACCCCGTTTGGTAAGAAGCTGTGTTGAATCACACCGGCGCTAGACCACCAAACAGTGACCATCACTTTTCTTGGGGTAAGTTTTCGTTTAGGGCATTGTTTAGGTGCTGAACCAGGATCCAACCAACTTGCTGAGCGCTTGCGGTTATCAAACAGAATCCATTTTTCATCGCAGGTAACAATGCGGTTCAAAATTCCTTCATTTGTGTGTCTGTTGAGCAGTGCAAGGCACGTCTCGACGCGTACTTCGCGCTGGCGATCATTGAGTTCGTGGGGCACCCATTTGTCAAGCTTTTTTACCTTGCCAATTTGACGCAAATGGACCAATATTGTTTTGACGCTAACGTCGAAAGCTGCTGCTAATTCAGCCGTAGATTGTGTATCATCAGCTTCCACAATCGCCTTTAATTCGTCATTGTCGACCAAAGTCTTCGGACGACCGCGAGGTTCATTTTTCAGGTCGAAATTTCCAGAACGGAAGCGAGCGAACCAATAACAGGTAGTGCGTTGGTTTGTAGTGTTAGCTCCGTAAACGTCGTTGATGTTGCGTGCCGCTTGTGCCGCGTTGCTGCCACGACGACGGTACTCATATTCCATAATTACTCGAATTTTTAACGTATCCATGATGACGAAAAAGATTTAAATGCGATGAAAATGTAACACTAATCAATAAACAAATGACTACTTTTGGAAAAAAAAATCCATGTTTTTTAAATAAAATTAATTTGAAATTAGAATTCTTAGCCAAACAAAAAATATTTTGATTTGAAATGGCCAGTACTGCAGAACGGCAATTTCATAGGTAAAGACCTAATATTTATAAATTCCCAAGAAATGCAATTTTATATTGAAGTACAAGCCTATTACTGTCCCACTGCAGGACAAAGGCCTCTTCTCATACAGAGAAGGCATGAGCGTTAGTCACCGCGCTTGCTCAAATCGGGCTGGCGATTTCAGACTTATAACAATTACATAAGTCCAGGTTTCCTCACGATGTTTTCCTTCACCGATGTCAGTGATGTCCAAGATAAACTTAGAAAGCACATATGAATTGGAAAACTCACATTGGTACTTGCCCAGGTTTGAACCCACAACCTCGTGAATTGGAATTTTATACTGTCTTCAAATAATTAAGTACCTACCTACTTGTGCCTGTAGCATGTAACACGGCCTGACAAGTTCGTGGTAATATTTCGGCAAATAATCATACTTATATTAGAAATGCGAACGTTGGTCGGTATGTGTGTATTGTGATTGCTACTCCTTGACGCTTAAACGGCTGAATAGATTTTGATTAAAGTTGTGAGGATAGTTTATATCCTGGATTAACATACAGACATATACTACTTTTTATTCCAAAAATGTGAAGTATTTTCTTGCGATGGCAACAGCGTCTCACGTAGACTATATAACCGCGATTAACACAGCGACGCTCAACTATTTCTGATCTGGGGCACTATGTAATTATAGACCCTCAATGTTCTAAAGCTGAGAATCGCAAATCTGTCTGTGTCAGCTAAAAGGATTAATATATTCTGTTTAGAGTTGATAAGTAGATCGGAGACACAATCACGAACTTGCGGCGTAAACGTAGAAAACGTACATTCGAAAATTTAAAATTTGGAATTATTTGTTTCACATATAAAATTCAATTAGTTAGTTTATCGACATATCCATGAGTGATACTTATTAGTATTACTTATAGATACGTTTATGTTGGGATAAGAGCAGGAGGATGATGATGGCCTAAGTACATACTCGTATATCGCTAGAATTTCCCTTTCACAAAATTTTTATTTCCTCTGGCAAATAATCCTATCCTGTTCAAAATGTTTCGTCTAGGCAATAGCTTTCGAGGCTAGCTATGTATTAGCCAATATAGGGAAGTGCCCAAAATACGGGTCCGTTGCCAACTTTCATATTCAGTAAATTGAAAATTCTTGCCAGCAATGTGTTTTTAAATTTTGTCGGTTTGCTTCTATTCGTTTTTTAAAAGATTTTTATCTTGGTATTTTGTGTTTATTCTTAGGCAAAACGTAATAATAATGATGCTACGATCCTCCGTTTACTTCGTTTAGGAATCATACATTGTGATAATACGTGATATTATCTAAATGTTAACGGTACAGTAATTTTCAAAAACATAGTTCTTTTTTTTCCCTACATTTTAGTGAGTTACATTTTTGGAATTGTCTTCATGAGCTCTTAAATGGTACAGGGTATCAAACCCTGATGACTATAGTCAAAAATAATAATATCTACAATTGCCTTGCCTTGCTTGCCTTGCATGACTATAGTCAAAAATAATAATATCTACACTTGCCTTGCCTTGCTTGCCTTGCATGACTATAGTCAAAAATAATAATATCTACACTTACCTAATACCGGTTGCCATCTTGATATTTTAAAAACACATACTGCATAAGCCACTCAGGGTGTCAAGACAAATCTGATGATACTTTATTTGTTAAAATCCGTCGAAACGTTTATGCTATTGGCTATGCCTAGGAAAACATACATCCTAAATACGAACATACACTCTCTCGGAGGCAGTCGGAAAAAACGTAAAGTCAAATGTTAGTTTGTTTTTATATTAGTGGCTTACTTCAAATTGCTCTTGCAAATAATCTTTCCCGTGAAAATTGATTCAATCAGGTTCTAAACGTTTTTAAATTGCTAAAGGAAATTGCTATTTTTGCTCACTTTTTCGAATAACTTCAGCTTTATGGAAGGTAAATATAGCAGACTATGGCAGCCAGCTAAAGTTAGGCATTGTAAAATGGTGTGACATTTTTAGGGATCCGTACAAAATTGGAAAAAAGGAACAGTTATAGTGTGACGACATCTTTCAGTCTGTCTTTATGTCACAGCTTCATATTTCAGGATCTACAAAAGCTATAAACAATACAGGAACAAAAAATAGATATCTTTATCTAGCACAGGTTTTTATTAGTCAGCCAAAAACGTATATAGTGTTTGCGATCGCTAAAACTCCAAGACTTAACTTTGAAAATGGAAAAATATTTTTCTGTCAAGGTACGGAATACAGTTGGGCGATTCCGACTCGTTCTTTCTGATATCTCGACTTAGCTTACTTTGTTATTATTTCATCTGAAACAAAGTCTAGAATCTACTGTGTCTAGACAGACGTTGAAATAACTTGCGATGGTTTATTTACAATTTGTAGGTAGCAGCTTTATGAATTTGTTATACTTATAACAATAAGATGAAGCGCTTCATACTCAAAATCGTGTAGTGCAACAATATGATTGGCTCAAATTCTACTTGTGCAGTCAGGTCTAAGTACATGATTCTCTTTTACTTATTTGTCAACCTTAAATATTTAGCTTAGACTAGCGACACACCGCGACCTCGCACTAATGCAAACATTTATTATAGAAAATTTCACAGAAAAATGTGGTGTTCTGGGTGCTACAGTAAAATATTCAATGATTGCAAAATGGTGTTAATCCTCACAATTTTGAGCCGATTGCTTTATTTGATTACGTAAAGTAAACACACACACACTCACTCCACATCCACACATTACTTTCTAACCAAATTATACATCTCTTTTGTAATTTTTGCATGCTCGTAATTATAATGTTCATTAAAAATCTTAGTTGGTATAAAAATAATTAAAGTGTAATAAATTGGGAGGCGCTGAAATCAGTCAAACAGGTTTTTACCCAGTTTGGGTTAAGAGGGTTTATAGGATTTTTTAAAACCAATTTATTTTAACATAGATTTATTATTATTTATTCACAAACAATTTAAATTGTTCTGTAGGGCTCTCCACACAAGTCGCGGCATTCACCGCGGTTACGTCGTCGATGTCCTTTTGTTTTGGAGCGCAGTGCGACATTGCACCTCGATTTTTCGTTTCAATTTATATAAATCGCAGCAGGAGAAACAAAACAAAACACACTGTACGCGCTCCGCCGACGTAACTAACCACGTCCCATATTCAAAAGGTCTAAAGGCTTTGTATAGCCCCCTGCAATTTTTTCGTGATCCTAACAAGAGCGGTTGTAAATTTCAACAACGAATTTTAAACTATTCAACGTGGCTAAACAAAAACAGAAGCACGTGTCGATTGGAGGTTTAGCCATGCTTGCCGAGGTGCATAAGTGACCGTTCATTACTTATAGAGACCGTGCCTCAGAAAGCACATCGAGCCATTGATCCCGGTTGTCATTTGTAGATCTTTGACATTCGTTACGTGTAGTCGAGAGCCCGAAAATCTGAGAGCCAGTCTTACTAAGGGTATCGATATATATGTAACTGGGTAGCACGATACCGCTTGGTTAGACACTATCGTGTAACCTAGTAACCAGGTTGTGGACTTGGAGGTCAGACAGGCAGTCGCTCCAGGTAAAATACTGGGATTGAGGCCAGAAACCGACACCAACATAGTCGGGAAAACGGTAGGCAGATGATAGAGTTACAAAAGCCGTTTGACGACCGATGTGGCGCGGCGGGCGAAGGTCCGCCTGCGACGCAAGAGGTTGCGAGTTCGATTCCCGCCTTGGGACAAATGTTTATACGATCTACAAATATTTGTTCCGGGTGTTCTGGGTTTTTGCTATCTTAATATATATAAATCTCCTGTCACGATGTTTGTCCGCGATGGACTCCTAAACTACTGAACCGATTTTAACAAAATTTGGTTTACTGTGTGTGTTGTGGTCAAACTTAAAAGATAGGATAGTTTTTATTTCGATTATTGACCTTAGTATTTTTTTATTGCAAATTAAATATTTTTCTATAATTAGTTCCAAATATTTGTAACAGATGGCAGTGTAACTTAACTTTTGAGGCGGTACGAAGTTCGCCGAGACAGCTAGTATATAAAAGCCTGGACATTAGTAATCTGAAATCACCAATCCACCTTGAATAAGATCCGCTGTGGTTGGTGGTCGTGCATTCTATTGGGTATTTGCTATGTTTAATAATAAATATCAATCTATGTAATGTATTGTATTAAGTATATCAGTCATCTAGTACCCATAACACAAGCTCTGCTTAGCTTGGGGCTAGATGATGCTGTGTGGATTGTCCAGCATTATTTATTTATTTTATTTATTTAATACATTCAACTTCATTTTTAACGTAGCTTCAATGCATTTAAAACACAACAGAACATGTTTACTAGTTTTAGAAAAACACGTTTTAGCGAAATGGCCTCCACAGTTTACCCTTTTCGTTTTCTATGTAAACTGTGTACTTCGCATCTCCGCTGGGGAATATTTTGATTGGGTTTCCTGAAAACACGTCTGCATCGCCTATGGAAAATTGAAAATGCTGGCTTGTTTTCTTTGTGTTCAACGCTGGAAAAATGGGAATGTTTTTGCAGTTTCTCGCTATTTTAGCTTCGACCGGTAATCGGTTCTGAGTACCTTTGCATTTTGTTGTGACTGCTACTAGGGCCTCAGAGGTTATAGGAGTAATAAAACAGTTCGTATGAGAATACTTTTATAATATTAAATAAATAAAGTAAATAAATAAATTATTTAATTATTTATTTATTTATAATATTATTTCTGTACTACAATGATAATGATACAGATGACTTGATAGGATAATCTTAGTACTAGTACTAGTAACTCCAACAATGCAAACACAAATTGAGCGTCCAATTTTAATGAGTGCCAACAGAACAAAAACGTTTAACCCGCCATAATGATACACTGACAGCTTTACCAAAAACAAAGACACAGTTTAAGTTATTGCCAGATTATTAAAAAAAAAAGAAATAATAAATCGATTGCATTAAATAATGGAGTACATAAACAAATAAAAACCTCGATGTCAATAAATTGTGCTTAACACAAACATTTTTCGACAGTTTTGATTTTGTCTTCACTAACAAAATTAATATAATTTGAGCAAAATAACTAATCATACCTTTTTTTCTACACAATACAACGTGCACATGCATTTTTTATCACTCACGATTTTGGTGCAAACTTGATATTAAACCTAAATTTTTCTACACTACGTTTGCTTTTTTAAAATTTAGTTATTTAAAATTCTTATTTTCATCATTTCTGCTACGAATCAATATTTTATTTTAATAGCTGCTTAATGTACCACTACCCATTACCCAATCAAGTTACGGTTCGAGAACATTTTAATACCAAAAAAACGACTAGTTTCTATTAAATTTCCATTGAAAAAAACTTTGCTCGCTACGGTAAATTGAAAAATGGTCGTGGCGTTTGCTTTGCGCTCGTCCGTAAAAACATTAAACTTGTTTTTATTTATTGATTGAACGTCCCACTTCCTTCCATTTTGTCGCACTTTGGCAGCCATTTTGTTTCGATTGCACATCTGTTAGTATTTGACTATTTTTGTTTGAAGTGATACTTTTTTCGAGTTTATGTAAGCGTGTTGCACTGTGGAATAAATTGTTTTTCTAGTAGATTTACTATCTGTTACTGATAGGCTATTTATTGTGGCTAGTGCAGTAGGTTCCGTACCAAAATTGTAAAACCATTATGATGATGACTTTGTTTGTCTCCAATTTTGAAATTTAGATATCCCCTTATCTCCGAAGTTTATAAAGCGGAAAATCTGATGTAAGGTTACTGGAGGACTATGTGAATATAACAGGAAAATCAAAACAATTTCCCTAAAGAGCTCAGTTTGTTAGTAATCAGCCAAAAGCTTTGAACACACTTATTTAAAAGTTGTGTTTATTTAATGTCACTGTAACTTATTTTTGTGTTAGGTAGGTTTTACAGAACAACAATGAAACATACACAATGAACAGAAACAAATACAATAAAATGCAATAATAATTCTTATTATTTATGAGTAAGCAGTGGCAGCTTGGTCAAAATCTAAACTAAAATTAAGGAATTGACATCGCTTAGTGACACACAGCTCGATTAAACGACTTTGATAGATTGGATGACATATATGTTTTTACTTTGAACTACGTCTATATTTTTATGCAACCTTTAGTTTGACTAAAAAAGTACAGTTTTCATATATGTCTGTCCCTATATTATTTTAAAAGGAGAAAAAATATAATGGTTTTATTAAGGAGGTGTGGCCTGCTAACAAAGGGATTCCTTTGCCTATTACCTTACTTTACAGTATTATTATTTAATACCTTTAAACGAGCAATCCTTGTATATGTGTACATATAGACGAGTATTTATATATACTTATATATATTATGAATCTCAGAACCGGCTCCAACGATTTTCATGAAATTTAGTATGCGATACAATAGCTAGGTTTCATTTTTAGAAAAAACGTAGTAATGTCGTTTTATCCGAGCGAAGCTTGGTCATTCAGTCGTCAACTAAATGAGTCCATAGTACCTTGTTATAAAACATATACCCACTAATATTGTAGCCCTCGACAATTTCAAACTAACTTCAAAAACTTTATTGAAATTCACCTCTTCCGTCAAATACCAAAGTTTGCAACAGACCAATCATGAAACACCGCCCGTACACCATCAAAACTTAATTAAAACTTCCATCAATTCCTTTCAGGTTGGGTTACTTTATAATAAAACTTGAAAAGGCAGGGTATGGCAAATGGACCAGCAAGCCATAAGTTAGCAGAAGCTAGATTGCCTTATCGTACACCTGGTGCCGACGGAATTTTGTGGGCACCCTTTATTGTATATGTAGGGTAAGTTATGTCAAAGTTGGGGCAAGCGACTGATTTGGGTATGTTGGCAGTTTTATTTCGCTTAGCATTTCCAATCCATGTTGGGGTCGGCTCCCAGACTTACCAGATGTGACTGAATATCAATATTGTATATTGGATCAAGTGGCATCTGACTTTAGGGTGAAATTGTTGAGCTGTACCGATTTTATAAGGATAGAACAGATGGTCAGAGGTCACTGTTTACTTTGTGTATTTTAGAAATTTATAATCGCACTTTTTTTTAGGCTTGGAAATCATCCAATGTTTTCTCCCGTTCTGTGTGGAACGGGAGTGTGTGTCCGACTTTTACTTACTAAAACCCATCCGTGTTCCGTCTTTGCCCTTTACGTAGGTACACCCCGGAACGTAAAGGGCACGGTAACTCTTTCGAACATCCCGCAACCCTGGCAAGCTTCATCTTCCTATTAGGCCCCGCCAATTCGGCTGACACGGCTCCTTGAGTCCCGAAGGTGGTGGCCGGGAGTCTGATTGCGGCTGCTGGGACATGAGGCTGGCCTCTGCCTCACGCGTTCCGCCACCTCTTCGTGTCTTTCGTGTCCCACTGCTGGAGAGAAAGAGAAGCCTCTGCTTTCCCTTTCTCCACACGCTTGTGTTATGGGTACTAGATGACTTATATACTTAATACAATACATTAAATAGATAGATATTGTATTATACATAGCAAATACCCAGGACACCCGGAACAAGTATTTGTAGATCGTACAAACATTTGTCCCAGAGCGGGAATTGAACCCGCAACCTGCGTCGCAGGCGGACCTTCGCCCGCGGCGCCACATTGGTCGTCAAATATCTATTGTACACGAAATATTAGGTAAATCAAATGCTTGTAATACTTAAAAATACCTTCTAAGTAAGGCATAAAGGTATAAATCAGTGTAGAAATTGTGTAATTTTATATGTTCATGAATTCGAAATTTAAAATTATCTACACACACAACTGGAAAGCAAAATATTTTAACCGAAATTCACGAGTTTCTACACTGAAATTTGCAGACTTCAGCACTGGTTTTGTACAAATTGAAATATGCAACACATTTCTCTGTGAATTTAAGCCCTGAATTTTCAGATGTTCCTGAAAATAGAGCTCATTAAAATCTCCTAAATGAGTTGCTTCAAAATGTTGGATAAGGATTAATCTCGTGATTACTGAGATTTCTGTACAAAATTGGAATATTTTCTTAGCTATAAAGTTACTAGACAAATAATGTATTTTTTTCATTAGCAATTATTTTCTTAAAAAACTTACATATTTTCCAAACTTTTACCCATTTATTGTTTTTTCTGGTAGTGCCACTGACTAATGACAGTAAAGATTCCCGTTTTCAGTTATTAACCGATGATATATCGTCCACTACCCAAAATTTCCAATCCCACACTTCCTGCTCACTTCCGGCGAATTTCTATCCTTCCCTTTTTATCCAAAGTGCTCGAGGCCTGTGTTCACAAACAATTCTCCAATTTTGTTCTTTTTTTTTTTTTTTAAACATTGCCTCACACTAGGAATTTCTCCTGTATCGTGGGTGCGTTTACAAACATTTAAACTCACATACACAAACAGCCAGACCCGGAACAACTACCTGTAGGTCATATAAATATTTGTTCCGTGTGGGGATCGAACCCACAACACGCGGCGCAGCAGCCGATGGCTCAACCACCGCGCCAACCGTGTCGTCAAAATTCGTGAAAATCGTGTTATATGATCATGTGTCTGCACATCGGTCGATTCTAAAGAGGTTACCCATACGTCACCGCCGAGTGCAAAGGCTTACCACCTTGTATTCATTTCTTGTCTCTCCCAATTCCCCTAGTTATCTAGCTCCTCATTTTCAGTTCATTTGCACCAACCACGACAGAAATCTGCGTTCCTCCCATAACCGTCTTCTTCAATGCCCGACTCACCGTACTGACTTCATCCACAATTATTTCTTCGTCCAAGCTATTTCTCTGTGGAATGCGCTCCCGCAGGAAATCAGGATGGCAACCGGCCGATTGGCCTTCAAAGTTAAAGTGCGTGAGCATGTTCGTAAGAAGTTGGCAGTGGTTTCATCACAGCGCTAATGTTTTCTCATTAACTGTTCTTATTGTTTATGTATGTGTTTATGTATATGTTTATTTGTGTATATGTTCTATGTAGGTATTATATTTATAGTTTATAATAATATATATATTTCTTTTCACTTTTCTTTTAAGAAATTGCACCTGCCACTGTTTGTCTCTGCATCACCCAAAGGTTAGTAGAAAATGCCTATAGCATTAAGTCCGCCTCTGTACATTTGTGTGCTTAAAGTATTAAAAAAAAAAAAAAAGATATAAAAGGAGGAGGTTCTCAATTCGACGCGTTTACATTATTTTGTTTATGTTTGACCACGAGTAAATATTTTGGTTGGAGAATAAAAAGATGAGCTATTTGTTTACACAGTAATTTGAAAGTTCAGTAATTTTTAAATGTGTTTTAAGGTGATAAACAATTAATTTCCTTGATTGTAAATTTCATCGTATATGATAAATTATATTTATTTCAGTAATGGGTTTTTACAAACTCTATGAATAAATTTTTTACACTTATTTTTAGAATGATCGGCCATTATGCAATGCCCCTGACATGTTATTATAGTATTGCAGGATGTTATCCCATATCATGTGACGTTGATAAGCGGAAATAAATGACGGTTAGCGCAGTGGCTGAGCGATTGACTGCTGCGGCGCGTGTCGTGGGTTCGATTTTTGCACGGAAAAAATATTTGAATGGCCTACAGGTAGTTGTTCCGGTTCTGGCTGTTTGTATATGTGAGTTTGAATGTTTGTTAACGCCCCCACGATACAGGAGAAATTCCTAGTGTGGAGCAACGTTTATCTTAAAAATAAAAGTGACGTAAGCGATGAACAAGCAACTTCACATAAAACTCAATTACGATTGGCTATATTAAACAGTGTACATTTACGTTTCCAATCTATAAAACATGGTATCTATTTCACCGCTAGTTCGATCATAAA
Source organism: Phlogophora meticulosa (assembly GCA_905147745.2). Classification (NCBI taxonomy): domain Eukaryota; kingdom Metazoa; phylum Arthropoda; class Insecta; order Lepidoptera; family Noctuidae; genus Phlogophora; species Phlogophora meticulosa. Next base: position 10,497,789 of record LR990537.1, on the reverse strand, counting down.
ATAACGTTCGCTTGCATGCATCATAAATAATAATACGACGGATAAAAACGAAATATTATACGATACGTTACGAATAATGAAAAAATACGACTCAATTCTGGAATAAACATCAAATATAGCTTAAAACGAAGAAAGACAGGTAAATTGAGAATATTACAGAATATGTATTTCATGGCGAAGACAGTTTTATGAGTCTCGTTTTCCCGAACGAATTTTTTCGATACACGGAAAATACATAAGCTCACACCTCTCTTTATGATTTCCATATTTTCCTTATTACGGTGTTAGAAAAGTCTGACGAAATATATACAAACAAACCCTACCAAAGTAATATAATTACTTAGGTACTCTTCAACCCTCTCATAAGAAAAGGTTTTACTTTTAGATGTGTTATGTTACTCGCTGTCAAAGGCAAAATAAAACATCTATTTACTCAAAATGCTGGTTTGTTTACTTGCCTTTATTGCAAGTTTATAATAGGTTGTTGGTTGTTCATAAATTTAGGTATAAAACTGAGAATGTTCATTCGATCACAGAATACGTTACCTCTTAAGAGACCACTCCGGGACCCCCTCTGTGCAACGCATGTTAGGGCATATCCCTGAGAAGACGGTAAAGGGGTCTTTCCTGAACCTCGCTGTGCACGGCAACACGTGATCACTTTGCCACCGAGTTTTTTTATGTCTCTCGGTGGGCGAACAGAGTTCCCACTCTGAGCACCCGCGACCCCAAAATCCCGCTTGCATTAAATGATGCAGGTTGCCCACTCGACGCCCTCTTCTCCACGCGGGTTCGGCCCTCTCACGATCCCGCTCGACGGCCTCCTTCTGGACCATCACGGTATCACAGAAGGAGGCAACTTCCCTCCATTTTTCCAAAGTCCTCACTACTGCTGGCAGAGACAGGAATACGTGCTACCTACGAAATAATGTTACACTATCAATAAGAGGGACACAAGATGTCATTATTCAAGTCTGTCGGAGATCGCTGCAGTAATAAACTCTGAATTTCCACAACTTTTACAAGACAAAACCATAACACATAACCCATACATTTTTAACACACAAATAACCGCGATAATACTAAAAATAAAATGTCACGCCCGCGCTCTCATTCATAAAAAAAAACATGTTTTTTACTGCTTTTACTGGTAACTTTTAACACAGCAAACTTCGCAACGAGCGATTCTATTTTATCTGTGCTCTGCTCACTAGCGCCGCTGGATGAATACTTAATTATCTGTGCACCGTAATTATACACCGTTGAGTTTTTATTCTATTTCTCTATGCTTGACTAGCAAGTCTGTTGGTAATTACGTATTTTAAATGAGGTCTGGCTACCTACGAGCTTTATTTTATTACGTTTTCCGCTGCAGTTTCAGTATTTAATATTCGTTAGTTTTCCCCGTTTATTGTTTTTGTTTTTCGTGTATGTTTTAATATTTTTAGGGTGAGTTAACATTTTTGTGGCAGCGGTGGCATGTCCGCTAATATTTAAAAATGTTCAGTAGCATGAAGTTTTGTAACTGACATTGTTTTTCAGTACACAAGTTCGATGTTTTATTATTGAAGGTGCCTTAATCGGATAAAGTTTACTATTATAAACAATATAGCTCAATTTCGCTCTTGGTAACCAACAATACCAATTTCACCAAATTCTACCTAACAATTGTAAATTATTGAGTTCAGTAAAAATAATATTTCGTCCAACAAATGGTTATTTACCAATATTCTACCCACACTCGCGCGTAACATGAATTAATCGCTATAATAAACAAAATCTTACTGAATGCGACTTGTAGCAAGATTTCCCGATCTTTGCCGACCTCTCACGAGATTTGCCGAGGTAGCAGTAGCGACTGTGTCACGTCATTAGCTCGTTAGTTAGGGCTGCAACTGAGCAGTTTGTACGTGTCCGCCATGTTTGATAAGCACGTTTTCTTTTGAATCTTGACAGTCTGACGGTGGTAAAATATTACTGCTTTACTTGTTCTGTTCTAGTATTGAAAGAAGGTTGCTTATTATTATTTTTTTAACTTTATCTGCCTAGCCTTTTCTGAACTAAGTTGGGGTTGGCTTCCAGTCTAACCAGTTGCAACTGAATATCAGTGCTATACATGGAGCAACTGCTTATCTGATCTCTACAACACAGTTTCTGGGTAACACAATAGATACCACCCTAATGGTAAGACCGGTTCTCAGACATCCGAGCTTCTGACAACCTGTAACGACTGTCAAAGATTCATAAATGACAGCCTGCTTAACCTGCTTTCCCAGTCACGAAAGAGTCTCAATATGTACTGTATGGTCACCCATTTACGGACCGACCTCGGCAAGCGTAGCTTAACTTTCGACCGACTCGTGCGGCCATTATTATTTTAGCCTAAAACCCCTACATTTGCATGTAAACGTAGGTTGGTACTGAATTTGTTAGTGTAACTGGTGTTACATTATGAAGATGTCCTTTCTATTCCTATTTAAAAAAAAGAGGGAAGCAAAGCCTAAAACTATAATAGACCAGACTGCTAATCTTTAAAGTTTATTAAAAAAGCAAATGTGTGTATTAAATAATATTAAATTGCAGCAACATGACATCTATCTCGCCACATACCAACGCAATTTGACGTAACCTACATCGCAATATTAAAGTTACCCGCACGATTGAACATTGATTAAAGACCCCGATAAAAACCGTCGCCGTTCAGTAGCCCACTAGATACAACACCCTTCCGGTCGGAGGATCTTCCCTTTTCAATGGAGAACGAGGAACTTTACACCCTTTAAAATATGGTAGACTACTAAAAAGATGGCCCTCACCTGCCAAAAACTGTAGTCAAATACACCCAAACTTCACTGTAATGATAATTAATATGAGTATTTTTATAATGACAGTAATGTTGCTTAGTGAATGAAATACTTCTTTTATGTTTTTTCTTTGTTTAGTTAATGTAATTATTATAATTTTGCAGGCTGTATTAAGGCAAAATGTACCGGGACCCTCATCAGAATAACCACCATATTGGTTACCTACATTATTGGCAAATAAAAGATTTCTGTTTTAACAAACCAGTAAGTAGTATAATTATTATAAGTATTGAGTGGAGACCGCGACTCGGCAAACGTAGTGTAGGACGCCCTCTGACCAGGTGGGATGACGATCTGCGAAAGACTGCAGGCAGATGCTGGATGCGGCAAGCTGAAGACAGGGCGCTATGGCACTCATTAGGAGAGGGCTATGTCCAGCAGTGGACTAGTATAGCCTGATAATGATGATGATGAAGTAGTATAAGTCGAATAAACGACCTATTTACAAAAGTGAATACTGGCATAAAAACTTCAAAATGAAATAAATACAGGGAATAGAAAATGCTCGAATACTGTTGGGTAAACCGTTAATGTGAAAAATTACGTGGATGTTTTGCCAAGATTTTGGCATGTCTATATTTCTAGCCAAACTAGTTTGACCTAGACCAAACTGGTTTATTTTACGAGTACTAGGGGATAGTTAGTAGTCCAGGAAAATCTAGGCTCAAGTAGTTTGACCTAGGCCGAACTGATCATGAATTATTATCTATGTTACCGCTTACATTTAATGGGCATTAATTTAGGTTGAACCAAATCGTAATTTATTATTCTGACATACATACGTAGGATAAATTGATTTGGCCTGAAATTGGGTTTGGCCGGTTATACATTAAAGATTAATAAAATAAATAAATAAATAAATAATACTGGACAATCCACACAGCATCATCTAGCCCCAAGCTAAGCAGAGCTTGTGTTATGGGTACTAGATGACTGATATACTTAATACAATACATTACATATATAGATATTTTTACTATACATAGGAAATACCCAGAGCACCCGAAACAAATACTTGTAGATCGTACAAACATTTGTCCTAAGGCGGGAATCGAACCCGCAACCTCTTGCGTCGCAGGCGGCCACCTTCGCCCACCGCGCCACATCGGTCGTCAAGATTGTGTTCGATTGTGATTTCTTTCAGAGTATTATATATATAAATTGATCAATACATCATCATCATCATCAGGCTATATTAGTCCACTGCTGGACATAGCCCTCTCCTAATGAACGCCATAGCGCCCTGTCTTCAGCTTGCAATAAACTTAAACGAAGCAAAAGCAGCAGGTGAAATTCTGTAGTTTCTGCTCAACCCCACAGAAAAAAGGCGTGAGTGTGCGTATAAATATCAATATAATAAGAGACAAGATCATTTTCAGGCAATTATTACTGGGTAAAAATTTGTAATCTTGCTACGGCGTAGCACATTTAGAGCAAAAAACTGGTTCTTTACGCATTGCATGTTCTACAAAAAAATATTTGAAACTATAATGTAGATCAATAATTATTTTAACTGTGTAACCACTAATATTATAAATGTGAAAGTTTGTTTGGGTGTATGAATGTTTAGGACTCTTTCTAGGAGTAACTACTGAACTTATTTAAGTGATTTTTCACAGTATTATAGCTAATCTTCAGGTTAAAATTTACTAAAACTGATAACTTATAAAGATACTCACCCAAACGAAGCCGCATGTGGCTGCTTGTAGATTAAAATGAACAATTCTAACGTATACATCAGCTTTAGTTGGAACATAACACAGCCTATAAGGTAATCTAGTTGATTACCTTATAATATCAACCCCGACAACTCCGCAAAGGACGGGATACGGAAAGATCCTTCCAAAAAGATAACCGTATCTTTCCTCAGCATCTAAATAAGGCGCGTCTTCCTTAAACTTTCGCGACATGTTCAAGTTTATGCGGTAAAGTAAAGAAAAGTAAAGTAAAGTAAAAAAGACATTAAGGACTGTTGACGAGTAAGTCACGTAGGAGCTACGCAGAGTATACGAAATGATATTCGTACTGAAACAGAATCCGTGTTTTATACTCGTAGCAGTTACTCAACTTCGCAATGTAAAATAGTACTACATTTTTTGTGCTCTTCGTTTTTATTTTATTTCTTTAACAATGATACAACAATGGTACCTACATGAAAAAATAAAATAAATAATCACAGGGCATCGAAAAGTTTATCCGCATCACTGTCAACGGGAAAAGTGCCCAGAGGGATCCCAGTATTGCCACGAAAATAAAAGGCCAGCCCTCTGGTCACGTGAAGAGTCGACCAAACGTTACTTTCTTTGTTTTTATTATGTTGTAATATGTGGATTATTTTTATTGGCTCATTTAATAATTTATTAAAATTACATAATAAGCAAATAACGATAATGTTGTTGTCACTAATAATGATAATGTTGTTTGATTGTTTGTTATCTTTCCACGACTAAAAGGCCGGTCGGAACGTAATGAAATTTGTCAAGAAGGTAGATTAAGTATATCCTGGGGATGGTCATAAGATAGTTTTTAGCTGACATTCACGCGGAAAAGGCGCGGGAAAAAGTATTGCTTAATGAAAGAGAGCGATAGAAATTACGTTTAAGACTTACCAAATGGTATATTTTTTTGGTATTACTATTCAACACAATAATTTTAACATAAGGATAAAATTTACACTAAAACTTTTCACTGTTAAATAACAACAGTCACAAGGGTCAAAAGACTCTGGCAAATTGAAGGTGAAGCACGTTTCCCGAGAACGGTTCGTGGATGGGTGACTATTCATAACATACTGAGATTCCTCCAAGCCTCGGAAAAACGTTGCCGTTAGTATCTGTCTGTCATTTGTAGATATTTAGCACTAATTTCGGGTAGTCAATAAAAAAAGTCTGACGTCTCACCAAGGTGTATAGCGTGGAGATCAGATTGCTCAATGTTCAACCCCGGAATTCCGGTGCATCTGGGAAGTCTGAAAATCGACACCAAAATAGTTAGAAAAAGGCTAGATAGGTCATGATTGTTTGTCTGTCAATGTAAAAGGATATTTTTCACGACATTTATAAAACATTTAACATTAATAGACGAAGTTATGAAAAGTTCTACATTATTATCTGTTAATTAAAAGGGTATGCAAATAAACCTTATTTAGAACCGTTATCCTAAATACACAATTGAGTAAAACAAAAAAAAAGAGGAAACCCTTTCACCATCACTAAGCGACTCTTAAAGTAGGTAATGCCAAAACAAAAGCACGCTCTCGTATTCTCAACTTTCGGTGCAAAACCGAGCGTTGAAAATCCATCAATCCATCAAAAGGTCCAAAAAAATGGCTTAGCAAATGAAATAAACAAAGAAAAACCCTTTCACTTGAATTTCCCTTTACAAGAAATTCTTCAAAACAAAACCTTCCAAAGTTAAGAAAGACCGAAGCTAATTTATGAAACGGAAAGCCAAAGTCTCCAGTTAGTAATTTATTTACAAAAGATTTTTCGACTTATTTCAGTCTAGTCTGGCTAAAAAATCTTGTTAAGAGCCCATCTGGGGGCTTAAACTCTGTTACTGGCACCGTTATTATTTGCAAAATATGTAATTACGTCGGTACTGAAAGTGGTGGAGAAATATTAAGGGTGCGGATATAGGAAAAGCGGGCGATGAGCGGGTATACTTTCTAGTATACCCGCTCATCGCCCGCTTTTCCTTTTTTGGGGAATACAGGTTCGTGAAACGGAGCTATATATGTATATACTTCTGTATATACATATATAGCTCCGTTTCACGAACCTGTATTCCCCAAAGGGTTAGGCAGAGTACCTTTAGTACACCCATATTGACGACCGATGTGGCGCGGTGGGTGAAGGTCCGCCTGCGACGCAGGCGTATATTTATATTTATTTTATTATTATATTTCGCCAGCTATGTTCAGTTAAGTCCTATGTGAATGCTCTAGCCTATTGAGGCTGGGCCCCTATTGAGCCATATGACTTAACCCCTATTCCTTGTCAGCTAGTAGGAACATAAATCAATAAAATAATCTTTGTGTTACAGTAGATGAATAGTTAATAAATTACAATACCTTGGGTGTATTTAAGGAGAGGCACTCGTTGACCAGTTTCCCAACCTTTTAGGAATAAAAGTAACGCCGTTCCGCTCGTCATTCATCTTATGTCCAACCCGCTCCTCCTATGCTGCCTGTCCGCAACCTAACAGTCTGTTTCAGACCTCCAATTTGCGGAAAAAAAAAGATTTATTACGAAAAGGTATTTTTCAGTTAATAACGTACTTTTTTTGTAAATTACGAGGTTTTCTTCACATTTTTATGCGGCCATCTTGTTCAGTTATATATTTCAATGGATTCCGGAAGATTGAGTGAGCTCGTCGGCTCTTTTTGTCTGAGTAATAAAGGGTATGAATGGATCCAGACGTTTTTGAGAGTTTGAAGTAGGAATGTGCATAAAAGGGGTATTGTGAATGAGCATGCACGAACGAAGTCAAAAGGCGTCCTATTTTTGAAGTATGCTCTCTAGGGATTAAGCGTATATTATAAATTCTCGTGCTTTTTTTATCTTTTTCTTTTGCTTTGGGAACTCATCAGTGGTTTTAAAATAACCAACACTTTGGTCTGTCTTAGATTAAAATACTTAGTAATATCTTCAGTCAGAAGGGCAATTCCCGTATTTTAAGAACGTTCCTATTATAGTCTCATCCTCAATCCGTCCAAAATACGTCAAATATTTCTACATTTTTGACATTGATTACTGAGATGAGATATCGACTTAATAATGAACGTTTTTAATTACGGCCACTGGCCTACTGGTGACAAATTCAATCAAAATTTCATATTAAAATTTATATTTCATAAAATATTATAAAAACCGTAGTGTATACAATAAAAATAATAAACATTATTTTAAAGTATTTACTGAAGATGCTGGATGGATACAATTAATATACAAAACATCCCAAAAGTTTACTGCAGGGCACGCTTAAAGATTTTTTTAGTCTTCTGACGCTTCCCTTTCTTTTCTTCCTGCTTCTCATGATGCTTCACGGTCTCCTCTATCCATTCTCTTACGACAGAGATCTTGGCGTACACTCCAGGAACTAGTCCACAACCAGATCCAAAGGATGTTATGCCTACTTGCACGTTGTTCCAAGTCAGTGGGCCACCACTGTCACCCTGAAATTAAAAACATTTAAATACAAGCTAAGCTTCTGACATCGGTGAAGGAAAACATCGTGAGGAAACCTGGAATTATATAATGAACTAGCTATCTCGGCGAATATCGTACCGCCTCAAAAGTAAAGTTAAACTGCCATCTGTTAGAAATGTATGGAACTTATTATAGAAACATTTAATTTACAATAAAAAAAAATATTGTGTTCAATAATCGAAATAAAAACTGTCCTATCTTTTAAGTTTGACCAAAACACACACTGTGTGCAAAATTTTATTAAAATCGGTTCAGTAGTTTAGGAGTCCATAGCGGACAAACAACGTGACACGTAATTTATATATATTAAGAATATAAGTCTGAAATCGCCAACCCGTCTTGAGCAAGCGTGGTGATTAATGCTCATGCCTTCTCTGTATGAGAAGAGGCCTTTGCCCTGCAGTGGGACAGTAATAGGCTGGTACTTTACTTTTTTTTACTTTAAGCCTCGAGGTATCAACCGTTCCTAAGGGTGATCTTAAATACCATAATACCTTTCTCAAATCTTATAATTTGGAAGGACTTGGGGGAGGCCTTTGCCCAGCATTAGGTCAGTATAAACTAATAAAAAAACCTTTGGTCAATAATTGGGCTATCAAATGTCAAAATATATTTTCAAATCCTACTAGAAGTTCCAAACATGAGCGCGTTCAAACGAAAATAACTCTACGGCTTTATGATATTAAAGTATAGATTTGTTTTGGAAATTATTGAGTCACCTACCAGTCAGTTTCTTACTCGTAACAGTTTGATTTCATTAAGATCGCCTTCTGGGTCGTGGAAAGCAATATAGCACGTAAGTCTTCATAAGACTAATACTATTACATACATAACATCACGCCTGTGTTCCTCGAAGGGTTGGACACAGGTGCACCTATAGTAACACCCACATATAACCAGTTATGTTTAAATCCCATGTTATAGGGGGCGAGCCTATTGCCATCAACCGAAAACAAATCCTGACTCCGGGCTGTTAATGACAAAATTCCTATTGGAAAACCTCAATAACACAGCTTGACTTGAATAACACTTGACCTGGGAATCAAACCCAGGACCTCACGCTCTGTCGTCGCGCTTGAGACCACTAGACCAACGAGGCAGTCATAATACTAATACTATTGTTGCATATAACCACAGAACCATCAAACCATCACCATTATTTTGGAGATAAGCTCTAAAGGTACAAATGATGAAGGAGGCTTGGTGTTACAATGTTTCCCACTGCTTCTGTAAGACTCATCATTATCTCTAGTCCTTACCATACAAGAATCCTTCCCATGTCCCCCAGCGCACAGCATCCGCCGAGTGATACGTCTCTGTTTTCCGTAAGATAGTTGGCAGTGTAACCAGGCCACTACCGGAACCGTGGCTTGTTGAAGATGGTTAGAGATTTTACCTTCAGGCTGAAAAGTAACACAAATGAAAACTTAATAAGTTGGTAATCAATCAACTTACGCCGTAACAGTCCATTGTTGGACAACGGTCGCTCTTACGTTGCACCAAAGCACTCAGTACTCCACCTGCCACACCCTGGTTAGGTTTATTTGCAAAAAGAATTTTTAATATGTTTTTGCATTGTCCATTTTAAGAGTCATTGTATTATGAGTACCAGCCTATTACTGTCCCACTGCAGGGCAAAGGCCTCTTCTCATACAGAGAAGGCACGAGCATTAATCACCACGCTTGCTCAAGACGGGTTGGCGATTTCAGACTTATATCAATTATATAAAGTCCAGGTTTCCAAGATAAACTTAGAAACTACATGTGAATTGAAAAACTCACATTGGTACTTGGCCAGGTTTGAACCCACAACCTCGTGCACAAGAGGCGAGGCCTAAACCACTAGGCCATCATGACATTTTTTTTTTCATTATTAGTTGTACAGTAATGTAATAACGTTAATGTTCCATTTAAAATTCAAGTCTTTAAATAACCCAACTCCGTTTCTTATCTTCGTAATTCTTCTACTTTTCTTGCATTGATATAAATGGCAAGTACCCCTGTTCCACCCACTCAAATCTAATAAGACTCTTATATTATTCATCGTCACTGGAGATATTAAATGGAGTGACAGCTCATAATATTTCAGACGCCAAATAGATAGGCACAGAAGGGCAGCTTTTTACAACTTGGAAACACACGCACACTAAAGCAAGCACGGCTCGCATCAGCATTACCGCTCTTGCGTCTGGCATTCGGTAAGGAAAACAGACGCGCGCGCACATAAAAACGTATGCAGAACGTCTACGGGTACTACATGAATAGCATGAAGTTTGAGACTTTAGCATATATTTTTTTATTCGTACTAATATTAGATTTTATTTATTCCTAGCTTTATCCGGTGACTTCGTTCGCGTGAATGTCGGTTATAGCGGATGCAGACCAAGTCGAGGATTAAGAACTATGTTATGTCTTTTCTAGGGTTTTAAACTATTTTCGAAACAAATTTCATATAATTCAGTTCAGCTGATTAAGTGTGAAAAGGTAACAGACAGACTGAGAGACTCTCAGAGTTACTTTAACATGTATAATATTAGTATGGATTTTTATATCGTAGCTTAACCTTCCATCAATCCGTGCGGCTGCTTTTATTTAGCCACTAGCTCCTGTGTATGGATTAATTGTGGTGTGAACTAAAATCTTTACTATAGATGCGTGCGTATCGACGCGTCTATGTGTACGTGCGTACGGACTTGCCTATGTGTGTGTGCGTACGGACGCGTCTATATGTGCGTGCGTACGGACACTTCTATGTGCGTGCATTTTTGACGGTTGTATGTAGCTAGCCTTCTGTGAAAATATATTCTGTGACTCTAGCTCTTCGTTTTAATATTTAGGTATCATGTCACATTTAATACGTCTATTAATATCTGTCTAGACACCAGTGTCAATATTAATTTTGATTTGATACAAGTTGTTATATGAATATACAGGGGGGTAAGTTGAACGATGGGCATACTTTCAGGGAACGTAGTAGGTACTCATAATAATGAAGAACTTTTACAGTCGGACCAACCCTGAAAGCCCGTAAATAAAAGCGGCTGTTCCCTATTTTTTGTTAAATTATTGCTTAAATGTATGGAGTAGGTGACTTTTTCAATTAATATGGACTTTCTAAGTTTATCTTGAACATTAGTGATATCGTCTTGAGTAAGCGTGGTGATTAATGCTCGTGCCTTCTCTGTATCAGAAGAGGCATGCCCTGCAGTAGAACTGTATCAGGCTGGTATTATTCTTATTTATGGAGTAGGTAGTTAATTTAATTTCTCGATTTTAGGGATCGTCTCATAGTCAAAGTTGTTCAGTCACTCCCTTAAATTAAATCCATATTTCTGCCTAGCAACATAAAACAGGATTAAAAAAAAACTTATTCGCAAAAAATTCAGCAAGCAAAAACTGAATCAAATGAAACAACCAAAGCCACCGACTTCCTAAATGATAGTAATTTCTCACTTTTTAGTGTGTTTTTAAGTAGCTTCAACTTTTTTGCGAAAACTTTATTTTTAATTTGTTTCACAACGTCCGACAGTATTATAAATAATTAAATAATTATGCTGGACAATCCACACAGCATCATCTAGCCCCAAGCTAAGCAGAGCTTGTGTTATGGGTACTAGATGACTGATATACTTATTACAATACATTACATAGATAGATTTTTTTTTTTATACATAGCAAATACCCAGAACACCCGAAACAAATATTTGTAGATCGTACAAACATTTGTCCCAGGGCGGGAATCGAACCCGCAACCTCCTGCGTCGCAGGCGGACCAACGCCCGCCGCGCCACATCGGTCGTCGATTATTGATTTAGCGGATCTGTTAAAGCGGTTAATCTTGCAATAGATTGGTTCTTCGCCGATGTGGAAAGTAAAGGTTGGTAGATAGAACTTTTAGTGCCTACTTTTATTAGTAAAAGATTTTATTCTTCGCATTTTAAGTGGGACAGTTAATAATTTATTTAAGTTATGAAATCCTAATGTCAACTACTAATCATATTCTACAAAAAATCTATTGGTGAAAATCAATCACCCCCTATTTTCTACACTTAGGGATGGATTTCTTTTTCAAATTTCAATGGGAACGACTGAGATTACTCTTTCTATTATACTGTTAAAATTCATACAAAAAAATAAATACGAGTCGAATTGAGAACATCCTTCTTTTGTTTTTAGTCGGTTACAAAAAAATATCTACTTACATGCGTGTATCCCCAGCCAGTAGCATTAAGTAAAGTTCCCTTCTTCAACTTCACGATATCGCCAGTCAACAGAACTTTCTTCACAGTGGGGCCAAAAGTCAAGGATTCATTCAACTTGAGAAGACAAACATCATAGTCGCTGGTTTTATTTGAATACTTATCGTGTATTACAATTTTTTCAACATCGTATAGCTTTCCCCCTTCGTCAACGTTATCGGTGCCAACAAGAACTTTGTACTCTCTATTCCTGAAAATAAAGTCAAGAATCCTTTGAGAAGGGTTTCCCAGGATGACGCAATACAATCGTAAATACAGGAGGAAATAATATATTGGATGCCCTTCTAAGGAAATTGAATATTGGATGTTGACTATTCCTTTCAATGAAACCTGTTTCGGAATGAGTTTTTGAAACCTAAAACAGTGCTATGAGGTAATATTACGTCTGAAAAACTTTTCATTGTTTTAAAAATATAGTAGCAAACATATGTACAGAAACGTCTTGATGCCAAAAAAAATACTGCTTTTCATTAATTTTCTGTAATCCCTCCTACTCTCATACCAATTTATTTGGGGTCAACGCTGCATGTCTTCTTCTTCCATACATATCTATTTTCGTCATCTGCATTGTCACCTGCTTTCTAGCCATACAATCTGTCACACAATCCATCCTTTCTTTGGTCTTCCTCAACTAATCATCTGCCTAGCCTTTTCCCAACTATGTTGGGGTCGGCTTCCAGGCTAACTGGATACAGCAGAATACGGTTATTTTTCATGGAGCGACTGCCCATCTGACCTCCACAGCCCAGTTACTGGTTGTCAGACTTTCGGGCTTCTGACCACCCTTAACGGCTGTCAAAGCTCTACGAATGACAGCCGGGTCCAACGGCTTAACATGCTTTCCGAGGCACGGAGGAGCCTCGAAATGTTGCGAACGGTAGCCATCCACAGACAGCCCTCGATAGCTTAACCCTCGATCAACCCGTGCGGCTGTTTTTATTTAGCCACGAGCTTCTCAAGAGTCTTCCTCTACTCTCAATAAAACCATACTAATATTATAAATGGGAAAGTGTGTGTGTCTGTTTGTCCGTCTTTCACGCTTAAACCCCTGAACGGATTTCGATAAAATGTGGCAGAGTAATAGATTGCACCCCGGGAAAGGTCATAGGCTACTTTTTTAATCAACAAACCACGCGGGCGAAGCCCCGGGAGGAAGCTAGTTTTGTATAAAACGAAAAACAAATACCACTCGACGAATCGATCGTTCGTCATTCAAAAAACCGGGTAAAAAGGATGTCATTATAAAATGGAACGCAGGTACAGGATAGTAATTCAAGATACGTGATAGGCATTTTCTAGGATAAAAAGATTTTTATTCTGCTTTCAAAGATAAACTCTTGAATTGAAAACGTAAATCAGGCTGGATTCATCGTCAAATTTCTGCCTATTCATGTCTCAATCAGTCTGTTTAGAAAAGGCCTATTTTGCACCTTAACATTTTTGGTTCTGTGAAGAATTCGTAATAAATTTTGGTAGACGTACGAAACTGAAGAAATAAAAATGAAGGCCTCAATAATGTTATGTAATCAAAAGAAAAATAAATGAAAGTAAATATTACTTAGTAGGACATTGATATTATAATAAAAGAGAAAATATTGGACTGATTACTCAAAGAGAAAGAAAATGGGCCAAAACAATTTTATTATTTTTAGAATGAATTCTTGTCTTTCGGTAAATCAGAGGAAATAAATTGAGCCACGCTTCGTTAGATGTATATTCTTGTGAATTTTGTATCTTGATTTATTGGTATTGTAACACCACGCCTGTATTCCACGAAGGTTAAGGCAGAGGTGTACCTTGTACACCCACATTTCACAAATAAGACAAATAAATAATGCTGGACAATCCACACAGTATCATCTAGCCCCAAGCTAAGCAAAGCTTAGCTTGGGACTAGATGACTGATATACTTAATACAATACATTACATAGATAGATATTTTTTATTATACATAGGAAATACCCAGAACACCCGGAACAAATATTTGTAGATCGTACAAACATTTGTCTCAAGGCGGGAATCGAACCCGCAACCTCCTGCGTCGCAGGCGGACCTTCGCTCACCGCGCCAAATCGGTCGTCAAAAGATCCATGTTCTATGTAAAAGCGACGGACGAGCATATTGTCACTAACCGGGTATCAAATCAGACTCCGGGCTGCTACTGAGAAATCCCTGATGGAATTACCCAATATCACTTTACCCAACCCGAAATTTGAACACAGGATCTCGGATCCAGCAACGACATTAATCAGAAATGCACAGCGGAGGAGTTAAAAAATCTATACAAATAAATTTATTTGAATTGTGTTTGTACAGTTAAAATAACACTTTTTTACTAAATATATAATCATAAAACAGTAACGGTTTGTGTATTAATTCAAAAGACTTACGGCACAATACAATGAGCAGCAGTTAAGATAATTCGCTCATGAATGATAGATCCCCCACACCAGTGATACGTTCCATTGAGACGAACTGACACTATGAATGGTACTTGCTCGATAGTGATCTTGTGGCCGCCGATGATGCCGACATTGTGATCATGGAGTTTCTGGTCTTCTGGTAGAATAAACATAGAATTTAATTATGGTATTAGTTGCGTAGTTATGTAAAGACAAAATCATGGTGTCCTGCGGTGTAATTAGGTGTCAGTAGCATAATGCCGAGGAAGACGAGATAAAAAGGCGGACCATTGTCACAGTTGGAAGGGAAAGGGCATAGTTACTTACATTTAAATTTTGGTGTTGCAATACTTAAAACAAAAATACCCAATACACGGGTCAACATGAGTTAGAAAAATAAATGTATTTTTAGTAGAAACCTATCATTATCTGTCTAGCCTATTCCCAACTGTGCGGGGGGCTCCCAATTTAACCAGATGTAGCTGAGTACCAGTATTTTACATGAAGCGACTGATTATCTGCCTCTTAAACTCAGTTACTGGGTACTCGTGGTACCTAGTAACTGAATTCAATCGGTACATCAATCGGTCCTTGCTTAACCTTGAGGAGACCATAAGGTCTCCTGAAGTAATAACAACTATAATGGCTGTTGTTAACTTGAAGCTTAGAACTAAAAATGTACCGTTGTATTTTTATCTATAATGATTCTGATGTTAGTCTACACGAATACTACAATACTAATAGGCCATGTTATTTATAACAATAAGCCCTGAAAAACCTAAAATCTAATAGATATATAAAATTCTCGTGTCGCAATGTTTGTTACCAAACTCCTCCGAGACGGCTGGACCGATTAGTATGAAATTTTGTGTGCATATCGGACAGGTCTGAAAATCGGACAAAATCTATTTTTAATCCTCCTAAATGTTAAGGGTGAATCACCCCTGGGTGGTCGCACCTGATTTTTTTTTTTTTTTTTTAATCACCATTAGTTTTATTTTATTATGATTCAGCATTGAAAAATACATACAACTTCAAATTTCTACCCTTCTATCATCAACCCCTATATGGCAAAATAACGTTTGCTGGGTCAGCTAGTTGTATTTATAAAAGTATTACGAAAAGCTCTCACAAGTTAACAGAATAATAGATTACTTACGAAAACAGTTGAAAAATAAATAACAATTCCACAAATAGAGCTGCATTGCATAATATCACAATTACTATTTGCGTTCACAGACAGAATGAACAATTCAAGTTTGCTTGCAATATTTCTGAAAAATTGGCAACGTACCAAAAGCTGCTCGATCTTAGTTTATCCCACTTTCGTACAAAGTAGAATATACTCGTATGTAGGTACAAGCTTGGACGATCTGCTTTTGAAGCTAGTAGCAGCTTCAATATTGGAACAATGTAGTATCTACCTTTCTACTTTGAAATACAATCTCTCTAAGTCATTGGTTCCCAATCTGTAGTTCGCAAAAGCTTACATAAAGTCTGTAAAAGGATTAAAGCTTAAACATTTTAAACTCAAAAAACAAATCGATGCAATACGAATTTAAATTTCTATTACAATATTTGTGTTTTAATACGAGTACATTAAAAAATTGCAACACTAAAATGTACTATTTATATAGATTAATTTAGATTTTACTGTTGCAATTTTTCTTCAGTCTTGATTAAATTCTACAGTAACATAGAATGTAGAATTTAATCAAAACTTCATTTTAGTTTATTTTTAGAATGACTGAGTTTATTTTTCTTGTACACAGCCCAACACATTAAGCTACCCCAATCAGTCAAATTTCATTGATAGTTTTTCAACGGTATTGCAAAAGAATAAGGTTCATGTTCAATTGGGTAAATTTGACAGCTTAGGATATCTTGATGTGCAGTCATGTGTACCATCTGATCTTTGCTAGCAACAAATAAAGCGAAACGGTCTCAGGTTAAAAAAAAGTTTTGGATCCACTGCTTTAGATAAAGGAAATAATATTGAAAATGCCTCAGTGCTTTCTGGTTTAAGTTTGAATAAATCAGATGAAACTAGGTAGATACGTTTATGTATGAAGATCCAAAATAAATATGTATTGAAATTATTATTTAAAGTAACTTTATCTAAATCTTCATAAGCTATTTAATGATTATGGTTATAAATAAAACGCTATGTGAGTAGGTATCTAATTTCTCACTTGTTTATTCTCTATAGTTTCTGCAAATTTTTGACAAGCAATTTTTTTGTAGATTATTTACGGTCTGCAGTAAAAATCTCTGTAAAATCGATACTGGTTATAAAGAAAAAATAAATACAATTATGATAAACACTTACTTTTGACCTTTTTATGCCCATATGCACAACTTATAAGAACTAACAGCAACAACACTCGTATAGAAAACATGACGGAAACAAATGCAAATGCCGAGTATAGAACTGAATGCATTGATATTTATTGACTGCTTTATCTAATTGGAAAACTATCGCGACAATTCATTAGAAAGGTCCGATTTGTCGCTGAAAAGTACAGTCGCACGAACAAGTATAATATCGTAATACTAAAAAACTTCGAAATTGATTAAACTCTAAGAACTTAATCAATTTCGCTTTAAGATTTTAAGTAATTTAAAAAAAAAGATTAAATATTTAAGTATTAAGTACAATAAAAATAAATTGATTAAATATTTAAGTATTAAGTACAATAAAAAAATAAATTGTTTAAAGGACAATGGGCAAAAATGTATGGAACGTGGTACCCGCTCCAATAGTCCTCATTAATATATCATTGAATAGACATTTTGATGCAGAAAAACGTCTACCATGGCGCCTGTCCCTATTCACGTTTGGAAAGCAGTAATCTCACTATCTATACTTATTATTATAAAGCTTTAATCTCAGGAACTGCTAGTCCGATTTAAAAAATTCTTTCAGTGTTAGATAGCCCATTTATTGAGGAAGGCTATAAGCTATATATCATCGCAACGCTACGACTAAAAGGAGCCGAGCAGCAGGGGTGAAACCACGGGGAACAGCTTGTGTTTTATAAATGATGAAGAATTTATTACAAACTACTTATATAAGTAAAATAAAGATAGAATAACATGATATAACACATTTAGGATTCTATTATTAAAAGAAGTAAGAAAACAAGCATTCTTTAAATACAAAACATATATTTTATCAATAAGTGAGTAGATTTAAAACATTACATATCGGTATCAACTATAACAGCATTGAGGAAAGATGCCGGAGCAGTAAATCCCGTATGCCTCGCATAGCCTAAGTACCATACGATGGACACTATATGTGCACAAGTGCCGATCGTACGTCGCCCGGTTAAACATGTGCAATACTGTTGGACAATATTATTTGCACTGCTGATTAATATATAACAAAAATATGTTTTTACACGGACATGTCGCGACTGGATTCGTCCACGCAAAAGCCAGGCATCTTCGTGTATGCCATAGTCTGGCAGATCATCAAGTGCTCCCTCTCTGTACGTTTCAATTATATATAGACCATTTGATAAATGCTCGGCACAGTAAGATCTTGCCAGCTTGAGTTGGTATGTACCTAGCGCTAATAGAATTATATCCTCCTCCGTCATTGAACACGTCTGGTGTCAGTCGATCCCCTCCTCTCCCTCCCCCGCTGCTCTTGCGCACACCCCGCGCTCAGGAGCAACGGGACTCGAGTTAAAATGAGGAGTGCATGGCAAAGTCTTACGTAAAAACGTTATTAATAGAAAACATGGAAATGCCGAAAATATTACCTTGGTACTCATTTTCTTACATAAATAAGTGGTAACTAATATACTCGTATATGTATGTTTATCGCCGGGGCCACGAGACTGTCTAAACAGGTTACTGTGGCCCTGGAAAGCAAAGGGAAACTGAAGGAACAGGGTTTTTATTAGTTAGTAAGACTGTCGTTTATCTTCAAACGCAATCAGATTTGAGAGTGGCGGCTATAGTAAAAATTGTTCCTCTTGGTAAGGCCTTTTAAACGACACTACAATCATATCTATTGGAGCCGGGTACCATTTTGCTCATTCTCCTATGTTAGTAAGTGGAAAAAAAAATAGGTTAAATATTTAAGTACTCGTATTAAGTAAAAATTGATTCTGTATAGATACTAATTTTATGTAATATTAGGTCTTTACCTATGAAATTGCCGTTCTGCAGTACTGGCCATTTCAAATCAAAATATTTTTTGTTTGGCTAAGAATTCTAATTTCAAATTAATTTTATTTTAAAAACATGGATTTTTTTTCCAAAAGTAGTCATTTGTTTATTGATTAGTGTTACATTTTCATCGCATTTAAATCTTTTTCGTCATCATGGATACGTTAAAAATTCGAGTAATTATGGAATATGAGTACCGTCGTGGCAGCGACGCGGCACAAGCGGCACGCAACATCAACGACGTTTACGGAGCTAACACTACAAACCAACGCACTACCTGTTATTGATTTGCTCGCTTCCGTTCTGGAAATTTCGACCTGAAAAATGAACCTCGCGGTCGTCCGAAGACTTTGGACGACAATGACGAATTAAAGGCGATTGTGGAAGCTGATGATACACAATCTACGGCTGAATTAGCAGCAGCTTTCGACGTTAGCGTCAAAACAATATTGGTCCATTTGCGTCAAATTGGCAAGGTAAAAAGCTTGACAAATGGGTGCCCCACGAACTCAATGATCGCCAGCGCGAAGTACGCGTCGAGACGTGCCTTGCACTGCTCAACAGACACACAAATGAAGGAATTTTGAAACGCATTGTTACCTGCGATGAAAAATGGATTCTGTTTGATAACCGCAAGCGCTCAGCAAGTTGGTTGGATCCTGGTTCAGCACCTAAACAATGCCCTAAACGAAAACTTACCCCAAGAAAAGTGATGGTCACTGTTTGGTGGTCTAGCGCCGGTGTGATTCAACACAGCTTCTTACCAAACGGGGTGAGCATTACTGCAGATGTGTACTGAGAAGAATTGAACACAATGATGGAGAAGCTGGCACATCTCCAACCAGCATTGGTCAATCGCTCGTCTCCGCTGCTCCTGCACGACAACGCGCGACCTCATACTGCACAGCAGACGGTCTCCAAGTTGCAAGAACTGGGGTTGGAAGCTCTCCGTCATCCGCCCTACTCACCAGACCTTGCGCCTACAGACTACTACTTTTTCCAGAATTTGGATAACTTCTTGGCGGGAAAAAAATTCAATACCCGAGAGGCAGTACAAAATGCCTTTGAAGAATTTGTTGCCTCCCGTCCAGCTGATTTCTTTAAGAAGGGCATCAATAAACTGCCACTGCGTTGGCAAAGATGCATTGATTGCATGGGTGATTACTTCGATTAATACAAATAAAAAATACATGAAAAAAAATCATTTAAATTTTTTCATACAAAACGGCAATTTCATAGGTAAAGACCTATTATAATGTTTGATCCATACTAATAAATAAAATTGGAGTGTCTGTTTGTAATATAAAAAGTAAATCTTTTACTAAATGTTATGAGGGGTAACTTACATAGGCTACTTATACTTGAAAACCCATGTTTAGTTAAGTTCCAAGTTGATAACAGCTAGCAGCAGCAGGTCAAACTAATACACTTGAGAGCAATAAAATCGCACACGTTGACTTTTTGTTGTTAAAGCAGTTTTTTTCATGAATGTGAATACATATTAAAATAAAACTTACACTATTTGAATGTTTACTTCAGTACCTTTCTAATGATATCAAATACAGTGTAAAAAAAGTACCCATAGGGAGTTTTAGGGCACAAAACCCAACATACGGATAAAATTACCCAATTTAGCTTAAGAAAGAATAAAAATAAAACTCAAAATGCTTGATCAAATTGTTTTTTAATAAGGTGTATTCCCTCCCCTAGCCTTGATTACAGCTCTTAATCGGTTTTTCATGGACCGTATTAATTTCACCATGAAATCTTGTGGTATGGCGTTCCACTCCTCTTCAATGGCAAGTTGAAGCTCTTGGAGGCGCGTAGGAGCAGGGCTTCTTGCTCGAACTCTTCTTTTTAGCTCATCCCAGACATGCTCAATCGGATTGAGATCAGGACTACGAGCTGGCCACTCCATCGCCGTGATTCCAACGTCTTCCATGTAGTCGCAAACTGTTCTAGCGACATGCGGTCTGGCGTTGTCGTGCATTAAGAGAAAATCTTCTCCCATAAGCCACGCAAGCGGCCTCACATGTTCTTCGAGCACTTCTTCGACGTATCGTGCAGCCGTCAAACTTCTCGATCTCGGGCCGGTATTCGCCGTAGTGATGAATACAATGTCAGTTTTAGTGTCCAACATTATGCCACCCCAAAACATACACGATCCACCTCCAAAAGCCACACGTTCGCTTATGCAGCATTGTGAAAATCGCTCTGATGACCTTCTGTAGACCCTAGAGCGTCCATCATGACCATGTAAAGTCATTCTGCATTCATCAGAGAACATAACAGCCCGCCATTGGTCATACGTCCAATTTAAATGTTCCCTAGCAAATTGTAGCCGGGCTTGTCGGTGAGCTGTGGTCAATTTGGGACCATTTGCTGGGCGATGTGAAGTCATTCCTGCTTCACCTAGTCTTCTTCGAACTGTCCACCGACTTATATTGACATTGCGAACTTCTCGAAGCTGTTGTCCCAGTTGAACCGCGTTCAGTTGCCGATTTCTCAAAGACCTTGTCACAAGAAAGCGGTCATCACGCTCTGATGTTGTGCGTCGCCGGCCAGATCCTGGTCGCCAAATGTAGCCACCGGTCTCTTGGAACCTCTGGTATACACGACGAACAGAGTAGCGGCTCAAATTTAGCCGTCGAGCAACTTCACTTTGGTTATGGCCTGCTTCGAGTAAGGCAATAACTTGAGCGGCTTCTGCGGGCGTGGTATCCATATTTTTCCAGTAAATCCGTATGCTTCCAGTAGAGATGTTATCACGTTGACCTTCGGTATGCAACTGATTAAAAATTCTTTTTTTTTTTTTTTTGGAATGGGCATCTCGCAGTTTATCCTTTAGGGATATTTACTGCTCAACCGAACTTTCCTGTGGGGGGCTTAATTAAAATTAAGGCCTCCAGCCAGGCACACAAAACTTATAAGCTAAGCGACTATCGCTAAGGGCACCCCCTGCGGGGTACGAACCTCGGCTTAGGACGTCGCTGAAGAGGACAGCAAGGGACAGGCTGGATCTGATTGTTCCATTATTTAGGGACATTTTAAACATTAATCGGCTCAGCTTCGCGGGCAGGCTCTAGCAAAGGGTCGGGAGGGGGGCATTGACGGGGTCGTCGCGACGGGCCTCGGCGGCGAGGACGGAATGTCCGTTTTTGTTTGCGAACAGTGCTGGTGGCCTTATCGCTCTCCTGGAGGAGAGTGATAGGATCATCTGGCTCTGTGAGTGTGTGTTTCGGTCTTCGAATTGTACTTATTCGCGAGGGAGTGTATCGGACGGCCGATGACACTAAGGGGTTAGGATGAGCGGTAGAACAGTCCATGAAGCGCTGGGTGAGTCGCTTCATGAACTGTTTCACCGTAGGTATTTTGAGATCTACATGGAGAGTCTCATTTCGGACGTAGAAGGGGGCTCCCGTGACTCTGCGCAGGAATCGGTTCTGGACGGTCTGAAGCCTATGAATATGATACGGCTTGGCGTGAGCGAACACTGCGCAAGCGTATGTCATGATTGGTCGGATGACCGAGACGAAGAGCCGCAATTTGCACCTGAGTGACAACTTGCTTTTCTCGTTGGTCATACAATAAAGCCTGCCGGACGCGAAGACGGTGCGCGAACGCGCCGCCTTTATGTGTTCGGCGAACGAAAGTCTGTGATCGAGTATCACACCTAAGTATTTGGCTCGCTTATCCCAAGGGATAGGCTTGCCGTACATGGCTAACGGACTAGGCGTGGGGACATTGCGGCGTCCGGGTTTCCTAAAGAGAACCGCTTGACTTTTGTCGGGATTGACCTCGACTCTCCATTTCCGGAACCAAGCGCCTAAGACGTTTGCGGAAGTTTGGAGAGTGCGAGCTATGGTGGTAGGGTTGTGACCGGTATAGTAGATGGCCGTGTCGTCGGCGAAAAGCGCCAACTGGGCCTTTCTACCCCTAGGGACGTCGCTAGTGAACAGCGAGAACAAGAGAGGAGACAGCACGGATCCTTGAGGGACGCCCGCGCGGATAGGGTGAGGTGACGATAGCGTACCGTCTACGCGATATCTAAACGTACGATTCGACAGAAAATCTCGCAAGATGAGCACGAGACGATCTGGCACATCGAGTTGGTATAGCTTGTATAACAACCCGTTGTGCCAGACCTTGTCGAAGGCTTTCGCAATGTCGAAGAAGAGGGCGCCGGTGAGCGCGCCTCTCTGAAAGCCCGCGCTGACGTGTTCGACTACGCGGTGCACCTGTTGAACACACGAGTGTCCCGGCTGGAACCCGAACTGTTCGTTCGGTATCAGGCTCTTTGCCTCGACATAGTCCTTGAGTCGCTTATAAATAAGCTTCTCGTAGATTTTGCCGAAAACATTGAGCAGACTGATAGGTCGGTAGCTCGTGGGCTCAGACTTGGGCTTGCCAGGCTTGGGGATGCCAATAACCACGGCTTCTTTCCACGATTGAGGAAAGATATTGCGCGAGTTGCGCGGGGAGGATTTGAAACACCCTATTGGTGATACCGTCCTTACCGGGGGCTTTGCGCGGTTTGAGCCCTTTAATGATGTCTTGCACTTCGTCTGGAGTGACGGGAGGCAGAGGATCATCAGGGTTGTCGACGGGAGGGAGCGAGGACCTACGTTCGACTTCGGCGTCTACCTTTAAGAGGTGAGCTTGGTCGAACGGCTGGGAGCTAAGCGAGCATTGAGTCTCTAAGCTTTCGGCTAGGCATTCGGATTTTTCCGAGTCGTCGAACGCGACGCTCTTATCTGGACGAGTGAGGGGAGGCATGGTAGCCTCTACGGTGGACCGGAGTTTCCTCTGGAGGTTCCAGAAGGCATGGTGGTTGGGCTCTAGCTCACTGATCATCTTGTCCCAGCTCTCCGACCTATGCTCCGCCACACGTTTGCTGACAGTACGCTGTAGCATTCGCATGTGGGCTTTGTTCGCAGAGCAGGGAAAAGCGCTATAGGCACGGACGGACGCGTTCTTCTCGGTTATCAGAGCCCGTACATCGTCCGGTAGGTTCCAGCGCTGGGCATTCAGCGCCGGAACCCGCCTTGAACAGTCGTTCAGGACTGTCTGTACGTGCTCCGTAAACGAGTCGACTGCGCCCGTGGTGTCAGCGACTGAGGTGATTAGATCGGGGATGGAGTCGAGTAGAGGCGACGAGGAGGATTTCAGCTTTTCGCTTACCTTCCTCCAGTCGGTAACTAATTGAGTCGGGGGTGGCTGATCAGGGTCAAGCGGACCCGTACGGGGAACTAGCGTCATCATCACCGGACGATGGTCAGAGTTAAGCTCGTGGAGCGCCTCTATCGATTGTAAACGAAGGTTTACATTCTTTAGGAGCGCTATGTCCAGTATGTCAGGTCTATGGTCAGGATCGTGGGGAAAATGGGTATGAGTCATCGGGGCGATGACGTCATAGTGAAGGGAGGCGCCCAGATTGAGGACAGCCCTCCCTCTGGCGTTGGTTACATTACTATTCCACGCGGGGTGCTTGGCGTTGAGATCGCCCGCTATGATAACGGAGTCACTCAAGCCGAGAAGAACCGAGATATCGTGGGATAAAGCTGGGATGTCGTCCCTCCCACGAGCGGGAGGGCAGTACGCGGATACAATAGTAATTGGCTGATGGCCAGTCATGCCGAGCCGACAGATAGAGTACTCAAGGAGCGAGGTCGGGGGAGGAGAAGTTAAAGGGACACAGTGCAATGAGTTTTTATAATAAATCATTGTACCGCCCTTGTGGCAGCGGGATCTATCATTGCGCACCATACGGTAGTTTGCAATTTTGGGGTCGCGGTTGTGCGGTTTGAGGAACGTCTCCTGTATGAGGAGGACGTCCGGTTGGTGATCGCGGAGGAAGTTGGCAAACTCAGCCCGTTGCTGGAGTAAGCCATTTATATTGACGTATCCTAACTTTAGGGATCGCGGTTTCAAGGTTCTGGCGTTAACGTACCTATCCATTGCGGTTATTAAAGTGGGCTTCTAGGTCACGGAGCACCGAGGGGGCCTCCATGAGCGCTTCGATGCGCTTCTTAGGGTCTGTGGTAGCCTCTAAGCGATCGGCTAGACGATCGGCTTCGCGGTTGCAGAAGATTAAGTACACTGGCAATATGACGTTCATATTGCGCTGTGTACGGATCTTATTGTCATAAAGAGCCTCCGTAGGCTGAGCACGGAAGGCGGAAACCTCAGCCTCTGCGGTCTGATTAAAAATTCCAATAAACCGACCTTTTTATACCTGCGGCTAAGGGTGCAAGTAGTGACAACGCAAACGCGTGAATTTGGGGAATTCGGTGTACGGTCGGTTTTTGTAAGTTACGTGAAGGTCAATGATTTTAATTTTATGTTTTTTTAAAGCTAAGCTTGTATGCTTTAATTTTGTCTAATGATTTTTACTCAATATCTTTAGATTTTAGAAAACAATCAGTAATAAACCAAATTACAAGGGGTGTGCGATTTTATTGCTCTCAAGTGTATTATGACGAGGAAACATTTCATTATTGGTTTTTTGTTTGTAATGGAGAGTCTCAAAAGCCACTTAACCGATTCATTTTTTTTCATATTAAAAAGCTACATTATGTATGAGTATTTATAGGCTATGATTTATTTTAAGAGGGTCGCTCTAAGAGGGTCGGAAGGTTTGTTAAAATTCAAAGGGAAACGTACGGAATCCACGCGGAAAAAGTCGCGGGCGAAGTGTTAGTATGAAATGTGTGGTCGTAGGTTAAGCGACGCAGGTTTCTTCTTGCCAACCTGCCTTGAACTAGCGTGGTGTTTTGTTCAAGCCTTCTCTCTTTGGGAAGAGGCTTTTTCCCTGCAGTGGGACAAAAATAAATAATAATAAACAATAAATAATGTTGGTCCCGGCTGTCATTTGTAGATCTTGGATTGTCGCTACGGGTAGCCAGAAGCCCGAAAGTCTGACAACCAGTCGGTCAGTCAGGTATCGGGTTGCCCATTAACTGGGTTGTAGAGGACTTCATGTAAACAACTGGTACTCAGCTGCATCCGGTTTGACCGGAAGCCAACCCCAATATACTTGGGAAAAAGGCTAGGCAGATGAAATAATAAATAATGCTAGACAATCCACACAGCATCATCTAGCAAGCTAAGCAGAGCTTGTGTTATGGGTACTGGATGACTGCTATACTTAATACAATACATTACATAGATAGATATTTTTTTATATAAATAACAGTACGGTGTGAATATTAATAAAAAGAGTTTATTATATTATTCCACTTCTCATAACAATGAAAATTTACCGACCATACAAAAGCAACATACATACGATTAACATAGATTTAATTAATGAGGTCATTTGAATAACAAATACCGATAAAGGATTTTAATGAACACCGTTTTGGGGTTTATCATGGAAAATTAATTATTATCACCATTCTTTATTTATAACAATTATTTTTAACAATGTTTCTGTCTATCAGCCTTAGCTTGATTAGCTAGAAATCGTAAATTATTTGATGTTGGGTAGGACCCACTGTCCTAGAGGGCAAATAAAAACTGACATTAGCTGACTTCAGTTTCCAAACAAAAGATTTTGTGTTCATATCCCATGGAGAGCTCACAAAAGTTATACGATAATACTAGCTGTTGCCCACGACTTCGGCTGCGTGGAATTTAACAAGATTCAAAGAATTTTATTTTTTTGTGCGAAGCCGCAATTTATTTTCAAAATAAAAGTAGCGTAAGTTACTCATAGTAACCTTAGCTATCTGCCAGTGAAGTTCAGTCGTTTCGGAGATTACCTCATAAAAGTAGACAGACAAAAAAAATCAAATTCGTTTCTTGGTATAACTACCGTACAAATTGTTATAATTGCTGGTATTGCCGACGATATCCCGGAAAGTACAGAGGCCAGCACATCAAACTACCCCAAAGTGTCAAATTTCTTTGATAGTCTTACAACTTTATTACAAAAGACTAAGGTTCATATTCAATAGGGAGAATTTGACCGTTTGGGGTAGCTTGATGTGCTGGCGTTTGTACATGGTTTACCAAATTATTTTGCCCAGTATGCAGCTACCTCTTGGCGGTTGAGTAGCAAATGGGTGCTGTCTCAATCTCCTGTCCCATTCAGGCTCTGCATAGTGTCCGTAACTCCTATGACAAATAGACGTTTGTTAAATGACCCATGGTCAGTTACGGCGGCTGTGACTGTGCAATATGATAATATAATATACTCACGACCGAATTACGGTCGCGGCAGCCGGCTTTCACAAAGACTAGCCAAGGACGCAAGTGTCTGCGCAAATGCAGGTGCACTCCCTGATTCCTTACCCTTATATTCCAGTGGAACGGTAATTGAACTCACCAGTGAGATCAAGTGCTGAACGACTTAACGCGCTTTCCTAGGTATGGGAGTATTACAACTTCCAGATTCCGAGCTGCTACTGGGAAATTACTAATGGAAAACACTTTGTCAAATCTGGAAATCCAACCCAGGACCGTAGCGACGCTTAGCAGTTGCGTTTGTATCCACCAGACCAACTTGGCAGTCAAAGTAATAATATAATAATAATCTAGGTAAAGTGGAAATATCTGGATGGACTGTTGGCACAGAAATCTTCTTATTATTAAGATTTCTGTGACTGTTGGTATA
Source organism: Phlogophora meticulosa (assembly GCA_905147745.2). Lineage (NCBI taxonomy): Eukaryota > Metazoa > Arthropoda > Insecta > Lepidoptera > Noctuidae > Phlogophora > Phlogophora meticulosa. The sequence goes on along the minus strand of LR990537.1, from coordinate 10,470,255 downwards.
TTGGTCGCAAGCCTGACAGCTAAGCGTGAGGTCCTGAGTTTGATTTCCGGGTCGACTAATTTGTCATTGGGATTTTTCGTTAGGCATTTCTCAATCGCAACCCGGAGTCTGGATGGAATCCCTATTACAAAGGACTTAACCATAATGTGTTAATAAATATGCTTTAGGTACAGCTCTGCCCATCCCTAATACAGGAATACGTGATGTTAGGTTATGAGGAAATGTTTAAAAGCTGCTCTTTAAAGAAGATGACAACAAAACCCAGATTCGTTAAGTAACAAAAATACTTTACGAGGAAGACGTCCCCTAACTACGTACGTAGGAGGATAAAACTATAAATTACTTGTCAAAGTGGAGGAGGAAGAACACGTAGTGGAATTTCAGATATTTTCATTTGTTTTGTCTCCCTTGGACGGTTTTGTTCAGACGTGCTACAATCACACCACGTCTGTGAATCGTGTCATTGTAACAGCAAGTTATTTCGTGTCATGGTATCCTACTGCAACTGCTACTCGACCACATTGCAGTCATATGGTTATAGTTGCAGTCGGAAATGATAAATTATATTTATTTCTGTAATTAAGTTTTTACAAACACTTTAACACGTCAACAAGTACATTTTTTTAAAACTAGGTTGGAGTTCGCTATTTGACTACTCTGAGAAGAAACACCGAAAGAAACTCAGAGATCACAGTCTTGTTTAAAGTCCAGTTATTATCTTGCTTTGATCATTTAAGGACCATGCAGATTAGAGTACGAGATGAGGAAAGAACCACACAGATATGAGTGGACCTGTTTGTATGTCGGAATCGGTCTCATACAAAATTATACTACAAAGTAATGTCGTCTGCCGTCGTGGCTACTGCCATAGTCATCTGTCGCTGCTGTCTGCCATCTTTGGCTGTCGTCTGCCGTATGTCGCTGCCGTCTGCCGTCTGCCAAGTCCCGCAAAATCGAACCATAAGTCTTGTGTCAAACCATGTTACCGTCTACCGCACTACTACAGACACTAATCTGCATAGTCCTCACATGATCACAACAAAATAATGTCTGGACTTTAAAAGCGACTGCCTCGTTGGTCTAGTCGCAACGGTAATACATATACATACAGATGTTTGGCATTTCTGCTGAACTGGACCCATTTGGCGCATCCGTAAGGCACATACTTAATTTACATTTTTTATTACTTTTGTCCTCATTATTATTCTGCTTTTCTTTGTTTTCGATGTTTAGTATTGTCATTGTGTGCCTGAGTTTCTGTGAAATAAACATTTTTTTCTTTCTTTCTATATATTTAAAACAAAAAATACGTAAGGGTCTAAACAGACGGACCGCATTTCAACTGCAATCCAACTGCAAATTTGCAGTTCGGATGCAGTTTGAATGCAGTTGACACGACTGCAATAGATAGTGCTCACTCTAACCTTGTACGACTGATTCTATGCGTGGGGGGGCGGAGCGTTAAAGTAGTGCAGGCGGGTGGGTATGGTGCAGTTCGATTGCAGTCGGTGTGCAGTTCACACGACTGCACGCCGACTGCAATTGGACCGCACGGTTGGTTTGCAGTTCTATTGCAGTCGTGTCAACTGCATTCAAACTTCATCCAAACTGCAAATTTGCAGTTGGATTGCAGTTGAAATGCGGTCCGTCTGTTTAGACCCTAATATGGTCAGTATTGACCGCATTTGCTGAACCACTTTTTCATACAATCTTATCTCGACCACATTTTCGTCGCTATAATGTGTTCATGGTTGTTGCACGTCTGAAAGGACATATCGAGTTGGAATTTCGCTACGGCCAAACACACATTTTCATTTGTTTTCCCTCCCATGGAAGGCTTTCCGCGTATTGTCTCGGGAATTTATGTTAATAGAGAACAGGACAAGTTTTGTTACTCACTGTCGAGTTGGAGACAATCTGTTTGTGCTTCGAATATTTCTGCCTTTCGAACATTTTTGCTCTATGTAATATTAGTGCAAGGAGTAGGTTTTTAGTAGCTAGCTACCTAGTAGAGTATTCTATTTTAATTTTAGAACTACTTAGAAGGTATTCCATTTGTCTTTAGAATAAATTTATTTCTCAAATTCATTATAGTTATTCCAAATGTTCCGTTCCTACATCATCATCGGCCTAGTCTTTTCCCAACTATGTTGGGGTCTAAGGAAGTAACTAGTGATATATAAATGTACCAAAGGGGCACTCAGAATTGAAGGCTTACTGCCTTCAATCCTGCGTGCTCCTTTGGGTAATAAAGGCGTCATGTAAAGTTTCCTTGTTATATTACGATCTAAAGATTCGAATATGAATGTGGATTGTTAGGTATACTAGACTAGAGTAACCAACCTAGTTTAAAAAATATATCTTTAAGTATTTACATATATACAATTATGCCATAAAACTAACTATATACATATGTACAAAAACTAAATAAAGTAAAAAGCCGACCAAGACACTCTGGCGTCAAAGTACTCCTCCGCATCGCTGTCATCTGGGAACGTGCCCAAACGGCTGACAGCATTGCCACGATGTATGGCAATACTTATTCTTTGGGCAAAGAATGAACCAGCCCTCTGGTCACGCGAAGTGTATTTCTTGCTGTCGTGTAAAAGTGTTTGCAAAAACCTATTTACAGAATTTAAAAAAAGAGGCTGACTTGAAAGGAGGTGACTATTGAGATGGAGACAAATACATTTGCATGGTACAGAAGACATGCTGCGCCGACCACAGATAAATTGGCATGATGATGACGATATATAAGAATCTTCTTAAGAATCCGCCTCTGTACATTTGTGTGCTTGAAGTATTAAATAAATAAATAAATAATCTTTCAAATTTCAATAACAATAAGCTTTGCTACAACATAGCATTGTTAGAGATTTGCTCAACAAAATGCTCATTAAAAATTCTAACCTCTTCAACATCACAAGCAATTACTGTTTAATTTAAAAACAATTTCTGTACAAGAATCACATTTTACGAAGCACAAAGGACTTGTGTGCGAAGCTGCGGTGGCTTTCTAATCTGCTTTTAATGCCTCCCTTTGAGAGCTAGATGAGAAAATAATGAAACTAGCCGAGAATGCTTACTATGCTTAAAAACAACAAGGGGATGCATTCGTTTTGAAGAAAGAAAGAAAATAAAAATAAAAAAAATCTTTTATTTACCACAGGCTCAGCACACAATACTAAATCTAAGAGAAAACAAAAGAAAATATTAGGTATGTTAAAAAAAAGATTTTTTCAATGAATAATAAAAAATGTAATTATGTGCAATCAAAATCAAAATTAATTTATTCAAATTAGGCTGAGAATCTGCACTTTTGAACGTTAAGAACGTTTACAAAAGACAGTCAGTTCAGTAAGAATACTAGACGCTGGATTTCAACTGGATCCGAGATTGTGAGGTGTCCCGGATAAATCAGTTCTATCATATAATGTAATATAAAATTGGTAATTATCTCACACAAACATACTACCGGGATAATAATCTTCCTATCTACTAAACGTAATCTGGGTGATGGGTCTACCCGTAACCTTTGAACAACAGTATCAGACATGCTGGCATTACCGTTGAAATTGACCTTTTTGGCGTAGCTTTAATACATTACGTTTTGTAATATATTTTTATATTTATTTACCGCGCGTGTTACGACCTGTTGCCAATAAATGTTGTTCTTTATTGTTTTTCGTTCTTTCCGTGAGCCAAATTCCACCTTAATCCGTTCAGCCGCTTAAGAGTGATTGATTAACAAACAAACAGTAGGATTACTTTGTCTGGGGCGTGGTGGTTGGAAAACAAGCACTACAAAAACCTTATCCATGAAAAATATACTTATGTTATTATGGAACCAACTCACCACTTTTATGGTGATCGTTCAAGCGGTTTTAAAAGTCTAGAGCAATCCCATATCTTAACTAATATTATGAAGAGAAAGGATTTGAATGTTTGTATGTTTGTTTGAACTCAAAAACTACGTAATCGATTCAAAATTCCATCATCTATAAGAAGCTATATTATCAGCGAGTAACATAGGCTACTTTTTATATCCAAAACTACGCTTTAAAGGGGGTGATGTTAAAGTTCGATAGGAAAGTACGGAATACACGTGGACGAAGTGATATACTCGATAAGTAACCAGTGCCCCGCGGTTTCACCCGCCTTTCCGTCGGGTCGCGCAATTAAAAAAATGCCCGTAACCTTCCTCAAGAATTGGGCAAATGTAAATGTTTTTTCTAACCCGACTGGGAGTTCCTGAGATTAACGCGTTCAAATATAAAACGAACGAACTTCAGCTTTATTATATGAGTATTTTATAACAATAACATAACTCTAAACATTTTTTTTAAGATACACACACACACACACACAAACACACATGCATTCTTGTTTTGGTCTTTTATTAATATATTATATTTTTTTTTAATAATTACGTAACATTCTAAGCATTACTTAAATTTGTCCTATTTTCGAGAAATGAGGGCTGACTGTCCTTAATACAGGCTACTTAGTAACCTAGCTAGGACATCGGATCGTCAAATTGTGTTTCTTTTCTTCACAGATAAAACCTATTCCTTAGTAAGTTGTCATCCTACTTTGTAACACACTGTACCTCTTCTTTTATGAATTAAATTATAATTATTACATTTATATATCTATAGATTACACGATGGAACGTAAATGATCTAAATAAAATCTGCCTTCACCAAAACAAAGGTTATTTTAACCTATACTGCGCCTCACAAACCCTAATCATTAATCCATACATGTCCCACTGTATCACTAAAATGGCACATCGATTCGTGCCGGTTGATACAATAAAACCGGTTAATTGGCTGGGGACGGTTTATGGCGCAAGGAGACGATTTTCTTGCTGATGCTTTATACAGAATGATGATGAAGGTAGAAAAAGGAAATGGTGATTCAAGATGTTATTGGATGTATTTGAAATGAAGTAGCCACATGTTTTTTGGCGCTAGAAAGCATTAAAGTGATTTTTTTAAGGTTAATAAGGGCACAGGAGTCATTGTGGTTTTATGTGCATTGACGACACGGTTGGCGCAGTGGTTGAGCCATCGGCTGCTGCGCCGCGTGTTGTGGGTTCGATCCCCGCACGGAACAAATGTATGACCTACAGGTAGTTGTTCCGTTTCTGGCTGTTTGTGTATGTGAGTTTAAATGTTTGTAAACGCACTCACGATACAGGAGAAATTCCTAGTGTGGGGAAACGTTTTATTAAAAAAAAAAAAAAATCTATAGATGACTTATTTGTGAGCTATTTTTGTCTCTTATCCACGTTCTGTTAAAAATTCTGACGTCATTCCTAACTACAATTGACCATATAATCAGAAGTACAAAGTGATTTTCACTAAACAAAGTACCTGAAATAAAAAATGAAGGACTACTAACAGGCGTCAAAGAACTTCTCCGCATCGCTATCATCTGGAAACGTGCCCAGAAGACTGGCAGCATTGACATTTTGGATGGCAATGCTAATTTTATGGGCAAAGATTGAGCCAGCGATTGGTCACGCAAGCTGTTCACTAGTCGCTGTGAAATGTTATTTAAAAAGGCAGGGCATACTCGGGCACCAGGTATTTTGTTAATTAAGTATGTCATTGTAAGCAAAAACAATATGAGTGCAAATATGAAATACTTACAAAAATCGAATCAGTCTTTGAGAGATGGCTTCAACCCGGTAGGTACGCCTTTCGAAGATCCGGATCGAGGGTCCAGAGAAATGTAAAAAAAAATGAATATTATACGAATCTGTGTATCTCCGACAGTTATACATAAATGCTGACGTCATTCCTACTTACTATCTGTGTTCCAACATCAATTATTATGTTCTACATATAAGCATTATGTTTGCAAGGCATTAATCTTGCCCTCACCTCACTTATGAAAGTTTAAAGTTTCTTCAGTAGAGGCCCATTATGAATCAGTACGTCACTAATTCAATTCAATTGAATTTTGTAGTTTACACAACAGTTTGTACGTCAAAAACACACGTCAGAACCAATTTCCTACCACTTATAGTTTACAAAAGGGAGCACCCGAATATAAAGAGAAAACCTATCTGTGAATCTGTAGCAACGTCAGAGGACTGCCAAATTGAATCTCGCTAGTTCCTCGCGAACACAGACTAACTGGGAACATTGTCAGAGCTCATTCAGTAAGTTGCAGATGAGAATCAGTATATGTGCCGTCTTTTTTGTTTCTTTGGAACGAAGTTCCTTATCGCGCGTTGCGAAAGGCTAGATGGAAAAAATTAAGACAAAATGTTGTAACGACACCTTTTGCTATAGTTGTAAGCCGTGCGGCGTGCGCGTGTTTGTCTGTCTCTCTCTCTCTCTCTCTCATAGAAAGCAGACGATTATTTTTGTTGAGTGTTTACAGAAGTGACTATCTATTAAATACCAAAACTCCTCCGTGCCTCGGAAAGCAGGTTAAGCATAGCTTTCAACTGTCATTGGAGATCTTTAACAGTCGGGACAGATAGTCAGAAGCCTTAGAACCAGTCTTGGAATAGGTTACCTTCATATCTGGGTCTTACCCGGTAAGTGGATTGTAGAGATCAGGTAAGCAGTCGCTCCAAGTAATATACTGATATTCAGCTGCGTTAGACTGAGTCAATCATAGTTGGGAAAGGGCTAGGCACGTGAGGAAGGTAACGCTTTTCGAGAACACCTATGTAGGGAGCACCGATGCTCTATTTTGTTTTTAACCAACGAAAAAAAAATGGAGGCGGTTCTCTATTTGACACGTATATTTATTACTTATTTTTGTTTGACCACAGTGTAGTTCGATTTCGACGATTCTTTTTTATTGGAAAGGCTATACCTCCAATTTTAGTCTCATTTAAAATTGAAGACCCCCCTTAGTATATAAAATAGGGTATAGTTAATTTTTCACCTACTGAATTTTGTTCAAGGTGATGATCAGGTGACATTAGGCTACTGTATGTTAGACAAAAGATAAGTCAACACACTGAAAACCGACAAATAAAAAGCTTCTTACCAAAACAGTCAAACGACTTAAGGTAAAGTTGAACACTGAAAAGTAAGTTCAATTTCGGAAGCCGTTGGCGAAAAATGAAGCAAACAAAACAGCCAAAGCCACGAATGTGTTTTTTCTATCTCACGTTATCTTAGACATCACTGACATCTTACAGACATTGTTTAAAGAAAACGTCGTTAGGAAACCTGGACTAATAGCTAATATAATCCTCCTGATCCTGCCTTGTTGTATGAGAAAAAGCTTTTGCAGTCCTGTAGTCAGACAGTAACAGGCTAGTTGAGATAGCAGAGGCAAAATGGAAGGCTAAGTTAAAGGAAAAAATAAAATGGATGTCAAAATAGACACTGGATACTTTTTATCCGGATAATTGAAGCAGATCCCCTGGTATGTGAGTGAAACCGCATATTAACTGACGTACCATTAAATATCAGGTTTCCACATAAACATCCCTTTGCGAAGAAACATTCAGGCATTTGGCAGCGATCCAAAATATCATGTTCGCGCTGAAACAGCACTGACCTGATTTGGTTCAGTTGCTATTTCAGCGGTTTTTCAACCAGTTAACTGTATGGAATATACATAGGCTGAATGCGGTTAAAAATGACTATGTTGTAGGCCTTGTGATCGCTATTTTTAGGGTTCCGTATGCAAAGGTTGTCAACGGACCCTAACTACTAGGCCTTCGCTGTCCGTCAGTCAGCAAGCTGTATCCCTTGAACCGTAATAAGTAGACAAAACAAATCTTTCTTGATGGTTTTTCCATATAATGAAACGAATTACATCTCAACACTTTTAGTGCTCAGCACTCGGCTCCCGGATCGAAAAAGAGTTTGTTCTTCTATCCAGAACTCGCTTCCCGAGTCGTACATGTAAAAAGCTATAGATGAGATGTGAACATGCCCATCACCCTCTACCATATACCTACGCATTATGTTATTTGCCAAACATTATGACATACAAGTTAAATCGTATTTTTGAACTGGGCAGCGAAAGGGTTAAACAATCATGCAACAACTTACTTTTGTTGCATGATGTTTTAAGATTTATTTTATTATCAATTTATTTATTTATGTTGTAAAAGTCTAGTTGTTTCTATTAATTATTGCATACAATTAGAAGCATGTATTAAGGAAGAAGAAACTGCCTCCTGAAATACAGGTATTACATGTCTAGCTCTGGAGCCAGGGCTTCAAAATTACTGGAATGCAAATAAAAAATATTATTATTACAGATGGACAACTTACTGTTGCTGCATGATGGGTTAAGATGGCCCATTGTAATTCGTTTAATTATATGAAAAAAACCATGAAGAAAGATTTATTGGAGTATAAGATTTTTGGACAAGGATCAGTCCCTGTTGTTTGTTTCTGTTTGTTGATCTGATCATCGTGGCTTTCGTGGCGATGTTTGAATATAGCTGATCAAATAACCATGGTAGACTCAGGCTGTGGCAAGATAATGCTGCCCTACCCATCCCATTCGATCCACTAGCTGAAAATCTTCCACCTGGACCAATGTTAGTCGCCTGGAAGTGTCTAAACAAGCTGCGGACACAGATTAGTCAACGCAAGGAAAACCAGCTCAGGGAGAAAGGATTCCAGCCTGCGCGTTAAGTGCGATGCTGGTCCACGAACGATGGGTCGCCTGATACCGTGTCCATTTTGCCGTAATTCCTGCACGCAACAGGATTTGTTGGAGGCTACTGATCGTTATAAACTAGCTAAGTCCTGGACCGCCTTAATATAAACAATATAATAATATATAACTTGTTATCGAAACGCTACGAAGACGAATAATGATTATATTAATTATGATAAAGGAATTTCCGTCCTACATACTAAATATGTATTATCTGTATGGCTCCTATAAATTATATGTAAACCATAATAATGATCTAGTGGTGATCACGGGTGAGTAATGACAGCTGCATTGATCAATTGAAGGTTGAACAATGCTTGCCGAGGTCAGTCCCTGCGTGGGTGACCTTCCATAACATATCAAGACCCTAATTATTTTACATGGAGCGACTGCCTATTCGATCTCCACAACCCAGCTACTGGATGGAATGGATACCCATTGGTCAGACTTTCGGGCTTCTGACTACTTCAAAGATCTTCAAATGACAGCCAGACCAACGGCTTAACATGTTTTCTGAGGCAAGGAAGAGTAAACAAAAAAAAAAGAATACTCCATTGTTCTTTAATAACGTTAAGAACACGAATAGTTTCAGGGAACGAGGATAATTAGTAGATGTTCTACAGAAAGTATCTGCGCAAGTATATTTCGGGTTTATTTTGAAAGGGACAAAGGCTGTCTTGGACCGTTTTCATTTACTTACATAATTACAGGGACTCGTGGAAGAGTATTTAGTTCCATTAAAGGGATGTTCTGTAGACTACAATGAGGAAAGGGTTGGTGTTTACTTGGTGTCAATTACAAAGTTCATTTTGTATTAAAAAGTGTTTATTAAATTGTGATGGTTTATAAGGGATGTTTCCCACATCCCCTTAAACTTAAGAGGAAGATTTATATAACAATGATAAGACTTGCTGTCTTTTATGGATCAGAATGTTGGGCCAAAAAAGGGATGAATGAAATTCATGCCGCTGAAATAAGAATGCTGAATGTCTTGCCAAGGTGTGTATCGTCTTGTAAAGTAACTGGGTTGTGGAAGTCAGATATGCAGTAATTCCATGTAAATACCGGTATTCAGCTGCATCCGGTTAGACTGGAAGCCGAACCCAACATAGTTGGGAAAAGGCTAGGCAGATGATGACGAGAAAAGACTGTCTCTCTTCCGACTACCTTACAGCATCGTCATCTATCTGTCAGCACATACTGGACTTCCTGTTTCTACAAAAAGTTGAGCGGAGTTCTACGTAGGAGTTCAATAAAGATATAATGTTTTCTGACTGCTTCGTTGGTCTAGTGGCAGGAAGCACTGCTGTTGAGTACGAGGTCCTAGGTTCGATTCTCGGATCGGGAAAAGTGTTATTGGGTTTTTCGTCTAGAATATCTGAAGCCCGTAGTCTGGATTTGTGCTTGGTTAATGGCAATAGGCTCACCCCCTAACTGACGCAATGTAGGTGCCCAATAAGTAAGCCTCTGCCTAACCTTTGGTAACGGGAGTGAATTATATTCTTTTTTGTGTCTATCTTGTTGACGTGCTATTTAAATAAATAAAAACTGTTGCCCAAATGATGAAAAACCCATATTTAGTCCATACGTCGGTTTTCTTAAGCAAACGATGGATTAATAAAATAGTAATAATACCAGCCTGTTACTGTCCCACTGCAGGGCAAAGGCCTCTTCTCATATAGAGAAGGCATGAGCATTAATCACCACTCTTGCTCAAGCGGGTTGGCGATTTCAGACATATATTAATTATAAGTCCAGGTTTCCTTACGATGTTTTCCTTCACCAATGTCAGTGATTTCCAAGTTAAACTTAGAAAGTACATGATATGAATTGAAAAACTCACATTGGTACTTGCCCATTTTTGAACCCTGGGCAAGTACCAATCGTTCCTTATTATAATATAAAATGTCTACGGTAAACAGTACAATATTACTTTTTTATATCTTTGGGATTGTTCTAGACTTCAAAAACCGCTTGAAAGATCACCATGAAAGTGGTGAGTTGGTTAAAAAAAAAGTAAAAATCATGATGGCCTAGTGGTTTAGGCCTCGCCTCTTGTGCACGACTTGGGGGTTCAAACCTGGGCAAGTACCAATGTGACTTTTTCAATTCATATGTACTTTCTAAGTTTATCTTGGACATCACTAACGATGGATTATATTTACTCAATAATCATATTTTAAAAACTCATACTATTACTCAATAAATACGATAAACTAACCTTCCAATAAAATTCAGAAGTCAATTAATTTATGAAAGGACATAACAGGATGTAAAAAATATAAATATTTTCCTTAAAAATTTACTTGCCTCAAGGGATAAATACGCTTACCGGAAATTTGTTTCTGGCACCAGGAAAATGCTTGAGGCAGTACCTTTAAGGTGGAGGTTGTTGACCTATTTTTGTTATAACTTATATGAAACATGAGAAACCGGATTAATTTGAATAAATATTGGCAATCAATAGGTGATTGCCATCCCCCGACCCTTTGCTAGAGCTAGCCCGCAAAGCTGAGCCGGTAAATGATTAAAAATGTCCCTAAATAATATATCTGATTTGATCCAGTCCGACCCTTGCTGTCCTCTCTGAGCGACGTTGCAAACCGAGGATTAAGGGCACCCCCGCAGGGGGTGTCCTTAGCGATTGGTCGCTTAGTTTTTAAGTTTTTACGCCTGACTGGATGCCTTAATTTCTAATGAAGGCCCCCACAGGAAAGTTCGGTTAAGCAGTAGATATCCCTAAAGGATAAAACTGCGAGATGCCTATTCCAAAAAAAAAAAGTTAATTACCATAACAACCGACACAGAAAAATCTCTATTAAGAGTAACAGTTATCAATGTATATTTTCTTATATGCTTATAGACATGTCGGATTTGAGAATCATTTTTAAGTACTTAAAACCAGAAGACGTTCTGGTACAACTGCAGTTCTCACGAGTCGTGATGTTGGTGTCGCTGCAATAAGGACGAGCAGAGTCTGATCACCTCAGAGTAAAGATGCTTCAAAACTGTAGTACTAGGTTACTCGTAAACATGTAATTAGTTCTATGTGATTGCTTTTCTTTTATAAATTTAATAAACGCAGTGTATACAACCTAACGTTCCGTCATAGCACGAAACCTGTCTACATAGTGTCTGGACATACATATTATCTATAGGTATACATAATTAATCTCACGCCTTTTTCCTGTGGGGGTAAGCAGAAACTACAGAACGCCACCTGCTACGCTCCTTACGTAACAATCGTCCTTTTCACAATATCTATAAAACAATATAATAAATCTGAAGAGTTGGTTTGTTTTTCTGTTAAACGTTCTCATGTCCGGAAATCCCAGTCAGATTTTGTAAAAGATATTGTTCAATTTGATAGTCCAATTTTTAAGAGTAAGGTATCTATAATCCTTAAGAGCTAGTGAATACATACTATTTAGCTACGGTGGACCAATACAATTTTTAACTAAACGGAATCTATTAAAATTCTCTCTATATTTAACACAAGAGTAAGACAAGAGTCTAACACTTTCTACACTGCTACCATTCCACATCTCTAACTATCCGAGACTACCCACATTGCATTGCCACGAATAAAAAATCCAAAAAAGACAAAGCACTATTAAAAGACTGGATCGAGGGACAGTATTTAGTGGAACAAAAGGCTTCCTCGGTTACATTATCTTCAGACAATAGTCCACAATTAGAGTGAGGAATGATTGCGCTTAGGTCTCTATTCCACTATCCACGAGAATCTTTGTCTTATTTTAGTTTGTTTTTGTAGATATAATTATTTTTGCATTCTATTTTGATGTCGCGCCTAGTGTTCGCTGGCGCTTGCAGAGCATTAAGTACTGTCGATTCCCAAGTCAGACAGTGTTGTCCAATTTTACATCAAGAAGTCGTTAAAGATAGAGGAGCTCGTGGCTAAATAAAAACAGCCGCACGGGCTGATCAAAGGATACGCTACGCTTGCCAAGGTCAGTCTATGGATGGGTGGCCGTTTGTAAAATATCGAGACTCCTCCATGCCTCGGAAAACACACTAAGCCGTAGGTACCGGTTGTTATTAGTAGATCTTTGACAGTCGTTCCGGGTAGTCATACTACATAGTAGTCAAAAGCCCGAAAGTTAGACAACCAGTCTTATCAAAAGGTATCATGTTGCCCAGTAACTGGGTTGTGGAGGTCAGATAGGCAGTCGTTCCATATAAAACTGGTATTCAGCTGCATCCGGTTAGACTGGAAGCCGGACGCAACATAGTTGGAAAAATGCTAAGCAGATGATGAAGTCCTCAAAGCAGCTCGAAGTTTGAATTTGTGCCCAGTTGATGGAAATAGGCCAGGTTAGACTTGTTCTGAAACCGACCTGTGACCTAAGTTTGAACTAAGAAAGACACGAAGGCACGACACGGTTGCTAAATCTACCTTCACGTGTACAAAAATAAAAAACGTCATATTCCCAATCCCTTTTCTTATTAAATACACAAGAAACACCTTCTATTTCATATCCTAATAAAAGAAAAAAGGAAAATAAAACTCGCTGACCTGCAAAGACTCCAAATATCGAAGGATCCCCTCGTAATAAAATGTCTTAGCTTCCTAACATCGTAAAGTAACTTCAAGGTTGAAGGGTCCCGCCTGCCTGTGGCGTAAAATGTCTATTAAATCTGTCAAAAAACACCTTTGTATTTTTTGTTTTGAGGCCTTAGCTGTATCAGTAGAAGTCAGATTGGAAATTATTGTTGTCTTACTTTTTGAGCCGACTTCAAAAATAATAGAGGGAGGTTTGAAAAATTTTTTTTTCTTGTGAAAGGATACTTTTTGATTAGTCCTATAGAAATATTTTTAAAATCGGGTCAGTAGTTAAGTTTTATTTATCAAAATAGCTAGGAAAAATATGTTCTCCAAGTACACGAAATTACGTTTTTTTTTTCTTTACCTGGACATTAACATAATACATTTAATTATCACATCTCTGTGTATCTCAGACACTAACAAACCATCTGACTAGCAGTCTCAACAGTGCATTTGCTTAATTAACACTATTCCACTATCACTTTGTACGGCACTGTTTACGGTCCTCCACTGTGTGCCAAGCAGTCTTGTATTCAATAAAGCATGAAAACTATTAATACATGAAAAGAAAAATAAAGTAAATCACATGGTATCGAAAATCCGCATCCGCAACACTGACACACGGAAAAGTGCCCAAAAGGCTGGAAGCATTGCCACGTTGAATGGCAATGCTGATTCTTTGGCCAAAAAAGGCCAGCCTTTTGGTCATGGAAAATAATATGGAAAAACAAAATGGACACTCGGACCCCATAGCCCTAGTGTTTCAATCAAGTATATTAGAATGATATGCACTGACGTTTCACATGACATAAGTTTAAAATAAACTTGCGCAAGCACTGTCATTTGTTTTTGGAATCACCTGAAATTAAAGAAAGGAAATCGTTACGTTTGTGTTTATTGTGAAACTGGCTTCGCACGCGACTTTATCCTCGACGAATTAAAAAAAAACATGGGTTATATTATTTAATCATAGCGGAACCCGCGCAAGAAATGACAACCAATGGTACGACAACATATTATACATTATATGTCTGCTTGCTCTTTAGAGAGTTGCCAGAGCAAAAAAAAATCGAGGCAGTAAATTTGTATTTCCACTTGTATCAAAATTCATTTTCTCGTATGGTGTGTCGTCGCGGTATCACGTAACGTTCACAATGAATGAATAATACTGTGAAACAGTCATTGAAATTATTTCACGGGATAAGGAGTAACTTAGCCTTTTATTTTAGAAATATAATTATTTTCTAAATTTTTTGTTATTCCTTATCACATCAGCTATCTGTCTATGAAAATCCCGTCACAATCGGTCAAGTTGTTTCTGAGATTACCTCAAACAAACAGACGAAATTTTAAACTTGGCTTTTTAGTAAAACTACCGTTTCATATGCATTTAGGAGATAGATAGATAGATTTAATTATTTGCTTAGATTGTAGATAATAAGTATAATTACGTGTTCCAATATTTTTGATTCTTATACACTCTACCTTATGGCATGCAACATTTTATTAACTTATGCTAAAATTATTCTGTTTACTTAATACTACTTGGTTAAATAATATTATGACATTGTAGCCTAAACTGACTTTTAATATTATTATAATTTCATTAAAAAAATCTGATACAGAGTAATAACATTTTAGAAGTAGAATTTTTTTGAAGCTACTTTTTAAATCTTCTTAAAGGTTGGTCTATAATACATTTTGGTAAAACGCTGTTATTTCGCGATTACAAACAGACACTTCAATTTTATTTATTTGTATAGAAGATAAAATCTGAAATCGCCTATCCGTCTTGGGCATGCGTGGTGATTAATGCTTGTATGTGTGTGAGAAGTGGACTTTGCTCTGCTGAGGGACGATATCAGGCTGGTATTATTTTGTACGTTATAACGTTTTAAGATTATGCCACACTAATGTAACAGGCTGGTATTATTTTTATTATTTTAAACATTATAACATTAAAGATTATGGCATACTTACGAAAGTAAAGGTATTGAGTATTAAGCACACTCGCGACATTGATTAAAAGTATTTGGAAGTTTGCCTACTCGGTGTACAAAGGCCAGCACATTAAGCTAGCCCAATCTGTCAAATTTCTTTGATAGTTTTTCAATTTGGTTACAAAAAAATAAGGTTCATGTTCAATTGGGAAAATTTGACAGTTCGGGTTAGCTTGATGTGCCGATACCTACACCCAGTAGCTTATTTGTCTAATTATACTTTATTATATTGGAATATTTAGGCAAAGATAAACGTAGTTAATGTTGATTGATCGAAAGTTAAGTGAAATTAATTATGATTGATGATGCTTAATCTTAAAAATATATAAAATAGAAAGATTTCAATACGGTTTTTAACTGGCTAAATCTGTGTAGATGCAATGTTTGTCGAGCAATTCTTGTATATACATATCATATAATCTGAATCTCGGAGACGGCTCCTACGATTTCCATGAAATTTAGTACGCAGGAGGTTTTGGGGGCCATAAAACGGTATAGCTAGGTTTCATTTTCAGGAAACGTCTTCTTATCCGAGCAAAGTTCGGTCATCCAGGTCATACTTAAATAAAGCAGTGAAACATGGTGGTAGGTACTTAATTTTGTGAGGGTATTGCAAACAAAAGAAAAAGTAGTAAAAATAATGAACAAAAAAATGTTTTTTTTTTGTTAAATGTTTTAAGTATTAAATCAGAAGAAGAATGTTACACCAAAATCAATTAAGAAATATCACAAAGCCGAAATGTTATTAAAAACATAAACAAATCTACTTACTGCATCTAAATCTGACATATGTACGTCAAGATACATATTTCTTTACTTCTTAATTGCTACGAAGAATTTAACGTCTCAATTAACAATACCATTTTCGAAGAAATATTCTTCAGAATAAGACGCCCATTTTCCGTGTTTCTCTCTAGTGTACATGAGGAATTTCACCTACATTCGTTAACTCTACAAAGCATGTAAACGTTTCAAACAAAGTTACTCAGAAATGCAGTTCTGCTCTGTGGTAAGCATCAAGTTTTGTATTAAAACCTCCTTTGAATAAGCCTTTCAGAAAATACAATCCGAAGGATTTAATGTTTCTCAACTTCAAAGTGCTAAGAAACGAACAATTCCTTTTAAGTCTTTAAAGCAGCTTTTGAATAAGAATTTGTTAAGAGGGCCTTTTGTAATTTAATCCTGAACGTCGAATCTTTATTTGGATGTAAATAAGGAACTTATAAATGACTTATTAACTTTATGAGAATCGGATATTTTTGACAGGAAAATACCTTTTTCTTTTCAAATTAAATATTATACTACAACCAAAATCAGTAGCAGTTCTCAATTTTCTTTTATCTTTTGCATTTATAAGTACAAAGGCCAGCACATCAAGCTACCCCAATGTGTCAAATTTCTTTGATAGATTTTCAACTTTATTGCAATAGTATAATGTTCAATTAATAAAATTTAACACATTGGGATAGCTTGATGTGCTGGCGTCTGTACTGTGTAGTTAATATTAATATCACGTTTATTGCCATAAGCTAACCACGCTAAGATTAACATAACATTAACATTTTAAGCACTCAGGACTTACATGAATCCATGTTTATAAATTAGCTTTGAATTTAGAACATATTTCGAAGTTAGAAATAGAAATAAAATAATAAATAGTTTATCAAAAAATTGGTAAAGACCGCACAAATAAACATTCAGCCAGCATCAAATATTCTTGGGATGATATAAAGCCTCCTTAAATGAACGGCTCCCGCTTACAGGCTCGCGTGGCTACCTCAGTAGATTTCGACGCGTCATTGGGGGCGGTCGCGCTGCCCTTCACAGAATTTGCCGCCAATTTTACGATAATTCTCAATTACGTGGTTGAAGTTTGTGTAAATCTTGAAGAATTAAACTAAACTGAACTTGGATTATAACAGTAGATAGATTAATAAAGTTCGCAATAATAATAGGTATTATTTGTGGTAAATGTGACTTGGATAGTCATATTTAAGTGCTTAGAGTAGAAATAGACGATAAAATAAAAATTAATATACGTAAAACGATACTGTGTCTAAAATGACGACGTGAAAGTGTCTAAAGTTAATTAATAGGAACAACATGAAAAATAAGAGACGAAATTAAATTCAACTATGATCATAAAACCACTAAAACATTTCAAAGTGAAAAACAAATCATCAACAGATGAGATGTAGAAATAAGAAATGTGAAAGAAGTGAGTGTGTTCCTGAAATGAATAGATTTGATAATACGTCGAAACGGGATAAAGAGGATGATCTCGACACTAGAGGGAACTGTACTAAGCAAAACAAAATATTGGGTAAGTTTAAAACTAGACACCGTAAAATCAGATTTTTAAATTTTGTACGTCAGGCCAAAAAGCTTGTGTGAAAGGTATTAATACGTCGAAACGGGATAAAGAGGATGATCTCGACACTAGAGGGAACTGTACTAAGCAAAACAAAATATTGGGTAAGTTTAAAACTAGACACCGTAAAATTTAATTTTTAAATTTTGTAGGTAAGGCCAAAAAGCTTGTGTGAAAGGTATGTAGAAGTCCCTGAATTTATGAATTACATTATTCTTTTGACAAAATTAAGCCCATACAGCGCTTTTACGGCAGCGCTTTTTTAAAGTATAATAGTAATATAACACTTAATTCTAGTCTAGGTATTGCTGTGGTTTTTGATATACTAACAGTAGCAGTTCGCAATACTAATGTACCGGAATAAAAGTGTTCTTTACATTAATTTCGAACGAAGTCTTTCTGTGTGCTTTATTTTATCCTTTAAAACGTGATCGAGCCAGAAATATCTTAACGGGTTCAAATTCATAACATAGCCGCTTTTGTGTTTTGTGTTTCATCTTCCAACTAATTAACAAAACAAACAAAGCACCAACGCATCATCTGCCTACCCTTTTCAACTATGCTGGGGTCAGCTTCCAGTCTAACCGAATGCTTTTGAATACCAGTGTTTTACATGGAGCTTCTGCCTAACTGATCTCCAACACCTAGATACTGGGCAAAACGATACCCCTATGGTGAGACTGGTTGTTGGACTTTCGGACTTCTGACTACCCGTAACGACTGTCAACGGTGATGCAAATAGGTAAATAGGACCCAGCATTCCGGATCAAGGATGAGTCCCGGAATGCAATGGATGGACCAATCCACAGACCAATCTTGGGGAACGTAACTTACGGCTGCTACTACTTAAGGGATCGTCATATCTTCTTTCGCCTTGATCATGTCCCGAGACGAGACGATTATGTTACCTTTCCGATTAGTGACAAAATACGCACAGAGTCGTGGAGTTGCGAATATCGGCCCGTCAAACCATACTCGTACAACGATAGTGTACGTTGCAGTAGGTACTTTCATTCAAAGAATATTAAATTTAAATTTAAATTAAATTCATTTATTTCAGGTATTTAACCCATAATATAAAATTAAAAAAGAATTTTATAATTAATATATATTATAATTAATGAATATATGTATTATAAATGTTACATATTACATAGGTCAAATACAAAATATTCAAAAATGTCAGAATTTTTTTTTTGCACAAAATGTAAAAATAAAATCGAAAAATATCAAAAGTAAAATCGAAAAATAAAATGTCACAATATTTCCAAGGAAATTTAAAGAAAATTCAATACATAATATATTTTACACGGCTCGAATTGATACGATGACGATCCCTTTACCTTTAGCCATGAGCCCCTTACCAAGCACCAACTATTCACTATTAATGTATCCCTTCTTCTACAAGATTACAATGAATGGTAGGACATACAACTACCAACAGAATTAATTACTTTTCCGGGTACAGTAACGATCCCAAGCCTTTTATATATAGAGCGTACACCTGACCACTATATCTTTAATTACTTTGAGATTACGTCGGTGAATCGAGAAGATTTGGTCGCGCGGAATATAAAAGGTGAATAGAAGGGTTGTGTTATACTTAGGGTTAATGATGAATTTTTAAGATAATGAGTTTTGTTTTGATGGAAGAGATTCTGGTGATTTATTGGTGTGGGTGATGTATTAAAACATAGGTTGGTATTAAATTTTTAAGTTGAATAACAGTGTTCTATTTTATTATATTTCTTACTAAGACAAGCGATGCCGCTGTCGATCTTTCTGCCAATGTCTTAATATATTATGTATGTATGAGTAAAAAAAAAACGACTGTAGGATCAAATAAAAACACAATTGATACTCGTACTATTGCACTCAATAGAGTACTGGGTGGTTAAAATAGTGTAGCTCGGCGGTCAACAGAAAAAAATGCATTTTTATAGTGAGTAGGTAAATATTGCTGTATAAATTGCTTGCAAATTTTAAAGAATACGAACATTAGAAGCTTAAAAAAGTCTGTAAAAATATCTCCCCTCGAAAACTTGGGTGAAGTGAGCAATGAAGTGAGCTGATAGTGTCATCTTGCATAAGTAAAACACTGACAGCTGACTAGCACCTGTCACCCATGTGTTGACGGGGAGATTTTTTACAGAATCGACCAGCTGGCTTTATCTTTCCAAAATCACCTTATTATTCTATAATAATAAAACTTCAGCATTGCTCATTTCAACTAAATAACTATTTGCACCATAAAACAGTCTCTGCATTTCTACTGCGTTCAATAAAGGTCATTCTAAATATAGAACTTCATAAGCTCGCACGTGTAGCCTGTTTCATACGAAATAATAATACTAAAATTGCTGTTTCATATTATATTTCCTTGTCACAAACTGTGTGTAACTCTGAAATGTCCTACAAAGCATACACGCTTCATGTTCCGTATTTGAAATGATATATTGGACAAAAGTTTGAACATTTTCAACCCTATTTGGTATGTTGTATTCTTTTAGAAGCTATAACATAACTACCATGCTTTTCAGGCCAGGGTTTTTTTTTATTTTTTTCTTTAAAAATAAATAAAAAATAAAATAAAGAAATTCCTAGTGTGGGGCAAACCCCACACTAGGAATTTCTCCTGTATCGTGGGTGCGTTTACAAACATTTAAATTCACATACACAAACAGCCAGACCCCGAACAACTACCTATAGGTCATACAAATATTTGTTCCGTGCGGGGATCGAACCCACAACACGCGGCGCAGCAGCCGATGGCTCAACCACTGCGCCAACAGTGTCGATGCGTGCCATTACTTAGTTATATTGTTTTCATTACATTAATTATGCTTACAAGCATCTCCTTAAAATCTATTTAGTTATATTGATCACCTTTTTTAACCATACAATGCAATGCAAACGTCGATTAGATTTTTCTGTATAATGAGTGTTACCTCTAAAAGATAAACACAGATTTCTTATTGGCTACGATATAGTAGACATAAACAATAATTTAGTATTTATTGATTGAATAACTGACCTTTGGCAAATGAGAAAACAATCTTTGGTCCTACCCAGATTACCTTCTTTGACCTCATTTATCTTCGTATCAGTATTACTTTTCTCTTGTTTTTCTTTCTCAACATACTAATAGAAAATATTAGGATCTTTCGTACAACCTTCAATTATGCTTTGATTCCTCCTTACTATCTCTTTGTACAGTTTGTGAGAACTCTTTGTGTCCCTATCTAGTATCGGATATTAACAAGCAGAGAGCACTAATGGAATCTAAAGGACCCTTTACCCCATTCTGGCCCTTTGATGTCCGGTAATTGAATTACCAAAGTGAATTATTGCATTGGGGCTGTATTCTCTTGTCGTGACGAGTTGGGCCCTTTGGCTTTGAATATGCCACCATTTTTGCTTTTGATGTTATCTGTTCGTTTTATTTTTGCTTATTCTTCTCTTCTTCGTTTTCTGGTGTTTTAATCTTTTATATGGCTTTTTCGTTTATAACATTATTAACTCAAATAAAGACTTAAAAGGATTTCTCAAACTGTTCTTCATTATATTTTACTCAAGCAGCAAAATATGTAACAAGGCTTCCAACTCAAAACTTTTGTGTAAGTTTAGTGGTTTATACTTGACTTACCTTACCTACGTTTTATACATTATTTACATAATTGCAAAATAACTTTGTAAAATAATTGTTGTCGACGTGTAACCTTCTTATTTGAGCATTCTACTTTGGTCTACGTAAGTATTTCTTTTGAATGTTATGATCAAAAACTCCTCCCTTAATATGGAAATTTTATCTTGCGTATCGAGAAAATGCGCACCCATAACGCGAACGGGTACAAAATGTACACATGTTCGGTAGAAATGGGGTAGTAGACCGCCACTTTCGATTATTATCAGTGTAATGTAACCTCGTCGGTACGGTCTTGAAAATACGTACCGAAATAAGAGTACATACTATCTGAAAAAGATATAAAGGTACTACAGACCACGCTATGTATAACATATATCAAATATTATATATCATGACAATAGCTCGCAGGATACTTTTTACATGGAATTGTTCACAGAACGCTAGGCTATACAATACAGGGTGGAAGAGATATCGACGTACAAACGGATACCCTGAGTTCAGTTCTAAAATTTTCGTCAGCATTACTTCATTTCTATTCTACTTTGTTTTCAATGTTGTAAAAAAAAGTAAAGTACCAGCCTATTACTGGCCCACTGCAGGGCAAAGGCCTCTTCTCATACAGAGAAAGCACGAGCATTAATCACCACGCTTGCTCAAGACGCGTTGGCGATTTCAGACTTATATTAATTATATAAAGTCCAGGTTTCATCACGATGTTTTCCTTCACCGATGAGAGTGATGTCCAAGATAAACTTAGAAAGTACATATGAATTGAAAAACTCACATTGGTACTAACCCAGGTTTGAACCCACAACCTCTAATGAATGTTGTGCGCGTCTGTAATTGTCGTAAACACTAGCTATATGACTCTGTTTCGTGTCTCTTATTAATTTTTCTGATTATGATGTTGATGTGCCTTAATACTAAATAAATAAAATAAATTTCTATGATATATTCTGATATTTAAAAAAGCTTACGTGATTTCGGAGGCACCGTAAAAATACATGAAAAAATACATTCCATAGATAAATATTGGCAAAAACCAGTACCAGTACCAGCCTATTACTGTCCCACTGCAAGGCAAAGGCCTCTTCTCATACAGAGAAGGCACGAGCATTAATCAACACGCTTGCTCAAGACGGGTTGGCGATTTCAGACTCATATTAATTATATAAGTCCAGGTTTCCTCAAGATGTTTTCCTTCACCGATGTCAGCGATGTCCAAGATAAACTTAGATAGTACATATGAATTGAAAAACTCACATTGGTACTTGCCGAGATTTGAACCCACAACCTCGTGCAAAAGAGGCGAGGCCTAAACCACTGGGCCATCATGACCACATTGGCAAAAACGGCTTGCCAAAATCTTCTCACTGTAGCCTAAATTCTCTTGTTCACCATACAATGGAAATACTGCTAGTTTCGTTTTGACAAACGCCCCTGTCTTATTTACTTTCGTATAAGGCTGCGGGCCAAATATTACGCAATCCCACGACACATCGTCGCGTCAGCTGAAGGTAAAACTGTCATATACCGAGATTTAAAGGGAAAACACCCCTGATTTATACCCAAGCTTTCCCTCTAATAGGCTCACATTTTTACTTGTTACCCATATTTTTCCACAACACGATTTAAAATATTTGCCAGTATTTTAGTAGTAGTAGTAGTAGTTTTAGTCTCTAAATTATGTTTACTGTATCCAATAAATTCACGCTGAAATTGAATTTATTGAGCATATTTCGGAAATTGAACGAAGAATGTGTTTGTGGAACGATAATGGTTGAAATATAGATGTTTCATGCATTTTCGTTCTGCAAACTGTGGGAAGTGAAGTTCGAAGTGGTAATAAATCAGGTTGAAGTGAGTTTCAAATAACTATTGAGTTGCTAGTCCATGAAGCCGTTTAATTTCCAATAATGGCGGGCGTATAGTCTATGTCATATTCAGACGATTTTAAACTTTATTCTGTATGCAGGGACAGTTTTTGAACGACAGTCGTTTTCAACATCTTCTTTATTTAAAATGACACTACAGCGGATATTCTCTGTAAATTTCTTGGTTAAGTTATTCAAACTTGATTGTTTAGTCTTATATTTTACCATCCTTTTCCGTCAGTTGTATGCTAACTATTGAGCGTCGTGTTGAGCCCGTCTAAATTTTTTGGCGATCTCCCTTTGTTTTGACTATCCTTGGTCTACAAGTCGCTTCACTTGGTCACACTGTGGTATACAGTAACGTCCCCTGACTCTCTTTACTTCCAACTATTCGATAACCATACGTTTTAGTTTTTATAGGTAGTCGGATAGCTTTCGCATTGCAAAGACAGATTGTGAGTCTCTGGCCGGATAGTATTAGCCTGTCACTGTCCCACTGCAAGGCGAAGGCCTCTTCTTATACAGAGAAGCCACAAGCATAAACCACCACTCTTGCTCGAGACGAGATGGCGATTTCAAATTTATGTGCAGCTACAGAGGGAACTTCGTACCTATTCAACATAAAGTGTTACAAAGTTCATGCGTCGCAGTGCTGTGGTATTTGCCTAGATAAAGTTTATAGATAGAGAAGGAGTGGGGAAAGCTAAAACAGTCGAACTTCAACCACTGGACAACCACTAGTATAAATTATAAGTTCAGGCTTCCTCACGATGTTATCCTTCACCGATTTCAGAGTAAGGCCTATTCAGAGTTCATATATAATATACATATATAAAATGCTACAAGGGAAGAGCTCGTGGCTAAATAAAAACAGCCACACGGGTTCATCGAAGGTTAAGCTACGCTTGCAGAGGTCAGTCTATGGATGGGTGACCGTTCGTAACATATCGAGACTCCTCCGTGCCTTAAAAAGCATGTTAAGCCGTTGACAGTCGGTACGGTTAGTCAGAAGCCCGAATGTCTGACAAACAGTCTTACGAAGGGTTATCGTGTTGCCCAGTACAAACAGCTAGCTATTCTGTATAGTAATCTGTGGAAAACGTCTTGAGTATATGTTACTTTAATTATAAGACTTTAATTTAATTATAATATACTGCTGTTTGTTATTCCTATAAAATAATATAAAACTGGGTTGTAGAGGTCAGATAGGAAGTCGCTCCATGTAAAATACTGGTTTTCAGCAGCATCCGGTTAGACTGGAAGCCGATCCTAACATACTTGGGAAAAGGCTACGCAGATGATGACGAATATAAAATGTAATGGATTATGGGTGTTTTTATCAATTAAAGATGGTAATTAATTGAATATGAAAACTTTTATTCTTCAATTGCACAGCAAGAACACGATGTACAAACAGTAATAATAATAATGTAGAGAGTCATAGACAATACTGTCACCTGGTTAAACTTTTTTAAAAGCTTATTTAATTCAACACTCCCACTAAAAGTTTAACCATATATCTCCCTTTGAAATTTAATCACATAAGTTATAAAAAGTTTGATCTCTTAAGTAGACAAAAGATTGAACTGGTAACGCTTTTGTTAACATGTCTGCTAATTGACTGTTACTAGGAATATAATTTAATTTAATTATACCTAACTCAACCTTTTCCCTTACAAAATTGTATTTCACATCTATGTGCTTAGTTTTTTTATGATAAACAGGATTGCTAATTAATTTAATGGCGCTCTGATTATCAACATACAATTGAACACATTTAACACTTTCACCTAAATCTGACAATAGTTGCTGTAACCATAATATCTCTTTTGCAGCTTCACAAGCTGATACAAACTCAGCCTCAGTAGTGGAGAGAGCAGTAGTCTTCTGCTTCTGACTACACCATGTTATAGGTCCTCCATTCATATTGAAAATGTACCCTGTAGTCGACTTACGCGTGTCCACATCGCCTGCAAAATCTGAGTCTGAATAGCCAGTGAGATCACTGCCTTCTCCATACTTTATACACAAATCTTTAGTATTTATTAGGTATCTAATAACACGTTTTACAGCATTCACATGTTGCTGACTTGGATTATTAACATATCTACTCAAGACATTGACAGAAAATGAAATGTCAGGTCTTGAGACAGAGCTCAAAAATAACAAGGAGCCTATAGCTTCTCTGTAAGGAAAGTTAACAATACTTTCATCCAATTTCTTTGTAATAACTACATTAGCATCTGCTGGAGTACTAGCAGAATTTGAATCACTCATACAAAATTTCTCTATAATTTGTTCTATATAGTCTCTTTGATGAATACAGATACAATTATTTCTTTTTATTATTTCTATCCCCACAAAATATTTCAAATTTAGTTCTTTAATTTTAAATGCTTGTTTTAAATATTCTATAATTTTTTTAATCATTGAGGAACTGGAAGAGACTATAAGCCCATCATCAACATAAATTATTATAAATACTTTTACCCCATCAAATATACCTATATAAACACAATTGTCAGCCTGAGATTGTTTAAAACCATATTTTACCAAGAACTCAGTAAATCTTCTATTCCAACAACGAGATGCCTGCTTAAGACCATACAAAGATTTATTAAGTTTTAAAACACAATCATTTTTAAGTGACACACCCTCTGGTATTTCTATAAAAATGTCCTCATCTAAATACCCATTCAAAAAGGCAGTTTTTACATCAAATTGTTGAATTTCTAAATCATACCTAGCTGCAATAGAAAGGATAATTCTGATAGAGTCATATCTCGTTGTCGGAGAGAATATTTCTTGGTAATCTATATCTTTAATTTGACTAAAACCACGTGCACACAAACGAGCTTTAAACCGCTTAACCTGGTTATTCTTATCCCTCTTGATATTGAACACCCACTTTGTAGTAAGAGTGCGTTGACCAGACCTTTCAACTGAAGTCCAAGTATTATTCTCTTTATGTGCAAGCAATTCTTCATCTATAGCTCCCAACCAGTCATCTCTTTGTGGACTCTTCATTGCTTCATTATATGTTTGTGGCACTGAGAATTCTACTAGGTTAGCTTCAAAGATCCTATTTTTTCTTGGTCTCAAATTTATATTGCTCTGGATTGTGTCATCATCTATCTCTTGAGAGGGTTCATATGTCGGGTCATCACTATTACAACTCAGCAAGCTGGCCTCGTTCTCTGATGATGTAGAT
Source organism: Phlogophora meticulosa (assembly GCA_905147745.2). Taxonomy (NCBI): domain Eukaryota; kingdom Metazoa; phylum Arthropoda; class Insecta; order Lepidoptera; family Noctuidae; genus Phlogophora; species Phlogophora meticulosa. The sequence goes on along the minus strand of LR990537.1, from coordinate 10,443,931 downwards.
TCTATGAGAGTATCCTCTGCATTAGTTCCTTGCGTCTCATTTTCTTGCTCTACTCTCTCTTCATCATTCAAACATATTTGTGTAATATTTTTCCTTATCTCTGGAACATGCTGTTCATCAAAGATGACATTTCTTGATATTTTCACCCTTTTGGTTTCTAGACTGAACATCCTATAATTGTTGTTATCATACCCAACTAATATCATTTTCTCACTCTTCTTTTCAAGTTTAGTTCTAAGTTGATCAGGAATGTGTACATACCCTATGCTTCCAAATATCTTGACATGGCCTAAGTGAGGTTTGATGCCATTCCATAGTTCAAATGGTGTTTTCTGAGGAGTCTGGCTGGAGGAAGTCCTGTTTAGTAAGTATACTGCACAATTGATAGCCTCTGCCCATAGGTCCAGTGGTACATCCCTAGCATACAACATTGAGCGTGCACTCTCCACAATCGTGCGGTTTTCTCTCTCTACACGCCCATTTTGTTCAGGCGTATAAGGTGCAGTACGTTCATGTACTATACCTTCTTTGTTCAGGTAGTCCTCGAAAGGTTTGTTGACATACTCCCTTCCATTATCAGTATGCAATATCCTTACACTGTGCATATACTTATTTTTGATCATAGCATTGTATTTCTTAAATACTTCCATCACATCACTTTTCTGTTTGATAAAATATACATGTCTGTAACTTGTAGCAGCGTCTTTGAATAGAGCAAAATATCTCATACCTTGGATAGATATATGACTCATAGGGCCACAGATGTCACTATACACCAGGTCACCTGGCTGTAGTTCTCCACGTACAGACTTGTGAAATGAAAATCTGCATTGTTTCCCATAGGCACACGCTTCACACACAAAGTCAGTTTGATCACTGTGACTTAGTGTCAAACCTTCTACCACATTGTTAGCGCTCATATTCTTGATTTGTTTTAGGTTAAGATGTCCCAGTCTTTCATGCCATATTTTAATATTATTTTGATTACTTTGGACTAAGTTACAGGTGTTTGCGACCACTGCTTTTATCTTTAATTCATACAAGTTGTTTTCTGTTATTCTTGCATACATTACCAAATCATTACCTTTATAAATTAGTGCACTAGAATCTTTCTTTATAATCGTATAGGATTGACGCATTATCACGCCTTCTGAAAATAAATTCCTTCTTAAATTCGGAACATATAACACATTTTGCAGCTCACTATCCTCCCACTGTCCATTGACATATCTCTTTATTAACACTTTGCCGATGCCGGCCACTTCAACTGATTGTTTGTTTCCTAATGTCAATGATTTCTGGCTGCATTCAAAAAGATTTAAAAAGAACTCCCTTCTGTATGTCATATGTGCAGAGGCACCGCTGTCTAAAATCCAAGCATTCTCTTCAGTTGTATTAAAACTGGTCTCTATATTGAACGCTAATAAATCTGCACCTTCCTGTTGAGGTTTTCTGGGCTTGGATTTTTTTGGAGCACGACATTCTCGAGCAAAATGTCCTCGCCTTCCACAATTATAACACTCGAACCTGTGTTTGGTGGGTTTATTTTGATTTGGACCACCAGCACCTTTATTCTGATCATTTTGTTTTGGGTTATTCTTCCAACTTTTGTTAGCCACAAGGAGAGCCGTTTCCTGCTCGTCTTCACACTGCAAGCTGGCTTCTTCGTCTAATAAACGAGCAGTTAAATTGACAAGAGTCTGATTCGCTGGATCCAATGACATCCAGGCTTGACGGAGTGATCTATACTTGGGAGGCAATGTTCCAAGTATTTTTGTTATCACAGCCATTTCACTGATGTTTTCTCCACTTTCTTTTAACTGCTTGGCTAAAGATTCGACTTTAGAAATGTGCTGAGCGACACTGTCACATGTGGACATTTTGTATTGATAGAATCTCTCATGAACTAACATTTTACATAGTTCACTCTTCTGTTCATATATTGATTCTAGTTTTGACATTATTTCCATGGCAGTTTCACAGTTCTCTATCAAGGTAATTTGTTTGTAATCCATCGAAGAGGTCATAATATACATTGCCATGCCGTCATTTTTCGTCCACTCAACACTGTTTACAGATGGTCTAGGCACTGAAATGTCGATCCCTTTTGCTTTTAGTGCACACTTTATCTGAAATTTCCATTGCCTGAAGTTCTGTCCATCGAATTTGTCTAAATTCATTGTCGCGCGGGAATCCATTTTGAGGTTATCTTGTCAATTTGTTCTAACAACGATTGTAACTTTTCTTTTGCTGTTTTCTTTGAGATTTCAATTACAGAGTCTACCTGGGCCCATAACCTAATGGATTATGGGTGTTTTTATCAATTAAAGATGGTAATTAATTGAATATGAAAACTTTTATTCTTCAATTGCACAGCAAGAACACGATGTACAAACAGTAATAATAATAATGTAGAGAGTCATAGACAATAAAATGCAACAAAACTGGCGACTGTACTATAGGTACGCCTCTTCCTAACCCTTCGGGAATTACAAGCGTGATGTTATAAATAAATAAAATAAATAATGCTGGACAATCCACACAGCATCATCTAGCCCCAAGCTAAGCAGAGCTTGTGTTATGGATACTAGATGACTGATATACTTAATACAATACATTACGTAGATAGATATTTTTATTATACATAGGAAATACCCAGAACACCTGGAACAAATATTTGTAGATCGTAGAAACATTTGTCCCAAGGCGGGAATCGAACCCGCAACCTCTTGCGTCGCAGGCGGACCTTCGCCCGCCGCGCCACAACGGTCGTCGGTTTTATGTAAAATGCTTTAATCGCCAAGTCTTAGACGATAAGTTATCTTTCACGAATAATAATTAACAAATCGGTTTGAAATTCTAATCTTCTGATGTCACTAACGAGCAATTAGGTTCTAGTTTTATTGTTCTCGGTTCAACAGAGAGTTGTTTCACTAGCGCAGATCATGAATATTTTAACTTGGCCGTTACTGTCAGGCATTCTTCTTCTGAACCTAGAATTTTGGAGCACCAAATTACAAAGTGTTCTTATGTCTAGCTGAAGTTTGAAATTGTTTTATATTATATAACTAGCATTTGCCCGGGACTTTATTGGCGTGAATATCTGTTATCGCCGATGCAGAAGATATCTTGTTTAAAATCTATCTTATATCCTTCCCCAAGATATATAATAATGTAAAATTTGCCCTTCATTAAATTTAAGAAGCTTCTCTATACACTATTAATGGAAAAATGTTATTATACTGCAGAAGATTTTATGAATGATAATAATTTTTAATATTTTTTAAACGATAAACACTTATAATGTACTTATCTAATTTTAAAGACTGTTTTGAGATTTTGAGACTGTTTCTTATTAAGTTCCTTTAATTATACATTTTATAAAGTTAAGTATTTTAAAATAGTTCCTTTTTTCATGTTGGAGTTTAATTTTTGTTTTTATTTATGTTAGTAGTTTAATTATTATATTTGTTTTTTATTTCAACATTTGTACGCCTTCACGGCAAAACATAGCGCACATATATAATAACCTAAGATCTTTATGTAAATACCTATGTTTCACAAATAAACATTCTGATTCCGATCTACTTGCCAAATTTCATTACGATCCGATCAGCCGTTTAATCGTGAAAGGTAACAAACAGACAAAATATTTATTTTTGAAAGAAAGAAAGAAAAAACATTTATTCAGCACAGGCTCAGGCACATGACTACACAATACTAGACATAGAAAACATAAAAAAACGAATAACAAGAAATACATTAAAAATATACATATAAACGAGTATACACAAATATGTTATTAAGTATGTGCCTTACGGCTGCGCTAAAAGGGTCCAGTTCAGCAAAAATGCCAGACAACTAGAGCCTGACGCTGGTTTTCAACTGGTCCTTTTTCTACTTTCGCATTTTTAATATTAGTATAGTTTTGGTCTTAAATTCTAGACACTTCTAAATTCCTTCCAGCCAACCTTTTTACTGGAAATTGGTCTGATATATGATTTTTTCTAAATAAAATAATATTTTGATATTGTACACAATTTTTATTTCATTTTGGGAATTATCATATCGTCTTAGTTGCATTCTTAAAATAAATGAAATTTGAAATGAAAGAATCGTCGTTTTTTAGGTATAAGTATTTGGGAATAGAAAAGTTAGACAATACTCATTTCCTTTGAAAACTATTAAGATTTGATTGACGTTATATAAAACTAACACGGAAGAATAAAAATAATTAGTCAGAGACACAGAGCCTTTCCTCCGATCGTAGCAGACCCGGAACAAAACCAACAACCTAACTATGTTTATTGGAACTTTCTACATCCCAAAAAAGTAAACGAACAGCTCCGTAATTCAGTTTCTTCAACGTAAACAAAATCACAGTATTCCAAAGACTTTTCCTTGATAAAAACCACGGTAAAAACTTCAGCCACCTAAAAGTGCCAGGAACATCGTTCCACTTGTTTATCTTTACAAACAACTACAAACAGAATGAAGGTACTCCGCAAATCCTTTGCAAACTTTAAATTAATTTTCTTGGTGATAGGAAGGGTAGTTGGTTAGGAGTAGAAGGTAGTCAAGTAGTACGTGAAGGACGAGGGTAAATAAAAGAGTTTTAGATTGTTCTTTGGCTTATCTTTAAAGCCATTTTCAAAGCATTTCCTTGTCGTCTTCGATCAGAAGCTTTGATATATACTCGTAGATTTAGAAATTCAAGGTATTTGATTTATTATGAAAGACGATAGTGAAGAATGTCACCATGCCAGTGGTTTGGGCCTCGTCTCTTGTGCATGAAGTAATGGGTTCAAACCTGGGCAAGTACCAATGTGGTACCACAAATACCAAGTACTTTCTAAGTTTATCTTGGACATCACTGATATCAGTGAAGGAAAACATCCTGAGGAAACCTGGACTCAATTAATCTGAAATGGCCGACCCGTCTTGAGCAAGCGTGGTGATTAATGGTCGTGCCTTATCTGTATGCATAGGCCATACCATTAATGGCCTATGCATACAGGCCCTTGCCCTGAAGTGGGACAGTAACAGGCTGGTATTATTATAGTGAAGAATATGATCAAAAAGTTATTAGTACAAGTAACTGTGCTTTCTGTAATTTTCATCAAAAATTTGCTAAGGTATCTTCTTCTTCGCAATCGCATCTTCTTATTGATGACAATTGAACTGGAGTCAGTCCAAAATTTGGCGATGAGTTTGGCGCTTTCAGTAGTATCCACCAGCTCCTGTGAAGTACAAGCAACAGGACAATCAGGGCACGATAACAAGTGTCCCATTGTTTGTGGGGCAACACCACATTTACATTCCAGGGCAGAATCATCCGTGAATCTACACCTGAAGAAACCTCTTCAGGTGTAGATTCACACCATTCCTTGCTTCCACCAACTAGTGTCCGGAGTCTATTTAGAGACTTCCAGGTCAGCTTTTGCATATGGCGCTCGGTTCTTGAATAGCTTTCTATCAGTAAAAAGAGTTTTCATGTTCGGACCAGCGAGCTTACTCTTGATTTTAATTCCGATCGATCTGCATTGTTTCGTACTCTTGAATTCGAGATATTATGACTGCTGTGTATTTCGCCAAATAATATTATCACGTGACTGAAAAATTAACATTGGCATTGGACTGGCTTTAGATCGGAATTAAAAGTAGTTTGAAGGGTAAGGCCCCAGGACTTCCAGAGATTACCTACAACAAAAAGAAAACAGTTTTAACTCTTTATAATAATAGGTCTTTACCTATGAAATTGCCGTTTTGTATGAAAAAATTTAAATGAATTTTTTTCATGTATTTTTTATTTGTATTAATCGAAGTAATCACCCATGCAATCAATGCATCTTTGCCAACGCAGTGGCAGTTTATTGATGCCCTTCTTAAAGAAATCAGCTGGACGGGAGGCAACAAATTCTTCAAAGGCATTTTGTACTGCCTCTCGGGTATTGAATTTTTTTCCCGCCAAGAAGTTATCCAAATTCTGGAAAAAGTAGTAGTCTGTAGGCGCAAGGTCTGGTGAGTAGGGCGGATGACGGAGAGCTTCCAACCCCAGTTCTTGCAACTTGGAGACCGTCTGCTGTGCAGTATGAGGTCGCGCGTTGTCGTGCAGGAGCAGCGGAGACGAGCGATTGACCAATGCTGGTTGGAGATGTGCCAGCTTCTCCATCATTGTGTTCAATTCTTCACAGTACACATCTGCAGTAATGCTCACCCCGTTTGGTAAGAAGCTGTGTTGAATCACACCGGCGCTAGACCACCAAACAGTGACCATCACTTTTCTTGGGGTAAGTTTTCGTTTAGGGCATTGTTTAGGTGCTGAACCAGGATCCAACCAACTTGCTGAGCGCTTGCGGTTATCAAACAGAATCCATTTTTCATCGCAGGTAACAATGCGGTTCAAAATTCCTTCATTTGTGTGTCTGTTGAGCAGTGCAAGGCACGTCTCGACGCGTACTTCGCGCTGGCGATCATTGAGTTCATGGGGCACCCATTTGTCAAGCTTTTGTACCTTGCCAATTTGACGCAAATGGACCAATATTGTTTTGACGCTAACGTCGAAAGCTGCTGCTAATTCAGCCGTAGATTGTGTATCATCAGCTTCCACAATCGCCTTTAATTCGTCATTGTCGACCAAAGTCTTCGGACGACCGCGAGGTTCATTTTTCAGGTCGAAATTTCCAGAACGGAAGCGAGCAAACCAATAACAGGTAGTGCGTTGGTTTGTAGTGTTAGCTCCGTAAACGTCGTTGATGTTGCGTGCCGCTTGTGCCGCGTTGCTGCCACGACGGTACTCATATTCCATAATTACTCGAATTTTTAACGTATCCATGATGACGAAAAAGATTTAAATGCGATGAAAATGTAACACTAATCAATAAACAAATGACTACTTTTGGAAAAAAAAATCCATGTTTTTAAAATAAAATTAATTTGAAATTAGAATTCTTAGCCAAACAAAAAATATTTTGATTTGAAATGGCCAGTACTGTAGAACGGCAATTTCATAGGTAAAGACCTAATATTAACTTAGACTACGATTATACGACAAAAGGAAATCATTTTCTATTTACCGTCAGGAATTTAATTATATTAGAAACTCTTTGGTTTGGTACAGACTACCCTGTTGGTCTAGCTGTCGCAAGCGTTTTTTTTGAACGCGAGGTCCTAGGTTCGATATCTAGGTCAGGCAAAGTGTTATTAGGATTTTCCCATCTGGATTTTCATAGTAACAGCCGAGAGTCTGGATTTGTGCCCGGTTAGTGGCAATAAGATCGCCCTTATTACATGGGACTTAAACATAACTGTCTAAATGTAGACTATGAGAATGTTATGTTCGTGCTCCTCATTTGTTTTTGCACTGTCGACGCAATCAATTTGAGTATTCATTTGTTTCATACCCATTTTGTTTATTACTATTGCTGTCCCCATAATCCCAATCTTTTGTCCCAAAAATATTTATTTCTACAATAAAAAGTAGATGGACCGATATAACCATTATTACGGGTCATATATCACTTTGAATGATTTCTTTGTTGTGTTTTTCATTCAATGGTCTGTCTATTAATACTCCGGTCCACGCGGCATTTTTCATGGATTGCTGATTTTACGGATGTCGTAAATTTTTATTTTTGTACGTTTTTATTTTGTTCACGTAAGCAAGTTTTGGTACCCTCTTCTTTGTTGGCCTGATAAAATTATATTGCCACGTACAGACGCCAGCACTTGAAGCTATTCCGAGCTATCGTATTTTCCCGATAGAATATGAACCCTATTCTTTTGTAATAAAGTTGAAAAACTATCAAAGCAATTTGACAGATCTGTACCTACAGCGCCGCCAGTAAAACTAGTCATGACCACTTACTTTCTGCTGTGAAAAACTGTATTTTTTTGCCTAGTAGTCTAGTTTTATTTGCGGAGTTTGAGTGGAATATGAACCGTATTTTTCCCTAAAGTTTATGTGACAGGTAAAAAAACAAGAGAAGTAACATAATTATATTATGTTACATATTATTATTATGTTATGCGTCGCCAAAAGTATCTGAGCTAAGTCTAACATTCTGCCTGAGGGCCCAGTAGAAACGTATACGTACTCGATTTGACGCTTATGTTTACTTACGTTAATTTGTACAAAATACTAAAACCATATCCCATATCAAACAACCACCATAAGCATATTATGTTTTCTATTACTCTCACCAGATGGGGCTGCTTTAGTTCTAGTATAAATTCAAGTTGACGAATCTTTACCGTACAGATATACTATTGAATAGACATTGTTGTAAGTTTATGAAAGTAACCAGTTCTTGGTTTATTCCACAAATGCGTTTACGGATGCTTCGAGTCAATTAAAGTAAACGAAGCGTTATTTTGACGAAAACACATCAGAATAAACACAAGATACCATGGACCTCTAATATTTTTCGGCATAACTTCTCGGAGATCAGTCAGCTAGGAAATGACACCATCTTTTTTTTTAATATGGACCAAATACTGATGTGGACAAGACCCCCAGGTACCGACGCCAGCACATCAAGCTATCCCAAACTGTACAATTTTCCCAATTGAACATTTACCTTATTAAGTTGTTATAAAGTTGAAAAACTATTAGAGAAAACGACAGATTAGGGTAGCTTGATGTGCTGGCCTCTGTACATAAACAAATATAACTTAATCTTTTTTTTCCTCATTGAAGACTTGCGATTCAACTAACAGTAATTTCTCTTTGCCGTAGAATTGGACTTGGATTACCTGGAGAGGGGCGGAGGGGGTACCCTGACAGTGGGCGGGGCTCCCAGCTTGGAGCCAAGTCCTGACAGCCTCGACCTCGTCAAAGTGGTGCTACTTGGGGCTCCTGCTGTTGGGAAGACGAGCATTATACAGGTAAAAAAAAGTGCCAGCCTATTACTGTCCCACTGCAGGGCAAAGGCCTCTTCTCATACAGAGAAGGCATGAGCATTAATGACCACGCTTGCTCAAGACGGGTTGGCGATTTCAGACTTACCTATATTAATTATCTAAGTCCAGGTTTCCTCACGATGTTTTTCCTTCACCGATGTCAGTGATGTCCAAGATAAACTTAGAAAGTACATATGAATTGAAAAAGTCACATTGGTACTTGCCCAGGTTTGAACCCACAACCTCGTGCACAAGAGGCGAGGCCTAAACCACTGGGCCATCATGACATTTATACATGTAACACGGTTTCTTTTCTTTTCAATTAATAATACGGATACTGTCAATGAAATTGTCAGTACCTGAGTTTTTTGCAAAACATTAGGTTCCAATTATTACAAGGTATTGATGGCACGGTTGGGGCAGCGGCTGAGCGATCGACTGCTGCATCGCGTGTCGTGGGATCGTCTCCCGCGCGGAGCAAATATTTGTATGGCCTACAGGTAGTTGTTCGGGTCTGGCTGTTCGTGTATGTGACTTTAAATGTTTTTAAACGCACCCACGACACAGGAGAAATTCCTAGTGTGGGGCAAATTTTTACAAAAAAAAAAATGATTGACGATGATAAGTTTCCAATTATGAACGAAGAGACATCTGCATGTAATTTGTATCACCGTGTTGCTGTTTATGATAGGTGATGAAATAATGGTGATATAATTTTGTTGGTGTGGTGTTACGCGAATAGATAGAATAATATATGTAAGAGGAAGTCTGATAGTGGATAAGGATAATGTAGGGAGGATTTTTTTGAGGAGAAATGTACAGGGTAACTAGAGTAGAGGAAGACCAATGAAACGATAGATGGATTGCGTGAAAGATGAAATGGCTAGAAACAAGAAAACCATTGAGGTGACGTCAAATAGTAGAATATATGGAAGAAGAAGACATGTTGCTCTAACCTCGCTCAGTCGCCTGACAGTCGCTCTGAGTAAAATACAATTCCGTCCGATTAGACTGGGAGCTGACTCCAACACAGTTGGGAAAGGCTAAGCAGATGAGATAATACTGTTCCTACCAACTATCACGCATGATCGATGAGGGTAATTTACTTTCCTGTCAAAATTGGTTGCAAACATAAAACTCTTTGTATCCTCCAAACTTTAGCAGTCGCGCCAGTAGTTCTTTTTGATATAACTTCGTGTGAAAAGACTCATGCGGGTTCAGATAGTTTAGTGTTCACCGTCGACAAAACAAAGTACTCGTAAAATCGAGTAATCATAAGAATAACCATACATGCTAAGTTTATTGGTTCCGGGTGTTCCGGGTATTTGATATGTATAATAAAAAATATCTATTTATGTAATGTATTGTATTAAGTATATCAGTCTAGTACCCATAACACAAACTCTGCTTAGCTTGGGGCTAGATGATGCCGTGTGGATTGTCCAGCATTATTTATTATTATTATTATTTAGTCGACAGTACATTGATAAGCTATTTCTGAAATAGATTTAAGATCTATACCTTTAAGTAGAAATAAATAAAATTTAAGTGTCTATTTGTAATGTCTAAAGAACAGTTTTTTACTAAATGTACATAAAATCTTAAAGTAGTTCCTTAAAAAAAACAAATATTTTTTTGAGTTTATCTACAAAACAGCTGAACCAACTTTGACGGGACTTTCATGGCCAGATAGCTGATATATTAAGGAGTATTTTTTTTTATTAAAACCCACGAATTTTCGTCAAATTCTACGTAGACTAAATGGCGGGCAGAACTAGTACATAATAGAGATAATGTTTCACAACACATAGCGTATCCTTTATTCATCAACCAGATAGTTCCAGGATATAGAACGTCAGCTAAAGTGCAATTCGGTGTTCTCATCTGGAATTGCTCAGGGACGGCCCGGAGTCCGGATATGTGCCCGGTTGATGGCCGTAAGCTCTGTGAAATATGGATAAGTACACCTCTGCCTTATCCTCCAGGGAATATAGGCGTGATGTTGTTTGCAACTGGCAATGTATTGAATGAGAATATGCGTCATCTTGTTGTATATCAGATTTTGCTTTTTTATTATAATACCTTCTTTCTCTCTGTTAAGGGTTGCGTACCACAAAAGAAAATAACGACACCCTTATAGGATGACCTCGTTTTGCGTCTGTGTGTCTGTCTGTCTGTCAGGACCGTTTTTCTCAGGAACACAGGGAAGTATCAAGTTGAAATTAATCTCAAATGTGTAGGTCGGTGAATCCTTAGAGCTTGATAAAAATTAAGCTTCTAAGTCAATTAAGTAAGTTCCAAGATTTATTATGTCGGAATGGAAATTCGGTATATGGAATTTCTTAGTAGCGGCCCGAAGTCTGGAAATGTGCCCCGTTGATGGCAATATGCTCGCCCCTATATGGCACTTGAATATAACTGGCGAAATGGTGTACTAGAGCTACACCTCTGCTTAACCCTTCAGGAAATATAGGAGTGATATTGTGTGTATACATACCTAAGCGTACGCCAACAACACCTTTGAAAAGAACAAAGAGCTAATGTACTGTATATTTATTCCATAGGCATCAACACAATACAAAAATACCTTCATACAATAATGGCTTCATATTTCGACGAACATGAAAATATCCGAATAAAAGATTTACTGCCGTCAATAGAGCTCACATTCGGATGACTCGCCGTATTTTCCGATTCATTAGTTATGCGTATGATTTTAGTATTTGAGCCGTGAAAAACGGATACCGCATCACAGCAATTTCCATGATGTGGCTTTCATACATTATGGGAGTAGATCCGGAGATGTGGTTGTAATTACTGAATGGGTTTTTATCTCGATGAAACTTTTTTTCTTTTTCATTTATTTTTCCAAACATCATATACTTTCTTTTTAGATAGATACCTTAATAAAGAATGAGGTAAAATGTAACTTTTAATACCTATCTACGCCTCAAATCTTATTTCTGAGGAAATCTAATAATTTAATCACTTTCTCGAAATCTAAACAGCTTCGGTACACAATAATACCAATCTTTTTTTATTTCTGTATAAAAAATCCAGACACAAAAAAAACCTAGCTTATTTAAAAAATCTGAAAAAGCTCTAATAAAACCGAGCTTTCATATTCAAGGACTTTTGGGTGACACTTTCTCTTTTCTGGAATTTTGATTTAATGGCTACTATTATTCATCCCCTCACCCTTCATTATACAAAAAAGTGTGTGTGTGTGTGTGTATTAATGTACACACTTATGAAATGAAACTTTCACTATTTATTTAAAATGAATTTCAATAAGTCCATTTATTGTATCACTTGTTTTCATTAAAACATTTCTTTATAAGTCACTCCTCAATTTAAGTAAACGCGCATGGCGCCGTGACGGTCCAAAGTGACAGAAAATGCGACGATTTTTTTCAAGATGGCGTCGGAAAGTGTGACGATTTTTTTTGACTTTGCTATAAGATTTATCCCTTAAGTCTATAAAGAAGTATCACTTCGAAAATAAGAATACATCTTGATCAAACACAATTCTACGATGACAAATAATATATAACGACCCTATCACAACCGTCGTCTTTCATAAACGTTAAGGGTATACTCTGACACTTGATCTATGTGGCGCGTTCTATCAAATTAGCTTCGGTAGTAAGGTTATAATATTACTCATTTTATATGTAAGGGTAGATCGTTAACTATCTGGGGCACAGGTGTAAAACGTCGGAAAGTGGAATGTGTAATTACGTTACGGTATTAGTTACTCGGGTAGAGCTTTGAGCGATACTATAATTATGTTTTTGCTCATAGTTAATCTAGACGATGATATTTGTACCCAGTGGTAATGTGTCATCATCTGCTTAGCCTTTCCCCAGCTATGTTGGGGTCGGCTCTCCAGTCTAATGCAGCTGAACACCAGTATTTTACATGGATCGAACGGCTGTCTGACTTCCACAACCCTGTTACTGGGCAACACGATACACCTTGGTAAGATTGGCTGTCAGCCTTTTGGGCTTCTGACTACCCGTAACACTGTAAAAAATCTACAAATGACAGCCGGGACCAACGGCTTAACGTGCTTTCCGAAGCACGGAGGAGTCTCGATATGTTACGAACGGTCACCCATCCACAGTTCGTAACATATAAAGACTCCTCGGTAAACTAGTATTAATGTATTTGGTTATGAATAACATTTTCGGGAGTGTAACACACAACACATCCTAGAATTTCTTTTGTGTTGCATGATATATGAATACAAGCTTATCTTTTCTTATTACATACGAACAAGTTTGGAATTGTACCTCCTGTGGATAATTAATGAACTGTGTAGTGTGTTTAAGATAAAGAATACGTAGAAGATAAAATATAGAAATAAGGAATACTCGTATGTCTATCTTCCACTTCTTAAAAAGACATTGTAGCTAGTGATTTATGTGGCGATGACAGTATTGCGTGACTGAGAGTGTGGGTGTAGTGTGTAGCAGAGTAAGAGTGTGTGTGAGAGAGAAAGAGGGAAACTAGGAAGATGGCGGTGTGCACGTCGCTGTGTAAAGACGTTAGAAGGCAGAAGTCGATCAAAAATTAAATACTAAAAGATATTATAAATGCGAAAGTAAGTTTGTTTGTTTTTTTTTTACCTTTTCACGTCTAAACCACTGAAACGATCATACTGAAATTTTGCATGTACGTTGTCAGGTGTACATAAACGGTTACGGACATTGGGTACCTTTAATACCGAAAAAAAGTACTGTTCCGGAGGAAAATAACAATAACGTTCTTATGATAGTAGATGGCGCCACTTTTCTTTCGAATCATAATTGAATAGCAACCCGACAACCCGAATTGATTGTTTCAAATTCTGTACTTTTATTTCTCTAAAACGATACAAGTATTAACATATGAAGAAATTAAATAAAATAAATAAAAAATGCCCTGTGGCATTGAAAAATTCATCCGCATCGCTGTCAACGGGAAAAGTGCCCAGAAGGCTGGCAGCATTACCACGTTGAATGACAATGCTGATTCTTTGGCCAAAAAAAAGGCCAGCCCTCTGGTCACGTGAAGAGTCGACCAAACGCTTCGCGATTTCTCGAAAAACTAAATGGGCACACGGACCCCATGGCCCTAGTGTTTCAACCCCAAACGGCTCAAACATATAACTTCCAGTTAGGTTGTTGTATTTTCGTCGTTTGAGATTTTCTGCATCTGCAGCAGCCGTACCTGCATAAAGTAAATACCTATATTATATATATATATATATATATTATATATACTATATTATATATACCTACATATTCCATACCTACATACACCAAAGGCCTACACCCATATTCCAAGGTATTTTGGAATTTTTTATTAATGCGAGCCAAGCCGCGGGCAAAAGCTAGTTTAGAATAATTGTTACCCACATTTGCGTACAGCTTTTGATGTCCTACATTTCACTCCAACTTAATGTGTGTTGCAATTATTCATCAAAAACGACAATTTTAGTCACGTCATTTCGCAGATATTGATTCTCGATCATTGTCTGTCTGCATTATCTTGTCCTTTACATACACATGCAACAAATGGGGCTCGCTCAACAGGGGAACCGAAAACAATACGTCAAAATGATTGATTGTCTATCTAACGTTACTTTTTTGTCGTATTATGTGTTAAAGTGTCGTTATTTCATTTCTATGCGTTATTATCCTCGCCTCCGGTATTTTTGTATTCTCATGTTTCCCATGGGGGTTTGCAGAAACTATAGAACGCCACCTGCTACGTTCCTAACATAAATACATACTCCTTTTGCTTCGTTTACATCAAGAGAGTAATGTGCGAGAGATATATTTTAGCCATTTGGGGTTGAATAACTAGGGCCAATGTGTCCGTGTGCCCATCTATTTTTAACTATATTCTACTATAAGTTTTTCGGTACATCGCTTAGCGGTAGATCGACACCCTTTCCCGAGATCAAAGGGATAGCTATGTTTTTTTTTTGCCATCCAATGTCGCAGTCACTGTGGACAGTAAAAGTGCAAAAAAATAGCACTTTTCCCGTTGACAGTTATACTGATATTATTTTGTTTAAGTAATGAAATTTACTGTTTTAAACATGCACGTATTACTTTAATTAATTATTTTTAGCTTATAAGATAAATTGATAGCTTTAGATTTGAAAGATGTCATTTATCTTTTAAATAATAATGAAACTACAGTCAGAAACGAATGATTTGCCGTATATTGTTATTTGTTATCATCACGTCCATAAATATAATAAGAACAAATAAATAAACAACATAATTATTTCTCTGCCCACTACAATTTTATACGTAGCAAACTGTAAAGTTTGAAAAATATGAGCGAGGTACTAGGAAAATAGGAGCACATAAGAACTTTATTGCATGTTCACTCAACGTGTGCCCCGCTGCTTCAAATGATGAGTTCAAAATTTTCCAATATTGCACTACGCCACGATAACGAGGATTGTTAACCTCCTTCACTTTTAAAATGACGAGAAAATCTACCAGGAGCTGTGAAAGGGGATGGAGGTAAAGAGGTTATTGTCGAGTCATAAACGATCGACGCGGAGTAACTATGGGAGGGTGAAGTTATGTTTGAAACTTTTAACCTTTACGAAGTGGCTTTAAGTGATGCGTGTAAATGAGGTTTGAACACAGTTTTGTTCGTAATAAAAGTTGGTGTGATATAAAAGTTTAAGTAGCTGTTAACTTTGTACTTATTTATACGCATCATTAGGATCTACTCTTGAAAAAAGAATTACAATTCTTTTTTTGAAAAATCATGTATTAAAATAGTGCTCCGCCCGCAGTGTGGTGGTAAGAGCCAAGCTACCGGTGGCAGATAACGTGCTGTGTCCAAGACGACCGCCTCTGCATCTGACTCTTGACCAATCTGTTAAGCGATAGTGTATCTATGTGCTGGTCAGACTTGTAAATTTTTGAAGCTCATCAGTTATTCTATGAATATTTCTCCAAACTTAGATTCTTAGTTTTGAAGCAAATTATATTATGGTATTTTAAAGTTAAAACTCTTACGTCCATATTTTGCACTCATTCAGTTTTCATGCCCTACCCCGCGTAATGCAATATGACATCATCAGACATGTACATTTGTAATGCTCATCAGTTATTCTATGAATATTTCACTCTACGATCAACTTGAGACTATCGTACATGTGTATACGGCGCAGTGCCCGGGTTATCCTTAATTAAGTTTTCAGAAGATATTTGGTGAATTCGATTCATACTGAATTTAAAATGGATATCTGTAAATTCGGTTTTTATTAAAAGTCAATGAAACTCGTCCGCTCACAAAGTAAATCTGAACTGGAAATATATTTTGTAATATTACTTTTTGTAACGATGAATAATGATGGAACTGCTTTTTTATATTTCGGGGTTAGTTACTGATGATTTATGTGTCTGATTGTTATCAATCTTTTTATAAATTTTTTTATTAAGCTTGAGGCGAAGATTTATAGTAAGTATAATAATAAGACCTGCTGTCTTGTATGGATTCGAATGTTGGGCTATAAAAGGGATGAATGAAAGGCAGTTTCACACAGTTGTGATGAGAAGGCTGACGGGGGTGTGTGGTGTAACGCGAATGGATAGAATAAGAAATGAGTATGTAAGAGGAAGTCTGAAAGTGGCACCTGTGACCGAGAACTTGTGTGGAAATCGGTTTTCATGGTATGGGTATATGATGCGAAGAAATGAAGACCATATTGTGGGGCAAGTCCTGGGTATGAATGTGCAGGGTTACAAGACTAGAGGGAGACCAAAGAAAAAATGGAGGGATTGTCTGAAAAATTATATGGCGAGAAAGGAGGTGACTTTTGAGATGAAGGCAAATAGAGATGTATGGAAGAGGAAGACATGTTGAGCCGACGCCAAGTAAATTGGGAGAAGGGCAGAAGGATGACGATGTTATCTTTATGTTCTGGTTTTGAAGTAATCTGAGTAATCTGAATCTGAATTTATGCTGCCTTAGACATTGCGGCAATAAGCCCTTTGATGCCACTAAGTAATTTTCATCACAAATCAAAACAAACTTGCCACAGAAACAAGTTCTGTACAATATAACTAACAAAGTAACTTCAGCTTACTGAGGTACCAAGGCACCATAAAATACAACAAGTTTATATTCCCGAACTGTTTGTCATGAAAGTTGTTGTTCAACTGCAGTTCTATTTACCTTCGCAGCACCTGCTCTCCTGGTTGATAGCATTGGTGTTGGTTTTGCTATGAATAAAGTTACTCTGTTGTGTAGCAAGCTGTTACAACGTGGAAATTCTACAAGCTGTTGAGATCTACTACAAGAGAAAATTGTTCTGTGTGAATAATTCGTTGTAAAATGGATTGTTAGAATATAATATACAAGAAAATAATAATGCTGGACAGTTCACACAGTATCATCTAGCCCCAAGCTAAGTAGAGCTTGTGTTATGGGTACTAGATGACTAATATACTTAATAAAATACATTACATGGAATAAATAATCATAGGGCATTAAAAAATTCATACAAGAAAATAGAGCTGAAATATTATATTTCGTGAAGACATAAAAACGCCTTGAAAATAACGCTCAAAATTTTATGAAAACATTAAATAACTAGTATGAGTAGGCTACATTTTTTTCTTATTTACTTACCCAGTACTTAGGTACAACGAAAATTTATTTATCTTGTAACAATATGCGTTGTGGGAACTTGAATGAGATCTTTGAAATGCTTGCGAGAAATACCTCCTATTGCACGTCTCAACGCGAAGCGTTGAGTTGTGCTTTACTCTCACTCTCTCAAGGTCAAGCAATTATCTCGGCTTAAATTGCTTTTATCCGATCCTTTTGGACTTTGAGTATTAAATGAGTTGACAAATATCAACAATAACACTTTTTTATGACAGTAGATACTTTTAAAAAACACTATTTTTGCTAGATAGTAAATAAAAAACCGTTTTGAAAAACTATTTCAGTGGACGTCGGGTTGTCTGTATGTTCGGATGATGTATGTGGTCACGATATCGCCCAAAAAACTTCACTTTTTGAGTCATTTTTTTTTTCATCCGCTTCAGTATCATTCTGAGTAATAGCCTATTGAAAATTACCGTCTAATTCAATCAAGTCATTTTTGTCATAAAATGAGCGTTGAGACGTGCACTTTTGGATTTTCCAAATTTTTATAACTTTACTAAACAAGTATTATTCGAATGTGAGAAATATTCACCATATTTTCACAATAAGCTATGTAGAAATCTAGGAACAGTATTTATCAATCTATCTCGTACCTCTTTTTTTTTTGTTAGCAACATCGCGAGTCTATTTCATCGTTCACGTTTGAAAATAGATTATTTTTATACAAACTCCACATTTCAAGATCTCCTATACGCTTTCAAGGTCCTAGCAAACGCCACCAATTTTTTTTATTTTTTTTTATTTATCCATTTATTTCAGGCATCTAGGCCCATACGAACATATACAATACTATATTAACAAAACTTAAAAATACTATAAATGTATATTACATAATAACTACAACTAGTGCACACGAAGTGTCGGCGTCGTGTTTCGCTGACCAATAACTTAAGGTAAACAAATAGCCCCGACAAAACCGCTACGTATACGCCTTGTACCTCCCTAAGGAGCCATAGCAAGCATCTTGCCTACCTAACTGCTAAAGTTAAAGCCCATATCACACTGTTCATGGCAGGTCGTCAGCCCGATAACGACATATCCGAGCAAGGTGAGCCGAAGCTTACACGGTGATTAATGTATCCGACCCAAATCCATCTTAGTCACTTTACAAAACCCCTTTTTAAAATAACATTTTCTTCGTTTCTTCATTTAAAAAACGGCGAAAATTATATGTTTGAGCCGTTTGGGGTTGAAACACAAGCCCCGGGGCCCGTGTGCCTATTTAGTTTTTCGGGACATCGCGAAGCGTTTGGTCGTCGACTCTTCAAGGCTGGCCTTTTGATGGCCAAAGAACCAGCATTGCCATTCAAAGTGGCAACGCTGCCAGCCTTCTAGAGCACTTTTCCCGTTGACAGTGATACGAATGAATTTTTCGATGCCCTGTGATTCTATTTCATTTTTCTTTTCATGTATTAATACTTTTATCATTTCTTTGTTCACAGCAATTCGTGTGGAGCGATTTCTCGGAGGAATACGTGCCTACAGACCGTAAACACACCTTCTACCCTTCGGTGATCATCAACGAGCACCTTTACGAAGTGAAAATCACAGACGTCCCAGTAATACCTTACTTCCCAATAAACTCGTATTACGAATGGGCTCACTATCGCTTCTACGGGCTGAGAAGTGCCACGGCCTACATTCTAGTCTTCGATTTATCTAACGTGGAAACTTTCCAGTATATACGAACTTTGAGAGACCAAATGGTTGAAAGTCGGGACATGAGAAACGTCCCAGTGTTAGTTGTGGGGAATAAACAGGATCTACTTTGTAGTAACACTCCATCCGCGTCCAGCGGACTTCAGCAACTTGCTCTGGCTGAAAGTGCTTGCGGCGATTCAAGAGAGAAGAGAAGAAACATCGTGAACTTAGTTCGTAAGCACTGGAAGTGTGGATACGTGGAGTGTTCTGCTAAGTATAATTGGAGGGTCATAGCTGTGTTCAAAGAGCTCATGGAGATGATTGATGCTCTTGAATGGAGTGGTGCTGGTAGAAGCTCGGAGCCTCCTCCAGACTCCTCAGCTGGTGGCAGCACGCACGAGACTCGGTGCGTGATTGCTTAGCACTATTAATTACTTTAACCTTCCTCGATTATGTTAATAGAACCGAAAAAAATCTCTAATGGAGTCTTTAGGAGATTACTTTGTCTCATAAATCTGTGTTTATCTGATCCAATTTAATTAAGTAACAGAGGCTGCGAGATCCCCGCGGTGTATTTATCTACTTCAAGGTTTTCTAATTGACCATTCACTGCTCGAGTTTCCAGAACGTTCTGTAGATTCATCAATTCAGAAACTTGCACTTGTAAAAGTTAGCCTGACGAGCTTCATTTGTGCAAAATCCAATCTAACCCTCGTAAATTGGTCCATATTTCATGCAACTTCGAACACAATTTGAAAGCTGAGCTTCTCTTTCATATTTAACGATCACATTTTTGGATTTTGTATTCCTTGCTTGATTATTTTCACTTTATTGTCTATCGTCCGGTTTCGACACTTTAGTAAACTAAACCAGTACTATAAAATCCAATTGGTAGATTATTATTTATTCATAGGTTTCTCCTTGTTGACGAATTACTTTGGTTCTATTAAAATGATTGAGTATCTACATTTCATGTCTAAACGCACAGAATTTAGGAGTTAATGAATGCTGTTTATATGCGAATGTTTAATGTTTCCAAATGGTTGTAGTTAATAATGTTGTGTAATTTCGTATTCTGTGTTCGCATTGCAGAAACGCGTTCAATAATCTATTCCGATGGCATTACAGTACCCTAATGAATCAGTTATACTCAGTAGTTTCTGGAATTGTTGGAAAATCCGTAAATAATGATCATACAATAGTGAATGATTGCTAATAGCACATTGATCCGCTCTGAAACCAATACAGATTTAATGAAACCGTAATAAATTTGACGTATTAGAGAAATAACCGATTTTACGGACAATAATTTGTACTGGATAAAAACAAATTATTCCAGTTATTATATCGGGGGAATGAGATATAACTTTTTTTTCCAAATAAAGCTTATGTGGAAATTGATCGCCGTCATTTTATTGCTATTAGTATATTTTTTCTCTTCTGCGGGCTTCTCCTTAATATTTTTAATATTTATTTGTTCTTCTTTTATCTATTCGTATGTTAAAGACAAATTGAGAATATAAAATAAAATATACCACTACACAAGAGTCATACTTTCATCAGAATATCACAGTCAGTATCACTGCAGACATACTGATAAAATCTTCTTCTATTCGTTATATCAATATTTTTTAATGTAATGTCTATGTTACGTAATCATAAGTCATATATTACTTGTTTATTATATTACCAGTTTATATTATATTATTATATAATGTATATCTATTCATACACGAAATATTTGAAAAGGTTATTGAAAAAAGAACCCTATATAAACAGCACTTCAGTACATTTTCATCGTGCAGGTACTTTACAAGGGATTTTATTTTCATATTTCATGGTTGCTCCCTTAGTAAAACTTGTTCGTGTTCAATGAACCTCTTGACATATTAAGTGTGAGAATAGATACACAATATATTATTATTATCTTGTCTCTTTCACCGTCCGTCATCGTCCGTACCAGTAAATTTCAATTAATTCAAGCTTTGCAGTAAATAGTGTCACCGCTGTAATTATATTTATTGCATGAAACGATATTGATCGGTGAAACAGATTAAACAACTGTGTCATTACTTACTTGTACAAATTGAGTGCACATTTACAAATTATATTGTATTGTGAGAGATATTTATTGTACCCTACAATTTATAACTCGTCCTAACTCCTGCAAAAATAAGGCACGTAAAAGTATCTTTTGGTAGACTAAGGAAAAGCAAATAGAGATGATGAAACCAAAAAAATAGGTTTCTGTCCGTCCGGTAGATTATTTAAAAACATTGGACACGTATTTTTTCTTATTTTCATTATCAAGGGATTACGTCTATACATTGAGTTAAAATGTAGCGTGACGTCACACGTTAGTAGAATTTATACCTACATGTGACGTAGCGAGCCCCCACTCCCCATATTTAATGCGTTTTATCTAATTAATTTCTTTATTCATATGGTAAAGCAAAAAATACGTGTCAATTTTTTTTAATTATATGACTGACGGACTAAATATAATACCTTTCTTTTTACCCAGGCTTCTCTCCTATTGCAAATGCTTCAATTTCTTGTAGGTATACAAATAAAATTTTCTTGTGTCCCAAAATTTTCTCAATAATATTTTTGTAACAAAATTTCACCAGCCCAAAATTCGCCCTTCAAACAATATGTAAGCTTTAAACTTATATTCGTGTATTAAATTTATTTCAGGGTACTTTTACACTTTTCTACTAACACTTCTATGTTTAGATACCGATTAGAATCTCGGCATACCCGTAAGTTGTGAATATTGAATGTACAATTTGGTAGATTGAATAATGTTTAACCGACTCATTGAGAAAAAGAGAGATAAAGTTATCATGACTGTATTTACGATCGCTTGTTTCTACGTCAGATTTTTCTATTGCATCATTGATTTATATTACATGTGCAATTTAATTAGTTTATTCAAAATTATAATTGACCTCTTATTTTACAATTTAGAGATAACATTTATATACTCGTATAATCAAAAAGTAGCTGTCGAGACCAACTAAACAACTCCATTTCCTGTACATTATTAAATCAAGTAGGTAGTTAGGTAACTACCTAGGTAGGTACAACCAGGTGGTTGTACCTACCTACTTGATTATTAATTAGATGCGTACATAACGAACGTTTAACCCTTTCGCTGCCCAGTTCAAATATACGATTTATCTTGTATGTCATAATGTTTGGCAAATTAGATAATGCGTAGGTATATGGTAGGGGGTGATGGGCATGTTCACATCTCATCTATAGCTTTTTACATGTACGACTCGGGAAGCGAGTTCTGGGACATGAACAAACTCTTTTTCGATGAGATGATCCGGGAGCCGGGTGCTGGGCACTAAAAGTGTTAAATCATCGTTACACACGCTAGCTCAAAATAGGAGTGCCATATCTAATGAGTACATAATTATTCACTTACTTATTGAATGCAACAGAAGGAAACTACTACTTAAGTAGTACTTCTAGGGTTCCCTACACACGGCAGACCATATTTTAGTGTGTATTTGCAGATGAAATATTATGTGGGAATAGGTTTGACTTTTTAATAAACTAATTAAATTGTACATTTATATTACATGTCAATATTTTGTTTTAAACTCTTCTGTTTATCTATGTAAGATAATAATAGTGTTGAGTCCTTCTTCTTTATTTACTTCTCTTCTCAGACCATGAGTTTGGATATAAATGTGTGCAGATCTTATTCAGAATTATTCTAGATCTAGAATCTTACTCTGTGTTGTGCTTTTTACCTACGTGCTTCCTCTATCGTTGTTTGAATAGAAGTTTCTTTAGTATTAGTATCCAAAAATTGTATAAAGAATCTATTTACAGTACGTTGCATTTATTTATAGTTGTTAGAATATTTTATACAATTTTATCAAATGTTCGAGTTGATGTCAAAATTAGAGACGCTAGCTACCTAATTCGTAACTAATGAACGCTATCACTACTACTGAACATGGGGTCATGTGTTTGATTCCCCGGTCGGGCAGTGTTATGAGGTTTTTTATCGGGAACTTCTTAGTAACAGACCGGAGTCTAGATTAGCGCTCGGTTAATGGCAATAGGCTCGCTACCCAATCGTAACGGGCTTTAACATAACTGGTGGGAATGTCGGTATTTTATAGGTACTCCTGTGCCAAATCCTTCATTTAAAACAGGCGTGATACTATACTGTCAGCAGTTTTCTTTGAAACAATACATGAAGGTTTCTTGATATTTCAAAGCCCGTGAAATTGGACGTGAATTAATACAATTACCTGTGTAAAACTGCAATGTTGACTTATTCGGAATTGCGATAATCGTAAAAAAATATAGCTAGCGTTTCTGATTTTGACAAAAACTTATTAATATCATTTTTATTACCTGAATGATATTGTATAAAATCGCTGTGTGAGATAGGCTAGTTAGAAACTAGTTATTTATTGTTAACTATTATAATTATTAGAAAAGTGAGGAATTAGAAAGCAGAATATAAAATGTCTGACTTAGATGTTTAGATTTTTCATGTCTACATTATACGTGAGAGATTGTTTTCAAAGTATACAGGGTAACTTTTAATTCATTGGCAACTTTCCGAGGGTGATTAATCATCATCATAAGAAACTTTAAGTGGATTATGGGATCGCCTAATAAACGCGAGGTTTTAGGTTCGAATCCGGGCAAGCACCGAGGTGACTTTTAAGTTTATCTTAGACCACACTGATATTGGTGAAGAAAAACAACGTGAGAAAACCTGGACTTAATAATAAATAAGTCTGAAATTGCAAACTTGCCTTGAGCAAGCGTGGTGATAAACCCTTCTCTCTATGAGAAGAGGCCTTTGTCCTGTGGAACAGTAAGAAGTTGGTGAACGTGACTACTTTTACTATGAGACCAACACTGCAATTGTAAAAGAACTCAGCTGTTCCCTAGATATTGTCACGTTATGCGAACATGAACATACAAACGGCCACCTTGTTCTAGTGGTTCCAAGCGTGACTGCTGAGCGTGAGGTCCTGGATTCAATTGTCAGGTCGGGAACAGTGTTATTGAGTTTTTCTACTGGGAATTTACTCAAAAGCAGTCCAAAGACTTGCTAGCTTGATTTGCAGGCCTCTTTACTTTCACCGTTGAAAGATTGCCAATCAATTTAAGGTCACCCTGGCATAGGAGTTTATTTAGTAACAAGTTTGGTTCATGAATATATTTAAACAATTTTTGAAGCAAAAGAAGTTTGTTTTTTAAGTTTAAAGTTTTCTAGTCAGTTCTTAGTTTAGTTTATAAAATTAAGGTTTCTTTCTTGGATGTTCATAGTGGCCAAAATTGTAAAAATGATTGCAGTGTGACTCGTTCGAAGAAAATAATTTTAGGTATCGTTATACAAATGTTACACGGTGCAATAAAAACGTTGTGAACGATTTTATCGAGCCTTGTCTTTTATTCAAACCTTAACACCTTCCTGGAAACTAGATGATATCAGCAGGCAAGTGGTAAATATCAAGCATCATCATCGCCTTCCCTTATCTCAATTTATTTGGGGTTGGCGCAGCATGTCTTCAACTTCCACAGGTATTTATTGCCGTCATCTCAATAGTCACCTCCATTCTAGTCAGACCATCTTTATTTATCATTAACTCACCACACACACTTCTATCAAAACATGAAACACAGATAAAAGCAAATCCCTTTCTTTCGATTCAAACATTAAAAGAAGTACAATAAAAAAGGTTGTACATGGGAAGATATCTTTACCTTTTACTCCTAGCTCGGCCAGCAATGGAAAAGAAAAAGAAATCTTTTATAACAAAATACACTTAACTTTTTTACCAACTGTTTACCCTCATCACCTTTGACCAGGTCGTATAAATTAAGGCTAACAAACGCGTCCCCACCATTTGCAACTGCGACTAAATAAAAAGCCCCTGCTTCCAGCTTTTTGCCTCCACATCCATTAATTTAAGTAAGCTGTTTTTACATTTCTGCGTCCACCATTTTGTTTTTGTCTCGTGTGAAAAATGGTTTCACTACTACCATTTAATTCTTGAAAGAGTCCTGTTTTTAAATGGATAAATGGTTTGTTTATTAATTCAGTGTCTCGGAGGATAATTAAGGGACCTTTTCATTTATTTATTTTAACTGGCTCTTCGACAATGAGTACACAGTGTATGTGTATACTGACACACTCACACACGCTGGTGTGTGAGTGGGTGGTGAGTTTTCTCCTCTTATAGTTTGCAATTTACCTCCAGTATTTTTTTCTTATACCTTTAAACGAGCAATTCTTGTATACATGATACATATTGTACATACATGTATATATAATCTGAATCTCGGATTTTCATGAAATTTAGTATGCAGGGGGTTTCGGAGACGACAAATCGATATAGCTTGGTTTCATTTTTAGAAAACGTTTTTTTAATCCGAGCAAAGCTCGGTCATCTTGGTACTAGTTAGTTAAAACGGTACAACACCAAATACAATAATAAACACGGTAACAAGTACCGAGAGACGACTACAAGAAGAACAAACAATTTAGTTACAGCTAACATGGGATAGTGGACACCCTTGGCCCCCATACTGGCTCACACAGAACATGAGACATATACGCATAATTTTACTCCGTTCATAATCTTAAGTGGGACTACACTGGCCGAGTCTGCCGCATGTGCTGTGGGCCAAAATAACCACTTTCTAGAGTCCTGATACAGCCAGAAAGCATCGCGGCTGACCTCGTAGAAGATGATGAGATGGACAAAATTAGTCCACAATCCATCCATTTTTTTCATGTGGTCTACTCTATTATATCTATTTCTCTACTATTGTTACCCTCCAATATGCTATACTATATAGAGAAATAGTATTTTTTTTAATATTAATTAGACTGCGCTTAAACTGCCTGGTCCTGCCCTTTCAGTAACTTATAAATTGGTAAATCGGGTGGTGTGTAAAGTAGAACCAAGATATCAAATTGGACAACCAAGGGTTTTTGTGACTCGGGCGGGATGGCTTTCAAAAATTTGTTGGATACATCCGACTCAGGCGGTAAATGGGTTAAGCTACCCCATTTTCTGTACCTACAATGTTTAATTCTCTAGTAAGCCTACATTTCTAAATTTTAAATTAAACTGTCATCCTCGCTCTGATTTTTTTAAGATTTTGATTCGGAGTCCTGACATGAGTTGGGTTCGGTATCATGCACTGTAATAAAAACATTAAATTTGTGTGCTGTCAAATGTCATACCTCCCATAGGTATGACTTTTGACGTCTACCGATTTTTTTTATTTAATAAAATTGAACTGGCCGTTTGTTATGTCAAAATAATAGCTTTTTACTAAATGCAAATGAAAGTTTATACGATAGTTAAATCAGAAAACGTAGTTTTTTTTGGCAGTCTGTGTTTGTTTGAGGTAATCTCCGAAACGCATGGACCGATTTGGACGTAACTTTCACTGGCAGATAGGTGATGTAATAAGGAGTAACAGTTACTTTCATTTTAGAAAAGGAATTAGGGTTCTGCGCAAAAAAGAATTAAAACTAATGTTTTATTAAAAAAAAGAATGGAAATGGCTAGGCAGATAATGACGCAATACATTCAGTAATGTGAGTACACTTTAATTTATCTCTTATTATCCAAAGCTGAGTTCCTTGTAACTTGTTAATTTAAAAAATTATGCAACTGAAGGGTCGTTTATAATTGGCACGGTCTTAACGAGGGACGGATGCTCAGAGAAAGTAATTACTGAAACATAGTTAATTTGAGGTTCCGCACACGAGTTTGGAGTTGAATTTCAATTTATTTAGCATAATTATGTTACCGAGAAATATTTAATTGTTGCACGAGATGTGTCTCAAGCTACTTTGAGTAACATGCTTTTGCTATTCGACAGAAAAGGTGCAAGCGCTACTTAACTCTTTATTTTTACTTAACCGCTGAGTATGAAAATTTTGATTCGTATCCCAGGTCGGATTAAGTGATATTGGGGTTTTCCATGTGAAAAATCTCAGTAGCGGCCCGGAGGCTGGACCTTTCCCCGGTTAAAGCAATAAGCTCACCCCCTATTACATGGGGCTTGAACATGCCTGACAAAATGTTGATGTGCTATGGTACACGATACACCCCTGCTCTAACCCTAACCCTTTGGGAAATACTAACAGGCGTGATGTTATTTTAAGGAGAATAAATCTATTGTAACTAAAGATGTCTTAGATTTTTCCGGTGTAAGATGCTTTTTGATGTACTTAGTATCGACTCAAAATGAGTAACTGCTTCGTTGGTGCTGCCAGGCATGAGGTCTTGTATTTGATGTCCGGATAAGGCAAAGTGTTAATGGGTTTTTCCATCTGGAAATTCTCAGTAGTGGCCCGTAGACTGGACTTGTACGCAGTTGATAGCTAGATATTACATGGGGCTTGAATATATGTACCAGGCAAAATGTTGATATGGTACACGATACACCTCTTTTTTCTTGATGTTGTGATTCAGTGTTATTGAGTTTTTTCATCTGAAATTTAGTGGCAGTGGGTAGCTATGTTCTTGTCAGTGAAGATGAACCTGAGATCCAGAGCAGACTGGAGAAATGGCAACAGAGGCTGGAGAGTGTAGGCTTGAAAATCAGCAGAACCAAAACTGAATATATGTTCTGCGATTTCGGCGGTCTCTCCTCCAGTCCTGAAGCAATGTCGCTTAACAGCGTGCTTCTCCCGGTCTGTTCCGACTTTCGGTATCCCGGTTCACTCGTGCAAAGTGATGGAGAAATAGATCGGGCTGTTAAGCACCAAATTAACATAGGGTGGATGGAATGGCGGCAGGTAACGGGAACAACCTGTGACCCATATATTCCCCTTAAACTTTAGGGGAAGATTTACAAAACTATGGTAAGACCTGCTGTCTTGTATGGATCAGAATGTTGGGCCGCAAAAGGCACCAATGAAAGGCAGTTACATGCAGCTGAGGTGAGAATGCGAATGGATAAAATAAGAAATGAATATGTTAGAGGAAGTCTGAAAGTGGCGCCTGTGACCGAGAAGTTGTGTGGAAATCGGCTGTCATGGTATGGGCATGTGATGCAAAGGAATGAGGACCATGTTGTGAGGAAAGTTTTGAGTATGAAGGTGCAGGGTTACATGAGTAGAGGAAGACCAAATAAAAGAAAAGAGGTGAACCTTGAGATGACGGCAAATAGAGATGTATGGAAGAAGAAAACATGCTGCGCCGACCCCAAATAAATTGGGATAAGGGCAGGAGGATGATGATGGTGGGTAGCTATGTTTAAGCCCCTTTTCTTAGGGGGCAAGCCAATTGCCATCAACCGGCCACAAATACAGACTCCGGGCTGCTAATAAGAAAATTCGCTGTTGGAAAAAACATTGCCCGACCTGGGAATCGAACCCAGGACCCGTTTTAATATACTTTAGTGTTTATGGGACTTATTACAAACTTCTAAATAAGCAAACGGTTTTAAACCCAAGTCATTGTAGTAATATTGAAAAGATTTCTCGCTGACACTTCATCATAGTTTATTATTGAAGACCCCAGCTTCGTTATGTTAAATTATTTTTGTCGATATTAGAGATCACCATCCCAATTTATTTGGCGTCGGAGCAACATGTCTTGTTCTTCCATACATCTCTATTTGCCGTCATCTCAAAAGTCACCTCCCTTCTAGCCATATCATCTATCACAAAATCCATCCATTTTTTTCCCTCTACTCTTGTAACCCTGCACATTCATCCTCAAAACTTTTCTCACAACATGGTCCTTATTCATTCGTATCACATGCCCATACCATGACAACCGATTTCCACACAACTTCTTGGTCACAGATTATAAATAAAAGTCCATTAGAGTATAATCTCATACTAATTAAACAGCTAACTCTGTAGTTGACGGCTGGGTTTTAGCTTGTCGGTGATTGCATTCACGATGAGCGGTTGCACGCTCCAATACACATTTAGGTTGTTCATATAAATCTAGTTGTTATATTAATAATAAAACAACAATATCAGCACACATAATTAAATAATGCTGAACAATCCACACAACACCATCTAGCCCCAAGCTAAGCAGAGCTTGTGTTATTTATTTATTTACATAGCAAATACCCAGAACACCCTGAACATATCTTTGTAGATCGTACAAACATTTGTGTCAAGGTGGGAATCGAACCCGCAACCTCCTGCGTCGCAGGCGGTCCTTCGCCCGCCGCGCCACATCGGTCGTCAAAATAATTATCTTATCTCCTCTCAAGTCCATCATTCTCGATCAGATCGCTTTAGGCCCATTGAAACACCCTATGTAGCTCTTAAAGTCGTTATTTGTTAGTTTTCATGGTGTACAAGAAAGAGTATTATATTTTATATGTATTGTATTGTCCCACTGCAGGGCAAAACCGTCTTTTTATATCAATAAGGCATCAGTTTTGATCACCACCCGTGTTAAGCTCAAGTCGGATTGGCGATTTCTAACTATTTCTGACGTTTCCTCATGATTTTTCCGTTCAACAATGTCAGAGATGTCCAAGATATAATCAGATAGTAGGTATGTATGAATTGACAAATTAACATTGATACTTGACTGGATTTCAACTACACAGGCATGAGAGGTGCGGTCTTAACCACTGGACAATCACGAGTTAATAATAACGAAACATCCTGTTTTGATGAGTAGAGAATATACAGGGTTATAGGTTAAGTCGACCTAGATCCTTTAAGAGGTTTTAGTTTTCATCATTGCTAGCTGATTTCACTATCAAACACCCCACCCCAAACCTAACCCATATTGAGATATTGGAGTTTGATTATTTTTTAAATAAAATGAAGATTTTTTGTACAATTGTCCTTTTTTCGGATTTTGTGCCTCTAATTTACAATGTTTTTGCTATTTTTGTGTAATAGATTATGTATAATGTATGTACGGTTATACAGGGTGTTTGGCAGAACGTTGAACATACGAAAATGGTGGATAGGTGGGGTCATCTGCTACTTACTCAGCCCAAATTTTTTTGGCCCTGGCCCACGGGATATTTTTTAAATTTTTTTTTTGTCTTTCTTCTTCTTACACCACTTTCTTAACTTTAAAGTGTAATTTTTATTAAAAATGGGTAAAACAGGCAATATTTAGTATTTTTTTTAAATCTTTTATGTTGACAGATTCTTATAAAATTATTGCTTTATTCAGATGTTAGCTAGAAAAAAAGTTATGAGTCCTCAAACTTACAGAAAGGTGTAAAAAATACTTAAATCTTAATTTCAACTTGCATTTAAAAAAAAACAAAAAATGATTGAGGAGTTCCAATTCTAGCAAAACATCCCTAGTGTGTGAGCTTTCTAATGGTATGTAATTTTCTTTTATAAAAAAAAACTTTAAGAGTTATTTCATAATTTTTTCAATTTTTGACGAAATTCTACCTTTACGGAAAGTGAAATGTTTTGCGAAATTTAATACTGCAAAGTTGGTAAAAATTAAATGATCGACGGCTTGCCAGTAGCAGTTGTGCAAATTAACATTCACTATTCCCTTGGGATGGTTGTTACACGAAACAGGTAGAAATTTCTTTTCTTAGTCGAGACTTAACTGCCTCTGCGATCTCACGTGCCCGTTACGCTTACGTTTGTTTTTGTTCACTTCGTTTTCTTTTATTGTTATCACTAGTTTTGTTACCTGTTAGTTAAGTTTTTTGTTATTACTGTTTCCTGTTGTTATTGGTAAAGAAATGGCTGCTTTTACCAGTGAGGAATACGCGGACATGTTGTTAGCGTATGGAAGTGCTAATACTAATTCGCGTGAAGCGCGAAGGATTTATCAAGAGCGTTATCCCAACCGCCGAGTACCCAGTCATCAGACGTTTGCGAGTACTTACCGACGTTTACGACAAACCGGTAACCTGAACTTTCAAGAACCACGAGTGAACGTAGCACGACCCGATACTACCATTGACGAACAAGTTCTTGCCGAGTTTGACGCGGACCCTACCAAAAGCATTAGACAAATAGCTTCAATGCTTGGCCTAAGCATATGGAAAGTGTGGTCTGTTCTCCGGGTAGATGGTAGGCATGCTTTTCACTACACTCCAGTGCAAGGTAAGATTTTAAGCTATTTATGTACTGCATCTGATACGATTTTGTGGAATGTAGTAAATTATGAGACAGTTCAATTGATCGTTCCATTTAACCTTGATTTCGTTACTTTCTTTATTAGTTGTTTTGCCTCATGTTGTTTTTTTGCGCATTCAATTCTAATTTCAAATTAAATTCGAATAAACTATTCCTATTCGGTCGCATTCACGTAACAATCAGGCGGCCAGCGCTTACAGGATTCGGATTTCGAATTCGGTTTCAGGTGGTCAGCGTAGGTAAACTTGCCAGCGCTTATGGCTCCTTTTCAGAACAAATGGAAAGTCGCACGCCCTTTTGTGAATGTGGTCTTACGTCTTTATGGCTAAGCCATAAAGCCAATTAGGTACTTATTTAAAAATTGAAGATAATTTAATTTAGATAATTGTAGAGTTTGAACTCGAAAGAAGAAAAGATTCAGTATTGACATCAATTCTTAGACGTGTTTTGTTTGTTCTAGGTCTCGATGACAGTGATTTTGGGAGACGTGTGCAATTTTGTCGCCATTTGCTGCATACCGATGTGGACGACGGAAACTTTTTAAAAAGTATTCTGTGGACGGACGAGTCCAAATTTGACAAAGAAGGGATTGTCAATTATCACAATCTACACCATTGGTCACATAAAAATCAAAACCCACACGTGAAGAGACAAAGGGGCTTCCAGAGGAGATTCAGTGTGAATGTCTGGGCAGGAGTGATTGGCGATAAGCTAATAGGGCCTCATTATTTGCCCGACAACATTAATGCGAACAACTACTTGGATTTTTTGATCAATGATTTACCACCATTAATGGAAGAAGTGTTCCAAGTAGACATAAACAGGCCTATTGTCTTTCAACACGATGGTTGCCCAGCTCACTTTAGTCTGATCGTACGTGAGCATTTGGATAATTGTTTCCCAAATTCGTGGATTGGCAGGGGAGGACCAATTCCCTGGCCTCCGCGATCGCCCGACCTCACTCCGCTCGATTTTCACGTGTGGGGAAGGGCAAAAGAACTAGTTTACACTACAGAAGTAGAAAGTCGAGAAGATTTAATAAATCGAATTAATGCTGCTTTCGAAGTTATGCGACAGGAGATGCTGCTGCGCACAACAACTGTAGAAATCAGACGTAGATGCCGCGCCTGTATTGTAAATGAAGGGCGTCAATTCGAACATCTGTGATTTATTATTTAAATAAATTATTTAAAATTATTTAATTGTTTCATTAATGCACCTAACTGGTACAGCATAATTTCAATCGATCATTTAATTTTCACCAACTTTGCAGTATTAAATTTCGTAAAACATTTCACTTTCCGTAAAGGTAGAGTTTCGTCAAAAATGTCCTACTTGAAAAAATTATGACATAACTCTTAAAGTTTTTTTTTTATAAAAGCAAATTACATACCATTAGAAAGCTCACACACTAGGGATGTTTTGCTAGAATTGGAACTCCTCAATCATTTTTTGTTTTTTTTTAAATGCAAGTTGAAATTAAGATTTAAGTATTTTTTACATCTTTCTGTAAGTTTGAGGACTCATAACTTTTTTTCTAGCTAACATCTGAATAAAGCAATAATTTTATAAGAATCTGTCAACATAAAAGATTAAAAAAAAATACTAAATATTGCCTGTTTTACCCATTTTTAATAAAAATTACACTTTAAAGTTAAGAAAGTGGTGAAACAAGAAGAAAGACAAAAAAAAATTAAAAAAATATCCCGTGGGCCAGGGCCAAATAAATTAGGGCTGAGTAAGTAGCAGATGACCCCACCTATCCACCATTTTCGTATGTTCAACGTTCTGCCAAACACCCTGTATATATATGGTTGGCGCAGTGACTGAGCGATTGAATGCTGCGCCGCGTGTCGTAAAAGCACCCACGACACAGGAGAAATTCCTAGTGTGGGGCAACGTTTTATACATATAAAAAAAAAAACTAGATATATTGAAATTACCTGCCACCTCCATTTTTCTATTTGACGAATCAGTTTTTCAAGAAGCATGTTATTTAGGTTTCTTTTTTTAATTTTATTACCTAAGTTTTAGTTTGTAGACTCAGAGAAAATTCTCTATACCTAATAATTAAAACTGTACTTTTGTAAAATTTCACAAGCGTTGCAAATTTTTTATAATCTTATTTATAGCTAACTGTAGGTATGTGTAGTAGTGTAGTTTGGTTAGGATAACATAAATAATAATATGCAAGAGTCTGTGAATAATTTCAAATATTTCTGAACCACAATAAATGACAAAAACTAAACCGAAAATATATCTTAAAAGGCAGTTACCACAATGTTTTCTTGAAAGGCATTAAAAGCTGCCATCTAGCTAACTCTTACAGATCCAATCTTTTGTATCACTCGGAAAATACTTCAACTTTCAATGTCCTAACTCCCAGTGTGCATGTATTTCATAAGCCAGGCACTACCAAGCTCTATCCGTTCAACTTTCCTATAGAAATAAAAGTTTTATTGAAACATGAAAAGCTCTTTCATAAAGGCGAGCTTATGGACAGTTTTTTTTGTGATATTCGCTTTTAGTGGTTATCAAAAATATAAGGAACTGTTTTTTTTATTTAAACATGGATCATGTTGTGAGGAAAGTTTTGAGTATGAATGTAGAGGGTTACAAGAGTAGAGGGAAACCCAGGAAACGATGGATGGATTGTGTGAAAGTTGATATGGCTAAGAAGGAGGTGACTTCTGAGATGGCGGGAAATAGAGATGTACGGAAGAAGAAGACATGCTGCGCCGACCTCAAATGAAATTGGGATAAGGGCAAGAGGATGATGATGATGTTTTTTTTTAACAAAACTTTCTGGCAATGTTTGCCATTCATCATTATCATCCTCCTCTCCTCCTCCTCCGTCTTTTTCTTCCATACTACTTCTATCTGCCGCCATCTCAAAAGTCACCTCTTTTCTAGCCATGTCTTTTTTCACACAATCCATTAATCGTCTCTTTGGTCCTTTTCTACTCTTGTAACCCAATGTTATGGCGTTGTTATCTAACAGGAGTTCGGATAGCCAGATGTAGGCACCTAATATATAAGGAGGAAATTACTGGACATCAAAAAATAAAAAAATGTTGCCTTTCTCTAAGTGGGTATAGAAAGCCTCAGAGAAAGGTATCCAAAAAATATTTTTGGCCGTCAAGTAATTGTTCACCCTATAAAATTAATAGTTTTTCTCGTGGATCCTGTGAAGAAGTTCATTTTTAGCGATCAACCCTCACACGGTAACCATAAATAACAAAAGGAAAAAAAAGTTTGTAAAATTACTTCACTATGGGCCGTAACTCTCCACACAGGGCTAGTGTGGGACTGAGCACCCCATCAAGAACATTTCTTGTTTATTCTCTAGTTTTCGATAATACCTACTACTCGTACATTATATGTATCTTATTACAAAATAAAATCAACTATTTGTACTTAAACAAACTACATATGTACATCATCTGCCTAGCCTTTTTTTATTGGGACATGCCCGCCACACTTTTTCCAAACCACTGCAAGTCCTGAATACCAGAATCAACAGTGGCTACCGCCAGAAAAGCGTCGAGACAATGAAGCCAGATGAGTCCCAGAGAAACGATTCAACTGTCTTGGATCCCGCAACGAAGTTAATCAGAAAAGAACAGCGGAGGATTTAGAAAAATATATAATTACCACGGCCGGCCGTTTTTTCGGTCGGCTTCCAGTCCAACTGGATGCAGCTGAATACCAGTATTCTACATGTAGCGACAGACAGTTACTACATGTGGAATATCTGGCCCCCACATCCCAGTAAATGGGCAATACGATACACATTTGTAAGACTGGTTGTCAGACTTTCATGCTTCTGACTCCACGTAACGACTGTCAAAGATCTACAAAAGACAGCCAAAACAAACTACATACATTACACTACACAAAATAAAAAGGGAGTCATACAAAATAATACCAGGAACTCTAAGGCTTTAAAGTACTCTTCTGCATCGCTGTCATCCGGACAACATACTTCAACCGATCAATATTTCCGATACGCTGCATATAATGTTCTAATAACATTCACATTTCTGATGTTGACTTAACTGTGTATCCATACTCTGTTTGAAGAGTGTGTTTTCAGTTATCATTGTTTACCTTCGGTCTTTGTTTACCTTCACCCTTCAGGGGTAAACATTTGTTGTATCGATGCTTCCGCCAACCTTGGCAGTTTGTTTGTGATAAATATCGTGGTACCTTGGTAATGCGTATCTTCCTCGCTATGCTGGCAACCTCTGAAATCTTAAGGGTTACGGGGGGACTTACGCTTGACGCTAGAAATTTCTCCAGTATCGTGGTTGCGTTTATTAACATTCTAACTCACATAATACGGAACAACTACCTGCAGGTCATACAAATATTTGTTTCGTGCGGGAAACAAACCCAAGACACGCGGCGCAGCAGTCGATCACTCAGCCACTGCGCCAACTGGAACGTCTCTATCGTAGTAGCTTTCAAATGTTAACATGAAATGTTAGTGACCTGCCCTGGCTTCGCACAGGTGCAACTTTTTTGTTTTTTTGAGAGTTTCATGCAAAATTATCATCCAAATTTGCAACTTATCTTACTTCATCATCATTATCCTCCTGCCCTTATCCCAAGTTATTTGGTGTTGACCCAGCATGTCTTCTTCTTCCATGCATTTGTATTTGCCGTCATCTCATAAGTCACTTCCTTCGACGATCCATCCATCGTTTCTTTGTCACAAGAGACCAACACCATCCATATTCATTCTCAAAACTTTACTCACAACATGATCCTCATTCCTTCGCATCTCATGCCCATACCATAACAACTGATTTCCACACAACTTTTCGGTCACACTTCCTTTACAATCTTATCTTACTTACATATATTTTCTAAAATCTGTACTATCGGTTGAAACGTACCCATTTTTCATTCATAATTGTTTTTTATTAAAATGTATACGCTGATACAGCAAGATTAGTTTGAACAATATCCTCATCACATATTGGAACAAGGAATTATGGCAAAGATGCAGCGTCTACCGACTCAGTGAAGCTTGACTTTCTATAAATTTCCATCACCACTATTCTCAAAACGGAGAAGGAAACCATCATGAGGAAATTGGTGTACTCAGAACATTCGAAGAAATAATTTGACCTCCACCAGCCCACATTGGGCCCGCGTGAGAGAGAGGATGCCGGCGTGCAACCTTACTGCTGAGCTGCTAGCCAATAGGGCAAGTTCACAGTATACTCGTAGATAGATAGTTTACAGAATTCTTTAAACTATCTATCGATCTATACTGTGAACTATCAATGCCTACCATTAGGACTGGATGACAGCTCACTTCAATTTCACTGCACCTACATTTTCACGGGGAGATTTTTACAGAAAAACTTGTTGGTTTTCATTTTTGACGGTTAAAGTGATATTATATACTTCCCACATATATACGTAAACGAAGCAAAAGAATTATGTAACGACCATTGCAGGCAAAAAAAGACGTGAGTTTATATGTACGAAAAACGGATACAATTTTTTATTTTTTATATTCCACAGCTCATTCTATACAGAGTTCCCTTGGTAACAAGGCGAAACAATGGCAGAAGGAGGCGAGTTTCCTGCGCAGAACAACGCAATATCCGGTGTTCGCTCCGACACCTTCGTCACTCGCGAGCACAACAGAACTCTTTGTTTACACGACTTGTTCAATCGATACGAATACCTTCTGTATTTCCTGCGCTCCTATTCCATCCATTCCCTAGGTACCCCTAGGGAATGAGGATTATTTGTGATTGTGGCTTTTTTTCTTGGAAATTCATTAAATAAATACTAGGATGTTTCTATTTCTTGCTAAATCGTAATTACGAACAAGTTCAACTATTTATAATAAATATCTGTTAGTATGTAATTTTTTTCAGCTTTAGAACTTTTAGGAATCTGTTGTAGCAGACGTGTACTTAATTTGGTAGGTAAATTCAAATTAACGCCTTATTCCCATTTAAGCGAGAAGAATGCATGACTAAATTATATGTTTAAATAGTGTAATTGTAAATAAATAAATAACTCTTCAATGTAGATGGCGGAACACCAGACTAGTTTAAAAAAAAAAAACTTGTTGACGTGTAAAAGTGTTTGTAGAACCCTATTTACAGAAATAAATATCATTTATCATAAGTGTTGTTGCTGAAGTCATGATAGCCCAGTGGTTTAGGCCGCGCTTCTTGTGAAAGAAGTTATGGGTTCAAACCTGGGCAAGTACCAATGTGACTTTTTCGATTCATATGTACTTTCTAAGTTTATCTTGGACATCACTGACATCTGTGAAGGAAAACATCGTGAGGAAACCTGGACTTATAATAATCTATATAAGTCTGAAATTGCCAACCCGTCTTGAGCAAGCGTGGTCATTAATGCTCGTGCCTTCTCTATATGAGAAGAGGCCTTTGCCCTGCAGTGTGACAGTAATAGGCTGGTATTATTATTACATGTTAACAGTGTTGCTCTACCGCAAATCAGACAACGCGAAAGAAGATCGCACTTCAAACACAGTTAATTTACCGACACAATAAAATGGCGCTGAACTCCCACCACACAAATACAGGCAGTGACAATATCATTAAGGCCATACCTAGGAAGTAAGAGGGTTCTTACATACAAAGGGTTGGGCTGCAAAGGTCGGTATCTTTGTTATTTGAACCCTTATATTCGTAAAGGGATACCCTTTGCATGTCCCTTGCGATGTCATTTGCGAGATAGGAGACTTGTTAATGTTTTATATCTTGTTTGTAGTGTGTTCTTGTGTGTAGAAAAAGATTTCATTAAATATTTTTCGAAGCAGGTCTTTTGCCCCAGCACGATTTTCTTGCGAGAAGTTTGCCAAACGAAAACGTCAACAATTTGTACTAAGGTTGAAACAGCGCCTCTACTTTTCGTATGTGAAACTAATTTCGTGTAATTAATAACTAGGTTATTAAGCGCTTTAGGTTGGTAAACTTCCCGTAGACCTAGGAAGCGGTGGATGGATTGTGTGAAAGATAATATGGCTAGGAAACACGTGATTTCTGAGATGACTACAAATAGAAAGATATGGAAGAAGAACACATGCTGCGCTGACCCCAAATATATTGGGATAAAGGCAAGAGGATGATTTATTTATTATTTTTTTATTTACTTATAGATAATTAAAACGGCACAGGTCCAATTACATTAATTAACATAGAATTAGAAAAAATAAAAACTGAGACATACATATCTATATATGTAATATGTCTCAATAATATGTCTCAGTTTAATTCTAATTAAATGATTAAATAAACTTAAATACATCACAAAATAACACAAACTAACATGTAACAGTGGACACCATCGCATAGTGTTATTTTCTTCCATTCATCAGCAAACACATCATGATGGCACATGATGATGAGGTTGGTAAACTTTCGTGATAAGGCTACCGGTATCTGAACCAAAGTGGTACTAATACCAGACTCGTACTGGGAACATTTTCAGTTTCATGAATGAAATTCGCCATAATACTCCTTCACATTTTATTTTCCAAAACGGCTTAATAAAGACGTCTTCTGACATAAACTTAAAGACATGTTTGGCATCGCCTACTTGCATTGGGTTCATTTGGGTTGCCCATAACTTCCTCTCATTGAGAGAGTAACGAAGTCCCAAATGTTGGAAAAAAAAAAAAAATTAGGATAACTTATAGCTAAACAATCAGTGAGTTATAGTGTAAACAAAATATGGCCAGTTACAAGTTTCCACATGTAGTATATAAATAATATGACAAAAAAAATACGACTAAATTAAAACCAAACAGAAAAATTATCAAATACGCTCGAAGAAGCTATTGGATAAAGTTTTCTTCAAATTATCAGGAATAGTTATAAGGCAGATTATGATGTATCTAATTTTTTCTAAACCAAAAACACTGATTCATGAAATTAATTCTACAAACTGTGCTTCATCGTGATGGCCCAGTGGTTAAGCCCTCACTTGTTGTGGTTTCGATTAAGGACAAGTACCAATGTGAGTTTTTTCAATTCATATGATTGTACTTTCTTAGTTTATCTTGGACATCACTGATTTCGGTAAAAATGAACATCGTAAGGTATCTTAAATCCCGTTTCCGCATTGAGGAAACCTAGATCAATTTTCATAACTTATGTGCCTGTTGTTCACAGCATCATCCGCGTGGAATTAAATAGATTTTAAAGGGTTTTTGTTTTTTGTTCGGCACCCTTATTATTTTAGTAAATTTTATGTAGTTACTCATTACAACATTAGCTATCTGCCAGTGAAAATTTTGATAATTGTCAGTCTCGTCAAAATTGGTCGAGCCGTTTCGGAGATTACCTCAAACAAGTAGGCAGTCAGACATAAAAAAATACAGTTTTGGTTCAAGTACCGTATAAGCTTTCATATGCATATAGTAAAAATCTATTATTTTGACATTACAAACACACACTTCTTCTTCTATAGAAGAGTAAGCATTGAGTTTGTTGCCCAGTCTTCTCCATTTAAATTAATTTTTGGAAGGGGCAACTACACAGAATATATTTTTACCTATTGTAAAAGTGCCTTAGGTATGATTAAAGTAAATAACTTTAATACTACTTACTGCTTACTTCCTACTTACTTTTTTATGGTAAATCAACCAATGACTTCTCCCGTTCTGGGTGGAACGGGAGGGCATATCAGACTTCTACTGACTAAAACCCATCCGTGTTCCGTCCTTGCCCTATACGTTCCGGGGTCACGGTGACTCTATCGAACATCCCGCAACCCCAGCTTCCTAATACTTACTTACCTACTTGTTCTTTACTTTTTATAATTATTTAATTAACTGACTTTGTACCTACATTGTCGTTGTTAGAATTAAAAAAATACCACCTCATAATAAATTATGAAAGCACTTAGGTACGCCTCACAACAAAAAGATTTTAACTTTAGTACCCATTTCAAAATATTCAGTTTCAAAGTTAGACAACAAAGGCGAGCCCGGGACAATAGTGGACGTGAGGTCCAGCTACTGGTCCCCGTGGGAGGTGGACCTTACATTATTTATCTGGAGGTAAATAGGCCCCTGACACCACTGCGCTTGTGACAAATGTACTGTGAGTTGTAACGCGGTTTGAATTTGGAATAAGATTTTTGTCATGGTCTGGAGATAATGGCTAAATAATAACAGCCGCACGGGTTGATTGAATGTTAAGCTACGCTTGCCGAGGTCAGTCTGTGGATGGGTGACCATTCGTAACATACCGAGACTCCTCCGTGCCTCGGAGAGCAAGTTAAGCCGTTGGTCGACTGTCATTTCTGACAGTCGTTACGGGTAGTCAGAAGCACGAAAGTCTGACAACCAGTCTTATCAAGGGGTGTCGTGTTTCCCATTTACTGGGTTGTGGAGGTCAGATAGGCAGTCGCACCATGTAAAATACTGATATCCATCCGGTCAGAATGAAAGCCGACCCCCATATAGTTGAGAACAGGCTAGGCAGATGGTGATGTTTTGACATCCGCCTCGATGGATCCAGAACGGCAGACAAACGAACTTACTCACAATTGCAACTGCCAAAATACGGTTGCTGATCACCTAGTTGTACAAGGTGAGTTTACATAAATTGGAAATAGTTCATGGGATGGAATAACTCCTGAATATAAGCAAAAGGGATGAATGAAAGGCAGTTGCATGCAGCTGAGATGACAATGCTAAGGGGGATGTGTAGTGTTACACCACTGGATAGAATAAGAAACGAGTATTTAAGATGAAGTCGCAAAGTGGCGCCTGTGACCGAGAAGTTGTTTGGATATCGGTTGTCATGGTATGGACATGTGATGTGAAGGAATGAGGACCATGTTGTGAAGAATTTTTTGAGTATGAATGTGCAGGGTTACAAGAGTAGAAGGAGAAAGAAAATATGGGTGGATTGTGGGGAAGGTGATATGGCTAGAAGGGAGGTGACTTTTAAGATGACGAGAAATAGAGATGCGTGGAAGAAGAAGACATGCTGCGCCGACCCCAAATAAATTGGGACAAGGGCAGGAGGATGATGACTGTAAACTACATTATGACACACACACACACATTACTTTAACTTTAATCCGATATAATAAGGACTAAAAACATTCACAGTCAAAAGTATTTAGTGGATCGCTTCCTCTTGCCCTGTGGTCAAACCCTACGATTAATTACTGTTGGTAATTCTCTTGTTTTGTTCCGGACGTAGTGCTGTCCCCAGTCGTCTTTAATCATTGTAATTGAAGTAATTACTTACGGAGCATAAAGTTCGTGTACAAGCCCTTCATAAATCTAAAACTGACATTCTGAAGTAAAGTATGTCTTATGCTTGTACAATGTATAGAACCTTTTATCTTTACTACATCAAGTTTTTGACGACCGATGTGGCGCGGCGGGCGATGGTCCGCCTGCGACGCAGGAGGTTGCGGGTTCGATTCCCGCCCTGGGACAAATGTTTGTACGATCTACAAATATTTGTTTAGGGTGTTCTGGGTATTTTCTATGTATAATAAAAATATCTATCTATGTAATGTATTGTATTAAGTATACATATCAGTCATCTAGTACCCATAACACAAGCTCTGCTTAGCTTGGGGCTAGATGATGATGTGTGGATTGTCCAGCATTATTATTATTATTTATTATTATCAAGTGCCTTAAAAGATGGCAAACACTGCAACTTCAACAAAGATTCCGAACAATCCATGTCCAATTGTTCATGTGTGATGACACAAAGATGAAGACAAAGTTATGAATGAAATGCGTATTTCATGTTGTAATACGATTTATTCATAATTAGTTTCTCGCCGACACTTCGCGTGGCTCATTCTTTACTCAAAGAATTCGTATTTTCATCCATCATGGCATTGCTGCTAGTCTTCTAGGCACGTGCCTAGTAAACTGTCAGCATTGCTATGATCGTACTGATGAAGTATCGATACATACAAAAACAAAGTACTTATAATAAAAAGGGAGGAATACAAACAGGAGTCAAAGTACTCCTCCGCATCTTTGTCATCTAGAAACGTTTCTATCGATAATTGTTTATTCCTAATTAGTTACTTGTTTATGAATGCAAATAGCTTGTCTACTAACGTCTGTTTTTCTATTCTAACTATATAGATATCTGTAGAAGTCGGAAGTCCCTACAGTATACTACCTGGGTACTTTTGTGTGTCTGTTTGTAATGTTGCCAACATAATCAACGCTCATTTCCCCTCAGAGACATGTTCATTAAATCAAGTTGTCAGGCATGTTGTTTCCTCTCGTCTGTATTGTGTCACAACTAATGTGATACGTATATCTTGTTAATGATGTCGGCTTGGATATAATATGCTTTCTATCTATTACCGTCATATTACACCCACCACAGCCACCTACAGATTGGTTAACATAAGCCTCTTTGAAAATCACCTTCTATTATTAATGATGTTGGTGGTATTGTACTACACATACATAAACTCACGCCTTTTTTCAATGCCACCTGCTTTGATCTCTAAGTTAGTACTCCTTTTGCTTCGATTACGTTCATACTTCTAGTAGTTGAGAGTTCTACGAACCTGTCATAAAATAAAATGAAGTAAAAAGCTGACCAAGACACTCAGGCGTCAAAGTACTCCTCCGCATCATTTGGAAACCTAGTTTTTTTCTAAATACATCTTTTTCAATTAATATGTATTTAGAATAATCATCTGAGACATTACTGACATCGGTCAGGGAAAACATCATTAGGAAACTTGGGTTTAAATTTAGAAAATACCTTTTTTTTCGATTTACGAAAAAGTATAAAACGATTCCAACACTTGTTTTCGTATTAAATAAATAAAAATAAAATAAATAATGCTGGACAATCCACACAGCATCATCTAGCCCCAAGCTAAGCAGAGCTTGTGTTAAGGGTACTAGATGACTGATATACTTAATACAATACATTACGTAGATAGATATATTTTATTATACATAGCAAATACCCAGAACACCTGGGACAAATCATTGCAGATCCGACAAACATTTGTCCCAAGGCGGGAATCGAACCCGCAACCTCCTGCGCCGCAGGCGGACCTTCGCCCGCTGAGCCACATAGGTCGTCAACTATTATTGTTAAATAATGGTCGTCAAATATTTATTACTAGGAAAACGTTCTTCCAGCTCATGTTTCAGGAAATACAAGCATATTTTTTACTAATGGGGTATATTTTTAACAGCAAACACTCTGATCCATGCAGCATCAGGGTCTGTTTTTCTGAATTAATACGCCCTTTTAAACAAAATGGGCTACTTTGCTCAGCAATTTTGGTAGTCACCATTCAAAACAAAAAAAAACAATAGCCTAATGTCCACTGCTCGTCACCTTTTACAAAATCCAGCAGGTGAAAAATCAATCACACCACTTTTCATTCACACCCTTTTCTGCACTTGGGGTGCTTGTTCTTTTTCAAATTTGTATTAAACCAATTTTGAACTTACTTTTTTGATTGCATAGGGCATACCCTGTGTAGACTCTTTTAAAGTTAGACGTGGTCGCACATTACTCGTAAATAAAAATGGTGTCGAATTGCGAACCCCCTCCTTTTTTTTCGGCTTACAATGTATATTACATACTGGTGAACAGAAAGAGATACATGAGCTCCATAAAACCTACCTACCTAACCACCATTCACTACTGTTCATATGTACACAAGTTAATGATTAATTATGTCATGATGGCCCAGTGGTTTAGGCCTCGCCTCTTGTGTACGAGGTTGTGGGTTCAAACCTGGGCAAGTACCAATGTGAGTTTTTCAATTCATATGTACTTTCTAAGTTTATCTCGGACATCACTGACATCGGTGAAGGAAAACATTGTGAGGAAACCTGAACTTATATAATTAATATAAGTCTGAAACCGTCTTGAGCAAGCATGGTGATTAATGCTCGTGCCTTCTCTGAATGCGAA
Organism: Phlogophora meticulosa; assembly: GCA_905147745.2. Taxonomy (NCBI): domain Eukaryota; kingdom Metazoa; phylum Arthropoda; class Insecta; order Lepidoptera; family Noctuidae; genus Phlogophora; species Phlogophora meticulosa. The sequence goes on along the minus strand of LR990537.1, from coordinate 10,399,636 downwards.
GAGGCCTTTGCCCTGCAGTGCGACAGTAATAGGCTGGCACTATAATGATTAATTACATTTACCATAATACACGGCTACCAGAATATCACCCTAATCATTCGCAACACAATTACGTTTGATTCCACCCATTACAGCTACGATATCTATCTATACATAGAGCAAGTTACCCCTTGCTATACGTACATATACATTATAGGAAGGTAGGTATGCGTCGACCTTAATAGTCTATTCAGATCCAGTTATCGGATAATCTTGCCGCGTGGTCTTGACTGCAAATAGGAACATTTCCTTGCGGATATTGTAGGCGTTGGGTAAGGAAAACGATGGAGGAGATAGGCAGGTATCTAGGTATGGGACCTTTAAAATGCATGTATTTTTCGAATTCCACAGAATAACGGTGGCGTTTCAAATTGGCAAGAATTTGTGTTCTATTTTACCGTTACTAGTAAAAAAATCAACTGAGGCGAGCCAATTACAATATTGAATTGGGTTACTAACGATTATTCTGATAGGTGACTGGGACGTCATTCATAGAGGGTTACCTTCCTTGTCAAGGAGGTGATAGAACATACTTTCTATACCTAGAACTACCTACTACTAGTCAGCGAGTAAATGACAGAATTCTCACATCACGTGACCTGGGAGCGTCTCAGATAAGTGGCGGTGGTAGTGGTTGTAAAATAATATCTTATAAGCAACAGAAGGAAAGCAAAAAAAGAATATGTGCCTAATGGCTGCGCCAAAATGGATCCAGTTCAACCAAAATGCCAAGCAACTAGTATGACGTTGGTTTTCAGAAGTTAATTCCAAAACCAAAATCAGCTATGCATTTTGTAGAGTTTACCCGATCAAACTCACAAATTAATCATCCCGATTTTCCCAGTACCTATTCACATTGTAAATACTAGCTAGGTAATAACAACTCTAACTGCTGTGTATTAACACTTTTAGTGCCCAGCACCCGGCTGCAGGGTCGGATAATAGTTTGTTCATGTATCTAGAACTCGCTTCCCGAGTCGTACATGAAAAAGCTATAGATGAGATGTAAACATGCCCATCACCCCTTACCATATACCTGCGCATTATGTAATTTACCAAACATGACGACATACAAGTTAAATCGTATTTTTGAACCGGGCAGCGAAAGGGTTAACTGAAACACGGCCTACATTTTGTTAGCCTTATACCCTAGATCGAATGCTTGACGTAAATGTTGCATCTTTTCTGACACGTAATCTCGTTCCACCCAGAACTGGTGAAGTCATTGAATGAAATCCCAACTTTGAAAAAAAAAACAGTTGCATCAATTCGTACGATTTTTTAAATTGAAAATATTAGTTTAGAATATTTGCTTTTTTTTAACTTTATTCATTTTTGATGGGCGATATTAATTGTGCTTGCCTCATACGTTTAAACATAAATGCTATAGGATAGCTATATTTTCAAATTCACGTTACATTTACGTCAATTCGTCTGTTCATCTGTCCATCTGTCCGTCTGGATGATTCCATTACCCTTTGAGTGACCTCGACCCTTATTATGAGGCCCATTGTTAGTGAACACATCTTTGATCCTTATGTCAATACTGGTAACACACACTGGTTGAAGACTTTCGTCTTCAGACTCTGCTGCCCGGCTGAGTTGGATTCGACGATTGATCGGTTTTTCGAAATTGGAACTAACTAGCTTTTCTTTTCTTTTTTTTATTAAAATCGTTGCCCTGCACTAGGAATTTCTCCTGTATCGTGGGTGCGTATACAAACATTTGAATTCACTAATACAAACAGTCAGACATCGATCCCACGGCACGCAGCGCAGCAGCCGAACGCTTAACCACTGCGCTTATTTTGCCGTCGCGCGTCGTCTATCAATCATCCGTAGATCGTTTGTCCAAGGTATGTAAATGTAGTGTCTCTGAACTTCAAAAGAGAGGGTACAACATAGGTATTTGATATGAATTTCGTCCTTTCAATGCTCATTTTTAAACCTTGGGAGACCCTGCTGAGGTCATCGACCATCGATCCAGTAATCGTTACTCCGATGAAAATGTTCAAGGATTAATTAAAACATATTTATCTTACCTATGTACTTTCAAAAGTAGGCAGTAAGCTCTAAAACAATTTATTACTTAATCCCAAAGCTTTGCTAGTGTGGTTTTCTGATTTAATTAAAGATTTACTTTGTACTTTGAAAAGAGATTGCCTAAAAGCTTTTTCGTTAAATACAAACTACATAGAGTATTTCGTACTAAATGTTATTAATCTACTCAGTGTATGGATATGTCTCGAAACGGTTGCTAATCCAAGGGCAGGCTCTAATGTATTTTGGGATCATTACCATCATGACAGCAATGCCTCGTTGGACTAGTGGTTGCAATCGCTACTGCTGAGAGAACAAGTCCTGGGTTCGATTCCCGGGTCGGGCGAAGTGTTATAGGGTTTTTCCAACTAGGATTTCTCAGCAGCCCGGAGTCTGGATATGTGACAATAGGCTTGGGAATTAACAATAACCGTCGAATTGTGGGTGTACTATAGGAACGCCTCTGCACAACTCTTTGGGGATTACAAGCGTGATGTAATATGTGTGATATTTAATTTAATTATTTTGTTTTACTAACTATTTTTATCTATGTATATGTACATAGATATAAATACTTAGTTTTAGTTATTACACAGCTACTGTGTGATATTTTAAAATATACTGGGTGCATGAAACACACATTACACAGACACAGCATTACAACTATTACTTCTTCATGATTCTGGTCTCCTGGTAGTTTGTGAGACGTTATGGTCAATTTACAACTTTTGAAGTTATTTTAGTATGAAATCACCTCACAGAAGTAACCTAATTAATGCTTTACCAATAAAACACTGAAAAATCGAAAAAGGGATCAAGTCGCACTACTGTGAGTTTTTCGCCGTGCGATCGTACCTTTGACTTTACTTTGAAAAGTCGCACAAAAAGTGTTTTAAATACAGAGTGGAGGGACATCGACACACAAACTCATACCATGAGTTCAGTACATGATTATTATTACTCCAGCGTTGACATTATTCTATTTTTTCTGATGTGTCTCTTAGATGAAACAGTTTTTCTGATGTGTTTCTTAGGTAGAACAGTTTAAAAAGTCATGAGGAAATCGCAATTACTATCTAACCCAACGAGACTTCTACTTAAAAAGTTAATACTTTACGTCTCTTTCAGTTAACCTTTGAGTTGGCTTGAAATCATGATTTTTTTATATTTTAAATTAACACAATGGAATAATCCGTAGCAGTTAGGAAAAGGAAAAATGTCAAAGCTGGCGATTCCAGAATCCTGTACTGAACACATAGTATCAGTTAGTGTGTCGATGTTACTTCCACCCTGTGCAGACTAGAGTTTCATATCCCTGTTTAACTACCCTTAGCTCAAAAAAAGCCTATTTAGAATCTAAACATAGACTCCTATAGATTCCAGGCTAATAGCCACTAAAAGCTTCCATCAAACGAGACCTGGTTTCCCAACAGAGTCGACAGTTAATCTCAGTAATGAACTGTTTGTATGCACGATGCTCGCGCGATCTAATCAAACTCTATTGCTGCCTGATATGCCTGGTTTTAGACACCTCGCCTGAGTGTAAATGTCTGGTTCATCACGCCTGTATATCTTGAAGGGTACGTAGAGTAAACTTAACAGTATAATCAAATTTTGCTAGTTTTGTTTCATGTAATAGGGGGCGAGCCTATCCTAGGAATCTGGATGTGTCCGATTGATGGTACCTGTTGCCATCACACACATCCTAATTTAAGAAGACATAACATCACCTATTGTCACACCTTGTTTGCATGGGACTTCAACATAACTGGTGAAATGTATGTCTACTGTAGGTACGAGTACACCCCTGGCCAACTCTTCGAGCAATACAGGCGTGATGTTATGTCTTAAACATTATTTGTTACTTACAAGGACTCTATCTGTTTATAGACAGAGGTTAATAACTTCCGCAAGTGGAAATTTATCTCAAAGGTGTGTTTCTTTTCACCCCCGCGTTTCTATTCACCCCAATTTACGGTATATATAAATAATGCTGGACAATCCACACAGCATCATCTAGCCCCAAACTAAGTAGAGCTTGTGTTATGGGTAATAGATGACTGATATGCTTAATACAAACATTACATAGATAGATATAATTTATTATGCGTAGCAAATACCCAGAACACCCGGAATAAATCTTTGTAGATCGTACAAACATTTGTCCCAAGGCGGGAATCGAACCCGCAACCTCTTGCATCGCAGGCGGACCTTCGCCCACTGCGCCTCATAGGTCGTCAAACATTTGACCACTTCACAGTATGTCGAAACGAGTATTGTTCGTATGATACCAAAATACATTTCAGAACTGTATGCTGTACAATGGAAGGTTGTCAATACACACAAACGTGTTTGTATCACACGTGGGTGCATTTGTGTAGACGCCTGTCAATTGTAAATAAAGCCTGGAATACACGTGCCTATAACTTGCACAGAAATGTGTAAGGTTATTTGTAGGCTCGCTTTTGACCACTACCAGTAATGGTCTATGTAGATACGAGGAAGTTAATTCATAAAGGTCAGTTTGGAGCAAATGAAAGAATGTGTAGTTTTGCTTCCAATTTCTGTTATTCTTTTTAGTCTAAGCTCACCTTTACTCACTTTTAACGATTCGTTTTACACGTTTAATTAAGTAACTTGTTATTTCTTCAACAATGAGAAAACTATTAATACTTACTTGAAAAAAAAAAAAAAACACAGGTCATCAAAAAAGTCATTCGCATCACTGTCAACGGGAAAAGTGACCCAGAAGGCTAGCAGCATTGCCACGTTGAATGACAATGCTGATTCTTTGGCCAAAAAAAGGCCAGCCCTCTGGTCACGTGAAGAGTCGACCAAACGCTTCGCGATGATTGGCCGGTCTTTATACCATGGAAGCAGCTGCGGGGTGAATCGCTTTATTTTATGAGTCAGTAAAAATTCGAGTATTGGACAAAGCTGCAATACTATTTACTACTAAACTTCGGTTTCCAAAAAAAAAAAAATAACATGGAACCACCCAAAACTGAATTACTAGATACACACAGCAACTCTTCACAAAAATCTATATGTCGGAAGCACATGGAACGCATGATAGTCACAGCACTTAAAACAGACATCTATTAATCCGCTAAGGTTAACATAATTTAACAATATCACTCGATTAAGTAGGTGGATCGGATTACAATGAGGTATACGCGGTGAGTTCAATATAGGATGGCAGAATAACCTCTCGCACCCGCGTCTCCATCACTAAGCCCAATCCAACGTTCCAACATTTCGTTCCACTACTTCAAAAGTTAAACAGCCTTGTCTCCCATGGCAACCGTGAATTAAGTGTTGCCACTTCCTGTATCGACTTCACCCAAGTAGGTTGACGTTGACGTTTCCGATAAGTAATAAGCAGACAATGTTCAACAATCAACCCGACTCAAAGCTTGCTCCGACATATATGTATGTATATTTTTATTAAAATGATAATTCATCGTTTTTTTCTTCTTTTTTTTCACCTCCACTGAGACGGCCTCCGTTATATCCCTACAACGTAAAAGTAAAGTGCCTACTTTTGTGCAACTTACTGTCATGTGTGTTCCCGGCTTAAATCCTCTGGTTGAGTTGAAATTGTGTCGATAATATACATTACTGCGTCTGTATGTGGTCACTATTGAGTATTTGAGTACAAAGGTGGTATCTATTGTGTGGTTGTGTATTGTCAATTGAAGGTAGCTGTTGTTTTGTTTTTGTGTTTACTAAAGGATGAAAACTGGCCAAGTGCGTGTTAGATCACACACAGGATCAGTGCCAAAATAAATTTGTATTCTAAGTTGAATATTTCTCAAAGAAACCATAAAAGACTAAGCTATTAGTGCAGTAGTATATATCTCACTAACTATTGCCAAGGAAAAAACCACTTCACTTTAGTAATTTATAACAGAATCTAGGTTGATGTTTCGAAACTCAGAGATCACAGTCTTTATTAAAGTCCAGAGATTATCTATCTTGGTCAGATGATGAGAGGACCATGCAGATTAGTGTCCAAGATGGCCTTTAGAGGAAAGAAACAGTTGAGTATAACTCGTTAACTTGTAAAACACTCTTAGCGGTGATAGTTTCCCTTTTAACTTCGTTATCATATACTGCTACTGCGATATTTTGACACATCCAGAAGCTTCCATTAAGCTGGCAGGGAAAGGCTTGACTCTTATAAAAATTTACACTTTAAAGTTTATTATTTCGCAAACGGATCCTTGAATCGAAAAATGGTGGAGGTTGGCCAGTTGTTAGTACTACGCACCTGACCTTTTTGAAGAACAACATGAATAAGGTCACTGTATGTCCTTCTAGGGCATCCTCTCCCGGCGATTCCACTTAGTACCAGCCTATTACTGTTCCACTGCAGGGCAAAGGCCTCTTCTCATACTAAAAAGGCACGAGCATTAATAACGCTTGTTCAAGACGGGTTGGCGATTTCAGACTTATATTAATTCTAAGTCCAGGTTTCCTCACGATGTTTTTCTTCACCAATGTCAGAGATGTCCAAGATAAACTTAGAAAGTACATATGAATTGAAAAACTCACATTGGTACTTGCCCAGGTTTGAACCTACAAACTCGTGCACAAGAGGCGAGGCCTAAACCACTAGGCCATCATGACATTGACTCCACTTACATCTGCCTTATAAATACCTTTTATTAGTCTGTGGTACAATCTATGAATAATATAGACATTTATAACTAACTGTTTTGCATCAAGGAATAAGAAGTAACAAAATGTCGTACACAATCACAAAAACATGGATCCTCCAAAATGCATCGATCTCGGCTCACGTTTACACGTTCAGCGTTAGATTAACCTGATAAAATGGAGACTGTCAGACAGGTGTCGCTTGGGAATATATTTTGGAGTCAACTCTATATCGAAAGCTATGCGAAAAAGATATAATAATCATACGAACTGAATATGTACAAGATATACAAAAAATTACGAAACATTCATAGGCCAAGTTAGGTTGCAAGGCAAGTGTTAACAAATGTGTCGTTTTTAATTTGTTACGCAACAACTAAAAATACTTTTTGAAATTCTCAATAGTCATTCCGAAATCGACATTATATACACTAACATTAAGTTTCAAATTTTATAAGGGAATTAAAACAATACTAAAGAAAGGTAGGGATATAAATACATCGCTGTTCATCTACCTGATTCCGGAAGATTCTAAAAATGACGGACAAGAATTGACCCTTATATATAAGTACCTGCTTCCTAAGTTTATTTCATCACTGACATCTATGAAAAAATACATCGTGAGGAACTTATAAGTATACCTATTGCAAACTGGCCTTGAGCGTGGCTCATAGAGAGAAGGCAGTAGCCTCTATGAGACCAGGCCTTAGCCTGCAGTGGTCAGGAATATGCTCGTATTTTAAGGCACTTTCTTCTACAATTATTTATTATATTTCTTTACGTAACTGGGATTCAAAGAATAAAATTTTCAACTTCATATCTTCTTATACCAGATTCCACTAAAATTCCCGTCACTACATGATTTGAAAGATCTGTCTATAGCTACCTTATAGCTATGGTTACGCTCACAGTATGTCCAACATCAAAGAGCGAGGTTCCTGATTGAATTTGCGATCAGCATCCCGTTTCCAAGGCTAAGAAGGTACTCTCTATTTACAACGTATGCAAATACATCTTCTTTGATATATCTTGTTTCCGAGTTCGATATTCTTTGGTGAATACAGATCTCAGGGTGTTTTTGTTGATTGATTCTTTTGTAGATAAGTACTTTGGACCTTAATGGATGTTTATTAAGTTAATGGTATGCTGTGAGATAAACACTCATTCATACTAGTCATTCCCCGAAGGGTTAGGCAAAGACGTACCTATAATAAAAAACCGTACGTATAGGTACCCATATTTTGCCAGTTATGTTTTAAGTCGGTAATATAAAAGGCTGCAGCTGAGAAATCCGAGATGCAAAAATCCAATAACACTTTGCCGGAAGCTCATGCTGTGCACTAGATTTTGCGATCTGAGTTCGATATTCTTCGGCCTGTACGGTTTTTATTGATCCAATCATTTTGTCAGTACCTACTATAGAGTAGTGTGGAGCCTTAGGACCTACTTACTAACTTATTAAATATCCATGGATATTTAATAAGGTAGTTTCATATTATGAGAAAAAAACTAATTCATATTTGGAGTAAGAAGGCGGTTCGATAAGAAATAAATAGCCCAACAAAGGAATCTAATATACCTTTTAATAAAATCTTATTATAATATAATATAGTTCGAAGTATTACTAGTACATAGAAAGTACAATCCACTAACGTTATAGTAATTTATCAAAATCAATTTACCAGTATAAGACAGTTCTACTAGCCCATAAATGTGAAACCATTTCATAACTTTATTTTTCTCTATTTTAAAGTCCAACAGCGAAACCACATTTTAACGGTATACAACAAGCAAATTTCACACTTACTCCCTTGAAATAAAGTTGGCAATGCTGTAGTAGTTTTCCAGGTTTAAACATAGTTTGTTACAGTATCGGGGAAAGTTGTAAGTCAGGCGGGGGTTGTCGATGGCAAACTTTGGCACATTTGAACCCAATGAATCGTTCGTCCAATACCAGGTATTTTCTAAAGGAGTTTGTGGAGCCGGAAGAAAAGAAAGTTCTCTTAACGACAACGTTGAAAGAACTTCTTAGTTTCCTGTTTACCTTTGCAGGTTTACACGTATAAAAGAATTTTGGTGTATAAAAATGGTGATTTATTTTTGGGCTGTGCCGCAGACGAGTAAAAATTACGTTGATCATTATTGATTCAACTTATTTACTTTTGAAGATTTATTTTATTTAGTCTACGAAACATATAAATTACTTTTTTAAAATATCAGTTTTGTTTAAACCTCTTTTAATAGGGGCGAGCCTATTGCTCTATTATTCACTACTCTGGGAAGAAACACCAAAACTGATTCAGAGGTCACAGTCTCTTTTAAAGTTCAGAGATTATCTTGGCCAGATCGTGTGGTACGTATAGTGTCTGAGATAGTATTTTGAAAGAACCACACAGATATATAAACACATTAGATATGATCACATGCTTGGCAGTCATTGGTAGATCTTGTTTATTGCTATCGTATCAATTTTAGAAGGACTCTCCAATTGTTAATCACATGCTTGCGAGATATTGGTAGATCTAGTTTGTTGCTACTTTTTAAATTAAAGAAGGACGTTCCAAATTTTACAATCATCATCATCTACCTAGTATTTACCCAATTGACGACACGGTTGGCGCAGTGGCTAAGCGATTGGCTGCTGCGCTGCGTGTCGCGGGTTCGATCCCCGCACGGAACAAATATTTGTATGGCCTACAGGTAGTTGTTCCGGGTCTGGCTGTTTGTGTATGTGAGTTTAAATGTTTGTAAACGCACCCACGATACAGGAGAAATTCCTAGTGTGGGGCAACGTTTTTTTTTAAGAAAAAAAAAAAAAAAAATCCGTTGGAGACGACTCCCAGTCTCACCAGGAGCAGCTGAATACTTACCAATATTTTACATTTTATCATTGTCTTTACAATATACAACATGTAACGTAATTAACGCATACCCCAATTAGTATATTATGTTATAATCATAATACATACACTGAATTTTTAGTTTAACATGTTTAAGCATTAATTATTTAGTTATACTAATTCTACTTATTTTTCTTTATTTTGTATTGAATGATGGAATTTGTATCAGATACAAATAAAACTGCAGTTTTAGAAGTCTTATAGCTTTGAGTCACGGTCTATTTCAGTTTGTTTTGACTGTACAAGGGTTAGTGTGACTGTAATTTGCGTAGTTTTAATTATTTTTAGGATAAAAATTTACCTATGTTAAAAATAATAGAAATCGATTCAGTAAACGATTCTGATCAAGCTTTCATTATGTGCGTTAATTATGTTACATATAGTATAAATAAACAAATATATAAAAACGTATAAAAGCCGTCTTTCTAAAAACCTTCCCAACTTTTCCGCACACATTGACAGAACCTTCAAACCAAAACATTAATAATAATCCGACAGAATACGGAGAAGTACATAAATCCTAAAGCCGGCCTTCATTTTGCGTAAAATGTTTAAGCTAGAAGCACCAGTGTAATCCGACATCTCTGTCGATCCCCCATAATCTAGGAGGATTAATAATCTGCCGGCGCCAAGTCGAAGTCGGGACTGCGGATAAAACAAATCTTAGAATTGATGTCTTTCCAAATTCGCTATTTATCGTCGGGGTGGGCAGACGGGCGACGAGCCAGACTTTAACATAACATGACGCTTGCATTCTCCAAAGGTGTAGGCAGACATGTTCCTATTATATCACACACACACATGTGCCCAAATTTGGCCATTGGCCGTCCGACTCCCGCCTTGGGACTAATGTTTGTACGATTTACAAAGATTTGTTCCGGGTTTTCTGGGTATTTCCTATATATAATAAAAAATATCTATCTATGTAATGTATTGTATTAAGTATATCAGTCATCTACACAAGCTCTGCTAAGCTTGGGGCCGAATGATGCTGTGTTGATTGTCCAGCATTTATTTATTTATTGGGCGATTGCCATCAACCGGGCACAAATCAGATCTATCACTTAAAATGGAAAAACCCAATAACCCTTTGCTCGACGCAAGAGTTAATTGTAGTACCTCACGCTCAACAGTAAGGATCCTAAAAGGGTTTCGTTCTTTACTACACTACTACTAACTAAGATAGCCAAAAATTAGGTAAAAGTATAGTAAACTCTATTTCAAAAACGAGCTGCCAAACTATGTTGCAAGTTGTAACTTGGGAATGACGTAAAGATTACAGTAACAGGGTACGAGTAACTTAGGTGATTGTTTTATGTTGTTCGGTTAACTTACTCCGCTATTGAACGCTCAACTTTCAGGTGCTTATACGGGAAATCGATTTACTTTTAAGTTACTGGAAGACCAAATCTGTTGATGACTCTGTTAACGGAAATTTTGTTCCTTCATCTGTTTGTTTAGTGATAAAAGATAAGGAGAGTTTTCAGGTAAAAGTAGTTGTACAGACACACAAATTGCTGACGTCATCCAAAACCCCCAAAACGACCAGCTTAAATAGGAATGGACCGAACACGTCAGCCGTGTGTCGAATGGACCATGGGGTAAATCAACCAAAATGTGTGCATTTAAAACATTTTGTGACATCGTGGCAGATTCAGATGAAGATGGTGGAACGCCCACAGACGGGATGAAAGAACAAAGGGAGGGCTTCACCCTGCAGTGGGTCTTAAAGACTGCAATCTCTTTCTTTTCTTTCGTTACAAGTACTATTGTAATTTAAAGCGGCTGCCTCGGCTTTTGTATGATACAATGTTGGAGAACTTGTAAATAATGTTGTATGTATTTTTATATTTTTCTGCTCACTTTTATTTAATGACTTCCCCCACCTTTTACCTTTTCTAGCGTAGTTTTGGAATTAAAATATAGCCCATGTTTAAGCAGGTTGAAGCAAAAGGAGTATGAAAGGATCGTAGCAGGTGGCGTTCTCTAGTTTCTGCCTTACTTTTTTTTCGTAACCTTTTTTCCCATGTGACATGGGAACAAAAGGTTACAAAAAAAAGTTTACAAAGTTTCAAAGTACATACTTATTATGTACTTTGAAACTTTGTTAAAGATGATGATGATATTTCTTATTTTTCAATATCTGTTCATTTTGGTTTTTCTGTTTTTAAACATGCTTGAACCTGAATATTAATTCTTATCCAAACCAATCGTGCATACAAAATTTCAGTCAATCAGTTGCGGATAAGGGGCTTAAAATTCAGTCACAAGATTTGACCCACACATACAAACAAACATGGCAAGTTAAATAAACGCTTGTAAATAAATGTAGCTCATTTAGTAGTAATGACATGGAAAAAGCGTTAATCTCATTTTGCCACGCCAAATTAATAATAGTGACGCTCGTCTGCAACAGCGAAAGACCAAATTCTATCTACTTTGAACAAGAAATAAATGAATACAAGCAACAAAAATATATTGAGTAAAGGAAATTAGATCTCTCTTCACACTCTGAAGGCCAATTCAAGTACATACACACTCAAACTGTCACGTTCAAAATCTAGTCCCAATCTTATCTCAGCGACGATCAACAGCAAAAAGTTGTCAAAAATGTAGTTGAATCAGACTTAAGACAGATTGAGCTTAGAATTCGAACGTTCATAAAAATACGGAATTTAGTCTGATGTGTTCAGATTCGGAATTCAATCGGTTGTTTATTAACTTCAGTTTGCTGCGTTTTCACAAATCCTTCTGTAGTTTACAAATTAAATAATATTCAAACAACAATGTTACGCTAAAAGTGAACTTAACTTGTCATTCATGCTTCGCAAATTAAAAGAAAGACCTCATCAGCCTAGGCCTTTGCAGAGCTTTATTGGGATTGGCTTCCAGTCTAACCAGATACAGCCGGATACAAGTATTTTACATGAAGCGACTGCCTATCTGACCTCCACAACCCAGTTATAATCACCGGCAAATAAGATGGCAAAAGTCGTTAGATGCGCACAAGTCGTTTTTTAGGTCTCTTTGGTGGTCAAGCGGGACGCGGGGTATGAGGTAGCGTCGATCCGAGCGCGCGATTGGCGCATCAGTCGACCCTTGCCTCCCGCACCGCGCCTTCGTCCCGTTCGCTCCCGATTACATTTCAGTGCACGAAAATTGAACCCTTTGTTTTTGTTGTGTTAAACTTAAGTGTTGTTATTGTTTTTAAATTTAGGATAGAGTTCCTGAAAAGGCATAGCATACGAGGAAAGTATGCTCAAACCAGAGTTATACAAATTAATAAAATTGGAAAAAGAACAATTTAAAACATACAGCATTGACCAAACACTTGCAGAACACAACCATAGTGTTCTGCGATAGCGACTTTCAATATGATGCCAAGGGTAGTTTTATTAACGGATAGTGACGACGACTAGTTACTTTTTTTTTTATATAAACTTTTTTGAATTTTAAATGCACGTTATTTATAACTCCTAATAAACTTGAATTCCTCTCCCTTCTTTACCTTTGTTCTATACAGACATGATTAAATATAAATGATGGCAATAACAATAGAATAATGACGATCAATAAAAGTTACCACTTTTTTGTGCCACTAAGTGTACGATGCGCGAACTTACCCCCACTACGCCAAAATCTTGCCATCTTATTTGCCGGTGACTATACTTGGCAACACGAAACCCTTGGTAAGACTGATTGTCAGATTATCTGGCTTATCTAGACTACCCTTAAGGATTTTCAAAGATGTACAAATGACAGCCGGGAACAACGTGGTTTCCGAGGCACGATATGTAATGAACGGTCACACATCCATAGACTGACCTCGGCAAGCGTAGCTTAACCGTCGGACAACCTGTGCAGCTGTTTTTATTTAGCCACGTGCTCTTCACAGAAATACTTATTTGATTATTTTCTCTGTATGAACAGAGGTCTTTGACCTACAGTAGGATAACAATAGGCTGGTATTTTATTTTATTAAGTAGAGCATTTTATCTGCCCGTGAACGGATACAAAAAAGCAGATCCAACCACATTGAAATGAGTAAAGCCATCTAAAGAACCGCCTTTGCCGAATCAACATAGGCCTAAAATGTTTTCACTTTATCAAATTGAAAACTTGAACACGACATTCGATATTCAACCTTGTTTCTTGTTTCTTAGACTTCATTTCTGTCCTGGCAATTTCGGTCTTTATTACACTGTTGGACATGAAAAGGCGCGCAATTGAAAATGCCGGGATTGCAAATTGCAAACGGCGAGCAGGGCCGGTGTAACGGTGGTCATCCCAGTTCTCCCTGTTTCCGATAGTCAATTTGGCTAATAAACTGTGGAGCAACAAATTGACTCGTCTTCAAAGGATTTGTTGGCACGGTGGTTCGTCGGTGAGAGATTGGGGACTTGGAGGAAAATGTGTAGGTAAAATCATTGTTTCATTACATATTTTCCTTTCACAAACTCGTATAAAGATCATTTATTATACAGGCATAATATTTACTTTCCGAAGCCTAGCTTCATTTACTAATCTATGAAATCATAAATGAGAAGGAAACTTAGATTTTTGAAGAATTTTGGGTGTACCAATAATTCAAGTTTTAATTTATGGACTTGCATTAAATATTTCCATAGGCGGAATAGAAAACATGAGATGAAATCACGCATGTATATTCCTAAGAGTTAGGCAGAAGTGTAGGTGTAGTTCCTTTTAATACGGGTGAGCCCATTGGCACTAATCCAAACTGTTGACAGTCCAGACAGCTGTCACTGTGTAATTACAGATGAAAAAGCGTACTTACACTTCGCCCGACTCGTACATCGAACGGAAGACCTCATCTTTAGCAGCAGCACTTGTGACTAATAGACCAACAAGGAAGTCATGGCTATTCAACATTACCTATTTGCTCGCAGAACCAATGGCCGTTGGGCGAAAGGGTTTACGTGGGAAGACGAAGCATGTAAAGCGATCGATGAGGGCGGCGCAGGAACGATCGTTGTGGAAATATTTGAGCCCGGCCTTTGTCCAGCAGTGGACGTCTTTTGGCTGAACGATGATGGTGAAGTACCTACCTAAAACTCTTAATACGTTGTTATGTTAAATTCCTATTACATAAGTTCCAAGCTCTTAAATACAACTCCAGCATCCGATCCCCACAATCCCGTTAAATCCCGCAGCAAATACGAAAGATAGTAAATCAAACATTAATTCGTGCTGTCATATAAATTAATGGTCGTCGTATTATTCGATAGCGTCGCAGGTAATCCCGGTGGGTCGTCGGCGGCCATATTGGTAATAACTGCTCTCGCCCGGAGCTTCAGATGTGTATGGCCCAAAGTGTAAGGAATTGCGTTGTTACGAGCAAGAAATCTCGTTTATAAGTCCTATGTGACCTACTCGAAATTGAGTACCTAAACTTAATGTTGTATTTATTTTAGTTGGTGTTCAGTATATGATAAATTGAAAACCGGTTAAAGGATCATAACACCCTTTATTCAGCTATGGATTAGAGGTGTACCTATAAAGGGTGACTGGTCATTAGACCAGACTAGAGATCGATACTTAGACACGTGCTTGTGATCATGATAACAAACAACTTTCAGAAAGAATATTTTTTTTATACTCATTCATTTTTATCATGATAACACAATGGCCGTATGAGATTCGTGCGCCATCACCTGTAAACAAAGTATTAATGGGTTTTACCCAAAAACACTTTGTCTTACCTGGGCATGGAACCCAAAACCTCACGCTCAGCAGCAAGCAACAAGGCAACTACAAGACGAATGTCTCGTGAAATCATGATTTCGTAGTGATAAATCACCAATCCAACATTATATTCAGAACTTATCATAAGCTTCAGTGTATTTATGATCTTGTGTTTACTCCAATTTTTCCTTCCACTTGCACCGCAGCCTCCAATCTTACAGGGAAATTAGGTCGTGTCTCGACTGATCTAGTCTTCTATGAAAAACAATGGGTGACACTTAGAGTCCTTACATTATGTGCGATGCTATTGCATATTGTAAAATCTTTAATGTGGAGTAGCTAGTTTATAATTAGATAGAGATTATTTGATTCTTTAGGGGTTCCGTAGTATTTCCGTGTGCCCATTTGGTTTTTCATCGACTCTGGTTGGCCAGGCGCTGGCCATTTATTGGCCAAATAATTAGTATTGTCATTGACGTGGCAATGCTGCCAGCCTCTTGGGCAAATTTCCCGTTGACGGATGAGTGATGCATGTTCTTTTTTCTTTCCATGTACATAAAAGTTTTATTGAAAAAACAAAACTCGTACTTACTAAAATAGTAAAAATAGTCAGACAGAAGAAGGTGCTCCTTCTGCCTATCACATTTTGATAATTACCATAATACCCATACTATCCACATAAATTTTCAATGTAAAAAAAATAGGTAAACATTATTATTTTGTTTGCAATAGGAGTACAAATGGGGGTTTCAAGTCTTGAAGCGAAGTAACCAGTCAAAAATACAATTCCTTCATCTTCAAAGTTTACTAAGCGAAAAATCTGAGTAAATGGAGGTTTCTGTCAATATTATGGGAAAAATAAACGAAGGTACCAGTAGCACGGATTTTGTAGTAATGAGCAGAAACTCTTTGCATACGAATTAAGTAACACAGTAGCTAACTATCAAAATTAAACTTTGAAAGCAGAAAAGTTTTTCCTACTAAGGTAAGCAGTCCCTCGGTGAGAGAGATCGACCAGCTGTTTGCAGGTTATTTTCATATCCATCCTAACAATATTATAAACATGAAAGTAACTGTATCTGTCTGCCTGTCTGTCTGTTACGCTTTAAGTAAGTTAAGACGGACTAAGCTTGAACAACATGAAAGTCCAATGTGCCTATGACTTTATCTACACCTACAAAAACCGACACACCGAAAAGTCGCTGGCAAAAGCTAGTTTAAAAGTAAATGATTATTTGAAAATATCTCCACAAGAATTAGAATCCATACTGGGATACCAGCTGCGTCAGATCACTACACTCTCGTACCAAATTGCCATGAATCATTAATTATTCAATTTATACCTATCTATTCGGTTTTGCGATAAACACTCTTTGGTGTTTCCGCGTACATCAATGAATTAATTAATTAAGAGCATCACAACAGTGGATTGTCCAGAATTTAATACTGCCTGTAGCGAATCGTTTATTTTAATTTAATTAAAACTTTCTCTTTGTGCCAGTTCGGCCATTTTGTTTTTGGAGTATGCGCGTGTGATATTCGAGCTCATGGAGTGTGTTCCTAGTATTTAATTACGTTTGAATAAAACTATGGAATCTTCTGTAGGTACCTAACGAATATCTGTAGTTACTACGGATCTTATCATCTGCCTAACTTATTCCCAGCTATGTTGGGGTGGGCTTCCAGTCTAACCGCATGCAGCTAAAATCAAAATCAAAATTTATTTCAAAATCAAAATTCATTTATTCAAATTAGGCTGAGAATCAGCACTTTTTGAATGTAAATAATGTTTAAAAAAACGTTTACAAAAGACAGTCCCCAAAACACCCACCCTTCACCACTTCCTAGTGTTTAAATTGGGATACCCCTCTTTATATCCAGTATTTTACATGGAACGACTGCCTGTCAGATCTTCATGGCCCAGTTACTGAGTAATACGATATGCCTTGGAAAGACTGGTTGGCAGACTTTCAGCCTTCTTATTTAAAAATGAATTCACAATAAACGTACTGTTAAAATATGTTACTTAGGCATGGACTGCGCTACCGCTCATATAAATTACAACAAGTATCATCATTTTACCAGACCAGCTATGTTGGATCATACAATGCTCACATATAAATAAATAATACTGGACAATCCACACAGCATTATCTAGCCCCAAGCTAAGCAGAGCTTGTGTTATGGGTGCTAGATGACTGATATACTTAATATAATACGTTACATAGAATTTTTTTTTTAAATCTTTGTAGATCGTACAAACATTTGTCCCAAGGCGGGAATCGTACCCGCAACTTCCTGCGTCGCAGGCGGACCTTCGCCCGCCGCACCACATGGATCGTTAAATAACAAAGTATTATTAAAATGTGAATATTATAACCTAATATTGTGTAACAATATTTTTATTTCGGTAGGTTGGTTGGGATGGTTAGATGCTCCTTGGACCCTCCAAGGAGTATCTAACCATGGAACTTCTTCCATAGGAACCCTACTACGTTTTGAAATGGATCCGAGCTTCATCTATTTGACTGACACTCACCTTGACAATTCTAAAGTGACTGTACACGGTTTATTTGAAATAAATGCCTTGAGTTAGTCCAATCACTAACTCCACTAGACTATTGAGTCCACATCGAAGATCCTGCGACGCGCCAAATGAACAAGACTGACCCCAAAACAATCCAATCAAGTCAAGTTAATATTCAGCTAATAAATGTAAGGCCCACATTTGGGTGCCATGTTTGCCATACAATTATGCGGGCTAGGGGACCCTTGTAAATAAGTTATGGCGTTAACGTTATAGCTATAATTAAGTTTCGTTGTCGTAACTTGAGAGTGATGTGATCGGCACAAAAGTTGAGGATCTGCTGGTCGATTCTGCAGTGCTATTCTGTAACAAATATACCCGTGTGAACTTGGGTGAAAAAAGCGATTAAGTGAGCTGTCAGTATTGCCCAGCTTAAGTAGTATTGTTATGACCATTGAATAATAAATTTGATATAAAAGTAATTATCCATAGAATAAGCATAAAAATAACATGTTGGCCGGCACGTGACGCCCAGTAAATGTGGATTTGAACTGACCCTTAAAGTTTGAATATTTCGGTCTCTGTAGACTTGGTGAGACGCGACTATGCTTGAAGAGGCCAGTGTTTTCGCGCTCTCATCAAGAAGCAGCGACGGAAGCGAAACACCACTGCAACGACGGACTATCTCTCTCCTCCAGGAGAGCAATAGGGCAACCAGCACTGTTCGCATACACAGACCGCCGTTACTCCGCCGCCGAGGCCCGTCGCGACGACCTCGTCAACGTCCTCCACCCGACCCTTTGCTCGCGCCAGCCCGCGTAGCCGAGTCAGTAAATGTTTAAATTAGCCCCCTAAATAATATAAATCTACTAGCTGACTCGGCGAACTTCGTACCGCCTCAAAAGTTAAGTTACACTGCCATCTGTTAGAAATGTATGGAACTTATTATTGGAAAACATTTAATTTGCAATAAAATAATATTGAGGTCAATAATCGAAATAAAAGCTGTCATATCTTTTAAGTTTGACCAAAACACACACTGTGTGCAAAATTTTATTAAATTGGTTCAGTAGTTTAGGAGTCCATAGCGGACAAACTACGTGACACGTAATTTATATATATTAAGAAGATTAGATCCAGCACGTCCCTTTGCTGTCCTCTCCCAGCGACGTCCGTCGAATGAAAGTAAAATAGTATGTTAGCGTTGCTATTTGGACAACAAGTAGATCTTCTGTCTTCTACAATTTTCATACAGCTCAAGTAATTTAATTGATACATATACCCACTCAATTTATCGTTCGTTTCACATAAATTTTAATGAGGAGATTTTTTTACAGAATAACCCTGCTGGTTCAGTAATTGCTGTATCGTGTAATAAGTTTAGAGTAAGTTGAGGGTACGAAGCTTGGATTAATGGGGTATGATTTTGATGTTTTGAGAAGGTTTAGGATTAATAAGGACTTTCATCTGCTGTATGGTGATTCCTAGAACCAATTGGACGGTACGGTTGGCGCAGTGGTTGAGCCATCGGCTGCTAAGCTGCGAGTCGTGGGTTCGATTCCCGCACGGGACAAATATTTCTATGGCCTATAGGTAGATGTTCCGGGTCTGGCTGTTTGTGTATGTGAGTTTAAATGTTTGTAAACGCACCCACGACATGAAAGAAATTCCTAGTGTGGGGAAACGTTTCTGAAATAAAAAAAATAAAAAAATTGTAGGTTCAAAATTTTGAATATTTTTATGGAACCAAAATATCAGTGCACGGTTAAATTTAAATATTCAAGTATGAATCTAGATAAACTTATTTCACACCACATGATCATTTTTGATATAGTAGAGCCTAACCGAATGCAGCTGAGTACCAGTATTTTACATTGGCGACCTATGTGGCGCAGCGGGCGTATAATAAAAAATATTTTCTATGTATAATAAAAAAATATCCATCTATGTAATGTATTGTATTAAGTATATCAGTCATCTAGTACCCATAACACAAGCTCTGCTTAGCTTGTGGCTAGATGATGCTGTGTGGACTGTCCAGCATTATTTATTATTATTTATTATTATTATTTACATGAAGCGACTGTGTAACTTCCACAACCCAGCTACTGGGTAACACGATACCCCTTGGTAAGACTGGTGTCAGACGTT
Organism: Phlogophora meticulosa; assembly: GCA_905147745.2. Taxonomy (NCBI): domain Eukaryota; kingdom Metazoa; phylum Arthropoda; class Insecta; order Lepidoptera; family Noctuidae; genus Phlogophora; species Phlogophora meticulosa. The sequence continues at coordinate 10,379,614 of LR990537.1, read as the reverse complement.
CGGGCTTCTGATTCCTCCGTGCCCCGGAAAGTACGTTAAGCCGTTGTTCCCGGCTGTCATTTGTAGATCTTTGACAGTCGTTACGGGTAGTCAGAAATACGAAAGTCTCACAAACCAAGGGGTTTCGTGTTACCCAGTAACTGGATTGAAAAGGTCAGGTGGGCACTCGCTCAATGTAAAATACTGGTATTCAGCTGTATCCGGTTAAACTGGAAGCCGACCCCAACATGGATGGGAAAAGGCTAGGCAGATGTTGATGAACGCATTTTGTGTAGAAAATAAAACAATTCCTTCCCCTCTTCACCCGCGCCCGGAATGTTTTTCATGCAGTTCAGAAATAAAAAACATGGTGTATGGCCACGCATCTTTTTTTTCGTTTAATGTTTCTGCTTCTTTCAAATGGGACAAGCTTGGCTGGCTTTTTGTACAATTCTCAAACCACTGCAACTCCTGAAATCAGAATCAACAGTGGCGACAGCCAGTAAAGCCTCGAGACAATGAAGAGCGACGAGTCCCGGAGAAACTTTATAACTGTTTTGGATCCAGCAACGAAATTAATCAGAAAAGAACAGTGAATGAGTTACAAAAATACACAATTTCCAATTCCCTCCATATCAAGCAGGAGACATAACAGAGCTAGACCTTGGCACAAAGAACCGGCTTAAAACTAGCAAGTACCGTCACTTAAGATTATGTTTCACTCTACACACTCTGGCTGCACATGATTGCGACCTAGTTCAAGCTCACCGGCTAATCGGTTGCTGATTGAATACCTGATGAGCTCTCGACTAGTGTTGTACGACGCACACACATTCCCAGTGGCACAAGATGAAAAATCCGGGACTGCAAAAGATATTGAGAACTAACAGCGTCCGTCTGATGTTCATGAGAAAAAAAGTAATAATAATATTAGCTTATAAATGACCCATTGCAGAGCAAAGGTCTCTTTCCTTGTATAAAAAGCAAATGCGTAAGATGCATAAGGTTTGTGACTTTTCAATTTATGTGTACCTACATTCTAAGCTTAGAAATCACTGATATCGGTGAACGGAAAAATCCGCAAAGAAATTTGGACTTTAAAAATTACATTATAAAATAAAACAAACTATATACAAAAACAAAATAAAATAAAAAGCCGACCAAGACACTCAGATAAAAGTACTCCTCCGCATTGCTGTCATCTGGAAACGTGCCCAAAAGACTGGCGGCATTGCCACGTTGGATGTCAATACTAATTCTTTGGGCAAATAATAAGCAAGCCCTCTGGTCACGTAAAACGTCGATCAGTCTTCGCGAACTGTCAAAGTCTCGACCAATCACATGAATTCGATACAACTACATTTAATCTTAACAGTTCATTGATATGATTATAAATAGTCAACATACATATATTAGGTCTTTACCTATGAAATTGCCGTTCTGCAGTACTGGCCATTTCAAATCAAAATATTTTTTGTTTGGCTAAGAATTCTAATTTCAAATTAATTTTATTTTAAAAACATGGATTTTTTTTTCCAAAAGTAGTCATTTGTTTATTGATTAGTGTTACATTTTCATCGCATTTAAATCTTTTTCGTCATCATGGATACGTTAAAAATTCGAGTAATTATGGAATATGAGTACCGTCGTGGCAGCAACGCGGCACAAGCGGCACGCAACATCAACGACGTTTACGGAGCTAACACTACAAACCAACGCACTACCTGTTATTGGTTTGCTCGCTTCCGTTCTGGAAATTTCGACCTGAAAAATGAACCTCGCGGTCGTCCGAAGACTTTGGTCGACAATGACGAATTAAAGGCGATTGTGGAAGCTGATGATACACAATCTACGGCTGAATTAGCAGCAGCTTTCGACGTTAGCGTCAAAACAATATTGGTCCATTTGCGTCAAATTGGCAAGGTAAAAAAGCTTGACAAATGGGTGCCCCACGAACTCAATGATCGCCAGCGCGAAGTACGCGTCGAGACGTGCCTTGCACTGCTCAACAGACACACAAATGAAGGAATTTTGAACCGCATTGTTACCTGCGATGAAAACTGGATTCTGTTTGATAACCGCAAGCGCTCAGCAAGTTGGTTGGATCCTGGTTCAGCACCTAGACAATGCCCTAAACGAAAACTTACCCCAAGAAAAGTGATGGTCACTGTTTGGTGGTCTAGCGCCGGTGTGATTCAACACAGCTTCTTACCAAACGGGGTGAGCATTACTGCAGATGTGTACTGTGAAGAATTGAACACAATGATGGAGAAGCTGGCACATCTCCAACCAGCATTGGTCAATCGCTCGTCTCCGCTGCTCCTGCACGACAACGCGCGACCTCATACTGCACAGCAGACGGTCTCCAAGTTGCAAGAACTGGGGTTGGAAGCTCTCCGTCATCCGCCCTACTCACCAGACCTTGCGCCTACAGACTACTACTTTTTCCAGAATTTGGATAACTTCTTGGCGGGAAAAAAATTCAATACCCGAGAGGCAGTACAAAATGCCTTTGAAGAATTTGTTGCCTCCCGTCCAGCTGATTTCTTTAAGAAGGGCATCAATAAACTGCCACTGCGTTGGCAAAGATGCATTGATTGCATGGGTGATTACTTCGATTAATACAAATAAAAAATACATGAAAAAAATTCATTTAAATTTTTTCATACAAAACGGCAATTTCATAGGTAATGACCTATTATCATAAAATTATAGGCATGATTTAAATAAAACTTGTGAGGTTGCTTCTGGATGCAAACCACTCTCGACATCCCACTTGTATCCCGGCATTTTCTTGACAGCACTGCTGCAGTCGTCGCATTTAATATTTATTGGAGCTAGCTGCTATCTGCCATGTCCCGGGCGGAATTAACTTCTTTCACTACTGCCGCTACTATACTAGTCTACTAGTACCTATTCATGTTTTTTTTTTCCATTTAAAAATAGCATTTCCTTTAATAATTGAAAGTATATAGTCCTTTTTTATTTATTTAAAACGATTCAACTATTAATATATGGTATTTATCCTTATTTGGATATGACAACCCCATTGTGTCCATCATTAGAGATTACAAACTCATAAGATAAGAAAGGCATCAAGAAGAAAGCTACTGTGTAAGCACTGTAAATAAACTACAAAGCATCCTCGCTTTATCAGATGTTGGGGATGATAAAATAGTTTGCGCGATTCCTACATCATACTTGTTTATCTTAAGTGCTCCCCTCAGCAACTCTCGCTCCTGGCTATTCTTGACATATGCCATCAAAACATGTTACAGGTCTTCCTCTACTCCGCACAAATCGCAATTAGGAGAGTCCACTTTTTTCATCATGTATGCAATTTTTTTGATGGAATGTGTCCAGATCTAAGTCTTAACAATAGTATCGTCAGGTTTCTATTGAATTTCTTTGTTATAAACCATGGTATCCGATGGGGTTCGGACTGCAGAGTTCTGTACCATATTCTTTTGTCTCTAGACACTTCAACTTAGTATAGTTGAAGTGTTGCTTCCATTTATTGTAGTTTAGTATTTTAAATTTTTGTAAAATTTCCGAATAGTCAGGTAATGTGTTAATTTCGATTCCTTCAGTGCATCCTAATTTGGCTAATCTGTCCACCTCTTCGTTTCCATGTATTCCATATATGAGCTGGAATCCATTGCAGTCTCAGCACTATACCTTGGTCCTGCAACTGCAATATCTTCTCGAATATGTGCATATAAAAACCTTAGTTTTTTTTCATTATATAAATTATTACATGAATTATGTAAATGACTTATATTAAATTATTAATCTGATAATTATAATAGTATGTGAAAATGATGTACTTATCTATTATTTTTACTGTTTTACTAAATTAGGTGCATAAGTATTAAGTTATGCAGATACGTAAATTAGGTATTATGCTGGTTTTTGGTGTTGTCTGTAATTTACAAACATTACAACCATAGATTCGTTTTTCTCGAAATTTTAACAAACAATGAAACAGTGTGTGATCTGAAGTAATATCAGTTTGTAAAATGTATATAATACAAATAAAATATACCTAAATAGTACATTTTTAATTGACAACCTTTGTTTTTTTCGAAATCTACGATTTAGATGGTTGGTTAGCATTTTAGCAATATAAAAACACAAAAAAAACTCATTTCTAACTGGTTAAAAGTCGAAAAATAAGCTTCTTAAAGAAAAAATAGAGTCCAGAAATTACCTCACACAATCCAACAATTTTACTTCTCATTTATACGCACAATATTATTGAAAATTAGGTAAATCATAACTGGAAAATTATTACTCACTGAACAGCCCAATCAATTTGTCAAACAAATTGCCGAATTGCACCATAAATCCTTATAACCGGACAGCCCGATATCCCTGACGCTTGTCAATTTCACAGCAATGCGGATCCACTCAGCTGTACATATTTTAAGGGACATTAAGAGGTTGAAAACACAAAGCCATCCTGTACTTGAAACGAGCCTGCTACGCAATTTTGGACTTTACTTATAAAAAGTTTAAAATTTGTATATTTTTTTAACGGCTCTCGATCATGTAAAATATCAAACGTCTTTGTCAGTTTTGTAGTTTTCAAGACTGATGGATGCATGGGAAGTGGGTGGCCATTCCTCTTCAGGTCACAAAACGCTAAAACTGGTACCGTAAAGAAAATCAAAATTCATGTATTCACATTGGGCTGAGAATCAGCCGTCAAAAATGACATAAGGCAGACCCCCAAAATGCCTACCCTTCACCACTTCCTAGAGTTTTTACAAAAACATTTCAAAATCACCTATAATCGAAGCCCGTCTTGCAGTCAAGGATGCAACTCTAATACATTTCATCATATTTTTAATTACATTTCAGCTCAATCTTTTTTATTTTTTCGAATCGAACCCACGACACGCGGCGCAGCAGTCGATCGCTCAGCCACTGCGCCAACCGTGCCGTCAATCAAAGTCACACTCGTTCTTAAAAAAAAAACAGAGCAAAAGCCCACATTACTAATCCTTATATTTCCACAGAGATCCCCTCAGTATTACAAATTCGGCACCCTCATTGGGAGATTCTTAAACGGGAATTTCGATTGCCAGCACTTGGCATTATTGTGTTCCAACTATTTCATAAAATTCTATTGAATTTTGCACTGGCAACACTACACACGTGTCGTTTGTATTGCGAGACACTGAAATTGAATTTCGCTGTAACGTGCTATTGAAGAAAATCGGTAGTACATGTATTGTACGAGCTATTTTCCATGTTGTGAGAAAAATATTAAATATAGCATACAAAATACAAGGATTTATTTAACAATGATAAAACTATTAATACATGAAAAGCCTAAAAATAAAATAAAGAATCACAGGGCATCGAAAAATTTATCCGCATCAATGTCATCGGGAAAAGTGCCCAGGAAGGCTGGCAGCATTGCCACGTTGAATGGCAATGCTGATTCTTTGGCCAGCCCTCTGGTCACGTGAAGACCAAACGCTTCGCGATATCTCTCTAATTATTGTTTAAGCCGTGTCATGACAACAGAGTACAGTCCCAAGATCGAAAAGACTGAGGTTACACCAAATACCTACAATACGTTTGCTAACACAAATCAATAAGGTACCTACACTGTAATTTTCTTTCGTTCACAGGTAAAGTTAATAGAACTTATATCCCTCTTTATCTGTGGGGCTTCAGATCGGGAAACCCCACAAATTCTCCCCAGAAAAGATTTTATATATGGCAGGAGATGAAAAGTTAGGGGTATGGATTATTGGGTGCGTGGTTTATTTGAGAGCACTACTGTTTTTTCTTTGTTTCTTGGATGTATGAGCAGACAAGTTCTAGTATTTATTTATTTAATACTTTAAAGACACAATTGTACAGAGGCGGACTTAATGCCAAAAGCATTTTCTACCAGTCAACCTTTGGATGATGCAGAGACAAACAGTGGTAGGTGTAATTTCTTAAAATAAAACGGTACAAATAAAATTAAATGTATTTAGATAAATAAGTAATTATTCCATTCCTGAGATTTCGATTTGAAATGAGATTATTGTTTTAGATCAAAACAAGGATTCTGCATTTGTATGAACTAGAAACTGCCTCCTTTATTCTAGTGACTTATCTAGGCAGTTTCTGTCAAGCCATTTCGATTGCCAGGTCGGCCAAAGTGTTATTAGGGTTTAGTAACTGCCCGGAGTACACATTTGTGCCCGCAACAGGCTTGCCCCTTTTTAACATAAGACTTAAAGATAACTAGCAAAATGTGTATGTACACATTTTGCTAGTTTTGTTTAAGTCTTGTTGGTCGAAATAAATGATTTAATTAATTAATAATTATTGTTTTTATACCGTTTTCAATCACGTATTAGTTGTAATATCTCTACCTTCTTATACCCTTCAATAAGCCCAGCTTGAAGCAACATTATCGTCAGTCTGTCAACATAGCTTTCGCTATACAGTTGCTGGGATCACCTTAGTATATATGTTACCAACCTAAAATTTTAAATGAAAAAAGTTGGCACACTGAGCAAAACAACAGCCATAATATCACTTTTAATAATATGGGTGCCTGTGGCCAGACTGATTAATTTTCAGTCTGCAAAACATAACGCAGAGGTGTACTTAGGGTACACCCATATTTCGCCAAGTACTTTAAAGTCCCATGTTTTAGGGGGCGAGGTTATGGCTATAATCCAGGCACAAATTCGGACTCCAGGCTGCTACTTAGGAATCAAAAAACAAAATCACATTGCATGACCTTAGTATCGAACCGAGGACCTCATGCTCAGCAGCAGCGCGGCGATCACTAGACCAACGAAGCTTTTGTTTTTCATTTCTTATTCTTATTTTACCAATATTTTAATTTGGAAGCTTGCCAGCCAGCGGTACCTATCCATAGCCCGTGTAGAATTACATTAAACGCTGTTTAAAATGTAGGTAGTTGGAATACAAATTGAACAAAAAGAAAATAAAATGTGGCTTTTGAATAATACTTTCAATATAACGTGATTACCGATGCGTAGGGCCAACCCTCAAGACTAATTTTAAAATCTCATTATAACTGTATTTTTGGCGGCACCCATTGTATTTCTAACATAAAGAGAAGCTTGTTAGCACTAATAGTTATGAAGCAAGTACTCCGGACAAGCTCCTGTGCTTGTAATTTAAGTGACCTTGCTCAAACAGTCTGGATATGTGCCCGCTCGAGGGCAATAGGCTCGCCCAATATAACATGGGACTTAAACATAAATGGCTAAATGTGGATGTACTACAGGTACAGCCAGCGAGGACCCTAGGGTAGCGCGAGAGGGGTACTCGCCCCTAGTGCCAGGTAGCAAGGAGGCCAAAATACCAAAAGCGAAAAAAAAGATGGCGTCCTTAAATCCTAATCAACTTTTAGACTTTTGTGCGGAACAGTCATGGGCGTGTATTGATCTTGATATGTTACCTAACGATTCACACACTTTTGTTAGTGAGGCACACGGTTGTCGCCGGTGGCTCGATCACTGTGTGGTTTCGAGCGCAACTGTCGATCACGTGACTATATTGTACGATACGTACTGGTCTGATCATTATCCTATGCAGTTAACTTGTAATTTAAATGTAATAAAACCTAAAATTGTAATGAATAGTGTTTGTAAAAATAAAGTAGTTTGGGGAGAGAGGCAGGCTTGTCAAGTTAAAACTTATCATAATTTTTGTCATGCTAAGTTAAGGGATATTGACTTTCCCGCGGATTTTGCTACTTGTGCTGATAAAATGTGTAACTGTGCAATTCATAAATCATTAATTAATGATATGTATAAAAGTATAGTGCGTATACTGGCTGAGGGCGCGGAACATTCATGTAGTGCGGCTTCAGATCCCGGTAGGGGTAAATACATAATAGGCTGGAACAGACACGTGAGAGAGGCTCACGGTAAGGCTCGGCAATGTTATCAGAATTGGCTATTGTATGGGAAACCTAGCTCTGGAAGGTTATACAATGAAATGGCAGAGTCTAGGCGATTATTTAAGGTAAAATTGAAATGGTGTCAAAATAACCAACAACAGATTAAAATGGATATAATAGCACGACACCATTCCAATAACAATTTTTCAAAATTTTGGAAATCAACGAATAAGTTGAATCTGAAGCCGAGCCGGCCCGTGAGCGTCGAGGGTGTTCACGACCCGGATGACATTGCAAGATTGTTCCAGCAGCATTTCAGGGCTGAACCGATTTTGAGGCCTGCACAGTCTGACCTGTTGTCGGTGTCCGATGCTGGGGCTATATCTGGAGACATCAATGTGAGGTTCACTGCAAAGGATATACCTTTGGTCATAAAATCTATGAAAAGAGGAAAGTCTCCAGGACATGATGGCCTCAGCATTGAGCACCTGCGGCATGCTGGGGTACACTTGCCTAGGGTTCTAGCTTTGTTATTTAATCTGTGTGTTAGCCACTCCTACCTGCCTGACGATCTCATGTTTACTGTTGTTGTCCCTATTGTAAAAAATAAGACCGGTGATGTCTCGGACGGGTCCAATTATAGGCCTATCTCGTTAGCTACGGTTATAGCGAAGGTGATGGACGGTCTGCTTGACGGCCATTTAACTAAACATATACAACTGCACGACGGTCAGTTCGGTTTCCGGACTGGTCTATCCACAGAAAGTGCGATCCTGTGCCTCAAGCAGACCGTGCACTACTACACCGCGCGTAAGACGCCAGTATACGCGTGTTTCCTGGACCTGTCCCGGGCATTTGATATGGTCTCATACAATCAAATGTGGACAAAAATGCGCCAAGACACTAGTCTGCTCCCTGAGATTGTATCGATATTTGAGTACTGGTACAATAATCAGAAAAATGCTGTTAGGTGGGCGGAAAGTAGATCGGACGAGTACAGGTTAGAGTGTGGGGTGAGGCAGGGGGGGTTGACCTCACCGAAACTTTTTAATTTGTATATGGACCGTCTGATTGGAGAGCTGAGCGGCACAGGAATTGGTTGTCATATAGACGGAATTTGCGTTAATAATATTAGCTACGCGGATGACATGGTGCTGCTCAGCCCTTCAATAGGCGCGTTGCGTAAGCTGCTTCGTATATGTGAAAGGTATGCGGAGGCCCATGGGCTTAGGTACAATGTGAAGAAAAGTGAGGTTATGGTTTTTAGAGCACCCAAAAAAGATTTGTCAGACGTACCGCCCGTCTCACTCTATGGTACACCTTTGAACAGAGTCACTCATTTCAAGTATCTGGGCCACTGGGTCACCGAAGACCTCAAAGACAACATGGATGTGGAGAGAGAACGTAGGGCGTTGTGCATCCGCTGTAATATGTTGGCTCGCAGATTCGCTCGTTGCACTGAACAAGTGAAAGTCACACTATTTAGGGCATTCTGTCAGACCTTCTACACGTGCAGTTTGTGGGCTAAATACACGCAGGGGACGTACAACGCCCTGCGGGTGCAGTATAATAACGCGTTCAGGGTGTTGATGGGGCTGCCGCGCTACTGTAGCGCGAGTGGCATGTTCGCAGAGGCGCACGTGGACGGCTTCCATGCCATCATGCGTAAGCGCTGTGCATCGATGATGGCGCGGGTGCGCGGCAGCCCCAGCGCCATTCTGGCTGCGTGTGCCGACCGCTGGGACTCGGTGCTGATGGCACATTGGATAGGCCTACACGCGAGAGCAAGCGCCTGAGTACATTGTTTGTTTACTAACACTTTAGGCTAAGAACATTGTTACTAACTACTTTGGATTGTATCGTTTTGACTAACACTAGGTTAAGAGCATTGTTACTAACTAATTTATGGACAAAGTCTGAATTAAATATATTATTATTATTATATTATTAAAGAGATAATAAAAAATAATGAAAATAAAATTGATTTCACGAAAATTATTAACAATAACTTCTATAAATTTATCGACAGTAATATTTGTTACTTTTTGGGGGGCACCTCGTGTAGCTGTCAAAAGTAGTTCCTTTAATTTATAACACAACTAGCTGTCACGGCGAACTTCGTACCGCCTCAAAAGTTTAGTTACACTGCCATCTGTTAGAAATGTAACTTATTATATGAAAACATTTAATTTGCAAAAAAAAATATTGAGGTCAGTAATCGAAATAAAAACTGTCCTATCTTTTAAGTTGGATCAAACTGCACACGGAGTGCAAATTTAATTTAAAATCGGTTAAGTAGTTTAGGAGTCCATCGCGGACAAACAACGTGACACGTGATTTATATATATTAAGATTATGGTGTGCAACCGTGCGTCGATCAGAGACTAGCTCAGTGTACCTTGATAAAGTGCAGGCCTGCACTGGGTACACCTCTGCCTAACACTTCTGGAAATACACTATTAGAGTCTCCTGTACTGAAAAAATCGTGTCAAAGACAGTCCTTATACGTCAATATTTGTACACTACTTTCTGAGTTTCGGAAAGGTTTGGAAACGGTTCGGTAATCGTACAAAGATACATACAGACTCAAATATTTGAGTTAGACGGGATCGCGACCGGATGGACGGCTATTTAGTTAGGACAGACTACCCTTTGACAAAGCTACGAGTTAGCTAGTGCTCAGTTATGTAACTAGTGTCTAGTTAGTTCGTTTTGTTTGTATCAAGTTTTGCCTTCGTACCCTGTCTTTAACGAATTGGGTTGATTACTATTAAATAGTGTACTTCTACTCATCCGTAATAGGCATTTTCCAAGCAACCCAATGGGCTTACCCACTTGCCTTCACAGTCCTAAGTAAATTTCTTATCTATAATCTGGGAAATAACAAATGAATGGCGAAATTTATGTCATTATATTTAAACTTTAATTTTGTAAGAACATGGTGTCAGTGTCCATTAAATAGTGTTAGTTATTCATACTCAAAACGTTGCTTACAATATGATTCCCATTTACCAATTCCCTTGTCCTTTTTTTTACTTTTTCTCTATTTTTTTCCTCTTTTTTTGCATTTCATGTCTATTTTCCTTTATCATTTTTTTTCCTCTTTTTTTGTATTACATGTCCATTTTCCTGTATTTTTTTTCCTATATTTTTAAGCATGACATGCCACCATGACAACCGATTTCCAATATTATGTGTTACGGAATGTAGCTTCCGAAGTGAGTGGAAATTACCTATTTCATTTAGATCGTTCAACTGCCATCGTGGCTCTTAAACTTCCTGCATATTTTGATTTTTATTAGAGCCCTTATGTGGGCTAAAATGTACCTAATAAGTAGGCAAGTCTGGTATAATGTGTTCTCCAAGTTAAGACGGGCGTTGTTACCTGAAACACAGTTATTAACTTTTGTAGCTTTCATAGTTTTCTATTGTAATTGTGCCATTTTTTTTTTGTTTTCCAAAATAAATACTTTTTACTTGTATTACGTAACCATTGGTTCGTCTTTCCAAAAAACAAGCGACATTTTGGTAACGCTTGTCAATCCTTTTTCGGTAGTCGTTACATATCGCTATAAATAGTAATTTCATAAAACATTTTTTTTTCAATCCATTTTATGTTCAGAGCATATGAATATGTCAATTTTTTTTAAATAATATGTTTTATTTGCCTAATTAATTAGGAAAATCTGACATTTTGGGGTACCTTGATGTACGGGCATTTCTACGTTTATCTTAGACATACACAACACTAGAATACATCGGTGAAGACTAAAATCGTGGGGAAACTGGCACTTGTAATATTAATGTAAGTCTGAAATCGCCAAACCGCCTTGAGCAAGCATGGCGATTAATGCTCATGTCTTCTCTAAGAAGAGGCCTTTGCCCAAAAACAGGCTGCTTTTATTATTTTATGATAGTTGGCGGCATGAGCTGAACAAAACCAACGACCAGTGGCCCACATTAGCCCTGGATCGAAAAAACTGGAAGTCCTTTGCCCAGCAGTGGGATAACGTAGTCTAACAGTTTCAGTATCAGTACCATCATCAGCCTTCTGTACTTCTTCCAATTTATTTGGGGACAGCATGTCTTCTTCCATAGATACAGCTCTATTTGCGGTCATCTCAAAAGTCATTTGATCACATACCCTCAAAACCCTGTCAAAATGTTCGTATACAAAAGACCAGCCATATAAGTATGAACCACAAAATGAAAATGTAAATCGAACATCGATATTTGGTATACCCAGAAATAAATTCACTCTATATATTTATGAGGACACCTGCCTATTCCCGGTTGTGCCAGACAAATGGCCTGAAGGATAAAGGGCTTTCTTTCAATGTTCCTGGCCGGGTGACGGTGAGCACTATGTTCGCGTTCAGGTAAGAACGTAATATATTTGCGATCTGCCGATTGTGTTAGGAATGACAAAGGGTAGGGTAAGATTTAGGGGTTGTTAGAAGGCTTTAGATATGTGGGCAGGAACCTGTGGGATGTAGAATCGATTTAATTCGTTTTTTTTTGTGGCTGGTCCCGAGATTCCTCGCTTTTTAAGCTGATTTATCTTATATCAGACGTCGAGAAGATGGTCTTTCCTTTAAGACATGACAGTTGAACTTTTCAACTCATAAAGTTACGATATGAGAATTTGTCGAAAATATATCAATAATAATATACATTTATTTGCTCAGAATGTAGGTATTTACAATAAGGTGGTTACAGAGACTAATCTCCATTGAATCAAGTGAATTCCTGCATCTGCATCTTTTGTCATTGATCGGATAAAGATATCATGGTTCTAAATTTAATTATATTAAAAAAACAATAAATTACTGTTTATTAGGAATTTCTCCTGTATCGTGGGTGCGTTTACAAACATTTAAACTCACATACACAAACAGCCAGACCCGGAACAACTACCTGTAGGTCATACAAATATTTGTTCCGTGTGGGGATCGAACCCACAACACGCGGCGCAGCAGCCGAACGAGAAAAAGAAGAAAAAAATTATATATATAGTGTTATATAGTAGTTCGTCGTGTACTATTTACATAATAAATAAATAAATAAATAAATAATTATAGGTTGTTATTACTTTGCCAAGTTACACTTGGTACCGTTAGTAGAACGAGGGTAGGCACAGAATTAATGCGTGTTACGTTCTTTCAGACGACTTGAAGCGACCACTTGTTGACGGCAGTCCAAGGTATAGGAACTGGCGTTTACCTAAAGTACTTCCTAGTAGTTAATTTTTAGGAAGAAAAGAAAGAAAGAAAAAACATTTATTCAGCACGGATTCAGGCACACAACAATACTAAACATAAAAAAAAACAAAAAACGAGTAACAAGAAATACATTAAAAACATATATAAGTATATATTATTAGGTATGTTACTTCAGCTGCGCTAAAAGGGTCCAGTTCAGCAAAAAATGCCAGTCAACTAGTGCCTGACGCTGGTTTTCACCTGGACCTGAGATTGTGAGATGTCACGGACGTAAAACAGCTCTATAGTATGGTATGATTATGTGGAGTAAATTATGATGTAATTTACATAGTGATGTCAGTGAAAATGTGAAGTGTATGTGTGTGATCTGTTGTATTGTGTATATCACAAGAGAAAAATAATAAATATTACGTACATACATACATGGGGTTAGGAAAAAACCACAGAACGTCACCTGCTATGATGGTTATATATTATATTCCTTTTGCCTCGTTTAAGTTTATACAATCGGTCATACACGCACGCCAGTTGCGAGTACTACGCACTTCGCCTATATGGAGAACATCACTATTAAGGTCAGTGTATGTCTTCCTAGGGCCGAAATCGCCCACTTCTGCCTTATAATATTTTAACTTAAAACCTTTTGTAATTAAAACAACCTCTCAAAATAACCATACCATCTAAGCATACTCTTTCAAAATCTTATCACTATATTGTGGGTACTGGGTTGTGGAGACAGTAGGCAGTCGCTCCCTGTAAAATACTGCTGAATCCAGTTAGACTGAAAGCCGACCCCAACATGGGCAGTACGACAGCACGGTTGGCGCAGTGTCGCGGGTTCGAATCCCGCACAGAACAAATATTTGTACGGCCTACTGGTAGTTGTTCCGGTTCTGGCTGTTTGTGTATGTGACATTAAATGTTTCTAAACGCACCCACGATACAGGAGATATTCCTAATGTTGAACGGCAACGTTCTTTTTCTTTTTAATTGTTGGGCAAAGGCAAGGCAGATGATAATTGTGCCTATAGGTACTCGACTCTGCTTGTAACTTGGACTCCAATCCAGGTGTAATGGCTGTAATGCCTACCATCGTTCACTGTAACGCCCTTTACATTCGATGCTTTTTTACGGCCGTGCACTGAAAGCCTTTTGTACAGCCACAGCTAAACTGGATGGCGTGAATTTATTGTGACAAGGGGCATGTAGATTCATTATCGCTTGGTAGATCGACACAGTTCACAACTTGTATAAATCGTACTGTACCAACCCCATAGCTGAACACTGTCTTTTAAAATACAGGTAACCCTAGTTTAAGAGGCAGGGCTCATCAATTATTGTATACAGATTTCTACAGCATATATCACTTGCTTCGTACTACCACTAGCTGTAATAATACATATTTGTTAATAATTAAATTATTAAGTCTGTAACTTTTTTGGAAAATTAATTTATTATTTATTATTATTATTATTTATTATTCCCTATATACTACAAACGTGCTCCTTTTCTTTGACCGCGTCGGTACATTTAGAAGACTGGCAACGTCGCTAATAGTTGTCAAATATTACGTAAACATTAGGTGTATTCCGTGTATTGACGACCGATGTAGCGCGGCGGGCGAAGGTCCGCCTGCGACGCAAGAGGTTGCGGGTTCGATTCCCGCCTTGGGACAAATGTTTGTATGATCTACAAATATTTGTTCCGGGTGTTCTGGGTATTTGCTATATATAATAAAAATATCTATCTATGTAATGTATTGTATTAAGTATATCAGTCATCTAGTACCCATAACACAAGCTCTGCTTAGCTTGGGGCTAGATGATGCTGTGTGGATTGTCCACCATTATTTATTTATTTATTTATTTATTTATTCCCGGAGCGGTTAGGCAGAAGCGTTTCTAAAGTACGTCCATATGTCGCCGGTTTTGTTTAGAATCACAATCAGCATATTTATTTCTTAACATAGGTAGTTGCAGAGTATGTGAGACGTTACACTTTTAAATGTAGTCTATGTCTTGCAATGTAGCGTACAATTATGTAACTTAATATGCATTGATATACATGATGTTTCAATATGACCCAATTAAATTATAGAACATAACTCTTCTGGAGCGAGCAAGATTCTGTATAGTGACTAGAGCAACCTAGAGCGATAATTCTTTAATTTTAAATACAAAGACGATTATTTCAATACTCAAAACTGTTACAAAACACAATGATATAATAATTATGACAAGCGATGAATTCCGATAAAACCCGACAAAACATTTGGTCAAGGTACCTATCTGAACGTCTAACTGCTTTCGATCAGCATCATCATCTATCTGCCTAGCCATTTCCCAGCTGGGTTAGGTTCGGTTTCCAATCTAACCGGATGCAGCTGATAACCCGTACTTTACATGGAGAAACTGCCTATCTGACCTCCAAAACTCAGTTACTGTTCAACACGATACCTCTTGGTAAGACTGGTTTTGTCAGACTTTCAGGCTTCTGACTACCCGTAAAAACTGTCAAATGACAGCCGGAACCAACGGCTTAGCGTGCTTCACGAGACGGAGAAGTCTCGATATGTTACGGACGGTCACCCATCCACAAACTGACCTAGGTCTGTGTAGCTTATTCTTGGAACAACCCGAGTTAGGCAAACGCCTAGCGCACGTCATTGCTGACCACGCATCGAATGCGCTTGTACCTACGACATAACTTAAATTGCACAATTGCAGATTTAGCAATAAGTTTAGTTTATACAAATATTGTCATTAGAAATCAGCCTTGTAGAATATTCCACAGAATAAACATTATTTAACATTATTAATTATACAATGTAATGATGACATAATGAAGTTAAATTGAATTATTAATAATAAATATATTATAACTGAAAATATAAATTAATACATAACATAATATGATTAATCAATGTAATGTAATAATGACATAACTAATACTTAAAATGAATTGATATACTTACCTATACTAAAATAATAAATTAATAGTGGAAATGTAACGGAATAATTTAATGCCTAATATGGACTAAATGCTGAGGGGGATGTGTGGTGTTACGCGAATGGATAGAATAAGAAATGAGTATGTAAGAGGAAGTCTGAAAGTGGCGCCTGTGACTGAGAAGTTGTGTGGAAATCGGTTGTCATGGTATGGGCATGTGATGCGAAGGAATGAGGACCATGTTGTGAGGAAAGTTTTGAGTATGAATGTGCAGGGTTACATGAGTAGAGGAAGACCAAAGAAAAGATGGATGGACTGTGTGAAAGAGGATATGGCAAGAAAAGAGGTGACCCATGAGATGACGGCAAATAGAGATGTATGGAAGAAGAAAACATGCTGCGCCGACCCCAAATAAATTGGGATAAGGGCAGGAGGATGTTGATGGACTAAGTGTTTTTTTTTTATTTATTATCTTTAAATAAATCTTTTTATTAATAATCTCGTTCGCCGTAACTTACTCTTATCTCCAGTACGGGCTGTTTTTATTTAGCCACGGTCTCCTTTTTTCGATCAGTTTACTGACCATAAATATAAAACTCACACTGTCTTATCAAAAAATGTATTACAGGGAAGCAAGCTGGTGCAGTCGTCCATAATCCTCTGTTACGATATTCTATTAAACTTCCCTAATCTTTGGAAGAAGGCAGTTATTTTTCGTTACTTACTTCCTCTGACTTTCATCATTTGTTTTTAATGAAAAAAGTGCGCAGCCGCGAGTTTGTTGGACAAAGTTTTCTGTTCCTAACGAACTTATTTTTATGGATTTATGTAATGAATACAATAATTTACGAGTTTTAATTTTCTAACTTTTTCTTTTGTGAACACTCGTAACATCACGCCCGTATTTTTAGTAGTGTTCGGCAGATATGCTGCTTTACACACCCACTTAAGTATACCCACGATTCACGAGCCATCAACCATCAGCCATCAAGAAACATCAACCGGCCACAAATTTGCTATCTCCGAATAAATTCAATTCAATTCATTTTACAGCTATTTATTTGTGACTTTCACTTATCAGTTATAAAAACTATAAGTCAGTTATTTTTTATGAGTGTTTTTTTTGTTGTTGTAATACTAACACAGTTTTTCGGCAAAACATATTACATACTGGCTTAGTTTTGCAGTCGCAAAAAAAAACTAATTTTGAATATGGAAAAATCTTTCTACAGCCAAGGTACGGAACCAACCCAGTGTTTGCTGGTGCTTTTAAGTATAATTTGAAAATCAGCACTTTGACCCCGTCCTCCCCTATAGAACATTAAATCAAATGTTGCTTTTATTTCTTCCAAACATTTCATAATATTTTCATAGTACTAACACTTAAATTATACATACATAACATCACGCCTGTATTCCTCGAAGGGTTGGGCAGAGGTCTTACTACCATACACCCACATTTCACCAGTAATGTTTTTTAAGTCTCATGTAATAAGGGGTGAGCCTATTGCCATCAACCGCGCACACATCCGGACTCCCGTCTGTGACTGAGAAATTCCTTATGAAAAATCCCAATAACACATTTCTCGACTTGGTAATCGAATACAGGACCTCACACTTAGCTTTGCTCATGCATAAATAATTCACATAAAATTTAGCTAAAGATCGAAATTATTGGCAACACGTAAACCATGTCTGGTTAGCTAAAAGCTTTTAACACTCTATATGGGTTACCATCCATTAGAGCCGAGTTAGTTAAGGTTGGGTTACACTGACATAGTATTTACTAAAAAAAAATCCTTAGCCTATCCTTGAATGTCATGATGGCAAAGTGGTTTAGACCTCGCCTGTTGTGCACGAGGTTGTGGGTTCAAACTTGGGATGGGGATTTGTTTTTTTCTTTTCAGTTTATTTTAATCATTTGGTTTCTGATTTTTGTGAGATTTATATTTCTTTCAAGTTACTTTGTTTTTTCACTTAAATTTTAGTTTTTGTGTTTTTAAAATATCAATTCGTGGTGGTAACTGGGCTTCAGTCATAATTGTCCATTTGTGCCTACTAGCCTAGACCTGAACTGTCTGCTGCTGGATATCAAGGAAAATGGAAATAAAAATGTATTACCTAACTCCTCCGCTGCTCTTTTCTGTTACTTTTGTTATGGGATCCAAGACAGTTGCACCGTTTTCCCGGTTCTCATCGAGCTTTATTGACTCGAAGCTTTTCTGGTGGTCGCCACTGATCATTCAGGCTTTCATAAGTTGCAGTGGTTGGGAATACTGTAACCAAAAACATAACCGTCTTTCACAACGGAAAATAGTGGTTCGGCCCTGGTTTCAGTACGGCAAACTACGAAACGTACGGCGAATATAAAACGCACATAATCCATTAGCCAATTTTATTGGACTTCTTTGATTAATTGATTGATCCACAAAAAGGCCCATTTTCAGCAAGAAAGTTAGGACTGTTCCTTTAGAGCTTAACACAAATTAAACTTAACTTTAATACAAAATTAATTGAATAAAACTCCGCAAGTAACCGTTTCACAAGAGTAAGGAACAAAAGCGTTACATAAAATCAAACTTAGTTCATCTCACCTAAAGTTGAGAATTTAACTTTTTGGAAGCCATCAATTACGTCCATTAACGGACGGTATATTGAGGTTAGGACACACTGGCGGGAAAATACTATACTGGATCGTATTCAGTAAAATTAAAGTAAAAGAAAGTTTTTTTTGTATCACTGTTTTTATTTGATTTGTCAAAAAAAATAGACAGTCTGTCCATGTCAGTTTTTTTTTTCATTTTGGGACAAGCCCGCCATTTAAACCTGAAAACCAAAATCAAGCCAGCAATCAACCACAATCATGAAGCCCGACGAGTCCCGGAGAAACGATTCAACTGTCTTAAGTGTGTGAATGTCGAAATTAATCAGAAAAGAACAGCGGAGGAGTTAGAAAACGTCTGCACGTGACATTACCATGAACAGAACCTATAAGTTTCCCCTAATAAATATCGCTCAGCGCGACTTAAGAAGTTTTCACTTCAAAAGTCATGACGGCCCTAATCCATCGGTTAGGGCCTTGCCTCCCATGCATGAGGTTGTAGGTTGAAGTCCGAGCAAGTACCACGTGACTTTTTCAATTTAATCTAAGTCATCTCTGACATCGGTGAAGGAAAACATCGCGAGGAAACCTAGACTTATATTATAAGTCTGAAAGCGTCCACTTGTCTGAAACAAGCGTGAAGATGAATGCTCGTGCCTTCTCTGTATGAGAAGAGGCTTATACCCTGGAACAGCTACAGGCTGGTTTTATTTTTTGTAGCAGTAGTCAGCCGCGGCATTTTGGTCCTGAGTCAAGCAGCACTTTTTTGTCCTGTGTTCTTCAGGTCCCAACCCTGGAATTTACTTAAGATGGAATGAAATGAATTCTGTTTAATCAGCTTGTTATAACTAGTGGAGCTCATGGTTAAACTAGGCTTGCCTTGGTTAGTCTATGGATGTTTGACCGTTCGTAACATATCGAGAATCGAAAGCACGTTAAGCCGTTGGTCCCGCTGTCATTTGTAGATCTTTGAGAGTCGTTACAGGATGTCAGAAGCCCGAAAGTCTGACAACCAGTCTTACTAAAGGGTATCGTGTTGCCCAGTGAGTGGGTTGTCCACAACCCAGTCAGATAAGCGGTCGCTCTATGTTAAATACAGGTATTCAGCTGCATCCGGTTAGACTGGAAACCGACTCCAACATAGTTGAGAACAGATAGGCAAATGATTATACCAATAATATAATTGGTCAGTTATTATTCCTCGATCCAGCAATGTACTCCACGTCTTACTTATAAACGGACCTCCAAGTTTTAATTAAAATACAGAGAGAGAATTTGTTAGATAATTTATCTTAATTATATTAAGAATGAAACTGTACGAGAATAATTTTTCAACGTTTCGAAACACCGAACGGTTTTCCGGGCGCCCGAGAATTAATTAAATCACATTATTATTGTTTTAACGATAAATTGTACATTTCAAGTTTCATTCGGTCTTCTGTGATAGCAAAAAGTACATTTTACGGGGTGGTAAATGGTAAATTATTACTTTAAGATTAATGCGAAATTCCTAGTGTGGGGCAACGTTTTTTTTAAAAAAAAAAAAAAAAAAAAAAAAAAAAAAAAAAAAAAAAAAAAAAAAAAAAAATGGTTAAGGAATGATGAATAATAACAGCCGCACTGGTGGGTTGGAGGTTCAGCTACGCTTGCTCGTAGGTCCGTGGATGGGTGACCATCCCCACATTTACGTACTAACAGGATAAAAATTCTATAATGTCTTCTGTGTAAAATAACTTTGTGTACCTATCTGTAAGATACCATATTAATCAATTTAACATCACGCCTGTATTCCTCAAAGGGTTGGGCACAGGTGCACCTATCGTAACACCCACATTTCGCCACGACATGCTGAGACACACAGAGGGGTCTGTGTTGACCCCTCTGTTAATCCCAGCTTTATTTCGTAGATCATTGACAGTCTTTACTGGTAGTACAAGCTATGACGCGTTCTGAAAAGCAAATTATAAACACAACACTTCTAAACGCTATTTAAGTCCATTTCAACTCCTGACTCCCAGTACATTTCGACACTGCATTCGACTATCACCATTCAGTTGGATTCAATTCGATAAGTACGTACAGTCAAGCACAGTGCATCTAAACAAAGAATAGTAGCTACAGAAGGTCAGTTCCATACAACGAGCAAGCTAGCAATAATAATAATAATAGCAAAAACAATGATTGTTGATATTACGGTTCCACATGACGAGAACCTCCTGAAGGCTGAGAAAGAGAAACATATGAAGTATCTTGATCTTTCCCGCGAGGTTGTCGACATGTGGGAAGTAAATACATCAATCATTGTGCCGATAGTCGTGACGGCGAATGACATAATAGCCAAGATCCTCGATCTACACCTAAAGAGGCTCTCGTTGGTAAGTTGGATCAAGGGTTTGATCCAGAAAGCAGTACTCTTGGACACGGCGCGCATTGTTAGGAGGTTTCTCTCTCAAGAGCCCTGACCACCGGTAGCTTGGACCCTGTTCCCGATGCCGGTGTTCTACTATTTTTTATATTTTTGAATGTTTTTCTATTATATTTAAGTATTTAAAACTATATTTAGTATGTATTAAAAAAGAATAAAGGAAATAATAATTAACAATTCAATTATTTATGCAAGTAACATAAATCATAGTATTAGTAAAAAAAATACTTAAAAACCTATGTTAGTAAAATAAAATATAATATAAAATAATTAATTTTGACGACCGGTGTGGCGCGGCGGGCGAAGGTCCGCCTGCGACGCAAGAGGTTGCGGGTTCGATTCCCGCTTTGGGACAAATGTTTGTACGATCTACAAATATTTGTTCCGGGTGTTCTGGGTATTTGCTATATATAATAAAAATATCTATCTATGTAATGTATTGTATTAAGTATATCAGTCATCTAGTACCCATAACACAAGCTCTGCTTAGCTTGGGGCTAGATGATGCTGTGTGGATTGTCCAGCAATATTTATTTATTATTTATTTATAATTTTAATCACGCTGTAACAACCATCACCAACAAAAATTTTGCATCACCGGTTAACGATCGCGAAATCCAGTCGGCCGGAGATTTAGGATGCTGTTGGCGCTGTATATAGTTATATATAATATAGACGAATAGGTATTTATCTATTTAATTAATATATGTAAGTCCACCAACAGATTTTTTTGTGTGCAACATATTTTAAACAATAGGTTTTTCAGCTCAGAGAGGAGCTCGTGGCCGAGGTGCGTCTGTGGATGGGTAACATATCGAGACACTCCGTGCCTCTGAAATCACATCAAGCCGTTGGTCACGGCTATCATTTGTAGATATTTGATGGTCGTTACGGAGGTCAGTTTGTGGATGGGTGACCACTCGAAACATATCGAGACTCCTCCGTGTCTCGGAAAGCACGTCAAGCCGTTGGTCACGGCTGTCATTTGTAGATATTTGACGGTCGTTACGGGTATTCAGAAGCCCGAAAAACTGACAACCAGTCTTACCAAGGGGTATAGAGTTGCCATGTAAAATGCTGGTATTCAGCTGCATCCGGTTAGACTGGAAGCCGACCCCAACATAATTGGGAAAAGGATAAACTCTACTGGAGCCAACCTTTTGCAATATTCTGTGACCTAGCACCAGGTTCTAGACTAGATGCGACGTTGCGAGCTGTACACATAGAACTAGAACTAACAATAGCAGTAAACGACTCGGCGTTGCAAATCGTGTTGAGTTCCACGCGACTAGAGCTAGGCTTAGGACAGGGATGCTCAACATTTATGTTGAGTTAGAGATCTAGAATATGTTATGTCCGCTTTAACTTATACTAGACGAGACCTACAGCTGAACATGAGGTCCTGAGGCTCGACTCCAGAGTCGGGCAAATCGTTATGGGTATTTTCAGTAGCTGCCCCGGTTCAGGATGTGTACCTGGTTAATGGCAATAGGCTTTTTATATGTTTTGACTTCGAAATCATGACACACGGCTAGACCCGCACAGTCTAAGCCCGGCTTCCTCAATACTGTCCGCAAAATGTTGAGCACCGCTGTCTTAGACCATTTCTACGAGTATCGACCCACTTTAATTCACAAACTATCGCTGTGTACCTACCTAACAATGTCGTTATGTGCAAGCCGAACTATCCGTGTAGGATTAGTACTGTTGCAGTGAAGTGGAAAAATATAGGGCAATTTTTTCCTTCTCGGCTTAGAGAAAGGGTTTGTAACAGTAAATCTTAACAGCCAGAAAACGAGACACAATAGAAAATGTATTGTTTGTCGGTCACTTGGCGTTTAAGGTGTTAATGAGGAAACTGTGTCCTATATGTAGTGTTAACTGAAAATCTTTGTACAGAGACTACCCTATCAAGCTGCCTCAATATGTCAAATTTTTTTGATAGTTTTTCATTGTTATTACAAAAAATAAGGTTCAAGTTCAATAAGGAAAATTAGACAGTTAGGGAAAGCTTGCGTGTTGCGTCTGTGCATAGTCATTAACTTGCTTTGCATGCATTACTTTGCTTTTTTGCTGTCGTCATTATTATTAAATTCTTTTGTATCGGAAAATCTGGGTCTCCTAATACAGGCAAAGTTTGCTTAAAAGGTGGCCCCAATCTCAAACTGATTGTAAACATTCAAATTATCATAATCCTCATATTGTTTATGTCTTTTACTGGTTGTTAAACACAAAAACAATTCGAAATCTAATTCCCCTTCTTCCTTGCTCCTAGCATACCTGACACTAAAAGTGTTACACTAAAGTATTTATACACAATAAGGAAATAACTATGTCAAAATTCTTAATCTCTTTTGTTGTACTCAAAATAGGTCCTAAAGCATATAGTATCTATGCTGTGGTTACGCGCCATTTTGGTTTCCTGGTCTATTGTAGGAGCAAAGTGCTGTTGAATGTTTCACTACGACTTTCTGTCTTCTTTTCGGTGGTGTGACACCCCCGTGCATAGGAAAAAAAAATGGAAAAAAAGGAAAATGTTTTATTTGTTTTACAAGTAAACTTAACAACTAGTGATTGGAGCCACCTTTTAAGCAAAAAAGCCTGTGTTAGGAGACTCCGCTCTTCCAAAACTTAAAATATTAACATGCATACAACAGGAAAGCACATGTAGCCGTTGGTCCTGCGCCTGTTCAATCCCCGGTCGTTTGTGGTCCCACATGTGTGTGACAGTGACGGAAGGTAAAGTGCAAATGAATTGCAAACTTGTGTCTGTTAAGATTTTCAACCAAGACTCAATTTCGGTCTTGAGGACCATTGATAATAATTTTTCACTAGGAATTTCTCAGTAGCAGCTGCACGAGTTGATGGTGTGACACCCCCGTGCATAGGAAAGCACGTGTGGTCGTTGTTCCTGCTCCAGATCTATCCCTGGTCGTGTCAAATTGCCGTCCCATCTGTCTGTGAGAGTGACGGAAGGGAAACTGCACCCGAATTACACACTTGTGTCTGTTAAGATTTTCCTCCAAGAGGATTTTCCTCTTGGAGGACCATTTTTAAAGTACCTGTATATACGTAATAAAGCAGAAACCGCTCTACTCATTCAAATTACTCCAATTAAAACAATAATTATGATATACTCAAAAAGGTCAAATATTATTTGAATATTAGTCTCAATTGAAATAATTAAAAGCATCATTTAGTAGAGAATCATTTGCGCTAATTAATGTTGGGTATAAAATTATGGGCTAATCCCGAAGCGTTATGAAATATAAGGGTATTTGCACGTGATCAGTTTTAATTGATACAATCTTTATGATGTTAATTCTTTGGAATTACTTCCTGTCAGTTTATCACCCTCCTGCCCTCATCCAAATTTATTGAGGTCAGCGGTCGGTGTCTTTTTCTGCCATATAACTCTGTTTGCCGTCATCTCAAGAGGCACCTCTTTTCTACATAATCATCTTTCTCACAATCTATCCATCTTTTCTTTGTTCTCCCTCTACTCTTATTCCCTACACATTCATACTCAAAACTTTCCTCACAACATGTTCCTCATTATCCGCATCACATGCCTATGCCATGACAAACGATTTTCTCGTGATACTTTTCATTTCCAGTCACGCTTATGATAAAGAAAAATAAATTAATGCAGAGTGTAATAAAATTAATGTCATTGTTTTAAAGATTGTGAGAAAATTATGTCGATGTCCGATAAAAATTCAAATAACGTTTGACAGTTTTTCTATGTAAAATTATGTCTATCCGCCATTTTTATTCTTCAATTAAAAGTTTCAAATAAGACCTAAGTTTAACTTCACTTGAATGAGTGAGATAGATATACCAATGTGTATTCAAAGAATTTTTGTTTATCAGTATGATATGATGGGAGAATAAATCTTACATCCACAACCCAGATACTGGGTAATGCGAAACCATTTGGTGGGACTCGATGTCAGATTTTGGCAGACTATACTTAACAACTGTCTGGAATTGGAACTAAACTTGCCGGCAGGCTGGATGCGCTTTCCAAGAAACTACATCTTCCCAGCAAAAACACAAAAAAGTGGTGAAAGGTGGGCGATTGCGAGAACTGTTTTATGACGTTCAAAAAGTGGTGTTTCTCAGCCTAATTTGAATAAATGAATTTTGATTTTTGACGTACGGAATCTCCATATGTAATTAATGTCTTCCATCCACGGACTGAACTTAACAAGCGTAGCTTAACCTTTAAACATACCGTGCGACTGTTTTTCAATAGCCACAAACCCCCTAAAAGAACCTCCTGAAAACTGTAAAAGCAGTTTAGCTAGTACTCGCATATTCGCTAATCCAAATAACCGATCCAAGGTACCTGTCACGCTTGAAGTAATCGCTTGATCAGTCGCCGAGTCGGTTTGGCGGTTCGATGATCGTGTGCAGTCGCCCTTAGGGCACGGATATTGGCATCCAAGTTTCAAATAACGCAGGAAATAGAAAATGGTTAATATTTTGTAAAATTAATTTTACCGGGCTTCTAATACAGAATTGCTTTGATATTTGAGATACCCATTTTATGTGATGTTAAAATTTGTAGTAAATCGTTGATCAGGATTCTGTTTTTAATTTGGAGTCTTTATTACTTTGGCATTCAATAAATCATAATAAAAAAAAATGATTGAGGGGATAAATGAAAGACGACTCACAAAAGGTATTAATAAGGCAGATGTAAGCGGGACGCTCTAGCAGTACATAAAAAGACCTTATTGATGATGTTCTTCAAAAAAGTCAGGTGCGTCTACTACGCTTCGCTACACTACTTCGCCACCAAGACTTATTGTCAGACTTTCGGTCTTCTGACTACAACGTCAAACATCTACAAATGACAGCTGGGACCAACGGCCTCAACGGCACAGAGGGGTCTAGGTATGAAGTGAACGGTCACCCATCCACAGACTGACCTCGGCAAGCGTAGCTTAAAATAAACCCGTGCGGCTAAACACACAGACGAACATAAAATAAAATAGAAAGTTCTGTTATCTAACGCTGACAACTGAACCGTAAACACTGTTTAATACTAAAATCTCATAAATTCTCAAACATCAAAATTTTCGAGCCGTATCTACGACCGTAAACTCTACGTTTTATGTGTATGGAGTACTAGCTTTTGCAAGCGGCTTCGCTTGCGTTAAATAAGAATTTGACAGTCAATTATCCAAAAGATCCAAGACAGTTGAATCGTTTCTCCGGAAATCGTCGGGCTTCATTGTCTCGAAGCTTTTCTGGTGGGCGCCACTGTAGATTCTGGTTTTCACGAGTTGTAGTAGTTTGGGAATAGTGTGGCGGGCTTGTCAAAAAACAAATAATTAGGATTGTACTCTGCTTGTAAGAATATAATTAAATTATGATTCGAAAGACAAGTGGCGCCACCTAAGATCGTTAATGTTGTTTTCCTAGGCATAAATACCTATTCTCGTGACTAAAGGTACCCTGTATCCCTCTATGTACACCTGACAACGTATATGCAAAATAACAGAAAGATCGGTTATGTAGTTTAGACGTGGAAAGATAACATACATACAAACAAACTTACTCTCGCTTATAGAGTATTACGAGGGAAATATGTCAAGCGACTATTAAAACGAAGCTGTTATTGTGTGCCCGCGGCCGCCGAGCCACTCGTAAACTCGGCCTTTTTCCCTTTATTGATATTATTTAATACTCCACGGAAATTAAAAGTTAGCCGACCTAAATATCGTGACATAAAATATTTTACTGACTATTTCATAAAATATGTGTTATTTTTTGTAAGTGTTCTTTTCAATGTGACGCTAAGCTGATCCTGGTTTCGATTCCTGGGTTGACCAATGTGTTATTGGGATTTTTCATTAGGAATTTCTCAGTAACAGCCTGGAGTCTGGATATGGCAATACGCTCAGCCCCTATTACATGATACTAAAATATAAGTAGAACATAGAACTAGAAATACAGGCGTGATGTTATTATGTTTTTTTCGTAAACGAATTTCTATCTGTTTTGTTTATTATAAACCTCAACTCAATTCGTGCCTACCAATCTGATGCGGCACTAAATAACTCAACGTATTAAATGTACATAAAAACTTTTTTTCCAAAAAAATACAAGTAACAAAAAAAAACTAAAAGGTTTCTAAAGTCTGTGGCTTTGGTTGTTTTTTTGTGTTTCAATATTTCCCACCGACTTTCCGACCTTACAAAATTCTATGGGACTAATCATGCACATATTAATTAAAGTAACAAAAGAAATGAATAAAATTGGTTTACAATTAACGTAGAAAACGCTTAACAAAAACACAAAAAATATAAGTTGAATTGAGAACCTCTCCTAAACAATAACACGCCCGTAATTCCCAAAAGGTTTTGCAGAGTTGCACCTATATCAA
The DNA here is from genome assembly GCA_905147745.2 of Phlogophora meticulosa. NCBI lineage: Eukaryota > Metazoa > Arthropoda > Insecta > Lepidoptera > Noctuidae > Phlogophora > Phlogophora meticulosa. The sequence continues at coordinate 10,352,152 of LR990537.1, read as the reverse complement.
TACCAACTTTTCGCCAGTTATTTTTAAGTCCCATGTAATATTGCCATTACCATTAATCGGGCCACAAATCCAGACCCCGGGCTTCTATTTTGGAAATCTGTAATGGAAAAAGTCAATAACTCTTTGCCCGACCTGGTAATCGAACTCAAGACCTCACGCTCAGCAGTCACGCTTGCGACCGTGGGAAATACCAGAAATATATCAGATTAAAAACAGTTACTTGAGAGTTTCATAAAAATCCCAAAATTAATTACAGTAATCGTACCGCTCAGTTACTTACTTTAACGGTTGAAACACAGGTATGTTATTATGTCAGCAGTTTCTTATTACAACCTAACATCACGCTGCCTTCCCCGATGTATTAGGCAGCGTTAGAAGTGGTATTTAAAGTTCACACACATTTTTCCAGTTACGTTTAAGTCCTATGTAATAGGGAGCAAGCCTATACCAATCAACCGGGCACAAATCCAGTTTTCAGACTACCATAGAGAAATTCAACAACAAATTGCGAACCCGGAATCTAACCCAGGAGCTCAGTACACTACTACTCATTAGTCTAGACATCGCAAGCACTACTACATAGTGCTTGCGATGTCTAGACTAATGAGGTAAAATAATCAAGTCTTGAAAACGTGAAAACTTTATAAAATTAAAAAAAAAACATCTTTTACATGACATAATAACATACATAATTTCATCATTATTTCATGTTATTTCATCTATTAATAATGATTCAGAAAGCACTACGAGAATTCCTGTTGAATCTCTAACTAGGTTTCGAAATACAAGTCTATTTCGAAAACGTGAAAGGTAACTCGCCAACAGAAATTAGTTTCGATCCGTATCCGACCCGGATTTGATAACTGGATTAGAATCCGGGCCGGACAGGCTAGACCTAACGCAATGGTAGGTACAATAACGTAACTTAGTTAGAAATGGGGGCTGAAGCTATTACGCTGTGTTGTGTTGAGCTGAAATCCAAATGCCTCGTCAAATTTTAGACGCACTACGATTGACATGAGAAGAGGAGCTCGTGGCTAAATAAAAAAAGCCGCACGGGTTGAACGAAGGTTAAGCTACGCTTACCAAGGTCGGTGTGTGGATGGGTGACCGTTCATTACATATCGAGACTCCTCTCCGTGCCTCGGAAAGCACGTTAACGTTAATGAACTGGCTGTCATTTGTAGATCTTTGACAATTGTAATGGGTAGTCAGAAGCCAGTAAGTGACAACCAGTCTTACCCAGCTGTATCGTGTTGCCCAGTAACTGGGTTATGGAGGTCAGATAGGCAGTCGCTCCATGTAAAATACTGGTATTCAGCTTTATCGGGTTAGTCTGAAAGCCGACCCCAACATAGTTGGGAAAAGGCTAGGCAGATGGTAATGATGACTACGATTAACATACAGGGTGTGATTATACAGGGCCAGCACATCAAGCTACCCCAATGCGAACGTGATTCAAGATTATATTGGTTACACTGCTCACCGGGTTTTGTATCACATTTTATTCAAATATATAACTAACCCTCCCTTTTTTTTAAGTATTGGAAATCATCCAATGACTTCTCTCGTTCTGATTGGAACGGGAGGGCGTCTTTTACTGAATAAAACCCATCCGTGTTCCGTCCTTGCCCTCCAAGTTCTGGGGTCACGATAACTAAGGTTAGTTAGGCTTGTATTCACTAGTAAGTTATAGAAATCGACATAAAAATAATACTCAACTCAGTATCACAGCCTCCATGACGTAAAGCAACGTAATATCTGTCATTTCATGTACGTAACAAAGTCACACATCAGTTTTGTGCTGTATAAACCCCGTCCCCCAGCTCTAAACAGAAATATAAAACATTTAAGAGCTCGTTACAGAATGCGCTTTCTGCTAAGATTGTCAAAATATGGATATGAGTTGATATCGTATATTACTAACATAATATTACGCCTCTAATCCCCGAAGGATTTGGCGGAAGTGTACACTGTGGCCGAATATATGTACAATGTGTAACAATATAAACGCAAGACCATTTAAAGGGTCATTATACTCATCACTATGAACAACTTTTACTATGGGACGAACACTAAAATCGCGAAAAATTACCGTTGTAACTTGTGGTACATTGCCTGTTCATTTTAGATTGTATTTGTTCGATACTTGTTGAGTATTAGTGAAAACAGAATTACAAGAATTTTTACTTACGAGGCCTTTACATCGCGACGAGGTTCTTGATCTCATACATTTATGATGATAGTTTCATAGTAAAAAATGGTGGAAAAATCCCGAAATCCCGAAAAAAAATCTCAGCACATTTTGCCAAGTTATGCACTAAATTATGCAGTTAATGATGAATACCTGTACCCACATTTCGCTAATTATTAAGTATCGATTTGAATAAAACTGCAAAGCTAAATCTTTTTTTTAATGCTATAATATCTGGTATCAGTCGGATTTGAAAAATGTATTTTTATTTCACAGCCCCATTCTTAAGGATGGTTGGGATCGACTCTTAGGAGCGGGTGAAACCGCGGGGCACAGTGTAGTAGTAATATATGTTCTGTGTCATATCTCAATTTCTTCAGTCCTTGGATTTTCGCAACGTTGCGTTGGTGGATGAAATGAGAGTTATTCCCTTAGGAATGAACCCGTGTTGCGAGCGCCGGTGCTCGGCTTAGGCAGTTACACAAGACTTGTTGAATGGCTCATTCGTTCTGACTAGAATGTATGGGATTGTATACCTTTAGTGTAAGAGTGCTCACTTTATATCTCTATTAGTACCTGGATGACAGAACTTTGTTCGGATATAACGACGTTTTCTAAAAATGAAACCTAACTAGATCGATTTATCACCCCCGAAACACCCTGCATACTAAATTTCATGAAAATAATTGAAGCCATTTCCGAGATTCAGATTATATACATATATGTGTACCCACATAACTATATACAATAATTACTCGTTTAAAGGTGTTTTATTTTATTTTATATTATGGGTGGGGATTATCGTGGCTTACTAACTTCAGCCTCACGGGTTGATTTTTCAAGGTTATGCAACACCTGTTTCAGATCGATCCGTTGGTCCCAGCTGTCACTTCTAGATCTTGACATTCGTTACGGTTAATTGGGACAAGCCCGCCACACTATTCCCAAACCACTGCAACTCCTGAAAACCAAAATCAACAGTGGCGACCACCAGAAAAGCGTCGAGGCAACGAAGCCCGAGTCTTGGATCCTGCAGCAAAATTAAACAGAAAAGAACGGTACGGATTGATACCTTGTTGTTGGAACGAGGTTACGGTTAGTAAGTAGTCCGAAAGTCTAACAACCAGTCTTGCCAAGAAGTCTCGTGTTGCCTAGTAACTAAGTTGTGGAGGTCAGATAGGCAGTCGCTTCATGTAAAGTACTGGTATTCAGCTGCATCCAGTTTTTTTAATTGTTTAGAGTCTAAACAATTAGGTGTCTGTTTATTAATTGTAATTAGGAGTCTAAACACTTATCAACTAGCCTCAAATTAAGCATAGCTTGCTATATGGCGACTAATTAATGGATTAAATGTTAAACTAAAAGTCGATACCAATATACTAGGGGAAAAAGCTACGCAGCTGGCAGATGGATGGATTTATAAATGTTTACTATCAAAGACTTATTAAATGATACACAGACGGATACTAAATAGTTTTGAAAATAGTGATAGTGATTAAGTTGACAGTCGGACTAGTGGTCGCCCCGAGGTCGAAATTAGCCTGTTTTAGGTTTTTGTATTCCGTCTCCATTTAAACTTTAACTATAACAAATCTCACACTCCTCCGTAAATTGAATTTGCGTTACTGAATTACTGGGGTAAATGAGTATTTTATTCTTTCACCATCAGTGAGACGCTGAAAAGATGAAAAGAAGGTTTTCGTAAATTTAATCGTATTTTTTTTTTCGGTGTGGCCAATTACCAACTGGGTCATGGCCAGAATAAATAGTTTTATTTCAGTTCGCTCAAAGGGCAAACAATTATCCAGCTTGTGTTTGTAATTTACTTTCCAAAGATGGAAACAAATAAATGTGTAATTGAAAAAATTACTTTAATACACAAAGTTTAGTTTGCGCTCCAACTTCACACATTTTTATGACTTTTGCAATTATAGTACTAGTTATTCTTTAGTCAACTAAATTCCCGCTTTTATATAACAAATATCAACTTATATTTGTTTTAGAGAAAATAACATAAATTGGAAAGAAAGATTCGAATCCTCATCCTCTCATCCTCTTGCCATTATCGAATATGGAGTAATAAAAAAGACCCTTCGCAGATTTGAACGCTTCTACGATATTAATTCTAGGTAAAAATAACTACCGCCAGACAGACTCAATATTATTTTTCTAATTATAGTCGGCCATTTAGTTTAAGAAAAAACCCCGGATTCAAAGAGTAAAATACAATTCACCTTCTAACAAAAAAAATAAACAAAATCAAAATCGCTTCATCCGTTCGGGAGCTTCAATGCCACAGACAGACACATACACACAATTTATAAGACCACGTCGTTTTTGCGTCGGGGTTAAAAATAAAACAGCAGTGATTCTATTTTTAAATACTTTAATGAAATAAAATAAACACATTTTTTACACCTAGCAATGTGAACTCTAACAATTACTATACAAACATTATCGATACAACATCTAAAAGATTAAAACATTAATTTCTTAAAATATAATCTTTAAATTATTTTAATTGAGTGTTTACATTGTGATCCTGTGTTTTATACAATTGAATAATAAAAATAATGTTAAAAAAACATTATTTTTATTATAAAATTATTTTAAAGAAACATTATTTGTATTATTCAATTGTATAAAACACAGGATCACAATCTAAACACTCAATTAAAATAATTATGTATTATAAAAACAAGTGCATATTTTGAATAAAAGTATCTTTATAAAATCTTAAGTACAATAACGTAACAAAACATCTCGCCTGTATTCCCTGAAGGGTTAGGCAGAGTTGTAACTATAGTATGTGTACGTCTCGAGCCGGTGGTAACACTTTTAAGCTACTGGTAGAACTTAATTATGGCGATTGGCACACTGCACCGCATCACGCAGCGTAGCGTGAATGCGTGTTCTTACGTTGTTTGCAAGTTTCTATTTGTATAGAATACACACGTAGTGCAACACACAGAAAACGCATTCACGCGGAGTGTTCGTCGTTCGTCGCCACGCAACCAAATACGTAACGCGTCAGTGTGCCAATCGCCGAATAACTCTTTGATTTTGTAACTTAATTAGTTTATTTAAAAACTCTTATTAGTTGATTTCTGATCATTATTTCATCATGTAAGAAGTGGGCGATCGTATTGCCTTCGACACGGCGGGAATCCTTAGGGCTGCTACTGAGTTATTTCAGATGCCAAAAACTTTTCACGCTATGCCAATACTAGACTCTGGGAATCAAACCAAGACCTCAGATTCAGTATTAAAGCTGGCAAACAATAGACCAACGAGTGATTAAATAGTATGACAAAAAACCTAAACTATGTGATTGAATCATGCGCATCTACTTTTTAAGAAGCTCGCTACTTTTTTTACTTAATATCAAGATATGACATATTAAATTAAAAAAAAAAACATTTTTGGGAAGAAAACGAAAAGAAATATGAATTCAATATCCAGGGTAAAAGGGACGTCGACGCAAACAGATACCATGAATTCGGTAAAAGATTCTGGACCTTCGCGCGTTTGAGCACCACCATCATCATCATTGGGTCATGATTGGGTATAGTCACCGGCACGTAAGTTGGCAAGGTTTTGGCGTAGTGGGGGTAAGTTCGCGCATCGTGCACTTAGTGGAACAAAAAAGTGGTGACTTTTATTGATCGTCATTATTTTATGGTTATTGCCATCATTTATATTTAATAATATCTGATTAGAAGAAAGTTGAAGAAGGGAGTGGAATTCGTAAAGTTTATTGGGAGTTATAAATAATATGCATACGAGGAAAGTATGCTCAAAAAGTATGCGAAAAAAGGCATACCTTTTTTTGCCTTAATTTTTTAATTTAAAACAACAACAATAATATCAACTCGTAACAAAAACTAAATTTAAAAACAATAACAATAACTCTTTAACAAAAACACAACAAAAACAAAGGTGCAAACTTTCGTGCACGCAAGTGTAATCGGGAGTTCGGGAGGCAACAGTCGACTGTTGCACCAATCGCGCGCTCGGATTGACGCTACCTCATACCCCGCGTCCCGCTTGGCTACCAAAGAGACCTAAAAAACGACTTGTGCGCATCTAACGACTCTTGCCAAGTTACGTGCCGGGGACTATACCTTTCTAACCGGACCACTATCTTACTGCTTGGCAACAGGAACAGAGCGCTTGCTCTTGATTTTAAATCCGATCGATCGACTTTAGAATTTGGACGCCTCTTGCGTTCGACGCTAGCGCCAAATTGGGTATCCGGCTTGGCGTACGCTAAACGCTACTATTGTGTTTATTTTGACAGATGTGTATTTCGCCAACTAATATAATCGTGATTGCAAAATTAACTTTGGAATCGTTTTGGTTTTAGATCTGAATTAAAATTAGTTTGAAGAGTAAGGCCCTGGTGTAGATGTGACACTGGACCCACACCCAAACGTGATGCCGAGGCAAGCAGAGGGGTCCAGGAGCTTCTGTGAACACAGTTGGGGCCCTACCATGATCTTTTCCCGGGTAGGTGATATATAGGACAGCTGAAGATGCCAGTCAACAGTCGAGGCACACATGGTTCAAAATTGCATGATCAATAAATTGTTATACGAGAGTATGGCAACCTCCTTGTTCTACTGGACGGTGGTCTCCTATGCAGGATTATAAACTCTCCACATTAAGATTATTTTTAATGCTTCACTTGCTTTATATATGCTGAAGGAACTACGATTTTTTTTTTTACGATTCTATATAAATTTTAAACTTATATGAAGATTATTATACAGAAGCGTTTCTTGGTACATCCGTTTTACTTGAGTTGCACCAACACCATGAAGTATGTTACTACGGCACCAAGGACCTGGAACCATAAAATAATCATGATTATAATCACGGTATTTCTCATCTTCTTAATCCTCTGATGACTTTGTAAGTTAGTGGTAACAATATGAGTATTAGCTGGCCTCGCATTATATTGTTTTTCTTTCTCTTTCTTTCTTTAAACAAAGAAGAAACGTTGCCCCACACTAAGAATTTCTCCTGTGTCGTGGGTGTTCCAAACATTTAAATTCACGTACATAAACAACCAGACCAGGAACAACTATCTGTAGGCCCTACAAATATAAGTTTCATACTTTCAGACTTCCTCTTACATACTCATTTCTTATCCTATCCATTCGCATAACACCACACATCCCCCTCAGCATTCTCATCTCAGCTGCATGTAACTGCTTTTCATTCGTCCCTTTTGTGGCCCAACATTCTGATCCGTACAAGACAACTGGTCGAATATTTGTTTTCTAAATCTTACCGTACGTTTTATATTCAAGAAACTATTAAAAGAAAAAAATGATAAAATTAACTTACCGAAGCAAACAAATCAAGTGAGACCGTGAAGAACTTAGCTCCGGAGATGCTCATTGCTTTCTGGCACTGCTGGCACACGATCTGCACGAAGGTCTTCGCCTCCTCGGAGCCATCGTACCACTGGCAGGAGTAGGCTGCTTCCATTACTGATGAGCTCTAGATAGTAGAGAAAAAAGCCATCAGTACCACGGAGAGTTAGCACCTTTACGAATTATCGAGCTGGTCAAATTACGATCTTACAGCCCAGTCTTAAATTATGATAAGCTCGAATGTTTGACGTAACCGTATCTAACGTCAATTCGAAATGATTTTAAAATTTAAATCTAGAACTACCCTAATACATTTTGGTTTTAATTTTTTGATGCAAGCTCAAATAGTAACACCTATTGATTTGAAAAGGTCTTAAATATCTATTTGAAAACGAGTATTTTATGAAGTTTAAAATAGTTAGAATTATTTGTGTAAGTGTATAAGACCTCATAACAGTGGCTGGGAACTGACTGAATGCGGAAGGCGGGGAATCAGGTAGAGTAGCGCAACAAGGGAGAGGCCTATTACCATCAATGGACTGCCGTAATAGGCCGAGTTGATTAATAGCCATAGTCAATAGAGGTAGTTGATGTAGGGGTCATCCTAGTGACCTATTATTTGGCTCACACGAACCAGAAATTAAGACGTACTTTGTATCAGTTTTAATAATAATTATGAAAAAAATCTCACTTCTTCAATAAGCCTATTTCCGAAGATGCAGAAGTGGAATACTTGACCCAGAGTGTAACTCAGATAGCCGATTGTACTGAAAGCATACACGTTTATTCCGTTGATCTGAAACAAGGAAAATACTTGGGATTACACGAAACCACGCAACACGATACCACTTGGTAAGACTGTTTGTCAGACTTTCGGGCTTCTAAATACACGTAACGACTGTCAAAGATCAACAACTGAGAGCCAGGACCAACGGCTTTACTTGCTTTCCAAAGCACGGAGTTTAGATATTTTACGAATTTTCACCCACTCACTGTTCCACCTCGGCACGAGCCCCTCGGCCGGTACCAACCAAAATATTGGACGGAAATATATCACCATTTGTACATAAATAGATTGAGTAATGACTGTTTGAAGTCGGTCCGAAACCGATCAAGCGGCGTAAGACCCTGGGGTCGAACCAATGACGGGGCCATTACACAAAATGCTTTTACATTTGTCAAACAATTCTTATTCTTATGATGTTTGGAGGAGAAAAGGTTGACGACTTTCAAAGTGCTTCAATCAATATCAACGGATTGATCACTGCGTGTATGTCATACTAAATAGACGCTGGTAAACATCCATCTCATGAATCATACATTCAATTTAATGTATACCTAGTCAGTTAAAACCTAGTTCTAGGAATTCTAGAATTAAGTTCTTGTACATATTCGGGTGAACTATTTCTTTAGTTGAAAATCTATTCTTTCATATCTTGATAGGTGTGTCCAATAGCTCAAAAATACATTGTATCAGCTATGAAGACAATATTGTTTTAGGGTTCCATGCTAAAATGGTAAAAATGGAACCCTTACAGCGACTTCGTCTGTTTGTTGGTCCGACTGTTTATCATGGCTGCTTATTTCTAGAGCTACGAATGCTATCAACTCTAAATTTGGACTGGCCATAGCAACGCTTGTACTCTTACGTACGAGTACGAATAATAGCAATTCTAAATTTGGACTGGTCATAGTAACGCTTGTACATACGAGTGCCAAGTGTATCATGTAATACAACTTTATTAGAATATCCTAAATCCCATTTTATTACCAATTGTGCAGTTTAGTGTTGGACTTACGATAAAAAAGTCCGTAAAAATACCATCCCCCCTCATATGTCAGAAGTTCAAAAAGTCTAAAATAAATCAACTTCATGGAGGTAAATGTCTTATAAGAATTACTAACTTAGTGATTAGCAAAATCCTTAGACAAATATGTAATTGAGTTTGGCTTAAAAAATTACTTTGAAAATGTAACACAGCTGCTGCGTCGCAAGATCCTTTTGAGCTTGAACTTCTTCACACGCTGACGCGTATACATTTTTTTTTTCCTTTTTAGATAGGATTTTTTTTTTTTATCAAATATCTACAAAGCTTCAGTGCTTAGGCACAGAACCCTTGGTGGTTAAGTACGACTTTTTCGCGGCTGGTTTTCTTTTTTTTGTACTAAAGGACTACAGTGTTGATGCCTTGGAAGAAGTAAGTGCGTCTGTCAGGTTACCTTCGTAGCTTGGTAAGCCAGCAGGGTGAGTGTGATCGTCGACACCAGCATGTGGAACAGCAGAGCGGTACCGTACGTGTCACCAATAGACGCAACCAATCTGAAAAGATTTAAAAAAGATTACAAGTGGAACGAAAGACAACGTTCGTCCATTTCGACGACACGGTTGGCGCAGTGGCTGAGCTGCTGCGCTGCGTGTCGCGGGTTCGATCCCCGCACGGAACAAATATTTGTATGGCCCACAGGTAGTTGTTCCGGGTCTGGCTGCTTGTGTATGTGAGTTTAAATGTTTGTAATCGCACCTACGATACAGGAGAAATTCCTAGTGTGAGGCAAGGTTTTATTAAAAAAAAAAAAAAACTTACAGTAACTACGATTTTTTGTAATTTTATATAACATCACCATCTGACTAGCTTTTCCCAGCTATGTTGGGGTCGGTTTCCAGTCTAACCAGATGCAACTAAATATCAGTATTTTACATGGAGCTTATCTGAAGTCCGCAACCCACTAGGTGACACGATAGCCATCCTCACGACTGGTTGTTAGACTTTCAAGTTTCTAACCTTCTGTAATCATTGTTAAAGATATTTGTTACTTTTGTTTAAATTGATAGTCGGTCAAAATTCAGTGCCCTCAGCTTGTAGTAGTAAGAAAACTTAAAAACCGACACAAACTATACGAAAATTATAAGCCGCTATTAGAAAGATATTTTTAATCAATTGTACCATGGCGCAGTGGTTAAGGCCTCGCCTCTAGTGCACGAGGCTTCAAACCGGACAAGTACCAATGTGACTTTTTCAATTAATATGTACTTTCTAAGTTTATCTTGGAAATCACTGACATTGGTGCAGGAAAACATCGTGAGGAAACCTGGACTTATTATTAATATAAGTCTGAAATCGCCAACCCGTCTTGAGCAAGCGTGGTGTTAAATGCTCGTGCCTTCTCTGTATGAGAAGAGTCTTTTGCCCTGCAGTGGGACAGTAATAGGCTGGTGGGTTAGTATTAGTAGGAAGATATTTTCGTGTTTTTTTTTTTTTTTTTGTTTTTTTTTTTTTTTTTTTAAAAAACGTTGCCCCACACTAGGAATTTCTCCTGTATCGTGGGTGCGTTTACAAACATTTAAACTCACATACACAAACAGCCAGACCCGGAACAACTACCTGTAGGTCATACAAATATTTGTTCCGTGCGGGGATCGAACCCACAACACGCGGCGCAGCAGCCGATGGCTCAACCACTGCGCCAATCGTGTCGTATTAAATGGCTGGACTAAGTTATGTTGTTACTGAAACGGACACTGAAACCACAGCTTGTTTAACTTCATAGCTAAAGTAACTCCAACCAGTAAATTCAATCCGAACATTCAGTTAAAACCACAAATATTTTCAAAACATAATTTCATATTTCGAACTCAAGTTTAAATACAAATCCTGAGTTTGTAACTTCAAACACGATGTTCGTCGAAGTTTGCCGAAGCCAGCTCGACTTCCGACCACAGATTAGGTCTCGGGAGAATAGTTTGCGAGTCTGTGGTTACTGGAGGTCAATTAAGTTCAGTAAGAGGAGCTGTACTCGAATACTCCATATTACTAATTTGTGTTGTCTATGCCATGTCGAAAGTTTGGAATTAGTCTGGTTGGAATAGTTTGGCTTTTATTAATTATGCTCCACACAAGCTGTATAAACTTGAGGAGCTCGTGGCTAAATAAAAAAAGCCGCACGTATTGATCGAAGGTTAAGCTACGCTTGCCGAGGTCAGTCTGTGAAGGTGTGACCGTTCGTAACATATCGAGACTTCTCCGTGCTTCGGAAAGCACGTTAAGCCGGTGTTGGTCCCGGCTGTCATTTGTTGATCTTTCACAGTCGTTACGGGTATTCATAAAATTATGGTAACCAATCTTACCAAGGGGTATCGTGTTGCCCAGTAACTGGGTTGTGGAGGTCAGATAGGCAGTCGCACCATGTAACATACTGGTATTCAGCTGCATCCGGTAAGACTGGAAGCTGACCCCAATATAGTTGGGAAAAGGCTAGGCAGATAATGACAGGCTGTATAAACTGGTCGATCATATCTGTTTTTCGGTCTCTTAATAGTTCAATAAATATTTCTTGACCATTGACCATATCCTTGTAGCAATAATATCGACCGGCAGATGTTTTGTCTCACACGGTACGATTATATCGCACGTCAGCCAACCTTGCACTTGTGAATGTCGGGATCGATTTGTACTAAGTTTGTACACCCGTTTCCAAGTAGAAACTTAATTGATCCACAGATATACTTTCGGACTAAACTGTTTCGACTTGAAAGGTGTTTAAGTGGTTATTAAACTCACGCCTTTTTTCTAAGGCAGACAGAAGCTACAGTACGCCACTTGCTACGATTCTCATATACTCCTTTTGCTTCGTTTACGTTTATACATCTGGTCATACACGCTCACCGGTTACGAGTACTACGCACCTAACTTTTTAAAATAACCAATAAGGTCAGTAGTATTTTTTTAAAGTTTTTTTTAATAAATTCGGAATAGAGAAGAGATTGTATGTTTTCAGGAGTTGCTCTCAACTGTTATAAATTTCTTTGATGACAAGTTTGGCAAAACTATACCCATAAAGATTCCGAGTGCAAATTTTGAGGTTACTGCTAGCAAGACCCATCGACCCTTATTCTCATCATCATCATTTAAAATTTAATTTCGTCATTCATGAGTAAATAATAAATGTTCTTCGCTTAGACAAAAGTTATGTAATTTAGACTTCTGGACCAACTACTGTAGTTGGAGAGTCCCTTCGCCTTACATTTTTCCTACTTTAACTTTAACCTACTTTAGAACAACGATGCGTGTCATAATTTACCACTATAAAAAAACACGACTAACTCATAACAATATAGTGGCCTTGTAACTGTAGCTAAGAGAAATAATCGACTTTCACTCTTAACTTAATATAACTCACTCCTAACTTGTACAAACTTAAATAAACTGTGCATGTGCATCTTAGTGGAAGGTTCTTGACTAATCAAACTGTACGGATTTTACTACATCTCACACTCCCCACTCACACACACTCCACACTACACTCCCCACTCACACACACTCCACACTACACTCCCCGTACAGTTCTGATAGTCTTCTTATCGATCTTACCTGACAACGTGCTTATGCCTCTCAACCCAGTACTTGATAGCCGACCTGGCCAGCATCTCTTGTTTGGGAGTCAAACCGTTCGGATTAGCGTTTTGCTGCCCGAAGTTCTGCAGTCTCCCACCAGCCCCTCGCAGTGTCATTCCAAAGTCTTGTTGCGTCGAGTATATGCCCCGGATGTCCATGTCTACTGCGTCTGGGATCTTTTCTTTATCTATTGTAAGAGACCATAACTGAGCCAGAGATATCAAGAGTATTCAATTTGAGCCTTATGACTAAGTAGCAAGGTAGTCTTTGCTAGTTCGCCGTTTGTTCAGAAACCAGGCCCAGTCGGGTCCCACTAGGGGGCTTAAGCCTGTCAGGGTTCTGGGATGTTCGAAAGAGTTACCGTGACCCCGGAACGTAAAGGGCAAGGACGGAACTCGGATGGGTATTAGTCAGTAAAAGTCTGACATGCCCTCCCTTTTCACCCAGGCCGGGAGAAGTCATTGGTTGATTTACTCTCTTAAGTAGTCTTTGCTAAAGCTCATCAAGTTTGAAGACCAAGGAGACCATTCCAATGATTTCGTCGTCATAATACACACATAAATCATCCGTGTAATTTGAGGAAGATGATGGTATACGCTAATGTATCTGATGAAGAATATTTACCGGTCGAAGAAGCTCGAAACAGATCAGCAGTATTCGGCCTATACGTGTCCAATGAAGCACTCAGTTCCATAAGAGGTTTCATGATGGCCTTCAGATGCTGCAGCTGCTCACACGCGAAGATCAACCAGGAGCAGAACATCACGTCCATAAGGTTAGCAATGGACATCGAGAAGAGGAGCCAGTAGACCTAACAAGAAAAGGCAAATTGGGTAGTTTCCTTAAAAAATCTGTTTGGTCCGAAAGTTTGCATTACTCAAAAATACTGGACACGTATTTTTTCTTTAGTCACGTAAACCAAAAATGACGACGGTATAGTGCGTTGAAATTGCGCGTGACGTCACGCGGTGCTACACTTTTCGTTAAAAGTGTAGCACGGCGTGACGTCACAAGCCCCTTCTCCTGAACTTTGATGTGCTATATCATTGTCACTTTTTATTGAATTAAGTAAGCAAAAAATTCGTGTCCAATATTTTTTGGTAATCTTACTGACGGACTAAATAGACTTAATATATCTTTACCTAGGAAACATCCCTATTGTAATTAATTATTTCATTAATTTCTATGAATTATTGAAGGATTTAAGATTGTTAAAAATTGTTTCTGGGTGTGCAACAAACGATTGGTTGCAGTTGAAAAGGCAGAATATATCGTTTAATGACTATTAGTTATGGCATTTTAGAAAAATGACTCACTTGTCCATCGATTTAGAGTGCCAAATCGCAAATCATTTATTAAAATTAGGCTGAGAATTAACACTAATTGAACATTACAATAAATATACATTACAAAGACCAAAAAAGTATTTCCTAGTACTTTCGCTGGGAATATAAAAGTGATAATCCCCAGCAAAACAGCTGGGAAAATAAGTTAGGAGAATTTTAATCTATACAATACATTTAATTTGAAATGACTTTAAGTTATAAAGCCAACAGAATTTACATTCACCAACCATACATTCAAAACCGGCAAGTTCTTACAGTTAAATAAAAACTTAGTTAACATACACACCTGAAAAACAAAGGCGATAATATACGTGGTGCCTCCCATTGCGTTGAACGGGTACCAGGCTTTCAGAGGCAGACGAGGGGCTACCTCCGTCAGGGTCTCATTCGTTTCCTTGTTCGTGATCAGGCGGACCGACTCTCCGAAGAATGTTAGAGTTACCCAGCCTAAAGAAGAGAACAAAAAATGTAAGATTATCTTTCATTAATTGAGGAGCTCGTGGCTAAATAAAAACAGCCGCGCGGTTTGATCGAAGGTTAAGCTACGCTTGCCGAGGTCAGTTTGTGGATGGGTGACCGGTTATGACATATCAGGAATCCAGTCATTACGGGTAGTCAGAATCCCGAAAGTTTGAAACTAGTCTTACCAAGGGGTATCGTGTTGCCCAGTAACTGGGATGCAGAGGTCTGATAGGCAGTCGCTCCATGTAAAATACTGATATTCATCTGCATCCGGTTAGACTGGTAGCCGACCCGAACATAGTTGGGAAAATGCTAGGTAGATGATAATCTTTCATTAATTAATTGATACTTACACAGCCATGTTTGTTTTACCTTCACTGTTGTCTGTATGTAGTTAAATCAAAGCAGTAACTTAACTATATCAGTCCAAGATTTGGATACAATATTAATCATCTATATCATAAAAAATATCATCATTATTAATAACTAATAATCATATTTGTGTTATTGGAATTTTTCATTAAGTATATCTCAGTTGGGACTCGGAGTCTGGATGTGTGCCCGGTTGATGGCAATAGGCTCACCCCCTATTACATGGGACTTAAAAACATAACTGGTGAAATGTGGATATACTCAGGTGCACCTCTGCCCTACCCTTCGGGTAAATTTAGGCGTGATGTTATGTTTATTCATTAAAATGACAAAGCTGTCATTTTGATTTCCCGTATTAAAGTAACGACTTTTCAAAATAACATACGATCACCGATCGTTTTGGATCCCAGGAGTACAAGGAGATCTTCTTAAATATTTATAAAGAAAAGACATTCACTTTTCAAAGCGCTAGACATATGCTTTTCTCGGGAGGACCATACGTTAAGCGGGCAGGTGGAAGACCGATTGTACATTTTGGATTTAATACTTAGATATAACAGGCTCGGCGAAGTCGTTTGGTCAAAGTTTGACGACGATTCAGGCAAAACAAACACAATATACTTGCCGGCATTTAACTTGAGCACTCGACGGAGTGGTGGGGGTTGAAGTACGCGTCGTATTGTCTGAGAATCTGGTCTAAAATCGCTTAATTAAGTATCACCGCTCAAGATCAATGCGGGCAACTGGACCAGGAAAGTTCCATGAGTTTATTGTTTTAAGCTGGCGCCCAGCATGTGATTGTTGTCCCGCGCTGGGCGCCAGAAACTTTTTTAATGCATTTTAGGTAGGTTCACAATTTTTAATACCTTTTATAAGTAATTGGTAACTTATATATAAAACGAGTGATCCAAACCTTGGAAATGGTAATGGCGCCCAACGTGGGACTAACCGGACGCCAGTATCTATCAATGTATATCTTTCTATAGGGCCTCAGATTGTGAAGAAGATCCATTATTAACCTTGACCGAGAAACTCAATTGAATTGTTTCTTTCTTCCATCAGTTAAACCCTCCACTTTTCCATTAGTAACGATTTTCTTTTTCGCAATAAAATAAAATCGAATTCTATAACAAGTTTTTGATATCGAACGATT
Source organism: Phlogophora meticulosa (assembly GCA_905147745.2). Taxonomy (NCBI): domain Eukaryota; kingdom Metazoa; phylum Arthropoda; class Insecta; order Lepidoptera; family Noctuidae; genus Phlogophora; species Phlogophora meticulosa. The sequence goes on along the minus strand of LR990537.1, from coordinate 10,335,851 downwards.
CATTTGAACCTATGTAATCGCTTTAAGGTCCAGAGTCATCCAGAAACAACATAAAGAAAGAAATAAAAAAAACATCTTCTCTTTAATTCCAATAAACTAATATTAAAAAATAAACACCATCACCAGCGCCCAACTGAGCTATACGAGTAACTCCCACACTATATTGTCCACCGCATTGTGGCTCCGCATGCAGAGACTAAAGGCTTGAATAGACTACTAAATTAGACTAAGCGTGGTATACACGTAAGCAAGCTCTCACCGCAATATGTTTGCCTAGTACATATCTACTAACTCTAGGCAATGTGATAAAGTCATTGGTCAAGCGATAACAGGTACATTAGAGAGCTTGCCATTGCTTGCTTGGTTGCGGCATGGTCGTTTGCATTTATGGTGCCCTGGTACTACTACGACACTCGCTACAGTGTTTATATTTCTTAATATCCTAGATCGGTGTACTTTTGTGTTGGCTGAGCTATTTCTGCCGTTAATATCCACAAGGTCTCTAAATTTGTATTTTACCGTCCCTGGTCTTTTCCCCAAAAGTCCAGGCCCTCTTTTTGAAGGTTACCCCCCGTTAAAAAAGGAAAAAAAAGGTACTCTGTCACGAACTGATATTAAACTAAAAACGGTCGACAACATTAGACTCTAATCATGTCTGGAAACTGCTTAGATTTTACATCTAACACAAAAGTAATTCAATTATTTGTTCAAGTAACATAACTCATAGTATTAGTATCAATTTGACTTTAAAACCTAAGTTAGTAAACTAAAATAAACTACAAACAAATATTTTTTTATAAAGCTGTAAGACCAGCAGAAATTTTGCAGCACCGGTTAACGATCGTGCAACCCAGTCGGCCGGAGATCATTTTTAGGATGCTTTGGGTGCTGTCCACGCATCCCTTACGCATTACTGTATCTAATATTACTAATGCTAACATCCCTGAAGCTGAAGCACTACAAAAACGCAGCAACCCCATTTGCACCCTAAACGCGTTATTATGTTGGACTCGAAGGGCGCTGTATGCCTTAATATATAATGTATATTATGTATAATGAGCCCACAGGCTATACGAATAGAAAGAGATACTGTTATAACTGAAAACCTCATAACCGGCCATTGTCATTAATCGTGAGAAATAAAACAGCTGTTTACTGCCTACATTTCGTCGAGTGAAGCGATCGTGTATGTTCGGAACAGCTGTTTTACTTTCTCGATTTCAGGATCTCATAGTAAATTTTGTTTATAAAATTGAGTACAATGACTGCTTCATAAGTTTTCTTGCTTTGAATCAGCACGTGCAAGTTATCCCAAACTGTCATATTTCCCTATTGAACATGTACAGAGGCCAACACATCAAGCTACTCCAATGCGTCAAATTTCTTTGATAGTTTTTCAACTTTATCGCAAAAGAAATAAGGTTCATGTTCGTTTGGACAAATCTGACAGTTTGGGGTAGCTTGATGTGTCAGTTGGCCTCTGTACATGTTCACCTTACCTTATACTTTTGTAATAAAGTTGAAAAAGTATCAAAGAAATTTGACAGATTGGGGTAAATTGAAATGCTGGCCTCTGTACCAAATCAATTTCAGACTTATTGGTTTTAAGATAGCAGAATACTATCGCTGAGGCATTTGTTTCTAATGCCTCAGCACCGTGCTGAGATACCACCTTTTCGCTTCATACATACTTTTATCTTTATCTTTGATCATTCTCATATTATTTAGTTTGCATTCTGTGCGAATCCTAATAAACGCATTCTCTTTCTAATTTTCTACATGCGAACGAACATATTTAAACTCACGCCTTTCTCCCATGGGGGTAGGCAGAAACTACACAACGCCACCTGCTATGTTCCTTACATACCTATTATATTCATTTCCTTCTTTTAACAAATACATCGCTTTACCTCCCATATTCCTCTTTTATTTTTGTACGTCCAAAAGTTCAACTTACTGACAACAGCCAGACAGGTCATGCCACATATGAAGTACAGGAGTCTTCTCATCTTGGTGAGCGCGATCTGGTGGTAGCGGGCATCTGACTCCGTGAACAGAGGGTGACTGTTAGACTGGTTCCATACTGCCAGGGTCCTGGGATAGAGAAAGAATAAGTAAGTATAAGATATTTCCTGAACCCAGTTGTAAACGTCCCTTTGTACCTATTGGCCTAGCTATGTTCTGACTCCTGCTATATATGAAGAGAAGTGGTAATTATGTATTTTTATTAAAAAGTTTATGGTATAAGCCTTTAAATACAAACATACAAATAAATAAAATTCAAGTGTGTGTTTTTAATGTCAAAATAACAGCTTTTTACTTATCGCTTAGTTATAAAAGTATACAGTAGTTATACCAAAGAAAAAACTACTTTTCTTTGTCTGTCTGTTCCGAAAAATCTCCGAAACGACTGGACCGATTTTGACGGAACTTTCACTGGCAGATAGCTGATATTATTGCGATGTGGAGGGAAGGAGGGGTTAAGTAAATACCATGTCGTGTACTTGTCCATGAGTCAACTGGAGACTGAAGACCCCAGACTCCCTTTATTAGTGTAATATATACCTAGTCCGTGCGTGACATATATCATAATATAACTATGGACATAGCTTATCTACCTTAACTTAAACTAAGATCTAAACGTGACGTACGTGACACACCACATCACCCTTCCTAAAGTAAAAAAAAACTTAGTTACATCGTTTTTTTTTTCTCTTTCTCAGGAGCAACTGAAACTCCTTTTATTAAAAAAAAGAAGGTTCTGCGCTAAAAAATGAAAATAAGTACAGCATGTATAAATAAGTGACGATCACCAATCCCTCTATTTTTCTACTAGTAGTCTCGAGAATTGGCCTCATTCGCAATAACAGTAATAGATAATACTTAGTCAGAAACTACAAGTTTAATATTCCGGTCAGTATGGAATGAATTCGTAAATTACTGACGAGTTTCACGAAGGTCTAATAGCCAGTTATTAGGTCTTCATTCTACAGTATACGTGGGAACTGACAGCTGACGTATTTGTCATTGTGTAATAGGTACACGCAATACTTGAAATTAACTTATCGATGTCCATGGTAATAATAACATAACTGTTCTATGAAGTCGTTAAATAATTCAAACAAATATTGTACCTATGCGACGTTTTTAGAAGAAAACAAAAAAAACAAAAAAAAAGTTTTTGTTTTTACTTGTGACTAGCCCACCACACTATTCCAAAAACGCTGCAGCTCCGGAAAACCAGAAGTAACAGTGGCGACCACCAGAAAAGCGTCGAGACAATGAAGCCCGACTAGTCCCGGAGAAACGATTCAACTGTCTAGGATCCCGCATTGAAATTAATCAGAAAAGAACAGCGAAGGAGTTAGACAAATATATAATTTCTACTTCCCTCCATATCAAGCAGGAGACAGAACAGAGCGAGGCCATTAAGCACAAAGGGACGTTACCCACCAACGCGACAACACGTTACCCCTTAGTAAGACTGGATGTCAGACTTTCGGGCTTCTTACTACCCAGTACAAACCACCAACAGACAACCAGTCTCGACTGTCAAAGACTTATAAATGACAGCCGGAACCAATGGCTTGACGTGGTTACCGAGGCACGGAGGAGTCTCCATATGTAATGAACGGTCACCTGGTACACAGAGTGACCTCGGCAAGCGTAGCTTACCTTCGATCGATCCGTGCGGCAGTTTTTATTTAGCCTCGAGCTTCTAGCTTACACTAGTATTATAGTTGTTGTGTAACCTATTCCGCCCGGTAGCGGTAGTGTTGGCAAACTCACGTCGATGCTCGAGAGATAAGATATGTTGTTAAAGCCCCTAAAGCTTACATCACATTCCAGTAATGGTCAGTGGCGTGGGTCTTAGTAGTAGGATAACGTCATAAGTCAGATGGGATTAATCTCACCGAGTTTCTAGTTCAGAAGACATCAAAGTATAAATTGATATTTGTATATTCTGATATATCTGCTAATAGATAAATTAGTAAACCCTGTTTAAAATAAAACTATTTATTTCTAACCTAAATAACGTTATCCAGTACACTTCTAGTGGTTATAACTGACCGCTAAAAGAAAACTTCACATTTCCCAAGAAACGTGAGTCAATTTTTAATGAAAATCTTTGAAAAGCGAACATTTCAATATTTTAAAAGTAAATTCGAACGTCAGGTGGATTTCTGTTAAAAATATTCCGTCCGTTTCAATACAAAAGGAATCTTAAGAGGTTCTATTTTCAAATCTCGAGCTACGTTCCATTTGCAATCTTTGAATTTTAAAGTACTAGGTACTTTTTATTTAAAAGGTTCTTGATTTGAATATTTATAAAGAAATGTCATTATATTTTTAGTTAGTGACATCGGCTGTCAAAATCTGTTTGTGGACGTGTGTGCTTAGATGATTTGTTTCAGATCTCTTTTGTAGTTTTTCCTTTATTAAGTTTTCATCGGCGGATAATAAATTTTAATATTAATAGGTACCTAGCTATTACATTCATGGAGTTTTTGGAACAGTAATCCTTAACCCGGCTTGCTTTAGGAGTTCTTTGTTGTTCGTCACGTAAGGAAAAAGCGTAAATAGCGTAAGGTTAGTAGGTAAGTAGTCTAGTTCTTCATCACATCACACTAATAATATAAATAGGAAAGATTGTCGGTATATGTTTGTTAGTTTTACACGCTGAAACGCCTGAAGAGAATTGGATGAAATTTGTTAACAAGGTAGGTCACACCCTGGATAGGTTGGCCATAGGCTACATTTTATCCCGATAAAAAGAAGTATTCTCGTGAGAATTTTAAATCATCTTATGTTAACTTTCTAACCGTGACTAACACCGCGAGGCGTAGCTAGTTAAAAGTAAAACACATATGTATAAACATCCGTGTATCAACATAAACAATTGAAATTGAAAAAAAACAAAATGAACAAATGCAAACAATTTTTAATGAAAATTGTAGGTATTCGTAATAAAAGAAAATGAAACTCCAAATTAAAATCATTCCAGTTTACAAATCCTCTGTTTCGCTTTTTAAATTAAAATTGGGAGCAAATACTTTTTGCCAGTGGTGGCAGTCCATTAAAAATAAATTAAATAAATAATACCAGCCAGTCACTTTCCTGCTGCAAAGGCCTCTTCTCATACAGAGAGGGTACGAGAATTAATCGCCAAGCTTGCTCAAGACGGGTTGGCGATTTCAGACTAATATTCATTATAAATCGATTGAGTTTAAAATATATTTCGCGCGATCGCACCATGCTTTGGAAAGAAAATTAAGCCGATGGTCCCTCTGACATTCCTAGATGTCTGACAGTCGTTTCAGGAAGTCTGAGAAGGTCTGAGACTAGTCTTGCCTAAGGGTATATTGTGTTGCCCAGTAACTGAGTTGTGGAGGTCAGATAGGCTCCATGTAAAATACTGATATTCAGCTGCACCCGGTTAGACTGTCGACTATAACCTAGGGAACGTTGGGACAAGGCCAGGATAATGATAAGAGTGTAGAGTGAGGATATGTGTGTGTGTCTATGTATTAGTATAGATTTACCTATATATTTTATTTATAAATCTATATTATTATATTTTATGTATAGATTTTTGAAGTTTTAAAAGTGCTGATTCTCAGCCTAATTTGAATAAATGAATTTTGATTTTGAGTAGAGTTTTATTTTAAAAAGGTGGTATAAAAAAAAACAAATTTTAAGGTAACTCAATTAAAAAATAGCAAAAGAATATGAAAATGGAAATACATACATAAGCATAAACTCACTGCCTTTTTAGGCAGTACGGAGTAGGCAGATACTACAGAACGCCACCTGCTACCCTACATACTCCTTTTGCTTCGACTAAGTTGTAAATAATAATAAATCAAGCCATACAAAAATGTCACTGAAAATGATTTTCAATTTACGAGTCAGAGTAATCATTTTCAAGCTAAAAATAGAACACTCCAATTCATTTTAAAAGAGGTAAAAAATCAAAAAGAGAAATAAGAAATAAATTCTCATTTCAGTTTCTTACTTCAAAATGATAGCAATAGAAACAGTAGATTTCTAAGGTTCCCTATCAAAATACACCTTAAAGGTGCTACTACTTTTTCTGTAATGTCTGTCTGTTACTGCAGCTTATTTCCGGAAACACTAATCTCGTTATCGTTACAGATTTTAAATTTAGAATTGTTGTAAACAGAGCGGATCTACTTACATAATAAGTAGAGGAATTGGCCAAACTATTGTCATTTTCATTGCAATTGGAGCCAATATTGGGGGATATAATTTGAAATGGGATGTCTAGTTCAAGTGGAGTAGACTAAAACAGGCTTTTTAAAAAAAAAAAAAACCTTGAAAGGTGCGGAACTCTCGGTGAGTCCGACTATCGTTTCGCTGTTTTTTTTTTTAAATGACGAAAATGTCTCTGGAAACAATTTTGATTTGTTCAACGGCCAATATTTTTTGACTGAAGTAATTAAAATTAAAAAAGGTTCATCAAATCAAAAGTAATTTGTTTGATTCTTTTATTTGGTTAAGGAACAATATTGCTTTATAAATCTGGTCAACTTATAAATAGAGCATTCAAAAAAAAAACTAAATTAATTAAAGACAAGAAACAAAATTTGTAGGGCCCCGTAGCCAAATGGCAAAAACGGAACCCCTAAAATTTTGGCCTGTTAGTTTGTCTGTCTGACCATATAAATAGGAGAATATTTGCACCATATCGATGAAATTTGGGATAAAAGTGTATTCTATGAAAGGCTAAACAACGATGTAGTGAAATTACGAATAATATAGGGATGGCACTATCTATATCATTAGGATTAAACAAAAAAAAACAGTACATTTAAGCGGGTGTTATATCTTTGTATATAAGAACCACAAAACTCAAGTCGATATAATTAGATGTTCCGAAAGAAATAAGCAGCTGTGACAGACAAACAGACAAACATACGAAGTCGCACCATAAGTGTTCCTTTTATAAACCCCTGACACAAACAAATATGATTTGTTTTAGTAAATTTACGTCAATAGTTGTGATATATGGATTATTTTCGAATATAAACTCAAAATAAACTTTGTTTCTAAATAATTTGCAATCCAAACTTAACTTTTCTGTCGAGAATATCAACGATGTAAATGTGCAAATTAAAAATTATTATTCCCGACTACTGGACCCTTTACGTGGTCCGACTCGCACTTAGTATGGTTTTTCACAATATTTATTAATAAAACATCCCAATAAGAATTTAAACGTAATTTAACCTAAAATAGTTTCAGACAAATATAGTAAAAGTACTTGAGAGTATTATTTTTGAGGATATTAAAATTATTTTCTAACTGAGGGCAAAGTCTAATTACTAAAAGTCAATGAATAAAAAACTTAATTTACTTTTGCGTCAGTTTGGGTACTAAAAATACATCCATTAACTTTTTCAACACCTTTTTAATTTAAATAATAAACTTATTTTCAATATACTGTACAACCCTGTCACCTACACAGGCTAGGAATATTATTATTATGTGGGTTCAGACCTGGGCAAGTACCAATGCGAGTTTTTCAATTCATATGTACTTTCTAAGTTTATCTTGGACATCACTGACATCGGTGAAGAAAAACATCGTGAGGAAACCTGGACTTATATAATTAATATAAGTCAGAAATCGTCAACCCGTCTTCAGCAAGTGAGGTGATTAATGCTCGTGCCTTCTCTGTATGAGAAGAGGCCTTTGCTCTGCAGTGGGACAGTAATAGGCTGGTACTACGCATATATAACCATTTGCCAAATTCAAATTCTGAAGATAAGTGATATAAACATATTAAAAAACAACATTAAAACACTACTGCTAAAAAAAGCATACACACGCAATCACACAAAACACACAATGCTACTTCAAATGATATTTGAAATAATGTATTTTATAGTTAAATTCTAGATTCGTAAATAAGTTTTTGTAAATTTGCATTCCTTATGGTAGGATATGGCTAATGGACCATATTGTATGTTTAAGACCTTTCATTTTGTACCCATATTCGCAAATTATTATATGATTATGATTTGATTTGATTTTGATATTTAATAATATTTTTAATTAAGTTTAGTATAGGTACTAACTGTTTGAATTGCAATTTAATCACCACGCATAAACATCAGCTGATCTGACAAACTATAATACTAAGCAAGAATACTGGGAATGTATGTCCAGATGTATGAACGTGAGCGAAGCTAGGGGAGTATGTAGGATCGTAGCGGGTGGCGTTCTGTGGCCTACCCCCATGGGAAAAGGGCGAGAGTTTATGTACATATGATTATGTGTACTAATGAGCGTTAGATCCTGGGTTTGTTTCCCATGTCGGGCCAAAGTATTGTTGAATGTATCCGTTATGACTTTTCTAGTAGATAGCAGCTTGGAGTCTGGATTTGTGCCCGGTTGATAGCAATAGGCAATAGGCTTGCCTCCTTTTTATGTGACTTAAATATAACTGGCGAAATGTGTTTGTTACTAAAGGCTCTGCCTAACTCTCCGGGAAATGCTGGCGTGATGTTAGGTTAATAATTTTTAGCAGGTTAGCAGGTTATATGATACAAATGTTAGCATTTGTGTAAGCGCTGATCACAGGTACTAAATCATTATAGGACTTACCTGTAGAAACTCTTAGAGTTCAAAGCGAAGAATATCAGCTTGATGATAGTGTGGGCGAAGAAGAGGACGGTGATGGTATTAGCTGTCAGCTCGTTGACCTCGTCGGAGTACTGCGCCATGTTGACCCCCATACAGGCGAAGTGGACGACGATGAGGACAGCATGGACACTGGCGTAGATCTTGCGAAGGAGGTTCGACATGCCGGCATTTTCTGTACGGAAAGTATGGTTACAACTAAGTTACTCCTTATTACATTAGCTATCTACTAGAGAAAGTCCTGCCGGAACCAGTTCAGCCGTTTAGGTGATTCAGATGACAGATTGACTATACAATTTTAAATTGGTGTTTTGGTATGACTCATCCTCATCATCCTCTTGCGCTTATCCCTATATGGCTAGGGTATAACAATTCACTTTTTATGCATTCATTAGAATACTGTTATTGGACATTACAAACCGCAACTTCAATGTTATTTATTTGTCTAGATTAAAAATACTTCAGAAAGCCTCGTTGAATAGAAAAGAAACTGTACCAAGACTTAAGAAAATCAATCCACTAAACGAGAATCAGCAAAAAATATAACGGAGTCCAAAAGCATTCAAAGGTTTTAACGGCAAAACTCCCAAGGCGCCTTCAGTATTATTTTCAAATGTTGCCATCAATAATAACTTTTTATTATCTTGTTATGACACAGATAGACGTCAAACGATCTTGGCAAAATACTGTTATATGTATTATTTCTTTGTCAGCTGTTTCGCGGAGAATAAAATCTTTTACCCATTAAGTTTCATTGTATTCTATATTTTTTTATTAAAATCCATGATCTTTTTCTTTGTATCGTATGCCGTCATCTTCGAAGAAAACGTCTTCCTCGGCAAAACTCCTACTTTACATCGGTGCTTGTATTTTTATGTTCTTTATTTGTCTACTAGCTTCCTCTTCTTTTGTTTTTATCATCATCATATATACAATACTACATATTGTCACTCATCATCATAATCACTTCACCCGGGAATCATCTTATGCAAAAAAAGGAAGCGTATGTCAAAAGACTTCTTTTCGTTCTGCCGTTCTTCCTATTTCATTGCGTCAGTCAGCCTGATTATACACATGAATAGTCTTGCGACTTACTTTCTTACTTTATAAAAACGTTGCCCCACACTAGGAATTTCTCCTGTACCGTGGGTGCGTTTACAAGCAATTAAACTCACATACACAAACAGCCAGACCCGGAACAACTACCTATAGGTCATACAAATATTTGTTCCGTGCGGGGATCGATACCACAACACGCGTTGCAGCAGCCGATGGCTCAACCACTGCGCCAAGCGTGTCGCCTACAAGTCGGCGACTACAAGAGCAGTGGCGCAGTATTTTATATACTAGTCCATTGGTATTGTAGTCGCAAGCCCGACTGTTTAACGTAGGGTCCGTGTTACGGTTCACAGGTCAAGCCAAGTCTTACTGGAGTTTGGATTTTTCCATTACGAAATTCTCATTAGCAGCGGCTGGTCTCCCAGCTGCGGCGAGGTTGGTGGTCTGACACCCCACTATTTCAGAAATGACCAAAACCCGTTGATCTGTATTTGGTCGTGTCGTATTGCCGTCGCATTGGACTTTAAGAGTGATTGAACCTGCGTACTTGGCTAGTCTCTCTGGACACCAGCTGTCGACACGTAATTCGGTCGGGAGGATATTATTATTGTATCAGGAAAAGTATTGAAGGTTTACCTGAGTGGTAGTTGAACAGAAAGTGCCCCGCTGCCTGCATCAGCTTGATGTTGGGCATCAAGTCTGACACCAGGCCCTGGGCCTTCACTTTGGTCATCATCTGAAATAAACATAGTTTTTAAATGCCACTCAATTTAGTCATTGACTCGATTGTCAACTTTAGTAACGGGTTTGTCTCTTTTTATTTCGACTAAATCAGCCGACGCATCAGTCATCATTATAAGACTAGAAGAACTTTTAATGTCGCTCAAGTCCGACAAAAGACACTATGGTATATCTGATTCTTAGATTTTCATAATTTCAAAATAAAATGTCACTAAGTCATAAAAAAACACTTAAGACGATGCTATGATACCTTTCCTGATTGCTGCACAAATATTGTTTCGATAATAATTGAAGTTATACCTTCTTGGAACTGTGAAGTTGTTTTCCAAGGAACCGCTATTGAAAGCAACGCAATGTCACAACCTTGCAATTAATTAATCGATCAACTCATTATAACAATTATCACAATCGTTTCTATCTTTCAGCTCTTTTAATATTATCCTTCTTTCTTCAAACTTATCACTCGTTAAAAAGCTACTAAATCCCGAACTGATGCTCATTTTCCCACTCTTAAATTAGAATTAATTTTAAAAGTTTACCTTGAATTGGTTTCGTTAATATCCTTCTCGAAAAACCAAAGTATCCGTCACTTAGAGTTGCGTAAATATTAATCTCATTTTTTTTTTAATTTTCAAAGGAACGCGTGTTGCTTTCACACTTTCTATGAAGCAAATGATCGATTTCAGAAATTCAGTGTCATCAGAACTTTCTGCGATGACGTGTATTTTATTCCCTCCAATGGCGTCGCTTGGCTCCTGGGAACCGTCAGGTGCTCCAACACCCGGCGTTTTCTTCGTCTTAATAATGCATGATTGTACGTTTGTGTTAGTTACTGAATTAAGTATTCTGCCATCGATGTGTCGATCGATATTTTCAAATCGCTCAATGTTAGTTTTGACATTGTTTGTTTTAAGTTTTATTGTTTTTCAGCGTTTGATTTAGTTATTTGTTCTTCGTAATGTCCCTATGTTTTTCTGTTTGCTTGTGCTGTTTGCTGTGAAGGGGTAAACAATTTGTGTTGTGTGTGTTTGCGGGCTTTCAATGTGAGTTCGATTTTAAGATTGAATAAAATAGAGACTTTTAAAATGTGGTTTATCGTTATATCCTTGATTGTCTGTTTTGTTTTGATTTGATGCGACGCTTCTTCACATCGGTGATCGCTAAAAACAGACTTTCGATGATGAAAATTCTGTTTCATATTTTGCCAATGCACAAAAGTTAAAACTTACTTATATACCTAAAGTACCAGCTTATTACTTTCCCACTGCAGGGCAAAGGCCTCTTCTCATATAGAGAAGGCATGAGCATTAATCACCACGCTTGCTCAATACGGGTTAGCGATTTCAGACTTATATTAATTATATAAGTCCAGGTTTCCTCACCGATGTCAGTGATGTCCAAGATAAACTTAGAAAGTACATATGAATTGAAAAACTCACATTGGTACTTGCCCAGGTTTGAACCCACAACCTCGTACTTATATAACAGTTCGGTCGCTCAACCAAAGACTCCCATCCTTATCAAAGCCCACACTGGTCATCCAGATATACAGGATCCTAATTGTCAATGCCCTCCTTTAACCTCCGTTGAAACCATTAGGTACCTGGGAATAGTTTTGGACAGGAATCTCAATTTCAAGTCTCATATCGGTTTGGTAACTGGACGAGTTCGCAAACTGATATACATCTTTAAAACTCTCCGGCATATTGCTAATCCCATTATAATACGTAACGTCTACTTTGCACTTTGCCTATCCATCGTAACGTATTGCATTTCTTGTTGGGGCGGCGCAGCTAAAACCACCCTCAAGCCGCTAGAAGTAGCACATAGGGCCATATTAAAAGTAGCCACTTTTCGTCCTATTCTGTTTCCAACTGATGAACTATACAATGACTGCAAAGTGCTAAATGTTCGGCAACACTTTATACTACAAACAGTCATTCTCCAACACCGCAACACCCCATACCGAATAATAGAAAATAAAAAACGTACTAAATGTCGAAAAGATGGGATATGCACCCTGCCGCGTGTACGCTCAACTTTTGTCAAGAGATTTTTTCTATTTCTTGGTCCGTTTCTGTACAACAAAATAAACGAAGAGTGTCAAATCTACGGACTACCGTATTACAAATGCAAAAGGATTGTACAATCGTACCTCCGAAATAAGTCATATGACGAAACTGAACAGGTCTTAACATACGAGTAGGTGATGAACATCGACAACCACACACACACAACGACACCACACACCCAATCACGCACACACACATACACACACACACACCACCCAATAACACACACACACACACCACACCCAATCACACACACACATTTTTATCTTATTTTTTTTTATCTTAATCTATTTTATTTTTAGTATTAACTAAACGAATCATGAACTTTTAATGGTCTTACTCAATTCTTCGAAATTGTAGCAGTAACATTATAAGCACTATGTACCTTTACGTCATTGTACCTTAGGGGACCGGACTGCTTCTCCTTAACACAGGTTTCCATAACCTAGCTAGGAGAGCAGTGCTTACACCCACACGTTTTTAGAAATAGTACTGATTCTGTAAAACTGTATTTTCAACGTGTACCCTATCCTTGTTTTGATTAAATAAATATTATTATTATTATTATTATTATTATTTCCTTTATTTCTTTATATACATATTAATTACATTTTTAAATATTTCAAAATAAAAAAAAAACAAAAAACATTTAAAAATATAAAAAATAGTAGCCCACCGGCATTGGGAACAGGGTCCAAGCTACCGGTGGTCAGGGCTCTTGAGAAAGGAATCTCCTGACGATACGCGCCGTGTCCAGGAGTACCGCTTTCTGTATCAAGCCCTTGATCCAGCTGCCTAACGAGAGCCTCCTTAGGTGTTGGTCGAGGCTCTTGGCTATTATACCATTGGCCGTCACAACTATCGGCACAATGACTGCTGTATTTACATCCCACATGTCGACCACCTCGCGGGCCAGATCAAGATACTTGATTTGTTTCTCTTTCTCGGCCTTCACGAGGTTCTCGTCATGTGGGACCGTTATATCAACAATCATTGTGCGACGATCTGATCGATCTATCACCACAATGTCAGGCTTATTAGCAACAATAGTCCTGTCAGTGATGATAGATCGATCCCAATATAACGTGATATTGCCATTTTCAAGAACTGGGTCGGGCACATACTTATAGTATGGTACTTCTGATTCCACAAGGTTATACTTCAGAGCAAGTTGCTGGTGGATAATCTTGGCAACAAGGTTATGTCTATGCAAATAGTCTCCGTTAGCAAGACGAGAACAACCAGAAATAATGTGACGGATTGATTCCCCGGGTCGGTGGCATGCCCGACAGATGTCAACCGTACCGTCCTTCACAATGTATTTCCGGTAGTTATTCGTCATGATAACTTCATCCATAATCGCACAGACAAAACCTTCGGTTTCCCCAAAGAGGTCACCGAAGCGCAGCCAAGATACGGACGCTGATAGGTCTACATCGGGTCCATGTAAGACCCGATAAAAGCGTCCATGAAGCTCTTTGCTCTTCCATATTTCCATGCGGTCAGTAGTATCTAATACTATGGGTTTGCGCCAGTTCTCATTAGCCAAGGAGAGCGGGGTGAGGGCCTTGTCCATCGCGACCACATCTCTATGTATCCCCACGTCGGCTTCAAGGAAGTACTCCCTGAGACTGCATACCTCACGGTTGTGCAGGGTCTTAGCATTTAAGAAGCCTCGACCCCCGCATTTCCGCGAGATATACAGTCTCATCACCGACGATCGTGGGTGATGCATGCGATTTGCGGTCAACAATGTGCGGACCCTCCTATCCAAGGCGTCAAGTTCCGTCTGAGTCCATTTGAGTATGCCGAAAGAATACATCAAAACTGGCATGACCCAACTGTTGAAGGCGCGCACCTTATTGCCGCCTGATAAAAGACTATTTAACACTTTATTCAGGCGGCCAAAGAAGCGCTCCTTCAAAGATTGTTTCATGTCAGCAGTATTGATGCCTAACGCTTCCGACATACCCAAATACTTGTAGGTTTCGGTTGAGGAGAGGGATCTAAGGTATATAGAATCCGAGAGTTGGGTTCCCGTGGATTCCACAATCCCCCCTCGCTTTACATGCATGACTGCACATTTGTCCACACCAAAATCCATCCTGATGGCGCTACTGAAGGTTTCTGTTACCTTCAGTAGCTTCATTAGTTGCAAATTGTTGTGGGCAAAGAGTTTCAGATCATCCATGTAAAGAAGGTGAGATATGACCTGACCACCTCTTCTCAACCGATAGCCCAGACCCGAACCCTCCAGCAACGTGCTTAGAGGGTTCAGGGCTAAACAAAACCACAACGGACTGAGACTATCACCCTGAAATATGCCTCGCTCGATCCTTATCGGTTCGCTGTTCTCCTGAAACTGCCGACATCCTGGATAGTGAAGGACCGTCCTCCATTGCCCCATACACGACTTTAAAAAGGTGCGGAGAGTTGCATCTATTTTATACAACTCCAGCACCCTCATGAGCCATGTATGTGGCACTGAGTCATAGGCCTTCTTATAATCTATCCAACATGTCGACAAATCCTTTCGGGAACGACGAACCTGTTGGCTTATGGCCATATCTATGAGGAGCAGCTCCTTAGTACCACGGGACCCGTTCTTACATCCATTTTGAGAGACAGACATGATCGAAGTGCTGTCGATATGATTATTAATTTTAGATCTCAAAATGGATGTAAGAACTTTATAGACCGTCGGTAGACAAGTGATTGGTCTATAGTTTTTGGGTTCCGCAGTACTACCTGATTTATGGAGCAGGTGGGTTATTCCTGTTGTAAGAAATTGGGGCAGCGATCCCGACTCTAAGGCAGACTGGAACTGAGATGCCAAACGAGCGTGCGAGCTTTTCAGCCATTTAATCCAGAAGTTGTGCAGCCCGTCTGATCCTGGAGATTTCCAATTAGGTAACGGACGAACTGCACAAGCTACATCCTGGGGGCTGATGTTGATTGCCCCCATTTCTGGTAATGGTTCACACATCCGCTCGACCTCCCTAGTCCAATCGCCCTCAGTGTGACTGACAGGCACCGACCAGATGCTGCGCCAAAATAAACACATGGCCTCATCATCCGGCAGGAACGTGTCAGTCACACCTTGGTCCGGTCGCTCCCAAGTCCTATACACCCACCTTTCATCGCTCCGGAATGTGCGATTCTGAGTGTATCGCTCCACTCGCCGCTTGTACCGACGAATACGGTTTGCCCATGCACAGATCTTCTGTTTCAGGAAGTCGATGCGCTCCGTGACGCGGGTTAAATAGTCTCGAGAACTAATATCAGTCCCCGAGAACGCCCGCCTCACAAAGCGCATTACTCTAGGGCGAGTATTACCCTCCCTGAAACAGATAAGTTTGCCGATGAGTACTCTAGCCTCACCGATACGTCGCTCAATCCTGCACTGCCAAGCTGGTATGGCTGGTCGTGTAGATCTCACACTGTTGGGAAATTTTACATTAGCTACACGACATGCCGCTACAGCTGCACAGTACAAAATCGAGTGGGTATCGGCGAGGTCTCTGCTGCTGTCAAAACTATTTGACAACAGTGAATCTAGAGCACTCATCAACGCCTTGTTTTTCTTATGCATGGGCAGACGAGGTAAACGTTGTCTAAGCCCAGGCGGTGTGGAGCGGTACTCTCGGAATGCATCCTCCAAAGCGCTCCTCAAGCGTACATTACATTGGGAACTCACGGATATAGCTGCGTCATCATCCTCTTCACCAACGTAGTCAGGTCGCGGTGAAACACTAGGTAAATTTTGTAGTTGCACCGCGACCGGTGGCGAAGCAGGCGTAACGCGGTTACTCCGTGAGTTCAGTCGTAGTCTATCAAGCACGGCGTCATCCAACATATGGTTACGTTGAATGACTCGTACCTGATCCGACAGTCGTTGTGCCGATACGTTGACAGCTGGCTCAAGTACCTGAAACAGAGAGAGCATCCGACCACGGTACGCAGTCAGGTTAGTTCCCCCCTCTGTAGCCCCATAGTATGAGCGCATTACATTTTCGTTGATGGATTGTGTCCATCGCATGCGCTGCACACTTCCACCGGAAGCGGGGACCCTAGCAGAGGCTGGTGGGCCTCGGAGTCCCAAGCTGGCCGGTGGTCGGCCTCTTCCACATCGACGTACTGGTGGTGGCGACGTCGGCGGCGAGTAGTATTCGTCGCTCGAGCTCGACGCAACTGCAGCGGCCGGTGTCACTGGACTCACGTCTGGAGCAGGTCCCGGCAGCTGGGAGGCGGAGCTGAGCGACGAACCCGAAGATGTTGTAGGTGCATTCAGTACTCGGGCTCGGCTTCTTGTTAGCATTTTCGAGTTTCTTCCGATTTACTCGTAAAATACCACGGCGACACACATGATATTTTTTTTGTCATCTTCTTATTTTTGATTATTTTGAACTATTATATATTTATTTTCATTTCCTGATATGTGGGTGTTACTAAATTTGTGTTTGCAGACATTTTGTATAGATGTTTTGAAAAAATATTTATAAATAAAATCGGAGAGAAAAAAAATGCGTCCGTCAGTTTGACAGTCGAGCCACAGATCTATCTAGACTTTTTATTATTATTATTATTATTATATACTTATAGTGCTTTTATCACAGTCGCACAAATTTCTCTAGTAGAATCTTTAGTACCGTAATAGTTAGATAATTAAAATGCTGACACAGTATGTTTTCTACATATTGCCGCTATAATAACAAATAATAAAAAGTTATAATTTATTGTAAAAAGTAAATCGGGGCTTCCGTGAATTGTTTCGGCGTTTCTTGCTCGACATGGTACGGAACTCTCCGTGTACAGGTCCGACTCGCCCTTGGTTGGTTCTATTTACTTTTCTGCCGATCAATCTCACTCACCTGACATTTATCGATAGGTTTACAGTGCACAGGTGAGAGGAAACTGATAGAAAAATATCGGTTTTATTTTTAATTGGATTTAGTTTCGGATGGGAACTTCTTGATTCTAGGATAGGTACCGTACCCAAAGGGGCCATCTGTACGTCTGTCTGTTGGACATCTGTCATAAAGACCTCATGTATCTTTTTAACCGTAATATACATAATTCAATAATTAATAATATTATAATTAATATCATAATTTATTCATTAATATTTGATATGGAGGGAAGTGGAAATTGTTTATTTTTCCAACTACTCCGCTGTTCTTTTCTGATTAATTTCAAGACAGTTGAATCGTTTCTCCGCGACTCGTCGGGCTTCTTTGTCTCGATTCTTTTCTGGTGGCCACTGTTGATTCCGGTTTTCAGGACTTGCAGTTGTTTGGGAATAGTGTGGCGGGATTGTACGAAATAAAATAAAAAATACTAGTTACCTTCGCAAAAAGAAAAAATAAACAATCGTTTTGCACATAAATTTATATATAATCTCACGCCATTTTTGTTGACTACAACTACAGGACACCATCTGCTACGATCCTTACATACTCCTTTTGACTTTTGCGCTCATACATCTGGTCACACACGCACATCGCTGGTTGCTAATAGTTTTGGTGTTACGGAATCCTGTTTGTGCGAGTCCAATTAACGCTTAATTATGTTAGTAGTTGAAAAACACTAAGCTCTACAATAAATAAAATGTATTGAGAAGCACTTAGGCTCTTCTTTTATTGAAGTCAGTTAAAAAAGAAAAAAATACTATCAAGTCTGTGTTAAATAAAAAAAAGGAAGAGGTTCGTCGGTTTACATAGAGCGACTGCCTATCTCAATTAAAACAATCAAAATTTATTTATTCAAATTAGACTGAGAATCAGCACTTTTTGAACGTCAAAACGTTTACAAAAGACAGTCCCCCACAACGCCCACCCTTCACCTTCATCTGACCTCCACAACCCAGTTACTGGGTAAAACGATTGTCAAACTTTTGAGCTTGACTAACGACTGTCCAGATCTACAAATGGCAGCCATGATCAACTGCTGAACGTTGTTTCTGAAGCACGGAGGGGTCTCGATGTAATAAAACAAAAATACAAATAAGTTTAAAGTTACTAATATTGGCTTGGACTTGTGCACAATAGAGCAGGTCAAACTTTATTAATTTACATCAGAAACAAAGCTAAAGTTAGGAACTACGGGACATAGACCAGCCTTAGATCTAGTTTTGTAACTAAGCGTAGGAAACTAGGTTAATAGGTATATGTTTTATTTAAGGGTTGAGCCACTTAAGTAGCGTTGTGAGTTGAGTTTGTTTTCTTGTACTGTGTTAGCTAATTTGGTGACTTTAGATCCCATATCTCAAAAGGACAAAAATATGCAATCGCAGGAACCGCCTACAGAAGAGTAAACACAACTATTTTTTTTTAATTTCAATATATAGAATCACCAAGTTTAAAGATTTAGGTAGCCTTACTTTTTTATTATATTATTTTATATTATCATCATCATCCCTTATCCCAAATTATTTGGGGTCGGCGCAGCATGTTTTCTTCCATACATCCCTAGTTGCCGTCATCTCAATAGTCAGCAGTTTTCTAGCCATATCATCTTTCACACAATCCATCCATCTTTTCTTTGGTCTCCCCTTGCTCTTATATATCCTCCTCCTCTATTATATTATATTATATTTATTTAATATCACCTACTTTTTTATATATAAATGCATTTTTTTTTATCCATTTATTTCAGGCATCTAGGCCCATATAAACATATACAATACTATATTAACAAAACTTAAAAATACTATAAATATATATTACATAATAACTACAAACTAGTGCACACGAAGTGTCGGCGTCGTGTTTCGCTGACTAGTATCATGTAGGCGGCCACGAAACCGGCGACACCTTTCGGCCAGAACTCTTCCTTGAGGAACTTCTCGAGATGGTGTGTCGGAACTCGCACCACGAACGACTTGAAGTTCATGTTATGACGCGGCTCCAACCTCTCGACCCTCACAGTCCAGTTGGTCTTGACACGCACGTACTCCACGATCTCCTCAACCTTCGTAGAGTGGAGCAATCTGGACACGTAGAGCAGCGTTGTCGGTACTGCTGGTTTTAGCAGCACGTTGGGTCCTGCCAGCGCAGTACCACACTGGTTCCGACAAGGAGGCTTCTTCTTCTTCGAAATATAAGTTACTCCTTAATACAGCAGCTGCCAGGTAAAGTCCCGTCAAAATCGGTCCACCCGTTTCGCCCCTAACTAACAGACAGACAGGCAGACAATAATTTAAAAAACAATTCATAATATGCACTTAGTAAAGAAGCTGTTATCTTGTCGATACAAACAGACATTTTATCTACAACTTCAACTCTTCATTAATGGCTTTTTGCTGAAAAGACACCACAATTCAACCAACATCAAGTAGGTACTATGATAGACCATCAAACGCTTGAGATAATATCAGAAAATATTTTTATAACTAAATACAGAGAGAAAATAAATATAATTATTGACTTAAACATAAAAAAAAACTTTTTCTGCAAAGTTTTCAGTGTTTCCAGAGAAAAAAAAAAACAAAATTAAAAGAGCTAAAAATATGTGTATATGTGTTATGTTACAATTTGATTTTATTAACTTCTATAAATTTCGACGACCTATGTGGCGCGGTGGGCGAAGGTCCGCCTGCGACGCAGGAGGTTGCGGGTTCGATTCCCGCCTTGGGACAAATGTTTGTACGATCTACAAAGATTTGTTCTGGGTGTTCTGGGTATTTGCTATGTATAATAAAAAATATCTATCTATGTAATGTATTGTATTAAGTATATCAGTCATCTAGTACCCATAACACAAGCTCTGCTTAGCTTGGGGCTAGATGATGCTGTGTGGATTGTCCAGCATTATTTATTTATTTATATTTCTTAAATTTATACAGTTTACATACAAAAGGAGGGAAGACAAAGAGAAATTTCAATATTATGTGTTTGTTTAGATGTATATACAATAATATGTATCCCAAGCCACCTATTACACTAGTAAATCCTCAACATTATTTCCTATTTCTGTATTAAACTTATATCCCTTGTACTCGACTGTTCGACACCACAAACGGGCGCTTGTTGGTCATAAAGGCCGATTCTCACGTAACGACCATAGAGAAATGAGTGGATTTATGAAGTAATATCCTGTAAGCGACGCTCGATATAGTGACCCATAACCTTAATGTTTATGGTGTTCAGTTTTTATTTTAGGGGAAGTGTTATGCGGAAGATAATGGCTTTTATACATTATTAGGCAGAATCGATTTTGTTGGGAAAATGATGAGATGATCAGAGATGATGAGATATTGGCAATTGGGCCTTACCCAGTTGTAAACGTCCCTATGTGTCTATTGGCTCAGCTCTGTTCTGTCTCCTACTTGATGTAGAGGGAAGTGGAAATTATGTATTTTACTAACTCCTCCGCTGTTATTTTCTGATTAATTTCGTTGCGGGATCCAAGAAAGTTGAATCGTTTCTCCGTGACTCGTCGGGCTTCATTGTCTTCACGCTTTTCTGGTGGTCGCCACTGTTGATTCTGGTTTTCAGGAGTTGCAGTGGTTTGAAAATAGTGTGGCGGGCTTGTCCTAAAAAAAAAAGATATGAGATTAGGGCGCGTTTCGAAAATCGATTGAGGTAAGACGGGATGTAATGGACATCTTTCATTGGAGATATATCATCACTTTTTCAGTAATAATGTTAAATAAATATACCACAAAACAACATCACGCATGTATTCCCCAAAAGGATGGGCAAAGGTCCACCTTAACACCCATATTTTACCAGTTATGTTTAAGTTACATGTTATGGTGTCTATTGACTAATGTCAATAGACACCATAACATGTAACTTAAACAGAAGAGCAGCCAGATTTGCCAGGCATGAATCCAGACTCCGGGCTACTAATGGGAACATTCCTATTGGAAAAACTCAACGAAAAATATCGTTTGCCAAAATATCGATCAATTTTAATACCGTCATAGTTTTTAGGGTCCGCCCAAAACCCACCGGTAGCGGTTTGAATCGGTTTAACCACAGCACATATCAGTTTTACAGGATAATTGGCGTTTAGTGGTAGTCACTCTACGATTTGATTCCCAAGTCGGGCCAAGTGGTGTAGATGAATTTTACAGTAGCAACTAGGGTTCATGCTTTGTGCCAGGCTTATAGACAGAAGCTCGCGTATAGTAAGATTAGTTAGTTGATGGAGACCAAGGGACGCTAACGAACAAACTAAAACTATTTTCTACATGTGGAAATAAAGGAACTTTCTATCTCGTCATATTTCTCCTTTTCTGATCTTTTGGGGGTATGTCATCATACCCCAGGGTGTACAGGGTGTACAGTTCCTCATCAACTATAGAAAAAGGAGGATCCTTCGATCAAACGGATGTTGTATCTGGTGGGCTACTGCCTGACGATTTTTGCACAGGTTAGTAATAGTGAGGCGAGCTTTTAATAAAAATATACGTAACTGTCTTCTGCTTGAAATTCAGCTTATCCTCTCCCAGATTTGCCGTAATGATAAACACAATATGCGTAATCTACAACTGAAACTTTCACTAATTTCATTAAGTTTGATAACGACTTAAACTTAGTCCCACTTAAACTTTGGAACTGATAAGAAGTTTGTTACTCTGCTCAATGATTAATGAACGATCCGTGGTCCTGGAATCCGAAGGCTTTATTAGTTTATCTTAGACATTACTAATATCTGTGAAGGATAACATCATGAAGAGCCCGTTATAACATCAAAATGATGAGCCCGTTATAATGATAAATATATAAGCATTTTTGAGAAATCTTTTTTCAAATTCACATATTGTCCCTATCAGTGTGTTGCTTAAAGATGTGGTCAAGTTAACAATGATGGTCGTCCAGCCCAATATGGTGATCCAATTAGGCTCAGAAAAGTTTACGTGAGTCTACTTTTTAAATTGACCAATTAAAGGTATCATGGTACCATGTAGTTTCGTTGTTGAAATTCTCCTTCCAATTTTCCGCTCTGTACCGGTTCGCTGATCAGTGAATTCGCGTCCAAATTAACCATTTTAATTAAGACCGCGTAATTGAGTTTTCTGTGTACCCAAGCGGTAAATAAATGTACATCAAATTGATAAACACATCATGTATATCGCACTCGCGCTGATGTAATTTATGGAATAATGAATTTAATAATTCAATCAAAATGCGATGGGTTTAAATGAAATGATAAAATCATATTGTTATGCTTACAATGTTGATAGCATATTTTGTGTTATCTTGTTTCCTAAGCTAGCTTTAGTCAATTTGGAGTCTATAGTAATCAGATTATTTTTGGGAATAGCAAGTTAATGTCATAATGGAAGATTACGTATTATTACTCTGCTTAGCTTG
Organism: Phlogophora meticulosa; assembly: GCA_905147745.2. Taxonomy (NCBI): domain Eukaryota; kingdom Metazoa; phylum Arthropoda; class Insecta; order Lepidoptera; family Noctuidae; genus Phlogophora; species Phlogophora meticulosa. The sequence goes on along the minus strand of LR990537.1, from coordinate 10,312,990 downwards.
GAGCTAGATGATGCTGTGTAGATAGTCTAACGTTATTATTTATTTATATACATAGTTTGGACCCAGTATACACTGCATTCTGTTTTTGTAACATGTGTGTAATGTATTTCTCGTTGGCGAACCTTTTTTATCATCCCACACTGTCCCACTGCTGGACTAAGGCCTTCCCCAAAGCCTTCTAAGTATTATATTCGCGCCAACTTGTGCCAGCCCTATAAAGTACTTCTTATCCTTAAAATAAATAAACCTTAACAATACACAAAGAACAAGCGTTAATATTTATTACAAACTGTTTGAGAATCCCGGTAAATTACCGGAACACAGTTTCAAGCCACTCCACCAAGTCCCAGGAGAACTAAACCTACAAAGGTTCTCATGGAAGCCTCTGATTAACTTTAGAAACGGTCCCGACATAACTTTGGTCTTAAGGGACGGAAAATGATGAAAGCGCGTAATCCTGAATTATGAGAGGCAACCCGTGGTAATCTCTGCTTGGGAAGATGCTGAGTATACGTTTGGGTAAAGAATGTGTGTGTTCTATTGTTTCCTATAGCGAACTATGTATGTGACAGTCGTGGAAAGCATGGATAGTTTTTAACGAATCATCATCATCTGCCCAGCCTTTTTCCCAACTATGTTGGGGTCGGCTTCGAGTCTAACCCGATACAGCTGAATACCAGTATTTTACATGGAGTGACTGCCTACCTGACCTCCACAACCCAGTTACTGGGCAACCCGATACCCCTTGGTAAGACTGGTTGTCAGACTTTCGGGCTCCTGACTACCCATAATGACTGTCAAAGATCTACAAATGACAGCCGGGACCAACGGCTTAGCGTGCTGTCCAAGGCACGGAGGAGTTTCGATATATTGCAAACGGTCACCCATCCACAGACTGACCTCGGCAAGCTTTCCTTATTTTCTACAGTTCTAATTTGAAGTTTGGCACATCATCATCATTTCAACCAAAGCACGTCCACTGTTTGACATAAAGGTTTCCACAACGATCGATCCTGCGCTGCCCTCATCCATCGGCTTCCCGCGATCTTCACAAGATTGTCAGTCCATCTTGTGGGGGGCCTACCCACGCTGTGCCTTCTGGTACGCGATCACCACACTAGAATATTTCAGCCCCAATGGCCATCGGTTCTGCGAGCAATGTGCCTCGCCCACAGCCACTTAAGTTTGGCAATTCGTCGGGCGATGTCGGTTACTTTAGTTCACTTGCTGATCTCTTCATTTCTGATTTTTTGGTGGGGACACCAGCCGGGCACACACCCAGCCTCTAGACTGCTACTGAGAATTTTAGTCAGAAAAAACCCAATAACACTTTGCCCAACCCGGCAATCGAACCCAGCAGGTTCTAGGTTTTTTTAGCAGTTTCAAGCGCTCCTGCTGAGTATCAGGACATGCTCAGCAGAAGCGCTTGTAACTACTAGACTAATTGAGGTTAGTAAACATCAGGGAACGCACAACCATTGACATTGTCTTCTTAAACATATTTCAGTAAGCGCCAAAACTGTGGGATACTTTAAAACCGGCTGTATTTACCTAAATGATAATTAAAATAATTGTTTAAACTACAAACCCCTTTAATTCAACGGAGTGAGGTCAAAATGTCTAGTTTAATCTCAACATTGAAATACCTCTGTCCCTGGTCTTATCTCTCAGTAATAAAGGGACAAAGATAAGAGCTGGGAACTATTGTTTTAGAAAGGGTGTAACATTGTACGTGACCTCCATCGACTTAAATATAATTTTAGTGGAACAAATACTGGTAAGAACTATAAAATTGAAGTGAAAATTACAGAATGGGATGCGACTCGAGTATCGCGAGTTTGCCGATACTATCACTACCGGGTGGACCCCGAATATTTTTTGAGTAGGTACATGTCAAAGTTAAAGTTTAAAAGAAGATATAGTGACAAAAATTTGAGTGATGCTTAGATGGTTTGGTCATGTTGAGAAGATGAATGAAAGACGGCTAAAGAAAGATATTTATAAGGCAGAAGTAGGTAAGCGGAAACGCCAGGAGGGGACGCCATAGAAGGACATAAACTGACCTTATTGGTAATGCCCTTCAAAAAGGTCAGGTGCGTAGTACTCGCAAGCGGCGTGCGTGTATGACCAGATATATGTATAAATTTTAACGAAGCAAAGAGAGTATGTATGGATTGTAGCAGGTGGCTTTCTATAATGTCTGCCTACTCCATGGCAAAAAGGCGTGAGATTATGTATTTATGTATGAAAACAAAATGCTATGAAAAGGGTTTCTAATAAATGATAAATTACATTTAATATTGTAAATTGGTTTTTACCAAACCCTTTTACATGTCAAACAAGTATAATATTATTTTACACTATTAAGGTCGGCGTTTCCTTATCTGATAACCCTTAGAAACACCAAAACAAACTCGTTGGTTGACACAATGAAAGTAAAAATTAAAAGTGAGCTACCTAACTTTCTTACCTAGATATTATTAGTATTACAGACATTAAAAAAACTAACAAAGATTTTTTCCAGTAGTATTTTTTTATCTAATTAGCAAAGTATCTTGAAAACTGCTAGGAACAGTTTAGATAGATTTCTATAACTACAGAAGCTTTCCGCAAGCAAGCGTTTTACAACGTTTTTAAAGTTACGTAACTTTATCCAAAAGATTACGAACTCGTTGCGACTTGAAGCGTAAAACAACATGGTTTTATTATTTAAGCAAAGACGAGTCGTCTATCGCTTATCTGTATTTTACTTAAGGATAAGTCAAAAAATCTTTCTAAAAGTATTTACTCAACGGAAGCGTAACGTTAAAAAATGTTTTAGTAAGGGCACGTACACATGAGCGCGATTTAATTCATTAAAATTGTTCATCAAGCGTTCCTTTTTAGAGAGTTTGGAGTTCATACTTTAAGCCTCTTGTAGCAATGCGTACGGATGCCGAATACCAACAACATCGTTGCAACCACGTCACAATCGCGATTATATGGAATATATTCCTGCCCCTCTTTGTCTTGAGTCCTACCCGCCTTACGGCATACGGCCTTTCATCAGGACCACACTCTGGCAGCTTCGTCACTGAATGTTATTTATAGTTTAAACTACCAGAGTGTGGTTATCTCCATGATTATCCGCCGTATCTTGTCAATTCTCCCCTATTTGGGGCTACGCCACAACAGCGGTCTCCACACACGAGCAACTGTCCTCCCAGCCCCAACCTCCCTTTCTGACATCCATGAGGATTTTCCACCCCGAATAAAAAAAAAAAAAAGTAGTACAGAGTGTTAATAGAATACGAGGCCAGCTGCGGCCTACTGAACGTTATAATAAGAGGCATAAAGGCGTAAGCACGACGCGTGTGCAAGTAAACCGCGTCGAACGCGTAACATGATGAAATTCGTTCATTCCGTCCTCACCGCCGAGGCCCGTCGCGACAACCCCGTCAATGCCCTCCCCCCGACACTTTGCTCGAGCCAGCCCGCGTAGCTGAGCCAGTAAATGATTAAATTAGTCCCTAAATAATATATCTATTAGATCCAGCCGGTCCCTTGCTGTCCTCTCCCAGTGACGTCCTAAGCCGAGGCTCGTACCCCGCAGGGGGTGCCCCTACCGATTGGTCGCTTAGCTTTTAAGTTTTTACGCCCTGGCTGGAGGCCTAAATTTCTTATTTATGTCCCCACAGGAAAGTTCGGTTAAGTGGTAGATATCCCTGAAGGATAAACTGAGAAATGCCCATTCCAAAAAAGAAAAAAATGAAATACGTTTCATACGAACGCGCCCTTAAGAGGATAAAAAGCTACGAAGTAAAACCCTACTTACTATAAAGTACATAACTAGCTAAAGTGAATTATCTGAAGTGCCCCAACCGCACTTCAGGGCCTAATCTCGACCTTAGACTGACTGCTTCGGAAAATAAAACTTCAAAGTTAACTTCAAACTACCTACATCTAGTTTCTGGCGCCCTGGTGACGTAATGACTAACGAGTGTGGCTGTTGAAAGTTCTTTGAAAGAGTACTACTTAGGATTCATAGTAGTGTGCAATGGTCTACTTATCAGGATTTTTAGAAGCTATAGAAACGAGATAATTAATTTAACTGTTGAGATAAAATATCTGTATAAAATGTTTTTTTTTGCCCGTTTACATCATAATATCAAGCTTGTTTTTCCCGAAAGGTTGAGCAGAAGAGCACCTATAGTATTAGCCACATATTGTCAGTTACGTTTAAGTCCCATGTAATAGGGAGCGAAATGATGAGAATATTCTAACATCCTAATGAGAAAATTCCTATTGGAATAACTTAATATGACTTTTCCGGACCTGGGAATCGAACCCAAGCCCAACCTCATGCTCAGCAGTCGCACTTGGGGCCATGAGACCAACGATGCAGTTACCCGTTAAATAAAAAAGTGAAAATTTCATTAAATGGTTTTTTTTTTGTTAAAAATTAACATAACTTAGCTCGAGTTCGTACCTTTCAAAAAACAAGAGGGTGATCTTATACGGGTTCCTTTTTTTACCTTTTGAGGTACGGAAACCTAAAAACAAAATCCAATATTTCAATCGCTTTCCTAACAGATCGTCAACCTGAAGCCATCTGAATACGAACTGTATCCAATTGAACATTCAATATGAGAATTCAATTATATTACAGATTGTTAGAACTCAGAGCTGATCCGGATTAAGAACGAACGAATTTCCTTTGAACTTGTTTTTTCCATATTTTTATGCTGCGCACCTACCAGCTGTAGATATGAAATTGTCAGTTAGTCTTTTTTTTTAAGAAAACGTTGCCCACACTAGGAATTTCTGAATGTCGTGGGTGCGTTTACAAACAGTTAAAGTCACATACACAAACAGCCAGACCCGGAACAACTAACTGTAGGCCATACAAATATTTATTCCGTGCGGGAATCGAACCCACGACACTCGGCGTAGCAGTCGATCGCTCAGCCACTCCGCCAATCGTGCGTCGTTTTATATAATGTTTTGTGTGTTTGTATAATGAAACGATGTTAATACTTTAAAAATAAAAATGGAAGAAAACTTTGTGGGCAAAGAATCAGTATTGCCATTCAACGTGGCAATGCTGCCAGCCTTCTTGGCACTTTTCCCGTTGACAGCGATGCGGATGAATTTTTCAATACCCTGTGATTATTTATTTTTACTTAACTCTTTCATGTATAATAGTTGTAACATAATAGTTGAGGTAGCATTTTGGATTAATTTTTTGCAACAGATTATCGTATTTTTGAAACCTGCAGAAGTAAGAGTTAGCACACAGCGACGAACATTCACACAATAATAATTAAACACATTAAGTAAAAACTGACTACCATCGTTAGCTTATAAAGGTTAATGTAATTTAACGGTAATACGTAAAGATATCAAACCGAATGGTTAATTAAGATTATCATTACGTAATCCTAGGAGAACTTCATCAAAACTTGGGAATCATGAAACTTTTCATTAGCGCCAGAAATTAACCATGATAACGCGGGTTATAGTACCACTCCAGGGTTTAATGAAGATATTCTTCGTTCGGTGGTGCAAGGGTTAAGAGGAAGACCGGATGGAGAATCTGGATTGAGATGCGTTATTGAAATTGACAGTGAATGGATCGCATTTTCAAACGACACCGTTTGTTGTAACCGATTCAAATTGAAAACATACCTATAATAAAGCTGGCAATGGAGTTTTTTTTGAGACCAGCTCGCCACGCTACGCCAAGCCACTGCAACTCTATGAAGCTAGAACCAACAGTGGCAACCAACAGAAAACAGTCGAGGCAATGAAGCTCGGAGTCCCGGAGAAACGATTTAACTGTATTGAATCCTGCAATTAAATTAGTAAGAAGAGAACAGCGGTGGAGTTAAAAAAAACAGTATTTCTACTTCGCAGCATTTCAATAAATAATAAATAAATAATTCTGGACAATCCACACAGCATCATCTAGCCCCAAGCTAATCAAAGCTTGTGTTATGGGTACTTGACTGATATACTTAATACAGTACATTACATAGATATATATTTTTACTATACATAGCTAATACCCAGAACACCCGGAACAATTTTTTGTAGATCTTACAAAAATTTGTCCCAAGGCGGGAATCGAACCCGCAACCTCTTTACATAGGTCGTCTTTTAGAAGACAGCAGTGCCAATAGGCACAAAGGCATGTATAGAACTTAGGGATAGGTCCAATTGCCTAGCACCACGGATTGAAAATAATGGGAAATGGAAATGGGAACATTGGAATTGAACGGGTGCTGCTTGTGGTGACTGGTCGTCTTGCTGGTCATGACCAGCAAGACGACCATAACAGTAACAAAACCATGGTTTTGTTACTGTTATAACAATCAACTGTTTCTTGACTTAACTTCAATGTTCTTAATTTATCACTAGTTTATCTTTAGTGGCTTTTACAAAGTGGCTTTTTACCTATGGTTATGATCCAGCATTGCAAATGCCAGCGGGCACGCCCTTCGCACCTGGAGACTTTTATTTATTCAGTTTTGCAGGCTTTGCTTGAGTTAATGATTTTGGTATTAAATATTATAATTTTTGTTTTTTTTTGGCAAATTAGAGAGTACTAGCTAATATATGGCAAAGTTAATTTTCATTTATTTATTTTTACTTATATTTTACCTACATTCAAATTCTTTAAACTTATCCGACATACGTGTTGCTGGGGAATTTATAGCTCCACTTTTTCTTCCCAGCAAAAGCACTAGAAAGCAGTGAAGAGTGGGTGTTTTGGGGACTGTGTTATTTATATTTTGACGTCCAAAAAGTGCTGATTCCTAGCCTAATTTTAATCAATGAATTTTGATTTTGTTTTTAATACTTACAAAATTGAGTCCTAAATTGTATCGAAGCTGTCCGTAGACTCAGCTGTCTCTTCTATAACTTAGACCATTCGTTTATTAACTCCATACACCCATGTACCTCAGAATCCTTCAGCTATCTAGCAGAGTCTTACATCGCTAGTAATTATACCTAAAACACATACCACCACCGTATCTTGATCCCTCACATGTTTCTGACAGAGAAACTTCAGCTTTTGGTTGAAAAAGTAAAGAGGTCTTCTAACATTAGCCGGGCTGTCTTTACTGTCGTTCGAGATATATGAATAAATAAAATTTACTGTCTGTCGTTAAAAGCAGATTGTGGAGAGGTGGAAAGGGTAATTAAAAGTGGGTTCAATTGTTTATTAGTCTGTGGCTTGGAAGGATATAAGCATAGATAAGACAACAACTAGGTTTTGCGTGAAAGAAGGATATATTTGTTTGTATATATTTACGGTTGGCGCAGTGACTGAGCGATTGACTGCTGCGCTGTGTGTCGTGGGTTCTATTCCCACACGGAACAAATATTTATACGGCCTAGAGGTAGTTGTTCCGGGTCTGGCTGTTTATGTATATGAGTTTATATGTTTTTTTTTAAAGAAAAAAGAAAAAATATATATAAGACGTCAATTCATATCTATTTGAAAAGAGGTCTCGAGCTGTCTTTCTTATTCAACTACTACAGATATTTAAAAAGAATCATTTGTATTTCTCTTCAAAACTTCTTGTGGTGCTGCATGGTTCGATTGGAGTAGTTGGAGTCGATTCCAAGGTCGGAACAAAGTGTTATTGGGTTTTACATTTGAAAGTTCTCAGAAGCAGCAAATGCGAACCTGTTACTTTTGTTTTGTCTTTGAACCGGTCGTCATTTGAAAAGGGTTGTTATTTTAACCACCATAACGTTTGAACCCACAACCTAGTGCACAAGAAGCGAGGCCTAAACCACTGGGCCATCATGACATATACGTAGAGTAGAGTTAAGATCTCCCAAACCCATTAAAAAAAAGGAAAAATTAACCACATAATGTGTAAAAAGTATGAAATATTCCATAGCAAAACTATTCTTTGTTATCGGTACCTACCTACTATTATTTTAAGGAATTTCCATGGTAAGGAAGGTCCATGTAAATAACTAAGCTCACTGACATCGTAAAGCTTTATTTTGCCCAAAAAACACAACGAACTCCGTTGTAAATATACAAAAAAAAAACAACAAAAACCCACCCTTATTTCTTCACAATTCATATGTCTTCCAAGCTATGCACATTCACCCCCATATAACATGAAATATTCACTAATAATACCTCTCTTTCTGCGAACGCATACAATATACGAGCCTGTTTATAAATCCCGCCATGAATAAGAAAATCCTTTGTTATTTGTATAACAAAAACAAGATTCGCTGAGACGTAAGTGTCGAACCCATGTCAAGAATATTTTTGCCTGTAGGTATGTATTATAATTTGAACGTGTTTTATTAACCGACTTTAACAAAAGGAAGAGGTCATTTCTCTCCTAAAATTTCATTGTATTTCATTTGAAAAATATGAAAATGTCCTGAAGACATTCATATATTATGGAGGTCGGTGTAGGTAAATGTATATATCTATTTTCCGAAGCTTATCTTAACGGGTATACTGGATATGGGTAAGAAGGCAGACAGCAGTCGCGCTTGGGACCGCTAGACTAAGGTACCAGTCGTCAGCATTAAACTAATACTATTCCTATGTACGGGTTTGTTCATACAATACTGATATCGTTACAATATCCGAGTGTCGGAACCATATTCCCTCCATCTGTTACCAATTACGAAACTAAATCGTCATAGCGTAGCAGTCGGCGTAGCGTGGCGTAGGCATCGTAGCATTCCGTAGCAATCAAAGCGTAGCAGTGTAGCGAACATTCTAACGACAACTTTTTTTTTAAAGTGCGGTTGTTGAAAGAAATATGGGATATATTTTTATTGATGACCTATATTATGTTACATCTATAGGGCCTTACGAATTTAGTGGAACAGTCTTTCCACATAAGAAATCGAAGAACGTAAATAATAATATTTTTTTTAATTGCTGGTAAACATGGCTTATCTTTGACCGATAAAACCGTGCGGTTGTTAGCTACCATTAGATGACATAGTCATCATCTTCCTCATGCCTTTATCCCAGTTCATCTGTGATCGGCGTAACATATATGTCTTATCATTCATGTATATTTGCCATCATAGTGATAGTCATCTAGACCTATGAAATGATGGATTGTGTGAAAGATGATATGGCTAGGAAGGAGGTCACTTCTGAGATGACGGCAAATAGAAATGTATGGAAGAATAAGACATGCTGCGCCGACCCCAAATAAATTGGGATAAGGGCAAGAGGATGATAATGAGGATGACTATTAGTCATCTTCTTTCTAGCCTTCTTTTCTAGTATCTTCTGTTCTCTTATAACAAAGTATTTTTCTTTGAAAGCCGATACTGAACAAATTGGTTGAGACCTATGTTTGTCACGTAGGTAAGTCGATACGGGCGTGGAATTTAATACCTGTCTCTTGAAACGATACGGGCCTTTGAATATTTCTTAAGCGTGTCTGGCACTTCCGTTAAGGTAGGGGTAGTGAATACTAGGTATTTTGTTAGGTTCAAGTTGAGACTGGGGGATGGAGATAAAGAAGAAGCACATACGAATAGCTCGCAGCCGGTCTATTCTGTAAATATCTCTCCGAAAAAAGTTTTATTTTTATTTTTCCTTAAAAAAACGTTGCCCCACACTAGGAATTTCTCCTGTATCGTGAGTACATGTACAAGAGGGAATCGAACCCACGACATGCTGCGCAGCAGTCAATCGCTCAGCCACTGCGCCAACCGTGCCGTCAGTTGTGTGTGATAAGCGTGAAGTGAACTCTCAATCACTAGCATTGGTGGGTCAACAGCTCACTCCACATTCACTTCACCTATATTTCCAAGGGGAGATGTTGACAAAATAACACTGCAAAAATAAATCGGATAGATCTATTGGTAAAAAAAGAAGCGCAGAATCGTAGTGGCCTTACACACTGGATCATCAAGAATCAATGATATCAAAGACGAAATAAAACTGAGAAATTATAAATTTGATATTGGCTCATGCTTCGGAACCGGTTGTTTCGACTTCCGGGTCGTTACAACCTACAACTTTATTATATTATTGTAACCCAAGTCATCAAAAAACGTCATGATGGCCTATGGTTGGATGGTTTTGGCTCTTGTGTACGGGCAAGTACCAATGTGACTTTTTCGAATCATATGTACTTTATTATTTATTATTTATTTAATACTTTAAGCACACAAATGTACAGAGGCGGACTTAATGCCATAGGCATTTTCTACCAGTCAACCTTTGGGTGATGCAGAGACAAACAGTGGCAGGTGCAATTTCTTAAAAGAAAAGTGAAAAGAAATATATATATTATTATAAACTATAAATATAATACCTACATAGAACATATACACAAATAAACATATACACAAACACATACATGAACAATAAGAACAGTTAATGAGAAAACATTAGCGCTGTGATGAAACCACTGCCAACTTCTTACGAACATGCTCACGCACTTTAACTTTGAAGGCCAATCGGCTGGTTGCAATCCTGATTATCTGCGGGGATTCCACAGAGAAATAGCTTGGACGAAGAAAGAATTGTGGATGAAGTCAGTACTTTCTAAATTTATCTTGGACATCATTGACATCGGTGAAGGAAAACATCGTCAGGAAACCTTGACTTACAATAAATATAAGTCTGAAATCGCCAACCCATCTTGAGCAAGCGTGGTGATTAATGCTCGTGCCTTCTCTGTATGAGAAGAGGCCTTTGCCCTGCAGTGGGACAGTGACAGGCTGGTATTATTATTATAACTAACCCAAGTCCGCACTGTTTATTGTGGTGAGAAAATAAAGTTTTTGATTGAATTTAAGACATCTCAACAGCGTCAAATGAACCGTCATCAACGGAAACAATGTAGCTGACACGGTTTTCTTATATCTAGTGCTTTAGCTTAAGTATATAAGTGATTCAAATACGAAGGAGTGAGTACTCACGGTATGGTCTGAATAAAACTGCAGACACCAAATAAATGTATACGATGACAGTTTTATTAAGCTTCTCCTTAAAATAAGCTATTAAGGTTCAAAATAGGGAAGATACTACTGAGAAATTCAAAATAGCAAACTACATACTCCAACAATCGAACCCAGGACCTCATGCTTGGTAGCAGTGACCATCAGACCAACATCATCTGCCTTGCCTTTTTCCCAACTATGTTGTGGTCGGCTTCCAGGCTAACCGGATGCAGCTGGATACCAGTTTTTAACATGAAGTCACTGCCTATCTGACTCCACAACACTCCACAACCCAGTTACTGGGCAACCCGATACCTCTTGGTAAGACTGGTTGTCAGAATTTCTGGCTTCTGAATACCCGTAACGACTGTCAAAGATCTACAAATAACAGCCGGGACCAACGGCTTAAAGTGCTTTCCGAGACAAGGAGGAGTCTCGATATGTGAAGAACGGTCACCCATCCACAGACTGATCTCTTCGGTCAACCGACCAACGAGGCTCTATAATGTAGATTAGTAAATTGTCTGTAAAGTAAAGTAAAAATACCTTGCCGCCTCTACTTCGATTAAAAACACTCCATTACGTATTAATCCTCTTTTCAGCTAAACTCTGTAAATCGGATTTATTAACCTTTCCGATTATAAATCGAGAGATTGGATTAATAAATCGCTAAGACATGAAATAGAGGGATATATTTTAGTAATAGTGTTATTTTATTAACATATCATAACATCACGCCTGTATTCCGAGAACAGTTAGGCAGAGGTGTACCCTACAGTACACGCACATTTCACCAGTCATGCTTAAGTTTTGTACTGTTGTGAAACTTTATTTAATAAGGCAAAGATAAGACTTAGATGCCGTGTCATCGCGACTGCGCCCCGCACTTCTTGCGGGGTTTAAATACAAACAAAAGGAGTATAGTAAGGATCGTGACATGTGGCGTTCTGTAGTTTCTGTCAACACCCATGGGAGAGAGGCGTGAAAGTTTATAATATATCTGTTCCGTAGCCTTTTGTATGTAGAGGAGCTCGTGGCTAAATTAAAACAGCCGCACGGGTTGATCGAAGGTTAAGCTACGCTTGCCGAGGTCAGTCTGTGGATGGGTGACCGTTTCCTAACTATATCGGGGTCGGCTGCCAGTCTCACCGGATGCAGCTAAATACCAGTATTTTTCATGGAGCGACTGCCTATTCGACCTCCACAACCCAGTTAGTGAGAAACACGACACCGCTTAATAAGACTGGTTGACAGACTTACGAGCTTCTGACTACCCGTAACGACTACCAAAGATCTACAAATGACAGCCGGGACCATCGACTTAACGTGCTTTCCGAGGCACGGAGGAGTCTCGATATGTTACGAATGGTCACCCATCCACGGACAAATGTCGGCAAGCGTAGCTTAACCTTCGATCAACCCATGAGGCTGTTTTTATTCAACGACGTACTCCTCTCATTAGTAGTTACTTATTAATCTAAATTTATATACTTAGAACACTTGGGGGATCTGGTGATCCGTGACACAGGTATTTTTTTTTCTTTATTTGCTTTAAACATGGTATAAAGGTGTTACAGTCTGGTATTGTATGCCTATTTCGGACACAAGTGACTTATGTACAAATTTGACCTCACGGTTGGCGCAGTGGCTGAGGGATCGGCTTCTGCGCTGCGTGTCGGGGGTTCAATTCCTTCACGGGACGATAATTTTTTATTACATGCAGGTAGTTGTTTCGGGTCTGGCTGTTTTTGTATGTAACTGTAAATGTTTGTGAACGCACCCACGACCCAGGAGAAATTCCTAGTGTGGGGAAAAGTTTAAAAAAAAAATGTTTAACTAGAGTTTAATATTTAATGTTCAGTGTAACGTTTGTGATCAGAAATAATTATATGTTAATATTTAGCTGTATAAACGTACGACCCTCTTTGTCTAGGAAAAGCTATCTGGTATTTTGCATACCTTCCGACTAAAACCGCCTTTGATATAATTTAGTAGGTAAAGGATACACCGGGGTCTCCAGTCTAGTATTTTCCAGTGCAATGCGGGTAGTCATGTCCCAGGAGACACAAAGTTATACTCACAAACGATAAACTACCCTACCAAGGTGCAACTTGGAACTAAACAAATATGCTTTGTATTTGATGTCATACTCCTGTGTAACAAATTCAAATATCTCTTCGTGCTCTCGAGACGCACCTTGTGTATATGAGAATGATTGAGATTTTACGCATAGTACCAGTATCATAGACAAAATGATGATTTCTCTCAGATCCCTTGAATGATTAATGAAGTATTTCAATTACTTACTTGTTAATTAAAAACCTTAATGGGTAGAAGATATCATTTAAAAAATTCCAGTTTGAATTTTAAAAAAAAAACATCAGAAAAATCGATCGATGGGTCGCTGGCACTTCGAACTTGTATTCATTTGTTGTGATTTTTATGAAAGAAAGTGTTTTTTATGTATGGTTTGAGGAATCATGTTTCTTGGTGAGCCAAAAAAATTCGCCGTCTTTCTTACTAAAGGGCCGTCCATTAATCACGTGAACCTCGAAAGGGGGGTGCCAAAATCACGAAATATCAGAAGGGGGAAGGGGGATGTAGTAAGTTCTCACATGTATTTATGATTTTTGGTAGGTACTATAAAATACATGACTGTGATTTTGGGTGGGGGGGGGGGGTTCTCAAACCTCACCACCAAGAGGGGGAAGGGTTAAAAAATGGATAGGTATTCTCATAATATACAGCTTTATTCATTCATGGTCATTCAAAATGTATCTGGTCTCGTGATCAAAAGCACTACTGCTAAGCATGAAGCCTTGAGTTCGACTCTCTGGTCAGGGTAAGCCTTACTGAGATTCTCCAACTGGGATTTTTCAGTAACTGCCCAGTCTAAATTTGTGTACGGTTAGTGGTACAAGGATCGTTCCCTATTAATCATAACTGGTATAATGTGGCTATAACATCCCACATTATACCAGTTATGATTAATAGGGAACGATCCTTGTACCACTAACCGTCAAAAGCACTACTGCTAAGCATGAAGCCTTGAGTTCGACTCTCTGGTCAGGGTAAGCCTTACTGAGATTCTCCAACTGGGATTTTTCAGTAACTGCCCAGTCTAAATTTGTGTACGGTTAGTGGTACAAGGATCGTTCCCTATTAATCATAACTGGTATAATGTGGGATGTTATAGGTACACCTCTGTATAACCGTTGTGTCATGGTTGAGAAACGCTTTTTCTCGGTTTCAAATTATCAACACTGTACTGAAAATTGTTACAATTAGACATATAATCAAATGGCTCAAGCAATTAAATAATGACTAGCAAATGTGGGAGCCGACAAGCCGTGTACAATGGGGGTAGTTCTCATTAATTATTTACTTACTGCGCGGATCAATAAAGATGTACTGGCTTACCCTTGGCTCTTGGGAGGACGACACCATCCCCCTTTGAACGTGGATTCCAGTTGTGCCAAACTAAATCCTTTAAAAACGTGTGGGTAATCTGAAGTTGATATTGAAGGCCCTTCAAAACCTCATTCAGAAAAAGGCCAATGTATAAAACCTAGTCGCAAAATCTCTAGCCCTATCACAAATTTCTTGCGAGAAGTTTACCAATCGAAAACGTCAAGAATTTGCACTAAAATTGAAACACAACGTAATGTGAGAACATTAAGTACGTGCTAACTAATTTTGTTTGACTCACAAAGTAACTAAGCAATTTGACGTTTTCGCTTGGTAAACTTTTCGCAAGTAATTCATGCTAGAGCTACAGACTCATCTCAACGACAAAAACTACCCTACCAAGGTGTTGTCAAAAATATTGACAAATTGGACGTGTTTTTGATATATTGAGACTGACATCAGAATGCGAAATGAGTTTTTCTTATCAATTCATATTTACTTTCAAAGTTTATCATGGACATCATTTGGTGAAGGAAAACATCGTGAGGAAACCTGGACTTATATAATTAATATAAGTCTGAAATCGCCAACCCGTATTGAACAAGCATGGTGATTAATGCTCATGCCTTCTCTGTAAGAGGCCTTTGCCCTGCAGTGGGACAGCAATAAACTGGTACTACTGCTCTGAAGGTACGCCACTGCCTTAATTCAAGCAAACAAAATAGAAAACTATGTAGGTATGTACCTACTAAGCGAATATCATCTTAACGCTGAATCTTTTGTAAAAGTACTCAACCTTTTAAGCCGAAAACGTAATCAGTCTTGTACATAAAGTAGGTTGAGTAATTACGCCTCTTAGCTGAGAAGGCAACAGCAGGCCAAGAGGTCCGTCCCTAGAGGGTATTTACCGGAAAAATACTGAAGTTTCCTAATAATGTTTCATGTTATTTTTATTAAGGACCCCCTGTTTTAGGGTCATTGAGGGTGCGTAAGAAGTTGATATATTTAATTTCTTCCCTTGTTTTGGGGTCAACTTTTTTTAGGGCTTGATAAAATGTCGTGTTTAAACATGCTTCATGTTTCTTTAGGACTATTGTCTTAGGCATACGACGAGATTCGATTTTTTTTGGCATTATGCCGTTTCTGGATAGATTCGAGGTAGTAGGTTCATAATATAAAAAAATCCGGGCAAGTACCAATGTGACTCTCAATCTCAATCTTCAATTCTATGTACTTAGTAAGTTTTTGTCTTTACAGTATAACACAAAGTTTCATAGATCTGTAAGAGGTAAAACTTTTTTTTTTCTAATGCACTAGCAATCACACTAGGAAGTTCTCCTGAATCGTTGGTACGTTTACAAACATTTAAGCCCACAAAGGTTTAAATGTTTGTTTGTTTAAAAAAAAAAGAATGATGATGAAAGATGCCCTTATTCGCCCAGTTTTCAAAGATAATGGATCCCGACATCAATTTGTAAATGCTTGCCACGCCCTGGAAAAATAATTATAATATTTCGTGTTGTGTATCCATTTATCTATGTCTACTCACACAAGGGCATTCATTATTTTGTTTTTGAATTTTTAAGAGTGCTCTACCTCCGTGGAGGGCTCGTTATAAAGGCCTGCTTAGAGACTCTCACCTTAAATTGACCTCGTCCAGACTGAAACAGCAAAATCATGAGATTCCTTTGAAATTCAAGTTGTAACATTATTGTTTGGCATGTCGTAATTGGAATTGAGGGGCTTGTGGTTACATTATAACAGCGGCACGGGTCCAACAAAAGTTAAGCTACGCTTGCCGAGGTCGGCCCGTAGATGGAAGACTGAATAATTACACACCTAACCGACCTTAAGAGACCTCTCCAGGCTTGGGAAAGCACGTTAAGGGGTTAGTACCAGCTGTCATTTGTAGATCTTTGAAAGCCGTTACGACTAGTCAAAAGCATGTAAGTCTGATTACCAGTCGAACCAAGGGTTATCGTGTTGCCCAGTAACTGGGTTGTGGAGGTCAGATAGGTAGTCGCTCCATGTAAAATACTGGTATTCAGCTGCATCCGGTTGGACTGGAAGCTAACTCCAACGTAGTTTGGAAAAGGCTAGGCAGATGATGATTGCAGGAGAGTGATGACTAAACCGGGATGAACTCAGGGGAGACCCCTTTACCGTCTCCTCAGGTATGTGCCCCAACAGACGTTGCACAGAGGGGTCCCGGAGTGGTCTCTTAAAAGGAAACGGGGCCCCTTCAATATGCTGATGGTGAACACTGGGATGGTTCTGCTGAGGTAAAAGGTCTTTTCCCCAAAAGTCCAGGCGTCTTTTGAACGTTTCCTCCCCCCATAACGATAAAAAAGTGCGTCCCCAACCGGCGTTCTCGCTTACATCTTTTGCAAGAAGAAGCGTATTTTAGTGTGTGTGTGTGTGTGTGTGTGTGTGTGTATATGTGGGAGGGTACGTAATTATGTACGTTATCTAGTAAGTAAACTAAACAACGAATGTATTATTCCAGACAATAGCCTCTAGGCATTGACTGTTCTAAATAAGGCCTTCCCTTAAGGCATCTTAAACAGACCCAACTAAATACTAGGTTTGATTGACGACTATGTACAACACTCTTAATGATATACTTAAACTTAGCAGTTTTATTTTAAAGAACTGCCCAAGCGTCAGTGCGTGCCTTGAGGTCGTGGGTTTGATTCCTTTTGTGTGGTTATAAAAACATCATAACCCACTATAATAAAGTATATAATACAATCTGTTGCCCGCGACATCGTCCACGTGAAATTTAATGAAATTTACAGGATGTTATTTCTTTGTACGGAACCCTAATTGTTTTTCTAGTCAGTAAGTAGTAAAAGTAGCCTAAGTTACTCCTTAACACATTGGCTATCTGCTGCCAAAGGTCCCGCCTAAATCGGGCCAGCCGTTTAGGAGATTACCTTACATACAAAAAGACGAGACAGACATTTTTTTTTCATTTAATAGTTCATTGTTACTATTACCGTTTAAACTTTCATATGCATTTAGTGAAGATCTGGTATTTGGACATTACAAACAGACTCTTCAATTTTATTTATTTGTATAGATGACTAACGACCGGCCCGCCCCAGTTCGCACTATCACTTTTACTATCGAAATTTCATAAAAAAATACCACCTCATCATTCTGAATGATAACAAGATTTGCCTTTTTCACCGTTGTGTGTCTCACACTTGAGTGCCTGCCAGAGGGCAGCAGTAATGAGGGTGTTGAATCTTGAGAGCCTCTCAGCTGAACTCAACGAGCTGAATTCGCAAAGTATGAGTTACGACAAAATAAAGATTCTTAAAATCAAAGTCTAATCTTAGTCTTATTACTATTAATAAATTTCTTCGCTGATTTTATGATATTATTAGTAACAAATCTTACTTTTCTAAAATTCAATCAAGAATGTTCTCTGCTTTTGAAACAGGACCCGTTCTAAATGTGGGACTTTATTCTTTTCATTTTGTGCCACTACATCTTCATTTAAACCACAACGTTGTTTAAAACATTATTTCTTTCTTTGTTGACGACTAAAAGTGTTTGTTTTTTAAACCAATAAACAGAAATAAATATTATTTATGGTTTTTTTTGCCCTGCAGTGGGACAGTAACAGGCTAGTATTATTATTATTTTTATTGTTTAACAAAAGCTCGTGGCTATACAAATACAGCCGCACGGGTTGATCGAAGGTAGGCTACAAGGTCATACATACAACATATCGAAACTCTTTTGTGTGTTGGTCCCAGCTGTCATTAGATCTATGACAGTCGTGAAGGGCAGTCAGAAGCCCGAAAGTCTGACAACCAGTCTTACCAAGGCTTATCGGATTGCCCAGTTTCTGGGTTGCGGAGGTCAGATATTCAGTCGCTCCATGTTAAATACTGGTTTTCAACGGCATCTAGTTAGACTGGAAGCCGACCCTAACATACTTGGAAAAAGGCTAGGCAGATAATATTAAGTAACAAGAACAGGGAAAAAATAAAACACAAAAGTCTCCAACGAGTTCTTGTTAACTACGGAAACAAGCATCTATTTAAAATTGTTCAAAAAACGAAGTTGAGCAAAACAAACAAGCACAGACAGTTATAAACAGACTCATCAGGCCGGTCAGACCTTGCTTTGCTATCTTACAGTTGCGAACGTTTCTTTTAAGGTGCGTTCAGACTGGATGCAAAATACTTAATTAGAAATAAATAGTGATGGAATTAGTACAGACGCCAGCACATCAAGCCATCCCAAACTGTCAAATTTTCCCAATGGAACACGAACGTTATTCTTTTGATAAGTCCGTGTGGTTTCTAACTTCTCCGCTGTTCTTTTCTGATTACTTTCGTTGCGGGATCCAAGACAATCGAATCGTTTCATTGTCTCGACGCTTTTCTGGAAGTTGCTTCGGTTGATTCTGGTTTTCAGGAGTTGCAGTGGTTTGGATACATTGTGGCGGGCTTGTCCCATTTAAAAGTCCTAGTCCTTTACGGTGTATTCCTTCACCGATGTAGTGACGTCTAAGATCGACGTAGAAATTACATACTCATAATACGTTATTTCGTTTAAAAAAATCCGAATTAAAAAATTATCTATACTTGCCTGTTACGAGCCCACAACCTGGTGCAAAACAGGACAGCCTTAACTGCTGGGCCATCAAGATTTGTTTGGAGCATTTTGATTGCCACGTCTGAAATTGTAAGAAAACTGACAAGACAGTCTGAAGCATTCCTACAATGAACTCAAGTCCTTTTCGTTCTTGCATGAGCTGTTATATAAAGTCTGAACGCTCCATATTTTTAACAAGCGCACCAAGACTACCCGTCTGTTTAACTTAACATATTTGAGGCAGAATGTTATTGTACTCTGTATAATAGTCATGTTTGCCAACTTCTGTTAGACTGGTACATTTCCATAACCATATTCTAGTTTAGATTTGTGAATTCTATTATTTCAAATAGTGATTTGTAAGTTACTTATACAGAAATGATAAAAGTTATCCGTATGGAAAGGGTAAAAGGATTTATAGCATTTTGAGGGACTGTCTAGCGTAAATCATTTATGGTTTTGATTTTTCAGAAAATGAATGAGGATCATGTTGTGAGGAAAGTTTTGAGTATGAATGTAAAGGGTTACAAGAGTAGGACCAAAAAAATAATGGAAGGATTGTGTGGAAGATCAGGATCATGGCTAGGAAGGAGGTGACTTTTCAGGACAAATAGAGATGTATGGAAGAAGAAACACATGCTGCGCCAATCCCAAATCAATTGTGATATAAGGGCAGGAGGAAGATAATGATGATTAAGTTTTTTTAGTTCATCAAAAACTTCGTCCGTATCGCTGTCAACAAGAAAGGTGCCCAAGAGGCTGGCATCATTGACACATCGAATGGCAATACTTATTTATTGGCTAATAATTCAGCGATGGCTCGTAAAAGGGGATGGGCACTCGTACACCATGGCCTTAGAGTTTCAAATCCAAACAACTCGAATATATCTATATCTTAACTCTGAATAAGCCTAAATAATAATAATAAAAAAATATACATACTACAGGCGTCGTCTGAGCTTTTCTGCACCTGCACAGCCCATCGTACTAGGAAGATGGGAGGGCGCAAGGGTGTTGACACATGTTACATCCCACACGAAAAGCCTACCCAACTTCCAAGACATCATGGTCACTCCGTCTGGTCTTTTCCCAGCATCGCGTGCAAAGCCACTGGATTCTTAAACAGCTGACACCCAAGACCACAACAGATGATGTTATTGATACTAGCGTGCCTTGCTTTACTACGTTTACAGCGATATGGAGTTCCACAAGGAGCTCTCAGACGCAGACATGTTTTCATCTACGGGAACAACCTAATCTAATTCAAATGTTTTTATTTATTTTTTATGACGTGTAAAAGTGTTTTTATAACCTATTTACAGAAAGAAATATCATTTCATTTAATTCCATAAGTTACTTACTTAGATAATAAATAATTTTAGGGTCGGCTTCCACTCTAACCTGATGCAGATGAATGAACAGTATTTTACTTGGAGCGACTGTCTAACTGTTCTCCTTCCACAACCCGATGACCGAGTAACATAGTATCTCTTGATGAGACTGGATGCCAGTCTTTCAGGCTTCTGAGTGCCCGTAACGATTGTCAAAGATAATACAAATAAAAGCCGGGTTACGTGGCTTCCAAGATATTTAATCCCTGTACGCGACATACTCTCGGAAAACCGTATTGATAGTGCGGTGGGAAGGCAGGTAGATTATTCTTTAATGAGTGTTTTATTAATTATTTTATACTATATTTTCGCTCCTCCGTTTCCGCTAAGTAGGTAGGTGTAGTAGCGACATCTATCCTGTCACATAGCAACTAATTCTGACAGATCCTTCATTCCTTCCTTAAAGTTTTCCGCGCGATTCAACATAATACCACACAACACCCGTTTGGTCGGAGGATTCTTCATTTTATATAGAGGATGAAGACGCCTGTATTCCAAGATGGGTTAGGTAGAGGAGTCAATATTATACCCCCACATGTCACCAGTTATGGTTATGGCCCATATAACAGGAGACGAGCCTATTGCCACCAGTACCAATCTATGTTACTGTCCCACTGCAGGGCAAACCTCTTCTCATACAGAGAAGGCACGAGCATTAATCACCACGCTTGCTCAAGACGGGTTGGCGATTTCAGACTTATATTCATTATATAAGTCCAGGTTTCCTCACGATGTTTTCCTTCACCGCTGTCAATGATGTCCAAGATAAACTTAGAAAGTACATATGAATTGAAAAACTCACATTGGTACTTGCCCAGGTTTGAACCCACAACCTCGTGTATAAGAGGCGAGGCCTAAACCACTGGGCCATCTTGACAAAAATCTTATTGTCACTTATTGCCACCAACCGGGCAGAAATCCAGACTCTGGGTTGATACTGAGCAATTCCAGATGACAGATTCCACTAACTCTTTGCCCGACCCGGAAATCGAAGCCAGGACCTCGTGCTCAGCCGTTAGCGCTTGTGACCACTACACCAACGAGGCAGTATTATGGACATAAATACTTGTTAAATACACATAAATAATTTAGGAATGACTGAATCGACTCGTAATACTTGTTCCATTTTTTTATGAATATAAATAAACATATTATTTTAATACATTATTAGGTAAACGTTCGAGTCTTACTTTCTTCATAAAATATTCAATGTTATAGCCTTACCACAGTTTCGTTATGTATAAATAATAATACTTTAGGGCTACGACACATTTTATTATTTCTTTTTTCTTTTTGATAACTAACCGTTGGTATCTATATCTATATCTCTAGGCGTATCTTTTGTCAGTTCCCGTCGGTCCACAGATTGCTTAATAATTTGTATTTTATTTCATCAATAATTAATAAAAAAATTATAGATATTCAAAGCCGAATTATCGATCCTCAGATTTTATCTGAAGAATAATTATGGAGATTAGACATATTTTCTATAAAAAAGTTTTCAATGGGCAATTTTTATACCTCATACAAAAGCTATCTGTTAGTTAAAAATGTGCTCTTAGGTGGAAGAAATAGGACTTACTTAAGCATAAGACTGGGTCTAAGTCTAAATCGTAAAAAATTGTTCGAAGTTCAACTGTGGTAGTATCAGTTGAGTTTGTGTACACTTACCCGCCGTAATAATAAACCATACATTTTACGGGGGTGTTAGCCTGTTGGCTTAACTTTACCCCGCATATCAAGGTCAGTTGTACGTCCTTCTAGAGCGTCCCCTCTCGGCGTTTCCAACTATATCTGCCACACATCTACAAATCTTTTTAGTCGCCTTTTCTTTATAATAATAATAATAAGTCATTTAATTCGGACTCAAAACATTTCACATACAAATAAATTCTTAGTATCACTACTCAAAAATGCTTCTTAAATTATTTTTGTAATGCAAAGTATTAACATTACAAACCATAGAAAATCAAAAGGTGTATCTGTAAATACACCTTTTATTATAGGTACAGGTTTATACTGGTACTGTTAGCCTGCGTCATCCCACTGCTGGGCAAAGGCTCCCATAACTTCCAATTGTTTCGATCCAGGGCTAATGTGGGCCCAAACGGCAGGGTCGCAGCAGACCTTGTAGAAAATAGCGGGACAGAAAAATAATGTTTGTTTCAATTGCTATAGGTATTTTGATACACAGTATTGGAGATCTCCTTTTAAGCAAGGAATTGCTCGTATTAGGAGACCCCGCACTTCCTCTTGTCATCTTAACGCAAATTAAATGTAGACAACGTAAACATGCAAGAACAAAACAAATAAATATAAGGGTAACATAGAAATTGTACAAACAGCTATGTGCAGAAGAAGAGCAGATCGCGCGAGACGAGTTGGACAAAACAGCCAGACAAAGTAGCCCACAGGTATATTCACCTATAAAAACTATTGAACTAAAAAGTGATGAACTACGTCAGCTTTTTCGAAAGCTTTGCCAAACCTGATGCAACTCCACTTTTTTACACTTCCTCATCGCAAAGGGAATACTTAAAATGCTTCCACGGCAACCGAAAGGATTTCACTAAAAGTGTATTTGGATGAAATGGAAATACAACAACGCAAACAGAGGTTTTACACCTTTCTGATGTGTAAATAAAGAATAAGTATCGTGGTTCTAGATTGTGTTATATTAAATGTAAAATACAGGTTATATATAAGAATACAGCTTCCGTATACATGTGTCTGCAAAACTCGATGGGTTGACTTGAATTTTCTTTGACAACGTTGAATTTTAATAATAAAATTATGTATGTAAATACGAATTTCCCACGGAAACGGGAAATTCCAAGAAATTCAACGGGCCTAGAAAGCCATCGAATGCAGTCTCTATGGCCGAAATCGGCTGGATGGTACCATCATCATCACATACTACATTTTATATTTTTGAGTACTTTTAAAATGGCTCTTTGAAAATATTTTGTTAGCAATAACATACAAAATATCAGCATGCATGACCACACACACACATCTCCATCGAATATCAATAACAGGGAATATATTTCCCCAAGTTACCCAATGTATTTTCAGTTCCTATTCTCGGGATAATATGGAAAATATTTATCAAACGTAGTTCACGCACGTTTGACTCCATTTAACTGTTCACTGCTTTCTGAATAAGTAAACACGGACCATTGGGATAAATATCGGGTTTCTGGAGGTACTGTTATTACCGATTGTATTTATAAAGCAGTGGTTCCCAACCATTTACCAGACGGGCCCCCCAGATGATGTTTGAAGTTTATTCTACCCTCTTGCCCGTTCGGGTAAAACTACGAGGTGCCTATGACAATAATTGTGCCGAATGCGGCTTTTGAAGTAACTAATTAATCGAGTTACAATCAGGTCATTGCTACACCAGGATTGTAGGGATTAATTGCATAAATTGTTAATTGTTAATTATTAATTGTTACTAACATAGTTTTAAATGATTAATAAATAATTAATTGTCTCTGCAACCCTAACCGCCGGTAGCTTGGACCCTGCTTCCGCCATCGGTGGACTACTATTTTTTATATTTTTAAATGTTTTTGTATTTTTTATATTTAAATATTTAAAAATGTAATTTATATGTTTATACAATGAATAAAGAGAATAATAATTAATACTATTTCTTTTTAATAGCAAGAACATAATATTACTACTATCCAACTGTTGGGGAGAAAGCTCCTATAAGCGTTTTCCTCCTATAACTCTCTTCCCGCGCCACCTCGAACCAGCCCTCGGGGCATCTCACCACCTCTTTCTGGGCTGGCCACCCATTTTTGCCCAGCAGTCACACACATAATAAGTAAACATACAGTTTATTTTAGAGACCCCACCTTACCCCAAGTCAGGCGCCATCCACCAATTGGTAAAGTGCTGGATTTGGCATCAATAAGACATAATACACGTGCATTCTTTACAAGAGAAAGCCCTGATTACTTTGGTACATTTTATTTTTATGAGAGCCTGATGCCATGGTAAAAATATTGATGATGACGAAGCTATAACAAAAAGATATAAAACAACAAAAACATAATTTTGCTTTAACAAAAGTATTTGCAAATGTCAAAAAACTTCTGTGACACGCACTGTGGCGCTTGGACACGGAGTAAGAATAAATGGAGTGATAACGAATATAATGTAATAGATTGGTACTCTTTAATATACACGCAAATCATAAAAGCTTACAAATAATACCTTTCATAGGTTGTTACAGTGAACGCCCTTATCGCTTAAGCAATGTAGCCCGTGGTGAAACTAATCAATATGTCAACAGATTTTTTCCGACATCATTCTACTAATGAGAAAACTAGTATTGGAAAACTTCAATAATACTTTGCCCGACTTGGGTATTAAACCCAGAACCTCACGCTCAGCAGTCACCCTTTGGACCACTAGACCAAAGAGGCAGTTAAATTATAATTTTACAATTTAATTAAGAAAATCTTTACGTTATATACAGCGAGTTATCAAACCTGGTTAACACTCCATTGTTTACAACGTGCGAGCCTTCATAAGATAAGTAAGTGTCGTAATATTTTTACGATGAAGCAATGACTGCCGTAAACTCACGCTTCCCTGTTTGTACATTCAAGATAACATAAACACGATTTTTACAATGAAAAAGTAAATGTAAGCCTTTTTTACTTTTTCATTTTCAGCAGGTCACTCAAAACGCAAATTACTGACTTAGGTATTTTAATTACTGGGTGTAGAAAAAGGTGTAATTTATGATAAGGTCATGATGGCCCAGTGGTTTAGGCCTCGCCTCTTGTGCACGAGGCTGTGGGTTCAAACCTGGGCAAGTACCAATGTGAGTTTTTCAATTCATATGTACTTTCTAAGTTTATCTTGGACATCACTGACATCGGTGAAGGAAAACATCGTGAGGAAACCTGGACTTATATAATTAATATAAGTCTGAAATCGCCAACCCATCTTGAGCAAGCGTGGTGATTAATGCTCGTGCCTTCTCTATATGAGAAGAGGCCTTTGCCCTGCAGGGGGACAGTAATAGGCTGGTAATGATTATGATCAGGCATAAAAAGTTACACCTGTACTTAGTGTATGGCTTGGAGAATATGAATATAAAGATCGAAGAACAAAAGTGTTCTCAATCAAATCGAGTTTCACATAATATACCTACACTCTCTCAGACATCTTGCCGAGAACCAATATTTATGGGATGATAGATCAAAAGCTACTTCAATAAACTTTATCATACTCCCACCCACATCCCAATTTTATCTGCATCCCGATAAAAAAAAACGGTTTTTGATGAAACTCAACCGTTTACGACTCTCGTAGCGCCTTCTTTCTGACAGTGAAGAATTTTCTTTTATTATTCTTCCAAGGGTTTTTTATTTTATTATAAACTGTGGGAATAAAGAGGAAAAGAGATAATAATGTCAAAATGGCGACCACTTGTGCGCAAAATGGCGGGAATTACGGGACGCGTAAAACTGTAAAAGCAAGAAACGTTTGGGTATGTTGTTTTATAAAATTGTGTGAAATGAAATTGGGAGGTTTTTTTAAATTTGGGGAATGTCATGAAATCTGTGCATCGACATACCAAAGGTTACAACAAAAAAAATGCAACTTCGAGTATGATCATGTCTGCAGTATAACTACGTATTAATACACTTCCAAGGGTCATTGCCTTCCCTTCTGTCAGTTCATCAATATTTATTGCGTGTTTTACGTTTTCGAGCAGAACAATTTTTCAAATATTTATGAAACAGTGGCGCAGGTAGGAGTTTTTTTCATAATCCTTCGTATCATGATTGCAAGTGAAGTACGCTGTTGGAGTGCTGAACTCATGGGGTGTCCTGATTGCTATCTGAGTGATCTAAGTCAAAAGGGCTGTGCTTGGAGTTCATCTGCGGGATCCAAACCAGAGATACAGAGAACCACAGAAACCGACAAGTTGCCAAACTCACCTGAGTTTGGCAATTTGTCGGTGGGCGGGGCATATTGGTGGCAGTACCGACGTCCGTTGGGGCGGATAGGTCCTAGTGTGTCAACTGCACACCAGAAGACGCAACTTGGGTAGGCCAAACAGGGTGGACCGGGGATCTGATGAAGACCGCAGGAATCCAATGGATGACAGCAGCGCAGGACCGCCCATTATAGAAATCAGCAGCAGTGGACGTGTTTTAGCTGAATATGAGATATTAGGTACCTGTTTATGTGTGTCTTCATGGCAAAGGTAGGTGCCAACATCTAGGCGTCGTAATAATCGAAGCTCTAGGTTCGATTCTCAAGATCATCATGGTGCTATTGTGGATTTACCAATCTGTAATGTTCTGTAGCAGCCCAGGCACGCCACGTATAACATGGGATGGATAACGCTGGCGAAATAAGGGTGGGCTTACACATCATCCTATAGGACCTTCAGGCTTGATCTTATCTAAGTGTAAGTATTATATTAAGTGCTATGTCGAGCAGTTTCTGCCCACGCGTTGCGGGTTCGATTCCCGCCTTGGGACAAATGTTTGTACGATCTACAAATATTTGTTCCGGGTGTTCTGGGTGTTTTTATATAATAAAAATATCTATCTATGTAATGTATTGTATTAAGTATATCAGTCATCTAGTACCCATAACACAAGCTCTGCTTAACTTGGGGCTAGATGATGCTGTGTGGATTGTCCAGCAATTATTATTATTATCATTTTTAGGTATTTGATGCTGCGAGGTTCAGGGGAGACCTCATTACCGTCTCCTCAGGGACGTGCCCTAACAGCCGTTGCACAGAGGGGGTCCCGGAGTGGTCTCTTAAGAGTTAACGAGGCCCCTTCCATGTGCTGATGGTGATCTTTTGGGTGGTTTTAGTGAGGTAAGAATCCCACAGTCCCTGGTCTTTTCCCCAAAAGTCCAGGCGCCTTTTGAAGGCTTCAACCCGTTAACAAAAAAAAAAACAAGTTATTTGAAGCTGATATTAATATCAGTTGACGACGCGACACAACGCTGACGTAATTAGTTTTCAGTAACGTAATCCGAGCGTCACATCAAATTTAATATTTTTGGCTTAATATGAGAGATACCTATCCACTTTCCTTATTCATCTCATGGTGCATGTAAGGGAAGTTGAAGGAGATTTTGCGATAAAATAGACAAATTGGAGTGTCTGTTTGTAATGTGCAAATAACAGCTTTTTATTAAATTAATTTAAAAGTTTATACGGTAGTAAATGATATAAGGAGTAATTGGCACTAAAAAAACTAAATCCATTTTTTTTTCTAAATCCAAGCTGATGAAGTCGCGCGCAACAGTTAGCTTAACATAATTTATCTCACCAGATTGTTCAGGAGTGCTTGTACTCGGTTTGCACCTATATATTTTAATGAAAGAGAAAAAGTGAAAGGCATTAGTGGTAAAAACTTGTTGCTCAAAAAATAAAAAATAAAGTACTAAAACCTCCTGAAGTAGCAATGTTAAATGGGATTAACCTAAAACTTTTATACAACGTAATCACTCTGGTCAACACTTCGCGTGACCAGAGGAATGGGTCATTCGTTGACCAAAAAATTTGCATTGCCATCCAATCGTGTCAATGCTGCCAGTCGTCTGGGCACGTTTCCTGATGACACCGATGGATGCAGAGAAGTAGTTTGACGCCTGAGTGCTCTTTGTCGGGTTTCTATTTGTTATTCCTCCGTTATTTTATTTAAGCTTCTGTATAAATCTACATTCTATTTCAAGTAAGTGATTCTGTGCAATAATATTTTGAAAAATTTCACATATCGACAAAACCCAAAAAAACCTACTATAGTATAATAAATACACAAATACAAACATAGTAGTCGTATTTTATGCTCATATACTAGCTTTTGCCAGCGACTTCGTGAATGTCGGTTATCGCAAATGCAGACAAAGTCGCAGACTGAAAACTGTCATATGTCCTTTCCCAGGATATAATATACCTCCTTGCCAAAATTTATTACAATCCGATTAGCCGTTTAGTCGTGTAAAGGCCACAAACAAACAGATTACTTTCGCATTTATTTTATACTAGCTTCCGCCCGTGGCTTCACCCGCGTGGTTTGTTGATAAAAAGTAGCACATGTCCTTTCCTAAGATGCTATCTATCTCTCTGCCAAATTTTATCGAAATCCGTTCAGTGGTTTCGGCGTGAAAAGATAACAAAGACACTTACTTTCGCATTTATGATATTATAGGATATTTAAATTTCGTTAAATATGCTTACTATCTAATGCTTAGTAATTACTAGGGCACCATGATGCTAGTAGGATTTCTCCTATGAGTCGAATATTGAAATAGTCGAATATCTATTAAAACTTACTAACCCCGCGTATGTTCAAGTAGAATACTATACCCAACTTACTCATTGAAATCTGAATCCTTCAAACTTTTCGTATACATTGTATGCAAAATAGTTGTTTGCCGGTATATTAAGTTCCTCTTCAAGTTTTCCTTGTGTAAACATAATACCACGCCTGTATTCCTAGAAGGGGTAGGTAGAGTTGTACATAGTTGTGTGTTGATGTTTTTGTGGGTTGTGTCTAAACCAACAATCGACGGCACGGTTGGCACAGTGGCTGAGCGATCAGTCGATCGCTCAGCCACTGTGCCAACCTGTCGTGGGTTCGATTTACGCGTGGAACAAATGTTTGTATGGCCTACAGTTAGTTGTTCCGGGTCTGGCTGGTCTTTTATGTGTCTTCAAATGTTTTTAAACGCATCCACGACACAGGAAAAATTCTTAGTGCGGGGCATGGTTTAAAAAAATAAATAATTAGCTAGTAAATTAGTTTTAGTTTAGTTTTGGAGAAACATCGACATGGCATGTGTGTATTTCGCCAAGTCCCAAGAAAAAAGGGACGAGTCTTTTGCTAATAACCAACTGAATAGTGTAATACTTGCTATCACAATCCGAAGAATAATGAAGGATATTCCTAAACCATTGCTTCATTTGTTAAAAACAATCTTCAGCCCGTCGACGTAAAATAAGCAATGAATGTTGCTGAATTGTCAAAATGAATTTTATTGACATAGCAAGTGTAGTGCACAATTACCCTGCAGGCTAGCCGAGGCCAGACCAGTGCTTCAATTGTTTTACATACTTTCTATCACAATCCCAAGTAGTTAGAAGGAAATTCATACATTGCGCCATATGTTCAAATAATTTGTGTCCTCGACAACGTAAATAGCGCAATGAATATTGATGAATGTTCTTTATAAGGTACTGATTGCGTGTTAAGCAACTACCCCGTAGATACTTTGGGTTGAAAGTTTGATTCTTCAGAAGGAAAGACCACATAACATATTTTACGTACTCCATCTCTTGCTGGCTAGACCAAGAAGTGTAAATAACACCACGACTGTACTTGGCTTCCTTTTTTTTGTTGCTGGGGTGGAAAATCGTCATGGATTTCCTCCACCCTGCGGGGGCAGAGGGGTCTGTCAGACTCTTACTGACTCAAAAACACCCCGGTTTTCCATCTCACACTTACGCCGTGGGTCGCGGGAGCATACGATCCTTCCGCATCTGACAGAGGTCTACCTAAAGTAATAACCACATTTCGCCAATCTATTGCCATATCCTTTTACAGATCCAGACTCGGGCTGCTACTAAGAAAATCAATTTGGAAAACCTTAATATCACTTTGCTCGACTCGTAATTCGAACCCAGGACATCATGATCAGCAGCAGCGCTTGAAACCGCTAGACCCACTAGACAGAGATATAATTTTCGAAACCTAAGTGAAGTTCAGTACTTAGTTCAATGATATATTATGTCCCAAGTGGGACTTTAGTCGGTAACAAGTTGCTTTTGTATCTACGCAGTTAGAGTTTTATTATATTGTATTATTCTGTTAACGTTGTCAGCAACTTAACTCTGTTATTACTCCCATGTGTTGTAATAAGAGTTTATTACTTTCTTATGTACCTACTTACATTATGTTCGTACTGTATTAGTACCGATTTAGGAGGCCCAACTTTTTTACGAACTATATTGTTAAAATTGTTTAGTTTTGTACACTTTGACGTATTCTTAATTATAATGTACTCGTACATATTGACATGAACATTTACTTATTAAAGTATTATATATTATATTACATAACACAAGCCCTGCTTAGCTTGGTGCTAGATGATGCTGTGTGGATTGTCCAGCATTATTTATCTATTTATGTACTGACCATGTCGATATCCATTCCACCTCGTATTTTTGGCAGAATAACCGCAATATAATGTTGTTTAGTGTAGATGTTACATCCAGAGTTGTTTACTATGCGGAATTTATAGAAACTAGAACAAATGTTCAAACGTTTTTGCCATATCTATTATTCGAATCAAAACTCATAATTTAGAACCCATTTTAATCAACTAGGCTTATCCCAGTTGTAATCATCCTTTTGTACCTATTGGCCTAGCTCCGTCCTGTCTCCTGCTTGATATGCAGGGAAGTAGAAATTATGTAATTTTCTAACTCTTCTGCTATTCGTTTCCAATTATGTTTGTTGCGGGATCCAAAACAGTCGAAGTATTTCTCCGGGACTCGTCAAGCTTAATTGATTTAAAGCTTTTCTGGTGGCCACATGGTGATACTGGCTTTCAGGAGTTGCTGTAGGAAAATAATAATAATACTCAATCCATGGATGGTCCAACAAATAAAATCAATAAATAGAAAATGGTAAGGAGTTATCCACTGGTTCCTGCGTACTAAGTTCTTATTCCATCTTCTGCAGACCAAGAAGACCGTAACAATCATTATATCTCCAATCGTGTACTATGGCATGGAACCCTTTGTATGCTTTTGCATATCGTCAATGGGTAAAGTGCCCAAAGGCTGCCAGCATTGCCACGGTGAATGGTAATTATGACTCTTTGGCCAAAAACAAAAGCAAGTCCTCTGGTCAAGTGAAGAGTCGAAACATCAAACGCTTTGCGATGTCCCGAAAAACTAAATAGGCACACGGAACCCATGTCCCTACTGCTTTAACCCCAAACGGCTGAAATATATAACTCCCAATAGGGCAGTTTCCTTAAAAAATTTGATTGGTCCGAAAATTGGATTACTCAAAAATACTGGACACGTATTTTTTCTTTTGTCACGTAAACCAAAAATGACGACGATATAGTGCGTTGAAATTGCGCGTGACGTCACGCCGTGCTACTTTTCGTTAAAAGTGTAGCACGGTGTGACATCACAAGCCCCGGAACTTTGATGTGCTATATCATTGTCACTTTTTATTGAATTAAGTAAGCAAAATTACTTAATTTATTTTTACCTAGGACACATCCCTATTAGATTGTTATGTTTTCGCCGTTTGAGGTTTTCTGCACCTGCAGCAGCCACACCTATAGGTTGGGTATTATCACTATTGAGTTTTTTCATTAGACATTTTCTCAGTAGCAAGCCGCATTCGAGCCCGATTGATGGCAATAGACGCCCCTCCTATTGCATGGGACTTAAACATGGCTGGCTAAATCTGGATGTCACTATAGGAGCGCTTCTGCCTTTTATCATATTTACCGCGAAATCTATTTTTAGCACTCCCCCTTATCGTAGTTGATTCTAAAACTTAAGCATTTAATAGTTAAGCTATACAGTTTGCTCGCTATCCACTTATTGGAGTCAGCACTTAGGAAGGGTTAAGAGTAAGGGTTGGAACATGTTGGGACAGCGAAACATTTTAAATTAGGTTAACATTTTTTTTTTATGTTTGTACCATTGACTGTCTGACATTTTGTAATATAACCTATAAAAATAAATAATAAATAAATATAATATTTGCATGTTATCATCTCCCTAGCCTTTTCCCAATTATGTTGGGGTCAGCTTCCAGTCGAACCAGATGCAGCTGAATACCAGTATTTTACATGGAACGACTGCCTATCGTCAGATAGGCAGTCGCTCCATGTCAGTCTGTGGTCTCAAACTGGGTTGTGGAGGTCACTCCACAACCCAGTTTGAGACCACAGACTGTTTAAGATCTACAAATAACAGCCGGGACCAACAGCTTAACGTGCTCTCCGAGGCACGGTGGAGTCTCGATATGTTAGGAATGGTTACCCATGACTGACCTCGGAAGTTTTGAGCATAGACGTGGACCAGACCATGGAAACGATGGATTGTGTTAAAGATGCTATGGCTGCGTAGGAAGTGACTTTTGAGATGACGACAAATAGAGATATGTATATGGAGGTAGAAGACGTGCTTCGCCGACCCCAAATAAATTGGGATAAGCGGATGAAAATTATCTATGCAAAATATAAAAAAAGAAAATCAGACAGAACGGATAAAGAGCCTCCAATTTCAACATCTAATATATTGCTAGTAGTGATTTTATTAGGAAAATAAATGTAACCTTACTGGTTGGGCCAGACAAACTTACCTGTAGCATAAACGCCAGAAGCTAATTTCAAAATGTATGGCAATGAGATTAAATTTGGAAAAAGAGTCACATGATATCTCTTATTAAAGCTAGTGTCAACTCCAAACAATTTGACTATTCGGTTGGCGTTAACGATTACAGAAAAGGGATTTTTTCCGGGCCCTCTGGAACTCTTAAACGCTACTTCTTTCATAAATGGGCTCCGCTCGTCACTGCGTCCTCTCCCTAATTATGTCGAGAGAACACTTAGGCCTGTTTTCACTAACGTCAAGCAAAGCAACGTCTACTTAGGTAATGCCAAACGACGTCAACTGTTCCTAAAGCAACTGCTCCGGTTTCACTATTCGTCTTGTCAGTATAGAAATCTTAAGCTTCGAAATCTATATTTCTGAAAGTAATCTTCTGCGGTTTTTAAAGTCAAGTTCAGTGTGTCATTAATTTATGGACAACACCTTATTATACCTTTATCTATATCGCCACATACAAACTAAATCAGAAGTATCCGACATCGCGCTATTAAAGTTATCCGAGCAATTGATCATACGAGTACAAGAACCCGACAACAACCGTCGGGCAGTAGCTCAACAGACACAACACTGCTTGGTCTGAGGATCCTCCATTTTCAATAGTGGCTGAGGAACTTTACACCCTAAATAGCAAATAAAGCTAACACTTTCTTGGTATCCTAGTCAGAAAAACTAGTCATGTATAACCCCAGCCAATGAATAAGCTTTTCAAAATACACTTCTCATCAGAAAAATCACAACACCTTGCAAGTTTATGTTAAGGTGTATGTAAGGATTATCAGAAAAATATATATTTAGGAATATATGTATGTCAAACGTCGTTTAACAGTCCTTATGTTAATGTTCTAAATTCAAATTAAATTTTCTTAGGTTTCGTATTTTGTCCAATAAGTCATTGTTACCCTGTATGGAGTATGAAGGAAATTGATAGTCATAAAAACGGTAATTTTATGATTTTTCTGATGAGAAGTGTACTTAGTGATTCGTCCTTATATTGTGTGCCTACCATCTATATACCGCTGTTTGTTATTCCTATAAAATAAAACAAAATATTTTCTGTGAATCATTATTAGCCTATCTAGTGCTAATTAGCAGACACAATAGAAAAACAATGATTTCAAAGAGACGTAATGTATCTTTTAATCAGTCAAACGTTTAGTTACTTATCTATTTTTTGGGTGGACAGCATATCCTTACCACGTTTGCATGTAAGTTTCTCTTACATACTCAAACAAACTGAAAAATGCTGAGGGGGATGTGTAGTGTTACGTGAATGGATAGAAGAAGAAATGAGTACGTAAGAGGAAGTCTGAAAGTGGTGCCTGTGATCGAGAAGTTGTGTGGACACCGGTTGTAATGATATAGGCATGTGATGCGAAGGTACGAGGACCATGTTGTGGGTAAAGTTTTGAGTATGAATGTGTAGGGTTGCAAGAGAGGGAGACCAAAAAAGAGATGATTGGATTGTGTACAAGATGCTATAAGAAAAGAGGTGACTTTTAAGATGACGGCAAATAGAGACGTATGAAAGAAGAAGACATGCTGCGTCGACCCAAAATAAATTGGGTTAAGGGCAGGAGGAGGATGATGACGATGCACAGAACGTTAGTTTAGCACTAAAACTCAATTAGATCTAGGCTTTAATTAAGGCGAGAATTACATTTCGGACAAAGCGGTGACGCTAAGGTCACTCAATAATTGAACTTGGTTTCAGTTCATTCCTAGCCTACGTAATGTTAATTTATCTAGATTTACAAGAACGTTAATTAACCCAAACAAAACGCAAACTAATGAAAATAAATCACTTTCTGTTGGAAACAAAAGGTTTGTACACTGTCATTCAGTTGATTAGTCTAGCTAGAATTTAGACTAGAATACATTTGAATACTATGCCGTAATGTGAATGTCATGATGGCCCAGTGGTTCAGGCCTCGCCTCTTGTGTACGAGGTTGTGGGTTCAAACCTGGGCTAGTACCAATGTGAGTTTTTCAATTCATATGTACTTTCTAAGTTTATCTTGGACATCACTGAGAATGGTGAAGGAAAACATCGTGAGAAAACATGGTCTTATATAAGTCTGAAATCGCCAACCTGTCTTGAGCAAGCGTGGTGATTAATGCTCGTGCCTTCTCTGTATGAGAAGAGGCCTTTGCCCTGCAGTGGGACAGTAATAGGCT
Source organism: Phlogophora meticulosa (assembly GCA_905147745.2). Taxonomy (NCBI): domain Eukaryota; kingdom Metazoa; phylum Arthropoda; class Insecta; order Lepidoptera; family Noctuidae; genus Phlogophora; species Phlogophora meticulosa. Next base: position 10,278,037 of record LR990537.1, on the reverse strand, counting down.
GGTACTACTACTACTATTCCGTACGTATAAATGAATCAATCTAAATAAATCTCGTTGCTATTGTCCGACGACATTGTTTTTGTCGGAGAAGATATGCCTAATAACCCATCCGTGTTCCGTCCTTGCCCTTTACATTCCAGGGTCACGGTAACTCTTAAGGCAGTTGCATGCAGCTGTAATGAGAATTTGAGCCACGTTGAAAGGCGATGCTGATTCTTTGGCTAAAAGAGGTTATTCCACAAATGTTAAAATTTCTCACCCATGAAAATACAAGCTACTAGGTACTAGGAGTACCGAAATTTAAAGCTGTGTCCATTTTTTACCAGCGAATTGTGCAACATTTGAAATAAATTGCTTGTCGTAAACAAGAGAGACCGAGGACCTGTTACCGGGGAAGCAGTTACGCAGGGGAGTCACGTATGCCTTACTATACGTTCTTACGAAACTCGTGTGCACGTGTGAAGCATCGGTAACTTCGTAGGGATCGCGTATGGTATAAAAAGAAAGAAGAGAGCGTTTTCGATGCGGGCAAGTATCGACGTGACTGTTTCGATTCATATGTACTTTTTAAGTTTATCTTAGACATCACTGACATAGGTCTGTAATCCTCAACCCGCAAACGCGGTGATAAATGCTCGTGCCATCTCTGTATACTTATATAAATATATAGCCTTTGCCATGCAATGGGACAATCTTTGGCTGGAATATTTTTATTTGCTGATGTTGATGGTGTCTTGTGAGTGCAAGGATCCTAGACTAATAAGAACACCTATTTTTTTTGTGGTCAAACCTTCAATAGACGTAAGAGCCGAAGATGTAACGAAACGTCACACATGACAATTGACATACTTGACAGTTGTAGAAAACGTCAAATGTCAGGTGGCAGATGCTGGTGTATTCTACAACACTAAGCATTGAAACATCAAGAATAAAATACGGAAGAATTTAAAAGGTGTTAAAACACCTTTTAAATTCTTCCGTATTTTATTATATCTTAATATATATATTTCTTGTGTGCGTGTGTATGTGACTGAACTCCTCCTAAACGACTGGACCAATTTTGATGAAATTTTTTGTGTGTGTTCGTGGAGATTCGAGAATGGTTTAGATTTACAATTGGACCCAGTAGGTGGCGCTGTACGGGCAGGACAACGTCTGTTCGGTCCGCTAGTATAGCTATATAAATATAGCTATGGTTGGAAAAAATAATTATGGTGCGATTACATCATAATCGCTCGGCGCTCATAACTTGAGAACTCAGCTACATGCGTGGCAGTCAGGGACGGACACTGCTTAGGATGGGCAAAAACGTAATCACATTTCTTTCACCCTTAACGCCGCAGGAAGGAATTAAAGTAATTGAATTGGAAGTCTTGTCCAATCTCAACAGGAAATGTGACTTTGTATGGAACAAACTGGAAATGGGTAAGGAATGGGGACTGCCTTTTGTGATATAATGGGTGTCAGAGATGTTATTAGAGCCTTGCCGTCAATGTATCAAAACTAAGCTAGGCCTGGCTTAACCTGGTCGTGGTTTGAGTCTGATATGAATACTGAATACGGAAGGAAATAAAAAATAGTACCAAAAATACATTTAATTGACCTTAACATAATTTGCGCGGAACGAAGGAAAAGAAAGATTTTTTTTAAAGAAAATTGTTTTTTTTTAAACAGTGTTAGCCTTTACGACCACTAGCTAAACCAACGAGGTAGTCAGCCTTCGACTTAGTACTTTTCCAGATTTGCAAACACAAACATGCGGAAGCTAATTTTTTCTATAAAAAGTCCCGTAAAAGACTGAATAAAGAATTGAAGTCGGTAAATAGACCAGGCAAGCAGAACGTTAAAGGGTGTTTAAGTAACAATAGACGTTCGAGGAAATCCGTTTGGAAAACTCAGTGCTCATTATTTTCAACGTGTAGAACGCTATGAAAGAGTCACCGTCAAAAATGATACAATAATTAATTGAAGTTATCGTAAGAATCCCGGCTGCAAAAAACAACAATTTGCAATAAATTAAATACAAGATTTTCAAGCAGTTTGTTACAATTGGTGCCAGTTGCATTGTATTATTTGACGGACCGATATCAGCAACTCCACGACGTTACGGGTGGGACAATACCTTATCTGATACACACCAGCTCCTCAAGATCTGACGTTGCTGGCGATCTCTCGGAGAGTAACTGGGTTACCGAAGTATTTTACCCTGTGCGCAGTGACCTCTGGGCAGTGAGCACGTGGGCTGTCGTCTCGACTTCCTCCATGCAGTCTCTGCATATTGAGATGTAACTCCTATGGCAAAGAGGTGTTTGTTAAATGACACGTGGCCAGTAATGGCGGCTGTGACCGTGCCCAGCTGCTGCTTAGTCAGTAAGAGAACTTGTTTTGTGAAACGGCCGTCAATTGCAGGGAATGCCTCAATGCTGTTAATTTCAGATTTGGTACAAGCATCTGCAAAACGACTGCTTGAATAGTCATCTTAATTTATAGCTCATAAACTTACAACACTTTATTGCGTCGTGCAGTTGGTTAAAAATCAAGGACTCTTATTTTGCCTGTCATTTGACCAAGCTTATTTTGATGAAAAATCTGGCCAAATTTGGTCCGGTCGTTTCTATCACCATCTATCTTAACCGCCTAAAGTTTTCTCCCCTGTGTTTTCATACAAAACCGTTGTTCACAATACTAGGTTTCTTTTTACAAAATAATGAGTTTAATTTCATTGTAACAGTAAATTATAATGAGCCCCAAGTTCAAAAGGAAAGATTTTATTTCCATTAGGAGTTTTTTAATGTTATTTTCATTAAAATATGAAATGTTTGAGCAAAGTTTCAATACGCGACTCCACTTGCCGGATAGATGGTAAACAGTCCAGCGAAATAATCACCTTGTGATGTTTTGGGAAGCTACGAACGAACGATGTACGTGTGTGTAAGTGTGTAAGAACGTATTCATGTCTACTACTATTCTGGGTACTTTTCCCGTTGACAGTGCAGATGCGGATGAATTTTTTGATGCCCTGTGATTAATTATTTAAATTTTTTCATGTATTAATAGATTTTTTTATCATTGTTAAAGAAATGAAAGAAGAATACACCACAGATATTGATAAATTCATGATAACAAAGAAACAATTCAACGTTTTTTATTAAAAAGGCTTGGCGTGGATGGCACGAGCGTGTGTTTATACTCTGGAGAGGAGCCTACTAATTACTCTTACAACAGCACCCAACTCTATCCATATTTACACATACACATCACATCATCAGGCTATATTAGTCCACTGCTGGACATAGCCCTCTCCTAATGAGCGCCATAGCGCCCTGTCTTCAGCTTGCCGCATCTAGCATCTGCCTGCAGTTCTCGCAGATAGTCATCCCACTTGGTCAGAGGGTGTCCTACACTACGTTTGCCGAGATCACGTTTCATATTTACAAGCCTCTATGAAAACCTATTGACTATTGATAAATCACCCACTCGACACTAACATTTTTACGTTGAGCCCTGCTAACCTAGATTTTACGTTCAGCCTTACAATTTACTGCCAACAACGTCCTGTGCGCACTTTAATCTTTTTGTTTTTATTTCGCAAACTTATACCATAAACCCGAAATAGGACCCGAAATTATGTAAGTTTCAGAAGAAAAAGTGCTGTTTAACTTGTTTGACATCGTTGGGATTTGTTGAACGGGAAAAACAGAAAGTTAAGAATTGATATCATAAGATTGGGAAATGAAAAACTAATTTTGGTAGCCTGCCAGCATCGCATTGTAAACAAAAACACATTGGTTTTTTTTAAATCAAGGGGCACCAATCATAAACTCTAACGATTTTTATATCGAAAATACAAATTAGTGTCCCATATGTAGCAGTTTTTATTACATTTACAATTGGTTCTCCCATCGAAACATTTATTTTATTAGAAAACCAACTTGACAGCCTTCTGGTCACTTTTCCCGTTGACAACGATGCGGATGAATTTTTCGATGCCCTGTGTTTTTTTTTTTTTTTTTAGTGTTATTACTTTATTTACTGCTAAACCACACACACAAGTAAACATAATAAAAAAAAAACTAGAAAACCATAATATAGTAGATACCTAGTTCGATAGATAAAAAACAGCAATTACAACATAAAACAGCAAAACAAATTAGAAATTAAATTAAAAAAAGGTTGTTGAAAAAGAATAAAGTTTTAAAAATAGATGAGTATATTATTATTAGTTATGTCGAATATTAAAATGATTCGAATTTCAATCAAACAGTAATAAACAAATGAAAGAATTGCTTTTGTATAAACCATCATCTGCCTAGCCTTTTCTTAGCTAAATAAAATAAATGATTAAATAATGCTGGACAATCCACACAGCATCATCTAGCCCCAAGCTAAGCAGAGCTTGTGTTATGGGTACTAGATGACTGATATACTTAATACAATACATTACATAGATAGATATTTTTTATTATACATAGGAAATACCCAGAACACCCGGAACAAATATTTGTAGATCGTACAAACATTTGTCCCAAGGCGGGAATCGAACCCGCAACCTCTTGCGTCGCAGGCGGACCTTCGCCCGCCGCGCCACAACGGTCGTCATAATTAGCTATGTTGGGGTCGGCTTCCAATCTAACTGAATGCAGCTGAACACCAGTACTTATTTTACACTGAGCGACTGCCGATCAGACCTCCACAACCCAGTTATTGGGTAACCTTTTGGTTAGACTGGTTTTCAGACATTCGGCCTTCTGACTACCCGTAACGTCTGTCAAAGATCTACAAAAGACAGCCGGGACCAACTGCTTGACGTGGTTTCCGAGGCACGGAGGTGTCTCGATATGTTACGAATGGTCACCCATCCACAGACTGACCTCGGCAAACGTAGCTTAACCTTCGAACAACCCGCGTGGCTGTTTTTATTTAGCCACGAGCTCCTATGATCTCAGAAAAAAAGCAGGAAGAAGTTCCATCAGTAAATTATTTAGTAACCGTAAACCGTCCATGACCTGATAATCTTTCAGCGGCTTCCACCGACATTCGCGTAAATAAACTATCCCCATGAAAAATACTAAACACATTTTGGCAGTAGTACCAGCCTATTACTGTCTCACTGCAGGGCAAAGGCCTCTTCTCATACAGAGAAGGCACGAACATTAATCACCACGCTTGCTCAAGATGGGTTGGCGATTTCAGACTTATATTAATTATAAAAGTCCAGGTTTCCTCACGATGTTTTCCTTCACCGATGTCAGTAATGTCCAAGATAAACTTAGAAAGTACATATGAATTGAAAAACTCACATTGGCATTTTGGCAGTATCATCATCCATCATCCTCTTGCCCTTATCCCAATTTCATTTGGGGTCGGCGCAGCATGTCTTCTTCTTCCATACATCTCTATTTCCCGTCATCTCAGAAGTCACCTCCTTCTTCAACTTTCACACAATCCATCCATCGTTTCCTTTTTCCATTTTGGCAGTAATCCATACAAATTGGTTCACGGACAATAAGCCGCTTTGCGCCAAACGAAATATTTATGTTACACGTTATGAAAAAAACAATAAGTACATGAATAAGAAAGAGGTTCATGTTGCTACTTAACTATATTAAACACTAGCACTACGCTCGCGACTTTGATCGCGTACATTTTGTACGTTCCACTTCGAACCCTAACATTTTAACCGAAATACAGGTGTTGCCTAGTTAGGCTACAGATGCTTAACTCATTTGTATACGTTTGTTGACGACCTATGTGGCGCAGCGGGCGAAGGTTCGCCTGCGACGCAGGAGGTTGCGGGTTCGATTCCCGCCTTGGGAGAAATGTTTGTACGATCTACAAATATTTGTTCCGGGTGTTCTGGGTATTTGCTATGTATAATAAAAATATCTATCTATGTAATGTGTTGTATTAAGTATATCAGTCATCTAGTACCCATAACACAAGCTCTGCTTAGCTTGGGGCTAGATGATGCTGTGTGGATTGTCCAGCATTATTTATTTTATTTATTTATTTATACAACACTAGCCTCTGTTTAATTTGTAAAACGTGATTAAGTTTTTTTTTAATAAATATTTATTATTATTATATATCCACCCCCTTCAAAGCGAAGTTTTGAAAATAATAATATTTAATAGCACCCATGAATAATGTAGCTTTCTAACAGTAAAAACATTTTTAGAATTGGATCATTAGTTCCGGAGATTACCCCCTACATAAATATAAACTTACAAACAAATACTACCACTTTATAATATCTAATTGAATACCTTTAAACGAGCAATTCTTGTAATAAGCATTGCACCTGCCACTGTTTGTCTCTGCCTGGCTGGAGGCCTTAATTTTAACTAAGCCCCCCACAGGAAAGTTCGGTTGAGCAGTAAATATCCCTAAAGGATAAACTGCGAGATGCCCATTCCAAAAAAAAAAAAAAAACACTGTTTGTCTCTGCATCACCCAAAGGTTGACTGGTAGAAAATGCCTATGGCATTAAGTCCGCCTCTGTACATTTGTGTGCTTAATGTATTAAATAAATAAAATAAATGTAAATATAATACTGACAGTTTGTAAACAGTTATATCTGCAAACGGGAACTTTATACCTTTATAGTTTTTCGATACTATGTATATTCGAAGCTTTCTACTTTAAATTTAATAAAAATGAAAAAAAAAAAACGAAAAATTGATTATTAATGCTGCCACTGCCAAGACTGCCTCGTTCGTCTAGTTGTATCATCAAGCGTGACTGCAGACCTTGAGGTCCTGGGTTCGATTCCCAGGTCAGGGCAATGTGTTATTGAATTTTTCGAATAGGAATTGTCTGATTAGCAGCCTAGAGTCTGGATTTTTGTAAGGTTGATGGCAATAAGCTCGCCCCTTCGCATGGGACTTAAACATAACTAGCGAAATGTGGGTGTTGCGATAGGGGCACCTATGCCCAACACTTTGGGTAATACAGTCGTGATGTTATGTATGATTAATAAGAAAAATATATTTTTAGGTCATCAAAACTGGCAATGCTTATAATACTTCTATCTACAAACAACACCAAGTTTTAATCGCTCTTTATTAAAATTCATTTTCCGATCGAAACATTTTATTTAAACTGTGACCACACTATTTTTCAATCAAACTCGAACAAATATTGGCGCGAAATAAGCTCTGAAGAAATTGAATTTGATTTTTTCAACAAAAAAATGTTCGTTGGACTATTACACAAGGAAATTTTCCTTTTGTGGATGAAGGTGGGGTCTTATTTACAGCAGATGAAGAATGGAGAAAGAAGAAGTAAATATGTTATGTATGTAATGGAACGAAGAAGTAATGAATTATTTTCTACAAATAACGCACGGACCAACGCGCTTACTGATGATTTTATTTTCAATCGATCGTTATTGGATTTTAGACGTTTTGTACTCTTGGATTGAAGTTTTTTTTTGGGACAAGCCCGCCATCCTATTCCCAAACCACTGAAACTCCTGAAAACCAGAGTCAACAGTGGCTACCATTATAAAAGCGTTGAGACAATGAAGCCCGACGAGTCCCGGAGAATCGATTCAACTGTCATGGATCCCGCAAGTTAGACATTTATTTTGACAACTGTGTATTTCACTGAATAATTTAATCACGTTTCATAGGAATCGTATTGGCTTTAGATCGGTTAAGATTTCGGTAGGAATGTCGATGTTTATAAGAGTAGAGGAAAACCAAAACAACAATGAATGGTTTGTGAACAAGATGATATGGCTAGAAAGGAGGTAACTATTGAGATGACGGTAAATAGATATGTATTTTATTTCTTTCTTTTTCTTTTTTTTTTTTTAAACATTGCCCCACACTAGGATTTTCTCCTGTGTGAGTCCAATCAGTCATCTAGTACCCATAACTCAAGCTCTGCTTAGCTTGGGGCTAGATGATGCTGTGTAGATTGTCCAGCACTATTATGATTATTGATTATATCCAAAGGATGGAATGGTTACGATAAGAATTATAGGGACTACCTAAACAGATATACACTGACTTGGTAATCTTCTTCAAAAAAGACAGGTGCGTAGTACTCAGACTAGCAGGCCTAGACAAAAAGCTTTTGCGTAGCGTAAAACGCTAGACGCTAACGTCAAAGTGTATGGCACAGACATTATAAAAGTCACGTGACGTCTCTAAAGCTAATGTCAACTCCATACAATTCGATATTTCCGTTAGCCTTAACTCGTATGAATAATCCAACACGCATTTTACACATTACTGAATTTACACACTATTAAACACTTGAAATCAGGCTCGAAGGACCAATGAATAATACAACACGAAATTGTGTGGAAGATAACTATATTTTTAGTATATTTTTACTATGTGATGTAAAACAGCTTACAGAAAAGGGGGTTTGTCTAGGCTCCCAGATGTATTATAAACGTAAACGAAGCAAAAGGTGCGTAGCAGGTGACGTTTTGTAGTTTCTGCTGAAGTGGCTAAAAACTACAGAACGCCACCTGCGAGCTCCTGCTCCTTGTAAAATGAGGGTGAGTTTATGTATGCACGTATATATATCTAAAGAAATAATGGAGAAGTTCCAACGCTGTCACTAGGACCTTGAATACTGTGACACCCTCGGGGTTCGGATATTAGAATACGCTTCACGAAGAATATTCTGACGATACAGAGCACGTCGTGTTACACACACATAGGTACATGCGTTCGTTTCGATGTATTTGTGCTAAGTATATACAAATAATTTTCCCTTTGGTAACACAAGATATGCAGGGCTAACGAAGCTTATTTTGTGTGTAGATGAGAGAAAACTGTCACGTAATTTTTAACCGACTTCAAGAATAAGAGGAGGTTCTCAATTCGTTCAATTTTATACATTATTTCTTTTAACCGTTAATAGAAAAGAAGCGAGGAAGTCAACTATACCATAAAACATAATATCCTATTGCAATCGCCAACTTTAATTAGTGAAATTATTTCAGATATCAGATGAGTAGTTTTGGAGATTGCCCCTGCATCCAAACTTACAATCTTTACCTCCTTATAGTATTAATTAGGGCAGATTATTATAATAATCTTTGCTTCAAACAACCTGTATCCGGCAAACCCACATCAAAGAAAATTAATGTAAAAATTGATTTTTTATTCACACATTGGAATTTAGACGATTCGTACTCGACGCTAGCTTGAGTTTGTTGCTAGCACCAAAGGGATTGGGATTCGGGATCGGGTTCTGCGCACGCTAAACGCTACTCATGAGTTTATTTTCACAGCTCAGTACTTTGCCACAGAAGTGCAAAATTAACATTGGAATGGTATTGTCTTTACGTCATTTTTTTTATAAATTGAAATTAATTTGAAAAAGAGAGCCTAGGTAGCCATAGGTAGTGATTATCAGACGATTTTAGTCTGGAGTGTATGTCTGGTGATGTCCATAAGGCCTCTGCCTCTAATTTTGCGAGCAGCGGGGCGGCGGCGGCGGCGGCGCGGCCTGTTCTCCAAACCAGCGGGCAGATCGCGCGGCACTATAGCGGTTTAGTGTTGTGTACGTGGGTGTGTTGTCGAGATATTTGTTTCTATTCGCGTACGAAATGTCTGAAAAACGGCGACATCTTTTTGTTTCAAATTTATTCTTAACGCTCGATTTATTGTGGGTCTTTTGCCCACACTAAATAGAGCGTGGAAGTGGATCCCTACTATAGGGCAAGGAAAATAAATGGCGAGTTTTATCGACAATAACGAATACAACACTATACTACAATGCAGACGCGAAACGCGGGCGGTCACCGCTTGTATGGAGTGCACCGCTCGTTGCCCGTCCCCGCGCCGCTGCCACGCCGCTGTTTTCGAGAACCGGTCCATTTGATTTTACGCATAAGATCCTGCCGCTCCCGCGCCGCTGCCGCTGCCGCTGCCGCCCCGCTGCCCGCAAAATTCGAGGCAGAGGCCTAAACGATCGTACTCTTCTGTGTTAGCGCCAAAGGAAATATCAAATTGTATGGAGTAGACATTAGCTTTAGAGATGTTACACGACTCCTTTCCACATATAATGTCAATCACGGATCAAAATCACGGATTCTTCGTGACAATTTACTAAGCGCCTACCGTAAAAAGAAGAGTCTCAAATCCGACGAATTGGGGATTTCAGGCGCTACCTTGCAGGTTTATATGAACGAACATCTTACCTTGAAAAATAAGGCCTTATTTCGTATGTGTAAAGAAGTTGCTGGAAAACGTGGTTTTAAATACGTGTGGATTAAGAATGCCACGATCCTTGTACGTGAGAGAGATGGGATGGCGGCCTTTGCTGTGCGCTCCGAAAGTGATCTCAAAAAGATTATTGCCAATGAGAAGACTGGTGTTTAATATACCAAATGGGCAATTTAGATTTACTACGTGTTCATTTCTTCGACCTACCTCGATCTATGTGTCTATGTCTATCTATGTGTGCATGTTGTGTTTATGTGTGGAAGTTTCATTCATCCATGTCTGTATGTTATTAGTTTTATACACCTTGATTTTTTATATTATCGGTTATCTACCCTTTAGATTATTTTTTATTGTCTGTAATATGCCTCGTCTAAAATCTATGTCTTATCACATGGTGTTGCTGATCATAGCATCATTTAGGGCCAAAGTGAAAACGAACAGTTGTAATTTCTGGTTCTACTACATTTGTAATGTCAAATTGTTGGGCGTAATTTTTTATATTGCTGTATTCATTTGTTTATGCTTTAATATTAATTGTTATCAATGGCTACTAATAATTTTCTGATATATTACCAGAATTGTAGAGGAATTCGTACTAAGTTGCACACGCTTTATATGAGCATCATGTCGTGTTCCTATGACGTAATCATACTTACTGAAACCTGGCTCATTCCTAGCATTCACGATAGCGAGTTTATTGATGATCGCTATACAATATTTAGATGTGATCGTGACCGTTCTGCGACAAATAAACGTGAGGGTGGGGGTGTCTTAATAGCCACACTTCGTGGGCTGCGACCAACTGCGCTTGTGACACAGTTTAACCATGCTTGCGTTGAACAGCTCGTGGTTCAGTTACCTGCATCTCAGTCTCATAAACACCACGTCATCAGTGTAGCGTACATACCACCTCGCACTACTGATGCAATATACAGGCAATATTTAGATATGTTGCATCTGATTGCCAATAATTCTACTACCGAGTCATTTTTTGTTGTTGGAGATTTCAATTTGCCCGATATAAAATGGTTGGATCAAGGCAATTTTGCAGTAGCAGATACCACAACGTCAAGCGGCCAGCTAATATCAAATTTCATGTCATTAATTAACGGTTCGCAATACAATAAGACTAGAAATAATCTCGGACGTATACTTGATTTGTTTATCACCAATATTGATTGTCAGACTGTTCCGTGTACGTCACTACTTCCGGCTGACACCCACCATCCGCCTTTTTCTGTGTTTGTGGATCTCAAAATGCAATTTACCCCTATGAAATGCCGTTCCGTACCTAGGTACAACTATCATAAGGCCAATTATCCCGAGATTAATGCAGAACTCGCTTCTATAGATTGGGACACCAAACTCGCTCATCTGTCCGCTGAACAGGTTGTCAACACTTTCTATGACACGTTATATGGGATAATTAGACATCACGTTCCACTAACTCGAGTTAAAAATTCACAATTTCCTGTCTGGTTTACACCCTCTTTGATCCGTATATTTAAAAATAAAGAACGTGCGTGGATAAAGTGGAAAATATATCAAAACCAGTGCGATTATAACCACTTCGCGAGTTACCGTAAACTGTTTCAGGATGAATCTGCTAATTGTTTCAGAAAATATATGATTTCAGTCGAAGATAGTATACCTAAAAGCATTAAGTATTTTTGGACATATGTATCCAATAGAAAGGGCAAGACTAACTACCCAGCCAATATGTATCTGAAAAACACTTTGTCTGATAACCCTAATGATATATGTAATTTGTTTTCTACTTTTTTTGCATCTGTCTATGAGCCGTCCACGTTTGATCCTGAGACTTGGGCACCATCGAACAAAATCCACGATAGATCTGCTTGTTTACCCGATATTTACCTCGCAAAAGAAGTAATACACAGAGCAGTCAAATCACTGGACTCATCGAAGGGATCTGGCCCCGATGGTCTACCACCTGTCTTTTTTATAAAAACAGCAGATGTTATCTATACTGCGTTGTACTTAATCTTCAATAAATGTCTACAGGATGGTGTCTTTCCCACCGTGTGGAAGCGAGCATTTGTTACACCTGTTTATAAAAGTGGAGACAAGGACAATGTGGAGAATTATCGTCCCATATCTATTATTTCCACCTTGTCGAAGCTTTTTGAGAGACTTGTGCACAGTGCTCTTTATCCTCAATTACATGACCTTATTATACCCGAACAACATGGATTTGTTAAACGGCGTTCGACAACTACCAATTTAATGATATTTGCTAACTTTCTATTTGAAAATATGGATAACAGAGTCCAGGTAGACGCTGTGTACACTGACTTTCGGAAAGCTTTTGACAAGGTGGATCATACAATTCTTCTGGAAAAGCTTGCCTACAACGGTATTCGAGGCAATTTACTTCGATGGTTTGCATCATACATTTATAACAGGACACAAAAGGTCGTTATTAATGGATTTGATTCTGAAATTGTAACTGTCAAGTCTGGGGTTCCTCAAGGGTCTATTTTGGGTCCTTTGCTTTTTATCCTATATATAAACGACATAAAACAGTGTTTTGTTAATTCCAATTTTTTGTTGTATGCCGATGATGTAAAAATTTACAAAGCCTGCCAAAAATTCCATGACTGCATATTGCTCCAAGAGGATCTTCACAGACTTGATACCTACTGTAAAAAAAACAAACTCTTTCTTAGCCTTCCGAAATGTCACAGTATATCCTTTACTAAAAACAAAAAGAAACTTAATTGTACGTATACATTGAATAGCCATAATTTAAATGTAGTAGATTCCGTTCGCGACCTTGGTGTGACAATTGATTCGTGTTTGCACTTTGACTTACATATAGAGAATATCATAAATAAAGCCTTTCGGATGTATGGTTTCGTCATGAGATCTACGAAAGACTTCGTGCGACCCTCTACTTTTCTGCTATTATATAAAGCTTTGATAAGATCTCAATTAGAATACGCGATTCCTATTTGGAATCCGTACTATGACAAATATAACTTTAAATTGGAATTAGTACAGAAAAAGTTTCTACGTACTGTAAACTATAAATGTTACCATTCTAGGATTCCTTACACACAGTTACTAAAGCAATATAATGTTTTAAGTTTGGAATCTCGGCGATTACTTTTGGGGGCCATGATGCTGCATGGTTTGTGTCACAATAGATTTGACTGTAGTGAAATCACAAATAAATTATGCTATATAGTACCTAGAACTGTAATCAGACGGGCGGCGCGCGTGCCCCGGTTGTTCCATGTAGATTCATGCAGGACTAACGCCGGGGCACGAGTGCCTCTTCGTCAACTTGTGGAGGCCTATAACGCACACTTCATCGACATAGATATATTCTCTCTTTCTAGTATTAAATTTAAAACCTTAGCAATAAATTCTCTTTCACCGCGATCTTAATTACTATATTCGATTAATTCATTTAAACATAACAAGATATTATGGTAAATACATTTCCGTTACTTACTTGTTCATTTATTAATCCGTGGACAATGGTGTGGGTTATATGTTTACCTATTTGTGTAAAGAATCATAATTGTAAAACTTAACATGTAACTGTTTTTTTGTCCCTAATAAATAAAAATAAAAATAAAAAAATAAAAAATAATGTCATTGCCATACATTTTGACGTTAGCATCTGGCGTTTTATGCTACAGAAAAGATTATATTGGTCCAGGCCTGCCAATATCATCTCCTGCATTCTCTGATGCCTGCAGGCTACAGAAACAAACTTTTAGCTAAGTCTTCGATCCACTCAGTGTTTGCCATTGACACGCTAAAATGAAGATTATACACACATACATAAACTCATGCTTTTTTCCCATGGGGGTTGGCAAAAACAACGCCAGTTAACGCCACGCTACGATCACATACTCCTTTTGCTTCTTTTACGTTAAATGGACTGCAGTGAATTATTATCGCGCATTTCCCTGAAAGTTCCGCACAATATTCCACCGTTTCCCATCACTAGATTGTTTCAACTCCCTTCAACTTCAAACAACATAGGTCTCAACTTTGCGAAGTTGTGTATCAACCTTAATTCATTTGTTAAATCCGTACCTGAAGTAGATATATATGGCGAATCTAAGGCGAAGTTTAAATCGAGAATCTTGGCTTTCCTTCGTACTGGTAAAACTAGTCATTGACTTCATTGTTTGTCATACTATGTTCGCTACTGTTTCATCTTTTTAGTTTTTAATTATTACATTTTTTTTTCTGTTTTTTATATAATGTAAACCTATTATAAGTTAGCATGTAAGCGGTAGTCTGGCGTCTGTTTTGAAAGTGTTGTGTTTGCCCGTAATTGGCATATACCTATATTAGAATGTAACCTAAGATTAATTATATTTATGTTTATATATGTGCTGTGGGTGAACCTCTAAGTAAATATATAAATAAATAAACCTGTATGCCCGAAAGGCAGAGGTGCACCTACAGAAACACCTACATTTCTCTAGTTATGTTTTAGTCCCATGTAAAAGGGAGCAAATTGCAATCAACCGGGCACAAATCCAAACTCTAAGCTACTATTGAGAATTATCTTAATGGAAATACTCAATAGCCTGCACAAGTACCATGCCCACCAAAGAAACGAGTATTGTCGACGGATCACGGAAGAATAGACAACATGACCGATTGTTGAACAATTTCTACCGTTCTAAGCATTGCGATGTTAAAACTGAAGAGAAGAAGCTAAGGTAGAAAAGATGTTAAGGTGGGAAAAAATAACGTCTATTCTTGGTAGACTAGATATAGACGACCGATGTGGCTCGGTGGGCGAAGGTCTGCCTGCGACGCAGAAGGTTGCGGGTTCGATTCCCGCCTTCGGACAAATGTTCTGGGTATTTGCTATGTAATATATTGTATTAAGTTTATCAGTCATCTAGTACCCGTACCAGCTCTGCTTAGCTTGGCGCTAGACGATGCTGTGTGGATTGTGCAGCATTATTTATTATTATTATCGAAATGGTACGAGTAGCATACTCGTGATGGAAATCGAACCCAGTACCTAACGCTCAGCACTTGCGCTTACGATCACTACGCCAAATAGGCAGCCTAATTTAAAATGCATAAGTAAAAATAAAAATAAAAATTAAGCTCCCATCAAATAATTATTGTTTAATTATAACTGTGCGTTCCTTATTTATGTACGTATAACCTACGTATTGCGTTTGACACTCGTATGAATTCGTGACACGGACTGTGTACGCTAGCTTCGATGTAAATGCAACATCGACCAAGTGTAACTGGAAGGGACAGATATTATACATACATGTTATAGGCCAAACGGCATCAGACATTCGCTCCATGTAAAATACTGGTATTCAGCTGCATCCAGTTAGAGTCGAAGCCGACCGCAATATAGTTGGGCAAAGGCCAGGCAGATGATGATTGGCCCATCGTTGATCAGGGATGTGTCCTAGGTTAAAATATAATAAGTCTATTTGGTCCGTCAGTTAGATTAACAAAAAATATTGGATATGTATATTTTGCTTAATCAAATCAATAAAAGGTGACAAAGATGTAGCACATCACAGTTCAGAAGGGGCTTGTGACGTCACTTTTATATAAAAAGTGTGGCAAGGCGTGACGTGGCATGAAATTTCAACGCACTATATGGTCGTCATTTTTGGTTTACGTAACAAAAGATAAAATACGTGTCTAGTATTTTTGAGTAATCCACTTTTGGACCACACGAAATTTTCAAGTACTCTATTGGGTTGATCAAGATCTGTCTTTATCTGACATTTCGTGATTTGTGTAGCTAAAGCCCGCCATTTCGTTCAAAGCTTAAATCTTGACGATTTATGACGGCCGCGTTTGGGAAAATCGATTCTGAAGAGTGACTAAAGCACTAGTATAAACTACTGCTAGTAGTAGTAGTAAGTTAAGTATCTAAATATATTTTTTCCCAGTTAACTATTCTCATGTAATTGCACCTACCACTGTTTGTCTCTGTATCACCTAAAAGATTGACTGGTCAAAAATGCCTAAGGCATAAAGTCTGCCTATGTACATGTGTGTGCTTAAATGCATAAGTAAATAAATATTAGCAATAAGAATAAGGATTATAACTATGATACGAACACTATCTAGTAATACAACTGTCATACTAGACTAATTTAGTGACACAATTATAGGAAATCGACCAATTTAACTAGTTATAATATGGCACCCTGACATACTTGGTTACGTTAGGTTAGAACTGTGATTCACTAAGCGCGTGCTGAGCGAGCGAAGTGAGCGGTGCTATGCTACATTGAAAAATAACAGCCGGCGAGTGCTACGTTGAAAAATAACTAGAATAGTCTTCTACGTTCTAGTTATATTCCCCAGTCAACTGCTTTCATGAAACTATGTTACGTTATGTAGGTATCTATATACCTAGTGATAAAACTATATCAAGGCTTCAACCATCTTACTGCGACAAAAATACATAGACAGAGATAAACTGTGACACCAGGGTCGCGAAATGGAACTACTTTACGATGCACGATGCACCTAGCCATATCTTGCTTGAGCTACAGGGCAAGTCACTAGTTGGGCAAATCAACAAATACAATGTTCTCATCGATCTGCTTAAGGCACATCATGAAATAATCGGCCAAATCACGAAATGGCGGCATATTGTGATGTGCCTGGCAGATCTCGATCGGCTCAGTTCCACGACACGTCGTTAGGTGTTGATTGAGGTTCTTGGCTGTCACAGCTATTGCCACAAAGACTGTTCGAAGAGTCAGCCACATGTCAAATGTCGACAACCTCGCTAGTCAAGTCGCTACTTCTTAAGCTTATCAACAACATTTATTTCAGCAAAATGAAGTCCTCTGCTGGTCGTGATCTTCCCCTAATAATCGTTAAAGGTATCGGTCTATCAACGGGAAAACCAAGCAGAGAATATTTCCATTTGGATTTAAAAGTTAATATTACACACATAAGCCAGTCTCTCAACTGAAATATTTTGAGTCAATAGGGTTATTTATTATTAATTCAATAGGCAATCAAAATAGAAGTACTGTACTCGTCAGACATTTGAGTGGCAGAGCAAAATTACATCTCTTTGAAGTTAAAACTTGAGACTTTAGTCAAGTTTCGCTTGAACCGCGATGGGATTTCGTAAAATATTATTTTAGAGGATCAGGAGATGCGGCGGGCGGGCCTAGAAATAAGCGGGAACGGCTGAACGATTGCTCACAACAATTTTGTACATTTTGGGTTGACTGTTGACTTGAGAAAATTGGTAACTCCTAAGCAAGCCTACACCATTTAAGTCAGCATCATCAGTTCCATTAGGTGAGGCAGGAAAAGTAAAAGCGAATTTAAAGGGTTTTACAGAAAACTTGATTTTAATCTTTGCAAAATCACTGTACCGTCTTCAGATTAAACAGTTCGCGTCACGTAAACCGCTCTGAAACTAGGATTTCCAAGGCGCGTGGCGTGGTGCGCTGCTGTTTTAGTATAGATATTGGCAACTATGCAGACATTACCGCCTATTTCAAAGCCAAAGCCTCCCCAGGGATGTGTCCTGACAGGCGTTGCACAGAGGGGGCACTGGGGTGGTCTTATTAGAGGACATGGTGCTTCCTTCCGAGGGCTGACGGTGACCTGAGATACGAATCCCACACTCCCCGTCTTGTCCTCAAAACTTGTCTCAGCCGGGCACCATTGGAAGTCCCGCCGAAAACAGAACAAAAGGAAGCCTTTGCCATCGTAGTACACACACTTTTCGCATTCATTACAAAATACAAAAAGGTTCGTGTGTAATCTTCCGCTGTTCTCTTGGCGTCTTATACTTTTGAACTTCACCAAAGTGTTTTGTATTCACAAAACGTAGAGCTAGCATTTTATTATGGAAACTTGTACGAATAGCTAATGCTGATCCCAGACGAACTTGTTCACAGTTTTATGCAAAAGTTTTGTACAAGACACTTAAGCAAAACGTTCTACGCGAAAGGACTGAGACAAAAGTTGAAAGTACTAGGCTACCAGGAAGATTTCAGAGGTTTTACTTGGGCTAGACAATAGTACAGCTAATGGCTCGCTCCTTTTTAGGGACTAAACTGTAACTGGTGGTATGTGTTTTTATTTTTTATTTTTAGGTAGAGCCACTGGCAGTTCAGGACTAGAAGGCTGTTTACTGCTTAACCGGACGATCCTGTGGTGACCTTACAAGAAGGCCCCCAGCCAGGGCTAACTAAAAGTTACATTTAAACGACCGCTCGCTAAGGGCGCCCCCTATGGGGCTCGAACCTCGAGTATGTATGTGTATTGTACTATTTATTATCTACTAGCTGTGGCCGCGACTTCGGCCGCGTGGAATTTAACAAAACATGGGTTTTTTTTATTTTTGTAAGTAAACAAGTCTCGTCAAAATCGGTTAAAAAGTCTCTTGAACTAATTTGTGTAATTTTGACAGTCGAAGTATTCCGAAAATACCAACTATCTTTATCAACTTTTCCTGTGTTTTCTTTGATTTTGTGCTCGACTAGACTTTCCTCTTCGAATAATTTCGTAAATATTCGGTCCAAAGTCTCAGTTATTCGCTTCTCATTCGGATATCTGGTATACTCCAGGTAAATAGCGTTTGCAATAAAAAATAAATATCATTCACTTCGATCAGAATCTTGTTTTCTATCGAGGTTAAATTATTTTTTAATTCGTTACTGCTATTTTACTTCCGTAAAATGTAAGAACTATCTGTTGCCATTTAGCAAACCCCCAACCGTACTTTTGGGGGTTCCCAACATAATTATTCAAGGTCCTCAACGAAAATTAAATTTAGCCCACCCGAAACCATCAACCCTGTACAGGTGAACACTGCGATTTAAATCAGACAAACCGCATATTTAATACACGCCCGGATGGTCCGGTCGGCTGTCCGACCGGACGCTGCAAATAGCGCTGTCTGGTATCCGGACAAGTAATTAATTTAACACTGACTAGAGAGTTTAAACAGGTGTCCGACGAATGGTTTTAATTATTTTTGTATGGGATTGGACCATCGCAGTGAGATTAATATGTTGAAAGACCTATTGATTTTAAAATTCGGAATGACAGGTGATTAATAAATTCAATTAGTGTAAAAACATTTTTTGTATTTCCGTATGGTTAATTTTACATCTAAAAATAGATTGTTTAAAATATTGGTTGGTGCAGGACTATTGCAGGGCCTATAAACAAAGATATTGGACTATAGGTATGGCTGGCTAAAGTGAACTCGTTTGTTTCCCTCACCAATTCAATGTTATGTATTTAGACGTATACAATAGTAAAGTGCCTTGCATATTCATAGTGGGTCCCAGAAAACGGGCACTAGCCTAGTGGTGTAGTAACTATGCAAATAACAGGTATGTATGACATTTAACATAATTAATATTAGAGATAAGAAGAAAAAATTAAAAGTGTGTCCAGTAGAACTAAGTCCAGAACACTACAGATATAAAATAAACAAAATAATTTGAGCGACATTAACGAACATTGTTCATCGTTCGTACTGTTCATAAGGAAACGTCTGTATGAAGCGAAACTTATAGAGAAAACATCGGTGGGGTAATCCTTCAAGTTGCAATATGAGAAACTTAACTATATAATGTACCTATCTTAGTGAGTAATACAATGGTTTTTCAATGACAACCTATGTGGCGCAGCGGGTGAAGGTCCGCCTGCGACGCAGGAGGTTGCGGGTTCGATCCCGCCTTGGGACAAATGTGTGTACGATCTACAAAGGTTTGTTTCGGGTGTTCTGGGTATTTTCTATGTATTATAAAAAATATCTATCTATGTAATGTATTGTATTAAGTATATCAGTCATCTAGTACCCATAACACAAGCTCTGCTTAGCTTGGGGCTAGATAATGCTGTGTGGATTGTCTAGCATTTTTTTTTCAATCAATCGAAGTTATGAACAGACGCCAGCACATCTATCCGAAACTGCCAAATTATCCCAATCTAACATGAACATTATTATTTACTTATAAAGTTGGAAAAGTATCAAAGTAATTTGACAGATTGGGGTAGCTTGATGGCCTCTGTCTGTCGACCTGCATTCAAAACTGTAGCTTTTAGTTTTCCCTTGGTTTTTTTTTATAACGCGACATTCAATTAAATTTAATGATTTTCTCGTGTCTGATTGCAACATTGTATAACCAACGTATCGTTCTAGAAACAAATTACTTCAGTAACTTATAATTGACTATCGATATAGTTAGTTGCACAACAATCTATTTTTAAATGAATATAGTTTGATACGCTCACATGTGCAAAATTATTTACTTTAATGATTTATAAAGTTGATTCACATCTGTTTTTCTTTGAAATTATATTGTTTAGATTCAAGTTTTTCAAATTTATCAGACAGACGTGTTGCTGGAGAGTTTGTTGCGCCACTTCTTCTTCCCACGAAAAACACTAGGAAGTGGTGAAGGGTGTGTGTTTTAGTCGAGTCTTATGAACATTTTGACGTTCAAAAAGTGCTGGTTCTCAGCCTAATTGGAATAAATGAATTTTGATTTTAATTATGAAAATATTTTAAACTTTTTTGTAGTAGAAAGCATCCAAGTCGTTTCGATTGGGATGCCTTGCAAAAGCTCCTGGTATCGTTGTGTTAATTTGTATCATTTTGAAGCTACACGATACCCCGTGGTAAGACAGGTTGTTAGATTTTCGGGCTTCTGACTACCCGTAACGACTGTCAAAGATCTACTAATGCGGCCGTGACCAACGACTTAACGTGCTTTCCGAGGCACTGAGGAGGCTCGAAATGTAATGAAGGGTCACCCATCCACAGACTGACATTATCAAGGGTAGGTTAACCTACTAACTACTACACTACTACTACTTTATACTAACTTAAAGATCGACTTGTGTGGCTGTTTTTATTTAGCCACGAGCTCGTCTCAATATACCTACATATAAACACGAATTGACAGGATGTCTGCAGGCTTTGATAGTGGCCGTTACTTGGAAAAACGACCAACCTACTTTTTAATAAATGGTACATAATAGCCAATTGTCAGATACAAACAGAACTTTACTGTGACTAGTACTATCTCTCCAGTTCAACCTCTGACACCCGGCGATAAAATAGTAGAATACTCGTATACAGTATGTTATATTTTTGTTATGGAAAGAAAACCTATTTATTCACGTAATAGTGACGCACATGCATAAGAATAGTTGTTTAACAAAGAGAAGTTTCAAGATCCAGTTGAATGCCAAATGAAAAAAATGCCAATCGGCTGACGCTCAGGTAAATGCCATTTTTTTTTTAAAAAAAAACGTTGCTCCGGACTGTGAATATCTCCTGGTGCATTTACAACGTTCAAAGTCACATACACGACCAGCCAGACCCGGAACAACTACCTGTAGGCCATACACATATTTGTTCCGTGCGGGAATCGAACACACGCGGTGCATCAGTCGATCTCTCAGCCACTGCCGTGCCGTCCACGCCATGGCCCGTGCATGAAGGCACGAAGCCACTGAACTGGTTTTGCTATCTCACCTAGAAGTTAAACATCATTCATCAATAGTTCCGAGGCACAGAATAATAATACCCTCAAGAGTTCTTCAGTCGCTGTTGAGGCACTGTTTAAGATTTTCTGACATCCATGACCCGTATTTTGAGCTCACTCAAGACTCAAGCATTACAAAGAAGTCATTAAGAGCGATATGATTCGTTGAAACTAGTTTTAAGTAATTTTTGACGCTGGAGTGGGCCTCTGCAACACATAGGCCGAATTTCATAATTGAAACTGAAACCGCGTTAAAGAGCTTTCAGTTTTATGGAATATTAATTGGACCCATTTATCATCACGCTACGTCTCGGTGAAGGAGAGGGTACATTATCATCATGCCTAGCCTTTTCCCAACTATGTTGGGGTCGGATTCCAGTCTAACAAGATGCAGGTGCATACCAGTATTTTATATGGAGCTACTGCCTATCTGACCTTCAAAACCCAGTTACTGGGCAATACGATATCCCTAGGTAAGACTGGTTGTCAGACTTTCGGGGTTCTGAGTACCCGTAACATATGTCAAAGATCTACAAGCTTGACTAGCTTTTGGAGGCATGGAGGAGTCTTGACATATTCCGTAGCTTAACCTTCGATCAACCCGTGAGGCTGTTTTTTATTTAGCCACGGGCTTCTCAGAGTACGTCTTGTATAATTAATATATACTCGTGAGTCTGAAATCGCAATTTACCCACCTTGAGCAAGCGTGGTTGTAAATGCTCTCTCCGTCTCTGTATGATAAGAGGCCTTTAAATATATATATATAATCAAAATTAAAACAGGTAAAATATTAATATAAAAATCTTATAGATAATAGGTCTTTACCTATGAAATTGCCGTTTTGTATGAAAAAATTTAAATGAATTTTTTTCATGTATTTTTTATTTGTATTAATCGAAGTAATCACCCATGCAATCAATGCATCTTTGCCAACGCAGTGGCAGTTTATTGATGCCCTTCTTAAAGAAATCAGCTGGACGGGAGGCAACAAATTCTTCAAAGGCATTTTGTACTGCCTCTCGGGTATTGAATTTTTTTCCCGCCAAGAAGTTATCCAAATTCTGGAAAAAGTAGTAGTCTGTAGGCGCAAGGTCTGGTGAGTAGGGCGGATGACGGAGAGCTTCCAACCCCAGTTCTTGCAACTTGGAGACCGTCTGCTGTGCAGTATGAGGTCGCGCGTTGTCGTGCAGGAGCAGCGGAGACGAGCGATTGACCAATGCTGGTTGGAGATGTGCCAGCTTCTCCATCATTGTGTTCAATTCTTCACAGTACACATCTGCAGTAATGCTCACCCCGTTTGATAAGAAGCTGTGTTGAATCACACCGGCGCTAGACCACCAAACAGTGACCATCACTTTTCTTGGGGTAAGTTTTCGTTTAGGGCATTGTTTAGGTGCTGCACCAGGATCCAACCAACTTGCTGAGCGCTTGCGGTTATCAAACAGAATCCATTTTTCATCGCAGGTAACAATGCGGTTCAAAAATCCTTCATTTGTGTGTCTGTTGAGCAGTGCAAGGCACGTCTCGACGCGTACTTCGCGCTGGCGATCATTGAGTTCGTGGGGCACCCATTTGTCAAGCTTTTTTACCTTGCCAATTTGACGCAAATGGACCAATATTGTTTTGACGCTAACGTCGAAAGCTGCTGCTAATTCAGCCGTAGATTGTGTATCATCAGCTTCCACAATCGCCTTTAATTCGTCATTGTCGACCAAAGTCTTCGGACGACCGCGAGGTTCATTTTTCAGGTCGAAATTTCCAGAACGGAAGCGAGCAAACCAATAACAGGTAGTGCGTTGGTTTGTAGTGTTAGCTCCGTAAACGTCGTTGATGTTGCGTGCCGCTTGTGCCGCGTTGCTGCCACGACGGTACTCATATTCCATAATTACTCGAATTTTTAACGTATCCATGATGACGAAAAAGATTTAAATGCGATGAAAATGTAACACTAATCAATAAACAAATGACTACTTTTGGAAAAAAAAATCCATGTTTTTAAAATAAAATTAATTTGAAATTAGAATTCTTAGCCAAACAAAAAATATTTTGATTTGAAATGGCCAGTACTGCAGAACGGCAATTTCATAGGTAAAGACCTAATATATTTTTTTAAATACGTTGCCCCACAATAAAATTTCTCCTGTATCGTAGGTGTGTTTACAAACATTCAAACTCACATACACAAACAGCCAGACCCGGAACAACTACGCATAGGCCATACAAATATTTTTTACACAGGAATTTAAATGCTAGATGCCTGTACTTGTTGAAAAGAGAGAGGCGAGAGCACAGATTGGTAATTTTAGTATATCAAAATATTGATATAATTAACGACTAACTGCGCCCCTTCGGTGTTCACCAACAGTTCAAATTCACATTCATGAAACGCGCGAACTGTCAAACGCTAGAAAATAAAATAGGCGTCAAGGTTTCTGAAACATTAAAATTTTCTGAGCAATCCCTTCAAGCAAAGTCTTTTTTTTTTCCTGCCAACCTTTTACTAAGAAACTACTAGGTACCTAATAAAGATACGCGAAATCGGTAAATTCTTTCTCAAGTTATGGCGTGACCATGGGAAACGGAGTCATTTATAGAAATATCTAGACATTTAACATTATCTATTCATGATACATAACATGAAAACTGAGAAATTTTTGTCTTATTTACACATTCTTCCACATATGATATGTGTTTGCGTCAGCAGAAAAAAAAACAGTCGATGGCGCAAAATTCGCGATCAGGGCTAATGGTAGGTTTATGTTTATTTAATTTTTGCAGCGAGCGACTTAATATGCTTAGACAACAACAAAATCGGGCCAGCGCAGTGCACTGTTAATGTAGACTCAGCAACTGACGTTAAACACGGAACTATGGTCTTGACTGTGACGGTCTAGGCGCCTTCATAGTCAATGGACTTAAAATATCTATATTCAGCCATCATTCATTTATTTTTTGCCCTGCAGTGGGACAGTAATCAGGCTGATACAATTACTACTTCATTTAATTACTAAACAAAAATATTGAAACTAAAATATTGAAGAA
This sequence comes from Phlogophora meticulosa, assembly GCA_905147745.2. Lineage (NCBI taxonomy): Eukaryota > Metazoa > Arthropoda > Insecta > Lepidoptera > Noctuidae > Phlogophora > Phlogophora meticulosa. Next base: position 10,253,274 of record LR990537.1, on the reverse strand, counting down.
CAACCTGTATAACAAGTGTCTATGCTTTATACCAGTTTTTACCCGACCATAAATTCGTTTTTTTTTTACTAAGTCGGGTATATAAATAAAGCTTTAGCCAGCAAGTTAGTTAGTTACAGTGAAACATCTTATGCAAAGATGAAGTATATCATTGTAGCAGTGTTTCTATTTGGTGAGTACTTGTTTTTTAAAACTCAATTACTGCATGGACTAGCTCGATGCTGAATAAAAACAGCCGCACGGGTCGATTGAAGGTTAAGCTACGCTTGCCAAGGTAGTTCTGTGGAATGGATGACCATCCATTAGTTTACCGAGACCCCTCCGTGTCTCGGGAGGCACTTGAAGCCGTTGGTCTCGGCTGTCATTTGCAGATCTTTGACTTTCGTTACTTAGTCAGTAATCCACGAGTCTAACAACCAGTTCATGTTACCACGTGTAACTGGGTTGTGGATGTCAGAGCAGCAGCCACTCCATCTAAAATACTGGTTATCAGCTACATCCGGTTAGTTTTGAAGCTGAACCCGATCTAGTTAAGAAAAGGTTAGGCACAAAAAGACAATCGCCTGTTTGTTGAGATGCGGATAATAATTCACAATAGTTTCATATTTCCTTTCATTTGCAATACAGGCATTTTTCTAACTCTGACGCTGTGCTATTCTGATTAATTTCGTTGCGGGATCCAAGACAGTTGAATCGTTTCTCCGGGACTCGGGGGTTTCCTTGTCTGGACGCTTTTCTGTTGGTCGCCACTATTGATTCTGGTTTTCAGGAAATGCAGTGATTTGGGAAAAGTGTGACGGGATTGCACTATTAAAAAAAAAAACCCTTTAATTTCTTTTTGATCGTTTTTAGTCATTTGTAAATATCCGCTACAGGACTCCATGACTCAGCTCAATACGTTGAAGTCCTTACTATTTTTATTTAGTTTGTTACGTGTATAGTTTAATATTTTATAATATTATATTGTGTTTTATTTATGGGCCTTAGTTACTTGAAAGTGAAGAAATTATCATTAATACCGACACTGCACTCCTATTCCCGGGTCAGGCAAAGTGTTTATAGATTTTCTTTATAGCCGGCCTGCGTCCGGATTTGTGATCCGGATCCGGTCGATTGCAATAGGTTGGCCCCCTATTACATGGGACTTATTAATACAAAACTGACGAAATATTTCTGCATTAAAAGCTGATCTGAACCCACTAAGAAGCTGAAAAGTGGCTCGGGACAGAACGCATTTCCAGCTTATTCGTTTATAAATAATAGAATCCAAGTAGCTATTTTAGAAATAGCTTAATAATAAATTTAAAAAAAAAACCTAATAATAACAACAAAACATCAAAATGAAAAAAAAATAACTCAACTAACTTGTAACAAAATGTGTGTCGTTACAGCAAACTTTTATACACGTGATGTTTTTGAGCTACGAACTAACCCAAATTTAATTATTTATTCGCAATTTAACACCTTAAACGACAAACAATACATTTTCTATTGCGTCTCGTTTTCTGGTAAAGGTAAGGTGTTAAACTTCAGAATAGTTTAACAGCGGTGAAGATGGATGTACTGCCTCCAGAGAGTTAGTTAGAACATCATACTTAATTTTTCAGAAGCTTACAAATAAAGTGTTTCTGTCGCTTTTCGCAATAGTTATTTCATCGTTAAACTATAGAGTTTAAATGATTTCCATTGTTTTTACAATCGATTACAATACAACGGAATCATTTTTTCTCAGATGCCGTCTAAAATACTTGTAACCCGTTTTGCATATCATTTGACATATTCCGTGAGTCAAAAGATACTAGCGACACCTGTGGCAAAATTTGACAGTTTTGCTGCATATTTTTCTATCCTCCACTTACTTAAGCCCGTTGAGTAAGTTTGCCGATGTTAATTGCAATTTGACTTTTGCAGGTACATTTCTGCCTTCGACACACGTGACGTCGCACTATGCGTTTTACAGAAGAGATTATAGGTACTTTTCGGAATTCAACGCATTTTATAAAATGCACTGGGATTCGAGTGGAGCTGAATGGAGTAGCGCTTTTGGCAGTTGTGATGACGAAGGGGCCGCTCTGTTCTACCCAAAAAACCAGGAAGAGTGGCCTATAGTCAAAATATTGGCAGAACAAATGACTGAAACTCCGAATGTAACAGAAATCTTCGTTGGATTGCACGACGAATTTAAGTTAGGAGAGTTTATAACGATTGAGGGTAAGTATCCATTCACATTTGGACAACTTTTTCTACTAATTACTATACCATTTATTTCGGACAACGTGTGTTACGATAGTGTTAGTAACTAAAATACTAGTTTTAGTAAACATAAATGTATTATTCAGTGTAGAGTTTCATCTAATCTCTCATATCGTACGTATCCACGTAGACGAGCAAGCAGGGAAGCTAATAATGACATCTTTTTATTTAATGGAAAGAGGTGTAGGTCACTTTTCGTGTCTGTCTTTTCTCATACATATACAAAGAAACACAGCATGTATTTTTCTCCCATACGTCTCCATATATGGAAGAAGAAGACATGCTGTGATGATGGTGATGAGTGAGATGATTGATGCGGTTTTCAAAATCATTTAAGTAATGTTGGTGCTCTGAAAGGTAAATGGTTATAATTAAGGGTTTTCACTAGAAAAGAGAAAGAGAGTATTGAGTATAGAAAACGTCAATCGTGTAGATGCCTAAAAACTTAACTAGAAACAAAATGTGCAATGTACTTGTTGACTTTGCGTTTATACTAAGTGCAGTTTTGCATCCTGGTCAAATTCAAGGAGATATATTATGTATATGCTAATAATTTTCGACCCGGTTTTTTTTCTTTTTCTTATTTACGAAAACTGTTCTGGAAAAAACAATGTGGAAACTTCAATGTCATATTATTCCCTTACATTCACAAAAAGCTCGCGCGCTCCGCTAGCCTCGTCCCCGCACCGATCAGTTTGTTTGATGTCGCCACCGCTAAAGAAGATGTCAATTTTTGTCGATGGGGAGTTTGCACCAATTCAATTGACATGTTTTGCTTACTGTCGACACGTGAGTGTACCATAAGTACACCTCAGCTTAACCTTTCGGGGAAATTATGTTAATGTTTAATATTATTATTATTTTGGAAACAGCTGTTCGAACCCGAATCACTGTAATAGCATCCCACTATTACAGTAACTAAATAAGAATTTCTTCCACCTTTCAGGACACCCAACACCATACCCATTACTGGTTAACAGGAGTTTGCAGGTACATTCCAAAAATTGCATAACTATGAACGTAGAAAGTGGAAAATTCACTGTCGGCAGTTGTTCCACATCTGGCACGCCTTTACCGTACGTTTGCAGGAAAATTGTAGAAAATCTAGGGCCTTGTCCAACTGTTGATATCGGTAAGTACATGGTATTCTTAGCTATACCGAAAAGAGCTAAAGTTCAAATAAGTTTTATCCGAAGTTCTCCACTCAGGAACTCCACTCAGTGACCAAGTAATATGGTCCTAAAGTGCACAGTGACTGGGTATTCGGCACAAAAATCCTTTGACGTCATTGTTTATCTGTACATTGCTAAGGTGGAACGGACATCGTGATACAAACTTTAATCTTAGATGTAATTGGTTCAATAATTTCTACAGTGGTTTAATTAAAAATCCAGTTTCATTCAAAAATGCAAACGATCAAAATGCGTGGAACAGCTAACGGATAATTGTGTCCAGATGTCCTCTCCACCGTCTATAGGATCATTTGTGAACCAAATTATAATTTCAGATTACAAATACGCGAGGGAATCAAACAAATGTTACAAAATACATAAAATCCCTCAAAAGTGGCAAGATGCTATGAAAACCTGCTTCAATGAAGGAGGATTACTGGCAGTAATAGAAAACAGCACGCAGGCGCAAGCAATAAGCCGTATTATTGACCAGCAAGTATCATATTTCGTAGGAGTTAGAAAGCTCTTCAATAGCGATGTTTACTACACAGTAAAAAGTATGAATTATTTTTATGCAATGCAAAGTATTAGTCCTTACTTAAGTCCTCCAGCTATCCTATTCTGTAAGGATTTACGACCCGGTACCGAGCGGCAGCTTAGTGGTGGGTGGCGAGCGTTTAGAACTGGTCTCGTTAATTTCAAAATACGATGTCGTTTTAGAAAATCATATGCAGCATCAGGAAAGTGACAAACCGGGGCCGAGTTATTTATCTAACAAAATTCAAAACGATATTATTCATTCCGTAGCCGATGTGATGCTAACTTGCATCGATTACGAAGTTAGACCAACAAAATTTGTTTCAATTATTATTGACGAAACCCCCGATGTTAGTCATAGAACTCATAGAGAAGAACTGTGCTTGATTCTCAGATATTATTATAAAAATGAAATTCATGACCGTTTTTTGGGCTTTCTTAATGTGTCGGAAAGTCGCACAGCAGAGTCACTCTCTAATATTATTTTAGAATGATTGAATAGACATGATTGCATCGCAAAATTAGTAGCGCAAATCTATGACGGTGCTAGTGTAATACTGGTAAAATAAAAAACTGAACTTTCTTTTTTTGAAATCGGTTAAAAAATTTTTGGGCTTGCGTTATTTTGAAACCCTAGGCACGCCACTGCAGCCAGTTGCTATTGCAATTGCAACTGTTTTATCTGTGAAAAACTTTTCCACCACCAAGATCACAACATCTACAACAGCTGGTCTATTCTGTAAAAATCTCCCTCAGAAAAGGTACTTGAAAGTGAGCGTGAAGTGACCAGTTAATCCTTAACATTAGTATAGGATGACAGCTCATTTCATCTTCAATTCACCTACATTTTCACGTGGAGTTGTTTACAGAATAGCACTGCTGGTCACATTAAAATGTCATTTTCCAACAATAGGTATTTGACTACCATCGAATCACACATGAACGAATACTTATTGAGAAAAAGTTTCTAGAAAATGGAATAGGATTTGTCCTTGTCACACAGAACGGTATTTGTACTGAATGGTGCAAAGTCTGCTGTCGCGTTTCTGTCTAGTGACGTCAGATGATAGTAGCGCTGTCTCTTTTCAGCATATTTTGCGAGATATTTCAACATTTCTTTTTCACCGTAACTTATGGTTTTTTTTAAGATTAGGGAAATCTTTAAATAAAAGCCAATCAAATATCATCTTTGTGTTGGTACCCAACATTCGCTGAATTAACTTTCTCAAACAAGCTATTAAAGCTGGGTACTGACCGGCGTTACTGGGCGTAATGTAACGTGTTACACAGCAAGCTTTCGGGCAGTAAGTACGGCGAAACAAGGAGGTCGTAACGTGCAACGAGCGGCTCGTTGCTCGCTACGAGTGCTCCACCCTGGTGTCAGTTTTGTGGCGATTTCTTTGATTGTTAGAATGGCAACGAATCTGGACCACAGGCGAGCAAAGATTTAGAAATGAGCATGTTACACGGAGGTTAGAACACGGTGTAACGTACCATCTTCTTCTATGCATGTCGATGACAATCTGAATTGAGTCAGCCCATAATTAGGCGGCGAGTTTGGTGCTCTCAGTAGCGTACATCAGCTCCTGTGAAGTGAAAGCAACAGAACAGGCAGAGTATGATAGCAAAAATCATCGTTTGTAGGGCAACACCAAATTTACACTCCAGGGCAGAGTCTTTGTAACATGCTCCGTGCACCGCACATAATAAAAATTGGGGTAGCTTGATGTGCTGGCCTATGTACAATTGACATTCATACATACATAGATCGGTAAGTCCCCTCTTTGAGGAGTGGCTGGAAAGGCAACACGGCGTACTTACCTTCCGCATGACGCAGGTCCTCACCGGACATGGTAAGTTCGGGAGGTTCCTGCACCGGATTCGTGCGGAAGAAACACCCGGGTGTCACCATTGCGTAGACCGCCCGGAGGACACGGTGGAGCATACAGTAGAAGTGTGCCCCGCTTGGTAAGAGCATCGCCGTGTCCTCGTGGGGGCAATCGGCGGCGGCAATCTCGGGCCTTGGTACAGGCCATGGTCTGGAGCGAGGAGGAGTGGCAGGCGGTCGCCTCCTTCTGCGAAGCAGTAATGCTAGCAAAGGAGGCGGCCGATCGCGTGAGGCAACGGTCCTCACGCCCCAACCGCCGCCGAAATCCCGATCCCGATTACCGGCCACCGTAGGCGCGGGCTTGCGGACGGCGAGCAATGGGTGGCTCGTCGTCCGCCCGTCCGGTAACCATCCGGACCGAGCCCAAGTCGTCGACGGCGCGTATTGTTCCACGCGCGCCTCAAGGAGATGTCAGCAACTGTAGGGACCCAGCAGGGTCGAAGCCTACCGGGGCCAAGGGTCTGATTCTGAAAGGAAGACTCGGCCCTGGTACGAAAGGCAACGAAGGAACAGGAGTGGGTTTTTAGTCAGTAAAAGTCTGACACTATCTCCCGCCCCGCCCAAGAGCGGGGGATGTCATAAGATGATTTTCCCACCACAAAAAAAAAAAAAAAAAAAAATACATACATAGATACAAATTATATTATTATTATAAAATTAGTTTTAATTGAATCTGATGTTATGACTGATCTCAACAAAAATTATTGTTATAATCTAGTTAATTAATGTAAAGGACACTTTCTAAAAAATAGTTATTATTGAGGTATTATTTTTTATTTCATTTTATAGTTTTTGCTGTGCCTTATAAGGTCCGCAATAATTGTAACTTAGCTTAAAGCCTATTGTAAGATCCTACACATTATGGAATGCAAATAAAGATAATATATGAATATTAATATCTTTAATAAATGTTATAAATTAAATAACAGATTTAAAACAAAACAAAATACATTTACGTAAACATTGGCTCTGCTCATTTATTTATTTGCGCAAAGTTTTTGGTAGATAAAGTCTATTGATTGTACACTATTTACATAATATCAATATCTGTGGTTCGCAGCATAGTTTGATTTAGAGCCGGCAGAAGAAGCCGCGTTGCCGCCATATTTACCCTGGGATGCTAATCCGTTAGCCTGAAACAAAAATATGGTTAAATTATCTCACATACATTTAAGCATCACGCCTGTGTTACCCTATGGGATGGGCAGAGGTGTTGCTACAGTACACCCACATTTTACGTTCACCTGTTTCGTTTAAGTTAATAGGGGTACCTATTGTCATCAACAGGACAATGACGCAGTCTCAGGGTTGCTACTGAGGAGTTCCTTACAAAAAAATCCTATAACACTTTGCCCGACCGTTGAATCGGACCTCATGCTTACCAGTTGCATATCTTATCCACAGATTTAAATCATCACAATCATTAATTCAGACATTATTTTAAGTATTTACATACATACAATTACGACATAAAACTAAATATATGCATATTTACAAAAACAAAATAAAATGAAAGCCTACCCATAAGCCTAAGCCTACTCCTCTGCATCGCTGTCGTCTGGAAACGTGCCCAAAAGACTGGCAGTATTAAATCTATGTTAAATAAAAAAAACGTTGCCCCACACTAGGAATTTCTCCTGTATCGTGGGTGCGTTTACCTACAAACATTTAGAATTATATACACATACAGCCAGACCCGGAACAACTACCTGTAGGCCATACAAATATTTGTTCCGTGCGGGGATCGAACCCGCGACACGCAGTGCAGCAGCCAATCGCTCAGCCTCTGCGCCAACCGTGTCGTCAAAGTATTGCCACGTTGGATGGCAATACTAATTCTTTGGGCAGAGAAAGAGCCAGCCCTCTGGTCATGCGAAGTGTCGATCAGCCGCTAGGAATTCATACATAATACTAATGGGCATAGGACTCCATACAGAACAAATGTCTGGTCAAATGCCTATGTTTCAACGATTGAGCTTGGAATGCTTACGATAAAGCAAAGGTTAATTCATGCTGAATTTATTATGTTTTATATAGTCACCGGCAAATAAGATGGCAAGATTTTGGCGTAGTGGGGGTAAGTTCGCGCATCGTACACTTAGTGGCACAAAAAAGTGGTAACTTTTATTGATCGTCATTATTCTATTGTTATTGCCATCATTTATATTTAATCATGTCTGTATAGAACAAAGTTAAAGAAGGGAGAGGAATTCAAGTTTATTAGGAGTTATAAATAACGTGCATTTAAAATTCAAAAAAGTTTATATAAAAAAAAAAAAAATAACTAGTCGTCGTCACTATTCGTTAATAAAACTACCCTTGTCATCATATTGAAAGTCGCAATCGCAGAACACTGGTTGTGTTCTGCAAGTGTTTGGTCAATGTTTTAAATTGTTCTTTTTCCAATTTTATTAATTTGGTAAAAGTATGCTCAAACCAGAGTTATAACTCTGGTTTGAGCATACTTTCCTCGTATGCTATGCCTTTTCAGGAACTCTATCCTAAATTTAAAAACAATAACAACACTTAAGTTTAACACAACAAAAACAAAGGGTTCAATTTTCGTGCACTGAAATGTAATCGGGAGCGAACGGGACGAAGGCGCGGTGCGGGAGGCAAGGGTCGACTGATGCACCAATCGCGCGCTCGGATCGACGCTACCTCATACCCCGCGTCCCGCTTGACCACCAAAGAGACCTAAAAAACGACTTGTGCGCATCTAACGACTTTTGCCATCTTATTTGCCGGTGATTATACTGACGGCGTTGCTAGTCTAGTTCCAAGTGCTACTGCATGTGGTTGTGGGGTCGATTCCCAGGTCAGACAACGTGTTACTAGCTTTTTCCATATCTGGATGTATGCCCAGTTGTTAGGCTTAAAATCTGTTGGGTCCCAATCATTTGGAAGTTAAAACCTTAAACGCCAGGTGACCGACAAACAACACATTTTCTATTGTGTCTCGTTTTCTGGCAGTTAAGATGTAAAGTATTGACTTTGTGGTACTTAGGTTGTTAGGAGGTAAGAATCCCACACTCCCTGGTCTTTTCCCCAAAAGTCCAGGCGCCTTTTGAAGGTTTCCCCCCGTTAGCAAAAAAAAAGGTTATTATTTAAGATGCACTGTTACCTTGGTCCTCTTCAATAGTTCAAGTTGAGCAGCCTTGGTGTTTGCATCCTTGCCAGCCCAGGTCTTCCATACTGATGCCTGCAGAGCCCGGCCGTAGCTGAAGGTCAAAGCCCAGGGTCTCTTCAAGGTCACCTGGTTGACAGCATTCAGATATACTGTGGCTTCTTCCTCAGTCAGGCCACCGGAGAGGAAGGTAATTCCTAGAAGAATTGAGAAATGTTTTTTTTTTTTTTTAAACGTTAATATACCCCTTGATAAGACAGGTTGTAAAATTTTAGGGCTTATGACAGCCGCGACGCGACCAACGGCTTAACGTGCTTTCCAAGGCACGGAGGAGTCTTGATATGTTACGAACAGTCACCCATCCACAGACTGACCTCAGCAAGCGTAGCTTAACCTTCGATCAACCTGCACGGCTGTTTTTACTTAGCCACGAGCTCCTTATAATAATAATTACTATAGATGTCAAATAAAACAAAAACTACCATCTTCCCTCTATCTATATTACCTGGAACTGCAGCTGGTACAGCTCTCAGTAATGCAGTAACAGTTGCAGCTGCGATCTCTTGAGGAGTACTCTTCTTTGAACATCCATGGCCTGGCGTCACCTGCAATATAAATAGCCACGTTATAGGCGTTAACAAAACAATGGTGGGACCTGCTGTCTTGTATGGGTCAGAATGTTGGGCCGCAAAAGAGATGATGAAAGGCAAAACAATTATTTCAAGAGACTAGTTAATGTCTCTTTTAATCAGTCAAGCGCTTAGTTACTTATCTATTTCTTGGGTAGACAGCATATTCTTACCACGTTTGCATGTAAGTTTCTCTTACATACTCAAACAAACTGAAAAATGCTGAGGGGGATGTGTGGTGTTACGCGAATGGATAGAATAAGAAATGAGTATGTAAGAGGAAGTATGAAAGTGGTGCCTGTGACCGAAAAGTTGTGTGGAAATCGGTTGTCATGGTATTGGCATGTGATGCGAAGGAATGAGGACTATGTTGTGAGGAAAGTTTTGAGTATGAATGTGCAGAGTTACAAAAGTAGAGGGAGACCAAAGAAAATATGGATGAATTGTGTGAAGAAGAAAACGTGCTGCGCCGACCCCAAATAAATTGGAATACCCGATGAATAGGCAACGTAAAATAATAAGACATATCTCACACAGCAACCCAATTATTATTAAATAAATATAAATAAATATTGCTGGACAATCCACGCAGCATCATCTAGTCCCAAGCTAAGCAGAGCTTGTGTTATGGGTACTAGATGACTGATATACTTAATACAATACATTACATAGATAGATATTTTTTATTATACATAGGAAATACCCAGAACACCCGGAACAAATATTTGTAGATCGTACAAACATTTGTCCCAAGGCGGGAATCGAACCCGCAACCTCTTGCGTCGCAGGCGGACCTTCGCCCGCCGCGCCACATAGGTCGTCAAAACAATATTAATCATTGAATTAAGTTAACTTCAAAACAACAAATAGGTTCCTATACATATTGTCAAGCGTTTAATTGTATACTGTTTTATTATTATTTTTTATTTTATCTTTTGTTGTTTTATGTACTGTCTAAAGAAAACCCACGAATCGGTATATAGAATTGTTTAAGGATATTGGTACACAAGATACAGGCTTACCTAGTTTGGGACCAATCTTTAGTTATTTGGATAAAAAAGTATTTTTTTATTATTTTAGTTATTAAATAACCAGTAAATATAATCAATTTCAATATAATTATATTACACTTACGATTGAGGTTCTGAAGAGGAAACAAATATGTGTTTTAGACAAAATAACTTAAATACTCATACGTAGAGTTCAGTTAGCGCTACACCTTTAGAGATTGTTGTGATTTTTTTTCTGTACAGAAGCCAGCACATCAATAGGCTACCCCAATCTGTCAAATTTCTTTGTTCTAGTTCTTTATAGTTTTCAACTTTATAACAAACAAAAGCATAAGGTTCATATTCAATTGGGAAAATTTGACAGTTTGGGATAGCTTGATGTGCTGGCGTCTGTACTTTAAAGTAGTATTAAGTTGACTATTTTAAAGTGGAAATAATATCAATAGTGTAATTTTTTATTGTAATTCGATGCCATAATAAGTCAATTTGGAAAGAGCTCGCACATTTTATTAAATAATGTATGCTGTAAGTTGGTATACATTCTGGGTAATTTATACCAACTGAAAAATCCTCTTTCTCGTTTCCATTAGAGAAAAAAACCCATAAATAAAGCAAATAAACCTCTATTTTATAGATCGGGAGCACTAATTATGCGAGATCATGCTCGCTAGGAATAAAGAGATGGAAGCTTCAGTTCCTCTGAAAGGGGTGCAAATGGGGCAAAGGGGTGCTAAGCCTGTACGCCTTCAATATGGTTTTTAATCCCAACGTTAAGATTGACCTATTTCGCTTTGAGTTCTCTCAAAGCCATCAGGCTTTTTTTCTCGAGCGAATGGTGATGGTGTAATCACAATAATTTAGGGCAACACCTAGTATGCCCCGTAGGGTTAGACAGAGTTGTATCCACATTTCACCCACATTTTTCCAGTAAAGTCTCCATCCCATTTAATAGGACGAACATATTCCCATTAACTAGGCACTAATCCAGGCTCCGGCTGCTACTCAGAGATCCCTGATGGAATAACAATAACACTACACAAGACTCGGGAATCACCCAGGAAATGTTTTTGAAACAAGGAATCTGTAGCAATAGATTATCAGGAAGTTGGGATTGCTGAGGCATGGTGACTTGTGATCTAAACTATCTTCTTATAATCTAAACCTACCATGTTGGGTTTCAACAGCGTTCCTTCTAGGAACACGTGGTGGTCATTCAACGCCTTGTACACCGCAGCTAGAGCAGTTTCTGTCACCTTCTGATTTCTTTCAATGTCATGATCGCCTGGTAACAAGAAATTTGGATGAGGTACTATGGTTTTTGCGATATATTTCTTTTCAGATTCATCTATATATCAACTTTTGAGTTCTACTCACCATCCAAAAGCACATCCGGTTCCACAATGGGCACCAGTCCTTGACTCTGACAGATGGAAGCGTATCTCGCCAAGACCTGAGCAGTGTCGCTAAAAGCTTGGACTGATGGGATGTTCTCCCCAATCTTTAGAGGACACCGCCATTTCGCAAACTTGCAACCTTGCTTCTTGTATTCGGCACACCGGGATTCAAGGTTGTCAAGACCTGAAAAGTAGGGAATTGAGTTTAAGTGGTTTGGTCCAGAATAATTTCGATTAAATACAGCTGGTCCCTTTGCTGTCCTCTCCCAGCTAAGCCCTAAGCAGAGGCCCATAGGTACCCCGCAAAAAACTAAGCACGCTAAGGGCTCTTAGCGTACAGTTGCTTAGTTTTTCAAGTAGCTATGCCCTGGCTGGCGGCCTTAATTTATTAAGTCCCCCACAGGAATGTGCATATAATAAGCAGAAGACAACCGCATCGTTGAATTGCGACATACTAAAACGAAAAAAAATAACCTTGATGAAAATTCTACTATACAATAAACTTATGACCTTGCCTGTATGAAAATATGTCAGTAGACTAAGGGCATAGGGCATAAAAAATCCTAACCCTACGAGCCTACGCTGTAGAAGCCAAAGAATGCCGCATGGTAAGATATTTTCGCCTACTCTTGTTGCTTCGTTCCCGTTCATAAATCTGGTCATACACACACGCCGGTTGCAAGTACTACGGAACTGACTTTTCTGAAGAATATTGCTGATGTATAAGGACAATATACCTATATCCTTCCTTCTACGGTGTTCCCCAGACATTTCCACTCACAAAATTCATCTCGACACGATAAAACCATCTAATAATAATGTTTTTTGTCTCTCACAGCGTATTTTTAAGTCTACTAATAACAAGGTCTCTTGCACAGCTTCAGTTATATCAGAAAGTACCTTGAGTAGTGACCTCATCTTGCGACAGGAACAGGGGAACCGCATCCAGGTCCAGTTTAATACCGGGAATGATATTCTTCTTCTTCAGCAGCTCAATGAAAGGCGTGCCATCATCAGTCTTCTGGTAGACCGTCTCGTCAAATAGAATTGTTGCAGATACATGCTCGGATAGATTCTGAAATATTATGTAACAGATGGTTTTAAATGTGTATTAATGGCCCCTATCCGTCTTAGAAGACCGCACGATCTTTTCCCAACTATTTAACATTGAAAAACCTATCGCAGTCCACTGCTAGATATAGGCATCTCCCAAGCTGCACCACAATACCTGGACCTCCACCTTTCAAATCCAGCCTGTTGCAGTGGCAGCTGTGGTAGCAGCATATAAATTTAAAATAGACGCTGGGAGTGGGAGACATCACACGCTACGCTAGCCGATACGTCGGTCGTCGGTATAATAATAATAATAATGCTGAAGAATCTACACAGCATCATATAGCCCCAAGCTAAGCAGATCTTATGTTATGGGAACTAGTTGACTGATATACTTAATACAATACATTACATAGATAGATTTTTTTATTATACATAGAAAATACCCAGAACACCCGGAACAAATTTTTGTAGATCGTACAAAAATGTATGTACTCTAATTGTCTGCTTTATCGGATGTGATCTGCAAGTCGTACGGTGACTTCGGCATCCAAACACAAGGGAACAACTAACAAAAAGAATTAAAAGTTTGTGAAGCGTACGAGCATTTTTTATTTCCGCCTAGGGCATGAAACATTAATCAGTAAAAAAGTACAGCAATCCCTCATGAGGCATTGGTACGACAAAAACAAAAGCAGGACTGTTTCCCTGAAGGCACGTGAGGAAACTTTTAATACGAAACCCAAACGGTGTTTCTGTCCTTCGTGACAGCTTTTTTGTTTTTGAGTGTTGTCCTATTTGCAACTGAACATAGGTTATAACTAGAGAATAATATACTGGGATACTGAATGCTGGTACCCCGGGAAACAATTTTTTTACTTGATATCGAATTCACGGGATTTAAATTCTCCATTCTGGGTTTTTTAGGAATTGACACAATATGAATGATAAAGGTTCTACACATTAATTCAGCTGTGAGAATACTGATTCTTACAAAGTAGGTACTGTATCCAGATAGACTGGAACCTGACCCCAACGTAGTTGGATAATGGCTAGGCAAAATACAGGTCTTTAGAACTTGATTTGGGAGATTTCGGCAGCATCAAACAAGCGTTGGTATCACTGGATTGGACTTAATCTGGTAAGATTCCACTTACCTCAGTGGTGAAAAGAAGCTGGCGGTATCTCCTTCTGTTATTTTCTGTGTTCTGCTGCCCAATAGCTGCCAGGAGTCTGCCAATGCCCTCTAGAAAATACCAACATTGTCTTCACAGTAACTCTTTTTCATTTTTAGCTTATACACGTCGAAATCAAACGCCATTTTGCGGTATTTCTTAAATGATAGCACAAACAATTTTCACATGCATCTACACACTATGTATGTATGTACATTACTTTTAAATTTTAAATCGAAAACTTTCGAATAGCTAATCCGCCTTGAGCAAGCGTGATGATTAATGCTCGTGCCTTCTCTGTATTAGTAGGTAGTGGCCTGTGTACTGCAGTGGGACAGTTACAGCTTGGTATATAATATTATGTCAAAATTATTATAAATTTTAATAGAAACTGTACTTCCAATGTAATTGAGGAGCTCGTGGCTAAATAAAAACAGCCGCACGGGTTGATCAAAGCTTGCCGAGGTCAATCTGTGGATGGGTGACTGTTCGTCTCATTCCGAGACTTGCCGTGCCTGCGTGCCGTGAAAGCACGTCAAGCCATTGGTGCCAGCTGTCATTTGTAGATCTTTGACAGTCGTTACGGGTTATAAGAAACCCGCGAGTCTGACACCCAGTCTTACCAGTAACTGGGTTGTAGAGGTCAGATAGGCAGTCACGTTCAATACTGGTTTTTAGCTGCATCCAGTTAAACTGGAAGCCGACTCCAACGTAGTTGGGAGAAGCTTAGGCACATGAATGATTTATTCCACACGTTTTGTTATAAGAATGGAACCACTGATCGAATTTTAATGGAATTATTATGAAGAGAAGCTTAGAAAACCTCAAACGTCGGCTTATTTTAAAATGCTAAACGACTTTGGAATTTCTGTAATAAAACGAATGAAATGCTTTTTACACAGCTTAAATTATTATTGTGTACCACACAAAAAATACAAGTACTTATTTGTATTTTTGTGTGGGACACAATAATACAACTAGTAAGTATGTACTAGTTTAACTTTGCTACTTAGATTTTGAGTAATCTTCTATTGTTGGGATTTTGGGCACGCACAGGGAACCCAAACGAAAAAAAAACTAAAACTAAACAAGTAGGTAGCCATACAAAATCTGTAAAAATAGGTAAACGGAAGTCTCTGTTTGTTTGTGGGAATTGGGGTACCGTGCAAAAAATGAAAACCCATGTTTGGTTAAATTTCATGCGGACAAAGTCGCGGTCAGAGCTAGAATAAAATAAAGAATATAAATCGGACCTGTGCGAGGCCAAAAAGACACAATAGTCATAATAAAAAAAAAAAACATTTATTTCAGGTCCAATAACCTAATAAGTAGGTAGGTAGGTAAAATAGCCAAATGTCAACGGTTCGTCACGTTTCACAAAATTTTGTGAGTGTACTGTTAATAAAATGGAACCATCTATACCTATAGGGATAACACTAGCCAATCGAAAAAAGAATCATCTATATCTGACTACAGTTAAAAAGTGAAACAAAAGTTATTTTCTACTTTATATTTAAAGTAAACCGAATTTAAATACTACACTACAAAATGACCGTGAAGGGTTTTGAAAATGACTTTTTTGCTGTACATACCATTGGTCTCATCAACTGCCAGTATGCCCTTCCCTGGAGCCACTATAGCTTCAGCAGTACTCTTCAACTCCTTCTGGAGCGCAGGCTCAGGATATGAGAAGTATGTCGTCATTCTGTGGGTAAATGGATAGAAGCACATTCAATTAAGTTAAGGAATAATATGGATGTTTAAGTTCAACTAATGTTCCCTGAACACATATGTCTATAAAGCTTACCCTACACGTTGGGCCAACGCAAGTCAAGCCACGGTACACTTAAATTATTAACTGAACAATGACCTACCGTAATTTTATTTGCGTAATTTTTTCGTGGTGAGGTAGACATTTTATGGCCAATATTGGCGCATGTTGGGCCAACGTGTAGAAGTACAATAAAAATATACACAAAAGATGGTAGGTCAATGTACTGACAACAGTTTCAGTATATTGTGGCGCACTTTGGCTTACGTTGGCCCAACGTGTAGAGGAGGCTTCGGAAGGTACTGTGCCATTGACGACCGATGTGGCGCGGTGGGCGAAGGTCAGCCTGCAACGCTAGAGGTTGCGGGTTCGATTCCCGCCTTGGGACAAATGTTTGTACGATCTACAAATATTTGTTCCTGTTGTTCTGGGTATTTGCTATGTATAATAAAAAATATATCTATCTATGTAATGTATTGTATTAAGTATATCAGTCATCTAGTACCCATAACACAAGCTCTGCTTAGCTTGGGGCTAGATGATGCTGTGTGGATTGTCCAGCAATATTTATTGCCTCGTTGGTATGGAAACTATTTTCGTATAACACTCAGGAATAATTTAGCTTTCTAACATTGAAAACATGTTTAGAATTGGATCACTAGTTGCGGAATTTACCCCCTACATACAAACTTACAAAGTTTACCTCTATATAATTATTATAATATTAGTAGATAAAGAATTATAGATTTAAGTCTGAAATCGCTAACCCACCTTGAGGAAGCGTGCGAACTAACTACACTCATTCAACTCAATTTAGCTTTTGTCCATAGAAAACACCAGTTTTGTATGATATGCGTACGCGTCCATAAAATATCGTTGTTTTCTATGTATAAGCTGAATAGAGCTGAATAATTGTGAGGAGGCCCTTATACTCACGTCACACGTTCTCTGTATGCGAAGAGGCCTTTGCCCTGTAGTAGGACAGTACCCAACCATGCTAGATTGATATATTAATAGCTGCGCCCCGCGGTGTTACCCGCGATCAGAGAACTGTCAAACGCGCGAAGTTAAAATAGTCGTTAAGTTTCCTTAAACTTTCTAATGTTTAACATTCTTTGTATTATCTTCCTTAAGAATCTTCTCCTTACAATAACAAACACAATAAAAAAAGAATTAGCTAAATTACTCCAGCCGTGACCAAGGGAAATAGGGATTCATTTTTATATTTATAAGATATAGACAACAGTTTAAAAGATAACTTACCTATTCTCGGAAGAGAACTTAACTCAGACTGAACATAAAATACTTATTTGTTTCTGTGATGATTTAGATAAACCGCTGTTATCGCAAGATACGGGCAGTTGTATTTAATACTTCGTACAGTTTTATTGTACCGATTATGTCATTTACATTTTCATGCCACATTATTTGATATTTTTTTAAGATAAAACAAAACACTGCAATGAAAGCCACCAACAGAGGCGATATTCCACTTAGCTTTGACGGTCCCTGAGGTAGCTGCGCGGTTTGGCAGGGGGGGGGGGGGGGGGGGTTGATGTGAAAGCTCAGACTAAATGTTTTTTTTTTAATACTACTACTCACTTAACAGATTGTAAAGTTGCCCATCCTCATCCACTATACAAATAGGAGGATCCCCTAACCAGACAGGTTTGCGTCTAATGGGTAAGGCCCGAGGGACTTGGTTACTGTCGGGTTCTTGTATATACATATGTTCAACTGCGCAGATAACTTTAATATCGCGATGTAGGATACGTCAGACTTAGTTCGTATGTCGCGAGATAGATGTCACTACAAACCGTGCGGATTTACGATACTTACATTTACGTCAAGCTTTCCCGCTGGGCTTTTCAAGTATACGCAAATGGATTCACAGTTATCAATATCTAGACAATTACAGTATCGGCTGGAAGCCTGGTTGGAAACTAACGTGACTAGAACTGTAATTGGAAATGAGAACATTGAATCGTACGTAGGTACGAGTGCCGCAAATTGATAAGGCTACTCGTAATTTGTAAAGCGGTTGGTGGTGGCGTATTCTTTAGTGATTTGTCGTATAAGTATACACAGTGTCGGATTATCCCTTAATCAAATTAAGCTATTGCCAAAGGCATCACATCTGGGGGGGCACCAGAAGAAGCACAATAAAAACCCGTCCTTAGGGCGTCACGTTTTACTGACACCTCACCAAAAACCACACCAAAAGTTTCTAGGACTAATTTAAAAATTCGCGCGTTTTGCACAACATCATAATATTTTGAGGCGGTAAAGGTTTAAAGACCGATTCTACTAGACATACGGATAGAGGGTCTACAGGCATGGATTGTTTAGGGCATTAAGTAGTCTTAATCCGTCACTGAGTATACATATAGATGGACAATCCAGCAATCCAATTAAAAACGATAACTCAAACTAGGAACTTCTCCTGTATCGTACGATTACATTTACAAACATTTAAACTCACATACACAAACAGCCAGACCCGGAACAACTAAGTACCTGTATTTCATCCAAATATTTGTTACGTGCGGGAATCGTACCCACGACACGCAGCGAAGAAGCCGATCGCTTAGCCACAGCGCCAACCGTGTAGTCATTTATTTGTTAGTATTGTTTAGTTTGTGCTTTTATAAGGTAAGTATTGTAAGGAGTAAGGACGCCATTTACCTTGTTCTTATCATAATATAATCTCTCCTTAACTATTTTGTTTTCCTAACTTCCGTCGCCAGCGCCTTGTCACTATGGTCGTGACTTTAAAATCAACTGCGTGGACCAATTTAATATCAATGAGTATGATGATGATGTTTACTAAATTGTGAAGTATTTCTATATTAAGAGTTGTGTGCCTAGCACTAACGCTTGGCGGTAAACGTTACATAACTTGTTGAACAATTTATGAATCTAAAATACAACTGTTCTCCAGCGTTTTAGCGCTATTTGTATCACCCATCGTCATCTGCCGAGCCTTTTACCAACTGTGTTGGGGTCGGCTTCCAGTCTGGGGTAAGCTTGCTAAGACTTGTTGTGAGACTTTCGGGCTTCTTACTCCCCGTAACGACTATCAAAGATCTACAAATGACAGGCGGGACCAACGGCTTAACATGGTTTCCGAGGCACGGTGCAGTCTCATTATTTTACGAACGGTCACCCATCCACAGACTGAACTCGGCAAGCGTAGCTTAACCTTCGATCAACCCGTGTGGCTGGTTTAATTTAGACACGAACTCCTCCTCAACAACCAATTTTCAACTTTAAAATGTTCGAATTGACGTTAACATCAAGCATCCATCACACTGGTCAGAAATTCAGTATCTAAATACCCTTTTCCCATTTGCAGACGAGGTTTTGTTATAAAATTGTTCATACGGCTTTTAGATCAAAGGTTGTGGAAGGGATAAGAAGATTTACCTTCACAAAACAGCATACTTTAGTTGAGTAACTCAAAATATTGTCGTCGTAGAAAGTACCTACCATAGTGGACTATGAAATATCTAAATAGTTGTATAAGTAGTAGTTTCTTAAACAACAATAACAATAGAAACGTAAAATAATAAACATAAAAGTTAACCCGAGTAAGTGCCAGTCCATCGTAATTGGGAAGCATTTCTCATGCCCATGAGAAAAATGGATGTTACAACCTTGACACCAGTTCGGTTCGACAGCACTATCGTCCCATTTACCAACGACGTTAAGAACTTAGGCTTGCACATCGACAGTACCCTGAAATGGCGCACTCAAGTTGCTAGTGTCAGCCAGAACGTTACTGGAACGCTGCCGGCTTTGTATCGACTGAAGAACGTTTTTCCATCTAGTACAAAGACAATGCTTGTTCAGACCTTAATTTTTCCTATCATCGATTATGGTGATGTGTACTATTACGACCTGAATGCAGATCTCCTCAACAAACTTGAGCGACTTCTTAATAACTGCATTCCATATATTTTCAATCTGCGCAAATATGATCATGTCTCCGCGCATTGGTCGCTTCTAAAGTGTTTACCTATACGCCAGCGCAGAGAGCAAAGGGCGCTTACCACCTTGTTTTCGTTTCTTGTCTGTTCAAGTCCCCTAGTTATCTAGCCCCTCATTTTCAGTACATTTGCATGATACATACTACAATAGAAATCTACGTTCCTCCCATAACCTTCTTCATAAATGTCTGTCATAAGTGGCTCACAGTTCTGACTTTTTCCACAGTGCTTTCTTCGTCTAGTGTATTTCTCTATGGAATGCGCTCCCCCAGGAAATCATGGCAACCAACCGATTGGCCTTAAAAGTTAAAGTTCGTGAGCACATTCATAAGAAGTTGGCAGTAGTGTAGTCACAGCACTAATGTTTTCCCATCAACTGTTTTAATTGGTTATATATAGTCATGTATGTATGTTTATTTGTGTATATATTCTATGTAGGTATTATATTTATAGTTTATGATCTGTATCAATTCATTTTTTTCTATGCCCTTTTTCTTTTAAGAAATTGCACCTACCACTATTTGTCTCTGCATCACCCAAAGGTTGACTGGTAGAAAATGCCTATGGCATTAAGTCCGCCTCTGTTCCTACATTTGTGTGCTTAAAGTTTTAAATAAATATATATATTTATTTAAAACTTTAAGCAAACAAAACGGAGTTTTGAAGACATTTGTGACGATTCCCGTGTTGCCAAGCCAAACTAGAATTTAGACTACTTTCATCTCTTTCTCTCTTAACAAACAATAAACTGACGGACATTTATAAGAGCTGTCAATTTAGGTTGAACTAAAACTTCAAAACAAACTTATTTGACGTTTAAAAGGCATCGACCACAATCAGGGTCAAGTTCAAAGCATAAACTAATTTGACATCTCGAACTTAGTACTTCAGTGTCACCGTCCTTTTCTTGTGCTATGTATCAGAAAGAGAAGCCAAATCTCTCATTGAAGTTTAGTTTGTGAACAAGGGCACCATTATCTTCGATACAAAACTCGTAGGCTGACACAAATTATAATCTTTGGAACAATAGCATCATGCTGTATGTATAGTATCTTCTCGTACTAACTATACACACATCCATTTATAATATAAATATATTGATAAACTTTTGACACCCAATCGATTAGTTATGTAATTTTTACACAAACAACACTGTTTTTATTAAACTGTATCTACTGAATGATATGTTCAACTTACCATTTAACGCAGCCCGATACACTCCCTCACGAATCAGTATAGTTCGTAGATACACACTAACAGAGCCTGATGACCCTATCCAGGAGAGCAATACCACCAGCACTGTTCGCAAACACAGACCGCCGTCATTTCGTCCTCGCCGCCGAAGCCCGTCGCGGCGACCTCTACAATGTCCTCCCCCCGACCCTTTGCTCGAGCCAGCCCGCGTAGCTGAGCCAGTAGTGGTTTAAATTAGTCCTTAAATAATATATCTGTTAGATCCAGCCCGTCCCTTGCTGACCTATCCTAGCGACGTCCTAAGCCGAGGCTCGTACCCAACAGGCCCTTAGCGATTGGCCGCTTAAGTTTTTAACGCCCTGCTGGACCCCATAGTTTGTTTAAGACTTAAGCTGTAGATTCTCTGAAGGATAAATTGTGATATACATATATATAGTATACCAAAAAAAAACTTTTTTTTATGGTAAGTTGAAAACACCATCAAGTATTCACATCAAGGGTTTAAATTGTAAAGCCTTGATGAGACCCCGTGACCGTATTTTTAAATGAGCCATAAAACACACAGACCTATCATCATCCTACTGCCACTATCCCAATTTATTTGGGATAGTCGCAGCATGTCTTCTTCTTGCACACATCTCTATTTGCCTTCATCACAAAAATCCCCTTTTTCTAGCCATATCTTTTTTCACATAATCCACCCATTTTTTCTTTAGTCTCCCTCTACTCTTGTAACCCTGCACATTCATACTCAAAACTTTCCTCACAACATGGTCCTCATTCCTTCCCATCACATACCTATACCATATAGCCACACAGACCAATATGGTATCAATTCCAGTATAAGGTGGTCTCTTATTCTATTAACTCTGCACTACGCAGCAATGCCAGGTCAGGTCAAGGCTAGTAAACATCATGCTTTCTGTTGAGATTTACACAGAGCTACGAATTACACAGAAGCACAACGCAACGTCGCGATTTTACTAAATCTCTTTGTCCCATACTTACTAAGAGCCACTGCCTCAGAGACTCGTGTCAAACTACAAACTAGAAAGACGTCATAACATTTGATTCATGTCCTTTTAGATTCAAATTCAAATATGTTTATTGCGAACTAAGTGTAGGTATACAAAGTTGGAGAGTGTTAATATTAGGTAGGTTCTTAGAACTTAGTTGCCTGTTTAGGCATTGCAATTAACCGAGTTTTTTTTTTAGATGGAATTCATTCCTACTTAGCATTCATCCATTCCTTCTTAGATGGTAGAGGTATCTACCATAGGTACTGTAATAACCTTACTGGGCATTGAAGTATCAGATTAGAACATAGATTATTTATATTACATTTCAGCCAACGGCTGTCTTATCACTTCTAAGATATTAATCCGTGTTTATCTCCATGAGTGTGTTTAACTCTTTCGGCAGAGCGGACGAAAGGATAATGCTAAAAAAAACCATTAAAACTAAATTAAACTTACCTCTTATTATTGATAAAACTTGTAGTTTAATACTACTTTGTTTTTATCAAAATTCGTGTCTAAATCTAAGTTTTTGCTCATTCTTTTTTTGCAGGAGTTTCTTTTTAAGATGAGATGCGCAGTCCTTCGCTATACTTCATCGATATTTGTGTACTTTATTTTGTTTAACCTACATTTCCAACGTTTGTTAACTTCTCCCGCTGCATACTGTCGTGTACAGTGTTAAGATATTCTTACATTATACAGAGTGAAGGTACATCTAAATACTTCCATACAATAAACGTCAAACTACTATGATTCTTGGTTTTATTGTCACAATCACAGTACATACACTTTTTGGCATTACTTTGAACTTGGATCTTCTTTTTTTAAATGAACTCGCGCGTTATATATTATGTGATCTGTCTGATCACATTATGTAATACCGAGTTAAACGGAGACACGTTCTGAATCCACATTTTTTTTAATCCCGGAGAGATTTCGTTGAGCGTATTTTCCAGAACTTACAACCGTCACGAGAGTTGATACAACATCATTATTTATATATCTGCTTGTGCGCGTACAGAATAGAAAAGTCATGTAAGGACATAGGAGGACTATGTTATATATATAATAATAATAATACCAGTTAGAAAGGGAGAAAGATTTCCCCATTCTATAACTCTTCAGTATTGCTCCTTACAAAAAACAACGAGCAATTTATGACATTTAGACAAATAATTTGACTGCGCTGCCTATATTATTTTGTCACATATAAATACAAAACATCTCAGAAATTTCATTTGCGCTGGGCCTGGGTACTATTTTCATAATTCAGCATGGACAATGCTGTAAGTAAAGTATACCGTTTAGAATAGAATAGAATACTCTTAATCTTCAAACGTCAGCTAGAGTGATGGCAATTCTTTAGGGCGTCGCTCAAACGCTAAAAAAGTTTTATATATAGTACCTCCGATGCCTGTAAACAGATAAATAAAACCGACTAAAGGGAGATGTTATTCCTAATTAGGCACTAACTATTCCTATTCCACAAAAATCTTCATAACCCAGCTCAGTCGGTGGGTACATATATAAACCTGTAAACTTTACAAAGTTCAGGAAAAAAAAGAAATGCTTATTCATTGATGAAATATAAATCGAGTTTTTCAGGGGTCAGGGTATAATAAAAAGTAATGTCAAAAAATGACGTAGGCAGTGATGCTCCATTTTTTTTATGGTGTAGAGTCGATGTTTTATGAAATAATATTTAAATTACAATATTGACAATAGCTCCATCTAGCGTGGTAATTAATAACTGCGTACCTTCCACGACGATAATCTTGCTGTGCTGTTACTGTACTTTGCGCGATAACCGTTTACAACCGCAACTAAAGTAAATGATGCATTGCCCTAGAAGTTAAGCTATATGCCGCGAGATGGAGATTCAATCGGTGGATAAAACTGTTTCGCGCTCCACGCTATCACTAGACCTTCAAATGACCTTTTGAGTGTGTCCTCTTGGCGACTTACTATTTGACAGTACTACCTACGTAGCAGTTCGGGAGTGTCTGTGTTTCACCGGATAAAAAATAAATAAAAAAGTAAGTTTATTTAACTTAATTATTTGCAAATTATTAGATGCATCATTTCGGCTAAAACGTTATGTAATGTTTAAAAAATTATATAATTTACGGCTTGGTTAGTATATTTTATTTAAGGTTATAATCATAAATCGATTCAATTACGTATTAGAATTATTTATTTTACTTTATTAACGGTCCATATACAAGACACTCAATTTAACTAGAATTGTTAATTTTAATGGAAAATATTGATCTACCTTGATGATACTGTGGCGTCATATTTTTATTCGTGTGCTCATTTTAAATGTATTTCCTTACAAGTAAGGAAAAAAGAAATCCATGGCGTTTTAATGTCAGTAAAGCTTTAAATAACCTGAAGTTTTGTGGTGCCTGGACAATATCATGTAACATTCTTACGATTCAAATAGGTAGGTTTTTTTTAATATTAATTAGATAAGATGATTTCAGAAAGTTATTCTAGAGATCAGAATCAGCACTGCATTTTAAGTCTACATAATATATATAATTGATAGCAATGTTGAGTAGGTAGTGTTTTTCAATGACCTTTCAAGGTCACCTTTGGGGAAAGCTAATATTGTACAAAGTCAAATGAATTTTAGATAAATCGGACATTAACTAGTTAGTTAAGTGAAGAATAAAACAAGCATTACATTCTCCTTATGATTTGTCTAGGTTTTGATATTTCTTGTGTGTCAGTATTTACTGGAATACATCTTAACTAAAAATCATACACTCCCAAAGAGCATGTCTGAAATAATAATAAGTACTTAAGTAAATTAAAAGATTGTTAAAAAGGATTAAGAAAGTGAAACATCAAAGCAATGTATTGTCAATCAATGAAGATTTTTACATTGAAATTTGGTTTTAAACGAAATCGTTGTGGGTCCTAAAAATAATCGATATTCGATATTATTTTTATTCACATCACTGGTGGGATACCTGTATTCTTTAGATGTCAATAAAATGAAAAAATCTGTCAAATGTTGACTTTTTTTACAAGACAAGACAAAGACATCAAGTAGGTACCTAATCTACCTACTCAGTTTATTCACCAATCGAGAAACACAGGCTTCGTAATTTAATTTTAAAAACAAATGAATAATACGGACAGATACGGATACTCCTGTCATGGTGAGTTTTTGATAAAACATCGTTTTATAATGTCGAGTATATTATTTTTAAGATTAATTTATTTCTAAGTAAATTTTTATAATCAAAATTTTATAAATACAACACAATGGGTGCCAAAGGTAAAAAAAAGAAGGGAAAAAAGGGACCTCCCGAATCAGGATGGTGGCCTGGATTTGGAACGAAGGGTAGGTTACGATTATTCTACTAACACCTATCAATCTTAGTACATTTCACTAGGAAAACGGAAGTTATAGCAAGTGCAGACTCAGTTTTCTTTGCCTAAATGTGAAAATATTGCTATGAGTGGGCCCCTATTCGTAGGAATCTGTTTCATGTTGTTATCAAAGGCAATTTCTAATCATAATGTAATGAAAACTCCCTTGCCGCTGTGTCCGCATCCTGTAAATAAATCATCTCTAGAATTGTCACCTAAGTAAGCACAAAGTGGAACCAGCTTTTGACATTGAAATGTTTGGGTCAATCTAGAAATAAATTTGTGCAGCCCAAATTGTTGTAATATAATACTTCAATTTGCAATGTTTTTTTTTCTGAACACAATACAAATGCATTTACATTTTTTAATCACCATTACTGTTGCCAAGTGTAGTGGTTATAATAGAAATAAGATAAGCTTATTCTTCATGATCATTGTAAGGAGTCATGTTTAGCTATGCAGTTACTAATAGGCATTGATTACCAAGTAGTAATCATTAACTATGATTAATGAATCAACAAACTGATTAGTATCTACTTATCTCTTTGTTTACAAACCACGGTATTGTCACAACTGTGGGACTCTGCACTCCTGGACTCAACCCATATTTAGCATAAAACCAAGGTATAAACATGTAGAACTAGGGTTGCGATCCATCCATTTCCCTGGATTTTTCCTAGTTAAGAGTGTGTTTGGGCAGGGTTTCATTTAGTGATCAGGATTTTTTTTTTAAGAAAATTTCTTTATTCATTCTTAACAATACCTCATTTGGTTTCAAATTGTATGTAAATCAATAAAAAGCTGATTTAAGAAGGTTAAGTGTAACAATTACTAACAGCAAATTCAATTTTTTGTATATGAAGTAACTTTAAAAGAACCACTGTTGAAATATCCAGATTTAAGCTCCGCAATCAGGGGATTTGGTGCTCCTTGTCCTGGTGGACGGATTTTAGAAACGGCAACCCTATGTAGAACTTTAAGTCAATGATCAGAGGTTGTTTGCTATCCATTATGACCAAGATTTAAAATTCTTACACTCTAATGGTGTGTCTGTAGATTTAATCAGAGCTGCAGGAACTAAACAAATGTAATTAGTATCAAACAAATAAATGAAGAGTTGTCAGCATTTTAATGAAATGGCAACCAAAACATGTTTATCTTCATGACTTGAGTAACTTTTATTGAATAATTTAGTTTTCCACACCCCAGTCAACCAAAAAATAGTGTAACAATATGCTCAACATATTGTTACACTATTTTTAAGATTAATTATCAATACTTAGTATAATTATAATTTAATTATTTATCAAGTAACAAAACTCATAGTATTAGTAACAATTACTTGTATAGAAAAATAAAACCATAATGTACTACCTAGGTACACTATTATGTTGGAACATTCCATTTTCACATTTAAAACATAAATAGACAGTATAGTTTCAGACCTGATTACTGGAATATTTCTGTGTTGTATGCATACTGAGACCTGTCATACCAATGTGCTGAGTTGTAGAGGTCCGATAGGCAGTTGCTCCATGTAAAATACTGGTATTTAGCTGCATTATCAGGATGCACATTGTGACAAGATGCAAGTGACACATACTTGTGGAATCATTGATGAGGGATATGGATATCTGTTACGTTTCTCATAGCCTCATGCTTGCTTTCTTGAATAGTATAATAATATTATTTGTTCTTATCATTAGGTTTGAAGCAAATATGAAGTATCAATAACTAGATAAGTCAGTAACTAGGAGCTGCTTTTATCTGTTTTATGAATTTATTTTGGTTAGTCGTAGGAGTCAGTTGTACCGGCCTGCCTAACCTTTGCCCAACTTGGTTTGGGTGTGCTTCTACTCTAACCAGATGCAGTTGAATACCAGTACGAGTCATAAAGAAATAAATATATTAGTATAGATTTTTGCCCATTCAATTTTAACTTGTTTAATCTGTATCTGGCGTATCTTAAGATTCTTAAGATCTGGGGTTATGGTAGGAGATCCTTACTTCAAAATCGTTGAAGTGTTTTGTTTTATTTGCTGACCAAACTTAAATTGTACTGTCCAGAGAGTCCTGTTAGATTCAGTTGCTGTCTCAGTGTATTCCGAATTTTCCGGCCAACTCAGTCCGACCTTTCTCAAGTCATGTGTTTATCAATGAATATCATTAGAAATTAATTTAAGGAGCTCAGCTGAATAGAGAGAACAGAGATAACTTGAGAGAAGTAAGAGCTAGTCTATGAATTCCAGTGTACCAGTAGTCACCAATTCAAGAGTTATACTAATGTCAATCTTTTGTTTCAGCCACTATGAGTACCTACTTCCAGTACCCAACTCCCGAGTTGCAGGAGGAGCTGAGGAAGATCGCCCAAGCGATCGTAGCTCCCGGCAAGGGTATCTTAGCCGCCGACGAGTCCACTGGTGAGCAGACATCTTGTTTTTAACCTTAAAAAAAAAGTAAAAGATTTGTAATGGACTTTTTTTTGCCAATATTTTGGGAGTGTAGGTATTCTCACTTATTTTTCATTAAATTCTTGTTTTTTTTATGTTCGCATTGATTAAATACGTTCGTTTTGCTAGCTGGAGCTATGATCTCTCCCATATTATGTTAGGTATACCTACTTACCGTAATATTTCTAGACTACCTCTGATGTGACATAAGTGTTTTAAAATCACACGGATAAGGAACACTTGGGTTACTGAAACCCCAGGGCGGTAAAATAAGGGTTTCATCTTTATTTTGGAACGGATAATGGCGATAGATTATAACTTGGGTATTTCTCTCAGGCACCATGGGCAAGCGTCTTCAGGACATTGGAGTGGAGAACACGGAGGAAAACCGCCGCAAGTACCGCCAGCTGCTCTTCAGCTCGGACGCGGTAAGCTTATTGTCATAATTCTTTTTTTCTATGGAGTAAATACTAAAGGTGATGGATGTGCAGTCAGTAGCAAGATCAGTTGATCTTCTACTATAACTATACATATCTGCTGCCATTTTTTTCTCTCGCAGTAATCCGCAATGTATACTTCTATACCAAAAAGTGCCTAAAATCCAAAAAGTATTTATCTAATGGTCAACCTGACATTTGAGTAGTACAGGAAACGTGTGTAAAAATAAAAAGTAGTTTGTCGTCAAGGAAATCGAGTCCGTATCAAATGTTAATTAAATTCTGTTACGTAGGTTATTTACGAATATATCGAGGCGTGGCAGTCGTGCCCCCAGAAAAACCGGTTCCCACTTAGCAGACTCATTTGAATATTTACTTTTGAACCAAATAGGTAGGATGCTATGACGCGATGCCTTGCATGGTTTAAGTCACGTATGTACTCTTTGTACTTAGGTGTTGAAATGAGAAACAGTTAAGTATGTTATTTTCCTCTTGCAATAGACAATTACCTATTGCGTTATCTCTAGACATAAATGATCTCGGTTTGTAGATTTCCATAAAATATTGTTAGCCAGAGCACAATAAGGCCATGGGTAGGTACACTGTGTGTAACTGATAGCTTACACTTTCTATATTTATACGTCACTAGCTTCCGCCCGCGGCTTTGCCCGCGTGGTTTGTGGATAAAAAAAGTAGTCTATGTCCTTTCCCGGGGTGCAATCTATCTCTTTGCCAAATTTTATCGAAATCCGTTCAGTGGTTTAGGCTTGAAAGACGGACAAACAGACACACACACTTTCCTATTTATAATAACATCATTATGGCATCCGATGACGTCCCACAGACGTTAGTTGACCCACTTCTCTAACTCGCCTCATCTAGTCACGAAAGGTTTTGCTGCCGTTAATAAGGAAACAGTCAAGAGCTGGGATAGTGCAATACGAGTAGCGTTGCCAGGCGTCCGGATAAAGCCGGACATAGGTAGGCTTTTTGATTAGGTGTCCGGCCAAAATGAACGGTCTCCGGCTTGTCTGGCTTTTGTAAGACTAAGCTTAGCATACTTAGACCGATGTTTCTCAACTGCCCAACACGATAAGAAAGATATTTTGTTTTTATTAGTACAACAAACCATACGAATACTATTTATGTACATTTTTTTGTCGTACTTATTAATACTGAGACAAAATCAAAGTCATACTGGCTGGTCTGTCCGGCTATTAGGTTTGGCGACCTGGCAACCCTAAATACGAGGTATGACGTAGGTACCTACTAAGCGGACGCCCCGCCTTCGCAGCGAAAATGACTCAAATTGCATTTGACTTCTCTCATGTCGGTATATGTAGGTATTTTGCCAATTATGCCCGCTTACACTGACACTGGAAAACGCCTAAATGAATCCCAAAAAAATTAATGTACTAGCAGTTGGAATTTTAACTCTCAGCACTGAATCGAGTATTAAAAATCCAAGTGGGATTATTTTAGGCTTATATTCATTTACTTGGTGAAAACGGGCTTGAATATTTTTCGTCATTGTAAGTATGAATAAGTACCTACCTACGCTTTATTATTTATGTCATAGGTACTTAATTAAATACGGAATATTGTCTTTTTTTAGTAAAATGGAGATCCCCCGATATTTTGACGCTGTCTATAAACTTTTATTGCAGTTCGACTGGCCCATATGTATACAGGGTGTTAGGTAGAACAAGGGACGTATTTTGAAGGCATGTAGTACTCATGAAAATTAACGATTTTGACACTAGAACAATCCCTAAAATCGCGAAAAAATAATCAGCTTCTCCATACATTTATGTTGGCATAACATAACAAAATGTGAGAAACAGCTATTTTTTTCACGATGTCAGTGTCGATCCTACAGTAAAATTGGTTCGTTTTTATGACTACTAGCTTTCCTTAAAGTATGTCCCTCGTTCTGCCTAATACCCTATAGATCCCACCTGTTTAAAGTCACGTAGACCACGTTAGAAAAGGGTTCACGTTATTTTGAAGTTGATATTTTGATGGTTGACCTTGATAAAGTATACTTTTCTTTATTTTTATACCATACAAAGTATTGTCTGGTATTAATCACGTGCATATTGAAAGATGAAATAACGAAACATGTGAAATGAAAGTGATAGATGACTTAAAGCGTCTCGCATATTCAAGTGACATGACATCTCACCTCTTGGCATTTTCTTTTGTCTTTGTAATAAGAACCATTTTTCTCTAAATCCGCTTAAGTTTCTGCCAAAACAAAAGTGCGTCAAAATTGTTTTCTTTGGCACTATGTCATAGTATGCCATTTTCATTCACAGATTATCAAAATAGCGCATGCTTGTTACATTGATGGCATAGTATTTTAGCGACATGGCGCCTCTAAGCGTCATTAATTGACGCTTGGCTACTTTCATGTACACTGGTCGCGCCAAATATGGTACGATAGGAGAGACGTAAATTACTTTCTATCTTGAATTTCCTGTTCACGTTGAAAGCTGTTCATGTTGATAATAAATTATTATAGATAACAGCAACAATTTCCGCAATGTACCTATAAGTAATAATCCAACAGGCTTTTTTTCCCCTTTTTTTCCTATTTCGTATTTTATTTATTTATTTAATACTTTAAGCACACAAATGTACAGAGGCGGACTTAATGCCATAGGCATTTTCTATCAGTCAACCTTTGGGTGATGCAGAGACAAACAGTGGCAGGTGCAGTTTCTTAAAAGAAATTATTTCATGAAGTATTTCATGTTTTTATCCCAACTGGCCTAGAAAGGAGTGTTATGTTTTCTGTGTATCCACATTATTTTTCTGGATATTCCTTCAAGGTCTGAAATACCAGACTGCTATTTCTAAATGATTTCTGGAAGCTCCACTTTTGACCTTTAGAAATTTTGCATCATAGCTATTTTTACTCGGAAGTTGAATACCTATTCTGAATCAGAATAAATCGTATAATAAATCGTACCTAATCCATCAGAATTTCTGATGGATTAGGTACGATTTATACTAAAAACTATTTGATATATCTGCAATTTCATACCTAATGTACCTACTACACTATCGTCACAAACAACCGACTTTAAAAACCGACTATGAAACTGAAAAATAACTTTCTTTGCGGGATTCGGAATCTCTAGGTACCTACGTTTATTTTTTTTGCCATCGATGACGTCCAAAACTAATTTTCCACTTTCTTTTTTTGCAAACATTTTCTACTATTCACTTTCGAATACCACTACTTCCACAGTAGTAACTAATCTTTAGATAAATAAATAACAAATTATTGATGATAGCTCAAAAATAGTTTTTGAAAAGCTGTGGGAATAAAATAAATATATACACATACATACACTCACGCCTTTTTCCCATGAGATAGGCAGAAACTACAGTACGCCACACGGTGGATCGAAAATCGGCTGTAGAAGACATAGGATCTCGATTTCTTAAATGTTTTTTTTTTTGCTGGAAATGACTTCTGCTGATCATTACTATGTACAAAAATGACACCCGAGTTAATTCTGCCCATAAACGAAGGAAATATATTTTTTTTACGAAAAATTTGTATGAAGCTAGTATGAAAAATCGAATTATCTCCTAAACGGCATGTTTAACCGTAATATCCTTGGAGGTGGTCATAGTGCTAATTATTTATGATTTTTTGGTTGCCGATTTGACGAAAAATTTAATGCCGTTTTTTTAAAAAAAAATCGTCAAAATATTTTTATTTATTTTTACATGTAAAACGATCCCTTTTAGTGTCCAAGTTAAAAAGTTCGATATGTTATTAACCCAAATATTAAGAAGACACAAAACAAGAAAAAATAAATTAAAAAATTGCTGTTTTTTGACCCATTTTTACTAATTTAAATAAAAAAAGATTATCAAACTCTTATTTAAGTAACATATAAAGTTATATTATATACAAAATAATTTAATTTAAGGAATTAATACTAAGCATTTGTAAAATAAAGTAAAATAAATAAAAAAAAAGACAAAATATCATTAAATTACAAAAAAAAAACCCAAACAGACTCAAATACAAATTTACAAATAAGTACATATATATTTTTTTACAAATTTTCCTTATCACTCTCGTTGTCAGACTCCAATTCTGAGTCAGCATCCAGATTGGATATATCCAAAAACTCGAACTCAGTTTCCTGAAATTGAATTAAGTCGAGAGTTTCAGCAAAAAAGCTCTGCTTTTTCTTGGCATCTAACTTAGGCCTTTGTGCACTTAGCAAAGGATCCGAAGAAACAACAAGCATATTTAAAATGTCTTGATTGGAATCCTGCCTGCTTCTTTTCCGCGAATGATGTTCTCGAAACCTCCTAAAATCTTTGTTTCGAGACTCTGAGGCTTCTTCCGAGAGAGTCCCAATCGGCACAATATTATTTTTCTCAATTATGTCAGCCCCATGGATTAATAATTTATGAACGGTTGACGACATGTAGTACCAGTCGTATAATAATACGTACTTTTCTGCTGTTTTGCGGGCATAATCTCTAAATTTCATTATATCGACCTGCTCTCCAGATGTAATGGCTTGTAAAATTACAGCAAATCTTTTGATGAGGTCTTCATCCAGACCGGTTATAGCTGCGGTTTTATTAGGAAACTCAAAGAATTTTCTTGCAGTATTCCCGTCATTGGTGGTTCCCGAGCCTTGTTTTACTATATCAATCAACAGATTGAGCTCATCTTTGAATTTATTTTGAATTATTTTCTTCCTTGTCTGTAGCATTTCTTTGTGCTCATCACTTCTCGCTGCCCACCGTTTGAAGTCGAGCCTGTATGCAATGTGCAACAGACATTCCATACAATTTATACGGGCGTGTAGGGATGACAAGCCAAATTCATACAGGTCAGAACACACAATTTTTGATGTTACAGCATCTAAGCGGTTCATTTCAGTAGGCTTTGCTAAGCACAGGTAGCACGATGCATTTGATCTAGCTTCAGAAAGGTAAGTGCAAACTTTAGCGTCGATCATCGTCATCATTAGTTCATGAGTCACCCTATTATTATTATTGCACTCTGTGGGGATAAGGGCCTTAATTTCTTCATCCATTTGTTTTTTCAGCTCAAGGACAACTGCTTCACTCTCCTTTACAAAAGTAAACTGAACTGGACGACAATATAAAACTGAGCATGGTTTTGGGTTCGTCCATAAGATGTTGTCTCCATCTGTCAGTTTAAGTGGCACCAAGGAGGTCATGAAAATGCTCGAGTCATCTTCCTCACCCTCCATTTTCTGCTTGTATCGGCTTTGGTTAGAAGCACCATCAAATCCCCACTTGGATATCAGCTTCAACTGCTTGTTATGCTCTTCCTTAGAAAGGCTTTGAAGGATTCTTGTAACTGTGATATCAAGTAAAGCTTGAAGTGTAATCCTAGCCGATGAATCAGTAACTGTCACTGATTGCTTCGGAGGGTAGCAATCAAGCTTAGTTTGTTGCACTTTATAGTAAGATGGATAAATATCCTTAGCACCTTCCCGAATGGCAGCCTCTCGCAACGTAATATATTGCCACTTTGAGAGTTTTAGCGAAAGAAGCAATCCAAGCGCCTTTTCTGACGTAAATATGATTGTTTTCGCTGGTTTCTTAAGCGTTTCATTTAATTTAGCGGCTGCTTCAGGATATTTCATCATGTATTCGATGACAGAGGCGATATCTCCATGCCCTTCTTCTTTTAAACGTGCTGCAGCTGCATATGCCAATTCACTGGAATCTTCGCCTGTGTGTTCATCAGATCTTCTCTTTTTTTGTTTACTTCCCAGATCTTCGAATGGTTTACGGGATTTTTTCGTCATTGTTCCAATGGACGTTGATGTCAACGGTTCTGAAGAGACTGAGGGCGCTCTTGGTATCTCATCAACACTTGGTTCTTGATTAACTAAAGTTTGCACAAAACTCGGCCAATCAATATTTGCTCCCAACCAATTCTCGTACTTTCTCCTGAAATTATCAAGGAATCGGTTGGATTTCTGCCACCTTTGTAAAGCGGCTCGCGTAAATCTCCGACAAAATTCTTTGAGAACAACACGATCTTCGTCAGACAGGCAATCGCCTATGCGGGATACAACTGCACTGAACAATACTTCATGATCAAATGAAGTAGTCTCACTTCGTAGAAGAACAAACAAGTCTAAATTCGTGATTAAACTTTCCATTCTAAGATTTTATAGTCGCAGATTTAGTGTTAGCAGTTACACAGTTGTGAACAAACTAAATTATAAAACAAAACTTTAGCCCTTTTATTGCAAAACGCCAATAATTAGGTAACTACCCTCATTAGTTATCTTCTCATTAGCTAATGAAAATGTATAATTGTCACTAACTATTCTTAGAACTCATAGCACTGCTAATTAACAAATTAGCTTACTTATCAGGAAAAGTTGAATGTAATCCATAGTTGGCATTGTCGTGAGATATTGAAAATCATTAAATCACCTATAAAGACTCATTAGAAGACCTAATCAGTGTAGTTACTTAATCACTTCTTTTCGAACTCATTAGAAGAGTAAACAATTGGTAATTTGGTTGTATGAAAAGTTTTAAAACTCATGATGTGTTGATAAATATCTAGCTCAAACATAGTTGTCTACGTGTGGGTGTACTATAAACCTCTGCCAACTCCTTCGGAACTATAGGAGTGATGCTATTTTATGTTACGTGTAGTTAAAAGTCCGTGTTCTTCAACATAAACACTAAAAGGAATCGTTTCATATGAAAAAACAAATAAAAATATTTTGACGATTTTTAAAAAAAAAACGGCATGAAATTTTTCGTCAAATCCGCAACCAAAAAATTATAAATAATAAGCACTATGACCACCTCCAAGGATATTACGGTTAAACATGCCGTTTAGGAGATAATTCGATTTTTCATAGTAGCTCCATACATTTTTTTCTTATAAAAATTATAACTCTTCCATTTGTGCACACATTTACTTCATATGACATTTTATAGAACAGTAATGATCAGCAGAAGTCATTTCCAGCAAAAAAATCACATTTAAGAAATCGAGATCCTATGTCTTCTACAGCCGATTTTCGATCCACCGTGCGCCATCTGCTACGATAGTAAATAAAACCACAGAAAAGCGTAATTACTTACATAAAAAGACACACTGCATAAAGTACTACTTTAATGGAGTCGGTTAAAAATACACTTGCTTATTATAATATGGTCTCAAAGAAGTGCAAAATTGGTGATAAATAAACTGTTGACAGATCAGAATGTAACTGACGTACTCACACCATGTCATTAACACGTAGATAACAAACTCCTAATAGATAAGGTAAGGTATGTAGTTAATAGAAGGACTGGGAAACCGATGAGTACAATTACACTTTTCATCACGTAACTAGCCGCCTCATGGAAAATGATAAATTATATCGGCTATATAGTGTAGTCTAGGAACAGACACGAGAACATCAAGCTATCCCAAACTGTCAAATTTTCCCAGTTGAACATGTACCTTATGCTTTTGTAATAAAGTTGAAAAACAAGTTTTGAGGAACATCGCGTTCACACATACAGATACGAATAGCTACATTTATACCATGTAATGATACACGGTCCTTGGCCGAAATTGCAACAGTATTGTTATTCCTCACCGCCAAAATCTTTTTATTTCCAAGTCCTATAACCGTGTTCTTCTTACAGGCCCTCTCCGAGAACATCTCCGGTGTAATCCTGTTCCACGAGACCCTGTACCAGAAGGCTGATGACGGCACACCCCTGGTGGGTCTGCTCGAGAAGCGCGGCATCATCCCCGGCATCAAGGTCGACAAGGGTGTTGTACCCCTGTTCGGATCTGAGGATGAGTGCACTACTCAGGGTGAGTCTGAAATATGTATTAATTTAAGGTAGAGTAAACGCTATCGGACAAGTTCAGGTTCGACTAACTTAATAATGGATTTTGTGAAAGAGACACTATATTTTTCCCAATATCACGTACGGGTATGGTACGATAGGCCATCACACGCTAGAGATGAATGTTGAAAAAGTGAATATTCTTTTATGCACTTGAAGAGAAAGAAAACGAGTTATGTAAACTTACATAACTCGTTTTCTTTCTCTTCTGAATGTAGAAAATGTAGGGGTGTTCGTAACTACGAACACCCCTACATTTTCTACATTTTTGCTGAGGTAAAACTAAAAAGGAAATTTACCCTGCTCACGTTCAAAATCAATTCATGATTTCATCGCAAAGACAATTAATGCCAAAATTTGGGTAAACCAAAGGATATTTGACATTTTGATGCTAGCGTGAACTTGTAACTTTAAAACTCCACTTCGCGTTTCAAAGACACTTCACCAGTACATTCCCCCAGCCAGGACCAAGACGTTCTATGTAAAAAAGACGCTTATAGCGGACATTACCCCTATGGATTCCATTTTCCAGGAAAGGCGACACAATTCTCGCAAATCGTGTCGTGCAACATCGGCCTACATTAGTGGTTTTCGATCGATATGGCTTGCTATGCATAAATTATTGACACAATAATGAGACTTGACTGACATTAGCCGCATTTGAAATCAATGTGAATCGAAAATGTGACTATTCAAATTAAGTATTTAAAAATGTAAAAAAATGTGTGTATCTGTCACAAAATTTGTTATGAGGTATCACGGAAATATTCTAGAAGTAGTTATCACTTGGCCCGCGTGAATTTCGTTCTTTTACCAGCTAATATTTTTAGTCAGACCTCTAGCAATACATCGGTTGAAACTGAATTCAGTTCCATGCAGTTGCTTTTGCGTGATGCGTGTACAAAAAAGACAGGCACATAAAAAAAGATAGATTCTTTAGGCTTCTGTTGGTCCAAAAAATATTAGTTTTTCTTTAATATGTATTCTGTACACTGCCTTTTACAATTTTATTATATGTATAGATACCTCGTTTCTTAAGTATTGCGTAACCCAGAGAACAGCTGCCCCATTTGTTACCAGAACCAGTAGCTTGAACCCGAACTGGTCTCACGTCTTCGTTAGCCATATACAAATTATATAATGGGTATCGCAAGCCTCTTGACCCAACAACCGGATCTTTCTTACCAAGTACAAAATGAAAAAAATTTAACTTAAACGTCGTAATAAATTTTGTTTTAAATTCACATTTAATTATTAATTGTCGCTTCTATTGATATCGTATTATTTTATTGGTTAGCTCAGACAGTAGGTAAGATAAATATTATCAACGTAAGTACCGACTGTATCATTGTTTTGTGATATTATTATCTTCTGAGTAGGGATTTGAGCGGATGACAGCACTTATAAATTGTTTGATGCTTTTCCGTTGTATGGTTTTTGTACAAATAAAACTAATCCAGTCAGATTGCAATATTCAAACAATTCTGCTTCCTCTAAGTATTATGCCACCCTTGTCTTTATTACGCCTAGCGTTCTCTAATCCGGTAGTATAGTAGTGTTTGGTTTCTCACTATTTAAAAACAAGTGGTTGTCCTTATAATAGGGATGTGTAATAGGTAAAAATATAATAAGTCTAATTGGTCCGTCAGTTAGATTACCAAAAAATATTGGACACTTATTTCTTGCTTACTCAAACGAATAAAAGGTGACTAAGAGAAGAGAAGGGGCTTGTGATGTCACTTTTACATAAAATGTGTAGCACGGCGTGACGTCACGCGAAATTTCAACGCACTGTAACATCGTCATTTTTGGTTTACGTGACAAAAGAAAAAATACGTGTCCAGTATTTTTGAGTAATTCAACTTTCGGACCAAACAGTATTTTTAAGGACACTACACCCTAATAAACAAAACCCTACACTATTAGCCTCTGGAGCAAGACTTAGCATGCCATGGTCTGGCGAATTTACTCACCACGATATTGACAAATTAAGGGGTATAATGGAGTTGTAGTATTTCTTTGAGCTTGTGTTTTACGTGTTTACTGTTCATTGAATCGTAAATGTCTAAAATATATTTGGTGTAGTAATAAAGTATTGTGAAAGATGCGGTGCGGTGGGTGGCCATATTTCAGCTAAAACTGTTCAAATCAAATTCCCAATCGGGGACTGCATGAACGGATAAACCAGGATTATTCTAGTTTCTTCTCATTGAAGTTTTTATGTCACAGTAAAATTATTTCAAGAGCCACGTAACCACGTTATGCAAGGATTGTAGCTGTTATGTCAGAAACAGTTTATAACCTTACACACACCTTACAACAGTTTATAGTTAGGTAAATATCTTTTGAAAATAAAACAAGATTCGATACAAATGACCCCGCCTCACTGGAGTCGTGAATAAACATTTTTTTTATCGATGTAGCTGACCTTTTGGGCCTCATATCTTTTAAGAAAACATGTCGCACGGCACTCTGATTTCGTTCGCGAAGTCTAAGTACATAGTTTAGCATTTATATATTCATTGCGTAGACTCTAGCTATCGGGGTTTTCGTGTCCAGGTGCGTCAGTATGCTCCTGAACTGTTTTCCTCTGTTTCTTGTCACGAATGTCAGGTTTAGTCTTGTGATAACACATAATCTAGAAATACCTTTGTGTCAGCAGCTTTTACGGCGCCCAATAGGGGGCCGTAGGCTGCCGGGGTTGCGAGATATTCGAAAGAGTTACCGTGACCCTGGAACGTAAAGGGTAAGGACAGAACACGGATGGGTTTTAGTCAGTAAAAGTCTGTCACGCCCTCCCGTTCCGCCCACAAAGAGAAAAGTCATTGGATATTTTCCCATCCTTAAAAAAAGATCTTTATTTAGAAGTCTTTATTTGAATAAAATCCGCTGAACTGGAACTCATACCTACGTGTATTGAAATGGGAGACGGTATTTTTAACTGTCGAAAATATAGATTGCGCCCGTGCCTACGCAGTGAGGCCGAGGGGCTCGACTTTTTATCTTCTCTTATCTCTCATTTACTTCGTAAACATGTGATTGTGTAATTAGAGTAGGTATCTTATGTGATTGATATTGAATTAATGAATAGACATTGGTCGTTATATCGTCTTCGTATGGGCCACACCTAAACATCCTCCCGCTTAGGTAGACCTCTATGTACAATCAACCAACGCTTGATCTGAAAACCCGTGAACATGATGATCACAGCTGCGTCAGCCTTTTTTGCGACGACCAATAGCCATTCGTAATAATATCTAATAATAGAAGTAAAACAGAAAAAGGATCCTTTTTAAGTTACCAATAGTCAAAGAACAAACAATCGTGCTTGACATTTTGTTTTAACAAATTCTCGGGTTAATTTGCAATACGATACCGAGATGCTATTGGTTGATGAGCGTAGGTAAACGTTTTTATAGCGGCTGAGCGCAAGCGGGAATACTCCTTACGATGCCGCGATGGTCAGAAAGAGCTTACTTCGATAATACATCCTCTTTTGAAATGAAATATTGTTTTGCTACGTAGGTGTTTCCAGTGTGAGGACAAATGAATAAATAATAAATGTCATCAGGAAATTGAATATCAACCTGCTTCAAGCAGAATATGAATGACCAGTATAGCAAACCTATTTCTGTTCGCTTTGTATTCAGATTGGTTTTATTATAGAGTTGTCAGCCCGTCGTGTTTAAATGAAATGTTTTCGCTCTCAATTGAAATAATAAACGGTCCCCACTCTCAGCCTATTGCGCTTATTACACTCAATCTAAAAGTTACAGCTTGATGTCTAGAAACAATCAAGTAGGTACAGACTATAGATATTAAATTGCGAATTGCTGTTTTTCAAAACGGCTTTTTTAGATAACCATCATCACACTTTAGTTGTTTTTAAAATGTTATCATATCCTCATAGTAATCATGTTATTTTGACCACATCATCGTACGTTTATATTTTACCATCGATAGTAACGTATTTTTCTGCTGATATTAATCATTTTATCGGACTAAAGTGACACACCCCCACAGTATTAGAGAATTTTTTAAAAAAACGTCATAGGAGGTGTGACTACGCAAGAAATTCCAATTATTCATGACATGGCTTAACACTTGATATTAAAAAAATATATCTTTTACGTTTGATCGATTTAACAAAAAAATCTTTTGTCCACTAATACTAAAGGATGATATATCCCATGGTCAGTTTCTAGATCTTTTCAACTCTCCAAAGTATAAACAGGATAGTTTGACTGCTATATCGTATCGGAATATCTGTGCGTGTGAAGTCTGTATCGCATCGTAGCATCAAAACGCTTCAAAAAAAGATGGTACAATTTCAATGTTACTTTCTCTCGTTCAAGCTAGCAAGTTATGGTTTTAACAACCATTATTAATAGTTACGTATTATTTTATTATGCATTAATGAAACAAGCAACATTGTGTTGATTGGACGTTGATTTATTATTAAATAGTTTTAACTATTTAATTTAATAGTTTGATATTTAGGCAACTGTTGTCAAATTAACAGCAAAATACGCGTCGTGGAGTTACAGAAATCGGCCTGTCAAACAGTACAACTGTTGTCAGAACTCCAACCTTCCACATTTAAATTATAAAATAAATAGTATTCAACAATTTTTTGTCATTTCCCAGGTCTGGATGACCTTGCCCAGCGTTGCGCCCAGTACAAGAAGGATGGCTGCCACTTCGCCAAATGGCGTTCCGTGCTCAAGATCGGCCGCTTTACTCCTTCCGCTCAGGCGATCATGGAGAACGCGAACGTCTTGGCTCGCTATGCCTCCATCTGCCAGAGCCAGCGCATCGTGCCCATTGTTGAGCCCGAGGTTCTCCCTGATGGTGAGTTAACTCTTGTTATTTATGAGACCCTGGTACTTTATTTTCAACTTTGTGGTTAGCTCGTGCTTTATCTATGACACACCTTTACCCCCACTTCATCTTATTAATTTAAAATTTAATCTTCTAGGTGAGCATGACCTTGACCGCGCCCAGAAGGTGACCGAGGTTGTCTTGGCCGCCGTCTACAAGGCGCTCAGTGACCATCACGTCTACCTTGAGGGCACCCTTCTCAAGCCCAACATGGTTAGTACTAGACTCTTCTTACACCTCCTCTGATCTACTAAGGCTCTAGTAAATACTGTTCATAAAATAATCTATAATCATAAATGTAAATACAAGGTTCTTGGTCTGTTATTACTTATATTATCCATTGCTCTCCACTCCCCAGGTGACCGCTGGCCAGAGCTGCAAGAAGACCTACACTCCCATGGACATCGGCCGCGCCACGGTCACCGCTCTGCTCAGAACTGTACCTGCTGCCGTTCCCGGTATGTTATTACACCTAATTTTTATTGTTTTTTCCAGTCAATATATCACGTTTAAAAACAACTATCAGGTTCATCTTCTAGTCTTTAACATCTCCATTCGTCACATTTCCCAGGCATCACATTCCTGTCTGGAGGACAGTCCGAGGAAGAGGCGTCAGTGAACCTGAACGCCATCAACACTGTTGACCTGAAGAGGCCATGGGCCCTCACCTTCAGCTACGGACGCGCCCTCCAGGCCTCCGTCCTCCGCGCGTGGGCCGGCAAGCCTGAGAACGTGCTCGCTGGACAGCAGGAGCTCATCAAGCGCGCTAAGGTGACTTGATTGTACTAAGAGGTTATGAGGTGAAGGATAATTGTTGTTTACATGATAAACATGAGTTTGGGGAAAACTGTTGAAAATCTAGTTTTGCTGATATGTTTTAAGGAGAAGCGCACTGGTAGCCTGATAAATTCAAATTTTCGTTACGTTTTTGCAATTTGCAGCTTATGACTAGGTTGTACAGTAATGCGTTAGAATTGGCTTTAAACGTCATGTTTTCATGAAATACTCGTATATTCTGCCAATTTTTTGAACTTAGTAAATTGTAACGGTATACATATTTGTTACGTATGGCGAATAACTTTTTGTTACCTTACAACGTAATGCTCACGTGAGACTGG
Organism: Phlogophora meticulosa; assembly: GCA_905147745.2. NCBI lineage: Eukaryota > Metazoa > Arthropoda > Insecta > Lepidoptera > Noctuidae > Phlogophora > Phlogophora meticulosa. Next base: position 10,210,900 of record LR990537.1, on the reverse strand, counting down.
CAGTCGCTCCATATAAAATACTAAATACTGGAAGCTTACCCGAATATAGTCTGGCTATGATGATTATGATGGTGACAACGATGACAACGTAATATAATATTAAACCACATATTTCAAAAAAAAAACTCGGGAAAATATGAATTTCACGGGTTTTCGCCCGTCTTTTATAAATAAGACAAGACCAGCAACTGTATTAGGTGACTTGATTGTACCAGGGGTATATGAGATGAAGGATGTGTTTGCAATTCATAGAGGCACACGTCGTCACGTGTGCCTATCTATATAAATTTAATCAAAAGTTGACCATCAGAAACTCAGCTAATCTGCTGAGCTAGCTTGTACCAGGAGTTTATGAGGTGAAGAATGTAGATAGATAGTTCTAAGTTTTTTTTTTATTAGGATGCTTCCTACAGACCAAGTAAGAAGAGTAAGTATACCAAGAGCAGATTGCTGTCGCTACTAATCTTGAAAGTTTATATTAAAATATCTCAGGCTGAAATATTGCACGTAACTGTTGCCTGTGTTTAATAAGACTATACCTAAACCATTATAGTTATGCATGTACATTTGTATTGTCCTGTATTTGTCTTAAATGTTACTAATTTTGCTTAGAATGTAGTTATTTTCTATGTAGCTAGTGTCGATAAGTAGTACATTTTGTACATTATTTGATATTCCGTTACTACGACGAGTATAAGTATTTTGTTACACTAGCCACATATGAAATCCATCTAAATTCATAGAAGTAGTTTACTAATTAACATTTTTTTTCCCCAACCCTCACAATTCAACATTGCACCAACGACGCTGCACTCCTGCGCATCTGTAACCACCAATCACGTGTCGGCTCGATGGTTCTAAATTCAAACATCTAAATCTGGACGAATGTGTTTTCTTGACAATCGTGACGTCATAGGCTAACGGCCTGGCTTGCGTTGGCAACTACGAGGCTGGGTCCATCCCATCCTTGGCCGCATCTAAGTCTAACTTCGTCAAGTCGCATGCATATTAGAATATCTTAAGTTTACCATACACGAAAATATCTGAAACATAGTAAGATCGAAAGATTTTCAAGAAATAATGGAACGTTTATCAATATCGTGACAAATTTAAGTACAGTGTATGGTTGACTTTATATTTGGATGGATTTTGAATTGGGTAGATAACGTAGCACCTGCGCTTACGCAGAAAACTAGTTTTTAAAGTCAATAATTATAATAATGTTATCCTTTGCTTCGTTGTTTTTCCTATTTTAAAATCTAAGTCTGAACAATTACTTTTACAAACGTTAACCCCAACATCTTTTGCGACGAAATAAATTGGCTTGAATTTCGTTATAAGTAATTATTATTTACTCTTGTTACTTATATTTTTATTCTGGACTTTATACATTCCAAAAAAGATTTTTCTTTGAAAATTCTAATAAAATCACAATTTTTTAACACAAATAATTATCTCAAATTGTGATCCATAAAAAGGCATTTATTTTTTTCAATAAAGTATTCATAATATTTTTATTCTACTCTTAAGCTAAGATGTTTTGTCAAGATTTTTTTCTTAGTGTAATTTTATTTTTCGTTATTTTTTTTTACTAAGTATCATGAAATTTTAATTGAAACCGTTTTTTTTAATAAACAATATAACTATTTAAGTTTTCATATTGTATTTTTTTATAAATAATACAACTCAGTCATAACAACATCCTTTAACTACAAATACAGCACGTTTAAAAATGGAATAAGTAACGGTCGCCTAAATTATTACCATCTCGCTCTTTCGAATATTTGCCAAGCGAGAGGCAAAAACAATTTATAATAGACCCGCCGTTTGTCATTCTATATTTAAACGTATTGTCGTTTGCATGTACATTGTATCTAATTTCTAGAATGCCTGAATAGTGTGTAGTACCAACACTAATCGCTTTGTGTGCTTCGACATGTTGAAATAAATGATAATATCGTTTGCATTTGTGTTTATTTCACCTTTGAGTTGTAGTTTTGCAGTTGTATTGAAGTAATGAGTAGCAGTAGTAGGTAGGTAGTGATGTTGCAGTTGATATTTTAATACTCATTAGTTTCCCAAAGCCTGCACTCCTATTCACAACCATTCGGTAAGCTGCCGTAACATCATAAGAGGAACGCTACAGCTAGGTATATAACCTTTCAAGATAAGACTGAGAAATAGTTAGTACAAAAAATAATATTCTAATATCGAAGAAATGCTCACAAATCGGAAACCGGGACTTCAACATAACTGGCGAAATGTGGGTGTACTACAGTAACGTCTCCGTCTAACCATGAGTTTTGACATTTATTACTATAACAGTTAGCATTTCGTAGCGTTCCCCCTGAACGAACCTTACATATCGATTCGACATCATATCGAGTGGTTGTGAATGGGGTTGTAAGGGGCCCAGACAAAATCCCTTTTCTGTAACTGTCAACACCCACGGAAATATCAATTTGTATGGAGTTGACATTAGCTTTAGAGATGTCACGTAACTCCTATACTCATGAAATGTCATTGCCATGCATTTTGACGTCAGCTTCGGGCGTTTTACGCTGTACAGTTTTTTTTGTCTAGGCCTGTTGATCCCCTAACCCACCCTAACGTAGACACCGGTAACCGTGCAGCCAGTCTTTTCTGTAATGATCTCTTGCTCTCCACTAAAAGTAAGGTAAAGTAAGCGTGAAGTATAACGTCAGACTGACAATCTCTAGCATTAGTATGTGAAGAGTGTATTGCAGCTCACTTGCCTTCACTTCACGAGATAATTAACTATAATATATATATTTATATATATAAAATATCCACTAAATATCGTCGAAAGTAGGCAGGACCAAAATCTTCGAAATCGTATTTTAAGCCTGAATGCGATTTGACAATGGCTCAATAACTAATGCACAAGTTTTCAGTTTAAGAACGTGTTTTAGTACCTATGATTTGAAGTATTTAGTAACATAATTATCATAGGGAAACACGCTGAAAAATCTGAAATAAATAGGTAGTGTCATATAAGTGCCCTTGTCCCCCTTGTGTCCGTATCCTTTTGGTTTATAAGAACTACTTCAGTTAGACCAAAAGCTCCGTTTGCTGACCGAGCTTTAAATTAAAACTAAACATATGTTGTTGGTGCATCGGAATGAACCCATAGACCGCCCAAGTCGAATTTATTTTACCAATATTTTTGTGTCCATTCCGCCTGAGTCGTATTTATTTATACGACAAAATACTTTTGTTTGCCCAATTTAGTTGAGGTTCTACTTTACAGTCTAGCCAACAATAGAAAATTTTGGACAAGATTATAAATGTACTAACGATTTATAAACTGGGCACAGAATCGGATATAAACTAGGCACACTCTGGTTTAAACTAGGCACGGAATCGGATATAAACTAGGCACGGAATCGGATGTAAACTAGGCACAGAATCGGATATAAACAAGGCACAGAATCGGATGTAAACTAGGCACAGAATCGGATATAAACAAGGCACAGAATCGGATATAAACTAGGCAAAGAATCGGATATAAACTAGGCACGGAATTATATATAAACTAAAATCAGGCGGTTAAACGAGGGTTCACCCGCTCCTTTAGGTCGAAGTCTGATGTTAGCATCATACCTATTGCCATCAACTATACACAGATCAAAACTCTAGGCTGCTAAATAACGTTTTTCAACCACAAATAGCACTATAATTGATGAAAGTGTTAATTTCGTGGTCTAATCAATGCGACCTTGGTTTGACCTTAATAATATTTGGCAGTAAAAATGTTGCCAGTTGTAAAAAAAGGCTCATTTTATATTGGCTACATTAAAGTTTGATGTGACAAGTGCTGTGCTATCTTATCTAGTTAATGTTACTAAATAAATTGGGATATTGTGTAATTAGACCCATTTACTTATTTAGTAATCGGTAAAGTGGTGTGTCGATTCGATTCGCCGTACTCTCACTCTCTTTATGTTTTATTAAAAGTGTTTTTTTATTACCTATGAGTACAGTCAGTAGCCAGCACATTAAGCTAACCCGTCAATTTTTTCCACTTGAAAATGAACCTTAAGTTTTTAATAAAGTTTAAAAACTATCAAAGAAATTTGATAGATTGGGGTAGCTTGATGTCATTCTATACCATAAACTTACCTATAACATGGGTAACGAAAAAACACTTTTTGCCCTATAATATATCTATGATTTTGACAATGTAAATAATAAATGAGAGTATATGAATCGTATAATTATTTTAGCTTTTGTCTAATATAAATTCCTCATATTTTTTGTAGGATAAAAAAAATATGATCCCAGATAGCTACCCATCCATAAGGCTTGTTCGAAATGAAATTTGAATTCGTTATTTATACTGAGATATTTGCATGGGAAAGAAAGTATGAATGGTAACAATAAGAATCGGACAACTCCTTGATACATATGAAAACGTATTCCATCGTGGTTTATTATTATGTCACTGTTGCTACTGTTTTTCGAAGTTAATTTAATAATTATTTCGTACACTACTTTTAAAGTTGTCGTAATTGATAATTTAATAAAACTTAAATATGTTTTTTTCTTTCCAGGGTAACGGCCAGGCGTCGCAAGGCAAATACGTGGCGGGATCAGTAACAGGTGTGGGCGCTGAAGCCGGTCTTTTTGTAGCAAACCACGCGTACTAATCGCACAACACTACATTCACTACACTATGCCGCTAAAAACAGTAGTACCTAAACATCGATCGTCGCTACAAGAATATCCGCCGAGCGGCACAGAGTAGACAAAATTCTTACACGCTTGCATTATTATGTTTCGGTTATCGCGACGATGATAACAGGCGAGTTATTTCACATCTGTTGTTCAACCGAGAATGTCGCCTTTAGTTACAATTTTTCGGTGTGCGCGCCGAGATGGAAGTTCCATTTATGAATTTTAAAAAGTGGCGCGAAATGTTTTAGAGGTTATAAGCAAAATTAGTTTTAAGACACAAGTATATATGCGCAAATTGCTTCTTGTATGTTCTAGCATACGTATTTTTTGCTATGAAATTAGACCTAGATTTGTCAGTTATTTATTGAAAAATATTAGAAAATTGTATTCGATAGTCTCATTAACTGTAGTGGGTTGACAAATAAATGTTGTTATTGTGGTATTAAGACAGAAATTATTAGATTTTTGATATTAATTTATTTACAACAAAAAAAAACATGGTATATAAAATGTTATTTTTAAAATCAGACCATCATGTAAGTTATATTTTTTTGTATCTATTGATTTTTTTAAATATCATTTTTAGTTTGTAACCTATTTTGATATATTTAAGAGTATAAAATTATATTAATCTTTGATCAGGTAGTATTGTTTCATTTCATTACAAGTACCTGTACCTAACTAGACCTAGCAAACTCCGGTAAAGATAATGTCATCATGATGAGAAGGTATGTTGTACCAAGAACTATCTACGATAGATACCTATGGTATCCTCGGTATCCTCCTATATATACTGAAACATTAACCTTTACTTTGCGAAAAAAATCCAAAGCTCAATAATTTTATCTTCTTTGCCGTAAAGAAAACTGACCACGATGCAGGTTTGTGTTTTCAGTTTATTTCTCAGGGTCGTTCCTCACTTGATCTTATCGGTCGAATTAATTTACATGGCTGTGATGTTACCAACGTCGTGACTTAAATATTATTGTAAACCGTTTGTTACATCTTACAAACTTTCAGCATTAAAGTTAATGGATGGGCCTAACCCGTAAACGTCCATTTTTGCTTATTTGCCTAGCTCTGTTCTGTCTCCCGCTTGATATGGAGGGAGGTGGAATTATGTATTTTTGTTTTTTTCTGATTAATTTCGTTGCGGGGATCCAAGACAGTTGAATCGTTTCTCCGGGACTCGTCGGGATTAATTGTCTCAACGCTTTTCTGGTGGTCGCCACTGTTCAATCTGGTTTTCAGGATCTGCAGTGGTTAAGGAATAGTGTGGTGGGCTTGTCCTAAATAAAAATAAAAAAAATTGTTGGATGAAATAACGGGGTATATAACGCAGTTATATATAATAAAACGGGGTGAGTCGAAACAAAACTGTTAATGAGATTTAGTCGTTGATTCAACATTATTAATTACTGACAATGTGTTGAAATTAATCATTTCAATTCCTTAAAAAAGATTCCTTGATACGCGTTAGGTTAAACTAACGCGAAAATGCCGTTCAAAGTTTTGTTTCTATTCACCCCGTTTTACGGTATTGTTAAATAATTCTTCAATACTAGCCTACCTACTCTCTCAAAACCAACTCCTTTTACTGATAGATGAGACTTGGTCATACGTAGGTGTGTTATCAGTCACAGATGGCGAGATACCGATAAGCAGGCCTCGACAGTTTGACATTGTTTCACGTTAAGGGTAGAACTGATTCTCAGTCACCCCTAGTGGTCGTAATTCGACGGATTTAGCACTCTGAAATCCTCCATATAAACTTGAAACTATGTTAGCACGAACTTAGTACCAACACAAATAAATAATTTGAATTTCATGCGGAAGTGTTTTAAAAGGCGTACCAGTGTGGCTGACTCTGGCTTGGCCACCATCAGGGATTTTAATTTGAATAACACAAATATTTAGTCGCTAATTAGTCGAAATTAGTCGCCAAATATCAGATTTAGTCGGTCACTGGTTCAAAAGTTAGAAGGGTTTATAGGTGGCCGATCTGGAGAGAGTCTCCCCAGCTTGGCCACATTTATATCTCAAAAACTAGGATACCTAACGAAGATCTGTTTTCTCCCAGATTTAGTCGCTAATTAGTCGAAATTAGTCACCAAAAATCAGAATTAGTCGATCACTGTTTCAAAAGTTAGAAGGATTTATAGGTGGCCGATCTGGAGAGACTCCCCGGCTTGACCACATTTATATCTCAAAAACTAGGATACCTAACGAAGATCTGTTTTCTCCCAGATTTAGTCGCTAATTAGTCGAAATTAGTCGCCGATTCACAGATTTAGTCGGGTCTTAGTTTAGAAGATAAAATGAGTTCAACTTTTAAGGTATAGTCCAAGAGCTAGATCGAAAAGATAACGAAAAATTGCCAAGATAAAAATATTTCTGTTAATATGTGTAATATACTTGTCGTTTTATCGGTCTAAAGTCATTAGAAATGTCAGAGAGATATAAATTCTCAATTAAATAATTTTGTTTATGTTATAAATTGCTATGTTAGAGTAGGTTAATTTTCTTTGAAAACATTACACCTGGCTCTTGGCCTATTTGGTGTCAAGATGTACAGTCGCATACAACTGTTTTACCAAATTATAATGTTAAGGCCTAAATTACGTTAGAATAATAAAACTTCTGTTGCCAAATAAGAATATATGATGTATCTACCTAATACTATGCTAGCACGGGGACCCAGCGCTCTTAAATCAAAGATGTATATACCTATCTATATATATATATTAGGTATCTAATACCTAATATGACACCATTTGGCTCTAATTAAGGTTAGTTAGATCGCTTATCTTTTTTTATTAAAAGAATTCCAATTTTATTGTGGATTTTGTGATAAATGCGCGGGCGGAGTGAGCGGGACAGAGCGAGACTTATCAACGGGACAGAGAAGGACCGAATACTCAAGGTCGTTTGGTCGGGGTAGCGTCTTAAGACATAATAGGTATTGTCTAGAAACTACTTAAAGTGTTTTGTACTTGCTTGTACCAATGTATGGAGAAATTTATTACTTTAATATCTTTTTAATTACACACCGACTAAATCTGTGACTCGGCGACTAATTTCGACCAATTAGCGACTAAATCTGGGAGAAAACAGATCTTCGTTAGGTGCCCCAGTTTTTGAGATATAAATGTGGCCAAGCCGGGGAGAGTCTCTCCAGATCGGCCACCTATAAATCCTTCTAACTTTTGAACCAGTGATCGACTAATTCTGATTTTTGGCGACTAATTTCGACTAATTAGCGACTAAATCTGGGAGAAAACAGATCTTCGTTAGGTATCCTAGTTTTTGAGATATAAATGTGGCCAAGCTGGGGAGACTCTCTCCAGATCGGCCACCTATAAACCCTTCTAACTTTTGAACCAGTGACCGACTAAATCTGATATTTGGCGACTAATTTCGACTAATTAGCGACTAAATATTTGTGTTATCAAAATTAAAATCCCTGATGGTGGCCAAGCCAGAGTCAGCCACACGGCGTACCAAATTTTCTTATCACATATTGTATAGCTGTTTCTCGCGACTTCGTTCGCGTAGGTTTTATTTCTTGCGTGGACCCCTGATTTCGGACAAAAATGTTATTAAATGTTTTTTGCTGTACCTAATGACTTAACGTACAGACAACTATCTCAATCACAAGAGCAAAATCAAAATCAAAATTCATTTATTCAAATTAGGCTGAGAATCAGCACTTTTTGAACGTCAAAGACGTTTACATAAGACAGTCCCCCAAAACGCCCACCCTTCACCACTTCGTAGTGTTTTTGCTGGGAAGAAGAAGTGGAGGAACAAACTCCCCAGCAACACGTCTGTCTGATAGGTTTGAAGAACCTGAAGCTATACAACACATTATGTCAGGCAGGTAGGACTGTCAAATGTCACAATATCTCGCTGGTCCTCCGTTTAGGTATTACCAAGTCTTTGTCTGGAGAAATGAAGCACTTTGATGAAAATGGGTGTCTAGATATTTCGTACTAAAACTAAGCATTCAGCATTTTTCATTTCTAAATATTTAAAATCTGAGAAAATTATTTCTTCGAATCAACCTTCTTCTCATAGATCCAGTAAGTACCTACCTGCTAACAGTCCTAGTAAATTATTTCTTCACCAAAATCCTGAGACAAAAAGTGAATCAATATTTCCACTTGTGGGGCAGAGTGTAATAACTCTAGACCTGGGGCAACCGCAGGTGGCAATCTTTCATCATCCCCTTTCCGCAGCTTTTCACAAAACGGAAGATATCCCCAAAATCTAGAAATCTGCCTATCCCTCTAGCTGAAAAGTCTATTCAACTCTGACCCAAATTTTCCTATTAAGAATTCGGTACAGGTGCCGAATTCTTAAAACCATAGTTTGCGTCTATACCGTCTCGACACTGAGGTGGAAAGTTTTTCCAACGCCTGAACACAATTAGTATGCAGACGAACTATAATGCTTGATGAACCGTTTAATTGAACTACACTCGAGATTCTAGAAAAGACGTTACCTAAGGTTGTGGACTCACTTGCGCAATTTATTTTTTGCATGTTTATTGGTAAATTGTAAAGAGTTTTTACACTGGCTCTTAGGAAAAAAGTATTCACGCAACTGTTCCATGGAAACAGTAATCATATTCCGTAGAGATATATACGCATATGAAGTACTTAGATAGGTATATACACCTAGCTTATGCCCGCGAGGAGGTCGGTTATCGCGAATGCAAACTCCTTGCCAAATCGGTCTGCCGTTTAGTCGTTAAAAGGTAACAAACAGGGATTCTTTCACATTTATAATATTAGCATGGATTAATGCCTATTATTCTACCATGTCTTAATAGATAGGTAACTACATAGGTAGTTTGTGGTAGAACGAACCCAATCCTCTACTAGGTGTCTATTGAAGGCAACATGATTGCTAACGCTTACGGTCCTTAGGACTTATGCTCAATTGGTATTTCCTATTTGCATCCGCGCAGACTAAAAGATGCTGGTCACTATTTTGATTGACGTTTCTATGTCATGAGCAATTTAGAAACCCTATTGTCTGAAAGAAAAAAGAAAAATAAACTGTTTATTTCACATGAAAGTGACGCACATATATAAGAATTGTTGTTTACAAAATTCTGTTGATATTTTAGCTGCCCTTTCCCTTAACAGCTAAGGTTGTGAAAATTATTGTCGTGCCAAATGCCGCAACATCAATTCTGCTTCCTGGCAATAATTTTTCAATTTCTTGTTTCCAGGCGATTTCGAGTCCAGCATTCTTATCCGGTAAATATGCTGTCCTAAGTTCCCAACTGAATTGTCAATGTGCTATTGTCGAATACATGTTACTTAGCTATGGAATAAATGATGTTTTCCCTATTTAAACGTCTAATTTATCTCCCTAGCGTCCTTTAGTTTCCTAGAATATCATTGAGTGTACACTATTCCTTAGAATGAGAGGTGTCTAGTCAGTTCCCATGTCGTTCACATCTTGTGCGGATTAATCGTTTACCTCTATTGGTTGATCTAGAAGTTTTAGAAAGGTAAATAGCAATAAGTTTGATATTAGCCCATTACTTAAGTTCTTCTGACTATTTTTAGGGTGCCGTTCCTCATAAAATAGCCCTTATAGGATGAACTACCGCTAGTTCATACAAATAACAGTCAGAGTTAGTTACCTGGTTAGGTTAGCTAGGAGTTTGCCTCGGAAGGTAAATAATTGTGAAACACAATAATTGTATTTGGTCCTTGTGACCGAAGCCGAAATTGGAATTGATTGTCTCGAGTTTGGCGAACATTACTATATGTATGGGGCAGCTGATTTTTATTTCGTGAATTCAGGTTTGACCCATTGTAAACTCTGCATGTGTATTTCATTTTTTAATGGAACATGATACGCTCTACATGGTTCTTAAGAGTGGGCAATATTTAGGGGCAGTTACCATTGGATAGGGTAAAGTAATAAGAATAAAGTAATAGATTTCTATCTTATATATGAAATTCTCGTGTCACGGTGTTTGTTATTAAACTCCTCCGGAACGGTTCCACCGATTTTCGTGAAATTTTGTGTGCATATGTTAGGTCTGCGAATCGAACAACGTCTATTTTTCATCCCCCTAAATGTTAAGGGTGGTCCAACCATAAATATTTTATTTTTTAGAAAAAAAATCTTGTTATTTTTTTATGATACAACATACAAAAATACGTGCAACCCTAAATTTTCACCCTTCTATCATCAACCTCTATATGGCGAAACAACGTTTGTTGGGTCACCTAGTTTAAATATAAATGAATCCCTGTTTCCTATGGTCACGCCATAACTTGAGAACGACTTTACCGATTTCACACATCATTTTTTTTTTAAGTCTTCTTGTAAGTACTTCATAGAAGGTTCTTACGGAAAGAAAAACGCAGAAACATTTCAGAGAGAAGACTATTTTAATTTCGCGCGTTTGATGAATGTGAATTTTAACCGTGATCAACACCGCGGGGCATAGCTAGTTAGTCTATAAATAGAAAATAAATGCGGAGCGATACGGTTTATACACATGTATGTAACGTAATACAAACGAATGTTTAAACACGAACCAAAATGTTAGCTCAAGCTTCAGTAGTCTCTAGCCGGGGATTGCGGGGTGGTTTTTAGTCAGTAAGAGTCTGACAGACCTCTCACATGAGGATTTTGCAACTCAGCACCAAAAAATAAAGGTTTTTGTAGCCTACAGTTGAAAAACTTATTTGCATGGTGGACGTATGTTAAATAATAACACTAGTCTGGTACTATCCCACAGCTGGCCAAAGGCCTCTTCTCATACAGAGAAGGCACATGTACTATTCACCACACCTACTCAAGGCGGGTTGGATAGCTTTAGCCTATTTAAAGTATGGTCACACACACTAAAAAACGTACAGTAAACTCAGCAGATTAATAAGGTAGCGCAGTGAACCTTTTATTTCGGCCAAGCCAAAGTAATAAGTGAACGGAAAAGCATTTAACCAACTTTCCACTCTATAATTATTAGATCTTACAGACATTGATAAGAATTTAATCTATACATCTATACAAATAAATAAAATTGAAGTATCTGTTTGTGATGTTCATTTATCTGTTTTTTTACTAAATGCTTATGTAATTTTATACGGTTGTACTTAATACCAACAAACATTTTTTTGTCTCTTCTTGTCGTGTTTGTTTGAGCGAATCTCCGAAAACGGCTGAACCAATTTTGCCGGGACTGTCAAAAGCAGATAGCTAATATTATAAGGAGTAACTCAGCCAGTAAGTTTTATTTAGGATAAATCGTTAGGATTCCACACAAAGATAAACTTTTAAATTTATTAATTCCACGACGACGAATTCGCGGGCAACAGCTAGTCTGTAATAAAATGCTATAGGTGCGTTCAGGCCAATTTTCCCCTTAAAAAGAGGCTCGATCATTCACGACACAACAATTAAAGGCATTGACTTTTGCTGTTTGTCCCCGTTTCACCCACCTTTAGGTTTGAACGTTATCGAGTCAACGCCCGGGTATTTGCATACGATCTGAATTTTTGGAAAAATCGGAGAAAAATCGCCGAAAAAGGTTTCGACAAGCATTTGGGTGGTGTGAACTGAGAGGTCAAGGAACTCGTGATTTTTTTCATTTGTTCTCTATCTAGGCACGCGGGTTTTGCTTTTGTGATTTAATTTTGCGTATGATCTGCCGTACAATCAGGGATCTTTGAATATGAATATTTTTGGGAAATCTAACATGGCCGACGTTTTTGACAGACGCTTTAGTTGCTTGCAAAGCTAAAAATGAGAATGTTCATTCCAGGGCTAGGTAACTTTTAACGGTAGCTTAAGTCGTGTTGCTTACTCAGTCTTTCTGCGTTATAAATAAACTATTTAATAGAAGAGAACCTCATCACTTATATTGCTTTCTACGAAAGACAAAAGACTAGAATAGATAATTAAGCTTTTTCTCTAAATCATACCCTTATATTCTCTCTCCCTCCCCCCCCCCCATCAGGTCTTCAATCACTCTTTTTGCTCAACCTCTTATCCGTCATGTAGGCTTGGTATGTAGGCGACTGACCGTTACGACCGCTTCTGTCCGGATTTGTCCGTACAATGGGATTAAGCCGGCAGATTTATAGCAGGGTAGATGTACCTGTTGTTGGCTGTGTTAAAGTGATTTATTGTTCAAGTGGACTAGATTTTTCGAAAAAGGTGGTTTTCTGCGATTGAGATGTCTTGGTGAATGGTTTTAGTCACTTAGCCAGTTGGAAGGAGCCTTTTTCACGTTAAAGATTTAAAGATTCATTGACATGTCAGATGAATGAAATGTGTCGTTCTTTGGTTTCGTTTTGGTTTTCGTTTGTAATTGGTGACAGAACCCGCTTTATCCAGCGGGTGTTGACTTCAATCGTATACCTTCGACCCACTAAGCGAGAAAGCTGCGAAAAAAAAAACTTTCCTAGGATCTTCAAAAACACGTTTTTGCAGACAATATGTTGGTACTTGTTTCTAGATACTTGGCCAGTCAGTCGCTGAACTGCTCCTAAGTAAGTAGGTACATAAGTTAATGAACGACGTAGTTTTACGCCGCACTTGAAACTTTCCATCCATCTAGAATATTATGCTACGTAGCTTACTGCGCATGTATGTTAAAAACAATATGTGTTAATGTCTGTTCCATTGCCCTTAATTGCGCCTTCTACCCGCCCTCAATTATAGGGATTTGTTGTACGGACACGGGCTTATGACTCTGATACTGTTTTCACTTAAACACGTAACGAAAAGCTTGGCTTAGTGCAGTTAATACCGTGTTTTGTTCCGGATTTTGTCATATGTGTACGAGATATGTGGAAATTTTGGACTGTTTTTGTTTGACAGCGATTTTTTTGGGTCCATTTTTTTGTTCTCATATATAGGCTGCGTTATGCGTACTGAAGGCCTAGTGCGTGTTGTTGTACAGAAACCAGCCTATCAAGCTACACCAATCTATCATAATTTTTTTCATAGATTCACAACTTTATAGCAAAAGAATAATAACGTTCTTGTTCAATTGAGAAAATTTGACAATTTGGAATAGCTTGATGTGCTGGCGTATCTACGAGTACTTCTCCATCGCGTTAACGTTCACGTACGTGAATTTGTTTAGAATAATTGGGTTTCCCATTACTGTCACCAGACAGCGCTTATCCAGTTTCTGTAAAAAATCAAGTTTAACGTTAACGCAACCAAATTGGCATAAAAACTTGCAGTAAGGCCCAATTTTTTGTATCAATGTCTCACACATACCAGTACATAACAATCAATATATCTATGTAAGCGGGAAAACACATATAGGTACAACGAAGTTCGATCGTCTTAGGCTACTGCTCTCCTTAGCCATCTTTACTAAATCCCACCCTCCTTGCACGCCGCTTAAAAAGGGAACCTAGGTTTTTCTTCATGTATTGTTACTTAAATGGATTAAATTGTTCTATTGTAGAAAACGCAACATACCCTATAGAAACATATACATTGATAGATTAATACATACATGACTATGTACACAGACCTTACCTACACTACACCTAGATTTTTCTTAGCCAACAAGTAGGCACATATTATTGGTGTTGTGTATCGCCGGTTTTGTGGCCGCCTACATGACACTAGTCAGCGAAACACGACGCCGACACTTCGTATGCACTAGTTTTAGTTATTATGTAATATATATTTATAGTATTTTTAAGTTTTATTGTTAGTATAGTATTGTATATGTTTATATGGGCCTCGATGCCTGAAATAAATGGATAAATAAAAAAATATACCCGAGATGGGTTTAAAATATGTACTAACCTACTTAGTTGGTATATATATTATTATAGACCCGACCGAAACACTGACCGTTTTGTTTTTGTTTCAGGTTGATTTACATTTTGACCGTAACACAGGAAATACCGAATTCAATTATGAAACATTTACTTAGATTTTATTTTATTTACTTTTGTTTAGGTACGTGCAATATTTTAATTTTACTTTCGTTTGTAAGAAGAATATATATACTCGACATTATGATTAAATTTGTGTTTTATTTGTAAATAAGGCTTATTTATATATTTTTTTTAATCGTTGCTACACACTAGGAATTCCTCCTGTATCGTGGGTGCGTTTACAAACATCCAAACTCACATGCACAAACAGCCAGACCCGGAACAACTACCTGTAGGCCATACAAATATTTGTTCCGTGCGGTAATCGAACCCGCGACACGCAGCGCAGCAGCCAATCGCTCAGCCACTGCGCCAACTGTGCCATATATCTTCACCTGCTAGTCGTTTCCTCATAATGTTGGGCTTGGGATGGACTTCAAGAAGTCTAACCGGGTGCAGCTGAATATGTACCGATGTTTTTCATGGATCTCTACATCCCAGTTACCGGGTACGAAACCCTTTGGGAAGACCTTCGGGTTCCTAATTTACTCCCGACTGTCCAAAGATTTACAAATGATGGCCCAGAACTAACGGCTTCCGAGGTACGATACACGAGATAGGGGTCTCCATATGTAATGGACGGTCACATACACGGACTGAACTTGGTAAGTGTAGCCTAGCCTTCGACCGACACGTGCGGCTTTTATTTAGGCATAGGTCTTGATATTTTGTATGACTAGCTAACCCAGCCAACACAACATGTGTTGGTTGGTTGGGTCATGTGTCCCGTTAAAAAATTGATTCATACAAAAATCCCACAGAGATTCTTTAATTTACCGGGCCACCATTTTCTATTATTTTTTCCTAAAATTCGTATTTACTATTACGATTATTTGAACAAATAAATAGCCACGTCGTTCCAGCTGTTCTCAAGTGATGCGCCTATCAATGAACAGTATTTAAGTTTGGTTATTATATAGATTTGCTAAGGTACTCATTTCTAAAATCAGTTTTGTTTAGTTTGGTACGTAAACCAATACAGTAATATTGCTAAGCAGTAAGTACCAATATAATCTACCGACGCTTTAAATATCAAATTATCTTTATTTATGAAAAGTTGTTATTTAATGCGTTGTTTTTTTCAGATATCAGATCGACAAACAATCCCTGAAAGAAAAATGTTAAAGCTTGGACTTCTAATTTGGTATTTATGTAGATGTAAACATTGTCTTAGATATATTTTGAATAAAAAACAAATTAGACTTTCACTGCTTATTTAAAACTTTAAACTTTAGTTCAAGAAACTAACTAAATCATTTTTCTCAATTCGTTTGATCGAAGCACAGACCAGGAGAGCATAAGGGTAGGTTCGCACCAGTGGTGTGCACAGGTGCGAAGCGAACCTCATTTTCTAGCCTCGCACAACGCCGCGCTGCTCTGTTGGAAAATACCTTACCGGAGGCGATGTCTAGTATACAAAACAAGTGACTGGCACTGAAATGTGTGCGGGCGACCTATCTCAAATCGCTTGCTTTGTATGTAGGAGAAAGCTTTTCCCAACTATATTGGGGTCGGTTTCAAGTGTAACCGGATGCAGCTGAATACCAGTACTTTACGTGGAGCGACTGCCTTTCTGACCTCCACAACCCAGTTCAAATCCAGGCAACACGGTACCCTGGTTTGGTAAGAGTGGTTGTCAGGCTTCGGGCTTCTGAAAATGATCTACAAATGACTACCGGGACCAACGGCTTAACGTTCTTTCCGAGGCACGGAGGAGTCTCAATATCTTACTAACGGTCACTGATCCATAGACTGACCTCGGCAAACGTAGCTTAACATCAATCGACCGATGCGACTGTTTTTATTAAGCCACGAGCTCTACTACGTATTATTCTTTGTACATCTCTATTAGACACAGAATCTGAGCAAAACAGGAGTAATAAACTTAAAAAATACAATGACAATCTCCTAGCAGTAAACCGTGGCTTATTTATTCTTATTACTAAAATAGAGGGTAGATTGTTTGTTTGTAATAGATAAACTCAAGAACTACTTGACCGATTTAAAAAGTTCTTTCACTTATAGAAAGCTACATTATCAGCAAGTAACATGGGCTTTATTTTATTTTCAAAAATACACGCTAGGAGGGGTGGAGGGAGTGTTAAACTTCCAAGGGAAAAGTACCTTCAGAATCCACCCGTACGAAGTAGGTACTAGTGACTTATATATCTTAATATATATAAATTACGTGTCAAGTTGTTTGGCCGCTATGGACTCCTAGACTACTGAACCGATTTTAATAAAATTTTGCGCATAATGTGTGTTTTAGTCTAACATAAAAGATAGGACAGTTTTTTTTTCGAATGATTGACCTCAAATTTTTTTTTGCAAATTAAATGTTTTCCTATAATAAGTTCTATACATTTCTAACAGATGGCAGTGTAACTTAACTTTTGAGGCGGTTTGAAGTTCGCCGGGACAGCTAGTGTACATATATATAGCATATAAGAACTTCAAGATAAACAATTATACTTTACTCAGTAGTCGGAAAACGAAGTACTCTTTCATAGAACTTTGGTAACTTGAAGTTAGTTCCTTCGATATTTCGGATATTAGAGAACTCTCGCACGTAGAAAATGAGAATGTCATTCCAACTTTATACGGAGTGTAAGATTAAACGAGGGACATTCTTGGGGATGTACCTAATACTTACTCATGAAAGTTGAAAATGAACAAATTTTACCACGGGGCAAATCTGAAATTAATAATAAAATCTGCTGTGTCGCAACATTTTGATCACGTAGGTATTGCATTTGCAACTTTGGTCAGAACAGCTGATATTTCTTTAAAGTATTACTAAGTCGAAATAATCTTGAAAACCACTTTTTTAAATAGAATTTTGGCTTGCTCCGATATATTAATTTTAAATCTAATCAGCTCTTCCTACGCGTGTGTAATGTTTAATGTTCTGCTTAAACCGCAATCTGAACAGTTTTGGTATTTGGAATCTATATTAAACGCAATCTAATCCTATCCTCTTGATTTAAACAGGCAATCATACTTCCAATGCAAGAATCATCAACAATCAACTATGATGGTTGAATCATCAGCTTTTAAGCTTTGTAAATACTACTCCGTCACCATCTTTAATTAACATCTCACAAATAAAACACAATCATCTAACTGCCTGCAAGTTTTATTGTAGCAATTTAGCGAACAGGCGTAAAAATCTATTAATATTGTAGGCACTCAAACGGTACCATAAAACTATTACGGCATCTCGATTAACTCACTATGATGACCTCATACAATACATGTTTAGGAAGTGTGTGAACTATGCAGAACCTTAAAAATGCGATATAATCCTATCTTTTTTATTAAAATCAAGTACTCATAGCTCCAATGTGAGGGCTATCCACCATCAACTTTGATCGTCAAACATCAGCTTTTAGGCTTTTTTAATACCTACTCCGTCATCATCATGATTATCCTATTTTTTTCGGATACCAAGCATATCTCGTTTTTAATAAACAAAACCCCATCATGTAACTGCCTGCAAGTTTCAATATAGCAATTCAGCGAACAAGCATAACAATCAATTAATATTATAGGCTCTGAAACGATACTATTACATCTTGATTAAGTCACTATGACCTCATAAATGTTTAGAAAGTATGTGAACCATTAACACTATTTGTATCCATTCCCCTAATTTGCTGTTGCCCTGTTACGATGGCCTGAATTAGTGTAATCTGTTTTGTGGCTTGACATTCTGTGATTGCGTAGGTAATACATAATATTTGTTGTATTATCGTCCTGATTGATACCTATCAATCAATATTTTTGCGACCTTTTTCGTAGCAGTTTCACAAATAAACATCCCCAACAATACTATCCCATTGCGCACAAAATAAGCATGGTACCTACTTGACTTACTTGAAGAGATGATTAAGACAATTGTTATACCTATAGTTAAAAATAAGACAGCTGATCTATCAGATAGGAACAACTACAGACCTATCTCTCTTGCCACAGTAGTATCAAAGGTGTTTGACAGCATGTTGAACACACAGTTGACCAAACACATTGAACTGCATGACAATCAGTTTGGTTTCCGGGCCGGACTATCCACTGAAAGTGCAGTTTTGTGTGTTAAGCATGCTGTAAAATACTATACAAGTCGTCAAACCGCCGTTCACGCATGCTTTCTCGATCTTTCGAAAGCTTTTGACCTGGTTTCCTACGATATTTTATGGAAAAAATTAGAAAACACTAATCTTCCATTGGACCTCATCAACATCTGTAAGTACTGGTACGGAAATCAGGTCAACAGCGTTAGATGGTCAGGAAGCATGTCGCAATCGTACAGGTTGGAGTGCGGGGTGAGGCAGGGGGGACTGTCCTCGCCAACCCTATTCAACCTATACATGAATGACCTGATTGTGGCACTCAGTAGCACCCGGATAGGTTGTCACATAGATGGAGTACATGTGAACAATATAAGCTATGCTGATGACATGGTGCTACTGAGTGCATCGGTATGTGGCATTAAGAGACTGCTTGCGATCTGTGAAGAGTATGTCAAGCAGCACGGATTAAAATATAATCCACTTAAAAGTGAAGTCATGGTCTTTGAGGCCAGAGGAAACAGTACATGTAAAGTGTTTCCCAACATAACGCTCAATGGCACAGCATTGCGAAGGGTGTGTAAATTTAAGTACCTTGGACATGTGCTGACCTCTGACCTCAAGGAAAATGATGACATAGAAAGGGAACGGAGGGCGCTGGCAGTGAGAGCGAACATGATAGCTCGCAGGTTTGCACGCTGTTCGATAGAGGTCAAGGTTACACTTTTCAGGTCTTATTGTACCTCATTCTACACGTGTAGCCTGTGGGCTGACTATACTCAAAAGTCTTACAGTGCCCTCCGAGTCCAATTTAATAATGCTTTCAGGGTGCTGATGGGGTTGCCGCGATTCTGTAGTGCATCGGGGATGTTTGCTGAATATCGCGTCGACTGCTTTTATGCTACGATGCGTAAAAGATGCGCATCCCTGGTGCATAGAGTACGTGGCAGCGCCAACAGCATCCTTAGCATGATCGCTAGTCGGTTAGACTGTTCTTACGTCAATCACTGCAGCGCCATTTGTCATGGAATGGCGCTGCAGTGATTGAGCATGTCAAGATAATGTTTTTATTTTGTTTGTGTTGACAGTTTTTAAGCATTTATAACACTAATTGTTAATAACAAAATGGACACCACGGTCTGAATTAATAAAGTATATTATTATTATTTCCTTTATTTCTTTATATACATATTAATTACATTTTTAAATATTTCAAAATAAAAAAAAAACAAAAAACATTTAAAAATATAAAAAATAGTAGCCCACCGGCATTGGGAACAGGGTCCAAGCTACCGGTGGTCAGGGCTCTTGAGAAAGGAATCTCCTGACGATACGCGCCGTGTCCAGGAGTACCGCTTTCTGTATCAAGCCCTTGATCCAGCTGCCTAACGAGAGCCTCCTTAGGTGTTGGTCGAGGCTCTTGGCTATTATACCATTGGCCGTCACAACTATCGGCACAATGACTGCTGTATTTACATCCCACATGTCGACCACCTCGCGGGCCAGATCAAGATACTTGATTTGTTTCTCTTTCTCGGCCTTCACGAGGTTCTCGTCATGTGGGACCGTTATATCAACAATCATTGTGCGACGATCTGATCGATCTATCACCACAATGTCAGGCTTATTAGCAACAATAGTCCTGTCAGTGATGATAGATCGATCCCAATATAACGTGATATTGCCATTTTCAAGAACTGGGTCGGGCACATACTTATAGTATGGTACTTCTGATTCCAGAAGGTTATACTTCAGAGCAAGTTGCTGGTGGATAATCGTGGCAACAAGGTTATGTCTATGCAAATAGTCTCCGTTAGCAAGACGAGAACAACCAGAAATAATGTGACGGATTGATTCCCCGGGTCGGTGGCATGCCCGACAGATGTCAACCGTACCGTCCTTCACAATGTATTTCCGGTAGTTATTCGTCATGATAACTTCATCCATAATCGCACAGACAAAACCTTCGGTTTCCCCAAAGAGGTCACCGAAGCGCAGCCAAGATACGGACGCTGATAGGTCTACATCGGGTCCATGTAAGACCCGATAAAAGCGTCCATGAAGCTCTTTGCTCTTCCATATTTCCATGCGGTCAGTAGTATCTAATACTATGGGTTTGCGCCAGTTCTCATTAGCCAAGGAGAGCGGGGTGAGGGCCTTGTCCATCGCGACCACATCTCTATGCATCCCCACGTCGGCTTCAAGGAAGTACTCCCTGAGACTGCATACCTCACGGTTGTGCAGGGTCTTAGCATTTAAGAAGCCTCGACCCCCGCATTTCCGCGAGATATACAGTCTCATCACCGACGATCGTGGGTGATGCATGCGATTTGCGGTCAACAATGTGCGGACCCTCCTATCCAAGGCGTCAAGTTCCGTCTGAGTCCATTTGAGTATGCCGAAAGAATACATCAAAACTGGCATGACCCAACTGTTGAAGGCGCGCACCTTATTGCCGCCTGATAAAAGACTATTTAACACTTTATTCAGGCGGCCAAAGAAGCGCTCCTTCAAAGATTGTTTCATGTCAGCAGTATTGATGCCTAACGCTTCCGACATACCCAAATACTTGTAGGTTTCGGTTGAGGAGAGGGATCTAAGGTATATAGAATCCGAGAGTTGGGTTCCCGCGGATTCCACAATCCCCCCTCGCTTTACATGCATGACTGCACATTTGTCCACACCAAAATCCATCCTGATGGCGCTACTGAAGGTTTCTGTTACCTTCAGTAGCTTCATTAGTTGCAAATTGTTGTGGGCAAAGAGTTTCAGATCATCCATGTAAAGAAGGTGAGATATGACCTGACCACCTCTTCTCAACCGATAGCCCAGACCCGAACCCTCCAGCAACGTGCTTAGAGGGTTCAGGGCTAAACAAAACCACAACGGACTGAGACTATCACCCTGAAATATGCCTCGCTCGATCCTTATCGGTTCGCTGTTCTCCTGAAACTGCCGACATCCTGGATAGTGAAGGACCGTCCTCCATTGCCCCATACACGACTTTAAAAAGGTGCGGAGAGTTGCATCTATTTTATACAACTCCAGCACCCTCATGAGCCATGTATGTGGCACTGAGTCATAGGCCTTCTTATAATCTATCCAACATGTCGACAAATCCTTTCGGGAACGACGAACCTGTTGGCTTATGGCCATATCTATGAGGAGCAGCTCCTTAGTACCACGGGACCCGTTCTTACATCCATTTTGAGAGACAGACATGATCGAAGTGCTGTCGATATGATTATTAATTTTAGATCTCAAAATGGATGTAAGAACTTTATAGACCGTCGGTAGACAAGTGATTGGTCTATAGTTTTTGGGTTCCGAGGTACTACCTGATTTATGGAGCAGGTGGGTTATTCCTGTTGTAAGAAATTGGGGCAGCGATCCTGACTCTAAGGCAGACTGGAACTGAGATGCCAAACGAGCGTGCGAGCTTTTCAGCCATTTAATCCAGAAGTTGTGCAGCCCGTCTGGTCCTGGAGATTTCCAATTAGGTAACGGACGAACTGCACAAGCTACATCCTGGGGGCTGATGTTGATTGCCCCCATTTCTGGTAATGGTTCACACGTCCGCTCGACCTCCCTAGTCCAATCGCCCTCAGTGTGACTGACAGGCACCGACCAGATGCTGCGCCAAAATAAACACATGGCCTCATCATCCGGCAGGAACGTGTCAGTCACACCTTGGTCCGGTCGTTCCCAAGTCCTATACACCCACCTTTCATCGCTCCGGAATGTGCGATTCTGAGTGTATCGCTCCACTCGCCGCTTGTACCGACGAATACGGTTTGCCCATGCACAGATCTTCTGTTTCAGGAAGTCGATGCGCTCCGTGACGCGGGTTAAATAGTCTCGAGAACTAATATCAGTCCCCGAGAACGCCCGCCTCACAAAGCGCATTACTCTAGGGCGAGTATTACCATCCCTGAAACAGATAAGTTTGCCGATGAGTACTCTAGCCTCACCGATACGTCGCTCAATCCTGCACTGCCAAGCTGGTATGGCTGGTCGTGTAGATCTCACACTGTTGGGAAATTTTACATTAGCTACACGACATGCCGCTACAGCTGCACAGTACAAAATCGAGTGGGTATCGGCGAGGTCTCTGCTGCTGTCAAAACTATTTGACAACAGTGAATCTAGAGTACACATCAACGCCTTGTTTTTCTTGTGCATGGGCAGACGAGGTAAACGTTGTCTAAGCCCAGGCGGTGTGGAGCGGTACTCTCGGAATGCATCCTCCAAAGCGCTCCTCAAGCGTACATTACATTGGGAACTCACGGATATAGCTGCGTCATCCTCTTCACCAACGTAGTCAGGTCGCGGTGAAACACTAGGTAAATTTTGTAGTTGCACCGCGACCGGTGGCGAAGCAGGCGTAACGCGGTTACTCCGTGAGTTCAGTCGTAGTCTATCAAGCACGGCGTCATCCAACATATGGTTACGTTGAATGACTCGTACCTGATCCGACAGTCGTTGTGCCGATACGTTGACAGCTGGCTCAAGTACCTGAAACAGAGAGAGCATCCGACCACGGTACGCAGTCAGGTTAATTCCCCCCTCTGTAGCCCCATAGTATGAGCGCATTACATTTTCGTTGATGGATTGTGTCCATCGCATGCGCTGCACACTTCCACCGGAAGCGGGGACCCTAGCAGAGGCTGGTGGGCCTCGGAGTCCCAAGCTGGCCGGTGGTCGGCCTCTTCCACATCGACGTACTGGTGGTGGCGACGTCGGCGGCGAGTAGTATTCGTCGCTCGAGCTCGACGCAACTGCAGCGGCCGGTGTCACTGGACTCACGTCTGGAGCAGGTCCCGGCAGCTGGGAGGCGGAGCTGAGCGACGAACCCGAAGATGTTGTAGGTGCATTCAGTACTCGGGCTCGGCTTCTTGTTAGCATTTTTGAAATTCTTCCGATTTACTCGTAAAATACCACGGCGACACACATGATATTTTTTTTGACATCTTCTTATTTTTGATTATTTTTAACTATTATATATTTATTTTCATTTCCTGATATGTGGGTGTTACTAAATTTGTGTTTGCAGACATTTTGTATAGTTGTTTTGAAAAAATATTTATAAATAAAATCGGAGAGAAAAAAAATGCGTCCGTCAGTTTTTATATTATTATTATTATTATCAGGGAACGAAAATCAAAAGATATCTTAAGTACAGATTTCGATTATCTCAAGCTACGAGAACTCAGGCATTACTTAAAACTTTTGTAATTCGGACCTTTTCTTTTGGAAATATTTTTTTTTTCTTGTAAATTTCTACGTTGTAATTCGGACCTAAGATTAAAACAATAATTCCATTGCTTTTAAGACACTTTCTAAATTATCCATCTACCGAAGACCACCACGTATTACCTATCTGTTTGACCTCTATTCTTTGTTAATCTTTTTCAAATTTATTTTTTAACTTACGAGATTTTTTATGTACCTACCTAACTGAGTTTGACAATCATTTTTTTCCATTCAAAAAATGTTCACGCCTTTCTTTGATAAAGTCGATGACCGATTGCAAGGGTTCGATGACCACCCAACCTTAGAATTAATTTTCGAAGTAAATATTTTAAGAAGTAAGGATTTATTTTATTTTTCTTCGAAACGCGTAAATAAGGAAAATACTAGTTCAATGTCCCTCTGAAATTAATTTTCAGTGGAAAAAGTGCCTGTTCAAATTTATGAATAAAAAAATGGCGGTACCTACCTAGTCACGTTTCTGTGAGCGTTTTTTTATTTCACAGACTTCACGAACAGCTTGTACGAAGCAATCATGAAAGGGGAGGTAGATAAAGTTCACACGGAAACACACACCGTTCTTGCACCCCATGTGTGCGGCCCATAGATAGATAGCCATACGATATCGGTATATCGATCGCTTCGGTACACCCCTGTACGTTTATGCTGCCCTAGTACATTTCCGAACGATCCTCCATTATTGGCGATTGGCGATACTTCCAATATAGTTCGATCTCGAATACTAGGCCGCATGGTCGACATGACGGATTTTGAAAGATGATTTATTTCAAATCTTAATCATTTAGGCAGTTACAATGTTTTCTTAACAGCAGACAGATATTACGCAAAAAAAAACATAATTATTTATAAAAAGTAGCGAAAAAATTCAATAACTTACATTATCTGTAAATTCTTAATTAAGTTTTCTTTACGGAGCAGTTTTAAAGATTTAATAAAAAAATATTTTTATTACCAGCACTATGTTTTTTTTGTTCATAACTGTAAATAAAGCTAAACAGCAAAGTATTGAGCACCTAATCAGCTGAACCGAGGTTCAAAATCGTTCAATGGTTCGCATCGGTTACCAACACACATGTGCATTGTCTACGAACCTATTTACACAAATGAACCGTGAGAACGAACACAGAATCGACGTGGGAAAAACATATCCTTTCATAACATGTTTGCCTAGTAGCTCCGAAGAAGTTTCTTCCCGAATTTCTCACGCTCTATCCCCCATTTTTAACAAAACCAAAATAAATCAACGCGTAAAATGTAAACTCTACGGCACAGAAAATAAAGCTCAAATTCCATCCCATTATACGAGACTTCGGTCTATATTGTCCGCAACAGGAAATCATCTGATCTTTCTTATAAATTTTACCTGCATCCTGTCCCTTGCAAACCAAACTTTCACCGTTATGTTCCTTAAAATAAAACTTAATTTTCAATAACACTAGAATATCTGTAAAGGGAGATAGAAATAGACGTCCCGTTTCCGTCCCTGTCTATAAATTGGTTCATTGACCGGCGCGACTTGTGCATCCGTTGGGGAAGGATAGGTCGTGGCATTGGAATGCGAGACTACCTGCTTGTTGGGTCTAGTTGCCTGGTACTTTTGAAGTTTTGGAGATCTGACGCGGTGTCAGAACACATTGAGCGAAAAATATTGTTCTCTCATTCTCACCTCATGTATCATGAATGATTCTGTCCTTTTCCGTTTTAATAAGTGTGTGCTTGCTCCTATTCTTTGCAAAAATATTGTGAAGTGCTTGTTTTTATAAGTACTAATGTTCTTTTAATGCAGTTACTCGTATGTTGAGTGAAAACTGGGGTCATTCCACTTAAAATTCCATTGTTTGTTGTTTATTTTGGAAATAAATCAAACTAAAAAGGGGTGAACAAAGAATATAATAACGGCAATTACTTAATAATTAAATCAGAAGCCTTGCAATTGGGGCGGTAGGTAGGCTTTCAAATAGTTCGACGACCTTGGTCAAAATCAAAAATACATTTACGTAGTAAATAAACAAATCTATCATTGTCAAAGTTAAATAAATTTTACACTTGACTGCATTTATTCCTGTTTCAGGTCAATGCTTAATCGTTTAACGCAAGCGATAATTGTCAGATAATTTTTACAAGCTAAAGATTTATAGTTTTATTCATTTTCAATTATTCTCCTCCCGCATTACACGGGACTTGGGGTATGTGTAGTGCTGGTAAAATGGAGACCCACCTGAACGCGTGATTTAGAACAAGATAATAAAAAGGCGGCAAATGAGTTCGTAGCCCGCGACAATGCAATTACGTGTAGGTACTGTAGCATTTTGGTCGCCTACGAAATCGTAGACGAACGAGTATCGTAGGCATCCGCTACGTTAGATACATAATATTTATACCTACCTAATCCCGCAGCAGAGCCACGTATAAAGCTACAAAAGCGACTAGCAAACTATAAAAATAAGTAGGCACGTAAGATTTTATTATATTCGCCACTTCTTCGTCAAGAAAACGTGTGATGACACAAGGAAAAAGGAATCATTCATAACTTATTTCTTTCACCAAGTTCCACGGAGTTCATAACTCTTCATGGATGTTCTTAGACAACTGATTGCGGTGTAGTACTACTCCCTAAATATAGAAAGGTCTTTGACCGTTTTACCTCAGGCAAATACGGCAGGGTAATCGTGTCGTAATGAGAACTTTGACACGGAGATGAGACCTGTGTTGATAGTTTGTCAGCATACAATGTTGGCAGGTGGTAGTCGTAAAATTTATGTACCTTGGTATTTTCCAAAAGAATTCGTACGAAAATTTATTTTTTGTTAAGATATTTTTGGCTTATCTCTGTACGTTATCAGTATAGGTGTATGTTTTTGAGTTAAGGCTTTTTGCTGCGAAAATCAACCAAATTTATTTTGCTACCGTATCTTTACTGTTATTTTAAATAGTAATAAAAAGTACTGTTGGTTGGCTAAACGCCAGGAAAATAAACCCTGAGTAAAAAAAGAGCACACCGGTGGAGAAATCTCAGCACACCGGTGGAGAAATCTCAGCACACCTGTGGGACGTACCAGGCTCACATAAGCAACAAGAGACAGCGTCTGAACATGAATCGTGTGCCCCGTCCCAACCCATTTCGCCATAAAATCTCAAGGGAATTTTGCAAGCCACTTTATGCTTTTATTCTTAGCTAATGTATTTTAAACCTGGCTTAGTATTTGAATTAATTAAATCCTTTATTGGGCTGAGATGAGTACTATCTAAATTCAGTTTCTTTTTTATTATAATTATGCTATAATATTGTACAGCAACTAATGTATAGTACAACAAGATCACTCAATGCTATGCTATAGTATAGATAGGGTAATCGATCCATCCATGCTTCCATACATACTAATATTATACATATGAAATTAACACTGTCTGACAGCTGGGTTTAGATGTATTCAATTTTTCGCTTTGTTCCTATTGTGACGAAGGGTAGCATTCGGGAAGGATTTTTGCATATTCAACTCCTAAAGGAGTGATATTTTAATATAGGATGAAAGTTTGTATATAGATATAAAAAGTATATATTTATTTATTTGTATATTTATGAAGTTTGTATATAGATCCATACCACAATTAGCAGTGTTCGATAGATGTCCCTTCAGTAAACAAAATATTTTTAAATTTTTATTAATTGCGAGTTACATTACTTTGATTATATTAACTCGAAGGCTTCTTGTAAGGCAAAACTTATTTAAATACGTATTTTGCTTGAGTAGAGGGTTCTTGGAAGATTAGACTAATCTATTTAGTGAGTTTCTGAAATTACAAAATTACGACTCTTTTTAAAACATTTTTGGGCTATTGTATTTGGGTTAAAGTAACCAAGATAAAAACAAAATGGGGCTTTACATTTTTAATACTTCCTACCTAAATATTATTTATTACGTAATTCATATTTAGTATACACTATACGCTTATTAAGTAATAAGTGTCAAGCAAAAAATGATAAGCTATCTTTCTTATCCCCCATAATTTAAATTACTTTTTCGACTAGTGTTAGAAGTCTCCTGAGTAGCAATATCCACTACCAACTCATTACTGATGCACTAGTACACAGAAAACCAATTCACACAGTCGGCAAACGGCGAAATTATCTACATTTGTTATTTTATGTTAGCCTAGTACCCTCGTATTATAAGCGTGAATGAAAGTAGCCCGAAATCCGTTCGTTCGCTGAGCGGCGGCTGTGCCTCGATTATTTATGCAGTGCGCCAGTGGGCAGTTCAGTTCTTTTTATGTGCTCTTTCTGAAGCATAAAGATGGAACGCGCTAGCTAATACACACACAAATTCTTGTGTCGTACGCAATTATAGAGCTCTAGTAACTCGAGTGTCTATGGACGACATGAACCCGAAAACATTCAAAACAAGCCGTGTGGATGGAATCCCTTAAAATAAATATTTACTCTTAGTTAGCCTTCAAATAATATTGAGAGGACAACAATTTTATTTCATACACTTTATGCACAGTGAAAATTAAGTTACCTATTTTAGCACGTTATTTCCCATTGAAACTAATTTTAATAAATTTTTTTTTTAGAATGGTCCCTAAATTCTCAACCGATCTTTCCTGTGGGGATTTAATAAAAATTAAAGCCTCTAACTAGCCAGGCATAATACCTGTTTCAGAAACCACGTAGAATCATAATTGAATTCAGTTCCAAACAAAACAAAAACTAATGAACTAATTTCAAAACAAAAAAAAAACTCTCTTCAAAACAAAAACTAATGAAAATTTGGAACTAATTTCAATTATATTTTTCTTTTCAAAACAAAAATACCCACTGCTTCAGTCCCAGTCCCACCTACATAATGCGAGGAATAATAACTCGTCTTGAGCAACAGTTTATGCCAAATTGGTAACCGATTGCCTTGTTTACATAAAACTGTTTTGCTCAAGTACACACCCTGTGCTTTGTTTGTAAACACGCATGGGATAACTCTATGAATCATTTTGGTACTAGGAATGTAGATTTGAGTAGTAAGTAGCGTAAACAAACATGGTAATCAAGTGCTTAGCTTACAGGAAAGTCCTTTTAAGAAATGAAAATTTTATTACATAAATGGTAAAATCTATCTGGTTAAAACTTTGATCAGCATATATGCTATCCAATTTACTTAAAGGATTTGGCGATGGTAATAGATTAGATTGTTGAATTATTACGACCTCCTCTTTTTATCGTGGAGATAGCTATCATTCACGCCTGTATTCCCCAAAAGGGTGAGGGCAAAGCTGTACTAAAAATCCCATGAACCCCATCTCCCGCAAATCCTATCAACCGGGTTAAATATTCAGACTCTAGAAAGAAAAGACCAAAAACACTTTGCCTTACCCAGAAATCGGACCCAAAAATCCATGCTCAGCATTAGAGCTTGCGACTACAAAACCAACGAGGCAGCTTCCACTTAAAACAAAAGAACAGTTTCCAATTTTCTACAACAAATTTAACAAATTGAACACCAACCACGATTATTGATTCCGTTCCTTCGTTCCCCGTACGTATTATAGATTTTTTTTATGTTTTTATTTTCAAAATAATTATAAGCGGTAATTAAGAAAGTAATTAAAAAAAAAAAACTACAATCTATTTAAAACAAACAAGATACTACGATCCCATTGATCAACAATCGAATGAAAACGATTCAACCGAATCGTTATTGGCAGCGTATCGGCGATTACCGATAATGGACAACTGATCGGAAAGTACTAGGCTCACATGAAGCGCGAGGAGCTCTTCCGAACCGATCAATATTACCAATATCCCGTGCTCTCCCCCATCCTGTTCACACATAGAAAATTCGACAGGTGGCCGGGTGCGTACCGACACACTTTCACTGCCTTTGAGTTTGTGTGCGTGAGATCGGGAATGGATAGTAAGTTTGGTTCGCGCCAAACTGCCGAACGGTGAAGTTCAGATGCATTGTTTCACTAGGAGACTCGCTTTCACTATTTCGATTTGAATGTCGTTGACAACATCACTTTCGATTTCAAATAATATCGGCACTTATATTTTATGGACAATTAAAGAGCTTCATGAATTGTATATCTGTTATTCGAAAAAGTTCAAAGAGCTACATAAAATAAACGAAAACACCGCGCTTGTCGATCCAATCTTTGAAGGCTTTCTAACAAGGTTGTACCCATGGAAATCATGGAGTTTCCATAGCAACGGCCTCGAAGGTCTCCAAATTCGACCAGGAACTCACCTGGGAATAATAATAGATTCGTAGGAATATTCCGGGATGTTTGTTTTCGTTTCAAATAAATAAAAGCCCGGGCAAAATAAATATTCCCCATAGAGGCTTATGGGAAATCATTCTATAACTACCGGGAGCGCAGGCGGATAGGAGGTCGCAGTTAAAGCACAGCCGGTGCCCGCTTGCTCAGTCACCTGTTGCTTACTACACCCATGGGAAAAGGTCTTTAGCCTTTGCATTTCTTGGCTAGACCTACACGATAAGTTCTGCTCTCCCCTCTAGGGTATACAGTCGTAAAATCTTTAAGTGAATTGTTTTATCTAAAAGTTCAAGATGGCTCTTGAACCTTGATAGGGAAAAGGCTGTTTTAAAAGAATTTAATTTCAAAACAAAAGATATTTTCCTTTGGGAATAAAACACAGATGTTTATAACACGCTTTTTATTGTAAAACAAAGTGGTTTTTATATTCTCTGTATTCCGAAATTAACTCGGTAATAGATAGGATTTCGATAAGAACTAGTGAAAAATCTTTTGATTAAAAAGTTACCAGATGAAAAAACCGTCTGCACGGTTAAACATGTTATGCATCAAAAGCATGTATTTAATAATACATAGGTAATGATTATTATAGTTATAGAAAATATTACGCATTCCGTTCTGCCTTTGGGTTCGTAGGACCTGAACTTGTATTTTTTTAAATCAACTGCCTAAGAGAAAGGACGTCAAAAAATCTGACCTCAATTCCCTACAATACCGATCAAGAAAACTAAATAGAAAAGTTGTCACATTTTGTTCCACTGGACATTGGGGTAAATAGGGCACTCAATGTTTACCCAGCATCGGATATCACATGTGACGAGGACGACAGCTGTTGTAACAGTTTACCTAAATTGATGTTACTAGGAGACTAGGAGTACCATGCCAGTGGATGTTTTATTAGGTGTTAGGAATCAAGGGCAAGGGAAAGTAACATTGTTTCGGATTATAGTGGCAAAAACCAGCGTTGCTATTTTTTATTTTTAACAATGAGAAATCTAATAAATGCTTTAGAAATTAATAAATTAATTGTAATACATAACATCGCGCCCGTGTTCCTAGAAGGGATAGGCAGAGGTTGTACTTCACATGGTACACCCACATTTCGCCTGTTATGTTAAAGTGGCCTATTGCGATCAACCGTGCAAAATTCAGGCTTCGAGGTGCTCCTGAGAAATTCCAGATGGAAAAACCGAATAACACTGCTCGACCCGGGAATCGAACCCACAACCTCAAACTTATAAGTCAAGCAATTGCGAGACAGACAATTACACCGCTTGAGAACACAAAATGGATTTAGCAATGTCGCTTTGAAAATTAGAAACTGGAGGAAGTGCTTTTATCTGTGGGATTTCTGTAGGCGGGTCAGTTATAAATCTATACTATACTTAAATATAGGTAATAATCCTACTGTAAAACTACTACTTTTTCAAACAAAGAGCCCGTGGAAAATGAATCCAAATGAATGTCAGTTAGATTTATACAACTACATCTATCTGTATTTGAGCATCGTTTTAGAATACGTATGACTGATTTTAGTCTTACCAAGGCATCATAATCGGAGAAGACGTATGTCCAATAAGAGCCGAGATCTATCATTCATTGTGCCATTGAAAGTGTGTTACTAGAGTTTCCCCTAAATTGTGTCATGACATACGAGCCCTTAGCACAAGGACAATTTCTGCGATATTTGACATCGGAACATTCCACGAAATGCGAAAAGCAAGGCCACATTCTGACCTAGTTACGATTGCCCATAAGTTACAGTTAGGTTAAGTGACACGGTATAACACGAGAACGGCTTAGCAATACTATTATTCATTATTTATACTGTACGTAGCTAAAGGTGTCTTGTAACTTATGTAGTCCTAGTATCATATTATTTGGTTTGTGGCTTCTTGAAAACAATATTTTTGTGTATTTCTTTTGGGAAGGTGTCCAAGGTTCCTTTGATAAAATTGCTCGTAAATTCTTGTGAGTGGAAAGTACAACTTGTACGAAAGCCATTGTTAGTAAAATCATACCCCTATATATTTTGCATTTCTGCCCATATGCTGTATTCTGCATTTCTCAGACGGCATGAAAATAGGTAATTCATTAAGTTACTCTACATTCATGTGAGCCTAGTACCTGAGAGACTGTCTCGCTAATTCCCTGGTCCATAATTGTTTGTGGTTTATAAATAAACTAAAGAAGGATACAAAATTAATAAAGTTATTTTGAAACTGATTGAAATCAATATCAATTCCTATCGCTGCTTTCTATGCATTAGAAGAAAACTGCAAGAAGTACGTAATATACCTTCTTAATAGTTATTGAAAATTTCTTCATGCAATTCAATTATTTTTAATGAAATTCGCTTTCCAATAGAATCGAAGCTTTCCCTTATCTTAACTTATTCAAATGAATATCCATACATTTAAACGAGGTCGCGTACGTTAATTTCCACGAGACTGCGTTTCATATATTATGTTCCAAATATCGTATTTAACTACTGTAAGTACTAAACGCGTCAAACAGCTTCTAACATAAAATAATACTTTGTTTGCTATATAATTGTAAAACTGGGTGTATTCACTAGGTATATATAATATATACCTCATCCATCAACAGTTATTCGCGTCTGCGTATCTGCTTTGTCTTGGTGATCGTTTTTTACGCAAAGTATATGATTATTTTATTCCGTGGTGGATACCCAGCTTAACAAAAGCACCATCTTGGTGCAATAATAGCGGTAGATCTAATCCCATAACACTATGTTTTACGAGGGTTTACTCTTAAGAATGTCAAGGGCAGCTTTTGTAGGTAATAAAATATTTTTATGGCCCGTAAAATATTGAAATGCCTGCCAAAAATGCCAGAACTAATATGCTGTAATATTTTTCGTATTGACCTAGTAGATAGTGAAAAATTCAAGTCTAGATCAAATAAATATGACAATATTTTAGTACCTCAGCAGTTTCTTAATGAGCGCGGAGAACGCTGTACCAATCTTCTTATAAAATATTGTCAATCTTGAAGGTTATACAATTTAAACACAACTGCTCCGGAATTACGTTTATCGGTTAGTTGTTAAAGTAACAAACTAACAAACAGAGTTAATTTGGCATTTCTAATAATAGTATGGATATTATAACTTTACTGAAGGGTTATTAAGAATGTCACAAAATACTGTGAGTTTCCCAAACTTCCGGTCATTAACTAACACAAAATACTAGGTATGCAGAAATGTGAATGACCATAAAAACCACTAATAATGCTCTATTGCCCGTACTACTGACATTGCAATAAACATAGCTATGTCAATAACCACGGAACGTGGGAAGACGTTGCTATGGCGAAATGAGGCTGAAGGCTGATTGTGTCATCATGGCAGTACTTGATGATGAGTTCTACATTTATTTATATTAGAAAGGGATATCTATGTGTAGGTCTAAACCTACATACAAGGTGTAATATAACAAGGTAAAAACCTCTTTAATAGCTATTTTATTCATCATTACCTACTATATAAACCTTCACATGTCAAATAACTTTTGTTCTAGTAACACACTAGTCGACCAAACGCATTTACTTTTTCCTATCAAAGTATTAATTAATATCCATCATCGCACGAAAAAAGATTCTCCTTGTGTAAATATTACACAAAAGAAAAAGAAAAGCATGTTACCTACGAAGGGAAAAGCCCAATTCACCAAATTCTTAACCCTGAACGTATTTTATTAACCTACAATCCAAAGGAGTACAATTTGGTGGCTCGGAGCTGAAATAATAAACCTTTCTTTTCCCAATCAAATTATCCCGAAGGACGGAATGAGATTACCTTGGTGTTTATGTTGTCCTAGTCACTTGGCAACAAATTTTTCAGTCGTTTGATATATTTAGAAACTTTTATCCACTCAACCGTCCATGGATACCCAAAGCGCCGCCGGAGCCGCCCGCCGCGCCGGTTCGTCAATAGTTCTATCTAGTATTCAAATGCGGAATTATTTGGTGAGTTAGGCGGACTATATGGATTAGCCTATGAAAAATTAAAGATGGCCGTGTAAAAAAATACTGAGATTTTTTTGAAGTGAAATCTTCTTTAGCGGCGTTGTACACTTTTTTTGTAATGGTTAAAAAATGTTAAACTCGCGTCAGGATACGTGACCTGATCGAAAATTCGTAAGACGGATGGAGAGTAGACAGCCGGCGCGGCGTAGGAGAGGAATTATCTCCCTCTCTTTCTATCTTCTTTATTTTTATCTTATTCTATATTTTTCTGAGAGATAAACTTTTTAATGTAATATAAATTGTCATGTTTGTGTACAATAGCGCAATAAATAAATATTGTATTCTACCACATAAATGATACTACTTTTATACTGATAATTAAAGCAATTCGTGCAAAATTATTCCCTAACCATTCCAAAATATCAAAAACGATATTTTGGAATGGTTAGGGTTAATATTCAAGTTTTCACTTCTGCCGGCACTCCCGGAGTGCAACACGTAGTTTTTTTTTATCTTCACTTGACTCGTGTGGCGCTCGAGACATCGCAGCTAAATTACTATTCGTAGGTGTTCCGTTTTGATTTATTTAGACACTCAGTATCAATAATACACCCTCATCTATCTATGTATCTTAAAAAAGGGAAATTAAAATTATTTTATACATATGTAAAAAAGGCAACAATTTTTCCTTTTATTTTAGTTTTTATCTTAATTACAAGTTTAAATCCATTTTCTGTACCATAGATTAAAAAAAAAACGCTTTTAAAAATAGATTACTTTGATCTGTATTCTATTTTTTTTTTCATAGTTTATTCTTTACTCTAGCTTTTATGCTTGAGTAGCTATACAGGTTTTAGTTACGACGTTTGAGTCCACCACAGACGCGTGAGCCGGACGTTATGTGATTCATCAAATCCATCGGCATCCCAAGATAATAAAAAGTTCAGCCAAAATTAATCGAAGATGCTACATAGGTTGTCATACCTTAATCTTCTCAGAAGCTACTAAATCTACATATTCCCTTATAAAGATAAATTCTCAATTTAGTTACAACTTGAACTTAGATGAACTTTGTACGATACCTACATGCAACTGGTGGCAAATTTCAAGCGGGTCATTGGCCTTTGTACCTACAGGGTGTAATGGAATATTCACCCCAAATTACTATTACTACATAATAATATGTTTCCCAAAATAGTATAATCTTAATTAGTAGTGGGTGATGGATTAAGCCCTGGTACCGAGAAGTTAATTTGATTATGTAAGTGATTGAACCTTGAAAGAAGAATCTTGAAGGTTTCATAACATAACACGTCCTCGGATTCTTCGAAGGAGTAGGCAGAGGCGTAAGGGTAAATAATGGGTATACCAACTTAAGCCCATATTATAGAACAATTATGACCAGATGTATGAACGTATACGAATCAAAAGAAGTACATTTGTAAGGATCGTACGTATGTTTCATCTGAGTTTAAATTTGGTTAATAGGGATTGTTTTTTCACCATCCGGGCCCAGGCACAAATTAGGATTCCGGGGTACTGAGAATTATTTCCTGACTGGAGGGAAAATACGAAGGTTCTCGTGTAAAAATGTAGAATTTATAAAATTATGCGGAGGAGCACTTTGACGCCAGTGTTTTTTGTATTTTTTTTTGTATTCCAATCTTTATTATTTTATTTCGATTTTGTATTCGTTTTAAGTAGCTATTTTTAATATGAATAGTTTAGTTGTGCATGATTGTAATTACGTAACATTTATAAAATGACTTTAATTAAAATCTAACTAGGGCATCATAATCCGCAGTCGCAGGATTGTAAAAAACATGTTTTTTATTTAACATGTATATCTACATGTTAAATAAAAAACATGTTTTTTACAGGCAGGCCATGCAGAAACCCCCTTTTCTTGTGCTCCAAGATTGTACTGACTATTTAAGGAAACACACAATAATAATTAACATGTGGATTCATGCATTTCAAATGCCCTTTTTACACTTCCTTATCTTTCTACAAATTGTTTTATCTATTAACATTTACCGTACAAGGGAAACGGCATTATTTTGAAGTACACGGTAAAGATAATTAAAATGCGAAACAATGGATTCCAAGTATCCGATTTCAATCTTTTTACGGTATTACCGACCGAAGTCAGGCCACATCAGGCTTTAAAACTTAAGAAAAAATTTACGGTTTTCTTAAATGTTTCCAACTATGGTCTAACAATGAATGAATGACATCGTTATGTCAGTGTGTGCTACGCTTGCTACGCTCTACGGAAGTCGTAGTAATTGGGCGGAGCCTACAAGCAGCCATTGATGAACCTCATGTTATCACTTTCACACGATACTGTCCCAGGTTGCATCAGACAAAGATATATCTAGTTAGGAAGAACTTTCGATTGCTGCTCTCCTTGTATCACAAAGGGGGCGAAGATAAAGTCAGCACGAGCTACATTTTCCTCACTACCGATAGATAACAGACGATCATAAATCGGCTCCAATGCCATATCACCTGCCATCTCTTTCTAATCTACCTCCCATAAAAATTATCTCCACTTTCACGGAAAAATCTCCCCGCGCTAAAACTTCCGTTACCAGGCTTGCATAGGAAGTAAGAGACAGGATTGCAGTGAGCGAGAGGGGTTTTATGGAGGAAAAGAGAGGGCAGAGGGCGAACGTCCGATTAATTCGGGTGTTCCCATGCCGTATTCACTGTGCAATTTTGTTACCTTATGTTAATGGAATTAAGATCTAAAGAAGCTGATAAAGTTCTTCAAAATGTAAAGAAAGCTATCGCATTGTATTAGTAAGTTTGTTGTTAGCAATTTAATTAAGTTTTTGTTTATACTCGTGGCAATCTGCCGCAAGTTTCTCAAATAAAAGTTTCGTGTTGTTTTATTCGCTTAGACAGTAATTAAGATGCTTTTGTATGCAATACTTTATTTTGAATATTTGTGTAAGTACCTACATTGTTGTTGTTGAATGTTGCGAATACATCTAAAGGCCATCATAAACTTAAATGTGGGGTTGCCCGTTAACTAGTTACCAGCTTCAAAATATTCGATTGTTACGCTACAAATCATGAGGAGCCATAAAAATAATGATGCATTATGCTATTTAAATATGAAAATTACTTCCATAGTATTGCCTACTTTCTTTATTCTTATTATTATTTTGGTTTTATTAATTGGCAACATATAACACTAAGAGAACGTTGATCCTTGATTGGTATAGATTAGGCAGCTCGTAACAGAAGATAAACGGACAAGTGCGTGTCGGACCACGCACAGTGGAGGGTTTCCTAGTCGGGATGATTTCATACAATAGGGATGTGACCTAGCTAAAGTCTTTTTGATCCGTCAGTAAATTACCAAAAACTATTTTATGATAACTCAAATTAATAAAAAATTAGAAAGATATATCACATCAAAGTTCAGGAAAAGGGGCTTGTGATGTCACTTAAAGTAAAAAGTGTAACACGGCATGATGTAAAGCGAAATTTCAACGCACTATATCGTCGTCATTTTTGGTTTGATAAAAGAAAAAACACGTGTACAGTATTTTTGAGTAATCCAACTATCGGGCCGAACAGAATTTTTAAGGACACTACCCTATTCTACAATATTTTATCGACGTCACTTTCTTGAGGCTTTAGGAATTACAGTGAACTGCGGTAGTTACTAGAGGCCAGAGGCCTATTTTATAGAACCACAGGGAACAGGTGATAGGTGACAATCCAACAAAAACATGCACAAAAGAAAACACGCAAAACTGACTATTTTGACAGATACATTAAACAGAACTTGAATAAATTATTATCCGTCACACATTCGAAAATTATTTACGGTTTACAGAAGAAATCGTTCCGTTCGTTCCAAACATTTGTTTAGGATAGAGTTTCAGGACAGATTTGCTTAACCTGATCTCGAAGCGTTGTCAAACAACTTTATCCATCAATCTTTTGCATATGAGGGTAATCCTAGGATAAAAATGTACTTACCGAATGTAGGACATTTATCCTTTTTTGAGTACAAGGCAAACAGAATCACATTAGACCTGTATTTCCGTACGGTTTCAAAATTTCTGGTACTTTCCATTATCTGTATTTAAAAATGGATGGATTTAAAAAGGTTGTTGACCATACCTGGCTGTTTGCTGTTGGCACAAGCTATGTTATATGTATCCGAGAATAACCCATAGGATATGAAATTCGCCAGACAAGAAGGCTTGAAGCGGGTTAGATTGCCCATTGAAAGAAGAAGAAGCAAGAAAAAGCATTTATTTAGCACAGAGTGGGGCAAATAAAAGGCAGTTATGTGGACTGTCGATACAAATGAATACAACCTTTGGAATAACTGCTAGTCTGCCGCACGTCTGTGACGAACGCAGCTAAAGAAGTATTCACGTCAAAAATAAAAAAAATGCTATGTGTTTTCAACTGCATTTAGTGCGCTGGACGTACAAAAACAAATATTAAACGCATTTCAGGGCAAAACTTACCAGATTTACCAAATTCCTTGTATAACCTTTTATTGCTTTCGTCTGAATCCGCAAAGAAACGGCCTCCTTTTGTATGTCACCCCAAACATATTCAAGAATGGCGGGAAATAAAACCATTCCAGCAATAAAGTGTTGCGGACTGTTAGGCTTCTTCATAAACGAGCTATCTTGGCCCACCCCTAAACGGCGGAAACCCTTAAAGTTGCCATCGACCTACTTTCCGAGGAAATTACCAGGAAAGCAGCGATAGAAAAGGGTACTTTTTATTGTTAGACCCGAGATTTAGGACGACGGGTTACGGCCTTTTGAGGACCTCGATAAACTTGAACAGTAATCGCTTAGGCAAATGTGGGTAATATTTTGTAAATATAGCACTCTATATTTATACTCTTCCACTCTTTTTACACTTAAAAGGAGCCATCAACAAAGTTGTCACTTGTAAATTCTGTATTACGTCAAACTAAGTAAAATTCAACAAAAATAATTGTTGGAAAACTGTTTTTATTCTGGTTGCATTATTAGATAGCAACAGAAACAAAGCGTCCGGGTCGCAACAGCCGTAAAGAATATTAATCACGACGATTCTTGCAATGGTAGCCCTATAATCAGGAACTTAGATACACATAGGAGGTCACAACAAAGCAAATAAACTAAAAATCTGACACTGTTCGCAAAAGTGCAACCCAGAAATTAATTATACGCGTTCGAAATAACTAATAATAGATTAATGACTAAGGTATACCAAACTATACCTAAGAGCCCAATGCAGAAGGCGGTCGCTTGGGTCCTTCAAACATTTCTATAAGACTTTTCCAATTTATATATAAGGTAGGTAATATAATGTCAAACATCCCTAACATCGGTGATTGTAAACGTCATGAGAAAATTTGGACTTCTTGTAATTAATTTAAGTCTTTAATCGCCGACCCACCTTGAGCAAGCGTGGTGATTAATGCTCATGCCTTGTGTGTATGAGAAGAAGCCCTACACCAGAACAGTAACAGACTGGTATATATGTCAAAACAAAGAATAAGGAGCATGAGTGATTAAGTAGATTAACTAATTGCCCTGGTTTCCTCGATACCCTACATTTGCCCACCCCTTCTGAGAACGCAGCATGAGGTTAAGTAATAAGGTGACAAGAAGGCGTGTAACGGTTACCACTGTTTACCATACAGTTAATTGTTTCCAAGTAGAAAGCTCGTACGAAGATATGTCAATGGGCAGTTCGTGGAAGCCCACGTGTAGGATGCGTGTCCATTGTGGAGATATCACGATTTCTAATGAAGAAATTGCGCCATGACTGCATGCTCGTCATTGTATTTCATACGTGTCGCGAGAGAGTAGTGGCGGCAAGCGCTGCTGCTGAGCGCGAGGTCCTTCTTCGATTCCGAGGATGGTCGAAGTGTATGGTTTTTCCCAGTAGTCAAGATTAGTGCCAGATTTATGACAGTAAAGCTTTACAACAAGGAACTTTAAAAATAAGTGGTGAAATTTGGGTGTACTACTAGGTACCACCGCTGCCTTTCCGTTCGTAACTACAGGCGTGATATTGTGTGAGTGTGATGACGATGTGAATCAAAATCAGACTGTACGTGTTACTGAGCTGTTCTCCATCATTTCTCAGATGTTCAATTTATTTTGGAAAATTATTAAACACTACTTACTTGTATTGATTAAAGTCTAAAATCGCCTAACAAACCTTTAAAAAGCGTGGTGATTAATACTAACCTAACCTTCTCTGTACCTAAGAGGCCGTTGCTTTGTAGAAGGACAGTAACAGGCTAGTATTAAAATATCGTATCGTCCCTAACAGCGGGCACAGACAAATCTATAAACCATTATTAACGATAGTCGGTATCGATCAGTATTGGTATCGGTATCAAGGGCCAAGGGCACTTTGATTAGACGAGGTGTTAAGTGAATTAGTTCTGATAACTGTTGAATTTGTTAGATAAAAAAAGGTAGGTTGCGTAATCTAATGTAATAGTTGGGAGTTCTAGACTAGCCATCGGTGTTTTTTATTGGATCGCTGGGAATATCCCAACCACTGCAAGTCCTGAAAGCTAGAATCAACAGCAGCCAGATAGAACCAGCAAAAAACCGCTCTGTCAAAGAAATTCACGGAGAAGCACAGAAACTCGAGGGTCCCGTACAAGGGATTCAAAATAATAAGCCTTAATTCAATCTCTCATAAATTTCAAACTTCTGTGCAACTTCTTATTCAAACGTAATTTCTAAATCATACAACGTATGTTTTTTTTAATTGACTGGATTATTTTTATCTAGTTCTTACATTTAAGGTATTTTTTTATTGTTTGCTAACCTATAACTTGTTTGTGTGGTTTATCTGTAAATACAAGTTGGCTTTTAATAAATAAATAAATTTAAATAAAGAAGTAGAGTGTAGATTAATTTTTTGTTCTCTTGTTTAGTAGCTATCAAAAATCTTTGTGACGTCACATTCCACAACCAAACAAACGGTTTTTTTTTTTTAAACGTTGCCCAAAACTAGGAATTTCTCCTGTATCGTGGGTGCGTTTACAAACTCACATACACAAACAGCCGGACCCGGAACAACTACCTGTAGGCCATACAAATATTTGTTCCGTGCGGGAATCGAACCCACGACACGCAGCGCAGCAGTCGATCGCTCAGCCACCGCGCCAACCGTGCCGTCAAAAAGTTCATGTTGATTGTAAATGAAAAATATGGCGTCACACTAGGGGGTCAAGGGTCAACCAGCTGCGAGATTATTTGGAAAATACAGGGTGGTAGGGGACATTGCCACATATCCTGAAACTTTGAGGTACATGATTATCGACCCGTCGATTTTTTTATATTTTTTCATTTTAACCTGTCATACATGTACAGAACTCATGGTTTCAGCGTGGCATCGATATCACTTCCAATGACTGCTGATGACGTTCCACAAACGATGATATACCTGTTATGGTGTCATGGTGCCCTGATACCTGCACGCTATAGGAGTTGATGGACGCCACTGAAGGCGCCAAACTCGTCGCTAAGTACTTTGCCGACTTCATATAGACCTCGACATACGAGAAGATGGTTAGAAGGAAAAAGAAGATGGTTAATGTGGGATTGAAAGGGTTTAAAATAATTACGTTAAAATGCAACTCAATTCGTCTTTAACACACCGATGAAGAATACAGCATCACAAAAAATATCTAATTTGACATCAATGTGCTAAAGTTACAAGCAAATGTGATTAGCAAACTTTAGTAGCATCAAACAATTGCTATGAATATTTTAACGATTTTTTTTTCCAACTCTGAGAGGGATATTACCTGCTTAGCTTACTAGTATTCATCATAAATGTATGTATGTTAGTAGGTAGGTAGATAGGTGCATGTATAGCTTACATGGTACCGGTATAAGTCATCACTACCCGGGCTATACCCTCACTCATTTATGGGAAAACCTGCAGAGCCACTGTTCTACATAACCACTCACAACGATGAAAAGCTGTTTACGATGTCTGATAATGGTTAAACTAGCTTTGACCGCGACTTCGTCTGTCCAGACTAAGTCGCGGATTAAAAACTATCCCCGGATAGGTTCGAATAGGTATCTGAAAATTTCCTGATTGATTGATTGAATGAGATCACTACAATGACTGCATTCTTATAGAAAGTGATTATCGTGTTTTGTTATGAAAATACATAATAAAATGCTGTTGTCACAATTCTATCCCACAGTGACAGCTTTGGGACAAAAAGTCTTCCTGCGGGAACCATACAGGGTTATACCTACTTTGCTAATTTATGACAGCCGAATACTTTTTGCCGCCTAAATCTTCTCTTATACCAAGAAATAATTATGGATATAGGCTTAATCGTTCCACAATTTCGGTCCTGTCACTATTCCGTCAAGCATTGATTGATGTATGGTGATACGAATTTATTCCCAGAAGCATGGCGAATGCTTGGGCGTACAAAAAATATTAAAGTAGGGACCTCGGTGTTCTGGTAACTAATTTAAATTCAATTCAGCCCACGCGGCATTCGCAAGTTCTTTCCAGATAATATTGTCGTGGGACCCACTGAGCAATTACCTATTGCAATCGGTTTTAGAAAAAGATGAAAAAATAGGTCCAATATAAAATTTTCTATGCCTTTTTTCTACCA
Source organism: Phlogophora meticulosa (assembly GCA_905147745.2). Taxonomy (NCBI): domain Eukaryota; kingdom Metazoa; phylum Arthropoda; class Insecta; order Lepidoptera; family Noctuidae; genus Phlogophora; species Phlogophora meticulosa. Next base: position 10,168,007 of record LR990537.1, on the reverse strand, counting down.
CAGGTGATTATCGTATTCAATGCCAATTTCTTTGCTACCTAGATGAGACTTGGTAACACAGCAGGTACTATTTTGAGTCTAGACTCATTTGGCCTTGTATGTCCAAAATCAGAGACAAAAAGTGGTTTTGTTAGCCAGACGGGTAATACCGTCCACGACACGTGTATATCATGCTGGGAGTACTAGGCTCCCATAAACTACGAAGGTCAGACAGTCGTCTCGCCCGCTAATCAGTGATGGAACTTTTCATAAAACTAACTATAGGTAAAAGTGATGTCACTCTATGCATTCGACCTATTTTTACTCCACTGCAGAACACCTTCAATAGAAGTCGTGAAGTTTTATGGCAGCCAACTTCAAAGGAAAACTAACAAAAGACGCATTAAGATCTCAATGGCATTTCAGATATTTGCAGACATAAAATGTATGACAAGGACGGTGGTTCAATGGAGGAGCAGGTACTTACCTAATAAATAATTTTCGAACTGTTTTTAATAAGGTTGTTTTTCTCAAGAGAACAGATATCGAACGTGCAGTTTAGATTCTGTTTTTCTGGTTTGGCTTTATGACATTGGTGGATTTTTAACCGAGTGCCCTAAAAGGAGGTTATTGTTTTCGCGTGTATGCTTGTTTGTACTATGTAAGTCTTTGGCTCGCCCTGTAGCCTCAAATTGACAGCTCCCATTAAGGACAAGTAAGTACAGTCGTATTTTTGTGACGTCCGTCATGTGTGGTATCAAAATAAAGGGCTCGAGGAGGCGATTCCAAAAAGGTACCGCACCAAAATGTAAAAGTTAAAAAAAAACTGACATTTTAACTTGATTGATACATACACACATATACTCACGTCTTTTTCCCATGGGGGTAGGCAGAAACTACAGAACGCCCCCTGCTACAATTCTTACATACTCCTTTTGCGTCGTTTACGTTCAAACATGTGGTCATCCACGCTGGTTGCGAGTACTACGCACCTGACCTTTATGAAGATCATCAATAAGGTCAGTGTATGTCTTTCTAGGGCGGCTTCTCCAAGCGTTTCCGCTTATATCTGACTTATGTTTACCTTTTGTGAGTCGTATTTCATTCATCTTCTCAACGTTGATATCAATCAACAAAGAACAATAAAGAACTACGATGCAATGAGTTGACTTGTGATGCTTTCACCAACAACCAAACAATCTTATCGAGATGGAATATCTTGAAGTAAATCTTTGGAATCTTCCTTATTGACAGGTTGACCTAAAACCCTTTTCAATTACACAGCAATACTCGGTTCTCCCCCTAAGGTTTCATCATACTTAATTTCTGTCACGTCACTGTTCATGCTTTTGTTAGGGAAGGCACATGTTATTCTTACAAAGATAGCGATAACTTAACATTGGTTCGTCAGGTCACCCATTCTTAAGGCATGGTCTCCACCAAAGCGGAAACGAAACAAGAGGAGAGAATATTTGTTGCAGCCACCAATAAAACTTCTTCATCGTTTATTTATTGATTTAGGATCTCTAACAAAATATGTACAGACGCCAGCACATCAAGCTACCCCAGAGTGTCAGATTCTCCCAATTGAACATGAACTTTATTTCAATTGCGATAAAGTTGTAAAACAATTAAAGAAATCTGAGACACTGGGGTAGCTTGATGTGCTGGCCTCTGTAAGTGTTATTGTTACAAAGATTGCGATTACATAAAATTAGTTCGTCAGGTCACTCTTTCTTAAGGCCTGGTCTCCACCAAAGCGGAGACGAAACGAGAGAAGAGATGTGTATTAAGCCACCAATAGAAATTCGTGATTCACACAAAACAAAAAATAGTAAATCATCATTTATTTATTGATTTAGGATCTCCTACAAAAGATGTACACATACTCGTAATATGACACATACATACAAGGCAATATACGATATTAAGTAGGTGTACTCCTTCACTTATAAGAGACAACACCATGGACGATAATAAATAAAATAATCTTTATTTCGGATAAGCAACATCCATATGGGTTAGTAAACAAAAAGATAACTTATACCTATGTTAGTAAAACTAATTATCTATTTAGAAACAATGATGTTGTTCAAAATACATCTTCGAACAACATCACCTAGTAATCGTGAGAGGCTCGTACCTCCTCCCTCTATGGTCTTTAGAATGGAGTTGGAGCTCTTTCGCACTCATAATGATGATGATGCATAATAATCAACTTAGCCAACAAATCCAAAATAACAATTACGGGTAAAATTTAAAAACAACAAATACACACGACATACAAAAAAAAAGAAAATAAAACATTTAGAGATACTTATAAATTAAATCTATTGAATATTTCTTATCATCATCATAATTAGGTACATTGCTGGAAAATAAAGATTGTCACAACGATTGGTCCTGAGATCCTCTCATCCTTAGGCTTCATGCATCTACAAAACGTTAAATACTAATGATTGGTAAACTAATAAAACTTGATAGCTGAAATCCCAAAGTACGCATCGTATTGGTAGTGTTATTGCCATTATGTTTAAGCACAAAATTGAAAACTTGTCTTGAACTGAAGTACGTACAAGACAAGTACTAATCTATACAGTATAATAAACAATAATCTACTACTTAAATATGTATATACCTAGTTAGTTTTATAGTATAATTGTATATATGTGAATAAAGAGAATAATAATCTACTACTCAGAACAATTTATAATCAACTAAGTACTAGTTTGAAGCAGACAGAGGGCGTAACGCCACGGAATGACGACGTAAGACTACCAGGAACTCATAATCACAAAAGAAGTCCACTAGTTACATGTTGATGAGCTAACTAGCTAGAATTATGTGCCTACTAAAAACAATAGGATGTACGGCTTAAAAAGATTGAAAGTATATTTTCTTGGAAATAACTCTCTATGCTTCAACTCTTTGAAAGTCGAAACTTCGGAGTTAATGAACAATTGGTTTCAACCCACGCGTACTTACAGGATTATAAATAGGAGTAGATGACGTTACTTTCCATACCTGTTCGACCTTAGTGATAAACTAAAATTCGATGTCATCGCTCCGATGCATCCGACCCATTACCCACATATTGTGGACCACCGCCCCGACGTACTTGACATCGCGCTTCTTAAGAATGTTAACCTAAGGTTGCAATCTATAGAGGCGCTTGACGAACTCGACTCTGACCACCGACCGGTAATCATGGAGCTCATCTCTCGAACAGGCCTCCATGACCCTAGCCAACCCCCCCCTCCAAAGGTGATCACGGACTGGGGGATTGTAAGCGATAAGCTGCAATCCATCACGTCCCACCACTTGGACCAAATCCCCGACAAGATAGAGACCATTGTGGAAACGGAGGCTGCGATCGACTTGCTCACGGGCCACGTACAGGCCGTCCTGGACGAAAGTTCAAGGGAGATACCGGCGACGAGTGATCGTCGCTGGAAGCTCCCGGACGACGTGTGTGCACTCGTGAGCGAGAAGAACGCGGCCGTCCGTGCCTATAGCGCTTTTCCCTGCGAGAGCAACAAAGTTCACATGCGTTACTTACAGCGTAAAGTAAGTAATAGTATGAAAGAGCTACGTTGCAATCGCTGGGACAAGATGCTTGGGGATCTCGAGCCCAACCACCAGGCATTTTGGGAACTACAGAGGAAGTTGCGCGCCTCCGATGTAACCACGATGCCTCCTCTCATTCGCCTCGATCAGAGCATAGCCTTTGACGACGAGGAAAAGGCAGAATGCCTTGCAGACAGTCTCGAGGCCCAATGCTCCCCCAGTTCACAGCCAGCAGACCCAGCTTTTATAGCCAGGGTAGACGCTGAAGTGGAGCAAAGGACCTCTCTCCCTCCTTCAGAGGACCCCGAAAATCCCCTGCCCCCAGTCACTCCAGACGAGGTGCAGGATATAATCGACGGCCTCAAAGCTCGCAAAGCCCCTGGCTCTGACGGGCTCACCAATAGAGTATTCAAACTCTTCCCCGCCCCGTTAGTCATCCTAATGACCGCTATCTTCAATAGCGCGTTAACCAATAATATCTTCCCTCAGAAGTGGAAAGAAGCTACCGTCATCGGTATCCCCAAACCGGGCAAGCCTAAGACCTCCCCAGGCAGCTATCGCCCAATCAGTCTCCTCAATGTTCTCGGCAAAGTCTACGAAAAGCTTATTCTTAAGCGGCTCAAGGACTACGTCGAAACAAAGAGCTTAATTCCGATGGAACAGTTTGGTTTTCGAACCCAGCATTCGTGTCCACAACAGGTGCACCGAATCGTCGAGCACATCAGCGGCCGCTTCCAACGCGGCTTGATGACAGGAGTCCTCTACTTCGACATCGCGAAAGCGTTTGACAAAGTCTGGCACAACGGGCTGGTATACAAGCTGTACCAGCTCGGTGTGCCAGAACGTCTCGTACTCATACTACGGGACTATTTGTCGAACCGAACCTTCAGGTATCGCATAGAAGGGGCGTACTCTACGCCTCGTCCCATCCGCGCAGGAGTCCCGCAAGGCTCAGTTCTCTCCCCGTTACTATTCACGCTGTACACCAGCGATCTCCCCTCAGTAGTTAAGGCAAACATTGCCCTATTCGCTGACGACACGGCCATCTACTACTCTGGCTTAAAGTGTCCAGCCATAGCTAAGGCCCTCCAATCCTCCGCCAACGCCCTAAGCGTCTGGTTCAGGAAATGGAGAATTGAAGTGAACCCCGACAAGAGCCAGGCGGTTTTATACTCCAGGAAGGGTAAAGACCCATCCCCTCCTCCCCCGATCACCATGTATGACAAGCCGATCCCCTGGGGGGTGCAAGCTAAGTACCTGGGGGTCATCCTTGACCGACACCTTACCTTCCGGACGCACATAATGACGGTGCGCTCGCGCGCCGCATTCGCTCTAGGGAGGTTACATCCCATGATCAATGCACGCAGCAAATTGTCACTTCGGTGCAAGATGCGGCTCTACACCACGTGCATCAGGCCTATTATGACCTACGCGTGTGCCATATTCGCACATGCAAGGCCTTCCTATATCCATAGGATGCAGGTTTTACAGAACCGTTTTCTCCGTCGAGCCACGGGAGCCCCATGGTTCGTTAGGAATGTTAGACTCCATGTAGATTTAAAAATCCCCACCATCAAGCAATTCATGAAGCGTCTTACTGGGCGCTTTTTCGAATCAGCCGAGCGACACCCAAACCCACTTGTCGTCTCGGCCTCCCAATACTTCCCTACCAGAATTGGTAAGATTCGCCGCCCAAGGCATACCCTAGTCGAGCCAGACGACGAAACAACCGTCATCCAGGAGAGCAGTAGGGAAACTAGCACTCTTAGAAAATACACAAGCACAAACCGACCCACATTCCGGCCTCGCCGACGAGGCCCGCGACGCGCGACGCCCTAGTTAGTTAAATGTAAATTCAATTTAGATTCTACAAGGCCAGCCCGCGTAGCTGAGTCAGTAGTATAAAAACCCCCCGACATAATAATAACGAGACCCAGCCTTTGTTTTTGTTAAGAATTCAACGACGCCCTAAGCCGAGGTTCGAGCCCCACAGGGGGCGCCCTTAGCGAGCGGTCGTTTAAATGTAACTTTTAGTTAGCCCTGGCTGGGGGCCTTCTTGTAAGGTCACCACAGGATCGACCGGTTAAGCAGTAAACAGCCTTATAGTGCTGAACTGCGAGTGGCCCTACCTAAAAAAAAAAAAAAAAAAAAAAAAATTACTTTCCATAACCATTATGAAACAAAAAATGTAACGGATTTCGTCATGGTGACGAATGACGGCGTAAAGAGCGGCGCCTTTTTTGTGCTTAGCTCGTTTAGTGCGACTCTCGCTTAATACCTCAACTGCCAGAAAACGAGACACAGTTGAAAATGTATTGTTTGTCGGTCACTTGGCGATAAAGGTGTTAAGAAAAAATATTATTTTTGTTAATAGGTAGAAATAATCTTCTATTGGTCCTCATCGTATAGCGCAGAATCAGTATAATATATAATTATCAGGTACGCACTGAAAGTTCATAAAAGTTTTACGAACTTGGCTTCTCTGTTCGTGGAAGCTGGAATTAAGCTAAGAGGTTATTAACAAAAAGTTCTTCCTACCGTAACAATCGACAAAGAAACTCTTTTCATATAAGTGTGATATTAATCGGTCAGTAGCCCTTCACCTTCAGAGGAAGAGAAATACATAGTGTGTATTTCTAACACCAGTGTACCAGTAAATCATGATTACTAAGGAGGTGTCACCCAGTCGTTCTCAGTACATTGAAACACAGGCACACGCGTAGTTACAGTTTTAGGTAAGATGTTTTCCTAGTACCGTTAAGCGTAATGTGGTAATAAATCGTACATTGTGGTACTTGAAAAACATATTATTTTGACCATAGTTGATATTAAAATACAAAATAGTCTATATTATAAAGAGGTAACATTTGTATGTAAGTTTGTAAGTAGGGAGTAATCTCTGGAACTAAAGGTCCGATTCTATTCACTAATAGAAAGCTACATTATCAGCAAGTAGTAACATACGTTATATTTTATTTTCAAAAATATGCTTTATAGGGGGTGGGAAGAATGTTAAAGTTCGAAGGGATAAAGAGAGATCTACGCTGACGAAGTGCTAGTAACGAATATAGGCAGTGCGCCGGTTTGTCGAAGGACCAATAACCGATGGAGCAGACGAGTCCTTGAGCGTAGAACTAACCCCCAGGTAAATGGATCGATGTCTTTAAAAAGACTGCATGGGACTCTCAGGATACGGAAGGCGGAGGACCGGGTGTTGTGGCGTAGCTTGGGAGAAACATTAGTCCGACAATCGACTGCGAATCTGTGATAAGTTCAGTTGTTTGTTTGAAGGATGATGAGTAAGGTAGATTGGTGTCAGTGACCATCAGACATAATACTATTTTATATGTAACGCTCCTATTCTATCGCAGCGTGACGTCAAATCTAGACTAACTTTCTTCAAGAATTTATAATATTTATTTAACATATAAGTACATTGATAGATAACTATGATATGTAGGTAGGTATATAACAGTTCTTAGTGGTACTTATTGACCTAACAGCTATTAACAATTGTGTATGTTTGCCTAAGTTTAATGTATCATTACTTATCACAAACATGTGTAGACCAGAGGTTTTCCTTATACATACAAGAATTTAATTCTGTATACGTATATAGACGGTAAAGAACCTGATGTTTTTCAAAATATCATGTGATCTGAATATAATTTATATACGAATACAGATAAACAAAATTGATGTGTCTGTTTGAAATATTAAAATAACAACTTCTTACTAAATGCATCTATAAAAGTATATACTTACGGTTGCAATACGTCGTATATATAACGTCAGTTCCTACCTTACGCTGAATTTCGACAGGGATGATGCCTGGGTAAAACACAGAAAATACATTTAGTCTGTCAGTCCGATAATAAATAAATATCATGTTAATAAAAAAAGACAAAAAAACGCAATAAAGTTGGGGAGTGCGGTTGCCACGTCACAAGTATATACAATCTACATACACGTGACGTCATGGAACATTTAAACACAATGTAATGACGTAATCTTTTGATTGCAGAAAAGTACGTGGCCAATATAGGTATTCTTGTACTTAATCTACAAGAAGGACAAAAGCAAATCTATAATCATCCCTAATCGAAGTCTATCCGGTTAAAGTGGTAGCCGACCCCAATATGGATTCGGAAAGGCTGGTAACAATGATCCAACTAAATCATAGCACAAGAAATCTTAAGGTTAGACAGTTTTGAACTTTACTCTTTGATTGACCCCGAAAACATTTGCAATAACCGACCTGACCTTTAATCCTCTCTCAGTAGGTAGTTAGTAACTTTTGTTTAGACAGGTCATTTGATAATATTCTAAAATTTATATAACTTTCGATCACAATCCGAATAATTTAAAAATAATTTCTTAATCCATTGCCTCATATGTTTGAAGGCGTCTGCTTAACAACGTTAGTAGCGCAGTGAATGTTGTTGAACTTTTGTATGATTGGCATTTGCATGTTGCTATTAACCTATATTGTCCCAAAGAGCCCCACTGTAAAAAACAATAAGGGCAAAGGCCCTCTCCCTCTTTTACACCCTCTACAGTTTGATTGTATATATGTTTATGTGTATATATATACATATATTTAGGTATATATGTATACAATACTTATGTCTGTATATATAGGTATACAAACATAAGTAGAAGGCACGTACGATATTACGGATTATTTTCTTAAACAGTAGTATGATACGATATTCTTACTTTCCTAGTATATAACAGCTTATAAATCAATGCTCTAAGCAGACCTATGTTATCTAAGCTCATATAATTTATGAATCTAAATAAATAAATTCATTAATTCTTCTCAATGTTTGCTATTTAATTTAATGTAAAAAAAATAAGTTCCATACGGGAAAGGTCTAATCATTATAATGCAGGAAATCTTCAAAAGTTGCTCATGTCAATTTTGTAAGAAAAAGTCAATTCGTTTTGGTTACAACAGTCTTTTCACAATTATACCTTTTAATAAATTTATTCTAATGCTTCTAAGAAGCCAGAAAATTATAACAACTTTAGTCTCTATCAGCTAAGTAAGGAAATAATAGTACAAGTCTAAGATATGTAGCATTGCAAAGGTCAATACATCTTTTAGACGAGGTAGGTAGTTCATTTAAAGCCAGTTTTTTTTTAATTTAGCAAGTCTAGGAGTACACGCGTCAGGCGTAACACTTTGACCTTGAGCTGTCAAAGACTCTCAATAGAATATGAGACCAGATTATAGTGGTTATTGTTACCATTAACCTGTCGAACATGAATTTCAAAAAATGATGTAAATACTTACCTGCCTTGTTAAAGAAATTTTTGAGTTATGATCACTCAATATTATATTTCTCTTATTAAAGTTTAATGTAGTATACAGACATTAATTCAATTACATGCCTACTCTACTAACTCAAATTAATTATAATTTTGGTTCATAAATTACAGAATGGTCGATTTAATGCCTGGAGACTTACCTACACTATTAAAATCCAAATTACTTTTTTTTTTAGATCAATGTAGGAGAAGAGCTTGTGGCTAAATAAAAACAGCTACACGGGTCGATCGAAGGTTAAGCTACGCTTACCGAGGTCAGTCTGTGGATCGGTGACCGTTCATTACATATCGAGACTACTCCGTGCCTCGGAAAGCACGTTAAGCCGTTGGTCCCGGCTGTCATTTGTAGATCTTTGACAGTCGTTATGGGCAGTCATAGGGCCGAAATTCTGACAACCAGTCTTACCAAGGGGTATCGTGTTCCCCAGTGACTGGGTTGTGGAGGTCAGATAGGCAGTCGCTCCATGTCAAATACTGGTATTTAGGTGACCCCAACATGGTTGGGAAAGGGCTAGATAGATGATGAGATCAAAGTAAAAAATATAACTTGTATGCTCTTTATTTTGGAATAGATACCTATGTTACAAGTTTGAAAATATTTATGTTATTTTGGTATATCAAGATTTAATGGACGTGCATTCTTTGCAATGTGCTGAGAGAAAAAGAGTCTCAAAGTTCAGGTAAGACGTACCTGTTTTAATCAATCTACAGATGAAAGGTCAGTGGCCTGTTGTGATATGCGCCGATGTAATTCTGTGCACAAAGAGCCTCATATTTTAAAATAAGTCAGTATTTTTTATTATGTACTTATTTATGTATGCAAAAGTAAAATACATAACTGGAAAAAAACACAAGTATTTTATTATTAAATAAAGATAAAACACGTAGGTCATGATCATGACTCATACATATATTTTTCGTTTTCAAAATACACATGCTTACCTACTTAAAACATAAAATTTTTAGGTTTTTTTTTTCATGTTAGTATCGTTCTTATTATCATCATCATCCTCTTGCTCTTATCCTAATTTCATTTGGGGTCGGTGCAGCATGTCTTCTTCTTCCATACATCTCTATTTCCCGTCATCTCAGAAATCACCTCCTTCTTAGCCATACCAACTTTCACACACGATCATCCATCGTTTCCTAGGTCTCCCTATACTCTTGTAACCCTCTACATTCATACTCAAAACTTTCCTCACAACATGATCCTCATTCCTTCGTATCACGTGTCGTTCTTATTAATTGAGCACGAAATAAGATTGACTAAATTAAATAAATTATTCCTCATTACAGTAAAGTGTGCGACTTCCAATTATTTTATAAATCGGTGTATAATAGATACGTAGGTAAATACAAAAGTAACGCATTTTTGGAAACTAGTTTACCAATAAATAAATAAATAAATAAATAAATAAATAAATATTGCTGGACAATCCACACAGCATCATCTAGCCCCAAGGTAAGCAGAGCTTGTGTTATGGGTACTAGATGACTGATATACTTAATACAATACATTACATATATAGATATTTTTATTATACATAGGAAATACCCAGAATACCCGGAACAAATATTTGTAGATCGTACAAACATTTGTCCCAGGGCGGGAATCGAACCCGCAACCTCTTGCGTCGCAGGCGGACCTTCGCCCGCCGCGCCACATCGGTCGTCAAATGAGTTTTATAAAAACGTGAACATGAAAATAAAACTACACCATTTCATTTCGTTCAGAATATAGAAATAACCGGTATAACCTATTACATCAAAACAGTACTATTAAAATAAAATACAAAAATCTGTAAAAAGTCAAAAATATTTTTTCGACCGTGACAGGACTCGAACCTGCAATCTTCGGATCCGAAGTCCGACGCCTTATCCATTAGGCCACACGGTCGCTGAGTAATATTGCGAAATAGGTCATTATTTGCGGCTTTGCGAGCCTCCTGCGCGTTACGTCATGGATGGCGTCACAAGGCCGTTCACCCCGCTCGGCCTCCGTGCCATACCTAGAGTTTTCTGATAATTACGTTTTCATTCACGTTCATGATCATGTTTATTTAGTAACGTAGCACATACACAGATTAATGTTACAAGGTTAAATTATAATTGTTACTGTTTATGTAAAACGAGATAAATGTTGGGAAAATCCATTAATAGCTCAATGTAAGGAAAGTTATTAGTATTGTAATTGGTTCAGAAGAATAAATTGATTTTCTGATTGATTAAATTAATCGTGTATGTATATTAAGCTGAATATACATAGCTAAGCTGAATCACTCCATTTTCTGAAATTATTTTTAAGTTTTCAGTTGCTATTGATTGTGTAGTAAGCTAAGAGTTAGGTAGCCGTAATTAATATAATATAACAATACTTACCTACTCAATTACTAATCAAATACCAAGAGACATTTTGCCCTGCGTTTGTACTATGTGATTGGTATAAATTCATTGGACATATAGCGCATAAAATGCCGCCTGTATTGGTCGACGGGTTTAGATAAAATCAGAAAGATTAGCTAGGTACAATAGAATGCAAACGGTGGTAACACTTTGACCTTGCGTAGTGCGTAGTTTTATTAGAATGCGGGGCCATTTTATACTGGTTTTGTTACCACAGAGGTGAGTGCCTCGTATGATTTTTTTGTCTCTACATTATATCTGTTCAATTTTCATGATAAATTATGTGTTTATTTGTAATGTTCAATTTTATGTTTTAATTTGTTTTTAAGTTTAAAAAAAAAAAACTTTAAAATTATGTTGCTGTACCCTAATAGGGTCTACAATGTTCCTCAACTGTACTACCTTTATAGAACGCAATAAATATATTAATATGCCGTGCATTTACTTAAACAGTATGCTTCTTATCCATAAAGGTGCTGGCAGAAGTGTTAAAGAAACACACAGTGGAGCGAATAAGCGTAATACGAGTAAGTACCAATACTAATTTAATTGACTATCCAAACCCTATTCTTTTACGTCCCAGAGGATAAGGCCTTGCCTCTTATGCACTAGGTTGTAGGTTCAAATCTGGGCCAGTAGCAATGTGACATTTTCAATTCATTTTTAGGTACTTTCTAAGTTTATCTTGGACATCACTGACATCGGTGACGGAAAATAAATCGTGAGAAAACCTAAATTTATATTAACATAAGTTTGAAATCGCCGATCCGCTTCGAGCAAGCAGCCATTGCTTATATGCTTACTTCGTATGAGACTTTGCCGTGCACTGCGGAATCTGCATTAATATTGAACGATAGTCAATTAAAAATCAGTTTGGTTAAAACCTGTTTTAGTAAGTGATTAAAAAAACTTAAATAAAAAAAACTGCTATTTGTACTTATGTAACTACATTTACATATCTCGCCACATACCAAACTAAATCTGACGTATCCTACCTATATCGCGATATTGAAGTTATCCGCGCGATTGAACATACATACATATATGTACATAGGCATACATGAACCCGACAATGGCCGTCGAGCAGCAGCCCACCAGACACAACACCCGTCTGGTCTGGTCTCCCATTTCTTTGGAGGATGAAAAGCTTTACACCCTGTTCCTAATATTTACTGCCATAGTTATCCATGACAGTATAGGTGTCCTAAAATACAGGCTCCAGCTTAGTTTAGGCACCAGTCTCCCACAAATAAATATTTTTTAATATTTTTAAGTAAGTATTAAGTTTTTCTTTGTATTTAGTTGTGGAAGAGAAATAAAATAAATGTATTTTTATATTATTATTTATTATTATTATAAATGTAACCTGCTCACTCGTTTTGTATGAAATTTAGTACAAAGATAGTTTGAGACCCTGGTTTAAAAATCTACAAGTAGAGAATCCTATGTGACGGATATAGCCGTCACATAGGATTCTCTACCTTGTAGTATAGTTTTTAATCAACTTTGTCTGCATCCGCGATAACTGACATTCACGCGGACGAAGTCGTGAGCAAAAGCTATATTAATACTTGTAGATAAGGGAAACATAATTTGAAGAGAGTCGTATTATACTTGATAAACTAATATCTCGTTTAGCGCGTGACTGCGGTCAGGTCTATCTCGGGTATAACGATAAAAAATACTCTATTGTTTGTGAACGATCCACAGACGATGCGTCAAAGTACACTTTGAGACATCCTGTTGTTTTAAAATCTCAGCCAGCAATTTCGTAGTGAACTGCATCATTGGTGACGTCACAAGGATAGCGTTTACGTCTGGGCGGCAATGTGATCCTAACTAAGAATTTCTATGTAACTATCTGCCAAGTGGCTGGCCGGTAAGAAAATACAGCACGAGGGCACACGAATCCTAGTAGATTTATACACCGGCAAGAGCGTTAAGTGAAATTTATTTTTAAATTGTTTTGAACGGCTAACGGTTTTTTTTGTGTCTTCGACCGATTTCTCCGCCTAATGAGAACCGATTTAAAAGATTCTATATTTTGTAAAAGGTGATGAGCAGTTGACATTAGGTTATGGTACATGTGTGGTGTTACGCGAATGGATAGAATAAGAAATGAGTATATAAGAGGAAGTCTTTAAGTGGCGCCAGCGACAGAGAAGTTGTGTGGAAATCGGCTGTCATGGTATGGACACGTGATGCGAAGGTATGAGGATCATGTTGTAAAAGTTATAAGTATGAATGTAGAGAGTTACAAGAGTAGAGGGAGACCTAGGAAACGATGGATGGATTGTGTGAAAGATGATATGGCTAGGAAAGAGGTGACTTCTGAGATGACGGCAAATAGAGATGTATGGAAGAAGAAGACATGCTGCGCCGACCCCAAATAAATTGGGATAAGGGCAAGAGAATGATGATGACTTACCTATATCTACTTCTTGCCGTGCCGACAGAACATTTATCATCATGCTAGAAATATTAATAAGATATTTTGGTTATAATTACAAGAGGAGCTCGTGGCTACATAAAAACAGCCGCACCATTTGATCGAAGGTTAACCGACACTTGCCGAAGTCGAACTGTGGATGGGTGACCGTTTGTAACATATCGAGACTCCTCCGTGCATCGGGAAGCAAGCTAAGCCGTTGGTCCCGGCTGTCATTTGTAGATCTTTGACAGTCGTTACGGGTAGTCAGCAGACAACCAGTCTTACCAAAGGGTATCGTTTTGCCGAGTTACTGGGCTGTGGAGGTCAGAAAGGCAGTCGCTCCATGTAAAACACTAGAATGAATAGAAAGTATATGATAACGTTGCGCTTAAAAAAACATTTAAAAAGTTAAGAACTCTTTACACTTCATGAATCCCTCTGTATTTCTGGCATGCCAATAAAATTATCGTCCATTCATTTGCAAACAGTTCGCATGTTGGATTAAACCAAGAAATATTTGGTTTGGCCAAAGTGCAAGGTACCAGGGACTTAGAACTCGCAAAGGTTAGTTAAATATATCACTTACTTGTCAGTTGTTTTGTGTCAATTTATACGATAGGTAGATGAGGTCGGTGTTTCCCAGCCGACTACTCTGTGAAGAAACACCAAAACAAACTCCTCGGTCAAATACTCTTTTAAAGTTCAATGGTCAGAAGGCCATGTCGAAAATGTTCAAAATCTAGTCGCAATCCCATCTATCACGTACCGCGACAGTTAAAGCCAAAGATGTAGGAAAATGAGACGTATTTGTGATACATTTAGACAGCTTAGAATGCGAATTTCTTAAAAATACAGGAACTGCTTCTCAGATCATAAAAGGACCATGTAGGTCTGACAGGTAGTCTTTTGAGGAAAGCGCCACTCAAATTTGAGTTCATTTTTTTTTGCACTGGGCTTCTCGCAGTTTATCCTTCAGGGATATCTATTGCTTAACCGAACTTTCCTGTGGGGACTTAATTAGAAATTAAGGCCTCCAGCCAACGCGTTAAAAGCGTTAAAAGCTAAGCGACCAATCGCTAAGGGCACCCCCTGCGGGTTACGAGCCTCGGCTTAGGACGCCGCTGCGAGAGGACAGCAAGGGACGGGCTGAATCTAATAGAAATATTATTTAGGGACTAATTCAATCAACTACTAGCTTAGCTACGCGGGTTGGCTCGAGCAAAGGGTCGGGGGGACTCAAATTTGAGTGGATCCGTCCAAAGAGTTGACGCATTTGTCAGTTATCTTGGAGCTCAACGATATTACATGGTCTTAATGGACTTGGACTCAAAACGTGCTTCCATAAATAACAATTACACTCTACACATACATACATACATAAACCCACACTAAGACAGAGAGCTCTCACTCATATATGATTTAAAAGGAAGCTGGTGGGCTTATTATTAATCTATTGTCTTATTCAAATAACGTAACGCATAAATGAGATTTTGTAATAAATAATGTCTAACGAAACAACAGTGACGTCACCGGTTTATTACCTATTCCCTATGCGCATACGCATCGTGAATACAATGGTACTGGGCATATTATTAATAAAACATGGGTCCATTAAGTTGGTTACACATCACATTATTATTGATTCTACTAGTTGCTTCATTATTCTATGGAAATCAGTTGTAACTGGCAAGTTTTGGGGTTAGAGGCCATTTTGAGGTTTCCCAATAGTCTAACAAAAGTACGTTAAGCCGTTGGTCCCGGCTGTCATTTGAAGATCTTTGACAGTCGTTACGGGTAATCAGAAGCCCGAAAGTCTGACAACCAGTCTTACCAAGGGGTATCGTGTTGCTCAGTAACTGGGTGGTGGAGGTCAGATAGGCAGTCGCTACATGTAAAATACTGGTATTCAACTACATCCGGATAGACTGGAAGCCGACCCCAATATAATTTGGAAAAGGCTTGGCAGATGATGATGCAATAGTCTAACAAATAAGAAGGTCCTCCGGTTCTATTCCCGGGTCCCGGTAAAGGCACCTTCTCATACAAAGAGGGTACGAGCATTGCTAAGCTTGCTCAATGCGGGCTGGTGATTCCAGGCTTATATTAGTGATAAGTAAACCTGGACTTATAATTAATCTAAGTGACATCGGTGAAGGATAATCCTACACCGATAACAGTGATGTCTTAGACAAACATGGAAAGTATTGAAAACGTCGCATAGGTACTTGCCCGGATTTGAACCAACAACCTCATGCATGAGAGGCCACCACCTTAACCACTGGGCCATCACGACAATGTTGTCTAGGGCCCTTAGTAAACGTTTTATTTGGCAATCGCCCAGTCTAGAGATTTTATCTGGTAAGTAGCGAATTTTCTTCAGAAACCGTGCCATTTAGATTATGATCTAAAAAATAGGCAACAGCAATTTGCTGTATATAATAACCTGTGATTGCCACTTCGCCTGCTAAGCGTAGTAGGTACTTAATCCCAGCATTATCCCTAATCACCGCATACAATGAGAACCACCATTGTTCTAGCAACATTTTATTTTTAACGATAACAACTTAAATGGTTTAATTTAGAACATTTCCTGTTATCTTTTAACTACAACAAAGATAAAAAACCTGATCTTTCATGTGTTTATAAGCGTAACTTCTTTTTGTCACGCAATATCGGACTAAATTCTTAAAAAATCCATTGCTAACTACTTAACTATGACCATCGATACAACGCCGTGACTTTGAAACGGCGGCAGCGGCGACCAAAATATTATTATTGCGAAAACTTGTTACTAAGGATGTGTCATCACCAATTCATCGTATCGCATCGTACTACGTATTGCACGCTTTACAACGTTACGTCATGCAGACGTGACTTTAATATTTAACAAAAAACTGTCTGGTCGTGTACTGTATAATTTTATACACAGAATTGCGGTATGTTTTGTTTATTTGATACACAGAAGCCGCGTTCTCCATGCGCTAGCACCCGGAAACGTCCATTGCTGGTAAAATAAGAATTTTCTTGTGGTATTACTCATTGAGGTTTTTGTTTTAGGTTTTATTTGGGTCTAGCTGTGGCCGCGAATTTGAAAAAATAACATGGGTTTTAATATTTTGCGCGGATCCTAAGTTTCATCTCTGCCACGTTTCGCTAGTTATGTTTCAATCCTAAAGCTGCCAACGTACGTACGTAAGTATACATAGGGCCAATGTAAGACACTATAAGAACATTGACCTAGCGTCATTTACGTGAATTTTTCGTTGTAATATAGACATTCCGTGGCCAATATTATAATTATCATTATTAATTAGGGGTATAATAGGGGCGAGCCTTTTACCAGGCACAAATCCAGACTTCAAGCTGCTACTGAGAAATTTCAGATGCAAGAACTCAATAACACTTTGCCCGACCAAATCGAATCACCACCACCCACCACCACCACCATACAGGAGAAAGTCCTAGTGTGGAGTCGTCAAAAAAAAACAAAAGATAAGAAAGAAGAATCCAATACAAATTCTAGTGAGTTTTATTTTTTGTACTGATACATAACAGAATATTAGCACTTCTACTAATCACTAATGAACGACAAACTATGATATAACAGCTGAATGGACAATTAGTGTCACTTACTTAATTTTTATTTATCGATGTCACTGGATTTTACATTTGACCTCGGAAAGAAACTGAAACAGCCATAACGTACCACGCAATATGTCCAGTACGAAACAGGTCAAATAGTTTGTCGGGTTAGATTAATGAGGCTGACATTTTATATCTGTGCAAATCAATTTCAAAGGGTATAAAAAATATCGATAGTTTTAAATGTTCCATTCACTATAGGTATCGATATTGTTTAATATTTCGATGTTTCAACATATCGATATCAAAATAACGAATTTCGAAAATGTATCAATGACATTGTTACTTCTGTCGAACAAAATCAAAATCAAAATCAAAATTCATTTATTCAAATTAGGCTGAGAATCAGCACTTTTTGAACGTCAAAGACGTTTACATAAGACAGTCCCCCAAAACGCCCACCCTTCACCACTTCCTAGTGTTTTTGCTGGGAAGAAGAAGTGGAGGAACAAACTCCCCAGCAACACGTCTGTCTGATAGGTTTGAAGAACCTGAAGCTATACAACACATTATGTCAAAAATAATAATTATGTCAATCATCTTTATTCGTCATTCAATTAAATAATTTGCTACATGTTAGCTAGCACACACCAATATGCCAAAATAAATAAATAAAAAGTTATATATAAGCAAAATCGACAATTAACTCAAGCAAAGCCTGCTAAACTGAATACATAAAAAGCCTCCAAGACAGTCCAAGGGCGTGGCGTGCCCGCTGACATGTGCAATGCTGAATTATATCAATACAACTCATTCATACAATGTAATGAGAGGATCATGTCAATAACATAAAAATAAGGATAGTAGAATAAACATACACAAAAATAAAGAACTATTAAACAGTAAAAGAACATAGTAACATTGTCCTGCGTTCAACAAAGCGACCAACTACATATTCTTGTCTTCTAAATAGTCGTTGATCGAATAATATGCTTTAGAACAAAGGTTTGATTTAACTTTAGCTTTAAACGCGTTAAAAGGTAAATCCATGAACAAAATCACCCTAGCTCTGAGCTGGCTCCATCAGGCTCGAGTTCCGTAAAATAAATATACCACCATCAAGGCTTGTCCAAACAGTATCATTGTGCGATATTTTTGTTGGAATATACTGAAGCGATTTCAATCATCATCTGCCTAACCTTTTCTCAACTATGCTGGGGTCGGCTTCCAGTCTAACCGGATGCACCTGAATACCAGTGTTTTATATGGAGCGACTGCCTATCTGACCTCAACAATTCAGTTACTGGGCAGCACGATACCCCGTGGTAAGACTGGTTGTCAGACTTTCGGGTTTCTGACTACCCGTAACTACTGTCAAAGATCTACAGATGACAACCAGGACCAACGGCTTAACGTGCTTTCCGAGGTACGGAAGAGTCTCAATATGTTGCGAACGGTCACCCATCCACAGACTGACCTCGGCATGCGTAGCTTAACCTTCAATAAACATGTGCGGCTGTTTTTATTTCGCTACGAGCTCCTTCAATGTTATACTCAAATCGATTATTTTTGACACTTCTGACTGTCCTATTTAAAAAATTTAGTGAAGTTTAGCCCAGAGGAATACCTCAGAAAAACGCATCAGATTATAGGCACCTCGTCCTTATCCTATCATCATTTCGCTGTCCACTGCTGGACACAGGCTTCTTTTAAGCCGAGACAGTGAGAAAATACTAGGTTCTGTGCCTCTGTTATTTCATTGTCTCCTAATACTTTCTTTCTTCAAGGCCTCGTCCACATAGAGTGATAGAGGTCACAGCTTAGTATTGAATCTAACCACACATAAGTACGGAGGGGTCACCCATCCACAGACCGACTCAGCAAGTGTAGCTTAACCTTAATCTAGCCACGACTGCCACGAGCCCCTCTTATCGATAGCATGATAAGCATAAGCACAACCTTTTTACGAGCGACAATATAAAAAATCTCTAAGTGTCCATAAATCATAATCACAAACCATTATTTTACTGCATTCTAAATATAAACACAAAGATAATAAACTTAACACAATTTATTTCCATAAATAAATCGTACAATTGAATAATACAACTGCAAGTCACGGCGCAATCAGCTTTTTTTGTTTGCTGTTCTAAAAATAGAACACTAAAACTGGTTATTGACCAACGAATAAGATGACTTATGACCTTATTTTATTTTTATCTGAGGAAATTTCCTATCTGTCTTCGCAATTATTGTAAAGAAGTTTGCACACTCACAGGTTTTTTTTTTTTTTTTGGAATGGGCATCTCGCAGTTTATCCTTCAGGGATATTTACTGCTCAACCGAACTTTCCTGTGGGGCGCTTAATTAAAATTAAGGCCTCCAGCCAGGCATAAAAACTTATAAGCTAAGCGACTATCGCTAAGGGCACCCCCTGCGGGGTACGAACCTCGGCTTAGGACGTCGCTGAAGAGGACAGCAAGGGACAGGCTGGATCTGATTGTTCCATTATTTAGGGACATTTTAAACATTAATCGGCTCAGCTTCGCGGGCTGGCTCTTACAAAGGGTCGGGAGGGGACACTCACAGGCCTTAAGACTGTTTACTTGTATCTACTGCTGAGAAGTTGTTGGTGACATTTTGATTGAATAAATGTTTTAAATTAGATTTCATGTTTAATCTAGTAGATGTAGGGAAAGAAACAAAATATGTAGGAAGTACTAAATACCTTTGTTTTTGCTCTTTAATAAACGTCATTTTAAGCTGTCACTGTAAGTCTCAGTAACAGTTGGCCACACCAGCGAAACACTTTTTTTTTCTTTATTTAGGTGTACAGACGCCAGCATATCAAGCTACCCCAAACTGTCAGATTTTCCCAATTGAACGTGAACCTTATTCTTGTGAAATAAAGTTGAAAATGTATCAAATAAATTTGACACGTTGAGGTAGCTTGGTGTCTGTACTTATAGAAAAAGTAAAATAAATATAGAATAATAATAACAAACGTTTGTTTCGACCAAAAATGAATCATAGGTATGAATCAATAGGGATGTGTCCTAGGTAATAATATATTAAGTCTATTTAGACCGTTAGTAAGATTACCAAAATATACTGCACACATATTTTTTGCTTACTCAAATCAATGAAAAGTGACTATGATATAGCACATCAAAGTTCAGGAGAAGGGGCTTGTGACGTTACTGTTACGTTAAAAGTGTAGCACGGCAAGACGTCACGCGTAATTGCAACGCACTATATCGTCGTCATTTTTGGTAAGAAAAAATACGTGTCCAGTATTTTTGAGTAATCCAACTTTCGGACCAATCAGATTGTTTAAGGAAACTACCCTATTGCCATTTACGGGTCAAAACTACTGGAAACATGCAGTCTCAATTGAAATATTGAGTGGCAACAGACGTTCGTAGTATGAATTATTCACCGGAAATGTTTGGGATGATAGATTAACCGGATGAATCGTATTGTCAGGCGGACGTGACAAATCAATTGACGCGTTAAAACTATGACTGACGTTTTTCATGCGAAACGAATTATTTGAATAGATTTTGAGGCCCCAGCACATCAAGCTACCCCAATTTCTCAAACTTCTTTGATAGATTTTCAACTTTATTGTGAAAGAATATGGTTCATGTTTAATTGGGAAACTTCACAGTTCAAGATAGCTTGATGTGCAGTTGGCGTCTGTACTTTTTCATAAATTAGTTGCACGTGATTTTTAAGGGAAGACAGTAATTGATGCAACTTTAGTAAAAAAATTTTTTTTTTTAACAACTAACAAAAAAAATATCATTTGAATTAACTTATGTAAAAGTAAACAGAACCGTTTAAGTACATACGTTAATAATCTCATGTAAGCACTCTCTTACGGTTGCAGATAATGATAATAAATGCAAGCAAAACAAATTGCAACACAAATCACAATATTTAAAATAAAATATTTTACAGCTCGACAGTTAAAAGTGCTTTAAGTACAGTACTTGCTTTAAGGTGTACCTAAATTTTGAAGTTGTCAGACCTTAAATAAATTTCTAAAGATTACCTTTTCTACCTGACTTCAAAACTAAAGAAACACGTTGAAACAAGAGAGTGCAATTCATTTTGAATGACAAGAAAGGGACGTCATAGAAGTTCATCTTAATTTCTAATACTGCGATGTGATTGGTCCAAAAAAATAACGCGTTGGGTTCCATGTTATTATTATACGCCAAATCATATAACAGCTGTCTTTTAAAAAAGGAACGGTGCTGCGAAACTCGTCACTCAAAGTGTTCATTCAGCCGTCGCATTCATACTACCTGAGTTTTCTGATACCCTGGTACAAATCGAAATCAGTTTCGTGTTCTAAAAGCGAAAACTGCGTAAAGTTGTAAATCAATGGGAACGTCACAATAATATCGTGAACAAAACATGTGTTTGTATGCAATAACTGTGCAATAATAATGAAACTGCATTCATTATCTGCTATCAGGCATTCCTCAATTAGTCATTCTGTACCACCCAAGGACCGCTGATAACCTAAAGATTTCCCGGCCAAAGGAATATTCCTATTGTTGTTTGTTTCGTTTCAGATGAATATAGCTTGATAGAGATGATGTCAATGGTATGTAATGAAAATTGGTTTTATATTTAGAACAAGGATGCAACGGATTCCATCTCAGCGGAGGCAGACACAACGGAGACGGGCAAAGCTTAGTCTCTACGGAAGACAAATAAAGAAAAAATGTGTCAAAAAGCTTATGAAAAGCGATTTGGTAACTATGCCAACAAAATAGAATAGAGGCAAAGAAAGAGAAGCAGACACGAAAGAGTAAAAGAGAAGAAGGAAGAATCCCGAAGAAACAATTTGCTCTGGTTTACCCACGAAGTAAACCAACTTTTTGATGGAAGATGCTTTCTACTTGCTTTTGGGTGATTATGATGGATAGGTTTTCATGTAGGTATATCCTGGTTTAATGCAGGCGGTATTCTGGGGTCACGGGTGTTCAGAATGGGAGCTCTGTTCGCCCACCGAGTGACCTTAGAGATGACGGTGGCATAGTAATCACGTGTCGCCGTGCACAACGAGGTTCAGGGGAGACCCCTTTACCGTCTCCTCAGGGATGTACCCTTATAGGCGTTGCACAGTCGTTGGGTCCCGGAGTGGTCTC
The DNA here is from genome assembly GCA_905147745.2 of Phlogophora meticulosa. Taxonomy (NCBI): domain Eukaryota; kingdom Metazoa; phylum Arthropoda; class Insecta; order Lepidoptera; family Noctuidae; genus Phlogophora; species Phlogophora meticulosa. The sequence goes on along the minus strand of LR990537.1, from coordinate 10,145,546 downwards.
CTAAGAGGTAACGGGGCCCCTTCCATGTGCTGATGGTGATCACCGTTGTGGTTTTAGTGAGGTAAGAATCCCACACTCCCTGGTGTTTTCCCCAAAAGTCCAGGCGCCTTTAATAAATGTATTCAATTGATATAAAACAGCTGTTCCTCAGATTAGTATGTAAGTAGTAAAAGATAACGTTGGAAGTTATCGTAATAATATGACGCAGATTGTTAGTAGTAAACGACGACTCCATACTGTTATCAATGTGTCTGTTTGTGCGTTTGTTTATTGCTTTTATATTAAGACTTAGTTCTGATCTGGAGTTCAGGTCACAAAATAATCTACTAGGGAAACAATTGAGCGTAGGAAGTGTGTATACAGGGTGGCGATTTAGTCACCTGCAGGAATCAAATGAGAGTGAGTAATGACCGCATAAAAAAATGTGAAAAAGTTTTTAAACATGTACATTTGAAAATTAGCGCTGTTTTGTAATTAGTGTTTCTCCCAAACAACGGCAGTTTTATAAACGCAGCCCTGCGCACATTGACCCGCCCGGCGCGTCCTTGAGGTGTTTTTGACATAAACGTGCGTGCATCATATGATCGGCACATGAGGTCAAGGCCTGGGATTCGCTCCAAGTTTGACTCTGCATTAGAAAATGTAATCGATATATTGATTAAAAATTAAGGTACTATTTATTTATTGATCGAGTAGTCCGTGGTCTAATTCAACCCCTTAAATCCTGCAGGTGATTAAATCGGCACCCTGTATGTGTGAGGATTGGACCCTATGGGAAACAGGCATGAGTTTATATATGAATGTAGAAAGCAATACCATCTAGAAATTGGTGCGATAACTTTGTATTTGCCATGACCGTCGCCGATGTCGCAACATCTAATCTAGTTAGACAGATACCTAGTATAAAAGACAGTCCTTTGAGTAGTAACTAGGTTGCATAATGGGTGCTACACATTCCACTCTTGAGTAGTGCATAGGATGCATTTCATTATATCTATTATATCTTCCTCTATCTATATTGATTGTCATTGGAATTTAGACGTTACGTAATATTGACTTCGATGCTAGCGCTGAGTCGAGCTAGCGCTACGCTTGAGTTTATTTTGACAGCTGTGTATTTCACCAAATAATTAAATCACGTGACAACAAAATTAACATTGTAATCTAATCGTAATTTAGATCGAAGAAGTACTGTGATTACTCATTGGTTTTTTTGTCTCTTCTTTCTTCTATCTTTTTCTTCTTTACCAGTTCTTTTTAAAATTATATTTCATATAAACCTGGGGCGGTGTACTAGTATTACAAACATACTCATATGCTTATCAGGGCTGTGATAGGTCAAGAGTCTCATTTACGATTCCGCTGTCGGTAATAGCTAAAACATTGTGTTATCTGAAAGGCAAATATATTTATTTATACGACTTGTTTTCACAATTTAATTAGTTTAATTAACTCGTGGCTCGTGGCTACATAAAAACGGCTGCACAGGTCAAACGAAGGTTAAGCAACGCTTGCTGAGTTTTGGTCTATGGATGGGTTACCGTCTATTACATTTTTAGGAGTTTCCAGATCCCATACGAGCCTCTGAAAGCAATCTAAGCCGTTGGTTCCTCCGGCTGACATTTGTAGATCTTTGATCGTTGGTACGGGTAATAAGAAATCAGAACCACTCTTACTTAGGGGTAAAGTATAATCTCACTCCCCTCCGAGCGCACAATATACTTAAAAAGGAGAAGGTACAGAGATCTCTATTCACATTTGAATAAATAGATATGAGAAGATGTGCAAAAAGCCAAAACAGTCGAATGTGGACCACGTGCGGCTGGGGACGTCCAGTTTATTATAATCATTGATGAAAGTTACATAATATGATAATAATTTGGGAGGTATGACAAACAAAGTGTATAGTTACTCATCCAACATGAAAAAGGAAGGATCCTCAGACCGAGACGGGTGTTGTGTCTGGTGGGCTACTATCCGACGGTTGTTGTCGGGATCATGTATATACATATGTTAAATCGCGCGGATAACTTTAACATCGCGATGTAGGATACGACAGATTTAGTTTGTACGTGGCAAGATAGATGTCGCTACAGTCATAATAATCGCGAGGTGTACAACCTCAGGGATTATTTTTTTAAAGCCGAAGTGGTATGCACAGGGATGTGATTGCAGTGGACAAGGGCCCACTGTCCATGGCTGATGAAAACTGGCGCAAACCTGAAGTTGGTACTATATACCGGCTTATATCGCTGTTGTAAATGATAGGGCCTCGATGATTTAATTGCGTGTATTAGGAGGAGATCCTTTTATCACTATTTCACAATCAAGAATACTTCTGCCCTCGACAAAGGACCCGTTCCATCTTCTATCCAATTCTGATACAGTTTGAGTGATTGCAACCAGAGATAACTAATGTTCTACCAGCCCTTGTACAATAAATTGATTTAACTTAATCAATTTATTGTACAAGGGCTAAGTCTAAGTTTATTTTGAAAACGTTGCCCCGCACTAGGAATTTCTCCTGTATCGTGGGTGCGTTTACTTACATTCAAACGCACATACACAAACAGCCAGAGACCCGGAAACAACTACCGGTAAGCTATACAAATTTCTGTTTCGTGCGGGATTTAAACCCACGACACACGGCGCAGCAGTCAATCACTAAGTCACTGCGTCAACCTTGCCGTCGATGACAAGGTATATTGTCTGTAGGAGGAATGATAATAATAATTAGTTAAAGAAAAACCTCTTTCAAAACCCTTAATATTGTCTTGTAGACATAAACCAATAGTCGTATAAATAAACTCGTAAAATAATTGGACGGAATGGACGCAAATTTTGTTTTGTTAAAAATAGTTTCACTGCCTGGATTTAAAAACTTTCCTGAAAAAAAAACAAGAGCCAATGAATACAAAACAAGTTTGCCACCATTAATAAACCCCTAACTTTGAATATATTCAAATTCGCACTCAAATCTTAGTAACAGACAAAACAAAACAATAATTTTTAAAACTAGGTGTGCCCGCGAATTTGTCCGCGTTTTAATTTGTTCCGCGGAAACCTAATTCTTTTTCTAAAGTGAAAGTAAACTCCTTATAACATCAGCTATCTGCCAGTGAAAGTCTTGTCAACATAGGTCCAGCCGTTTCGGAGATAACCTCATACAATCAGACAGATTAAAAAAAAAAACATGTTTTTGGTATGTACCTAACTCCTTAACACATCAGTTATCTGCCGTCGAAATCGGTTCAGCCGTTTCGGAGATAACTACTGTGTGTACTTTCGTAAGAATCTAGTATAAAGCTGTTCTTTTAACATTACAAACAGACACTTCAATTTTATTTGTTGTATGTATAGATGAATAGAAGATACACGCCCCAATTTAAAAAAAAAAGTTAAAAAGAATAAAATAATCTTACAGAGACAAACCTAGTAGTTAGTAGTTAGTGCAATAACCATAAAAGTTAAAAATGGAAAAGTCTGCGGGGCTGAGGGTTGATAAACCTATCAAATATAATGGCGTGACTAAATTGGAAAAATACATTTAATTTACAAAAGACAGTCATGGTTCTATCATAAACAAGATTTCGATTAGATTGACGCAGAATTGCGTTTTAGTGATTGGATTAGAGTTTTTTTATTCTAGTTATTATTTTAAAAGTATTAAATATTTTTATTTTCGAATTTTCATGACTGCATCGCTGGTCTGAGAATTCGATTTCGGGTTCGATTCCCGAGTCGAGCAAAGCTTTACTTGGCTTTTTCATTAAGAATTGTTCAGTAGCAGCCTGGAGTCTCATGAATTTGAACATACCTGACGAAATGTGGGTGTTCTAAAGCCTATAAAAGATCGCCTCTGCCTAACCCTTCATAGAATATAGGCGCGATGTTTATGATGTTATCCACGCTACAACACTATCGTGGTAATGAAAAGATAAGGTGCTTGGTAGATGATGGTTTGAGCATGATGAGAGGATGAATGAACTAACAGAAGGTATTTACAAGGCTGGTGTAAGTTTAAATTCCGGGAGAAGATGACTAGTTATTACATACATACACTGACCTTATTGGTCTTCAGAAACGTCAGGTGCGTAGTACTCGTAGTAGTAGTAGTAGTAGGATGAACAGATGTATGAACGTAAACGAAGCATTACTTACATTACATACTTCTTGTATGTAAGGTTCTCAGCAGGTGGCGTTCTTTAGTGTCACCAATAAGGTCAAATATTTGTTTCGGGTGTTCTGGGTATTTGCTATGTATAATAAAAATATCTATCTATGTAATGTATTGTATTACAAATACAAATTACAAATACAAATAGTTTATTTTCTTTAACAAACTTGTACTACATACTAGTGATAGAAGTGTCCCTTTAAGCAAGTAAATGCCTGTATTAGGACACTCCCCTCTTCCGTAACTTAAATTTACATAATGTACACAATAAATGCCATTGTTTACTATTTACTATTTATAATTAATTACAATTTTAAGAATTAGTAAGTATTAAGTGTATCAGTCATCTAGTACCCATAACACAAGCTCTGCTTAGCTTGGGGCTAGATGATGCTGGGTGGATTGTCCAGCATTATTTATTTATTTATTATTTACCATACCCCCATGGGAAGGATGCGTGAGTTGGTATATATTATTTTTTATACTTAGTTTAAAAAAAACCCTTATCAACTTTCTTTAAGATGTGAACATAACTCTACGTTTTATTGGCACATGTCGTCATTCAGTCCTTGGACCTTTCAACCCTAAAGGAGAGATAACGTGTAGTTTTCCGGTATTTGTCAACACGTAATTAGCATGTTTACTAAATAATTGAGATAACGAAACAATTTGATAGATAACTTCTGTTGCTAAGTCACAATTTTAAATTAGCAATTTTATTTTATTTGACACTAGCATTGCCCCATGGTTTTACCCGCTACTAGGGGCCGTAGCTTGATGTAAGCCTGTAATCTTCCTCGAGAATAAGGCTATCAAATGCGAAAAGATTTTTTAAGTCCGACTTGCATTTCGAAGATTCAATTTCTTTCGTATTTTTTTTTCTTGTTAATGATTTTTTCCGACAGTTTAAGTAATTTATGTGGCCTATCCCAATGTTCTTTCTTTGGTTTTGTTCATCGAGACGTTGAGCTCCTTAGTTCTGAGTTGAGCTCTACAATTGCTGACAATACTTGCACTGACTGGACAAGTCCATCCATATCTGTGTGGTTCTTCCTTCAAAAGATTATCACTGACACTAATCTGCATGGTCCTCACATGATCTGACCAAGATAATGTCTAGACTTTAAAAGACAATGTGACCTCTGAGTCTGTTTTAGTAATTCTTCTCATGAATCATGAATAGTCATGTAGGGATACACCGACCTAATCTAAATTTTATTGATTTATTCCATTTCATGTCGTGTAAAAGTGTTTTTTTTTGTAACCTAATTACAGAAATAAATATAATTTAATTTCAAAGTTTCAAACAAACAAACTCTTCAGTTTTATTTTATTAGCATAGATAAAAAACGATTCTTAGAAATATATAAGGAACGGGAAATATGAATAACAAGCACGTGCTTTATAAGGTTATCTATCACAGCATTCGTTTTTAATTGGCTTAAAAATCGAAATGGTGCAAATAATTATTAGTACCTGGATTACCGAGCTTAGCTCGGATAAAACGACGTTTTCTAAAAATGAAACCTAGCTAGATCGATTAATCCGAGCCGTTTCCGAAATTCAGATTATATCTATATGTACATACATACAAGAAGTGCTCGTTTAAAGGTATAAGATAAGATACAGGGTTCATTGTCAGTTTGACAGATCGATCGATTGTCAGTTGATTCTTATTGAAAGTGAAGTTACCCCACAGTATACTTTTTAGCAACTCTCAAATACCTGTAAGTACTCGTATTATTGCTAAAAAAATACTAGTTAGCTTTTGGGAGCTTCCCGGAAGATTTGAGAAGTAAAATGAGTCGAGGAGTCTTACTCAGATGGTGATTTATTATAGACTGACTTCTTTGAACATGATCCTTACACTAGTTTACTTATTGCTAGGATATCTTAACCTATGTCTGTCTGTCAACATCAATTTTTAGACCTCTTAAACTCTTATAGAATGCCATACGAACTTATTCGTTTATCGTCATGGCGGCGATGGCACTTAGAGCACAAGTGGGCCATTTATATCATAAACAAAAATGAAATATTGCTAGCACAAGGGCACCACTCATAACTGGCTAATACATACTAATATTCTTAAAGTAACTCTTTATTCCCTCCGTCTGTTTGTGGCCTTAACGCCTGGACAGATTTGGACGAAATTCGGTTCAAGAATTGATCATGACCTAGGTTAAGACATAGAATACTTTTTATTCTAGTCCCTTGTATAATACCCGACTATCACGTTGATGAAGCCCGCAGGCAAGAGATAGTACTTTTTTTTTAAGTATGGGAAATCATACAATGACTTCTCTCTTCTCTGACTATCGTTCTGAGTGGAACGGGAGGGCGTGTCAGACTTTAACTGACTTAAGCCCATCCATGTTCCGTCCTTGCCCTTTACGTTCCAGGGTCGGTAACGAACATCCCGCAAAAGAGATAATATTTACTGGATAAATAAACTGAGAAGATGCAACTCTTTTAATGTTTTTATTATTTATTAATCATGGAATTAAATGAGCTGAGTTTTTCTTTAATAGATAGATCATCGTGTATTTTTTAGTTTATACGAGTAGTTTATATGGAGATAAACGAAACCATTAAAATACAGAAAACTCAAATAATCAACAATAGAATGCTGTAATTTCTTGAAACTTATAACATAATTGATTTTCTTATATGTTCTATTTTATTAGTAACGCAATGAAAAATAATGTCGCTTTGACTGATGAAAATGCAGTTTGGCCTCAACAAATTATCTAAATAAGTATTCATTCAACTCACCGCTTGAAAAAAAAAAGATTCTGTACTTTACTCACAAACTTCAGAATTTCAGACGAGGAATCAAAACTTTAGCACATTGGTCGGGCAACCTTGAACTAAATAAATTGCTATTTATTAATAAAGTTATGACGCATAAGTAGAGACGTTCCTTGAACCGCTTGATAAGGAGTTCCGCGATAATTCCCACGGACTGCCCATCCCGTATCCCGACCCTCTTCCCACCGTACGGTACCAGGCTGTTAGGAAAGCATCGGAGCTCTCGTACACTCTACGCGTCTCTGACAAGACCAGCAAATGGTATTATCCTGTGCGGGTAACCTTATGACGTTCGAAATAAGAACCATTTTATTGTTACCGTAGCTCCGGTTAACAACTGTTACATCGTGCTATACTCAAAAGACTTTATGCACGTGGCTTAAGGGTCACGTTGGATTGTCTTCCTTTTCCCCGCTGGCATGGACACGAAATCGCTTGCTGTGTTCTGTGTCCCTGGTACCTCGGTCATATGTTTTCGTTCCGTGATCGTTACGGCACTGTTGACGCTTTTGTTTTAGTTTCAATGAATTGCGTTTTGTTTACTTTTTTTACCAACGAATGAATGGAGTAAACGGAAATATAAATAGGCGTCACCAGCTGTTGTTATTTCTTTTAGTTCTGTCAATGTTTGGAAATTTGATCAATAGTGGCAATTCTATTGTATTATTTTCCGCATATTAAAATAACCTTTGTAATAAATTAGTCATGAGTGTTTCTTGTTTACGCTCAATAAAAGTGTTTTGAAGAAGTGGCTGAGCGGTTATCGTAGACTTTAAGGGTCCGAAAAAATGTTTTGACGTTCAATGTCGCGTCAAAACTTATTGTGTATTCTCCTTTGAAGTCAAGCCAGTATTCGAATTGTGTCTCAGGTAAATTAATCAGTTACACAGTAGGTCTCTAGTCAACCCATTCATAACATTTTTTTTAACTTTTTCGAAAATATGTATTCAGGGCGGTTTATGAAGGATTGTTAATCATTTGGAAGCGTGATTAAGGACTTCCAACCACGTAAAAGATGGTGTTAGGATCCGAAAAGATTAGCTGGTCAAACTTGAACAGAAATTGGAAAAGATTGTCGTTAAAAAAGGGTGGCCTTGCTCACTAGAAGGACACAATGAAGGCCATAAAAAATTGAGGTAGATTTTTTTTACGGATCCACCATATCCGTAAAATAAATCTTTTTGTATCTCTTAGTTATTTGTTCTCTTAATATTATGTTTTCTGCTAGATGTTTATTTAAATTGTTTTAATTTTATTTTGTAGATATTTGGTTTCGGTTAGTTGACATGATTGAGACTTTTTATATTATTTACTGTTTATTGTATTTTAATTATATTATTTAAATAAATAAAACATAAAATACAAAAATAAATAAAATCTACAGCCCTTTAGCAATATCGCGCGCCGATCGCTCAGCGACAGCGCGGTTGGCGCAGTGGCTGAGCGATCGGCTGCTGCGCCGCGTGTCGTGGGTTCGATTCCCGCACGGAACAAATGTTTGTATGACCTACAGTTAGTTGTTCCGGGTCTGGCTGTTTGTGTATGTGACTATAAATGTTTGTAAACGCACCCACGACACAGGACAAATTCCTAGTGTGGGGAACCGGTTAAAAAAAAAAAAAAAAACTAACATTAAAACATGTATGTTAAGCCGTTAGTCCCAGCTGTAACTTGTAGATCTTTAACAGTCGTTACGGGTAATCAGAAGCCCGTAAGTCTATCAACCAGTCTTACTAAGGGGTATCATGTTGCCCAGTAACTAGGTCGTGGAGGTCAGATAGGCAGTCGCTACATGCCAAACACTGGAATTCAGCTACATCCGGTTAGACTGGAAGCCGACCCCAACATACATAGTTGGGAAAAGGCTAGGCAGATATGATGATGATATTTTATAGATATTATTATTCTTATTTAATTTTACTAGACTTGAGACACTGCCAGCAAGATTACCGGATAATTCTACATTTAAATAAACCCGCTTGACCCGAGTTTTCCCACACATTTTCTGGGAAATTAGAGACAGATGACGTTTGGATGTCATAAATTACATATATAATGTTGGTTTTCTAACGTAATTACTGCTCTAAGGTCTGTCGCCTTGGTAATTTATGAAAACGACTTAATTCAATAATCAAGATAGGAAAAAAAAAAACAACTTATTGATGATTGTAACAACAGTAGGTAGTAGGTATTTAATTTTAAAACAACTTCCCTAATTTTTCTAAGCTACATATATTATTAGTTGGGATATTTCTATTATTTTCAAATACATATTAGTAAGTTTACATTACATATAATGGGAGAAGCTGTACGGGTTTATTGAAGGTTAAGCTATGCTGGCCGAGTTCACTCTGTGGATGGGTAATCGTTCTTAACATACCGAGACTCCTCCGTGTTTTGGAAAGCCCGCTAAGCCTTTGATCCTGGCTGTCATTTGTAGATCTTTGACAGTCGTTACGGGTAGTAACAGGCCCGAAATTCTGACAACCAGTCTTACCAAGGGGTATCGTGTTGCCCAGTAACTGGGTTTTGGAGGTCAGATGGGTAATTGCTACGTGTCAAATACTGGTAGGTATTCAGCTGCATCTGGTTAGACTGGTAGCCGACCCCAGCATAGTTGGAAAAAGGCTAGGCAGATGATGACATTATATAATTATAATGTAAACACTAGTGAAGTATGTAGTTATTATTTAAAATTAATTAATCATCTTCATTTTAAGTAACATTTTTGAACTGGTGATGGCTAAGGTTCAATGATCCGGCTTTAAATAATATGGACGTGACGAAAAAACACACAAAATGAATATATTTTTTGTTCATTATCAAATGAATATGTGAAGGATGTAGTTTTTAATCATTTTAGTTTTTGCATAGGTAAGTGAAACTATATTTTTGAAAATTAATACTTGAATGTACTTACTTGCCTTAATTAACATTAGGAAGGTAGAAACATTTGAAATATTAAAATTGTGTTAGAACGAAGTTCCTTATCGCGCGTTGCGAAAGGAGGCTAGACAGAAAAAATTAAGACGAAAAGTTGTAACGACACTTTTTGCTATAAATAGTTGTAAGCCGTGCGGCGTGCGCGTGTTTCTCTATCTGTCTCTCTCTCTCTCTCTCATAGAAAACAAACCAGTTATTTTTGTTTCGTCTTTCTATTTCGCATTGTGTAGTGCAGTGTGGTGTCGCGACGATTATTTTTTTGTTGCGTGTATAAAGGCTTTTTGTACATAATAAATAATAAAAAATAATAACAAAAGGAACTTCGTTCCATCCGGGTGTCCCTTGACACCTCTCAAGTATATTATTATTTAGAAACATGTAAAATGTAGGAATGTATTCATTCACAGAAGCACATAAAATAAAATTAAAAATAAACAAAAACAGAACTGAAAAGCACAAGGCAGGAAAATGAATATTGCCATATCATGCTGAAAATTAATCTCAGAATACAGACACAAACATTTAACCAGATAATCCAAACTAAAACCACACTAAAACAGTAGACTAACTTAATCCAATCAATGTCCAATTAGTTTCGTGAACTAGTTTCAGTTCTAAATACATTCCTAGGAAATGTATTTATCAAATTGGGTCACGTGATACGTGAAATAAGTCTGACATTCTTTCTCCGAATTTTATGGAATTATTTTGGCTGAGGCAGGTTGGAATTGACAGGGATATCGAATGGAAAAATGCATCGAAATTGAAAATAGTAAAGATTTGTCCGATGTCATCTATCTTATTGCAATATTAAGTGTATGAATATAGACTATAAAAGAAAAGGAAAGAAAGGTCGACTGTGCGAAAGATTGTGAGGTTAGAAAGAGGGTGATTACTGAGATGACGACTAAAAGTGAAGTATGGAAGAAGATGAGATGTTGCACCGACCCTAAGTATATTGGGGTAACGTAAAAAGAATGATAACGTTGATGATAATCGATGAAACAAAAAAATATTTCAATGGTCCAGTGGACAGAAACGTGAATGCTGAGGGTGAGATCACGGGGCTGGATCGGCAGGTAGATATATCTTTATTTTAGCTTAACTAGTCCTAGCCTTATAAATAGGAACGTAGGTTTAAACCGGGCGAATGTGTTCACCTATTCTTCCAGGAATAAGAAGCGTCACAATCATTATGTCGGAAAGGACAAAGAACTGCTAATGTAAACGAACACGTGATGTCTTCACCTGGGATGTGTTCCTGGTCATTGTACGCAAAACCACAACACATGACGATACCCAGAAGCGCCTCTACCATGAGTAATACAGTCTATTATTACATGTCATTGGAGACCTATAAATTGAACCCCGATAAGCCTGAAAAGGCCTAGACGTCTGCCAATACCGCTCCTAAAGACAAATTCGCAGTGCCATGTAAGTACCCAAGGATGCTCCTTTATGGTGGGGTCACAAATAATTATTACATACTTAAGTGACTAATTCTATTCATTGTCTTCAAAAAATATTGACGTACATACCTACTATTACGTCTGAAGAAAATAGTGTAATTAGACCTTATTAACAAACAATACGGACAGACAGACATAATTATTGATTGATTCGCTCTTTCAGTGGTAAAATCGTCATAGGGGATGTCCCTTGGCTTCTGCTGCCCCGTCATCGTCGTTTCCGAGGTGGAATATTCTCAAGGATGAGGGGTCTGTCAGACTCTTACTGACTAAAAACCACCCCGATGTTCCCATCCCACACTTGCACCGGGGATCATGGGAACTAGTGCGCCTTCCAAGATCCCCGGCTAGTGCCGGCCGGCCGCTGCGGGCCAGCTCAGGTCTGCGGGGGGAGTGAGGTGATCCCCCCTCAACGTCAAAAAACGCCACCGCCTCGGGTCTGATGTATGGGGTGTGACGGAGGTTGGTACCCGAGTCCGTCGCCCCTTCTACTTAACTTTACCCTACTCTTGCGCATCCCTCCTGCCAGAATAGTCCTTACGTTTACGTAACCAGATAGGTATTAGTTGTAAGTTATTAAAAAATAGTTATTCACCACCGTAACAAATATACATATACATATTTCCCAAAGTATAATAAAGTTTGCATACCTTGGCATTTTATGTCGTTTTTATGAAATAGTCATTCCATCGAGTAATTCAAATTTAGAGATTTGTTTTGATGGTTTTGGCAGTTGGGGTATTGAATTCAAAATTAAAATTGGGCAATTGTTTTTTTTTGTCTTATTGGAAGAGTTGGGTTGCAAAAAAGACTGTGACCGCGCCAGCCTACATTACCAGAGATAAGTCGAATACTCAACGGTGGTGTTTAGCCATCCTAGAGTCAAACCGCATGCATATTATATCTCCAACAGCTGACACCCATACCCCTTCACATACAACAACATGGCTACAAGCTTCCACAAAGACCCCATGTTTATGGCGTCTTCCACTTTTACGGCGTAAAATTATCAAAAACCACACAACGCGGAAATGGATCACGATCGCCAATTCCGTCACCACGTGTTTAAAACTTTGCCAATTCCCCACACCATGTATGTTCTCAAGGATCTACATAAAAGGTGTTGTTTGAGGTTGTCTCAAGTGACGTTTGTTCACATTGTGTCTGGCTATCTCGTTTTGGGTCAAGGCCTATTTCCGCGTTACAATGATTGAGATACGATACTGCCTTTTACCCCCGGCATGGTGTATTTGCACACCTTGACAAAGTACGTACTCGTATGTTTATTTGGTTTCCAAAGTCTACAATAGTTTAGTTATGTGTTTGTTTGGTTGTGTAATTATTTGGTGGAAAAGTGGTTCACAATGCGTGGAATATAATAGGAATGCTTATTAATTTGTAATAGTTGAATAATGCTTCTATTGTTTCTGTCAGCCTGGTCACATGGGCTGCCATGAGGTGATTCTTTACCATGTTTGAAATTATAATAACTTTACTCAGAATACTCGTTGCCTAACCTCAGTCCGCTGCTGGAAATAGGACCCTCCTTAAGTTAGAATATAACCCAGTTCCAGCTTTCTGGGTAGAGGCTATGGGAGGGCTATGAGGAGGGCTATGAGGAAGGCTATGAGGAGGGCTATGGGAGGTGTAAGTCACCATTTGCCGCTTAGATTTTTAATAGCCTATTTCACTTGGAAATTAACGACCATAAAGCTTCTTAAATTTTATTCATGCTCCTGGTGATAAAACCTCCAAATAGTCTCGTAATTTCGGCAGCTGTTTGGCGCGGAAAAGTAGGTCTCATTGTAGTGAAATCATAGTCGGTTGACAATGATTAATACATTGTTAGACATAATTTAATAGCCCATCATAAACGTGACTGTAATAGGCATTGTTTTGTAATAATATACTCGTACTCTAAAGTAGGTACACACTACCTATATGGAATAGAACAATGACATTAGCAACTGTCACTCTTGAACACTAGCGGCCTGTTTCGTCAACTCCGGAGAAGTTCTTGTTCCCTGGATAACTCAGGAAGGCACTTTTCTTACTATCTTTTTCTCTCTCATTTTAACACTAGCTGTGCCCGCGACCTTGCGCGCATATAATTTAACAAAACGTAGGTTTTCATTTATTTCCTTCTCTAAAATGAAAGTAACCAAGAATGCATTATAACAATAGGTATCTGCCAATGAAAAATCGGCAGTTTCGGAGATTAGGCCAAACAAACAGACAGACATACAGACAAGCAGACAAGAGGCAGATTAGTAAAATTACATTAGTAAAAGCTGTTATTTTGACATTACAAACAGACACTTTAATTTTATTTATTTGGCTTTTTTTAGTACAGGATCTGGAAGAACAGTTCTGACAAGCAGTAACTAGACAGGGAGGGTTAGACACGTTGTCGCTCCAGGTAATATAGCCCAGGTGAGTGAGACTGCAAGTCGACCTGTTGGAGTGTCTACACAGATGGATGGATAGGAATTAGTTGGGTAATACAGTTCAAAATCCTAACAAGCTGCTTAACTTCATATAACCTCTGAATCAAAACAATACCCAGGATGACTTCCACCCCACTTTGTGGTATTTTTTATGTATGTCCGTATTGTATTCCACCACTGCAGCACTGTCTATTTTCTCCAAAATAAGTTCAAATTGTATTTTACAAGATTTTTTTTAAGCTATACTGTCCTGCTGCTGGTCTCGCTTATAGCTTTCCATTCTTCCCTTGTTGCCTTCTTTGGTCCCATAACCGCCTCTACGTCGTGACGCTTCCTAGGCCTCCTTCAGCAACGACACCTGTCTTCTGGCTACCACTACATCCCGACCCTACTTTCAACAAAAATATGTCCATAAAAATTGTCACTAGCAAAATACGCCTTTTGTGATCAACCGTCTTTCTGACAGTGATTACATTTTTCTCGTATATTTTGACAGACTGCATTTCTTATAGAAGTAAGCAATACACGAACAATGAGTTTCTTCACCCCTAGATGATGTAGAAGATATTGGCTAGAAGCGTCTGTCGCCTGACTGAGACCCTTAGGGACTTAAGACTATTTGCTATTTAGTCACTACAGAAGCTATTGTACCCAAAACACTTACCTTTGTCGAAATACTCTCTCTCTGATTGGTTGATGTTGATTTTAAATCAAAGACTGAACATGCTATAACCCATGCCTTTAGAATAGAATCATATTTATTTGCTTATATTGATTTAGATGGTAAAATAATTAGTTTTCTTGAACATATAGAATTGTAGACACAAAATAAATATGAGTTTCTACCTTGGCCAAATGTAGAGTATTTTTTTGACGCCATTGTTTTTTTTTGTATTTAGGTTAGTTAAGATGTTTCACTACTTTTGTTAATAATAAGGTTTGTGCTGCAACAAGTTGTACTAGTCAGTGCAAAATGTCCTAATTGGCCAGTACTATTAGGTTGATATTTGTTTAAACATAAGAACCATAGATTGGAAATATGGATTTGAATATGGAATACCAACTTCCTTAACTCAAGCGTGACACATCTCGTAAATCTAAACGAATGGGACCATACAACATTTTAGGAGATTACTCCAGTGTGGGAGCGGGATACAGTTATACAAGACCGATAGCACCATCCCCCTTTCGAAAAAAGATGACATTAGAATCATGGTAGATTAAAACTTCATAATAAGGCTTCTGGAAAAAGATAAAAAAAAAATTACAAGCTCTTGTTCTTAGCTCAATCTTAACGAACTCTAACATGAATACAATAAACCCTTGACCTTATTGCTTTTATATAAAAAATGGCGGAGCGATCATCATAATGTTATCGTATACCTACACAATATTATCTATGGTAAGGTTACACCGTAAACGGGATACATTCACCTTGTGGTCACCCCATGCCGTTTAATGAGATGGGATATTATTCTAAGACCTTATTATTTTCATTCTTTTATATGTATGGAATAATTTGAAGAATATTGAATATGAATTTATTTCTGATAGCTTTAAAGATTTAAGAACTTTAATTCTTAAAAAGAATTAAAATAACTTATTTCCTATTTGTTTACCTTAGGCGAAGCGACAGTAACACAAAAATCATTTTTACATAATATGTACAGTACCCGAATATATAAATCAGAATGTAAGACCACAAAAGGGATGAATGAAAGTTGCATGCAGCTGAAATGACAATGCTGAGACAATGACGCGAATGGATGGAGAAATGTGTATATTAGAGGAAGTCTGAAAGTGGCGCCTGTGATCGAGAAGTTGTGTGGTAATCGGTTGTCATGGTATGGACATGTGATGCGAAGGAATGAGGACCATGTTGTGAGGAAAGATAGAGACGTTTTGAAGAAGAAGATAAGGATAAGAAAATTGGGATAAGGGCAGGAGGATGATGATGCCGATGATTACCCAAATAAAATAAATTTACACTACCTAACCAGCACTTAACTGTCCAATTGTAAGACCAAAGCCTCTTCTCTTACAGAGAAGGCATTCCCGTTAATCACCATGCTTGCTTAAGGTGGATCGGCGATTTCAGACTTATATTAACTATGTGTCCTGATTTCCTCATGATGCTTGCCTTCACCGATGTCAGTAGGTATGTCTATGATCTTCTTAGAAATTTCATATGAATTGAATAAGTCACATTGGCACATGCCCGGTTTTGGACCCAAAACTTTGGCCATGGCAGGCAGGTGCCTTAAACACTGGGCCATCACGATATGCATAAAATTACTTTGCACTTTATTGGACTGCATCTAGAACATAAATTAACATCATCATATGCCTAGCCTTTTCCCAACTATGTTGGGGTCGGCTTCCGGTCTTACTGGATGCAGCTGAATACCACTTATACATGGAGCAACTGCCTATCCGACCTCCACAACCCAGTAACTGGGCAACACGATACCCCTTGGTAAGACTGGTTGTCAGACATTCGGTTTTCGGACTACCCGTAACGACTGTCAAAAATCTACAAAAGGGACAAACGGCTTAACGTGTTTTCCGAGGCACGGAGGAGTCTCGATATGCTACGAACGGTCACCCATCCACAGACAGACCTCGGAAAGCGTAGCTTAACCTTCGATCAACATAAATTAGCGTGAAAAACATTTTTAGGGTGACACTTTCTTGCCTTGAAGTAAAACTTTTATTTCAAAAATGCAAAAAAATGTTATAAATGTTCAAACTGAATCAAAACAGAAAACTGTGTCTTAAAATAATATTACGTGGGACGAGGCAATTATGCTACGGACTGCTAAAGGAATACAGTGAGAAAATTGGGATATCCGTCAAGTGGTTAGAGTAGGGAAAGGTGCTCGTGGCTAAATAAAAACAGCCGCACGGATTGATTGAAAATTAAACTACCCTTGCCGAGGTCAGTCTGTGGATGGGTCACCGTTCGTAACATATCGAGACTACCCCGTACCGGTTGTTATTTGTATATCTTTGACAGTCGTCACGGGTAGTCAGACCGAAAGTCTTGCAACCAGTTTTACCAAGAGGTATCAAGTTGACAAATTTCTGGGTAATGGAGGTCAGATAGGTAGTCGCTCCATGTAAAATACTGGTATTCAGATGCACCTGTTTTGACTGGAAACCGACCCCGACATAATTGGGAAAAGGCTATACAGAAGATGGTTAGAGTGGGCCCAAAACAATATTTATAAGGTAAGAAAAATAAAGTCTTTTATGTAGAATAAATAAATAAATAATGCTGGACAATCCACACAGCATCATCTAGTCCCAAGCTAAGCAGAGCTTGTGTTATGGGTACTAGATGACTGATATACTTAATACAATACATTACATAGATAGATATTTTTTATTATACATAGTAAATACCCAGAACACCCGAAACAAATATTTGTAGATCGTACAAACATTTGTTCCAGGGCGGGAATCGAACCCGCAACCTCCTGCGTCGCAGGCGGACCTTCGCCCACCGCGCCACATCGGTCGTCAAAAGTAAGTAAGAAGAACTTAGTATATATTTATATTTGCTATACTCCAACAGTTAGTAGCTGCAACGTAAAAGCATGTGAGCCCAGGTGTCTTCTTCTAAACTAAAACCAATTTTCAACTACATTATGCATTTCAAAGTTCAGTGCTGAAGGCTCAATTGACACCATCCTCACTATCACAATATACCGTAGCGTTCACCTTGTGACCACCCCCTTATGTTGAGGTCGTGTAAGCACCCTATAAAACTAAATGACATTCGAGGCTTCAGGCCTTCTGTCACACCGTCGCGTATCAGAAAAATAACATGGCGATATTATGATAATTTTTGAATTTCCTATTTGTCAAAATTTATGGGAATGATTTTATTTTTAATGAAGTGTTTGTTTTTCTTATCTTATGGGAGCTTTTCATTTTAGTAAGATAGTATTTTTGTGTTCCGTACCTCTAAAGAAATAAAAGAACACTTATATCTAGTTGTCTGTTTGTCAATTTTTTTTACAATAGTTAGAGCTTATCAGCTTGAAATTAATAACATATACTATGAACTGCAACCCCTTGGAGTGTTAAAATATTCAAGCTAGTCTATTATGTCACATATTTTGATAGTGATCTCTCTTACAAAACCTTTCAGGTAGTTACAGTTAGCTTAGCAGCTTGAAATTTGGTAAGAAGTAAGGTATCATAGTACAAGCAAACGAAAATTGATAATTTGTAATTTTATCGACATCGACTGTGATGAACGAAAACGAAGCAAAAGAAGTATGTAAGGATCGTAGCTGGTGACGTTCTGCAGTTTCTGCCTTGGTCATTGGAAAAGGCGTGAGTTTAAGTACATAAATGTACATACATACATAAGATATGATATGACATACATAAGATCACGCCTGTATTCCTCGAAGCACCTACATGTTACCAATCATGCTGCTCTTAAGTCCCATGTAATATGAGCAGAGTCTACTGAAAAATATCAATAACTCATTGCTGGAACCCAGGACCTAACGCTAAGCAGTCGCGTTTGCAACCACTCACTAGGCAGCAGAGCCAAGGAAGGAGTTTAAGTATGTATGCATGATTCTCAATTTAATACACTCATACAAACGACGGTGTAACAGCGTCTCTTCAGCAAATAATTCAAACGCTACAGTCGACCTCGGTGGCTGAGGTTACCTCCGTACAAGGTCACTCACTGCACAACACAGTCTTACACTCATCCCAGGGTTATAAAAGCCAACCGCTTGTCTTGGGATTTTCCGCAGTTCACTGAGCATTTAAACAGATTTTAGTTTTGTTACTTTTGTTTTGAGTTCAGTAGCAGTGAGTATTCTATCTAGCGAGATAATTTTTGTTTTGATCTTAACTAATATTGTGAAGAAATCAATTGTTTGTTGGTTTGTTTAGTCTGGAAGTCTTAATCCCGGGGTAATTGACACACAATCATTGGCAATGCTTTTCATTTGAAATATGTATGTTACAGCATTATTGCCTTATTTATTATTTTTTTACTTAATACTTTAAGCACACACATCAACTGAGGCGGACTTAATGCCATACTAGGGTTGGTTAAGAGTGCGTCCGGGGAGTGTCCGGGCGGGATTTCATGTATCGTCCGGGTGTTAAAGTTTTAAATTTAAGTAAAATTTTTGTTTCATTTAAATAAAAATTTTGGGACTGCTGATTCTTGTAACTTCAAGAACCAGCTGTTTTGTTTCTTTAGAAAACTTCGTTTAGTTTTAAATTGTATGCATATGAATATAAAGTTGATGGCTTAGGTAAGACAAATTAAAAATAAAATTGGTTAATCGACTAACTTAAAAAAAAAACACTGTTGACGTCCGAGTTTTTTGCTACAAAATCCGGAGTTTTTGCGCTTCTTGTCCTGGTTGGCGGATTTTAGCTATGGCAACCCTTTGCCATAGGCACTTTCAACACTGCTGTTAGCAACGGATTTTGATGCAGTTTTCATGATCATAATTAAGAGCAACTTACATAAATTTTAGGAATCTCGATATTTAGTGAAGTTGTTAATACCGTACTGTGGGTCCCTAGCAACCCAAAAATTTCATCTTTCAAGACACTTTTCGCTCAAAAAGACGAGTTCCTATTTATAAGCACTAAACTTCGTATGATCTTATAAAAAATATATAATAATATAAAAGTCATCGACTCTAAAAGTTCACAGTTTACGAGTAATACGGAGGACAGATCATTGACCTTTAAAAATTGGATGCAGTATACATAAACCCATCGATAATTCATACAAACTCGTGTCTGATCTATTGACTTAGCTTAGCCTGGGTACTTGTTTGATAAGTTGATATGTGATCAGCTATTTGGATACCTATAGGTATTGCAATGCAGTCTCGACGATTATTTTTAAAACGTTATTTTGTCTCATTCATATTTTCGCCGATGGAGTTTGTAAGTTAATAATAACTTAAGCTACGCTTGCTGAGGTTGGTCCGTAGATGGGTGACCGTCCATTGCATTTCGAGACCCCTCAGTGCTTCGATAAGCGTTGGTACAGGCTGTTATTTGTAAATATTTGAAAGTTGGACAAATAAGTTTTGCCAAGGGGTGTCGTATTACCCAATAACTGGGTTGTGGAGGTCAGAAATGCAGTCCATGTGTACATAAAATACTGGTATTCTGCTGTATCCGGTTAGACTGGAAGCCAACACCAATTGAAGCTAGTTTTTGAACAAGGTCTAATCAAAGATCTAATCCGGGCCATTATTACACACTAGCATTTCGCCAGCGACTTCGACGGCGTTGATTTCGTTCTTTCCCACA
This sequence comes from Phlogophora meticulosa, assembly GCA_905147745.2. Classification (NCBI taxonomy): domain Eukaryota; kingdom Metazoa; phylum Arthropoda; class Insecta; order Lepidoptera; family Noctuidae; genus Phlogophora; species Phlogophora meticulosa. The sequence goes on along the minus strand of LR990537.1, from coordinate 10,125,384 downwards.
TCCCCTTCACTCCCATAAAAGAGTAAAAAAAAATATATAGCCTCTGTTACTCGCCTATAATGTAGCTTTCCATAGCTGAATAAAATTCAGCTTCGGTTAAGTAGTTTATAAGTTTACCCATTACATACAAACAAACAAATCTGTCCTCTTTATATTATTGCTTTTGACTCAATCATAGTTATACAATATTTTGGTTATCATCCATAAGACAGTTTATTACCACAAAAAAGCGGCCTTCAGTTCAAAAATAGTTTTTTTTACATAAAAATAACTTCGTTATCTTAACACTTGACAATTGTTTATTATTTAGGACATACCCACGTCTCGCGTCTAGAGTAAGATAAATGGTTACAGATAGAAAATTGTAAAACAATTTGGATATTCTTGTAACTGTTACGCAAGTTTTTCTTACACTGTTCATGTTGAGCCTTGCAATGAGAACTGATTATTTAATAAGCTAGAAATATTTACGTACTTACAGAATAGAAATATAGTATTGAACTTTGTGCCTGAAGCCCAGAATATCAAAAAAGGATTGGGCAGTAACTAGATGGAGAAGGTAAATTATAAAATGATTAATAATGATAAGAACTGTCTCACAAATCTGTCTGACGGCACGGTTGGCGCAGTGGCTGCTGCGCTGCGTGTCGTGGGTACGATTCCCGCACGGAAAAAATATTTGGCATACAGATAGTTGTTCCGGGTCTTATCGTTTGTGCATGTGAGTATTTGTAAACGCACCCACGACACAGGAGGAATTCCTAGTGTGGGTCAACGTTTTTTTAAAACAAAACAAAACAAAAAGAAATCTCCTTAATGAAATATACGTAGCACTGCCCCAGTCTGTACTACTATATCGTTTCTCTATTTGGGATGGTGTAGCTAAAAGAAAATTAATAGATTTAGAACACCATACACCGCATGTCAAATCACACCACGCAACACACACACCAACAGGAAATTAGTGTTAATTTTACTATACCTACATTTTAATTTTGTAACTTTATTTATTAAAAAAATTCATTTCGGCTGTCGAAATAAATCAATAATCCTTCCTTATCTTTTCTACTCAAGTCGATACTATTTCGAAATTTGTCTAATGTTATTATAAATGGAGTATACCCTCATAGCTGCAAGCAGCCTCTCTGTGAATATCTTTGCTTCACTTAGAATAATAATATAATAATATACTTTATTAATTCAGACCGTGGTGTCCATTTTGTTACTAATAATTAGTGTTAATAATGCTTAAAAACTATCAACAAAATAAAAACATTATCTTGACATGCTCAATTGAATAGCCTCTACATTTTCCTTATTTAATATTCTTGGACAATGTAATAAAGTAACAGAAAACCACCGTTTTAACGTCCTACTGCAATACAAAGGCCTCTCTTTGTTCTTTTGCTGAGCTGGAAAATCCTCATGGATGCCTACCGCCACTCAAGTCGATGTTACGCCATCATGGCAATTTTGCCTAAAGGCGTCAATATCCTGCCTTACCCTGGTCCTCCGTGATGCTGTTGGACGTATTCAGGGATATACGTCGTGGAGGTGTTGCTTAGCCCTACAATACAAACATGCTGCAAAGGCGTCGAAAAAAATAATTGCAATGAACTCATTTTTAAAAGCAACCCAAATAACATTATCTGTGTACCAGGAGTACAGAAACACACAGCACGTGTTTGACGGGTGTCCTCTTATTACGGTCATCGCGTTCAACCAGATTATGTCACTGGGGATTTGGTGCTATTTATTTAGCGTACAATTTATTGTGATAATTACCGTAGGTATCAGAACATTTTTGTCGTCTAATTTAGGAAGTAGGTCAGGTATTAATGTAGGTTAGTTATGGTTATTGAGATTAGGTCAATAACAGATCTATAGGTATCACTATCAAATATGATTGACGTAACTATCTGGAAACATCGACTTCAAAGCAACGAATATTTTGACCTGTCAAAATGAGTTAAAAGCTTTTGCTATTGATAACACTTAGCGTTAATGTTTTGAAACTCTTTGAGGCAGACTTGATCCATTAGCAAAGGAAGAAATTCAATCAAATTCATCTTTCTAAACCTAGAGGCTGCGTAATTCAGTATATATTGCGTAGTTCAGTGATATTTATGATTTTGATGAAATAACTAGCTGCTCCCCGCGATGTTTCCCGCGGTCAAATTTCACATAAGTCAACCGCTCGAAGTTAAAATAGTCGTTAAGTTCACTGAAATTTTCCAATTTTCGGCGCAATAGTCTTCATTTTTCTTTCCCTAAGAACCTTCTCCAAATTATGAGAAATATTAAAAAAAAGATAAACTAAATCGATAAACTCGTTCTCCAGTTATGTTCAAGGGAAATAGGGATTCATTTTTATACATATGTATATAGATTAAATCGATACTAAGGAGGCCTGTGCCCAAATAATAAGATATGTATATAGATTAATTCGATACTAAAGAGCCAGCGCCAAAATAATTAAGAGCCGTACGGGCCGATCCAAATAACGCTTGCCTAGGTCGGTCCGTGGATGTGTGACCATCTATTACAAGCAAAAAGACCTCCGTGCCTAAGTGACTATGACAAACAATAGGGATGTGTCCTAGGTTAAAATATAATAAGTCTATTAGGTCCGTCAGTTAGATTACCAAAAAATATACGTATTTTTTGCTTTCTCAAATCAATAAGAATTGACAAAGATAATTAATTAAATAAATAAATAAATAATGCTGGACAATCCACACAGCATCATCTAGCCCCAAGCTAAGCAGAGCTTGTGTTATGGGTACTAGATGACTGATATATTTAATACAATACATTACATAGATAGATATTTTTTTTTATTATACATAGTAAACACCCAGAACACCCGGAACAAATCTTTGTAGATCATACAAACATTTGTCCCAAGGCGGGAATCGAACCCGCAACATCCTGCGTCACAGGCGAACCTTCGCCCGCCGCGCCACATAGGTCGTCAAAGTCGTCAATTATAGCACATCAAAGTTCAGGAGAACGTGCTTATGACGTCACTTTTACGTGAAAAGTGTAGCACGGTGTGACGTCACGCGAAATTTCCACGCACTATATTGACCGTCTTTTTTGGTTTACGTGACAAAAAATACGTATCCAGTATTTTGGAGTAATCCAAAATCGGACCAAACAGAATTTTCAAGGACACTATCCTATTGATATCTTTGACAGTCGTTCCGGGTAGTCAGAAGCCCGAAACTCTGACAACCAGTCTTACCAATGGGTATCGTCTTAACAAGTAGCTGGGTTATGGAGATCAGATAGGCAGTCACTCCATGTTGAATACTGGTATTCCGCTGCATCCAGTTAGACTGGAAGCCAAACCCATCATATTTGGGAGAAAGCTGACGAGTGATAATGAGATTCGATACTAACAAACCGGACAAGTGCGTCTCTGACTCGCGCACGAAGGGTTCCGTACAAACGGTACGTAATTGTACAACTACTTTCACAAAAATAATTGTCATTACCTACTGAAATTCATAAACTGTGGTAGCACCGACCATAACTCTGACGACAAAACAAAAAAGATTGAAGTCAAAACTTAACTTTGTACTTGAAAGAATCTAAGTTTGTAATCATTACCTAACAATCTTCGGACTTTTTCCTTTACAGGTGCTGTGAGACTTAGCTTTTTGCCAACTTCCATTATTTTATATCAACGGGAGGTATAGGTTTTGATTTACTTACGAGTATCACAATTACGACACGGTGGACGCAGTGGTTGAGCCATCGGCTGCTGCGCCACGTGTTGTGGGTTCGATCCCCGCAAGGAACAATTATTTGAATTGCCTACAGGTAGTTGTTCTGGGTCTGCCTGTTCGTGTATGTGAGTTTTAAATGCTTGTTAATGCACCAACGACACAGGAGAAAATCCTAGTGGGGGCAACGTTTCATGAATGAAAAAAATGGCGTATAATGGCCGCATTTTTTTATTGCATTGACTTCGAAGTGATCCTATAAGAGTTCCGTCGTTTTCCTTTTGAGGTAAGGGACCAGAAATAAGGAACTGTAGACATAAAGCCGGCTCTTTTCAGCTGACTGATAGTAAGTTCGATGAAAGAAAGAAAAAATATTCATTCAGCACAAGCTCAGGCACACAACGACACAATACTAAACAGAAAAAAAATGTGTGAAACAGAATAAGTGACAAGAAAAACATGTATAAATATATTAAATATATTATTGAGTATGTGCCTTACGGCTGCGCTAAAAGGGTCCAGTTCAGCAAAAATGCCTGACAACTAGTACCTGACGCTGGTTTTCTGCTGGTTTTTTGGTTTGCTGGTTTCTGGTGATGGGTTCAAGTATCTATCCAATACATCGTGGTCCTACTTCAGTTGGAAACTATGTGCACAGAGCAAGCTGTCTCGTTATTGTACTCGCCACCATGATATTGATTTTCCTGTCAACTGTCGGAAGCCAAGGTTATCGTTTCCAATGCTACCATCATTAAAATCTGCAAGCTTTGGTGGTATGTTATCCGATAAAGCTTGTTAAATAAAGGAGACTTTTTTGATGTCTTTATTTATTTTCAGATTAGTCAAATAATCATACGCTTGCCTTTATCCCAATTTATTTGGGGTCGGCGCAGCATGTCTTCTTCTTCCATACATCATATTACATCTATTTGCCGTCGCCACCAAATTCACCATCTTTCTAGCCATATCATCTTTCACAAAATCCATCCATCCTTTCTTTGGTCTTCCTATACTCTTGTAACCCTGCACATTCATACTAAAAACTTGCCTCCCAACACGGTCCTCAGTATTCCTTCTCATCATATTGTTCAAATGTATTTTTAAATTATGTTATGTTCATCCAGCGTGTAAGAAGGTTGAGTATAAAATCGTGTAAGTGTAACAAGTTTTATACTTAATAGTCCGGGAAAGTTGGGGGTTTCACCCCTTGCTATAAACTTGTATAAATCTTTATTTTGGCACCCTAAAATTTGTCTCATAACCTGCTTATCGCAGGGTGTCTGCGTCTATAGATATTCCAAGGTCAAAGGTAAAAATATGTTTTTTTTACACATTTTTTGCAATTATCTCGTTTCCTATGGGTTTTATACTATTTGTATTTATTATAAATATTGTAGAAGATTAAACATTTTTTTTTGTATATTGAACCATTTTCGAGGTAGAGGGCAGAGCGCATGCATTGTTTAACTATATAGAGTATCATTCGAGATCAATATGTAGTCCTTAAAATGTCTTAAAAACATTAGAAATTATTTTGTGCAGACCGAAGATGAACATGTAATTTTATCATGCGAGTTATTCGTGAAAGTTTTTAAAATAAATAAACTTGATATAGGCATAATCCAATCCATCTTGTCCGTACCATCTTCGGAGATTATCAAAAAGTTGTGCCATTTAATTAGGGTCCTCCACGAATAACCTTATTTAATTAAATATTAAGATTAAATATTAAGTAAGATTGTAAACATTTACCGATTAAGATAGCCAACGAATGTAAAAGGGTATGACATATCTTTGATAAAAGCCCCTAAACAAAATTAGATTAAAAAAATAATATCATCATCTAATGATAGTGAGTAAGGGGGTTCCTCTTTTTGGAGATAGCTTGGACCTTGATCCCGATATCAATAGGCTACATTTTTTAGATTTTAAAATGTTTTAAAAGTCAAAAATAAAAAAATTAATTTAAAAGATTTCACATATAGGTACTTAAAATGAGTAAAGGAAATATTGATATTGTTTACCGCCCCATTATAGTTCTTAGCTGAAATAATGCAGTACAGAAAGTTTAACCCACAATTTATTAACGCGCGGGAAGCATATTTCAAGTTCAAAAAATAAAAAAAATAATGCTGGACAATCCACACAGCATCATCTAGCCCCAAGCTAAGCAGAGCTTGTGTTATGGGTACTAGATGACTGATATACTTAATACAATACATTACATAGATTGATATTTTTATTATACATAGGAAATACCCCGAACACCCGGAACAAATATTTGTAGATCGTACAAACATTTGTCCCAAAGCGGGAATCGAACCCGCAACGCAAGAGGTTGCGGGTCGCAGGCGGACCTTCGCCCGCCGCGCCACAACGGTCGTCGATTCAAAAGATTTTGTCTGTACAGTCTGTTAAAATTAACTTACGTTAAAGTTACCAAATATCTGTGACACTGAGACAGATTGCTGTATGCATATAAAAAAACTGGCGTCTGTACCATGTTCAGTCAGCTTTTCCTAATTGAACATGAACCTTATCCTTTTCTTATAAAATTGAAAACCTATCAAACTAAATTTGACACATTGGGGTAGCTTGATGTGCTAGCCTCTGTATCTACACAACTTTGAAAGACAAAGATTGCTGAAGTTGCTTGTATTTCTTTATTTATATTTTGTGTATAACGGTGCTGGTTGCGTGATCATCTAAGTTTACTGCATTTAATGTTCTAAGTATATTAGTTTTAAGCATTATTACGCAATCGTTGTTAACCTGAAGAGTTAAAAATAAATCACGATGCCAGATATTAAAACCACAAACAAAAATATATACACTTCAAGACAAGTATTATAATATTAACATAATAACAACGAATAATTACGTCTATATTACACTACCAAGAAAGCATGATTATTCAATAATCATCAACATCTCACACGCTTTAAGCAAATGATTGACAAAGATTATCAAGTTCAACAATTGTAATAAGCGCAATTACTTTGATAACATAATAATACATTCTAATAGATCATTGATCTATGACCCCACGAGTATCGGAAGTAAAACAATGTATCTATGTATTTATTAAGCCATAACTCCTGCGCGTGATGTTACGAAACTTTAAACAGAAAACCTTACATATAAACATTAAATAAATAAATAAATAAATAAGTAAATAATGCTGGACAATCCACACAGCATCATCTAGCCCCAAGCTAAGCAGAGCTTGTGTTATGGGTACTAGATGACTGATATACTTAATACTATACATTACATAGATAGATATTTTTTATTATACATAGGAAATACCCAGAACACCCGGAACAAATATTTGTAGATCGTACAAACATTTGTCCCAAGGCGGGAATCGAACCCGCAACCTCTTGTGTCGCAGGCGGACCTTCGCCCGCCGCGCCACATCGGTCGTCAACATTGGATTGGTACACAAGCTTTCTCCTGCCTATAAAAATATTTTTTGATTTTTAGTTAACAATTTATTCAATAAAGCAATAACACTATTATGTACATGAATAAAAAAGACAAAAACAACATAGCCAGGTGGCACTTTTTCAGTTACCGAATAATGAGTGTAAGTAGTCCACTAAAATCAAATTTTCTTTTAGTTTTTGGAATTTGCAACCCACTTTGAGTTAAAAACATAAATTTTTCGAAATTTAGGTAATATTTTTTTTTTTTTTCTTAAAAAAATCGTTGCCCCACACTAGGAATTTCTCCTGTATCGTGGGTGCGTTTACAAACATTTAAACTCACATACACAAACAGCCAGATCCGGAACAACTACCTATAGGTCATACAAATATTTGTTCCGTGCGGGGATCGAACCCACAACACGCGGCTTAAAATCACCATTACAGCTCTATCTTTTTACTTCCCTTCTCTTAAGTTAAGCGGTATACAGAAAACACATTTCTTTCGCATCGATATAGTGACAATAGGCTCTGAGTGAAATGAGTGTTACATACGGATGGACAGTCGGTCAGACAGACAGGTAGACAGACAGACGTCAGACATGGCGAAATTATAAGGATTCCATTCTTTGCCCTTGGCTACGGAACCCAAAGATTTAGGGAGCCCGCCTGTTGTGGGCTATGGTTCATCCATACTAAATAAATGGGAAAGTGTGTGTGCCTGCAAGTCCGTCTTTCACGGCAAAACGGAGCGACGAATTGACGTGATTTTTTAAGTGGAGATAGTTGAAGGGATGGAGAGTGATATAGGCTACTTTTTGTCTCTTTCTAACCGCCCACTTCCTAACGCGAGCGAAGCCGCGGGCAAAAGCTAGTACAAAATAAAAGTAAGTGACATGGGTGTTTTTACCCCACTGCGCGACTTAAAGGAGTGTAATGTACGTCAGTCTTAAGCGTACTAAGTACATTTGCACTAAAACCTCTGTCATAATACCGAGATAAGGGTTATTACGAAATTGATAATATAACATTATACTTCAATATTGCAAAGATAAGCTCATATTAATTAGATAAGGGGGTTATTTTCAGATTTATGTCCGAAGGTTTTTTGTTTGATGGCGAATCGTGATACAAGGGCTGTCTAAAAAAACCTAAGCAAAAAAAGGAAAACAAAAAAAAAAAACAACAAAGAAAGGAATGCAATAATATCATGACTGTAGTTCCAGAGGAGTAAGGCAGATAATAAACTTCTGCGGACGCCGAGCAATGGGTGGCTCGTCGTCCGACCGTCCGGTAACCATCCGGACCGAGCCCAAGTCGTCGACGGCGCGTATTGTTCCACGCGCGCCTAAAGGAGATGTCAGCATCTATAGGGGCCCAGCAGGGTCGAAGCCTACGGGGGCCAAGGGTCTGATTCTGAAAGGAAGACTCGGCTCTGGTACGAAAGGCAACGAAGGAACAGGAGTGGGTTTTTAGTCAGTAAAAGTCTGACACTATCCCGCCCCGCCCAAGAGCGGGGGATGTCATAAGATGATTTTCCCAAAAAAAATATAATAAAAGTTTCCGTGTAATACTTAGGAGGCGAGCCTATTGCCGTCAACTGGGCACAGATCCAGACTCTGGGTTTCTACTGAAAATTTGAACTTAGGACCTCACGTTCAGTATAGCCGCGCTTACGTCCAAAAGAGCAATTTGCTTGTTGTCGGCCAATCCGCCCGTGGAGTATTAGATATTACTGAGAGCAAAAATTCACAAAACGGATTTAAAATAAGTTTTACTCCGCTAATGAATCCATTCGACATTCTATGACGACACGGTTGGCGCAGTGGTTGAGCCATCGGCTGTTGCGCCGCGTGTTGTGGGTTCGATCCCCGCACGGAACAAATATTTGTTTGAGCTACAGGTAATTGTTCCGGGTCTGGCGGTTTGTGTATGTGAGTTTAAATGTTTGTAAACGCACCCACGATACAGAAGAACTTCCTAGTCCACGTTTAGTTCCACGTTTTTTTTTAAATAAATAATATTCATTTTAAAAACACTTTAAAAAAGGCTTTCAGATTTTATGGAAAAACATATTAGCAGGCATCCCTAGGTTATACGGTATCAACATTATTAATGTTTTGGTGTTCCGCAAGCTTGGGTTTCCGTGTTTTTCAAGTAATACTCACAGCCACGTATTTGGTTATTCCATCAATCTGTTCGGCATCAACTGGAGAAAATCTCTCGATATTTTTTTAAGAGTATCGATACATTTGTCCCACCTGCGTTTTTTTTTTCATATTTCAGTGTTGGTCCCATAGTGAAAGTTGATCGTATTCATGAGTATGATGATCTCCTAAAATACTTCGTATCTTAATAGATACATCTCATATCAGATGATTTTCGTTTGTTAGTAAGTGATGTTAAGAAATCCCGCACCAAGAGTTTCGATTCCATGTTTATATGGAACTCCTTGCCGGAATCCTTGTGTGCCATGAACTAAAATCAAACGGTCTTCAAGATGAGAGGTATCGGTGTTTCTAGGCAATCCTAGACCTCAGCATCGCTTAACATCAGGTAAGTTGTTTTCAAGCGTAAGCCTATCTATAAGTACATGTAATAAAATCGTAACAGGATGTTGTATGTACATTATAGATATTGAAGAAAATCTTATATGGAGGGTCTTTATTAGAGCAAAAGAAGGTTTTTAGAGATTTTATCGGTATGTATGTTTGTACACACAACACGGTACCCCTTGGTAAGACTGGTTGTCAGACTTTCGGTTTTCTGACTACCCGTGACAACAGTCAAAGATCTCAACAAATAACTGCCCGGACCAACGGCTTAACGTGCTTTCCGAGGCACGGAGGAGTATCGATATGTTATGAACGGTTTCCTATCGACAGACTGACCTCGGCAAGCGTAGCTGAACCTTCGATCAACCCGTGCTATTGTTTTTATTTAGCCCTAAAAAAAGGCCCTAAATTATATATACTAACAATTAATTTTCGCAACAAATACGTGGCCGTCACGTTTCCCTGAATTAACTGCAATTCAATCATCATCATCATCATCATCATCAGGCTATACTAGTCCACTGCTGGTCATAGCCCTCTCCTAATGAGCGCCATAGCACCCTGTTTTCAGCTTGCCGCATCCAGCATCTGCCTGCAGTCTTTCGCAGATCGTCATCCCACCTGGTCAGAGGGTGTACACTACGTTTGCCGAGTCGCGGTCTCCACTCAAGAACACGTTTACCCCTGCGGTTGTCGGTTCTTCGCGAAATATGGCCAATTCAATATTTATTATATAATCAGCAGATACCGAATACAGCTCTTCAACACGTGATATTAAACGTGATTTTTCTATACAAACTGTCTACCTGACTTTTTGGCCGGCTGCCAAAAACGTGAGCGATCCATCTTGTTACTTTTTTTCCCCCAAAATATTTCTTTTTACTTGATTTACTAAAACATCTGTCTCCGAAGTTTTGGTTTATGTTTTCACAGGTTAATGGAATCCTAGATGTGTTTTGATTTGTTCTTGCTACTTTTTCTACTCAGCGAGTAGTTAATTGAAAAATATCTTCGGAATATCTTAGAGTCTGGCCTTGAGGTCCTGTTTTACCAGCTGGAGTTACTCGTTAGTAGCCCGGATTTGTGCCCGGTTGATGGAAACAGCGTGACCAGAGGGCTGGCTCATTCTTTGCCCAAAGAATTAGTATTGCCATCCAACGTCGCAATGCTGCCAGTCTTTTGTTCACGTTTCCAGAGGACAGCGATGCGGAGGAGTACTTTGACGCCTGAGTGTCTTGGTCGGTTTTATTATTTTATTTTGTTTTTGTAAATATGTATACGAGTATATACGTAGTTAGTTTTATGGCATAATTGTATATATGTTAATACATAAAGTTTCAAAAATAAATTAAAATAGTGTAATTTTAACTGACCGTTATATTCTTGTCATTTTACTGTTTTATTTTGCCTATTTAGCTTTGCCAATTTGATTTCTGCTTTTTGATTATTAATCATAACCGGATATGTATTTTAGATAGTATTTTTTTTATTCTGCAATGTTCTACGCCTCAGGTTTTTAAAGTCTATAATGTTGGGCGTGTGAAGTCGAAATAAATAAATGATTAAAATCAATATCCTTGGCGAAACGTGGGTGTACTATACACGCCAGTTTTGCCCGAAGGTAAGGCCTCTGCCTTACCCTTCGGGTTAAACTGGCGTAATGTTATCTTCGGAAGTTTCATATGTTGATAATTCTTGGACTCTGAAAGCCTTGAAACCCTTGGTTACAGGAAACTTGTACATGTATTGTGTTGTAAAAAGTACCGTTCAGCTACTCTGGGTTTTGAATGCAAGCACAGATTTGTTCTTATCAAAAACACAACAAAACATCACGCCTATATTCCCCAAAGGGTAAGGCAGAAGTGTACCTATAGTACACCCACATTTCACCAGTAATGTTATCAAGTCCCTTGTAATAGGGGTGAGCCTATTGTTATTTTCATTTATATCAATTTAAACCACAAAATCTGCAGTCATATTATATTTCATACGAAGTATTATATACTACGAGTATAATATTATAAAGAGGTTAGAGAGTTTTTAATAACTACTCATTCGACTTTGTCCCAAAAAAAAACATTTTTTGGTAGATTCACATTGAGTATTTAACTAAGCCCAACAGTGGGTCGGCACTCATCATCTGCCGGCTGTTATCCTCTTATCCCATACTATCAACAAATTATAAAGATAACAGGCTGCGAATCCATTGTTTTAGTATCTAGGATGATAGATAATAATCACTTTGATGATAATATCATGGCGGCTAATCTTTTGACCTGTTTGTTTTCGCGTGTTCATGCAATTTAATAAGTTGATACGAAAAGCCATAAAATTATTGAAAAATGATAAAAAACTGGATGTTGCCCAAATTCATGACTTTTGATCATACGAAAAAAGTATGATAACATGAAAGGTGAGTAACAAAAGGTATTTTTGTGGTGGATATTTGAGGAAATCCAGTGGCGACGCCATTAAAAGACGTACACTGACTGACTTATTGCCGCAGGAGGTTGCGGGTTCGATTCCCGTCTTGGAACAAATGTTTCTACGATCTACAAATATTTGTTCCGGGTGTTCTGGGTATTGGCTATGTATAATAAAAAAATATCTATCTATGTAATGTATTGTATTAAGTGTATCATCATAGTACCCATAGCTTATGCTTAGCTTAGGGATAGATGATGCTGTGTGGATTGTCCAGCATTATTTATTGGTGTTAATATTCAGAAAGGTCAGGTGCGTAGTACTCGCAACCTGTATGCATGTCTGACCAGAGGAGTAGTCCAAGAAGGAGTATTTAAGGATCATAGCAGCTGGCGGTCTGTAGTTTCTGCCTAGGAGAAGGAAGTAATAGCCATTTTATTTCTTCAACTTCCTCCACTAAATAAAAACATTCTGATGGAAATGTACTAGGAGTACAGACACGCCTGCAAGTCGCGTAAAGTAATCTTTAATGGCTGCTGAGTAGGTATGTTTGTTGACTATGGCCCTCATGTAACGTCAACCTGTCCTTGAGCGGTAATTAAGTAATTGAAAAATCTACGAACCTGAAAAGGACGATATTTTATGGTTTTAGAATGGTTCTTTGGTCTCTACTACTGAGCGTGAGGTCCTAGGTTCGATTCCCGGGTCGGGTAAAGATTTATAGGGTGATTCCATCAAGAATTTCTCAGTAACAGCCGGATTTGTGTCCGGTTGATGGCAATAGGTTCGCCCTCTATTACAAGGGACTTAATCATAGGTAGCTAAATATAGGTAGGTTTATCATATCTACGAGTACGTCTAATGTTAAGCTTTGAACGATGCAAGTATTGGGCAAGTCAATCTGGGCATGTATAAATGTGACTTTTTCAATTCGCATGTACTTTCTAAGTTTATCTTGGACGTCACTGACATCGGTGAAGGAAAACATCGTGAGGAAAACCTGGACTAATTAATGTACGTCTGAAATCGCCAATCCGCAAGCATGGTGCTTAATACTCGTGATTTATCTGTATGAGAAGACGCCTTTGCCTTGGAGTGGGATAGTAACTGGCTTGTATTATTAGACAGGCAAATCAGGAAATGCAGGCGCATCGTGATGGGGTAGGCAGTGCTTGATCTACCCAGTTAAACGATTGGCTAACGACATGTGTATATATTTTTGGACAGCCTCTCGGACTACCGAAACGTAGCATAGTACTGATAAATACCTAATAAAGTAATACTAATAATAACGTATATGCATTTATCTCAGGAAGGTACAATTTTGGTACAGAGGCCAGCACGTCAAGCTACTCCAATCTGTCAATATTCTTTGATAGTTTTTCCACTTTATTTCAAAGTATACGGTTCATTTTTAATTAGAAATATTTGGCACTTTGGGGAAGGTTGATATGCTGGCGTCTGTAATTTCAATTTGTGTGCATGATTTGTAAAAATAGATATAAGTACAAGCACCGAACGCTGCAAATAGAAATAAGTTAGTACTAAGTTATTTGTTTTGTATAAAAAATCTGACACGACCCAACATACAGTCCACACCACAACAGTAAGTAAAGGTTTGAATCCTGACCTCAAATAATAATCTCTAGGTTACAGGCAGATCCAAACCTTTGTTAGAGATGGAGTATACACTGGGTTAGGGACCTGTATGACAGATCTCCAGTAAATTAATCTCAAACTGAAGCTCAGATGACTCATACGCAAAGCCGTTTGGACAAAAATATTGACATAATATGCCGCTGTTTGACAACAAGCTCTGATTCTCGGATTTATTTAATACCTATTGACGTGGTAAGCCGTAGTTTTGTCAAGGATTTGCAAATATTATCATGTCAACGAACATAAACACAGAGCTATCGCATCCTTGGTGGCGCGAAAGTAACTAGCCTATGTAAGATCTTATAGTTTTTTTTTAATGTAAGTAAAAAAGCGTTCAATGCTCTGTGGTGTGGTCTGTGGTGGTGGTGGTGTGCTCTGTGTGTGCGTGGTGTCTGTGTGGGGTGTGTGAATGTTCTGTGCTCTGTGGTGTGGTGTGTTACCTATATTCTGAGATGTAATTGTTTAAATATTACTCATATGTTGTATTCTTTTTTTCATGAAAAAACTTTTTTTTAAACGTTGCCCCACACTATTATTTTCTCCTGTGCCCGTGCGTTGACAAACATTTAAATTCACATACACGGACAGTCAGACCCGGAACAAATAAAATCATGTAGGCCATACAAATATTGTACAGTTTGTACACACAACAATTTTTATTTCTATTCTACAAAACAACTAAAGAAATGTGTTCCTGTTCCTTTTATTTTTTCTTTCTAATAAATAATATCTTATACCTACCAACGTGGCTTATAAACCAACCATATTGGATAGAATGCAGTTGTCTGACCTTAAAGAAAGAAAAAAAAAAAAAAAAAATATTGCTGGACAATCCACACAGCATCATCTAGCCCCAAGCTAAGCAGAGCTTATGTTATGGGTACTAGATGACTGATATACTTAATACAATACATTACATAAATAGATATTTTTATTATATATAGAAAATACCCAGAACACCCGGAACAAATATTTGTAGATCGTACAAACATTTGTCCCAAGGCGGGAATCGAACCCGCAACCTCTTGCGTCGCAGGCGGACCTTCGCCCGCCGCGCCACATCGGTCGTCAAATGAAATAACCTAAGAATCATATTTTTTATTAAGATAAGTTTATTTTCTTTTTGCCTAACAATGATGCCTAAATCAAATCCACTGCTCACCAGTGAAAAAAATAAAAATAAATTATAGTTTTGGTATTTGGCTCTAATAAAACTTAAAAGCCTGTTTTCTTGTGTTTTGCACGGTAGCACGAATCCATAAACCGTTTACCTACGACTTCTAATTAAGCAACATGATGAATATGACTTATATGCAATCTTTTAGGTTTGTTTTCCGATTTTAGTTAAGTATTAATTACAAAAGTAAGGTGTTAAAAGAAACGAAAATAGCTAAGAACACTACCGACTAATTCACCTTTCAAAAATAAAAAAGAACAAAATCAAAATCGGTTCATCCGTTCGGGAGTTACGATGCCACAGACAGACACACACACATACACGTCAAACTTATAGCACCTCGTCGTTTTTGCGTCGTGGGTTAAGAATGAGTGGGTCGGTAGAAGACCCATCAAGGAATCCGTCAGTCACTCATTGTTTTCTAAGCTCATCCATGATATTTACCAACCAAAACCTCATAAACACACACATTTATATTTCTCAGTACCTATCCGTATCAAGTGGACATCGCAGAAGCGGGCATCGTGCAAATAATTGACCAAACAACGATTACAAGGAAAATGGACAATGTAAATTCGTCACTCACATTGATGGTTCGCGAAGGAAAATATTCTATGTTACTCTGAGTCCGGGAGTACTAGGGCTTCAGAAATGTTAGGTGTTATATTTGGGAGTTTGCAGATGCCCCCATCGTTACTTGAACATCATATCTTTTATGAGCACCATCGAAGTAGGTACGTAGTTGGAATTTTCTTCCGCCATCGCCATGATTTACAAAATCTAAGGTACTAGGAGCGCATATAACAAAAGAGATCTATTGTTACACGACGAAGTTTCGCTGCTTACATTCTTTTCATCTCCTAATTGATAATGGTTTTAGTCGACAAAAAAATTGTGTGGTGTTAGGTTTTCTGAATTTTCTGCAACTGATCCTTTGATTAGGGCAGGGCCGATGCAAGAAACGGCCATAAGTATCGTTATTCCCTTCTCTTGACAAGTTACGTTACAAAAAAGATGTTTTTTCCATCGTTCATGGCTGTTCTTTCCAGAAAATTCTTCAAGTCATCATGCGTCACCTTAATGTATAGTGTTACTAATAGTTGGTGACAAGTAGACATTACCTGTGTTGTTTGTTTAGTAAAATATACGCATTATGAACATTAACAAGCCTCAGTTAATGTGCGGAAAACCCTCTTTTCTTAAGGTGAAGATTTGTAAATCATTAGCTTCTTTATTTTGACATCTCATGGGTTTCTGATAGCCTGGTCTCATGTTAGCTTTTCGGACTATCGAATAGTTATTCCTATCCTAAAAATGCCCTGCTGCCTATACTATCTTTTATCTTTCATCTGTAATTAGCAGTGATTTCACTATTATCAACGCCTTTTAACTGCGTGTACTGCATGCTGCGTTCTGTTTTTCTGTGTGTGATGTGTGTGTGTATAAAAATTTTCTCTGTGGTGCTGGGACTTGAAGTTGGTAAGTTTGCTTTCTATATATTTTGAAGTAAATCATCGGATTTACTTCAAAATATATAGAAAGCAAGGACAGCAAACTTACCATTACTAAGTTTTAAAACAATAGAATATTCAAACTTAGAAATATACTTTATTTTATTCTTTTAACCCGAGTGAAGTGAGCATGAAAGAAACTGTCAATCCCTAGCATTAGTATGGGCTGACAGCTCACTTCATCTTTACTTCACCTATATTTTCACAGGGAGATTTTTACATATGTATTAGCACCGCTAATATGTAAATATCTCTCTCCATTGGACTTATATGAGTTATTACCACCTTATCTTTTACCTTCTCACTCAAGGTCCTGGATGTTTCAGCACCCCTGTTATTGGATGACAACGAATCCTATTCCTTGACCTTGGCATTACCGCCAGTCTTTGGGCGTTTTCTGTTTGTTGCACTACGCATTTGATATTTGCAAACAACGTACTCGTAAGAACACGCTACGCTGCGTGACGCGTTGCTGTGTACCAATCGCCTTATTATAATTTACTGGTCCATTTATTTGGTTGAGATAGTTGACTGTTTTTTATTTATTTAATAGTTAGCATTTACAGAACTAAATATGTTTAAACCTTAAATATGAATACCACATCTTTTGGCATGTGTAATAACTATCTGTTTAAGTTAAAAAAAAAACAAAAAAAAATGTACAGTCTATTAACCTGTTATTTATCATGCTGATAAGCGAGCTCATTGATTATCTCTTTATGAATATTTGTCTGACAGTAGTCTTACATATCTGTCTAATAATGATCAGCTATCAACTGGTGACTAACTAAACCTTTATCACATCACCTCTGACCTCCCCATAATCGGGCAAAAACTAACTAAACTTAATTACGATGAGAATGAACAACTCTTTGCAAAAAATCTTACAAACTCATCTAAAAACAAATTTAAACAGCTCCTTTATTATCTATTTCATACTATGACATGTGTGGAGGAGCTCGTGGCTAAATAAAAAAACAGCCGCACGGGTTGATCGAAGGTTAAGCTACGCTTGCCGAGGTCAGTCTGTGGATGGGTGACCGTTCGTAACATATCGAGCCTCCTCCGTATCCTCCTCTATCGTGCCTCGGAAAGCACGTCAAGCCGTTGGTGTCGGCTGTAATTTGTAGATCTTTGATGTTGTTACGGGTAGTCAGAAACATGAAAGTCTGACAACCAGTCTTATCAAGGGGAATCGTGTTGCCCTGTAACTGGGCTGTGGAGGTCAGATAGGCAGTCGCTCCATGGGCGTGTAGAGTTAGAAGTTTGGCTTTTTCTACATAAATTCTGATACCTTTATGACAGTGCGAACCGCTTGGTCTCGTTTTGGCAACATTTTACGTGAATATGTTTTTGATGAATCTATCTTTTCACATTTTCTTGGGTCGGCTTCCAGCCTTATCGTATGCAGGTGAATAACAGTAACTATATTTCATGGAGCGACTGCCTATCTGACCTCCACAACCAAGTTACTGCGGAATACGGTAATATGGTTGTCAGTCCAGAGTTACCCCAGTGTTTTAAAATGCTAACATGCAAATACTGAACAGTCTACGCCTTAACTCCAAGACTATCTTTAAAATAATGAAAGGTTTAGGTAATAATTCTCTTCGTATTATTGCTTATTATAAAATTTTCCACAATGGCCTCCCTGTTGATACTGCGAAGGAAATTTCCAAGGGACTTTTAACAATAATTATAGCTTAGTTAATAAGATGTATTGTCATCTCTAAGTATACAGCATCTGCATGCGAATGTCGTAATAAGTAAGGTACCATAATAGAATATACCTCTGTATGACATAAGATCTCACATGTTTGAGAGTCAATATTAACACAATAAAATGCTTTTTTTTAAGTATATAAAATGCATGTTACAAGTTTGGTATGTACGGTACGTTAGACAAGTTAAATATGGGCCGAATCACGGCATTACGACGACATCTATTACCGACATTTACATGGTAATAGAGAACAACCATGCTTTATGCTGTTTTCATCAAATAAAAAACAACGAAGATCTTTTAATAATTCTTAGATTATAAAATAGGGTAGTGTCCTTAAAAAATCTGATTGGTCCGAAAGTTGGATTACTTAAAAATACTGGACACGTATTTTTTCTTTTGTCACGTAAACCAAAAATGACGACGGTATAGTGCGTTGAAATTGCGCGTGACGTCACGCCGTGCTACACTTTTCGTTAAAAGTGTAGCACGGCGTGACGTCACAAGCCCCTTCTCCTGAACTTTGATGTGCTATATCATTGTCACTTTTTATTAAATTAAGTAAGCAAAAAATACGTGTCCAATATTTTTTGGTAATCTTACTGACGGACTAAATTGACTTAATATATTTTTACCTAGGACACATCCCTATTTATAGCATATAATTAAATTACATAGATTAGCTGTGTCACTTTTTTCCCGACTTCTTGATGCCTCTAGTTGCCAAAGGGCCTTTTTGTGAAGCCTTTGCTTTCGCGTCCTGTAATGACTTCTGCTGTTCCTTTAACTTTTGTTTATGAGCTAAGTCATCCTCATCGAGGTCCTTAGAGTCATTCTTAGGCGCCTTCAGCGGCTTCTTCTTACCACCTTCACGGCCAGACATCTTTAGAAGTGGTAGTGAAGATGTAATACGAATGAATTCCACTTAATCTACGAAAAACACGCTTTTTTTCTCTTTTTTTCACAATACTTCTTCCTACTCTATATATCTTCTACTGATCCCAGTATTTAGACTCACCGTGAAAGTACAGGCACAAGATAAATTATTATAGCAACTCTCTGGTTAGGTTAGGTTAGTCCCACAAACTGAGACTCCGGCTCCAGGTTGCTACTGAGACATCCCAGATGGAAAGACCCAATAGCACTTTGCTCGACCCGGGAATTTAGGACCTCATGCTCAGCAGTAGGACTTGCGACCATTAGACCGACAAGGGAGTCTAAGGTGACGATAGAGGCGGTAATCAGCAAGATGGAATAAAACACCTACTATTAAATGAGTATACAAAACTAATTAATGTACAATATTATCATTAGCTACAAGACTTATACCTATTAAGTAGTTACTTACGACTTGAATTCACATTAGATAATGATTCTATGATATCATTGCTATGGGTAGATGAATATTACATAAGATTATGCTTGAGTAGATTTTGCTAGAAAAGAGGATGGTTCATTAAAAGGTCTTGATAGAAAAGTGGTATAGACAAGATGGAAGAAAAAATCTTTCAATTGCAGCTGTGATGAGTTGACTACATAAAGCAGGTTCCAGAAGTCAGCTAACGACCAGCATAGGACCAGGGTCGATGGCTGTAAAATGATGATGACGTTAGACCCTCTCATAACCGAATTCTGACACTACCATACGTATTTTGCAAATTGCTGCGCTCTCTTACGTTGTATACTGATAAGTACCTAATTCTCTGCAACTATAGACAAAAGTTACTAAACTATAAGTAGTTAATTATATTATAGCAATTATAAGTACTAATATAATTAAGTAACACTCTCAAAAATATTTAGTAGTAATAAGACTGCATGATCTCTATATTTTTTGACAGCCGTTACGGATAGACTGAAGCCCGAAGAACGTCTGACAACCAGTCTTACCAAAGGGTATCGTGTTGCCCAGTGAGTAGATTGTGGAGGTCAGCTAGGCAGCCTTCATGTAAAATACTGGTTACTGTGGAAGCCGATCTCAGCATAGAAATTGGAAGAGGCTAGGCAGATGATGATGATCTGTATAAGAAACAAAGATGAACGATGATGCTTAATTCCTTCACATAATTCGTCATTTCACATGTTTCTCCTTGGAAATAAAAATAAGTGCAGGTACAAAATGACTCAACAAAAAAATGCAATTAATCAATTAATTAAATAAGCAAATAGACAAAATGACCCGGATATCGATTGCAGTGTGTAACTGTGTTACACGAGTCTCATTATTGCTGACTTCTGTTAATTTATTGTGAGTTGCTAACAGCAGGAATAATGCAGATTTGTGTGTCGAGGTACTTGTACACTGTATCAAGAAATATTTTGACTAAATAAACCTTTCTTTGTTTGGAGAACCAACGAAATACGCCAAAAAGTTAATGAGGATAAGGGCTTGCACAGACAGGCGCGATGCGACAATGGACCATTAGACAGATATGTTATTCGTAGACTAATTTCTATAAGTACATATTCAATTTATTTTAATTAATTAATTATATTTGGATTTGACTTATTCTTATTTATGTCACATTTCTTTTTAATATCGTAATAATTGTATTATAAAATACGTGATAATTTTGAATTGTATTGTATATCTTTGTAACGTAAAAAAACGACGGGTTGCACTCCGGGAGTGCCGGCAGAAGTGAAAACTTGAATATGAACGTTGTGCATTTTTGGTATTTTAGAATCAAAGTCAAAGTCAAAGTCAAAGTCAAAGATTTATTTGCAGATAAATATGGTTACAAAAGTTCTTACAATGGTAGTATTAGTAGCTTAACATATTCAATCATAACATAATGACATGCAAATTTTTGGTATAGGTATACAAATTTTTGGTTTGGTAGGAATGGTTAGAAAATATTTTGCGAATTGCTTTAATTAATTATCAGTATAAAAGTACTATCATTTATGTGGTAGAATACAATATTTATTTATTACGCTATCGTACACAAATATGACAATTCATAATATGATCAGTATATATAAAAGTGCAATATATTGTAATACAACGCCGCTAAAGAAGTTTTCGTCTTACGAATTTTCGATCAGGTCAAGTGTCCTGACGCGAGTTTAACATTTTTTACCCATTACAAAAAAGTGTACAACGCCGCAAAAGAAGTTTTCACTTCAATATTTGTTTTTTTTTGTTTGTGATAGATTTGCTCCTGACGTCAAGGCGTCAGTGGCAATAGTGATTAAAAATTGTATTTTGTTTATATGAATGTACCTAGTTACTTTTAGTATAAGCATCTATTTGTACGTTGAATAACTTAACTATGTACAAAATATGTGTTATTTATAATTAATAAATCATTTATGCATACTCACATTAATATGGAAATAGAATCGTCAAGTTATAAATACACTTACGTGCTTATTAATTGCTTGGCGGTTACTATGCGATTAATATCAAATACTATTCAATCTAGACATAGCTGGCAAGTCAGACAGTCTATTTTAATTACTGAATGCGTGTATGAAGTCTGTCACATGTATTGCACATGGCTGCGCTGTGATTCATTTACATTAAAAGTTTTATATTGTGGCATCGCAATTACGACATGTTAAAGGCACACAGATTATACATTTTTTATTGTGTCTCTGTTACATAAACTAGGGGCTCGTGGCTAAGTATTCCAGCCCCAAGCCCCTTATAAACTCAGAAAGCCGAAAGTCTTACTCATTTAAGACTTTCGGGCTTCAGAGTTTCTGATACTTTCAACATTTTTGCCAAGGACCGGTCTCGATATGTAATGGATGGTCACCCATCCACGGGCTGACCTTTGAAAACTAGCTTTACCTTCGATCGACCGTGCGGCTGTAATAAAAATACCTTTAGTTATGATGATACTCAGTTAGAGAGTTGTGTAGGTCAGATAGGCTATGCAGTCCCTGTAAAATACTGATCCAGCTTAGTTGGGAAAAGGCTAGACAAAACTCATTAAATTACCTTATTAAATTTCCATGGCCGAGATGAGGATGGGAGACTGGGTAGCAAAAAAATTCTTTAACAATTTTACCAATCAATTCTAGTCTATTTATTTCGCCGAACACTAAAATAATAACAATACAAAATGTATTAATATTATAACTCCAAGGTTATTCACACAATAGGTATAGACAATAAATAGATGAACCTTTAAGGTTAACCTATTGTAAAAAAATATTGTGATCTGTAGGTAAGGGTAGAGGTCAAATTTTGCAATTGTCTAAACGTCAATTTTTGACATAACATCTCGACTTCTCCATATCAATAATAATGTTAAATAGGTACATCAAGAATTAAGTAAAAAAAAAGTAAAGTAATAGCCTATTACTGTCCCACTGTAGGGCAAAGGGCTCTTCTCATACAGAGAAGGCATCAGCATTAATCACCACGCTTGCTCAAGACGCGTTGGCGATTTCAGACTTATATTAATTATATAACTCCAGGTTTCCTCACGATGTTTTCCTTCACCGATGTCAGTGATGTCCAAGATAAACTTAGAAAGTACAAATGAATTGAAAAACTCACATTGGTACTTGAACAGGTTTGAACCCACAACCTCGTGCACAAGAGGCGAGGCCTAAACCACTGGGCCATCATGACTTGAACATTCATCAAGAATAACCTTGATTAATTCCATCTCTTGCTGCACTACCACCAGTGATGCCGAAACCAAGGCACCGACCTCGCAGGGGTGCTCGTAGCACGTAGTCGCTAGTATAGATAATAAAAACAAGCAAAATTTTCTCTAAATAAAATAATTATAGAGGTACATATGAACACATTACGTGCCTACTCCTTTCGAGAATACAGGCGTGATGTTAGGTATATTTCTACGATAGTGAAGCTGTTAGTACAGAATTTCCGGGGAAGTACTATCAAACCTATTTCGATGCTACAATTTGAAAGCACAGAAAGGTTGAATTTTAGTTCCATAAGATATTTTAGCTCGGGCTGGCAAAAGCTAGTCAAAAATATGTTACCAAAGAATGAAAACAAAGTGCGTTGAACCCTACGAAGCGTGTTTGTTATATTTCAGGAATCTAGTCAGGAATTCCGGACCTGAATTCTTGATCCAATTTCCGGAGCGGGAACTACGTAACGTTATGTATACTTTTGTACGGGAGCACAATATCCCGACATAAAAATGGGACAGCAACGTTCTCTGAAAACCTAGATAAGGCAACATAAGAATATTTGGAATTCGCCGCCTGGCTGGAGGCCTTCATTTTAATTGGTGACCATTCCAAAAAAATAAAAAATAAATTTGGAATTCGAAGACAAGTTACTTGTGTCTTGTAGTCTGTGGATGGGTGACCGTTCGTAGCATATCGAGACTCCTCCGTGCCTCGGAAAACACGTTAAGCCGTTGGTCCTGGCTGTCATATGACAGACGGGTAGTCAGAAGCCTGAAAGTCTGACAACCACTCTTACCAAGAGGTATCGTGTTGGACGGTAACTGGGATGTGGAGGTCAGATAGGCTGTCGCTCCATGTAAAATACTGGTATTCAGCTGCATCCGTGTAGACTGGAAGCCGACCACAACATAGTTGGGAAAAGGCTAGGCAGATTATGGTGAGACAAGTTACTTGTACTGAATACAAACCAATGTAAGTTAAGAAAGTAGGGGGTGGTTACATAACCGCATGTATTCTCTGAAGGGATGAGCAGAGGTGCACCTATAGTAATACCTACATTTCGACAGTTATGTTTAAGTCTCGCGTCAAAGGGGACGAGCGTATTACCATCAACTGGCCAGAAATCTAGAATCCGGGCTGCTATCGAGAAAATTAGAATTAGCTAGTTATTTAAGTTTAAACTGGAAAGTTTACCCACATTTATCTAAAAGTTACTTGGACTTAGTTCAGCGTTAACAGCCTCTAATAAAGTCATATACCCACAGTGGCCACAGCTAATTTCTCAATTATAAACTCACTTATTTATTTATGAATTGTGATGTTCCTAAGAGCAACAACATATGTTTTGTTATTTTTTTACTCTAATTTTAATTTTATTCTCAATATTGTTTTCATGTAGCTTTTTTGTAGCCTTAGTAATTAATCTATGAAATATTATAAAACTTGAAAATATATAAGTGCATAAGTGACAAATTCACTCTAGTTTTTAAGTTGAAGTGTTACAATACCTCAAAATGTATTAGTGAATAAGTCGTTGGAGTGCCATACATAAATAAAAATGTCATAGGTCCGATCTAAAACCCCCTTTTTACTATAATTTATAACCCCTATCTTTAATATATTAATGAGAACAACAGAGATTGACGACACGGTTGGCGCAGTGGTTGAGCCATCGGCTGCAGCGCCGCGTGTTGTGGGTTCGATCCCCGCACGGAACAAATATTTGTATGACCTGTTGTTCCGGGTCTGGCTGTTTGTGTATGTGAGTTTAAATGTTTGTAAACGCACCCACGATACAGGAGAAATTCCTAGTGTGGGGCAACAATTCATAAAAAAAAAAGAAAAGATAAACCCAAATTGTTCTACTTGACTTCTAGACCAAAACCATAAAGCCACCATAGATTTTATGGTCTCTTTCCGTTTTGAAGTTAACAGCGGCAAAATCAATAATCTACTAAATGAGATTAGAAGCCTCATTTGCTATGATAACTGTTGCAGAACTGATAAAGTTACAAAAATAATCTTCACCCCCTTATCAATAACAACGGAGTGAAGTTTTTTTTTTGTTTTAATTTACAACGTTGCCCTACACTAAGGATTACTCCTGAGTATTTGTAGTCTACAAAGCAGTAACGCCTACGTTGTAATGTAGCCTACAACTGTCAATAAACTACTAATCCCTGTAATATTTCCCCACTGTAGGGCATTAACCTCTTTTCTCACGAGAACAGAAAGCTCATCCATCATCCCGTTTGCTCACTGCGTGTAGACCTGGTGTAGGATTTCAATCCTACTCACATCCCCTTTTTCCTCATAATGTTTTTCTTGACCCCCTAATGCGAAACAGTCGCAATACTAATCCCTTTAATTTCGACCATTTTATATCCGAACTAATATCATAAAGAGGAATTTTGATTTTGATGTTTAGTATGTTTGTTTGTAATGGATAAACTCAAAAACTACTAAACCAATTTCAATACTATAACACTTACATTAGAAAATAATACATTGTTGGCTAGTATCATAGGCTATATTTTAACTTCAAAACTACGCTTTAAAGGGGATGGAGATATTAAAGTTTGAAGGGTAGTCCACGCGGACGAAGTCGCAGACAAAGTGCTAGTCTATACTAATATTATAAATGGGAAAGTGTGTGTGTCTGTATGTCCGTCTGTCACGGAAAAACGGAGCGATGAATTGACATGATTTTTTAAGTTGAGGTAGTTGAAGGGATGGAGATTGACATAGGCTAGATTTTGTCTCTTTCTAACCTAGTTGTTCATAAAAACATAACATCTGTATTCCCCGAAATATGGAGGTACATCTATAACAGTAATATACATAGGGACGAGCCTATTACCATAAACCGGGCTCAAATCCAGCCTCCGGGGTGCTACTGAGAAATTCCAGATGGAAAATCCCAATAAAACTTTACCCGACCTGGGAATTGATTGAACCCAAGATCTTATGCTTAGCAGTAGTGCTTGCAACAACTAGACCAACGATGCAGTCAACATTATTCGTTGAGATATTTTTGTAGTGCCGACGAACTTTTTAATCGACTTCAAAATCTGCTCAAACATCATATGGATGCATGGATAGATGGATTATGAATTACCTTAAAAATAAGTGAATTCTGCAATGATGCTTCTGGGTCCCGTCCCATTATTTAGTTTCTAGTTCAAATACAGAAATTCTTCTTCGTCATTAACACCTGGAAACTATTAGCATGGTTCCGTACCTGAAACTAACAAATTCTATAAAATATGGGTGTTACTTCTACAGTTCAAAAGAAGTGGGTTAAAATAACATTCCTTTTAAGGTGAGTCCTTCAACGTAGTCCGGTAAATTCATAATTTTAAAGTAAGTTGTAAATTGCAAAGCTTTACAGCTTTGCAATTTGCGTTCAATGTTCATGAAAATTAATTTTGCGGCTAAAAGGATACTCAAATTTCTTTTCCTGGCGGTTTGCAGTAAATATAATTTTGATGGCTTTGTTGATGTTATCAATTTTACAACCAAATTATTTTACAATGAAATTATTTCGTATATTTTTTTTTTTTTTTAACCTCTTAAGAGTACACAATTGACAGCGCTGTTGACGTAGTGGTTGCGATTCCCGGACGGAGCAAATATTTGTACGGCCTTTAAGTTATTGTTCCGGGTCTGGCTGTATGTGTATGTAAGTTTAAATGTGAGCACGACACAGGAGAAATCTCTAGTGTGGGGCAAATTATAAAAAAAATGTGCTCATTATTACGATCACCTTTTCCCTTCGCGATTTCAGGGTTGGTCTGATAATCAGACAAACCCTGAAATCGCGAAGCCACAATCAGATGCCTCATACATTTGGTCAATTTAAGAAACAGGAAATTTACTGAGCTGATAATGATGAGTACATTGACCCCTTGAGAGGTTAATGTAAAACTAAAGAAAAAATAAGGTTGCAAACTTAATATAGGCAACGTTTTCAAAAAGAGAGAGAGATAAAGAAATAGTAATTATTGTTACTGGATTGCTGTGAAATGTATTCAGTAACTTAGAATAATGCGGTCTTAATTGACGGAACCCCCTTAACAGAATTCCAGCATTTCTCCCGAGACAAAGAATAGTTAGTTTATACAATAACTCTTCGTCACCGTACGACTGACGAGTCCTAGAAACCTAGTTTTTTTAATGGTACACATCGCTGAACCGATATAAACACACGCATTCCTATTTGTTATGGAATGTCGGGTAACTATTGGAAAGATATTCCTTATTTACTTACTACTACTTATGTTGCGGTCGTTTTCCAGTCTAACCAGTTACAGCTTTTACATGGAGCGAGTGCCTATCTCAGCTTCACAACCCAGTTACTGGGCAACACGATACTCTTTGGTAAAACTGGTTGTCAGACTTTCGGGTTTGTGACTACCCGTAACGACTGTTAAAGATCTACAAATGACAGTCGGGACCAATGGCTTAACGTGTTTTCCGAGACACGTTAAACACAAAAGGCGTTTAAACCAATAAAAAATTGACTTTAAATTAACTTCGTTCATCCGATCATACGATTACTAATACTGCAGATTCCAAGGCTCACTAAAATCGGGCACATTGACCTCCACATAAATATCTTTAATAACCTGTACCTATTCAAAGGCAATATTCTGTTTTTTTTAATACCTACTTAAAGCTAAAAAATACACGTGATTTTAGTTAGGGGGGGGGGGGCGAAGAAGTTAGTCTTAAACCTCATAACGTATCACCAGTGGGAACACGGTTTAAAAGTTGCAAAAAAATATCACGTGGTTAAAGGACGACCCCTAAGGCACGGATGCGCGCGCATGTCAATACACGTGTTGCTATATGAATTTATTGTTCAAAAACGTGCTAAAATACCGGTGCAAGATAGTATTCGCATGTGCCTTTTGAGTGGTGTCGAAATATACACGTGTTTGTCCACTCTTACGCGAGCACGAGCTGGTATTCATTTTAATAGGCCGGGCTATATTTGGAATAGGAAAATAGGCTGTATAA
The DNA here is from genome assembly GCA_905147745.2 of Phlogophora meticulosa. Lineage (NCBI taxonomy): Eukaryota > Metazoa > Arthropoda > Insecta > Lepidoptera > Noctuidae > Phlogophora > Phlogophora meticulosa. Next base: position 10,097,531 of record LR990537.1, on the reverse strand, counting down.
TAACTATAACTTCGACGAACGATGTGGCGCAGCGGGCGAAGGTCCGCCTGCGACGCAGGAGGTTGCGGGTTCGATTCCCGCCTTGGGACAAATGTTTGTACGATCTACAAAGATTTGTTCCGGGTGTTCTGGGTATTTGCTATGTATGATAAAAAATATCTAACTATGTAATGTATTGTATTAAGTATATCAGTCATCTAGTACCCATAACACAAGCTCTGCTTAGCTTGGGGCTAGATGATGCTGTGTGGATTGTCCAGCATTATTTATTATTTATTATAATAATATTCCATTTACCTATTCATTTTGTTTTCGTCATAGCATCATTAGAAAAAACTTAATATCACGCCTATATTCCAAGATGGGTTAGGCAGAAGTATGCCTAGACCGATAGTGTACCCTTATTTATGTTTAAGTACCGTTTAAGTAGTAGGTGGCGAGCGTATTGCCACTAAACGGGTATAAATCTAATCTTCAGGCTGCTACTGAGAAATTCTATATAAAAAAACCCATTGAGACTTTGCCTGAACCGGGAATCCAACCCAGGACATCATGCTTAACAATAGGTTTAGCGAGGACTAGAGAGAGACCACGAGTTAAGTAGTTTTAATATTGGTTTAACAGTTTTTGTGTTTATCCATTACAAACAAACGCACAAACAAAAAAATCTTTCCTCTTTAATTTTTTTTAGTATACTTATATTTATTACTAGCTTTTGCACGCGGCTTCGCTCGCGTTAGGAATTGGGGGGTTAGAAAGAGACAAAAAGTAGAGTATATCAGTCTCCATCCCTTTAACTATCTCCACTTAAAAAATCACGTCCATTTATAACTCCGTTTTGCCGTGAAAGACGGACAAACAGACACACACACTAATTTCCCATTTATAATATTAGTAAGTATGGATGTTTGATGGGTGACAGCGGCAACGTATAACTTAATGCTGCACTGTCAAATAAATTGCTAGTTTATCGTTGTTTGTGGTTAGAGTAAAATGTAGTTGTATCATAAGAATAATCTTAAGCACGTGCAAGACAGAATTTAACATCCTCGGGTATCGTGTTAAGGCGTTGCTTGGTCCCGGCTGTCGTTTGACCGGCCAAAGCCTGACAACCAGTCTTAACAATGGGTATAAATATAATGGGTCATAAGCCAGTGACGTGAGAGTGGGGAGTTCATGTATTAGCTCCATAAAATACTAGTAATCAAATGCGTCCGGTAAGACTTGAAGCTGACCCCTACATAGTTGGGAAAAGGCTAGGCAGATGATAATTATGGTTCGAACGTATACTGTATTTATCATGGATCGACTGCCAGTCTCACCTCCACAACCCAGTAACTGGGAACACGATACCCCTTTTTAAGACTGGTAGTCAGACTTTCGGGTTTCTGCTTACCCGTAACGACTGTCAAAGATCTATAAAAGACAGCTGGGCCCAACGGCTTCACATTCTTTCCGAGGCACGGAGGAGTCTCGATATTTTACGAACGGTCACCCATCCACAGACTAACCTCGGCAAGCGTAGCTTTAACTTCGATTAACCCGTGGGACTGTTTTTATTTAGCCACAAATACGGCAATTGTTATTTGGCCTTTCACGAAAGTAATTAATTATACAACATTATGGCTGGGCCCATAAAAAGAATTGTAAGCCCGACCACACATTAATTAAAATCTCGAAGCTCCAAAAATAAAACTTTGTGTACTGTATACCAACTTCAAAGGAGGCGGTAAATGAGTTCAACAATGCATCCCCGATCGCATTGTTTATTGATTAATAAAAGATTATGTTTAGCTTCAGAATAGTGGGTGATTCGTCGTTCGGGTAAGCTTTCGGTAAGCTTCGATAATATTCGGCTTTGGAGACAAAATGGCGGTTTGCTGATGATGTGAAATACTGGCTTCTTGGCAATCATTTTATCTCATTAGAGAGATAGATAGATAGATTTATTTATTTGCTTCGAATGTAGGTAATGAATACAATTAGGTGTTACAATATTTTTGATCCTTATACATTCTGCCTCGTGGCACGCAAACCTTATTCTACAATTATTCTGTTTACTTAAAACTTCTTGGTTACTTGACATTGTAGACTAAATTGACTTAATAAAGTATCATTTAAAAAATCTGATACAGAATATCGCATTTTTGTAGTAGCAATTTTTAAGGTATTTTTTAAGTCTTCTTAAAGGTTGATCTTCATTACAGATAAACAGACTTTATCTCGTATTGAAGTTAAAATAATTCTTATCATTAGATGATGCATGATATGGACTTATTTTCTTTTATTGCCGAGAGAAACTATAGTGAGTGGTCTATGTGGAGGTCAAATATCGATGTACATCAAGACATTAACGATCCATTAGGTTATCAAATAGTTACATTTAGCAGAAGCCGTAATGTAGTAAAAGCAAAAAGGAGGTCACCTAAAAACCACGGCCTTGAACTTCGTAAAACCGAAGATTGCCGAAAAATACCGATCATGTGTCTTGTGAAATATGAATTATACAACTAATAGAAAAAAGTACTCGTAGCTCAGTAATAATTTCTGGATCTTTAAGATTAAGCAATGCTTGCCTAGGTTGGTCCGTGGATGAGTTCATTATACATCAAGACGCCTCTGTGTCTCGGAAATCACGCTATGCCGTGGGTCCCGGCCGTCATTTATAGATCGTTGATCGTTACGGATAGTCAGAATCCCGAAAGTCTGTCAATCAGTCTTAATAAGGAGTTTCGTCATACCCTGTTGTGGAGGTCAGATAAGCAGTCGCTCCTTGTTAAACAGTTACTGGTATTTAGCTGTATAGTGAGACTGGAAGCTGACAAACGGCTAGGCATATCGGTTGGCGCAATGGCTGAGCGATCGACTGCTACGCCACGTATCGTAGGCTCCATTCCCGCGCGGAACAAATATTTGTATGGCCTACAGGTAGTTGTTCCGGGTCTGGCTGTTCATGTATGTGACTTTAAATCTTGGAGAACACAGGAGAAATTCCTAGGGTGGGGAAAAATAAGCGTTAATCGATCATGCGTTTAGCTTTAGCTTAAAAAGTTATGCCGAACTTAACTTCGGTCAAATTTACATCTTGGTACACCTCTACAGGAGATGACTCATGGGACGATGCTTCTGTAAATACAAAACATTTGGTTTCAATCACTTTGTTTAGTCGTGCAAGGGTCATTCGGCAATTAATTTTACTAATGTACAATTTATTGCATTACAATATTGCGTTTCTCATTGCATGGTATTGTGTTTCTTGTGGGACCATTATACTTGTCATTATTTACGTATTTGTTTTTGAGGAGCTCGTGGCTAAATAAATACAGCCGTTCGGGTCGATCTCAGGTTATCTTACCTACGCTTGCCCAGGTCAGTCTGTGGATGGGTGACCGTTAATGAACGGTCACCCGTCCCTATGCGCTAGACTGGCACAGCTCGATACGTAATGACGTATCGAGCTGTGCCAGTCTAGCGCATAGGTGGCCTGCCGGGAGATCTGATTTCCTGCACTTTTCACTGTACGTCCAGACGGCTTATGGAGTCGTTATCTCGCCTAGAGACATGACTAAAGTACTACTGTACCATGTACCTGAACTAGGCTAACATAGCAATTCATTACTACCTTAATTAAAAAGCTATTACTCTGGATAGGACTGGCATGTAGTCTTTGTATCAAGTTGGACTCAAAAAGCATCAAAGGTTTAGGCTGACCTTTGAATGGAAAACCTATACCTACTTAGTTATATGACGGAAATGTATACCTTCATGTGTCGTCTTGTGTACGTTTATTTTTATTCCAGTCGGAGTCATACAAACTCACATACATAAACCCACGCATTTTCTCATGGGGGTTGGCAGAATCTACAGAACGCCACCTGCTATGATCCTTACATACTCCTTTTGCTTCGTTTACGTTCACGTTTCATCATATGTGGTCATACACGCACTTTTGAAGAACATCACCAACCTCAATGAATAAAACAAAAATGCTTGTGTAGCTAGTTGGTCAAAGCGTAGTACTACCAACTACTAGCCCGCCGTCCGATCAGAGACCAGGCCTGAGTCAACGGCGCGTCGTGTTCCACGCGTCGACGTATCAGCAGAACTGGCGGGGCCCAATAGAGGGCTGAAGCCTGCCGCAGGGGTTGCGAGATGTTCGAAAGAGTTACCGTGACCCCGGAACGTAAAGGGCAAGGACGGAACACGGATGGGTTTAGTCAGTAGAAGTCGGAGGAGAGGGTCATTGGATGAATTCCCATCCTTAAAAAAGTTACTACATACTAAATTAAGAAACCTGATTATAATTCTAATTTCAAAAATAAAAAAAATCTCCTCTAAGCTCTAATAATAAAATTCTTTTAGAAAACAAGTTTCCCCCACATTCTATGCGCATGAGTCGCCGCGTGACAGAAACGCGTGTAAAGTCACGTGCAGTGTCTATAGAATCGGTGAGCGATCAATACTCAATGCTGGGGATCGAATGTCGCCATTATGCACATCACCTGCTGATGTTCGGCCTTTTTCAAAAGTGTTATAAAAGTACTTAATTTCTAGGTTACACGAGGTTGGTTTAAGGTGATATGGGTTTTGTAAATACGGAAATTATGTTTGAACGCTATTCTACCTTTCTACGCAATTATGTAAAAGCACGTTTTGGTAGTAATTATACTTGTGAAGTAAAGGTAAATCAGATGAAAATTATAAAATGCGAATAACGAATACAGAGCAACTTCGTCTGTATGTGTGTCTGTCTGTCCGTCGTAAAAGCTGCGTATTTTCCTTGCACTTCCTTCCACCAACATGTAATTTAGTTATTCTCCACTTACAAAGCAAGTTAAAGAATTTAAAAATGGATTGTTATTTTCATTACAACATTAGCCAAAAAGTTTCCCTTTAATCCATAAGGGGTATTCTAATCGTTATTGGTTATCGGAATTACGGATTGGTGATCAACATCTTGGTAAAGTGCACAATGTGGTCACAGCTGTTCTTCTTTGGAATAAGCCCGCCACACTATATCCAAACCTCTGCAAGCCAGAATCAACAGTGGTGACCACCAAAAAAGCGTCGAGTCAGTGAAGCTGAAGGAGAAACGATTCAACTGTCTTGGATCTGGCAATGAAGTTAATTAGAAAAGAACAGCGGAGGAGTTAGAAAAATACACAATTCAATTCTTTATTGCATATCACATGTGTTTTACAAGATCTTAAATACTATTATAGTTCACATGGACCCCATAGACACACAGTTATTTTTACCACAATCCCCTCGTTCCTCATTACGATTGCATCCGTATACCGGAACAGTCCATTCAGTATATTTAGAATAGGATGCTGGATAACTCAGTCATGTGTCAGTGTACTCACTTGTTCAATGACATTGAACTGATCCTGCGCGCTTACTCTAGATTATAATTACGATCGATCGATATTGGAATTTTGAAATTTCGTAGTCTTCGTTCGGGATTGGTGCGTGCTAAAACTCTTGAGTTTATTTTGATAGCTGTGTGTTTGAGCAAATAATATAATTACTGCCAAATTAACATTGGAATCGTATTGATCGAAATTCAAATTAGTTTAAATAAGTAGAAACTGTAACGTTTGTACGACGATTTTAATTTATTAAGATCAATGTATACAAAAATCATAACTTAAAAACTATGCCCCACAAAACCGTTTTTACGGTTCGTCTGTGGGAATAAAAATAAACAGTAATTAAAATATGGTTAATTAGTGCGGACACTAAATTTAAAAAAGAAACAAATATAATATAATAAAACTACTTACAAAACTACTCATTCGTTCTCCCGCATACATCTGTAAACCGCTTCCAATCCATTGGTACCTTACAGCATACAGGCTGGAAGAAGTCCTGGCTGGATTCGAACACTCAAGCGATTTTAGAATCGTTTTGAATTTAGAACGTGCCGTTGGTTTAGGGCTTAGCATTTTTGTTTTAGACAATTTAGAATGTGCACTAAATAAATGTAAATAAATCAGCGAAGTTATCAATAAAATGTGTAACTAAGCTTTTGACCCGGTGCTATTACGTCGTGGCCCAAAGTGTACTAACCTACCAACCTATGTACATGATACCGGCACGTGGTCCGACACGCGTTGATTCAGCTGAAACACTACAGCGATACCAAGAATTAACAGTTTTATAAAATGAAAAGCCAGAATTTTGACGAAATAAAGTACATTGTTCATGTTATCTGAAACTAGGGAATTTTGTTGAATATTCGTTTTTCTGGGATAGAAATGACTGTACGTAGTACATTGTTATTTGCAGAGGTGCATGAACTTGCGATGTATCTACACGTAACGTAAATTTGATTATTATTTTTTAGATTATTATTTAGATAAATCAACATAGATATTAATTACACGAACAATTTATAGATTTCCAATTAATTATTAAACCGGAAACATGAATCAGAAGAAGTCCATCCTGTCAAGATAAACAATAGGTAATATATTATATAGGCTATTCATTACAGATGAAGGTACGTATATTATGCTGATTATGCCTACATTTACGATTTACTAGAAAAAAATACGCATCTACTTAAAACTAATTGCGACTCTTCTATAAGGAAAATGAATGGGGCTCGTGGCTAAGTAATCGGATCCGCACGGGTCTTATCTTCAAGGTACGAGTAGCTATCCAAAGTAAACCCCTCCGTGCCTCGTGCCTCTGTTCTCGGCTGACTTTTGTTGATCTTAAACATTCGTTACCTACGGGTAGTCAGAAGCCCGAAAGCCTGACAACATCGTGGAGCCCAGTAACTAGGTTTTGGAGGTCAGATAGGCTGGCGCACCATGTAGTATCAATAGTCTTCATTTGTAAACACAGATTAACACAGTGTGCAAGATGCTACAATTGTGATATTAAAGTTTCTCTATGATTTGCCATTTAGCGTAAAAAAATACATTCCTGAGAGGCTTTCGCCAATTGAGTACCTAAATTAGCGCAGCTGAAGGCACATACTTAATAATATATACTTATATAATATATGTTTTTAATGTATTTCTTGTTACTCGTTTTTATACGTTTTTTTCTGTTTAGTATTGTCGTTGTGTGCCTGAACCTGTGCTGAATAAATGTTTTTTCTTTCTTTCTTTCTTTCATAGTGAAGAAAGTTAATCAGGTGATATGAAGATAACGTATACTTTTAATCTACAGCCATTTACAATGAAAAGAAGCAGATTATGTTTACGAAAAAAACATCGAAATAAACGCTTGAGGAAAAATTTCGTTGGTTTTCAGTATGAATCTATTTATTGCTATCTGCATCAATCAGTTTGATCGACAGATCACTAAAAAAAATTATACATACTTAGTGAAAATATTTTTATGAATGCCTAAATATTTGTTATTCTACTCAACACTGTTTTTGTCACGACCTTTCTATGTATAGAGTTATTTCTGTAGAGTGGTCCTAATATTGATTATTCAAGATTTCAAATAGCCATTGAAACATGACCTATACTACTCGCCCAAGAAGTCTGCATGACATGTTATGTCAAAACAAATTGCACGAAGTGTGGAACATCATTTAACGACGACCGATGTGGCGCGGCGGGCGAAAGTCCGCCTGCGACGCAAGAGGTTGCGGGTTCGATTCCCACCTTGGGACAAATGTTTGTACGATCTACAAATATTTGTTCCGGGTGTTCTGGGTATTTCCTATGTATAATAAAAAATATCTATATATGTAATGTATTGTATTAAGTATATCAGTCATCTAGTACCCATAACACAAGCTCTGCTTAGCTTGGGGCTAGATGATGCTGTGTGGATTGTCTAGCAATATTTATTTTATTTATTTATTTTATCTTTAGTAAAGGAATAGTTTTTTTATGAAATATATTTAGCTGTGCGATATTCGGTTTACTTTGAAAAGTAAATTCACAATTTAAAATAGTAGGTATTATTTGCAACATTTAACATTAAATTAATTAACCTTCAACTCCAAGTGACCGACAAACAATACATTTTCTATTGTGTCTCGATTTAAGGCAGTTACTTAAGGTGTTAATAAAGAATTCAGTTATAAATGTTATTAAAATATGTAAAAACTCTTTCCACAATTATTGATCTTGCGCAATCCCTAGCGGTGCGAATAGACTGTGGGTATGTGATCTTCTGTACAAGGACTAATGATCATAAATCTTCCACGTGAAGACAAGTACATAGTTAAGTAGCTCTAATGTTCAAACGTCTTACTAACCAGGAAAAGTGACATTAGTAGGAAAGAGGCACTTAACCTCATCCGCATCATCTGCCTAGCCTTTTCCCAACTATGCTGGAGTCGGCTTCCAGTCTTACCGAATGCAACAGAATACCAGTATTTTACATGGAGCGACTGCCTATCTGACGTCCACAACCTAGTAACTGGGCCCGTTGGTAAGACTGATTGTCATACTTTCGGAATTCTGACTACCCGTAAGGACTGTGAAACATCTACAAATGACAGCCAGGACAGGCTATCCGAGGCAGGTTTTCTAACAGTGTGATTCTAAGTTGTTAAAACAGAAAAGTAGTTATCAGTGAAGTTCAACATGGACATAAACAAAAGGGAAAGAGAAAGAAGTTCATTGAATATGAAACCAACTATTTTAATCTAAAATTATTTTGTAGAAAAGAAGCCTTCTCGATAGCGTCCAAAAATAGAGACCGTTAAGTTGCTCATTTGTTTTATCTAGCAGTGAAGGATATTTGATTCCATAATTGCATTGTAGAGAAAACAAAATATTACTTAGTAAGATAATCATGTAACAATGACAATCCACTTTCACTGACTACATTATAATATTTACAACTTAATATTTACAAGTATCACGAGCACGACACGGTCTAAAAACAAATTCAAATACATTTTGTTTCAGACTAATTTGTATAATATGTGTACACGTCAATACTGTTATTACATAGGTAGCGTCAAATGTCACAAAGTTGTTTATGGTGTTATTTTGAGACACTTTCTCATGATCCCAATCCAACCAACCACCAACATCACCACCACGAACACCACCGTCTTTATTCCAATTAATATATTGGTTAGCGCAGCATATCGTCTTCTTCTCGAGGTTCAAGCCCCACAGGGGGCGCCCTTAGCGAGCGATCGTTTAAATTTAAATATAGATTTCAGCCTTGGCTGGGGGCCTTCATTGTAAGGTCACCGCAGGATCGTTCGGTTAAGCTGTAAACAGCCTTCTAGCGCTGAATAATAAATCTCTATAAGCCGTCATCTCAACAGTCACCTCCAAAGCCATTTATAATTACCATCTTTAACAAAATCCATCCTTATTTTAGACACTTGGCTATTAGGCTGAACAATATTAAAATAGACCAAATCTGCCGCTTGCCTTTATTTATTTTTTTACAACCTGCGACTTCGTCTACGTGGCTCATGGGTTTTAACACTACCAGCAGTTGCGTAAGTTTCTTCTTAACTCATTAGCAGCTGCCAGTGACAGTCCCGTCAAAATCTGTCCAGCCGTTTCGGAGATTACCTCAAACAAATAAAAAGACAAAAAATGAAAAAAAATGTTTTTTGGTATGACTACATACTGTATAAAATTTCAAAAACATTTAGTGAAAATCTGTTGTTTGGGCATTACAAACAGACATGAATAATTTAAAAAAAAAAATTGTATTCCTTTTTATATTTGTTAGCTAAAAAGGCGTAATCGTATGTTATGTTACTACACAACCACCAAAATAAACATCATCATCCTCCTACACTTATCCCAATTTATTTGGGGTCAGCGCAGCATGATTTCTTCTTCACACACTTCTTTGGTCTCTCCTCTACTCTTGTAACCCTGCACATTCATACTCAAAACTTTCTTCACAACATGGTCTTCATTCCTTCGCATCACATGCCCATACCATGACAACCGATTTCCACACAACTTCTCGGTCGCAGGCACCACTTTCAGACTTCCTCTTACATACTCATTTCTTATTCTATTCGCGTAACACCACACATCCCCTCAGCATTCTCATCTCAGCTGCATGTAACTGCCTTTCATTCATCCCTTTTGCGGCCCAACATTCTGAACCATACAAGACGGCAGGTCTCACCATTGTTTTGTAAATCTTCCGCTTAAGTTTGAGTTTAAGCTAAAATAAACAATAAACAACAATTTAATTATCTTCATGCACCGTTTACCTCTTAATCAAACCTTGAAGATAATAGTAACAATTCAAATAAAAAAACGTTCTCTCATGACACCGGAAGTATAGTTAATTAACCGGATGTAGCGTTACAATGCATCGTTAAATTATAGTACAGTCGTAGTTTAGTTATAGTGGAACGGATTGCAAAATGTTTTGTGTTGAGTGGGGGATGATTAATTGCAGGTGTGGATATTTTCTTTGTTTCATCTTTAGGGCGCGTGCATAGACAGAACGGTGGAGAGGGACAGAGCAAACCTCTCGCTCCACCAGCACCAATCTAAGGATAACTTGGGGCTGAGTCGATCCACGACCAGCCAGGTCTTAAGGGGCTTCATTGTTCCATGCGTAACAGTCAAATGTTGTATGCACGTAAAAGCTTAGACATACTAACTGTTGGGTTTGACATCCAGAGAAGACAAGGTACCAAAGAGCCAGAGGTCAAGTTCTAAGTTACCTCCTTTGATAAAAGTAGACCATGGGAACGCTAATAAGCAATGTATTCAGCGTTTGTAATTTAGCTCCCAAAAATGTAAAAATAACTTTATCGCCCACGTTTAAAGTTCAATTTGGGCTACAAATTCAACAATGTCTGCTTTTTTCGGTTATTGAATTTGATATTAAAATTTGTTTAAATGAAAATAACATAAATTTAAAAATGTAAATAGGTTGCGATTTACGGCCGATTTCAATATCGTAGCTCAACCCCAATCTAGATATCAAATCTTTGTTTGTAACCAATCAACCGAGTTTGCAACCTGTAACATTGAGAAGACAATTTTTTTTTTTGCCCCACACTAGGAATTTCTCATGTGTCGTGGGTGCGTTTACAAACATTCAAAGTCACATACACAAACAGCCACGGTTGGCGCAGAGGCTGAGCTATTGGCTGCTGCGCTGCGTGTCGCGGGTTCGATCCCCGCACGGAACAAATATTTGTATGGCATACAGGTAGTTGTTCCGGGTCCGGCTGTTTGTGTATGTGAGTTTAAATGTTTGTAAACGCACCCACGATACAGGAGAAATTCCTAGTGTGGGGCAACGTTTTTCTAAAGAAAAAAAAAAAGTTCTCGCTGCCCACCCATCTAGGCGACAAAGAGGGTGCACACGCGGAGTTTTTTGTGGGTGCAAACCGTCGTCTCCTCGGATGGCGTGGCATGCGTTAGGCATTTGCCTTTGCTCCGCAGTGAGCTGTCTCACTGCGGGGCAAAGGCAAATACTGTACAGGCCTATACTGTTATAGGCTTATAGAAAAAAAACAACCCAGAACATTAACTTTCTTACATACCTACAGACAAAGTAAATAAAAGGTTAATAATGCCAACAACAGTCAAAACATTACCTACTTTTCCAGTAATGTTGATCAATTTACTTATCATTTTATCATGAATCTCGTTAACGTAACAGAATAACATCAAAGACAAGCAGGTTTATTACTAAGAATCATATCTTTATTTTTCTGAGGATCTTGTTGAGTCTTTGAGGGCCAATTTATAAGAAACACGTGTACCTCATTTTATCCTGCTGGGATACTAAGGGGCCCTAAATATTAATTCGATTGATTTCCACTGTTGGATTTTCTACTCTCGGAGCAGAAAGGAGTTTCGATATCAAAAAAGGCTCTTTTATTTCGGTATTAATTTGTGCGTCTTAGTGAAATAACTCAGCCATCAAATTATTGCTTCAAGCAAATAGTGGTTAAATGTGTAAAGACAGTTATTATACAAAATTATAGTCATTCATGCTAGCCGACGCCTACGAGTATGTTTGACTGATGGTCGTTTCACCGAAGCTAAGCTATACCTTTACTTATTTAGATTGAAAGAGTTGAACATCCAAAAATGCAATTTAAATTATTTAGGGATTCATTTAGGTGTTTATCCAAAATTAATAAAAATTCTCTTTGTATGATTTTGATTGAATTACACTGTACTCTATTTCGAATTAAAATCTCACTTATTAGATTTCTACATTGCAATCCGGAGATCGGTCCATTGTACGGATGAAGATTGCAAAGATGCGAAGATGTGTCTATTAAGCTGACTACTTAAAGTTTTTTTTGGAAAGGTCATCGCGCAGTTTATCCTTCAGGGATATCTACTGCTTAACCGAACATTCCTGTGGGGGCTTAATTATCCGCATCCAGCATCTGCCAGCGTTTTTCGCGACATATGGCCAGCCAACTGCCACTTCAACTTGCTAATTCTTTGAGCTATGTCGGTAACTCTACTTCTCCCCTGTCTACTATCACGCTATTGTAGAAGAACTTGTCACTATCTATTATTATATTAAAAGCGCTACGCTACATCTGATCAAAGACATAAGTATGGAGGTACTCTATGCTCCATCGCCTTTGCAAGTTAAAAGCAACCCACGTGTCTTTAAGAATGCGAAGTATCAATAAATCAATTTAAATAAATATCAGACAAGTCTGAGTAGGACTCGCGCTCTGATGGTTCCGTCTCAATGCTGTTTCCAGCTGGTAGTGGCTTTACTCAATTGACACGGCCTAAGAGTGTTCCATTACAGATTGAAGGTCAAACTTAATTCTACAACTGAAAAAGATTGTAACTAGCAATCCGTGACAAATTATATACAAGAACCTTTCTCGTTTCTCACTCTTTCTATTGATGAAAACGGCATGAAAATCCGTTCGGTAGCTTTTGAGTTTATTGCATACAGACGCGGCGGGGGACTTTGTTTTATACTATGTAGTGATATAACTAAAAATTAATATTTAGTTATATATTTGTGCTGTAAGACGTTGCTTCAAGTCAAATTTCATGCTGCTAGATTAACGAGAAATAGGCGTTGAAAAGTGGTATAAACAGCAAAATAATTAGTATGTGATATCATTGACAATATCTTATTGACGACACGGTTGGCTCATCAACTTCTGCGCCGCGTCTAGTGGGTTCGATTCCCGCACGGAACGAATATTTGTGTGGCCCATAGGTAGCTGTTTCGGGTCTGGCTGTTTGTGTATGTGACTTAAAATGTTTGTCAACGGACCCACGATACAGGAGGAATTCCTAGAGTGGGGCCACGTTTAAAAAAATAAAAATCTGTTGATTATATTGACTTAGAAACTTGAAAATATCATCCTTCAAAGTGACCGTAGAATTTAGTGTTTGTTATTCATTTCAACTTGATAGCTATTCCTGGGATTAGGAAGGGTCTTGAAAGACAGGCGGACAACAATTCAATCCTATAAGGGTTTCGACATCTTTCTTTTGACGGTACGGAACCCTAAAAATGAATAAGTATTCATGATTTACAAGAAATAATACAACCTTGAGATTTGGAGTCGCACAGCAACACAATATAAAGGTTTCGTTTCCACAAGTCAATAGATGTGATTTTGAATATGATTATCTTATACACCTGTCAGTTGCAGAACTGGTCATGAACTCAATAAGAAACAAAAATATTAGAAGTTTTTGTTTCAATCATTTGTTTTCACGAAAACGTGATGTTGATAAATCATCATCATTATGCCAACCAAAAAACGTTCACCTCTGGGCTCGTTTTGTTTTTCACTCCGATGTCGAAAATCCTCATGGATGCCCTCAGCCCTGGGGTAGTAACCCTGGTGTTCCCATGTTCTTGGGAACTCGTGCGACTTCCATGATCCCCAGCTGGTGATGGCCCGCCCGTCTGCGAGCCACCGCAGGTCTGCGGGGGGAGTGAGCCCCCCGTGACATCCAATAGGGACTACGCGCCGTTGCCTCGGGACGGCAGACGTACCTTTGGGCACGCTTTGGGCTCATGACACATTGTCCGGTCCCCTGCTTCTCGCATCCAGCATATTTACGCAACCTTCACGAGGTCAAGGACAGGTCATCAACAGGCAAATCGAAATAAAGGGTGTCGAACGAAATAATCGTACGACACTCTGCGTGTTTTCAACAAAAATGCCTTCAGGGTGCTGATGAAGCTGCCTCGCTATTGTAGCACGTCAGGTATGATAAACCTCGCGCGGTGGTTCAATAAATAATAGATAGTTGTGTTTTAATGTGCTAATCTTTGTTGACGACGACAGTCGTGCTTTTTGGTACCTGCTATTATTTTTATTTATAGAATAGACTCCAAGTAAACCTATTTATAAATATTAGTGATAATAATTATTAGATAATAATTACGCCCCAGCCTTGCTTTCCAGTCATTATAATTAATTATCTTATTATGAATAATTACAGCTCAAACCGCGAGATTTTTGCGAGAGTTACTTAATTACTCGTAATTGGTAATAGTCTTATAATTAAATATTGTAAAGAACCTCTTTAAAGTTATTTAATTCAGCGCAATATTACCCTTACTATGATGAGTAATTTATGTAAGTATGTCAGATAACTTGATCAGTTTTCAGTAGATTTTATGTGCTGTGCACATTCCCGCTTGACAGCGATGCGGTTCAATTTTTGGGTACCACATGATTCCTTCTACCCTTTTAAAAAACAAATATGACCATTCATAATTGTTAAGAGTACCTGGATGACCGAGCTTTGCTCGGATTAAACGACGTTATCTAAAAATGATTTTTTTTCATTTGAGTAACAGATTATCTAACGGTTTCCGATACACCCGTAGCTATTGTCTTTACTCGGCATTAGATATTTTAGGCTCATTGCATTCCTCAATATGATGGAAACTTTCTGCGCCTCCCTACTCTTCTTTCACTTTTATCTTTGTATTGCTAGAAATAACCTGACTAGGTAAGGACCGGTATTTTCACAAGGAAAGGACCTCGTATCACCAGTCAAGTAAGCTTTTGTGAACGTTTGTGAACCGCTTTTATATTTATATTATTGTTTTAACACCTCCACAGGTCATTGGTCCCGGTTGCCTCCACACAGCTGACGGCACCTTGACCGGCCAACAGTATTAACAGATGTTCTGATGACATTGACTCACGATTTTGACAGATGTCAGGGCCAGCATGACGTAACGGTTGCGTCATTTCTCACAATATGGCGGCGGCGTCGAATTCCGTTTTCAAATAAAAAAGTGACGCTCTCGTCCACACTACGTTTGGGGTTTTTAAATTGGTGTTTCCGTCATTTGTTATTTCTAAGACCCTTTTGTTCAGGGAGCATTGCCTTTTAGGTAACGTTTAATCATCATCATCGTGACGTAGTTGGTGCCAGAAGACAGGTGTCGTCGCCGAGGGAAGCATAGATAACGCTGGCGTGAGGACTTAGACGCGTTTGCAAAAGATAGATTTTTGAGAAAACCGCACAGAGATGACTGGACGGCTCTGGGGAGGCCTTTGCTCAAAAGTGGGAATATTTAAGCTAAGAAAAAAACACGCGTAATGATGAGAATCGCTGCCTAGTAACAGTTTGATATCTTTCTGACTGATCCCTACATAAAATTATGTTATGGTATGGGCACTACAAGAATATTTTTGTTTCACAAATCGGGTGCATGGTTCAGATTCTTTTTTGTTTTCTTAAGTAGTCTCTTTAAACTTATTTGACTTCAGCACCTAATATGATATATTCAGTATTCTGCTCATGTTCTTATTGTATTCCAAATAAGGCGAGTTTTTGGAGCGGCTGCTGTTCTTGTATTTCTATTGTTATTAATGCCTCATTAGTAATTAAAGAGCCGGAAGCCGGTCTCCCTGTAGGCGGGATGAAACACCACGGGTGGGAGAACTGATCCCACAAAACTATTCAAGAATAGAATTCACTATTCACCTAATAGGAACAATTTTCGGTGGGTGCTAAAAAAATAAATGAAAGACTCGAGAATTAAAAAGCAAACACATGATTTCATTTCCTTGTCTTGTGTCAAAAATACGATGAGCTTTATGCCCATGCGATAAGGTGTTATATCCTTTGTATAGTTAAAAAAGAATGATTGCCAAGAGACAATGGTGAGACGTCACGATCCAGTTACAAAGTCGGCATTTAAAAATATTTTCTGGCAAACACACAAATATGAATGACTTTTTAAAAAGCTTCTAGAATAATTACGTGTGCAAATAAAATTAGTAGCAACACTTAATAGATTTCTACCGAAAGGCCACTTTGTTTGATTGCTGAAAATTAACTCACGCTATTCTGTAAAAAGGCCGAAAGTATGACAACCAGTCTTACCAAGGAGTATCGTGTTGCCCAGTAACTGGGCTGTGGAAGTCAGATAGGCAGTCGATACATTAAAAATACTGATATTCAGCTGCATCCGGTTAGACTGGAAGCCAACCCCAACATAGTTGGGAAAAGGCTAGGCAGATGATGAGATGCTGCTGAAAAATCTCTCCGTAAAAATGTGGGTGAAGTTAAGGCGAAGTGAGCTATCATCCAATACAAATGCTACAATGATAGTTTACTTCACGCTCAAATCACCCATAATTTCATGGTGAGATTTTTACAGAATCGACCGGCTGATGCAGGAACAACATTCAGTATGTTAACACTACAGATGACGGCAAGTAGAGATGTATGGAAGAAGAAAAAATACTGCGCCGACCCCAAAATAAATAGGATAAGGGCAGGAGGATGATGATGATGTTAACTCTAGAGAAGCAACAGAATCATTGCGCACTTTGACAACTCTTCACTAATTCAATTCTCCTCAGAACTACATACATCTTTCGTAACCATGACTTTTAAAGTGCCCTTAATTTAAGTCACCATCATCATTATGATAATCATCCTCCTGCTCCTATCCTAATGAGTTTGGGGTCGGCACAGCATAACTAAGTATTTGTCGCCATCTCAATAGTCATCTCCTTTCTAGCCATCATCTTTGACACAATTGAAAAATCGTTCCTTTAGTCTTCCTCTGCTCTTACAACCATCCACATACTCGAATCTTTCCTTACAATATGTTTTTCATTTCTCAGCTTCACTTTTCCATTCCATATAAACCGATATCCACACAAATTCTCGGACACCGGCGCCATTTTCAAACTTCCTCTTACATACTCATTTCTAACTGCCAATTTCAAAAACAATCCTAATCTCAATCCGCAATTTAAAACTAATTCTTCTAATTCGCCCTCACAAGGTGACAGATTGCAAACTCGACCATTGATTGATTGTAAAGAAAGATCGATCTCTAGATTTGGATTGAGATACGTTTTTGAAATTAAAATTGGAAGTAAGTCGACGATGATACGTGGAACATTGCTTTTAGACCCATTTTGAAGACTTGTTGGAAATAATTCTATGTAACGAGTACTAGTACTTCTGTTTGTTTATTTATATTTTTTAAAGATATCAAGTTTTAGGGCAGCATTACTGATAATTTATGATGACCGGTTGCTCTATTACTTCCTGGTTGGACCCTTAGATACGGTAGACCCCACTCCGTAGTAGCAAAACCAGTATAAACTGGTCTTTTATTCTGTTGAGACTCCGTTCAGCGGTAGGCCAGCTGAAGGTTCAACTGTTACCATCGAGGTGGGGCCTTCTGTACAGTATTATTGATTTATCTTAATGGGCAGAACTAGAGGCAATAAAAGGCCTAATTGAACAAACAGGATGATAGCGTGACATTTTTTAAAGTAACTCTACAATTCATTTAAATAATAAACCAATGTTTTTTTATGTCCAGCCATTCAAATAGGATGGTGTGTGGTCCTCTTGATGGTATCTAAGTGCTCACCTAAGACTATGAACATCTTCAATACTAGAGGCAGCAGGCGAGATGCCAACCGAAAAGCAGAGATGAATCATCACTTGATGCCTCAGCACTAAGATGTATCATTGCGCATCAATGTGCATCCGTTGGTTTTGTAAAATAGATCAAAGTCTTTGATGCCAATCAATTTTTCGCAAAAATAACACGATTCATCTTTCGACAACGAATGAAATCTTGATCTAGAAAAATCTGGACGAAAAACAACTTTAGAAAATCTTAGATGAGAAATTAATAACTCCTACTCATTAACTTGTTACGGTCAAATGAGGTACTTTTAGAGCAAGACTATCATTAGGTGTTACATTTTCCCCTTACAGGCTAACGCCTGTACTGTGTAGAGACCACTACGGGACCCCTTCTGTGGTTACCCGGGTCCCGTAGTGGTCTCTTAAGAGGTAGACTCGTACTCGTAAGAATCCCACACTTTCTTGTCTTTTCCCCATGAGTCCAGGCACCTTTTGAAGGTTTACCTCCGTAAACAGAAAAAAGGTACATATTTTCAGCTGAATGAGAGTTGCAGAGATTGGTGGGACGCGGTCGAAGAGGTCCATGTACAGCTTCAGGCTGCCTGCATGTCCACCGGAGCGGAGCGAGTTTAGGAGCGGAGAAACGGAGAAACTTCATTTATTTTTATTATTTTTTTGGACATCGGGCATCTCGCAGTTTATCCTTCAGGGATATCTACTGCTTAACCGAACTTTATTTTAATTTCATTTACCAGCTCAGCTACGCGGGCTGGCTCGAGCAAAGGGTCGGGGGGAGAGGAGAAACTTCAACCAATAGGATTGCATAAAAACCTCCGCTTCGCTCCGACAGGAATTATTGGTTAGTATATCTCCGTTTCTGCGCTCCGCAGCCTCGCTCCGCTCCTATGGACAGGCAGCCTTAGAGTGCCACAGACTGTCGATGATAATCTTACTTGTCTGTTGTTAAACAAGTCCAAAAAAGAGGGTTCCTTAATTCGTTTGTACAGCGATAAAACAACTAACTAAAACCTTACAAAAGAATACAATGGAAAGTTCAAAAACATTTAAATTTGGTAGTCGGTAGTAAACGGTGAATTATAAAAACAAACAAAGCCGCTGACTGCGAAAATAAAGGCATTTTACACGTAGTGTTTTGTTTTGAAGTTGGTTGTTTTTTTTTTATAAAGTAAAGTGATCAGGAATGGTGTAGTGTTAGATGGAATCTTGCTTACTTTTTTAATTCATTTTATGTTCATTCAACCACAATATTATCGTTATTCTTTTAGTGATAGTAAAAAAGATTTATGTACATTTCTGTGGCGCAACACCAAGATTTAGCTAAACCTTCAGTCAAAAGAAAACCAACAGCTCAGATTAACGATGATGTCACTAAAGAAGTGAAGACAAATGAACGTATTGTTATAGGGATCCGTAGCCGAAATCTAAAACGGAATCCTGACCCCGTAATAACGGTCTGTTATTCTGTCGTCTGTCTGTCTCCCCGTATGAACGTAGCGATTTTACACACACACAGCCAGTTTGCGCGGAGACTATCGGTAAAATTTGTAGTATTCTATATATAGAAGCTACCTTAATGTGTCTTATTTCTTTGATAGACTTTATCGTATTTTTTCTCAAACTGTCAAATTTTTTGACAGTTTGTGGGAGCTTGACGTGCTGGCGTCTGAATCTACCGCACGTAAGCGAATAAGGGAAAGTGCTGGAACCTATATTTGAAAATAAAACATGCACTTTTTAAGCCATAACTGCAGAAATAACTTTGTTTTTTCATTTTTATTTAAAAATAAACTGTGAATTATAAACAATATTTTGCGACCGGTATAATCAAAACTGTGCAGACTATGTATTCTGAGTAAACCCGACTACGGAACCTCCACTGTGCGTGGCCCATTCTTTTTAATTTTGCGTTTAATCCACAGCTGTGTGTCTTTAACCGTTTTCATGAGACTGGCCGGTGCCATCACAGACAGAAATAGTTCCGTATCGTTGATTACACTACAAGCATTTCTTGAATAATGCCAGCAATTAAAAAAAAAAACCTTTTAAGATGTTTGGCATAACTTCTTATACCGTCGTATAGGGCCATCCATTAATCACGTGCGGCTTTAAAGGGGAGGGTTATTTTTTCGTCAAAATTTTACTTTTTTGGTAGCAGAGCTTGTGTTATGGTTACTAGATGACTGATATACTTAATACAATACATTACATAGATAGTTTTTTTTTATTATACATAGGAAGTAACCAGAACACCCGGAACAAATCTTTACAGATCCAGACCACCAAGGGGGGTAAAGAAACATCACGTGTTTAATGGACGGCCCCTATTAAGAGCCACACGAGAATGACTCGTGCCGTTGAAATAATATTACGAATAAACAGAGTGGAAGGGATCATCACACACGCAACACCTGACCCCCAACATGAGTTTAGTAGATCATCCTGGAACCCTCAGCGTTGAACTTTATCGTCAGCTTTCATAGCTGGACGACCGATGTGGTACGGCGGGCGAAAGTCCGCCTGTGACGCAGGAGGTTGCGGGTTCGATTCCCGACCTGGGACAAAATGTTTGTACGATCTACAAATATTTGTTCCGGGTGTTCTGGTTATTTCCTATGTATAATAAAAAATATCTATCTTTGTAATGCACTGTGTTAAGTATATCAGTCATCTAGTACTCATAACACAAGCTCTGCTTAGCTTGGGGCTAGATGATGCTGTGTGGATTGTCCAGCATTATTTAATTATTTATTATTATTTCATCGTTTTTTTCCAATGCTTTTTTAAACTGTAAAAGATAATGAATTTTATGCGATTTCTATTTAAGTAGTGAAATATGTAATGACTTTTCAATTAAAAATCTCATCAGGGATGAGATGGAGTAATTACTTACTTACTTTTGATTTTTTCAAGTTGAAAGTATCACATCTGAAAAAAAAATAGGAAAAAGGTCGATGAAAACTTTTCATGCTGGGGTGTCCAGGACCATTTACTGAACTCACGGTATCAAGTTGTGCATGGATAGTAGTTAGTTAGTTAGTACCAGCCTATTACTGTCCCACTGCAGGGCAAAAGCCTCTTCTCATACAGAGAAGGCACGAGCAATAATCACCACGCTTGCTCAAGACGGGTTGGCGATTTCAGACTTATATTAATTATATAAGTCCAGGTTACCTCACGATGTTTTCCTTCACCAATGTCAGTGATGTCCAAGATAAACTAAGAAAGTACATATGAATTGAAAAACTCACATTGGTACTTGCCCAGGCTTGAACCCACAACCTCGTGCACAAGAGGCGAAACCTAAACCACGGGGCCATCATGACATGACATGACAGGTGCATGGATGTTTGGTGTGAATTATAGAGTTTGCTTGTTCATCGCCAACTTCACATATTTTGTTTCAGTCAGTTCGTGTCTCTTAAAATCAGTAGTTACTATACCTACTCTATTTTTACAAGGACGGTATGTACGACACGTCATACCGCAATGACTTTGCAAGATGGTTTAAAATGTTGAATTCACCAATATATGTATTAAACATTAGTGTTTAATTGTTTTATTTTTTATTTGTTTCATTTTTTCAATATATGTATTATAATATATTTTGACGACCTATGTGGCGCGGTGGGCGAAGGTCCGACTGCGACGCAAGAGGTTGCGGGTTCGATTCCCGCCTTGGGACAAATGTTTGTACAATCTACAAAGATTTGTTCCGGGTGTTCTGGGTGTTTGCTATGTATAATAAAAAATATCTATCTATGTAATGTATTGTATTAAGTATATCAGTCATCTAGTAGCCATAATACAAGCTCTGCTTAGCTTGGGGCTAGATGATGCTGTGTGGATTGTCCAACATTATTTATTTATTTATTTTATTTATTTATTGCACAAATAAAACAAATAAAAAAATTTGCAAAAATAGATTATACCTTTGACAATTTTCACGGGTCGTCAGAAGCCTGAAAGTCTGACAAATAGTATTACAAAGGGGTATCATGTTGCTCAGTAACCGGGTTGTGGAGGTTTCTAAGCAGTCGCATCTCATCACTTAGGACCCATTAATATGAGTGTTAATTTTAAAACGTGGTGTTAGGCAACAGGACCTAACCCAATTGTAAACGTCCCTGTGTTCCTATTGGCCTAGCTCTGTTCTGTCTCCTGCGTGAAGTGGAAATTATGTATTTTTCTAACTCCTCCGCTATTCTTTTCTTTTTTCGCTTTTGTTGCAGGATCCAAGACAGTTAAATCATTTCTCGTCGGGTTTCATTGTCTCGACGCTTTTCTGGTGGTCGCCACTGTTGATTCTGGTTTTCAGGAGTGGCAGTGGTTTGGGAATAGTGTGGCGGGATTGTACCAAATTTAGTCGTTCCATGTAAAATACAGGAATTCAGCTGCTTTCGGTAAGACTGTAAGCTGACCCTAACCTCACTTAGTTGGGAAAAGGCTAGGCAGATGATGATGATGGCTGTGTAGTTGGGTTTATTGTGGAAAGTGTAGCACAGTTTATATTAATATCCTTAGCAGAATTCAACTTGAACAAATTGTGAATTAAAATTAAAACACTTAAACTGTTCATAAAATATAGCTGTGCTGTTATTTGTATATCCTAGTATTAGCACATATCGTACAAAGCTTAGCATGTGTCATGCAAACCTTCCCAGCGAGTGCTTCCCATAGACACCAACTGATTGGCTGTATCTGTGTCAGATAGATATACTACAGGCAAAAACCGGAAAATCCAAAAAATCTAATGTATTCACAACCATCACTGCTGTTGCTTATGGGTAACTCCCTCTCCCATAGCGGACCCCTGTGTGCTAGGCACAAAATCAAAATTCATTTATTAAAATTAGGCTAAGAATCAGCACTTTTCGAACGTCAAAACGTTTACAAAAGACAGTCCCCCAAATCGCCCACGCCCACCCTTCACCATTTCCTAGTGTTGGGCAGAAGAAGTGGCGGAACAAACTCCCCAGCAACACGTCTGTCTGATAGTTTGAAGAACTTGAAGCTATACAATATATGTCAAAAAAAAAATGTCAATCATCTATATAAATCAATAAATGAAATAATTTGCTACATGTTAGCTAGCACACACCAATATGCCAAAATAAATAAATAAAAAGTAACATATACCAAAATCGACAGTTAACTCATGCAAAGCCTGCTAAACTGAATACATAAAAAGCCTCCAAGGCAGTCCAAGGGCGTGCCCGCTGACATATGCAATGCTAGATTATATATATAGGGCAGTGACTAAAGTCACTAATCATAAACAAGTGATAAACTAGGACCAACGGAGTTAAGAAAGTAAACATTTAATTGATATTACAATAACAACAAACCATGGCCATCAAGACGACCAGTCACCATAACAAGCCTCCTTTCCGTAGGAAAATGATCTGTATTTGACTTCTTAAAAATACTTAGGTACCTTATTTATTTGACCAGTGCCAGACGTCACACTGTCTAGTCCGCCATTATATCTTGTATAAGTGTGTGTATACATATTAAACAGCCATTGGTTTTCACTTTCAAAACATGAAAATTATAAGTCAAGGTATCGCATAATATAAATAACGAATGGTTTATTGAATAAAAATTTGAATAAACAAATAATAATAACTTTAAACTCACGTTGTGGCTTTCAAGAAGTCGGTATGTCACGTTGCCATCGACTATGCGCATAATAACGTGATCCAAGAAAAAAGACAAAAAGATTGCCAGTTAAAAAAAGTGTATAGAAACTTTGGATTGTAATTTATAAACTAATAAATCAAAATAAATGGTTCTGGTTGAAAAATAATAGCATATCAATCATGGTTGATGATTTGAACGTATTTAGAAAATTGGGTACGGGTATATGATTATTGAAATTTATGCTGTGTCATGTTGTATACTAAATTGCCTTGCCCGTTTTAGACTGGACTCGTTTTGTTTTGTATCTATTAATAATGTTTGGTACTTTATTATTTAATCGTTTATGGCCACGGCTTTACTTGTCTTAAAACTGACAATGTTAGTATTTTTTTTGTCAAAGAATTCAATGAGAAGCTATCAGGTTGGCATTAAATAGGCGTAATTCAAACATTTGTTGGCATGAACACGTGCTGTGTTTATTTTTATGGCACGAGCTCGCCATACCCGATAACCAGAATCAACAAAAAGATGGCGATCACCAGAAAAGCGTCGAGACAACGAAGCCCGACGAGTCGCGGAGAAACGATTCTGTCTTGGATCCCGTAACGAAATACGAAGGAATGAACGTGCTAGGCTTATAACACTGTCCTGGTACTATGGCATTCTGGGCTAAGAAAGTCTCTTTGTAGACGTTGGTACAGTGGTATTCTGTAAACAATCTAGCCATAATAACTTGATTGAGGTCGGAAATATTTTTGTTAGCCATTTTGCTATATCGACGTCCAAGCAACGTTTGCAGGTCAAAATACTACTATTTACTTTAGAATAAAAACAGTTGGCATTGAGATAGCACTATGGCATATCCCCGGGCATATATGTATATTATAAAGGTCCCACAGACTTTCGCGACGCGTCATTGCGACACGATTTTGCGATGTATATGGTGGTGTCGCGACGCGCCTGTCTGCTGGAGCCTTTAACTGTCTACCACTATTTATACCCAGCTGACGGTAAGTAGTAATAGGTAAGTGTCCTTAAAAATTGTGATTGGTCCGAAAGTTGGATTACTCAAAAATACTGGACACGTATTTTTTCTTTTGTCACGTAAACCAAAAATGACGACGATATAGTGCGTTAAAATTGCGCGTGACGTCGCGCCGTGCTACACTTTTAACGTAACAGTGACGTCACAAGCCCCTTCTCCTGAACTTTGATGCACATCAATGTTTATCATTGTCTCTTTTTATTGATTTGAGTAAGCAAAAAATACGTGTCCAATATTTTTTGGTAATCTTACTGACGGACTAAATAGACTTAATATTTTTATACCTAGGACACATCCCTATTGTGATAAAGACATCAATGCAATACTTAAAGAAACGGTGCGTTATTATTATACCAACACTACTTCTGCCAAACCGTTGGTCTCAAAGATCTATGAATCTAGGGAGATATGCCATAGAAAAAACGTTTTTTTATATACATTAATTAGTCCAAAAGCTCGATGTCTAAGTAGGCCTGGGATTCACTGTCCCTGCGCCAGCTGCCTAGCAGTATGGCATTCAGGTAGTATATACAGGGAGGAAGGGATATTGATACTCAAAGCGATACCAAGAGCGACACATAGGTACATGAGCGTTGAAATTATCTGTCGGTTTTTCTTGATTTCTACGTTTTGATTTAATTTTTTTTTGTTACTTTTAATTGTAAAATGTCATGAGTTCGACGGCACGGTTGGCGCATTGGCTGAGCGATTGGCTGCTGCGCTGCGTGTCGTGGGTTCCATTCCCGCACGGATTTTTTTTTTGTATGGCCTATAGGTAGTTGTTCCGGGTCTGGTTGTTTGTGTATGTGAGTTTGAATGTTGGTAAACGTACCCAGGATATAGGAGAAATTCCTAGTGTGGGGCAACGTTTTATTAAAAAAAGAAAAGAAATAAAGTTCTACCTAACTTAATGAGATTTTTGTGAAAAATGTACGTTTTCCACATTTAAATTAAAAATCTCATTGGTTTAGATATGTGGAAAGGATGATTTTCTTATGACTTTTTACTGTTTTAAGTAAAAGATACATAGGGAAAAAACGTAAAATTAGTAAAAAGCCGACTGAAAACATCAATGCTGAGGGGTCCAGTACCATGTACTAAACTCCTACATTTGTGATTATAATAATTAATCAGAAATAGGCCCGGTCGCAACCAAACTATTTTTAGCTGCAAAATTAATTACTATCATCATATCAACACAACCCGCTTACCGATTCTATATTTATAAAAAAAAATCACATCCATCATTTCTCTAATCCTAGATTACATAACGTTACCCCATCGTTTTATCTAGGCCATCGAGCGGGGCAATAAAAGAGCTATCAAAGTAATATGCTACCAATCCAACCGATAGGCTATGGAATATTTCTGGATTCGACATGATGGATAAAACAAATGAACGATACTGTATTCGTGAAAACAAACCATTGTTGTCGTGACAATGATTGTATTGATCACGTCAGTTCAAGGGATATTTCCAGTTGTACGGGAATGTGAGGTGCTGTGTAGTTGTTTTGAGCATCACGGCTTTAGTTCATGGGGTTAGGCAGGGTGGTAAGTGCAGTTTAGAAAAAAAGAGTAGTTGGCTTCAGCTAACAACTCTTTTTTCCAAACTGTGTACAGACGCCAGCACATCTAGCTACACCAAAGTGTCAGATTTTTCCTATTGAACATGACCCTTATTTCTATTGAGATAATGTTGAAAAACAATCAAAGAAATCTGACACATTGGGGTAGCTTGATGTTCTGGCCTCTGTACATCAACTGGCCTCTTTGGCTATCGCGTCATAAACATCCTTGTCTATGTCTTTACATCGGGGTTCGCAAAAATCCAAATAATTACATCCTCCAAAACTAGTTCTCCAATCATTAACGCTTGCAGATATTTTTTGAAGTAGATAGGTCCAATTTTGTTGTTGTAAAGTCCGGTATTACTGTAGTATTACATTTATTACCAGAAGCTCGTTGATAGTAGATGGAGATATTATACCTAGGTGTATTAAAGTTCATCATCCTTTGGTAAAGGCGGAAACGACTCGGAATTATGAAACAAGTCATTTTGGTCCACCCGGGAATCGTACCTAGGACTTGAGCTCAATCGTAACGCTTTCAACCACTAGAGACAGTTAATAGCATTCCTATTATATAAGGTCCGCCTGCGACGCAGGAGGTTGCAAGTTCGATTCCCGCCTTTGGACAAATGTTTGTACGATCTACAAAGATTTCTTACGGGTGTTCTGTGTTTTTGCTATATAATTAAAAAATATCTACCTAATTTATTGTATTAAGTATAATAATCAGTCATCTAGTACCCATAACACAACCTCTGCTTAGCTTGAGGCTAGATGATGCTGTGTGGATTGTCCAGCATTATTTATTATTATTTATTGAAATCTGCGGTTAAAAATAGCTTTTCCAAACGGCTGCTAGGACCTACCGTCCAGTGTTATAGTCTATTGTATTCACCATTCATGATCGCGTGTAAATTATATCGGTCACAGCACTCGGTCACTTAAGTCAAGGTTGAATCATTCACTCATTCATTCAATTTAATCCTTCACGTCATAATTCATTCATGGACATAGATCTGGACAAGATTCCTTGAGGATTGAAGGGACAAAGAGACACATCTACGCACGGACTGATACCATGGGTTCAGTACATGATTATAGATTCACCGTTGAAATTTTCATTTTTACGTTTTATTCTGATGTATTTTTTATTTTAATCAGTCAAAAGTCATGATTACAATGAATGTCAATGATATTTTTAATTAATTAGTTTAATAATTTACATCTCTCATTAAAAATCTCATTGGGTTAGCTAAGAAACATGAGTTGAACTGCTTAAAAACAAAACAACAACAGAAAAAAACGTAGTTCAAACAAGAAGAGAGAAAAAATTCATGGATTATGTAGAAGACATGATTTTTAACTATGAAAAAAAAAACAACAGAAAGAAACGTAGAAATAAGAAGAGAGAATACGACGCTGAAGGGTCCAGAATCGAGTACTTATCTCATGGTATCAGTTTGTCCATTGATATCAATCCCACCCTGTATAAGATGGCGAAATAGCCTTACCAATTTGTAAGTTTCAAACCTGATTGAAATTCGGGAACATTAGCAAAAACCTGCATCCAAATCGCTTAAGCAGTTTCCGAGAAAAATGTTAATAGTCTCTCAGACAACTTGTAAAGAAAGGATCACGTGAAGGTGGAATTTAATGTGTCCGTCAGAAGAAACACGATGTTACGAGGTTTTGTGAGTTTTATACTTGTCAAATAGGTACCTTATTTTTCGGCTTTTAAAGGAAGTTAGGTGTCCCTATCAGAGCTCGGAAACCCGGTTAATATTTTTAACCAGGTCGCAAAAATGCCATTCATTAAAATATTTTGGTTCAAATGAAAGAACTAAATAAAACTGTTCCGGCTCGAAATACCGGTTAATTTCGCTAGATAATTTCTGCTCTGCACACCCGGGCTGCCGTATCGCGGACAGCGGTGGCTCAGTAATAGGGTTCCAGCAGTATATTAAAGGCTCATCGACAGCAAAAAACAAACTATGGTGTTTGAATTCGAGCCAACCAATGACACCAAGCTCCCTCCAACTCCGCATTGCTTGGAATTAACCAGGTTAAACCCAGCGACATAAACCTCGCGAATAGATTTCACTCCGAGCGAGCGTTTCCAAAAAACCTGGTTAAAAACTGTAATTAAGCGGTATTTTCCGAACCGTTCCCAAGCCCTGGTCCCAATATTCTGTCTCTGTCTATTCTACGCTGTCATACTTAATTAATAAATAATAAAATAAATAAAGAAATAATGCTTAATATAAAACCACACAGCATCATCTAGCCCAAGCTAAGCAGAGCTTGTGTTATGGGTACTAGATGACTGATTTATTTAATACAATACATTACAAAGATAGATATTTTTTATTATACATAGCAAATACCCAGAACACCCGGAACAAATATTTGTAGATCGTATAAACATTTGTCACAAGGCGGGAATCGAACCCGCAACCTCCTGCGTCGCAGGCGGACCTTCGCCCACCGCGCCACATCGGTCGTCACTTGTCAAAACTACGTAATAATATCTTATAACTACGTAAAGCGCAGTTCGGACTACGCTATATTATTGGTTAGTACAGCATAGCGTTGTGTGATGAACATTCTATAACTGTCCGTATAAAATGTCTGCTGAGCGATATCGTTGTGCAATTGTATAATATTTGCTTTATGTTATTAATACCGTACTCTGAACTGACCTCTATTGTTTTCGCAGATCTATAGCGTGATCTCATGTAAAAGAGGTGTGTTCATTTTTTTCCAGCGACCACGCAAGACACGATCCTATTTTTATCCACTTCACGATCTATTTCAATGCCTACCACGATAGATAGAAATAATGGATCATTATGTTCATCATTCATAAAATTGACGGATATAAATCTATTATTTACAATTTTTTGTTCAAAATTTATTCTTTAACAAAACATACAAGCGCCGACGTAGTTTACAATAATCAACTTTTTTTTTCTATTCTTACGTCAATTGTTTTACATCCATTGATTAAACCATTGGTAATAATTATGGGAGACGTCATACAAGCATCAATAATATTACTGCTGACGTATACTAACGTAGTTTAATTTAAAATAATTGCCTACCCCTTTAGAAATGAGGCCTGGGTGAAAAAAAAAATATTGTTGGTATTGTTTGCGTTGTCATATTTTGAAAACATACTCGGATAAAACACATTAAAGTTGGGTACAGAGAAAATCCCATTTAACATTGCTTGATGCAGGAATAGAACCCAGGACCTCACGCTTAGCAGTTGAGTTTAAGACTACTAGACCATCGAGGCAGTCTATTGTTCATTTTAGAGAGTAACAGTAACGGGTACAAATCAGAGTCCGGGCTGCTACTGAGAAATTTCAGATTTAAAACCTAATATAACACTATGGCCGACCCGGAATTGAACAAAGGAGAGCTCAGCAGTAGTGTCTGCGACCCCTGGATCTACTACGTAGTTCAACGTAACGTAGGTACGTAATTCACATGTTTCCCAGTCTTTCTACACGTGGATTGGGTACAATGTTGGCCAATAACCACTCGGGACGTCTCTGGGTGAAAATCTAAAAGTAAAACCTATTTTTAAAATTTCGTAAACGGTCCGTCAACGTCTTGTTACAAAATAATTACAATAGATCCAGGCATTTTGGCAGTCAGCCTAGGAGGGGAGAGCCAACTTTCCAACAATACGTGTCAATCAGTTTTACCTCAAAGTAATAATTAATATTCTAGTCTATTATCGTCTCAGCACCTGGGCTTCTGACTAGAATGAATAGCTTGCATGATCAAAGGAAAAGTCTCGAAATTGTTTTGTATTGTGAGGTAAAATCGAATTCCGGTTCGTTTCTTTTGGATTTCTTAATTCTTTATTGTACACTTTGCTTAGTGTCAAATTACAAGGCATAATATTACATTACTTGACGCCTGTATTACCCAAAGGGTAAGGCAGAGGTGTGTAGACCCATTTTTCGCAACGCTGCGAACCTGACTCAAAGTTGAGTATTTCTTCCCTTAGATTGTCAGAGAGAGAGATAACTATAGAAAAGGGTCCATATACAATTTTGAAATTATTACCTTTTTGCAATACATAATAATATACAATATCAAAGTTATTTCTCCTGTACCATGGGTGCGTTTACAAACATTTAATTTCACATACACAAACAACCAGACCCGGAACAACTACCGGTAGGCCATACAATTATTTGTTCCGTGCGGGAATTAAGCCCACGACTCACAGCGCAGCAGCCGATCGCTCAGCCACTGCGCCAACCATGCAGTTAATGGATTGACACATTGACATTAATATGTATTGCAATCAACAAAAACAACTTCTTTAATATTTTTGTTATTGTTACATCATTTGTAAAACGACACGGTTGGCGCAGTGGCTATGCGATTGGCTGCTGCGCTGCGTGTCGCGGGTTCGATCCCCGCACGGAACAAATATTTGTATGGCCTACAGGTAGTTGTTCCGGGTCTGGCTGTTTGTGTATGTGAGTTTAAATGTTTGTAAACGCACCCACGATACAGTAGAAATTCCTAGTGTGGGGCAACGTTTTAAAAAAAAAAAGAAAAAAGAAAACGTACATTTCACTAAGCATTTTCAACTTTACATAAATATTTCTTTTCCTTTTCTTAAACTTTATTTTCTAGCGTAAAAATGTATAACGTCAGTAAAACCATGGACGAATTCATCCTTGGTAAAAAGTATCCTGTGAATAACGTAGTGGATTACATAATTATTATTTATAAGTCTCACTGTTTGTATATTTTTATTATGTAATTGTTAGTTGATCCAAATAAAAAAAAAAATAACAAAAAAAAATATAATCGTATGGACCCTTTGCCACTGGCCTGCAGTGATTTACTTTTTATGTTTTTTTTTTGTATCTTAAAATAGTTGTAGTAAAGGAAGTTTATAAATTATAACAAAAAATGCCAGTCATTCCATTCACTGGTGTCGTTATTACCCAGCCCATTTCTTAGATCCGTTTAACACAAAAAAAAAACATAATGACGATGACGCAATATTGTAGTAGATAACAGACAGTTCTATTCAGGATTGGCCGACTATGAATTCGAATCCGTCTAATACGTGCGTAAGCGCAACTGGTTATTTTAAAAATGATCATTGTCATCCGCCTCGCCCTTTACCAATTAAGTTGAGGTAGGAATCAAATCTTTCCTTTAGCTGGCCTGACGTAGTTAGGAGTTTCAATAGAATGAGAGACCAACTTATACTGGTTTTGTTGCAACGAACGTTTCTTGCAATTCTTTGGAATTGCGAAAATGAAAAAAGTAAAACTATACGCTCTGCGACTTAATAAGGTGACTTTTAATCCATTATTGAATCAATGTTTCAGGGGGGAAAGTAAATAATAAATATTAGAAGTTGCTATTTTTTTCAATACTTTCGCCCTTAAAAGAAAGTTAACGATTGTAAAACTCACCCTGTACAGTACCTACTTTATCTTTCAAGCTACTGAACTTGAAAACAGGCCAAGACGAGTAAGTCTGTAAGTTTCAAAAATACTTCCAGTGTTAAGACGCAACAAACTCTTCTGCTAAATTCCCTCAATATAAAAAAAAAATTCTATCTATGTAATAATATATTATTGTATTAAGTATATCAGTCATCTAGTACCCATAACACAAGTTCTGCTCAGCTTGGGGCTAGATGATGCTGTGTAGATTGTCCAGCAATTTTATTTATTTATTTAATTAATGTTCCTAAGATTCAATTACTTATATTCCGGTTCTGAATGGTAGCCTTTTGCCGGAGTGAGACGGCTGCGGTCACCAACCTGTCTGCCCACTGAAGATTAAGGGCAACGCCTCGGTCTTTAGGAAGAAGCCACAATATTGAAATGCAGACAGCAGTAGTAATGAGTAAGGCAAACATCACTTTTTCTCAAATTTTGGAAGAGTCCATATTAATTTATTTATCTGAGTCTGTGAGAGGCTTACTTCTCTCTCGCTTGCTCTTTTTCTTTCGTACACTAAAAAGTTATGCTGGCCCAGTAGTTTAAGCCTCGCCTCTTGTGCATGAGGTTGTGGGTTCAAACCTGGGCAGGTACCAATGTGAGTTTTTCAATTCATATGTACTTTCCAAGTTTATCTTGGACATCACTGACATCGGTGAAGGAAAAACATCGTGAGGAAACCTGGACTTATATAATTAATATAAGTCTGAAATCGCCAACCCGTCTTGAGCAAGCGTGGTGATTAATGCTCGTGCCTTCTCTGTATGAGAAGAGGCCTTTGCCCTGCAGTGGGATAGTAATAGGCTGGTACTTTACTTTTACTAACACTTCGCCCGCGCCTTCAACCGCGTGGATTTCGTACTTATCCCTTGGTACTTTAACATCAACTCCATCCCCTTTAAAGCGTAGTTTTAAAAATAAAATATAGCCTATGTTACTTGCTGTTAATAAAGCTTGTAGGTTCTTTATGTCAAATCCATAGCAAACAAACAAACAATCAAATCTTTCCTCTTTATTATAATTCTTTTGGTTGCATACCAAAAGAATTTAATAGAACGACATCCAACAATTTAAACTTTTTACCAATATACAAAGACACAATACCAAAGAGAATATTTTATATTAGTTTATTTTTTTCTATTTTCAATAACTTTAAATCAACTCGATTTTTATTGCAACTTGAGTATACTTGAGATACATGGCTCATGTCTCAGTACAAACAAAAGACAGTCAGCAGTGGTCGGAATAGAGCTGACTGCTGATGTTTTGCTTTTACGATACAATGGAAGAAAGTAAAGCAGACCACATTTCTTGGCATGAAGTTGAGAACACGCTCTCCAAAAAGACGTAAAGCAGTTGGTCCTGGCTGTGGTTTGTAGATCTTTGACGGTTTTTACGGATAGTTAGGAGCCTAAAATCTGAAAAACTAGTCTTAGCAAACGGTATCGGGATAACAATAACAAAATTGGCATGTCTGACTGACGGCTGGACCAAAAGGTAAATTTCAGTAGGTATGCAATATTAATGCCATGCACTGAAACACACCTTTACATAATATTTCACACCTGAAAGTCACCAGCAAGATGAATCGTAATAAGAAGGCGTTCGTAGGCTGCTAAAACGCAGCCAATCACGAGCCCCGTGTCGCTTGCGCGCGCTGCATGATCCAAGGTCAGGCGCAGGTAGGCTGCCGACAAATCACGGCGCGCAAAGATTAAGTGCTTTCACTGTTACACACGCAGAGGAGACAACTGGGTCACGTTTGTTGTTCACCTAAAGTGTTTGTTTTAGAGACTAAATTAGCTAAAAAACTGGTAGTTGAACTTTGATATTTTGTATGAATTAATTAGAAGATACTATTATTTATGTGATCTATTCCTTACTTGAATTTGCGTTTAATACCTACTTAAGCATTCACGCTAATCAATGCATGTTTTCCTCCATTTTGGGAGACTGGGAAAACCAAAGCCAGCAAGGTCGTTTTTGGGTAAACAAAATACCTGTTCACACTGGATGGGTTATTTTTAAAGACCGCAAGTAGTTATAAGTCTATAAATAAGCTTGAGCCACTGATCCTTATCCTCCAAAAATATAACACAGGTAGCGAAAATAACGGATAAAAGTACCTAACCCACAAAAACCACATGTAGGCACATAACATGGCCAGGCAACCACTCTTCACAAAACTGCAGACTTACCCCGCCCACATTCATTGACTCACCTGGCGGGTCATCGACCTCGGAAGTAGGTGATACAATGATGTATTACTTTTTGTCCGTCTGTCACCGTAACTTACTATTTCGATGACAATCATGTTTATATTTGGATGTTTATGAATAGATTGTATGACGTCATGGATGTCAAAGTGTGTGACACTTTCGATGGTGGTGGAAGTGTTCCAAAATTATAATTAAGTTTGTATTCATAGATCGTGAGGTGGGTTTTATGATTCGTATCACTGTCTCCGGCAAAAAATAGCGAAGCACTTTCCCGGTAGTGCCTTAAATGGCTGTATGTAGGATTACGTCAAGAAAATGGACCGTGACGTTCGTCAGTCTACTTAACAATGACCTGTGTAAGAAATCCGTTTGTAAGCATTAAGATCATGGTATTTTCTTCAGCGTAGTCGATCATAGCGTCATATCCCTCGACATCTTCTACACAGCAGCGCCACTATCAGTGGCTGACCAATCGTCATCTTAAATCGAAAAATGTCCTAAAATCAAAGAATATTTTCTTTTTACATGCTTTATATTAGCATCACTTGTATGTTTGTTTGCATGTTTGTTTGTAACCGACTCCTTAGGGCGCGATTTTGTTTTTGTAAATAAATATTTACCTCCAGATTATGACGCTCCTGACGAAACGAGACTGATGTCTCCAATATGCAATCCATCCAGACAATCCATCTGCCAAGAATAAAATAATACTTCCATTTTGATTCCCTTGGCTCCCAAAACCTTTGGCTGCGACCGTGCCCGGCCAGTATTTAGTATTAACGAAAAAACAGTGGAACTGTAACTTTATTTGACGACCGATGCGGCGTGTCCGCCTGCGACGCAAGAGGTTGCGGGTGCGATTCCCGCCTTGGGACGAATATTTGTACGATCTACAAATATTTTTTCCGGGTGTTCTGGGTATTTCCTATGTATAATAAAAATATATATCTATGTAATGTATTGTATTAAGTATATCAGACTTCTAGTACCCATAACACAAGCTCTGCTTAGCTTGGGGCTAGGTGATGCTGTGTGGATTGTCCAGCAATATTTTATTTTTTATTTTTTTTTATTAACAAAAAAGCAGTGGACCGGTAACTTTATTGTTTTTCTATGCAGATACTTAAAGGTTTTTCTATGGTTACCATAAACATTCTGCCTTGCAATCAATGCTAATACACAAAGACAATCGAATGGACACATTTTTTTTAAAAACAATCTATACTCATCCCCATGACTGGCCAACTTAAGAACATGTAAAGATCCCAATACAAGAGCATTTGGGTAATCACAAAACATCACAAAAGAAAAAGTACTATGACTATTGAGACCGGTCTTCCATGTTAATAAAAATGAATGTCTAAATGTGTTGCTAAGCGCAAAACTCGAGAACGGCTGGACCAATTCGGGTAACTCATTTTTTGGCTGTGTTTGACAGTAACAGTTGCGCCGCGGGTAGTACCGCGGCGCGGGGCGTTGCTAGTAGCAAATATAGTTCTGATTCTGATTGGTCCTTGATTCATCACTATCTAGAATAGTAATGGAGGATCTTTAACCTGTGTGGAAATCGATTATCTTGGTATGGGCATGCGAAGCGAAGGAATGAGGAACATTTCGTGAGGAAAGTTTTAAGTATGAATATGAATGGTTACCAGGAGACCAAAGAAACGATGGATGGATTGTGTTAAAGATGATATGGCTAGAAAAGAGGTGGTTATTGAGATGACGTCAAATAGAGATGTTTATTGTATAGAAAACATGACACCAAGTAAATGGAGATAAAGGCAGAATGAATAATAGTGAAGACAGTTGATATAAATAAATCTAACGACCATACCAGTGCCACACTCTGGGTGTATGTGCAGTGGTATCAACAATAGGCTAGGTAGACTATAGACGGAAGGGTTATTAAGAAGCGACTTTGATCACAGGCAGTGAGGCACAGGATAA
This sequence comes from Phlogophora meticulosa, assembly GCA_905147745.2. Taxonomy (NCBI): domain Eukaryota; kingdom Metazoa; phylum Arthropoda; class Insecta; order Lepidoptera; family Noctuidae; genus Phlogophora; species Phlogophora meticulosa. The sequence continues at coordinate 10,061,789 of LR990537.1, read as the reverse complement.
ATGGAAGAAATAAAAATATACTATATGTTCATCTGGAGACTGGATCTCTTTTTCAGAGATTCATGGTAACCACGGACTATACTACTTGGATTTCCCCTAGGTTCAATACCGCGGTGCTCTGGAAAATGGCACTACATACATATTATGTACCTACAAATATTTCTGCATCATCATCATCATCAGGCTATACTAGTCCACTGCTGGACATAGCCCTCTCCTAATGAGCGAAATAGCGCCCTGTCTTCAGCTTGCCGCATCCAGCATATTTCTGCATAAGAATCTTGAACTGCATTTTTATCTCTTCATCAACGACCTTCATTTCTACAATGGGGAAAATACAAAACACCCATTATTGCGAACTAAGCGCCTTTCTCCAATAATTTACACAAATTAACTATAAGATATTAATGTGACTCACGTGTTGTTTTGGTAGAATAAAGTTTACCAGTCCAAAAGCCCGTTTGGAGAAATTTCCTGTACGTTTATTTTTAACAATTTCTTTTAAAATAACCTTGGCTCTGGCTTAGTTCGTATTTGGCGTGTGTGTTCCAAGAACGGGTTTATCGTGACGTCAATGGTTAGATATCCTTCTAAGGCGACGACGAGAACATTAAAAAGCAAACGATTTTACACTATCTGGATGATTTAGTTCGATTAGTTCATACCTTTTTTTGATAGTCCTATCCTAATCTTCAAGCGGTCGTGCAGCGTTCTATCGACCACAGCGATACATTTTCGGGTCCTAATATTGTTATTTCTTGTCACAAGTATTTGCCAAACCTAGTAGCCTGCCATTGTGTATGTCCTGCATAAGTGGATTATGTATTTTTCTAACTTCTCCGCTGCTCTTTTCTGATTAATTTCATTGCGGGATCCAAGACAGTTGAATCGTTTCTCCGGGACTCGTCGAGCTTCATTGTTTTGACGCTTTTCTGGTGATCGCCACTGTAGATTCTGTTTTTCGGGAGCTGCAGTGGTTTGGGAATAGTGTGGCGGGCTTGTCCAAAACAAAAGCCTGCCATCGTTCTTCTGTGAACGAAGCAGCTCTTTGACGACCTCCACTTGCAACTTACAAAGTTCCCCATGAAATTACATATCTGCCTGTAGATTAATTTTGAAATGACTCATGCGCTTGTAATTTCACCGACACCCACAACCTTCATACTGGAACTTGTCAATTCGGCTCGGAAGTAAATACCAATGAAAATTGGTCAGAAATCTCCAATAACGAAATCATATTTTGTTTATGTGTTTGTGCTGTTATCGCAAAACCCTCGTTTGTCGTCATCGTGGACAACGGTCGTCAACCTCGGTGGCAACCTTGTAAAGGGACTGTGTACCGTCAGCAACAGTGGATGATGTCTGAAGGCTGAGATACCTAGGATACTGGAGAGTTACAGAGATAATAACAGTAACACCGAAATACTTCTCGTCGTGTTTTCGCCAGAGTATTAAATAACTTAGTTTCGCTATGACTTTCCATGTATTACTGACTAAAAAAAGCTGCAATAAATATCCAATAACCATGAAAGAATTTAATCAGTAAATTGAAACTGACGCATCCTAATCTAAGCCTGTTCTCAGCTATGTTGAGGTGGGCTTCAAGTCTAACTGGATGCAGCTGGATACCAGTATTTTATGTAAAGCGGCTGCCTATCTGATCTCCACAACCTAGTTACTGGATGACACTATACCCACCCCTGAGTTGTTCTTCTTTTCGATAACTTAATTTACTTTCAGTAACAAGCGTTCGTTGTATCATCGCGCATCTCTTTCTTTTCTATGCAGTCTGACACTTTCCGCGCTATAGGTCATGTCAGCGATCTTGCTGGCGGAGGTCTGCATATAAAAAAAATATATCTATTGCTCACAAAATATTATTCTTTTTTTTTGTACCTGCTTAGTGAGTTTCTTTGCAAACCATACTTCACTAACAAAACGCTAGTTGCTCATTATGCCGAGGGAAGTAGAGGGATGATTGTGTGCAAATATACCGTACCTATGAATAAGTTAATTAGTAATGTATCTTGAGCAAAATAACCCTTATATGTAGTGACAGGTGGAATGATAAAGCAATACAAGTGGTTGGCGCGAATGAAAATGGTGTTGACAAATAATTGTCAACGTGTATGGTGTTAATTAGTACGTGGTTATTTGTTTGTTTAATTAGGTTTGATAAATGTTAGGAATACGCGTTGATTATTTTTATTAAATACAAGAACGGAGAGGTGTATATCGGTTTTATCTTCGGAAAGCATATTAAGCCATTGGTCCTGGTTGTTATTTTTTTTAAGTTGACGAAGATACGATCAATATGGAGCTTCAAATTACATTTAGATTTCGCGAGCTGCCGCTACGCATCTACCTTAACTAGTTCTGTTGTAAGAAAATACAAAAAACTAGGTAGATCTTCATAAGCAATTAAAATCGGAGCAGCATCTAGAAACGAGTAGATTACGAACGCAATAGTTATCCATACGGCGGTAGTTTTGTAACTAAACCAGTGTACTTGTAATCGCGGTTAGGGATCTGCGGCCTATCACGTAAGTATTCTATTACCACTGCGTAGTTTAAATTGTTTTACATAACAATTAATAAATGAAGATGGATCTTTTGTAAAAAAATAAAGTTTTAAAACTTTATTGTGTGCGGTTTCCTCCGCTCCTAGTATTCGTGACGTGATATTCTACCTCAAGAATTGGGCTGTCTAATGCTAATATTTTTTCAAATCCCATCCAAAGATCGCGTTCAAATAGACTTCTAAGCTATGCTAGAGATATATATATGACATTTCTATACTAACTTCTATGAATAGACGACAGGCTTAGATGCAATCTTTCAGCCACAATACGCTGACTAAGTACAGAATCCAACAATGCCACCACTTTAGAGGCTTCGGCGTGCGAAGTATCCATGTGTTTTAGAAAAAAAAACTTTTTCAGACCTCCCAAAGTCATAGTAAACAAATAAAGAACAAACAGTTTTAAGATAAGCGCTAATTTGAACACACATTTGTCTCAAAACAGTGTATCATTCATTTGTAGGATAAACAAATGAAATTCTAATTTTGAATTTTGAATTCTCGCTTATCACTGTGATGGCCACACTGCCAGCTATACAATCATGTGAATTTTTTCTTGGAATGAAAACTCTTTTGTGTTAAATTAGGACAGAAACCATAAAAACAGAAGTGTTTCGATTTTTCTGATGAGAAGTGTATTTGTTCAGAGGAAAGATTTGTATTTTTGAATGTTTGAAACGAATAAACTCAAATCTACATGTAATAATTATTCTTTTTTTTTTTTTAATAATTTCTAAAATTCTTCCACCATTAGAATGCTACATTATCTCTGAGTAACATAGGGTACATTTTATTTTTCATACGCTGCTTAAAAGGGGATGGAGGGGATGTTCAAGTCCGAAGATGAGTACGAAATCCACGAGAACGAAGTCTCGGCTAGTTGGTATGTAAACGTTTATCTACTTAATTAAGTTATTGTTACCAATAGAACATTTTTTTCTTCAGCAAAAATTTGCATCTCGCCAATCGAAGATAGCTTAAAAGCGGTGTTACACCTAAAAGTCTTTTGGAAGGAAGTGATAACGATGAAGTCAGTTTCTGATTGTAAAACTTCGTGAATATTGAGAAACTATCTACCAAAACGTAATTAACTAAATATCGTAGTTATACGTAAGTAAATAATCATTTTCTTTTAAAATGTTGCACACAAAAGGTTTGAAGACTCGTCACAGTTGCACTCAGTATAAATCTATAATTCCGCAAATTACTTTCTTACATCTATGCGAGCCTGGTACCTGTATAGCGTTTAGTATTCCTTGCCAGTTCATATTGGCGCTGACGGCACGCATGGGGCTTGCCTTTAAGTTAATTTCTCACATCTATGCGGCCCTGGTACTTTTAGCTCGTCCAGTATTTCTCGCCAGCTCATAGAGGCGCTGATTGTTTTCATTCGGAAAGCTTCAATGTTTGCGGTACTATTTCGCATTTATGCCCGCCTAGTACTTGCACCGCGTTTAGTATTCTCTATGGTTCATGAGAGCGCTTCTAGACAATTGACAAACAATAATCAACAAGTAAGTATCAAAAACACACATTTTCATTCGTCTTTCTTAATTACGTGCTAATAGTTTAATATAGAATACCAGCAAACCAAAAAAACAATTTTATGTTGAGATTAAACTTCAAAATTATTTTTTATTGATGTTTGATAACATTTTATTGGTAACTAAAATGTATGAACTTCGGCAAAATGGAACGTAATGCGGAAAAGGGGTGCAGTTATAGGGGTGAGAGGGATGACGAATCGCGCATGCGTATACCCGTCGAAATTGCGTTTAGGGTGAGTCATACGACCGAAAAAATATCATACTCGACAACTTGCTCCGATTAATTTGCCTAAAATCCGATTTTCACTACCAATAAACGATTAAAGTGAGCCAAAAATGGCGCCTGTCATAGAGCCGAAGAGACGTGTGAAGTCAATAATGAAACCCGGTGAAAACCCCATAGCCAAAGTGAGGAAGCCGAAGGAACAAAAACAATTCTCCAGAGCGTACATCAATAGATTGTTGAAAAAGGTGCTGAAGCGGCGCGCTAATACGCATGACTCCGTGCATCTGATCTACAAGACCTACCGCAGGATGATCAAGATGGCTTGCGAGTTGGTGGCACGTCGCCATAGGAAGATCACTATCAAGGAGGCTCATATTGCCATGGCTAAGCTGATTCCTCGCGAGGTGGCTATGAACGCCATCAGGGAGTTCAGGCAGGCGGCAGGCGAGATGCCACCACCTCCCGTGCCAGCGGCGCGCCCAGCAGCCCGACGAGCGCCACCAGCAGAGGCTTAATCCGGAAGCTAAATCACAGTAGTGCGCAGTTTAGTGATTTTTGTTAATAGTGTTAGATATCCTGAAATAAATAGTTAGTTTGCAGAGTGATTGCTGTTTTATTTTTTACCCACGACGGAACGGAGAAGGTGTATGAGTTTAGGGTGTTGGTTTGTGAGTGCAAGAAAAAACCATTACAGTTATCGATTTTGATACGGTTTTCTGTAAAGAGTTTGTTATTTATTGATATGGGCTCTTAGGTAGTAATATTGTCACATAACAACAGTAAATAGTTCATTATAAAAGAAAAAAAATAGTTGTACGAGACAATTCTAGAATAGTTGCTGCATTGCCGGCCCCTGTATTAAGATAGATAGTACGGTGTTAACTCAACAGAGGGCGCTGCAATAAAAATGTATCGCTCGTTAAAATGAGTTTTTCTGTGCATTTTTTCCCCAAAAACATATCTTAAAAGTTCAAAATTAAAAACGCTGAACAAAATTCACCCTTTAAAAGTCAAAAGATAGGTCTGTGAATAGAATACAGTACCCAATGCGCACCAAACACTAGTTGTAAATTATATTTTCCTAGTTTGACGTATAAAAGATTTTGTAAAAACTAATTGGGGTTGGGTGTTTTTTTACATTAGTGTTTTAATATCGTTTCTGATACGTTTAATATACTCTTATTTCGATATCAATACATCGAAATGATATATTGTCACCAAAAGACATCGAAACAGGGACTACCAACATATATTTTCTCCTTCTCTATCGCTTTTAGCGATAAGGCTGCCCAGTCTTTAAAACAAATAAAAAGTTTCGAAATATCGGTATTATATTCTTTCATAAATCCACACTATGATTGATAAAATGAACTAGATGTCCATGAAAATGCATCAAAACCATTTGCTGTAACAAAAAAATAATCAACATAGATATGGTTGTGCCCTGGATGGAGGCCTTCTTGTAAGGTCACCACAGGATCGACCGGTTAAGCAGTAAACAGGCTTATAGTGCTGAACTGCGAGTGGCCCTACCTAAAAAAAAAAAAATAGATATTGTTGTCCAACACCACGGCCATCGGATGAGGGAGAGTTTTCCGAGGCGCGAGAGGATCTGGCTGTGCTGGAGAAGGACTACAAAGAGGCCGGCATGGACTCCGCCGAGGGCGAGGGTGAGGAAGCCGAGGATTACTAAGCTGAACTTCTTCACTGAGCACTCGCACCGATACATTTCGGTGACATGAAATAAACAAACAATTATCCTACTTGTGGAGTTAGGTATGCGCGTCAATTTCACCCAAAGAACCTTCATTGCCTTGGCTAAGGATGAGTGATCTTATTGTAAAGATCTCTTTGTATACTTTAGTATTTAAGTAGTCAAGATGAACATGCAAGACGCTAACATTGCAAGGGCTGAGCTTCAATCGTAATAATAGTAATGAGAAGAAACATAATCAGAATAGAATGTTTATTTGTGAAACATAGGTATTTACATAAAGGTCTTTGGTTAATTTTATGTGCACTATATTTTGCCGTGAAGGCGTACAAATATTGTAGGAAATTAAAGTAAACAATTTAAAAAAAAATCCTCGATCTTTAATTATACTTATGGTCGCTTATTAACTTTAACTTCTAATAGAAGAAAAACAACAGTAAAATAAATAAAAATAACATCACGCATGCATTCCATGAAGGTTAAAGACAGGTATTATCTACCAATATTTCGCCTGATATGTTCTTGTCCCATGTAACAGGGTGTGAGTTATCATCCTTACATTACATGGACCTGAAGATGGCAGCACACTGTATGTAGCAGACAGAGACGAAATCTTTTTGTGTTGTGAAATTTTTCTTAACACCATAGACGCCAGGTGACCGACAATCAATACATTTTCTATTGTGTCTCGTTTTCTGGCAGTTAAGGTGTTAATACTTAGCGCCGTCTGAGGTGAACGGAGGGTTTACTGTTTCTACCAATACCATACATTCGCCCGCATCCACGACTGGTATATCCACCTGGTGCATTGCGGGCTTTGACATTAAATGCAGCTCATACCAGGTCCGATAGAGGCGTAATAGAACAATTCGTGCTCCCTTTTTTGGCCTGGCTAATCAAGCGACAGCTCAGCTCCAAGAGCCCTCGGCGAACGTCTGCGAGACGAGCACAGACGTTCAAGATTTTCGCAACAAGAAAAGATTTCGGTAGTATGCTAAAGTTTAGCTAACTGTGATAAAAAGGGTGACTCAAGCCATGTCACAGCAACCGCTGCTTGCCCCATGGCTCTTCTTGCGAGACGAAAACCTGCCGCCATCTTATCTTGCTGTTCAGTAATCGTTTATGAATAGATGCCAACTCTACTGATGTCTCATGTGTCCATTGTAAGCAGTTAATATGTATAATTAAAACTATAATCTTTCCTACCTACAGTACCTGGTGATGATTGCGTAATGCTAATGTCTTAAGGCTTTAATAAAGTCGCAAATCACAGTAATTTATTTTGCTGTTTTTGTGTATAATAATCCTTATATCTAGGTAACCAGTCTACTATACTTGTCCAAATCCATAACCTACAAGAAGAATTAAACCCTTCCCTTTCCTTATTTCCTTCTTGTCTCTTTCTTTGATCAATGGGGAACCCTATAAATTGGCTGATGTACAGGTTGCACGGGACACAACCTGATATCATGGATTTTTTTTCTTTTACTTTATCCTCGATGGTGTAAATACCGGTCATCATTAAGTAGCTTACAACTGAGGAACTACCTTTTTCCGTCAATTCAAAGGACGTCCTCATAGATGACTTACCTGCAATAAGGACATGGAAATAGATGAGTAAAGGTCAGGTAATTGTCAAAGGTAACAATACCGGTATAAGCTGGCACCTTAAGATATTCATGTTTGACAATTTAGTTTGAACAAATACACGTTAAGAGGGTTTATTCTGAAAGTTGGCAACGTCGCAAATAGATGTCAAATATTTCGCTGTTTTGATTAATTTGATAACATTTCTGTATGGAAATAAAAAATGTGCTAACTAGCGAACTAGAATATTGATTATGAATTGCAATAATTAATATCGTAACACCGAATAGTTAGTTTTAGATTTAAAAAAGTATTTGGTAACTTTCCAAATGCCTTTTTTTCACCTAAAACGGGTACAACATCAAATTCAATCTTATAATTGCAATTCATTATAATTAATATTCTAGTCAATTGGTTAGCCAAATTTCTTATTTCCATACAGTATTATTTCCAAATTAATCGAAACAGGTAAATATTTGACAGCTATTTACGACGTTGCCAACTTTTAGGATGCACCCTCTTAAACAAGCATTTCTTTTTAAACTAGGTGATATCAGTCTTTTCTAGGCGACTACTCAGTGAACAAACACCGAAACAAACTCAGAGGCCGCGGTATCTTTATAAGTTCGGATATTCTCTTGGTCTGATCGAGTACCAAGTAGATTAGGGTCTGAGATGGTCTTTTGAGGAAAGCCCACATAGATTTGAGTGGATCAGTCTTGTCAGTACACGTATTTGTCAGTAATCGTGTCGCTCAAATCAGTACTTAAGAAGCTCAACGACTTTTTTATTGCACTCCATTCTAACTGCATACCACACTTGGCCAGCTCAAGATCGAAGAGTCAACATGTCAGTTGACTGTACCTATTTACAAGTTTAGTAATTAATTACATTCCGCAGTGCTCACGTGAGTAAACACTAATAAAGTAGTAAAATAATTGTCACTTACTCATGTATGAATAAACAATTTTATTAAAAAAATGATAAACACTAAGGATATTACGTAAACACTGAGGATCCTCCATTTTATCGCTGCGTTAAGATGACCATGCATAAAATTATGTAAGATATTTAATTGTTCTGCATATTTCTTGGTAGAGAATTGACCCTTGCTCTCGGTTGGGGTCAGGCATGGTTTAGTGGAAAATGGGGAAGCAGCACCATATTTTTTGCTGAATAACGATGCGAGGTGCAGTAGACCATGAACCAGTCTAAGCTAGCCTCTTATTCAACCTACGTACTACACCAGGCCAGTTAAAGGTCAAGGTATCACTATCGAAAACGCGCGGTTGACTGTATAATTCATGCCTCAGGAAGAAAGATGCGTATTGGAATTAATTTACTTGGAATATTATACAATATTAAAAGTTTAGGGAAAGCAGAAACAACAGTACCTACTCTGCGGGCCTTATAAATATGTAATTCAATTTAATGGGTCACGTTCATATACCTGGTTCATGTCTTCTCAGTTTCGTCGCAATTAGGGTCAGGGTTTGGCTTTCTGACGATCCGTTGGGATTATTCTTTAGGGGTGGAAAAAGTAGTATGGGACACCCTCAGATTAGGTGGACCACTGTGACGCCCTCCTTGACTCCCAACTTCACGAGAGGCCCCTGCCTTTGGTGGGCTGTGTCGTCAATCGATCAGTCAAGCCTAAAGTAGAGGATGGCAGCGTACTTTGTGACAAGATGTGCGGTCGTGGGTTTGGCCGCATTTTGTGATGGGGCCCGCTAGGTGATACCAGTTGGGGGTGCGTGCGAATACACTAATATATTCTGGGCCCCCGATTCATGGTAGTGGTAGGAACCGTGTGGTTTTAGTCGGACATAACCCTCCGTTCTTCCTATATGGAGGCGTTCTATGACAAATTACCTAGAACTACTCTTAGTTAGTAAATTGACACATTCTTTGTGTTTGGGTTTTCCTATTTGCGACGGGGGATATAAATAGCTATTGTATAATATCATCAATCCATACAGAGCATGAATAAAGTAACTTTTCTTGTCTGTCGGTGTGACCACTTAGTTCTTGTAAATTACATAGATTTTAATACCGTTTTTTTATAATATAGAGAGTTGATTCCAGAAGGTTTATATGTTATTTCCCTTCGAACTTTACCATCCCCTCTACTCCCGTACGTTTTTAAAATAAAATATAGCCTATTTTGCTCAATCATAATGAAGCTTTCTATAGCTGAATAAACTTTAAAAACCGTCAATTTTTGAGTTCATCCATTACAAACTTTTATCTTTTTTAATTTATCTTTACTAATTCTTATTCTTATTCTTAGCTAGATCGATTTATCGCCCCCGAAACCCCCTGCATACTAAATTTCCTGAAAATCTTTAGAGGCGTTTCCGAGATTCAGATTATATAAATATATACAAGAATTTCTCGTTTAAAGGTATAAGATACTCGTAAATTAGTTTGAATAGATTAATATTTTACTCAGTTATACAACACTGGTTAGCAATCTCGATGTTTCGTCAATTTGTAAAAACCGTGCGAAGCATGGGCGGGTTGCTAGTGCATAAATAGATAATTAGTTAGTGGAAGATTTTACGTCAGTGTTGCATCGTAAAATAATACCGAGTATGAAGTGACCTCATGTTGACAAATTAATGTTTACACTTGTACTCTTGTTTGACGTACTGGTCATTGAATTTCGTAGAATCCATGGGGTAATGTTATAGTGTGATGATGTTTTTGCATGCTTTTATTTACTAATAAAAAAACAATTATTCAGACTATTTTTGCATGTCCATATGAGGATAGCATTATTGTACTTAAAATCTATGTTAGTCAAACTAATTAAACTTCAAAAACATGTCCCAGTATCAATGTCAAAATTTAATATTAAATTCAATAAATTATTCTATTCATAATCACATTATTACAAGTATAATCCCCGGCACGTAACTTGGCAAGAGTCGTTAGATGCGCACAAGTCGTTTTTTAGGTCTCTTTGGTAGTCAAGCGGGACGCGGGGTATGAGGTAAGTCAATCCGAGCGCGCGATTGGTGCAACAGTCGACTGTTTCCTCCCGAACTCCCGATTACACTTGCGTGCACGAAAGTTTGCACCTTTGTTTTTGTTGTGTTTATGTTAAAGAGTTATTGTTATTGTTTTTTAATTTAGTTTTTGTTACGAGTTGATATTATTGTTGTTTCGCATACTTTTTGAGCATACTTTCCTCGTATGCATATTATTTATAACTCTCAATAAACTTTACGAATTCCACTCCCTTCTTCAACTTTCTTCTAATCAGATATTATTAAATATAAATGTTGGCAATAACCATAAAATAATGACGATCAATAAAAGTCACCACTTTTTGTTCCACTAAGTGCACGATGCGCGAACTTACCCCCACTACTCCAAAATCTTGCCAACTTACATGCCGGTGACTATATTCAGATCTATATGCAGTTTTATAAACCTATCCCACACTGCTCACTCTGGACTTTCAGCGATCATCTTTAGGATTATGTTGCCACTACCCCTAATTCGATGCATCAGTGAGGCTGACTTTTTGCGCATTATTGCGTAAAAGTCATCCACACCGGCGCCGGCGGCGGCGTCTGCAAACATCCCCGAGGCACTGCAGAATCGATGAAGCCGCACCAGCTATCTGCATCATCACTTAAGGTGTCATTTAATAATTAATTTTTAATTTAATTAATTTTAATTTAATGGTTTAATGTACTTTGGATTACTATTTTCGATGAGATATAAAAAAAAAGAAAATAGGCACTGCCGTCTTAAAACTTTGGAGTAACTGTTAGTCTGGCGCCTCACGCCATATTAGCACATACGTTTTACCCCTACTGAGAATCGCTTAACGCAGCTGAAGGAATTTTCACTTCAAATATCATGTATTCAAATAAATTATTATTATTAAATAATAAATATAATATAATAATAATAAGTAAAAAAGTAAATAATTCATGTATAAAATAGCTGTGAATTAGTGTATTATTATTTACTTTTTTACTTTACACACATATCAATTACGAATGAATGAATGTGAAAAAAGTGAATTATTACTTTTGGAATGTCAAAAATACAAAGAGCGGCAATGTGGGGCAATGTGGGGCAAATGTGGGGCAAATGTGGGGTTTGTGGCACCAGTTTTACTTCACTGCAAATGGGGGACTGCCCATTTGCAGTGAAGTAAAACTGGTGCCACAAACCCCACAGCAAGAATTGTGTCCATTCGTTTTATTTTTAAACATTCGTAATAGTTAGGACTTTGGATAAGACAGATTAACTTAAAAAAAAAATGCCATGTGATATTATATCCACGACAGGGCTCGACGTTGTACAAAAAAAGCACCATATAATTCATGAATCTAAAAAAAGTTGGCCAGCTCAGAATCGCATAGTATTTACTAAACAGATCTCATGCGTAGGATAAAAATAATCTACTCACTATATTTATTTATATCTAAAGTAAACCGAATAATTAATTGGAATTACTAATTTTACTGCAACACCTGTTAATATGTAGTAAAACTGAGTTAAACGAGCTGATTTTAACTTATAGCCACTTCAACTGACTTTTAGTACTTCTGAGAGTATACGCAGCTGGTATGTAAATACTATGCCAGTGGTTGTAAAGGCTGAAACGCTGCAAAAGTTTTCTAAAGTTTGTATCTCCGCTCACAGGCAAACGTTGTACAGAAAGATTCAAGCTGTGGCGAGTGATCTTAGTGCAGGGGGTCTCTTCTTAGGTAGTGTCACACCTCATTTCCCCCGCAAAACTGAGGTCGCCCTGGGATAGGCGAAGGGGTCTGTGAGACTCTTAATGACTGAAAACCACCCCGGTGTTCCATCCAACACCTACGCCGGCGCCGGGGGTCTGGGGGACGTACGTTATTTCCGTAACCTCCGGCTAGTGAGGCTACCTAAACCTGACTGTCCTGCAGTGCCTCTAGCTAGGGCGTATTTTTAACATAGAAACTAAGCGAAAGCGCGCTAAGGGCAGGTGCCCTTAGATCAAGATAAGTACCCCACAGGAGGTCCTGTGGGGTACTGATCTTGGTGTAGGGGGTCTTTGATTCTCGGGGGGAGTCTTGCACCTCATTTCCCCGGCAAAACTGAGGTAGCACTCAGAGGTGGCACTAGTCGGTGATCGTGGGAGGCGCAAAAGTTCCCACGATGTCCAGAGCAAGTGTACGATGGAAACACCGGGGTGATTATAGTCCGTATGAATCTGACAGAGCCTTCCATCCCCACGGCGCGGAGGTCTAGGAGCACGTCGGAGCATCCTTGGTCTAGTGATCGCAACCGCCACTGCTGAGCATGAGGTTCCGGGTTCGATTGCCAAGTCGGGCAAAATGTTATAACTTGCAGCCGGTTGATGTCAATAGGCTAGCCCCAATTACATTGGACAAACATATTACTGGCGAAATTTACGTGTAGTATAGGCACACCTCTGTCCATCCCTTCAAGGAATATAGGCGTTATGTTGTTTTATTTGCAATTTTACAGCGATCTAAGTAATGTTTTTTTGTGATGAGATTTTACAGTTTTTTTTTATAAACAATCAAAAAATTATACGCATCAAATAAATTGAAACCAAGAATTCTGATTTGCATAATAATAATAATAATAAAAAAAAAGCTGGCAACACCACAGTTGACATCACTCAGAAATTTTCTTCCGCAAATTTTATATCTAATTTTCATTTACCACTATGCAGTTTATTTATACACCACCAGAAGAATAACGGAAATAACCACGAAATTTAAATAAATCCATAATGTCCAAAAATTCACCAACAATGCAGTTCACAAAATCAAAACAGAAATTGACAGATGTCAAATCAAAGAAAATTATCTTATAATACTTGATGAAATGTTAACAAGATCAGCAGCACGTCGAGCACGCCCACCACCTCCGGCCTCGTCGCTCAGCTCCGCCTCGTCACCGCCGGCACCCAGCCCCATCGTGAGTACTGTGAAGCCGGCTGTGCCAGTCGCGTCGAGCTCGAGCGACGAGTATTTTTCCCCGCCCACGTCGCCACCACCTGCACGTCGACGGAGAGGACGCCGGCCGCCGGACGGCTTAGGACCTCGAGGCCCTCCGGCCTCTGATAGGGTCCCAGCTCCCGGCGGAAGTGTGCAGCGCATGCGATGGACACAATCCATCAACGAAAACGTCATGCGCTCATACTATGGGGCTACAGAGGGAGGAAGTAACCTGACCGCGTACCGTGTTCGGATGCTCTCTCTGTTTCAGGTGCTTGAGCCAGCTGTCAACGTATCGGCACAACGACTTTCGGATCAGGTGCGGGTCATTCAGCGTAATCATATGTTGGATGACGTTGTACTTGATCGCCTCCGAACGGAAATGCAGAGTAGCCGTGTCATTACCTCGCCGTCGCACACTGTAGTGCCACCACAGTACAACATTGTATTATCTAGTTTTGCTGACGGAGAGGGTAGTGACAAGGTTACAAATGTAAGTACCCAATACAATGAGGAATTGAGGAGTGCTTTGGAAGGTGCGATTCGGGAATATCGTTTCATGTTACCCGCACTACGACCACGCTTACCCCGTTTGCCCATGCATAATAAAAATAGGGCGCTGGTGGCTGCTCTGGATTCGCAGTTGTCAAACTATTTTGATAACTGCGATGACCTCACCGATGCTCACTCAATCTTGTACTGCGCGGCTGTAGCGGCATGTCGTGTAGCTCACGTCAAATTTCCTTATGACCTAGCTACACGACCGAAACCAGCTGTACCGGCTTGGCAGTGCAGGATTGAGCGTCGCATCGCTGGGGCTAGAGCACTCATCGGTAAGCTTGTCTGCTACAGGGAGGGCAATACTCGCCCTAGAGTGATGCGCTATGTAAGACGGGCGTTCTTGGGGACTGATATCAGCCCTCGAGACTATATGTCCCGTGTTACAGAGCGCATCGGCTTCCTGAAGCAGAAGGTGTATGCATGGGCAAGCCGTATTCGTAGGTACAAACGGCGAGTGGAGCGATACACTCAAAATCGCACTTTCCAGAGCAATGAAAGGTGGGTGTATAGAGCTTGGGAGCGACCGGTCCAAGGTGTGACTGATACGCACCTACCGGATGATGACGTCATGTGTTCTTTCTGGCGTAACATTTGGTCGGTGCCTGTCAGTCACACAGAGGGTGATTGGACTCGAGAGGTCGAACGAGCGTGCGATCCAATACCGCAAATGGGGGCAATAACCATCAGCCCCCAAGATGTAGCTCGTGCAGTCCGTCCGTTGCCGAACTGGAAATCGCCAGGGCCGGATGGGCTGCACAATTTTTGGATAAAATGGCTACAAAAGTCGCACGCTCGTTTGGCATCTCAGTTCCAGTCGGCCTTAGAGACTGGATCGCTACCCCAGTTCCTTACGACTGGAATTACCCACCTGCTCCACAAATCTGGTAGTACTGCGGAACCCAAAAATTATAGACCGATCACTTGCTTACCAACGGTCTATAAGGTTCTTACATCCATTTTGAGAGTTAAAATTAACAACCATATCGACAGCAATTCGATCATGTCGGCCTCTCAAAATGGATGTAGGAATGGGTCTCGCGGTACTAAGGAGCTCCTCCTCATTGATACTGCCATAAGCCAACAGGTTCGTCGTTCAAGAAAGGATCTGTCGACATGCTGGATAGATTACAAGAAGGCGTATGACTCGGTACCACATACATGGCTCAAGAGGGTGCTGGAGTTGTATAAAGTAGATGCAACTCTGCGCACCTTCCTGACGTCGTGTATGGGGCAATGGAGAACCGTACTTCGCTATCCAGGATGTCGACAAATTCAGAGGAATAGCGAACCAATAAGAATTGAGCGAGGCATATTCCAGGGTGACAGTTTGAGTCCACTTTGGTTCTGCTTAGCCTTGAATCCTCTAAGTACATTACTGGAGGATTCGGGTCTAGGCTATCGGTTGAAGAGAGGTGGTCAGGTTGTATCTCACCTTCTTTACATGGATGACCTAAAGCTCTTTGCCCCCAGTGATTTGCAACTGATGGAGCTACTGACGGTAACAAAAACCTTTAGTAGCGCCATCAGGATGGAATTTGGTGTGGACAAATGTGCGGTCATGCATGTAAAGCGAGGGAAGATTGTGGAATCCGTGGGAACCCAACTCCCGGATTTCATAAACTTTAGAGCCCTCTCTCCAATCGAAACCTATAAGTATTTGGGTATGTCGGAAGCATTGGGCATTAATGCTGCTGACATGAAGCAATCGTTGAAGGAGCGCTTCTTTGGCCGCCTGAAGAAAGTATGTAATAGTCTTTTGTCAGGCGGTAACAAGGTGCGTGCCTTCAACGGTTGGGTCATGCCAGTCTTGATGTACTCTTTCGGCATACTCAAATGGACTCAAACAGAACTTGACGCCCTGGATAGGAGAGTCCGTACATTCCTGACGGCATCTCGAATGCATCACCCACGTTCATCGGTTATGAGACTGTATATCCCGCGAAAGTGTGGGGGTCGAGGCTTTTTAAATGCTAAGACCCTCCATAATCGCGAGATATGTAGTCTCAGGGATTATTTCCTAGAAACCGACGTGGGGATGCATCGAGATGTAGTCGCGGTGGACCAGGGCCTCACCCCGCTCTCGTTGGCTAAAGAGAACTGGCGCAAACCTGTAGTACTTGACACTAACGATCGCAAGGAAGTATGGCAGAGTAAGGAGCTTCACGGACGCTTTTTCCAGGCCCTACATGGGCCTGATGTAGATCAGTTAGCGTCCGTATCTTGGCTGCGTTTCGGTGACCTCTTTGGGGAAACCGAAGGTTTTGTCTGTGCAATTATGGACGAAGTTATCATGACGAATAACTATCGGAGATTTATTGTAAAGGATGGTACGGTTGACATCTGTCGGGCATGCCACCGTCCAGGTGAATCAATCCGCCACATTATCTCTGGTTGTTCTCGTCTTGCTAACGAAGAGTATTTGCATAGGCACAACCTAGTAGCCAGGATTATCCATCAGCAACTTGCTCTAAAATACAGTCTTGTAGAATCGGAAGTGCCATACTACAAGTATGTGCCCGACCCAGTTCTTGAAAATGGCAGTGTCACTTTGTATTGGGACCGATCCATCATCACTGACAGGACTATTGTAGCCAATAAGCCTGATATAGTGGTGATGGATCGAATCGAGAGGCGCGCAACGATTATTGATGTAACGGTCCCACATGACGGGAACCTCGTGAAAGCCGAGAAAGATAAACAAATCAAGTATCTTGACTTGGCTCGCGAGGTTGTCGACATGTGGGATGTGGACTCAGCAATCGTTGTACCGATAGTCGTGTCAGCCAATGGCTTAATAGCTAAGAGCCTTGACCAACATCTAAGGAGGCTCGCGTTAGGCAGCTGGATCAAGGGCTTGATTCAGAAAGCAGTTCTTCTGGACACGGCGCGTATAGTTAGGCGATTCCTCTCTCTGGAGCCCTGACCGCCGGTAGCTTGGACCCTGTTCCCGATACCGGTGGGCCACTATTTTTTATATTTTTAAATGTTTTTTTTTTTTTGTATTAATATTGAAATATTTAAAAATATAATTTATAAGAAAGATTTTAAATAAAGGGGATAATAATAATAATAATAATATATATTTATTTGCGTAAAACATGGTATAAAAAGGTCTTACAGTACACAAATAGAACAAACATGTTTTGCCAAGATTTAACATAGCATGCAAATATTTGATTATAACAATTTCCTAATAATTATTATTTTGAGATAAAACAATGTGTGAGAGCCAAGTTTTCCCTGTTTTACTATGTATTTAGATGCAATCGTTTAAACACAACGCGGAGTCAGAAGATCTTCTTCTAACAATCTGTGATGATACATGGACATGATGAAAATATCTATGTCGGGAAACATTTATTTTTATTTTTTGGAACTCGCATGTTGGCCTGTGAGGTAGTCAGCTTTTTCTTGTTTCTTCTGTGAAAATCCTCATGGATGTCTGCGTCCTGGGGTGGCGAAGGGTTCTGTCAGACTCTTACTGACTAAAAACCACCCCGGTGTTCCATCTAACACCTACGCCGGGGGTTGCGGGTACGTACGATCCTTCCGGAACCCCCGGCTAGTGAGATATTTAGCTACTTTAACTTGACTGTCCTGCGGTGCATATATATTAAGGCCTCTAGCCTCTAGCTAGGGCATACTTTAAAATTATAAAGTACCTAAGCAACAGCGCGGTAACGACACCCCCTGTGGGGTTACTGATCTTGGTGTAGGGGGTCGCTGATTCGCGGGGATCTCTTAGCGGGGGAGTCTTACACCTCATTTCCCTCGCAAACCTGCGGTAACCAGCAGAGGTGGCACTAGCCGGGATTCGTGGAAGGTGCACAAACTCCCACGATATCCAGAGCAAGTGTACGATGGAAACACCGGGGTGGTTTTTTGTCCGTATGAATCTGACAGACCCCTCCACCCCCTCGGCGGAGGACGGACACGATGGTGGGAAGGCAGTAAAGGCTGGACAGGACCAAGATTATTTAGGGACGAGCTTAAAGCTACAGGCTCAGCGGCTGGCTCGAGCAAGTGTCGGGGCGGGCTTGAATATGGGACGTCGCAGCCGTCATGTTGCAGAGACCTGGGCGATGAAGATGACAAGACGGTAGTCCATGTCTGTGTTCGCGAATAATACTAGTAGTCCTCCTGCTCTCTTAGTAGATTGTTAATGAGTCATTGGAAGTCGCAATGGATTCTCGAACATATGCTTTATAATTTAACCTACTTTAGTTCTGAGTCGATCCATATTACTGAGACATGCGTGCACCGACTGGACCGGCCCACACATATTTGTGTGGTTCTTTCAAACGATCATCTGCTTATTCAATCAGTCCCTCATTTTTGAGGATCTTCGTCACTTTACCCCTCTAAGTGGCACCCCTCCAACGAATCCTATTCAAAGTTGCCATCAACACCTGCTGAAATTTATTTGAGGACATAGCTTCTATCACTTGGTCAGACCATCGTGTTGACGACCAACCTCGTGCTCTCTCGCTTTGCTTTCGGTATTGTCAACTGTTACCAGCTTATTGGAACTGCTATCGCTGCTTCGCGCAGATCAACAAAAATATTTTTTTTATATTTTATTTTAAATTTTGCCCCACACTAGGAATTTCTCCTATGTTGTGGGTGCGTTTACAAACATTTTAACTTACATATACAGACAGCCATACCTGTAGCCATTCAAATATTTTATCCGTCCGGGAATCGGACCCGCGTCACGCAGCGCAGCAGCCAATCGCTCAGCCACTGCGCCAACCGTGCCGTCGAAATGGTCAAGATAGATACTGTTAGGCGTGGTCCTTACATGAACTAGCTGTGATTTAAGTATGATCGTTTTCTGTACTTCTGGGACTTTTGTTCCTTATATCTGTAGTGTCTACAGACTTTGATAAATGTGTTCATGTAATTAATTAAGATGTCTGCAGTGATACACCTGTTTTAACGTTAATTCCTGTTATGTTGTTAATTTGATCATATCTTTCATGACTTCCCGGCAGACATCTTCTAGAAATTTCGATTAAATTGGCAAACTCCCTTATCGCCAAAGCACATTATGGTAGCCAAACACTGCTAGTAATATAAATATTGAGTCATAGCATATTTTGATTTTAATAATATAAGTCATAAAATAACAAATAATATTATTTACTTGTAAAATAGGCATAACTAAAAAATCCTGCATATGATCCTATCTTAAACACATAACGTGAACAATGGACCACAACAATAGGGTAGTGTCCTTAAAAATTCTGTTTAGTCCGAAAGTGTGATTACTCAAAAACACTGGACACGTATTTTTTCTTTTGTCACGTAAACCAAAAATGACGACGATATAGTGCGTCGAAATTGCGCGTGAGGTCACGCCGTGCTACATTTTTAGCGTAACAGTGACGCCACAAGCCCCTTCTCCTGAACTTTGATGTGATATATCATTGTCAATTTTTATTGATTGAGTAGGTAAGCAAAAAATTCGTGTCCAATATTTTTTGGTAATCTTACTGACGGACTAAATAGACTTAATATATTTTTACCTAGGACACATCCCTATTCAGCGTGTCGACACCTCGTATCTTACTACGCACTGTTATCTCATGAATGGCGTGACGTAAGGCCAAGCCCCCCGCTTATCGTTAATATGTAGGTACCTACATATTACGTGTCATACTACTCATATACAATATATGACACAGTATATTGACGCCTATATTTAATAACTATATGTGTTAACTGAAGTGTCAGTTTTGTGGTTTTGAAGGAGGTGTCGAAAATTCGTCATCGGAATTTCACACTACGCAAAATATGAAGGTTTAACTAAATTAAGTTTTCAGAAACTCGCATATGTATTCTATTGTAATCGTAATATAATTACTTGGTTCGGGGAACCACGGCCGGCAATGTGTTAGTAATTGCTTAAAAACGGATTGAGTCAACAACATCATCATGATTTGCCCAACCTCTTCCCGGATGCAGCTGGATACCAGTATTTTACATGGAGCGACTTCCTATATGACCCCCATAACCTCGTTTCTGGGTAACACGATACCTTATAGTAATGCTGGTTGTCAGACTTTCGAGCTTCTGAGTACCCGTACGATTGTCAAAGATCTAAGATTGGCAGTCGGGACTAACTGCTTAACTTGCTTTCCATGTCTGCTGCTGTGTTTGTACACATGAGAACTATAAAAAAATACTAAAAACTCATGACATTTGGTAGAATCTTCCAAGACTTTCAACATGCACCGCTGAGCAGTGGTTCATGTAGAAAGAATCCAGCCGGCCTGCTGGATATCATCGATATGATGCGGTTGAAGCAGGTTCGCACTCTGCAGCCGATAGTTGCGAAAGGATCGTCATTACCATTTACCGTGTCCCCGACTTAGGTGGAACGATGGCCAGAGCTGGAACACTGGGGTGGTTTTAGTCAGTAAGGGTCTGACAGAGAGGAGGACATCCATGAGGACTTTCCACCGCGGAAACAAAAAACAAAAGGCACTCTGCAGAACAGGAACAAGCGCTGTTCACAGATACCGTAGTAGAAACTGCCTCTTCTCCATCCGATGAGACAGTTCACAGACAGACATTCCGATACACTGGAGAATCCAGGCAGACTTAACAAAGCGCGGAAAACTTTAACAAATTGATATTAGGGCTGTACGATTTTTAGTAGGTACGATGTGCAATAAGCGCGGAACAGGGTGACTTTCGTCTCCTGCTCGCTTATCTGCGGGCCAGCATACGCTTCCTGCAGCATTCGCTACGGGCGTTGAATTATATTAGAAAAAAAAAAAAACAACGCCCGTCGCGAACGCAATTAAAAAACACGCTGAGTCATAGAGTTGCGAATATCGGCCCCTTATCAAATCAAATCAAATCAAATCATTTATTATCAGGTAACAAAAGACCCATAGATAAATACCTTAACCTAAGTATACATATTTATAACCATAATAAAACTACTGCATACGAAACCGTTATACAATAGTATAACGGCTCACGTGCTACTGACATGCTCCGGTATAATTCTTACTAGAAACCCACCCCGACTTCTCGCGGGTACAATTTTTTTTATAGAATTTTTCATTAAAGATCCCCATACCATTGAAAATTTATAAAAATCCTTACTTAGCAGATGCTTGTATTATAAAATGAATATACATACTCGTACCTATATTCCAAATTTCAACTTTTTAGATTTAGTAGTTTTGGCTACGCATTGATGGTCAGTCAGGACAAACGATTTTTTAGTATGGAAGACTTCAGATTACGGGGACATGACTATTTCTTCTCCTAGAGAAGGAACAGAGGCATTAGTATCTTCCACCGAAGAACTTGACGCCATTCTTATTGTGTCCAGGCTGATTCATATGTAAATAGTTCAACCTGATGATTCTTTTTTGTCTGTAATTTGCATGCCGTATGTTTAAATATACCAAATTGTATACCGTGTATGTGATTATTTTTTTATCTATGCATATTTTCATGTGGCTGATGGTTTATTTCCGCTAGGAAGAATGACAAAGCAAAAAAAATAAAGAACATAGTTTAACATAAACATATATCCATACTTAATGTTATAAGTAGGAAAGTGTGTGTGTCTGTTTGTCCGCCTTTCACGGCAAAACCATAACCAAACCCGAGCCCTTGCTCGGGATGCTATCTATCTCTCTGCCAAATTTTTTAATCCATCTAGAACTTAAACCCAAAAAAGAATGAAATATGGGTACAATAACGAAATAACCCGTTCTCAGTATAGTGCCACTTTTATCCAAGCTATCATTTGTGTAACTTTTAGCTTAGCGTTCCTCCATTTGTGTAGCGAGTGGTCCACAGGTGCTGTAAGTTATTCCGTTGCGCTGAGCTCGTGTTTTGAAAAAACATAGGCATACTTTTTATCAGCAAAGGAAGCTAGTATTTAAAGAAACTGACTTATAAACTTGATCAGTCAGTGATTCTCTTTTCGATACCTGTTCGCAGTACTTTGATATATTTTAAGAATGAAAGGTGGACAGCAATGCATGCTTTGTAAATAAACTTAGCAATGATCATAACTTGTCAATCGGTGGATGAATAGGTCGATTAGTGGAATTTTCAAAAAGATAAGCACGATATTGGACCCGTCTGCAAACCCTTTTGATACTCCTTAGTCGTCAGAATATTATAAATACGAAAGTTGATCAGTATGTGTGTGCGTGTGTGAATGTTTGTTACTACTTCACCCTTAAATGGCTGAAAGGAGATAGATGCCATTTGTGATTTGTTATAACGCATAATAAAGGGTATGAGTTACCCCTAGATTAACAAATATGCCATTTTTCATCCCGTCAAAGTGAAGTATTACCGTGGGAATTTCGAGTCGTTTGATGTAGATTTGGGCGCAGCTAGTCGCCTAGTGGTACCCGACTAGAGGAACGGTTTTGTGGTGCATACTTAGGCGAGTACCGCCCAGCAAATTCTGACGCAATCAATATAAATGTTACTCGGAGTATGCTGTTATCAGTAGAGGAAAGAAACCAATGATAAGAATGTCATACTATTTGTAAATATATTATGTGGTGCTATTTACATTTATAGATATTTATAAGTCATACTGAGGTTATTTTTAAACTGATACTCGTAGGCGTTGAATTGACTCAGGGTAAGGTAATGCCCGCACGATAGTGTGATAACATGTACATATCTATGTTACTACCTACCCTCTTATCAGTACGTACCTCCAATTCGTCTACAATGTGTGAGAAATTCATGATCGTTTCTCTACCATTACCTATAATGAGATTGTTGATGTGTTTCATTCTACTCTTATAAGGCAGAAATGACAGTAGATTAAGTATATATATTAAGTATATATATATATTAAGTATATATTTTCAATGTAAAACATCAAAAGGCGCGCCTCCTGCCGTCACGGATATAGTGACGTCACGCCCCGCGTTATCTTAAATCTCTAACTTACTGACAAAACTTGGGTAGTACTTGTATTATCTCCGCCATCTGACTCTTAATCCTTCATACAAGCTTTTGCTGAGCTTCATCCCCGTGGCGGTCGTCAAAAAACCTATAAAATCCTCTTCCTTGGAAAAATACACACAAGTTCATAGTAAACGGTCAAACCACATCAAAGTACATTGACCTCAAACAGATATACCGATATTCCAGCATCCATTTTTATATATTGCCCAGATACAATACTAATTGTTTTTAAATATCTCATTCTCACAGCATCACACACCACTTTTCAGTTAAAAGTTCAAGCTTTATCTCAAATTACAGTGTTGTTGATATATCTCAAGTGAGAGACACCACATGTTTGGCGCTATCTCTTTTCCACAACGCCGGTTTTCTAAACAGCCATATCTGTATACTTCTTACCCGGCGCCCTTACATTCGTCAAACGCTGTAACTACTAAATCATCAATATGGTCTCCTTTCGTTTGTACTACCCTAGTACTTGCGAGTCTCATACTGGTCATTTACAGGTCGACCTTACGGCTGTAGATCTCCAAGTAGTATTAGTAGTACCAGCCTATTACTGTCCCACTGCAGGGCAAAAGCCTCTTCTCATACAGAGTAGGCATGAGCATTAATCACCACGCTTGCTCAAGGCGGGTTGGAGATTTCAGACTTATATTAATTATATAAGTCCAGGGTTTCTACTGATGTTTTCCTTCACCGATGTCATGGTCTCCAAGTGCCTTCTAGTATTTCTAAATAATAATTAATTAAGCAAGATTTTACTAGGACAAATGCCTTCTAGTATCTCTAAATAAAACATAATTAAGCATGATTTTACTACGACGATTACCAATCTTAGTACAGCCTTTTGGGGGCCTCGACGTTACGTGGATGAAGCGAAAGAAATACGTAAGAATCGTAGCAACGCGTTCTGTATATTCCACCTACCATTCCCGTATGGGAAAAAGGCGTCAATTTACATGTTATTTAAGAAATAAATCATGATATACGTCAGTGGTCTATTTGTGTGAAGCGTAAACTCCCCGCGTGGACCGCTAGAGGTCGCCGGGTTATCTTAGTGGGTTAACAAATGGGAACTGACACTAAATTTGAAAACAACATTGAAATTGCACTGGAGGGATATGTAAGTGGAAGATTTATGCTAAGGCTCGCTTTCGGTGGGACTGACCCATGCATCGCTGCTGATAAAATGGCCAAAATTTCTTCTTGTGCTATAAAGCCCAAGCTCAACCATCGCCAAACGTAGTGTAGGACGCCCTCTGACTAGGTGGGATGACGATCTGCGAAAGACTGCAGGCAGATGCTGGATGCCGCAAGCTGAAGACAGAGCGCTATGGCGCTCATTAGGAGAGGGCTATGTCCAGCAGTGGACTAATATAGCCTAATGATGATGAACCATCGCCTTCACCGTCATACTTTTGTATTTCCAGTAGATACTTCCATGCAAATATACTAATCCTGCTGCCACTGACTTGAAGAGGTAGATAGAAATAGCAGAGTTGTGATGTGTCTGATAAACAGTTGAGCTCCTAATAGATCATTGACAGGTACATGCACTGACTGGACCGGTCTACTCACATCTGTGTAGTTCTTTACTCAAAAGACCTTCTCAGACTCTTAGGATCCATCTGAACAAGATGATATCTAGACTTAAAGACACTGTGAGCTCTGAGTTTGATTTGGTGTGTCTTATAAAAGTAGACGGATAGGAAAAATCAACTTCTATGGTCCTCATATGATCGATCTGACTAAGATGGACTGAATATTAAGAGATTGTGATCTTTGAGTTTGTTCTGGTGTTTCTTCTAAGATTAGGCGGTTAGGACAAATAAATTTGTATGGTCCTCCTAAGAGTGATCTTACTAAGATAATGGACTAGCCTTTAAGAGACTGAGACCTCTGAGTTTGTTCCGGTGATTTTTCTGAAAGTAGTCGGCTAGGAAAAACCGACCTCATCCAATTTTAAATATTTTTGTTTGTTTGACGTAAGTGTTTGAGATTCATTACAATTTATAGTGAAATAGTGAGGATAGTGATAACCTAAGGTTTGCCCCGTAGATATTGGCGTCTTCAATAATCATGCCGACGTTCATACTTAGTCATCGTGATTTTTTCACATTACCCGAAGAAGTGACATTTTAATCAATTTCGACTTATATACGCACTTATATTTAATTGTATGATGTACTAGCTTCGCCCCGCGGTGTTACCCGCAGTTAAAAAAAAACATCACACAATCGCACGAAGTTAAAATAGTCGTTTTTTTTTTCTTTTATAAGAACCTTCTCCTTAGAATAACAAATACAACAAAAAAAGAATTAGCAAAATTGGTCCAGCCGTTCACGTGTGATGCCGTGACCAAGGGAAATAGGGATTCATTTTGCACGTCTCAACGCGAAGCGTTGAGTTGTGCTTTACTCTCACTCTCTCAAGGTCAAGCAATTATCTCGGCTTAAATTGCTTTTATCCGATCCTTTTGGACTTTGAGTATTAAATGAGTTGACAAATATCAACAATAACACTTTTTTATAACAGTAGATACTTTTAAAAAACACTATTTTTGCTAGATAGTAAATAAAAAACCGTTTTGAAAAACTATTTCAGTGGACGTCGGGTTGTCTGTATGTTCGGATGATGTATGTGGTCACGATATCGCCCAAAAAACTTCACTTTTTGAGTCATTTTTTTTTTCATCCGCTTCAGTATCATTCTGAGTAATAGCCTATTGAAAATTACCGTCTAATTCAATCAAGTCATTTTTGTCATAAAATGAGCGTTGAGACGTGCACTTTTGGATTTTCCAAATTTTTTATATTTATACTAGCTGACCCAGCAAACGTTGTTCTGCAATATAAAATGTTTGGGGTGGACCACCCTTAACATTTAGGGGTATAAAAATAGATGTTGTCCGATTCTCAGACCTAACCGATATGCACACAAACTTTCATACAAATCGGTTCAGCCGTTTTGTAGGAGTTTGGTAACAAACATTGTGACACGAGAATTTGATATATTAGATAGATGTATTTTTAGCATTTTTAGATTAAAATTTGTCAGTAGCAACCCAGAGTCTTGATGTGTGCTCAGTTGATAACAATACGCCCCTTTTACATGGGACTTAACTGGTGGAATATGGGTGTACTTTAGGTACTCATCTGCAAAACCCTTCATGGAATACAGGCTTGTTGTTATGTTATGCTATGTTTAATTTTAAACCGGTTTACTCAGATTTTTCTTGAGAAATCTCACGTGTTCACAAAGTTGAGCTGTCACTTATGAAGCTGAGCATCATAACAAAAACAGTAAACATGTTTGACATAAGAAACTATTGCGCTTGTTTTGTGCTGTCGCCTTGACTACGCAAACATAATATGTACATAAACTACGTTTGATATTGTCCGATGTGCAGTTCAATTCTGTAAAAAATCCTCTTGAAAATTTAGGTGAAATGAGGGCGAAGTGCGCTGTCGTCCCATACTAATGCTAGGGATTCACATCACATAATTTCTCGCGGGGAGATTTTTACACAATAGGTGTATTCTGAGGGTGTTCTTAGGTACTATGGAGACCAAGATGAGAGTGGAATGATGAATTCAAGAGACACCAACCAGCAGTAAGGCCTGTTCGTGATGGTACATTAGCACCTCTTTATTGAAAGGTCTGGAAAAGTTATTAAACATCGTAATAGTAGTATGTATACGATAATTTATTTATAGTGTTATTCAACAGTAACAATGATTCAAGTAAATATTTCCCACATAATATTACTCATTAAACAATATTTACGGTACAGATGTGTACCACATTTATTTTGTACTTGTAAATCAATATTTTGTAATGTTAAATCATTAGTCATTATCACATCACAGCTGTTCGTGGTTCATGTCAACGGACTACAATGCGTAATATTGGTCATGTGTATTTGTTATTTAAGTCCAAAATTTAATATTCCCAATTAATAGAATGTACACGTACTGAGCGTGCATCTAGATGTCGGATCCGGTCATTAGTACGGATACAAAACGAATCGCAAGCGCGCCACTGGGCGACTTTCCGGCAAAACTACAGTTTGGCGCGGTTTTTTTTTGGACTCACGGTGATGAGAACATAATGTATAGGAAGTGATTGCCTCGGGTTACAGAGGTCCTGAAACTATTCTCTGTATGTATCTGTGAGTGTAGTAAACCAAGTGTGTTGTACATCTTCTTCGCCCACATCATATCTCGAATCTTATGAAAAAAATCCTGACCAACCGACATACCTATTTTGCTGCTAGGTACAGTTCTTCAGCTTTGATAGATATTCCATTGAAATCATACTGGATACGTTTTCCATGGAATATTATTATGCAATAGTAGCCGGCTATAAAGACCGTCCAGTTTCTGATCTAATACGCCATCATTGTGTACTTCGCCGGGCATATTATTACATAAGAAAATTCTTAGTAGCAATCCGGAGTCCATATTGTCATGAAAATTGGCTCACACCCGTATACCATAGCTAGAGAAATATGGGTACCCTTTTCTTTGTCGAACCCTTCAGAAAATACTTAAACGTGATGTTATCATATGATAGGTAATAACAGCAGGTGGGAAATATTATCTAACGACAGGTAGTACATTGTTTACACGTCCTTGCATTGACCGCCACGCTGCGTCAAAACTGAAAAGTCCATTCGAACTAGGAACAGTAATTTTGCTTGTTAGTGTTAGTGGAACTACTCAAGCCCGACCAGTGTGCTGAATGCTTGCAATAATGTTGATGCAGGAGGTGGTGAAATACTGGTAAATGAAAGCTTACTTATAAACTTATATCTCTTTTTTATGTTCATTAAGAAACCCTCGAATGGCGAAAATATAACAACCATTCCAAAAATGGGAGTTTTATATTTGAACTGTTTGGGGTTGAAACAATAGGGCCATGGGGCTCGTGTGCCTATTTAGTTTTTCGGGACATCACGAAGAGTTGGTCGACTCTTCACGTGACCAGAGGGCTTTTTCTGGTCAAAGAATCAGCATTGTCATTCAACGTGGCAATGCTGTGAGCCTTTTTGGCATTTTTCCCATTGACAGCGATTCGGATGAATTTTTCGATGCCCTGTGATTCTTTTTTTTCTTTTCAATGTAAAATTACTTTATTGCTTTATTAAATAAGATGAAAGGTAATTCACCCGTTTGAATGTGGAACATAAGCCAAAACGTAGAAGAATAAATTCACGCAGAACAAAAAAGGACTGATTTTAAAAACACTGTGTTTTTGATATAATACTTCGAACGAGCTCGACAGTTTTCAAATCAACCTTGTTCGAAGTATTTACAAAACAAAACAATTAAGCCTGTTTTTCCCGAAGAGGTAAGCAGACACGTAAAGATGTGTAAGAGACATCCGACCTTCATGGTTATTTAACAAGTTAGTGGTACGTTATGAGATAAACACTTATTAATATTATGAATACCTTTAGAAAGACTTTAGACAGACCGTTGGCTGACAGGCAGTTTGCATGTAATAAATAAGTCATTTGAAAAAGGAAAATGCTATTCATCAGCCTAGCCTTTTCCAAACTATATTGGGGTCGACTTCCAGTCTACACACGGTCTTGTCCTCCTGGTAACACGATAAACTACAAACGTTTTGGTGACAAATAAAAAAAAACAAGGAAATTCTAATATAAAAAATAAAAAAAAAATATTGCAATAAAAGTTTCACACAGTTTTGAACATTGGTCCCTAAACTAGGCAAGCCTGTATCTTGGGTACCAATATGAAATTGAACTATTGATGGGTGTAGATGATATAAATATAAACCTTACGGTACTGAGGTACCGGGTTTGTGATAGAAGGGGTTCTATCTAGGACTGAATAAGTTTCATGATTCACATTCATTTATTTGCATTCCACAATAAAGGTATACACGATGATAACCAACGGCTTTTAGCTAAGGACAATTGTGTTTCGTGTCGACAGCGGTGAGCATAGGAGCTAGGCTACATAAAAACAGCCGCACGGGTTGATCGAAGGTTAAGCCAATACGAGGTCAGTCTGTGGATGGGTGACCGTTCGTAACATATCGAGACTCCTCCGTGCCTCGGAAAGCACGTTAAGCCGTTGGTCCCGGCTGTCATTTATAGAATTGTCTTAGACAGTCGTTACGGATAGTCAGGAACCCGAAAGTCTGACAACCAGTCTTATCAAAGGGTATCGTGTTGCCCAGTACCTGGGTTGTGAAGGTCATATAGGCAGTCGCTCCATGTAAAATACTGGTATTCAGCTGCATCCGGTTAGACTGGAAGCCGACCCCAACATGGTTGGGAAAGGCTAGGTAGATGATGAACGGTGAACATACCACCGGCCGAATATCCGGGCTCCGGGTCACTTAGAATTTGTTACTATACTCGACCCAGTCTATAATTTCGAGGTATCAATATTTCTAAATAAACTCTATGTATCAGCCACATTGTTGTCAATGACTAATATCTTTGTAACGATACAAGCGATAATGACCGATGCAACAATGATTCTACGGATACGATGTAAAACTTGGTATATTCCACTATCAACAAGACGGTTTAAATTACCTTGCTTACAACATCTCCACCATATAGATTGTTTACACTTTACTCTTTATTTCTTAATGACTGTTTTATAATTAGAATCATTTTCTTATCCTGTCTATCGATATCTTTGATTATATTATCGTTTATGTGTTTTGTGGTTTCTGATAATTCTTCTAATTGATCAACGCATTTGTCTTTGATGAATCTGTCAATTCTATGCTGTTATGTAAAATATTGTTCATTTAATACTTACTGACCTGCTGGCTGACTGACCCTTTACCCCGGTATAGAACTGGGCATAGTATTAGTGGAAGTGGTTGGGTAGTAGCTAAAAAATGGTCGGACATTGAACAAATTTTGCTAGTCCTAGGAAAGTCACTAGAGAAAGCTGTTTGTTTTCGTATGAAAAAGCACCGTGCAGCCATTTCTTTTTTACATCTCCAATGGTAACGAATATCGAATAAAAAAAAATTCACACTAGAATATATGATCCCCTTTTCTTTGCCAGTTTGCTTGTATATGAAATCTCACTCAAAAACTTGTTATTTCAGGCCGTAATTCCACCCTAAATCACCGGAGTCCTGACCAATGGCTCGTAAAACGCTACCGTCGGCCATCTTTGTTTTTCCATTATACATGCTGCCAATCAGTATGGAAATCTACGAGAATGACATAGTAATGTCTATCAAATGCAAGTAATGAAGTGTCTAGGTTTATTCCGCTATAAAAGTTAACCACGGAGTCTCATTTCCACCATATATTACTTCAGCGGATATCGAGTTTGACAGCGTATAAATAAGTTCTGCGTCAGTTCGTATTAAATTATGGCCTGATAAATTGGGGCTGTTAGTTGAATCTGTATTAAAATCTACGAATTTATCTAGGTTAGTGTTTGATTTAGTTTAGCTTAGGCTAACTAAGAAAGGGTAGGATTTGTCCCAGCAGGGGAACACAGAATAGACTAACAATGGTGACAATTCTTTACACATTGCTGGACTTCGTATCTCATTTGTCTCTGTATAATAATAATACCAACCTGTTACTGACCCACTGTAGGGCAAAATACCTCTTTTCACACAGAGAAGTCACAAACATTAATCACCACGCTTGCTCAAGAGGGGTTGGCGATTTTAGACTTATATTAATTATAAGTCCAAATTTCCTCCCGTTGTTTTCCTTCTCTGATTTCAGTGATGTCTATGATAAACTAAGACAGTACATATAAAAAAAAGTCACATTGCAACTTGCCAAGGCTTGAACCTACAATCTCGTACACAAGAAGCGAGGCCTTAACCAATGGGCCAATATAATACATCAATCTAATTAGCCTGTTGTAGCCCACTGTTGGACTAACGACTTCGTTTCCCTTTCCAAACACGTCTGACCTAAACTCTCTCCTCGACTCCTACCAAAACTATTGGCCCGCAATGGCAGACCATTGCGGGCCAATAGTTTTGGTAGGAGTCAAGTTCGTCCCTCCATCTTCATCTTGGTACGCTGCAATGTCACCTAGCATTTAATGGGAACCGGACGTTGCCTTACAAAATGCTTAAGGCAGTATTTGTAGACAGAGAGGGGCTGTCACTAAATAATAACAGCTGCACGGACCAACGAATCAAACCGATCAATCAAAGGTAGCTACGCCTGCCGAGACCGCCTGTCTCTTATGGAGTGTCTCTCATGGAGCTCTGACAGTCATTACGCGTATTCAGAACCCCGAAAAACTGACAGTCAGTCTAACAAAAGGGCATCGTGTTAATTATGTCTCAGTTGTCAGATGGTCAGATGGGCAGTCGCTCCATACTAAATACTGGTTTTCGACATAAGACCGGATACCGATCCCAATTTAATTGAGAAAAGGGTAGGCAGACGACGAGAATATAGAGAGAGAGCAGAATGAGATCAGAACCTGATACGAAGCATGAATGAAGTCTTAGTTTTTTGTATTCCCTAATTACGATACTGAGATGGGATTAATGGAAACCGTTTCTGCTATTACGTCTAACTGCTTATCTTAGACCCCAGCCTCCAAGGATAACTTCCTTGTCAAGACACCGACGTAACACGTTTATGACAGGATTCCTTAACCGCTATAATAATTACTAAGTAAGCGTAAACATTAGTATCGTTAACACGATACACTTTTTATACAGTTGAATGGATTGGAGTCGCTGACGTCACAACAGCTGGTACAGTGTACTTATGATCTTCGCAGCTCGATGACGTGTAGACCTAATGCTAATGTACATATATAGGTATTTGTAGAAGGTAGGTACATATTGCGTTGAACGGTTTTAAGTGTAAATGATTGTCGATATGGTGATGTTTACTGACTTACTGATGAAGTATCAAAATTGTTGTAATAAAGACATTTTTAGTGTTCACAGGTCCAATTTACTGTGTAAAATGTGCAAAGACTAATTAGAGGAGCACTTAAAAACCAGCCGCCCAGCTCAATGGAAGGTAAAACATTGCTTTCCGAGGTCAGTTTATGGATGGGTGACCATCCATTTCAGATCAAGATCCCTTCGTGCCGTGTTAATACTTATGGTCTCAGCCGTTACGGATAGACAGAAGCTCGTTAGTCTGATAACCAGTCTCTATCCCCTTGGTATCGTGTTACCCAGTATCAGAGATCAGATAGGCAGTGGCTGTAGACTGAAAACTGACTCCATTTCTTCGAATGTTCTTTTTCCTAAAATAAATAATCAGAATGCTGGGCCGCAAAAGGGATGAATCAAAGGCAGTTACATGCAGCTGAGGTGAGAATGCTGAGGGGGATGTGTGGTGTTATGCGAATGGATAGAATAAGAAATGAGTATGTAAGAGGAAGTCTGAAAGTGGTGCCTGTGACCGAGAAGTTGTGTAGAAATCGGTTGTCATGGTATGGGCATGTAATGCGAAGGAATGAGGACCACGTTGTGAGGAAAGTTTTGGGTATGAATGTGGAGTGTTACAAGAGTAGAAGGAGACCAAATAAAAGATAGATGGATTGCGTGAAAGATGATATGGCTAGAAAAGAGCTGACTATTGAGATGACGGCAAGTAGAGATGTATGGAAGTACAAAAACAATTGGGATAAAGGCAGGAGGATGATGATGATGATGATATGTTCTGCTGTAATACCAACTGATAACTCAACGCTTCAGTCCATGTTTTGACAATGCCTATCCTATCTTTTGTTTATTCTTTCAATTTACATAATTTCATGACAATCAAAAATTACTAATGGTTTAAACGCAATCTTATATAATTACAGAAGTCATTGCCTTATCAAAACGTGTCTATTTTATCTTACACTAGTGTTTTTCCCCCGGCTTTGCTTGTTTTAGATTTCTATACAAGCATCAACACCCTTATCCAGATTTTTCATGGCATGCCATTGTGCCCATGTGACTTTCATTCTTGGTTATGGCTTATGATGGCCAGCACGCGGAGCATGACCACCATAGAAACGGATTTTATAGACGGAAGAATAGACAACATGAGAGATTTCTACCGTTCTAAGCATGGCGATGTTAAACGTGAAGAGAAGAATGGCGTCTATTCTTTACAGTCTTCGGAGCGCCAAGAAGAGATGTCAAGTTGAAAAGAATGAACGTTGTCTATTCTTGGTACTCGTAGAATGGATATATAATTGGTCATGCTACGCGTGCAGAAAACGATGCCTTTCTATTCATTTATGATCATCTTATTTATTCATTTTAGTTTACAGAAGGCTTACAGACTAATAAATCAATTATATAAAGAACATAATATTAACAAATTGCTTATTACAAGCCTCCACATATAGATAGAAAACATCGATAAGAAGAAAGTGCATGCAAGTTAATATAATTAGTATTGCCATCCAACGTGGCAATGCTGCCAGTCTTTTGGGCACGTTTCCAGATGACAGCGATGCGGAGGAATACTTTGACGCCTGAGTGTCCTTGTCGGCTTTTTTTTTGTTTTTTTTTATTTTTTGTAAATATGTATATATATATATTATATATATATGTTAGTTTTATAGTATAATTGTATATATGTGAATATCTAATTTATGAAATAATAAAAATAATATTTGTAAAAGAAAAAAAATAAAAAAAAGTTAATATAATAAGTTACTCGCAAGAGAGTAGTAGAAAAGTTAACTATACTTGAAAAATAACTGCCAAAAGCCGTCTTAAGGTCACCACACTGGTGCAGAACAAGTCGACATTAAGGCTGTGGTCCCACTGAGGCGGAGCTGTGCGGAGCTGAGCTTGCATGAATTAACCAATCACAATGTCTAATGTAAAGCGAAGCGGAGATTTCGAGCAATGCGATTGATTAATGCACGCACAACTTAGCTTCGCTCGCACAGCTTCGCCTCAGTGGGACCGCAGCCTGAGGTCCCTAGGAATTTTATTGAAACCTGGTGCACTTCTTATAGAAAAAACATTTCGAGTATAATTAGTCAATGCAAAACATACCTACATTTAATATTCAACCTATTATATCTTCTTATATATTCAAGTTCTCTTATCATCATCTGCCTAGCCTTTTTCCAACTATGATGGGGTCGGCTTCCAGTCTAACCGGATGCATCTGAGTACCAGTGTTTTACATGGAGCGACTGCCTATCTGGCCTCCACAACCCAGTTATTGGGCAACACGATACCCCTTGGTAAGACTGGTTGTCAGACTTTCGGGCTCTGACTACCCGTAACGATTGTCAAAGATCTACAAAATGGCAACCGGGACCAACGGCGTAACGTGCTTTCCGAGGCACGGAGGAGTCTCGATATGTTACGAACGGTCACCCATCCACCGACTGACCTCGGCAAGCGTAGCTTAACCTTCGATCAACCCGTGCGGTATTTTTTATTTAAAATAAGCTCTGTTTACTACATCCATCAAAATTGGTTTAGCAGTTTAAACGTGATAACCTCGCATAGATACAGACAGATTTGTATTTTTAATTTTAGTCATCATCTTCCTAACCTTTACCTCCCAACTATGATTGGGTCGGCTTCCAGTCAAACCTGATAGCATTTTACATGATGCAACTGCCTATCTGACCTCCATAACTCAGTGACTGGGTAGCACGATACCTCATGGTAAGACTTGTTGTCAAATTTACGGGCTTTTGACTATCCGTAACGACTGTCCAAAAATGACAGCTGGGACCAACGGCTTAGCGTGACATCTGACGTACGAAGAGGTCTCACTATGTGTGAATGGTCACCAATCTACTGAGCGTCCTTCAATCGACCCGTGTGGTTGTAATTACTCTTTTTTGTTAGTAACATAGATGGATAATTATAATAAGTTTCCACTATTCACAGTATTACATCACTCCGCCACTACTTTACCTCAGTATCATGCAGATGATGTTTGACAGTTCACAATGCTGGCGTGACTGTCATTATTAATATCGTGTTCGTGATGGCGCGTCTGGCGCGTGTGTGTAAGTTGTGGTTTGATAATGAATTTGTATTGTTGTATTTGACAGTGTACAATGTTAAACATGATTATTGTAGATGAAACTAATTATAATAGTAATTATATAACATCAGATTGTGGGTTGGGCAGAAGAGTACCTAGCTACCTACAGTACCTTCACCCACGTTTCACCAGTTATGCTTTTTAGGTCTCGTACGTGGTGAGGGTATTACCATCAACCGGGCACACATCCAGACTCCGGGCTGCTACTTAGAAATTTCTAATGAAAAATCACAGCACTCTGCTCGACCCGGGAATCGTGACCTCATGCTTAGCATAGCAGTCACGTTTAAGACCAACGAGGCAGTGAGGTATTACATTTTATATATTACAATTACATTAGAAATTCTCCAACGTTTCTGAAACTCCTGGCTCTTCTTTCTGAAAATCATGGGCATGAAATTTACCCTGATGTGGGACTACACAGGCTGAATTAATTGTTACTAGAGGCCACTTAGAGGTCGCAATTGGACTGCTTTAGCTTTTTGCACTCCTTGTTCATATAAACTTCTAAAAACTATCTATGCCTGCAACTGGGCCTAACCCAGTTGTAAACGTCCCTTTGTGCCTATTGACCTAGCTCTGTCCTGTCTCCTGCTTGATATGGAGTGAGAATTATGTATTTTTCTAACTCCGCCGTTCTTTTCTGATTAATTTCGTTGCGGGATCCAAAACAGTTGAATCGTTTCTCCGGGACTCGTCGGGCTTCATTGTTTCGACGCTTTTCTTTCTTTTTTCGCTTTTCGAGTTGCAATGGTTTGGGAATAGTGTGGCGGGCTTGTTCCAAAAAAAAATAACTTTAACTATGCCAAATCTCACTCTTCTCCGTGAGTGCAATATTCTTACAAAGAATACACACACAATACGGAAAATTCGGCTTAGTATAGTTTCCCTCTGCGGATAAAGTAAGCCGAAGCCTGTATTTTAGGACACCAGGACCCCGACAAGATAGTTTCCAGTATCAAGTACCATGAAGAGTGCAAGAGTGAACATCGTTAATGTGTTGTATGATGAGTATTTTGTTTTTGTGTAATATGTGTATATCTTCATCATCTGCCTAGCCTTTTCCCAACTATGTTGGGGTCAGCTTCCAGTCTTACGGGATGCAGCTGAATACCAGTATTTTACATGGAGCGACTGCTTGTCTGACCTCCACAATCCATTAATGAACAACACGATAGGTACTCCTTGATAAGACTGGTGTCAGACTTTCGGGCTTCTGACTACCCGTAACGACTATCATCCCCATCCACAAACTGACTTCGGCAAGCCTAGAACCTTCGATCAGCCCGTGCGGCTGTTTCTATTTAGTATATATTTATATAAAAAAAGCAAAAAGGGATCCAAAGTGTTCGTCGTCTTCACGTATGGAAATTCTTTTAAAAAAACAATCGGTATCCGACGCTTGTCGCGTCGGATGCGGAGGCTTGTATCAACATAATTATTACAATTTAAAAGGCCAATACCTACATTATTAATACTTACTATTTATAGGTAAGTTCTTTTCATGTCGGGGTTTTTTTAATTTTTGCATTCAAGTTTTTTTGCTTTATACATCGCTGAATAATTATCTATTTAATTATTGCTAGAAGGTTCTTTCAATAATTAAATAGTGACTCAACATGGTATTTTGTTTACATACAAGTTATTCTCAGTAAAAAAATCTAATAATAGGTATTATTGTTCTGAATTAAAAGCCTTAACTCCATTAGGTAATCCCACTTTTTATTGAATGTTATCGTATGAACGGAATTCGCTTATCATTCCGTATTGACAGTGTGGGAGGTCAATTTTTTTGAATATTTATATACATTCATTCATAACGACCAATTTCAACAACATATCTTAATAACAAAAAAAAAATATTTTAAGCTTTCAAATTTTGTATCGAAAATTGGCAAGAGTATGCTCAGATGGTTTGGTCAAGATGAGAGGATGAATAAAAGACGACTAAAAACGGTATTTAGAAGCCAGATATAAGCGGAAACGCCGGTAGGGGCGCCCTAAAAGAACATACACACTAACCTTATTGGTGATGTTCTTTAAAAAGGTCAGGTGGTATGAACGTAAACGAAGCAAAAGGAGTACCTATGTAAGGATCGTAGCAGGTGGCGTTCTGTTTTTTTATTCAGTTTTTTTCAGCCTGCATGCCATGAGGTTCCATTTGGCATATAGACGTCACAGAACTTAACTAATTAGTGATTGGCTAATATTGAGTCCGATATAAGCTTTTATTTTATCTGTCGAGTTTTGGTTTGAGAACAAGACGGTCTGTAGCCATGTTTGTTATGATAGCTCAACACAGCTACTGAGCTGATCCTAAAGAAATTCCAGCCGAGAGATGGTTTATTTGAAAGAAAGTTATTTTTGTTTTAAAAACCGACTTCTAACTGACGGATGTACTATTTTGTGGCGCATATTTGAATGCATTTCTTTATTATTATTTAAAAATTTAAACTTAATCACGGAAAAATACCCACATTTAAAATAATAACATTTACATTGAAATAAATAGAATCAAAAGATTTCTAATCATTTATCATGTCTTAATAGCGCATAAAATGAAAGCTTAAGAAAAAACATGCAAAAAAACTGTCTGACATATACAGTTTTTTGCATGTTTTTTCTCAAAATAAAAAGTTGATTGACCGTGTTGCATTCAGTGGAAAATTACATAATTAATATCCTAGTTACATAATTATCTGTAGTTTATAGGTTACCTATATTTAATTATAGTATAGGAAATCCTCAAGTCAGTAGAGGTTGAAATGGCTCCAAAAGGCCAAAAGGGGTATGCATGTGCATTGATAAAATTATTTTATTTTAAAGATAAAGATAGTTTATTTGCAAATATGGGTAATACAATAACATGTGGTGTTTAGTTAGGAACATTGCGAGCTCATCCATATTTTATCAGGAGTCATGCAAATATGAATTAACAAATTTAAATTAAATAAAAAAATATTATGTCAACTCAGATTAGATTATTTTTGTCGGTTTTTCGAAATCTAAATTAGGAAGTTGTTGTGAGGAAAGTTTTTAAATGAGTGTGTAAGGTAACAAGAGTAGAAGAAGACTAGATAAACGATGGATGACAGCAAATAGAGATGTATGGAAGAAGAAGACATGCTGCGCCGACCCGAAATAAATTGGGAAGAAGGCAGAAGTATGATTTTATGATTTCACATTCGTGTTTTCCTTCAACGTAAGTAATTACTGTTTTGCATTTTTTTTTGTCAAAAAATATACTCAGAAAAATAATGAAATGTTAAATTGTTTATTATATTGAATTGTCTGTTTTTACTTTACCTTATTGGTGATGTTCTTCAAAAATATGTCGTGTATGTCGAAGCAAAAGGAGTATGTAAGGATCGTAGCAGGTGGCGTTCTGTAGTTCGTGCCTACCACAGTGGGTAAAAGGCGTGTATGTATGTATGTATGACTTATTAAATTTGTATGGATAAGTCAGATGGTCAAAACCTCGTGACTAAGAATCTCCGCCGTGTTTTGTTTATCTTTTGCTAGGTAGAGACCATATTTTGTTTTTGTCAAATAAAATATGCTGTACAGGTACCAATGTAAGTTACCTGCTTACAATTTATTATTACATAATGTGGTAATTAACACGATAGCGAATACTATTAAGACATATTAAAACCCAATATAAAAGGTTTCTGAAGCATTTATTTTTAGAGTTAAATATTTCAATTCAAGGTCTGTGTAATAAACATTTAGTTATTTAGGCAAAAATACGAGTTTTATTACTTAATATACCTTTACAATTAACTTAGTTATTTGGTTTTATAAACACGTTTAGGGTCTCGTGTTGTTCATACCCCATTATTGATAAATGCGGAGTATATTTGTGACCTTCAAGTTAGTCATACATTTTTAAAGGATTACTAGCTGACATTGTTTTGCCATATAACATGTTTGGGGTGGACCACCCTTAACATTTAGGCAGATGAAAAATAGATGTGGTCATATTCGCGGACCTAACCGATATGCACACAAAATTTCACGAAAATCGGTCGAGCCATTTCGGAGCAGTTTAATTACAAACACCGTGACACGAGAATTTTATATATTAGGAAAAGTTAGATATATTTAACTCTGCGAAATAATAAGGGAATGATTATTCACATGGGGATGATTTCATTATACCTCTCGTGATAGCTTGAAAAGGAAATATCGTAAACTATGACGCTACGGTTGGCGCAGTGGCTAACCTAATGCTGCTCCGGGTGCCGTGGCTTTAAATGTTTGTAAATTCACCCATGATAAATTCCTAGTGTGGGGTAACGTTTTTAAAAAGAAGAAGGAGTAGAACTATCTCAATCTTGCACAGGGGGTTACCTGTATGTTGTATTTACCTTACTGACTTTAACAGACTTAACAGTTATTGCTGATAGCCGCTTACTGATACGGCTATCAGCACTAACTGTAACTTGTTCGATAGCGAATAGTGTTGAAAAACACCTAAAGAGACTATCACTAAACAGCAGAGTCAATAGTGAGATGTAGAAGGCAGTCGTATTGGATACGGCATGCTTTGTAAGGAGGTTCCTCTGTCCAAATCCTTCATCGCCGTTGTCTTACCAGCTTGCTGCGGGCGGTGTTACTGATATACTTACAAATTTATTGACAAAAAGGATTTCAGTAACTTAACATCGCTGTCAACTGGTTGAATGATAGTACTGATTCTTCGGCCAAAAAGGGCAGTCCCCTGGTCTCGTGAAGATTCCACTAACGTGGCAATATCCCAAAAAACTAGATGGGCACGCGGACCCCATGGCCCTAGTGAATCATCCCCAGACAGTCGAAATATTGTTATTTTATTCTATGTTAAACATATGCCTTAATATCAAATTTAATACTTACAGCTGCTAGCATTTTATTAAGTAAGTAAACAGGTTCATTAAAAATATATAAATTCTAGAATACCCAGCATAACTATTAGAGGTCAAAATACTAGTTTCGTTTGGTCTTAATGATCAGGTATTTGGGTCTGCCAGTATTATGAATCTGCGTCATTTGGTAAATTTTTATTAGCCATAATTTTAAAGCATGCATATTGCATATAAGAACACATGACTGAGAACTCACGTGAATTCTTATCCTCGATAAAAACCTCCTTGGTGACCCCTGAAAACCAGCGCTGTGCTGTGGCCCCCCATGGCACAGCATAATGCTGAGTGGTGTATCCTACTTGGCACAATCACGACATGCAACATTTTGTGTGTGCATGCAACATTCTGGTACTTTTATGTGTTTTGTCTACACTAATATAATTTAAGCAAACTACGTATTTCCATACTTTACTTTTTTTACTTTTTAACCCCCGGCGATAAATTAATAAAAATAATATAATAAAAATAATTTATTTATTTTATTTTATTTATTATGTTTGCTAAGTACAGACGCCAGCACATCAGGCTACCCCAATTTGTCAAATTTCTTTGATAGGTTAGGAACCTTATTCTTTCGTAGTAAAGTTTGAACTTTACTACGAAAGAATAAGGTTCATGTTCAATTGGAAAAATCTGGCAGTTTGGGGTAGCTTGATATACTGGCGTCTGTACTTGGCAGAAAATAAAATCTTGGTTTATTTAGGTAATCAAAATAATACTTTATTTTGATGCAGAAGTGGTGACTGTGGCCAATGAGGTGTCTGAGCGCTTTTTGAAAGTTTTATAGCCTGATTTTGTTTTCGTTGAAATAAAAAATTACTTTTACCAACATTAAAAATAATGTGAGATTTATGATTTGTAGGTTTTCTGACTATATTTAAGTTATGATAAAAGCTTGAAAGAAATGTTTACATTCTAGCAGTTATACATTTTTCATATATTCAAATCGGACCACTTTGATAGTTTATTGTTTTTAGCATCACGTGTGTATATATATATCGGCGCAATTACAATAGTTTGTGATTCAAATAATTAAGATTTACAATCAAATAGCCCTTAAAATTAGTAGAATGATTACTTTGAGTTTATTTCGATGTAAAATTAACATTGGCCAGCGAATCGCTATTTTGTTATTGTCATAAAAATGTTTCAATACTTAACCTAAAACCAGCACTGTCAGTGCTGGGGCATTCTCGCTTGAGCCACAGGAAAATACGGACCTATCTGTGATATCGTTACGCTGTTCTGTTTCTTGTGAAGTTTTCTTTTGAAGATCCAAAAATGAGTGACCATCATGAAGATTACATTGGTGACGTAAGCTACGCTGACGTCACACTTTTGAAAAACAATGCGGACGCTCATTATTCGTCATATACAATATGTTACATAATTAACACACATCCTGAAAGAAGTCAATCAGAATCGTTTACTGAATCGATTTTGTATAATTATTACTATAGGTAATTTTTTATCCCAAAAATAATTAAAACTACGTAAATTACAGTTACACTAGCCTGTACAGTCAAAACAAACTGAAATAGACCGTGACTCAAAGCTATAAGACTTCTAAAACTGCAGTTTTATTTGTATCAATACAAATTCCGTCATTCAATACAAAACAAAGAAAATTCAGTAGAATTAGTAAAACTAAATAATTAATGCTTAAACATTTTAAACTAAAAAATCAGTTTATGTATTATGATT
Organism: Phlogophora meticulosa; assembly: GCA_905147745.2. Lineage (NCBI taxonomy): Eukaryota > Metazoa > Arthropoda > Insecta > Lepidoptera > Noctuidae > Phlogophora > Phlogophora meticulosa. Next base: position 10,019,998 of record LR990537.1, on the reverse strand, counting down.
ATAACGTAATATACTAATTGGGGTGTCTGAGGGTGTGCGTTAATTACGTTACTTGATGTATATATATAGTAGGTTTACCTACATTTAGCTAGTCATATTTTAAGTCCCATGTAATAGAGGGCGAGCTTAATCATTTAATTCAAGTTTTCACTCATATATAAAGGTTAGTAACAATGGTTAGGTACCTAAAAACTATTTTAGTTAATATACAAATCGATTTCAACAATAAAATTCATCATCATTAAATTAAAATAATAATTATTTAATTATACATCATTAAATTAAAATAATAATTATTTAATTATACATCATTAAATTAAAATAATCATCATTACATTCAATTATACGTCATTAAATAAAATAAAAAATAATTAAAACAACCAAGTCAACATCTATATTACACCTATTAAAATACGCATCCATTTGTTTTGGAATGGGCAGTCTGGTTTAGAGGCAATCATTTGCACAATGCTATTGTATACATATAGCTATACTGCAAGGAAGCCGTCTGTACGCGCCTCAGCAAACATGGCAGGCGCGCTACAAAAACGAGGCAACCGCAACGGCATCTTAAATATATTGTTATATTATTGCCATCAAGCGGGTACGAATGACTAAAAAAAGATAGGTAGAAAAACCAAAAACAATTTGCGCGACCCGGGAATCCAACCCAAAACTAATGCTCTGTAGTACAGCTTGCGACCAAAAAAGCAACGAAGCAGATGTGGATATTATTTTTAGTTGCAAGAATTTCATCACAAACGAGCATAATATAAATTATATCATTCTTCTGACCTAAATTATGCAACTGGCGATTCAAAACTGATATTTGTTTTTTATTTTTAATTTAGTTGTTACCTACTAACGTATTTTTAAAATACCAAAGAGGATAATATTAAAAAAAGAAGAACAAGCATATATCAGTCTCTACATATAAACCAGTACATCCCAACCTTTTTTGACCTGGGGCCACTTTGACTAGAAGAGGTCCAAGAAAAATAATTTATTAACATATTTGTTAAGGTCAAAAGAAACATGCCTACACAGCAGGTACAATAGAATAAGAGGTATAATAGAATACCTGTACAACGTTTCTAAAACAACATTTGATTCGGCAAGCATCGTCAAATAGTTCATGTTAAACGTTTTGCAGATTATATTCAAGATCTTGCTCTCTGTTTGGGAAGTAATTTTTAAACGAATTAATCAGTTATAAGAAATTGATCAAATTAATAAACAAGTATGGGAAATAGATTAAATGTGACAAAACGGTAAATCTAGGACTTGAACCCTTATTAAGAAGGCCGAAATAGTAAATTGCAAATTGAAGGAGTATAGCAAATTGCAGGTCAATCAAGTGCTCGTGGCTAAATGAAAACAGCCCCACGGGTTGATTGAAGGTTAGGTTCTTACTGAGGCCGGTCCGTGAAACCACCATTGCATATCTAGACCCCTCTGTGCTTATTAACAGTCGTTTAGCTCTTGATCTCGGCTGCCCTTTGTAGATCTTTGATAGTCGTTACGGGTTGACAACCTTATTAGTAGTAGTCTTACCGTAGTCTTACCAAACTGTCTTGCCCTGTCGAAATATCTGAGTTGTGAACATCAGATAGGCAGTCAGTCTATCTAAAATTTAGGGAATTCCGCTGCATCCAGTTAGACTTGAAGTCGACCCCAACATAATTGGGACAAGGCTAGCCCGATGATGACGCTGGTCAAATCATAACCTTTCCTTTATGTAAATGTCGGTATTAAACAATCAGTTGACTGTGATATTCGTACCAGGATAACATAAAAGTTTAGCAGTCACTCACTAGAAGCGATTAAGTATAATATTTTGTTTACAAGTTTATGTTTTTATAACATACTGACCACTAAACTTTCTCCAGTTCTCCATGATTGGAATTTGAACACGTTTCAATGGAATATTTTTAGTTTTATATTTAGAGTTTTTTTTTAACGTTTGTTTTTAACTGAGATTATGTAATCCTAATCTGTTTATGCTAGATTTAATAAGCCAATCATGAGTTTTCAATTGAGCACATAATGTAAGTTGTCACTTAAGTAGCCATTAATCAAACGCATCTTAAGTTGACACGTCTTCAAAGTTAAGTTGACGTTTCATTTTGACAGAGCGACGTAAATGTCACATAAGAGTTTGACAGCAACACAGGGTGGAAGGGATTTCGAGACACAAACTGATACCATTAGTAAGTAAATTTAAGACAAATTCAAAACAAATGCCATCAACTATTAATATATGAAGAAATAAAATAAAATAAATAAGTGCCCAGAAGGCTGGCAGCATTGCCACGTTAACAGTAAATGAATTTTTCTTCAGTTCTTTCGTCGTTTCTAGGTTTTCTTGATGTTTCTTTTTAAATTTACATGCATACATAAACTCACGCCTTTTTCAATAGGGGTAGGCGGAAACTACTGAACGCCATCTGCTATGATATTTAGAAACTCTTTTTGCTTCGTTTACGTTCATAGTCTCAGTAACTTATAACGACAGTTTTTGACAAAGTTGTCAGCGCTTTAGTCTCTTCTAACAAACAGTATAACGGGAAACCATTGATGGCTTTGATCTATAAACTAAGTTTCCTTAATACTAGTGATAAGTGTATCACTCAAAAGGGACAAAATATCCCAATAACGTAACATTTAGAGCATTTTTTAACATAAAGATATGATAATGTTTTTAGTTATAACATCACGCCTGTAATCCAGGAAGGGATAGGCAGAGGTGTACCTATAGTAATTACATATCACCAGTTATGTTTAACTTGCCATCAACCGGGCACAAATCCAGACTCCGGGCTGCAACTGAGCCATTCCAGATGGAAAAACCCGTTACCGCGTTGCTCGACCCGGTAATCGAACCCAAGAACTTAATAGTCTCGCTTGCTACTAAGTACCAATATACCAACGAGGCAATCAGATATAGAATAAGTAGGAACTTAACACATTTTCATGCTTAAATCGAATAATTTACTTGCATAATACAGGCTTCTAAGATGTTACAAGGGATTTTCTGAGGTAGGCACTTTTATTTTTCGTTCGACTTCTAAAGCCGAACTTATATTCTATGATAGACTGAAAATACAAAGCTTCCATCTCTTTCTTTCACCCGTAAGTTCTAAAAACTTCCTTCCACTGTCTCAAACAGGTACTACTTTCGTCTCTCTCTCTTAAGACCAAAGTCCAGATGAAACAGGAACACACATTCCGAGTTATATCAATAGAACATTATTTAGTACTCTCATAACTTAGTACAGAAGCCAGCACATCAGGCTACCCCAATCTGTCAAATTTCTTTGATAGTTTTGCAACTTTATTGCAAAAGAACAAGGTTCATGTTCAATTGAGTAAATTTGACTGTTTGGGGTAGCTTGATGTGCTGGCGTCTGAACAACATACAGTAAGCAGTTAGCGTCTATTACTGGCTGAAAATACAGTAGAAATGCGTGGTAGAACTTCCAAGTCTTAGCTATAATATTGTTGTTGTATGTTTAACTCGTATTCTGATGTGACTAGTTGTCAAACAAAACCGGTTTTGAAATTGTTCAGGTATGCGGAAAAACAGCCACTGTTTTCGATTTTCACTAATTTGTGTGTGTGTGTGTGTGTTAATTGCGCCCAGTTTTCAATATGATTTACTAGAACTGTCGTATTCCTTTTAACTGAAATTATTATTTATTAACTGCTGATTTAAATACAAGGTTGTGTAATAAATTGAAGACAATCCATCGATTACTACTCGAGTTTTGCAGATACGGAAGCTGAATACTTAATATAAACTTTTATTTTAAGGATAACCAACGAGTATTACATTAAAATTATCTTAAACTATACAAAAACAACAAACAAAATAAGTATATAATATTAAAACCACAATTAATACTTATAATAAAATACTGTTTTGTATTTATTAGGTAATATAATAAACCCAAGTATTTACTTGATTTAATAAAATTAGTTATATTATACCTACTTACATAAAATAATACTGGTTAAAATTTTTACATAATTTAGATTCAAAGTGTTAAATTAATTTATGAATGGATTCATAAATCAGAAGCGCTTTTTTTAAAATAAATCGTGGTTTTCCCGTTTGTGCCTCACGTGAAGTTTGTATGCTGAATTCCACCTTACAGCATACAGGCTGGTAGAATATTAGTCCTGGCTGAATTCGAACAAGCAAGCGGTTTTATTACAATCGTTTTAAATATAGAACGTGTCGTTTGTTCAAAGCACAGCAGATTTGTTTTGGACACGCTGGTGTAGAGACGTACGAAGTACGCCTAGTAAATGTATACTAATAAATAAAATCGCAGTTTCTATTTGTTATGTCAAAATAACAGCTTTTTATTACAAAATGTATACAATAGTTTATATGGTAGTTTTATCAAAAAAACACTTTTTTTTCCCTCCGACTGCTTGTTTGAGGTAATCTCCAAAACGACTAGACCAATTTTGAAGGGACTTTCACTGACAGATAGCTGATGTGATAAGGTGTTACTAAGTTAGATAAAGGATAAAGATTCCGCGCATGACAACCTATATTTTGTTATATTTCTCGCGCACAAAGTCGCAAGCACAGATAGTGTACATATGTATATATGTACATAAGCGGTATTTATGGCTTTCAATCTCGTTATAGGTGTATGTTAGTTTTTTTTGCGATAACCTAGTAAAAGCCCACATATATTGATATATGTTATTTAAAAGCTTTCTTCAGATTGTTTAAAAAATATTATCGTGTCAAAGAGATTTATCTAGCCATTACCGCGAGTACTAAGCGCAACACGTCACACAATGCTCTTTGTTCTATAGTTTGTCCAGCTGTTTGTTTAGTTTACATAATCCACGCAAAACGAAAGCGGAATCGAGCTGTATTTGACATCTTAATATGTATGCCTTGCTTTATTGGTGACTAGTAATTCGCCCACGATTACTTAATACTAATAAGTTCAACTGAAATCGGACCAACACAAATGACAAAAAAAATCCTGTCTTTTTACGATGGATTCGATAGGATCAGTCATGAGAGGGCCTATACTAAGTGACACTTTATCAGCCGTAATGATTGTCATAAGTCCAAAATTTACCACGGGGCATTCGGTACCTCATTTCAATTCCAAGCGTTTTGGAATTTATCTAACCCTTCTGGATTAACATTTAACCTCACGACTATTCTGGTCTCAGGTGTCACTGAATTGTCATCATTATTATAGCCCTGAAAGTCTCTGCTGGTCAGGCCCCCTTTCCTAAGCATCGCCGATAGGTACTAGGCTTCCCACATCTAGCGGATACCCGCGACCATCACCAGGTCATCGCTCCTTGGTATTGTAAACCGAATAATATTTAATCCCTTTACATCACTCAGGCATTCAGTATTATGTAAAGGCAGCTTTTCATTGTTAGTATCTCACAATACAACGTGCAATCCATCATATCCACTAAGTACCTAGGGACCCTATTCTCACACTTTGCGATAGTCGATAATCGAAAGGTTAAACTCCACCTTTTTTACTTTATTTAAGATACTGGCAGCTACCCATGTCTTCGATTGCGACTTTTAAATTATATCCCAAAAAATAAATATCCTTTAAATTATCGCCTTATTGATTTATTTTATTATTTTGTTACCCCGTACCATTTGTAGGTTATGATTCTGTGTACCAGCATCCGGTCTTTGGTATAGGGTACACGGATTTCTAGTCAAAGTTCATGTTTAATAGAGTAATGCCTCTGTCAGTTATATCTGTGGTGCTGTACCTACAAATATTTCACCAACCGTTTTTTGATGCGACGTTATCGAATGCCATGGAGTTTAGATTAGGTTTTTTTTAAATTATAAACAAATAATAAATAAATAATGCTTGACAATCCACACAGCATCATCTAGCCTCAAGCTTAGCAGAATTTGTGTTATGGGTACTGGATAACTGATACTTAATACAATACATTACATAGATAGTTTTTTTTTTTTACCAAACATAGCAAATGTACTAACCATTTAAGTAAACTAGACGACATTAATATCTATAAGACTTCTACTACTCTATGCATGAGAGTGCAAATTTTAGCACGGTATCGATATTTTGATACAATTGTATATTCTACATGCGATATATTCGTATTACGATTTAAAATATCGCAAGGCCGAAAGTTGAAAATAGGTTCTTATATGCTTTCAAGGTTGGTCAATGATCTAAGGTCTAGTCATTGTTACCTATTTTAGTATACCTAGTAGTTTGACGACCGATGTGGCGCAGCGGGCGAAGGTCCGCCTGCGACGCAGGAGGTTGCGGGTTCGATTCCCGCCTTGGGACAAATGTTTGTACGATCTACAAAGATTTGTTCCAGGTGTTCTGGGTGTTTGCTATGTATAATAAAAATATCTATCTATGTAATGTATTGTATTAAGTATATCAGTCATCTAGTACCCATAACACAAGCTCTGCTTAGCTTGGGGCTAGATGATGCTGTGTAGTATGTCCGGCATTATTTATTTATTTATTTATTTATTTATTTATTTATTTATTAGTAGTTTTTTTATCTAGGTACATCGTCTACATATATACTTAAAGTATCTATACAAACTATTGTCCCATTCTTCTCCATACAAAACTACTTCTTGGAAGGAGCAGCTATGTAGAATCATTTGCCATATTATTTTACATGTAAACTTGAGTTGCCTTTTAAAAACCTCTAATTGAAATAAGTGATTAGACTTTGACTTTACCTTGTGTAATAGTGACTTAAGTACCAACCAAAGTTAAGTATCCCAAGCACGAAAAGAATAGAATAGAATTGAACTTTATTTGCAAATATGGGTATACAATAGATGTTATAGTACATAAATCATTCAGCCATATTATACCATTGGGCATTCAAATATTTACACAGGAATTAAAATTGCTATTAAATTATCAACTAAGTTATCATCACAATTGAATATCACAATTATTATTTATTAATAAATTATGCCATTATGCCATGTATACACCTGAGAGATCTAAGATCTTTCGCCTTATAATCTCAGTCTCAATCTGTCAAAAATTCGTCAAATTTAATTTCATTTTTGACAAGAGTTTGACATTGATTGTCGCTGAGATGACATTGCGACTAGATTTTGAAGGTTTTTGTAGCATTCTGGTCTATGAAACGATATCGTAACGCAAGCCGTTCGTATACATTTGTGAAAATTATAATTGTTAATTATTACAAGCCTGAAGTGCAACTGCTCAGCAAAGGCCTCTCTCTCTCCAATCCTTCCATGGGTTGGGATTATGCGGTACCTCTTTCCAATTTTCAAGGAAGACTTCCCGCGTACCGATATCTCCTACATAATCTGACGGGGCCCTGTGTATATCAGGCCATCAATTTGTAAATTTTTCATTTGTTTCACGGGCCCATAGCTCGTTAGTAATGCTATAGACATGTCCTGCCTACTCCCATTAATATTATTTCTTTGAGCTGCCTTTTGAGAACAGCCGAATATTTGCATTTTGGTGTGATGTTTTGAACATTATCCGTCAATTTTGTTTAAAATTTTGTACTCCTTCGTGTTTATGTCGAGAAAGTGAACAAAAGATTATTGATTGGTTTTCCATTCAATTCTCCATTTCCAACTCACTTTAATTTTTTATCAATTAAATCAGTATTTTCTTAGAAGGGGCTTGCTTCTGACCTCCACAACCTAGTAACTGGGCAACACGATACCACTTGATAAGACTGATTCTCAGGCCCGTAACAATTTAACAAAAATAATTTTCAGTACTATAATTTTCCAGTAGCAGCCAGGAGTCTGGATTTGTGCCCAGCTGCAGCAATAGACTCGCCCCCTATTACATGGGACTTAAACATAATAAGTGAAATGTGGATGTACCACAAATACACCTCTGCTCAACCTTTTGGAAACTATTAAAAACAAGAGTCAACAAATTTTTTTTTGGTTGAGTTTCAGTGAAAACCTGTCACGGATGTACTCATACTTATATAGTACGTTGGTACTTATGTGTATTACTGACATTATCAAGAGCAAGTACGTTTGCAAGCCACGTGTCACTAACAGCTGGGTAACGTCCATATTAAAACTTTAGTGCATAGTAATGCACTCTGGGCAGTTCAGTTTTATTGTTATAGCTTTGAGAGGATTAATCTCAAAGTGGATTACAACTTAGTCATATGGAAAGTGCTTTTGAATACTTTGTAAGAGGCTTTCCTTCGAGAAAATTATGTATTAAACTCCAAATGGCACTGGCCACTGCGATACGGAGTTTCTTTTCGGGGTTCCGTACGTACTGAAAACGGAGTCCTTTTGGTGCGATTTAGTCTGTCACAGCTGCATCTTCAGAACTGCATCTTCAGAACTGCTAATGCTAAGGAATTGAAACATGAGATGCACTGCTGGAATTGGGCTTTACCAAATAAAGTTTAAGCGCACTTTTAAAACCGTCGTTTAAAGTACCTTATAATTGTAGCCTTACCACAACACTGACTGTCAACAATCGACCTCCATCAGCAGGTGCACCGTCCATCAGGGATGTCGCTTATTTAATGACATCACTCAAATCTTGCTTATATTTATACTTCATACGGTTTTGATACAATGACGCCAACGTGTCATTTGGAACACGTTCTAAGTGCTACTCAGTACCAGCCCGGAGTCTAGACTTGTCTAGAGTTGCTGGCAATAGGCTTGCCCCCTATACATTCAACATACATAACTGGCGAAATAAGGGTCTAAAGGTCACCTCTGCCTAACTTACAAATATATTATCAATAATTTAGGGAATCCTCATCATCCTACCCTTATCCCAATTTATTTGGGGTCTGCGCAGCATTTCTATTTGCCATCACCTCAATAGTTACCTTTCTAGCCATATCATCTTTCACACAATCCATGTATCGTTACATTGGTCTTCCTCTACCCTTGTACCCCTTCATCATTCGCCCCCACAGACCCTCCTCACAACCTGCTCCTCATTTATCCGCATCACATCATGGCCTTGTTCTAATTTAATACGTCATTTAGAATTGCAAAATGTGTGACGTCACTCCAGAGTAGGAGAGGTCATACAAATAGTTATAATCACGTGTAAGAACGGAGGGAGCTCCAAAAATCATGCAATTCATATGACGTCAGTTATGGATGGCCCCTTAGTGGCAATAGGCTTACCCCTATTAAGGGGATCTAACCATTTATCTATCGAAATGTAATCTGTAATCAGCTCTTTTGGAAGCTTAACACAGGGGATGTTATGTAAGTTCCTGATTTAATCTATGAATCCTGATGGGTGTTTATCTCGGCTTTCAATATAAGTCAGTCACTCTATAACGTTGCCATTCAACGTGGCAATGCTGCCAGCCTTTTGGGCACTTTTCGCGTTGACAGTGATGCCGATGAATTTTTTGATGCCCTGTGATTCTTATCTTTTTCTTTCTTTTCATGTATTAATTTAAGCTTTATTGGTTCTAAATCAACTAATATTTTAAAGCGCTGAATTTTTTTACACAAACCACGCCACGGGATTCAACATGCATGCATGTATGTATGTCAGTCGCTAATATACCACTCTTTTCCCATGTACAGGCCATAAGAGGGTATTAAGGGATTATTCCTATCAGTCAGATAAGCATGCACTTGTATGTTGATAACATGATTCGATCATGTATCTGCTTGCATAGCATGTTTATTAGATTTTGATTCTTTGTTTTTGTCTCTTTCTTTATTACTGTTTGCGTCTCTAGAGTTACCTACTGTATTGTTTTCGATACTTACGAATTTACTATCATACGTACTATTTGTATTTATATCGTTGTATATTATAGTATCAGAAAGCAGCATTTTCAATAATAGCTCTTCGAAAGTGTTATCGTAACTAAATTGGTGCCTCACTGTTATTTCAGACACCATTTCAACTTTCCGTACGGTATTGTCTATCATTTGTTACAGACTAGTTGGTAATTGTGTGTTACAATTCCGTTATCATTCTCTGTCGATGTTACCAGTTTATTGCTTGCTTCATACTTACGAATTTTACTTCATATATGCTTACTATCTTCATTTGGACGACCAATGTAGCGGGCGAAGGTCCGCCTGCGACGCAAGAGGTTCGATTCTCGCCTTGGCTCAAATGTTTGTACGATCTACAAAGATTTGTTCCGGGTGTTCTGGGTATTTGCTATGTAAAATAAAAAATATCTATCTATTTAATGTATTATATTAATTATATCAATCATCTAGTACCCATAACACAAGCTCTGCTTAGCTTGGGGCTAGATGATGATGTGTGGATTGTCCAGCAATATTTATTTATGTAGGTATTTCCAATGTTATTCTCCTCGTCATTAACAGCATTTTGTATGTCCCGTTCCAAGTAGCATATTTGGTGCTGTACTGTGTTTCAGTCACCATTTTTGCTTTCAGAGTGATATTGAGATAACAAAAAAAAGTAAGCAAATTGTGTCTGTTACAATTTTGTTCTGAGTCTCTTTCGATGTTACCAGCCAATATTTGTAATAATGTGTAGTGTTCTTTTATTTTTGCGGCTTTTATAAATATTGAGTGTTGGTAAATTATTGGCTATTTAATTAAATATTTCAAAATGTTTTGCTCATAACTACTTAACTACCCTTTTATGTTGTCTAGTTTTGAGTCCTGAAGTAATACTATGTTTTGTAACTTAGTGTGTAATGAGTCATGATCTGACTTGGTGTCAACCTTCACATTTCTATTTCACTCGTGTGTAAGCTGCTCGTTGCGGTTCGCCACCAAACCGCGACGAGTATTAGGGTCATGTGCAATCAAAACGACAATTTATTTTCACTTCATTACGATTTTATTTTCTTACATTTATCAGGTAATAAAAATTGGCTCCGCTCAGCGGAAAGGTACATGGACACATTTAATAAATTAACTTAATACTAAATCAGTCTAACGGTCGCGCCGAGCGCGTTGCGGCTTAGCCTAGTATCACAGATGAGTAGAGCGGTGGGGCGCGGGGCAAAGCGCACCCGCGAAGACAATTGCGCGGGCGCGCGGGGTGGCGGTCACTCGTCCGACGCCGACGACAGCTGCGTGCTGCCGCCCGAGCTGAAGGAGCCGCGGCAGGCCTCCCCGCTGCCAGCCGTGCCGGACTCAGGTGCCGCGTTTCCCGGAGACAACGTGCGCAACAGTTCAAGAGCAGCACGTGCACGTTGCCCGTCCACCGCTGCTGCAGTGGCGACCCCCGACGCTCTCTCCCACGCGCTCTTCTCTGGTAGAAGAAGTCTGCGCGCTTCTCTCTGCACGCGCCGCGAGCGCAGCGCGAATAGAAACGGTGATAACGCCGACGCTAGTAATAACAGCGCTAGCGACGGCGTGCGCGCACAGTCTGCCAGCCCCGGCGAGACCGCCGACACCACGGCCGCCACAGCGTGCGGCACGTGGAGCATCACTAGCGCACCCGTCAGCAGGCCCACTCGGGCAGCGCGAGATTCTTCTCTATATCTAAACAGTGACGCGTTTGATATGCGGCATCTGATTGATGTGATTCTGGATCCATTATGGCTAGGCTGTGGCGTGCGCGGCTGTACAGCTAGCAGTGGAGCAGCTAGCAATGGTGCCGAGCTCACAGCCGGCAGTCCCTTCCTCAGATCCTCGTTAGACTTTCCTTCCTTACGGCAATTGCGTAAACTGGCAACTGATGGGCAACGCACTGGGCGTTCGGGCGGTAGTAGGAATGGCCCGAATTTCCTGTCGTTCTCCACAGTTACAGAGCACTCAGGCCCGTCAATCTTAAGAGTTAGTCCCTCCCCTTCCTCAGCAAGATCAGGGAGAATCGTGGGAGGTTCATGTAGCTGCAGTGCACTGGCGCCGTGCGCTCGCGCTCGAAGTCCAGAGGAGCGCGCCGCACGGTAGATCCTTGCATACATGAAGCACACGATTCCGATGGGTGTAATAACTCCAAGTATTAAGTACACGATGTAGTAGGCCAGCTCGACTCCTTGAATGATGGGCTCGAGCGGGTAGTAGTGGCGCACGACGGCGATTGCAGTGCGTACGGCTGCAGCAGTCGCGGCTGCTAGCCACGTGCCGGCGCACAGTGCGGCCGGGCGGCGCTGCAGCAGCCGCGTGTGGCAGCGGAGCGGGTCTGTGACAGCGTGGTGCTGGTCCAGTGCGATCAACATGATGGACAGCAGCGAGGACAGGCTGCAGGCCGCTGCCACCGCGTCGCCGGCCTCCACCCACGACCGAATGTCCTCCCTCGCCGAGTGCTCGCCGAACAGCGCGGGCGCCAGCAGGGAGGTCGTCAAAAGATTCGTCGCAAGTAGATTAATGACGAACCTGTAACAATGAAAAAGTATCCGTTAGCATATTTTAGTACAATGTCCACATAATGCAATGGTCGGGTCATGTTTACGCGGCCCCTCACGTCTGAACGTTGGCGCACCAAGGTTGCATCAGTAAGGCCATATTTCGTACGTTTTATAGATTCGATTAAACACGAATTAATTGGACGTTCGCATCAAACGATAACATTCGGAACTGGTTAGGTTGGTGGTGTTGTTTATAAACATTGCTTTTGCCACGTCATTCCACATTGTTGACAAAAATAGTAACCCATGAACTCTGTGACTGAATGCTCATGAACCTAACAGTTGCGACAAGGAAGCGGCCAAACAACGCGATTCCGCGGAAAAATATTGATAAGCAAGCAAGTGGCAACACACCAAGCCTCGTGACTTACGTAAGTCTCCATTAATCCTGGTGATTCGAACTGTCGCAAGAAATAGATGTGTTGGTAGATTATGTTGAACATTTTGAGAGTGCAAGAACTTTCGTAAACTGGCCACCACCGCAACGAATGCGCAATCCGACCGAGTTACAATGTTCACGAATTATTTGATAACAAACTTATAATTACTATTGTTAGTACTAATAATGTGAATGTCAGACAATCGAATTAATGGCTTGTAGGGAGTTTGTACATAAAACGTTTCCTAATCAGAAATATGATAAATGGCACTATCTCTCTAACTTAGAACATGAAGTTATCAAGTAGATTCGTATCAGAACTTCTAATATTACCTTAATCTAGATACATTTTACGACTGCAAAAATATAACTTGACATATTCAATTAATTACTTGAACTATCCAACGAAAATAACGATTTCTGTACGTTTTTATCTAATATTATATCATTGTTTTGATAACTCCGTCTAGACTATACAAGATTTCCGAAACAAGTTTCGCCAACTGACTAGAACAACTTAATTAAATCAATTTGCAAGCACATCCGTAATTATCTCTTGGGGCTAACTTTTTAATTAAATTAAAATATGTTGTTAATATTATTTGAAAAACCACTATGTTTTACTGTTTGCATGTCCATATACGAGTAGGTATTATGTAAATTATCTTTGTTTAAATGCAGTTATTTTATTTACCAAAATTATTTGCTGTTATAGAGAAAATATATCGCATAAATATTGATGCATAACATCAAATTGTAATAAGGTATATATTTAATAAGATAAATTTTGTTATAGCCTTAGGATTTCTCCGTAAAAACAAGACATTGGTTCAACTCTACGTAAACTACTTAATGTAAAAATAGTCAATAAAGATCGTTGCTCACAGGAACATCAACAGTATATCACTCCATATTTCAACAATATTCAAGGGAAGGTTGTTCAATATTAACAAACAAACACATAAGATTGACTAAGGTCTAATAAACAGTTAGTCAGTTTTAAACATTCGGGAAGTAGGCATTTATAGACTTTGGATACCACGTGAAAACCACGTGCTTGAATAATCTCCATTCAAGAAAAAACCAGGTCGATTCATATTGTAACTGGTTCTTGATAAAGCGTAGATTTTTAAATCAGAGTTCGGAATATTTCTAGAAATTTCCAAAAATCTGGTAAAACCAATTGAAATATTCCACCCGTACCGCTTTTTCATGTCTTGACAACATGTTGATCAGTTCGGAAATAGATGTGAGTAAAGCCAATGAGGTTTTATATCCTAGAATTAGCGGTAAACCGAATCGATTCAATATCATGTTCGAACTCATTATTATTCTATTTAACGTCGTTAGTATAAAATTGTAAAACCAGTTGCGGTCTGATTCACTATAATCACACTCGGTCTAAAACATTTTCATCTATATTAACATGAGCATACAAGTTTTGAAAGATATGAGAATTTGTAAAGGGACAAAAAAACTGTGGTCCTCGGAATTGTTTATGCATCGCCTTATGGAATAACACCACTCACATTTATGTTGGGGTTTCCAAACTTATCCTTGTTTATATGTTTTGATTCATCAATTTTTTTCAATAACATATGTATTCATTTTCGATGCGCAGTTTACTTCGGCTACGATTATTATTTTGTTATAATTAGGATCAGAGTTCAAGTTTTGTAATGAGATTATTATGATTGTTACATGTCGATAATATGATTTGTCTTCTATATCCTTGTATCCCACGAACAACCAAAATATCTTTCCTCCTTCTATATCCGGTCCATCCAAAGGCTGTCTATAAGAGTTCGCTTTTTAGTTTCTTAAGGCCGCCCATTGTAACACCCATGTAGCTCTTAAAGTTATTATTTGTAAGTTTTTATGGTGTTCAATAAAGAGTAAGACAGAGACTATTCTATAGTACCAGATTGTTTGTACATTACCATTGCTTCCACAAAGACCCTTGATTTGACAGAAAATGGAAATGAATGACAACTTAACCTCAAAAACAAGAATCCTCCCATACTTCCATAGATATAAATCTAATTTATGAATTATGTGGGACGCGAAGGTGGTCCTAATGGGACAAGACCATAATAAAGGCAAAACTGTTTTGCTATTTTAACAACAAAAGGCAATTCTTTACTGTGTCGAGGCCAATTACGTACAAAACGGTACTCAATGTAAAGTTTATTATCTCAGATTTGCAAAATTTTTGGAAGTAAGCGCAATTTAATTTTATGGTCGGATGCACAGAGTTTAAGTAATAAGGTGAGTTTTACATGATTTGTATAAGATTATAAGTAATAGTAGTAGGTAGATATAGAAGTGGTAGATTTAAACAAAATAAAGAAATAATCAAGTCTGTTTAAGCAATGCTTCAATAAAATGAGAAGGATCGGAAGCAGGAAGAAAATACCAGTCTAAATAATGAGGCAGACAGAAGTGTCCAAAAAACGCACTAACAACAATTTATCTAACAGTTCTCCGATAGAACACCATATTGCAAGGAACTTTCCTACCATTGCAAATGTAATCACAAGATCCGGAAGTTTGTAGTTCAGCTCTATGAAAACCTTGAATTATCATATGAATATTAAAGATCACTCAATGTCACTTCACAGCCATCAAAACGATATAAACCCATACATCCGGGGATGTGCGAAAATGTGTGTCAAGTGAAATATCAAGATTTATTTTCCTATCATCTGCTTTCATGACGGCCATGTATATTTTTTCAATTATTATTATTATTTCTGGTAGCAATGACAGCTTCATCCATCGATGTTTATTTTTCCTTATCGTAATGTTTTCTCTGAAACTACAAGCTGCCAGTATATTTTTCATTACTGTTACCTTGTTACAGTGACCTTTCATTATTTACTCGAGAACTATTTAGTTTTCATCGAGACTTATAAAAACAAGTGCTAAGATGTAAATAAGCGTACGTATATGCCACAATTTCGTAAACATGAAGATTTATATGTGTTTTAAGGTCGATATTACTAAAAATAAAAGCACAAGGTCGGGGAAACCCCGATATAAGATACAATCTAAACCTGTTGAAGTTATTTGTCCATTACTTGTTGCAAGCGACAGTAACATTAAATACCTACTACCCAGCCAGTTAATTTTAGTCCTAGTGTGGTTCCAAGAATGTTTATAATTGCAAAGTAAAATCTTGCTACGAGTCTTTTGTGTGCTGTCAGATTTTCCCAATTGAACATGAACCTTATTATTTCGTAATAAAGTTGAAAACCTAACAAATAAATTTGACACATTTGGGTAGCTTGATGTGCTGGCCTCTGTACATGCTAGCCACAATGTGTTCTTTACCAAACAAAAGAATGTCTGCAAGCTAATGCAATGCACCTGGCAAAGGGGGTTAAGCATAAAGGTATATTAATAGTCTTTTTCATACAACATTTTCATCACCACGAAACCCAATACCCCAGGAAGCAGACTATAAAATCAACACCGGATTTATTAAAAAATAACAGCGAAACTAAAAAGCTCGTAATCGTTTGACTCGAATGAAGGTCGTTGACAATCTTCGAAATAGACAGGTGACGTTTTTTAGCGTTTTTAAACGTCAAGTGGGGACGAATATTGCACAGTGTTACATAATTTTGAAATGTGAGAAGTAAATTGCCGTGTCCATGTCGTTTTAGAGATGATTAATTTGATAATGGTATCATACAGTTGGCGCAATGAATGGGGCAATTGAAATCCCGTGTGAATAGTTCGTTGCATCCTTTAAGATCGTTTTAACTGGATCATGCAAGGCAGTCGTGGCCGGCTGTTATGATTGCTTGTTCAGAGGTCCGTCCTAGGGGAACACAGCGCAAAAATAGTTTCTTCGCCGGCTAATTCCTGTTATATTTACCTGTCATTCTCCACAGCAATTTTGACTAATGCTAGCCGTAATAATTCGCAACTTTCTCGCGGCAACTGGTCTATAAATAGTGAACCATAAATCTTTTGGAATGCCAATATTTTATACGCAAACAGTTTTCTAAGAAACTTTATTTTAATAAATATAAACCGGAAGAAAGATGGACGCCACCGCTACATGGGCACAGAGTAATTATAATACATTTTTTTAATGTCACTTAGTGGAATACGGCGATAATTGTATATACTACAACAAACATAACAGATATTTGAAATAGTTTTCAAAATTACAAAAATAATTTCGCCATATTTTCCATAAAGCTATCCCGTTTCGCTACAAATATGGCGCTAGTGCAATACGCGTTTGTGTCACTGTTTCTCGAAAACCGCTGAACTGATTATGATGGATGAGATGGTGAACCTTGACTTGTATGAGGAAGTTAGATGACATTACGAGATCCTCAAATTCTATTTACATTATTTTTTTTGGTTTTAATTTGTATATACTAGTATTTAAGTTGTAATATATAGATATTACAACTTAAATACTAGTATATAAAGTATATTAAAAAAAATGTGTCAAAGTCGTACTTCGATAAATAGTTATCGAAGTACGACTTTGACACATTTTTTTTCTTTTTAAATGCCATTAATTTGAGTTGATATTTTAGTATATGTGCATGTGGTTGTAAATTATTTGAAAGTGGAATGTTTAATTTAGTAATTAACTGTGATTAATGGTAAACAGTGGGTGGCTTAGCACGACAGATTTTATAAGCAAGCATTGGTATGTAAAAACTGTTTTATAAACCATTAATTTATCAAACAATAAAATAACTCAACGATGCTTATTTTACATTATTATTTTGTGGTATTTTTACCTCTTCGTTACAGTCATAAATGTTTGTAAACACCACATTTTGTTGAGGAAACAATATTTTGATATGAATGGATTGTGTGACGATTGGTTTATGATTTTTATTAATATTTGTCATCTGTGCGGCACTGACAACAGATAAAAATATAAAATATTCGGAAGTAGCCAGTGCTATTGGATATAAAAAAACAAGATCTAAGATTGCGAAAATAATCCTGATTTGTGAGGATTAGGATCATTTCCGCATTGTATAATGAATGAAAGGTAATTTTTACAAGTATTTTTTTCATACACTTACGTTGCAAAATCTATTTTCATATTTCCTAGACAGAACTTCCCCATTGACGCCAAAGCTAATTAGTTACAGTAATTAGTAATTACGGAAGTATAATAAATATTTATTCATGATCTAGAGTTGAAATTTTAGTAACGACATGTTTTCCTCTGATGTCACTAATTAAATCTTATTTTAACATTTAATGGGTTAAAATAACTCGTTCCAGTAACCTTAACCGTGTCACTAGTATTTAAGTGGTATTTGCAAGCCACTCAGCTTTATAAGGCGTTACCCGGTCAAATTGAGAAGTAGACACATCTATCTACATCTAAAAGAAATTGACCTACTTTTCACATTAGCCGCGGTACACGCGTTTGTAAAATTTTTATGTTCCGTGACGTCATTTTAAAACTTTTACTATGAAGCTGAGAGTAAGCATTGGAGATCAACGTACTGGCTGCTAAAAATAATTTGTGCAACGGAAGAGATCGCATTTTGAAAAAAGAATTGGACCAGGTTTACGATCGCCTGTTTTCAAAAGCAGAAGACTGTCAACTCTTACCGTTATCAGATTTTTTTTATTTAAGCTAAATTCACGTCTGTATTCACCGACGGGTTAGGCAGAGGTGTACTTATTACACCCGCATTTAGACCACTAGACCAGGCAAAAAAAACTTAAATAAAGTCTCAAAAAAATAATGTGATAATCCTGATTAACAACAATAAATTATACTGGAACATTTATTATAGGAACTTAGTACCTACAACTACTACTACCTAGGAACTAGGAAGCAGTTTCAGTACGTTACAGCCCACAATAAACATAAACTTTGCAAACAATAACGATGTCGCAAACCAGTTAATTAATAGTACTTACTTGTTTAGATAAAGATCTTGTAGATGTGGGTCGTAAGGATTTTCCTTTTATGCATATCCGCACACACGAATGCATTATGTAAAAACAGTCCTGCTTATCACAGTATTAAACGGTTCACTCATAGACAATTTGGTACAAACAACCTTATTGAAGCGTGTAGACCACCCCTTATTTTGGTTATACAGTGGACACTGGCATTCGGTTTTTCAAATGAAGAAAAGTTCGTTGCTCTACGAAAAGACAAGATCTTAATCAAAATAGCAAGTAATCTATCTAAACTCATTGAAATTGTGCCAAAGAGGGCCAAAAAGTTTGAAAGGTAGAAAAAAATTGTCTGTCGAAATAAGACTGAAGAGAATAAATTAGTAAAACTTTAGTCTCGTTAATTTCAAGGAGAAATGGCTTAAACGTTTGAAAAGTAATGGCTGGCAGTCTTCAGTTGTTTTCTGTCAGAATGAGACTAGTTTGTTGTTAATATCTAGAAGTAATTTATGCACTGAAATTAGTGTTGTGCCAAGAAACGTAAAAGTAATTTATTCTAGTATTTTTCATTTACAAAGGCGAGAAGCTTTAAAAAAAAAGGTAGAAAAAAATTGTCATTCATAGACGTCACACGTCATTAATTTTCGATTTTGGTGTCAGTGATCCGTCTAATGTAATTGACGATCCTGTCAACCTTGTACGAACAAAGCATACCACCATAGACACATTCATAAAATACCAATAAATAATATGGAGCTCTCCAAACGTTTGCCGAAAGCTTAATGGCCAATTAGGTTAGCTATGGTGTCATGAAGTGTAATTGCGAACCGATTTGGCGGTTATACGTCATTATGAGCCAAATGTCTTGTAAGTAATGGCTGAATTGTTGCGAACGTTTTGGCAGCCGTGGCTGTAGTGAGAGTGGAATGTTTTTGTGTATCCGTGTGTTTTCATTTGTTAGTTGACTAGCAGCCATCTTGCGACTTTGTCTGCGTGTGTATAACTAGTCGATAATGTAGTTTTCGATTAGTGAAAGAATTTTTGAAATCAGATGAGGAATTTTGGAGATAACCTCCGATATTCAAACTTGAAAACTTCACTTTTTTATTATATACTTAATGTAGTGTACATCAACTAGCTTAAAATATTCCTAAAGATACCGTTCACGTAACTGACGCAGGACGAGACAAAAATTTGCTTGAGAGCGTAAAAACCGAAGTCAAAACAATGGTCTATAAACGTCACTATTCTAAAAAAAAATAACTATGTTAATTTAATTTAATTTTCCACTACGACGCCAACCGGTCTGATTTTGGGGTCGTCAAATTATAATGTTTTTTTTT